>CM070642.1:52893384-55776211 GCA_036346575.1 Dendrocalamus sinicus | reverse complement strand
CCGTTGGAATCGCATACCCCTTCGCCAGACTACCTTGGTGTATTGCACAACATCACCCGCCTACTTGTCCTCCAACCTGGGCCCAACATCGCACCAAGCACATTGAGATTGACCTTCACCGTCCGGAAAAAGTGGCTCTGTGATGTTCGCGTCCCGCATGTACCCACTACTTCACAATATGCCGACATCTTCACCAAGGGTCTTCCTTCATCGGTCTTTAGTGAGTTTCGCCCGCCTTAACGCCCGAGTGTGGACGCTCCGATCATGTGGTGTTAAATGCCTTATGGGCTTTTGGTCTTATGGGCTTTTGGTCTTATGTCTTGGGGGTCAAGCCGCCACCGATTCTGTTAGAGTTGTTAGGTTTCAGATCGTTGTTACACCTAACCCTTGACCCAATTGCCTATTTATCTTCACGATGTCTTCTGCTTTGTATGGATGAATATACGAGATTACAACCTCTTACATTCGGGGCATTTAGACCGAGTAATAAGGCGATTAGTATTAATAAGGCGATTAATCTTGCATGGACTCAGGGCATTTAGACTGAGTAATAAGGCACTTAGTACTGCACCATTAGCATCATGTGTAACCGGCCACTTAGGCCTTATTGCTATAAATAGATCGGGAAGAAGAAAGCAGTGCCGTAGCTTGATCGCGCAGACAAAATTTGAGTCCGATTTTCTATCGATCACCACCACTGGGCTAGTTGGCGATCTCGCTTATTGTTTGGCCCGATTGTTTTCTCTCTTCATCCTCATTGGGCCTTCATCGACACCGAGGTCAGGGCGACGACGTCCAAGCCAGAGGCCTTCTTCCTTCATGGCTCTCCATGGCGTCGCAACCCTCGGATCTTCTCACCGTGGCGGTATCCTCTCGCTCCGCCTATGCTTCGCCACTAGCCGCAGCCTTCACCACCAATGTCTCTACCACCGCCATGCTCTATCGTTGCTACATGAGTGTGCTGTTGTTGTGCTTGGGCCTCTCTTTGGTGGTGTCTTTGTTGGATCATTCTTCGCTACTTCGTGTTCTTGATTGGGTTACATGTGTGTGCAAAGGTGCCGCTGTTTGGTTGCTAAGTGGTGTGTGCTATGATGCTTGTGGGTTCTTGCTTGCCAAGGAGAGGTGTTTTTGTCTTTGTCTTGGTCCGTTGTTGCTAGCTTGCTTGCTGCTATAATCTTTTGCCCTTTTCCTTTGATATCCATCGAGTCCATCCAAGTTTGTTGCATCTCTCTTCCAGTTTGATGAAGCTGTGCTAGTCCATCAAATTCTTTGTTGATCAGCTGATTGCTTCTTCTATTTTGGGCTGTCGTTGTCCGTCCAATTAGATCGATCGTGGTCGCCCACGTCATCGTCATTGTTGATGCGACCTTTGCCCTCTTGGTCCTCTCTTGTAGCCATCTTGCTACACATCTTCGCATTCATTGCAACTCTTGACCAATAGCCTTCTTTGTCGTCATCACATGGCTTTCTCTGCCTTGCGTTCTTGCGGACGTGATTTGATCTCTCTCTCTCTCTCTCTCTTCATCGGCTTGATTCGACACATCTCAATATTCCTATTGGTATAACATGTCTTTTCCCAGACTCGATGTGCAGTGAACCATTTGAGCATGTGAAGAGCCAAAGAACGACTTTTAAGGCTTGAGGTACCACCTGTGGATAGTTTGTCATCGGTGTGTGATGAGTCAAGAACGATTCAAGGCTTTGAGGTACCACTTGGTCAAGGAGGAGATTGTTTGCTACTACACGATTTTTTGTTCAAGAGTTGCACTTCAATCGTTGAGTGTAATCCTTGTGTGCAAGATTAGCCTTACAGATTTGGTTAGTTGCTATTTTAGGCACATGATCACTCGTGATTGTGTATGTGTTGGCCTGATTGGAGGCCATGATTTCTTTCCTTGTTATTGTCTATTTAAGCAAAGTAATAGAATGCGGAAAAGTCGCAAGTTTGACAAAGACTAAAACCTCTGTGTCTAGCGTGAGTTGATTTGGCCGTGGACTCACCGGCGACGTAGGAAGCGTCGTTCTTCAGGTGAGATCCCAACAAGTGGTATCAGAGCCATTTCGAGCCAGTGCTCGATGGGTGAGGAGAAGAAGGCGCCACGGCGCTTCAAGGATGGCGCCGTGATCCGAGGGTGATTCGTGAGGTGGCGGCGGAGTAGCTACTCGCCCTCACTAAGACCAATTACTCCGATCGGGCGCCTCGATGAAGTGCGGTTGAAGGCGCGGGCGCTCTGGGACGTCATCGAGGCCGGCGGCACCAATCAGCAGGAAGAAATGATGGCGCTTGACACCCTCTGCAGTGCGGCGCCACCAGAGATGGTGTCATCAATCGCCGACAAGAAGACGACGAAGGAGGCGTGGGATGTCATCTCGAAGATGCGAGTCGGTGATGAACGCGTGAAGAAGTCTGCCGCGGTGCAGCTCCGGCGGAAGTTCGACTTGGCGACATTCAACGACGGCGAGACCATCGAGGACTACGCGCTACGACTCCAAGGCATGGCGGCGACCCTCGCCACACTAGGGAAGGTGGTGGAGGAGGCCAAGATCGTGGAGAAGATCATCCGCAGTGTGCCGTCGCGGTTCAAGCAGATCATTCTCGCGATCACGACACTGCTCGATGTGTCAACGCTTTCCGTCGCGGATCTGACGGGGCGGTTGAAGGCGGCGGAGGATTCGTTCGAAGAAGCATCGACGTTGTTGCAACACGACGGGAGGCTGTATCTCACGGAGGAGTGGGACGCGAGGCGGAAGAAGCGCGAGGCGGAGAACCACTCCGGTGCTAGCTCCGGCGACAAGTCAGTGAGCCGCGGAGGCAGACGCGGGCGCGGCCGCGGGCGTGGAGGCTCGTCGCCTTGTGGGCAACCGACTCAATCTGGTAAACCCACTGGTGATGAATGCGGAGGTGCGGGAAGTTGGGCCATTGGGCCCGTGAGTGCCGCTTCGAAGCCCAGAAGGAGCAGCCCGTCGCCGCGACAGAAGAGGAGGCCTCGCCGCCGCGCAGATGAAGGCTCACCTATTCCCGCAGCATCTTCTGCGCGCCGCACCCCATCGCGGCTGGCGGGCGCGAGATCGGTGAAGGAGGAAAGGTGTTCACCCACCTTGGAGAAGAAGACCGCGACGCCAAGACATGGGTCCTGGACACGGGGCTACCACCACATGTCCGGTGTCGGGCGGCGTTGCGGATCTCAACAAGGTCTTTGGGACGGTCGCGATTCGGCGGCGACTTCGGCGCAGTGCGGTCCGAGGGACGGCCGCGTTCGTGTGCAAGACCGGTGAGATTCGATCGCTTTCGGGTCTATTTCATTCCGGCTGACGACGAACATCGTGAGCATCGGCGCTGATCGATGGTCGGGTACAAGATCGACATCGACACCGAGTCTTGCGCGTCCGGAGCCGAGTGGTCGTCTCCGTGGCGAAAGGTGACGCGTCGCGAACCGGTTGTATGTGCTAAACATCAAGATGGCACCTTTGGCTTGCTGGCGACGCGACGACGCGGAGGCTCGGCGATAACGCGCGCGCCTCGGCCATGTGAACATGGCGCGCCGCGAAGCCAAGCTAGGGAGGAGGCCGGTTCGGGGTTGCGAAATCGGCCATGTGGAGCGGGTGTGCGAGGCATGCCAGCCGGGAAGCGTAGACGCGCTCGCTCGTTCGGCACAGAGAGTGCCGCGCGGAGCTCTCGAATCTGTGCATGGCAACTTTGTGCGGTCCCATCACGCGGCGACTCAGGGCAACAAGTACTTGTTGGTGGATGACCTCAGAGATACATGTGGGTAGCGCGATTCCTTCCAAGGATTGTGCGGCCGCCATCATGGAGATCAAGCGCGCGGAAGGCGAGTCCGGCGCAGGCGAGGCGCCCGCACCGATCGTGCGGGAATTCACCTCCGAGTTCGCCGAATCGCGGTGAAGGAGTTCATTGCCAACACACCGCGCCTACAAATCCGCAATGTAAGCGGCGTGGTCGAACGCCGAATGGCACGCGGTGGTGGCGGCAAGAAGCATGCTCAAGGCGAAGGGGCCGCTGGGTGGTTACGGGAGAGGCGGTGAATCTTTGCGGTGTATGCGCTCGAGCAGATGCCCAACGAAGGCGTGGACGGATGACTCCGTGAGGCGTGGCACGGAAGAAGCCACCGACACCACCTCAAGGCGTTGGCCGCATCGTCTACGCCCGAACACGACGCCTCGCCTCAAGAAGCTGGAAGACGAGGCCACAAGATGATTTTCATCGGCCATGAACGCGAACAAAGGTGTATCGCGCCACGACCCGCCACGCGGCGCCCATATCACACGGGACGTGGTGTTCGACGAGCAAGCCGGTGGGATCGAGGCACGAGCGGCGGCAATGGCAGATCTGGCGAACGATGACGCCTTCACGCGGAGTACTCATCGTGAACGTGCATCTCCGGTGGCCGAGGAAGCCATCGAGACACTGAGCCGCAGCACGTAGGCGAAGCCGACACCGCCACCGCCGCCACACGCGGTGGAGGTGCGACGGGAGGATCTCGCGAGGCGCGTGCGATGAGTTAGCCTCGCCGCCGGCGGAACGAAATCTGACGCCTACCATGACGGAATGACCCCGATTTCGTAAGATCGACAACATCATCGTAGGCATCGCCGCCAGGTTCGCACTACAGTCTTTGGTTGCGAGGAGTTGCATGCGGTAAGCTCGATGAACCTAGTTCATTTGCTGAAGAAGAACACAGTCCGAGCTGGAGAAAGGAGATGGTGGAAGAGATGGAGTCCATCGAGGACAACAAGACCTGGTCTCTGGCCGACCTCCCACCTGGTCGTCGGGCGATCGGGTTGAAGTGGGTGTTCAAAGTCAAGAGGGACGAGCACGGGGCAGTAGTCAAGCACAAAGCGCGCCTCGTGGTGAAGGGATACGCACAGCGGCATGGCATCGACTACGATGAAGTGTTCGCGCCGGTGGCGCGGCTGGACTCGGTGCGCCTGCTCATTGCCCTTGCAGCGCACGAGGGGTGGGAGGTGCACCACATGGACGCCAAATCGGCGTTCCTAAACGGCGACTGCGGGAGAGGTGTACGTGGAGCGGCCTTACCGATTCGTCATCATTGGAAGGAGCATAAGGTGCTTAAGCTGCAAAAGGCGCTATACGGACTACACCAAGCACCACGAGCCTGGAACGCGAAGCTGGACGACACGCTGGTGTCGCTCGGTTTCAAGAGGAGTTCATCGGAGCACGCCATTTACGTCAGGCGGACCGGCGATGCACAGCTGGTGGTCGGGGTGTACGTCGATGATCTGGTGATCACCGGCGCCAGACGTGACGACATCAAGCTATTCAAGAAGGAGATGGCAGCCGCGTTCAAAATGAGTGATCTTGGCTTGCTTCACTACTACCTCGGCATTGAAGTGAAGCAGAGCGCGAATGGAATTTCGCTCAGCCAGGGAGCCTACGCCGTCAAGCTTCTGGAGAGAAGTGGTATGACAGGGTGTAATCCCAGTCAGGTACCCATGGAGACGCGGCTAAAGTTGAGCAAGCAAAGCACTGAGCCGCTGGTGGATGCTACTGCCTACAGGAGCATCGTCGGGAGTCTAAGGTACCTTGTTAACACCCGCCCTGATCTTGCATTCGCTGTTGGGTATGTGAGCCGTTTCTTGGAGGAGCCACGGGAGGATCATCTTGCGTGATAAGCGAATTCTTCGCTATGTGGCGGGAACAGAAATTGGGGACTTTGGTTTGGAAGGAAGAAAGAGGATCGACACGGTGACAAGGTTCGGTGATCTTGATTTCACGGTGATGTTGATGCTAGGAAAAGCACAAGCGGGGTGATCTTCTTGGCGTGGTCCAATTACAGCGATCCATGAAGCAAAGGTTGTGGCTCGATCAGCTGCGAGGCGTAATATATAGCAGCTGCAAATCTTCGCTTGTCGTGCATTGTGGCTCGCTCGAGTGTTAATCGAAGTGTGGGGTCACACCGAGTGTACCAATCTTGAAGGTGGACAACAAGTCGGCATCGCTTGATCAAAACCCAGACTCCATGGATGAGTAAGCACATTGAAGTGAAGTATCACTTAGTCCGGAGTCCGAGAAAAGGCACGATCAATGTGGATTTCGTCAGAGCTTAAGAGCAACTCGGTGACATTCGACAAAGCCTCTCGCAGAGTCAAATTTCACGAGCTTCGTGCCAAGATTGGCCTGTTCGATGTAAATAGCAAGCACAACAAGGCTTAGGAGGAGATTGTTGAGTGTAATCCTTGTGTGCAAGATTAGCCTTTCATGATTTGGTTAGTTGCTATTTTAGGCACATGATCACTACGTGATTGTGTATGTGTTGGCCTGATTGGAGGCCATGATTTCTTTCCTTGTTATTGTCTATTTAAGCAAAGCAATAGAATGCGGAAAGTCGCCAAGTTTGACAAACACCAAAAACCTCTGTGTCTAGCGTGAGTTGATTTGGCCGTGGACTCACCGGCGACGAGGGAAGCGTCTTCAAAGTGAGATCCCAACATCAACGACATCTTCAAGCTCAAACTTAGGATTTATTTCTTTTCTTTGTCTGTCTTTTTAGTGTTATCCCTTTCAAACTCAATGCTATTGCATACACATTGAGTTTTTTTGGGGGTTAAGGATAGTAGTGTAATATGTCAAGGGTAGAAGTGTGATAGTCATGTGGGTGCTAGGGGTAGTTAAGGAATTGTAGTCTAGTCTAGGGTTTCACTCATGTATACTATATATTAGCCCTTGGGCTCTTGCAATACAACCATCTATTCAGCCCTAATTCCTCTCTTCCACTAAATTTAACAGCCAGTTGAAATTTGCATGTCATATAAGCAGAAAGATTGACATGTTGAGTGTTGCATGAGAGAGTGCTACCTACTCAGCTCATGCCAAGTCATGTCATGGGTTGTCCATTTGCTATGCTTGTTCATAGTTGATCATTGATGTGTTTCCACTACTCCCTTTGGTCATAAAAAAAATGTGGTCTCCAAAATGCAATTCAGACCACCAATTTCTACTGTAATATATGTTGTAAAACCGAATTTAATTATACCATAATGAAAGTTTTTTTTGAGACAAATCTACTCATACCATTTTTTAATACCAATTTAGATATTCACAATTACATTATTAGCCAAAATTTAAATAGACTCCACATTTCCCATGGTGACACTCTATTTGATTGGAGGGGGTATGTATCTGGGAACAAATAATTTTTTAATTATTTTGTTCAGTATCATTGCAAAGATCACGGAGTTGGAAAATGCCATCGCTTGTAAGAATAACATGTGGGGTTCGGGGCCACTTATCAGTACCACATTGGATGGTATCTTTCAATTCCACGATCTTTACGATGGAACTGAGCAATATTGCCCAATATTTTCCTTCCATATAAGCCAGCTGGTTTACCAGTTTGTGCTCGTTAGTTTCTGTTAGCTGTGAAATACTTAAAAATGGTTCATTCAGTCTCTCTCTCTCTCTCTCTCTCTCAGTATCTTGTTTACTTAAGCATCTAATGTGCATATACTAAGCTCCTTTTAGTGCTCTAAGTTTGCACTTTTTGACAGGCTGAGTTAGAGGAAAAAGTGGCAAGTGTACATGCGGACATAGTAAATCATGTAAGCACACTCTGAATTGCCTTTCATTTGAAACTCTATTCTGGTATATTTTGAATAAAAATACATGTAGATATATAAATGGGAAAAGCTTCATAACTAATTGGTTATCTGTAACAATTTAGAAAGAGGTCAAATGACTTTAAATCTTATTGAACAACATAGTGCATGATTCAGCAAAAGATTCTTAAATGTCCTCTCTTAATTGCAGAGCAGAGTATTGAATTATCAACCTTAGCTTAGTTTTAATCATTTAATGTTGTGCCCTTCTCTTTGGTTTGATACTTGAATATATTGTTCCACTCTGCCCTAATCTTGTCCTGTAGAAGGCAAAGATAAAATCTATTACATTTTTTTTGTGGAAAGAAATCAAGATAAAAAAATTTCTAATTTGATTTGCTAAATCAAGAGCTGAAATGTTCACATCAGCGTCCATGGTGGATAATGCATACACATATTGTCCATGGTGGCAAAATGACCTTTGGAAAACTCAAAGTGTTATGGTATTGTAAATTTAGGGTACACCTGTTCACGGGCAGCCTTGCCCGATTTTTCTGAGATTGGACTCAAGATGTCAGTCCATTAGCCTGTCCTGAAGCACGAAAAATATATAATAATAAAAATAATCATTTTATCCATAAAATAATAAATTTATTTTTGGGAAAAATAAATAAAATAAATTTGGCTGGCCCGGACCATGAACACCCATACGAGGCAGGATATCCTTTTTTGAAGTTCGGTGGATTAAATGGAGTTCATCTCAAAGTTCAGGGGGTTATTTGGACTTTCCTTTAGAACGTGACTAAGCTAAGCAGGAGGAATATTTGGAAGTTGTTAGAGGTTCGAGTGGCATGCTACCTTCATTGCATATCAAATTTTGTACATTTGTTAGATACCATTTGAAGTCTGAAAGCAAATTTATTAGTTATGCCAAACTGAATACTTTTGTTGTCCCTTCTAATATATATTTTCTTCCTTTCTATATGTTTATTTGCTCTTATGCTTCTCTACAACTCAGTGGCTTGATAAGGAACTTCAGAGATTGGAGAGAGAGATTGAAAGAGCTAATGAGAAGGGATGGCGCCAAGAATATCCTTTCTGTATTGACTGATGATCATGTAGCAATAAACTAACAATGCTTGTTATTTATAGAAGCTGTCTTATCTTCTTATTTTACTATTGCCATCTTATTTCTTGGAACTAAGGAAATAAAATTTTATGTAGTTCCTTGACTGGTCCTGTTTTTACAATGTTTGACCTAATGGATCAAAAAAAGCTTCTAAGCACACCAGCCGAAAGACAGCGTCGTCTTGAGGAGGTCCCTGAAGTTACTCCAGATACAGAAGAGAGCAAAGAAACTGAATCTGAAGCTGCAGCTGCAGCAAAAAAACCTATGCTAGGGAATAGAGGTACAAATGTTTGAATTTTTTGTTCTTAAATATATAGCAGTTTTTCCTTCCTTTCCATCTGTTTTATGTTCATACTGGTGCCAACTGCCAAGTACCTCCAAGGTGTTACAGGCAACATCCAACAGCTTCCCGCTGGTTCCTATTATAGAAATAAACATTACAGAGGTTCATAACCCGACATTTGGAAAATTCAAACACAATTAGTTAGATAAAGTGAAGTGCATAACTTTTCCCTTATTGTTAGCTGTTTAATTATAGTCACAGCAGCTATTTGATTTTGTCAGTGAAAAATTTTCGTGTGAAGCCTCACCATAGGTCTTTGATAACATTTTTTTAGCTTAGGTGTATATTGTTAAGGATAGAATATGATTGTTATTCGTTTCCTTATATATCTTGGTTTCCTTATCTGTATATGGCATATTTCTCTATTTATTCCCCTGTACTCCCTATATATATTGCCGTTTAGGCCTCATGAATATACATATAATATTTATAACATGGTATCAGAGTTAGGACTCTGACCTTGTTCTTTCTCCCCAGCCGCCTCGCTCGTCTTGCCGCCTCCCCTGAGCCGCGCGCCGGGCCACCTTTGCCCGAGCCGCCACCATTGCCCGGGCCACCGTCGCCAGAGCCGCCGCCTAGGCCATCGCCGCCCGAGCTGCCGCCATCGTCTCCACCGAGATCCGGTGCTACCTCGCTCGATCTGGCGCCGCTCGCCAGATCCGGCCAATCCATTGTCGCCGCCGCCCAGGCCGCCGTCGTTGTCTCCACTCGATCTGGTGGTACCCACTCGATCGCTGTCGGCCGCTGCTGCCGCTGACTGCCCGTGGTCGACGTCGCGTCACGACCACTGTCTGCCGTCCGCCCGCTTATCGCCTTGGCGACACCCGAGCAAGTCGGCTGTCTGTTTCTGTCAAGCGGCCGAGCGACGTTTTTAGTTTTGTATTAGCACAAAAAGAGGAAAAAAAAACATAACATTGATCTAACCGTCGTGCCGTTCAGCGCCGCCTGTTAGACTTCGTTGCCTTGGTCGCCGCGCTGTCCAATGCCGTCTACCGATGGCTTCCATTCCATCTGCTACGATCCCATTCTCGGAAACAAAGCTCCATGGAACGAATTACAGGTTGTGGTCTTCTCTCATGGAGATCACGCTTAACGGTCTCCGTCTTTGGGGACATGGCACCGATGCACGCCCTTCTCCACCACCGTCGGTTTAGCCTCCTAGGCAGTCTACTGCACCTTCGCAAAGAAATGAGGCCGCAAGCGAGGCAAAGGCCGCTGGCCGAGCTGGCGATGAGGCTTTTCAGTATGCCATTGACGCTTTTGAACGCTGGTGCGCTGATAAGGCCCGTGTTCATGCCATCCTGGTGGTCAGCGTCGACGACTCCATCCAGCCAAACATTGTTGGTTGACGGTCTACTCGACAAATCTGGGAGTACTTGCGTGAGCGATACCAGCAGAGTAGTGATGTTCAGTTCTTTTCACTTCATCGTGAGTTGGAGACGCTTCGCCAGGGAGATTCTTCCGTTGACGACTTCTTTCGGGCCCTGGCAAGTCTCTGGCGCCAGCTAGATGAGCTGACCTCACCACTTTGTCAGGAGTGTCACAAATTGCAAAAGGTGGATCATAATCGCCTTTGCCTTTATGACTTCGTCTGCCGTCTTTGCCCAGAGTTTGAGCCTGTCAGAGCTCAGCTGCTGAGCAACTCCACGGCCGACCGTCACAGAGGCCCTTTCGATGCTTCGGGCTGAAGAGATTCGTCTCGGGTTAGCAGCACAATTTGTTCTGACTGTGCTTGTTGCCCCTTCTTCGACTACGACAATGATATCTGCTTCGACTACGGCCTCTCTCCAGGTGCCTGTCTCCGCTCTTGTTTTTGCATCAACTGGAGTTCAGTGCAACTACTACAAGAACTTGGGGCATGACTACCAGATTTGTGCGGTGCGGAAAAAGCGGAACATGGCATGTGGGGTGGCGACCAAAGGGGCAAGGAGGTCCTTCCTTCACAAGAGAATGCACCACTCATCGATTCTGCAGAAGGTGACTGCTTAGCGCTCTGCCTGAGCTCTACTTTAGCGGCTCTCTTACAACCTAGCTGTTCTACCACTTTAGCTCGACGTCTCCTCCATGTATCTCTTGGGTTCTAGATTTTGGTGCCTCTCACTTCAGTAGGACCTGATTTTTCTATCTTTGTTCAGACAGCTGACGGTACTTCCTTGTCCGTCAGCTGTTAGGGCTTTCTTTTGTCCACTGACTTTTCTGTTTCAGTTCTTTCTCATGTTTCTCAACTTACCATGCTGCTTCTTTCGGTGGGACAGCTCCCTGAGTGTTCACCCACTTCTCCCCTTTCATAGCCTTCCTCTAGCTTGTCTCCAGTGGTTCCTTCTGTACCTTCACCTCCTGTGTTGCCTTCTGCAGCACTGTCTCTTGCTCCTGCAGCACCACCGTCTCGTTTCTCTCGTGCACTACTTCAGACGTCCTCATTCTTCACCAGACTCATTTTCTGGTATCTTGTCGACACCGACGTTTGATTCCTCTGATAATGCTCCTCGTTACGCCATTGGTGACCGGACATCCCTTCGACCTCCTGATTGTCTTAGTTTTATTTCGACCGCTCATGCTCTCTCTATCGTTAAGCCTAGTTCTTATTGTGAGGTTGCTTCTCATTTTGAGTGGTAGCTCGCTATGGCAAAGGAGCTTGATGTTCTTAGACGTACGGAGACTTGGGATATTGTACCGACGTTTGTGCATGCTCGTCCTATCACGTGCAAATGGGTGTATAAAATTAAGACCAGGTCTGATAGTACTATTAAGGCTCGTGGCTTCCAACAGGAGTATGATCGTGATTACGATGAGATGTTTGCCCCTATTGCCTATATGACCACTGTTCGCACTCTTGTTGCGGTTGCTTCTTTTCGCCGGTGGTTTATCTCTCAGCTGAATGTTAAGAATGTCTTTCTTATTGGTGTTTTGCATGAGGCGGTTTACATGCAGCCACCACCTGGGTATTCTGTTCCAGATGGCCATGTCTGTCTTCATCGTGCTCTTTATGGCCTCAAACAGGCCCCTTGTGCCTAGTTTGTGTGTTTCATCTTAGTGATTACCGCTGTCGGTTTCACTGTCAGTGCCCACGATCCTGCTCTTTTTGTCCATGTCTCATCTCGAGGTAGGACACTCCTATATGTAGATGATATGCTCATTACTAGTAGCAATTCCTCATTCATCACATACGTGAAGAAGTATCTCTAGTGAGCAGTTTCTAATGACTGATCTTAGTTTGCTTACGTATTTCCTTGGGATTGAGGTTTCTTCCATGCCTGAGGGTTACTATCTCTCCCAACAAAAGTCTGTCCAGGATCGTCTTAATCGGTCTAGTTTGACTGACACACACTCTTGTCGCCATCTTGTCAGGAGTTTGGTATATCTTGTGAGCACTTGCCCTGATATTGCTCATACTGTTCATATCTTGAGTCAGTTCATGGCCCGTCCTACTCATGTTCACTACAGTCACCTCCTTCGTGTTCTTCGCTCTTTGTGTGGGACAATCTCTCGCCACTTGCTTTTCCCTAACTCCACCTCACTACAGCTTCAGGCGTACTCTGATGCAACCTGAGCTAATGATCATTTTGATCGTTGTTCTCTTTCTGTTTATTGTGTTTTTCTTGGCTCTTCCTTGATTGCCTGGAAGACAAAGAAGCAGACTGCAGTTTCCTGTTCGAGTGTAGAGGCTGAGTTAAGAGCTATGGCAGCAGTGACAACAGAAATTACTTGGTTGCGGTGGCTACTTACAGATTTTGGAGTACCTGTGAGGGGACCTATGACACTTATGTCTAACAGTACAGGTGCTATCAGTATTGCTCGTGATCCAGTGAAGTATGAGCTCACCAAACACATTGGTGTGGATACTTCATATACTCGCTCATAGATGTAGGAGTATTTGCTCTACGTTTGTGCCATCGAATTCTGACTTCTTCGACTTTTAGAAGTCACAAACTAGAGTACAACTTTGTATTTTCTCTCCAAACTCGTATGTGTGATCCACCATGAGTTTGAGGAGGTGTTAAAAATAGAATAAGATTGTTATTCGTTTCCTTATATACCTTGGTTTCCTTATCTGTATATGGCATATTTCTCTATTTATTCTTTTATACTCTATATATATATATATATATATATATATATATATATATATATATATATATATATATATATATATATATATATATATATATATATATATATATATATATATATATATATATATATTGCCTTTTAGGCCTCATGAATATACACACAATATTCATAACATATATTTGCCCTTGTAGAAGCTTATTATCTATTACATGGAAACTGTATGTTTGGAAAGACTGGTTTGGCATTTAGCAAGTACTTGCAATGTAGTGTTGAGATAAGCGGTTTGGAGCGGGTATGGCTACTACCGAATCAAGATATGAATTTCTTTGTGTGGTGTGAATGCAGATAATATGCTTATGGATTGGGTATATATTGGATATGAGCAAGGTTCCAAAACCAGATGCACGCCTAAATCCACTGGAGGTCAGACGGTTCCTGTGATTCATCGCCTAAAAACCGAAAACCCACTAAAAACGGAAAACTGCTAAAACCGGAAACACAAGAAAAAGTTGAATTTCGGATGTTTCAAGCATATTTAGCTTATACAATAGGTAATCTAATACAAAAGGGTTTAAACCAACCTAGAAGATGCATTATGCAATCACAAAAGACTCACAAATATAAATGCACTTGAAAAACCCGGCGGTTTTTTTCCTCCCGCTCACCATGGAAATCCGATTATGCATCAGCACGCCGCAGAATCGCGGTAATCCGATCCATGGATATGAGCACACAAATAAGCTTTGAAAAACCACTATGGATACAACCCTTTTTTTTATATATAATTCGTTTGACATAATATGAGTATAAAGTGAATGTCAAATAGCAACTCCCAAACATAGGATGCAATTTTAATGTTCACATCCCCATCCATTCAGCTGGAATGCACTAGTGTAGTTTATGCTGCTAGTTCGATCTCTTGGCTGACCTAACCATATGTTGCCTGGAAGTTTTTATTACCACTGAATTTGTTTGTGGTTTGAACTCTGATTCCTGAATCCGAACCATTGTTACTAAACTTTGAGCTTTAAAAGGTTTGTTTCATACATTTATGGTCATGGTCAATAAACTGCATCTTATTTAGGTTCAGCTGTCATGTAGCTTATTGGTGCAGAGGTGTTTCAGAGGAAAGATCCTGAGATTTTACCTCCATGAAGACATCTTTCTTCAATGATCCTTTTGTCAAAAAAGGAGTTGTTATCTCCTATTTTCCGATGGTGGAAACAGAATGTGTACTTGTGTGTTCAAAGTATAATTAAATGCAGATCTTATGTTTCAAAAGTTATACCCAGTTATTTCTTTGAAAAATATTTGGATTCTTTCAAATATTGGAATTCTACAGGTTTCTATGTATATATATTTACTTGTGCTGGATTTGTCTAAAAAAATTGTGGGGTTGTTTGATTGCACAACTTGTGTGTACATTGGCCACTGCTTTTTATATCAAAGTTCTAATATACAGAACTAGCTGACTAGTTTCTGTAATTATGGCTACATGTTATAACACATATCTTCTGGATTTAAAAATGCATGTTACCTTCTGAAACAACTTATTTCAACATCATTTTATGGATGCACCGTGAGTGTTGTGAAGACGACTAACGAGGATATAGTACCACAATTAGATAATTAATAACTTTTTTAGTAATTTTCTCTTAAGTCCTAATCGGTTAGTACCTGATATACATCAATTGGTTGTATAGGATGCAGATACGTGTCCTAGAGTATATTCCTAGGATATACCAATTAATAGTCCATAAAGATTGCTGTGGATCCTCTGTCCAACCGGTTTATGAGTCTACTGGGAGGGAAAAAGGATCGTGCTTACCCACCTGCATGTGCTCTCTCCATCGGCTAGTAGCCCATAGAAACCAATTTAGGTTCGTTAGCTTCTTTTGCATGAAGAGGAGATCCCTGCGAAACTTGTGCAACAACCACACTTGAAATTGGCTGCTTGCAGGAGAGCATATGCGCATCATTACTGATTTTCCAGGATGTTGAAATGGAGGATCATATTGAGCAGTGGTGCACCAACGCATGCAAGTGGGGACAATGCTCAAACAACTTGGTTGATCAACATTTTAGCTATTGAGGCAAATGATTTGGTCAAACAATTTTTTAGCTGCCATCCAAATGATCAAACAAATATAGAAACGAATCAAAATGACTAAACTGTACTATAACCCCAAGGTCCCCAACAAACAATTTTTTATGAAATTTTATTGAAGCAACCAAAAAGACATTGATGTTGCCCTAGCAAGTTAATTGATAGTGTAAGTGTGTAACGTTTAATTAGATTAGTGGGTTTGGGCCGGATTGGCATAATATGTTGTTGATATTTTGTAGCTTGTAACGTGGCCATATGGTCGTTGGGACTTCAATCACATCCCTCAGATGAAACATCTAATCTTGTATATATAGGCATATTAGGCTCCAATTTTGCATGTGATGTAAGTAATAAATCCTATTTGTAAGCAAATAGGTATTGTGCACATTATGGACGCCAAACTTTTCCATGTTATTATTTGATTATGCTTTCCTTATTAATTTAGATACCTATTGTAGATTTCAAAGTACTTGAATTAATCTACACCGCTATAATCCTTTTTTAGAAGTACACCATTATAATCTGGGCCCACTGTAACTGATTGTTTTGATTTTTTTCTCTTGCTACTCTGATTAATATGGTAATTTCTAGCCCCTAAGGGTGGACATGAGAGCTCCTTTGTTCATCATTTTAATAGTGTCATGGATTCTTGATTTGCTATGTGCCTATGTTAACGAAGCTGAAATCGGATCATTGTGCAGGTAGCAAAATGGGCAGAGCTGCTTGTCCGAAGGATCTGGAAGAAAATTATAAAGGTTTGCTCATTTTACATGTGTTGAAGTTAATTCTTTAATTAATGCTAGCCACTGTTAAGTTGATCTGGGTGTGCTCCATGTGTACGATTGCAAAGGCAAGTGAGATTGGAGACTATGTTCACACAAGAAGCTGAGGAATTCTCATAAAAACCAGAAAAGAAAAGGAAGGAATTTTATCCATCCTTCTATTGGACCCAAATAAAAACATTTCAACCTTGTTTCACGTTGAGTACTCCTCTCGGATTATCAGTTTTAAAATAATAAAAATCATTGTTTCTCATATAAATTACACATATGAGTGGATAATTGTAAGTTACCACCAGAAATCTTAATGATACTTTGGTTTAGTTGGAATGATGGGACCGTGATGTTTGGTTCTTGAATTTCATTCCTCGTACTTTTGAAATATGTTGTTACTTTTTTCATTCCAAGAATTAATTTAAAATTGGTTGGTATTGTTCAATGTAATTTTTATAAATCAGTGTAATTTGGTCTATTATTCAAGTTTATGAAGATGTTGCAAAGGGCTTGGGTGCAGATTTTTGTCAACTTCTAGATAAACGATTTAGGGAATCAAAATTGAACCATTGGTTTTGGAGTTGCCTAGTAGCTTTGGAAACCTTATGTTCCTTTGATACCCATCTCCGACTGAGATGAGACCACTTGATCAATCTCATCCACATGAAAATTCATGTAAATGTTGTGCCCAAGTGGATCCACACTTTTGTTGCAGTAATCTAACGCTTACATCGTTAGAGTATATTCAACACGGATCAATTTTTATTAGACTCTTTTCGGATAACAACACTTTTTTAAAAAAATGTGAATTGGATAATTGATTTAAGAGATATTGCCATTCAAAGTTTGTAATCAACCCACATCTCTCTTTGTTGACCCCTCGCGCTCGGGCATGACATAAAATCTCCAATAAAGATGCAGTAACGCCTAAGGAGGATGCAACAATTGTACTAGCAATAAACACACAAGAATGCAACAATCTCAGTCAAATGGTGCAGTAAACATTTTTTAGCGCACTTGCTGCTGGATTTTGCATCTTTCTTGCAATTTTACTGTAGAACAAATGACTATATCAAAGATGCACATACCCTTTTACTAAGTGTGTATGGGTGAAACACGTATCCATCTATTCCCCTCATCGATGGCAAGCTACCAGCGAAAGCCATTTGTGAATTGGAGCTGCAAACCAAAAGTTATGAAAAGAAAGATCTAGTACTAATGGATTCCGTGGTTATGGTTATCAATCGTGTACACATTAGTTACTAGTACTAATTGATACTAGTACACATGCATGCATGCATCACACATACATGGTAGTAGTAATCTAGAAAGAGTAGCTAGTAGCATATCCTAGTCACAGCTAGTAGTAATCTGCCATATGAAGCTAAATAAATTTTCTTCCCGTTCTAGCCAAAATAGTGCTTTGGCGCAGCTGGTGGGAGTTTGGGATAGCATGGGAGGTGCCATGGGTTTGAGCCTCTGTCGCCGTAATAGAAAGTATTTTTCCCAACTGTTCTTTTGGCCCAAGTGAGCAGAGAGCAAGGTGCGGATCGGAGACAGTGGTGAGTCAACGATTAGGTAAACAACACATGTAGGTTGACTAGACACATGTAGGTAAAGGGGTGAGTGTATATTAGTCTTGTCCAATATATACAACAACAAAACCTTTTGTCCAAAACAAGTTAAGATAGACTAGGAATGGAACCTCCTCAAGGTTATAGAAACAAGAGTCTTGTAATAAAACCTACAAGACTAAAACCCTAAACCCTACATCCTGTCATATGAACCGAGAGTCTAAAACTACGCCTCTAAATCTTCTTATATCATGGTTTCCATACGTGATCGCTAACTTCCATACGCTCCTATCCAAAGCCAACTCTTTGGATACATTTCAATCACTTAAGTCTCTTTTAATTGCTTTTAAATCTTCTTATGTCATGGTTTCGATACGTAGATCGCTAACTTCCGTACGCTCATATCCAAAGCCAACTCTTTGGATACATTTTAATCACTTAAGTCTCTTTTAACTGCTTTCTCACACGTCTTGGTCGACATCTGCCTCTTATGTTTTCGGTACGTCTTAAAATTCCATTACGTACCGATGCCTCAGAAGACCTCCGTTGAATATGTCTAAACCATCTCAAGCGATGTTGGACAAGTTTCGCTTCAATTAGTGCTATCTCCACCCTATCACGTATATCATCATTGCGGATTCGACCGCCTTGTGTGGTCACAAATCCACCGCAGCGTCATCTCCGCTACACTTATCTTCTATATGTGTTGTCTTTTAGTCGCCTAACATTGTGCTCTATATAGCATCGCAGGTTTGATCGCCGTCATATATAATTTACTCTTTAACTTTTGAGGAATTTTTTTATCACACAAGATACTCGATGCTTGGCGCTATTTCACCCACCTCGGTCTTATCCAAAGGCTCATGTCTTCATCAATCTCGTTGTCCTACTGTAGCATCGATCCTAAATATCGAAACGTGTCATTCCTAAGCACTACTTTTCCGTCTAGACTAACATCTCCATTATCTGCCCTGGCACTGCTGAAATCACACCTCATATACTTAGGTTTAGTCCTACTAAGTCTAAAGCCTTTCGGTTCTAAAATCTTCACAACTCCAATTTCCTATCCTATCGATACATATCCTACTCTCATTAACTAGCACTATATTATTAGAGAAAAGCATACACCAATGGATATCTTCTTGTATGTCCCACGTGACCTCATCTTGTCCATACTTTTAAGGAAAATGATTCCATACTCCTAGAAGTATGTACTCTCACTTTTTATATACTGCTTAAATAATGTTGTTACATCTCTTTATCCTTTTGAGCACACTTTAATGATGATTATAAGATACTCCAATGTGAGTTTTATGAAAAACATCAAAATCCGCTTTTTAGGGCATAATTTGTGTATATACTCCTTTTATGTATGGAAATATATAGCAAAAATAAAAGGCTCTTATGAAAAATTTTCAACCAAGTCGAATTAAAGTATCTTAGAATTAGTATTTAAGTATACCGAAAGTGATAAAAAGGTATAACCTGTTTGTTTAAGTGATATATTGAAAGTGGGAGTATGTACTCCCGAGAGTACTGAAACGGTTTCATTTATATATATATATATATATATATATGTATATGTATATGTATATGTATATGTATATGTATATGTATATGTATATGTATATGTATATGTATATGTATATGTATATGTATATGTATATATATGTATATGTATATGTATATATATGTATATATATGTATATATATGTATATATATGTATATATATGTATATATATATATGTATATATATGTGTGTATATATATGTATATATGTATATATATATATGTGTGTGTATATATATATATATATATATATATATATATATATATATATATATATATATATATATATATATATATATATATATATATATATATATATATATATATATATATATGTAGCTCAGTGAAACTTGAGTACGTCCAAATTTTTGTACTTAATCAGGTTTATTGAATCCAGTCCTTTTGAATTTATTGAGTACTTTTAGAGCCCTTTGGAGCATTTGCTTGTATTGTGCTTTTTCTAAAAGGAACTGTGTGCTAATTTATATATTATGAGCCAGTTTGTAATGCTTATGTGTGAGGGACTGAACCCTTCTATTGCCAGTTTTCCATTTAGGGTGCACCTTGAAGATTGTTTTCATATCAACGCGATTGAAAATTTTCTTTTGGCCATATTTTCCCCTTAGAGTCCTATTCCATTTAATAATTTACTATTCTGCACCTCTACCTTTTCCTCGAAAATAGTTCATATTATGAACTTTAGTTGATAGTATTAGATAGAACTAATGACATGTTTGCCTGCTCTCTGTCGAATACTAAGACTCGCATACCTTTCTTTTCTCCAGGTGCAACAAAGCAAGTAGCTGACTCTGTGGAAGTTGTTATAGAGGAATCACAAGAAGGTTTGTTTTTAATAATCAGTTATGACATTTTGGGTAGCTAATGCTTAGAAGAATAATTCTACCTGTTTTTCTTGTGTTTTGTTTTTTTTCTTTTTGCCAATTTTCCATTTAAGGTGCACCCCATGATTTGTTTCACATCAGTGACTGAAGCTTTGTTTTGATCATACACCCCCCCCCCCACCCCCCCCCCCCCTCGTGCTCCATTCCATTGAATAATATGCTATTCTACACCTTTGCCTTTCCCCTTAGTTGGTTGCTATCATGAACTTCATGAACTTTAGTTGTATCATGGAACTAATGGCACATGTGCCTGTTCTCTTTCTAATACTAAGACCTGCTTACCTTTCTTGTCTCCAGGCGCAACAGAGCAGGTGGCTGATTCTTTCAAAGTTGTTATAGAGCAATCAACAGAAGGTTTGTTTTTAGTAATCAGTTATGATGTTTTTGGTAGCTAATGCTTAGAAGAATAATTCTACCTGTTTTTGCTCTTTGTCTTGCATTTTTGACAATTTTCAATTTAAGGTTCACCTCATGATTTGTTTCATATCAGTGTGATTGAAGCATTGTTTTGGTCGCCCCCTCCCGTGTCACATTCCATTTAAATTTTGCTATTCTGCACCACCACCCGTCTTTCCCCCTAGAATAGGTGCTATTATGTACCTTAATTGTTAGTATTTGATAGAACTAATGGTAGGTTTGCCTGCTCTCTTTTTGATACCAAGACCTGCTTACCCTTGTCTCTAGGTACAACAGAGCAAGTAGCTGATTCTTTGAAATTTGTTATAGGGGGACCATCCGAAGGTTTGTTTTTACTAATCAATTATGGTGTTTTGGGTAGCTAATGCTTAGCAGAACAATTCTTGCTATTTCCCTCTGTTTGTCTTGCTTTTTCCTTTTCTTTTTGCAATTTTCCATTTAAGGTGCACCTTATAATTTTTCCCCTAATATAGTTGCTATTATCAACTCTAGTTGTTAGTAATAGGTGGAACTAGTGGCAGGTTTGCATGTTCTCTTTTCAATACTGAGACCTGCTTACCTTTCTTGTCTCCAGGTGCAACAGAGCAAGTGGCTGATTCTTTTAATGTTGTTATAGAGGAATCACCGGAAGGTTTGTTTGTAGTAGTCAGCTATGATGTTTTTGGGTAGCAAATGCTTAGAAGAATAACTCTTATCTGTTTTTCATCTGTTTGACTTGCAATTTTGCCAATTCTCAATTTAAGGTGCCGTGCACCTCCTAATTTGTTTCATACCAGTGCGATTGAATTTGTTTTTATCATGTTTTTCTCATCAGTGTTCCATTCTATTTAATAATTTGCTATTCTGCGCCTCTGCCTTTTCCCTTAAAATAATTGCTGTTCTTAACTCTTTAATTTTAGTATTAGATGGAGGTAATGGCAAGTTTTACTGCTCTCTTTTTAATACAAAGACCTTCTTACCTTGCTTTTCTCCAGGTTCTATAGAGCAAATAGCTGATTCTTTGAAAGTAGTTACTGAGGAATCACCAGGTCTGTTTTTTGTAATCAGATATGATGTTTTGGGTAGCTAATGTTTAGAAGAACTATTCCTGTGTTTACCTTTCATTTTTCTTTGGTGACTAACTGCCATTTATGGGCTACTTGGATTGTTCCATCTGTCTCCAGGTGCATCTGAGGAGCGAGGTGTTGCTACTTGTAAAGTTGTTTATGAAGGTACTCTACAATGATCCTTTCAGCTCCTCACTTGCATCTTTTGAAGTACTAGTAGTCATTTACCAAGGGATATCTATTCTTGTGGAGTGGCCCGCCTGCCAAAAAATCCATCTATTTTAAGATAGGGGGGCATATCTAGTGCTAACCTAATTTAGTGCTATCATGCTAGTTATTTGATTCATATCTTTACTATTATAAAAATATGAGTTAGTGGTCGTCGGTCTGTTCTCCCTCCTCTCTTCTCAGTCGTCTGATCAAATATCAACCGTCCAGATCCGTATGTAGGTAGTTTTTTGCTCCTCGTAAAAAAGGTCAGGCCGACGCGTGGGCCGCGCTCCTCTTCTCTTCCCCCACATCCTCCGCTTTACACAACCACTCCACCTCCCGCAACCGTCGTCTCCTCTCCCCCGAACCCTCGTGCCGCGCCTCCCTCAGTGCCGCCACCAATTCCTTCCTCGTACAATAGCGTCTGGTCGTAGTCCCCCAACTTCTCCAGCAGCGTCGCATCACCTCATCGCCGCCTCCCTAACGCATTTGCCCACCGCCCTCTCTCCCCATTTGCCCGCTGCCGCCTCCCCACCACCACTTCCTGTAACCGCCGCCTCCTCCCCTAAACCCTCGTGCTGCCGCCTCCTCGGCACCATGGTCGAAGGGAGAAGTGGTCAACGTCGAAGGGTCGTGGTCGAAGGGGACAGTGATTGAAAGGGACAGTGGTCGAAGTCGAAGGAGGCAACGGTCGAAGTCGAAAGGGGCAGTGGTCAAAGTCGGGGCCGTGGAAGAAGTTGGGGTTGAGCAGGCTAGCGCCGACAATCGGGCGACAAGGCACAAGCGCACCGGAGGCCTGCCAACATACGACCACCAGCGATGGTCGACCGCTTCCGACCTACAATCACGCGTGATGGTCGGCGGCTTCTAACTTACGACCACGAGGTGTGATCAACGGTTTCTAATTTACGACCATGAACACTGGTCGATGTGTTTCGACATACGACCATAAGGTGTGGTCGATGTCTTCCGACTTACGACTACAGGCGCTGATCGATGTGTTCCGACTTATGACCACGAGGTATCCTCGATGGTTTCTGACTTACGACCACGAATGATGGTCGTCGGCTTCTGATGTACGATCATGAGCCATTGCCAAAGGCTTCTAATTTAGGACCACGATCGATTCTCGACCGTTGCCAACTTACGACCACCAGCGATGGTCAACCGCTCCCGACCTACGATTATGCGCGATGGTCGATGGTTTCCGACTTATGACGACAAGGTGTGCTCGAGGGCTCCCGACCTACGACCACGAGATGTGGTCGATGTCTTCCAACTTATGACTACGAGGTGTGATAGATGGCTTCCAACTTACTTAACGGATTTAAAAACTTTTAAAACATGTTTGTATGCATATTCTAAAAATTTTTACCACCCGTGAGTTTTAAAACATGTAGTATGATAAATTTTAAAAATCCGTAGCAACACACGAGCATTCAACTAGTATCAAATAAACTATAAAAAATATCCAACAATGTGTTCGACCTTCATGTGAAATTTCAATTTCAAATGAAAACTCAATGGGTGCTAAGAGAAATAAAATAGTGACATATCGGATAAATCATAAGTAAAGTTGAAAAAAGGAAATGAAAACTGCTACTGTTCACAGCAAATTTTGCTTTTTATTTTCTAGCAGCTATTGAGTTTGGACTGTAAAATTTTACAAGATGGCTGATCATATTGGGGAATACATCCACTATTCTTTTTAGGATTTTTGAACTAATTTAACACGCAAATCAAAAAATTCAAGATGATAGCACCTAATGAGGGGTTAGCACTAGATATTGTTAGACATGTAAATAGTCTAAAGTCTAGAGGGTTATTTGCATATTTACCTATACACATTTGTATGGGCTTTGGGCTTGGCAATACAAATTTTCATTCTAACATAGCTTTAGAGTAAGGCTTGGGCTAGGCTTCAGCTTCCGTCGCCGCCGCCATCAGCAGCCGCCGCCCCGTTCGTCTGCTCTTCCCCCTTCCCTCTTCTCTCCCCGCGCGCGCCTGTCTACATTTTCTCCGCGCACACCCGATTTTGCTCCCACTCCGCCGTCGACCTGCGCCGCAGCTGGATCCGCCGCCCCGCCGTCGAATCGACGAAGCAGCCGCCCCGATTTGCCTCTACCGAGTACCGACGCCGCCTCAGCTTGTGCCGCTGTCTCCCCGGCCACGCCACCTACGCTGTCGCCCCGGCCCGCCCCAGCCAGCGCCGTAGCTGCCACTCAGGCAGCGCTCCGCACCCGAGCTCTAGTGCCTGACCCAACGTCCTCGAGCTCAGCCACGCTGTCCAGCTCCGGCCACCCTTTGTAGCCCGTCGACCCAACGGGCACATCTCTACGACTGTCTCGGTCCTGGCTTCGGCCTGATCACCAGATGGCTTCCGCTGATGGCTCCCTTGCCATCCCGCTTCCCCCGGTTCGTTTTGATGGAACGAACTTCCGGGAGTGGAGTGTGCACCTGAGGATTCACCTCAACAGATAGCGTCTATGGGGTCACCTCACTATCGAGAACCCCTGTCCGCCTCGGTCAAAGCCACCTGTTCCAGCCGCTCTTCCTGCTGGAGGGGTGGAAACGGATCGGATACGATTGAATAGTCTTAAATACGAATACGAATCCATATTTTTAAAACGAATACGAATTCGAATATTCTCAAATACGGATACGAATATTCTCGAATACGAATACGGATATATTCGAATACGGATTTTCTCGGATACGAATATCGGATAAAACGGATTCCTAGCAGTTTTGCCGATTTTTCACCGGTTTTTGACTGTTACCGGTTTTAAACCACCTAAATTCAAATTTTGAATCACAAAATTCGTACAAATTTTTCATGGGTTCTAGAAATGGATCGAATACGAATCGAATAATCTCGAATACAAATACAGATACGAATATTCTCGAATACGAATGCGAATACTCTCAAATACAGATACGAATATTCTCGAATACGAACATTTTCGAATACGAATTTTGCTTACCACATTCGCGTTTTCTCGAATATGAATATCGGATAAAACGAATTATCCGTTACTGTTTTCCACCCCTACCTGCTGGTGCGGATCAGGCCACCGCTGCACTGGAAGAGGCTTGGGGCTCTACTAGTCTAAGCTGCACGCCTACAAGCGCTAGCAGGAGGCCGAGGCCCATGCTACTGCCATCCTGGTGGGTTGCATTACCGTGGCCATCCACATGGATGTGGCGGAGTTGCCAATGACAGCTTATGTGGGAGTGCCTCCGAGCTCATTACCAACCGACGAGTGATGCTATGTACCTTTCAGTTGTGCACCATGCACACTCTCTTAGCAGCTTGATGTCACTGTCGATGACTTCTACCAGGAGGGACCTGTGTCGTCGGGGTGGATGTCCTCTGAAGGGCTCTGGCGATTCCTCCCACTCAAGAGCTAGCACCTCTCGCCAGGACTACTCCGATGATGCCACACAACAACTCCTCTCACTTCTCCAGTGCCTTGGTGTCGGCTCGTCCTCAGACTCCTCGGGATCGATTCATCTGACTCTTGCTTCTTAACAGTCTTCCACGTCTCCGTCTCCTCCCTCGTTAGGTATTCTATCTTCGTGGATCTGGACTGGACTCGATTCCACCACCTCACATCCTTGTGCTTCCTTTCACATGATACCAGATTCCACCCACCTCACATCCTTGCATCCCGCCGCCACAGTGCGGCCTTTTCACAACATCTTCCACTATTCAGTGCAGATGGTACCTCTCTTCTGTCACTAGTTGGTCATGATATTCTTAGGTCATTTCTAGGGACACGTCTTTACATTGTATGGATTGTAAGTCGGGATACCCTTTCCACTTTATTATGTGATATTTATTAATGATTATTCTCGCCATATTTGGATCTACTTTATGTCCTCTCACAGTCAGGTTTTCTCTATTTACTAGATGTTCGCCACTATGGTTTGCACTCAATTTGATTTGCCCATTCGTTTCTTTCATGCTAACTCTGCTGGGGAGTATCTTTCTGCTGCTTTGCATCGTTTTTTCACTGAGCAGGGTACTCTTCCCCGGTACTCTTGTCCTGGTGCTCATGCCCAGAACAGTGTCTCTGAGTGTAAGCATCGTCACTTACTTGAGACCGCTCGTGCTCTTATGCTTGCCTTCTCTGTTCCCCCTCACTTCTGGGCTAATCATGTTTCCATTGCTTGTTTTCTCATCAACATGCAACCTTCCGCTGCCTTCAGGGTTCTACTCCTGTCGAGCGTCTCTACAGTCGAGCCCCAGAGTACGGTCACCTTCATAGTTTTGGTTGTCTATTTCGTCCTTCCACCTCGTGAGCGCACCAAGCTGACTGCTCAATCAGTTGAGTGCGTTTTCCTTGGCTATAGTCTTGAGCATAAGGGTTATTGTTGGTACAATCCTGTTGCTCGCAGGATGAGGATTTCTCGCGATGTCACCTTTGACGAGTCCCGACCTTACTACCCTCAGTCCCCCGCAATCAAGTCAGAGTCTCTTGTTGAGTCAACCTCTTTTCTGACTTTTCCTGCTCACTGCCTTCCACTCCTGTTTTGCCTCCTTCGGCTGCACCTCTTCCACGTCCGCCAGAGTCTACTTCCTATTCTGTTGTTGAGATTCCACCTTTTCCCCTGCACTACTCTCGTCGTCTTCGACCTACTCCAGTTGAGCCTTCGTCTTGCTGGGTCCTGTTCCCAGTTCTTCTTCTCCGTCCCTGCTGGGTCCTTCTCCACCCTCCCATATACAATCTTTGTGATCGCCACACTGTCAGGCCGCCTGAGCGCTTCGGTTTGGCAGTCGCTGCCTCTTTTGAGCCTGTGACCTACCACGAGGCTGCTGATTACCTTGAGTGGCAGCTCGCAATGTCTGAGGAGATTGCTGCCTTGGAGCATACTAGCCACCGTCTTTATCGGCTTACGCGCGTTGTATTCAGCCAGCGGCCCTGGGCGGAGGCCTTGGATCGTTGCGTTGATGATGGTGGTCTCATTGACGTCTTGACCTGGTAGTGAACCTTGGCAAAACGCTGATTACCTGGTAGTTGATATGCGTTGACGCGCTCGACGTAGTTTCCCTGGAAGTTGTTATACAGGCGGTCTCGGATATGCTCTCATGCGTAGATGGAGTTCGGTTCTATGGTAAAAAACCAAGAGAGCGCCACTCCCTGCAACGCCAGCGGCAATCCCTTCGCCTTGGTGGAGTTGTCCTCGCCAGCGGCCTCAATGGCGGTTTTGTACACGCGAACGAACTCCATGGGGTTCGTATCGCCCTTGTACGACTCAACGGTGGGGAACTTGAAGTCCTCTGGCCACGCCGACTGCTAGAGGCCAGCGGAGGGGACTCCGGATCGACACATCGAAGCGCAACACGACTGGAGGTGGGAGCGTCGCGGATGTCCACCCGATCTGGAGTAGCTTCTGTCGCCGCTACTGGCGGGGTTTGCTGGCTCCGCGCTTCTTGCTGGCTCCGAGCCTCTTGCATTTCCCGCGCAGCTCCCTGGAGGTCTGCCAACTCGCATTGCAGCGTATCGAGGGCCGCCAGCAGGGCATTTTCCACCACCGAAGTAGTTGCACCAGCCTGAGCGCCGGCGCGAACCACCGGTTTGGCGGTGACTACGGCCTGTCCTCCCGCGCCGGAGTGATGGGCCCCTAGGTCAGTGACAAAACCGGTGCGGCCGCCGGTGCCACCTGTCGCTCCCGCACTAGGTGTCGGGTCGCTGGCCATGCCAGTGTGTGCATCAGCGCCACTGCTCCCGCCGACCCAGGCACCACTACCGAGGCTCACCGCCGCACCAGCGGCGGGGTTAGCCGCTGCACCACGGATATCGACGTCTGCGCTCGCAACATCAGCGTTGCCACTTGCGCCAGTTGCTGACGTAGACGCCGGCAGCGCGCCGACCGAGGCCCTGGCGTTTGCGAGAGCTGCCATCGTGCTCCTCTTCTTCCTTGCTGTCGATAAAGCTTTCTTTGGTACCATCACTTCTCAAATTTCAAGGCTTACTCTCCGCCATCCCCACATACGGCACCAACTGTTGTGGCTACTGGCCAAACAGTAAAGTAGGAGAGTAGTGTAGTGGAGATGATGGATGGACAATACTTGCCCCTTCCCTATGTCCAGAGCATGTATATATATTTTCATTTAGTGTATTTTACAATCCTACCCTTACATTCATGTGCCCTCCATAGGGGTATCTATGTCATTACACACATCCCATTTTGGGCTTTGCAACTCTTTGGCGGGCCGGATAGGCTTAGATGGGGGCCACCCCTTCAACAAATACATTTCTCAATGGTGAACTGCGTGAGGTCTACATGCAGCTGCCTCCTGGGTATTCTGCCCCTCAGAGTACAGTTTGTCGTCTTCGTCGCTCTCTATAGGCTCAAACAAGCCCCTCGTGCTTGGTTTGACTGCTTCTCTTCTGTTGTCACCGCTATCGGCTTCTCCGCCAGTGATCACGATCCTGCCCTCTTTATCCACACCTCTTCTTAGGGTCGGACGCTCCTCTATGTGGATGACATGATCATTATTGGCGATGACTCACTATATTGTCTTTGTGAAGGAGCGTCTCAATGAGCAGTTCTTGATGTCTGATTTAAGTCCTCTTCGTTACTTCCTTGGGATTGAGATCACTTCTACACTCGAGGACTACTATCTCTCCCAGGAGCGTTACATTTAGGATATCCTTACTCGCACTTGTCTCACTAATCAGCGTGTGGTGAATACTCTTATAGAGCTTGGTGCTCACCTTCGACCTATCGATGGTGAGCCTCTTGAGGATCCTACGCACTATTGTCATCTTGTCGGAAGTCTTGTTTATCTTGGCATCACTCGCCCTGACATCTCCCACCCAGTTCACATCCTGAGTCAGTTTGTCTCTGCTCCTACTCGGCTCCACTACAGTCACCTTGGTATTCTGCGATATCTTCACAGGAGCATCAATCGTCGCCTTTTCTTTCCTTGCTCCAGTTCTTTGCAGCTTCAAGCGTACTCTAATACAACCTGGGCTAGCTATCATTCTGATCATCGGTCTCTTTCTGCCCATTGTGTTTGCCTTGGTTCCTCCTTAATTGCCTGGAAGACCAAAAAGCAGCTTGTCGTTTCCCGTTCAAGTGTTGAGGCTGAGTTGAGAGCCATGGCGTCGTTGACATCTGTGATCACCTGGCTTCGGTGGCTACTTGAGGATTTCGGTGTTTTTGCCATGCGCGCCACTCCTCTCTTCTCGAGCAAGATTGGTGCGATCAGCATTGCTTGAGATCCCATGAAGCACGAGCTCACTAAGCATATTGGGGTGAATGCTTCATACATGCGATTGCAGGTGTAAGACCAAGTTATTTCTCTTCAGTTTGTACCTTCGGAGTTTCAGTTAGCAGATTTCTTCACCAAGGCATAGACTAGAACTCAACATAACTTCTACATCTCCAAACTCAATGTTGTTAATCCACCATGAATTTGAAGGGGGTGTTAGACATATAAATAGTCTAGAGTCTAGGGGGTTATTTGCATATTTACCTGTACACATTTGTATGGGCTTTGGGTCTCTTTACAATACAAGTTTTCATTCCAACAGATATATCCCCTTAAAGATATTAGTTCGGTGGTGCAAAGCAACAAACAGGTAGAAAACCTCCATGTAACAGTAGATTACAACAGCAGTAATATTTTCTTGTGTGTAACATGCAGATATAATGTGTGTATTTGCATGTGAGTATAATAAGCATATCAACGTGTGAATATAGTTTTATCTGCTAATGAGGATTGACGGTCATGTCCATTTTCAACTGATTGTCCTCTTGACATCTATCTTCCACATTCACAATCTTTCTCCTGAAATATAGATTGTATGCAATTCCTGTTGTTTGATTTGGATATTCATGTGCTTTATGTTTTATACATGCAGATGCTGGTAAAGCGCTTTGTAACGGTGGTACTCCTGGTCCTGGACTAGATAATCAAATGCACAACGTTCAAGGTTTGCTACTCACCACTTTTGCTAATTATGATGAACCTAATGACTTTCTGGAGGTGTCTTATGCTGCATGTTGAGCTACCATTGTTCATTAATTTTCAAGATTGGTCCTATTTATAGTGTCAAGTAGAATTTAGATGGCAGTGCATTGTGAAAACATATAGTTTTGCACTTAGCTTGCATTTTCCCATTCAAATGCCTGGATTACTATTCTGGTTGGCCTGGGGTTGATCAGATATCACCACATGAAACAGCTATTTATTTCCATCCTAATGATTTTTTTCTGATGCAAACAGAAGGCATTGTCATGCTATTCTCAACCCTGTGATTGCTGATTGCTTTTCTATCAGTTACCCCTTTATCTATACCAAAAATAATCTTGTAAAGTTAATGCAGATGGTGGCACAGCTCAGGCCATTTCTACGGACAATGAAAAGGATGAGGACGGCTCCAGTCATCACAAAGGTGGTGATATAGTTGTTATCGATTCTGACACCGATGGAGACGAGGATTTAAACCCTGAACCAGAACGTGTAGCACGCGGTGCTCCTGAGGCCATGAATGGGGTCGCTGCGCCTCCACGCCGTGCTTCAGAAGCCAAGAATGTGGTCACTGCATTTACACGCCATCGCCATGCTCCGGTAGCCATGAATACGGACACCGAGGGTATAGCCATGTGGCATTACCTAGATCCTCAGGGACAAGCGCGAGGGCCATTCTCAATGAATCAAATGCGGCACTGGAAGCAAAATGGCTTCTTCTCTGAGGACTTCATCGTGTGGAGGACAGGCCAGACAATGGAGCAAGCCATCTTGCTCACTGATGCCATGGGGCTTACATTCCAGCGCCCGCCTTTTCCTCCTCGTCTTGCCTGGTAAACACCCTTGGGCCATTTTGCAAGGGGGAGATGGTGTTTGTTCGGTGCTTTGCCCAACTGTAACTGAAGCGGGCATCTTTGAAGTTTAAATTAATGTGAATGTTTAGTTTTGGTCGGAGGTGGTTTATAGTGGAATTCTTTCTCCTTTTTTTTCTTTACATATAACACTTAGCTCGCTCATCTTTAGCAGATTCCGATGTCAATATCCCATCAAACTAACAGAAATGAACACAAAAATTTCAAGTCATCCGGGTGAGGAATGTAGCATTGGAATTTGGATATATATTATGATGCAGATTAGATTTGGATAGAAGGGCAGACACGGCTTCAACAATTCCTTCTGTTGATTTGTGGTTTTATTAATGGGTTTTATTAAACGTCATTTGGATGTTTTCTTTATAGTTATCATCCAGATTTAGGATCATTGGATTATAGATCCAATGGTTATCAATTCCCCTCCTCCCCCCTAGGAAAAAATCTCCCCCCTCCCCTATAAAAACAAGGGGTCTCTTGATCTCTAATTTAAATGTCACAAATTTGGATGATAATTAGAAAGAAAATATTCAGATGATGCTTATACACCCCTTTATTAATTTGGCATGCGTACCTCCTTCCCATCGATAGAAGAGAGCTACACATTGTTGTCACCATATATGATACAATAGAGACGTCTTATTAAAGTCAGGAAGCACTCGCCACACCAATCACTTCGAACCACTACTAGCAAAGTATCGCTACGACTAAATGGGATCTACATCATTTGCCCAGACAGACGGGGGCAAAATGGGATCTACATCATTTGCCCAGACAAGACGGGCAAAGCAGCATGAAAGAACAATCATATTATTACATCAGAAAGTGTAAAACCGAATACAACATTGTTAAATCGTTGGGAAAACTTAGCCTCTACCGACCTTGACATGGCGTTGGTTGCGAAAATAGCTAAGAAGAACCTGTGCCTGCACATACATAACAAAACTGGTGAACTGGAAAGGTGTAAAATAAGTTGTTTCTCGAACTGAAAATGTTAGTTTATGCCCAACATGATATAGATAGTTATAAATTTATAATACCTTCTCTCTTGCACGGGCCGTGCCTGATTGTGACAATGCTACCAAAGGCGGCACAGCACCTTCTTGAAGCACTTGGCTGCAAAACCTGTTACTGTTTGTGCAAAGCAGTAGCAGGGCAGCAGCGGCGTTTTCCTTTGATCGTGCTGAGCCCAGCTCAACAACCTCAACCAGTACCGGGATACCTCCTTCCTGAGCAATACAATTCCTTCCTTCCTGAACCGAGGCAAGGTTTGCCAGGACAGCAACAGCTTTGTCAACCATCCCAGCGGCTGGATCCATCAACTCCACCAGGTGCTTGACAGCCCCAGCCTGAACAATGCGGGCCTTGTTTTCGGGAAGTATTGATAAATTGAAGAGAGCGGTAGCTGCATCCTTCTTCCCTTGTGGGGTCCCATCTCCCAGCAAATCTACTAGCGGTTTGATGGCACCAGAGCGTCCGATTTTGATCTTGTTCTCTTCAATGACTGAGAGGCTGAACAGAGTTGCAGCTGAGTTTGCTTTCGCTTCAGGATTCCCCACCTGAAGAACATAGATGAGAGGCTCAATGCCCTCGGCGTTTGCTATGGCAATCTTGTTATTGTCATTTAACGACAAATTCAAGAGAATTGTCACGGCATTCTCTTGTGTTCTGGGGTCTGCAGAATGAAGAAGATTCACCAAGAAGGGTATAGCTCCGCAGTTTGCTATGGTAATTCTATTCTCCATGCTGTGCCTAGAAAGAATGTGGAGCTCTCCTGTTGCTGACCTTTGGAGCTCAGCAGAATCATTTTTCAGATCCTCAATAAGTTCACGCACTTTAGACTCAATACCAGGAGAATCAGATCTTGAATCCACTGAAGTTGACGATGCAATCCTAGGATCAGTTCTATCTGATTGCCGCCACCAGATAGATTGATTTCGAGAACGAACACCACCCAATCTAGGCAGGACATCTGGTTCTACCTTTGAACATGTGGCTACTGGAGCATCTTGTGTAACTTCTGATGCATTGCTGTCACTTGAGACCTGTGCCCTCACGTTCTCCTCATCGAGTTCAACATGTTTGCTGCTATCGCTGCTGTCATTGCTTTTGAGATGCTGCTCCACATCAGAAACTTGAAGACCACCCTCTCTCAACTGCTTAAGAGCTTCAGAACCATCAGTTCTTGCATCAAGTAGAGATTTCTTTGCTGCAGTAGTTGCTATTGGTAATCTCAGTGAATCAGATTCAGAATCATCTGTGTCTTCAAAAGATGAGACTCTATCATCTGAATCGGAATCCTCATGTATCAAATTATCATGATGGCTATCATCTGACAAGCACTGTGCTTTTGGATACAATGCAGGCAACTCGTTATGTTCTGGTGATCCAGACCTGTTTGCACTCGGAGAAGTATCAGAGGAAGGAGATTTATCACTTGTACTTCCATTTGTAGGGTTGAGGGAAACAGGAAAGCTCAAACGCAAGAGTTTCGCAGGATCTGGTAGCATTATACCATGTATCTCACACCAATTTTCAATCAACTGTTTGACAGTGTAATTAGGAATCAATTTGGTGTGTCCCAATGTTTGACGTGTCTTTGGGCAGACATTGTAGCCCATATCAAGCCATTTCCTGATAAAAACCTGTTCATATGTTTGACCAGATGCCACAATTACTGGATCTGACATTAGTTCAAGGGAAAGGGGGCAACAAAAATCAGCAGGAATGGGCACTCCATTAATGCTATGCATCTGCTTTTCTTCCACATGTTTATCAAGCACATGGTTGACTAACTCAATAATATCGTTAATAGCATCCAATTCTGCAATATCTTCACCATTGCTTTTCATTTTAATCTTAGCAAGAGCAACAGCCTCCATCAGCAACTCTTGATTTGTGGACAAGCTCAAAGTGGCTTGAATTTTTGCTAGTGTCTCTGACTTTGGCACAACTTCCCCTGCTATATCCCTGGAAGCCTCCCTAATGACAACCGAAATTTTCTCACAGTAAGTGTGTTCAAGTTTCTGCAAATTACAAGAAGCCCAGCGATAACGAAAATTAGATGCTGTCAAGAGTGTCACTGACAGGATGAGAAAAGCTTTTTCATTACCTCCAAATACATTGAAACAGAACTAGTTTCTGGTGGTAACATGAGAGAATTGGCAACTTGGCATAATTCAAGCACATAGGTCTGCATCTTGGTAATAATTGACTCAACCTGCGTAACCTGCATGCAATAATTTGCATGTATTATACAGTGAATTACTGAAAGCATTGTATATGTTTTGACTAATGTACAGGGAAGCTGAAAGAGGAAAGGACAAGGGAATTACAAAATAAATCTTGCTCATCATCTGATTCCAGCGTCCAACTAGCTCAGACGCTTCATTGATGGTAGCATCAAGTTCCTCAAGCACCTTGCTTGGTTTATCATCTGGAATGATCTGAGAAAAAGGTCCATCTAGGACCATCTTCATAAGATCCAGGATTTCATCAATCTTCCGGCAGTATCTCTTAACTAACTCAGTTTTTGAAGCATTGCTGGAAGACAACACCCGGAAATTCGAAATACTGTCGATTATCGACATTGACACCGACTCCTCCATCACCTGTCTGAAGAGCACAAAAACAAGTACATTTCAGGTGCAGCAAACAAAGAAATTGGATAGCCCAAACAGGTTCGGTGCAACTAAACTGGAGTTCCCACTGCCATTTGGGGTTCTTATGTAAGAATCACAGATGAGCGCGAACTCACAACCAGGCACATTTCTGTAAAATAAGATGCTAACGTCAAACCTAACGCCATTAGCATACAAAGATCAATCGTATCGCCTTGCAATTTATAAACTAATATATGTGATCTTCCGATACACAGAATTGCGTGCTGACCATTGGAAACCGAGAAATTTAGGCGTGGCAGCAACGAAATACCATCGTCAGTGTCGCGAAACAAGGGGTGATCGCTGATCAGAACTCCTTGGTCCAAACAAGACCAAAAATCTTTCTAAAATCCCTTTTTTCCCCAATCCAACTACTACCCCTCCTAATCACAAGCCCTAACTGCATAGGAACATCTCGACACCTCACACCACACCTATCCCAAGCCTCCCAGTACAAACCGCAAGGCGCGGCGCGCGCACTGGTTTACGCATCTGCGCACCAAGTTAAGCTCGAATCGCCTCAAAGCGCAACGCTTCCCACCACCTAAGCACAAATGCAGCACGAACCGCACGGCCCGATCCCAGGGTGGCCAGGCGTGAGTACACGGCTAGACACAGCAACCGGAGCACGACACAGGCGAAGAGCAGGGAGGAAATTTCACCGTACCTCCGAGGCCTCCAATGGGGGGGGGAGGGGTGTCGCGGCGAGCTCCTAATCGCGGCTCGCGAGGCGGAGGCGTCGGGTCTCGGAGGAGACGGAGACGAAGACGAGAAGAAGACTGGAGGAGGGAGGGGAGAGTGGGAACACGGGGCGGCAGCGACCAGCGAGCTGGTCGTTGTGAGGGGGGATGGAACGGGCGCACGGTGCACCGGTAGCGTTAGTGTCTCCGACTGGTGGGTCCTCGGTGGTGGAAGAGGTGGGGGGTGTGGTGGGAGAGGTGTACGGGAAGGGTGGATGCGTCCGCGGGACGGCAGCAACTGCTCCGCTCAGGAGCGGGGCCCGCCGAGTGCAGTGCGGTTGTACCGAACCTGCACGGACGGGAACTGGAAGGTGGGGCCAGAGTTTTCTCTTCAGTAGGGTGGGGCCCACACGGCTCGCTTTTATTTATGCAACATTCAGTGGGCGCTGGGTACGGACCGAGGTTTCTGTACGTAACACTGGTGGGCCGGGGCGAAGTTGGCTGAGTTCTCGGCCCACATGCCAGTGATCGTAGTAGAATTTTCAAAAAAAAAAGTGTTGGTGCGCAGGGCATTAAGCTGTTATTTTGAGTTTACAAGGTGGTGTGTTTGGTAGGGCTCCGGATTCATCTTTGGAGTTGGTGGAGCTGGAGCTGTGGAGTGGTCTAGACCCTGCTCCACCACCATAGTACTATTTTTGGAGGGGATTCACCCCGCTCCCGCTCTAGATTTTTGCGAATCTCCATCCATTGGCACGGCTCCGGCTCCACCAAAGGTGAATCTGGGAGCTGGAGCCCTGCCAAACACGCCCTTACTCGTGCGTTATAACAAAATTTATTGAATGTATAAAAAGTCATGTTATGAAACAAGGCTATTCTGATCAGTTGAAATATGAAGAGTGATGAGAAGTTGAGAATGAGACTGTTGGAGAAGAAGGAACGTACAACCACCAACTCAATTTTTTATAATAGTGATAATACCTTATGATTTCTCTCGAACAAATAAACGAAATATTTCTCTATCGTTATTTAAAAATAGTTTATTAAGATAATCTTTTAGAATCGGCTTTCGATTCATTCGTATGAGCAATTGCACTAGGATCTATAGGTATAAGTCGCAGTCAAAAAATACAACTAAATTCAGCCTAAAACGATGCTGGTTTTGTCCATGCTTATGCTGGCATAAGGTTGTTTATCAGGAATTCGTCTGATATGAACTTCACTATATGATTAGATTGTATTACCACTATACGTTAGTATAATTCATCACAACTGGATTAGGCATGGAAATTTTGGCATGTTATTATTACCTCGCTGGATCGGGTTGTATGCAATAATCATCTGAACTTTCCACATAGATTAATTGTTGAACAAGGAATGAGGGTGACATGAACAAGATGTATATCCCTTTGTGAACAATTTGATTTCCTGGTAGCTTTTGCAATGATGGGCTACTAATCAACATTAATCCCAGATGGAACAAATTAACAGTGGGTGTGGCTGATCAAGCTAGCATCCCTGCAGTCCAATCGTACACGCAGAATGTTGAACCTGCTGTCTGCATACTAGGAATCAGGACACATAATTATGGTCCTGCCCGGTACCATGTTTCATGTATGCACACAGATTATTCAGTAATGGGCCACTAATTGAAGCAATGTACTAATTGACTATATTAATCCGATTGGCTCGTCAAGGCAACCAAAGCATAAACAAGTCATGGAACCATCCAGATTTGCCAATCCAATGGTCTCCGCCTGATCAGCTTATGACTATGACTTTCTTCGAAAAACTAAATGGAATGGTTTGTTCATAAATTTTTGAAACGAATTATTGGAAAAATCTTTTCAAAACAATTTATTAATATTTGATTTATTCATACAAATCCTCCCATTACGACCAAAAGCTATCGGTTACAACAAAAAAGAATCAACTCAATATTTCAAAGTGAGATCATGGAGTTAGGTTAGCGAGTGTTTCATCTCTGGAACCAGACGCCAATTTACTTCTAGTGCGGAGTGATTAAGAGAGAGCCTGGGTGTGTGCATTAAACTAACAGGTGCAGATAGTACTAAACGCCTGATTGTTTTCATCTTTGGAAGCATCGATCGAAAGAGACTTTAAAAAGCAGATTAGGTTACAGATTAATCTATTCAGGCTTCAGGATCATACCAAGCCATAACTATAAATTAAATCAGTATTTGGATATGCGTGCTGATGATGCCTGATACTGCTTTCATGCATGCGTAAACATGTAGTCAATTAATTTGTAAAGAATGATGCCACTGTTATTTATTTATTTTTTACTTTTTTGCGTTTGGTTCTCTGTACGTACGCATTTTAACCCAGTGGAGTAGTTCTTTGACTGCCAGACATACGGTTTATTGTACTGTAAATAAACAGTCGAAAGGTGAGGAAGCCATGCTCTGAATAACCTAATTAGCCTGATTTGGTATATCAGCATCAAGTATAGTACTATACGACGCAACATCCATTTTGCAGCAGGTTTCATTGCAAGTACGTGCATACTAAGGTGGTGATCATTTGTTTTTTTTTTTTGGTTTATGGCTGAAAAGTACTGTAGCTGATTGAAAAAACATTGTAGCTGACAGATGCTTATTTAGCTTAATTAAATTTTAAAAATTAAAATATATATATATAATATATTAGCCCATTACGTATAATACAAACAAATACGGGAAAAAAGAACCAGCAAAAAAGCTCAACAAAAAGCCAAAAGTTCAGAGAAAGACAAAATTTATGAATAATGCAAAATAAGTCGGAAGTTAAAAGCCGAAGCCAAAACGATCACAATACACAGTGGAGTAGTACTTTTAACTACGGTTTATTGTACTGTAAATAAACAGTCGAAAGGTGAGTAAGCCATGGCCGGAATAACTTAATTAGTCTGATTTGGTATATCAGCATCAGGTATACGACGCAGCATCCATTTTGCAGCAGGTTCATTGCATGTCCAATTTTCAACTGAGAATAGAACTAGGGTAGATCCAAGAGATAAGCACGCTGTCCACATTGCCGAAGGAATATCATTAAAAGAAAAAAAACCTTTTGACCTTTCTACGCTACACATGGCAGCCGAAGCAACATTAGCCGGGCATGCTGGCACGCATCAAGGGCATCTTCAATGGTCTGAGTCAGTTAGCTATATGTATATACATATCAGCATATATCCTATGTGAAGAAAAGATAGTATGCAAAAAAAATCGAGCCAGCTCTTCCTTAAGCATTAGTCTATAACGCCAAACGAGGCAGCCTCTATAAATTCTGTGTGTACTATATAAATGATGTGGAAGTCTTAGAGCAAGTACAATAGTATAGCCAACTAGTGGCTATAACACTTGTCTATTTCATCTATAGCTTTTAAAAAAATAGTTTATACAATAAGGTAGCTATTACAATAACTATTTGGCCCCACGTGTAAGAGAGTGAAATGCATATTCTTACGTGCTATAGCTAGCTGTAATTTAGTAGCCAGCTTCCTTCTCTCTCTTCCTTTCTCTCTGCCATGTAAGATTTTGTGATATTATATTTGTTATAAGTCTTACGCTCTTAGAATGTTAGTTTTAGTGTGTACTATATAAATAATGTGGAAGTCTTATAGTTAGTTGCTAGCTATAACTATTCGAGATGTCCTAAGCACAAAACAAATAGCTCTGCAGGCTTAATTAGCGCCGTACGTGCGTGGTCGATCGGACGTTGGATGCACGCACGTATCTCCATCTGGTTAAACCATCGCCATCGATCAATCAAACCCACACACGAAAAAAAAACCCAGTTACATAAGCCACCTTTAATTTCTCGAGGGACCTCACACGCGTCACCTCTAAATTCTTGACGAGAGACCTCACATTTGTGCAAATGCAAGTCCCACAGCTCAACGGAGAATCCAGAACAATTCCGTCTAAGCATATTGCATGCATGGCTGGCTGGAAAGCTGGACAGATAGAAAGGGAAGGTACGGACACGCGCTGGTCCTGACCAAATGGCGATTGATCGATCTGAAAGCGACAGGTCCCGAGCCGTGCGTCCAACCAGTCGCAAAGTTTGGCCGTTGAAACAGGAGTAAAGTCCATTATCCGTCCTTAAACTTTTTATGCTGTGTCATTTTGATCTATAAACTTTTAAAGTATGTCATTTCGATCTTTAAACTTTCAAAGTGTGGCAATATCCTATGTAGTTGTAGCAGTAAACTTTTTATGCTGTGTCATCCCAGTCCATAGACTTTCAAAAGAAATTGCCACACTTTGAAAGTTTAAGGACCGGGATAATATACTTTAAAAATTTATGGACCAGGATGACACAATATAAAAAGTTGAAGGACCGGTAATGAACTTTACTCTCGAAACAGAGAGGGAAGGAAAAAAAAAGGTGATGTAATTAACTAACACCTCACCCAATCGGAATCTAATGCAAGGATAGGAGCATTGTTTGAGCTGCCTTATTTCAAATAATTTGTCTTTAAATTTTTAGAAGTCAATTTTTAAATAGAGTTATTTCCCAGGATGATCTGTACAAAACGTTATTACGAGTCATTATAGAATCTATTTTTAACAAGTATCTTCTCAATACGAATATTTCTTACTCTCTTAATCACTTTCACAATAAACTAAAACAAAAAACTATAACAAAAACCACATCACTTCTTAAACTGTTCTCTATCCTATCTATCTATGTGCAATTCTGCGCACATTTCTACATCACGTGTCCTATATGCTAATTCAACACCCAAGTGCTTCCCCGGTGACCTTTATCTTCTTCTTTTGTGTGCAGCATTAGAACTTCTAGGATCCCGTGTGGAGTGCGTGTTTGGGGCTCGTCCAGTGCCCGCTAGCTCCATTTCATTCAAGGCAATCGGCACTATCAAAGAGACCAACTCAAGCCAAGCCCTCGGTTTCTCCTCCTTCAAAGCTCGTCTAAACGAAACATTCAAAGGGTCGTACTTAGTACTTGTGCAACTGTGGCATTCTTCTTTCTAACGATTCTATACAACAAGGGGTATTTATCCATTAACAACTCGTTCCCTAACCAAAGGTCTTCCCAAAATCTAGTTTGACGACCATTGTTGACTCTGAACCTACCCCTTGCCAAGAATTGGTCTTTTACATCCAAAAGCCCAGCCCAGAACTGAGAATCCCCGGGTTTCTTTTGTATTTGTGACAATGTCTTATTCTTGAAATACTTTCTCTTAAGCAAATTTTGCCAAAGACCATCTTCATTCATGAGCTTAAACAACCACTTGCTTAGAAGGCATTGATTTTGAGTTTCCAAATGTAAAATACCCAGACCTCCCATGCACTTAGGTTTACAAAGTATGCTCCATTTAGCAAGCCTATATTTCTTTTTATGTTCATCACATTGCCAAAAAAATCTAGATCTGTAATAATCCAGTTTTTTAAGGATTCCTTTAGGAATTGCCAGAAAAGACATCATAAACATAGGGAGACTAGATAGCACCGAGTTGATCAGAACTAACCTACCCCCTACCGATAACAATTTGCCTTTCCAACTACTCAATTTTTTCTGGAACCTCTCTTCAACTAACTTCCAATCCCTATTCAAAATCCTGCGGTAGTGCATAGGAATTCCAAGATATTTAACTGGCAAAATTCCCTCCTTACACCCAAACAACTCCACATAGTCTAAGCTCTTTTCCTTAGCAGTCCCAAAACAAAAGAGCTCACTCTTATGAAAATTAATCTTGAGACCTGACAACTTTTCAAAAGTACATAGAACTAATTTCAGGTTCTTTGCCTCCTCTAAATCATCCTCCATAAAAAGGATAGTATCATCCACGTATTGTAAAATCGAAAGTCCATCTTCCACTGGACTTGTACAGACCCTAAACCGCTGTTGGTTTTGCTCTAGAAATAAGAGTAGCCAACATATCTGCTACTAGATTGAAAAGGATTGGTGAAAGAGGATCTCCTTGCCTTAATCCTTTCCTAGTTTGGAAGTAATGTCCCATCTCATCATTCACTTTGACCCCCACACTTCCCTTACTAACAATTGACTCAATCCACTTACACCAATTGGAAGAAAAACCTTTCATTCTCAAAGCTTGTTGCAGGAATAACCAATCAACCTTGTCGTAAGCCTTCTCAAAATCTATTTTGAGAATGAGCCCACTTTTTTTCTCTTTTCGCAACTCATGAATTGTTTCATGCAAAACTATTATTCCTTCCATAATGTTTCTTCCTGGCAAAAATGCCGTCTGCGAAGGCCTAACAACCCTGTTTGCTATACCAGTTACTCTATTGGCCAACACCTTTGTAAATATCTTAAAACTTACGTTAAGCATACAAATCGGCCTGTAATGTTGAATTTGCTTGACCTCCTTTAGTTTAGGTAAAAGGGATATAATCCCAAAATTCAAACTGAAAAGGGGTAGGTTCCCGTCATGGAAATCCTTAAACATGGCCATTAGGTCATGCTTGATTAGACTCCAAAACACTTGATAAAACACCACTGGAAATCCATCCGGACCTGGGGCTTTATTGTGTTTCATTTGAAAAATAGCTTCCCTTACCTCTTTTTCAGTAAAACTGCCATTTAGAAATTCATTTTCCTTCTCTGTTACTTGAATAATATCATCTGTTTGACGCTCATCAAGAGAAAATACACTTCCCTTTGTTGAGCCAAATAACCCTTTATAATATCTTGTAATGTATTTCTTTACATTCTCCTCCCCCTCAACTACTCCTTCATCCTGATCAAGTCTAAAAATCCTAGTCTTTCTTCGCTTACCATTAGCCACCAACTGAAAATACTTAGTGTTACTATCCCCTTGAAGCAAATCTAAAGACTTAGCCCTCTGAAACCACTTAATCTCCTCTTCCTAAGCAAATGTGCTAACCTTTCTTTAACCTATATGTGTGCGCATATGCTAAAATAGGTGCATATGCACATCTGTGGAAATTTGATTTTCCCTCACTATATTACCTACAAATTGATTAATTTTTCCTTATTTTTTTGTACTTAAAGTACCCAAAAAGATAGCATCTCACCTAAAATGTCAAATGTGTTGTTAATTTTGAATTGAACATCTGAATGTATGAAAATGTATAATGACTTGTAAAAATGGCATATGCACAAATCATGTAAAAAGCGTTGATACTAGTAAAACTACTAATCACAATTACTTCAATTCATAGCTACAGCTTTTCAGAGTAAGAACACACTTCAAACCTCCGTAGAGTACTCCGAAATCTCCTACATGTTTAGTTGTACAGATGTGTTCTTTTTTGCTATAGCTTATAGCATATGGCTGTGGCTGATGGTTTTTAGCTCTAACACGAGTACATGTATAAACAAACCAAAAATCGACGAAATGATTCGACATAACGACGAAAAATTATTTTATTTATTTATTTAAGAGATTATAAAAATCATAACCTGAACAAACACTGGATCAGATCGAACCCTTGGCTCGTTTTTCTATTACAAATAAGACTAACAACCCCGCCCCAACTAGATACCTAACACACAAAACTCATCGTCTCGTCATCTCCCCGAGTCATCCTTATCCACCACGTCCCCACGCTCGCGCGCGCACGAACCCGACTTTCTCGGCCGCCCCACCGCTCTCCCGTCCCACGTGTCGCGCCGTGCGGCGGTCCACGTCCCCGGGCCCTTCCCGAAACGGAACGACCACCACGTCAGCAGCCTTCCCCTCCACCCGGCCCCATCTCCGCCGTCCGCCGGCGTGGGCGCCCATCCGAGGAGGCTGACGTAAGCAGTGACAGGATGGGCGCCGCCTCCGCGCCTCCACGTGCCGGGGTCAAACGGTCAGCGCGCCCCTCCACGTGTGCGCTATCGCGGAGGCGGCCGCACGGGCCACACGTGTCGCGTCCTTGCCCTCTATAAATGGCCGGCTCCTCGCTCGGAACACGTTTCAAGCCTCCTCTCCTCTTGTAGGCACTAGAAGAGAAGAACACAACAGAATACAGAGCAGAGAGCAGCAAGCTGCTTGAGAGACGCTTTTTTTTAATTGCATCGATCGGTCGATCGGAAGAGAAGATGAGCGGCGGTCAGGACCTGCAGCTGCCGCCGGGGTTCCGGTTCCACCCGACGGACGAGGAGCTGGTGATGCACTACCTCTGCCGCCGCTGCACCGGCCTGCCCATCGCCGTCCCCATCATCGCCGAGATCGACCTCTACAAGTTCAATCCATGGCAGCTCCCAAGTACGTTCTTCTTCTTCTTCTTCGCCTATTGCTTCAATCTTGTAGCATCTGCCGAGTGATTTATTTGATCGTGATGTGTATACTGATGCGTATGCAGGGATGGCGCTGTACGGCGAGAAGGAGTGGTACTTCTTCTCCCCGCGGGACCGCAAGTACCCGAACGGGTCGAGGCCCAACCGCGCCGCGGGATCGGGGTACTGGAAGGCCACGGGCGCCGACAAGCCCGTGGGCTCGCCCAAGCCGGTGGCCATCAAGAAGGCGCTCGTCTTCTATGCCGGCAAGGCGCCCAAGGGCGAGAAGACCAACTGGATCATGCACGAGTACCGTCTCGCCGACGTCGACCGCTCCGCCCGCAAGAAGAACAGCCTCAGGGTAAGAATGCATGCACCATCGTGACGGCCAAAATCCGTATCACGCTTTCCGGTGGACTTGGCTCGCGAATTTGCAAACAAAAAAAAGATTGCAAACTTGCAGCCGTTCAATTGCACACTTTGAAATCGAAGATGCTAGTCTAGATTTTTTTTTTCCTTGGATTTATCTTAAGATGGTCCGGTGAATTGTTGCTTTCGAAGTGAATGGGAGGATAAGCGTGGGCCACGGATTTGGGCCGCAGAATTTTGTGGGAATGATGGGCCAGGGGGCCCGCACCGGGTGCAAGTTGATTCGCGCCTGATGAGTTGCCATCTTCTCCTCGGTGTGGGTCAGGTAGGGGTCAGGTGTGAAAGCATTCGATACCATCGCCTCGCCCCTTTCGGGGACCAGTAATTTTCGGGCCTACGCGCCCCTGCGACGGCGACGCCCACGGAAACAACGCCAAAGTTTAGAAAACAACGCGCCAAATTTAATATTGTTATGATAAGCTTTGATAGATGGTACTAAAAAAATCGAAATCTTCCGGATTAATTTAATTACTTGTTGTTTTGTGGTTATCTGACATGTTCGTGATTTGTATCGGCGCAGTTGGATGATTGGGTCCTGTGCCGCATCTACAACAAGAAGGGCGGGCTGGATAAGCCGACGGCGGCCGCCGACCGGAAGCCGGTGGTGGCAAGCCAGGGGGCCGCGGTGGGGTCCCCGCCGGAGCAGAAGCCCTTGGTGGGGGTGGCCCCGGTCGGGGGCGTGCCGCCGCCGGCGTTCCCGGACATCGCGGCGTACTACGACCGGCCGTCGGACTCGATGCCGCGGCTGCACGCGGACTCGAGCTGCTCGGACCAGGTGCTGTCGCCGGAGTTCGCGAGCGAGCGCGCGGAGGTGCAGAGCCAGCCCAAGATCGGCGAGTGGGAGCGCACCTTCGCCACCGCCGGCCCCGTCAACCCGGCAGCCGGCTCCATGCTCGGCTCCGGCCTCGGCGGCGACCCGCTCCAGGACATCCTCATGTACTGGGGCAAGCCATTCTAAGCGAAGCAGATATTTTCCTCGCTGCTGTATTGGACAGGAATCCGTGTGTCGTGGGCTTGGGGTGATGACTCCGGCGAGCCGCCGGAGTTTTGACCTGATGAACAAGAGATAAGATTAAGTCGTTAAGAAGGATTAAAGACAAAAGATGATGAAGACTCGAAAGGCGGCGATGAGACCGTGGGTCCCCGGCCACTCAGGATCGGAGACGATGACGTCGAGATGGTGCGTTGCATTGGTGGTCGTGTGCGTGGAGCATGTGTGTACATATACATGATTCATTCGGTGCAGGGGTTTCTCTTTGTTTCTTCGTTGGTTCAATTGTAAGGGCTTAATCTATACTGGCAGTAGTGTATAAGTGTAGTAATGGTGATAGCTAAGATATAGTCCAATATTAGTGTTAAAGAGATTCATCGAATCAAATGGAATAAACCGTACTGTGGTTGTTCAACTGAAGAAACACCGGGAAAAAGAGCAGCATTGTTGTGATATTTTTCTGGGTGCATCACATCCATCGGCTGCACTCCAGCTTGGCGAGATAGGCTTGCGTACGAACGTGGCCGGAGCTTAGGTATGTTTGGTTGCCTGTATCTCCTTCGTCCTGGATGGGTGGATCCGTATAATCTAAGAAAGAGCTCGTTTGGTTGCTCGATGAGCGGATCAGTATAAGCGGATGCAAAATACGCCTCATCCTGGATGAATGGATACGCTCAAAATGAGCTTCACTAGCCATCTGGATGAGTGGATGCGATGTATCTTATGCGGTCCCACATGTGCCTCTCTGATCCGCTCATACAGCAACCAAACAAAGATCTCGCTTTTTGTATCCGCTCATGCACCTCACCAAACATCTTCTTTTTCTGAAATACGATTCCACTCAGCCTGCATCCACTCAGCCAGGATATATGATGCAACCTCCATCCACGAACCAAACACACCCTTAGAGGTGCCCGGTATGCACGGTATCTCTAAAATTTATAGAAATTATGTATATATTTTTTCTTGCTATATATTCTAACTGAATTTGAATTTATCTAGTGCTAATATTTTATTACTTCCTCTATTCCTTCTTAAGTGAATTTTTACGGTCTACAAGGCGTGATTTTTGATATTATTATTTATAATTTTATCTTATTATATACTAATAAAATTATAAATATTATGAAAAAAATTTAGCGATAAATCTATATAGTGTCAAACATATTAATAGTTAATCTTTAGAAAATTTGACAGTATAGATTATAAACCTTCGGTTAAAAATTTTATATAGGTGGCACAGCAAATTGATAACTACAAAGGTATGTGCTGAAAGGTATTCAAAGATCACGATGAGAACGTGTATCTAAGAAAGCGCGACACGGCGGTTCGGGACGCATACAGGGAGATGCGGCACGCCTAGACAAAGGAAACGATCTGCGCCGGGCGCTGGCTGCAGGGGTAAAACGTGCTGAAACCAGAGTTGCAGGCGCCGAGGTGGATATGTACGCTTTGAACGTTCAGTCGATGAGCTGCGGCAGGTCAATGTGCACGCGTGGGCGGGCAGTTTGGTGCGGAGAATTCACGGGCGGCGCGGCGTGCGTGCAGCACGTTCACACGGATGACGGGCGGATCGTCTCGGTGCCAGCCTCGTGCCTATCGCCTGCCGCCGGTCAATGGCTTAATCTCGCCGCCGTCTGCGCTACGGTGGGATTGGGAGTGCTAACCAACCTTGATCAGGTCGAACCAAAGCAGCTTGCGACTCGGTTTGTTACTACTTCGAAGCTTATACAAGCTACAACTAGCTAGAACTAAGGTGCCGCTTGATTAGACTGAAATAAACTGGTTTATGGCTGAAGTTATATTGTAACTGATCGAAATTATATTGTAACTGATGATGATTTATTTGATGTAACTAAATTTAAAATTTTTAAAATAGAAAAAATAGATTAGCCTACCATGGACAATACAAATGAATACGGAAAAAAGAACCGACAAAAAAGCTCAAAAAACCAAAAGGCTAAAAAAAGACGAAATTTAGGAATAGTGAAAAATAAATCAGAAGCCAAAACTTAAGCCGAAATAAATGGAAACTAGGTATCATACCAATGTAAGACTAAAGAAAAAAAAAATCAGACTTTGGCATCTAGGAAGCTTTCAAGCTACAGCTAGCTAGAACTAAACACCGTACGGTGCAACGTCTCACTTTTCCATTTGTTAGGTAGAATTGTGTCACCAATTGTACCTAGCTTCTGCATAACGGAGGGAACCATTCAGAGTTGGCAGCCTTCCAACAACGTTATTGTTTTGTTTTTAATTTTTTGAGCGGGGAACAACGTGGTTACTACTGCAGGGTTTTCATACTCCCGTCAACGAATTGCTGTCCATCGAATCAACCTGTACTGAGAGCCAGAACAATCCGGCAGTTAAAACCTGGAATTGTCAGCAGCGAAAAAACCTGGTCAGCTGCAGACTCCGGTCGCATATGCAGTTCTGCGGAGATCATCCTGCTACGTATGCACGCACACCACACTGCTTTAACTCTTGAACGCAGTTTTAAGACAAAGAAGATCTCAAAAATGTTTTTAAGACAAAGAAGACGACTGCTCCGGCTAAGATGAGGTAAATGTTAGTGCATAGCGACAGCATGGTGACATGTGTCACTTTCCTCGAACTTTCGAGTGACATGTTTGTCCGGTTGGGCTAGGAATTCTACGGTAAGTTTCCAGTTTGTACATTTCTTTCTGCTCGCGTCACCATCTTGGCAGGAATTCTAGATTTGTACGGAAGCGGTTTTATCAATCCTGTACCGGTACTGTTCACCGGTTCCAGCTGAAAGGCGGCGCTAATTTATTTTTCTTTTCTGAAATGATTTTTTTTTGGGAGAGAGGGAAAGGCGGCGCTAACTGGTAAGTTCAAACTCCACCAGACAAAAAGGTTGACAAACCTGTGTTAATAAAATTCCTAGGCCCATGGACCAGTCCAAGAAGCTAGAGTTTGTATTGGGCTGGGCAAAAAGTAGGCCCATTCTGCAAACATCGACTCTGTTTTGGATGGCTGCTTCCCCCTATCTTGTTGGGTCAAGATGCCCACGGTTCATCTGAAAAAGGCCCGCTTATATTTCTCCAGGCTGCAGCCCATTACGTGTGTGGCGCTTGTTTAAAAGTGCTGTGGTTTTTTGTTTAGTTGTGAGAGATTGGAGGAGTAAATGATACTCGTGTTGAGAAATCACTCTGTTTAAAAAAGCTCATGCAGTGACTCCTACAAACGGCTTATAGAAATTATATTGAGAAGCTAACTTATTCAAAAGCCGATTTCTAAAAGCTAAAAGTCAGAAGCTGTTTGAAATAGAGCCGCATTCTGACGAATAAAACCCTAGTGATTTCTTTGATATGTGATCATCCATCATGGATTCGTTGGCCAAGATGGCGTTAATTTTGAGTAAACGGCTGCCCACTGGTTCAGTATTAGCTAGGACATGCTCGATTCATCCTATATTCAGTAGTAAAATGCTCCAACAGTAAATTGGTGGGTGGTTACCGAAGACAATCAACCTGTTTTGCAATTTCTTTTTTCCCCACACTTCAGACAGAGCACTGGAGCACTTGGATGACACGGACAGAGTTACCACCAGTCCGGTTCCAGTCCAGATACGGGTGGGCGTAGTAAAAAGTTGGGTTTGGGTAACCGGTTTATAGTTTTTAAGTGTAACATAAGTGTTTATATGAACGAATCAAATACTGATAAATCGGTTTAAAAAATCTGTTTTGATGAGTCATTTCAAAACTGAAATAAATATATTATTTTATTTATTTATTTAAAGAATAATAAATCATAAGTAGAAGAGCAGAGAAGAGAGCTTGGCCAAAGACTAGTCCCGATCAAAAGCGATGCGTCGAAACCAGCAAATGTCTTGTCATGTCCCTACCGGAGCGAAGGCTAGTAAAAGACAAGCCAAGCATATGCGATTGGTGGTGGTCGTTATGTTAAAAGAAAATTTAACATGGCGCTCGGCTGTTTAGTGCCCAACTTCACAATCAAGTGCGTTTCAAGCAATTGAAACCTCGCACCCTTCTTTTGTAATCTTTTTGCAGCTAATTATTCCCTAGCTACCTAATTGTTCCATCATGCACAATTAGTAATGGATTCATTCCACTACTACCAGATAGATAAAGTGAACATAATTATTATTGTATTTTCTATTCCCATGTTCTAAACAAACCCTCACTGAGAATGCACACTTTGTTAATTAGTTGCTGGCATCTCTAGGATCTAGCTAGCTGGTGAGCTTCCTCTGTGATTGTCGTAGCCAACGTTGCACGCACTGCACTACGGCACAGCGTTCTCACGTGATCATCGGTTTGATCTGCGTGTAATAAGCTTAAACGAGTAGGGTGCCGCTCATTTAGACTAAAAATAATGATTTATAACTGAAATTACATTGTAGCTGATTGAAATTGTACTGTAGTTGATGGTAACTTATTTAGCACAATTAATTAAAAAATTAAAAAATAGAAGAAGAAAAACAGTTTTGCGCATCATAGATAATGCAAATGAATACGGAAAAAAAAAACCCCCAAAAAAAAAAAAAAAATCAAAAAAGTAAAATCTACAAATAATAAGAAATAATTTAAAAGTTAAAAATTTAAGCTAAAATAAGTGAGTCCTAGATCAACGAGCACTGCACAAGCTTGGAACACGAATGAATCCTGTTGGGGAACATGATGAGCTGACAGGCATGTTAGGCGCCTCGTCTGATGCTCGCAGGCTGGGCCCCTAAATTATTGTCAGAATATGATACCGACAACGTATTAATATTCTTTAATTCCAACGAATTAGGAAATAATATAATTTATCATAGTTGCATAGCAAAATTATTATTAGATATTGTGCTTTAATATAATAAGTTAGTGACACGTAGATATAGTCTTAAATACAAATATTAAATAAAAAGAGATACGGATAATTATATACCTTATCTCTCAACAACTCAGCTCCACCAGTCCCCCACTCGTCCTAGCTGTCTTATAGGGCGTCCACTTCATCCTGATTCTCAGCACCATCGCCCTCATCCCATGTGGTCTCATTGACATCAGCATATCCCGTGTCCCACTCGACATACTGCCCAGTCGAACTGGGATATAACAAAGGGAAGTAATAATAAGGGTGAGTACTTATGTATTCAACAGGCATTAATAGTTAAAATATACTGTATGACTCATCTATTTCTCTTTAGAAAGCAAATTTTCAAATTAAATAGACTTGCATATTTTAATTGTTGGAAATACTACTAGTCACTCGGTGAGAAGAAAACCCAATAGTGGTCTCCGTATCCTCCAACACAGGAGACATACGTGAATTTATGATTTTATTTTGCACCATGCAGGATTATGCCGCTGTACCTGTAGCTACTTTGAGCTCTCTTGAAACTAGGTATCCCGTATTTTCTTTAATGTGGTGCCAAGTCCAAAGTATAAAATATTTTCCAGTGTTATGTTATTAAATCTCCACCCACTTATTCTCCATCGGTGACCCGAGGCAGTTTCTCACCCTCACCTGGCGCACATTGATCTCAAATAGATGTTGGTTGGGCTGGTTATCCCTTCACCCAACACTCCACCAGCGCTAATATATACACCTTGGATCCCCAGCTTCCAGACTATCTACCGATTCTGGGTTCCTCCACTAATTAAACTATTTATCCATTGTGGAGAAAAATAGTAATGTACCAGGGTACCATTTTCAATCCATCAAAAACGGGAATACGACTAACACTTGAGTATGGCCTCCTTTTCGAGCAAAAGTTTATTTACCCTTATGTTATAACTATATGTAAAGCACTCTTTACCATTCTAGTATTTACTTATACAACCCAATTGTCCCTCTGGGCTGGACTACTCTTTTTCTCTTATCTCATTTTTTCATATTTTCATTTGATTTGATTTTGAAATAGATTTTTGATCCACATAAATAATATATGTTACAGTGACTTAGTTCTTACCAAGTAAGATAACTAGGTAACAGATCAAAGAATAAGCTTGCTTCATAGTCGTAGAATATTTCAGAGTCAACTATGGCTGGATCCACTACTTTTGTCTGTGTTGGTTCGCCTTCTGCACTATAGAAATTTTGCGTGATGAAATGTTCAGAAAATTTTAGCTCATTAATTTATTTGCATGTGGGAAAATTACGGCTTATAAAAAAGTAAATTTTGCGTGGTGTCATGAAAAGAAAAATGTGGCTGATTAATTTATTTGCATATGAAAAAAAAATGACTTATGAACTTTAAAATAAGTTTTGCGTAATAAAATGAAAAGGAAAATTTGTTGAACTTTTGGCGCATTTAGCCCCCTATGCATCCGAACTTTCAGATCTAGCCCCCGTGTCGCGTAAATTTCAATTCTGGCTGGGCGAACTCCGTGAGCCCACATAAAATTTCCTTTCTATTTCATTAGGCAAAATTAATTTTGTCTTACAAATAATTAATTAGCCATATTTTTCTTTTCAATTTTATTCATAAAGCAACATTTTTCTCACGGATGTATATACTGTAGCATCAAATGGTCGAGGACCGATGAATTTGGGTACTGTAGCATCAAGTGGTCCCCACCACTTGATATCGGAAATCCAGCGCTCTAGCGGCGCCGAATTCCGTGGGCCCCACCAATCGTGACATCCAGTGCTTCCGTACCGCAGAAATAGCCACATGTCTATCACCAGAGATCATGCGCTCGGGAGAGGACTACATTCGAAAGAAAATCCTAAGAGCAACTCCATCAGTAGCCCTCAAAACAGAGCCCCTACTTTTTATTTGAGGGCTCTGTTTTTTGAGCTACACTCCAGCAGGAGCCCTCAAAACAGGACCCTCAAATTCATTCTTAGAGGGGATGACACATAGGACCCACCCTCATCCTCATCCTACTTTTGAGGTGAGGGCAAAAACTCACTCAAAGAGGCCCTACTTGAGCCCTCAAAGTAGGGGCCTCCCTACTTTGAGGGCTCAGTAGGGCCCCGCTGAGTGAGTTTTTTGCCCCTCGGCTCTCAAAAGTAAGATGATGGCTCAAGTAAGGGCCCTGCTAGAGGTGCTCTAAGGAGCTAAATTGGAAATTAAAATGGGCCATACGGCCAAATCAGTAAAAATCTCCATGCAGTAGCACAATACTGAAAAAAACATGCGCCATTGCATAAAAAGGATACTGTCCAGCGATTGACCACAATGCAGTGCAGCCTAATTAGGAGGTCAACGAACGGACTGCTAGTCAACGAACGTATTCTAGCTCTTATAAGTCAATGGCCTCTCTGTGAGTCGGCAGATATAGTACTACTACGACGACGACTTCGAAGTCCGACTTGCAAGCAGTTTGGTGTGTCAACTCAACCACGCAGACGAGAGTAGCCATGCAGCGTCTGCCCACCACGGCCGGGTGGGTAGGTAGGCCGCGCCGCATTAGCGAGGGAGGCAACCGCCCGCGCTCTACCCCTCGCCGACGCACGCGAACGCGACCATCCCGCAGCCGAGCCGGGTGGCCTTGTCCCCAACCCCGGCCGACGCCACCGCACGGGACCACCGTAACGCTGCGCCGGCGAGCGGGGCCGGCCGCGGCACCGACACCGGCCGCGCGAGGGGAGTTGTCACGCTGCGCTGGGGGGTTGTACCGCAGGGGAAACTCTGGTGCGCCCGGTTCTGTGAGTATGCTGCCTGGTCTCTGGAGCGGCGGGCCTACATGTCGGCGGGGGTGGCGCCGTGGACGAGGTGCGTGGGGATGATGGGCCGTGGATGGGAGACGGACGGGGGCAGTGGGCCTCCCTTTGCACTTGCTCCCACCCACTCATGTCTTCGGCCTTATTTTCCGCGCTGCGGTGAGAGGAAAGCGGCCTAATCTTTGCATCCCAACCCCTTGTACTAAGCTCATTTTGCATCTTAGTATCTTACACATGAGATCATCCTCAATGTATTTGCTTAACCGGTTCAATAGACTAGAGTTAATATTGGGAACCGATTCAATACATTGGAATCTATCGATTCAAAATAAAACTATAGAGAGCCGATGCAAACTTTGCATCTGGATACAACTTAATAAAATAATGCTTTTCCTAGGTAGTTAGCCAATCATTAAGTGAATTAGCCCAAGAGAAGAAATTGGGAAAAGTTTGTGCCGAATGATTATTTTATTTTTATAGCGGGTCCGTCTAATGCAAGGGTTTGATTCAACACACTTGAAAAAATAAACTTGCTTTGAATCAATTTACGTGGCATAGTTTTAAATCTATCTTGATTCAATAAATTGGAGATGCTCTGATGCTTCCTAAGTCCTTTGGGATTTGGAATCAACGACTTTATTGCTATAGTTCGCAACACGAGTGCTAATTATACTTTTAATACGTTGCCACACAATTATTGATGTATCTATACAAATTTAGCTAACAAGAGATTTGAGTATAGCTCTACGACTCCTTTCATACCGACAACACACATCACAAACAACTCAAATGCGCCAAAAAAAAAGTTTGTAACTAGACAACAGTTGAGCTAGCCTTTTCACACATATACTCTACATCAATATAACATTTGCTTCTTAATGATATGCATAAATAAATATTCAATCTTCTTTATAGTTGGCCATGAGAAAGGAAAGGCACCGCTGGTTGGCTGTGGTTGGAGAAAAGTACAATGCTGCTTGTAATAATGTGAGCTTGAAGGGGGCAAATATGCAAAAAAAAAGTTAACCCATGAATCCGACTTTTTTAGTCAATTTTTTCACACTGATTTAACACTAACTCCACTGCTCTCACCTCGCTTGCGCTAGCTGTTGGGGCCTTTATAACGCGGCGAGGCCAGTGCGAAGCCAGCAGCGCCCAACGCCGCCTCCGCTCCTCTCCTCGCTCCACCGCGAGATCCGCTCGGAGCCCAGCTCCCACGGTCGCAACCCCGGCAAAGGTACGAATCCACCGCCTCTGCATTGCCGCCTCGCTCTTTTGCCTGTATCCGTTTGCAGGCGCGGATCTAGCTGAGCTTGTTCGTTCGTTCCACTGATTAGCTAGTGGTTTAGTGGTTCTTTTTCTGGAGTCCACAATTTGTTTGCGTTTGTACCCAGGTCGGGAGTCGGAATCAGCTCAAGTCACAGATCCGGTTGCGACTTGTGCAAGGGATATACTCCATATAACTTGTCAGATTTCCATGTGTTTAGGTGTTTTAATGCACGCGCTTCGTAGTTTCGTTTCCACGTTTGCTCATATCAGGAGATTTCTTTACTCTTGGATGGCTTTTGTTCTTGGAAGGAGTTGCTTTACTAGGAAAGGAGAAACAAATAGTAAAAAAGAAAGGATTTTTACGACGTTGAGTTGGTATTGCTTTAGCAGATCTAGTGTTTCCTTCTTTAGATCTACTGAGATATAAATTTCCAGTGCTTTCAGTTTTTAACAATGTGTAGTTTGCTCTAGGTGCGCGCTTGTGTGACCGAAAGCAGCGGAGCCGCAACCTTTGGGGTTGCTGGTCGATCGAGTTGATATAGACATCACGAACCGCGTGGAGTGGGGCTGATTCTGTACATGTGAGTGGGATCGATGGCATTTGGCCGGGGTGCAAAGATGGACGGCAGGCGGCCATCGTCGTCGTCCTCTTCATTCTGCACGACGACCACGGTCGTCGTCTTTGTGGCGCTCTGCCTGGTCGGCGCGTGGATGATGACATCTTCCACTGTCTTCCCACTGGAGGTATTGTCGAATAAGAAGTCGGAGGTGAAGGAGCAGCCCCCAGCAGTTGACTTTGGTGCATCCGAGGAGGCAGCATCCAGCAATGCTGTTGAAGGTTCGGAGAAATTTGGCGATACCGACAATAACGATAATGCAGTTTCAGATGAGTTGAATAATGACAAGGTGGCTCCTGTGGAAGAGAAGTTCACTGAGAACACAACGGAGAAGGCTGTGGAGAAGACTGAAGAAAAGGAACCCCAAAAGGAAAAGGAGGAGAGTAAGGATACGTTTGGTGATGCAAATGGAAAATCAGAAGAGCAGAGTGCCAAGGAGGGCGGGGATGCTGAATCTGGAGCTGGGCAGTCTGATGGTGTAAAGGGTGGCGATGAGGAGAAGAGCGAGGAAAGGAAAGATGATGAGACCACAGCTGAGAATGATGGTGATCAATCTGATGGAGAGAAGAAAGAAGATCAAGAAGAAAAGGTTGATGGCGATGTCGCACAGGATACAACTGAACAGCCTCAAATAGAGGAGAAAGTGGAAGAAGGTGGAGAGAAGGAGCAGGCTGCAAAGACTAATGAGGTATTTCCTGATGGATCTCAATCAGAACTTCTGAAGGAGTCAAATACCGAGAATGGGTTATTCTCTACACAGGCTGCAGAGTCAAAGAATGAGAAGGAAGCTCAAGCATCATCAAAATCTTCAGGTGATGAAACCACCTATAACTGGAAATTATGCAATAGCAGTGCTGCGACAGATTACATACCTTGCCTTGATAATGAGAAGGCTATCAAGAAGCTTCGATCTACCAAACATTATGAACATCGTGAGAGGCATTGCCCTGAGGAGCCTCCTACCTGCCTTGTTCCACTTCCGGAAGGATATAAGCGCCCAATTGAGTGGCCCAAGAGCAGGGACAAGGTGCTTCTGTCTTTTCATAATGTTTTCACAGCATTGAGCCATTGAGTAATGTTTAGCTGATCAAGATCCCATTTTGATTATTACAAGTGGCACTGTTTTTGCAGGTATGGTATAGCAATGTCCCTCATACCAAGCTTGCAGAGTATAAGGGGCACCAAAACTGGGTTAAAGTTTCTGGGGATTATCTTATGTTTCCTGGGGGCGGGACTCAGTTCAAGAACGGTGCACTACATTACATTGATACTATTCAGCAGGTTTATTATCATTTCCCCAGCTGCCCTTATTATGTGTCATCCCTTAGTTAGATATTGAATGTCTCATACTTTCATGCATTAATGATTTATTTATACCATTTCACATACATAAGTCTAGAGGCAAGTGCCACTATTACTCCCTAAAAGAAGCTTGTGCTAGTTGAAGGAAAATCTGAATATATTCAACTTAATTACTTGTACTTTCAAGCGTCCCTTTTAAATTCTAATAACATTCCAAGTTGGATTTAGGATATCAGCTAAGTGCTTGTTTTTTTGTAAGCCATAATCGTCTTCCTAAGTACTTGTTTTTTTGTAATCCATAAGCGTCTTCCTTTAATCTATAAAGAAAACAGGGTATTGAACCATGATGATGAAATTTCCATGTTGTGTTTTTGAAGAAGATATTATCACCATATCACGTATGTTCACACTTTACATTTCCTGATGTTTGATCAAACTGCTGTGTGCAGGCATTACCTGATATTGCATGGGGCAAACGAAGCCGTGTCATTCTAGATGTTGGTTGTGGAGTTGCCAGCTTTGGAGGCTACATGTTTGATAGAGATGTGCTCACAATGTCATTTGCTCCAAAAGATGAGCATGAAGCTCAAGTACAGTTTGCACTGGAGAGAGGAATTCCAGCAATATCAGCTGTAATGGGCACCAAGAGACTTCCATACCCCAGCAGGATTTTTGATGTCATTCATTGTGCTCGCTGCAGAGTCCCTTGGCACATTGAAGGTTTGTCTTGTTGGTGGCAATGATATGTTTTCCTTTCTTTTGTAAATCTAAATACTGTTGGTGACAACTGGTTACTTTCAGGTGGCATGCTTTTACTGGAATTGAACCGCCTATTACGTCCTGGTGGTTACTTCGTCTGGTCTGCCACTCCTGTTTACCAAAAGCTCCCTGAAGATGTTGAGATTTGGAATGGTATTGTACTTACCACCTCTTAAAATTTCACTCGTACTGAATGATGTTGCAATATCAATGCCGACATGCTAAAAGAAAGATCCGTTATTTTTCTCATTTTGCGATGAACAGTTTAAATCCATGAGTAGAGTGAATGAGTATCCATCAGAACAAAATGACTTTACTGCTTTTGAGGCCTAATACAGCATCCAAGTTTAATGGTTATGCCAGATTTTCTTTCAAATACTGCACCACTTATATAGAAAGATCATGCTGTTGCTTGTAACAAAAGCTCACAAGCTGTAAATCCTCTTTGTTTTTGTTTTCCCTACTTATGACACAAGTTGATCTTATTATCACAAATAGAATTAATCAGTGCTAAGCATTTGATGCACCTAATGTCATGAATGGGCTAGGCTTGTACTTTTTTATAAACGCATGCTACGAGCCAGCTGCAAAGTTTTTCTTCCAGGTGGACTAGGTTTAACACACAATTGCTTACTCTTTTCAGCCATGTCTTCTCTGACAAAATCCATGTGCTGGAAAATGGTTAACAAGACAAAGGATAAGTTAAATCAAGTTGGTATGGCCATATATCAGAAGCCAATGGACAACAATTGCTATGAGAAAAGATCAGAAGATAACCCGCCATTATGCAAGGAAACTGATGATGCAGATGCCGCGTGGTATGGTTAAGGTTCTTTCAATGGACTGTATTTCCATGCGTGAAGTACTTCTCTACTTTGCTTAAACAACCTTGTGTTATGCAGGAATGTACCTTTACAAGCGTGCATGCACAAATTGCCTGTTGGTCCATCAGTACAGGGATCAAAATGGCCAGAGACATGGCCACAAAGGCTTGACAAGACCCCCTACTGGATAGATGGTTCTCATGTTGGAGTCTATGGAAAACCAGGAAATGAAGACTTTCAGGCAGATTATGCACACTGGAAACGGGTTGTAAGTAAATCATACATAAATGGCATGGGAATCGACTGGTCTAAAGTGAGAAATGTCATGGACATGAGAGCTGTATATGGAGGGTAAGTAAATGGTTTGTTCTCTCAATTTTATTGAACAAATATTTTGGGTAGAATCATTACAAGTTACAGATGAGTGGATAACATGTATATGGAAATGCATTAGCCAAGGTTTGGCCTGAACAGCTTGAAAAAAAAACGAGAAATTTGTCAGTGAAAGGTAAAACCCCTACAAATTTAGCTGAGTTGCAAAAATCATTAATTCCGATTGCACTCTCAATAAAAAAAATTCAGATTGCGCTACTTTGCTATTGGAGTGGCACTGTGCTAGCAGCAAACATATGGGAAACTTGTCCGTGTGTCACTAATCATTTTGCTATTTTCATTCTAAGTCAGGGGAAGATGTAAAACCAATTTGTTTATCTCCTGATGATGCATTTGGATTTCAAAACCCATTCATTTCACAATGTTTTATTGGAGACCGCTGACAATGAGAATGCATTTTGGTACCTCATTTTTTTTATTTCTTAGCTAATGTTTTGCATTGTTGCATTGCAGTTTTGCTGCAGCTCTGAGAGACCAACATGTCTGGGTTATGAATATTGTGCCCATTGATTCACCAGACACACTGCCCATTATTTATGAGCGTGGTTTATTTGGTATGTATCATGACTGGTGCGAATCTTTCAGCACTTACCCGAGAACATACGACCTCCTGCATGCGGACCATCTCTTCTCAAAGCTCAAAAAGAGGTCAGTGTTTTATTGTCTGCGTGATCACAAATGATTCATGCTTGCCAGTAGCTTAGCTTTAACCAAAGCAAGCAGTGAAGGATTTATGTGCTTGGCGTTGGACTAGAATTTATAATTCTAGCTGATAGAAGACCTTACTTCACTGACTGGTTATTAGTGTATTCTTCTGTAAATATATATACTAATCGAGCAATGGTAGTCTGAAGTCCAAATGGACTGATGCCAATAGTTCAGCTAAAAACCCTAAGCATTTGAGTCCTACAGGGTTCTTCTATATGTGGTGACAACATATTTGTGCGTGTTATGCTCGATGCATAATCGAATCTTCTTAAGCAACTGTATTGTTTGTTTGCAGATGCAAATTGTTGGCAGTATTTGCCGAGGTTGACCGGATATTGAGGCCAGAAGGCAAACTGATTGTGAGGGATGATGCGGAGACAATAATTGGACTGGAAGGCATGGCGAAGTCCCTGCAGTGGGAGGTACGCATGACCTACACCAAGGGTAACGAGGGGTTGCTCTGCGTCGAAAAGTCCATATGGCGGCCCAAGGAAATTGAAGCAAGCATGTGAAATATATGATGAAGAAAACTATTACCGGTTAGGGGTACATTAGACTGAATTTTGGCTCTAGGTAGGCATATGATTCTTGTTGATGCTGAAAGGCAAAAGCTTTGGTGTAATTGTAGAATAATGTATGGTTTTTCGCCAAATGAATGCACTCTTCATTCTTTGTGTGCTTGCACAACATTGCTGTCAGGTTGTATATGGAAGATTGGAAGTCAATAGGTAGAGCCATAGAGGGCATCTGTTCTATAGGAAAACCTCACTTCAGGCGCTATAGCAGTCCAATGTTCTTGATCTCGTGGCATCTTTGAATTCTTTCACGAGTTCTCGCACAACACTCTACAGTACATAATTGGTGCGTTTGAATGACATTCTGATGGTTATATTCTGCCCAGCGGCGTGACAAGTTACTGCGTCAATGGACTGTTGTAATTTACGACCATCCTGGCAGTCCTTATGACCACGTTGTGGCTGTTCCGACCATATCTTCTAGCTTCGATCACGTACTTGTAACTACAGCTGATGAAAGTTACGATTATGTTCATGCTGCGCTGCGCTCCTTCGATCACGTAGTAGGCCCGATTGTTGGAAATCTAGTCAATTTTCGGTATATTTTAATCCAGAAATTCAGCATATAAAATATGACATAAACATGCATGAGTGATCTATCAATGATGTATTCATATTCGCTAACGAACAAGCTAACAGAAACATCTATTAACATATTCACAGCGCACAGAAACAAATACACCAGAAAAGTTTTAGATTTATACCCTCGGGCGGGGCCAGTGCCGGAGACACCGGAGGCGCCGTTACCATCAGTCGACATGATGGCCTATTCGATGTAGTCGATCAAGGCGTGATGCAGGACGAAGCTTGATGCAGGAAGATGTTCGCGATGCGATTCCGCGAACGGTTCACCACCAGGAAGTAGACGTCGCAGATTGAGTAGTCGCGCCGATGCGCTTCCCAAAAACTTGATCGCCCGCCTACCCGTGCAGGTACACAAACGGACGAAGTTCCGGAGGCCTACTCGCCCAGAAACTTGTGCGCGCAAAGTTCTGGACCGGAGATTGCAGAGAGCGACAACAAAAGCAGAGGAGAGAAAAGCGTTCTTTCGTATGGAGAGGAGAACCATCTTATGCTCTGTTCTCTTGTAACAGCAAAATTGAAGAGACCAGTAACTGCTGCCATTAGTCACTAGTAACTGCATCCATTACTCAAAAGTAACTGCAGCCATAATCCACTAGTAGCTGAACCGTTACTGCCAGCGAGTCAGTGCGTTTCGATTAGATAAAGAAAAACGCGCCCGCACCCGACACGCCTGCACGCGTACGCACGACACGGCACGGCTCGGCGTGGCGTGGCGAGGCGAGCGAGCGAGTGCATTGGCTCTCTCCAATTCCACAAGGGGGTTACCACGTTCCACCTTTTAAAGTGGTGTAACTCCCATTCAACTCTCCATATGGGACTAAACAGTTTTTCCATGTGGGCCTAGGAATTTCATTTGATTAATTGTTAAATTAAAATGGACCAAGCCCAATTAATCCAACAATCCCCACCAAATTTCAAGGCACACGAGAAATACTCTCAGTTCTGCTGTTGTTTGATATACCAGTGTTTCGATGGAGACTGTTAAGTTGAACATCCACCTAGGAAAGGAGTTATACTCATCCACAACTGAACAATGGACTATGCCTTGAATTGACAGTTTTGTGCGAACAAGCTTTACCCAATTCCTTTACTAGTACTAGGCTGCCTAAAGCATCCCCTCTGGTTAGAGCGTATAAGTCATACTCCATGCCTATTCATGAATATCTAGAGATCACCCAAATCTCATAGACTGTGACCAGCAGTCGAACTCATATAGGTGTGTTCCTTCTAAGATGTCCTGTAGACCGACATCTCTGCTCTAAATAAGCCACTCGGATTACATTAAGGTAAAAACCAACCTGCCATACAGAATAGGAGAGAAGCGCATCATTGAAGAAATGAGCCCTGTAAAGGTCTCTCCTCCCAGTCAACCAACAACTTGTTTCACCCTCCTACTTCACGGGATCTCCGATCACGTAGAACAGGTTACCACTGTGGTATGACTCATGTGGGTCTCAGGCCCATCTCACTCGATGTACTATCTATCACATTACGTGATAAACCCTTTGTAAATTGGTCGGCCATATTATTAGCTGTCTGGACATAGTCCAGCGCTATCACTCCGGAGTTTTTCAGCTTTCTGACAGACTTCAACCGCCTCTTAACATGCCTAGATGACTTCATGTTGTCCTTAGAACTGTTCACCTTGATAATTACAGTCTGATTATCACAGTTCATCAGAATAGCCGGTATCAATTTTTCAACCACCGGCAAATCCATAAGGAGTTCACGAAGCCACTCAGCCTCAACAGTAGCGGTATCTAATGCTGTGAGTTCTGCTTCCATTGTTGACCTCGTTAAGATGGTCTGCTTGCAAGACTTCTAGGAAACAGCACCACCTCCAAGTGTGAACACATATCCACTCGTGGCTTTTATCTCATCAGCATCAGAGATCCAGTTTGAATCACTGCAGCCCTCCAGTACATTTGGGTACCCAGCATAGTGAATTCCATAACTCACGGTTGCCTTTAGATAGCGCATTACTCTCTCAAGAGCACGCCAATGATCATCTCCCGGATTTGAAACAAACCGGCTTAGCTTGCTCACAGCAAACGAGATGTCAGGCCTCGTAGCACTAGCTAAATACATCAATGAGCCAATGATCTGGGAGTATCTCAATTGATCCCTTGTTATTCTTCGGTTTTTCCTCAATAACACACTAAGATCATAAGGAGTAGGAGCAGGCTTGCAGCCACTATAACCAAAGCGACTCAAGACCTTCTCCACATAGTGGGATTGCACGAGTGTAACCCCACCATCACCTCCTCTCAGTAGCTTAATGTTAATAATCACATCAACCACTCCCAAATCTTTCATCTCAAAGCTCTTGGACAGAAAATCATTGATCTCCTCAATCATATTGAGGTTTGTCCCAAAAATCAGTATGTCATCAACATACAAGCACAAGATCACTCTTTCTCCCCCACCATAGCGATAGTACACACATCTATCGGCTTCATTCACAACAAAGTCGTGAGATATCAAAGTTCGTCGAACTTCTCATGCCATTGCTTAGGTGCTTGCTTTAGGCCATACAAAGACTTTAACAACTTGCACACCTTTCCTTCTTGACCTTCTACCACAAACCCATCCGGTGATCCATATAAATCTCCTCCTCCAACTCTCCATTTAGGAAAGCTGTCTTAACGTCCATTTGATGAGCAGCGGACCATGAGAGGCAGCCGGGGCAAGTAGTACTCGAATTGTGGTCAATCAGGCAACAGGTGAATAAGTATCAAAGAAGTCCTCGCCTTCTTTCTGGGTATAACCCTTGGCCACAAGCCTTGTTTTGTACTTTTCAATTGTACCATCAGGCCTAAGCTTTTTCTTGAAAACCCATTTACATCCTACAGGTTTACACCCATAAGGACGGTCAACAACTTCCCAAGTTCCATTAGACATAATAGAGTCCATCTCACTCTGTACTGCTTCCTTCCAATAGTCAGCGTCAGGAGAAGAATATGCCTCTTCAATGGTTCTTGGAGTGTCATCCACAAGGTATACAATGAAATCATCACCAAAAGACTTTGCAGTCCTTTGTCTCTTACTCTTTCGAGTAACTTCATTGTTATCCTCCTCAGGATTTTCCACAGGCGTTTGCTCAACATGTTCTATCGGCACAAAAGAATCAAGGAAAATTATAGGTTCTTGACTAGATGAGCTAGGTACATCACATTTCATAGGAAATTCATTCTAAAAAAATGTAGCATCTCTGGACTCTATGATTGTACCAACACGCATGTCAGGTACTCCAGTTTTTATAATTAAGAACCTATAACCCACGCTGTGCATAACATAATCAAGAAGTACACAATCTACGGTTTTTGGTCCAAGTTTGCGCTTCTTGACAATTGGCACGTTAACTTTGGCCAAACATCCCCAGGTGCGCAAGTATGAGAGAGTCAACTTCTTCTTTTCCCATTCCTCGAATGGTGTTACTTCTTTGTTCTTTGTAGGAACTCTATTCAGGACATGACACGCGGTCAATATAGCCTCACCCCACCATTCCTTAGAAAGTCCCGCAGTGTCTAACATGGCGTTAACCAAATCGGTTAGAGTGCGATTCTTTCTTTCGGCAACCCCGTTTGATTCGGGAGAATAGGGAGGCGTCCTTTCATGAATAATTCCATGTTCCTCGCAGAATAAAGTAAACTCATTTGAAAAATACTCTCCCCCACGATCAGACCTTACCCGCTTGATTTTCCTCTCAAGTTGGTTTTCTACATCAGCTTTATAGATCTTAAAGTAATCCAACGCTTCATCTTTTGTTTTTAATAAGTACACGTAGCAAAATCTAGTGCAATCATCTATAAGCGTCATGAAATATTTCTTCCCACCTTTAGTCAACACGCCATTCATCTCACACAGATTGGAATGAATGAGTTCTAACGGTGCCAAATTTCCCGCCTCTTTTGCTGCCTTGTGAGGCTTGCGAGGTTGTTTCGATTGAACACAAGTATGGCACTTAGAACCTTTGGCCAAAGTGAATTTTGGGACTAAACTCATATTAGCTAAGCGCGTCATACACCCAAAATTAACATGACAAAGTCGTGAATGCCAAACATTAGATTCATTATCATCGTTACACACATGGTTCACAAATTTATTATAGGAATCCATCAAAGAAAAGCGGAACAAGTCTCCGCTCTCATAGCCTTTACCAACAAATGTTCCATACTTAGACACGACACATTTATTGGACTCAAATGCAAGCCTAAAACCATCTCTACACAGAGAGATCCACGACGAGATTTTTCTTTATGGAGGACATGCTGCACGTTCTTCAGCTGCACGGTCTTTCCCGAAGTAAACTTCAGATCGACCGTACCAACACCATGAACAGCTGCATGCGATCCGTTCCCCATCAACAAGGAGCAACCTCGACCGGCCTGATAAGATGAAAACAAGGAAATATCGGTACAAACATGAATATTAGCACGATGTCAACCCACCACTCGGGTGATTGACAAGCGAAAGAAGCGTAGGTAAATAATTACCGTACCCGATGTTCCTCCAGCGTCACTAATAACCATGTTGGCGGACTTCTTACGCTTATCCTTGCGATCTGGACAATCCTTAGCCCAATGGCGAATCACCGCACACAAAGCGGCCGCCATTTCCTTTGCCTTTCTTCTTAAACTCGTGAGTAGCCTTGGGCTTGACAAAGGCTTATTTTTCTTCTTGTTGTGGAAAGCCCGAGGATTCTTCTTACGCACCAAATTGGCGCTAGAAACGCCTCAAGACAACTTTCTTGCCACGAGTATCTTTTGCCCTCGCCTTCTCTTCAACACCAAGAGTGCCAATGAGATCAGTAACACTGAACTCCTGCCTCTTGTGCTTTAGAGAGGTAGCAAAATCCGACCAAGAAGGTGGTAACTTGGCGATAATACCGCCAGCCACAAACTTGTCCGGTAACTCGCACTTATTGTTCTCAAGCTCCTTTGCCAGCGGCTGAATCTCATGAGCTTGCTCTACTACAGAACGGTCATCGACCATCTTGTAGTCATAGAACTGCTCCATGACATACAACTCACTACCAGCATCGGAAACTCCGAACTTGGCCTCAAGTGCATTCCACATCTCTCTGCCCGTAGCCAAATGCATGTACACATCCACAATGTTGTCCGCCAGTATGTTGGCAAGTGCACCTCGAAACAAGTTATCCGCTGCATTGAACTTGCGTTCATCCTCATCAAACAGAGGCTCTGCGGGCTTGCCTTGTGCAACATGAAAACATTCCATGGCAGTAAACCACAGGATTGCGCGTGCACGCCATCTCTTAAAATTTGAACCATCAAACGGAGGGTGTGGCTTAAGCGACGCAGCAAAGCCAACTACCGAAAAAGACCTATCAAGTTTTTGGATTGTTGGAAATCTAGTCAATTTTCGGCATATTTTAATCCAGAAATTCAGCATATAAAACATGACATAAACATGCATGAGTGATCTATCAATGATGTATTCATATTCGCTAACGAACAAGCTAACAGAAACATCTATTAACATATTCACGGTATACGAAACAAATACACGTAAAAGTTTTAGATTTATACCCTCGGGCGGGGCGATCTGGAGACACCGGAGGCGCCGTTACCATCGATCGACATGATGGCCTATTCGATGTAGTCGATCAAGGCGTGATGCGGACGAAGCTTGATGCGGGAAGATGTTCGCGATGCGATTCGCGAACGGTTCACCACCAGGAAGTAGACATCGCAGATTGAGTAGTCGCGCCGATGCGCTTCCCAAAAACTTGATCGCCCGCCTACCCGTGCAGGTACACAAACGGATAAAGTTCCGGAGGCCTACTCGCCCAGAAACTTGTGCGCGCAAAGTTCTGGACCGGAGATTGCAGAGAGCAGCAACAAAAACAGAGGGAGAGAAAACTGTTCTTTCGTATGGAGAGGAGAACCTTCTTATGCTCTGTTCTCTTGTAACAGCAAAATTGAAGAGACCAGTAACTGCTGCCATTAGTCACTAGTAACTGCATCCATTACTCAAAAGTAACTGCAGCCATAATCCACTAGTAACTGAACCGTTGCTGCCAGCGAGTCAGTGCGTTTCGATTTTCGAATAGATAAAGAAAAACGCGCTCGCACCCGACACGCCTGCATGCGTACGCACACGCACGGCACGGCACAGCTCGGCGTGGCGTGGCGAGCGAGCGAGCGAGCGCGCGCGCGTGTATTGGCTCTCTCCAATTCCACAAGGGGGTTACCACGTTCCACCTTTTAAAGTGGTGTAACTCCCATTCAACTCTCCATATGGGACTAAACAGTTTTTCCATGTGGGCCAAGGAATTTCATTTGATTAATTGCTAAATTAAAATGGACCAAGCCCAATTAATCCAACACCGATCACCATAGTCGTAACTCGATTATGACCATGCTGTGAATATCGATCGCCATGGTCGTAAAGCTTACGACCACGTCTTGTGTTCCGTGACCATGGTCGTAACACGTTTACGACCACATCTTCAGCTCTTGCGGAAACCTCCACTCGATTGCCGCGGTCATAATTCGTTTATGACCACGTTTGCGAACACGTCGAACTCGATACTCAATAGTTTTTCTGGAGCCAAAACCGCTCCTTCTCTTCTTTATCTCTCTCCTCTCATTCAATCACACCGATCGATTCGACTCACTATTCTCTCATTACATTGCTCTCTTTTATACCGGGCTCTATGACTAAGAAATGGAAAAGCATGTAACTTGGAAACAGACTGGAACAGGACTCGACTTCTACGACTATAACACGACCTCGAAAAATTGACTCGTATTCATACACAAACTCGTACATGACTATCATCATTGACTCGTACACGACTACGACCCACAAACTGAAAATAAGATTACTAACTCTAACAATCACCCCCTTAATCTTGTTTTTCCATCTTGATCACGCTGATATTCTCTCTCGCATCCGCTTCTTCATTCTACCTGTACTCCTATGCGTCGTTCCTTTTTGAGCCTTGCACAATTCGACGCTTACCACGTCTCACACCTGGACTGATCCTGTCCTTCCTTGCACGCCTGCCTGGGCTAGAGCATCTGCTCCCATAGCCACATTGGCTTCACCGTTACTTGAGCTTCTCGCACACCACCTCCAGTCTCTGCGTTTACGCATCCTACTGATGCCGCTCCCACGTATCCCACTTTAGCCTAGAACACTCCAGCGCCTCATGCACCTCCTTGCCTTGATCTCCCTATGCGCTGCGTGCGCGCGACTTGCACCAGCTACATGCACTCCACCTTATGTGTGGGGTCCACGGGAGTCTTGCCTACCTTCTGTGGCGTGCACGCATCCTGTGACAGTTGCATGCGAGCCAGGCCCGCCATCTTGACTTCTTGCGGCCATGCCAACTGTATGGTCGTGGGCACCGCCACTTGGACTGCCATCCTCGCTGCTGCCTGCAAGCGCATCTGCGTACGTTGAACTGCTGCCGCCTACAACTGAATTGCTGCATACCGCGCCTCCTGCGCTAGCATGTAGACCTGCATGCATGCATGCCTCGCCAGCTTCGTGCGCACCTCACTCTGCATGTCGATGGGATGCCACGCTTGCGTGCACACCATGCTTACCTCCTGCTGCCCGTTCGTGAAGTCTACCATCTTCTAGCTCCTCCAGATCGCTCTTCACACAAACCGATCTACAAGTTTTCAAAGAAATATTGTACAACCGATTTGGAGATCTTTTCACCTTCATCAACAGATTTTTGTTCTTGTCGTAGACACGCCTGGTCCACCTTGTCGTCCATCTCCTTGTCTTTCCCCTTCGGATCGACTGCACCCCAAACACCATGGGCGCGCATGTTCGCCTTTATCTTTATTGCCCACATCAGGTAATTGTTAGTCGTCAAGAGAGGGTATTAGAGAGAGATCAGCCCACTCCGGACACTCGAAGTCAATGCTTCTCCCATGTTCTTCAGGTACCACCAAGATCAATAGCCTTTGATACCACTTGTTGTAATTTACGACCACCCTAGCAGTTCTTACGACCATATTGTGGCTGTTTTGACCATGTCTTCTAGCTTTGACCACGTACTCGTAACTTCAGCTGACAAAAGTTATGACCACGTTCATGCTGCGCTGCGCTCCTTCGACCACGTAGTAGGCTCAATCACCGTAGTCGTAACTCGATTACGACCACGCTGTGACTCTATCGGCAGCCGTGGTCGTAAATCTTACGACCACGTCTTCTGCTCCGTGACCATGGTCGTAACTCGTTTATGACCACGTTTTCAGCTCCTGTGGACACCTCCACTTGATCGCCGTGGTCATAACTCGTTTACGACCACGTCTGCGAGCACGTCGAACTCGATACTCGATAGTTTTCCTAGAGCCAAAACCACTCATTCTCTTCTTTATTTATGACCACGTCTGCGAATACGTCGAACTCGATACTTGATAGTTTCTTAGAGCCAAAACCGCTCATTCTCTTCTTTATTTCTCTCTCCTCTCGTTCGATCACACCGATCGCTTTGATCACACCGATCAATTCGACTTACTATTCTCTCGTTACATTGCTCTCCTTTATACCTGACTCTATGACTAAAAAACGGAAAAGCATGTAACTAGGAAACAGACTGGAACCGGACTCAACCTCTATGATTACGACACGAACTCAAAAAACTGCCTCGTACTCGTACACGACTATGATCACTGATGTAACACCCTGGCCCATGTGTGTGTGCACATGAATTTCTGGGTTAGTCCCACCTTACTAGCTTAACTTGAGTGTCCCTAACATATAAGCCTAGGAGTTCCAATGGTAGCACCCCCGGTTAACCGTTTTGCGCGAAGTAAGGACGAAAGCGCAAGCGGGTTGCTACGTGTGCGTGGCCTAGCCAGAATGTGGTTAGGTCTGAGCCGGTTTGGACCCTAGGGCGTTACAAATGGTATCAGAGCCGACTCTCGCGGTTACATGGGCGCGTGCGGGTCAGGGGTGCGGGCATATAACGCATGGTGCATGTGGGCCCGTAGCGGACACACAGCATGGCATATGTACTGGCACTGAACGTACGGATATGTGCTAAGAGAGAAGATCCTTATCATTTGCCCCGGTGTGGGTATGTTGGTCCGACGAGGACGTTGGGTCCTTTGAGGAGGGTGTATGTAACACCCTGGCCCATGTTGGCCCATGTGTGTGTGCACATGAATTTCTGGGTTAGTCCCACCTTGCTAGCTTAACTTGAGTATCCCTTATATATAAGCTTAGGAGTTCCAATGGTAGCACCCCCGGTTAACCGTTTTGCGCGAAGCGATGATGAAAGCGTAAGCGGGTTGCTACGTGTGCGTGGCCTATCCAGAATGTGGTTAGGTCTGAGCCGGTTTGGACCCTAGGGCGTTACAACCGAGTCATACACAACTACGACCCATAAACTGCAAACAAGATTACTAACTCTAACATGGATATTGAATTTAGTGGAGCAGCTGAAGCTAGGGTGGTACAAGTTATCAACTGGCTGTGAGAACACAAGTGAACAGTAGGAAAGGTACACAAATATTCAGGATGTGGCATGGCTGGAAGTGGTTGAATGAAGAGATCAAATTGCATTAAGATATTTCTGTGTCAAGCATGGATTTTTCCTGGGAGATGCAGGCATCTCTCTGTTGTTGGCAGATTTGTTATACTCGTAGATTTACGTTGTTCTGCAAAGTCTAAAAGCATGCAAAAATCAGTCTCCTCCACCCCGCATTCACCTCCTTAAATAAATCTAGGAATCTAGTTGGTTCTATCTCAAAAGAAATTTGCCATGTCAGGCCGTTCCCAAACATGCAGGTTCCAACTGAAATGCATCTGGTTGCACTGAACCTCACTCATCTCCTGAATTTGCTTTCTGCGGATGATGTGACACCCCCAACACACCTGACAGCTCGAATGGAGCCGAGACACATCGATTGCGATTACAATTTTCCGAACCAAACAACACCACGCATGATCCGTCTTCGTCAACTCTGCTGGCTAGCTCATCACTGACTCTCCCTTCCAAAACAGCAGTTCTGTTGTAGATAAGCGCGAGCAAATAACAATTTCCATTCTTCGTTCCATACGAGAGAGACCCCAAAAAAACCTTAAAAAACGGGACCGTAATTTTTCTTCATGTCAAGCCAAGAAGAACAAACCGATTCTCATCCGGGGAACCATCGCTTGCTGGGTGGTGATGGGTGTATAGGACTTTCCATATCTAGGTTTAAATTCTGATGTTCACTTTTTATGTATATATAAATATGTTTCAATATCTGTCTCGATTTTTTTAGTAGTATGCTAAAAGAACACCTATATGCGCATGCGTCTTTCTTATAAACGGAAAAAATGATTCTCATGCGGCCCACAAATATATTTGGACTCCGTGAAAGTGCAGTGCAGCGCTACGGAACAAGGCATCATCAAGCAAGTGAAGTGAGCTTCGCGTCCGTCCAGATTGGAAATTTCAAGAGCCTATTTGCGTACGAACATTCATCCATCCATATATTCTTCTTGCTTATATGCGGCAGCTAGGAGAAGAAAACGGAAGAGATCAAGAGAGAATATATACGTATATGTACACGAGAGACGAGACATCGGGATCAGAATAAATTCAGAAGACGCCGGGTAGAGTGGCAGCGTCCAAAAATGGAAGGTGGTGCGGGGCCCGCTGACCACGTGGGCGCCACCTCCGCACGGGCCCACCGCACCTGGGGGCGCACGTGGCCAATTCCGACAAAAATCGTGGGAGGAGGAGAAGGAGAGCGAAGGGCGGATCGATCGTAATCAAGCCGCCTCTTGGGCCGTCGCGGCCGGGCCGTGGGGGGCGGAGGCGGCGGGAGGCGGCGGCGCGAGCCACTGGGTGAAGGCGTCGAGGGTGCGGGTGTCGGCGCGGTAGTGGTGCTGCGTGAAGCGCATGAGGTCGGCCCAGGTGAAGTCCGGGTACTGCCGCGGGGAGGCGCCGCTCGGCGGCGGGCGCACGACGCGGTCCTCGCGCGGGCAGAGGAAGAAGGCCAGCGACCGCCGCTCCTGGCGCCGGTTCACCACCGCGCGGTGCAGGCAGCTCTTGTACCGCCCGTTCGACAGTGCCTGCATGCATCAGGGAAACAGAAACGCCGGCCGGTTAGACGCCTTGAACTTCACGACGGACTTCACGTACCATTTCCGACGGCTAATTACATCGTTGTTTGTTGTTTCTTCGTTTCTCTTCAACAATTTTCAAGCTTGCAAAAATGCAGGAAAAAATATGTATACAGCAAAAAAGCTAATCTTTTTTTTGTGCATCCCGCGGGCCACGTATGGAAAGCGCGGCGAGTGGGAGCGCGGTATGGGCGTCGCCGCCGCGTGACGGGGCGCGCGCGCGAGAGATGGCGACAAATGCGGAGGCAATGGCTACACCTGCACGTTGTACTGACGAAGGAATACCGATGACGAGGAACCTACCTTGTACTGAGGCATGTACCTGTACGTTTGGCGCACAGCGCACCACAGCACGTTACAAGTGGCGCGGCTAGCCGAAAGCTAAATCAAACGCTCGACTTTTGAAAACGGTATTTAGAAGTCTAAGTCTGTCTTCGCTGCACCGTCACGCCACGCGGCCTGCCATCGGTTGACGGCGCCGCCACGCTTTGCCGGCGCACAAAGGTGTCGTCAGAAGCTTCGCCTCCGCCTCCACCCCCGTGTTGGAAATAATCTAGTTTTAGAAGACGCATACAAAGTTTGGAAGTAATCGAAGTCAAGACGGAGGAGAAATCAGAAGTCGAAGTTAAAGACGAGTTCCAGACGAAGTCGTATAAGACTCGGAGTCGGAGTAGGTTGAGAACCCGTGTTGAATTAGAACAGCCGGATATAAAAAGAGGCTTAGAGCCATGTATTCGATGTACCAAGCCATTGAGAAAATACCAAAAAGAGGGAATTACACAAAGCATTGTTTTGTTGTGTGATTGTGCAAGACGTGGTCGGAAGGACTCACTATCACCGCAAGTGTGATCGGGAGGAGTTACGACCACGGCAAAGTTCCAGCAGGCGTAGTCGGGAGGCGCTACGACCACGGCAAAGGAACAGTGTTTTTACGACTACGGCTAAGGAGCGAACAACGTGGTCGTAAGGGGATCGACTACGCGGGGAAGGCTACGACCATGGTGAATGTGGTCGTAAGGAGTCGAAGGTGGTCGTAACGAGCTACGACTATACCGAGAAGGTTAGTACATGGTCGGAAGCGACTCCGACCACGTTGAAGGAAGTGAACGTGGTAAATGCGGGTGTTCGACCACGGTGAGCGATGATCGCCAAACATCAACTGCGTGATTGTAGAAGGCTTTGATCACGGTATCTTGAGCGGTGAAGGAAGGCGGCGGCGCGAGATCGCGAGCGATCGTAAATTGCTCTGATAAATTTACGACCACGTTGAAAAGGCGATCGGAGGAGATTGAAGCGTTCGGAATTGGTCGTAAGTACTCTGAACCGATCGTATTTGATTCTCACCGGTCGTAAACGACTCTAACCGGTCGTAAAAGGTCCTGGGAGGTCGTAAGACCTTACAACAGTTGGTATTAGAGCTTTGGTGAACCATGGCGGAGGCTTCAAAGATGAAGGAAAGCGTGTCGCTGCAGTACCCGATCCTCAGTTCGGACAATTACCCGATCTGGGCGATGAAGGTGAAGGTCAACATGATCGCGCAGGGTGTCTGGGGCCCAGTTGAACCGAAAGAGAAAGACAAGGTCGTTGATGAACGACTAGACAAGATGGCGATGGCGGCGATCTATCAAGCCGTTCCCGATTCAATGATGCGACAATTGATTGGGAAGGAGACTGCTCGAGATGTCTGGACTACTCTGAAAACCATGCATGAAGGAGTAGACCGAGTGAAGGAAGTTCGACTCCAAACATTGAGGAGTGAATTTGAAGCCATGAAGATGGGAAAGAATCAAACAGTAGAAGAGTTCTCTGGTCGATTCAACGAAGTCGTAAACGAGATCAAATCTCTCGGCGACGACTTGAAAAGACGAGGTGGCGGTGAAGAAGTATCTGCGAGTCTTGCAGAGAAGTTTCTCCCGGTCGTAACCACACTTATGTACTCGCAAGACCTCTCGAAGATGAAGATTGAGGAGGTAACCGGAGCGCTCAAAGCACACGAGCAGCTCCTGAAGAGTTACCAAGCCGACAACGAAGGACAAGGATCTTACAATCAACAAGCCTTGCTCGTGAGAGAAGACATGAGGAACCAATACAAGCCGGACGCATGATTCATATGGCGGCAAGGTCGTGGGCGGTCGAGGTAGAAGATCTCAAGATAAATCTCATATTCAATGCTCCGAATGTGAAAAATTCGGGCATGACGCTGCTGAATGCAAAAGCCACATCCAGTGCCATACCTGCAAGAAGTATGGTCACTATGCTGCGGAATGTCGAAGCCACATTCAATGCCATAACTGCAAGAAGTATGGGCACTATGCTGCAAAATGCAGGAGCAAGAAGAAAGTCGAAGAAGTCAACATAGCTCAAACCTCTGAACTCACAGAACCAACGCTGCTGTTGTCGCACTGCACTATTGAAGAACCGACAATGGTGCTACTGAATGAAGGGAAGGTGTTTCCTAGTTTGATGGAGAAGGGAGAGGAGTCTCAGGAACAGTCAGATTGGTACCTCGACAATGGAGCTAGCAATCATATGACAGGAACATATTCAATGTTTCATAAGCTAGATGAGAAAGTGCTCGGCAAAGTGAAATTTGGAGACGGCTCAACCGTGCAGATCAGAGGAAAGGGGACAGTGCGTTGAAGTGCAAGGATGGAAGTCGAAGACCATTGTCGATGTATATTACATACCAAGTCTTTACAAAGCAATGTCATAAGTCTTGGACAAGCGACCGAAGGAGGTTGCGGATCGAGCTAAAGGTAATCACCGAGAGTTTTCGACAACAGAGAGCGGCTGCTAATGAAGGTGCAAAAGTCAGCAAATCGGTTGTACAAGCTACCATTGAAAATCTGGAAACCAGATGGCATGCAAAGGGTTCTGGAGGAACCAGAATATGAACGACTTCATCTACTGGTAGTCGAAGGCCAGCCTGAAGTCATAACAAGCAAGTCGGGAGAAAAACAAGTCGTGGCAGACGGCAGAAAAAAGCCTAAAGTCGTAATGAACAAGTCGGCTGAAGTGATTGGACGTGGTCGAGAGGACAATCGACTATGGCAAACGGTGATTGAACGCGGTCGAGAAATCATACGACCATGGCAAACAAGATTTGAACGTGGTCGAAACACATTACGACCACATCAAACCAGGGGTGCGCGAGTAGTCGATTTGACGACTACCGCACGAACAGTCCCGGATCGGCTGGCGGTGAAGCATCGGCCGAGTGGTCGACACGGACCACATGTAGCAACCGCACGAGAAAAGAAGGGTGGCCGGTGGTCGACATCGACCACACGCAGCAGCGGTTGTAGCAAGCGAGACGGAGGTGCTTACTCGCATGCGGATGGAGGAAGCAAGGTAAAGTCGTACTAGGTGCAATCGGCGCAAAGAAAGGTCGAAGCAACAAGAGCTTGAGTGGTCGGCGTAGATCACATGAAGTCTCGGGAGGAGCTCCCACAAGACCAAAAGAAAGCGGTCAAAGCACGGAGCTTGGATCCCGAGGTGGCGGGAGAAAGCACAGCGTGAAGGGCGTTGGTCGAAAGCAAGGCCACACATCGGTGAAACGAGTTGGTGGAGGAAGCGCGAACCAGAGTTGCAGGAAGAAAACGACGAGAGCAAAGGCTGTGAGAGCAGGTGCTCCAGCCCAGAAAGACCGGTCAAGGAAGAAGCAGAAGCAGGAGAACGTCAAAGTGATCAAGGAAGAAGATCGACATAATGGAAGTTACTAAAACAAGATTAGGGAGAGAATGTTGGAAATAATCTAGTTTTAGAAGACGCATACAAAGTTTGGAAGTAATCGAAGTCAAGACGGAGGAGAAATCAGAAGTCGAAGTTAAAGACGAGTTCCGCATTTAAGTCGTATAAGACTTCGAGTCGGAGTAGGTTGAGAATCCGTGTTGAATTAGAACAGTCGGGTATAAAAAGAGGCTTAGAGCCATGTATTCGATGTACCAAGCCATTGAGAAAATACCAAAAAGAGGGAATTACACAAAGCATTGTTTTGTTGTGTGATTGTGCAAGACGTGGTCGGAAGGACTCACGATCACCGCAAGCGTGATCGGGAGGAGTTACGACCACGGCAAAGTTCCAGCAGGCGTAGTCGGGAGGCGCTACGACCACGGCAAAAGAACAGTGTTTTTATGACTACGGCTAAGGAGCGAACAACGTGGTCGTAAGGGGATCGACTACGCAGGGAAGGCTACGACCACGGTGAATGTGGTCGTAAGGAGTCGAAGGTGGTCGTAACGAGCTACGACTATACCGAGAAGGTTAGTACATGGTCGGAAGCGACTCCGACCACGTTGAAAGAAGTGAACGTGGTCGTACGAGTGTTCGACCACGGTGAACAGTGATCGCCAGCATCACTGCGTGATCGTAGAAGGCTTCGATCACGGTATCTTGAGCGGATGAAGGAAGGGCGGCGCGAGATCGCGAGCGATCGTAAATTGCTACAGTAAATTTACGACCACGTTGAAAAGGCGATCGGAGGAGATTGAAGCGTTCGGAATTGGTCGTAAGTACTCTGAACCGATCGTATTTGATTCTCACCGGTTGTAAACGACTCTAACCGGTCGTAAAAGGTCCTGGGAGGTCGTAAGACCTTACAACACCCCGATGGCGACACCACATGCTCCGTCGTTACGCCGACGCGCCACCACGAGCTCCGCTGCCGGCCGACAGCGTCGCCGTGAGCTCTGCCTCTGTCATAGCTAGACTCTCCCCACCGTCGTCCTCCTTCACTAGATCCATGGTCTCCATATCGGATCCATCATCCTGGTGGCAGCCTAAGAGGCCATAGAGAGCACATACCGGCGGCAATGATAGTGATATTTGTTGTGACTTTTATGTTGAAGTATAAGTGAGTTGCCCATCTTTCCTCATCAGCTTAAGCTTTTGGGTGAACTGGCTGGTGCATGAAACTCAATATGGTATCAGAGCCAAGAGGTCTCGAGTTCAAGGCCTGACTGACGCAATTAAAAAAATTAATTGCAGTCTAATTCTATTCCACGTATTAGGCCTACGGTAGCCTACACGTGAGGAGGAGTGTTGAAGTATAAGTGAGTTGCCCATCTTTCCTCATCAGCTTAAGCTTTTGGGTGAACTGGCTGGTGCATAAAACTCAATATTTTATTTCTTCATGCACCTTGACTATTTCTCTTTTTTCACTTTTTTCTGATATAGACTAATTACTGGTGTAATAATTGAATTGATTAGTTGTGTAATCATGTGATGTGATGATTGTTGTTAAGATTTACTAGTGTAATTACCAACATCAAATAAGCTATCATTTGTCTTAGAGGTAATCTAGATATTTTTAAATGAGCTCAGCCAAAAACCAAAAGCTCTAGCTAAATTATGTAGCTACCACTTTTAACTGTTTTTACTTTGGGTGTTGATAAATATCATCTGTATGTTTTCTTCCTAACTATCATCTAGATTTGTAACTGTTGGATTAGAGATCCAATGGCCATGAATTCTCCTCCCCTCCCTCGTGTCCAAAAAAATCTCCCCCCTCTAAAAAAATAGACCGTTGGATTTCTAATCCAATGATCTTAAATTTGGATGATTGTTAGAAAGAAAATATCTAGACACACCCTAATTTTAATATTTCCTAATTATCATCTAGACTTGTGACTGTTGGATTAGAGATCCAACAGCCATGAATTCTCCTCCCCTCCCCGTGTCCAAAAAAATCTCTCCCCTCTAAAAAATGGGCCGTTGGATTTCTAATCCAATGATCTTAAATTTGGATGATTGTTAGGAAAAAATATCTAGATAATATCTAAATACACCCTAATTTTAACATTACTATTTTAAAACAAAAAAATTCACTCAAAAATCAGAAGCTATAGCCGACACCATAGGTTCCGCCGGGACGGAACAAGCAGACACAGGCCACAGAACAGAGAAGACCAACTCCATGTCTCCATACCAGCAAGGCGGGAACGACAAGCGCGCGCACCTGGGTGGGTGGGCCCGCCACCGAAAGCGCCACCATCCGCATCCATCCACATCGCCGCTACCGTGCAGACGCTTCATGAAACTCCCAAGAAAAGACACAGACGATCGACAAGGCTACACACATACATGGCTTATCTCCGACTCTCGACTCAAGTGCTCAGAGGGCAGGCAGCTTTTCTGCCAAAGGCTCAGCCTTCTCGGATGGATGGTGGATGGATAGCTAGAACCCTACTTTTGCGAGAGGTTAGAGCCCACTCGAAATGGAAGCAAGCAACTCACATGTATGTCTACATTTCACTGGATGTGTTAAGTTGCTAATCGCCCTTCTATCAATATTAACATACTAGCTCCACCGTGAACGGTTCCATCAATATATAAAGGGCGAGGCTCAAAGTGCCAGAATGTTAAGCGTGGTGTCCTTGGTTAGGGAAGCTGGTGTGGCATTAGGCATCATTTTAGGATCGTACATGATTCCTTGTAACATTGTATAACATTGTTTGAATGGCTTACGGTATAATTGATGTAACATATGTGTCCTGTATGGTACATTTAATTCAGTTTGTCTAATCGATTGAAGCCGTGTTTGGAACAGAGAAACCACGTCATGTCAGTCCCGTGCTTTCCGCTGAAAGTCCTACCAATCTTTTCTTTTGTTCCAAAACAGCGTCTTCAAAGAGTTGATTCTCTTGTTAGGAAACAGATCGGCAGGCAGGGACAATAACAGAGCAGCATGCGCTAGCTAACTGATAGGGTAAACCAACCGCTAAGTAGCAATCAGTTAAGGTGATCGAGCGTGGTAGTTACCATGAAGGTGTCTCCGATATTGATGACCATGGCGCCGGGGACGGGGCGGACGGGGCGCCAGTCGCCGTCGACGAGGACCTCGAGCCCGCCGACGTCGTCCTGCAGGAGGATGGTGAGCGCGGTGGGGTCGCAGTGCGGTCCCGTGCCGAGCGTGCGCTCCGGCTCCGGGCACGGCGGGTAGTAGTTGCACCGCATGATGGAGCTGCTGTCCGCGAAGAACTCCTGGTAGTAGCCGCGCTCCACCCCCAGGCTCAGCTCCAGAAGCTCCATGATCGTCAGCGACAGCACCTTCATCTCCTCGCAGTACTTCTGGTACACCCTTCTGCAACGATTCGTATACGTACGTGTACGTACGTACGTGATTCATACCACGTATTCGATCAGTACTAGTACGTACGCGTCGGTCGAAAAAATGCAATGCCAAGATCGATCGATTGACAAGACAGTGATGAATGGATTACCCCATTGGCTCGAAGTCCTGGCCGAGGGTGCTGGTGAAGTAGTCCACGACGACGGGCACGGCGGCGCGGTCGTGGAAGCCGAAGGAGAGGGTCTCCTTCCAGGGGAGCTTGGAGGCGAACCGATCCGCGTGTGCGCTCGTGTACCCGGACACGGTCCCCGGGATGCGCCGGGCGCGCTGCTTCTCGGCCAGAGGCAACGGGAAGAAGTTGCTGGCGCCGTCCAGCGCTGCGCGCGCCAGGGCGGCGTCCACGCCGTGGCCGGACACCTGGAAGAACCCGTGAGTCGCGCACGCCGCGGCCACCTGCGCCACGGCGCGTCGCAGCCCCTCGGCATCGCCATTGCGCAGCACGCCCACGTCGACCAACGGCACGCCCAGCTCCTCGGCCGATGTCGGGCGCACGTCGGCGTGCGGCCACACGAATGGCGCCGGGACCTTGGGCTCCCGCTGGAGATCATACACGGCCGCCCCCTTGTTGTACTTAGTGGCGGGGATGACCTCAATGCTGGGAGCGGGAGGGCGGAGGAGAGGAGGCGCGGGGCTGGTGGCGTCCATGGCCACAGCTGGGCGGTCGGTGGCGACGCTACGGCGGGGAGGAGGCGGCAGCGACGGTTCTTGCTCTGCGGGCTGGGGCACCATGAGATGAGATGCGTGAGCTAGCTAGCTGCGAGTGTGCAGGGGAGCTGTCTGGGCTGGTGGGTTATTTGTAATAGGGGAGCTAGGAGAGGGAGGGAGGGAGGATGCTTGAGAGCAGCGAGAAGACAATGGAGGGAGAAATTTTTTGGAGGGAGGCGACCGCGGGCCCCACCACACCATGGAGATGAATTGATTAGACCATGTACATTCTTAGTATCTAAAATATAGATAATAAAAATAGACGTGTCACCTTTCTCTTTATAAAATCATTGATAGGTACTTGAACCCTAAAAGTTTAATTTTTATGATATAATACTAGTTGCTAAGCTTTGCTCCAGCGCTATGCAATTCGGGTTTAACATATACTTCCATATCTCTTAGCATTGATGGTAAAAAATTTCTCTTTTCTATAGCATTAACTTAGCACCTGGAGATGCACATGCTACGCGCATACAGTGATACAGGCCACGCTAAACCCATCCATTTCCATTTTTTTGTATCCAAAAAAGGGCGCTAACTAAGCCGTTTTTTTATTTTGGTTCTGCAAGTAGACCAAATGGGAGAATCTCGGATTAATTACAATTTACTTTGAAATTCCTTTCCACAGCCATTGTTTCTATTATCATCAATTTTCTCTGTTCAGGTCCAGTCATGTTGGTCTAGGAGGGACGGAATAGGAAACCATGCGCACCCAGTATCTTTCCTAGTATGGTTTGCCCAGGAGGTTTTCTCTTTTGTTTTTTTATGTTCCATATTCTTCGAGCTCCGTAGGATTATTGACGTACTTCTGCAATAGGTTTTCTACTGTTATACATTTTTTTATAAAAAAACATATATATACTTGTAATAGCATGATTGCCACGGAACCCAAATATTACTACAGTCCAATGATGCGGAAAGCGTATCATCGAACTATAGCTAGTGGAAGTACCATGCACGACGCATATCTCCAAACATGAACGCCATTCGCTTGCAGCATAATGGCCATCGATCAATGTCCGCTCCCAAAAATCATGTTGGGTTAAGAATTTGCTGTGAATGATCTCTCACTACGCATTAAAAGGCTTCATTTTGACCTTTTTTTTGTGAAATATTTGCAGCAATTCCAGACATGCCCAATTTATTGTTGAAACACTATACGTTAACCAAAAATAAAAAGTTGGTCAACCACGCATGCATGGGGTTAATTTCTACGCAGGTTGTGGCTAGGGATGAGAAATGGTAAAGAATAATCTTTTTTATTCGATATTCGTATTTAAAAATATATAAATATGGTAAGTAAAATTCGTATTCGAGAATATTTGTATTTGTATTTGAGAATATTCATATCCATATTTGAGAATATTCGTATTTGTATTCAAGAATGGTCGTATTCGTATTCGAGACTATTCGATTCGTATTCAATCTATTTCCATCCCTAGCGATTTCTCTGGGATGATTGTAGGAAACAATTTTCTGATGAACCAAAATTTACAAGCAAGAAGTGAAAATTACTTTGCATATTTTTAGTTGTATGCACTACACTACTAGCTCATGTAGATGTGTAGTCATATTATATAAATTTATTCTACCGAGATTTGTGACGAAAGTTTTAGGATATTCACATTCGATCGAATTAAGTACGTATTCGATTTAAATTCATATTCGCTACGATATTTAATTCGTATTTATATTCGAGAATGTTTAAATTTGTATTCATATTCATTTTAAAAATACGAATTATATTCCATCTGTTTTATCCCTGGTTGTGGCCTGCCCATGCATAATGCATTCGATCGAGCATCGTTGAGCAGTCAACAAGCGACCCAGCGTGCGCTGCATGATCAACGCATGCATGAGGCGCTGGAGCTGGGCGCGATGGCGTTCAGCGCGCGCGTACATGCATGCAGGCGCGTGCAAGATCTCGGAGCATGCAGGTCGTCGCCGCGCGCGAGCCCGGCCGGCCGATCGACACACGCCGACGAGAAAACAGTACGGCGTACGAGCACGAAGATGCACAGCGCGCGTGGCGGTGAGTTCCTTTCCTTTTCCCCTTCAGAAAATGGAAGCACGGGCAGGCAGACGAGCCGTCGGTGTGGTGGTGGGTGTGAGCGCCGGCCACGGCCGTCGAAGCCCTCGAGCATCCACCGCTGCCATCAGCGATCTGCGCAGCAATTCGCGCGGTAACTCGAGCGTAAGGTGGCTGCTACCGGCTTTATCTAAGCCGTCTTCAATAGCAGTTAGGGACGAAGCCATACTTCGGACAGGGTAAACTTCGATTCGGAATGTGAAAAAATATATTTAGTATACAGTTTGGGTAAATTCAGCTTGGTCTAGATAATATTTTTATGATCTAGCCCAGATAGTCTAGATTATTCTACCACTGAATCTAGAGCGTAACCAAATTCTGACTCCACCACTGATAGCAGTATCGCACGGTCTATTTTACGGCGACACATGGTAAAACGTCTGATCTACAGCTTAGCATATGTGACAGAGGTTTAATCCACGTACTTCCGTATTTCGTTCCATCTGCGTGTTGCCACGTAGAAACACGTACTTATTGTCTGAAACCTCATATATAACTAGTGCTACTATTTTTTTTTCTCTTTTGGCTGAAAGGGAGGGAGTTGAACCAATATGCACGCATTGGAGAGGTCGAAGACAGGAGATGGGGAATCTTCCCCACTAGTTGTTTGAGAGCCGAATTGGAGCTAGAATTGAGCAAATATGTTCCTTGTTTTAACTTTACCTCAGGTCTTTCTTGCTTGGTGTACCGTTGAGTTGGTGGTTGGTGTTTCGAGGGAAGCCACACAAATGGTCTGTTTTTTTTTTCAATTTATAGCTTATGATTTTCCTCGAATAAATAAATGGAACAATTTCTTCATCACCGTTTGAAGCGGCTTATCATGATAGCCTTTTAAAAGTGGTTTATCGGCTTTCAGTTCGTTCGCACAAGCGTTTATACTAGGACCAAAATGCATAAGCCATAAGTAACATACCAAAAGAACAGGCCCGAGATGTCCCATTTGGTTTCCTTACCAGGAAAAGCTTTCTTGTCATTTAGGCTCTATTCCAAATAGTTTCTGACTTCTAGCTTTTAGAAATCGTCTTTTGAATAGAGTGGCTTCTTAATGTGATTTCTATGAGCCATTTATAGAGTACCTGTAGGAGGCATTTTGAATGGAATGACTTCTCAACGTGAGTATCTCTTATTCTTTCAATTTCTCTCATAATCAACCAAAAGTCAAAAATTATAACTAAAAACCAAGAGCCACATCACTTTCCTTCTCTCAATCATTTAGGTTTGCCTAAAATAAAACGTAGTGTTAGGGTATGTACAATGGTATGAGATAGTTACTAGCTCTAAGATAACTTCTCCAATGATTATTAACTTTTAGCACATAGCTCATAACATGAATAGTCTCACATGACATTCTCATATAATCTTGGAATGTGTGTATGAGACTAGCTCTTGATCAAGAGCTAGCTTTTCTCTCTCTTCTATTAAAATATAAAATAATATGTTTAGAGTTAGCTCATAAATCACTATTAGACATGTTCTTACCTGAATTGACGCTATATTATAAAAATTATATTCGAAATGCCAACGTGCTTTTAAAATAGTGTTAGGGACATGTCCACGTCACATAATTACTTCGATCTCTATTCCCAATAAAATGAGGCGAATATTCGCATGCTCTTAGCTCACGTAGACGACACAGGTGAATGGTTAGATATAGGGTATGCTCTTTTCAATGCTAACGGTTGTGTCTAATGATTTTTACTTTTAAAATAAGTGTTTATACAAACAAATCAAATACCGATAAATTATTTTAAAAAATTAATGGAAAATCCATCATATTTATTTATTTATTTATTTATTTAAAAAAACATAAATTAATAAATCATAAACTAAAAAAATAAGGCCATAATTCGGACGCTGGACTTTCAGCTAAGCAAGACTTCGTTACTCGATGATCATAGCATAAATAAGGTCAGCAATTTCTAAACGCTATTACGTGTTAATTGCAACATCTATGTGCCTGATACACAGATAGGATCCTCGCTGCTCCTAGGTGGTTCGTATTATGAAGCCAATTATGACTATATGATCTCTATTCCAACCAAATGGATCCTAATTTTATGAGAAGAAGTCACTGGATAGGTGTTCCAGTCCAATGTAAACCGCCACAATTTGTAAGAAGCGATGGGAGCATCTCGGGTACCAAGAAAACACTATACGATACTCCTGGCACTGACTTGGACGTTTGCAATGAGTTGCTTGCTACATCCCAAACTTTCACTGAAATTTTTACCTGCACTACCACCATACGTTTGCACCTGTACTTGTGTTCTTTTCCTTCTTTTGTCCTTGTCTTGTTCATATCTATGTATTTACTCAGTGGAAGTACATCCTCCACGGTCCAACGGACTCAAAAGAATGGAGCCTTCGGAGGATGACGTGGAAAGGTCCATAGATAATTAGTGATAAACAATTTGTACACTTGTGAATACACTTGTGAAGTTGAATTTTAATGTTATAAAAGTTGGGAAGAATTTAGTGTTCTATCAGTGTAACCGGTCTGACTAGTATATGAGACCGGTCAAACTGTTAGGTGTATGTGGTCAAACCGACCGCTTGTTGGCGGTCTTACCGGAGTTGAATTGGGTGGTGTGATTGACATTAGAGATAAGGTCATATCGGTGCCCTGTTATCGGGGAAGATTTTAAGTCAGTTTAGGCCGATCAGACCAATCAATGGTTGGTGGTCAGGCCGGTGACTACGGCCAGAGAACAGTGAGGTGTTCTTGAATGATTTGAGTATGTGCATGGCATGTGAGCCGTTGGTTGTGTTGTGTTGTGTTGCGTGATACATTATTTTGATTAACGTGAATTAAGTGCATATAATTTGTGCTTGAGATGGTTGCTTAGTCTTTGAATGTACAGGTGGCTTGGACAACGTTAGCAGTCGACGACAAGTGATCGGGACTAGGCAGGAGAACTGAGATCCATGCGGTCGGGTAAGTCCAGGTGATGCTATGTGGCTCAAGCGGGAAGCACATGAAAGATAAGAATCATAAAGAGCTGAGTTGGTGCATGAGTGTGCCAAGTGACTTGAGTCGGTGTAAGTAGAGATGATTCGAGGAGACCAGGTGCGTGAAGACAGGACGACAAAATCATTGGATGCCATGAGCTACGTGTCAAAGCATGCGGAGATGTTTTAATGTGAGGATGAAGATAGTCAAGAGAAGGTACCCGAAAGCTTCGTTAGGGATATTTTAGTAGTTTACCAAATATCAAGTTGAGCCTTGCACAAAACAGCGCCGTGAGGAAGCGCAAAGGAGAAATGGTTTAGGTCAAGATGAGCTGGGATGGCTAAGTGGATTAACTGCTAATGGTTTAGCGGGTTGAGTCCTGTAAACTCTTTGAGAAGCGTGTATAAAACCCATTTTAGTGGGGTTGACAGATTCCCCATGTGCTTAGCAGGTCAAGACCCACTAAGAGTGTAATGCCCTAGGGTCCAAACCGGCTTAGGCCTAACCCCATTCTGGATAGGCCACGCACACGTAGCAACCCGCTTGCACTTTCATCCTCACTTCGCGCAAAACGGTTAACCGGAGGTTGTTACCATTGGAAGCCCTAGATTTATATGTAAGTGATTCTCAAGCTAAACTAGTAAGGTGAGACTAACCTATACCCTAATGTACGCACACACATATAGGTTATCATGAGCCTAATTCGACAAAGGCCGAGGTGTTACAAAGAGGTTCAAGTTACATGAGTGAGGAGAGGTAGGGTTAAGGAGATTTTGGCTAAGTTTTAGTGGTTTCTTTTCTCCCTCCTAAGGCTATGCAAGAAAATTTGAGTGAGTAAAGGTGGTGCTTTAGGAGTACCTTGTAACCATTTATGTACTCATAAATCACCTACCCTACTGGTAATAGATTAACTCTTTGATCCCTTCTTGGTGTTTCACTTGTTCTTTTCTTGGTTTTCATGTTCATGAGTAAGAAATTTGAAATCGTGATCTAGGTAGGTGTAGCCTGAATCCTTGATCAGATTATCTTACTAGGACATGTGGTAGTAAATCTGGAAGACCTCATATCTTAGATCCACACGAGTAAAAAAGTAATTTTGATTTTAGAGTTTTTGGTGTTCTTGAGGCTTATAATCGATTTCCTTCAAACTTAAATATTTCTGCGTTTATTCATAGAGAATATAAGAAGTTGACTCTTGCGAGTAGTATACATACTTCGCTACATTTGCTGTTTTATAGTGCACCCGGTTAGCTCGACGAATGCCGATGAAATGGATACGGAGAACTCAAGATTGAACCGGCTCTTGCTACCTATTGATCTTATCTGTTCCTCTTCCTCCCCTCGGAGAAGATCAAGGAGAAAAGGCAGGGGGAAACGTCAAGCAGCATTCAGCTTCCCAACGTGGTGTTGGTACCATCGATCATTCCCAAACCCTGAACTCCTGTTGAGCTTGCAAGTGGGCAAACACTGAAACACACACACACACCCACACACACACCACACATGGAGAGACAGATACAACCTGCCTCCATGTGAGGCTCCTATTTTCTCATACAAATATGCTGTTTGCTGTGTGTACGTACGTGCGCGTGTGTGTTAAATCAGGGTCTATTCTTTTCGACCGAAGCTAGCGGCATTTGGCTTTGTTACGGTACCTAACTTTCAAACGATGTATTTTCTCAAGACGAGGTCTACAAGTTAATTGTAGTACATATTAAAAGCCCAATATTTGTATCAACCAAAATCGCAAGCAAGTATCTCTCTACATAATCTCTGTCGCAAACAGCTAAAATTCAAAAATTTCAGCCAAAACCTATAAGCCGCAGCCGCGCTAAACAGGCCCTCACACGGGTGCGTGTACCTCTTGTCAGTTGTCACGGCTCTATACACGTCCGTGAATCCACCCTAGCTGCTGCTAGCTCGATCTGCGTCTGGTCGCCGATTGGCTGCCATAGGAGCTCATGGGAGAGCCGTCATAGGAGCTCTGCTGCTCTAGAGGCCTTGGCAAGCATCCTTGTTGCCCTAGTCCTTTAAACAAAGCCACCAAATAATGCCCGACTAAAACTTTTACAAGACTGTTTCGGTGCTGTTTCAAAAGAGAAATCCGCTCGTGATCATAAAGCGACCGCGGTTATAGTAACCAGTAGTTGGTTAGGTTCCTATCAGCAACAAGCGCCTCAGATATCGCTGCACAGTTCGCGCACTTGTCTTTCAGGAGGAAGAGGGTAGGGCACATCAACAACTTTTTACAGCACAGTCGACCGGCTTGGAGGATCTGGCTGAGATTAACGTGCGATTAGATCTAACTAAACATGAGTGAGCGGATAAATCTGTGGGGCCTTCAATCATGCAGGGCCATGGTGGGTCAAGGCAGCTAAGCCACAACCTACGATCGCAATCTGGAATTCATGGAGGTGTCTGCTTATTGCAAGCTCACTCGATGTGCCCCATACTTCGCTGCTGCTGCTCTCTCTCTCTCTCTCTCTCTCTCTCTCTCTCTCTCTCTCTCTCTCTCTAATCTCCCATTTGTTATACACGAATAATTGATAAATAGACATACATATTGCCTTTTGTTTTTATCTTGTTTTTGTCCGCTCTGAGGGTTCTGAGCTCTGAGGGGTACGATATATTTTCTTGAGATACTGCACGCTACGGTACAAGATTGTTCTCTTGCCTACAAATCAAGGTACACCTTTTCTGACTCCCGTGCCTCTCTTGTGGGTGACCCGGGAGGCGTCAAATAATGGTCATTTCTAGCCTCTTGTTAATATCAAATTTAGCTCTCAGATCACTGTAATACCAAATCTAGCCCTCTTTTGATCGCACAACTCCGAGGATGTGACACGTGTTAGTCATGCGGCCGGGACCGCACGACTACACTATTCACGATTATTTTTTATTTTCATGTGAACAGCTGGATTTTATTTGCTTTTCGGTTCTGGGCGCTAAATTTGGTATTAACGTGGTACAAGGGGTAGAAATGACCAAAATTCACCCATACATCCGGAGAGCCCCTGTAACCCCCCTCAGTCTAAATTGGCTTAGATCTAACTTTATTTTAAATAAGCTATACACATATAGCAACTCATTTGTATTTTTTTCTCGCTTTATACAAAATGGTTAACCAGAGGTTGCTACCACTGAACATCCAAGGTTTATATATTGATGCTTATATCTCTAAATTAGCAAGGTGGTACTAAACACTCATTCACACATACTCATGGGCCACACATGAGCCTAATTTCATATGGACCGAGGTGTCACATACACCCCCTCAAAGAACCCGACGTCATCGTCGGCCCAACATACCCACACTGGGCAAATGACTAGGACCTCCCCTCTTGGCATACGTCTGTGCGTCCAATGCTGGTACATATACCATGCCGTGTGTCTACTCCGGGATCACACGCGCCATGCGTCATATGCCCATGCCCCTGACCCGCACGTGCCGGTGTAACTGCGAGGGTCGCCTCTGATACCATTTTGTAACACCCTAGAGTCCAAACTGACTTAGGCCTAACTCCATTCTGAATAAGCCACACACATGTAGCAACCAACTTGCACTTTCATCCTTGTTTCGTGCAAAATAGTTAACCGGAGGTTGCTACCATTGGACATCCAAGGTTTATATGTTGGTGCTTATCTCTCTAAATTAGCAAGGTGGTACTAAATACTCATTCACACATACTCATGGACGCACAAGCTCTCACCACGTGCAACGAATGGACAAGCTCGAGTGGATACTGAATCTACCTCTAGATGCAACACATGCAATCTAGAACCTTCCTCCTTGCTCATAAGGTGTAATACATGCACAATTGAGAGGAAGACCTCACACTAGCTCAAAGGAGTATCAAAGGACCGCAGCACTCGTGTGGAACTACCGATTTCCTTGGGACGAGAAGACTCCACACATGTGTCTCTCTAGAAAAAACGTAATGCTACACAAATCAGTCATTCTGAAACTTAGAAGTACCGCTCACTGATCGAATCGCTCACACAGAGCCAGTAGTACCGCTCATTGATTGGATCGCTCACATAGAGCCGATCGGATTGCTCACACAGAGCTGGTCGAAAATATCGATCGTCGACTACACTGGTCCCAGACTAGGTTGGATGGTTCGACCACTCAGGTCCCCGACCACATTGTTCAGTTCAACCACACAGGTCTCGGACTACGCTGGTCTCCGACCACGCTGGTCTTTGACCACGTTGTTCGGATCGACCACACATGTCTCCAACCACTTAGGTCTCCACCACATCGACCATGTCAATCTTTGACCATGTCAATCTTCAATCACATAGATCTCCAACCACCACGTTGATCTTTGACCACGTTGGTTTCGACCATATAGGTCTCGACCACTTCGGTTCCAACAATATTGGTTCGACCACGCTAGCTCGATCACACAGATCTCAACCACGTTGGTTCGACCACACTAGTTTCGGCCAAGCAGATTTTGATCACACAGATCTTAATCATATCGGTTCTGACCACACTAGTTTCGATCACATAGATCTTGACCATGTCAGTTCCGACCATGTTGGTTTCGATCACTTCGATCTTCGACCACGTTGATCTTTGACCATATAGGTTATCGACCACGTCGATTTTTGACCTTTTTGGATTGACTATGTTGGCTTCGACCATACTAATTCTGGACCACATTGATCTTCGACCACACAGATCTTCGACCACATTGTTTCAACCACAATGGTTATCGACCACACAGGTCTTTCGACTACCAACAGACGTGGTAGTTTTGTGATTGCAACACCGGTAATTCCGACTAGCGGTAGTACCGCATAATACACTACGTGTCGGAACCTGGAGTAACGACTCCTGGATCCTCTGTGTAAATCGCACTAGTCCAGGATCAGCTAGTGCACACAGTCACAACAAAGATAATAGCCAAGCACAAATGACTCAATATATTAAATAAAGGGTATGGCCTTATGGCCAAGTCTTACATCAACGCCCATTGGCAAAATAAATAAAGGAAATAAGTGCGGAAGCAAACTGATAAAAGCGAAACCCAAGCCTGCCCACAGGCAACGATAGTAAGACGCGGCCTATTCGTCCAGATCTTCACCGTAGTTGACGTCTTCCTTCTCTGTGTGGAAAAAGCAACGTGAGTACAAACTTGTACTCCGCAAATCACCCGGGAAAATGCAACATAATGATAAAGGCTTCAATGGAAGGCTTATAGGGTTAGTTTGCATAAAACAGCATTTAAGAAATATAATAAGTAGATTGAAATTGCTGAATTTAATACAGTAAGTAAAAACAATATTGTAGTAGAAAGTAATACCGTCAATGCAGGCTCCGACCATACACCAACCTATCCACGGGCATCCCACCCGGACCATCTTTTCCAAAAGCCCACGTATGGATTCCATCCATCCACACGCTTTCACCGCACCACTCTGATGAATTCCATCCATTCACCAGATTTCAATCTCTCACGGATTCCATCCATCCGCAAGGTTTTCATCACTCGTGGATTCCATCCATCCACAAGGTTTTCAAAAATATTTTTGAAAAACAAAGTCTAATCCATGAAAAACTTTTACTCAGCATGCCCATGACCGTGGGCACGACTATCCAGGATAGATTATACACTCTGCAGAGGTTGTACAGCTTTACCCACAAGACACGATCATCCTTTTGTGCTACACGATTACACACTTCCTTAGGTGTGCGGCAAGGAGTCGTGACAAGGCCTTTACAATGCAAAGTCTTCAACACTGGTCGAGCCAACTCTAAGGTTTCACCCGATGAGAATCCACGGGCCAGGACCCCTCTTGAGCCTAGGCGAGACTTCTCATGGCTTAACCACGCTCGCCAAGTGAGACTTCACATGGCACCAACCACGCTCACTTTCAACCTACAACTCGGCTCGGGTTGGGACTTCACAAATTATTCACCTGGGGTGTCCCATACCGACCATGTGGTAGTACGATTAGGGCTTTGTTGATGAGCTCACTGACCGGTCCTTAATCGACTCAGCCCAACCACATACCCCGTGCACGACAATCAACCACTGCGGCTCCAACCAACAGGGCATGCCTGCACCCACCACTCTAACCAATTGCCTAAGTCTAAACCAGTTTTATATTTGTTTTCAAAATAGTTCATAAACCTCCTTGACTCACCAAAGTCAAGAGCATAACATTTTATGTAGAAAGGGTCATCATTTTATGTGAAAGATATCCCAAAACAAATATTATGACTAGCAGGTCTAAGCATTTGATATAAAATCTCTCTAGCCAACACTAACGTATTAACTAGAGTTTGAATCTAGGGTGACACGATATCAGGGGAGTTCAATATCAAAGGAGGTAATAACAAGTAGGCAATAACTAAATTTAAAACTGAATTGAAATACGTTGAATAAAAGTATGCATGCAATATAATTTAAATCAAAATAATTTTATTTTGAAAACTGGGATCAACATGATCAAGGAGGGTGACTTGCCTTGCTCTTCAAATTGGCTTGAATCTTCGTCGAAGAAATTTCCCGAATCGTCGAAGTCTACACGTGAAAATAACCCACCAAATTCAAATAAATTCAAAATAAATTCAAATTGAACTCAAAAATTCAAATTGAGGCTAGGAATGGGTAGAGGGGAATTTTTGATGAATTTAGAAATTTGAATGTGCCAAATCGGAGTTAGAACGAAGGAGAACGGGCTCCGGGAAAATTAAATTCAGAGAAAATGGAAAAAAGGAGATTTTTGGAATTATTTTTCTAAAGGAAATTGGATTTATTGTCGTCGAGGAATTTGTTTTCGGCCGAATTATTTTCTACGGGAAAAAGGGACTTATGTCGCGACATGGCGTCGTGGCCGAGGTGCTCCTGGCGACAGCGGGCCCCGGTCCATGGACCGAGTCCACGGCCCGGAGGAGGATGAGGTGGCGGGGTGGCGAGGCCGGTGGCGTGGCGGTGGGTGCCGCGTGGTGCTTGACGCTGCGGCCACCGGCGCCACTGGCGCCACGTGGGCACGTCACGCGGCGTGGCGGCCGGCCGGGAGAGGCTCGAGGTGGCACGGCTCGCCGCCGGCAGCAGCGAGATGGCCGGCGGCGGCCGGAGGAGGTAGAGAGGCGAGTGAGCTCGGAGGTGGGCGGCATTACGGCGGCGGGGTTGGCCGGCGGCGGAGGAGGCGGCGGCAGTACTCGAGCGGCAGCGAGGAGCTCGGGCGGAGAGGTGCGCGGCGGCGGCCGGGGTGTGCGTGGGCGCGCGGGCGGCAGTGGGACGGCGAGCGCGAGGCGGCCGAGGCTCGAAACTCCTCGCCGGAGTTGGGGCGGCGCGGAGCTAGGCGCCGGCGCGGGGCGAGAGCTCGGGAGAAGCAGGAGAGGGCGGAGCGGGATGGAGCGAGATGAGGAGGAGCCGGGCGAAGGCTTAAATAGCCTCGGGGAGGGGAGGGTAGCCGCGAATTGTTCGCCGGAGGTTGGCGGGGGCGGCGGCGGTTGCGGAGGGGTGAGGCCGAGTGGGGGCGTGGGGAGTGGGGGAAGCGGGCGCACGGAGGGCCGAGGCCGTTAGGGAGAGGGCACGCGACGCGGGAGGAGAGAGAGGCGGGAAGGCGGGCGACCAACGGCCTGGCGGCGGCGTTCGCACGGGGAAGAAGGGGGCGGGAGGAGGAAGAAGGCAGCCCGACAAGCGGGCCAGCGCGAGAGAGAGGAGGAGGCGCAAGCAAGTGGGGCCGGGGCGCAGAGAGAGAGCGCGGGCGGACGGGCCAGATGGGCCGGAGCGCGGGGAAGACGCATCCAGGCCGGACGCGCGTTGCGAGGGGAGGAGGGGAAGGCGGATCCGGGCGGGAGGCGTGGCCGACATCTGGCCGTCCACGTGGCGGCCGGATGAGGGGGGGTGAGGGATTTTGATTTTATTTTTCTGATTTTGGATTTTCAGAAATTGACAGGAAATTCAATAAGCCTCAGAAAAATACCAAATAACCTCCAAAAATTCCAGAAAAATTCAGAGAATCTCCTGGACACATTTTGGACTTAATAAAATTATTTCCAACTAATGTTGGTATTTAATTTTCATACCTTAAAATACTTTTTAATTTCAAAAATACATTTTAAACTCCTGAAAACTCAGAAAATCCAAATAAAATCCAAATAACTCCAAATGATTAATTTGACATAGAATTTTTATATAAAATCAAAATACCATTTTATTTAATAATATTTTTGGGCTTTTCTTAAAATAGTTTTCAAATTCAGCCTTTTCAAAAACAAAAATTCAGGGCAAATCCAAAAAGAAATTTTTGGCACTTAACTACTTATTTTAAATTAAATTTTATTTTATTCCATTTTTATTATTTATTATTATTTTTTTAGCAAAAATTTGGGATGTTACACTACGGTAGTTTTGATTTCCCTGAGAAGTGCATATATTTCAGCAGATTTTGCAAAACACATTTGCAAACTACATTATCATACACACAAGGATTTCCATGATTGCAAACAAGTTATAAAACATATTTGCACACTTTTAGAATTATCAATTATCACACACGGATTATATATATGAGTTTCAACTATTTGCAAAACCCATTTGCAAATATCAGCCCCATACTACAAAGAATGGAAACATGGATTCAAACAGTTGCAAAATACATTTGCAATGTATAGTCCTATGTTATAAGGATTCAACACATGACCAACAACTATTTGCAAAACACATTCACAAATATAAGTCTCATGCCAAGGAGAGGAAGAGCAAGTGAGATTGAGCTATCAATACATAATGAGACTTAAGCTACTAGACATGACCCCTCTTAACAGTACGACAACATATACTAGCAATCCAGTCTTCTAACCAAACACCAAGACCGATAAGAGACTACGAACACATCCTTAGCCCTAACTAGCCATACCTTTGCCTTGAGTTATAGTCTTGACATGCATCAACTAATGATGCATCCTTTACTTCAACTCCATCAAACACATGATAGGTCTTCACTTGACTTGATGATCAACACATAATCATCTTCTCTTGGACATGTATCAACTCATGATGCATCTTCTTCTTGATGGCCTTCAACACATGATGCTATCTTTCATTTTGACTTGATGATCTTCAACCCATGAAGTCATCCTCATCTGTGGAAGCTAACCTATTCATCCAACTCATGAAAAATGTTAGTCCACAAAATAGTTGCCATCAATTACCAAATTTCACCATTAACGCATAATAGAAAATGTGTTGTTTGTAAAATTTTTAAACACAAAAGAATAATAACTTCTTAATAAATTGGGGTTTCAAAACATGATTATTAGACTTCAACCTTTTCAAATCATTTTCAAATATACTTATACTTTGCTGTTGGAATCATCCATTAAACATAGCTTCATTTACCGGAAGCACGGTGTATTCGAATAGCATTAATTTATGACTTTGCAGAGCTACCCAACTTTACCCACAAGATTCTTTAACTCTCACGACTGAGTTAAGAAAATAAGTCCTTTCACTACTCAATTCTTTGTATAGCTTCTACCTAGTAGATGCTGTCTTCCAACAAACTCGGGTGGCCCACGGCCTCACCCGATTTGAAGGGGACCTTACTGTTGTTAAGTATGATTCCACCCAGTAGGTGCTACCTCCCAACGAACTCGGGTGGCTCATGTCCTTGCCTCCCAACAAATTTGAAGGGGTCCTTACCGTTTCCATACAATAAACTTCCTCATCTCCCCCCATTCTTTGTAGATATTCAATTGAACTTGAGCAGGTACTAAACTAGGTTTGACGAATCAACGCTTGTGGTTGAGCGATCACTATGTTCTTTACTTAGCAAAAGGTTCTAGTCCTTATTCTCCCCCTGTTGGCATTATAATAAAGAATTTTCCCCTTTTTACATCAATGGTGTTCTCTCCCTTTTGGTAATATACACTTCAATAACAATGCTACTATTCACTCTACTCCCTCTTTTGGCAATATAATAAAGAATTTCCCCATTTTCGCATCAATGTTATTCTTTCCCTTTTGGTATTATACACTTCAATAACAATGTTGTTATTATACCCTTTGTTTCAGTGCCCATCCGCACTACCACCTTTCTAGTCCTAGCCTCCACCCTACAATAAGGTCATGGGACCCAACCATCTTGTGGCCTCCCGTGATACCTCCTTATCCTAGAACCACTTTTAAAATTCTACCAACAAAATACCAAATCTCTTAGTAGTGTCAAAATGTTGAGTTCTTGGTCTACCATGATTTATTTAAATAGTATATTTAACATTACTAAGTCTTGTTAAGGTGAATATGGTCGTTAAATTAAATTGGGCTTTATTAGGTAGTAGGACATAATCAATATCTTGTCATTTAAAACATTTATTGTACACAAAATATTAGCCCATAAATAATATAATGAAAATATTGATAATTAAATAATTAAAGAAATGTAGGTTCAACATGATCAAAAACATTTGACTTGCCTCTTTGTCCATAATCTCTGATTATCTTACTATAGTCTTCAGATTGGATACTGACTTTTTTAATTGCTCTTATAGCTCTTCTATTGACCAGCTCGTGTGGTCTGAATACTAGCATGTAAGATGAATATAAATAAGTTCTTGCTCTGCAGAATGCAAGTTGGGAACAAAATATAAATAAATAACCAAAAGACAAAAAGAATAGGTCTGGGTGGGTAGGGTTTAGGTAGTGCTTCTTCTGGTTAAACGGAGTTGGGATTGTGTTAGAGAAGCCCAAGATGGTCGAAATGGATATAATTATGCTGTTTGAGTTTTTGGGGTTCGGTATCGGCTTTTACAGTGACTTGTCAGATCTATGGGTCTAAACTAGCTTTGGGCTTTAGCTAGAAGAGGGTTTTTGTTTTCTCAAAGTTTGGGTTAATGAAATAGAGATGAAAATGACATAAATGGTTATAAGAAGAATGGCATAGATATATAGGTGTTAACAGGCTTTTTGTGAATTGTAATGAGTCTAGCTTGTGTTGGACTTAGGTCTGATATAACATCTGGGTGGGCTAGGGTTTTATTGGAGTTCATTTAGGTTAAATGAAGTCGAGTATGGTTTTAAGGGGTTTAAGATGATTGGAATGAATATATACATTTTATAGGTTTTAGTGAATAGAGATAGCTTGAAGAGTATTTGAATTTGGGTTTAGAATGGTGTTTGAGATAATTAAGCTTTTATTGTAGCTAATTTGGCAAAACAAAGCTGAAAATGGGCTTCATGGGGTTAAAACGGTCAAAATGAGTATAAATATGTATTTTGGGTTTTGAATGAACAGTAACAGGCATGTACTGTTCATTGTAGGTTTCTGCCACAGTGTCAGATGTTTACTATTGGTTAATGGGTCGGGTTTGCTACAGTATAGAACCTGAAATGAATAGTGTGAATAGTATTTTTAGTTGGCCCGATCCACTAAAAATCCTTAGGCTTCTACTGTTCGGCCCAACCCAAAATGAACAGTCATCTTCTTTCATTGGCCAGCACTGTAGCGGCCAAATAAAGCAACACAGCAATGGCGACTGGTGGCGCTAATGTGACTTGCGACAGAATCAGGGACCATGGATAGGTTGTACTATGAGGGTTCCATTTTTGGGGTCAGGAGCGGTTGAAACACAAGCAATGTCCGGCAGCGATGTTCCTCCTCCTCCTCAGGACTTTTGAATGGCACAGGGGTTATTGAGAGGTTAATAGGACAATAGCATTAGCAGTTGGGCATCTCTAGGAGTAGTGGAAGCTTAAGGGAGTGGTGGCTCGGGCTGTAGTGGCTTGTGGCAATCTGCCCTCGGTTAGGTGGTGTGGTCGTGCGGCGGTGAATGTTGCTAGTGAGCTACGGGGTAGGCAAGATATGGCGGTGCTTCGGTAGGGTTACTAGGGGCTTATGGATGGTACGGGAGTGAGCAATTGGAATGAAATAGATTGAATGAGAAGAATTGCAAACAAGGCATAGTTGGAGAATTCTGATGATCGTTGGTGATGTCACGACCGTTGGAAGAAATTAGGGGTGGCGGCTTACCCTGGCGGCGGTGTGATGCGCTAGGAAGGGCTCGAGGTTTCTTATAGGTGCTTAAGGTGTTTCATGTGTAGGGGTGAGCGCCATTCAGGCTTTGGCGCGTGGCCGTGGCAGGGGAGGCGCGGGAGGCTTCGGGGTGGTTCGGTAAAGGCGATGGGGTGATCAGCATATGAGTTGGCATCTTGGGCTCTACATTCCTCAGGCGATGGAGTATGGTAGTCAAGTGTGTAGTGCGGCACCGGGTCGGTCGTGAGACAAGCAAAGGCGGTGGCGGTGAGCTCTGACCCATCGTGTTAGGCAGTTGTCAGGGAATTAAGGCATGTTAGAGCTCGCTGGCAGGTGGTGCCAGGGTTCCAAGGATGAGGCATACAATATTTTGACTCGGGTGTGAATGGTGGTGATTTGTCAGATGATAAACAGTGTTCATGGCGGAAGTAGGAAATGCGCCAATGGTCAAAGGAGGCATGGATCAATAGGAAAGGTGAAGTTGGTTGAAAGAAGTGCCAAATTGGCTAAAGATTGAAATGAAAATGAAATTTACTAAAATTCAATTTGCTTTAGAAATCTAGGTTGTTTTAGCCCCCCGCCTCCAGTTCCTTGCCGGCCGTCACTAGCGACTGCAACTACCCCTCCTTCCCTCCCTCTCCCTTCTCCTTTCTTTTTTAGATCTCTTTTTTTTTGTGCTGTCCGCGCCTTTTCTCTTCTCCTCTGATCACCACCGATCTCGGATCTCGATGGATCTAGAGACTCACCATCATCCTTGGCCTTCTCTCTTCGAATCCATCGCCATTCCCATCGTCGTCGTCCGAGCATCACCTAAGCTTGCCAGATCTGGTTTGCCTCCTTCTCATCGGTGGCGCAGCGTCCCTGCATCCTTCTTCTTCACCTCCGGTCTTCGTCGCCCTTAGATTCTGACAGATCTAGAGCCTCTCCGTTGTTCTTGACCTTCTCCCTCTCCGGTTCCGCCACCGTCCTCCCTAGCTTCACCGTGTGTTGCTAGATCGGCTAGTTGCAGTTGGTTGAGCATCGTTGTCAACTCAGCTCGGCATGCTACAAGCGTTGCCCTGATTACTTTGGTGATGTGTGTCGTGGCGAAGTTAGAGTTGTTATGTCGCGGGTGTGCAATGGGCGACGATGATGACATGTGGCAGGTATCGCGATGGGGTGTTTGGCGTGTAGGTGGCCATGGCTTCGGTGGTTCGGTGGTCTTGGGCAAGTTCAGGACCGGCCAGGGCTTGGGCATTGTCGTCACTCGTCGTCTCAGCTAAGCTTTGGTTCTGGAGTTTGTTTGGATGCTTTGGCGATGTTTGTCGCGGTGAACTCAGACCTACCGCGTCGCGGTGTACGATGGGTGACGACGATGACATGCGATGGGTGACGTCGGGGCGCGCAGGTAGTAGCTTTAATGCTCTCGGGTGAGCTTAGGCCCAGCCTAGGCTTGGGCTTCACTGATGGCTTGGCTAAGGCGTCACTTCAGGTGTCGCTTTAGACACTTCGGTTATGCTTGTTGCGGAAAAGTAAAAAATGCCATGTCGCAGGTGTGTGACAAGCGACGACGATGACACACGATGAACCTCGTGGCAGGGCTTTGAGGGGCGCAAGCGACGACAACGAACTCAGGACCATCACGGTTGGCGCATCGGGTGGTGTGCCTTGTGCATCGACTAGGTAAGTCACATTGTGGGTGTGATGAGTGGCGACGATGACTAGTGATGTGCAGTGTTGGTGGATGGCACGGGTGGATGGCATGCGTCGGGTGGCAACGACGACTCGTGATGTGCAGCATCGGTGGTTGGCAGGGCTAGATGGAGCGTATCGGGCAGCGCATGGTGGTGCTTGGACGGTGGTGGCTGCCAACAATTAGGTACTTGGTAGGAATCCCAGTTGGGGCCTTTGGTATTGTCGTCCCTCTTTTGTTGGGGCTGTTAGTATTGATGTTGCCGTTCTGTTGTTTCTCCCTCGTGAGTCGGTGTAATTTTTTTTGTTGCAATAAATGGAAGAGCTCTTACCTTTGATTTGAGAAAAAAAACAAATCAAGGTACGTACTGCTGCATTATGTATACACACTATCTGCTGGCTTGCATCCTGACGGATAGCAGTACAAGATGCAGGACTGATGGCTAGATTCTCACTTGGCAGCATAGATAGATCCAGGCCAGGCCAGGCAAGAAGAATAAGAAGAGATCGATCTTAATGTGCAGTAATGCCATGTTTCCATCGTATTAGAGGCCAAGTGATGTCGAACCTCGACGTATCCTTGGTCTTAACTAGACGGCAGCGGCATGTGAAACGCGCCGTCCGTGCTTCTTGGATGCGCATTGATCGACCCGAACCTGCCCTGTCCTTGAGGACAAAGCCATGCACTGTGGCGCTCCTCTCTCTCCGGCTGTACACGCATGTCGGATGCGGCACCACCGTACGTGCCATACGCGGTGTGGAGCCATCGAAAACGCCGAGCTCCATTAACTGTAAAAATGGCGTCCCCTGCCATGTCCTATACCATCTAATCTTTGGAGGGTTGCCGAAGACGATAACCAATCCTTACTAGCGTAGGGCATGGGTCACTGACAAGCGAGCCCCGGTGACGGTGGAAGCTCGGCGGGACTATTCGTCGGCGACTCGTGCGAGGAGTTAGTTCGTTAGTGTTGAACCTTTTTTTTTTTCTGTGCCGATGATTTTGTCCGAGATGCATGCGGTGTATATACGTTTAGGAGTTTTGTTACAGGAGCTGCCAAGAGGACAAATGATCAACAATGGCCTGGGCCCCTGGATACTAGAAAACATCTAGCTAGGCAACATTGCTCTCTTAATTTTTGTGCTTGCAACTTGTGCAACCAAGCCGACCTGCCACGGCTGTAGCGACAGTGGCCGGGAAAATTCCATCTTGCCCTCGCTCTCACCGGGTATTTTTTTGATTGTGGGTATTTTTTTGTATTTGCTTTACGCTAAAAGAATCCTATCTTTTATACATGGATAAGCTAGTAGCTAGAGTTGCATTTGTCTTCTAGTTTTAGCGTGGTATTAACCCATTTTTCTTCCGTGCCAACTTATCAGCACATTTGCATATCCAGGATTATTATGAGACATCGTAATGCTTACTTACATAGTAATGCTTACTTTCTACTGTGTTACTTATTGTGATCCCGCCCAGCTTATTTGGGCTTTTTTTTTAATGATTTGTAGCTTACTTTTCACTGTTTAACACTGTAACTGGCTTATTTTGTACTATAACTGCTAGTGGCTTTTTATCATAATTAAATTTAAAAACAATTAAAAATAAAAAATATGTTAGCCCACCACGGACAATGAAAAGTAATATGTGAAAAAAAGAGAAGGAAAAAAAACCAGAAAAAGATAAAATTAAAAAATTAGAAGTTAGAACCTAAAAATTCAATGGAGAAACCGAAACAAACAGGGTTATCTCCTGACTACATGTCTCTTAACTTATTGAGCCAATTATTGAAAGAAAATTCAAACCGCTGCCCACACCTGCTCTTTGGTGCATGCCCCCCTCGCGGCCGCCAGTGTTGGTGCCTGAACTCCTGTCGACCAATCCTACTTCCCATTGTTCGGGATGGATCTCGACGGGACACTGTAAAACAACAGGAGCAGATTATGTTACAAACTTATAATCAAGGGTGGATCTAGGCTCGCGGTAGCAATAGCTTCAACCCTAAGTCTAAGACCAAAAACCCATAAAGACCCTACAAAAAAACTACCAAAAATACAGATGCGTTGAGGTTTTAGTTCAGCCCAACAAGAGCTGGGGAGCCCCTACTAATTTGGACATTTTTGCGACTTATGACTTATTTTTACTGTTTGAGGCTTATGTTGAACTGTATCAGCTGGTAGCTTATTTGGTATAATTAAATTTAAAAAAATTAAAATAGAAAAACATGTTATTTCATCATGGACAATGCAAAAGAATACAGGAAAAAAAAGGCAAAAAAAGTCAAAAAGCTAGAAAAAGATGAAATTAAGAAGCTAGAAACCAGAAACCAAAAGTTGAAATCCAAACAAGCTGGGCCAGCCACCGAGGTTGCTTAGTAAGGCTTGAGCCTCACCTCCCCCGGTGGTAACTTTGTACATAGTAAAAATAGAGAGAAGTACCTACTTTCTATTATCGAGGTACCTACTTTCTATTTCTCTATTTTTTTTTATTGTTTCTCCATCCAATTTATAATTTCTATATGAATTTAAAATTTTATAAGAGTACAAGACTAATTTTATGTTAACTTAATTTAAACCTATAAATAGTTCAGCTCATCCTCAATTTTATTCCTAACTTCGCTGCTGGTGACAGGCATGGTGCCTGATGGTGGGAAGGTTGGTTAACAGTGATGATGAGAAAGCAGTTGGTTGAAAATAAATAGTAACATCTAAAAGAAGTAGGTTTTAGAAGAAAGAGACGAGCGGTGGAAAAAATTGAAGGAGTGATGCATGCGCATGATGGGAGTGGGTGAAATAGAGTGCATGATGCACTGTGACCTCTATTTTATTCCTGGAGCGAGGTAGTAGTAAGAGAAGTAAAGAAACCGATTTGAGAAGTCGGATATTCGTATTGTCTTTTTTAAGCGGAAGTCAGAAGCGGAATCTAATAGGCTGTAGGAGAGTGGTGGCGCCGGAGGGGTACAAGAGGCATGTATAGGTGGAGATTTAGGATTAATTGGGCGTTTAATTTGCTGCAATCGCAGGTGAGAAATGTACATGATATTTGAGGAAAAATCAAGTAAATATTTGCTGCGTAGACCATCTAGAAGTTTAAATATTTGCTAGATGGGCCCTTTAGTGATGTGAAATAACCAAAAAGTATTTTCTCGTGGGAACGAAAACATGGACTGTCCGACTAACGAGCCGTTTAGATATCCCTTGCAGTTACAAAGGATATGAAATGTGAGGCTACGAGGAGGGATATCAGTGCATTCTCGCTTTAGAGGCATGAGGCATCCCTCGTACATCCCACATTAAAAGGCTTCTAGATATTACCAAAAATGGTATAGGATGTAGGTAGAAGAGAGGAACTAGGGTCTATTCTTTTTGCTATGATTTATAGGTTTTTGTTGTAGTTTGTGGTTTTTAGTCTGTTTGTATGAAAGATTACAAAGTAACAAAAACTACGTGCGGTTTTTGCAGATATAAATGAAGTCAGTAAATTATGTACTACAATTAACTAGTAGACCCTATCTAAAAAAATACTTCGTTTAAAAACTAGTTATTATATAAAAGCTGAAAAATAATTTTTAGAAGCTAAAAAGAACAGACCAGATCATGCATCTACAACCTGACAAACTTAGACATCTGTAGTGTATGAAAATAGAGGGTCATAAGCCACTTTAAGGTCGACCTTATACATTACAGGGGTGACCTTAAGTAGGCCATAAGCATAAAAGGCTTAAGACTGGTCCTCAAGCTAAAAATCTGGTCACAAGTATTAAAATACAATTTTCTTTACATCTATTGTTCTCTCTCCCCAACTACCAACTGTCATATCCCTTTTTTATAGCCGAGTGGATCCACCTTAAGAGTCAACATTGGCCTCAAACGTTGCAGCATCGATCTTAAGAATGATACATGACCCACCTTAAAAGCCAGCAAATTATATACACTACAGATGCCCTTGCTCGACCGAAATACGGAACGAAAGAGCAGTGAACAGTGTCACGGATGATCAAAACCAAAAGAGCCGGTGCGTTCGAGGGCGCCGGATCCGAAAGCGAGCCGAGTTGCGACTACTCTGCAGGCATTGCCCAATAAGGAGCAGCCAGCAGCCAGCCAATCAGGAAGCAACACATGTCACGGTACTTGGCTGCTAATAACAGTTGTCACAAAAACACTCATGCCCACACTAACAGCGCCCTGTCCTGTCAAGCCGGGCCATTAGCTCCCAGATGGTCTCGAGGCATGAAGCCATCTCATATACGGCATTGTAGCTAGTTTTTTCTTTTAAATACCGGTGCTTATTTGGGTTTATCAAGCTTAAGTTTCTAGTTTTTTTTGTTATTGTAATAGTTTTTTACACTGTAATTACTGATGATTTTTAGCGTAATTAAAATTGAAAAATTTAACAAAGGAAAATAGTTATATTATTACGGACAATACAAATGGATAAAGAAAAAAACAAAAATACCCCCCCAAAAAAATTAAAAGTTGGGAAAAAATGAAATTAATCGGTTAAAAGCTTAAGCTAGTGGACGAATTAAATGGGTAGTATGACTTTTCAAAGCGCTTCCGTTCCAAGAGATGATTAATGGCCTGTTCTGTTTTGGTTGCGACATGTGTTTTTTGGTTGCTTGTGTGAAAAATTATAGAGTAACTAAAATTCACATGTGGTTTTTGTCGCCTATAATTAACTAGTAGACCTTATTTTTAAAAATATTTCATTTAAAATATTTTTTAAAAGATATTTCGTTTAAAAGCTAATTACTATAAAAAAAACTAAAAGCTGAAAAAAGACATATACTTAGAGGTAGCTTGGGCATCTCATCAGTGTGTGCTGCCATTGCAGAGGGCAAATCACTGTGAGGAGAAAAAGGTAAGCTGACGGCTGCTACTTCCGGGGCAGACCGATCCCCTGAGCTGCCGAGTGAGATGAACAACTGCTGCTGCTGATCTGACCTGAAAGGCAACCGTCTCTGTTACAGCTTGGCTCTTGGTGGGTCTGGGCTTAGGCCCAAATTAGTCCATTCCTACTCTCCCAACTCTCACAAAAGGACGCCTTCACGTGGCCTTAAAGCGAGTGGTGGGCTCTGTGACTATTGAGGGGGAGGACACGGGATAATGATAGAGTGGAGTGAGCAGGAGTTGCGTGTTTGGGACTGCTCTACAAACTCTGCTCTACGAATTTACTCGTGGAGCAGCTTCACAAAAAACGTAGAGTTTATGGAGCACACCTTTAGGTGCTCTCACAACTCCACCTTTTTTTCCTCGAACAGAGTGCGTAGAGCTGAATCTGTTTGGCTAAAAAATATAGAGCGGAACTGAAAAACGTGGAGTAGAGCGGTTCCAAACAGACCCTTACTTAGTGGGCATTCTTCTTTTCAATTTTTAAACACTATTTTTTTATTTTTTATGATGACTAACTTTTAAATGAAATATCTTTTTAAAGTAAGATCTATAAATTAATTATACTATATTATAATAATTTTATTTATATCAGCTAAAACTATACTAAAATTTCTATTATTTTATAATTTTTTATAAATAATTTGAAAACTATAATATAAAATTATAAGACATAAAGCGAAACAACCAGAAGAAGAGACCGGTAGTACTCGGGCTCAGTGCCGGTGCAGTCGCGCGTCCAGATGGTTGTTCACGATGATCTTTTCTTACAGGAGTTGTCGTACGCACCGTGTTTCTGCTCAGTGAGCAGGACAGCGAGGTCATCTCGCCTTTTCTCGGCGACATGACAGGAGTGGGGGTTCTCCATGGCGTCACCGCGTTGGCATGCATGGTTCCCGGTACTAGTCACCATTCATGCTCCCTCTCCCGTTGGCCCGCTGAGTTCCTGGTACAGGATGGAGCATTCCAGTCCTCTGCAACCTGCGTCAATCACCTCATGAAAAAGCTCACAGGTTTCGGGAAAAGGCCTACAAGTCCACTCACTCCGGCCCCATTTGCAGCGCGGTAATTTCGTAGGAATCCCACGAGATTCTCATGTGTAGTTCTTGCAAAATTGTACCTGCAAACAAGTGCACAGGATAGAAACTACACCATTCCTAATGACTCGTGGGGTATTTTAAATGGTAATATCCAACTTTTAAAAAAACGACGGTAATATCCACCTAAGAGGATGATATTGCACTAAGCATCCTTGAAGTTCAGACGCTGACAAGTTCTTTAAATATGACCTCACAGAGGAGGTTAATGAAACGATAAAAAAAAGAGCGACAACCTAACGGGTTCTTATTCTCTACGATTAGTTCAAACGGCACATGTTGGCAGACCCTCAGCTTCTCAATCAGAAATCAGCAGCTAAATTTCTCATCTGCCGTTGTCCTGACCATCAGTTCTTCAAGTGGACAGCTAAATCTCTCCGAACAGCAAATTTGTGCCACTTGAACTCACGGCAGAGAATACGAATCCACTTACTGACCAAAAGAACACTGAGACTATGATATTGTGTAACATCCCAAAATTTGAAATTTGAATATGTGAAGATTTTGAATTATTTCGCAATGTATTCTCTTGAGAGTTTGAATTTTCTTTGGTGTTTCTCTAAATTTTGGTTAAGGTTCCAAAACATTGAAGATATTCATGAAAAAAACAACAACAACATTAATAAGCCATAAAGAAAATATGGAAGTAATAGAAATCAAAAATTTTGAATACGAATATGAAAAGATGATCTATCATAAGGAGGAAGAAACTGGGATTAAAATAAGAGGTTCCATTTTGGGCATAAAAATAAAGGTAAGTGAATAAAATACAAACATACCAATGTATATATATATACGTATATATACATACACAAATTGTGCACATGAGAGTTTAGTAATATATAAAATAAAAACATGAAAATTGATTGAGCAAGTGGAGCAAAATATAAAAATATATACACAAGAAATATACAAGAATAAATAAGCAAGTAATTAAAATAGAAAAGGGGGATCAGACCAGACCAACCGGCCCAGCCCAACCCCCGTGCGCCTCTCTCTGCCACGCACGGCCCACTCCATCCCCCTCAGCTCTCTGCCGAGCGGCCCCACTCTCCACCACCGGCTTTCTCCCCCACCCCCTCGCGCACTGTTTTTCTTCCCGAGCCCCCTCCCCCTCGCTCATCCCTTTCCAGGCCGCGCCTGCTCGCCTCGCTGCCGCGGCCCGGCCCGCCTCCGCGCCAGCGCCTCGGACCAGCGGACACCCGCGCATGGACCGGTGGTCACCTCCGCCCTCACCGCGCCACCCTAGCCCCGCCGCCTGCCTCTTTTTCTTCCCTCGCTCTGCTCCGTTGCATCACAGCGTGCGCGGCGCAAAAGCCGCAGCCTGCCATGAGCTGTCACGCCCAGATCCTCCCCAAGATCTTGCTGCAGCTCGCCGGTCACGTCGCCTTGCGCCGAGCCCCGTGCCGATCCTCCCTGCCGCCCGATCCCCGCCCGAGGGCCTGCACCGCGCCTCCTCTCCTCCGCGCCATAAGAAGCCCGGAGTCCCGCCCGAAGCTCCCGTCCGCCCCGCTTCGTCCCCTTCTTCTCCCCACTGCGAGGAATCGTCCCTGGGCCCTCCAAGCTCGCCAGCCGCCTACCTCCTCCTCACACCGCGGCCATCTTCTCCACCGCCGGCCAAGTGCGCCACCGTCCGATTCCACTGGGGGAGAGCATCTCCACACTACCCCGAATCTCCCCCAACCCTCGGCCGAAGCCCTTCACCGCCTGAGCTCGCCGGCCACGGTGACTCCCACTGCGCCACCCCCCGTGTTCGCCGCCGGCCCGCCACAGAGCTTCCTGGCCGGAGCCGCCGCCTCCAGGAGTTTTCCCTCCTCCCCATATACCCGATTTGGCTGTCGTCACCGACTTCCCGGCCGCTCCGCCGGCGACGCCGCTCAGCCCGTGCGCCGCCCGGAGATGCTCTGTTCTGGACCTCTTGCTGGCTTCATCTATTATTTCCTCCCCTCAATGTCAGGTGATGTCGTATGCCCACTTGGTTAGCCGAGCAAACCAATTAGCCTCCATGTCCTCAGGTCGTGAGTTCGATCCTGCACCTTTTGCTATTTTATTTTATTTCAATTTTTGTAACTCATTTTAATTAGCAAAAAAATTAAGAAAAATTAGGGGATAACTTAGAGAAGCTAACAAAATTTAACTAGGATATAAATGTAATTATTTAAGATTTAAATGTTGATTAGTTCATATATGATTAATTATATGGGTTGAATAATTATCTAAAAGACTTATTATTAGTTAAAGACATTGATAAAGGCCTTATGACTTTGATTAGACGTCCAAATATTACCCTTGCATGAAATTAAAATATATGCTTTAACATTTATCATACTGTCATTAAAACAAATCCCCTTGGTAGAACTAATAAAGTAGCTATATTAAAATATGATCCCGTATGACAAGCTTTGCTAAATAAATAAATTTAAACTAAGATAAAGCTAAACCTAATGCTAACTGAAGTATAGACAAAATTAATTAAATCATAACGTTAGATTTAAGCAAATAGTAACATCGCGCATAAAGGTATATAACCAGCTAGGACTCGTATAAATAGATCCTAGTCCAAACCAAACTTAGTGATTGCTAGCAATACATAAAATGTTGTATCACCAAATGCTATAACCCCAAACGTTAAGATTAACTCGATAAGACAAAATTTGCAAACATCACTTATATATAGATATCATATGCCCTGAATGTTACCACTCAACAAAATACATCAATTATAGGATTAACCTAACTCATGAAACTTCCTTGATAAATATAAAAAGGATAAAAGAAATTGTTAATAAAAAGATAAGTCAACGTACCCTACCGTAGACCTTGCCTCAAATCATCCAAATCACCCATTAACTTATAATAAAGCTAAAATTTAATTCAATTGGATTTATTTGGATCTTTTGAGTTATTTGCTTTTATTTGGATTCAGTCGTTTATCACGTAATTAGAAACTGGAGCCTAAAGATTCTACGGATCAAGCGGGAACGAGATCGATGAAGACTAGGAATTAAAGGTCTTCGCATGCGACCACATTATGTGAGCTCAAGACCGCGGTAAACCGCACCAGGCGAGTCAATACTTTGATCATGTTGAACCTATATTTTTGCAAATTATTTTGTTTTAAAATTATTGAATTGTATGCCGTTATTTTATATGCAAATACATGTTTAATTTGATATTCTAGTTATATACCCATTGTTACCTTTGCTAATATTACACCTTCTTTAGAATACTTGATTACGTGAACCTTGTCACCCTAGTAAAATTATAGTAGTAACTTTTGGAAATAAGTCCGTAATTATAAGCCATGCTTAGTACTGCATAGATACTTGGGGCGCTGAAATGCCCCAAACATCATTGTCATTTTTAATCATGAGAAACTGGTTTGGACAGTCATGGTGGTAATGACTGGTACCTTTGATATGATTATTTTACACTCCCAAAATCCCCAACTTGCTTAAACATCTGGGCGGATTGGTTCGAGGGTGTGTATGTGTGGTGCAGTGGAAGCACAAAGTGGGTTAGTGGTAGACCGCCCAGATACCAATAAGGACTGAATCTTGTTATGACCTCCTGTGTAAAACAGTACAACCACAAGTCTGTAAAATACAACTTGGCTAAGTAAATTTATCGAAATCCCTGGACTCATCTCACCGGTAGTGGATAGAAGTGGCTATGCTATGGCAAGGGGGTCTGAAGGGACACTAGTGGGGGGTGAAGTTCGCCCAGCTGTTCTAGACGTTGCGGGGAGTTGAGAAGCCCGGCTGTGTTAGTAACTGTGGTGAACATCCCGCGCATAGATGGGACCCACCGCAAGTGGGAGAAGCCCATAAAGTGAGATGATAAAATGGACTAGATACTTTGAAAAGTTACTGTGATGGTCTGCTCAACCACACTTCTAAGGAATCGTATGGGGCAACTAGTTGATTGTCTCTTGTGGTGAAAGTGTACAAACTCTGCAGAGTCTAAACTATTCGAATAGCCGTGCCCACGGTCAATGGCGGACATGGGAACTTAACCAAATATAGTTCTATTTCAAAATGTTTTGTGGGTGGGATCGATGGAAAAGTGGAGTGCAGTGAAATGCCCTGATTTGAGTTGTCCTGGGTGTTGTCCCAGTGGTAAGTTAAGCGGCTATAACGCTGAAAGATGTTATACGGTGTGATACCGTATGTATGGAGAAATTATGGTGATATTAGGCATATGGTGTGATGCCATGTGTATGAAAAATCATGTTAATATTCTTTGAACATTATGTTTTGTTCCAAAGCTGCTAGGTCTCAGGAAATTTTATGTATCGTATTTCAATTAGTGGTATTTCTATTCTTACAAAATTAAATATGGAAAGGGTAAATAGAGTCGTGAGTAAAGGAGATGGATGTATATAGTTAAGATATTAGTGGAATCATGTCAATCATGAATAGGAAATGATAGTGAGAATTGTGGGAGAAATAAATTGGTGGAGTCAAAAATGAATATATATATATATATATATATATATATATATATATATATATATATATATATATATATATATATATATATATATATATATATATATATATAGGTCATATAGATGATTTAAATGATTGTTGGAGAATTAGGGAGTGAAAAGGTAGCTGCTAGATTGATTCCTGGGAGTGGTTGGCGATAATGGGATTAATAGACTTTGATCAGATACTGGATGGATGAATTGGATTTTTAAGAAATTGGAGGTAAGGTAATAATTGCTTGGAGTATAAACTTGGTCAATGATATTCTTGGTGGATGGATACTAGTGAATCGTGATCCTGATCAATGATATACTTGGTGGATATATACTGGTGAATCGTAGACTCGATCCATGAAAATCTTGGTGGATGTATACTAGTGAATTAGTAGAGATAGATAATGGAAGATGAGGTTGAATATTGGAAAAGCAAATTATGGTTGTGGATCAATAATAAAAGAATTGGATTGTTAGGAATTTAGAATACAAAAGCTATTGGTGGATTAAATAAGTGATATTAGATAAATAATGTCACTAGCTGCTTGGAGTTTTAGGCAGCAATTGCTCGGTGCATTATATAGATTATGATACTCGTTGTTTGAGGATTAGGCAGCATTTGATTGGTGGATTGAATAATTGATGATATTCGCTGTTTGGAGTTTTAGACAGCAAACCATATAGATGGTATATGATCGGTGGATTAATTAAATGATGTCGCTCTCAGTTTAGAGTATTAGGCAGTAATCAATATAGAAGGAATAAGATCGGTGGATTAGTTAAATGATGACACTCGCTGTTTGGAGTCTTAGACAGTAATCAGTAAGGGAAGTGTGTCTTTGGTGGATTAGTCAATTATGGCAATCGCCGTGTGAAGTTTGGGTAGAATTAATAACACTATGATTTAATAATCATGCTACTAAAAGCGATTTTTAGCAAATAAAATAACCCGAGCCTCTCCTTGATAAGCCATGCATACTATTTATTTGCATTCTGTGTATTGGCTCACGGAACATGGGGTTGGAGTGCTCACACTCGCTTTTGCGACAAAATTCAGAATCAGGAATCAAATCACCTCGCCTCAGCAACAAGATTGGACACGCTGGCCGAGAAGATGAAGATGTCAAGGGCTAGGTCGCGAACCTCCAGTTGGCTGCCTGTGGGCATGTCCTGAAGGTCCCACTTGTGTGCTTCGTTCTTCCACTGCTGCAATTTAATGATTTCGGCCTCATCGGCCCATGAGTAAGTTTACTATTATATTTACGCTCCCGCGTGATATGTATTTTGATGTCCATAACTGTAACTGTGTGCACTATCTACTGATCTAGGGAATAGTGCAGCTAAACACAGTAGAATCGGATTATAAAATCTGGGTACTACATATTGCCGCAGCCACAGTGCAAAGAAGTTCCAGATCTCCAGGCTTCCTACTTTGTCACAGTCAACAACTGCTCTTTCACCCCTAGCGTTTTTCAGCATAGTACCATCCTTTTTTTTTCTTTTGAAAACCGGGCAAGAGCATAGGATCATCCTTTCTATGGAGTTTCAGCATCCTTTGCTCATCCTTTCTCATTCCCTCCTTTGGTCTCTCCACAATGCAGGATGAGCAATACCACTCCCCCTTGGGTACCGAGGTAAGGGGAGATGTCAAGCAGTACAGATGATAGTCCTCATCACAGCCATTACACATGATGACTTGATCATCGTCCTTGTCAGAATGACAAACTCGGCAAAGGCAAGATGGGCAGTACCAGCACGGGTTGTCCCGCTGCGCATTGCTTGCAATCTGCTTAGACTTTAAGCACCGGATGTGGTAGTACTTGTACGAACAAAGAGAGTAAACACAAATCAAGAATATCCTGTCCTCCTCTTCAGGGTCTCCGCATATCTTGCATGTCCTGTGGCCTCCGGCTTCTTTGCCACATTGATTGCATGTACTACAGTTTTGTATACCAGAAACCTCTATTGAATCTGGTTGGTGCAACTGGATTGAGCCGTGTGAGGTCGAGGGTATCAATCTATTCAATCTGATCAAGTCCTTGGGTTCAGAGCTGGTCACCAGCGCGAGCTGCAAAATAGCATAACATTTAGCAAGGCAAGGAAGGGCAGCATGTGAATAGCAAATCAATACACTCGCAAATCACAACAAAACACTCACCTCGAGCCTCTTTTACCATCACCTGATCCTTTGCCTCTTCCAACCTAAAGAATGTAACACCAGACTTTAATGCAAAGGTGTATATAAGGTAGACATAAATGAACCAGTTAAACCAAAATGTTTACAAAAATCAAGAGAATCTAACTGAAATATGCAAAGCTATGAAGAAGATTTGGCAATGTAGAACCGAATTAAAGCCTATCAATTCTCTTGAGTTTCGGACAACACTCAAGAACCTTTGTTTTTAAATACCTATAGGAAATTTTTGTTCATTTTATTCTCTTGATCATTTCTTTACTATTGCTACCATTCTATATGTTATGCCCATCCTTTATTTTCCTATTTGTATTGAAGTACAATGAACGCCAATATAAAACTAGATAAATATTAAGACAGATTTTTTAGTTAGACAAAAATTTATCATTGACCGCTAGGTCGGTTATTCAGATTCACCCTTCCCTTGATAATTTACCAAATAAGCGCAACAGCTCGTAGAATAGCATCATTTTTAAGGGAAACCAATAATATTCACACATGTTTAGTAAAAACTAAGTTACCTAATAAAACTAGAAAAAATACACATTGAAAAATAGATAAATGAAACACACAATACAATGCCCCTCTTTTCTTGTCATTAGATTTTCTTTATCTTTGCCATACAATTTTTCTCATTTTTATTTTTGGAGGAGCTCTTACAGCATAAGGTAGTGCTCAATGTAGCTTCTAACATCTGGTTAAAAATGCACTGTAGCGGTTGTTAATTTTTTCTGAATAATTAAATTAAAAGTAAAAAAGTTATATTATCATGGATGAATATGGGGGAAAGAAAACAAAAAAGTTTAAAAAACCAAAAAGCTAACAAAGACAAAGTTAAGAAGTCAACGCATTTCTGAAGCCAAAAACAAAAGTCTTATATATCATGAGACTTGTTAGAACTTACTATGTGCTTGGGTAAAGAATGTAAGGGATAACTATCATTGGCTAGCGTGAGGTCCTGGATCCCTTCGGGTAAAAATAGAGGGTAGGGAGGAGTCAAACAAAAGGGGCAGAGGAAAAGATAAGCATGTCATGGAAGGAGTGTTCAGCAAGGGCAGGGATAAAAAAAATCGACAGTTATCGGCTGGTTCGGTAGGGGCAGGGATAAAAAACTAGCCGGTAATTGCCGGTTACTAGGAACCCCTAGGGTACCAGAAGGGAAATCGATCGAAATCTCGGTGATTACACATGCACTTCCTAGGTTAGTTTAAATTTTTTTATGCTAGATTATCTATTGTATAAACTAAATATGCATAAATAAGGTAGTCCCGATATTTTGTGCTAGATTTCTCTTGCTTTTTCTGATTTTTAGCGGGTTTTCGGTAACCGGAACAGTTACCAGTTTTCAAACCATCCAAATTCAAATTTTGAAACGTGAATTTCATCCTCTTTTTAGGTTTTCAAACCATCAACCGGTTGGATTTTCAAATTTCTATCCTGGGCAAAAGAGTGAATTTCATACTCATTGAGTATTATGTTATTTTAGGTAACCAATCGATTCATTAAAAACAGCTCCACTCCACGAATTTTTACCCAAACGCTCCACTCCACCGGTTGGATTTTCTATTCATGAAATCCATGGAGCACCTCAAGGGAGATTTCTATCTACTCGTGGAGTTGGGTGGGCAAGGGTACACACCCCATCCCAAGAGATTGCCTATTCCTTGCTTACTTCCATTGAGTATTATGTCGTCTTATATAGAGGGCTTAACAATCAAATCCTAAAAGATAAGGGAAACAACCAAATATATCAACTCCACACTAATCAAAACCTAGAGATAAGGAAAGTATTGCTACCATGCCTGATTTGTAGCTGTTGAGCCTACGTATATAGAATCATGGCTATCTGTAGCCTTGTCAGGTTTTGCAACTCGATGTTAGTGTAGAGGGTATCTGTTAGCCCCACTGTAAATATTTGCACATCTGCGGTAGTGTCAAAAGGGTTAGCGAGATACAACAAACTGAGGAACTACTCCAGCAGTATACACAGAAATTTTAGAATAAGTGTTCAAAGTTGTAAAAATATTTTTCAGTACAAAACATAAAGATCTATAATAGCAATAATTAACATACAATTGTTCGTACTAGAGATAATATCTCAAATAATATAAAAATATTACAAAACAAAAGTTCACAAAGCAGGAATATAAAGGTTGTGCTGCAATGTGGCAAATAAGACCGTTAAATATATGCAAGTCAAAAGGAATAACTGCACGAAGAATTTGCATTATGCAAAATGTGATGATAGTATAAATGGGAAAAAAAGATCAGCACTTACAGAGCAAACAGTTGAGTTCCTGTGCCAAGAGCAGCCAAAAATAATGACTTGTTCTTGGGGAACCGGAAGACATCACCATAGATATACTTCCATCCAGACTCTTCTTGATCATCAGCTGCTTCCTCATCATGGGCATACCTTCAAATGAAGACAATGTTCAGATACATAGAGAAGTGTAATCAACATTCTTATGCTAATACATCAATAGAGAAGACCCAATTTGAGGACCTCACAGTTGAAACATCACTAAATAATATTATATAATGGGTGACAATCTGAATGTCCATGAAGTAAGAGCTATGTTTCACAGACTTTCTTAACGAGTCAATATTCATTTCAAACAAAAATTATTACTTTCTGCATCATGCATTGGCGTACATTCTCAATTGCAGAATATCATTATTAAAGAGGAAGCACAGGTCTAAATAATGTAAAAATTAGTAATACTTCTCCATCCTCTTCTCAAATGGTGTTGGTGTCTCCTTCACTTTCTTTGTAATTAACACCTTCTATTAGCAAACCACAATTTGAGAAAGTACTTATTACTGGGCGAACATTGACCAGGGGGCATGAAATTATGAGCAACTAACTCGGAGAGCAGAAAGGCAGGTCGAAGTTCCGATAAGTCTCGCTGCAAGGACAAGGAACACGGCATGAGAAATTACAGACATATCCGATTCCTAACGGCAATAGATACACATCTGCAGACAAAAGGTTCATTACATCTAGAATTCGCTCTAAAACCAATAGAAACCGATGCTTTCTAAAATAAAACAAAAATAACCCTACGAGAAGATCCAACGTGTACTAAATCAGCTACAATTCCACCCAATTCCCACCAAAACTCGAACCATCCTCTGCTAGATCTCCAAAACCAGTCGGTGCTGATCATATCAACGTAAACCCCCAACTCATTCCACCCCGAGATCGGGTGCAAACAATCCAGAGGCGTGTCGCGGTCGGGTCTGCGGTGCTGGTGGAGCGGAGGGCCGGACGGCGGAGGCGCGGTCGCCGGTCGCGCCGTCGCGGTGCCGGCGGAGCGGAGCTGCGAAGGGCCAGATCTGGGATCTGGCCCTGTCGCGGACGGTGGACCTCACGGTGCCGACGCTTAGCGGAGCGGAGGGCTGGCCGGCCGGAGCGCCGAAGCCCAAATTGAGTTGGGCGGCGGGCCGAAGGCGCGGTTGACGCCGAGTCGCCGACTAGGGTTAGCCGATTAGGGATTGCGTCGGGCTCAGCCGCTTGGAGAATGGAATGCAGATGGGGATCGGATCAGGGGGGCTGGGGGAGCTAGGGCCTAGGATCGGCAGGCCGAAGGCCGTCTCTTACACCACCGCGCACAGCAAAATGGGTTGGGCCCTTCACGCGGATGCGGGACGCGAGCGCTGCTGCGTTTTTCCTCGGGGCGGTCAGCTGATTGTGGCCAGAAAGAGTTAATCTGGCCCAATTTTATGTATACATATGTATTATATATCATATATACTAGGTTTTTTGTCAAAAAATTTAGGTGTTCAGCTGAACACCCATGAACTACTGTAGATCCGCCCCTGGACGGAGGACGTGTGGGAAGCTAAAGAGGTAGGCGCAGCGCACGGGCGGGCGGGGAAGAGTGAGAGGGAGACCAGAAAGAGGTGCTCACCGCTCAAGTGGTGGCGTGGGTTTTAGTTGGACGAGGGCGCGTTGTCCGGGAGGCGGCAACGAGAGTAGGGAGAAAACGCCGGTGGTAGACAAGTTATATGGCACCCCTGCCAATAACGCAACACGTGGACGCACAAACCCTAAAGCTTTCTATTGGCTTTTGTCTTTTGTTTGAAATAGCAATTCGTCTAAAATAGTACCATAACAGTTGATAGTTGTTTCAAAGGCACTCGATTAAAAGAAAATAAAGAACAAAATGGAAAAAAAATGAAAAACAACGTTATATCTTCATGGACAATACACAGGAAAAAAGATAAAAAAACCACATAAAGAATCTAACGCGTTATAAACGGTTTTTAACTTTTTAAAGCTAGAAACCAAAAGGCTATTTAGGACGGCCCGTTCTTTCTTCATATATAGCTAATCTCATGGCACCATCGTGTCCTATGCACCCTATCGACTGCGCCTCCTCACTGCGCTGACGATGACTGCAGAACGGTGAGGACATGGGAAAGCAAGCAATGGGTGTAGAAGCCTGCATCCGTCATTGGCAATTTGTAGTTACTCTTGCTCCGATGAAACTTTCCGCATATTAGTGGACACGGCTAGATTGGCGCCATGGAAAGGACGCCGCGTGCTGCAGGTCTGGTCACCAGCGTTAGCAGAACTCAAAACTGGTATATCGGGCTGCTACAGTGAAGCCAAGTCACATTTGCTTCTGTGGCAGGAGCGGAGGCCGGGTACTGGAGGGATGCTTTGAGATACACACTTGCCGCGTGTCATTGTTTCAAGGGTCGTGCTACGTAACTATAAGAGCAAGTGCAATAGTATAGCCAACTAGTGGCTATAACACTTGTCCATTTCATCTATAACCTTCAAAAAAAATAGTTCATACAATAAGGTAGCTATTATAATAACTATTTGGCCCCACGTGTAAGAGAGTGAAATGCATATTTTTACGTGCTATAGCTAGTTGTAATTTAGTAGCCAGCTTCCTTCTCTCTCTTCTTTTCTCTCTCTGCCACGTAAGATTTGGTTGATATTATATTTGCTATATCCTGCTGACTAAGCCTTATTGTACCAGCTCTAATGGCACCGGTGCCACACTTCCGGGAGAGTAGGGGTTTGCATCACGCGGCATGGTCGACTGGCCCGTGCCGACGTTCGCGGCCGCGGCGCCGCGCTTGTGCGTGTTCGGGTTTTGCCCACGATGGAGATGGATTTCGAATCAACGCCGCTGCTCCAGTATGACCGGTGCATGTGTGCCGGTGCTGCCAGGGTCGGTCCTGGGATTTTAGGAGTTTGGGGCAAAACTAAAAATAGGGGGTCTAGTATAAATATCTAAATATAAATCTACATACACATATATGTATCTAATTTTACCAACAAACACTTAAAATGCGTTATGTATTAAAGAAAAATTCATATCAAAGAGTTTATAGATATTACCTTAAAATTTTCTTCTAATATTTCTACATGCGAAGTCATTGATGATGGTATTGATATCAATTTCATCCAATAATTTCTTCTCAATACATAAAGTTGCCAAACCGTTTAACCTCTCTTGAGACATTGTTGACCTTAAATGATTATTCAACAATTTCAACTTTGAAAAGTTTCTTTCAGCTGATGCCACAGTCACAGGCATAGTAAATAAAATCCGATAAGCAATAGAAATATTAGGATAACAATCTGCTTCTCTGACAAACTCAAAGATCTCCATATCAGACATTGGTTTATCTGATAAAGTCAATTGCATAACACTTAACTCAGAAATTAGATCATTTAACCCAACATCAGATGAACCATCATTGGTTTATCTACGGAAGAACTAAGAAGTCGGAAAGTCAGATTTCAGAAAGAAGACAGAAGACGAGAAGTCGGCCCAGCCGGGAATTCGGAAGACGGATAGACTCATAGACGGATAGTATACATAGTATATATATACTATGTATATGGGGGATTGGGAGCCCCTGAATTTTGGGGGCCCGGTGCGGCCGCCCCGCTCGCCCCCCTCAGGGCCGGGCCTGGGTGCTGCAAGGCACAGGGTGATGGGTTAACACGACCGGTTGGTTTCTTTTGGATTTAAAGTTAGGTTATGTTTGTACTATCTATAATAACGAGTTTTTAAACGGTGTGTTTTTAATGTAGTGTAAAAAGAAAAATTATAGTAAAAAATGTACTGAGTTCAGCTATATCGATCAAAATCATATACAACTATTTTTCTTTTCGTACTGTCTCTTATTAATAGTCATAATTCAAATATTTAAACTATAAAAAATCAATAAAATAAACTCACCCGATACCAGCAAAGCGCCACATATCTCAAGTTATCCGGTATCCTTCCCGTATGGCTGTATCCACGCTGCCACGCGGGTGTACATTTTCTGGGCAAAAGGGCTCAGCAATTGACACAGGCTGTTGTAGTAGCAATTTGCCCTATTCATATTGGCTTGTCTTATTCATATTAACTTTTAAAAACTATTTTTTATAGTAGCTAACTTTTAAATAGAATATCTTTTCAAAACAATATCTATTAATCAATTGTAGTACATACTACATTGACTTTATTTATATCAGCTAAAATTGTATGCAAATATCGATCTCTTTGCAAGATTCTCTATAAGCTATTACTATTTATAAACTAAAATCATTATTATTTATAAACCAAAGCCAAATGACTATATAAACATGCCTGATCCTTGCTGCCCAGTGATTTGTTTACCGGGTGGGGTGTGCCAATCGCAGAGACAGTTATCACCGTCAGGCGTGTTCGGGCATTCTATCACACTGAATAAACACGTCTCAACGATCAGAAACTGAAAGTAACGCATACTATACAGCCAATATTAGGGGTGGAAAGGAACTATGTAATCATGAAAAATTACAAATGACCAATGGTATCCTCTCCGCTAAGATATTTGTTACAGCAGCCGACAAGGGCCTATGAGGGGAATTGAAATTTTCCAATGTCACATCGAAAATAATCAGCTAGGTTGTTGGTCATAGCTAGGGAGACCAAGCACGGGTATAGTTGCCTTGGAGGGCAGGCTACTAGCATTTGCCTCATCTGCATGCTTCGGAGGCTTTTGCTTCTCACTACCATGTTGCGAGGTAGCCTTCAGTGGGTTAGCTTGTCTATCTATAAGATCAGATTCTGACTTTCTCTTCTTCTTCTTCTTCTCGCCAGCATTTCTGTTGCTGTCGTCAGGGACTGCACCGGCGCCTATTTCACGAACCCTTTCTAAATCTTTTGATCCCTGGTTCTGTCCATAGTCCGTCACAGGGTGTGTGGTAATAGGGTTTGTTATGGGTGGTTGTGCGACTGGCAGGGCCAGTGCACTTTGCATTACAACAGGATAGCCATCTTGCTGTTTAGCCGCCGCAGCCAGCCTTTTCCTCTTCATTCTCTCCTCGTTGCGAACCTGGTTTAATTGAAAAGGAAAAGGTAGTGAGCTACATCATGTGCACTTTACTTTGAACAGCATCTACAAAGGGGCTACATCACAAAATGAGTTTTTCAGCAAAAGTTACATTAACTATTCAACTGCAATAAGTGTCAAGATAGCAGGTTCCATACTATCACAGGATAACTTAAATCTCTAGCCGCACATCATTATGGTGCATCTGCTTTAACTTTTAATTCTACCAATGTATATTTAATAATTTGAAGAAAGAAAAAGGACTTGTATAACGGTGACCTTCTGCTGGTTGTGTAATGATCTCCTTCGTTCCTTTGATCTATATATGGCATCTTTAATTCCAACATTATCCATGTACCCTTGTGGCCATAACTCTGCAAGCTGGTACAAAAAAAGAAATGATAATATATAAGCATACTAAAGAAAAATGCAGATTGCCCACGAGATAAATGGTGCACCCACAATAATAGCTCCATCAAAAGCATCCCTTGCTCTGTTACTCAAAACAAGTAACTAAATTGAAAGCCCACTTCACAAATCATGATCCACAATCCACATAACTACTCACAGCATACACAACAATACAGCTGAAGAAATGCCAATTTAAAATTTACATCTGAAAGCAGTTAAAGGCATTATTTGACAACTCTGAATTAATCATCTGTCTTCAACATAAGACCAAGGATACCAGCCCTGTGATACAAATTGAAGGAGCAACTAGAAGGGGCGTTACATTTAGCTTTAAGACACTATCAGTCTACCAAGTAAAAAAGAAAAGTGCATTTCTTTTGAGTTGCCAAATTTGAATTTGAATTTAGCTTTAAGACACTATCAGTCTATCAAGTAAAAAACAAAACGGCAGTTTTGCCTTGCTTTTTGCCAAAAGAAAGCACTACAAGAAGAGGCACAAATGCTACTGAGTAATGACAAAGATTTCCAGATTTGAAGAAGTGACAAGCTTTGGAGTGTCCTTTTAAACAGTGACTTAAAGAATCAAGCATGACTACTTCATCAAATTCAGATGCTTAAGAATCTTTTAAAAAGAAAGGAAAAATGAGGAAAAGTTTTTCAGGGTCAGGGCTAATACCTCTACATATAACTTCCTGCTTTGAGGGCCCTTGTCTTCATCCATACCCTGACATGCATGCAGACAGGCATTTATCAACTAAGCCAAACAAGCTAAAGGAGGAATGAAGCTAGGGTCTCAATGAAGCCGCTTTTCTTCTAAAGCAACTCTGCTACATGTTTCACTAATAAAATGATACGGAATAAACAAGAATCAAATATACCCATATATCTACTTTCACTAACACCAAAATGGTAAACCTAATAAACTCTAAATAAAAGGTACCCTTGGTGCGAAAGCCCTTTCTGGCATCCTTGTGAATAAACAAAAAAAATGATCATCACGATTGCAATTTGTCCAAACCCCAAATTATATATTTACAGGTTTACCTCAACATACAGATCATACAGGTCACATATCCTGTCCTCCAATACAGTATCCATTACAGACTTTCCTTTTAAAGCTCTTCTTTCATCACTGACAGCCTGAAAATCATCAGCTGAGCCATCCTGTTGTTCATTGACCTGGTAGCACATACATAACAGAACATCTAACATCAAAAGTAAAAGACAGGAATAATAACTTCAATAAGATAGACAAAAGTTTCATATTTGTTACAAAATGCTATATCTCTAGTTCTTTACCTTGACCTTGGCAGCCACACGTGCCTTAATCATTTCATTGATCTCCATTTTTACAAGCTGGAACCTATCGGCCTTCTCTTGTTTAGCAGAAAGACCTGATTCTACCATTTCTTTCATGTTTCTCTGTTCAAAAATGACATGAGTTAGAGACGGGGACATGCGATGCACAAAGGAGTGATTCCCATAGCCATGTAGTTTGAGTGAAGTCAATCGGCACTCTACAGGATCAGTGCACCACATAGAATATCAACATAAGCATGACTTAGAAACTACAAACTAATGGACAAAAAGAAATTCTTGCTAGCAGCATCTCAAGTTTGTTTTTTTTTACTGCAGATGCATAAAAAAGTAGATTTGTTGCTCAGTTGTTCTTCTTTTTTGCCAACATATCATATTGACCTCATGGTGGTGGTTGTGGTGTTTGAAAGGATCTCCCATAGCTAAATTATGGTTCATTTTCTCTGATTACCATAAAATTTCACAAGGACAAATGAGTACTAAAGATAAATATAGTAAGGACTTGTTCAGGTGTGCTTGAAAAGGCTTTTCTCATCCTAATTATACTCTTATCTAATTTGATGAAAAATACCAAATTGAAATATACTACCAAAATTAGTTGCCATATACCCCCTATGTTCAAAAACACATGACGCTTTAGATTGTGTGAAATCAAAATTTTCTAACTTTGATTACTAATATATACAAAACTATTTAAATTGATCATGTGAAAAATGACAACATTAGTTTCGTCATGAAATGCACCTCAAGAACGAAGACGTCGGTTAGCTCTTCTTTTTGGCACAGTGGCAAACAGGTTAGGTGCAAGATCCTCTAACCGCTGTCCCTGCAGCCATCTATCCTTCCAAAAGAGGGTCTGTGCACCATCCCCAATAGAGGTTTCCACGGCCATGGAGAAGAAGGCATGCACATTTGCATTTAATTTGATTGGAAAGCAAGACCAAGGCTTGTCTGGTTCAGTTTTTTGAAGCCACAACCATCGCAACTTTAGAGCCCATCCCAGAGTTTGCAAATTAGAGATTCCTAGCCCTCCAAGCTCTTTGGGCTGCTGTACTTTTGCCCAAGCAATTAAGCAATGACCTCCTTTTGCATCTTTTCTTCCTTTCCAAATATAACCACCTTATGATTTTTGCTATTACATTAACAGCCCAAGGAGGAAGATCAACAGCCATAATTATATAGACAAGCATGGCAGTGAGAACAAACTGAACTTGAATCATCCTACCAGCCCGCGTCATTAGATCAGCTTTAAGAGAAGCCAAGGCGAGAGTACGTTTTTGAGGCAATTGAAAAGCCACGTTTCCATGGCCGAGAACAACCTGCTGTCCTGGGCAATTTCCAACTGGTGCAGAACTTCTTTAGCAAGCGCAAGCTGAGAGCGAATATGACCAATATTCCTCTGGCTCCAACTTTGCAGTCCTCTAGTCACAGCACTGAACTTCAGCGAAAGGGTTTCCATGGGGCAGGAGCGCGTCGGAACAGAATTCCACGCTTGCTCAACCGCCGCCTGAAAACCGTCCAACGTCGGCCAAAAGGATTCAAAGCGAAATCGTCTTTTTCTGGGAGTCTGATCATGAAGACCAAGAAGCAAAGGGCAATGGTCAGAATCCATTGAAGCAGCGCTTTGCAAGAGGCAGACCGGGAAAAGAACCTCCCAGTCTACTGTACAAAAAACATGGTCAAGCTTAACCAAGGTGGGTGACTCCTGCCTATTGGACCATGTAAATTTTCGCCCATGAAGAGGTAGTTCTTTGAGAGCCAAATCATTGATTAGCCGTCTGAAGCGTCCCATCATTGCTCTGTTCAGGTTAGAATTATTTTTATCCTCTTCTCTGTAGATAAGATTGAAGTCACCCAACACACACCAAGGACCTGGACATGCTGCCCGTATCTCTCGGAGCTCATGTAGGAACGCAATCTTATTAATATTACCTTGTGGCCCATACACACAAGTTAACCACCACTATCATAAAATTGATGGTTTATGTTACTTATTGGAGATCATGTCACTGTCAGTGTCCAAAATAACATATATTTTAGAACAGAGAAAGTAACCTTCTTTTTCTTTTTTTCAAATTTGAAATATACAAAAGCAATCAGCCAAATAGAAAGAGGCAATCAATCAGTGTCCAACTCTACCAAAAAGTCAGGTGCCAAGGACATGTTTGTTTACTTCCATTACTCACCTTCAGTGTCCTACGCTGCACAAGGTGTCCAACTATGCCCATGAGGCGATCAATCAACTCATGTTCTTGGATTTTTCCCTGATTTGCCTGCACAAATCGACAGCATTACAAACAGCTGGCAGGTGCTATACCATTTAAGTCAGGCAGCACAGGCTAAAAGTTCATCAATATAAGCAGTCAAAAGGGTTCTGATAGTTTAAAGTTTGATAAACTGATATCACTAGTGATTAGTACCAACGAACTAATAACTCTGTATTGAAATAATTTATAGTATCACAAGAATTTTGAAGAATTGCCACTAGTCCAAGGCCCCCTTTTAAATATAACTTCAGAGAAAGCAAAAGTATAAAGCTGCATAAGACAGGTGCATATATATGTTTGCTATATAAACAAGAATTTTCTAAGATGCAAGGTTGAAGAAATTATGTACTCACATGATGTCCATTCACTGGTCAAGAACATGTACACATAAGAAATCACATGGCATACAAGATTCAGAATTTCAGATGCACTTGAATCACAGATAAATTTGATTGTGCTACTACATACCGATAGCCTTGCAACCTTGGCAAGCTTTTGTTTTACTTCTTGAGGCAACCGTCTTTTAACTGCTGCTTGACCATTTGGGTCTACCTCATTAATATCGATAGCTGGCAGTCTGTCTGCAAGGAGAAATTCAAGTATCTGAAATTACTTCCAGCACTACTCCATGAGTCCATGGTCAACAGAAAGACTCCAGCATAGAAGGGGAATGCTATGTAATACTCACATTCAGCAACAATCTTTTGGAGATCCCGAATGGCTCGCTCAAGCCTGGTGCCTTTAGGTTTGGTACCTGAACCCTCCCTAGCAGTGATTGGGTGCTGAACAATAGATACAAAATGTAAGTTAGCATGCATGTCTCTAAACATACAACCAAGGTTGTCATGGCGCTCCGGTAAGTAACGGCGAGCACGGGGCGCCTAGACGCCCGCCATGGCGAATGTTAGACGGTAGTAATAAAAATAACAAATAATATCTTATATGGCTGATAATTAAATAAATATACCTCATATAATACATCCAGGGTTCGGAAAACCGGTACCGGCCTAAATCCCGGCAGGGGGCCGGTACCGGTTCCCGGCCGGTAACCGGAAAAACCGGGAAAAACTCGGTCAAATTTCAAGTTTTGATATTTGAATTTAAAACCAATAACCGGAAAAACCGGATGGTTACCGCCCAAAAAAACCGGAGAAACCGCTAAAAACCGGAAAACCTGCATGCATGCGCTTTAAAAACTGCATGCATGCGTTTTAAATTCTGCATGTACCTCTTAGTATCCCGTATTGCTACTTTGCATGCGCTTTAAAAACCAGAAAACCCGCTAAACTCTTAGTGTTCTGCATGCATGCGCTTTAAATTCTGCATGTACCTAGTTTACCGCATGCCTCTTAGTGTTCTGCATGCATACGCTTTAAATTCTGCATGTACCTCTTAGTATCCCGTATTGCTATTTTGCATGCGCTTTAAAAACCGGAAAACCTGCTAAACTCTTAGTGTTCTGCATGCATGCACTTTAAATTCTGCATGTACCTAGTTTACCGTATGCCTCTTAGTGTTCTGCATACATGCACTTTAAATTCTGCATGTACCTCTTAGTATCCCGTATTGCTACTTTGCATGTGCTTTAAAAACCTGAAAACCTACTAAACTCTTAGTGTTCTGCATAAATGCGCTTTAAATTCTGCATGTACCTAGTTTACCGTATGCCTCTTAGTGTTCTGCATGCATGCGCTTTAAATTCTGCATGTACCTCTTAGTATCCCGTGTTGCTACTTTGCATGCGCTTAAAAACCGGAAAACTTGCTAAACTCTTAGTGTTCTGCATGCATGCGCTTTAAATTCTGCCCAACCCTTCAAAATACTCAAAGAACCAACCATACATGGCATACAAATTCAAATTTCCATTTGATAAAATCCCACGATTTTACTGAGTCTGGAGTCATGATTTCGGTTCTGGCGATTCTGGGTTTCCTAACCCTGAATACATCATCTAGCAGGGAATTAAATAAGCATATCACAAATTCTCCAAATAACAACTACGTTAACTAACATTAGTACACAACACACCCTCAAGGTTTTAATAATTCAATAATATCCTAAGTCAGTAATGCACAATAGCATTCTATCTTCACAAATTAATGCAAGTAACGTTGAAGTATTGAACACCACTAAACCACAACCATGGTAGATCAATATCACTAGGCACGCAATTTTACTAACCATCCAACAATTCAACAGCAAAATCAACATTTTTTAAAAACTTTCACAACTCGAATATTTAATAGCATGAACAAATAATGTTAGCAAAATCTGCTATTTTGATTCAATATGCAACACAGCCCAGCTTTCCCAAGGGCTTGCCAAAGTTCCAAGGCTAGGCGAATGGCCTCGACGTCAGCCTCCAGTCACCAGGACGCCTAGGTGTCGCATAGGTGACGCCATGACAACCATGCATACAACCAGAGGTCAAAAGCCCGGCGGTTACTGGCCAATAACCGGAAAGCCCGGTCGGTGCTGGCAGTCAAAATACCGGCCGAAAAATTTGAAATGCAAATTTGAATTTATAACTGCATAACGCACTTTCTAGGTTGATTAGACATTGTTTGTGGTAGATTAACTATTGTATGAACTAAAAATGCATGAATTATTGTCTTAAGATGTCCCCCACATTTTGTAGGAGGTTACTGCAGTTGTTAAGGCGACCAAGAGGATTTGTCGGTTTCTATATAACCACAATCGGCTCCATAATGAAATGCGAGAACAAATTAGAGGAGAGATAATTCGTCGAAATGCCATAAGGTTTGGAACCATATTTGTTTTTTTAAGAGTTTTTGGGATAGAAAAAATAAGTTCATAAAGTTCATGGTATCAAATGTGTGGAGCTCCAACCATTTGTGCATGACCGAAGAAGGATAATACAAGTATTCATGTCTCACAAATAGACAATGGTGATCCAGTATGGATTGGGCCATTTAATTGGTAGAACCGATTTATCAAGCTCTTTGGGATTTGTAGATCGTGAACCCCATATATGATGGCGGGAATGATTGCAAAAATATATGAACTTCAATTTGGACTTAAAGATGTATTAAAAGAAGATGATGTTACTCGCTGGACTCTTGCTCTTGGTGATAGCAAGATCCTTACTCTCATGGAGAGGATGACACTAGGAGATGGGGCAAGTTTTCTTGTTTATTGCTCACAAAATGCCATGCCAATGAGGGTTGGGGATACAAATTTATAGGTGAGAACCAGCCAAGCATATGCTACGATGCTATCCTAGATGCTGTCCTAAAGCGGTCAATATGCTGTCCATCTTGTCCTAAGCGAATCTTGTCCTAAAGCGAATCTTTGTCCTAACGATGTTTGTCCTAAAGCAAAAGCGATCTGTCCTAAAAGCGAATGTCTGTCCTAAAGCGATCAAAAACAAAAACTACCACAGCCCCACAAAGACCACGATGCGAGACTTATTCATCATTCTCCCCTAAGTCTTGTGCGTCGTCTTGTGGGAGGGTTGAACCGACTGATCTTGGAGCGAGCTCAAGGAACTTGATCCTTCCAAGAGGCTTGGTGAGCGGATCCGCAAGCCGATCCGTGGTGTTGATGTAGCTTGCCTTGATGCTTCCTTCATCCAGCGACCTCGGATGAAATGGTACTTCACCCGGATGTGCTTGCTCGTTCATGAAAAGCGGGTTCTTTGCGTGGCTAGAGCGGACTTGCTGTCCGCCCCGAGCTCCACCGCTTGATGTCCTGCCGAGAGATCACCAAGCGGTCGAGCGAGCGAGTGCTGAGTCGAAGCGGTGGAAGCCGCTATGTACTCGGCCTCGCGACAGGCCACCACCGCCGCTTGATGATCGCCGATGAAGCGAGACACTTGCCGAGGAAGAAGAGAATCCGCTTGTGCTCTTCTTTGGTGTCAATGTCGCGCGCGTGGTCACTGTCGCTATGCAAGCCAGTGTGCGCGCCGGACACCTCGGGTAATGGAGGCCGTGGTCAAGGGTCCCATAGCGTAGCGGATGATCCTCTTCACGGCCTGGCGATGCTCGTCGTCGGCCGTTGCATGAACCGACTAACGAGCCGACGGAGAATGCCAAGTCCGTCGTGTGGGCGAGGTAGCGAAGGCTCCCACAAGACGCCGCAGCTCGCGTGGCGTCCGCCTCCTCCGTCGTCTTTGTCGCGGCTCGGCCTTGACCTCTCCTCCGTTGGAGTGAGAGGCGGGTTGCGTCGGTGAGCCCAGCTAGCTCAACGGCGCGCTTGGCGTGGCGATGCGTCGGCGTGATCCGGAATCATCTGGTGCACCTCGATCCCTAAGTAGAAGGAGAGACCCGGTCACTCATCCGGAAGGTGGCCTTCATCTCTTCCTTGAATGCCGCCACCTCGCATCCTTGGTGCGATGATCACCAAGTCGTCGGCGTAGACACCCGCGGCCAGGCGTTGCGCTTTGCCCCGCCGTGAGCTGCGGCCTGCGTGTGCGCTCTGCTGAACCCCATTTGCTTGAGGTGGAGTCCGGCAGCGTTCCACGCCCTCGGTGCTGTCGCAAGCCATAGCAGGCCTTGCGCGGCGAGCACCTGCCTCTTGCCGGGATCGCAAATCCCGTGGCGATGCACGTGAACCTCCTCCTTCAAGTCGCCGTTAAGAAATGCCGACTTGACATCCATGTGATGAACACGCCCGGCCTTCTGGCAGCTAGCGCAGGAGGAGTCGCACGGACTCCATCCGTGCGGCGCGCGCGGCGTCATCGGTCGACCCCCTCGCCGCCGCGAGCCTCGTGCCACCAAGCGAGCCTTGTGCTTGCGATGGCGCCGCTTATCCGCTTCGGCTGAACACCCACAAGGGTGATCGCGCGGTGGCCGGCGGCAGAAGATCCGCCGGCTCCACGTCGGTTCCGCCGGCGGCGTCCATCTCTCGCTTATCGCGACACGCCACGCCGCGTCTCCTCCGCCTCGGCGAAGGCGGGAGCTCGCCGTCGTCGCACGCCAAATCGCGACTCGCGCCTCGCGATCGCGCCGCGCTGTCGAGGGACGGCGGCTCGCCGAGGATGTTGTCCATGGTGCGATAGCGCGAGGCTCGTCGTCGTGGTAGGCGTCGACGCGATCTCGTCGTGAGATAGCGAATAGCGAACTCCACCGTCTTGGCGCTCATCGTGGGCCAAGGCTGGTTGGGCGCGGTCGGTGGTGTGGCGGCCGGTGCGAGAAAGTGGTGGCGGTGGTGAAGGGTGGGCGTGGCCGTGCCGAAAGGTGGTGGAGCACTCGCCGGGCCGGTGGCGAGCAAGGTGTCGAGTGGGCGAGCTCGGTGAAGGCAGTGCTAGCTCCCGCTCTCTCGAAGTGGGCGAGTCGACAACAAAGTCCACGAGTCGAGGCCGAACCGTCATCCACCGCCTTGTCCCGCGCCCGGCCTCGCGCCCGTCGAACACAACGTCACGCGAGATGCGGACTGGCGCAGGTGTCGTGGTCGAGGATGCGATAGGCTTCGAGCCCTCGCGTAGCCGATGAACACTCGGTGCTCTGTCGTCGAGCTTACTGATGTGGCCAAGCTCCTTGGCGAGCGTGAGGAGCGAAGACCGCAAGTGGGAGACCGCGGCTTGCGCCCATGCCGGCCTCGTCGGCGTCTGCCGTCAAAGCGCCTTGGTAGGCGGCGGTTGAGGATGTAGACGGCGATCCACCGCCTCCCCCCGAGGCGGCGGCATCCTGCGCGAGGAGGGCGAGCCATCCCTACAACCGTGCTGGTTGCGCGCGCTCGACGACGCTGCTGCACGCGGTCAGACGGCGCGGAGAGTGGCGCCTGAATGCCTCATCGGTAGCGAAGACGCGCGACCGGCCGCCGTGTGGTCGCCCGCCGTTGTCGTGCAAAGACGCGCGACTTGCGGCGCGCTCGCCTCCGCGGCGCGGCTGCGTCGCGCTGATGGCGTCCGCGGCCTCTCCTTGCCGCCGAGGACCATCACCACATGTAGCGGGAGAGGTCGTTGACGGCGGCGGGAAGTAGCGTCGTCTCGGTGTGGCGGTGTCGCGGGCCACACAAGTCCCGCGCACGAGCTCGAGCCTCTCCTGGCTCAAACTTCGCCTTTGGGAAAAGGAGTCGCCTGCAGCCGTCAACACGCAGACGTCGCGAGCTGCTCACATGGTCAAGGCACGGCGGACCTCGCACCATTTCCGTGGTACCGAGCCGCCGGGGCCTCGAAGTGAAGGTGCCTAAAGCGCTCGTGTTATCGCCACGCCTCGTCGTCCCGACGAGTTGCGAGACAGAGGGTTGTGCCACTGCGCACGTGAAGAGTGTAGAGTCGATTTGCGCCTCTGGTTACCTTGGCAAGGAGGCGGCGTCGAAGATCCCAAACCGCGACACCGTGCTCGATCTCGACACGCGAGCCGTTCTCATCCGGTGTCCCAAGGCGATGATGGAGTTCGCGGATCGGGGATGTAGTAGACGCCGGTGGCGGCCGGTGCTCGCCGATCTTAGCGGCGAAGACGCAGAGCCGACGCCTTGATCTCCACGCGCGGAGCGTCGCCGAACTTGCGGTGCCTCGAACGCTGAGTCGAGCTCGAGAAGAACTCCGCCGCCGGTCATGTGGTGGGTGGCGCGGTGTCGAGCACCACCCGTCGGTCTTGTCGTCTGCCGGAACTATCGCCGGGAGGCGTGTGCTTTTGGCTCGTCAAGGTGGAGGAGAGCCGCTGCGGCCGGTCGCGCTGGAGGTAGTTCGATGCTCGCATGAGCAATGAACAGACCACCGCTCCTCCTCCTCCGCTGCGCTGACGCTGGGCATGGCCGCGTCGTGGTATCGACACTCCTTGGCCCAATGACCAAGCTTGCCGCGATTGTGGCAAAAGTCGTCTCGTCTGCGCTTTTGCTTGCCAAATCGATCCCACTGGCGCCTGCGCGCTTGCCGCGCTTGCCACTCTTGCGCCGCTGTCGTGGAAGAAGGCTCGCTTCTTCTTGTCGCTTGGCCGGCATCCCACCGCTCCCGAGTGAGAGGAGCTTCCGCCAATGGTGACGGGTCCCGAGGGGCGCGTGGCTCATCGATGTCGGCGACCTTGAGGCGACCGCGCCTCCTCGATGGTCATCGTGGAGAGGTCCAACAGAGACCCGTCGAGCGAGCCATCGCTTGTACTTCTGGGAGGCCTTGGCGGAAGAGCTTCCACGGCTCTCTCCGCCGTAGGTGTAAATCACCGAATCGCACCAACTTCGCAATGAGTGTTGAGACGGAGAGCAAAGTCATCAATGTCTTCACCGACTTGAAGGCGAGTTCTCCCTCCGTGCGTAGTGCTGCGGTGTAGACTTGCGCGCGCGCCGCGGCTGCCGATGCGTCTTTGCGGCGATGGCGTCCCAAGCCTCTTTGGCGATCCGCTTGTTGGTAGCGAATCGCATCTCGGGCGGGGCTGCGGCGATGAGAGCATCCAGCGCCCGTCGATCCTGATCGTGGTCGGCGTCGCCGCGTCACGGATTGCATCCGCATATGCCGCGCTGGAGCTTCACCTCATCACCGCGGCCCGCTCGGCGTAGTTGGTCTTGGTGAGGTAGGCCACCGCCGCCGGGCCGGCGTCCTGACGACGATACTGGTACTCGTGGTGACCACGATGCCGAACCGGGGAGAGCCGCGTTGCTGTGAGGCGCGCTCTCCGTCCGCCCATCTGCGCCGCCGGCCGCTGCGCTCCTCCTCGAGGCGCCACCGCCGTGCGCGCCTCCTTCGAGAGCGCCGCCGCGCGTCGCGCTGTCTGGCTGCCGCCGCGCTCGTCGCGCGATGCCGCGCCGCCCATTCGCGCCGTTCGCCTGCGCCGCCTCCTCTCCGCGGTGAGGTCGCGTCGCTGTCATCACTGAGCCGGAGCTGCTTTTGCTTTGCCGCTGCAACCTTGACCTCTGCTGCTGCCGCGCGCCATCTGCCGCCGCCGCTTCGCCTCATGCTGCTGCTTGCCCGACTCGCGGCCGCCTTGCCGCCCTTTCGCCCGCCGCGTGTCTGCCGCCGCTCGCGCGGCGCTTGCTGCCGCGACGAAGCTCGGCCGTCTACGACGCCGCATGCTCGAGGCGGCCGGCCGAGAGCGCCTGCGGACATGGCGCTGAGGCCGTTGCGTGGAAGAGAATACATGCCGTCTATGGCGAGGGGCAGCCATGTCTCGGAGAAGGAGATGGCGGGGAGATGCTAGCTACAAGATACTAAGGCTCGATACCACTTGTTACTATGGACTCTTGCTCTTGGTGATAGCAAGATCCTTACTCTCATAGGATGACACTAGGAGATGGGGCAAGTTTTCTTGTTTATTGCTCACAAATGCCATGCCAACTCGAGGGGTTGGGGATACAAATTATGTGAGAACCAGCCAAGCATATGCTACGATGCTATCCTAGATGCTGTCCTAAAGCGGTCAATATGCTGTCCTAATATCTTTGTCCTAAAAGCGATGCTGAATGCTGTCCTAAGCAGATGCTGTCCTAAATATAAGAGACTGTCCTAAAAATGCTGTCTAAAGGATCAAAAACAAAAACTACCACAGCCCCACAAAGACCACAGTACAGAGACTTATTCATCAGATGAGACTACCTATACTTGTGTTATAGAGCTAGTTAATAGAAAGAATTGCAATGATGAAGAACCGCATCTACATGATTTCAGGCAAGTAGATACTTTCCTAACTCCTAACACGTAAAGCATATTTGTTACATTTTGTCTAACATACCATATGTGTTTGGGCAACATCGTTGCTAAACCCGCAGAGCCACAACTTATATGATTTGGGGAAGAATGCATGCCTCGTTATTTCGCTAACAAAAGCAATTCAGAAAATAACCGACACACCCAATGAGGCAGTGCAGGCTTTAGAGCTAGAATATTATCGTAGTCAAGCTAACAAGGAACAATTTCTAATTATGTATTAGGCTTGTTACTTCATTAAACACTTTCTAATTAATATTTGCATTATTCCAATTTCTAATTACCCAAACCCGGCTTCCTAGTTTCTCCACCGGTTTTTGGATGGTTACCGGCTGTCAAACCGACCAAAATTTGAATTTCGTTTAACGAATTTTGCCTAGTTTTTCTCCAGGTTTTCAGCGGAACCGGCCGGTTACCCCCCATATCGATATTTCAATCCTTGATACAACTATATCTAGTCTGTGGGAGTGGTTTGATGGCTATCTTTTGTGTAAATGTGTTGCTGATACGACTAACAGAAAAGAATTCTTACCATTGCTTGTGTAGAATAGACAGTACCGGTCATAGCCATGCCAGAAAATTCACTCATTGCATGTTTCTCTTTGCGATGTATTTTGTTTGATGGATCTTGATTTTCCCCACTATAAGCCCTTTTTTGTTGGAAATCAAGTGGCATTGAAGTATCCTTATCCCTGTATGTTGAATAAGCATAGTCATATGTTTCACTGGTTCTTGCCTTACGAGCAAAATCAGTAGGCTGGAGTGCTGCAGCTTTATGTTTTTCTAGGTCTTTTAGCTCCGAAGGAGAATATGACACATCCTTACTAGATATCCTTGTATGTGCTGCAGTATCAACACCCATGGCAAAATCAGTGGATTTCCTTCTTGGGACTCCTCCTGGGGCACTAGTTTTATTTTTCACCACTCTGTTTTTATTTTTCACCACTCTGTTGTCTTCATGATAATATTCACCATAAGAACCTAAGTTGCTAGTAGCTGATTTCTTTCCTACATGTGCAGCATCTCTTGCAGAGGATTTTCCAGGCATGTTGCTGATGCTCAAATAATCACCTGGGGCATCCAGATTATTTCCAATATAGGCACTTGAGGAGTCTTTTCGTCTCCTTTTCTTTGGGGCAATATTCGTCGATGTACCAGGTTCACTGCAAAAGATGGTCAGATTGACGTATATCATCCATGCTACCATATATGTAATGCATGTGCATAAGTAAAAATGTGTTGCTGTTATTTTGATCCGTTGCTTCAATTAAATTGGCACAAATCATCCATGCTGTCATATATGAAGTTATGAATACGTGTGCACAACATGTGTTGCTTTTAGTTTGATATGTAGCTTTGATTATTATAAGCTTGTCCTTACATGCCACAGTTGAGGCATACTGTGTTTTTTATGTCAACTGGCACAAAATTTTATAGTGAATAGCTCAAAAGTCAAGATTAGCCACAAGTGCTCCCATGGCCACGGTTTCTATGATAAATCAAACAATGGGCAAAGTCAACATGGTATAATAGACTCAAGGGTGAAAGATTTTTGTAATCAAGTAGGCGACCCCAATGCCATCCAACAAGATATCATATTAAAGAAATTAAATGTCCATTAGGATGGCATGACAGGATGCGCTCTACCAGCATTAGCAGAAAAAAATAGAGCATGAATTTTGCATCTCTATTGACTCCAAACTACAGAGTTTTGAGGAACCTTACATCTGTTCCAACTTCCCTTTGTTAACAAAATACCCATTGTGCTTAGTCGTCAAATTATCAACTTCAAAATACTCATCCTGCAAAGACAAGAAACATATAAGCAATCACCAATGACAATTCATTCTTAATGCATATAACGAATTAGCAATGCAGAAAAGGGTTTGAGCAGGCATGTTACCTCACAGGGATAAATTCTTTTAGGCATGCTATTATACGTATAAGCTGGCACTATGACTTGCACATAAACTTAGTCAGTGTAAGTAATTAGACAAAGGGTTATCTAATATGCTGTGAATATTTGAGTGCAATCTTCCAGACATATAAGTCACACTATGTGTAGATAAAGAACCAACTATTTGTACTGCTGAAGTGGACATGCCATATCGAACTACGGAAAAAGAATTTCTCTTAGCAGCAAACCCAGAGTTAAGACAGGCAGAACAGAGAAGAAAAATGGGGTGCACATTGGTATTTGGTAGTAAAAATGGAGTGGACATTGACAGTAAAACAAGAGTTTATCTTAGCATATTATTTCGTGTAGTCTGCATGTTATAGACATGGGCCTTGGGCCAGTTGGGTTATTATTAGGGATAAGAGATTGGTTTCTATTTGAGTTAGAGATTGGTTTCCTTGTATTAGAGATAGGGTTAGAGATATGATTGGAGTTAGATTCATCTGTTAGGGGGAGCCATCTATATAAAGGGGCTACCGCATGCTATTGTCATGAAGCAGAGTAATAACAAAGTCTTCCTAGTCTAAAGTCTCTCCTCCCTCCCTACGCCGACTCCATCCGGCCATCTTCTTGGTGGTGTTTACCCGTTATGAACTGAGGTTCATAACTGATTGGTATCAGAGCAGTCGATCCCGTCCCACGACTTCTGCTACCATGGTTTCTGTGATTCGCACTACTGCCGAGTCGTTAGCCATGCTAAAAGCTAGCGTCAACGAGATGACTAGCATCAACAAGGAGATGACGGACAGCTTTCTCAACATACATGCCATCCTGGAGAGGATAGAGAATCGGATGAAGGAGCATCAAGAAACAAAGAGCAAGACACATCATCCAACATCATCCGATCCCCAACAATGACCATCGCTCGCTGCGGATCCGACCACATCGCGCGGCATCTCCTCTGCCGTCTCGGGCGGCGCCTCAACCGCCGGCGTGGTCGCAGCAGGTCTTCTCCGCCTTCCGCGGCGCCTCGCAGATCCTCGGGCCGGTGGCGCTCGCTGCCGCCACACGAGGGCCACCGCTCAGATCCGGCGTCCCTGCACTGGTCTCCGCGCCAGCGCAGCCTGCGACCCGGCCGGAGGACGCCGGCGGCGGCGACATCGTGAGACGGCCGGCGGGTGGCCTTGACGCAGCGGAGGAGGCTCGGCTGTGGCGGCCACGGCTTCGGCGGACGACGGATCGCCGCGGCAGGCGTGTGGCAAAATCTGTGTGTGCGGCGGTGTTCCGGCGGCGGGTGGAGCGGCAAGGATCGGAAGCAGCGCGGTGGGAGACCAGTGCAGGGCGCCGGATCTGGAGCGGTGGCCCTCGGTGGCGGCAGGCGGAGCGGCCAGCCGGCCCGGAGGATCTGGCGAGGCAGCGCGGAAGGCGGAGAACCTCAGTTCATAACGGGTAAACACCACCAAGAAGATGGCCGGATGGAGTCGGTGTAGGGAGGGAGGAGAGACTTTAGACTAGGAAGACTTTGTTATTACTCTGCTTAATGACAATAGCATGCGGTAGCCCCTTTATATAGATGGCTCCCCCTAACAGATGAATCTAACTCCAATCATATCTCTAACCCTATCTCTAATACAAGGAAACCAATCTCTAACTCAAATAGAAATCAATCTCTTATCCCTAATAATAACCCAACTGGCCCAAGGCCCATGTCTATAACACTGCATCATCACACTACAGTACACAGCAAGTCCCATGGTAAACATTTAACTAGCACAGTGCCACAGATGGGATCAAAAAGATTCAGAAGTAACAAAACCATACAGTTGTTCCCACAGTGCAATATGTACAAGATGATGCTAAAAAAGATTTGAAAAACTAACCAATTCAGCATCATCAATAAAAGAATCTTCAGTGTCGTATTGATCATCATCTGGTACATCATCAAGATCTTCTTCATCACTACTATGTTTACCCTGGCAATTTGAATACAGAGGCAAAACTCAATGCATGATGAATATGGATTACATTAATATCATTCATTTGTTACCATGTAAAGGCGCTCGATTTTCTCAATAACTGCACTGAACCGATTTGGCTGCGCCGGATCTTTTGGGTCATTTTCTGCAGGGTGTTCCTGATTCAAATAATATGATAAACACAATGTTAAATATAGCACTTCTCAAATGTCCAGCATACACCTATTCAATGCACTCTAGTACTCTACATGCAAAAACAAAAGGTTTGATTAAGAGCACCACCTATGGGAATAACAAGGTTGTGGCATAAACAACTACCACGAGTTACAAAGACAGGATGGAATGCCAATGAACTATGGCACAATTTGCTTCTAGAACAGCGTCCTTAAAGAGGTTTCGGTCAGTAAGAGCTAGGCATTAGTTTCGAACAGAAGGTTAATCCCAATTCCCAAGGTACCAGAAACAGACATTACAACCAATACGATAGCAAAATATGAAATGAGAACACCATTACCCAACCAGGGATAAAAACAGCCACCATGTGCTCATAAATCAGCTACTGGCTATTGACTAAGAATGTATCTTTTTTTTTGAAATTGACTAAGAATGTATCATTATCATCACCATAATTACGCTGAACAGGTTACCAGACCTCTTGAGGGTAACACGTCATAGCTTTTATGCCCTGTACCCGCAACCTAACAAAGCTAATTTCCCATAAGAAGCTCAAAAGGGCCACTTTTCCACTTCCGGATCTAACATCAACGCTTCAGCGAATCTTTCTAGTTGCAACTTTGCCTCTACTACAAAGCGATCATAAGCAGCGCACAAATTACAACAGGTAACCAACAGGCAACAGCAGCAGCAAGAGTACTGCTTACCGCACCAGGCGGGACCGGGTGTTGCGCAGCAAACGCCGGCTCGGCCGCCACCGCTGCCGGCGGTGGCGGCGAGGTGGCCGCGTGGCCGGCCTCCTTCAGCAGCTTCTTCCACGACACGATGGTGGTCTCCCCGGGCCGGAGTTCCACGGAGAACACCTGCCTCCAGCACGCCGCCGCGGCTTCCGGAGCAGCCGCTCCCACCGCCGGGGCGGCAGGCATCTGCTGCGGAGCGAGATGGGGCGGGGCCACGGAGGGGGAGGGCGCGGCCGCCGGAACCCTAGCTGCTGCGGCCACGGCGGCGGAGGCGGCGGAGGAGGGCGCGGCCACGACGTCTTCCATGGCGAGGCGGAGGGAACTGGGAGGTCACAACATTAGATCGAGGGGCGGAAGCTAGGGTTTTGGAGGGCTGGATTGGAGAGCGGTGGAGGTGGGAGTCTGGGTCTCTGGGAGGAGCAAGGGAGCGAGATTGCCAGAACGCCCTCGGTTTTCGTTGGGGGAGGACGCGGCGGGTTGTCGCGCGGGATGGGAACGCGGAACGGCGGGGCGGGGGTGGGTTACCCGCCGTAGATTTTCCTCGCCGCCGTTGGCTCGCCGCCGTTTACCTTCCTCGTTTCGGAATTCGGAGCGACCGGCCAGTGCCCTTGTTGGGCGGTCGTGGGCACCTCACTGGCTTGGGTGATGATGCTATGGCCCATTGGTAGTTTTCGCTTTGCTGAAGTTGAGTTGGCCCATGGTCTGTTCCATGGTTGGCGGGCTGACATCGGACGGCTAACACGTACAGATTGTGTAGGCCCATTTAGAATGCAGAAATCTATTTATTTCGTATTGTATTGCCAAGTTGCCCCCAAAAAAATTGGGCACATGAAAGGATTAGCACACACCAATAGTCTGTATCCTTCCCTCGCGCATGGACTTTCACACAAGACAATTCAATCTCCGCTTGAATCCGGTTTGATTTCCATATTCCAAACATGTCTAAGTTTAGTCAAAATTTGATTCCATAGAATTTTATCTATTCCATGATAAAGTCTACACTTTTCTAACAAACCCTTAAGGCATCTCCAATATATAGAGCCCAAATGGGTCCTAAGATGAGATGACATGGCTTAATGCTATTTTCTGTGGTGTATAGAACTCAAATGAGTACCAAGGTAGAACCTACAACTTAATAAAATATAACCCCTCGCTAGTCCCCCCCCCCTCCATTCAGCCATCCCTTCTTGAGATCCAACCTACCGGCCTCCACCATTGCACCACCACGACCGCCCTCCAATGACAACACCACAATCAGCCTCCACCACCGCGACACTCCTCCTCCTCACTCCCCAAAAGCAGCGAAAGGAAGAAAAGGAAGCAAAGATCTCACACCCTCCCAACGACCACATCCTTCCTGGCGGCCTTCCCCATCCGCGGGGTGGTTATTGAGGGTGCCTTCCCTGTCCCTCTCATGATACCCTATCCTCTTCTAACTTCATCCGATGGTGACAGATCCAACCTCTCGACGGCGGCACCCTTTCGGAGCCAAAGATCCAGAGACGACGCTCATCCTCGACCTCTCCGGCGGCATGAGTGTCCTACCGTGCATCATGGCGGACAACGACCATGGTACCATGGCTTCCCTTCACGCCATTCGACATGTGGACCCATCGTCCTTTTTTATTGCTTGGAATTTGACCTCAAACCTAGGAGCCGGCCCTTGCCTCCGTTTGAGAATTTTGGTCATTTCTAACCCCTGTACCACATTAATACCAATTTTGGCCTTCATACCACCGTAATACCAAATCTAGTCCCCTTCCCGACCGCACGACTCCGAGAGTGTGACACGTGTTAGTCGTACGATCGAGGACCACACGACTACACTGTTCACGATTTTTTATTTTTTCTGTACCGTAAAGCAAATAAAACCAAAAAAATGTTCACAATTTTTTTGTACCGTCCACCGCACGACTAATGTTCACACATTTTTTGTACCGTCCACCGCATGACTAATTTGCTTTCCGGTACAAAAAATAAAAAAAAATCGTGAACAGTGTAGTCGTGCGGTCGGGGACCGCACGACTAACATATGTCATGTTTTTGGAGTCGTGCGGTCAGGAAGAGGGCTAGATTTGGTATTACGGTGGTTTGAGGACCAAATTTAGTATTAATGTGGTATAGAAGGTTAGAAATTCTTCGTTTGATGCTGAACCACGCAATGAATGGAGCGACTCTTAGGGTGTGTTTGGTTGCCTGCATCTCCTTCGTCCTGGTTGGGTGGATCCGTATAATCTGAGAAAAAGCCTGTTTGGTTGCCTGTATGAGTGGATACAGCCTGTATGAGCGGATGCAAAAATACGCCCTCATCCTGGATGGGTGGATACGCTCAAAATGAGCTTCACTAGTCATCCTGGATGAGTGGATGCAGTGTATCTTATGCGGTCCCACGTGTCAGCCTCTCATGTTTGGTAGATTGAATTCGCTCATACAGGCAACCAAACAGCATCTCAGTTTTTTTTGTATCCGCTCATACAGCCTCACCAAACATCTTCTTTTTTTGAAATACGATTCCACTCAGTCTGCATCCACTCAGCCAGGATATATGATGCAACTTTCATCCACGAACCAAACACACCGGTTCCTCTTTGGTCGTAAGGTCACCTTGTTTCTATAATCTAAAGGTCTACCGCCTACAAAGTAGGGAGTACCAGCAGGCAGCAGCTCAGATATGACACACCACAAAATACAGTGCCTGTGGCTGGTAATGTCAGTAATCAAATCTAGACGCTTGTCCCCGCCTTTCGGCCTTTGGCAACCAAATCAAATCGGACATCGAAGGAAGCTAGCCAGCCAACGGAGGCAAACCAAACAGAGCACTTGCCGTTTCCGGCTTGCCCCTCTGAACTAACCCGAAAGCTCCCTCATCACCAGTCCGCTTCCTCCCATGGCGTCCTCCTTTATACCCCTCCCCCCACCACCAACGCCTCTCCCAGCCACACCACACCGACACCAACCAAGCGGCTCCAGCCTCCTCAAGAACGCAAGGAGAAGCGAGCTAGCCCCTTCTTGCGCGTTGCTAGCTGGAGGAGGGAGGAGGAGGAGGGATGGGGCGCGGGAAGATCGAGATCAAGAGGATCGAGAACTCCACCAACCGCCAGGTGACCTTCTCCAAGCGCCGGAACGGGATCCTCAAGAAGGCGCGGGAGATCAGCGTGCTGTGCGACGCCGAGGTCGGCGTCGTCATCTTCTCCAGCGGCGGCAAGCTCTACGACTACTGCTCCCCCAAGACCTCGTGCGTGCCGTACCTTCCACTTCCTCTCTCTTCTTGGCTAGTCTTTGTTAATTTGGTGATGGCTGTGAGTGTTTTAGTTTTGATGTGAAATTTCGACAGAAAAAGAAAAATTGCTGTTGTGCTTCGCTGTTAGGCAAATGTGCAATTTTTAGCTGTTTCTTGGTGTTTGGATAGGGAGATAGATGGGGGTACAAGATTGGATTTTAACCACTACCGCTGATATTCATATCATGCCAACTTAGCATGAACGGAATTGTGTCGGTCTTAAAGTTTTTGCCTTGATTGTGTTTTATTCCGTTTAAAGTCTGCTTCTAATGGTGGTTAAATAAGTCGTACTTCTCTTTTCCTAAATTCGATATGAATTTCGGTATCTTAAATTACTCGGTTTCTGCTGAACTGACACGTTTAGCAACCTGTATTTGTGTATCATTTTGGTGGGACAGGCTATCAAGAATCTTGGAGAAGTACCAGACCAACTCCGGGAAGATACTGTGGGATGAGAAGCACAAGGTAGTTCTCGCTCTCCAAACCAAATGAATATACCTTTTTAGAGCTAGAATACCACATTTTTTCAAGTCTTATAGAATCAACTGAGCAAAATGATTTATCACTGATGAGCACATGAAACATTTCAGAGCCTTAGTGCGGAGATTGATAGAATCAAGAAAGAGAACGATAGCATGCAGATCGAGCTCAGGTAAATGCTTCAGTCTTGAATAGATTGCCTTTTTTTCCTTTGAAGTTCAGTATGGCTGTCTACGGTGATTGTGGTCACCCATTGTGATGGTACAGGCACTTGAAAGGCGAAGATTTGAACTCACTGCAACCTAAAGAGCTGATCACGATTGAGAAGGCACTTGAGAATGGGATTATGAACCTGAACGAAAAACTGGCAATATGTTTGCTCAATTTTTTGATCTCATAGTATTATCTCCTCTTGAAATGTTTAGGTTTCTGATGTTGCTTTGTTTTGTTGGTGCAGATGGACCACTGGGAAAGGCTCGTGAGAAATGTATGACCTAGTTCTGAATAGATGATTATGGGCCATGCATTTTTGTTGATCATAGGACAGTTCTTTCATACTTGTCCTCATCCACTGTTTTCTTTGTTTACTGCAGGGTAAGATGCTGGAAGACGAGAACAAGTTGCTCACTTTTAAACTTGTAAGTAACCCTTGAAGAATGGCTTTTCACTTGTTGAACTTCTACTTGAATAAGTTGTATACATTTTTACTTGTTAGGTTTGGTGTCCCATGCGGTCTAGAGCCCTGCATCCTGTTTCATTTACTGTAGTTTACCGCTACACTGTAATGTCTGTTTAATTTTTGAAGTTTTTACTAGATGATCATATGATTGTTTTCATCAATATTTGCATGAACACTCTTCAGAGTGTGAATTTTATGTTTTAGAAGGAACACATGGAAATTTCTTAAATTAATTAGTTGAAAGCACATAAATATCTTTCCGTCGATGATGAAGGTTAGCAACCATACTGTAATACCACCTGATTAACCAACCAGAAGGTTTCAATACTTATTGGTTCCTGATTGTTATTACTCATTTCCAGCACTGATTTTTTTCTTTGCCTTATACTATCGGTATATCACCAGAGAGCCTATATACCAGGGGTCCTATATAAATTGGTGTGGTCACATAAATTAGCTTTTATGGTTTACAATGTTATCCAAAGGTTTTCAGTACAAGACATATATGCGCTGGTAGTTACAGAAGTAATTTTGTAAGTTGAAAAGCCACTGTTTTTCTTCCTTCTCATCCAGCACCAGCAAGAAGTTGCGCTGAGCGGGAGCATGAGGGATCTTGAGCTTGGGTACCATCCAGATAGGGACTTTGCAGGCCAGATGCCAATCACCTTCCGTGTGCAGCCCAGCCACCCCAACCTGCAGGAGAACAACTAGGCTGCTGAATCTCCATGTCACTTCATCGGATGATATTATCACCACCAGCTTGTATGTCCTGATGCATTGCCAACTATATCTCTCTTTTCACGTTTTGGATGAACAATTGAACAAGTTATATGTCAATTGCTTGATGTGCTGATATAGGCAAGCCCTAGTACACGCTTTGTCTGCCGGTCTGCCCCCATTGTTGATGACTTGATGGCACCAGCAATGGAGCTGAAATATCAGTAACCTGGTAATGTATGTTTGTGTAATCACCACATTTGTCAGACAGTGAATAGGTAACTAAAACAGTGTGACAAAACTTGATTTGGTGCGGATGTCATTTCATTCAGCATTTTCAGTGCAGTATGCAAAATGTAAATGGGAAAATTAATCACATGCCCCATGTTACATGTGCTATAGGTAATATGGGACTAAGTTCATGGTAATTGATTATTTATCCCATCTTTCTTAAACCACTTGATCATTTGCCCTTTTGGCGAATAAATGCCCGTTTTGCCCCTCCTTTCTCTGTTGTGGTTATGCACCAAATAGCGGATATCGGGGCTTCGGGAGGCTCGAGAAGGGTGCCCAGAACCTATAACTTAAAAGAGGAGAGTGGTATAGAATGCGGTTTGTGTTCAATTTTGGCTCAAGTCTATTACATATGTCTAAAATATTCTCTCCCCATGGCGCCCTAGGGGTCATATTTATAGCTATAGAAGAGATTGCTTACACAAATATTTCGCTTAAGGTCTTTACTACCAAAGACAAATACATACTTTCCTTAGCATAGCCTTAGGGGGCATACCTTCTAATTACATGCATAATGCGCCTTTGCCCTGGTGAGCTAATTGGGCCAAGGTGGGGACCACTCTCTCAACAATAGCTTCTCATGGTAAAGGACTTCGTAACCACTAGACCAATACCATGTTGCTCGTGCTTTGTGATCCTTGAGATATTGTATGCCTGCGTTGTGTAGGTTGTCATATGTGTATTCCTTCGAGGCACCTCCGAGGAGTACAGTTGGATCTCGTGCGCCAGTGTCCACTAGCCGGGTGGCCTTCCCTGCGGGCCCACTTCCGCGAAGCCATTAGCAGGGGCATATGCTAGTGTTTCTAGCTAGGTGTATCGCGCTTTTGCTCCCTATAATGCCTCGGACACGTAATACACCGGGAGTTGAGCACGTCCTTCCTTCAGCACTAGCACCGCGTTGATGACTTGTGGAGTTGTTGCCAGATACAGCAGTAGCAAAACCTCTAGTGCCAAGCGTGCAAGCTTGGGGAGGTTTGCAAGGTATTAACACACAGGAAATCACTAGAGCAATGGAAAGTTTTGAAAAAAGCGGCCATGTGAAGACGTTTGTGTTCTTCTAGAGGACCTCGAGCAGGCTTCGTTCTGCCTCCAAGGCCAGATCGCCCCTCCCCCCCTACTAAGACCTATTTTGACAAGTCATCGCTGTTGAGCAGTATTATTTTTACCTCGCCACCCCACTTCGGCTTCGGCTTCCACCCTGCAGTGGAGGGAGGGGATGCTCCTAAGGAAGGGGCAAGGCCCTCGCTTAATGCATGCACATTCTAAAGTGGGCTCGGCGTGCCCACTTCGATTTGCCATGTGAGGTCTTGGTCGTCAATTACCGTGATGACCCCTCTAGGGGGCTAGGAGCTTCATGTATAAGATTTGGGTAAAACCAAATATTGCCTAGGCTTGCAGCTTGAACATATCCCTGAAGGAATATTAGTACGTCAGTAAGCATACACTCAAAAGGTATTAGAAATGTTCGGCTTTGAAAAGACATACCCATCGAAAGTATTAATGATCAAGAGATCTTTACAGCAAAATAAAGATCCGTACAGACCTAGAGAAGAGGGAGAGGAAATCCTGGGACCAGAATTTTCATACTTAAGTGCAATAGGAGCACTTATGTATTTAGCAAACTGCACTAGACCGAATATCACATTTGTCGTAAACCTATTAGTAAGGCATAATGCAGAACCTTCCAAAAGGAAATGGTAGGGAATAAATGATATCTTCCGATACCTTCAAGGAAGCAAAGACCTTGGACTGTTCTACTAAAAGAACCAAGATATGAATATGACTAGCTATGCAGATGTAGGGTACTTGTCAGACATGCATACAGTTAGGTCACAAATAGACTATGTATTTCTATGTGGTAGAACTGTAATTTCATAAAAAATCGTCTAAGCAAAGTCTTGTATCGACTTTAACGAACCACTCGAAAATCATAGCGTTGTACAAAGTCGCAGAGAATATGCTTGGCTTTGACGAATGATTCACCACATCCAACAGTCATATGGATTGAATATCGTACAAAATCCCATAATTATCTATGAAGATAATGCAGTTTGTGTTGCGCAAGTGCAAACAAGTTATGTGAAGAGTCATCTTACAAAGTATATTAATCTTAAGTTCTTTTTATGCTTATGAATTGCAATAGATGGATGAAATTAAGATATTGCATACTAAGTCACATGAAAATCTTGTAGATTTGTTCACTAAGTCACTTCTAGCATCTAACTTTGAAAAGTGTGTACGTGAATTTGGAATGATGAGACTTAGAGAAGTGTGAAACTCAGGGGAGATTCTTCTCGAGCTCACTATTAAAATTTAATCATAAAGATCGAGTACGCAAAGAATAAATCCTATAAATTAAATAAAATTAGGTGGATTGTACTCTTTTTCCCTTGACGAGTTTTCCGGAAGTTTTTCGACCAAGATTTTTAATGAGATAATTCGTACAACACAACATAACATATATCATATACTCTTTCTCTAATTTTTTTCACTGTGTTTTTATGGAGTTTTGATAAAGCATAAATGTATCGGATAAGTGCTCAAGGGAGAGTGTTGGGAAAGTTGAGCCTACACCTGCAAGTCTGCCCCATTGGTGAACACTCTCTACTTAGTCTATAAATAGGATATCTCAATTATTGTAAAATGTACTTATGAAAGATAAAGTAATAAAGAAGGAGTTCTTCTATCGCTCTTTTTGTTTAATATTGTTTTTTCTTATATTAATTTATAATTAATCTATCTTTTTTTTTGTCAAGGTGAAATTGCGCAGACTGAACTCACCAGTTCCTCACCAAAAACTACGACGGCTCGGTGGAATTCACGGAATCAGCCGAGCGGATCAGCGCGGCCCACGGCAAGGCTCCGCGCGCGGGATCCAAAAACTCGGATCACGTAGAATTCGGAGGGATCGGCCTGTAAAACCACATAAACTGAGGCCGAAACAACCCATACACGAGTCGTGCCGTGCGGCCCCAACTGGGAAAGAAACCGAACAGCCCGACACCACGGCCACGCCATCGCCGACGGATCGCCCAACGAGCAGAGCAGCGCCGAGATTTATCCCCTGCAGTTATCTTCCCGCCACAGGCTGCCGCTGGACCAACGACTCTTCCTACCCTCTGCAACTCGACCCACACACCCCAGCAGCACCAGCATGTGGTCGGGAGCGGCTGCAGCGGCGCGCACGGTGTCCCCGCTCCGCGCGCCGTCGTCCCTGGCCGGCCGGCGCGGCGCGGGACGGTCGTGTAGGCGGACGGTGTCGGTGCGGAGCGGGCTGTTCGACTTCGTGGGCGGGGACCTGGCTCGGCCGGACCTGGGGCGGTGGCTGGACGACGTGGAGAAGCACAAGGCGCTGGCCATCTACCCGCTGCACGAGGGCGGCTAGGAGGGCCGCTACCTCAACCGCCTCCGCTACCATGGCTACTAGTTCCTCGACCTCTCCGCCCACGGCCCCGGCGACCCCGAGACCACACTCACCAAGATCCGCCCAGTCTGCCCGGTCAGAACACGATTCCAATCCCAGTTTCTGCTTGCTTGTTCATGTTAGTTGTGATCCTGTCCTGACTTGGGGTGTTGAAGAGCGCTGCTGCAGCCTAGCCTCGGGAGGCAGCCAGTGGTACTTCCCGCCCGAAGTGGACTACAGGCTCAGCTTGCTGCACCCGTATGCAAAAGGACTCGTCGTCTGGATCATCGAAGCCAAGGTACGTAAGTCCTGATTTCGCTCTTGCTTGCTTACTACCCGATCGGCACCGCGCTCAACTCTGTATCTTGATTTTTTCCCCCCATATCAATGTGTCGTTTGAGTCCGGCCGTTTCCTTGATTTTCAGGTTCTGTCCAAGGCCGAATTGCAGTTCCTCGCCATACTCCCGGATCGCCGCCCCAAAGTCCGGGTGATTGCGGAATGCGTCAACTGGTACAGAAATCGACCTCCATCTCAAATCTCATCTCACTTAGAATGGCATCGGCAGAGCAGAAAAACAGGATGTCCTAACTACTCTGTTCCTATTTTATGCAGGAGAAAATTTGTCTGGAAACCACTCAAACAAATCGCGGGCCTTGAACCGGACCCAGACGCCGAACAATGAGCAAGCAATTGTCGACAGCAGCTGCAACTACAAACAACTCGCGCCTCATCTCTCGCGCGCCTTACATTCGTTTCAGCTTTGTGCTTAAGAGGAGGCAAGGAAAAGAATGTACATATACATTTTGGCTCAAATCCCAGAGGAGAATCGTGCATAAAATCTTTCACAACGATAAATCCAACAGATCATGGTTACTTGTGTGTTCATACTGTCAATGTGAGGCCTTTCAGAATTCAGATGCACGTGTAACTGTTAGAATGATCTCAGCAGGGCATTTGGCCCAACGGCCAAATACCCTCCCCTTGCTCGCGCATACGATCGGGCGCCGGTAATAGGTGGTGGGCCCTGTCGCCGCGCGCCATACAAAAGAGAGGTGGGGCGGGCGGCACACATGACGAGTTCACCGTCGCCGCGCGACTCCACCGACACTACCCTAAACCCGATCTGTTGAGGGGGCGCTCCAGCGACGGGAAGCTCCACCGTGCCGCTAGTTCGCCGCCGACCGGGCCTGCGCCGTCGACCCCGTCGCCCCGCAGCCGCTTCTTCATCTCCGACCGCCGCTGCCCGTGCGCAGTCGTCACCGACGAACCGAGATGGCCACCTCCTCCTCCACGCCGTCCGACGGTCAGTCTCCCTCTCTCCCTCTCGGTATCTCTCAAGAACTCAAATAGAAAAGGAGAACCCGCTAGATCAAACCCTAGGATCCCCAAAAGAATATCAATGGTATCAGAGCCATGATTGAACTCCCCATTTTGAACCCCTCTTGGATCGGTGGCAAACAAGAACAAAAAAAAAGAAAAGAAAAGGGGAAAGAGGGACTCACGACGCCTTGCCGGGGCGGCCGCGCCGCCGACGAGCCGACGCCGAGCCGCCGGGCGCGCCGCGCCGCCGCCGGGACCCATCGGCGCGGTGCCGTCGCGCCTCTCGGCCGCCGTCGCCGCCGCAGCGCGCTGAGGCCGCCGCCGTCGCCGCCGTGGCGTGCGCGCCGCGCTCCTCTTTTGTCGCCACCGCGCCGCCCATCGCCGATCCGTTTTTGCGGGTGAATGGAACCGAAATGCTTCTAGGGTTAGGGTTGGGGCGGGTTTTGTTCGGCGGTCTTTTCTCTGGCCGTGCGATCAAAATGAACGGCCGAGATGTCTGCGGGGTTTCGGCCGCGTGGGAGAAAGAAGCGCGCCTTGCGCGCGTGAAAGCTGGCCGCTGCACTCGGTGGCCGCGCGCGCTGGCTGGGCTGATTAGGCGCGCGTGTGGCCGGACCAGCCGCCGAGGCCGCGCATGTGGCGGCCGATCGCTCGGTACCGTGGTCGAGTGGGCCGCCGCCGAGTGGTGGCCACTGCGAAAGAATAGGCCGAAATGGCCATATGGGCCAGTGGAGCCGAAAGAATGGGCCAAAAGGCCGAATTGAACAGTAAATCCAAAATTGGATTTTTATTGATTATAATGATTTTCAGAAGCAATTTTTAATGAATTTCAATGAAATTTGATCCAAATTCTCTGTAAATTTTTGCACCAACGTGTTAATTATTTCCAGAGATTAAAAGTGTACTGTATATTGCTTCTGAATATTGAATTATTTTTTAGAATAATTACAGTTTCCGCTGCAAAAGATATTATTGATTGATTTTTTCATTATTAAATTCGAACCAACGGGAGAATTTAATTTTGGAAAAATAGAGAAAAATCCCAGATAATTATGATATTGTTATTTTCTGACCAACGTTGATAATGACAATATTATAATTTTTAATTGATGTTTTTTTATGCATTATTTCTATTTCTGCCCAACGGTGATGTAGATTTAATGTATAGATAAAATTGATTTAAATTGTATGTCGTATTTTGACCCATGTTGGAAATAAGGCATATAATTTTGCTGTTAACAGTATTATAGTTTCAATTGATGTTTTTATGCATTATTTCTATTTCTGCCCAACGGTGATGTAGATTTAATGTGTAAACAACTGTATGTTTTAATTTTAACCAACGTTGAAACCAATGCATGCAGTTGTTGTTATTATGTTTAATTGTTCTCATTGTATATGAATTGTGTCACCACACCGTGTCCCACAGAGACTGTGGCACCGGTGAGGGATGAAAATGAGGCTGATGCTGTTTGGCAGACCAGACAGAGGGACTATGCTCCCACAGAGACTGCCAACAAGAAATGTTTGGCTGTGATAAAGAACACGATTGAGCCTGCAATTGTGGGCTCAATCGCAGAGTGTGACACTGTCACAGAGTATCTTGAGAAAATAAAGAGTCGGTTCATGGCTCTTCAAAGACTTATGCTACACGGTGATTAAGCGACTTGTGAGAGAGGTACTCTGGAGGTGGCGGTGGCATAAGAGAGCACATGCGAGGATGAGCAACATTGCATCCAAGCTTAAACCAAGGGATTTGGCCCTCAAGGATGAGTTCCTTATTCATTTGGTTTTTGCTTCCTTGCCAAAAGAGTTTGACACTTTTGTTGTCAACTACAATATGCAGCCCGAGAAATGGGACTTAGAGAAATGCATAGCCATGTGTGTGCAAGAGGAGGAAAGAATTAAATCCTCACATGGTGGATCCATCAACTATGTGAAGGATAACAAGAAAAAGAACTTTAACAGTAACTTCTCCTCAAAGAACAAGGGAAAAGCCTCTGTCCATCAGCCCCAACAGAATAAATTTGCTGTAGACAAAGATCAGTGTCTTCACTATTAAAAGACGGGACACTACAAGAAGAACTGTCCTGATTACTTAAAGATGATAATGGCAAAGAAAGATGAGAACATTGCTGTGAATGTCGTATGCGATAATGGGAACGTCGCGTGCGAGAAAGTGAATGAATCCTCGTCTACGAATGTAAACAGGAAACGAAAGAGAACTCATAATGAATCGTCGAAATTATGGCACTGTCGTTTAGGCCATATTTCGAGGGGGAGAATATAAAGACTAGTTAAGAATGAAATTCGTCTTCCTCTATTAGAGTTCTCAGACTTAGAACAATGCAGAGAATGCATTAAAGGAAAATATGTAAAGAAAATTAAAAAAGACGCTAAAAGAAGCACAGGAGTTCTACAAATTATTCACACAGATATTTGTGGTCCTTTTCCTGTGAAAAGTGTGGATGGATATGACTCGTTCATAACATTCACGAGATGATTACTCCGTTATGGATATATTTATCCAATTAAAGAAAGAAATGAAGCCTTGGATAAATTCAAGATATTTAAGGCTGAAATTGAAAACCAACACGATTTAAAGATTAAGATAGTCCGATCGGATCGTGGGGAGTACTACGATCGACATACCCCATATGGACAAGTTCTGGACCTTTGCGAGGTTTTACAGAAAATGGAATAGTGGCCGATATTCCATGCCGGCGAACCTCAACAAAATGGAGTAGTGAAAAGACGCAACGTACACGATGGATATGGTGCGAAGCATGATGAGCTACTCCACACTCCCATTGAGTTTATGGATGGAGGCGTTGAAAACCGCCATTCATATTCTCAACAGAGTGCCTAGTAAGTCGGTGCCCAAAACAATGCATTTAATTGTGGACGGGAAGAGTTCCTCACTAAACCACTTACGTGTGTGGGGAGTCTGCTGAGGCTAAAGTATTTAACCCAAACCTTGGGAAACTTGATCCCAAAGCGATGAAGTTGCCATTTCATTGGCTACCTGAAAAGTCAAAAGGTTATCGTTTCTCTGTCCGACGGATACACAAAGTTTGTAGAAACGAGACACGCTGTCTTCTTAGAGGATGAAATGATGAGGGGAGCATGGTAGCTCGAGAGATTGACCTTGAAGAGAAGCGGGTGTATGCGCCCACTCCGATGATTCAAGAGCCATTCTTCACACTACTGCTGTCCATTGCACCGCGGTGCAAGACAACGTGGTGCCAACACTGTTATTGTTCCTCTGTGGCAACAATGAGTGAGAATGAGGAACTGTCTTTCAGATCCTATAGAACCTATTGCCACAGATGAGGGGAGCAACAGCAGACCTCAAGCAGAAAATGTATCAATTGAGGAGGCCCAGGAGGTCTCAAAGAGTAAGAAGATCGGCTATTTCGATGATTATCAGATTTATCATACAGAGGAATTTCAAATGGAGGATGATCCCACCTCATTTGAAGAAGCCATGAAGCGAAAATTCCTCAAAATGGCTTGAGGCCATGGAAGAGGAAATGAGGTCCATGAAGACTAATAAAGTGCAGGACTTGAAATTATTCCTAAAGGAGCCAAAAGCAGTAGGGTGTAAATGGGTCTACAAGACAAAACATGACTCCCAAGGGAATGTAGAAAGATATAAAGCGCGACTTGTGGCAAAAGGCTTTACGCAAAGAGAAGGGATTGATTACAATGAGATATTTTCTCCAGTCTCATGTAAAGATTCTTTCAGAATCATAATGGCATTAGTAGCACATTATGATTTAGAGTTACATCAGATGGATGTAAAGACGACATTTCTTAATGGGGATCTGGAGGAAAATGTTTACATGGCACAACCAAAAGGTTTTGTCGTGGAAGGAAATGAAAGAATGGGATGCCGCCTAAAGAAATCGATTTATGGGTTAAAGCAAGCTTCAAGACAGTGGTACTTGAAGTTTGACAGTACAATAAGAAAATTTGGGTTTAAAGAGAATGTTGAGGACAACTGTGTTTATGCAAAGTTTAAAGATGAGAAGTTTATCTTTCTAATCCTGTATGTGGATGATATCCTACTAGCTAGTAGTGATGTTAATCACATGGAAACAAAGAAGTTTTGTCCTCAAACTTCGATATGAAAGATCTTGATGAAGCTTCATTCGTTCTAGGGATCGAAATTCAGAGATAGAAACAAAGGGGTATTGGGACTGTCACAAAAGGCATACATAGAGAAAGTCTTAAAGAAATTTGGTATGCATAAATGTAGTCCATCACCTGCACCTATAGTCAAGGGCGACAGATATGGGGATTTTCAATGCCCGGGAACCGATATGAGATCGATCAAATGAAAGTGGTTCCATATGCTTCATTGTCGGAAGCTTACAAGTATGCTCAAGTGTGCACACATACGACTTAGCATTTGTTACTGGGTTACTTGGCGATTCGAGCAATCACGGAATAGAACATTGGAAATTGATAAAGAAAGTCTTGCGTTATTTGCAAGGAACAAAAGGCCTCATGATGACATACTGAAGATCGGATACACTCCACATAGTGGGGTATCTGATTCCGATTTTGCGGGAGATGATAGAAAGTCTACATCCGGATATGTGTTCACTCTCGCTAAAGGAGCTATATCGTGGAAAAGCTCAAAACAAACCGTCACTACATCGTCCACAATGTATGCCGAGTTTGTAGCATGTTATGAGGCTACGGGCGGTGAAGCGGCTAAAGAAGTTCATACCGGTTTAAAAGTGGTTGACGACATCAATAGACCACTTAAGTTGTGCTGCGATAATGAACCCGAGAACGTATGCCCACAACAATAAGTCAAGTGGTGCTTTGCCAAACACATTGACATAAAGTACTATGTTGTGAAAGATAAAGTTCGGGATCAAATTATAAGTCTTGAGCACATAAGTACCGCAAAGATGTTAGCGGATCCGCTTACTAAAGGCTTACCACCCAACGTGTTGAGAGAACATGTAGCGGCATGGGTTTTAAGGGAAAGCCTATGATTCTGGACTAAAAGATGGCCCAAAAGTTTAAAGTAACTATTTGAGCAGAGAGGTGTATTGTAGTCATTGAATCCATCGGCGATTGACCGTGACGATGAGACATGTTCTATGCACTAATCTATGATGGAATGTGTAAAGTCAAAAAGTAATTAAAGATAAAGTATAGATTGAGATCAAGGGGAGAATGTTAGAATGATCTCGGCGAGGCATTTGGCCCAACGGCCAAATACCCTCCTGCTGCGCATACGATCGGGCGCCCACCAATAGGTGGTGGGCCTGTCGCCGCCGCCATACAAAGAGAGGTGGGGCGGGCGGCACACATGACGAGGTTCACCGCGCCGCGCACCCACCGACACTACCTAAACCCGATCTGTTGAGGCGCTCAGCGACGGAAGCTCCACCGTGCGCCGATTCGCCGCCGGCCGAACTGCGCCGTCGACCCCGTCGCCCCGCAGCCGCTTCTTCATCTCCGACCGCTGCTGCCCGTGCGCAGTCGTCACCGACGAACCGAGATGGCCACCTCCTCCTCCCCGCCGTCCGACGGTCAGTCTCCCTCTCTCCCTCTCGGTATCTCTCAAGAACTCAAATAGAAAAGGAGAACCCGCTAGATCAAACCCTAGGATCCCCAAAAGAATATCAGTAACCACTGCAACCCAATTTTCAGCGCCGTAGGTAGACGAGAAGCCTTCATCTTGGTGTGGATCAGGAACGTCCTTACTGGTTTGCTCAATGAGCACCTTGCGTTCCTCTCTCAGCCATTGATAGTGCGTTTGCAAGAGCGTGTGAGATGGTTGGGCACTCGGGATGATGAGACGAGGCTAATTAAAGAGTGCGCTAAGATGAGCAAAAGCTGAAAAGAATCCACCTTTCGGTATTCATGGCTGTGGATATGGAAGAAAGGACTGCTTCCGCAAGTGCAACGAGGCAAACTGAACCTTACCACATCACACAAGCAAAGAACATTGCGACAACAGCAGTATCTCTGACTTTGAAAAACTAATGTATACAGGTTCGCTCAACAACCAGAAGTGAAAGGAAGGAGGCAAAGGTTCTTGCCAGAAACTGTATCTTCTTCATGTGCCTTTCCTATTTTCTAAATGCTGTGTTGAAAGACAGTTCCAGATAATTGCCTGTATCAGTTACCATGATTTACATCTAAAAACTTTTGATTCTAGCCCATTCTGGGCATCTTGAGATGCATAATAAGGATCCCCAATACTCTGTACCGATGTCTCAAAAATTACAAAGGGAGCCGAGCCTTTACCTTTTAAGACCTAGAGTACAATCTACAAAGGGTATCGAATGAAAGAATGGCTGAGCATGATCGCAAAGATCACCAAGCATATCACGTTGGTCAAAATGATTCTGCTGCCCTTGGTGACCTCAGCGGGATGCCTTCAGCGGTTGATCTGAGAGGAATTCCTTCAGCCGCATAGCCATCTTCATCTGCATGTTTAGGGATTCGGATAGGTAGAGTTGGTGGGAGACCTATGATGTCAAAGAGTGAGAAAATTTACCAACAGAATCTGTGCGAATTAAGAGAAGGGGGGGGGGGTGGAATCATACCGTCAACCATATCTTTTGTCTTGTGAAGAAGAAATGTCCCAGCGAGGATGGTAACAAAACCACACATCTCTGTCACAATTTGAGTTGGATTTTGACGATCCCAGTCCTGCATGCAAGTAGATTAGTTGTCCATAATATGTGTTGAGCATTTTCAATAATCACAGCAGGTTTCTACCGATATTTGTATCAACTGATAAGACAAAGGTGGCAGTTTATCAAGTTTAACAGAACCATTTATGGACTACAAACATATGTTAGATAATTTGGACAGATTAGAAGACTTGAAGCCTGATGACAGAATATTGACCACAAGGCTCGAGACTAGATGGAATATTGACCACAAGGCTCAAAGCTAGATGATTAAATATACTCAGAGCATTGTCATGTAGTACAACGGATTTCTAACAACAGCCAAATCAACTGACAAGACAACTACAAAGTTAATCAAGGCTCGAGACTAGATGATGGAATATTGAACACAAGGCTCAAGCTAGATGACTAAATATACTCAGAGCATTGTCATGTAGCACAACGGATTTCTAACAACAGCCAAATCAACTGACAAGACAACTACAAAGTTAATCAAGCTAAACAGTCATTTCTGAAGGACAAACATAGATATTTTGGATTGACTTGGGGGCTCAAGAACAACAACTGCGGCATGGGTCATGTTAGGTGCCCTTGGTTCGATGTCTACACTCAGGCAATCAAATTTAAACCATTAAATTTATGGAAAACATTAATGTCTTTTTTCCCTTGAATCTAATTTCACAATTACGCGCCTGACTGATCTTGACAGCAGAAAAAGAAACATTGGGGGTGTTTAGTACTTTAGTTTGATGTCTAACTTGCCCATGCTTTTAGTTGTGCCACACTTTCTTAGGCAAGTACTTGGTTCGTTGCCATAGTTGTGGCTTGCTACACTTTCTTAACTCCATGAATCCATGACCCATGCGTCATCGCAAATTTGGCCATGAACCAAATGGGCATCACTGACACTATGTATTGATCACCCAAGGAGACCCTAACTTGGAAAACATGGTATGGAGTGAATAGAAGCAGCATTTCTATACTCTTCTAAAGAGAACAGCATAGATCTTAAAATCATCCAGCTGAGCACAAATCAAGCCCTCAATCGCCAGTTAGCTGCTTCAAAACTTTGCGCTTGTCTTGTGGGGAGAGCATACAAGCTCTTTCCAGCGAATAGATGTCAATGAAGGAACACGGTCACATTTTTTAGCACTGCATGCTACAATAAGCAAAAAAGTGTTCCAGCATGGTATTATTCATTGTGGTACTACTAATAGAAGCCTCACAATTTTTTTTAAAAAAGAAAGACACTGGGGTCGACGTCATAATAGGCAATAGATGTTCAAGAATCAATTGTCCAACATCATATGATCAAATTATTGGAGGAACGGGAGCAATTAATAAGAAACAAGAAAGTGTTAAAAGTTTGATTCCTAATTTCCTATCTGCCCCAAGGAGGCTCAGGTATCTCCCTTAATTGTAATAATTCCTATCTGTCACACAAAGATGGCAACCAAAAAATTTTAGGCACCTTTTTTTTTTGGACAAAATAAAGCCAAGAGTACCTCTGTGCAAGCAAACAACCAAAGTTCGAAAAAGATAGTCCGACATTAATACAAGTAGCTGACTTAATCAAAGAACTTTAGGAAGTGACGTTTCTAAAAACAACTTCAATGCATGTTTTAAGCCTAAACAAGCAGTACTTAAAAGCAAGCAGTACTTAATTTTGTATCAAACTTGCAGTTCAAAAAACTAGACTAAGAAAGTCCCACACATAACAATGTAACAAAATGGACAAGCCCAAAGATGTTACCTTGAACATTATCACACTGGCCAGTATGGTTAGCGATGTAAACATTGTATAATATATCGGTGAAACAACTGCTGTATTGAATGTGTCAAGAGCCTGCAAAAAGCAAATATAGTAAGTTTAGGGCATTTACGAAGTTCTCTAGAACATTAAAGAGTGATGTACAAAAATATCAAGCCTGAGTTTTTAACGAGCAGAATCAGGTAGTGATGTGCTAATCTCAATAGCACTCGAGTGCTCATTATGACATATTAGAAGCATACTGGCTAGTGGCTAGTACATTGTCATGTTCCTTCTGTGCTAAACATGTTATAAAATATATGTGATACTAAAGTAACTTATCAGATATTGACGTATGCTCACTAACCAAGCACTTAAACTCTCCATTAACACAGAAATCAGTGTTACCTTGTTCAGATAGTTCAACTGTGTTACTATAGATGCAACAACAACGATTGTGAACACCCATGTCTGTGGATAGATTAGCTGGTTCATTCCGGAAAAGGTCAGTTTCAACGCTATTCCAAGAGCTTTCACACTCATGACCTGCCAAAACCAGCACATCAAAAAAGGAAAAGAGAATTAGAGCATAATTACTCAACAGTATCATGTGAATATTACACTGAGAGAATCACTCGCATGTGAAACACATACCGACAGAGATCCTACAAGCGAACAAACAGTAATATACACCATGATGTGTGTCTGACCATATTGTGGGATAAAGCGGTATATGAGAACAAAAGTTGCAGCAAGCACGATGGCTGCATAAAATAGAAAAGCTGCAAGACAAAAAACTAAAACCTTAGTAATTGTCTACTTGATGAGATAAATATATGAAAAATGTAGTCACTAATGTGTGAGAGTTAACTTGTCAACATCTAACCGGGAAAGAAAGAAGAGTACCGGGTTCAGTAGCAAGATCCCACACTTCTGCTACAGACTCAATTTCACGCTCCTGAGGGGCATGAAGTACAATAGTTGTTGAACCCACAACACAGAGAACACACCCAAGTATACCAAATATATGTAGCTTCTCCTTCAACATAATGTCTGCAAGAGCAGCACTGTAAGAGAAATATGTTAGAATGAGGGAAACACAAACTTCTGGAATTGTAAGCAGCAGAAATTATCAAGATTATCATGTAGGACCGTGTGAATTCTAGTTATTACCTAACGATGATGCTAAGTGCACCAAGTGGCGTTACCAGGATAGCAGGAGCAAAGGCATATGCTGCAAAGTTAGCAACTTCCCCAACAATCACTGGAAAACAACACTGGATACTGTCAATATCACATTGTTCAGTACTAGCACAACATGAAGACCTGCTTGTGGTTGTATCAGAAAGGTAGACCTACTTGTAATCATTCCTGCCCACCATAATGGTTCATACAAGTAAGAGTAACCACCAACACCTACAATAAAACCCCAATGTCAACACGGTCAGCCAATGAGAACAAACTGTGTTTGAAAAATCACCTAACTGAACAGAACTAAACAGTTTAAGAAGTAAAAGGGAAACAGAACAACTGTCCAGCAAAGGTAACAAACTAACAATCCATATATCCCACAGGCAATATTAGGTCATTGCTCCACAGTCCAAACATACTTGCAGCCAACAACCTCTCAGAAATTTAAATAACAGAGCGATATTCTTTAACCATGTTAAGAAGCTAATGCCATTCACCTCTCATAAATATTTTTTGAGAACATGCACAAGCTTTGCGTGTCATTTTCACTAAGATAGACAATAAATGGTTCAGGTACACGACGAGCCTCTATATCAGCGGACATGGGCTCAAACAGGAAACAAAATTAAGTGGCTAAGCAATGATTACTGTTAGAGTCGTGTACGAAAAGGATTTTGGAGATAGAGTCAGCAGTTCTATTCTTTTGCGTCAGCAGAGAAAGCACTGCAGAATTTTGCTGGTCATGTAATGCTTAGTACTGACCAAACTTTTAAGTTAAATCTATTATATTATGAAAACAAAAGCAAAAAGAAGACACCTCGTTCGCTCTCAAAGGATACAATTACCACGTTAAACGGAATAAAAAGAAAAATATCTACAACGTTTACCTTGGTAGGTTCAAATTATAACGGTGTAGATTTATAGATATAGGTATGAATACAACTCTATTATTCTAATACAAATATATATTTACATGTGCTAGCTTCCTATGGATGCGCCATGAAAAGGCTGAATCCTAAAGAAATACACGCGCACCAGGACAGAAAAGGAAAGCAAAAAAAAAAAGAGCTCCCCAGCTGAGTCGCCGGAATCATCCACGGCTCCCATGTGCCATTGGCCCCGATCGACGATCTCTCAAGTGCACTAGACGAGCATGTCATCAGAAGCATGCATGAAAGTATGTCATGCATCGATCAGATTTGTGCTGAGGGTCTCATAGGCTTAGCAACTCCGTATGTGCGCTTGCCTAATCACCAATCAACCATGTATGATGATGATGCTAGCTAGACCGTTGGAGCCAGCAAACGTGGCCACGGCTAAGCACATGATTGCGGTGTGGTAAGCAAAATTCAGCTCAAGATTGTGGTAAGAAGATTTCATTTATGCATGTTGTATGCTTATATAAGGTTATAGCTGTAAATTGCCAAGTGAAATATGTTTGTCGCCTGTCTTCATGCATGTGCCAACTACCAAATAGATGTGCGTGTGGAAGAAGGGATAGAGCCTGAGTAGTACTGCATGCAACAAACGTGAATAGCAGTCGACTAAAGGCAGATAGGAATAGGATTGATTCTGGTGGGACCAGAGGCGGATGGAGATGAGCCGCTGCCGTCTGGTCAATGTCAAGTCTGCCTATACGAATGTGTTCCCTGAAGAGGTATATATCTTACAAGTGCATGTTTAATTAATTATTCTTGGTACTTTCGTCGCAATAACTCCACTAGATCTTTATATACAATTTATCGTGCAAAATTTGGCTTCGGATTTAGGGCATAACAATGCTTTTAAATTTTCAGGAAAAGAGAAAGATTTGCACCACCTATTTTAGCATGTGGAAATCTCATTGTAGCTTTATTTGGACGTGTGGAATAGCTTTTAAGAATAGTAGACTTTGGTAACGAATATATATAACTCCAATCCTTCACATCAGTGGCGTAGCCAGGTTTCAAAACCTGTGGGGTCAACTATTATAAAATCTTTAGACTTTTATGAACTTGTAAATATTAGCACTAATTACGCATTTTTGCAAAAACCTGTGCGGTCAATTAACCCCACAGAAATAGGTTGGCTACGCCACTGCTTCACATGTACATTGCAGCACTAGATACAAGATAAATATGACCACATACGCTGAGAAGACAAACTACAAAGATCTAAGTTGATCATCTTGTCAGTCACAATAGACAGGAAGAAGTTAATTAGATAGCAGTAGGAAGCGGTCAAAAGAAAAAAAATCATGGAAGGAAAAGATCAGTAAGCGGAACAACTCTGTACTCTATTTCCAAATATAAATATATGCATTCTAATATCTAGCGCGCAGTTCTGTGGCAAATTCAGCTAGCATACTAAATTTAAAACTTGGCGTTCATGTAAACAAAATTTTGGTGTGTCTAGAAGCATTCGGCTAGATCATACTTCAATTACCATTCCTCAAAGAGGATTTGGCTAAAAAGATTTATTAACATTTTCAAATAATTCAAAAAACTTGAATAACCTAAAAATATTTTTTAAAAAAAACTCTAAAGCAACTATGTTACAACTTTTGATTGAAAAAGATAGAGGGATAGGGAAAAAATAAAGAAATCTTATACAAACACAACTGGAAAACAGAGGATAGGAAAACACAGGAAAAAAAATACAAGAATTACCTTTTGGACAGGAGGTAGGAAAATATGGAAAATTGTGGTAAGAATTATAAAACAGAAGTAGGTCTCGTGCGCTGCCTTGATCCTACGAGTGAAAGCTAGGTTGCAATGGATTTTTTCTACAAAATTAAAGAAAGGGTAAAATAATCATACAAAATTTTATGAGCCATTCATGCATTTCAAATGGTACGGAGTAGGGTAGTATCAATCCCCTAAAAACTATAAAATGTCTGGCCGCGCAAGTGCGCGGGGCACCCTGCTAATGTCATCATAGTATCGGAGAAAAACGCTCTGAGCTTGCTTCTGATCACTCAATATCTTTGGGAAAAAATTGATTATATACCCTCCATTTAGATGGAAATTGAGGATTTACCCTCCTGGCCCACGTGTCAGTGACTTATGATGACCCCACTTGTCATTGAGATGTGGAGGGTAAATCCTCAATTTCCCAACTAAAGGGAGGGTATATGATCCAATCTCATATCTTTGGTTGAACTAGCTGTGGATGTTACAGGACATGCATTCTAACAATTACCAACAATGTTCCCCTAGGCGCTAGGCGCTAGTCGGGCGGCAAACCGGCGCCTAGTGCCTAGTCGGGCTAGGCGGACGCCTCGGCGGGAAAGGCGGCCGCTTAGATGGGCAAAATCGGCCAGGCGGCCAAGGCAAGAGGCTGCCGCCTAGCGCCTAGGCGGGCTAGGCGGCCACCTAGGGGAACACTGATTACCAACCAAACTGCAAGGCAAGTATGCAACAGCATAGCATAGTAATGAAGAATAAGCGATAACAATGCGTCATTGCCATTAACTGTAACCCTCCAAAGAGGTAAAAAACCGACCATCTAATTCCATGCCGATAACCAACCCAATCTCCCGTGCACTCTCCCTATCCATAATTCTATTACAGATCCGAACGGAGATCATACGAAAAATCGAGACCCCAGCGTCCGCCCGCTCAGGTCGGGGCACCAAGCAGAGCACACGAACAACACACAAATCGGGCAACAACAAGCAAACTAGTGATGTCTCGATTGAAAGCAACGCAATAAAGTCACCTGCGCGGACGCCGGATGCGCCGGCCTTCTTGAGACCCTTCTTCTTGACGATGAAACTGGCTCCGATAAAGAAGCTGGAGGAGAGCGCGAGCACCAGGCCCTTGATGTTGTCCGTGGACATCCCGGTGTACGACTCCACCCAGCTCGCTCCCCCCGCGCCCGCGGCAGCCGAAGTGGACGCCTCCGTCGCCATACCCTCCACCCGGCGCCCAAATCCCCGGAAGCCTTACCTCCGGCGGGGTGCTCCGCCGCTAGATCGCGCGGCGGCGGCGGCGGCGCATGCGACGCGAGATCCGGATGCGGCGAGTGGAAGGCGTCGCGCGCGCGAGGCTCGGCTCGCCCTTCCGGCCAGGTCACGAGCGGCTCGGGCTCCGCATTCGCTGCGCTTTGGACTGTAGGGGGCAGCGGAGAGGACGGCGACGTCGTCGAGGAGGAAGTGGTGAACGGGAACGATGCGCGAGTCCACGCTACGCGGCCATTTCGGTATGGACTTGGCCGGCCAGTTGGCTCTCTCCGGTCCTACCAAGCAGGGGCGGACCAACCGGGGTCAGCCGGGGCTGGCGCCTTCCTGGCAACCACAATGGGTTGCACCTGTGTCTGTGAACGGCAGGTGCACCTGCGGCTCCGGTTCTTCAACATCCACAAGCGTTCCTTGATTGCAGGGACGGGATGGCCGTCTTGGTGCACGACCCGAAGACCCTCAGCTGGCGTATCACCGGCGATCTGGAACGGCGCACGCTGCTCGTCGGGAACGGTAGCACGGTGTCCGTGCGCGCCGATGGTATGATCCGAGGTGACTGCGTCTACTTCCCTGACTATGGTCAGTGCTACAGGGATCAGGAGTTCGATCGGACGTTCCTGCGTGTGGGGACTTTTGACTTGAAGAGTAGGAGCCTTAAGATGCTGAGCAAAAATAGTGACGAGCCTGAAAGGGGTTGAGCGTCGACTTGGGTTGCACCGTCCGTCTACTTTCGATGATCAGCATTCAGCTATACGTTAGCTAGCTAGCTGGTAATAAACTAATAAATCAAAAAGATTGTGAGATTGGTGCGATCAGTATGCTTATTGTTGCAAGTAGGACTTGAAAGCAGCGGAAACCATCGAATTTCAGGATATCTTAACTCAATTTGATTCAAATAAATAGGGCAGCGATTTGCATCTCTTTGATGCCGCTCAATCCACTTACCATGTGTGGTGGTACGTTGCGCTGCAACATAGGCTACCATTATAGAGTGTAGGCTCAGCCATACCTCGCCGATGGCCACCAGATCGGTCACCTCCACCGTGCCTCTTATCTCGTGCCACTCATCTCCCTCTATAGCCCACCGCTTCCCTTCTCTACTCTCCTTCCACCGCCATCTATCACCACAACCCGCTATAACCGCAATAGCGTTTTTCTATCTTTCACCAGCAGTACGTTAGGCTACCATATACCGGTAACTCGGTATTCAGTAAACCGGTAAGCAAGTCTCGTTAGCCTCTCCTAAATTTTGATCCAGGTCCACCACTGTTACCTAGCATCGAGGCAACAGGCAGTTAATTATTTCTAGCGTAAAACTAGACTTTCCCAGCTGGGCAAACAAGCAGGCCCAACCTTCCGGTCGGGTGGGCCGAATATACTCACTCATATTTATGCCATATTCTTATGCACTTTTGGCTTTTGACTTCTCCGAAAATTAAAATAAATGGGATGATTTTTTTAAGTGGATTCTCCAAACGGCTTTCTAATCCCAAAACTATATGTGTTGTTCATGTTGACGTCTCTGCCATCTGTTACTATCTTAAAAAGTATAGATAAAAGCAGTGGCGGAGGACTCGATAGGGCAGGTCGCGTCGCGCTGACCTTGATCTGGCGGCGAGGCGGCGGCGGAGGAGGCCGAGGCGGGAGGCGGCGGCGAGGCGGGAGGCGGGAGGCGAGGCGGGAGGCGGGCGGCGGGGCGGCGGAGGCGGCGCGGCGGCGGGCGGGGCGGCGGCGGCGGCGGCGGGCGATCCGCCCACCTCATTTTTTCCCGTCCTCGCCACTGGATAAAAGCTATCAGCCGTAGCAAAAATGAAGAGGACTTTACTCTGCCTTAGCAACTGTTCATGTGTTATCACTAAAAAGGCCTACTCCTGTGCTGTGCATTGCTAAATCTTGTCAACGGGGCACAAACCTTGCATCCTGCTGAGATCTCTGCCACCATTTGTCGCGCGACACGTCTTGCTCCTCCAGGCAGCACCTCTCGCGGTGCCAGCTTCTTCCTGCAAATTTGCCCATGGTCCAACCAGTGACAAGCTGAAAATATAACGGGCGAAGCCCTGAACGTTTTCTGACTAGTAACTTGGAATTAGCTCGTTTTGGTGTGGTGTAATGGTTGCTTGTCAGTACTACTTTCTTGTAAATACTGGTATCCCCAGTGTGTAAGAACATCTTTGCTTTCAATTAAGTCAGGGCCAGAGATGGTTAACAGACGACGTAGGATCATAGTGCATTTTGTGTTGAAAGCAAGCCAAGTTTCTCGTTTTCCATATGGAACTTAAGAGTTAAAAATGTATTATACCAGACAGTAGGGAGGGTTGGAAGTTGGATCTTCTCCAAAGACAAGTAATTCCGCGCTGTTACAGAAGAACAGTTCGTTCTGGTATGCGTTCGACAAAAGATCTGAACTTCGGGCCCATCCGATGAATTCATCACATGCAAGCAACAGCAGGATCGAGCCTCCATCTGATGGCTAATTAGAAAAGGAAAGATCACAATTAATCAATGATTGTACCACGAACCTACAACAAATTAAAGCTTTGCGTCGTTGGCCTCTTTAGGCATTCACATCTAAATCTAGTAAAAAAATGCTGACAATTCAGTGGGTAAACGCATATATGCGCTCCGGCCTTAGATGCATCTGATAAATTTTAAACTTGTGTAGAGGACATACACATGTGTATGCGTGGATGTTATGAGTGTGATATGTGTTGAGTATGTGCGTCTGCCTTGTACTGTAAAAAACTAGTTAAGACAATTACCCCTTTTTCGTTTCAAGCATATACAATAGACAATTGTTGTCTATAGTATCTTCTCCATATTATTTATAGACAACTTAGTAGTGGCAACAGAGACGGAGGGTCTCAGGACGCCTCTGCACCCCTGCTAGGACAGCCCCACTCTGACCCCGCTAGGCCTCTCAGGGTGAGATGCTCCTCTGTCCCGGTCCCCATGGGGACCCAACCCCATAGGGATCAAGCGGGGGATTAAAACACAAATTAATTATATCTTTTAAATAAATAATATGAGTTTATTTATTAATTTATAAGTAATTATAGCTTCAATATATATATATATATATATATATATATATATATATATATTCAAGTATTAATTCTATTAGACCATGTGAATAGGTCGTGAATTTAGTACTGATGAATAATTGACATATGGGTTATTTTAAAATTTGTGTTTGTGAAAGTTTCAGTCGGTGCTCTTTTGCAACATTGGAATTGGCATACTTCGACCATGGCTGAAGGACTACGATAGAACGACCACGGTAATTAGACCATGGTAATTCACTAATTCGACCACGGCAGGCATCGATCACTTCAAAACGACAATGAAAGAATGACCATGACATGTCGACCACGGAAGAACGACATGTCCACCAAGGTATTTTGACCACGTCTGTCTTCGACCACAGCATTTGACCACGCCAAAACGACCACGACATGTAATCTGTAGGCTTTGACCTCGAACAGTGAACCGGTCGTGAGCTATAGTTGTAATAGTTTAACTGTTTGTTTCAAATTTTTAGTGAGTAAAAAATAATTTTATTTGAAATAAAAACTTGTGTTTTGGTTGCTTGAATTTTAAATTTGAATTGCCCTATTTTTCTGCTTTTAAAAAGGCTTGTATTTGAAAAATAATTTAAGTAAAAACCTAAAACTATTATTAAATAAAGGATATTTTGAATTTTTATAAAAAAAATCCTAATTAAAATTAATTATTTGAGTTTATTTGGCTTTTATCTGGATTTTCTATGATTTTCTAAACTTTAAAATCAATTTTAAAATTAAAAAGTATTTTTAGTATAAAAATTTAAGACCAAATTAAGTTGAAAATATTTTTCCTAAGTCCAAAATGATTCCAGGAATTTCTTTGATTTTTTTAGAATTGTTAGAATTTATTTGCTATTTTCTGAGCCTTTAATGGATTTCTTGGGTTTTCTGCAAATTAAAAATAAAATTGTAATTTCAACTCCCCTTCCATCCTCGCTGGGTCGACAAGTGGCTGGTCCAAATCATGCCACCTCGCGCCGTTCCAAAATCCTCGCCATCCACACCCTTTCCTTTCCCTCTCTCGTACCAACGCGTGGGCCCCGCCTGTCATCCCTATTGCGCCACCCCCTTCCTCTTTCCTTCTTCTTCCTTCTTCCCTTTCCTTTTCCACTGCTAACCACCCGAATCACCCCCAGCCGCCCTTCCTTCTTTGCTCGCTCTCCGGATTCGGAAGTCGCACACCGCACGGGGTCAAATCCCCTTAATCTCGCGCCTCCTTTCCTTTCGCCCCTCCCTTCCATTTCTTCTCTGACTGAATCAGGGCTGACATGAAATCCGGCGAGCAATTGCCGCATATGAGCTCACTCTCGAGGCTATAAATGGGGCACCTAAGCACCCCCTCCTCACACCACCCCAAACCCTTCCCTTAATCATCTCCCTCATGTGCCTAAGTGCTCCCTCGCTGTGCGCCCTTCGCTTCCTAGCTCGTTTCACCACCAGTGAGCAATTTTAGCCATCCGAAGCCCAATCACACCCTGCCGTCAGCACGATCTTCTTCCCCATGCAGCACCAACCTCGCCCACCTCTTCGCTGTGCAAAGACATCGCCAGAGTGTCGTCTTTGTCGGGAGTCGAACATCACCGCCGCCAACTCTCACCGTCGGTCCTTGTCATCAATGCCCGAGCCTCGCGCGAGGTATAGCCAAGATTGCCGTGATCCTCTCTCTCCTCCTCCACTCGCCAGCCGCCGCTGTGCACCAGAACGCCAGTGACCATCGGTTTTCATGTGCAACCACCGCCCACGGCCACCTCAGACGGCACAACCCACGTGGCAGGCCACACAGTGCCATATGCCATGCCACGCAAGCACCTAGCCGCCTAGTAATCTCAACTGTGCCGCATCAACACCTCCGCCTTGTCATCTGCCACGTAGAAGCCACCTGGCATGCCACGTGATCAAATTAGCCCTATCAGTCGCCACGTAGGCGCCACACACCCCTCCCTGCCACCTCAGCGACCATTGGTCCATGGACCTGGTCCACTATAGACCGGGCCCACTTGTCAGTCTCAGGTCAATAGTCAACCCAGGGCTGACATCATACTTTTTTCCTTTAGAAAAATAATTCCAGAAAATTTGATTTATTCTTTTTCTCTCTTTTCAAACTTCTGAGAGCCCGTTCTCCTTCATCCTAGCTCCGATTGAACCCATTCAAATTTCTAAATTCATAAAAATTCTCATCTAAGTTCGATGGTGTGCTTTGAATCCTGGAAAGGCATGTTGTCATTCTCATCTAAGTTCTTTCAACCACTTGACTGTCCTACCTCCGAGAATGTGGGAAGCAGTCCCCTGCCAAAATAGTAATCCTCGAGTTTCTGCTGAAAAACTCGACAATTGCGAAAATTGTGCCCCTCTTTCCTATGAAAAGGGCACCATCTAGGCTTGTTGTTCTTTCACGTGGGTGCTTTGTTTTTTTCCACTGTCGGAGTATTGCTTGGAGTTGCGTGGCTCTTTTATCACCCACTGCTAAGACTTCCTTGGAATTTCCAGCCAAAGGTTTCTGCCCTTTGGCCTTGTTCTTGGACTTCTTGGCCTTCTCCTTCCTCCTACTTCCCTCATCTTGCCCTTTGGAACTTGGATTGACTTCATCGATAGTCATGGTCCGCTCGACCACTTCAGCGGCAGTCGCATAGCGGTCTGCCATCTCAAAGAGCTCAGCAATGTAGTTGGAAGATTCAAGGTGATGTTCTTTGTGAACCTCTTGTTGCGTACGCCTGCCTGAATGCCCTGATGACAGAAGTATTAGAGACCTCCGGAATCAAGTTACGAACCTGACTAAAGCGTCGAATGAACTACCGTAAGGTCTCGTTGCTGCCTTGGTGCATTTGAAGCAGGTCATCCTCCTGCCCAGGGCAGTTGTACGTACCCTGGAAGTTGGCCATCAGAAGATCACAGAGGTGTTTCCATGAGTAGATCGACTTGAATGGCTGGTTGAGCGACCAACATTGAGCAGATCCTTCGAGCACAATCAGCAGATAGTTTGCCATGGCGTGCTTGCCTCCTCCTGCTGCTCGAACCACAGTCATGTGCCATTTTTGAGGTTAGCCGGGATTGAGAGGTGGTAGTTTTGGTTGGCGACGAGGATCGGTTCCATAGGCAGGGGCATGGCACAGGGTGGCTCCGGTGAAGTTCCAACGGGATGCTAGGGTTTTAAACCATCTACGAGACAAGACGAACTCGGTGGCGGTGGTGGCTCTAACTAGGATGGTCTACACTAGGTTGTTCACGGTGACCCCCTAATGGTCAGCGGTGGCGCACGATGCTGTCAAGGAAGAGATCGAGAAAAAGCTCGGTGAGTTAGGCTATGAGTTCCTAGTGGCCTAAAGGTCCTCTGGTTGCTAGGAATTGAAAAGGCATCAACTGAATTACGAGATTGGGTGGAGAGGCTTACCGATGCAAGGGAGAGAAATGGGGCGATGCAGAGTGGCGATGGACGATTAGGTGGTTCTGATGAGTTGTGAGGAGTGACGTGGGGCTCTTTGTGATAGCAATTGGGATATAAAGGCGAGGAGAGGTGGTGGGAACAGTGAGGCGGTTCGACCGTGTCTCTTGCACGTGACTGAAAAGAGGCAGGGGTCTGCTGATGCTCAGGGAGCAGGGGGAGGTGGCACTGGCTTCCTGCAAGCGTTGACGAGGAAGTAAAGGCTGCGGTATGACACGGGCACACGACAAAGAAGAAAGGCGGTGTGCCGTGGTGGGGAGAGAGCACGGGCGCAAGCCAGCGGTGCACGAAGCGAGGAGGGAAGTAGAGTTGGTGGCTGATAGGTAGGACCCGGCGTTAGCTCGGTGTGAACGTGTGGTGGAGGCGGCCGCAATCCTGGGCGGGGACGGTGCGGCAAGTGGAGGTGGCTAAACAGGGAGTCGGTGGGGAGACGGCAGCACGCAGAGGCGTCAACGCAGGGGAAAGGCAGGGAACCAAAAAGGGAAAGTGCATTTTCAAGGGATTTGCTAAATTGGGAAAGAAAACCATATTCAAATGAAATTCAAGAATTTTTAAAATTTTTGGGTTGTTTCAAATCGTGAGTTAAATGTCCTGAACACATGGCTGTGGTCAGGCATTCAATTGCTATACCTGATCAGCGGCAGATTCAGCGTGGCAATACTGTTCCTCAACTGCGAAAGATGTGTTGTAGATTTCATTAATGAAAGGTGTTGTGCCATCGAGTAAGATTTCAATTATTGTACTTGCTTTTTGGCATCACATGCGTATTGTTCAACGCTGGCGATGGTAATCCTAGCCTCCTTTTGTTGTTCCTTTGTAAGACACTGCTATTAGTTTTTAGCAAAAGCTGGGTGATCCAATTGTCTAAAGTTGAAGGTCAAAATTTCCAAGTTAAAAGTTTGATTGTTTTTTCAAGGTGAAAGTTGGAACTTTTAGATAGAAAGTAGGATGGAGCCATGGAGGTAGCCACTCCCCAAGCAATGCAAAAAAGTGTTCTAACTTCTAATGCAGTTGAAACAATTTGTGTTTCAACTTTGAAGCCTTCTACTCGGCTAAGCATGCAAGCAAGGACGGAAGGGACGAGCCTCCATAAGGGGAAAGGGACATGCCAAAGGCAAGTAGCTCAACCAAAATTATTGAGAGTGGACATGCAAGTTTGTTATTAGCTGTACAATTGTTTAGGTCAAATTCTTTTTGGCTTATGGTTTTTCTCAAACAAACAAACGGGATATCTTCTCCATCGTCATTTTGAAATAGCTTATCAAGACAGATATTTGTTAGCCATATAGTAATTGTATGTTTGTATGTTAATAACATACTTATTTTTAGGACAGATATTGACATGATAAATGAGGGCAAAATATTTCTATCACAAAGCTTTGACATGAAGGATCTGGGAGAGGCTGATGTTATATTGAACATCAAACTTATCAGGTGTGAGAATAGGATTACTCTTACACAATCCCATTATGTGAAAAAAGGTCTTAAGCCAATACAGCTATATAGACAACAAGTCTTCTTCAACATCATATGATCTTAGTCTAATACTTTGAAAGAACAAAAAACTAGAAAAAGATTAATTAAGTTACTCTTAGATCATTGGTTCACTCATATACCTAGCCAGTGTTACCCATCCTGACATCTTTTTTGTTGTGAGAAAATTAAGTTGGCTTAAATATAATCCGATAGATGATCATTGGTGCGCACTTGAGCGGGTTTTGCACTATTTGAGAGGCACAATGAGCTATAGAATTCACTATATAGGGTATTTTAATGTACTCGAGGGATATAGTAATTCCAACTAGATATCAGATGTTGATAAGATTAAATCTATGAGTGCATATGTATTCACTCTAGGTGGAGCTGTTGTTTCATCAAGGTCGTGTAAACAGAACATTTTGACGAGGTCAACCATGAAAGTAGAACTCACAGCGCTAGACTCAACAACCATTGAGGCTGAATGGTTGTGTGAGCTATTGATGGACTTGTCGATGGTGGATAATCCTATTCCAGCTATCCTTATGTTCTGCAATAACCAAACGGTTATCGTAAAGGTGATAAGTGCTAAGGATAACATGAAGTCCTCAAGACACGTGAAACAGGCGACTAAAGACTGCCAGAAAATTGAGAAACTCTGTATTGATAGCTGTGAATTATATTTAGACAGCTAAAAAATCCGGCAGATCCCTTTACAAAGGGATTATCGCGAAACGTGATTGATAACGCATCTAAGAAGATGGGTTTGAGATCTATTTTAGTTACACACAGTGGTAACCCACCCTATATGATCAGAAAATCCCACGAAGTAGGTTCTTGGGGAAAATAAGCTATCTGTGTAACTGGAGAGTACACCTTAATGTTAATCAACCACTCAGTTGGAGATGCAATACTCTTATTAGTGTATGGTAGGATGACTTTTATCTTAATGTGTTTTGAGGCTCTAAAGAGCAAGATACTGACCTGTAGGGAATTCTTGTAAGAACACACCTATATAAGCCCGACTATTGGTCATAGTCCATAAGATGTGGGTACTCTCTAGGAAGCTCATGAAGAGACGTAAATGTTTGACCTATATGCTTCACCCGAGGAGTAACCTATCAGCTGCCAAGTATCATATTAGATCCTAAGTGAAACTTGTCTGCACAAAACTATCAATTCAAGGCCTAGTCCCTTGTCTAGTTGTGGATAAGTGTAGGTTGGGATTCTAGGTGGATGTTCAACCCTAATCAGGTCTCCACCAGAAAACTGGTATATTAACAGTGTTTAACGCAGTGAGAAATCTCTGGGTGCCATTGAGATCTGGTGGGTGATTGTTAGAGTATTTGGTCCTCAACTAAAATGGCCCAAATAATAATCCCCACAAATCACAAAGGCCCACTTATGCATGGCAAGTGGTGGGACTAATAATCCCTTTTGCTCACCAAAAGAGAGTCACACCCATTTACACAGAAGAGTGGGTATGGCCATGGTGAAGAAAAGTAAAAGAAGACTACATGTGCGGGTTCGCTTGTCTCGTCTTGCTTGTCTTTTTGCACTGATAACGCGTGCATTAGTGCAGACATTACAACACAGTAAATTATGTTTATTGTGTCAGTTATGAGTTCATGGTTAAAATGGAGGAGATGACCAGGAAATTCAACAATCTTCTGCTCTCCCCCTCTCATTCTCACTGTTTTTGCACTTAGCTGCTTTACGTTGGTGTGCACATGTGTTCGAAGAGCAATGACTCCGAAACCGTCGTCACTTAAGTCCTGCATGGGAAGGGGTGAATTAGGTTTTTAGGAAGCGCTCTGCGCGACTGCTCACTGCTTCTTGCAATTCTCTGATTGATCCCAGCACCTGCTTTGAGTAAAATGCCATTTTTTACTCAATGTGTTGTCTAATATATACAAGATTACCATGCTATTATTTTTGTTGTTTGGTAATCTGTTGAGAACTTGCATTATACATGTATTGCAATATGCGAATTTGTATTTCCTGCTGTTTATCTGTGTAAATCAGTCAGTAAAATGCATTGTTTTCTAACATCATGGTCGTTGCAACAAAATAAATAATCAAGATTCACGCATCTTGGCTCGGAAAGCAGAGTTAAAGTAAGAGCCTACATGACTAATCCAAAGTGGTCGAATGATGTCTCGCAATTTGCCTCTTTGTGGACAGTGATCCCCATGCCGATCTCAAAGGCATCAGCTCGGTGTCACGATGGCTGGACCGGGAGACGACCATCCTTCATCTCCTGAGCTGGAAGGTTATCACCTCGACGTCCTCCTACTTCTCATCTTGCCCTCCTCGGTTCCTCCTGTAAATATATTATAACCATCGATGGTCTAGTGACAATGTTGATTCTTGTGAAACAAATGGGCTGATTCAGGCATGCAGGACTATAATCCCAAAATTTGAACATAATGCATTCCATGCCGCTGAACCTTCGTTACCTTATTCAACTCGTCAGTTCTTTCTTTCTCAACAAAACATGCCAGTTCTGCACTACTAAATCTAACTTAACATGCTTCTACGAGTGAATGAGAAAACATCTCGTCTGATGATGTTAGCATTTGATTGTAAAACACTTTTTTTGCATTCCTCTTCTTCTCTCCTTAGTTGTTTGAAAAGAGAAATGAAAGGAGAAGGAAAAGAAAAGGAGATGCACGATGCTGACCATATCTCCATTTTCTGGAGGTAAAGCAACTGGTTTGTGGCTGCATGGACATGACAACACTACTTTATACCTTATAGTGGTATTTTTAAGTATTTTATCCATATGTATCAAGCTTCTCAGAGTAAATAGGGCTTCGATTTGATACTTACTGAGCCTTTGATAAGGAAAAGGGCGAGAATTAGCGAAACCTGCATAAAATTATGTCCTACTTAGAACAAGATTTTTTTTAAAGATTTTTATAGAAACTAGACTGTTTCTTAAGAAATTCAATTGAAATTCATGCTTTGCTCTAGAGGTAGCCAAATGAGCGGCACGGCTCGACACGGCACATACCCATATAGGCACAAACCTATTTGGTCTGTTACTTAGATAAGTCGTGTCGTGCCGGTCCATGAGTTGAGGCATCAACCAAAGCATGGCCTAATAACCTCACAGATCGTGCCGGACCAGCCCAGGCACAGTTAAATTTTGAAAAAAAACTAAAAAATCCTAGAATATATATAATTCAAAAGGACAATGCAAAATTATATATAGTTATAAAATAAGCTATATAAAATTTAAAAACTGCAAAATAAAATTATACAAAAATATTAAAAAAATAAACGGCCCAACAGACTATATCATGCCAGATCCGACACTGTTTATGTCTTGTCGGACCAGAAAAACATGGCCTATTTAAGTTGTGAGGTGTGCCGTGCCTGGGCTGACACGGCCCATTTGGCAACCTTTAGTTAGCACACTGCTGCTCCTCGCCCAGGCGCCTAGCAGGCCGCCGCTGCAAGAAAGGGCCGAGTTCGTTGTACCACCCATGTGGCCAGGTTCGCTGTCCGGCTTCATCGCGGCCTCCGCCGGCGCAACCGTCCGCCCGCGAGGCGACAAGCGCAAGCTGCTGCGGCTCGCCGCCGCCGCCTCGGTGGCCCCTCCAGGTCCCTATCGCTGCATTGGCCATGAGTGACCCGTGAATATATTCGCCCCCGGAGCCTTCGTGATGCCCCCTGCGCCTGCCGCAGCACCGAATGTACTCTGTGCTATCCCGAATATACTCCGCGGCGCTCAGCCGTCTGGACCTACTAATAGCCTCTCTCCCGGGCGGCCACAATGGCGGCAGGGCCTCGCGGCGCCAGCGGCGGGACGACCGGAGCAGGAGCAGCGCCACCAGCACCCCGGTCAGCACGCCCATGTCGATGTACTCCGTCATCGGCGCTGGGGACGACTACGCCACCCCCGCCACTACGGCGGGGGAGGGGGCCACCCCCGAAGGCGGGGCCGCGGCGCCGGTGACCGTGTCGCCGCTGCTGCCGCCGCCGCAGATGGTGATGGTGGCGCTGGACGCGACGCGGGACCACCGGGAGGAGGAGATCAGGATGGCGCTCATGGGGCTGGTCGCGCGCGGGGACATACTCCGCGGCCGCGACTCCCTCGTCGTGCTCGGGGTGCTCCACGCCATCATCAACCCGAGTGAGGGCCACGCTCCCCTTTTAGGCCATTCTTTCCCATCGCGTTGCCATCTCTCAGCCCTTTTAGTCCACTTAATTCCCTAATGTTACAACTCAAAGAATATCTTGAGAAGCTTCCAATTCAGTTAAACTACCCAAAATGCTGCGTAGTTGCTTGTTACATTATCGTGCGTACTAGAATTTAAGTGTCACAGTGGAAGTGATGCTGCATTCTCTCTAAAAAAACATTGGAAGTGATGCTTAATTTCCCTCATGCATATGTTAACTTTACATTCAGAAAACTGCTACACTGCAGCTAGGTAGTAGTTCACTTTGCATTCATGTCAGAGAGATGTTTGCATAATGTGCCTAATGCCATTGTATTGGCCGTTGGTTCAGAGAGATTGTTCGTTGACCTCACTTTGGAAGTCATAGGTTCTTGGCTTCACAAATGGTGTAATGACAACATGGCAATGAAGGGGAACAAACAAAAAACTGAACAAAAGAACAGAACCGAAAAATTAAGTGCCTTTTGTTCAACAAACTATTGAAGTCAAAGTTTCATTTGGAAACATATGATTTGATATGGCACAATTAGAACCTTCCTACCTTGTTTCAGGCATAGGCTCCTATCCAAGAGGCATTCGGCAAACTGATGATATGTCCAGCATTTGTGTGATCTGACATTGAATTTCAATGATAATATTTCTGTCATGTACTATATCCAAATTTATATTTAGCTGTGCTTCCATTATATATAAAATTTTGCAAAGTCTATACTTTGAAGCTGTTATAATTAGATCAAAATAATGGACGGCTGGTGCAATCTCATCCACCTAGCTAATCGAAGTTGTTTGGAAATGTGGAGTCATTTTTCAAATTGAATACTATAGATGAGCATTCCTATTTCAAATTAACATTTGCATTTACTATAAAACTTATCCCTTTTGTCTTTTTTGTGTGCTTAGTGGGCTACCAAACTAAAGCATGTACTGATTCTTTTGGCGGGACGGGCTCGCGATACATAGGTGATCAAGCCAGGATGAAAGCTGAATTCTACCAAAACAAGCTCCGCCATGTTGTGGAGGAGCTCCACAAATTTGGGGTAACAATACCTACATCTATTTCATACAGAAATAAAAGTCATTTTTAAGGAACAAACCATATTTATTTTCACCCCGAATCCTTATTCACTTTCTTTGACAGGATAATAAGTGCTTCGTTAGTTAGATTAGCAACATTCTTGAAAATTGTAGTTAGATTCTGATGCTCAGTGTTTTTTATTTCAGATTAGTGTAACCCTGAAAGTATCTCCTGGATCACCAGCAAAGTTTGTCATTGTCCATGAAGTTAATTCCAGCAAAGCTGCTTGGATTGTACTTGATAGGTTCGTGGGTCATTTCTTGTTTAATCATTGTTAACAAACTAACCCTGATGGAAGTTTTTGATGCCTGTGTTGGTTTAGTACTTGAGGAAGTATTGATTTTATAATGAAAATTTTAGGCACTTCAGGAGAGATTTCAAGCACTTAGAAAAGCACATTGCCTGCAAAGTTGCAGTATTTGAGGATGGCTTATCAGTGCGGGTCTTGAAGGAGATTCGAACGAATCCATCGAGCAAAAGTGTGGGAGAAGTGAAGGCCATGCAAGTCTTAGCAGTGTTGGTTGATCTGAGTTCCAAGACACTAGATACTGATACTAACAGCATGTCGATCAAATCATCTCCTGTAAGTTACTTAGCCTCTCTAAGCAATCACGAGATCCACGACACCTCAAGTGTGATTGGGAGCAGCATGCCATACTTCACACCATCAACGAGCGCCATGTCTCTCACAATGATCGACGAGACTGAATCCTTGTCTAATGGTATGAAATGTTTCTACAACAAAGCAAAAGCATACTAGCGCAAGCAGGTTATGTTTTTATTAAATGTTAAAATTGGACACTGCACTGAAAAGGAAAAGAACAAGGAAAGGAAGAAAGGAAGCTATTTCTGCTCAGTAATGCCTAAAAAATATAGCAAGCCGTTCTGGTAGTTCACTCAGACAGAATTCAGGAGCTTATACTAAAAATTAACTGCAGTTTTACCTTCCGATAGTTGATGTTACACAGGCCATGCACCATGTCAAATTTATCTATGATATTTGTACTCCTGTGTTCCTTTCAGGAAAATGTATTGAAGGAAACATGATCCCCCACTATGATCTATCAGAACGGCCAGTTCTATGCACTAGTTGCGGGCTAAGAACAGTTCTTTACATCAAGGAATCTATGAAATTCCACTTCTCAGAGATTCAAGCTGCAACATCTGACTTCTCAAACGAGAATCTGCTGGGTGAGGGTGGATTTGGTTATGTGTACAAGGGCCAGCTCAAGGATGGCCAGGTCATTGCAGCCAAGTTGCGCAAAGAAGCTAGCTCACAGGGCTATAGCGAGTTCTTCTCTGAAGTACAAGTTCTCCACTTTGCCCGGCACCGAAACATCGTCATGCTGCTTGGGTATTGCTGCAAAGAAAGCTACAATATCTTGGTGTATGAGTATATATGCAACAAATCCCTCGAGTGGCATTTATTTGGTACGTGTTTGGTTTATATTCATAAAATGATTTCATATTAAGAAGGTGGTGACGGACCAATTACTTTGCTTGTCACTTGGTGAAATAGACAAGGAGGCAAATTTACTGGAGTGGCACAAGAGGTATGCTATTGCCCTTGGTATAGCAAAAGGGCTGCGCTTTCTGCATGAAGAGTGCCGTGCCGGTCCAATCATTCATCGGGATTTGCGCCCAAGCAATGTGCTGTTGACACATGACTTTGTTCCTATGGTAAGCTGGAGAATTCTAGACCTCACTACTTAAGGTACATTTCAAGATGCAAATGCCTTTTGCTCTCTGATTGTAATTGTATACACCATACCTTCCACAGCTTGGGGACTTTGGTCTTGCAAAATGGAAAGCTGACGATGCTTCTATCCATACAAGGATTCTGGGGCAATCAGGGTTGGGACAAACTCTAATTCTTGCACTGCTATCAACTCATTCTTCCATTTTATGCTACTCTTTTGCTGTTGTCTTTCTGACAATGCCGGCAATTTATTGTCATGTGTTTCAGATACTTGGCGCCCGAGTATGCTGAATACGGCGTAGTTTCTGTTAGGACAGACGTTTATGCCTTTGGGATTGTTCTTTTCCAGCTGATATCTGGTCGCAAGGTGCTCGACGAACGTGTTGGACAGTGCACACATATATTGCAATGGGTATTCCTTCTCGTGGATTCTTATTGTTGTTATATCAACCTGCTTACAATACACCTGCACCATTCATTTTCTGACACATCTAAAATTTTCAGGCAGAGCCTTTGGTTGAGAGTCTTGCCCTACACGAACTAATTGATGAGCGCATTGCCGACATGTATGATACATATGGGTTGTATCATCTAGCCAGAGCTGCGTATCTTTGTGTCAGGACAAACCCGGAACAGCGGCCTTCTATGGGAGAGGTTGTTCGTCTTATTGAGCCAGAAAATGGGTATATCAGGGATTTGTCCCGACAATTCATCCCACATTTCACAAAGTGAAGCAGTAGCAGGGAAATCTTATGTTCCGAGTTCGCTACTGAAGTTTCTATATGCTTGTACAAACTAAGCTCAGGAATATCTCCCTCACAGGTGAAAGAAATAAGTCTAAATTACCCTGTAAACTTTCGGGGTGCATTTAATCTACCTCTGAACTATTAAACCATCTAAACAACCCGTTGAACTATGTAAAACTTGTTAAGAAATTGATGAAGAATATACTCCGCGGATCGCTACTGAAGTTTCTATATGCTTGTACAAACTAAGCTCAAAGGAATATCTCCCTCATAGGTGAAAGGAATAAGGCCCTGTTTGTTTCCACTTAAAATTATTATAATCTAGCTTATAATCATAAGTGGAAACAAACAGCCTAGATTATAAGGTAACTTATTATAATTTAATAGCCCAGATTATTGTAATCTAATAAGCTCACAAAAGGAGCTTATTTCAGCTTATAGATCCACCTTTTATCTTAAGGACCATAAAACTTTAGGAATATTACCCACCTTTGCCATTCATCCATCCCCCAACTCCCTTGCCTCTCTCTCAAGGACATTGTAGTCTTTAAACATTCAAATACAACAATCCATAACTCTGATAATCCAGGCTGCCAAACACTTGACATCTTATTTTCCACCAGCTTATTATAATCTAGCTTATATAATCTCCCACCTATAAGCTAGATTATAATAATCTTAAGTGGAAACAAACAGGGCCTTAAGATTATGATAATCTAGCTTATAATCATAAATGGAAATAAACAGCCCAAATTATAAGGTAACTTATTATAATCTAATAGCCCAGATTATTATAATCTAATAAGCTCAAAAGAGGAGCTTATTTCAGTTTATAGATCCACCTTTTATCTAATGACCATAAAACTTTACAAAAATTACCCACCTTTGCCATCATCCAATCTCCTCCCGTGCGCCTCTCCCATGCGGGCGTGCGGCTCCTTCCGCTCCTCTTCCAATATCCTTCAAATACCCGTCTCCAAATCTTCCTCTCTCTTCCAATCTCTGTGCGGATCCCATCTTGCAATCTCCTCTCCTCTTCCAATCTTCCAAAATGGATCCGCAAGATTTTGATGATGCGGAGGCCGCCTTGCCGTGCGCTTGCCTCAAGGATTCCCTTGCGAAGCTCGTGGTCGCCGAGGAAGTCATTTGGGAGGCGGCGCTGCCGAGGCGCCGCGCCGGGCGGCGTCGGGAGGGGCGTGGTGCGGGGGCCGGAGTCGCGGAGGCCGAGGCATCGTGGTCGGCCTAAGCGCGGCGGCGGCTGGGCCCGGCGTCGAAGGCCTCGGGCGGCGACACGGGCATGGGCGGCGACCTCGGGGCAACGACCTAGGCTTGGCGGCCTCGGTATGGGCATCGCCACGGGGCGGGTGGGCACGGAGCGACGCGCGCGCGGTGGTGGGCACGGCGCGGCGCGCCGCCGCCGGCCTCGGCGGCGGGTTGGGCACGGCGCGCTGCTGCGCGCCGCCTCGGCGCGCGGGTGGGCACAGAGCGACCCTCGGGGGCGGCGGGCTGGGCACGGGAGCGACCCTCAGCGGCGGCGGGCTGAGCACAGGAGCGAGAGAGTAATTTGTTTGTAAGAGCATATTTGTACGAACATATGATCATGGATATTTGAATAATTTAGCTTTTCTACCACTTATGTATTCAAATTCTTATGTTACTAATGTTTTGCAAGTCCAAACTAATAAAAAATATGTCATAAAAGAATAAATAAGTCACCAAAAAAGGTCAAGGGCATTGTAGTCTTTAAACATTCGAATACAACAATCCATAACTCTGATAATCCAGGCTGCCAAACACCTGAGAGCTTATTTCCCACCAGCTTATTATAATCTAGCTTATATAACCCCCCACCTATAAGCTGGATTATAATAATCTTAAGTGGAAACAAACAGGGCCTAAGTCTAAATTACCTTCTAAACTTTGAGGGTAGTCTAATCTACCTCTGTACTATTAAACCATCTAAACAACCCGTTGAACTATGTAAAACTTGTTAGGAAATTGCCGAAGAATAGATAAACAGCAATACAGTCCACAAGATCAATTACCAAGAAACACAATAGATCATACACATGAGACACCAATAGACAGAATATCAGGAAGATTTTATTAATTCTCAGATCTCTTTACATGGTATAATGTCTCTCTATTTATTGCCTAAACCTCTTAGGGGTAGTTCAGGTATTTGTCCCCTACATTTCGAAGTGGTGGTAGCGGAGCTGGCGCCTTAGTCGAGGTAGACGCGCGAGCGCTCCGTCCCCTACCCTTCGAGGTGGTGGCGCGAGTGGCGCTGGCCAGTAGATCTTGTGGCGCTCTGTCCCCTACCTTTCGAGTGGTGGCGTGAGCCGCACTTTAGTCGAGTAGACGCGCGGCGCTCCGTCCCCTACCCTTCGAGGTGGTGGCAGCGGAGCTGACGCCTGGCCGAAGTAGATGCGCGAGCGCTCCATCCCCTACCCTTCGAGGTGGTGGCAGCGGAGCTGACGCCTGGCCGAAGTAGATGCGCGAGCGCTCCGTCCCCTACCTTTCGAAGTGGTGGTAGCGGAGCTGGCGCCTTAGTCGAGGTAGACGCGCGAGCGCTCCGTCCCCTACCTTTCGAAGTGGTGGCAATGGAGTTGGCGCCTTAGTCGAGGTAGACGCGCGAGGTTGGGATCCGCGTAGTTAACTTGCTCTCCGCGGGACCCGCCTCGCGGTTAGCCTCTGTTAAGGGTTATCGGTGCTTTGCGTGATGCTCGCGAGTATAGGCTGTCGCTACGTCCCATGCCGACTTTACAAGGCGCATGCGGAGGCGAGCCTCGACTACCTTTTGCGCGATCGCTGTAAGGTGTATGTGGAGGCGAGCCTCTGCTGCCTTTCGCGCGATCGCTGCGAGGTGCATGAGGGGGCCAGTCTCTAGCGCGTTTTACCAAGCCTCAAGGTGCAAGGATCGTCGACCACGCATTGTTTATACTTCGGAGAGTACGGCTAGGGATAATACCTATGCGTGCGCGGGAGCGCCCGTGTCTTATTTATACTCCGTAGAGTGCGTGAGACTATCAGCCACGCCGTATTTATACTCCGGAGAGTACGCATAGAGATAATACCTATGCGTGCGCGGGAGCGCCCGTGTCTTATTTATATTCCGTAGAGTGCGTGAGACTATCAGCCACGCCTTATTTATACTCCGGAGAGTACGCATAGAGATAATACCTATGTGTGCGTGGGAGCGCCCACGTCTTGTTTATACTCAGTAGAGTGCGTAGGGACAACATCCGCGTCTTGTTTATACTCCGTAGAGTGCGTGCGGAGACGGACCTCGACGCTACGTCTTATTTAGAGTCCGTAGACTGCGCGCGGAGGGGGACCTCGACGCTACGTCTTATTTAGAGTCCGTAAACTGCGCGCGGAGGGGAGCCTCCGCGCGTTGCGGGCGGTGAAGTTGCGTGCGGAGGCGGACCTCGACGCTACGTCTTATTTATACTCCGTAGAGTGCGTGCGGAGGCGGACCTCAGCGCTACGTCTTATTTAGAGTCCGTAGACTACGCGCGGAGGAGCCTCCGCGCGTTGCGGCGGTGAAGTTGCGTCGCGAGGCGGACCTCGACGCTACGTCTTATTTATACTTCGTAGAGTGCGTGCGGAGGCGGACCTCAGCGCTACATCTTATTTAGAGTCCGTAGACTGCGCGCGGAGGGGAGCCTCCACGCGTTGCTGGCGGTGAAGTTGCATGCGGGGCGGACCTCGACGCTACGTCTTATTTATACTCCGTAGAGTGCGTGCGGAGGCGGACCTCAGCGCTACGTCTTATTTAGAGTCCGTAGACTGCGCACAGAGGGGAGCCTCCACGCGTTGCGGGCAGTGAAGTTACGTGCGGAGGCGGACCTCGACGCTACGTCTTATTTATACTCCGTAGAGTGCGCACGGAGGCGTCCCCCACACGTCTTAGTTTATACTCATACCCGTGTTTTTCACGGAGAGTGCGCGCGCGAACGCGTGTCTTTGTTTATACTCATGCCCATGTTTTTCACGAAGAGTGCGCGTGCGAACGCGTGTCTTTGTTTATACTCATGCCCGTGTTTTTCACGGAGAGTGCGCGTGCGAACGCGTGTCTTTGTTTATACTCATGCCCGTGTTTTTCACAGAGAGTGCGTGCGCGAACGCATGTCTTTGTTTATACTCCTAAGGAGTGCGCGCGAAGGTAATCCTTCGCGCGCTGTTGCGGGGAACAAGACAATTTTTTGGCAAACGGTGAACTTTATTAAATTCCCGTTTGTGCGGGTGAGCGATTACAAATGATGAGGTACTGATTACTGACCGCTTAAAGACGGAAATGCCGCAGCTGTCGTTGCCCAGAGGTGAGGCGGGGCATGGCGGGAGCCTCTGCTGCTAGGGCAATCCGCGCGGGGGCCTGGCGGGGTGTTTTCCGGGGCTGGCAAGGATCTTCGCGCCTGTGCACCTGGCCTAGGTGTCTCGACGATGCTCGCGGTGCAGACCTCCGGTGCCGAGCTCTATGTGCCGAGCCATATCTTGATCGCTGTGGACGGTGATGATGGCCCGCGGTCCGGGGAGCTTCATACATAGGAAGCCGCGGTGTGGGACTGCCCCGAGAGAGTTTAAGGTTGGCCACCCCAATATGGCGTTGTAGGGGTAGGAAATGTCGACAACGTCAAAGGTGGCGTCCTCACTCCGCACATTATCGTCTCGACCAAAGGAGACCTGGAGGCATAGCTGACCAAATGCCCGCAGGGGTTGCCCCCCGAAGCCCTGCAATGGGATGCCCGAAGGGCCCAATCGACTTCGGGGGATCCCCATCTGATCGAAGGCCGCTGCGAACAAGATATTCGCGGAGCTTCCTCCGTCGACCAGGACGCGCCTGACTTCGCATCCTGCGATGACAACCTGGACGACCAGGGGATCTTGGTGGGGGAATTCCACGCCTTCAGCGTCAGCGGGCGTGAAGGTGATTTCGTGTTGTGCCCACTCCGGTGGCGCCTGCGCTGGGTATGCCGCAACGTGATGCAACCTCCTCGCATAGACCTTCCGCTGTCGCGCCGAGGCGAACTCCAACGAGGAGCCCCCAGAAATGACGTTTATGACCCTACGCTGGGCCCCTTCTGGGGCTTGCAATTGCAGGAGGCCCTCCCGAGGTTGCTGCACATGGGCCTTCCTGGGGTTGCATTCCTTGGTCCTGGGGGTGTTGGACATGAGCCACGACGGGCGGGCACGCCTCTGGGTTTCTGTCTCTGGCGACGCTCTGCCGGAGTGCTGCGATGGTGGTGCACGCACGCGTGTCGTGACTGCCCCGACCGTGGACTTCGCACCACTGCCTATGGTGCTGGTCGTTGTACTCTTCATGGGCTCTGTCGTCGTGACCCCGCCCGCGCCCCCGCCCCCGGCCGCGGCGCCCTCTGCCGCCTCGACCAGCAGGGGCGTTATCCTCGGAGCCACCCTCGATGTCAAAGACGTAGCGAGGTTTCTGAGATTTGCGTTGGTCGCGTTTGGGCTTGTCGCCCGACGGGTCTTTGCGACGGTTCCTACTTGCGTTTGCCTTTCGAGGAGCCCTCCTTCGGCGAGCCATCATTTTTGCCGAGTCCTCTGCCTGATTGGCATCGGAGTCGTCGCCATGTTGCCGCCGCGCGTCCTCCTCCGCTCTGGCGTACTCTTCCATCTTGTCAAAGAGTTTCGCCACCGTCTTGATTGGCTTCCGCGCGTTGTATTCGGCCATCGGGCCCAGGCGGAGGCCTTGTATCGCTGCATTGATGACGGTTGTTTCATTGATGTCCTTGACCTGGCAGCGTACCTTCGTGAAGCGCTTGAAGTAATCCCGAAGCCTCTCTGAAGGTTTTTTGCTTGACTGCGAAGAGCTGGTCCGCATCGACGTGCTCGACGTAGTTTCCTTGGAAGTTGTTGTAGAGTTGGTCGCGGATCTGCTCCCACGCGTAGATGGAATGCGGCTCGATGGTGAAGAACCAAGAGAGCGCCACCCCCTGCAACGTGAGGGGAAGTCCCTTTACCTTCGTGGTGTCATCTCCGCCAGCGGCTTCGATGGCGGTCTCGTACACGCGCACGAATTCCCGTGGGTCCGTGTCACCTTTGTATGCTTCGATGACACTTGGGAGCTTGAAGTCCTCCGGCCATGCCGCCTGCTGCAGGCCCGTGGAGAGTGGGGATTCCGGGTCCACGCGTCGTAGTGGGACGCGGCTGGACGTGGGGGCATCGCGGCTATCCGCCCTCTCCGGTGTGGGCTCCGATGCAACCACCGGTGGGGTCTGTTGGCTCTGAGCCTCTTGCATGTCCCGCACGGCCCCGCGGAGATCCGTTAGCTCCCGCTGAAATGCGCTGAGGGCCGCCAGCAGGGCGTTCTCCACCGCGGGCGTGGTTGTGGCCATCAGCGCGCCTGGAGGCGCGACCGGAGCGACGGCAACCACGGCCTGCGCTGCCAGACTGCCCGCAGTGCTGGCGTGAAGGACTCTGGAGCCGGGGACGAGGCCCGCGCTACCGCCGGAGCCACTCACCGTTCCTGCACCGGGTGGGAGAACGGACGCCGTGTCGGCGTGGGCGCCGGCATCGCTACCTCCGGCCACCCGAGCGACGCTGCCGGCGACTGTCGCGGTACCTACAATGGGGTTACCTGTCATGCGTGGAGCGGTTTCGACTGTCGCAGCGGCGGTGGCGGGGTTTAGTGTCGCGGCGGTGGTGGCGGGGTCGATCGCCGCATCGTGAACACCAGCGTTCGCGACCGTCATGCCCGCAGCTGCCAGCGCCGAAGCCCTGGTGTTGACGCGAGATTCCACCGCTCCCACTTTCTTCTTCTTCGCCGTCGACGATGAAACTTTCTTTGGTGCCATCCTTCTTCGGATCTGGAGGCTTGCTCTTGTCCTCCCCACGGACGGCGCCAACTGTTGTGGTTACAGACCAAACAGAGAGAGAGAGAGAGAGAGAGAGTATGGTAGTGGAGAGTTAGGTGAGCAATGGCTTAGGGTTTCTCCCCGTGGCCTGTGCTGTATATATATCCACATGGGGAGTGCTTTTACAATAATACCCTTACATCCGAGTGCTCCCCTTAGGGGCACTTATGTGATTATGTACGTCCTATTTTGGGCCTTACATTCCTCTAATAGGCCTGCTGGGCTTAGGTGGGGACCACCCCTACAACAAGGGTAATCAACCCTAATGCCACATTTCTTTAGGATGTGACTTATCAAAACCTTTCAGGGTCTTAACATTTAGCAACCATCTTTGAGTGGTACTATACAACCAAAAGTCTACTCTGCAAAACTAAAAGCATGGTCATACCACCACAGAATCAATATAACCAGTCTTAATTTTGGCACTTAGGAGATTAATAAATTTGCCATTAACACCAATGTATACGATACCTTCATGGTAATAAAGGATATCACCACTCCATTAGCTTCTGGTAGGAGATGCACTTCATATGTGCTTATGTGGCGTACTTTTGGTTTTTTAATTTCCTCATTCCATCCTCTCGGGTCTTGGATGGGTCCTTATCCACTTCTAGGAATTGCATAATCGTTGTTGTATTTTCGATCAACTGGTGATTTAATTTCCCTTCAGGGAGATATTCTCTCTTCTGTGAGATATTTTCTTTTCTAGAAGACACTCTTTTTTCGAGTAAGAGTTTATCAAGTATGAGTTTTATATACATATATACATGTTGCAATTTACTTTCTGTTTGAAACACCAAGTCCTTCAAGGATCGAGCTTTGAGTCGCTTCAGGGATCTCATCAAGGATTTTTAGAATCCAATAACTGCATATCTTATTCATGTCATCTGCCAGAGTTATTATATAACGGAACATTTATTTCATTCATAACAGGAGAATATCGATCTCTTTAGGATCCTTAAACCATCGCTTTCACCACCTCGTTATCTCATAATGGCTCATCAAGTCTGAACTAACAAGTTCCAAGACTTTTATCTGTGATTATGGGTCGGCCTCAATTGCTTCCTTTCATTTTCTTTACTCGATATAAACACTTTAGGTGCTCGCCCATGAACTTTGTTCCTAGATTTATGTTCTCATATGAGAAACTTTAGCAATTTCAGAGGTAAACTGGTTGTTGACAACTTTTCTCCAAATATTCTCATAATTGAGTGTCTTTTAGTGTTAACCAAATCTTCGTCATTTCCCAAACGAAAGATTATTGGTCGTTCCATGCTCCCGAGTATTGAAAATATATGCGCGCTTAATTACTGGGGTTTTCATCTTCATGATGAGCCTCTTCATGAGGTATTTCACCTTCAAGGTGATTTCTCTACTAGAGCATTTAAGGAGTGTTTAATGATTATCTTGACTAGTGTCAGTAGACCTTAGATCTACAGGTATCCCCGTGGACTCTACATCAATGACCCATAAGTCAACTTCACAAAGATGGATATACTGTTCAACCCGGGGTATTTCAAACTTAGCGATATATTTACTTAAGTAAATACTATACAACTCCTCCATGCAATGGAAAAGGAAATCTAGCAGTCTCCTCGCTTCTGGCATATAGGAGTATCAACTAAACTTAAATTTAGCTTGATTAGTGTGTGAACCTTATACCAAAGATCTTTCTTCAGGAAATATCACAACATTAAAAGATTTTGGGCAATTTTCTCTCCCTAATACCGAGATTTGATCTTGCTTAATAGCATACTTCAAAATCCCCTTAGTATGGACACACGATAAATAGAATGTCATATCTAATCTGATCCCAGCTGCTGGTGGTGGCCCAAATTGTGTATGCTACAGTGGTGATATTATATGGGAAATGATTGGTTCTTCTAATACGCACTAATCCATTGATTGTGGTACTTTTTCTTAATGAGTGAGCTAGACATTTATTAATGTAGTTGCCTGAAAAATGCACATCTCTACTATAGGTAGACTATCCCAAATATCTTGTGGGCTATTAATCTGTGACAACAGAAATATTCTAGCTTCTTATATATTGCCCAATATTATGATCCAATTACTCATACTTCTGATTTAAAATTTGGATCACTCAAAACTTTAAGTTTTGCATTAATGCAACATGTTTTGACCTGGTCAAGAATATTATGTTTTGACAGCATGATATACATTTTTAGGATGCTCACAAGAGTATAAATATAACACTGCCATATAAAACACGACCATAGATTAATCTACATGGAATATAATATATTCTGCTGGAATATAATTCTAGATTAACCTCCTAGATGGAACACTTATTCATCAGAAATATGTGTGATTAATTGGAAGGTTATTTATATGCTGGTTATAATTTATGATGCCAAATAAGTACGACATATTTAGATCATTTGGGATCATTAAAATCCAATAGGTCATATAGTATTTTTGAGAGTTATATTTTCTTCAGGAAAATGGCTATAACTTCTGGTGGCATATGTACGGCAGCTTCATGTTACCATGCAATTCCCATTTATGTGGTCGCATGCTGGCGACAAACATATTACTAGGGATAAATCAATTACCTTTTGAGGGTTGTAATGATTTTTGTTTGCCAACAATGTGGATTACAGTTTCAATTATCTCTCAAATAAACTAGATTATTTATAGCTTCAAGCTTATTTGCTTCTGACTTTGACCTAGGATATGCCTCAAAGGTTTCAATATTTCTCATATGCCCATCATATGCCCAATTCCTCCCCCTTTTCATGCCAACCATAAAATTCTAAGTGACAACGCCTACTTCTAGCATTTGCTTTGAATTATCTTAGAGTTTTAGCAATAAATTGCTATTATACTACTTCAAGAGTAACATTTTATTTGGCGTAAAACCAATATACACTTTGGAAGATGGTGTTATATATAAAATTCAAATCTTTAGGGTTCATAGCATTTTCTAGTCGAGGTGATCCTTCTGGGATTTAACATTTGACTAGATTCCTTGTGTCTTTAAGAAGGACACTTTTCCTATTGCCATCTGGGCAATAATGAACTGAGGCATATCATTCCTTTCAAATGTCAAGCATAATATTTACAAATGTTATTTCATGCATAATTAATCATTTAACTGCAGGTAAGATATGCTATTAGCAATGTGTTCTATTGAGCAACTGTTCAGCAGGAGTAAGGCTTTAATAGAACAACTTAGACCAAACACATTTATGGCATCTAGGAAAATAATTATCTAATGCCCGATTTTAGCCTAAGGCAAAAGATAAGAGGTGCTCTTTATGAGCAAGATCAAACTTGACAGGAAGTTGTATCTATACTATTGATGCTACTCATGTAGGAAAAATGACATCTAAATGAAGCTAAGGGATAACTGGGAGGATGCTACTGGTTTCCATATTGTTCACCATGGCATACTCTTTCTTGTAAATGCACCTACTTATTGGTAACATACGAGTTACCTAAACTCAGTCTATAGACAAAATGGTGCAAGACAGAGTAACACTCACGTGGGGACTTCAGATCCTAGAAACAGAAATACTAGTAACTTTTTATAGGTTTGGCCATTCTTTTAGAGAATTCCCTTATGCCCAACGGATCTAAATCATATAGTCATTCTTCAAGGTAGAGTAGAGACAATACCTCATAAAGTATAAAGTTTTTACCTTTCAGCGATAAAAGGGTACAGCTACGTCAGCATCAGGCATGACATTAGCATGACTATATGATAATGAAATAAGCTTGGGTGATACAACTGCAACCATTTAGGGCGTGCGAATATCAACTTAGTGATGCCCAAAGTCTTACAATATTCATGCAATTTCCTACATATTTATTTCTAGTAAGTAATTTCAAGTGCATGAAATGAGTGCAAATAGTAAAGATTTACTTTTGTCAATTCAGTAGATAATTTATCATTTTCTAGATTTTTCCTAGCAACCTTTGGGATTTTTTTGATAATTATTAAGGCATTTACGTAATTTTCAGAATTACTAACCCATTAAATAAATCCCCAAACACACAATGCTAGGAAATAAACCATAAAAGAAATACGATGCTTCCAAGGTGTACTAGGTCTAAGGTTTCACAAATTTACGGAAGCTCATATACCTAAAACCATGTTTTAGGATTTTCTAGAATTTTCTACCAATTTTTAATGAATTTCTACTAATTAATAAGCAATTTTTGGAATTACTAATAAGTAGAAATAATATACTGAAGAAAGTAAATCTAGAAAACATGATAGTATCAAGTGCCAACAAGATTATAATAAAACTCATATAATTCAAGAATTAAATTCTTGAGGGAGAAAATTCAGTCTAGTGGACTTATTTGTTATTTTGACAAACTTCGGGGTCAAATTTATAATATTGCCGCTCTTTTATGCAAACCTTTCTAATATGCCTGAACTCCAGGGGCCAAATTGAGAAATGACCGGCTGGAAATTCATTTTTTCTTCCTCCTCCCCTCTTTTTTATTCTTGGCCCGAATTGGGTCCATTGGCCCATTTGGCTTCATGGCCCATGTCGGCCGATGGCTAGGGTTTTAAACCCTAGCCACCGGGCTCCCGACTTGGCGGCGGTGCTAGATGTGAGGCGTGGGGCGGCCGCTGGGAGCAAGGCGTGGAGGTGGGCGGTGTCTCCAGGTACGGTGTCTTCAGGCACGGAGGCGAGCCGTGGAGCCGGGTGATGGTGGCCTACAGGAGCGGCGGCCGGGCGCGGGCGTTGGTGGAGGGGAAGGGCGAGTGGCGATCGGAGCACTGCTTTGGACACGCACGTGGCAGCGAGCGCCTTGGGTGTTGAGGCGGCATCAGCTTCCGGCCGACGACCTTAGGCACAGGGGCGTGGAGGCGCCGAGGTGGCGGCGGCAGCTTCAGGTCGAGTAGTGGTTTCGGGCGGTGCGGCGGCAAGGATTTGCTTCAGGCACGACGATCGGCGGTGGGCTCAAATGACAGCGGCTTCAAGGAGCCGATCGATGGCGTCCGAGGCTGTGCGGCGGCCGATGGTTGTTTGCAAAATTTTCTTTCGATTTCAATCTAGATTCTGATCTGAGATGCGATCTAATCTATAGACTAGATGATCCATCTACTAGATTTCTAGCTCTAATACGCAGATTATAGATCAATCTATGACCAAGAGAAATTAATCATAAGATCAATCTAGGTATGTCATCCTAACTATTCTGGAATTAATCTAGATTGAAATAATAGAGTCAATGTACAAGAGATTGGTCCGTGATTTGTATACAGTATATCTTATAGAGCGAATCTTGTTAATATTATGTTAAGAAATTGATGAAGAATAGATAAATGGCAATACAGTCCACGAGATCAATCACCGAGAATAGATCATACATAGGAGACACCAATAAGAGAGAACATGAGAAAGACTTTATTAATTCTCAATCTCTTTATATGATACAATGTCTCTCTATTATAACTTAAACTTCTTAGGGTAGTTCAGGTATTTGCGTGGAACCTTTTAGGTTTCATTACAACCCTATCTAAATAACTCTTTAAGGCTATTTTGGGTGGTTTTGCTACCATGACAGATGACATGGCTGTGGCCTGTGGGTGTGTCATTGACTCAGCAAATCAAAATTATAAATATTTCGTACGCTCGTGGCCCATGTGTCTGTGTCAACTCCCTTCTTCTTATATCTGTCTCCCTCCCTCCTCTCACTCTCACTTGACTCCTGTGGCCGGCGGCGGCTCCTCCCTATTAGCCCTTGGCGGCTACCTCCTCCTCCCTTCCTTAGCTCTAGCTGACCAGCTCACTCACGCCCGCACGTCCCACCTCCCATCCCCCATCTCCCCTACCTGCGGCCTGCCTACTTCCTCTCCCAGCGCAGCGCCGCCGTCCGCCATCCACCCTCCTCTCACTACCGACCGACTGGCTCACTCCCATCCCCTATGCCCATGTCCCTCCTCCATATGCTTGACCGGCAGCACCGAGCAGCTCAAATCGCCGGCCCACTTCTCCCATCTCCTATGTCCCCTGCCGCCTCCCTCCTCCCATCCCCCATGTGGCCATGTCCCTTGCTTGCTTGCTCCCTTCTCCCGTCCGCCCGATCGGCAGCACCGAGCGGCGCAACACAGCACCTCAAGTCATCGACAGCAGATCCAATCGCCACCACCGCCTCTAGCAACAACGCCGCATCTTCCTCTGCTTCACTTCCTCCCCCAACTCCTCATGCTATTGCTCCGATATGGTTTATTTCTTGGTGAAATTGTAACACCTGTTGCTATCTTTTTCCTCCCGTTTCCTTTCTTCCCTTTCTTTTGTTTGCTTCTTCCGTACATATAACACTATATATTTGAGGACTTACTAGTCCCCTTTTTATTGCATCATGCTTATCTTTGTAAATGAAGTGTCATCTTCTATAATGTTATCCATTTCTGTTTCCTGGTCTTTAGTTTTTCTCGTGCTTACTGTGTATGTGTAGCTGTTGAAGAGTTTGGTCTGCAGGATGCAAAACTAGGAACTGTTCATATATTTGGTATTGTAGCATGATTTTTTTTTCCAAATTTGGCCAATAGACACATTTATGTAAATTTAATCCCATTCTCGAGCTCGACAGGCGTGACAAGAGGCACGTGTTTTCTACCGTGCTACCAGAGCTCGGCAGGAGACGGCGATAGCAGCAGGCAGACCGAGCATGGCAAGTGACGATAGGGCGCAAGAGTCGGCATGGCATATAGGGCTATTGAGCTACCCTGGCTCGGCGGGTGCTGGCCTCCGGAGGCCACTTGCCCCATTTAGCCCTTTTTATAATGACTGGTTGAATGCTCGTGTTTTGCTATGGATAAAAAAAATCATCTATTTTGTTAGAAATTTTTTTAGGAAGGTGAAAGGAGAGTTGGGGTGGGCAGATGAACCATGACTACTAACTCTCTCTTTTAAATAGTACGGATACATTTATTGTAAAAAAATTGTAGTATTAGACCATGTCTAACCTGACATAACACTTCTAATGAAGGTGTAAATTACATGGGGCGTAGAGTTTTGTTATGTGCATATATTAGCCTCACGATACAAATGTCAGTATGCACGGAACATCAATCCCAACTACACTGTGAATAGGGCCGTAAAAAGAAGCTCGAGGTTCGCGAGCTGCTCGAGCTCGGCTCGCTCTAGGCTTAATTCAAGTTCGACTCGAGCTCCAAACGATCCGAGCTAGAGCTTGATCCCAAGCTCGCGAGCTTCAACGGGCCGAGCTCGAATAGCTCATGAGTCTCATGCTTTTTTACAACCCACCTACATACTAACTCTTATCGAGCTTATTCGAGCCAAACTCGAGCTCGAGCTATTCTATTGTTGAAAATTAGTGTATGTTGAATTATTTTTTTTACTATTATCGAGTTTACTCGAGCCAAGCTCGAGCTCGAGTTTTTCTTATTGTTGAAAATTAGTGTATGTTAAATTATTTTAACTGTTATCGAGCTTATTTGAGCCGAGCTTGGGCCGAGTCGAGCTCCAGGCTCGCTTGAGCTCAGCTCGTTTACAGCCCTAACTATGAGACACTTGTGGGCCTAGTCTAATAGAAACGACATTGACCGAAACTGTTATAGTTTGGCTCATGGAGAATGACCCTAGATCAAAATATTGAAACCGTAGGGCACCGACATGGCGTGGCCAAACTCCGGGCGGTGTGGATGTGGCTAGTTATCACGGTAGTGGCAGATATAATTGTAGCTCGGGTTGGCATAACAACAATACGGGTGGTACTTACTACCGAGGTGGACCATCTCCTCATTGTTTCTCTCTGATCCTCTACCTGTGGAGCTCATCATTGTTGGTCCTCTCGGTCTAGAGCTCCTCCCACAACTTGCAGGTGTATTTAGATAGTGTGGATGCAAATTTGGGTAGGTATTGAATACAATGGATTCACCTAGGGGCAGATCTAGGCCCAAGGCTGCCACGGCTTTAGCCTTGGGCCTAGAACCAAAAGCCCACAAAGCACTATAAAAAATATATAATTTACATGGTACAAAGGACCTAGTCCACAATATACATTGGCCCATCCTAGACCGTGGGCTAATTTTGAATCCGCCCGTGGATCCACCCACTCGATAAACTTGCAACCCGTGGTCTACAAGCAAGGCGAGGTGACTGCAAGCAAGGCGAGATGACTACAAGCGATCCATACGTGCAAGTATAGGTAGGTAATGAACCGCTTACCATAAACAAAGGGTAGCAAAAGAATCAACATCCTGAGTACGTGTTGTCGTCACAAACTTGCACCACCACGTGAAGGTTGGTGCTTGCATTACGACCAAAGCTTAGGATGAGTGGGTAGTCAAGGAGGGGATTTCTAGGCGTGTACAACTCCCTAGTTTCGAGTGGTAGATTGGGGCTTGGGGGTCGAGGTCCAAGGGATTGTAGATGCTTGTATCTTCGAGATAAGGGTCATGGCCTCGAAACCTAGCCCGTGCCCATTGCCCCTTCCCACGTCTTGAGTTTCTAGCCTTGTCTGTCATGCTTCAGTTGTCGGAGTGTGATTCCCTATAATACAGGAAAGGATGTGTCCATGTTCGCATGAAATTTACATTAAAAGAATATGTCAATAGCTATACAAAAATTATATTAAAAGTTACATAAAAGTGTATGACAACATTACATTGAACTTAATGTACAACACACAGAAATTTGCCTTGCAAAACATTACTTCATTGAGAGTTACATTACACGACATACTGACCTTAAAAGCATGAATGAGTACACAGGTGTAGGTGCTACAAATCACGACGTTTATGGGGCGGCTGATGAAGTGGGCCTATTTGGGCAGTTCCTCATGAAGTGCCCCGCTGTCGGTCTTGCCAGTTGGCCACATTGAATGTCATCCATGTTATTGCAGATGTGGTAGGGCTGACATCTTCTGCGCTCGGTCTACTTCAGGGCGGTGTTCGATAACCACTTCACTTCCCCTTGCCAAAGGTCCTTGTAATGCGTGTCCACCCTGTAGGAGTTAAACTCAGTATTCCAAGTCGCACACAAATGATGGATGCCGTAGTACTTCGAAATGTATTGCACAGAGTACTGCTGCCATGCAGCGCACGTGGCATAGACATGCGAGCAAAGCTTGTGAAGGAGTTTTGGCTTGTTGCATGTGTAGATCGCTACTTTGCTGATGGTGCATGCATGCTTGTGGTCAGCTCTGCTGTGGCCCATGATGTGCCTCTCCCTTAAATGGATCTCGAACTTCTTCCTTACCCCGTCTATGGTCCGAGTGATGTGCGAACGAGTTTTCCCAGTTTTCTGCTCCACGTATACTTGTATCACTTCTAAGAGTTGTTTCCCTTCATCCAGATGCTTTTTTTTTGCAATCATGGCTCTGTTAACAAAGTAATCAACGGTGAGGTTCCAACTCTCGTCCAAAATTACTGTGATCGGGAGAGAACGCACACCCTTCACACCATTGTACACATCGGACATATTGATCATCATAATTCCGTACCTTGCACCATCTATGTCATGAAGCAGGGACTATTTTTCCAGGTCAAGGGCATGGAAGTTGATCCATTAGATGAACTTGCCCATTGCTGTGGGAGCGGCTTGAGCTGTGGTCGGTTTTGCTCCCTGTGACTCCCTCACATGCCTCGAGGTCTCTTCGTCAAGCTCTCACCATATTATGTTGAATTTGGATCTCTAGTTCTACATGCGGAGCTTCTTGAATTTTTTCATCAACTCCTTGTGACGAAAACATGTGTGGAAGTTTGCCACAAATGCCTCATGTACCAATAGGTTCTCATGTCGTTCCACTGGAAGGATGGTTGAGTCTCTTGCTGTATGGTGCATTCACGTAGCTTGGCTCAGAAAGCAGAGTTAAACTAAGAACCTACATGACTAATCCAAAGTGGTCGAATGATATCTCGCGATTTGCCTCATTGCGGACAGTGATCCCCATGTCGATCTCAAAGGACATCAGCTCGGTGTCACGATGCTTGGCCTAGGAGACAACCATCCTTCATGTCCTTAGGCCAAACGTTGTCACCTCGACGTCCTCCTACTTCTCGTCTTGCCCTCCTTGGCTCCTCCTGTAAATGCCTCTTTTTTTGGCTTTTAAAATATACTTTTCGGTTTTTTTATAGTAATTAGCTCTCAAACAGAGTGACTTTTTAAGGCGGAGTCTACAAGTTAATTGTAGTAAACACTGTAGCAACTTTATTTATATCGGTCAAAACTATATGTAAATTTCTGTTACTTCGTACTCTTTCATGAACAGACCAAAAGTTAAAAGTCGCAGCCAAAAGTCATAAGTCAAAGCAAAAAAAAAAGCCCAATATATTATAACCATCGGTGGTCTAGTGACAATGTTGATTCTTGTGAAACAAATGGGCTGATCCAGGCATTCAGGACTATAATCCCAAAATTTGAATATAATGCATTCCATGCCAATGCCATATAGAAGACGTTTAACTAACATGTTTTTGTTGAGAAAGAAAGAGCTGACGAGCTGAATAAGGTGATGAACGTTCAGCGGTACCCTGCCAGTTCCGCACTACTAAATCTAACTTAACGTGCCTCTACGAGTGAATGAGAAAACATTTCGTAATGTTAGCATTTGATTGTAAAACACTTTTTTTTTATTCCTCTTTTCTCCTTAGTTATTTGAAAAGAGAAAGGAAAGGAGAAGGAAAAGAAAAGAAGGTGCACAATGCTGGCCATGGTCCCATTTTTTTTTCAGTTTATGGCTTATGTCTTCTCCAGAATAAACAAACGTGACGACTTCTTCATAGCCGTTTCAAAGCGATTTATTAGGACAGCCTTTTCAAAGCGGTTTATCAGCATTCGATTTGTTGCACAAACAACCATGCTAAAGCCAAAAGCCATCAGCCACAGCCATAAGCCATTAGCCGCAACCGAAAAAAAAGCACCACATATCTCTATTTATCTGGAGGTAAAGCCACTGGTTTGTGGCTACATGTACATGACAACACTACTTTATACTTTATAGTGGTATTTTTATTTGGTCTCTCCAAAAATGCAAAATTTTCTCCCGGGTGGCCATTCATAACAGACTATGGATGGCGGACCATTTGTACATAAGAGGATGGCCAAACCAATTCACTTGTCCTCTGTGTACGCAGGTGCCTAAGTCAGCCATTCACCTTTCAATTGAATGCCGCTACAAAAAAAAATGGACCTCCATGGTGTAGTGAACTGCTTGCGATTTTATTAATCCGATCACATGGGGCACCTTCTCTTCGGTCTAAGAATGGTGGGAATCAGTTCTCGTCACACCTAACACACCGTGCAAAGCAATGACAACGCTAATAATGCTTGTCACTTATGGAAGGAGCGGAACGTACGAATCCTCTGGTCCACCATCACTCCACTGGTACAATTGATCGCTGCCATAAAAGAGGAGGCAGGAGCTTGGGTCCTAGCGGGGCTAGCGGAGCTGTCAATCACCCTATAACATCTTAATCGATTATTCGGCTTGGCTGGGCCTGGCCCCTCTCGCCTTCCCCTGTCCCTCTTATGTGCTTGTGTCCCTCACCTTCCCCCTCCCCCTGTCTCTCCACAATCCTAACTTTGTAGTTCTTTCTCTCGGTGATTTAATATACGGCAACTCTCTTGCCCGGTTTTTTTAAAAAAATAGTGGTATTTTAAACTATTTTATCCATACATATCTTAGAGAAATTCTAGCTTCTCAAAGTAAACAGGGCTTGATTTGACACATCTGGACCGAGACTTTGATAAGGAAAAGGTGAGAATTAGAGAAACCTACATAAAATGAGGTCCTACGTAGAACACAAATTTTTTTATTTATGTACAAATTAAACTATTTCCTAAGAAATTCAATTGAAATTCATGCTTCGCTCTAGAGGTGGCCAATTGGACAGCACAGATCCATATAAGCACAACCCATTTAGACACAGGACTATTTGGCCCATTACTTAGATGGGCCATGCCGTGTTGGCCCATAGGCTAAGTCACCAACCCAACCATGACACGGTAGGCTCACGGGCGTGCTAGATAGGGCTAGGCAAAGTTAAATTTTGAAAAAAGTATAAAAATCTGAAAATATATAAAATTCAAAAATAGAAATAAAAATTATATATACTAATAAAATAAATTATATAAAATTTAAAAATTATAAATAAAGTTATATAAATATTAAAAAACAAACGAGCCTAAGCCTAATAAGTCGTGTCGTACCACGCCTAGCACTATTTATCTTGTGCTGGGTAGAGGTCTCAACCTAAACCCAGTATACTCCGTATATTAAAGTTGGGGGACTCTCCGGCCGGGGAGCTATGCCACGTCACTTTTTTTTCCGAAAAAGCCCTTGCGTTTTGTGAAATCGCGTAGAAGTCCTTCGTTCTCGCAAACAGGTCCCTGCTTCTCGCAAACAGGCCCCTGCCAGGTTTTTTTTTTCCAGAAAGCACCCTCCACTTCACCGATAGTAGCCCGCGGTTTCTAAAATTATGTATAGGTCCTTATTTAGTTACGTACAGATCCTTGGTTTTTTTTGCGAAAAAGCCCTTTGGTTTTTCCGAAATTACGCATGCGTCCTCGATTTTTTTTAAGAAACGCCTCACGAATTATCGTCTCTTTTATTTCGGTCCACACGGTGGCTAGCGCGGCGTGACGCCACGCTTACGTAGCTAGTAGATATCAAGACAAGTCAGCATGGTCTGTTTAGGTTGTATGATGTGATAGTCTGTGTCGGATCGACAGTATTGTGCTTGGAGCTGACCCTGCTGGAACGGCCCATTTGCCTCCTCTACTTCGATCATTGTTCCTCTTCGCCCAGGCGCCCAGCAGCCAGCAGGCCGCAGCTGCATGAAAGGGCTGAGTTCGTTATATAAGCAAGCGCGCTCTCATTTCCACCCATGTGGCCTGGTTCTCTGTCCGGCTTCCTCGCGGCCTCCGCCGGCGCAACCGTCCGCCCGCGACGCGACAAGCGCAACCTGCTGCGGCTCGCCGCCGCCGCCTCGGTTGCCCCTCCAGGTCCCTATCGCTGCATTCTCCATGAGTGCCCCGTGAGTATATTCGCCCCCGGAGCCTTCGTGATGCCCCCTGCGCCTGCCGCAGCACCGAATGTACTCTGTGTTATCCCGAATATACTCCGTGGCGCTCAGCCGTCTCGACCTACTAAAAGCCTCGCTCCCGGGCGGCCACAATGGCATCAGGGCCTCGCGGCACCGGCGGCGGGACGACCGGAGCAGGAGCAGCGCCACCATCACCCCGGTTAGCACGCCAATGTCGATGTACTCCGTCATCGGCGCGGGGGACGACCATGCCACCCCCGCCACTGCGGTGGAGGAGGGGGCCACCCCCAAAAGCGGGGCCGCCGCGCTGGTGTCCGTGTCACCGCCGCCGCCGCCGCAGATGGTGGTGGTGGCGCTGGACGCGACGCGGGACCACCGGGAGGAAGAGATCAGGATGGCTCTCAGGGTGCTGGTCGCGGGCGGGGACATACTCCGCGGCCGCGACTCCCTCGTCGTGCTCGGTGTGCTCCACGCCATCACCAATCCGAGTGAGGGCCACGCTCCCCTTTTAGGCCGTTCTTAGCCCTTTTAGTCGACTTAATTCCCATGTTACAACTCGAAGAATATCTTGAGATGCTTCCAATTCAGTTAAACTACCCAAAATGCTGCCTAGTTGCTTGTTACATTATCGTGCGTACTAGAATTTAAGTGTCACAGTGGAAGTTATGCTGCATTCTTTCTAAAAAAACAGTGGAAGTGATGCTTAATTTCCCTCATGCATATGTTAACTTTACATTGAGAAAACTGCTACACTGCAGCTAGGTAGTAGTTCACTTTGCATTCATGTCAGACAGATGCTTGCATAAATGTGCCTAATTCTATTATATTGGCCGTTGGTTCAGATAAATTGTTCGTTGTCCTCACTTTGGAAGTCATAGGTTCTTGGCTTCACAAATGATGAAATGACAACATGGCAATGAAGGGAACAAAGAAAAAACTGAACAAGAGAACAGAATAAAAAACTAAGTGCCTTTTGTTCAACAAACTATTGAAGTCAAAGTTTCATTTGGAAACATAATTTGAATGGCACAATTAGAGCCTTCCTACCTCATTTTCAGGCTCCTATCCAAGAGGCATTCGGCAAACTGATGATATGTCCAGCATTTGTGTGATCTGACGTTGAATTTCAACGATAATATTTCTATCATGTACTATATCCAAATTTATATTTAGCTGAGTTTCTATTATATATAAATTTTTGCGAAGTCTATACTTTGAAGCTGTTATAATTAGATCAAAATAGTGGCCGACGGGTGCAATCTTATCCACCTAGCTAATCAGAGTTGTTTGGAAATATGGAGTCCTTTTTCAATTTGAACACTATAGATGAGCATTCCTATTTCAAATTAACATTTGCATTTACTATAAAACGTATCCCTTCTGTCTTTTTTGTTCTCTTAGTGGGCTACCAAACCAAAGCATGTATTGATTCTTTTGCCGGGACGAGCTCACGACAACTAGGTGATGAGGTCAGGGCAAAAGCTGAATTCTACCAAAACAAGCTCCGCCATGATGTGGAGGTGCTCCGCAAAGCCGGGGTAACAATACCTACATCTATTTCATACAGAAATAAGTTTTTGTAAGAAACAAACCATATTTATTTTCACCCCTAATCCTCATTCGCTTTTTTTTGACAGGATCATAAGTGCTTCGTTAGTTAGATTAGCAACATTCTTGAAAATTGTAGTTAGCTTCTGATGCTCAGTGTTTTTTTATTTCAGATTAGTGTAACCCTGAAAGTATCTCCTGGATCACCAGCAAAGTTTGTCATTGTCCATGAAGTTAATTCCAGCAAAGCTGCTTGGGTTGTACTTGATAGGTTCGTGGATCATTTCTTGATTAATCGTTGTTAACAAACTAACCCTGATGGAAGTTTTGATGCCTGTGTTGGTTTAGTACTTGAGGAAGTATTGATTTTATAATGAAAATTTTAGGCACTTCAGGAGAGATTTCAAGCATTTAGAAAAGCACATTGCCTGCAAAGTTGCAGTATTTGAGGATAACTTATCAGTGCGGGTCCTGAAGTCGATTCGAACGAATCCATTGAGCAAAAGTGTGGAAGAAGTGAAGGCCATGCAAGACTTAGCAGTGTTGGTTGATCTGAGTTCCAAGACACTAGATACTGATACTAACAGCATGTCGATCAAATCATCTCCTGTAAGTTACTTAGCCTCTCTAAGCAATCACGAGATCCACGACACCTCCAGTGTGATTGGGAGCAGCATGTCATACTTTACACAGTCAATGAGCGGCATGTCTCTCACAATGATCGACGAGACTGAATCCTTGTCTAATGGTATGAAATGTTTCTACAACAAAGCAAAAGCGTACAAGTGCAAGCAGGTTATGTTTTGATTAAATGTTAAAATTGGACACTGCACTGAAAAAGAAAAGAAAAAGGAAAGGAAGAAAGGAAACTATTTCTGCTCAGTAATGCCTAAAAAATATAGCAAGCCGTTCTGGTAGTTCACCCAGACAGAATTCAGGAGCTTATACTAAAAATTAACTGCGGTTTTACCTTCCGATAGTTGATGTTACACAGGCCATGTACCATGTCAAATTTATCTATGCTATTTGTGCTCCTGTGATCCTTTCAGGAAAATGTATTGAAGGAAACATGATCCCCCACTATGATCTATCAGAACGACCAGTTCTATGCACTAGTTGCGGGCTAAGATCAGTTCTTTACATCAAGGAATCTATGAAATTCCACTTCTCAGAGATTCAAGCTGCAACATCTGACTTCTCAAACGAGAATCTGCTGGGTGAGGGTGGATTTGGGCATGTGTACAAGGGCCAGCTCAAGGATGGCCAGGTCATTGCAGCCAAGTTGCGCAAAGAAGCTAGCTCACAGGGCTATAGTGAGTTCTTCTCTGAAGTACAAGTTCTCCGCTTTGCCCAGCACCGAAACATCGTCATGCTGCTTGGGTATTGCTGCAAAGAAAGCTACAATATCTTGGTGTATGAGTATATATGCAACAAAACCCTCGAGTGGCATTTATTTGGTACGTGTTTGGTTTATATTCATAAAATGATTTCATATTGTGAAGGTGGTGACGGACTAATTGCTTTGCTTGTCACTTGGTGAAATAGACAAGGAAGCAAATTTACTGGAGTGGCACAAGAGGTATGCTATTGCCCTTGGTATAGCGAAAGGGCTGCGCTTTCTACATGAAGAGTGCCGTGCCGGTCCAATCATTCATCGGGATTTGCGCCCAGGCAATGTATTGTTGACACATGACTTTGTTCCTATGGTAAGCTGGGGAGGACTATACCTCACTACTTAAGGTACATTTCAAGATGCAAATGCCTTTTTCTATCTGATTGTAATTGTATGCACCATACCTTCCACAGCTTGGGGACTTTGGTCTTGCAAAATGGAAGGCTGACAATGCTTCTATCCATACAAGGATTCTGGGGCAATCAGGGTTGGGACAAACTCTAATTCTTGCACTGCTATCAACTCATTCTTCCATTTTATGCTACTCTTTTGCTGCTGTCTTTCTAACAATGCCAGCAATTTATTGTCATGTCTTTCAGATACTTGGCGCCCGAGTATGCTGAATACGGCGTAGTTTCTGTTAGAACAGACGTTTATGCCTTTGGGATGGTTCTTTTCCAGCTGATATCTGGTCGCAAGGTGCTCGACGAACGTGGAGGACAGAGCACGCATATATTGCAATGGGTATTCCTTTTTGTGGATTCTTATTGTTGTTATATCAACCTGCTTACAATACACCTGCAGCATTCATTTTCTGACACATCTAAAATTTTCAGGCAGAGCCTTTGGTTGAGAGTCTTGCACTACACGAACTAATTGATGAGCGCATTGCCGACATGTATGATACATATGGGTTGTATCATCTAGCCAGAACTGCGTATCTATGTGTCAGGACAAACCCGGAACAGCGGCCTTCTATGGGAGAGGTTGTTCGTCTCATTGAGCCAGAAAATGGGCATTTCAGGGATTTGTCCCGACAATTCATCCCACACTTCACAAAATGAAGCGGTAGCAGGGAAATCTTATGTTCCGAGTTCGCTACTGTAGTTTCTATATGTCCGTACACTGTAAGCGCAAAGGAATATCTCACTCGCAGGTGAAAGGAATAAGTCTAAATTACACTGTAAGCTTTCGGGGTGCATTTGATCTACCCTCTGAACTACAAAATCGTGTAAACAATCCTCTAAACTATGTAAAACTGTCTAATTAACTGCCTGAAATGGTTTTGGGTGGTTTTGCCACCCTGGTAGATGGCGCAGCCTCAGGCTTGTTAGTGACTCAACAAATCAAAGTTATAAAAGTTTCATACACTGTGAGGCCCACGTGTCAGTATCAACTCTCTTTTTCTTCCTCAATTCCTCCCCCTCTAGCACGGCTCATATGGCTGGTGGCGGCTCCTCCCTATTGGGCCTATGTTTTTTGTTTCGGCTCATGACTTTTAGCTGCGGCTTTTGGCTATTGGGCTGTTCGTGAGGGGGAGAGTACGGAGTAACAGAAATTCACGTGTGATTTTAACTGATATAAATTAAGTCACTACGATGTGTGCTACAAGCAACTTATAGACCTTGTTTTGAAAATGTACTCCATTTGAAAGTTGGTTTCTGTAAAAAAAAATCAAAAAGCAATTTTTAGAAGCTGAAAAAAAGATGCCCATTAGCCCCTGGCGGCCACCTCCTCATTTCCTTAGCCCTAGCCGATCGGCTCACTCACGCTCGCACCTCGCCTCCTCCCATCGCCCATCTTCCCCATCCGTGGCATGCCTACTCCCTCCCCCCGCACAGCGTCGTCGCCTGCCATCCACCCTCCTCTCTCATCAACAGCTGACCAGCTCACTCCTGCTCACTCCTACCATCCCCTATGTCCTCCGTCTCCTCCCTCCTCCCATCCCCCATGTGCCCATGTCCCCTGCCTGCCTGCTCCCTCCTCCCATCTGCCTGATCGGCAACATTGAGCAGCTCAAATCGTCGGCCCACTCCTCCCGTCATCCATGTCCCTTGCCTCCTCCCACCCTCCATATGGCCATGTCCCCCGCTTACTTGCTCCCTCCTCCTGTTAGCCCGACCGACAACACCGCAAAGTTCAAGGGTCATTTAGATAGTTTTACATAGTTTAACAGATTATTTAGATAGTTTTGTAGTTTAGAGGGTAAATTAGACACACCCCAAAGTTCAGAAGATAAAATAGACTTATTTTATGTGAAATTGTAACACCTGTTGCTATCCTTTTCCTCCCTTTTCCTTTCTTCCCCTTCTTTTTGTTTGCTTCTTTCGCACATATAACGCTGTATATTTGGGGAATTACTAGTTCCCTTTTTATTGCTTCATGGTTGTCTTTGTAAATGAAATGCCATCTTTTCAGGATGTTACCAGAGAACCTGCTAGAGTTAAAACCACTTTTAGCGCTATTTTATATCGTATTTACAAAAATAGCCGTATACGTACCGTATTGATAAAAATTTCGTTTATGCGGTCCAGCTAGCGGGCGGCAGTGCGGAGGAGACGACGCGTGGCACCTACTGCCCTGTGAGTAGACGACATGCACTTGCTGCCTACCCATCAGACGATAGGCGCCTGCTGCCCGCCCATAGGATGGTAGGTGATTAAGCTGGCTGATTAGCCGGCTTAATTACCTACCTAAATTTGTAATTTATAATTTTTTTTAAAATTTGTAAATATAGCAAATGAGCTCAAAAAATTATGATATTTTTGGTGGAGCTTTCTGAGATATCATGGTATGTTGTGTAATTGTTTTGCAATTTTTTTGATGTCATTTGCTACCTCTAAAAATTCTTAGAACGATACATAATTAACAAGGTGATTAATATTTATGCGCCGCTCAAAGAATTTTTATAGGTCGCAAATGGTTGTGAAAAATTACAAATTTTTTTATGGAGCTTTCATATATATAATGTGTTACATTGTCTAGTTTTGACATAATTTTTTTGCACCACTTTGCTATCTCTAAAAATTATTTAAGCAACGCATAATTAAATGGGTAATTAAGAACTAAAGGTCGGGGCTAATGACCTGCTACCCGGCCACTATGCGGCGGGCCTGGTGCTGCCCAGTGGCCAGACGGTAGGTCATTAGGCCCGGCCATTTAAATAATTTTTAGAGGTAGTAAAGTGTTGCAAACAATTATGTAAAAATTATAAAACATAGAACACTGTATTAAGAAGCTCCAAAAAATTGTAATTTTTCACGACCATTTGCTATCTCTAAAAATTCTTAGAGCGGCACATAACTACTTAATCGCCTAGATAATTATGCGGCATTCCAAGAATTTTTAGAGATAGTAAATGGATTCAAAATTGCAAAACAATTACACAATATACCACGATGGCTCAAAAAGTTCCACCAAAAATATCATTATTTTTTGAGCTCATTTGCTATATTTACAAATTTAAAAATTATAAATTATTAATTTAGGCATGTAATTAAGCCAGCTAATTAGCCAGCTTAATCACCTGCCGTCTGGTGGGTGGGCGGCAAGTGCTTGCCGTCTGGTGGGTGGGCGGCAGGCACCTGCCGTCTGCTGCTCACAGGGCGGCAGGTGCCACGCGTTGTCTCCTCTGCGCTGCCGCTGTCCGCCGGACGACATAAACGTCATATAGCTATTTTTGTAAATATAATACGAAACAACATTAAAAGTGACTTTAACTCAACCTGCTAAGCCTGTATGTATGTACTAGAAAAGCCTGTATGTATGTACTAGAAAAGGTGCTTTTGTTCACAACTGGGAAACTGTACCCTTATCCTACAAAACTGAAAGGTGCATGTACTAGAAAAAGATGCGTTTCCACTACTGAGAAAGCAAGACCTAAGTTATTATTTTCTGTAATCAAACCATGTTGGCAGAACCGGTTATGTTAATTAGAAGGCAGTGTGATCAAGACCTAAGTTATTATTTAGTTAAACAGCTTTTAGCTGGGGAACCTGATATTCTGATTAGCAAAAGGATTCTAGTGTTCATGCTTGTACAAGCAATCTGGTATTCTGATGAGCAGTAGAAGAATCACAAACAATACTGTCTAGAGAAAGCATTAGAAGTAACTTGTGGGACACTAAGGTTCAAAATCGACCTGATATTTTCACCACAACCAAGTGCAGTGGGTCACAGTCGCCTCTAGCAATATCTTGATCACGCTGCTCTTGATACCTCACTATCTTGTGAATAACGCCCTCCCATTTGATGTCATGGATCGGTAACCTGAGAGTTTCAGTATTTCGGATTCACACTTACAGGTCGTGCATATCCCTTCACCCCGACGGACCTTTATGCAAAGCAAGTTCCATCTTGTAGGCAATCGATCAATAGCTGAAAAAAAAAAGGAATTCAGAGCAGGATTTTGCGTTCGCAATCTATCTATATCTATACTACCTGTAGGCTCATTTGGAAGCTAGAAATTATCATATTAATTGGAGAAAAAAAATCCAACGTTAACCGTGGAAAAGAGAACATTTCGTCCATCCATCTATTCTATGAGAACATTTCGTCCGTCCATCCATCCATCTATTCTATGGTGCACATTGAGTCCATGCCGTATTGGTGTACATGTACGTATATATTATGTGTGTATCATGTCCTAACATGATTGATTCAAACACGACATATCAGTTGACAAGCCGAACTGGCTTAGGGAATAAAATAAGTGTTGCTGGCCAGGTAACAAAGCTTAATCGAACTCAATAAGGACCATTCAAAAAGAACATATCAGTTGACATTCGGTTAGTTCGTAAACTGGTTCAGGAATAATAACGGTAAAACGGTATTGTTAGCTGGCCACGGTATTTTTAAAATATGGTTCGGTATTGGTAAATCCCAATTTATTTAATCGGATCGGTAAATACCATATTTACCAAAGGACCAAATTAAGCCGAGCTAGATATTTATGCTACATTACACTGTGAACATGGTGGATAGAGGTGGATTCTCTTGCATCGATCGCACAACTGGGCGTCCTCAATGGCTCAATGTCTCACTGCATTTCGTTTCGCATTTCCATACAACTTTAGCGGCAAGTGTTATTAACACAATCCACTGGTTTATTAGATGTTTAGGCCGTGAGTTCATGGTACAGATCTACCCACATGTGGCAGTGAACAGGTGACTGGGACAGACCGAGGACGATGCCCAATCGTGTCGGTGTATTCATCCCAGTAGACATTATTATATTCCATGGACCGGGAATAGATATCGTGAGTAGGCTGTTGCATTGTTTGACTGGAAGAAACGGGAAACTAGGAGCCGCATAGGATTGATGAGCCAAACATTTTTCAGCCCACGAGAACTTGGGCCGTTCGGTTTGTTCGGTTTTTACTCGGTTTTTACCGAAAAAACCGAACACAAAAAAAAACCTAAAATATAAAAACCGAACCGAATACCGAAAACCGGTCAAACCGAGTTGACCGATTCGGTTCGGTTTTTTTGGCTCGGTTTTTTCGGTTCGGTTGAGATGTGCACAGCCCTAATGGCAGGGATAACAAAGCCTTTCTTTTCTTGCTCACGATGCAGTACAAACTTAAATCTGGAGTTCACATATCATGTTAGAAGTACATTAGAATTCAAGCTGAATAGGAGAGAATTTTAAAATTCAAATTCAAAATCAGATTTTGTAGCCCGTGCGGGTGCACGGGTTGATAACTAGTAACTACAAAAGCCAAGTTTCCATCATGCTGGATAAGCTGCATGCTCAGGTATATATGTTGTACTGATCCTTTGAATGAACTACTAGGTCGGCATTATTTAAGGATTTCTTTGGAATGCAGGGAATAAAAAACACAGGAAAAGAAAAACATAGGAGTGTATAGGAATGTTGGTATAATCCTACAGCAACACAAAACAGAGGAATGGTTCAAACGCGATGTTTGGGCATTTCACAGGAATTTAAGAAGATAGTGTACATGAAAGAAACATAGGAATTTTTCTATGAGATCTAGCCTTGTGTTAGAATCCCAAAAATTCCTATGGAATAAGTTATTCCTGTTAGACTATGTGGATGGTTGTAAATAAAGTGATGATGAATAATTGATATTTATATTACTTTGGATTTTGTGTTTGTGAAATTTTTGGTCAATCGCGGTCGAAGGTTTTAAGTTTAAGTGATTTCAATCTGCTCGAGTGGTTTTTATCTTCTCCGAGTGTTTTTGGTTGCTCCGAGTAGTTTCGAACCAATCCGATTAGTTCTGAGTGGCATCGGATGGTATTCGAGTAGCTCTGGAGCATCAGATAGCTTTTGAAATGCATCGAAACATCGGATAGCGATTGAGCGAGCGGTCGAACGGCTTACGGTCAAAATCTATATTCAGTCATTTAGATTGCTTTTCTTTTGATTGAGATTTTTTTCAAGTATCAAAAAGTGGAGGCAATCATTCACCCCCCCTTGATTGTGCCATACGATCCTACAATTCCATAGGAATTTCATATGAATCTTATGAGCTTAATCCTTTGTTCTAAAGGGCTGCGTAGAAAATTATTGGATTCCTTCCTTTTAAGTTCCTCCAAAATTCCTACCGTTGAAAAAGTTATAAGCACAGAGGTCAAACCACACAATAAAAGAGAAGCAAAAAGTCATGAGAGCAATTCAATTTTTGTCTAAGCACCGACAAAATTAACGAAATCTCTAATAATATAAACAGGAGTTTGTCCGTTCATCATCTCCCCCTTCTTTCTTCCTGCCACAGCGCACTCCCGCATCTTCTCTTGACATACATCAACATGTGGGCTTGTGTCGTCAAATGGCTCTATCCTGAACTGCTCGTGGCCTCACCCCCAACCGCTCCTCCTCTCTTCCTCATGCGGCCACATCTCTGAGGCCCCAACGCTAACCACACTTGTTATTCTCATGTCTTGATCAGCACCACCCCCTCTCCTCACTCCGATTAACCTTTTCTAATCCTCTATCTCTTCCATGCCTTGCACCAACACCTTGCCAGATTTGCAGGCTAGATCCGTGATAAGTGACAGCGCTGGTGGCCGATGCCCACGACAAGCAGAATGGCCATCGCCAAGTGGCGGCTGGGCTCGGCGAGCGAGGAGGAGGCGACTGGGGGAGGGGCAGAGAAGGAAGACAGTGACGCTGGGGGGAGAAAGACAGTGGCGTCAGGATCGAGGATGGCCATATATGACACCGCCAGGGTTGAGGATGGTTAGATCCAATGATACGATGATCAGGGATCACTAGATCCGCTAGACTCTAGTTTCTCCCTCAGGTCTGAGAGCAGTGGCGTAGGGATGACTGGGTCCAGCGGCGAAGACCTCTCTCCGATTCTCCTCCACCAGCGTTGCCACCTTACACTTCTTCTTTTCAACCGACATGGTCAACTGGATCTAGCTACAGTTCCATGTTCTTAATCCGCCACCGCCCTACTGTCTCGTTGCGAGGATAGCCTATTTTGACGACGGTGGAGGTAAGGATGACTGGATCCGGCGGCAGCGACCTTAGGGATGCCGGATCTGGACATGGTGACCTCAGGGTCCGTCGGATCTATCGCACCAGGGTAGAGAATGTTGGTGTTGAGGGCGATGACCACGAGATCAAGTTATCATAGGGTTGGGGACACCGATGAGGAGCATGGGGGTGGAGGCAGAGGTGTACCAGAGGTGGGGGTGGAAGCGAAGGCAGAGATGTACTAGTTGGATCCGAAGACAGTAACCTCGGAGATGGTGCATCCGGTGACGGTGACCTCGAGGATGGTGTATCTAGTGGTGACGAGCTCGATGACACGTGGGGTGGAGCCGTTGGCCGGGAGGAAGCACAGGGAATAGAGGTGACGCAGTGGTGGTACGCGGACAAGGGGGAGGGGAGGGGAGGGGAGGAGGTCATGTCAGGTAGGAGTGGAGGGACCTTATGCATTTTTTTATTTACATCTAGAGCAACCTCCGCCCTTAGCCGTTCCTAGCAACTAGATCTCAATCCGATGGCCATGAAAATAGGTGACGTGGCTAGCACCTTTGGTCCCTCAGCCCAGCCCCTCGGAGCTTCCGCTACTCCTTTCTCCTGCACCACCATGCTGCTGTTGCACTAGGACGGTGAAGAAGAGAAAGGCAGAGCGGTACTCGGTTGCGAAGAAGAGGAGCACACCAGTGTGGACGACAAGGTGTTAGTGTACACCACCAAGGACAACAATGGAATGGAAGTGTACACCACCGAAGTCAACAACCAGAATGTGGAGTATACCAGCACAGACAATGCATAGGGAGGTGGAGTACACCGGCTTAAATGAGATATGCACCACCGAAGGTGAGGAAGAACTACGAAGTCGGCGGGTCAGGGAGGGCAAATCCAGAACGGTGATATCGACAACGGCGGATTCGGACACACCAACCTCACTTTTAATGATAAGATGTTTTTTAATGTTTATTTTATAATTCAGATCACATTTAATGAGACGTTTCATCTTGTTTTTGGATGGTGATGGACTTAAGGGTATCTTACGTGTCCGAATAGACTTGGGAAAAAAAAAAGGAAAAGAGGAGGAAAATGCATAAATTGCTCGTAGTTGGCATGGGCCCATGCCCATGGAGCCCGCAGCTGCGAGAACGAGGCCAACCAACTTAAACGAGTTCTCTCTTGTTTGCGGTCCCGCTTCCTCCGCCGTAGCGGTCGGCAGCAGCCGCCTCGGTTGCCCCACCAGGTCACCGTCGGCGATGAGAGCCCGCGATATATTCGCTCCGGGCGCCTTCGTGATGTCCCCCGGCCTGCATCAGCACCGAATGTTACTCTATATTCTCCCGAATATACACCGCGGCGCGCATCCATCGCGACCTCTTTATAACCTTGCTCCCGGGCGGCCACAATGGCAGCAGAGCCTTGCGGCGCCGGCGACGGAACAACCGGAGCATGAGCAGCGCCACCAGCACCTCGGCCAGCACGTCTATGTCGATGTACTCCGCCATCGGCGCGGGGGGTGACCACGCCACTGCCGCGGCGGCGCCCTCGGGGGCGGGGGCGGAAGGAGCCAGCCTCGAAGGCGGGGTCGCGACGCCGGTGGCGCTGGCCGCGAGCGGGGATATACTACGCGGAGGCGGCTCCCTCGTGCTCGGTGTGCTCCACACCATCACCAATCCTAGTGAGTGTCAGGCTCCCCTTTTGGGCCGTTATTTCCCCTCGGGTTACGATCTCTTACTTGCCCTTTTGCTCGACTCAACTCCCCCTTGTTAACTCAAAGATTATCTTGAGATGAATTAAACTTCCCAATATGTTGTTTGTTGCGCCTTGCGAAATCTTGTCTTTGTTACCTGTGTCCCATATGTAAAAGAACAGAAATATTAGGGCTTTTTTGTTCCACAAACTAGTGAAGTCAAAGTTTCATTTCAATACATATAATTCCATATAGACACCAATTAACTATATACTTTTGTCTTATGTTGCAAATAATGCACAAAAAATCTAGAGACACAAATTTTTACGTGAAAAACCCTTGCGGAAAAAATCACAGACGCTCAAAGGCAAATCACTATAAAGAAGAGATATTACAATGGAGCACTTATTTTACCTATAGGCTACTGAGGTACATATATATAGTTTGAGAGAAAAGAGTCACATACAGAGAGGAAACTGAATTAGAGTCAGTTGCTACATATTGACACCACGTCTGATACAACCTGCGCATGCACCTGCCATGCCACGTCTGGCATAAGGCGATAAAGTGTCATACACGGATATGGTACAAATTTGGATCAACTTTAACAATCTCCATTTTGAACCGAATTCCTTCTAGTAGTCGAAGAATATGATAGACTCATCCAATAAAATTAACATGTATACCTTGAGAGTCGAAAGTCCAAAGGACTAGTGAGTAATACTAACTAAGTCTGAGCATAACTCATACTTAGATGCAGGAACTGGTTTTGTCAACATATCAGCTGGATTATCATGAGTACTTATCTTGCAGACTTTAATACCACCTTGAGTAATAACACCTCGAATGTAGTGATACTTGATATCAATGTGCTTTGTTTTCTCATGGAACATTTGATCTTTTGTAAGGCAAATAGCATTCTGACTATCATAAAATATTGTAGTGCAAGATGTACTTCTACAAAACTCAATAAATAAATCTCTTGGCCAAATGACTTCTTCGCAAGCTTCAGAAATAGCCATATACTCAGTTTCTATAGTAGACAAGGCAATGGTAGCTTGCAAACTTGCTTTCCAGCTAACGGCACACCCTCCAACACATGAACACATAACCAGTGAGAGATCTTCTTTTATCCAAATCTCCAGCAAAATCAAAATTCACATAACCAACGAGTCTATCTCTAGTGTTCCCAAGCTATAAACAAGCATTAGATGTATCCCGCAAATATCTAAAAATTCATTGAACTGCTTTCCAATGCTTTTTTTCAGGATTAGCCATGTATCTCTAACCATACTTAATGATTGAGATAAATCGAGAGCGAGAACATACCATGACATATATAAGCAAACCAACCGTACTCACATATGAAACTCTAGATATGTAATCAATTTCATCAATTGATTGTGGACATGACACTGAAGAGAGTTTGAAATGTGCAGCTAAGGGAGTACTCACAGGTTTGGTCTTGTGCATGTTGAAACGACGAAGAATTTTATTAGTATATCCCCTTTTGACTTAGATATAATTTACCAAACTATCTGTCTCTAATGATTTTCATACCAAGAATCTTCTTTGCTGCACCGAGATCTTTCATATCAAATTCACTATTTAATTGTGCCTTCAATTTTAAAATTTTAGTTTTGTCTTTTGTAGCAATCAACATATCATCAATATATAGGAGCAAACCAAATGTTAATTATTCATCATCTCTTTATTTATGACCATCCACATAGTCTAACAGTAATTTTACCTTCCAATAATTGATGTTACACAGGCCATGTGATCCTTTCAGGAAAATGTATTGAAGGAAACATGATCCCCCACTATGATCTATCAGAACGACCAGTTCTATGCACTAGTTGCGGGCTAAGATCAGTTCTTGACATCAAGGAATCTATGAAATTCCACTTCTCAGAGATTCAAGCTGCAACATCTGACTTCTCAAACGAGAATCTGCTGGGTGAGGGTGGATTTGGGCATGTGTACAAGGGCCAGCTCAAGGATGACCAGGTCATTGCAGCCAAGTTGCGCAAAGAAGCTAGCTCACAGGGCTATAACGAGTTCTTCTCTGAAGTACAAGTTCTCCGCTTTGCCCGGCACCGAAACATCGTCATGCTGCTTGGGTATTGCTGCGAAGAAAGCTACAATATCTTGGTGTATGAGTATATATGCAACAAATCCCTCGAGTGGCATTTATTTGGTACGTGTTTGGTTTATATTCATAAAATGATTTCATATTGAGAAGGTGGTGACGGACCAATTACTTTGCTTGTCACTTGGTGAAATAGACAAGGAGGCAAATTTACTGGAGTGGCACAAGAGGTATGCTATTGCCCTTGGTATAGCAAAAGGGCTGCGCTTTCTGCATGAAGAGTGCCGTGCCGGTCCAATCATTCATCGGGATTTGCGCCCAAGCAATGTGCTGTTGACACATGACTTTGTTCCTATGGTAAGCTGGAGAGTTCTAGACCTCACTACTTAAGGTACATTTCAAGATGCAAATGCCTTTTGCTCTCTGATTGTAATTGTATACACCATACCTTCCACAGCTTGGGGACTTTGGTCTTGCAAAATGGAAGGCTGACAATGCTTCTATCCATACGAGGATTCTGGGGCAATCAGGGTTGGGACAAACTCTAATTCTTGCACTGCTATCAACTCATTCTTCCATTTTATGCTACTCTTTTGCTGCTGTCTTTCTGACAATGCCAGCAATTTCTTGTCATGTCTTTCAGATACTTGGCGCCCGAGTATGCTGAATACGGCTTAGTTTCTGTCAGAACAGACGTTTATGCCTTTGGGATTGTTCTTTTCCAGCTGATATCTGGTCGCAAGGTACTCGACGAACGTGGAGGACAGTGCACACATATATTGCAATGGGTATTCATTTTCGTGGATTCTTCTTGTTGTTCTGTCAATCTGCTTACAATACACCTGCACCATTCATTTTCTGACACCTCTAAAATTTTCAGGCAGAGCCTTTGGTTGAGAGTCTTGCACTACACGAACTAATTGATAAGCGCATTGCCGACATGTATGATACATATGGGTTGTATCATCTAGCCAGAGCTGCATATTTTTGTGTCAGGACAAACCCGGAACAGCGGCCTTCTATGGGAGAGGTTGTTCGTCTTATTGAGCCAGAAAATGGTCATATCAGGGATTTGTCCCGACAATTCATCCCATATTTTACAAAGTGAAGCAGTAGCAGGGAATTCTTATGTTCCGAGTTCGCTATTGAAGTTTCTATATGCCCGTCCAAACTAAGCGGAAAGGAATATCTCCAATTTTCATCGGTGAAATTGTTGCATTTCTTGCTATCTTTTTCTTCCCTTTTCCTTTCCTCCCCTTCTTTTGTTTGCTTCTTACACGCATATAACGCTATATATTTGGGGAATTACTAGTTCCCTTTTTATTGCTTCATGCTTATCTATGTAAACGAAATGCCATCTTCTCATGGTACTGTCCATTTGGGTTTCCTGGGCTTCATTTTGCTTGTGTGATCTGTGTATGTGTAGCTGTTGAAGAGTTTGGTCTGTAGGATGTGAAACGAGAGTGACCCGTTGTGGTGTGATCTTTCCGTTGAAATGTTTCCTCAACCAGGCTGACAGAAGACAGAAGTCACATGTAAGACATCTGATCACTTGATCAGCATTTACAGCTTCTGCCAAAATAAAGTTCATCAATCTAACGTAGGGGTCATAATTTTGGCTGCATAAAAGATACAGACTTTGTGATGAGAAAATTCATTTAAATATTATAACTTATTGAATCCTAGTCTGCTTTGATCCGAGTTGATTGTCCGCCAGAATTTTGTTGATGGGGGCATGGCTAGCTCTGCCATCTCAACCATTGATTTTTTTTTGGACAAAATTCTGTTTAAAAAAGACAAGAATCATGCTCAAAAGCAATTAATAGACCTGTGGCTTGCTATCTGCGGTCCTTTTCCAACCTCTGCAAGTTGGCAACGGAACCATCATTCTGCTGAGAGGAAAGTCTGAAAAAAAATCTGAACCATCATTAGACGGCCAGACTGTTTCGATGATTTGGGTTTCGAAGGAATATGATGCCATTTGACTGGATGCCGATTCTCAGGATGTAATTTCAGAAAATGTAAGGGAAGCAAATTGTTGTTACCAGAAAAGGTGCTTTTCTTCACTACTGGGAAACTATACCCTTATCCTACAAATCTGAAAAAAAGGCGTATGTACTAGAAAAGTGTTTTTCCACTACTAAAAAAGCAAGTCCTAAGTTATTATTTTCTATTATCGAATATATTGGCAGAGCCAGTGATGTTAATTAGAAGGCTGTGTGCGAGTTGAAGCTGAGTTTAGTTAAACAATTTTTAGCTGGGGAATCTGATGAGCAAAAGAAGTGTAGCACTCATGCTTGTGTTGTCAGAGCTTTTAATGTTTACAAGGAACCATTCTTTCCTTTACTTATAGAACAATCACAAAGAATCCTGTCAGGAGAAAGCGTTATAAGGAACTTGTGGGACGCTCAGGTCTTGTCATCAACCTGATTTTTTTTCACCACAACCAAGTGCAATGGGTGACGCAATCACCCCTAGCTAAGGGCAAGCTTGTCTTCAGTGATCAAACAAAAATAACTGGCAGAGGAAGTCTTTGATCATGCTGTTGCATGTTCTTGATATCTCAATATCTTGTCCGATATCATACTCCCTTCTCATGTCATCATGCTCATGGATTAGTAGCCTGAGAGTTTGATTCACACGTATAGATCGTGCTTCCCTTCACTGGTTCACCCTGAGGGAACAAGCAAAGTCAACAAGCAAATGTGCAGCAGCAGACGCCATTGTACTTCCATCCCGTAGGCGATCGATCAGTAGCTACAAAAGCAAGGAATTCAGATAAGGATTTTGCGTTCATACTAAGTACAAAAGCCAATTCTCAATCATGCTGGATAAGCTGCCTGGGTATGCTATATTAATCCTGTTTTTCTGGAGATTAAATGAACTAACAGCTGGGCATTGTATAACTGAAGAGATCGAACCACCGGATAACTATCACTGCTGGCCACAATAGAAGAGAAGCAAAGAGGCCTATTTTTCCAAGTTTTATCAACACTAATAAAATCACAGCATTACAACAGGGGCTTCTTTTTGACTAGGTTATCTTGCATTTTTCAAGGAAACATGCATGTCATGCGAGGAATTATTATTCACTTTTGCAGGAATATGTTCTGGGACTCCACTTGTCCAAGGAGCTAGACTAGAATAGTAGAATACAAACATCTGGAAATTTTGCCGAGTATTCAGACTTCAGAGACACTCTTCCTGGTGTCTTCTTACTCTGAACGTGGTAGTTGCCTGGGTTTCTTTTCTTAGTTTCTTTCTTTCTTTCTTTTCAGTGACATTTTTCTTTTCGGCCTGCAGGTCTGCAGGTCATGTAATTACTGCCAACTGATAACTTCTGCAGGCTAAGCAGCCCATGGAAACAGCCCGTTTGCGTGCTAATTCAGGCTTTCGATCAATTGGGTTTTAAAAGGATATCCAAGCTAAGTAAACATCTGCACTGCATTAGATAGCTACTACTACTCTTGTAATTTACAGTTTGTGAACACTTCGCTTGCCGGATCGTCCAATGTTTGCCTAGAGCAACACATGGAAACCGGTAGTATACTATAAGGGAGACCACACGTTGAGGCGTTGAGCCCATGGGGGGATGCTCGTATCAACTCCCATGAGAAGACGCCATGCAACTTGGTTCACTAATTAATGTAATCTACAGATCTACATCGTTGTTAACTTCGCAATGCTATTCTGGCGATCTTATCGTCACATTGCCTTTTTCCCTTTCTGGTCTTCGAGCTCTTGAGAGCTCCGGCCTCAGGGTGAGTGCGAATATGGGCAAGATTCGTGGCGACTGCAAACGACATGAGAGCTGGTAATAATGTAGTGGCAGTAGGAAGGACAAATTAACTTCGTAGCCGTGGGCAGTGACTAGTGACTAGCGAGTGGAGAGTGACACTACACAACTAGGGAGCAACTGAGCAAGACAGATCGAAAGGCCAGTGTCCTTGGACTTTCGCGATCAATCAATCAATAATGGAGGCATGACTGGTCTCATGCAGGGTAGGTTTAGTTCATTGAACTTGGACGGCTCCCGGATGACCTTCTCTTTAGGTTTTGGACATTTTTAGGCCCCTCTAACTGGTTCATAGGCTTTTGATTTTTAGATAAAAATATACGTTTTTTTTCTGAATAATTAAATTTAAAAACTTTATAAAAATAAAAAGCTATATAATTACGGACAATACAAAGAAATAAAAAAACCTAAAAACCAAAAAACATAATTAAGAAGTCAAAAGTTAGGAATTAAAATCATTTAGAGTGGAACCTTAGTTGTACAAGCCAATTTCCTCCTACTTTGTGTGCGCGCCATTGACTCCTTTAATGGGTGGAAACCTACTTAGTTCTCATTTTTATTTCATCTATATGAGAAAAAGAAAGATTTGTGTTCTAGCAAGACAGAGAAATGAATGAGTGAAAAAAAAACACAAGTGTGCACCCTTTACCGAAAAGCAAATATGACATATAGGGTACGATATGTCTATTCCTGATTGATTTAGTTGACGACAATTGACTTGTTGGACAGATTATGGATTGGAATAGAAGTTTCTTATATACAGAATTTCGTGTTTACTTATTTCGCATACTGGGAATGGAACTTTAACCCATTAGAGCAACTCCAGCAGTAACCCTTAAAACAGGGCCCCTACTTTTCATTTGAGGGCTCCTTCTATTTTTGAGGGCCCTGTTTTCTGGGCTGCACTCCAGCAGGAGCCCTCAAAACAGGGCCCCTACTTCTCAATTCCCTCTATTTCCTCACACACTATATGCATATGTATTTGAGAACATCACATTATATAATAATTTATTTAAACTATAACTCTAAAGCACTATACTTAAAATTATGAATGAAAATACGAATATTCAAATTTAAATTCAAAGACAAATTTGGTCCGAATTTAATGATAGTCGATCACAACATAGTTCATAACATCTCTGCAAATCAAATGACATAATCATCAAACATAAAGTCCGACAAAATAATTAAACAACTAACCTGCGCAGGAAAACGGACTCCAACCGTGATTTGAGGGCTTGGCCTAGAGCCCCTAGGAATGAGGGCCGGAGGGGGGATTTGAGGGCCCCCTCAAATTTGAGGGCTCTAGTAGGGACCCTGTTGGACCTCTGTTTTTGCCTCAAGCCCTCAAATTTGGTTTTGAAGGCTCAAGTAGGGGCTCTTGTTGGAGTTGCTCTTAGAAACTCTCCGTGACTCATTATCATACATGTGCGTGTTTTGGAGAATTACGGAATGGTGATATCGAATCTGCTTGAGATAAGTGGCAGGGTGAAAATGAACAAGACTTCTCGAAGATATGTGTGGTCATGGGAAAATGAGGTGTATATAGTATACGTGTCAACTGTCCAGGTTTTCTAGGCCTTAACTTATGCACGTGGTGCTATAAACAAGAGCGGAGTCAGAATTTAGAATAGGGGGGCGAGGGGCTAGAAAATAAGGTGTATTAGGCTGTGATCGTTTTGACTTTAGCTTTTAGTTTCCAGTTTATTTTTTACTATTTATAAATTTTGTCTTTTTCTGAACTTTTGGCTTTTTGTTGAGCTTTTTTGCCGGTTCTTTTGTCTGTATTTGTTTGTATTATACGTAATGGTCTAACATATTTTTTATATTTTTTAAATTTAATTATGCTAAATAAGCATCACATCATTCTGATGTTTTTCAATTACATTCTGATGCTTTTCAAAGAATAAGCCACCAAAAATGAGCCCAAATGGGCCTACAAAACTTGCCTTAGTCATTTAGGCTCCATTCTTCTAAAAAGAAAACTCCACGTGAGATCCGAAGAAACTACATTTGTTCCTACAAATATAGGTGCTAAATGCCTATATTTTCCTTTTTTTTCTTAGAGGAAATTAGATTTCAAGATGACATCTAATTTGAGGTTATCCTTATATTAAAAAAATTAAGGACACACTCCTAGTATACTAGCCGTCATCTTCTCCGTTCATCTCCTTCTCTTCTCTCTTCCCCACCCCATTTCTTCCTCTCTAACACAAAATTTAGATTGAAAAACTCAAAATCTAAATATTTCAAATTAGGAAGTTTTAGCTCAACAAAAAAATCAAATCAGAAAATCTTCCAACTAGGAAATTCAACCCGGGGAAATTTCAAAACATGATATTTTTTTTAGTTTGAAGGGGAGAAAAGATTGAGGAAGAGGATACCGCCGTGTGTCGTGATGAGAGAGCATTTGAGGGAAAGGGAAGGGGAAGGAAAGGGGAGAAAGATAATGCCATGGCGATGAGACAGCATGGGGTAACCTTAAATTAACAAAACTGACATTTCAAACAGGTCCTTACGGTTAATATGAGTTTTTTTTCCTCGAGAAGGCAACTGAGTTAAGATAGCCCAGCCCGCCATTCTGAAATGGGCTTGGGCAGCAGAGCCCGGCCCGGCCCAACCCGGTGAATACTTGGCTGGGCTCTACACATGAACCGCAGTCTGCAGAGGATCCGGGCCCTTCCAGACGCTTCCTCCCGACCGGCGGCGGCTTCGCGTCGGGACAGCTAACGCCTCCCGTTTTCCCGTCCCCGCATCCGGGAAACACAAAACAAAGGGGATAAAAATCCCGGGCCCGAGCCAAGCCGTCCGTCGCCTTCTCGATGCTACCGCCTACGTGTTGTGTCAGGCCCACCCGCCCCCGGCACCCTCAAGCCTCTCCCCTCCCCTCCCCTCGCCATTAGCACCCTGCCTTCCTGCGTCCACAGGCAGCCGCCAGTTCGCGACTGCGGCTAAATTTTCCAAGAGATTGCTTCTAGGTAGCGGTGCTTCTTCGCGTCTTGGACTGGTGAGTAGAAAGCACGCGTCTTTTTTCTCCTACGGAATCTCTTGGTCTTGTTTTGGGGGTTGTGGTCTGCTCTTGATGCTGAGATCGCCTTCAGAAACTGGATCCTCCGTGGTTTTCTGCGGTTCCCCTTGAATATTTGAGCTTTTGTCTGCATCTCCGTAGGTTTTTTTTGGGTGTGTGTGGTTGTCTGCGCGCGAAAGCTACTGCAATCCTCGGCAAGCTTTGCGGTTGTTTTCTTGGGTATTCCTTTCATCCCGATATTTGTACCAGGTTCCTGTCCTGAGCGGATGCTAGCTGCGTGTAATCTGGCTTTGTTACCATTCGGACCTTAAAGATTTCAGATTTCTCCATGGCTCTTCTTGGATTAGCTTCTGGTGGTCTCGAATCATCTCAAGCTTAGTTTTTTGCTTTGATTTATTAAGCTTTTGAGTTGCTGGGCACGTCTCTGATGGCTTAGCGTTAGATGGAACCGGAGATTTCGATGCTTTAGCAAAAGAAAGGTTCGGCGCCTTATACTTGCCGTTTCCTCTCCGTTTTGGCTTAATGCGTTTCAGACCTCTCCGTTGTACAAAATCCCTTCTTGGCGAAGTTATGTGCGAGTTTCTGGATCGAGAGTTGCTAATGGCAGCAAATATTTTCTCTTAGAAGCTCCCTTGATGTATCTGTTTGTGCGTTTCCTGTAGCTATTTAGCCTATTTCGGCGATAAGGCTGTGCCATGGTTTTGATGCAGAGTTCTTGATCGTAGGTCGCTCCTAGTAGCCTTTCTCTCTTCTTTTTTTAGTTGCCTTTCGGGTTCTTTGAAGATTTGAGTTATCTTTGAGCGATTGGTGTCATAACTGTTGCATCTTGAAGCAGTATTGTCTAGATTCTTGATATTATGATTGCTCCATGTGCATCTGTGTTTCGGAGCTATTTTTGCTGTTAATTTGCTTTATTTTAGTAGATGTCAGGTGTTTAAAAGCTGTAGGAATGCCATCTTGATCACATAACTGCTATTCCTTGGCGAGGACTTCAGATTGCGATATTCCAGTGTGATTTGGTGCATTTTCGAGAGATTAATGCCATAAAAATGTCATCTTTTTGCAGTTCTTATGCAAGTTCTAGATTGCAACATTACTAATTTCAGCTCGGCATATGTTTCGTAGCTCGTATGTGCTACACTTCCATATTGACTCAGTTCAGTGTAGGTTTCCTAATAACTGTACTACTATTTCAGGTTTGATTCTGTTTGGGGCTCCAAGTAATATTAAAATGGTTAGTGCGCAGTCAATGAGTGGGGAACTGAACAATTCGTTCGATGCCTCCATGGTTTCTGTTGGCCGTGAGGGTGGACAGGCGCAGAGTGGTGGCACAGCAACCACCTTGGCAGGTTGGAAAGACCTTCCCATGGAGCTGCTCCTGCGGATTATATCCATAGCTGGAGACGACAGGATGGTTATCGTGGCCTCCGGTGTTTGCACCTGGTGGCGTGATGCATTAGGATGGGGAGTCACAAATCTTTCCCTCTCATGGTGAGCAATCTGCCTTTCTCATCTCTCATATGTGCAGATGATTTCACCAAATATTAGATTCTGCGAAGTCCCCATCCAATCACTCATGGAAAGATGTCACCCATATTATGAATTGTTGACTGAAGATGTTGTAGTTTGATTTATTCTCTGTCTTCAGTTTATGAGTTGGGTTGAAATTTTGAATATAATCATGAAATGTTACTCGCAGCACTGCTAATCAGTAATCACAGATTGGCTGCCTAGATCATTTTTTTTGTTGCTCAATTCTAGAAGGAACAAGGTACGAAAGGTGTAATGTTGTGATACATTGCTCCAGAAGCTGTTTGCACTAAATTCTCCTTGACCATTCCCATAGTATGGCAAACAAAATACACAACGTGGTGGTGATACGGATGCATAGTAGTTTGCACTTGGATTTCCAGTTTTGGGGCAGTATTCCTCCACGCTTTGTTTGGTGTAGTATAATATTCATGGATAGTTATGTAGCTGTGTTGCCCTTTGGAAAGAACTGGTGCGCATGTTCTGCTGACATAAGAAAACTCATCATACAATGTTCTAGATTCTCATTAACCGCCATCCTACATGTGAGCTATAAATGTTGGACAAGATGTTCTTCTTGGCTTGTTCCATATTTTGTGCTATACAAGCGGTCTAGCACCATGTCTAGCGCTACGATGCAAAAAGGCGTAAACACTTAAAAAAACTCTGGCTGGAAACTTTGAGATTGCAAGACATTTGAGCTTTCTAGTTATACAAGATTTAAAGCGGTACAATTAGATGATATTGTACCAACAAATATTAATTTCCTAGTCCCAAAATAAATATATATGATTTGTTCAAGACCTTATGTGATGACTGCAAAACCTGGTCCTTCTGAACAATGATTGAATCTAAGAAAAAATGGTGTTGATTGACCCAAGAAAGTGCCATTTTCAGGTGCCAGGAACACATGAGTGACTTAGTAATATCACTGGCTCACAAATTTACAAAGCTTCAAGTTCTTTCTCTACGGCAAATCAAAGCTCAGCTTGAAGACAGTGCAGTGGAGGCTGTAGCAAATTCTTGTCATGATTTACGCGAGTTGGATCTTAGCAGAAGCTTTAAGCTTAGTGATCGGTCTTTGTATGCTCTGGCACATGGGTGCCTTCATCTTACCAGGCTCAACATTAGTGGATGCTCCAATTTTAGTGATGCTGCTTTGGCCTACCTCACTAGCCAATGCAAGAACCTGAAATGCTTGAATCTGTGCGGGTGTGGGAAGGCAGCTTCTGACAGAGCATTGCAGGTACTTAAATTGCTATAGCATGGTCTGGATGAACTAATATTTAATCTCTGTAATCTTGATGCAGGCCATTGCCTGTAACTGTGGCCAGCTGCAATCTTTAAACCTAGGTTGGTGTGATAATGTCACTGACAAGGGAGTGACCAGCTTGGCATCAGGATGTCCTGAACTTAGGGCTGTGGACTTGTGTGGTTGTGTTCTTATAACAGGTCATTTTCAATATTTATGTTTGATCTGAATATCTGATATTCTTCAGTCTGCACAAGCACAACCATGTTGTTCAGTAGATTGGTACAACAAATGGTATCAATACTAGTGCTTTGTTTCTCTGCCAGGTAGCTGCTTTGAATCCTTTTGTTTTCCTTTTTGGTTAAAAATCAGGCATGCTCACTGAAACAGACAATATCGGCAGTAGTGTTGGCTTTCTGCCAGGTTGATGTCTTGAAATCATTTTTTTAATGCCCACGTCACTGTATGTGTTACTAGCATGTCATTCACTCATTGTTGTCTTATGTGCATCTTTCCCAAGTTACGGTGTATGTTATTGTTGTCTTAAGGTTAAAAAACATTTTAGTTACCAGTAAGTGCGTCGCTTCTTGATGCTTTGCTTTGCCATGCTGATTATCAGAAACTTGGCTTATGCCCATTTTTTGATCTCCAGATGAGAGTGTGGTTGCTCTTGCAAACGGGTGCCCTCACCTGCGGTCCCTGGGCCTGTACTACTGCCAGAACATCACCGACCGGGCCATGTACTCGCTCGCAAACAGCCGCGTGAAGAGCAAAGGCAGGAGCTGGGACGCCGCGAAGAGCAGCAGCAGCCGCAGCCGCGATGACAAGGACGGGCTTGCGAACCTGAACATCAGCCAGTGCACCGCGCTGACGCCCCCAGCCGTCCAGGCGGTGTGCGACTCCTTCCCGGCGCTCCACACGTGCCCGGAGAGGCACTCCCTCATCATCAGCGGCTGCCTGAGCCTCACCTCCGTCCACTGCGCCTGCGCTCTTCACCCGCACCGCACTGGGAGAGCCATCCTGTCCAACCATGCTTACTAAGATCATAGTAAGATGTTATGCATGTTCCTCGTGCATGCGGTTTGATGGTCTTGTAGAACTTTGAGAGGGCTGTGTGTACATAAACCCCCAGCTTTGCTGGGTGGACTGGACTGCGGCTGTACCAGTATGATGGGAGTTTGTACCGTCCGTGTGTGTGTGTGTGCAAACAAGGGAGCGGTGGAATCTGGAAGAATGTACAGTGTGTGTGGAAACTAGGGGAGCGGTGGAATCTGGTAGAATGCTTGTTGCCTTGCCTCCCCCGAGCTTTTAACCGATGTAACGAAGTGAATTCTCTCTGGAAATGTTTTGAGCTTGCCTGCTCGTTTCAGCTTCAGAGTTTTAATTTATTATTTTTATTTCATTTTTTTGACTCTTTAGGCTTTTTTTTTTTTTTGCATTTCTTCGTATTGTCTGTGATGAATTAACATGTTTTTTCTATTTTTAAATTTTTTAAAAATTAATTATATCAAATAAGTCACTATCAGTTACAGTAAAAAATAAAATAGCTATATTAAAAAAAGTCATAAGCTACCAATAAACTGAGCATCATCCAATTATCTAAAGAAATAAGGAGGATTCGAGGATTTATCACCGTAAAAAATGTGTATCTGAGAATTTACTATCTACATTTTATTGATATACTATGTATTGTAATGAAACTCATTAAATGTATAGAGAATTGTGCTATACAAAAGAGTTATTTTGATCAATTGAAAAATGGAGAATAGTACGAAGTTGAGAGAATATAGTGGTTGGTCGAGAATAGATCTATAACCACAAACTCATTTTTTTTATAATAGTAATGATTATGGTCTCAGTATTCGTAAGTGAGATATTAAGTGATAAATTTTCAATTACTCAAATCTTTAAGTATTCCTAGAAATATGGACTGGGCCTTGGGATATTTGCAGTCCAGCTCGAAACTTCCAGCCTTCGGGGGCTTGTATAGAAGAAGTGCAAGTCGGCGGGAAATGCAGTGCTATGACGCAACGTAATACGTACGTGACTAATGCCTTGTGTGCACGGCACAATCTCGACGATTTGCTGGTCAGCTCAATGCATTTGCCGTCTGATACTCTTGATAACGCAAATCCGAACCATCAGATGCCCGATGCCGTGCGAATTCGCAACGGTTTGCCTTCCCATGGCGGATACACCTCCGTGGTGTGTAGAGGTCTGAATACTGAGCCGGGCTGCACTTGTGGCTGCAGAACGGTCGAAATGATAGTCACTTCTTTGCAGAAATTCACTAAACTTTGGTCTAGGGGAAGAAGAGCATTGAACGCATGTACGGCGACGTTTTCCTGACGGCGATGATCCTATCAATTATCGGTCATCGACGCGACTCACTGATGTGAACCATGTGGAGGTGATCATATGTGTATGATGAGTAATTGACATTGGTTTAGGTGAGTCGAGTTTGGTTTGTGTGGTTCGGAGTCGAGTCGTTGCATGGCGCAATCGGACTCGGTCGGACTTGGTCAAACTTAGTCGTATGGGATTAGGATGCATATTCTAATATTTTCGACAGGTTTGGACTTCGGTATGGTAAGTGATGTCATTTACGATTTCATGTATTGAGCGGTGCTATTTGATGTGTTTCTTGTCTGTGTGGCTACAGGACGTCGAGGCGAAGTCGTGGCGAGACACGGTGGACCGGACTAGGCGCAGGTGGCACTGAGGTCAGAACGGTCGGGATGTGTCGAAGACGACGTGGACTCGAGGTGGTTGCGAGGCGTGCGAGGCAAGGAGCGTGGAAGCTTCCCGGAAGGTGCACGAGGGGCGAATCGGGAAATTCGCGTGGCTGCACAAGCGGGAGCGGGCTCCGTTGGACTTAGCGGGCGTAACGGGGCGGATACCCGTTAGCCGTAGGCTATAAATACATGTGAGGGGCTGCATGCCCACTTGAGCACTTGAGAGGATTTTAGGGTTTCCTTTAGTCAAAATAGGCTTTAGTGGTTGTTTTGGCTTTGGGACTTTAGTTGTTGAGAGTGGGTGGAGAAGTGTAACATCCTGAAGTTTTTAAATTTGAAAATATGGAGTTTGAGTTATTTCTGTCTATTATAATATTTGAATTTGGATTTTCATGGTATTTTTAAATTCTTATTGAGCTCTCAAAAGTTAAAGAAATTCAATAAAGACCAAAATCAAAATCAATAATATTAATGTTACACATAAGAATATATAAATAAAGGAAACTTAAAATCTAAATTAAGAATCTAAAAGGATGATCCAGAAAAGAAAGGGGAGAGAAATAGGCCTAAAATATAAAAGTTTATTTTTAACAATGACATGAGTAACAAGGGAAATAAATAAATTAAATACCAAAAATATAGTTGAAAATATTTTTATTAAGTCCAGAAGGTCCTCATGAGCTTCTATGAAATTTTCTGAAATTTTTGGAAGTAATTTTAGATTTTTCTGAGATTTATTCAATTAACTGCGCATTTCTAAAAATCCTGAAAAATAAAAATAAAAAGCACCCTCCTTCTCCTCGGTGACACTGCCGGCCCGATGCTGACGCGCGCGCGCGCCCTCCATCGCGGCCCGGCTTCCATGGCGCAAAGACGCGCGGCCGCCATGCGCGCCCCGCCTTCACCGCGCCTCTTCCTGCGCCGGTGGACCCGCCGCCTCGCGCTCCTCTCTTTCTTCTTCCTCGGCTCCTTCTTCTCCACGCGCCGCGCCTCGCGCCGCTCTCTCTCGCGCTCGCCGCAGCAGATCCTTCCCTCTCTCTCTCACACCCCCGGGCAAGTTCAAAGCACCACCCGTTACTTCCCTCCCCCACAAAATCTCGGCGAGATATGGTCCATCTCCCCCCGCCAGCGTGAATAGGGCGGAGGCCGCCGTTGCCTCGCCGCGTGCCCCCTCTCCCGGCTATAAAAACCTCGCCTGGGAGCTCCAATCACGTCGCAATACCCCCTTCTCCTTTCCCCTGCAAGTAATTGAGCCGTAGCGCCCCCAATTGCCGCCGGCCCCCTTCTTCTTCCCGAACTCCGGCGCCGCCCTCCCCGCCCATTCCGGCCGCCTCCGGGCACATCCCAACTCCCAGAGTATCGGGGAAGCAAGGCGAAGCCATCCCCGGTCTTCCCCGCGCCTCCCGTGGTCTCCACCTCGCTGTCACCGGAGCCCCGCCCGAACCTCCGCCGTCGCACGCCGCCGGCCCGCCACCGTGCCCCATCACCCTCGCCGATTTCACCAGAAGCACCACTGCAGCGCGGGGGTTATATTCCACGAACGACCCGGACCCCTCCGGCCGCCGCTCGCCGCCGGCACCGTCGCCATCTTCATCCTCTGCCCGGCCTTCCCCAAGACATACCTCAAAAGGATTCATTGCCCTTATATGGTAGGCAAAGCCTCCCCGCTCACTTGGTTACCAGCGTTATCTCTTCTCCCCTCGCTCCCGCGCGCTGCGTTCGAGCCCCGCCCGCGCGGCGTAGCGGATGAGCGTTCTTTTAATTTTCCCCACGACAGTGGGCCCCGCTCGTCGGCCGCTGCGGACTGTCGTTACCATCGACAATGGACCCCACCCGTCAGTGTCTAACGCCGCTGACATGTGAACCCCACTGGTCAGAGACTCAGGATTAAACAAAATAAAGAAGATTAAAAGATTAAAATAACCAGTGGGCCCCACTGTCAGAAATTTAGTAATTTTTGGAATTAACTGAACTGAGAACTTCAAATAATCATAACTTATTCATTTTAACTCCAAATTGAGTGAGACAAATTTATAAATTCATCTAAAATCAAGATCTGTCCAATGGAACTAAAATCATAATTTTTAGAGTTCATTTGAAATTCTAGTGGTACCTCTGATTAATATAAATGTAGCCAACTAAGATATGGTTGCCATTCCTATATCTTTAAAAGATATATAAATTGGTAGTAACCTTTAATCAAAAGGGTGTCCTTTAAGTAGAAATGTCTGTATATGCGTGGCAAGTATAATGAAGTATGACCTAAAGTATAGCATGCTTGGTTCTAGATAAATAAATTTACATAACAATAATAATAACGTCAACACGGTAATAATAATTAAAATATACGCAGATACCTAATCTAAAGAGCCTCTTTAATTAAAAAGTCTTGTTGGAGTACCTACAAAAATCCCTAGGTAATCGGTAATTAAAGTAATTTTTGTCACCTTGTATTTTAATGAACAGGGTAATATTAGCGCGACCTAAAAATAAATACATCTCAAACCGCTAAAAATATAAGCTATAAGATTAATTCGACAAACCAAAAATCATAATACGTCGTGTATATAACTTATGCCCTAACTCCTAGAAAGTTGATATTGGACAAGACACTACCCTACACTCCACTGCAGCCTTACGTCTACCCATAGGTCTAATATGGCTCATGGAACTTCCTTGATAAATATAAAAATAATAATAAAAAGAAGCTATTAAATAAGATGGGTTAACCCGTGGTATTCGGTGCCATCCTCAAATTCAAAGTAAGAATAACATCGTCAATATCCCTGTATCACGAACCCTCCTCAGCCTCTGCTTCGTCGAGTTTCCTTCTACCCAACCATCACTTCGTCCCAGCCTTGTGTGACCCCGTCAGTCCTCTGCACCCAATCAACATTGCCTCAAATCACTCATTAAATCATAATAAAACTAAATTGAGTTTATTCGGATTTATTGGACCTTTTGAGTTATTGCATTTATTTGGATTCAGTTATTTAGTGCGTAATTAGAAATTGGAGCCCTGAAGATTCATTGGAGCAAGTGAGATCAAGATCTAGACAAAGACGAAGACCAGAACTCAAGCCATCAAGCAAGAAAGCTTTTGAGTGAGCTCAAGACCGCGGTAAACCGTGCCAGGCGAGTCAATACTTTGATCATGTTGAACCTACATTTTCTGCAAACTATTTTTGTTTAAATTATCAAATTGCATGTTTGTTACTTTATATGCAAATACATGATAATTTAAGATTCTAGATATATGTCCATCGTTTACCTTGAATAATATTACCCTCCTTTGGAATATTTGAATGTGTGAACCTTGTCGCCTAGCAAAAATATAATGGTAACTTTTGAAAATAAGTCCCTAGTGATATGCTATGCTTAGTACTGCATAGATACTCAGGGGGCGCTGAAATGCCCCAAACATCATTGTCATTTTTAATCATGAGAAACTGGTTTGGACAGTCATGGTGGGAATGACTGGTATATTTTGACAGGATTATTTCATGCTCTCAAAATCCCCAACTTGCTTAAATATCTGGGCGGATTGGTTCGATGGTGTGAGAGTGTGGTGCAGTGGAAGCACAAAGTGGTTAGTGCTAGACCGCCCAGATACAACTAAGGACTGAATCTTGTCATGACCTCCTGTGTAAAACAGTACAACCACAAGTCTGTAAAGTACAACTTGGCTTAGTAGATTTACCGGACCCTGAAAGTCATCCTTCCAGGAGGAGGTGTGGGTTAGTGCAAGCGGCAGTCGGTGAGACGGCTTGAATGGGACACTCGCAGAGGGTGAAATTCTGCTGTGGCGGGCTAGCAGGGGTGGGGAGCCAGCTGCTAGACGTTCAGAAGGAGGACATCCCGCACAACATATGAGACCCACCGCAAGTGGGAACGACCCAAAGGGTGAAATGATGGAAGGGGCGAGGTACATTGAAAAGTCACTGTGATAGTCTGCTCAACCACACGTCTAAGGCATCGTGTGGGGCAACGAATTGATTGTCTCTTGTGGTGAAAGTGTACAAACTCTGCAGAGTCTAAAACTATTCGAATAGCCGTGCCCACGATCAAGGGCGGACATGGGAACTTAACTAGATATAGTTCTGTTTTAAAATATTGAAAAACTGGGAATGGAAAAGTGGAAGGGTGATGGACTGCCCTGGTTTGGAATTGTCCTGGGTGTCGTTCCAGTGGTAAGTTAAGCGGCTATAACGCTGAAGAATTGCTATATGGTACAGATGCCATGTAAAGGTGGATGGAATCTGAATCACTATTAATATTGTATATTCCTGAACATTATGCTTTTGTTCAAAATGCTAGGTCCTAAGGAATTGTTATATAATTGTATTCAAAAGTACTCCTTGCAAAATAAAATAAACCTAAGCCATCCTTTGGTAGCCATATATGTTACATATTGCATTCTGTGTATTGGCTTGCTGAGCACGGGGTTGGAGTGCTCATACTCGCTTTTGCGACAAAATTCAGAATCAAGAATCAAATCACTACGCCTCAAGACTACGATCGCAAGATGGTGAAGAAGATGGAGATGGCAAGAATTAGGTCGCGAACCTCCGCTTGGTGCTGTGGGCAAGTCTGAAGGTCCCACCTGTGTGCTTCGTTCTTCCGCTGCTGTAACTTTTTGAGTTTCGGCCTAATCGGCCCATGAGTAAGTCTACTAATATATTTACGTTTCCGCATGATATGTGATGAGATGTCCATTACTGTAACTGTGTGCACTATCTACTGATCCAGGGAATAGTGCAACTAAACACAGTAGATTCCGGATTATAAAATCTGGGTCTGACAGGCATGGTATCAGAGCATATCGACTGCAGGTCGTGACCTAATTAGCCTGGCCGTTAGCCTCATGACTAGAAATATTTCTTTAAAATACTATTTCCAAAAATATAAGCATACAACCCGTTCTTATCTCTCTTAGATGATTCCCCCTCATCTATATGCTGTCTTAGCCATTATTATTTCTGAGGCTTTCTTACCCTAAATTCAAAACGACAAAAATCCAGTTATCACAAAGATTTACTTACCAAAAAGAATAATAGGAGAGTGAGCATTAATACCCATCAAATCAGCCTCGAATACTATCCTCTTCCTTCTATTGATTTCAAAAGGAAAATTTTGTTTCCCTTCTCATGCCCCTACTCCAAATTTTAAGGTTAGGAACGTTGAAGTTATTCGTGTAGATAAGGTGATTTCATTTTAAATGAACTATGCAGATAAACCCTGCACCCTTCTATGTGTGCTTCCCGAGTAGGCGATGAATTGTTACATGATTTCTACTTGGCCCTGTGTACTGCCTTTTGCCCTCGGGCGTCCTATTTCATGATCACGGAAAAGCTTGCTTTGAAAATCTTATGTGGTTTTGTATCACCCACCCTTTTGGGTATGCTCTTTTAAAGTTAACCTTGGTTAGATCATCTTATCCCCACGACTCAACCCTTACCTCATGCTATTCCCTCTCGCCCCGTTTGCTACAACCCAGTCAAATCTGCTGATGGATCGCCAAAGACCAAGACTCGAGACTCTGCCCTGCTAACACTCTGTCCTTACCCACCAAGAGGACTTATAAATTCAAATCAGCGGGCTTTGTCCAAGGGATATCTGACAGCAAGGTGAGTCCACCTGCAGCTTCGGCCTCTCAGAAGGCGAAGCCTCCCCGTGCTACTTCTACCTCTCAGAAGATGAAGTACCACTGCACCTTCTGTCAGAAGGATGGACACACAGTCGATCGATACTTCAGGTGCGCTAGGATTGCGCGTAGAGACCGTGTGGAGGCACTTAGGCGTATTCAGGGTCAGCCCCAGATCCTGAGTGCACCTAAGACTAGCACGAGGTCCAGGTTTGCTTCCGACGGGTTTGGGTAGCATCGAGGACTTGGTTTTTCTGAGTTTTCTGGTTTTCGTCCTCGTGCTGCTCCGGGTCGTGACTTCCACCGTCCTGAGGGTACATCTCGTTTCCCCCGTCGAGACAGTTACCCACGGCGTGATCAGCAGGTTGCCGGTGTTTCGACTCGCTTGCCCGTAGCAGTCGGATCCAAAGACAGCTTCGGTCCGCACACGCACCTTCGGCGTGTTGAGTGACAGAGAGCGTAGGGTAGCTAGAGGTCAGTCGTGTGTGGCTACTTCTGCTACTCAACGTGTTGTTCAGTATTGGGTGCCAAAATCACTTTTGATTTACCCCAGTACTGAGACTTTACTCTCTGTTTGACTCAGGTTCGCCGGGTAGGGAAGGAGAAGGTTTGGCTTGCAGACTCCAGTTGTTCTCGTCATATGACCGGAGACTCCCATTGGTTCTCCTCCCTAGCCCGTGCTCCAGGTGATGAGACGATCACCTTCGGAAACGCTTCGTCTGGGCGCGTCATCGCCAAAGGTACTGTGCATGTTAATGCCTCTTTTATCCTTAAGGATGTTGCCTTGGTTAGTAAGCTACAGTACAATTTGCTTTCCGTTTCTCAGCTTACCGATGACGGTTTCGAGGTGAGCTTCAAGAAAAAAATTGCAAAATTCTCGATTCTTGGGTAGTCCGTTTATGGGATTTCGCTTTGGGAGGATCTTTCGTGCTGATTTTTCTGAATCTTCCGTGATCCTCTCGGTGTTTAGTTGCTTCGAGTCCCGCGACTCTCTTCTCGCATAGGAGACTTGGTCATATCGGATTTGACCATTTGACCCGAGTTAGCGGCTACGATCTCATTCGTGGTCTGCCGAAACTCAAGATGGTCAAAGATCTTGTTTGCGCTCCATGCCGGCACGGCAAGATGGTTGCCGCTTCTCATCCTCCGGTCACAATTACTATGACTGATATACCAGGACAGCTGCTCCACATGGACACAGTTGGACCAGCCTGAGTGCAGTCAGCAGGAGGGAAGTGGTATGTTCTTGTTGTGGTCGATGACTTCTCAAGGTATTCTTGGGTGTTTTTCTTAGCCTCGAAGGATGAGACGTTTTCACATTTTCGAGGTCTTTTCAGTAGGCTTTCTGTTGAGCTCCCGGGTGCCTTACGAGCGATCCGCAGTGACAATGGCACGGAGTTCAAGAATTCTTACTTTGAGAGTTTCTGTGGTGAGACAGGTGTAGAGCACCAGTTCTCCTCTCATTTTCGTGTGTTTGGTTGCAAAATGGCGTTGTGGAGAGAAAGAACCGTACCTTGGTCGAGATGGCCAGGACGATGCTTGATGAGTACTCTACACCGCGGAAGTTTTGGGCTGAGGCTATAGCCACCGCGTGCCATGTCTCAAATCGAGTTTTTCTTCAGGCACACTTGCACCGCACTTCTTATGAGTTGAGATACGGGCGAAAGCCCGGCGTCTCTCATTTTCGTGTGTTTGGTTGCAAGTGCTTCATTCTGAAGTCTGGGAACCTAGACAAGTTTGAGTCACGTTCCTGTGACGGTATTTTTCTAGGCTACTCGACTTCTTCGCGGGCTTATAGGGTCTGAAATTGCGAGTCTAGCCAATTGGTAGAGACCTGTGAGGTGACCTTCGACGAGGCCAGTCCGGGGACTAGGCCTGATATCTCAGGTTCTTTAGAGCAGTCCGAGACCATCTTCGTGGATGACGAGGACGATGGAGATGAGGGTTGTCTACCCGATCCAGTCCCTTATCCACCCCTTGAGGTGCCGTCTTCTACCGCACCTCCAGGTGACCAGCCTATGCCTTCGCTTCCTCCGAGCTAGTGGCTCTGCTCCTACCTCATCACTCACGAGGTAGAGGCCACTTCTTCATCTCATCCTCGACCTCCCGATATATCCGTAAAAGGCATCCTTCGAGCGGATGATTGGAGACTGCTCGAGCGTGTGACCCGCTCAAAATCGGCTTATCTCAATCTGTCTCCATTCTCGCTTTCATTGCCTCCTTTGAGCCCAAGGATGTTTCTCATGCTCTTTCGATGAGTCTTGGGTCAATGCCATGCATGAAGAGCTAGAAAACTTCGAGAGAAATAAGGTCCGTCGCTTGTCGAGCCTCGCGAGGTCACAATGTCATTGTGACTAAGTGGGTGTTCAAAACAAGCGAGCGAGGATGGAGTGGTTATTCAAAACAAGGCTAGACCGGTAGCTCGGGGTTCTCCCGTGTTAAGGGTCCGGATTTCGAGGAGACTTTTGCCCTCGTAGCTCGACTTGAGGCCATTAGAATTCGCTTGCCTTTGCGGCTTCTAAGGGTTTCAAGTCAGATCGATGGACGTCAAGAGTGCCTTCCTTAATGGGTTCATTGAGGAAGAAGTCTATGTCAGACAGCCTCCTGGTTTCGAAAACCCCAAATACCCTAACCATGTCTTCAAGCTTTCCAAAGCGTTGTATGGACTTAAGCAGGCCCCGAGAGCTTGGTATGAGAGGCTTACGTCCTACTTGTTGAGTCATGGTTTCGAGATGGGTAGAGTAGACAAGACCTTGTTTATTCGCCGACATGGCAATGACCTCCTGCTCGTCCAGATCTATGTCGATGACATCATCTTTGGCGGCTCCTCGCATGCTCTCGTTTCTCAGTTTTCCGATGTCATGAGCTTGGAGTTTGAGATGAGCATGATGGGCGAGTTGAGCTTCTTCCTTGGTTTCCAAATTAAGCAGACTCGGGAGGGTACCTTCTTGCATCAAGGCAAGTACACTCAAGACCTCCTGAAGCGCTTCGATATGAGTGATGGTAAGCCGGTGTCCACTCCAATGGCTACCTCAGCTTCACTTGACCCAGATGAGGATGGCGAGCCAGTTGATCAGAAAGAGTATAGGAGTATGATCGGCTCCCTCTTGTACCTCACTGCCTCGAGACCTAACATACACTTTGCTGTGTATCTTTGTGCTCGATTTCAGGCTTCTCGCGTATCTCACCGCCAGGCGGTGAAACGCATTCTTCGGTACCTTCGAGCTACCATTGACTATGGTATCTGGTACTCTTCCTCGTCCTGTCTTTCCTTGAGAGCCTTTTCGGATGCGACTTTGCCGGTTGTAGGATAGATAGGAAGAGCACTTCCGCACTGTCGGTTTATTGGCACTTCTCTCGTTTCGGTCTTCGAGGAAGCGATCCTGTGTGGCACACCACCGCAGACCGAGTATGTTGCTGCAGCCGATTCTTTGTAGTCAGTGCTTTGATGGTCTCGACCTGCGGGACTTTGGGTTAGTTATCGCGATGTTCCACTCTTTTGTGATAACACTTCTGCGATTAACATTGCTAAGAACCCAGTGCAGCACTCCCGGACCAAGCATATTGATATACGCTATCACTTTCTTAGAGACCATGTGGAAAAGGGTGACATTGTGCTTCAGTTCGTGGAGAGTGACCACCAGTTGGCTGATATTTTCACCAAGCCTTTGGATAGTTCGAGGTTTTCAGCTTTGCGGGGAGAGCTTGGGGTGGTTTGTCCGTATAGGCTGTTATGAGGGGGATCAGTTTGTGCCTTATTGCATTACTATTTTGATTATGCTCTTACTCCTTGCTGTTGCATTGCATTTTGGGTGCATCGGGATTAGTCCTCCTAGCATAGATTAGTGTGCTTCTCTTGTCCAGATGTTTAGACTTCTTCCTCTTATCTTGTGATTCTAGGATGCTGCATATTAGCTGTTTCTTATCTCACTAGATTGAGCTCACTCACTTCTTGTAGGTTCTAGCGAGGGTCGGGCCACCCTCGGGTAGACAGGGTACGTGTTTGCTCTCTAGTGTGTGTTTTTCCGGTCGGTGATAGTCCCGGAGTCATATGGAGTAGATGAGAGTTAGTCCGAGCCATAGTTGTCTCTATATCTTATCTATGCTTTAAGGACCGCCCGCTTGTTTGTTTTCTTTCCAGCTTCTCGTTTCGATTACTTTGGTTGGGGAGTTCATTTGGGAGCTTCGAGCTTAATCTTGACTTAACTCCACTTGAACTTAAAGTGCATCATATGTTGAGGGGAGTTGGATTTTATGCATTTTCAGCATTTAGCATTGTAATATAACTACATTGAGCCCTGTTTATTATCCTGTTTTGACATATTTACAATGCTTTACACCTTGCCATGACTTGTGCTCTATTTGCTAGATTTATCATGACTCCATATGTGTAGACTAGCTTTTACCATGATCAGTAAATTAAAACTGCTACTTGAATTAAAACTTGTCATGCTAGCTTTTGAGTTTAGTCTTTCTTGAGCTATCCCTTTATGATTCATACCATGTCAAATAGATTGAGTAGAGCGTTGAATCTCTATTAAGCCTTAGATTGAGCTATTTTAGTGTTTTGATGTAGCATGAGGTAGTACAACATGTTTACAAAGCAAAATGATCTCTTTTGTGTGAAAAAACTGATTTCACCAATTCTTTCTCATGAGACGGCTTGCCATTGCACTAGGTATGAACTCAGGGGGAGTTTTGGATGACCTAGACTATCTTCTTAAGCTTCTTGCTTGGAGTAGTCGCATAAGGCTTGAGATCCAGCACATGAAAAAATTGGGTTGGAAACGACCATGAGCTTTAAAAAGACAATGTTTTATGTGTTCAATTTGCTTAAGCTACAACAAGAACCATGTACTTAACCAATGTTTCAATCTTGAGCTTATAGCACTCTATTTGGACTCAATTGTAGCTTCTTAGTTCTGCTTAGCTTATTGACATGGCCTGCATCATCCTTGGATATCTCTAGTTAGACTTTGCTTATTGATGACTTGACATGCTCATAAAATGCATTACATTTCAGATCGTCGTCTATGTGTTCTAGCTAGGATATACATATCTTGTCATGATCTAGATAGCGTTTTATTGAGTTATGGCTTGGTGTATCTCATTCTGGTCATTATGGATAATTCTCATGGCTCAAAATGCTTGAAATAATCAAACTTCAGCCATTTCATCCGTTGACATGTCATATTCTCTCCTTTGCATTCTTGATGTGTTATTGCCAAAAGGGGGAGAATAGTGGTAGAAAAAACCATTTTTGGAGCTTTGAGAAAAACTTGTTCTTTCGTTTGCTCCTTGTGTCGATATGGTCATTAGCTTCATTTTCCTTCTTTGGACCATGTTGGATTTTTCAAACTCAAACTCAACTTTGCGCTTTTTCGGGGTTTGTCAATATACTCATCAAGGGGGAGATTGATGAACCATGTGGAGGTGACCACATGTGTATGATGAGTAATTGACATTGGTTTAGGTGAGTCGAGTTTGGTTTGCGTAGTTCGGAGTCGAGTCATTGCATGGCGTGTTTCTTGTCTGTGTGGCTACAGGACGTCGAGGCGAAGTTGTGGCGAGACACGGTGGACCGGACTAGGCGCAGGTGGCGCTGAGGTCAGAACGGTCGGGATGTGTCGAAGACGACGTGGACTCGAGGTGGTTGCGAGGCGTGCGAGGCAAGGAGCGCGGAAGCTTCCCGGAAGGTGCGCGAGGGGCGAATCGGGAAATTCGCGTGGCTGCACAAGCGGGAGCGGGCTCCGTTGGACTTAGCGGGCGTAACGGGGCGGATACCCGTTAGCCGTAGGCTATAAATACATGTGAGGGGCTGCATGCCCACTTGAGCACTTGAGAGGATTTTAGGGTTTCCTTTAGTCAAAATAGGCTTTAGTGGTTGTTTTGGCTTTGGGGCTTTAGTTGTTGAGAGTGGGTGGAGAAGGCAGAGGTGTGCTCCCTGCTTGTCCCCTTCGTTGTCTCTGTAGTGTGTTCCTCCAGGAAGCTTGTAGCTTGAGTTCTTGATTTGGGAGGAGAGGATTGAGAGATTAGAGATGATTTGAGAGCTTGTAATCCTTTCATCTTGTTCGAATGTCCACGGTATCGGGACGTATCTGTATTCCTTGCTTTGATGGAATGAGAATCTGAAGTTTTTATCTGTTCGTGCTCTCTATTCTTCGATGCTCTCTATGTTGAATATTTGACTTTTTGACTTTTGAGTTCTTGATTGCTGAGGAGTGCCAAAATGGGTTGCTTGATGATGGGAGGTTGCTTCTAGACCATTTGGTCAGGTTCTCCCAAGAGCAAATTGGTTTTAATCTCAGTTTTAGGTTTTTAAGGTCCTCTGTTCTTCATTTGCAAGTTCTAGGGTTTTAGGTTTTTCTTGATTCCCTTTGAGATTTGGCTTGATTTTTGGGTTGAGTAATCCTCTTGCTATTGCTATCGTACCAGCAAAATCTCATTAGCAAAAGATTTGAGATCTTGGAGAAATTTGGATTTTGAGTGCTCTCTCTGAAGTTTCCAAGCTTTCTAGGGTTTTGTTTGGAATTCGTGATTTCCTTGTGGAGTTGGCTTGACACTTGACTTGAGATGTCCTGAGACTATTATCTTTCTATCCTCAAAGTCTCATGTGCAAAGGATCAATGGATGGAAAGTAATTTGGATTTTGGGGCTCCTTCTGTTAGTTTTCAGTTTAAGGCATAAATCTGAAATTCTAGGATTTCAGGTGGACTCTCAGGTCACTTGGTCCCTTAAAAATGTTTGGAATAGATTTTTGAAGTCTTGCCTTAAAGAGATTTAAATCAATTATCTCCTTCACTTGTTTTTGACAAAATCTTCTTGTTACAAACCTGAAAATCTGCTTGTCTGCTGTCTTATTTCCGGTCTGCAGCAGGGTCTCTCGGCTGCAGCAATTCAGCTCTTTTCAGCTCTGTACTGCAGCCAAAATACTTCTCAATTCCCTCTTTTTGGCTGGGTACACTACCTTTCTTTAGTCTTTTTTTGAGCAGTTTTTGGACAGCATGTCCTTTGCAGTTTACTGCTGTCCAACAGCATGCAATGCATTGCTTCTTTAATGCAGTTCGGCCAGCAGAACTTGGCTTTTGTTGAGCAGCAGTTTTTGACCTTTTTGACAACATTTATTGATCCGTTTGGCAGCAGGTTTGCTAGTATTTCTTGCAGTTCATCCAGCACAATATTAGCAGCTATTTGAGATCTTGGTTTCGGCTAGATTTGGCAGCAAGAGCATTGTTCATGAGAGCAGTTATTGGCATACAAAAACAGCAATAGGGAGCCTCTTTTAAGTACTATTTGCTGCTGTTTTTGGTGTTCCTCTCAGCTTGTTGTCTCATTTGATTGGAGCTTGTTTTCAGTGGTTTTTCTTGCACTTAGCTTAATCTTCCAGTAAGCTTTTGCTCGCTTTCTTCGTAGCTTCTATAGCTATCGGAGATAAGAGAAATCGTGGATACTTGTGTGGGGACGAAGTTTTAGTGATCGACATTCACCCCCCCTCTATCGCCATTTCGGTCCTACACTCACCGTCGAAAAACAGCCACAAAAAGGACTAACAATGTTGAGCTGATGGTTTTTAATTAAAAATAAATAATAGTAAATAAAAAAGTGGTTTTAAAATTAGGTGAAGAACGGTGAAAAAACGAGAGAGATGCTTACAAGAAACAGGAGTGAAAAGAGTAGGATGCGTGATGCACCTGTGATCCCCTATCTTATCTCTAGAGCGAGACGAGACTAAGAGAAATGAGGAACCTACTTAAAAAATCATATATTTATATTAATTTTTAGCTTCTTTAAATAAAAATCAGAAACATACCATATGCAAGGTCAACTAATTCAAATCTAGTTACCCTGATGAATACGAACAACTAAGCATGCAACAGATATTTGAAGCATGATAACATGTTTTACACAAACAAGACGACCGGTCACAACAATAGATGCATACTGAAGGACCATATGAAAATATCTAGTTTAATATTATGATAAATTATTGTAATGTTTGTGGAGTGGTTAATTGATTTTTGCAAAAATTGTATTTGATTTGGACTGTTTTCTGAAAGTGTCGGGAAAATCAGAATTACCACAGATATTAGTGCAGTAGTTCTGCTTTGTGAAAGGACCGCAAGCATAAGGACGGTAGTACCACTTGTGGGAAGTACCGGGTCGAGTTTGCGGTATTTTTTTCTAGAGAGGCCTAGGTGATGTTTTCAATGTGCGAAAGTACCGTTTTGGGGAGCGGTAGTACCGCAGAGCGAAAGTACCGCTTTGGGGAGCGATAGTACTGCAATGCGGTACTTCCGATCTTCCTAGAAAAATAGGGTTTGGGGGAATTGAGTTTTGGAATAAATTAGGTTGACCTGAGTCATAGGATTAAGAGTGCATGATGCATGTCTTGGCTAATGTAGGTCAACTTGTAAAGAACTTGTGTCTGGAAACGATTTCTTTGTTTTGGATATACAGGGTCGCTTGGAGTCAACTGTGGTCAACGGTGATGATCGGGGCTAGGCTCATGGAGGAGTTGAAGCCTAGAAAGATTGAGGATGCCATGTGATATGGTGAGCTCAAGCATTGCATGAGAAAGGCGGGAAATATTGAAGGTGAGTTCGAATGGCGGGATGGCACCATGTGGCTTGTACGGGCCAAGTGAGCCATGATTCGGTGAGACCGGGACGAGACAAGTGGCAAGCACGGCGATTACTTGCATTGGTTGGTGGTGACCAAGTCAAGGAAAGATATTTTGGTAGTTTGACCAAAATACCGGAAACCATCTTGGATCAAAACTGTGGCGCATAGGCGATGCGTTGGACATCGGTTTAGGTCAAGGTAGAGCCAGTTGCATCAAGCTAAGGATTTAGCGGATTCACACTTATATGCTCTGAAAAGCGTGCATAAGTGAACTTGTGAGAGTAAAACCCGTGTGAGGGGGTTATCGAGTTTCCCCATTGTAATAGTGGATATGATCCATTAAGAGGTGTAGGTGACTGGTTGCCTACCTATAAAAGGGGCTTGAGATGGAGACATGTGGTTAACCATTCAACCCCTCTCATGTGCTCTCAACTCTAGGGTTAGGGTTTGAGAGTGAGTGACTTGTGTGCTCTTTGTCCTCTAAGGTGAAGTGGCTGTAAAACTTACCTTCTCAAGTAAGCAATACATCAATCGTTATGCAACTCTTGTGTCTCTCTTGTTTTGATTGATGTGCTTGTCCTTTGGTTGGTTTTGATCTCTCTTCTTTCCTTCTTGTTATCTTGCTGTGCCAAAAATATGTAAGAGATGGAGATAATCCTTGGGAATACATGTCCACTTATCTAGGCACTTTGATAGTAAGATTTACAAGAAAACTCGGTTTTTTTACTTTAGCCTTTTTGGTCCATCTTTTGATCCGAGGGTTTTTGGCTTGGTTTCTTCGGTGTTCTAGCTTGCTATGATATGTGGGAATACATCTAAACCCATTTTAGTTATCATACACCCACGAGCAAGTTGTATTCACTGTTTGGAGTTTTGGCTCAGTTTCGGTGCAACCTTTCAACAAACTAAAAAAAGGTCTTAACTTTGACCGTGTTTTTCATGATCGTTTATTGGAATAGATTCTTGATTACAAAGAGAAGATCCTTGCAAAATTTTATGTCATTTGGATCTACGAGTCAAAAGTTCTATCAATTTTTGTTTTGAATTTGGGCTAAAATTACTATTTTTCAAGGAAAGGAAGTACCACAGTGCAAACAGAGGTATTTCCAAAAATTAGAAGTACCACAGTGCAAACAACGGTACTTCCAAAAATCAAAAGTACCACAGTGCAAACAAAGGTACTTTCGATTTCGCTGATTTTTCCTCCAAAATTTCAACACCTTCTCTTGCTCATCATGTGGTAGTTTTTTTCCTAATATTCATAGCTTTGTAGCTATTAGAGTGAATGATGTTGAATACTTGGGGGAAAATTTGAAAGCAACATTCATCCCTTTCTGTTGCTATATTCGGTCTTTCACAAACAAAGACTACTAATATAACTTCATGACAATAGATGCATTTTCTCTATTTATATTCTTCTAGGTTGGATTGCTTCAGCTAGTGATAGACGGCTTGAAGTACATGTAGATAGGTGGATCATGTGAGAACCAACATTTTCTAATCCATTTTAATTGTCAAATTATGACTAATTACAATTAAGTAAGCAGCTGATTAAAGTAATTATATAGGAATCTTTTTCTTTAAATACAAAATAGATCAGAAATAAAAACTTTTGAAAAAACAAGTCTAATTAAAAATTTTAAGTCGTCTCACAAATTTCAAATTTTCAAATATGGATTCATCTCAACATGATTTCAATTAACACATGTCAATTAAAAATATTTATAGTCAAGTTACATCAAATAATTACATCTGTCAAGTGATGATTAAAATTGTTCCTCGAACCAAATAAAAATATTAACAGCCCATATTACATCAATATTAATAGTCCATATTACATCACTTCACATTTCAAATTACATCCATTTACAGTCATTGACCTTCATCAAGTACAATTCAAATTACATCAATTTACAAATCTTGATCTCAACCAAGACCATCGTCTCCATAATATAGATAATTACACCATCATTACAATTACATAACTATTGCTAAGCTAGAATAACAAGTGTTATTAATTGCAAAGAAAACCAAGAACATGATACCAAAAAAGACCAAACAAAATAAATAAATGAAAGTCACATTGACGTCAGAACTCGTTCAATTTTAAGGATACCAAACCTTAGCGCTCATCGAGATACCAAGACCATCTGAGGCCGGTCGACACCTCTCATTTTAGTGGGCCTCATCATCCGGTGAAAGCCAAGCCAACACCCACTTTATAATTCACTACCCATACCTTGAATAGTAGAGAACCAAATCACTATGCCAAATTCACCCCAACGACCTTCAATCCATGAGGGTAAAACCTCATTTTTACCAAGCCAACAAAAGAATGAGAGGAAGCAGAGGATAAGACCAGGCAACCAGTCGAGAGAAGAGGAAGCTAGGGGGATAAGACCAAGCCACCCGAGAGGTTGGGAGAGAAAGCATTCCATCAACCCCTCCCAAAGCCACCAGAGCAAAGAAGAGAGCAGGAAACTACCTCTCCTCCCATTCCCATTTAATTTCCCTCACAAAGCTCATCCCACTGGAGGCAAGAGTGAGAGTGAGAGAGAGAGAAAGTTGAGAGTCGGCACCACTAGAGGGGCACTAGAGGAGGAGGAGGTGACATTCAAGAGGAGTTGGGGAAGTAAAAGAGGAGGGAACCACGGCTTTGGTGGCTCAAGAGCGAAGAACTAGCCAGAGCCATAAGGAACAAGGGGAAGAGAAGGCGATCGCATTCTTAGTGACCATGGAGCAAGGGAATCAAGCCAGGACCAAGAGCGGCTAGGAGAAGGCCGGCCCCAAGAGAGCCATGACGGAACCGCAACCCTCGGCACCAACCTCATCCACACTAGACTATCCAACCATTAACCAACAAGCAAGTTGCCCCCTTAAGACTTTTGTTTTCATCATGCCCACCCAAATCCACATCACCATGGTAGGAGCAATAGCCTGCATTCTCAAAACCCTCATTCACACATGTCCAAACCCTCTTTCGCGGTAGAGCCACCGCAGTAGAGCTAGTAGATTTCATCACTAAAATGGATAGATTGATATTAGAGAGAGTAGAGCATACTGATGGGAGAGTTCATAGTGGCGTCGGCAAGCTTAGCATGCCCACCACGCATACCCGGTAGCACTCCACCGTGCTCCTCGACGCACGAAAGGCCCTAAGTCCCATCGCAGTGAACCACTATCGCACTGCACCACCATCATCACTCAAATCACCAAGCTGACAAGGAATAAAATGCACAAAATTGAAAGCAAATCAATAGAATAAAGAGCATAAAGAAGTAAATAATAGTAGGGGATAGAGAGGGCTAGAGAGTGAGGGGATCCAAATCTCAGTTGTTAACGGTGGAGCTTGCCGACGGTGGGGCAGATCCGGCTGGTGAGGGGGCTGAGATGAGAGGCGAGGAGGAGGATGGTGTGTAGAAGCCAGCGGTGGCCTAGGAGCAGTGGCGGTTGGGCACGATCATTGTGGAAGCTGGCGGTGCCTCGGGTGGTGGCCACCACCCGAGAGGTGGGGAGTAACGAGTGATGATGGTGCACGAGAGAGAGAGAGAACCGAGGGCAAGGCTGAGTCGGGAATGGCGATGTGGCGGCCTGGGCAAAGTCGAGATAGGAGTTTGGCAAGGCCGAGCTATGGCAACACAGAGGCCAGGCTGAGGTGGCGGTGACGTGGTGACCCAGGTAGAAGCTGATGTAGGATCAATGATAATCGACTAGAGGGGGGATGAACAGGAGGTTTTTAAATTCTTTTGGATAAACCACAATTTTGTAGCAAGTAAAAACTAATTAAAATTATTTAGCACAAATCAAGGCCTAAATCTTCTAAGTTTCACTAAGACACTACAAAAATATGTCTATACTAGATGTAATTCTAGCTACACAATTCAATTCAATAATTACAAGAAATATAAATGAGAAAAGTAAAAACAAGCGAGATAAACCACAAAGATGACACGTGATGTTTTTTTCATGGTCTCGAAGACTTGCCAGTCTCCCTAATCCACGTTGAGGATCTTGAACAAATCAAGCAAACTCCTTGTGCAATCTTGTACCTTTTCTCAATCCACTATGGTAACTCTTTCCCGTTCCGGGAGGTAAGCTCCGACCTTTCACGAATGTGCTGAGTCTCGTTACAACCTTTTTGAAGAGATCACCATACAAACACCTCCAAGCCATCTAGGTGTTGGCAACTACTAAGAGTAATAAGCCAATGGTGCTTACTTGAAGGTTTTCAAGTACCACAATAATCAACTAGATGATACAATGCACTTGAATGCTCTCAACTAGGGGTGCAATCGAGTCGGATTCACACGAATATTGTTTATACCGTATTCTAACCCATATTTCTTTCACCTAGATTCAGAGTCAGATACGGTAAGGCCATATACGAATACGAATTTGGAGTATTCAGTGTTTCGGATACAATACCATCAAGACAGATACATGACAGTTTCGGATTAAAAACAGATAATATAGGCGGATAGTATGTGCATACATAAAGGACTATACGCTGAACCATATCACCATCACTTCAAGTCGTCAACTAGCAATAAATTCATTTAGATTACTTAAGTACGATAGTCGACAGAACATAAGTTCAACATAAGCAATAAATTTGTACATAAGTTCAAAAACTGATAAATTCATACATAAGTTCAAAAATCGATAAATTCATACGCAAGTTCAACATAAGAGATGAGGATTGGTGGTGACTGGCTGGAGTGCCTAGACTCTGGAGTTATGTTAGGACTTGGGTATAATCTAGGCCAATTGATGTCAATAATGGTTGATGGGCTGGGCCAATTAGGGTACTAACTTGCTTGTTAGATATCCGATCGGATAGTATGTAGTTTACCATTTACCGATACTATTCGGTCGGATTTTAGCTCTCATGTTTCTGCTACCGTATCCAGTAACAACTATCTGGTACCGATTGGATTTAGTACCAGATAATAAATTACCTTCTCATATGTAGTACCGACCGAATTCGGCACCGGATCGGTTGAGATTAACCCGTACCATTTGCACCCCTACTTTCAACAACCTCAAAGGGTGAAAATGCGGCAAATGAGTTGAAGAGAGAGTAGCAAGAGTTCAACTGTATTCAATGAGGTCAATAAGAGCTTCTTGCTTCTACTGGGGAGATATTTATAGCCTCTACCCACCAGGATGACCGTTGGGTCGAAATCCCCAAAAATCAATGGATGCGGTACTACCATCATGTAATGGCTGGTACTACTGTACCTACTATTCAATAGCCACTTAAGATTCATTAAATACACATAAACTATTCGTTAAACAAAAAATTTGGTAGTACTACACTCACAAAGCCCGATAGTACTGCACCTTAGCTGGAGTAGTACCAATTTTCAGAGGAGAGAAAATGCTCCAAAAATACACCTCTTTAGAAATTAGCTACTGTCACTAAAGTGTAGTCACACTCCGGTAGTACCGGACTCAGGGTGTGGTCATACTGCTCAGCGGTACTACCGACCAACAATTTCGATTATACCACTTTGCGGTACTATCGATCAACACAAGCAGTAGTACCGTTTCAGGGAAAGATAAAAAATGCACATCTCTGAAAATAAGCTACCGGCATGTAACTATCAGTAGTACCGATGCAGTGATACTATCGCCAAAATGCTTGCGGTCATACCAGTTTTAAAAGGAAATTCACAGAGGGTTCCAAAATGAAGTTCCAGATACATGCATGAACTATAATTGATCAAAGTGGCAAAAGATCTAACTCAAAGTCTTGAACGGTTACCGACTGGTATTGCACTTGACTAGGTAGTCTGGCCTTTACCTTGATCCTTCTTCTTCTGGTGGATTCAAGGCCATCTACATCCATATCTGATGAAGTGTCCCTAGGTGGAGTATGATCAACTCTAGGATGTCGGGGATGCTCATCAATGTTGAGATCTCTATTATGGTCAGAGCCGTCATGGTCAGAGCCGTCCTTGGAGGGGATGGAGTATGGGCAACATCTTGAGAGCTGTTGCGTGGAATGTTATTGAGATCATCATGAATGACGAAGATCCCCTTGGGATTGCTCATGGTCAAGTTCTTAGAACTCGAGGAGTAGTCAAAAGAGTGTGCCTCACCACTCGAAGCAACCCATGCCAAGAAGTAGAATTTCGGGTTATAACCATCTCTAGGTGCTCTATTAGTGAGTGGATGTGAATCCTCTCTAGGTAAGGTCGAATATGGAGCACTATCGATCTCGAACGCAACACCAGTGCTGATAAACGCAAAGTTGAAGTTACCAGGTGATGAAGAAGACCCGGAGAAGTGTGTTCCAGTACTTCACATAGAAGATCCACCATTGACTAGCGGTCCTAAGTTCTCGGAGGTGGTGGCCTCAGAGCGGGTGGAGCCCTCGTGGGGGGAGTATTGGTTCTGGCCGCTTGGGCCCTTGCCCTCTGGGGGTTTTGGTTCCCTATCTGGATGTAGCAATGCTAGTGATGGCATAAACTCCTCTACCTAGCCAGAGAAATGACTTCTGGGGCCTGGTGACTTATCTCAGGAATAGGTATTCCCCTCTGATGAGAAGACGTTCTGCTCCAGTTCATTGAAGCAAGCATCCATGTCGATCCCTACATAATCTAGGTTGAACCAACTCTCCTCGTTCCACTCATTTGCCATGAACACATGAGGGCTAATGGAAACTGGAATTTCACCATCGTCTCCTCACAATCAACACTAGCTGTTGTAAATTACCACCATTTTATGAAGTAAATGCGAGGAACATGACATTCGAGATCACATAGGAAGAGACAATATTTTAGATATATTCAAGCCTTCTCCAAAGAGAATAATAATCATACTTCCTGTGTTCTTATATTACTAGAGATTACAAAGGGGTGCACAAGGCTATGGCTACAAAGAGTATACAGCTATCTTGCACTCTATATGTGTTTGTGTCCTCCATCTCCTGGTGCCACTTCTTATAAAGCGTCGAAGGGGTGGTGGTTGCAGCTCGCATGGAGGCACCTCATTGACTCATGAATCCTGCATGTGGCCATTGGTTATTGTTAGTGAGACTTCTGCCCATGTATGATCGTTGAGTTGTTATTCTCAAAGACAGGGGCTGGATACGTGCGGTTATGTCAAATAAATAAGGGTGCACTTTCCTTTTTAATTATCACACATGATTGATTGTGGTGGATTTAATATCTATTCAGAGGATAGGGTCTACATGTCTGATTACAAACCCTTTCGACCAGGGGGTGGTCGATACTCGACTTGGCTCGAGCATATTCTCCCCGACCATGGGTACTCGAAGGAATTATCGAAGCAATTCTTTACTCGACAATTATTATGCACATTAAGTCTATTTATTAAGGATTATTTAATCCTCATCACCAAAAGCTAGTGATGTTTGCTTGCTCGCCCCCTGTGAAAACGGGCCCAGCTTAACTAGACACTTCCTTTAAAGGCTCAATTTTTCACTACTGAGTTGTTACTAGTCACGTGTTAGCGTGATCGCGTGATGACGCGTGCACCCTCGAACACCACGAGGTGACATGAGCCATTCATCCATTCAATTTTTTTATTGTGGCAAAAGACGCACATAGTTCATTTATTTGCTACATGGAGTGGGCGGGTGCAACATGCATGAGAAAAGTTTTATACTTGTTCATTGTTTTTCTTTAAAGGCTCATATATCTTAAACTGAGTGTCTGATTTGCATTTCATTCAAACCATTGTCATCTATATGATGAGCTTAACGAGACAAGACCCATATTGAATATGTTTTGAGGGTATACAAATAAATAGTTTCTCAGCTAGCAACTTTAGGTGCCGCTACTAGCAACTTTAGGTAGATCTCTTTTGACTGCCAGCAACTAATGCAGCAAGTAACATATAGAGCTGGCAACTAATATAGAAATTAACATGTAAACCTTGCATCTAATGTAGCAAATTATATGTAGAGATAGTAGCAACTATTGCGACAAGTAATATGTAGAGCTATCAATTAATGTTGCAAGTAACATGTAGAGTTGCTAGCAAATAACATGTAAATCTAGTAACTAATGCGGCAAGAACATGCAGCGTTACTAGCAGCTAATATAGCAATTAATATATATAGTTAGCAACTAATGTAACAAGAAACACGTAGAGACACTAGTGAGCACGTAGGAAGTAAAATCTATAATCACTAGTACTAGGGAATTACTAGTTGCTAATACCTAGAGATGCTAGTAGTGGGTACCTAGAGTTAGTAATTGAGAAATAATTTGTTTAATGTCTCCAAAATATATTCAATATAGCTCTTGTTTTGTTAAACTTGACGCTTGGAACATAACGGTTCAAACAAAAAGTGAAACGAATACTCAGTGAGCGAAATAGAATCATTTAAAGCTAATATGATAACCGATTACAAAGAGTGTGGCTTCAATTTTTAGTTTTCTCGCTATGTCTTTTGTGGATAAAGGAAACTAAAAATACCCTTCCTAGTCAGAATATGGAAAGAAAAGGTTGGAGAAAAGGTAGTGGTGTCAAACACGAAATCGTAGGAGGGACAAATATGAATGAAAGTTGTAGCACGAGTGGTCACACATTAGGCGCATCCAAAATATCAATGAACACCAAATAAAGGCAATAATACATAGATCAAATAGGCAATTCTTTTAGTAACACTACAAAGACCATCCAAATTGAAAAATAACATCGATATGCCATTAAACACATGGCTCTAGAGCTCACTTGTCATTTCATATTGAATATTATTTTCTAATTTATACATCATTTCCGTGTTACTAAGCAAAATTTACCTAGATCACACTAGCTTTGATGGTCAATAGTACCAACCAGGGCGGAGCCAGCCCCGGCCCAAGCCTTGGGCTAGGCCGGCTACTCTTGGGCTAAGTCTGCACTATCAAACTTTACTCTACTATAGATGGGCCAACTATTCTTAGCAATGGTAGATTCTAGGTCTCAGACTATAGTCCATCTAGCTTGAGGTCCAGTGTCGATACTGGTACCAACCATAGTTATTGATTTGTCTACTAAGATTGGACTTGAGTTGTAACTCCACAAGCCAAGCCTGATAAAGAAGCAATCAGCCGCTAAATCGAGCCATAGTTACCAACACTCCGCGTTAAACCAGACAAGAAGCGCCGTTTCCTCGGTTACAGCCTTACAGGTTGCCACAGAAGCATAGCCCAAACTCCCCAAGCACCGCATGCAGGGACGCGGGGGAGGAGTGGCCAGCCCGGGCAAATGGCGCCTCGGCGGCCGTCGCGACAGCTTCCACGACATCGACGGGAGGTACGAGATGGGCGAAGCGGTAGCCGAGGCCTGGGCGCTCGTGCCGAGGGAGACGCCGGCGACCGTGACGACAACGGACGAGCTATTCACGAAGGCGCAGCATCTGAAGCACCTCATCGACCGGTTAGTCGCATGCCGGCCCACAGGGAAGGCGAGGACGAACCGGGTGGTGAAAGCGGAGCTGTACACGCTCGTGAAGGAGAGCGTGGTGATGTACTGCGAGCTCACGGAGGTGATGGCCGCGCTTATCGACCGCTTCGCCGAGCTGGAGACTCCAGGCTGCGTGCGCGTCCACTCCATCTTCACCAGCCTCGCGAAGCTGGTGGACGAGCTCGACGATTTCTACTCGTGGTGTAAGGCGTCCGCCGTCTGCCATCCGTCCGACATCCCTGAGGTCGAGCACGTCACGCAGAAGAAGCTGGACCTGATGGACGAGTTCATCCGCGACAGACAAGCATCGGCATCGCAGCGAAGGCGTTCGCTGCAGTCATCGCCGGGGCCGTCCAGACCACTGGCTTCCCACACCACGAAGCATGATACGGACGCAGCCAAGCCGCTTCCAGCGCCGAAAGAGCGGCAGGTTGCTGCGCAAGAGAATAATGCCAACAAGGCGGCACCAGCTGAGCCGGCAGGTTCCCTAATCGTGGTCGAAGACCAAATGGCTGACTTCTTGAACCTGAAGGAAGACACGGCGCCGCCATTGTCCAGCGAGGAGCATGGGCGGAACCTGGCATTGGCACTGTTCGACGGCCACCAGGCCGAACCGGCGCCGAATTGGCAGGCGTTCGACGATCCATCGACGGACTGGGAGACGGCGCTGGTGCAGTCCGCGAGCAGGCTCGCCACCCAGCGCGCGGAGCTCGGTGGCGGCTTCAACACGACGGTGCTCGACAGCATGTACAGCCACGCTGCGGCCAATGCAACAGTGACAAACGCACGAGCATTCGCCGGAAGCGCAAGCAGTGTGGTGATGCAGCCGCCCGGGGTGACGGTGCTTGCACTGTCACCACCGCCTGTGGCCAGCGCCGCCGTCGCCGCGAGGGCAGATCCGTTCGCGGCGTCACTGGCAGTGCCTCCCCCGACGTACGTTCAGATGACGAATATGCAGACGAGGCACCAGCTTCTTGTCGAGGAACAGGTGGTGTGGCAACAGTACGAAAGACTAAGGCCAACCTGGAGTTACAATAATCTATTGTAAGATCGTAATGTTTTGTGTTGCAAAAATTTCAAAGTCACGAGACACGAAAAAAAAGTTGCTGAGATTGTTTACAAGTTGATTTACACCATAATTCGGAATGTGGAAGCATGATGATCAGGAACTAGTGTGGTACTGTGGTAATTGATGAATGGATTTAAAATGACACAGATATATAGTTAGTCAAACTAGAACATATTGATCCAAACCATGTCAATATTTACAGGCACACAAGTTTTCATCAAGTAACTTAATTGCACTGCAAGACGCAGTTTCTTTGCATTATAAGGCAGAAACATACTATAAGAGTTACTACACATTAGACGCAGCCAACTGCAATCACTTCCGAGTACAAGCTGAGGCATAGTAGTAGATAGCTTGCCAGATAAACACCTGATTTGGGACTTCAGGGAAGCATGAAGATATCTTAGGGTGTGTTTGGTTGAGCTGTGGCTTCTGAAAAAGCTGTTGTGAGCTGTGAGCTGTGGAAAAGCTGCTGTAGGTTATAGGCTGTGGAAAAGCTGTAAGCTGTTTGGTTCAAACAAATATAAAACTTACCTCCTATCTCTATTTTCATTGAAACAACTGTGAAACAGCTCTCTATTTTCACCATTTCAAAAAGCAGAAAGCCAAAAGCCAAAAGCAGGGTCCAAGGTGCTTTCAAAACTGTACTATCCAAAAGTAGCTGCTTCTGAAAAAGCAGTTTCTGGTTTCCACCCCTTTGGTTGGCTTTTGGCTTTTTGGAAGCAAAAGCAGCTCCCCAAAGCTCAACCAAAGGCACCCTTAATAGCTTCACCATGCAGATGAAAAGAGAAGTTGTTGACTCAAGTTCGGTAGCAGAGGATTTCGCTCAGCTTGCTTGCAAGTTTGATATGACTTAATTGGATCGACAGCCAAATTCGAATGGCAGTATGCTCTCTATCCTCTAAGGTGGAATGACTATAAAACTTACCTCCTAAGTGACAATACATCAATCTTTGATTATCTCCATGTCTATCTCTTGTTTTGATTGATTTGCTCTTGATTTGGTTGGTTTTGATCTCTTCTCTTTTCTCTTCTTGATTTTGATGTACCAAGGACGTGTAAGAGATGGAGATAATCTCAGAAAATCAATCTCCACCCATCTAGGCACTTTGCTAGCAAATTCATCAAGAAACTCAGTTTTTGCATGTTTTTATTGTTTTAATGATTTCTTGATCTTAAGTTTTTTGCTTGATTTCTTCTGTGTTCTAACTTTCTGTGATATTTGAGAATACATTTAGAGTCATCTTGGCCATCATTCTCCCACGAGCAAGTCAAATTCACCGTTTTGAGTTTTTGATCGGTTTTGATGCAATCTGCCTTTAGACTGAAAAGATCTCAACTTTTTCAATGATTTGTATGATCATTTATTGGAATAGGTTCATCCTAAAGAAGATCCTGCAAAATTTCATGTCATTTGGATCTACGAATCAAAAGTTTCATCGATGTTAGTTTTGCTAATTTTTTTAAATTGTTCAGGTTCCTGTTTCTCTAGTTTTCATGTTGGATTTCCATCCTAATCTTTATAACTTTGTAACTATTGAAATGAAGAATTAGTGAATATTTAAAGAAAAAATTTTAAGCCACCATTCACCTCCTACTCCTTCTGTTGCTATCTTTGGTCCTACGGAGAGTGAGGAAGTGGTATAAGTAAAAGCCTTGTACCAACTTTTGGATCAAGGAAGAAATGAAATCGTGTTTCTTTTCTGTTGTTCTATCCGCTCCTAGAGTTCTTCTCTCTTCTACCCCAAAATTGTTGCTCCTGTGTCGCGTTTTGTATCTCATTTTCCACTCACATAACTTGGTTTGGGAACCTGCGGCTATGAGTCGTCACAATTTGGTATCAAAGTCGTGTTCGATTGTCATATTCTTGACCTTAAGCTTGTAAATCCCGAAGGAGGGTTGGTTGAACTCACGATGAATTCCGATCTAGGGTTCTTGTAATTTCCCATTCTGGTTGGTTCGATTCGGAGAAGCGGAAGTGGTCACCACTACTCCAGCAAAGCCATCAGTTCGATCGAAGTTTATCCTGGCAATGATTGGGGGTGGGGGTGGGGGAGTAGGATGCGGGGCTCTGAGCACATATTGACGAGCGCTGGAAGGAGATGAGCTCAAGTATTGCTGAGTTGGCGGAGAAAATCAGACCAGTGGAGGCCATCCCCGTGATCCAAGTGCAAATAGAGGAACACGCCCATTACTCAAATGATGGAGCAATCGTAGTGGTTTTTGATGATAGCTTTTGCCTGCGGTTTTTAGAAGCGGATGAAAATAAATAGTAATGGCTAAAAGAAGTCTTTTTCTAGAAAGAGAGGGCGAATGGTGAAAAAAGTGAGAAAGAGATGCGTACGTGTGACAGTAGCGAGAAGAGTAGGATGTGTGATGCACCTGTGATCTCTGTCTTATCTCTGGAGTGCGATGGTAGCGAGAGAAGTGGAGAAGTCGCATTGAGAAGTTGGATATTTGTTTTGATTTTGATTTTTTTATTTTTTAAATAGAAGTTAAAAGTAGAAACTAATACGAAACAAGCCTTAAGATGCCTTAAGATGACAGTGTTAGGAATGATCAAGATGCATGCCACGTACGTTAGCTCCGATTGAACCAGGCAATGCAGTAGAATATTTCTTTGTTTGATAGAGTCATCAACGGGTTGGCGTAGAGATAGGATCGGCAGTTCATGTTGATATTTAGTCTGCTCTCTGGCTATAAATAAGTGCTCGTCTGTACCCTTAAGAAGCAGTACACAGTAGCAAGTAGTAGAGGTAGTGAAAAGGAAGATGCAGTCTTCTCTGTGTGCTCCATGTATGTGTGTATCAGAGAGGCAATAACAGAGTTCTGAATACAAGGTGCAGCAGTGGGCACCGAAACTGATTCTCCTCTCTGTTGTGTTGCTTCTAACATTTAGTTCAGTCCACATAGAGCGTTGAGTCTATCTTTTATAGATCCTTCATTTCTTCTCGCGTGTGTATTGTTTTTGCTTGTTTATTTTTCTGGGCTAACAATTGGTATCAGAGCTTGTGTTTGTGTATATCTTCATCCATGTCATCTTCGAGCTCGTCGAGAAACGTCACCGCCGATGGGGGCGTTCAGAAGATCGGTGATGGGAGCGCGCGGCGGCGCGCCGCGAGGCGATCTCCTCCCGTATCCCATGCTCACGAGGAGCAACTACACGACATGGGTCGTAAAGATGAAGGTGTTCATGCGCGCTCAGGGCGTGTGGAACGCAATCGTGGATGAAGAGGTGAATGAGCGGCAAGATCAAATGGCACTCGCGACAATCTTCCTCGCGGTGCCGGAAGACGTGTTGCTGCTCCTAGTTCAGAAGGAGACCGCAAAGGAGGCCTGGAACACCCTGAAGGTGATGCATCTCGGTGCCGATCGTGTCAAGGAGGCGCGTGTACAAAACCTCAAAAGCGAGTTTGAGAACTTGCGCATGAGGGATACCGAACAGATCGATGACTTCGCGATGAGGTTGACGACAATCGTCAGCAAGATACGAGGTCTAGGCAAAAAGATGGAAGAGGTCTACATCGTGCGGAAATTTCTTCGTGTAGTGCCTAAGGAGTTCTCTCCCGTCGTCACCACAATTGAGCAATTCAGTGACATAAAAAATATGTCGATCGAAGAGCTAATCGGGCGCTTGAAGACGCAGGAAGAGGGAGAACGTCGCTACGGCAACAACGACGGAGACGAGGAGCACTTGCTGCTCCTGACGCGCGCAGAGTGGGAGGCCCAATCATCGAAGTGTGAAGGTGAAGGCTCCTCAGGTGGTTTTGGTGGCGGCGGTGGTGGACGTCGATACCGACGAGTTGACAAGGCAAAAGTAAGGTGTTTTAATTGTAACGATTATGGACACTTTGCTTCAGAATGCCAGAAGCCCAACAAGAGGGAGAAAGCGCAGGCATATCTCATCGAGGCGGATGCCGACGAAGAACCGGCGCTACTTTGAGGCTTGGCAAGAAGGCACAGCTGTAAACCATCTTGATTAAGGGGGAGATTGTTAGGAATAATCAAGATGCATACCACGTCCGTTAGCTCCGGTTGAACCGGGCAATGCAGTAGAATATTTCTTTGTTTGATAGAGTCATCAACGGGTTGGCGTAGAGATAGGATCGGTAGTTCATGTCGATATTTAGTCTGCTCTCTGGCTATAAATAAGTGCTTGTTTGTACCCTTAAGAAGCAGTACATAGCAGCAAATAGTAGAGGTAGTGAAAAGGAAGATGCAGTCTTCTCTGTTAGATTTAATCTTGACTTAAGAGTCCTAGCGTAATTGAGTTCGATTTTATCTGTAATTCGAGTTGAAGTAGTGTCCAATTCGAAGTCCTAGTCGTGTGCTATTAGGAGTTATAGGCATATAAATTGAGATGCTTGTAACCAGTTTATGCATTGCAATATTTGCGAGTAATAAAGAGTAGAATTCAAGGGCTAGATTTGTAACAATTGGTATCAGAGCCAAAACCTTGAGTTCTTCCGCTGCTGCCCCCGGGGGATAATCTTTACTCCCGGGGGCGGCCACCGTTGATCTCGGTCGACGCTGCCGATCAGCCGCAGCCACTGGTCGTGTCCGTGCGCGAGTAACCCGACCGATTTCGGATCCGGCGGGATCTGGCTGCCATCAGGGTCGCGTGGCAGGAGGTGGGCACGCGGCGCATCTTCGGTGTGAGCGCGCACGGGAGCGGGCTAGCGGAAGACCGTTGAAGACGGCAACTGGCGGGGAGGAGTTCAGATCTGAGGCGATCGACCTCCGTGGCAGAGTGGCGCTCGCGGGCAGCCTTCGCCTTGGAGTTGACGCGCCCCCTCGGCCTCAAGAAGCTCGCAGAAGCCCGCTGCATCCGCCATCCCTTGTGGCAGCGGGAGGAAGGACGCTGAGAAGGAACCGCCGCCGGAGACCGAGCCGAAGGGGGAGCGGTCGAGCGCGGGGAGGCGTGGACGGTGACGTCTGCGCAGGCGCGAGGCGAAGAGGAGGCCGCCGCCACGCCGCATATGGGTGGAAGCCACGCGGAGGCGCCGCCACCAAGCCGCGGAAGACCAAGGAGCGCACGGGGCGACGCGCGGGAGAGGGGCGCGACTCCTGGAGGCCGGTGCCGGGGAAGATGCGGAGCGGCGCCGGCAAGGAGGATGCGGAGGCTGAGCCGCGCGTGGAAGAAGCCCGAGGCGGAGGCGCTGCCCAGGGGGAGCGGCTGAGCGCCAGGAGGTGCGGCCGAGTGTCTGTGCGTGCGGCTGAAAAGATGACTGAGATGGGGGGAGCCGCAGCGCAAGGGAAACCGAGCGGCGCTGAAGTGAGTCCGAGACGGATACAGAAGACCGAGCCGAATCTGTCTCCAAGTAAAACCAAGCGCCGAGTCAGATCTGGTAGGAGCCTAAAATAAAAGCCCAAGCAAGCGACAGATCCAAGCAAAAGCAAGAGCAAAATTCAAAGAAAAAGAGAAAAAGGAAAACAACAATTTTTCCTCCGTTTTCTCTCCGTCCAAGAGCCTTCAAAGTAGCTGGAGTTTTTTTGATCCGTGCTCAAGATCATGTCGCGTACTCCGGGAAGCGGTGTCACCGGTGACGAGGCATCATCCGGTATGATGGCGAAGGAGAGTTCCGCTATCTCGCTGCATTATTTGATGCTCACGACGAGCAATTATGCAGCATGGGCAATCAAGATGAAGGTTTACATGAAGGCTCAAGGAGTGTGGGATGCGATCGAGAACGGCAACGTCGATGTGCGCAAAGATCAGATGGCATTGACGGCCATCTATCAGGGCATCCCAGAGGAGACGCTCTTCCTACTGGCCGAAAAGGAGACGGCCAAAGCCGCGTGGGAGGCGTTGAAAGCGATGCATCTTGGCGCAGATCGTGTGAAGGAAGCAAAGTCATAGAGCAATTTGGAGACCTAAAGACAATGACCATGGAGGAGGTCATCGGTCGTCTTAAGGCGTATGAGGAACGCATCCATGACACTAGCAACAAAGGTGAAGGACAGCTCTTGTTGACTCGCGCCTAGTGGGAGGCTCAATCATCGAAACGTGAAGGCAAGAACACTTCCAGGGGTGATGGCCAAGGCCGTAAAGGTCGGAGGTTTGATAAGGCAAAAGTGAGGTGTTATAACTGCAATGATTATGGACACTTTGCTTCAGAATGCCAAAAGCCGAAGACGAAGAAAGCGTTTGTTGCCGAAGCGCTCAGCGAAGATGAAGTGCTCTGAAGATTAGTTGAGTCAGGGACGTTTGAGATGTGTCGCCGTCCAAACTCAAACAAGATGGAAAGAAGTTAGAAAGTCAAGATTAAGGGGGAGATTGTTAGATTTAATCTTGACTTAAGAGTCCTAGCGTAATTGAGTTCGATTTTATCTGTAATTCGAGTTGAAGTAGTGTCCAATTCGAAGTCCTAGTCATGTGCTTTTAGGAGTTATAGGCATATAAATTGAGATGCTTGTAACCAGTTTATGCATTGCAATATTTGCGAGTAATAAAGAGTAGAATTCAAGTGCTAGATTTGTAACATTCTCTGTGTGCTCAATGTATGCGTGTATCAGAGAGGCAATAACAGAGTTCTGAATACAAGGTGCAGCAGTGGGTACCGAAACTGATTCTCCTCTGTTGTGTTGCTTCTAACATTTAGTTCAGTCCACATAGAGCGTTGAGTCTATCTTTTATAGATCCTCCATATGCAAGCAGTGAAAAGGATTTCCTGTGCCCGAACAGCTGCTCGAAAGGCTGGTGGAGATGTGGGGGTTGAGCCGCATAGGCCCAGCCCAGACGGCGCTGATGGCAACACCGGGAGCGGGAATATTGTGCCAATGCATTCTACCTCAATTGGTGGCTAGTCCTGCCTCCCAAGGGTCGGATCGCTCAGGTTCGTCAGAAAATGCACTTACTTCTGCAGAGGGATCGACCGATAAGCGTGCCCCATTACCAAATTGATGTTTCCAAATTTTGATAGAGAGAATCCCAAGGTGTGGCATGATCGTTGTGAGAAATATTTTCGTGTGTACAGTGTGTGTGAATCCTTGTGGGTGACTGCGGCAACAATACACATGGAGGGAAACGTCGCATTCTGTTCTGGTTGCAGGCGTATCAGAGTAGCGAGCTCTGGGCGGATAGGAGAAATTTATGGGAGCTGTGGAGGCGGAGTTTGGCTCTTATGACCGGAGGAAATACATGAAGGCCCTGCTCAAACTGAAGCAAACCGGACCGGGGTGGAATACAAGGCAAAATTTGAAGCTCTCATGTACAGGGTTACTGCTTATAATCAGAATTTGGAGGTATCTTTTTTTGTGGAGAAGTTTGTGTTAGGATTGCGAGACGAACTGAGAATTGCTGTGGAGATCCATTTGCCGGAAACAGTGGGGCGTGCAGCCATGATGGCAATGATACAGGAGGAAAATTACGAAAACAATAGGGTGTGTGCTAACGAGTTCAATTTGAATACAAAGGCAGCAGTTCCAGGGGTGAAGAATGAGGCAGCAACACCTCGTGCAGTGTTGGAGGATATATGGGATGCAAAGAAATTGAGGGAGAGCAAATGGTTTGTGTTTACATGCAGGGAGAAATATTCACATGAACATCAATGCAAGAAGATAGCTCAAGGGCAACTATGATCAAAGAAGAACCTCCAGAAGTACTTACAGAAGAGACTTCGAAATAATTAGATCGAAATAATTAGAACGGATGGTTTCAGTTTCAGAGGGTGAGTCCTGTAGATTATCACTGAATGCTCTGTCAGGGGTGGACACTGAAACAGATCCGACTGCGTGCTATGGTTGGGAGTCAAGTTATGCTAATATTGGTAGATTCCGAGAGGTCTCATAGTTTTGTCAATGAAACGTTTTTGCAGCGAGTTCAGTGTACCACAATTTCTATTCCCCAAGTGCAAGCTAAGGTAACTAATGGTGAAAATATTACATGCAACAGAATGGTAAAGGATTTGGAGTGGTGGGTGCAGGGCCACACGTTCCAAACTGACTTGAGTGTGTTAGAGCTGGGAGCATATGACGCCATTTTAGGAATGGATTGGTTAAAACCTTGGAGTCCCATGAACTGCCATTGGGAGGAAAATTCCATTGAATTTATGCATCGAGGATCATTGATCAAATTGCAGGAGTGAAATCCTCAGAAACCTGACGGCTAAACGTCCGCTAGCGCCACTCTAATCTTTCTGTACGCACACACCCCTGGAGTCTTCCTGTTGTACGTGCAAGCAAAGCAAGACACAAAAATTGATCACAGAACACAGAAACACAAATGAGGTTTTGGCGCTGCAGAACGTTGCAGCTTTTCTGGCTTTGCTTCTTCCCTTTATATAGCAAGTAAACAAGAAACTGACCCACTAATTAGCTGTAGAAACTGTTGAAAACTGACTCACTAATTAGTCAGAGAAAGCGATGAAAAATCGACCCACTAATTAGCTATAGAAACTGACCAAAAACTGACCTGCTAACAAATAATAGTAACTAACATGCGAAAATGACTAGATTAACTAACAATACTCCCCCTAATCTAGTTGATGTTGATGTCGACGACACCGAGCTTCGAGCGCAGGTGTAGAAAACGCACCCGGCCAAGTGATTTGGTCAGTATGTCCGCCAGCTGATCGTCGGTGTGGATTTTGCGGATGGCGACTTGGCCACCCTCGACACACTCCCGGATGTAGTGGAAGCGTGTCTCGATATGTTTGCCCCGGCCATGGAAGACCGGATTTTTGCACAATTGAATCGCCGACTGATTGTCGATGTAGATTGTCGCGGCGCCGACGTCTCGCCCGTAGAAGTTGCCGATCAGCCGCCTGAGCCAGATTCCCTGGCATGCCGCCGCTGAGGCCGCGATGTACTCGGCCTCGCACGACGATAGCGCCACCACCGGCTGCTTTTGTGACTGCCACGACACAGGCGCGCTGCCGAGGTAGAACAAAATGCCGGAAGTGCTCTTGCGATCATCCACGTCGCCGGCCATGTCCGCGTCGCTGTACCCCTTGAGTTCGATGTCGTTGTGCCCCTTGGTGTAGCAAAGGCCAAAGTGGAGCGTACCAGCGACATAACGAAGTAGATGCTTGACGGCGCTCAGGTGTTCCGTCGTTGGGTTCGCCATGAACCTGCTCACATACCCGACCGCGAAGCTGATATCCGGCCGGGTGTGGACCAAGTACCGGAGGCTGCCAACCACACTACGGTAGAACGTAGGATCAACTGGTGGATTGGAGCTCTCCTTACTCAGTTTAAGACATGACTCCATGGGCACTTGCACGGCATTGCAGCCGGCCATGCCGGCCTTGTCTAGGAGCTTTGTCGCATACGCAGCTTGGCTCATGGTGATCTTCCTAGGCAGCTGCTTGACATCAATGCCGAGATAGTAGCTCAACTGCCCGAGGTCGCTCATCTTGAACGAGCGCTTCATTTCCTCCTTGAACGATTCGATCTCAGCTTGGTTGGCGCCAGTGAGGATCAAATCGTCAACATACACGCCCAGGAGCACACGTCCTCGCCCCTTGCCGCATGTGTACACCCCGTGTTCTTCCTCGCAACGCGTGAACCCGAGCGCCACCAGCGTGCGGTCAAGCTTGGCGTTCCACGCCCGAGGAGCTTGTCGTAGACCGTAGAGTGCTTTGCGCAGCCGCAGTACTTGCCGCTCTCGCCCGGCGATCATGAATCCGGTGGTTGAGCGACGTAAACCTCCTCCATGAGGTCGCCGTCGAAAACACGACTTGACGCCGAGATGGTGGAGCACCCCCCTCGCGGCGCCGCATCGCGTCGAGGCGCTGCGACGAGTCGAGCCGCGCCACTGGTGCAAACACCTCATCGAAGTCCACGCCAGCGCGTTGTACGTACCCCTTAGCCACCAGCCGCGCCTTGTGCCGAACCACCGCCCCCTGCGCATCCTTCTTGGGCTTGAACACCCATTTGAGGCCAATCGGGCGGTGTCCGGCCGGGAGGTCCACCGCCTCCCACGTGCCATTGTCCTCAATGGCCGCCATCTCCTCTTCCATCGTGGCGCGCCACGCCGGATCGGTGGCTGCCTCGTCGTAGGAGGTGGGCTCCTCGGTCGCAACGAGGAGCCACTCGTCGGGGTCCAGTACGCGTGGCTCGGCAGTGTTGATGCAATTGTCCACCATGCGAAAACGCCGCGGCGCGCCGTTGTCACTATGGTCGAGCCCTGACGAGATGTGTGATGGTGGAGTGCAGTGCTCGACTTGAGCACCACCGGTGTCGTGGGTGGCGTTCGGGGTGACGCCACAGCTTCTTCTTCCTCCAAGAACGGGACCGCAGGGGATACAGGAGCGTTCGGCTCGCCGCCGCCCAAGACGCCGCTGACCGTGTACTCTACGGTGAACGTCTTAGGGATGGCGTCGCCGTTCGCCTCCCAATTCCACCCTTTGGTCTCGTCGAACACCACATCGCGGGTCACATGGAGCCGGCCGCCCACCGGATCGTACACCCGGTAGCCTTTTGAGCCCAGCTTGTACCCGACGAAAACCATCTTCACGCTCCGGTCGTCAAGCTTCGAGGTGTGCGGGCGCGTAACCTTGACGTGAGCGAGGCAACCGAACGTGCGCATGAAATGCACAGACGGTTTCTTGCCATGCCAAGCTTCATAAGGCGTCATCCCGGTGACGCTCTTCGTCGGTGAACGGTTCAAGATGAACACGGCCGTGCTCACCGCCTCCCCGAATGTCTCGGGCACCTTTTTGCCTTGAGTAGGCATCGCGCCATAGCCATCACAGTCTGGTTCCGGCGCTCCACGACGCCGTTCTGTTGCCGGGAGTACGGCGCCGTGAGTTGCCGGTGCACGCCCTTCTCCGCGCAGTACTCGCCAAAGGTCACGGACGTGAACTCGCCACCACAATCGGACGTAGCGCGCGTAGCTTCCGCCCGCCTCGACCTCGACGCGGCTTGGAACTTCTTGATCGCGCCGCCGCCTCGCCCTGCTTGACAACGGCACTAGCAACATATAGCGACTAGCATCGTCAACGAGGAGGAGGAAGTAGCGCTTGCCACCATGCGTCGCTGGCGTGACAGGCCCGCATAGATCTCCATGTACGAGATCAAGCTGGCCCTTCGCGCGGTACTTGGCCTCCAGAGGGAATGGCGAGCGCCGTTGCTTGCCGACAAGGCACGCGTCACACAGCTGGTCGACATGATCCAGCAGTGGAAGCCCACGCACCATGTCGCCACGCCCAAGTTTCTTCAACCCCGCGAAGCCCAGGTGGCCGAACCGCTCATGCCAGCGCCACGCATCGTCGTTGGCGTGCGCCAGGCAGTGGCGGAGGACGGAAAAAAAATGAGGTAGGGCGGATCGAAAGCAATACCATTCAAGCTATAATACTAATCAAACCCATCAACAATAATCTAAGTACAAAGATGTTTAATAATGCAAGACATTGAAAAGTACCTCCAAAAATTGAAGGATCACAATAATATATCACCAATTCAACATATAACCTTGTAGAGCATAGCAATGGAAATAATCTGCCAAAGAAAGAGCAAACATAGTTAATATTGTTATGTATAGTGTAGACAACACAAAAGTGACAAGTGGAATCAAATGAGAAATACCAATATTAATCTTGTTAATTGCGTCTAGGAGACTTAGGCAATTGCATCTGCCTATCTTTCTTTTTCTGAAACATCTTTTTAATTTTTTCAAGATGAAGTCCTTTAAATATCTCCCTTTCAATGTAGCACACCATCAAATCATTAAGCCATCCATCGGACATCTTGTTGCGCAATTCGGTCTTGATAATCTTCATTCTTTGAAAGCTCTTTCAACCGATGCCGTCGCCACCGGTAGCAGCAATGCCAACTCAATGAGGCGATAAACAAGTGGAAATACAATATGCCTCTCAAGTTCAACTAGTTTTTTGGCTAGACTTGCAAGATCGTGACAAACTTTAAACTCATCAAGCCTTCTTACATGCATAATAAATGTCTCTAGTTGATCTTTTATAGCCTTGCGGTCATCAAAGGAAAAATCCTCATAATAAATTTCCGTAAGCCGAGCAAGCTTATTCACATTAAACTTGGAGAAAGAATCTCTTGGATCAAGACAAGAAAAGCAAACAAGCAATTCGAAGATACCTCGTTAAGCGATGATCCAACTCGTTGGTAATAGCATCTATAGCAACATAGAAGGTATCAACACGAAGTAATGATCTTGAGTGATATTGTTTCTCCTCCTTTTCTTGAACGGCCAAATCTTGGTACTGCATCTTCCATATTTGGTATGGGAATATCGTTTGCCTCACAAAATACTTTAGCTTCTTGAAATAATGGCTCCCAACCTTCACTTCTCAAATTGATCAAACGTGTTTTGACATCAACAACCAAAGATATAGCTTGAACAACATTTTGATCCTTCCTTTGCAAGATTAGAGATAAGTCATTTGTAATGCGAAGGATTTGCAACATCATTTTCATGATGAGCACAAAGCTAAAAGATTCCATTATTTGGACCAAACCTCCCGCCCTTGATGGATTACGCTCATCTTGTTGCACAATTTCTAGGACTTGTATAACTGAATCCCACATTGATTCAATTCGAAGCAATGTCTTGTAATGAGATCCCCATCTTGTATCTCCAGGTCTAGCCAATGATGTTTCTTGTAGTTTTCCTCTCCCTGCTGAAACCTCTCCACTCTCTAACTTAGCCAAAAGGTTTCGACGATGCTTATCAAGCAACAAATCCTTCCTCTTGCATGATGCACTGGTGCTACTCACAATCAACCCCACATATTCAAAGAAATCCTCAATTGATGAACAACACCTTGAGAGAGCAACTACCACTAACTGCAATTGATGAGCAAAACAATGAATGTAGAAAGCATAGGGATTCTCATCACGAATTAGTTTCTGAAGACCATTAAATTCTCCTCTCATATTAGATGCTCCATCATATCCCTGGCCTCGTAGTTTTGCAATAACTAAACCATAATCACTAAGTGCCTCAACCAATGCTCTCTTCAATGCTTCAGATGTTGTATCTTTGACATGCTTGATACCCAAAAATCTTTCTATTACTTCTCCTTTATTGTTCACAAACCTACACAAGCAATGACAAAGAATAGAGTAAGAACATTTCTCTAATATAGTTTCATCGTAAGATATTAATGAAACATTTACCTCACAACTATGGCCATTTGTTCTTTGATGGATACATCACGAGATTCATCAATAAGAACAGAGAATAGACAATCCCCCATTTCTTCCTTTATTGCCATGGTGACCGCCTCAGCGCAACAGTTTGCAAGCTCCTTTTGAATTGTCCCAGAAGTCATTTTTGCATTTTTAGGACATAGCTCATCAAAAGCTCTCTTCACTTCCTCATTCCTTTGTTTATACCAATCAAGCAATTCTAAAAAATTTCCTTTATTCAAGGAATTATCAGTTTCATCATGTCCACAGAATGGTTCACCTTGCAAAGCCAGAAAACTCACAATACCCAAAGATGTTTCCAAACGAGTCTCATACTTGATAAGTGATTCTTTGCTATAGCTTGAAACCTTATGTTTTACACTTGACCTTTGGTTATCAAAATCATCAAATGCTGTTCTAGCTTGATTATGTATGCTATTAGCCCCACCAACATGCACTCGAAGTGACATGTATGCATTCTTCCATTTTTGAAACCCAACTTTTGTAAAGACATCATAACCAAATTTATCATCCATTCGATCATGTCTAAAAAGATAACAATAGAAGCAAAAGGCCCTATCCTTCTCCAAACTATACTCCAACCAATTATATTGCTTAAACCAATTTTTTGAAAGGACCTTTATCCTTTGAGAGGGGGATTATGACCGGTTGGTTGAGTCGGGCCCTTAGCTATGAAAGCCCTCCTAACTTCATCTCTAATATTAGGAGCAAATCTATCAATTGGAATACGAAGCCCCGGATCAGAAACAATATAATCTGGGTTGAATTCAGTTATAAGATCACCTTGCACTGTCTCTTCTTCAATTACCTCTTCCACTTGTACAGAGCCTAATTGAAGTTGTTCTTGCCGCTCTTCCACTTGCCCAACACCAACAGACTCTCCCACCTCCACTTCAACATTTCCACTTTCACGAGTGCTTGGGTTTGTGGCACTTGAACCCCGATTAAAATAGCTCTTCAAATCTAAACACATAAAAGCAAATAGACAAATAAATTGATCTATAAATTTGCAAAATGTAAATTGGCAAATGTAAACTACATATCATTATCAAAAATCAATGACACTCCTAATATATGCCTCACCTCTCTGTGATTTTTCCTTTCCCCTTTTATCCATTGCTCAAGCCTCAAAATCTCAAATAAAAATAAATTCCCCAGTCGGCCACAGTCCCCACTCCCCAGACCCCCACCGCACGCATGGCACAGCAGAGAGCCGAGCGCCTGCTCGGCTCCTCCTCCGCTCCTCGCGATTTCCGCCCGCCGACGCCGCCGCCCCGCCCGCGCCCCGCCCGCCCGGTCACCTCCCGCCGCGCCCGCCCGTCGGCCGCCTCCCGCCCGCCGGCGGCCCCCCGCCCGCCCGCGTCGCCTCCCGCCGCGCCCGCCGTCGGCCGCCTCCCGCCCGCCTGGCCGCCGGAGCGCTGCTCCCCACCGCCGCCGCGCTACTCCCCAGTCTCCACCGCCGCTCACTTTCTCAGCATCTCAGGAGCAGGAGCACAGCATTGTTGGGGGCATTGTTTCTAGGGTTTACATTATTGGGCTTGATAGAGGGGTATATGGGGGTCTATTGCAAAAATTTGAGGTATGGCCCAAGCCACACCTTGCCCTATCGGGCCCTCCGCCCCTGGCACCAGGAGCGAGATCGGTCGAGCAAGCGTGAGGGGGATCTTGTACAGTCGATTCGCCGATCGCCGTACCTTGGCGAAGCTCCTCCTCGGATCGCGCACCGCAGACGCCGTCCTCGATCAACACTTGGCACCCGACCTCGCCGAGTTGTCCCAAGGCGATGATGTTCTTTGCTGCAGACGTGGGATGAAGTACACGTCCGACAAGATACGATGGCGTCCACCCCGTGCCGCGAACATGATCGTGCCGCGCCCGAGGATGTCCACCATTGATCCATCGCCGAACTTTACCGTGCCCGTGATGTCGCGGTTCAGCTCAGAGAAGGCCGCGTCGTTTCCCGTCATATGGTTCGACGCGCCCATGTCGAGGTACCACACGCCGTCATCCTGGCCGCCGGTGTGATTGTTGGTGTCACCCAACAGCACCATCGCGCGTTCTTCATTGAGGAAGACCCGACCGCCGACGTGCACAGGTGCGGCGCGCTCTGGGAGACACGCGGGCACCGGTGAAAGAGAGACCACCTGGACCATCAACAGGGACGGCTCGTCGTCGCCGCCCTCCTCCACCAGCAGCGCTGCGGCCGCCGCCTCGTCTCTCTTCTTCTTCCGGCATTCCCGGGCCCAATGCCCGATTTTCTGCAGATTTGCACGTATCCTGTCGATGACCTTGCCGCCACCGCCCTTGCGTGCGCGCATCGGTACGCGCTGGGTGGCTGCGCGCTGCGTCGTGGCGGGACCGAGCCGCCATTCGTACCACTTCGCCGCGCGCGGCGCCCAACGCGCGCACCCTCCTTGTCGCGCTTGCGTAGGCGACGTATGAGATCCTCCTCCTTTGACGAGAAGCGGCGGGAGCCCGGTTCGCACTGCTTCCGCGCGTCGAGCGCCGCTCCACGGACCGAAGACGGCCCGTGACCTCCTCGATGGACCAGTCGTTGATGTTGAGCAGCGCTCGATGGAGATTGCGACCTGCATGAACTTATCGAGGATCACCGCAGCATCTTGCGCACGACACCGCCGGTGATGTGGTTGCCGAGAAGCCGCAGATTATTGGCGAGGCCCGTGATGCGCATCGAGAAGTCGTCGATGGCCTCCCCTTCCTTGAATGCAATATTGTTGAAGTCGCGTCGGAGTTTCTGCGCGTTCGCCTCACGCACACGCTCGACGCCCATCCGCATGATCTTGACAGCATCCCACGCCTCCTGCGCGGAGTCCTTATTGCCGATCGAGGCCAGCATCTCCGGCGGGACAGCTCGTGCAATCGCTGCTAACGCCAGCCGATCCACGCTGTACTCTGCGCTGCCGGGTTCGATGGCTCCCCACAAGCCTTGCGCCTGCAGGTTGATGCGCATGAGCATCGCCCACTCCGGGTAGTTGGTCTTGGTCAGCATCGGATACTGCACCGACGCCGAGGCTTCCTTGACCACGCGCTCGATGACGACCTCACGCTCTCGACCATACTGTTGTCGCGGACGGCGAGGACCCCGTGATGGCGACCGAAGGCGATCCCGCCGCGGAGGAGTGACCGACCCTCGTCCCACCGGAGCTGACATGGCCACCAGGATCCTGAACGAGGCTCTGATACCAATTGACGGCCAAACGTCCGCTAGCGCCACTCTAATCTTTCTGTACGCACACACCCCTGGAGTCTTCCTGTTGTACGTGCAAGCAAAGGAAGACACAAAAATTGATCACAGAACACAGAAACACAAATGAGGTTTTGGCGCTGCAGAACTTTGCAGCTTTTCTGGTTTTGCTTCTTCCCTTTATATAGCAAGTAAACAAGAAACTGACCCACTAATTAGCTGTAGAAACTGTTGAAAACTGACTCACTAATTAGCTGTAGAAACTGATGAAAAACTGACCCACTAATTAGCTATAGAAACTGACCAAAAACTGACCTGCTAACAAATAATAGTAACTGACATGCGAAAATGACTAGATTAACTAACAAAACCATGGTTCTGTTCGAACTGGGTATTGAACAACTAACCAAGTGGAGTAGGGGCAATGAAGTCTGGGCATTAGCAGTTGTAGAACGCGCTAACAACAGTCACTATAATGGCAGACTGGCGCTGACGCCCGATAGAGTAATTATATACGGTGAGTGTTTTTGATATTTGTACTAGCGCACTGCTCTGTTCGCCTTGTATGTTCTTGGCACTGATTAAGTCTTCCTGTTTTCAGATCCTGATTTCAACCCATTTATGGACTTGCAAGCACAGTCCAGGGCTCACAGGATTGGACAAACCCGGCCAGTTGTTGTTTATCAACTCATTACAAAATGTTCTGTTGAAGAGAAGATACTGCAAAAGTCTAAGCAGAAGTAGGCCATCGAAAAAGTGTTAATGAACTCTTCCAAGAAGCCAAGTGCAGATGAGCTGCAGTCTATACTACTCCATGGAGCCAAGACAATTGTCGACAGGAAGAAGGTCAGTGCTACATCAATCCATTACAACGATGAGGCCATCGAGAACCTCAAGTTAGACCCTTCTACTTGTGAGAAGTGCTTTGGAAACGACAACGGTTATTTTCGCAGCATTGTGAGCTTTGCTCATGGCGTCGAGGACAAAGAACCTCCCTCCCCCGAGGCTGAGGATCTGAAAGTTCTCAAGCGTGCTACTCCCAAAGTAAGCGTTGGTCGTGGGAAGAGGCAAAGAAGGCCGTGAACTATGCCGATCAGATTGAGAATGAAGACAGCGATGATATGTATGCCCCAGAGGGTTCCTCGACTTCCTCGGAATCCGGTAGTTTTTTTTATGATGAAACGGATAGCGTAAAGCCACCGTAAATCCGGTAGCTCTAGTAGTAGTACCTGGCAGTTGATACAGACACCGGCTATCATATGTTCTGTTTGAGGTTGCCCTTCAGTTAAAGGAACGGAAGTTAGTCTTTCTAGGAAGGAAATGGAAGGGAACTTACATCGACTTAAGTAGAATTAGGCCGTTGATTTATACACGGACTTGGCTATTTTGTGGGTAAACCGGTGTGTCACACCCTATGGAAGCAACCTGGTGATGCATGAAGAAAACCTAGATGACACGCCCTACTGCCAGTTTAGGATATGATGATGACTGATATAGTTATGTTGCAGTCCTTTGGAACCTTATTTTCTGCCGGATCAGTAATCACTCTCATCACTCTGTTAAAAAAAATCCCATTTGGAACGGCGTTGCATTTCTCACGGGATTGTAAATTGCTGTTAGAGCACCTCCAACAGATATGCTATCTTTATTGTGTATGGTAAACTTGGAATTTTTCAGGAAAAAATGAGCTCCAACAGGTATGCTATCTGGTTTGCTAAATTAGCAAGTTGGGTATCCCTGAAACTTCGCTCGGCATAGAAAGCAAGCCTGCGCTGCTCGCCATCCCCGAAATCGCTCGCCACGTCTGCTTGCCCGCGCACGCGCGCGCCATCCTTCCCGCGCGCAGAGAAGACTTTCCCGCGCGCTGAAGTTTCCCATCGTGGGGATCCAGCTCGATCCGCTGGATTCCGCAATTCCCCATCCCGTCCATCGCCTTCTCCTCTCACCCGCTCCTGCCGCCGCCGCCGCACAGCCGGAGCTGCTAATCGTGGCCCGCTCCGAATTGCCCTTTTCCTCTTCGCCGTGAGCCGCTTCCTCATGGACAGGCCGCTTCCTCCGAATCGCTACACCGCCGCACCGCCGGATCAGCTTCGTCATGGACAGGCTCCGTCGAGCGCCGGGGAGATCCCAACTGCTCCGCCCTATTATCCCAACATCACGCAGATGGGAGCAGCAGGCGGATGGGTGCAACATCAGGCGGATGGGCAGCTGTTGGGATGGGAGCAGCAGGCGGATGGGAGATCCCAACTGTGCCGGGGAGATTACAACTCGTCTTCGTCGATCCCGGCAGGCGGCGGATGGGAGCAGCAGGACTCAGTGGTGCTCCCTTGGTTGGAGAATGCGGCGCAAGGAGGCCAGCGACGACGAGTCCTTGCACCGAACAGTTCTGCTGCTGCTTCGTCGAACCCATTCCTCGACGTGTGCTCCGGTGAGTCTAATTCAGTACGTATCTCTCACTGTCGTTTAGGAACTGTACGGGGTCCATGCTTGATGGTTTAGTGTTTACAGTCTCAATAGTTTATAGTTGGCAGGGAGCTCATCAGCAGCCCCATATGATTGGTGATATGCAGGGTTTTTTGAGTGGTACAGGATTGCAGAGTTTTGTGTGTGTGTGTTAGAGGATTGCAGGTTATTGCAATTAAATTGCAGTGAGGTGACTTGACAAAGTTCAGTCATGGGCAGTCCATTTTCTGAACTTCACTGTAAAAGATGTACACAAATGGATGTAGAAAAGGTTAGTTCAGTTGAAAGCAGCAAGCCAACCAACTAAGATCAAACATTTTAGTTGCTTGTATCGTAGTACATCTAGGCAAGCACACCTTCTTAGTCTGCAGAAAATTATTAGGCTATAATTTGTACTACATCTGGACAATGCACCTTGTGTTTTGTTCCTTGTTCATTTCATCATCTAATATGTTCCTTGTGTTTTGTTTTTACAGCCAAATGGATTCAGGGAGACCTTTGACCGACATGATTATGGAAGATTTCACTCCAGGTGGAGTGTCTAACAATATCTCACCTCATAATGAGATAGAAGCACGCGATGAGGTCCCTGCTGCGGTCAAAGGAAATAAAAGAAGGTCCAAAAATTTCACTGTTAAAGAGGACGAGATGTTGGTGTCAGCATGGCTAAATGTGAGTTTGGATCCTGTCAGAGGAGTCAATCAATCAAAAGATACCTATTGGAAAAGAATACATGATTACTTTCATTCAAAAAAGGATTTTGAATCTGATCGCACACAAAGCTCTCTAATGAGTCGGTGGTCTAGTATACTGCATGACTGCAACATGTTTGCTAGTTGTGTTTCCAAGGTAGAGGCCCGAAATCAGAGTGGTGCATCTGTTGATGACAAGGTTAGATGACCTACCTTCACATGCTAATTTCCTATATGCTTTTGCTGAATCTCATGTGTCATCTTTGTTTCCCATTGCAGCAAGCAAACGCATTAACTATGTATAAGAATGACGACCCATTCCACAGGACTTTCCAATACATACATTGCTGGAAAATACTCAAAGACCATTCGAAGTGGACGAATAGGCGCATGCCAACTGGACTTCAGAAATCATTCAGCAAAAAGCAAAAGACCACTGCTGATTCAACTCCTACTATCGATGCACTGCACTCGCCACTGCATGCGTAGCTGAGACCGAAACCACAATAACCACAAAGTGGAGAGGCCTATAGGGACTAAGAAGGAAAAGCTGAAATTAAAGCGTTCGAGCATTGAAGCTTTGGATTATTTATTGGCAAAGAAGAAAGAGGTGGATCTTTGAGAAGGAGTTGAAGAAAAAGGAGAGGGAGTTGAAGAAAGAGGAGAGGAGTTGAAGAAACAAGAGATGTGCCAAAAGCCCTTGCCTTGCGGGAAGAAAGGATAAAACTTGACAAAGAAAATTTGATTTCGATCGGGATCGAGAAGAAGAAAGAATTATAAATATTGATATGAGCACCATGTCAACCAGACAGCAACAGTTCTATGATGATCAACAGAAGAAAATACTTGCAAGACGGCTTGGAAATTAGTAGTACCATGATCTTCAATTTTTAGATTTGGGCATAGTGTGAGACATGTTTAATTTTCTGAAACATTTTAGTTTGCTTTTAAATATGTTAATCGGTCTTGTAATAAAGTAGCTCATGTATTAGCGAAACAAGTTACGAACACACAGCAGTCGGAGATGTGGCATGAAACACCGACATGTGTGCGTGACTTGGTTTTGTATGAGACTCAGTTCTCTTCAATATAAATGAAAGGCAAGCCTGTCACAAAAAAAATATGTATCTGTACATACATACTGTTAGGGGTAGTATCAATGCCATCCATTGTGTCAATGCCTTGAACTATTACAGTATCAAATAAATCAAACAAAGAAGATAGGTCTGGAAACTATTACATAATGCCTTGATGTTGTGATAGTAAATGAAATTATTCAACAGTAATATTTGTATATAAATCTGGAAAATTATGCCATAAGTGCTCGATAAGGTCGGCTTGAAGCTGTGTGTGTGTCTCCTTGTCCTTGATCTTCTTGTAATTCTGCATAAATGCATCGAACTCAGGTGTAGCATCATGTGATACAGTCACCTTTTCTCCCACATCATCATATCTGAAATCTTTTTCGTCAACTCCCTCGTCTTCAACAATCATATTGTGCATAATGATACAAGCCGTCATGACAAGTTGAATTGTATCCTCATCCCACACACGTGCCGGCGCTCGAACAATGGCAAAGCGAGCTTGTAGAACCCCAAATGCTCGTTCGACATCCTTCCTACAAGCTTCTTGTGCTTTTGCAAAATATTTGTTCTTATTACCCTGTGGCTCGGGTATGGTCTTCACGAATGTGACCCAAGATGGATATATACCATCTGCTAGATAGTAACTCATAGTATAATCATTCCCATTGATGCTATAATTTACTTGTGGCCCTTGACCTTCAGCAAGCCTTGCAAATATAGGAGATCTTTGAAGAACATTTATATCATTGTGTGAACCTGGCATCCCAAAGAAAGCATGCCAAATCCAAAGATCTTTAGAAGCAACAGCTTCTAGAATAATTGTTGGCTCCTTTTTATGTCCCCTATACATACCTTGCCATGCATAAGGACAATTCTTCCAGGTCCAGTGCATACAATCAATGGAACCAAGCATGCCAGGAAAACCTCTACTCTCACCAATCGCAAGTAACTCGACGGTATCATCCTCATTGGGCAACCTCAAGTATTCATGTCCAAATACCTGAACAACAGCTCTGACAAACTTTCTAAGACTTTCTAGAGCAGTACTCTCCCCAATACGGATGTACTCATCCATAGCATCAGCTGCTACTCCATAAGCTAACATCCGGAATGCCGCCGCCACCTTCTGCAAACAAGATAGTCCTAGGGTTCCAACTGCATTCCTCTTTTGCACGAAATAGTCATCATACTCCTCAACGGCCTTCATTATGCGTACAAACACATGACGCCGCATTCGAAACCTATGCCACCCGATACAAAATTAGCCACAATTGAATGCATGAAATAAACATAACTCAACAAAATATGAGAAAATTAACCTGCGCCTAAAATAGCTCGGCCCATATGTAGGATTTTCTGAGAAATAATCTTCATACAGTCTGATGTGCCCCAACTGCCTATCACGATTCGTAACGCGATGCCCTCTACGTAACCACGATGGGCTGCTGAATTCACAATGTTTGGCACTGCTATGTGTGCTGCCACAACATAGAGTTCATCGTCATCATCCGAAGATGACGACGACGAAGATGAATCCATCAGTTCATCCAATACATCTTCAACATCCATTATAGACCTTTGATTACGAGGGTCCGAGGAATTTATTCAGACTCCTGCACGAGGATTGAAATAAGATGCCTACTAATTATTTCTCATGCATTACCTGAAACTAGAGGGACTAATACACAATGTAGATGACTGCATAACTGAAATATAAATCAACATGAGTCGGTGACCTAGTTGAAGGCACTGATGCTCCTTCACAGAATGATTGCATCTGACTACAGTATAGGCGTGCAGTATCCACAGGTCGGCATAGGCAAAACAATGAAGCACGATGTGGTGGGAGACTGGGAATTACAGAGTAGAGAAAGCAAGCACCTTGTTCGGTGAGTGAGTGCGACGCCGGAGGGAGCCAGACGCATGCGAAGTTTCCGTCGCCGCCAGGGACGCCGCAGGAGTGCGATCCTATCAACGTGAGGCCACCAGGGCGCCGCCGCGCGAGTGCGATCTATTTCAGGCCGCGACGATGGATGTTTGTGAACACACAGCAATAACCGCTATTTGCAGAAAGAGGAATATGTTTGCTTGGCAGAATCTATAGATCCAGGTGTTACAATGACCGAAAAACTTTATCAAATACACGTGCAAGTCCCAATTGATGAGAACAAAAAAAAGAGGCAATAACACCAGGGCACGCACCCGTCAACTTATCTGAATTTTTAGTGTCCGAAGCCTGTTCAAGCCCAAGACATCCGATAGCAACAAATCAAAAGTTCACACGACACCGGGATCTTTCATCACTTCACTTCTACTGAATTGGGCATGCGGTCGTCAGTGCTACCTTAAGGTTTTCATACCGGAGCCAGTGCCTGCATGGCTAGCTGACACTGCCGCGCGAGTGCGATCTATTTCAGGCCGCGGGAGTACGACTTATTCTCTCGTGGGAGAACTAGTCCGCGGCTAGGATCGGTTGGGATTTGGATGGCAGGTACATTGACGTGGCATGTTTCAAATATACAAGAGGCAAAATAGCTAGGCTGTTGTAGACTCCTCTTTTTTTTAGCACTTTTCCATTTTACACAATGGCTAAAATAAGCAATTTAGCTATTTAGTTTTACACAATCTGTTGGAGTTGCTCTTACTTGTCAACGCTTGTATGTCTAACAAGCAGATTCACGGGAAGCCAGGCCGTCTTACATTTCGCTCAACTTATAATCTTATTCTTTTTCGGCCTTTAACTTTTGCTTTTAATTTTTCTATAATAAGTAGCTTTTAAACAGAGTGTCTTTTTAAAATAGTATCTACTAGTTAATTATAGTATATATTATACCGACTTCATTTATATTGATAAAAATCGCACGTGAGTTTCAATTACTTTGTAATCTCTCACAGAACAGCTCAAAAACCATAAGGTGCATCTAAAAACTATAAATATTTGAAAAAACAGACCTATAAAAAAGCCCCAAGCGGCTGAGCGCGGCAGCATAAGCCTCCATGGCCAGCCGAGCGAGGCAGCTCCACGCACTCTACCTGACAAGCGGATCCCATGACCCTGACAAGTGGGCCCGTCTTGTCAAAGATTACGCCTCCCATTCCTCCCTCCGGGGAGCCGCTGTCGTCTACGCCAAGAACCTGCCCCGGCGAACTCACCACCTGCATCTCCTTCCCGTCCTCCTCAAGGCCGCCGCCTCCCGCGCCGAGCCCGACCTAGGCAGGTCCCTCCATGCGGAGGCCGTGAAAGCCGCGTTCTCCCGCGACCTGCTCGTGGGCACCACGCTCGTGTCCATGTACTGCAAGTGCGGCCTCCTCGCCGACGCGCGCAAGGCGTTCGACGGAATGCCGGTGAGGAACGTCGTGACGTGCAACGCCATGCTCGCCGGTTACGCCGCGGCGGGCGACATGGGCCAGGCGGAGGCCCTTTTCGGCAGCATGGGTTCCAGGACGGCCGTCACGTGGGCGACGGTGATCCGCGGGTTCGCAGAGAAGGGTGACATGGCGGAGGCGCGGAGGTGGTTCGAGGCGACGCCGCCAGGCTTGCGGACTGTCGTCACGTGGACGGTGGTCGTGCACGGTTATGTGGCTGCCGGGGATATGGAGACCGCGAGGGAGCTGTTCGACGAGATGCCCGCGAGGAATGCGTTCGTGTGGTCGTCCATGGTCACCGGCTACTTCAAGGCTGGCAATGCAGAGGAGGCCCAGGTGATGTTCGATAGAATCCCGGTGCGGAACTTGGTGAACTGGAACACGCTGATTGCTGGGTACGCGCAAATTGGGTGCTGCGAGAAGGCACTGCAGGCCTTTCACTTGATGATTGAGGACAGGGTCAAGCCGGACGAGTTCACCATGGCGAGCGTGCTGTCTGCCTGCGCGCAGCTCGGGTCGCTAGAGCAAGCGAGGAAGGTTCACGAGTTCATCAACGAGAAGCATATCCGGAAGAACCAATTCGTTCTGAATGGCCTGGTTGACATGTACGCCAAGTGTGGTGACCTCGCATACGCACGAAAGGTTTTCGACAACATGCAATGGAGGAACACCGAATGCTGGAACTCGATTATCTCTGCACTTGCCAGCCATGGCTGGAGCGATGAGGCGATACGGCTGTTCTTCCGGATGGAGTGTTCGGAGCAGAAGCCTAATGAGATCACACTTCTAGCCGTGCTTGGAGCTTGCACGCACGGCGGGTTCGTGGAGGAAGGCCTAAGAATCTTCAACAGGTTCAACGTGTACGGAGTTGCTGCTCGAGTGGAGCATTACGGCTGCCTGGTTGATCTGTTGGGCCGTGCTGGAAAACTGAAGGAAGCCTATGAGATTGTCAAGAACATGCTGGTGGAACCCAACGAGGTGATCTGGGGTGCCCTGCTCGGAGCTTGCAGAGTGCATGGCGATGCGAAGATGTCTGAACGGGTATCGGACGAGATAAACCAATTGCACTGCGATCAAGCATCGACTAATGATGCAGAGTACATCATGCTGTCAAATATCTTGGCAGCGTCGGAAAGGTGGGAGCAGGCAGAGCGCGTTAGGAGAAAGATGGCGCGCCATGGGGTTGAGAAGACTCCTGGGTTCAGTTCCATTGAGCTTGACATTCCTGAACATCAAGTATGTTGCAGGCAGTAGCACATTATCCCGTTAAGTGTAAGTTTCTTTATTTGTATTTCGTCTTAAATGTTTTAGTGATCTGATTTCACAAACTGACCCGAGAAAAAAAGCTTTTGATGTGCTGCATTTGCTAGAAGATACCAAGCTAATGATTTGTGCTGCCCTAAAACTTGTGGATTGGACTACGTCATTTGTTGTTCCAGAAAGTTTAGCAACAATGCGCAGCTTGGTTTCACTATATACCTCTTGTCCATTTGATAGGATATTGTTAGTTGGCAGGACTAAAATCTGTATACCATTGCCGATTCATGGGGGTTCAATTGTTCAAAATCAAGCCATATTTTGTAAAGATTCCAGAAAATATATTCCTCTCAAGTTTCCAAGATCAAAAGTCACTATAGCCACTACTACATTGCGAAGAGAGAAACACAAGAACACAGACAACGACATGGCATGATGTCTCAGACTCAGAACAGAAGTCCTCGACCAAGACTAGACAACCACTTCCCTATCAAAGATCCAGCTGAACTTGACCCTCCCGGGCTCATCCTTCCTGGCCCTGTCCTCGGCACGCTCCGAGGCCCGCCGCATCCTCTGCGCGAGCCCGCAGACGAAGTCCCGGGCCCTCCGGCCCTCGCCGGTGAGCCCGCCCTCCAGGGTCTCCAGTTTCCACCGCTTGACGAGGAATTCGACGATGTCGGCGTAGTCCCGGGCGGTGTACACGCCGAGGCGCTGCGCCACGGCGGCGAAGTGGTCGAACAGGTTCATGTCGCGGCCGTCGTGCATGAGGTGCGCGGGCATGGTGATCCGCTTGCGCATCATGTCCGCGATGGCAAGCATGGCGCCCTCTGGGTCAAGCTGCAGCAGCTGCTCCACGATGCGGCCGTACGCCGTCTCGTGCCGCTTCTCGTCGGCGGCGATGGTGCCGCAGATGCGCGCCAGGACGTCGTCCCCGTGCGCCTTGGCGAGGCGCGCGGTGTTGCCGTGCGAGACGGCCGTCGCGCGCTCCTGGAAGCTAGTGTACACGAATCCCAGGTACGGGTTGTTCTCCGTTCCCGGATCCTGCAATTGATTCAGAGCTCGTCATGTTTAACTAAAGAAATGGAAGATTCCAAGATTCAAGATGATGATGGCCTTGATGGATGCGTACCATGCCGGAGCCGATGAGGTACTGGACGGTCTTCTCGACCATGCGCATGTCGACGCGGCCGGAGAGGTACATGTACTTGCCAAGGATGTCGCCGTGGCGGTTCTCCTCGGCGGTCCAGGAGCGCGTCCAGACGGCCCAGGGGCAGGCGCTGGCGCCGGTCTCGTCGCGGACGCCGTCGAGCGTGTTGATCATGGTCTGGTACGTGGGCAGCGCCTCCTCCGTGATCATGTCCCCCACCAGCACGACGAAGTACTCGTCGGGCAGCCCGGCGGCGCGCGCCCGCAGCTCGCAGACCTCGTGCTCGAACATCTCGGACGACGAGTCCGGCAGGAAGTCCGTCGGCTGCCAGCACTCCTCCACGGGCTTGAGCAGCGGCAGCAGCGACCGCGCCGCCCAGCCCTCCAGCGACCGGAACACCTCCTTCTTCTCCGGCGGCATCGAGTGCGTCACCCGGCACCGCACCGACGGCGCCGCCGCCAACGGGGCAGCCACCGCCGCGGACACGCGGCATTGCCAGCGCGCGGGGGGAGGCAGCACCGCCGCCGCGTGGCCGCGAACGCGGACGATGCCCTGGGCCTGCATGGCTCCTGGTGGGCGGTGGCGGTGAGTGATCCGCAGTGGCGCACGGACCGGACGCAGTGCGGCGCGGTGGTGTGGTGCTGCTTTCTTGGGCTCCGAAGGCGGCGGTGTGGGGGCGCGGTATATAAGCAGCGGCAGAGATGAGATGCGACAAGCTGGAGCGGCGCAGCTGGTGGGCGGAAAACCAGTGGGTGCAGTGGTTTTGTGTGGGGATTGTGGGGTTAATCCTGTGGGTGTTTTGGGCAGGCTCCGCGGTATCCCGGTTCATGGGTTGTCTCTAGGGGTGAAAACGGATCGGATTCGGACAGATATTGCTATTACCATATCCTAGTCCATATTTTTTTCTCCGGATTCGGTATCAATCGGATTCGGTACCAATCGGATTGGGTGTCGGATCGGTTGGGATTAACCCAATTCGTTTGCACCCCTACTTGTTTGTAAGGAATGCATACAGTACAGTAAATGGAGTAGGACGCATGTTACTATTTAATAGCTGATGTGGAAGATTTTATTTTACCATTACAAAAGAAAATGCAACGTCAAATAGTAGCACTAACCTGAAATCATACTTGAAGACGTATCGGATTCGGACGGATATTGCTGTTACCATATCCTAACCCATATTTTTTTTCTCCGGATTCGATACTAGTCGGATTCGATACCAATCGGATTCGATGCCGGATCGGTCGAGATTAACCCGACCCGTTTTCACCCCTAGTTGTCTCTCGTCTTTCCTCCTTGCTTGGCCGGTGAGGGGTCGGTGGATTCGCTTCGTGCGTTCCTCGCGCAAACTCAAACCCGTCCGTTGGATTTTGATCCGGTGTATCTGTGCAAATTACCAAATCCGACGCGTTAACGGATTTGATTGGACCCCTGTGGCCACGGGCGGAATTATTAAAAAAAACCTGGATTCACCATTTTACTATATATATATATATATATATATATATATATATATATATATATATATATATATATATATATATATATATATATATATATATATATATATATATATATATATTGTTATATATATATAATATATATAATTTTCAAGCAATATTATACTAAACAAAAATATGTCAGACAATTTTAGCATCAATAATTTAACATAACCAATAACATGTACAATTATATTTCAAAACATAGCTCTTAGAATGCTTACTAATATTAGTAGCATTGTCTGACACATTTCTTTTTAGAAACCATTTCATAAATTTACCTACCGTTTAATTGAAAACTTAATTAGATAGTACTATGTTCAACAGTTCAAGAATAATATAAGAGAAAAATACATGCAGAAGTTTACTTACATTGTAATCAAGCACTTTAAATTAAATCCAAATCTTGGTCCAATATGAACACATGGATCATAATCATAGATCGCTATAGTTTTGCTTTCGATTTGCAATGAACTAAACCAGTATTCTAAAAACCCAAATTGAAACTCTAAGCTTAACCCTACAATTCAAAAACATAAACAAAAATCATCATATCAAAACCCTAACTCACAAATTTAGCCTTTATTCTTGAAAATTCGAAAGAATTGAGAGAAATTTTGAGTAAAGTACATACAAATCGGGTGGAGCAAAACCTCCTTTGGTCGGCGAGAGCGTGAGGCAATGGGAACTAGGGCCAGGAGATGCTGCACGTGAGATGGTAACCAAGGGCAGCCAACGACGGCCGATTTCTCCCGTTCTTTGGCGATCGATTGCTACGTGGCTGGGTGCAGCCAAGGATCACAGCACACATCTGTTAGCTCTTGTAACTGTGCGAAACAAATAGGTCTTGAGGAGGGCTGCGACACGCTCGACGCTTCGATATCGATCAAATAGAGTTATACAGTCTTGATGCTCATGGGCAACGCTGGACGCCTCGATCTGCTATAGTCCTCTTTTTTGGGTTGAGTGCTGCCTTATGGGCCTACATGAGTCTGTCTCCTTGTGGGTTGCTGCTGATTGCTGGGTGCACCGAATTTGGGCTGGAGAGTTCACACTTAGACCAGAGATGTTGATTGCTACTAAAAACTTTTTTAGACTCGATGTCCTGTGACATTGAGTGGGCCACCATGGCTCCGCCCCTGCCTCTAGGAGCTGGTCAAATTCGAAGCTGATTGTGGCGGTGATTACACACGACACGCACTGTAGAAATAGTCGAGGCCACCACCACTGCCATTGCCAGTACACTTCAGTGGTCCAGTGCGTTGCTCCACTGTGTTGCTGGCTGGCTAGAGAAATTTTATTGTGTCACGGTTACAGAGCACCATGTATGTAAAGAGCCATCGTGGCACGTAAGCACTATAGCAAATACTCTACAGGCCCCGCCATGGCCTCCGTCGATGCCTACTGCGTCGGGGAGATCGAGTCCCAAGTGGTCGCCCACACGGAGTGTCCGCTCGTCGTCAAGCTGCACGGCATCGACTCCGTCTCCGACACCTTGCCCGCATGCACGACGTGCTTCTCCCTGCTCCTTCGGTCCTTCCTTTGCCGCCCTTAAGCACCACTAAAACCCTCTTAAAACCCCCAAATCATCCCAAGAACTCTTCGTCTCTTGCTTCCCCACTCCGATCCGTCCGGAGTAGCCAAGAAAGGGGGTCCTCAAATCCAGTTTCACGTGTTTGTCTCTGGATTTGAGGCCTTGGGTTGGGGATTTCTGGTGCCTTTGCTTGTTTGACCCGGTTCGTATAAGCTAAGATCTATGTATAAACATGAGTCAAACACTTTAGCCCTAGGTCAATCATGAACACCTAATCAAGATTTCTTAGAGCGGAAGCTTAGTTACATACCCGATGCCGGAGATGCCATGAGCGATAGTCGGTGGTGATGCTGAGGTGGCAGATGGCCGATGCTGACGGGGACGAAGATGACAAGGGTTCTGGCCTTCGTTCAGCTTAGCACCGTTAGTAGATCGGATCTGTGTGGGTTCTTTGGGGCTTGAACAACTCGTGCTCACCACCCTGCCGAAAACCCTAAAACTTTTTATATAGCGCTGGTGACCGGGACCAAAACCAAAACGTTGGTAACCGCCTCCGATCAAGGCGCGGGGTGGAGGTGTGCCTCCCTAAAAGCTCAGAGGTTGTTAGCCGAGATCAACCCAACATTCTCCCCTTTGATCGTAAGGCTAACATCATAAGCCCATTCTCAATAGAACAGTATACCAAGGCAATGTGTTGCATGGCCAATTAAGTGCCGTACAACCTCAGTACCTATAGTGTACTATCGTATCTTGAAATGGATATTCATTATACTTAATGGGAGTTAGTTTGCTTTGTGGTCCTTTTATCCAAAATCAGAGGCTTTCCAATAAACCCATGCCGGCAACATGATCACGAAAGATATTGGGTGGTAAGCCTTTAGTAAGTGGATCTGCAAGCATTAACTTAGTACTAATATGCTTGATACTTATGGTTTGATCCTGGATTCTATCTTTCACAACATGATACTTAATGTCAATGTGTTTGGCAGCACCACTTGACTTGTTGTTATTTGCATAAAAGACTGCGGGTTCATTATCGCAGTATAAAGTGAGTGGTTTGGAAATCTTTGTCTAACACTCGAGTCTCGGATAAAATTCTTAAGCCATACAAACCTGCCGGTAGCCTCATAACATGCCACAAACTCAGCTTGCATCGTTGAAGATGCCGTAAGGGTTTGTTTGGAGCTTTTCCACGAGATAGCTCCTCCAGCGAGTGTGAAGATATAACCTGACATGGATTTCTTAGTATCAACACATCCCGCAAAATCTGAATCTGAATAACCAATAACTTCAAGGTTATCAGAAAACTTATATGTGAGCATGAAATGCTTAGTAGCTTGCATATAATGCAAAGCTTTCTTAACGGCTTTCCAGTGGTCCGGTTCGATTTGACTGATATCGCCAAGCATCCGGTTACAAAAGCTAAATCAGGCATGTACATACTTGAGCATACATAATGCTTCGACGGTGAAGCATAAGGAACCGACTTCATCCGATCACTTCATATTGGTTCCTCGGACATTGAAATGTCCCAAACTTATCGCCTTAACAATAGGAGCAAAGCGAGCAGAGCACTTATGCATATTGTATCTCTTCAGTACTTTATCAATGTATGCCTTCTGAGATAAACCTAATATTCCTTTGGACCTATCTCGGTGAATTTCAATGGCAAGAACATAAGAGGCATCACCGAGATCCTTCATATCAAAATTGGATGAAAGAAATCTCATGGTCTCAAACAGCATGTCCTTATCGCTGCTGGCCAATAAGATATCATCCACATAAAGTAATAAGATGGTGAATTTACTCCCCTTGAACTTAACATATATGCAGTTATCAACTTCATTTTCCTTAAAACCAAAACTCCTTATGATCTTATCGAATTTGAGGTACCACTGCCTCGACGCTTGTTTTAAGCCATAAATGGATTTCTTAAGTCGACATCTCATATGCTCCTTGCCTTCCATGACAAAACCTTCCGATTGAGCCATGCAAACATTTTCTTGCAAGTCGCCATTAAGAAATGCCGTTTTAACATCCATTTGATGCAGCTCTAAATCATAATGAGCTACAAGTGCCATAACAATTCTGAATGAATCCTTAGTTGAGACAGGAGAAAATGTGTTATTATAGTCAATCCCCTCTCTTTGTGAGAAGCCTTTTGCTACAAGCCTTGCTTTGAACCTTTCGATATTTCCCTTAGAGTCATGCTTGATTTTGTAGACCCATTTACAGCCTACTGTTTTGACTCCGTCAGGAATTTCTACTAAGTTCCATACATCATTAGTGCTCATAGACTTTAGTTCATCCTCCATAGCTTCAAGCCATTTAGAAGAATGTTCACTCATTATGGCTTCTTTATAAGAGGTGGGATCATCTACCTTCCCTATATCATTAATATCCTCATTCATATAAACAACATAATCATTTGGGATGGCAGATCTTCTCTCCCGCTACGATTTTCTAATAGGTTCATTAGTTATTTCAAGAGACTGCTGAGGCTCTTTATTAGGTATAACATCAGCAATTTCAGAGACCTCAACAGTGGGTGCAACAACAGTATTTTATACTGGAGCTGCAACCACCTAAGGTGCAGGAATTTGCCCATAAGAGGCATGTCTTCCATAATATTCTCCCCCACGATCCGATCTTACCACATTAATTCTTAGGTTGTGCTGATTTTCAACTTTAGCCTTAAATATCTTAAATTTATCAAGTGATTCAGATCGGTCTTTAATGGGAAAGATATAACCATAACGAGAGAAATCATCAGTGAATGTGATGAATGTATCAAAACCATCCACTGACGTCACAGAAAAAGGACCACAAATATCAGTATGAATTAATTCTAAGAGTCCTGTGCTGCAAGTAGCTCCCTTTTTTATTTGCTTAACATATTTTCCTTTAATGCAATCAATGCAGTGGTCTGAGTCAGAGAAATTTAATGGGTGGAGAATTTTTTTTCTTTAATGAGACGCTCCATTCTCCCCCTCGAAATGTGGCCTAAACGACAGTGCCACAGTTTCGAAGAAGTCTCATCATTATTTTTACGCTTAGCATCACAAACATTCAAGGATACAGGAGATTAATTAAGGGAAAGCATATAGAGCTTGTCTTGTCTAAAGGCAAGACCAACATTATTTGAATTAAACTGAATAATACATTTATTGTCTCCAAAAATACATTTAAAACCTTCATTGTCCAATAAAGAAACTGAAATTAAATTCCTCCTGATGGAAGGAACATAAACTACATTATTGAGACGAAGCATGAAGCCGCTATCTAAAGCTAATGAAACAGATCTAACTGATTCAACTTCGGCTTCCTTTCCATCCGCGACTCTAAGACTTCGCTCCCCTTTTCTAAGTGTTTTCGCGGTAAGGAATCCCTCTTTTGGCGAGCCATTTTTGGAAACCAGCACAATCTTTCTGGAATGCCCTGGCTGCTTGCAAAAATGACATTTTCCCCCTTTAGATGCTCCGGCGGGAGCAACATGAGGCTTAGGTGCATTGTGCACTTTAGGCCCCGATTTGTCTAAGTTAGGGGAGAATTGCAGCTTCTTGGATTTGAAGTCCGCTTGGAACTTCCTTTTGTTTGAGCCACCAACATGAAGAGCAAAATCCTTCTTTTCTGTTCTTATTCTCTCTTCTTCCTGGACACACATGGCGATCAAATCGCTCATGCTCCATTTTTCTTTCTGAGTATTATAATTAATCTTAAAAGCTGTGTACTCAGAAGGAAGAGAGGTCATAATGAAATGGACTAGGAAACCATTAGATATCTCCATGTCCATGCTTTTGAGCTTGTCTGCCATATCCGTCATCATCATGATATGTTCTCTTATACTGCCGGACCCATCATACTTAGTGGTTAAGAGCCTCTGAATCAAAGTACTGGCATAAACTTTAGTGGAGACTTTGAATTTCTCCTCTATTGAAGCCAAATACTCCTTAGCATTTTCAGAATCGGGGATTGCTCCCCTGATCTTGATTGAAATAGAGGTCTTCATAATCATTAGTGATAAGCGGTTAGACCGCTCCCATTTTTCAACATTAGCCTCATAAATTTTCTTTTTCTCATCGTAATTCTCCTCACCTTCGGTGGGAGGAATGAGAACGACTACCCTTAAGGCATAGTCAAGGTCCAGAACACCAAGGACAATAGAAATTTGTTCTTTCCATGTGGGAAAATTGCTTCTCATGAGCTGCTCAATATTATCAATAGTTGCAGCAATGTTTGAGGCATTAAGTGCTGAATTTCAAAATACAGGACAAAAATTAGAAATATCATAAATATATATTGCATGTAATTAACCCTACGTTGGTCTGATTAATAACATGCAAACTACAGTTCTAATTCATATCACCGTTGGGCAGAAAATGAAAAAGAACTTAATAATTTTATATGGCGACACATGATTACAAACAACGTTGATCAGAATGTAATCATATGCATACATAATGCCAAAAACATAAAAAATCTCCAATTAAAATATCTCGTTGGTTTAATTTTAATTAGAGACAAAACATAATAATATGGCGACATATGATTATAAACAACGTTGGTCAGAATGTAACCATATGTATACATAATGCCAAAATTAATCATAAAATCTCAAAATTAAAATATCCCGTTGGTTCAATTTTAATCCGAGATTATACATAATAATAGGCTAAAGATACATGAAATTTGGGCCATTGAAAGTAATTAAAATTAATGCATAAAAGAGATACATAAAACATAAGAAAATGCACTGATAATAATAATAATAACAATAATAGTATTTTCAGCCGGCCCAAAAGAAAATAGTCCAAAAACAATATATGCTCGCAGCCCACAAAGAAAAGAACTCCATCTGTGCAGCCGGCCCAAAAGACGCACTCAACGCCCACAAAAATGCGCACGGGCAAAAGATCCGCTTGGCCCAAAAATTCACTTGCGCGCGGCTACCCAAAAAACCAGGAGGCCCAACAAATTTCGCACGCGCCCACAGCCCAAATTCTCGCGCACGGCAGCCCAGCCCATAGAATTCACCCGCGGGCGGGGCCCAAAAATGTGCACGCAGGAGCGGCCCATAACGCGCGCAGCATAGACCGGCCCACAAAAATTGTCCGGCCGATTAATATTGACCGTCGGATGGGAAAAGAAAAGAACGGCTGTGATGGAGATCCGGCCGGGACAAAAAAAATTGGAGCCCTAACCCTAGGGGCATTTTGGCTCCTCTCCACCCGCAAAAGGTGGACAGGCGATGGCGGCGCATGCGCTTGGGGCGGCTGCGTGCGGAGGCGAGGCAGGAGGCGAGGCGACGACGCGCGCGCGCGCACGCGACGGCAACGGCGCGACGCGCGTCGGCGCGTAGCGCGGCACCGCGAGGTGGTGGTGGCGATAACGCAGCGCCGCAAGGCGGCAAAGAATAGCGCGAGGCGGCGGCTCGGCGCACGGCGACGCCAGCAGCTCTAAGGCGGGAGCGGCCGGCGACGCGCGGACGGCGGCCCCTAGCGCGAGAAGAAGCGGCGACGCCGGCAGCTCCCACAAGGAGCGGCGGCGGGGCGACGCCCCAATCGGTGGCAGCCAAGCCCGAAAACCATGAGGCCCTTTCCTTTTTTTTGGTGCTTTGTTCTTCCCACCCCCGATCCGAAAAGTTCTGTTGATTTGGGGATTCTTGGGTTCAGGTGGGGCTGATTTTGGGGAACTACTTTGGGTTTCGGCCAAAAAATGTTGAATCCCCTCCTTCTTACTTCTAAACTGACCCATAATCATTAGATCTAAACCCTTAGACATAAGATCCGGGCATTAAGTTTTAATTTGAGTTTAATTAGGGTTCATGAAGAGTTCTAGGAAAGGCTCTGATACCACAATATAAGCTAAGATCTATGTATAAACATGAGTCAAACACTTTAGCCCTAGGTCAATCATGAACACCTAATCAAGATTTCTTAGAGCGGAAGCTTAGTTACATACCCGATGCCGGAGATGCCATGAGCGATGGTCGGTGGTGATGATGAGGTGGCAGATGGCCGATGCCGACGGGGACGAATATGACAAGGGTTCTGGCCTTCGTTCACCTTAGCGCCGTTAGTAGATCGGATCTGTGTGGGTTCTTTGGGGCTTGAACAACTCGTGCTCACCACCCTGCCGAAAACCCTAAAACTTTTTATATAGCGCTGGTGACCAGTACCAAAACCAAAACGTTGGTAACCGCCTCCGATCAAGGTGCGGGGTGGAGGTGTGCCTCCCTAAAAGCTCGGAGGTTGTTAGCCGAGATCAACCCAACAGTTCGGGCTCACCGGGAGCGGCAAACCTGTGGCGCTGAACCCCCCAAATCCTTCAGTTTTCTTTGTGTGTTCGGGCAAAGTCTTCCACAAAAATTTGGGATTTTTACTTGGTTTGGTTGGTTCGAGTTTTCCCGTAATTTGAGTGAGCTTTTTGCAGAGTGCTTTTGCTCCCGGAAAGTTATTGAGTATGAAGTTCGACATTTTTTAGCGAAGCAAAAGACGTGGTCGTAAACAAGTTACGATCACGGGAAGTAGAACTATCCGCAGGAGCTGAAGACGTGGTCGTAAACGAGTTATGACCATGGTGATCAAGTCTTCAATGTGGTCGTAAGCCACAACGTGGTCGTAACCGAGTTATGACTACGGTGATCGAGCCTACTACGTGGTCGAAGGAGTTGGGGTCTGCAATCGAAGTCTTGAATGCGCTCGGTTACGAGAACATGCAGCGCAGTGTGAACGTGATCGTAACTCTCGTCAGCTGAAGTTACAAGTATGTGGTTGGAGTTAGAAGGTGTGATCAAAGCAAACATGACGTTGTCGTTGCCATCTTTGAAGTGGTCGTAAATTGGCTTTGTGTGTAGTCGTAACAACTGCAGGGTGATCCAAACTCAACAAGTGGTATTAGAGCCTATTAATTTTGGTGATTTCTGAAGATCATGGGTGATAAGACGAAGGCCCAGGGTGGGCTAATCTCCCTCCAGTACCTTATCCCGACAATCGACAATTACCCGGTGTGGGTAATGAAGATGAAGGCCAACATGTGCGCCTAGGGAGTCTGGGGTGCAGTTGATCCGAAGGGGAAGGATAAGGAGGTGGACGATAAAGTGGATCAGCGGCTTTGGCCATCATCTACCAAGAGATGCCAGATGCGATGATGCATCACCTCATCGGCAAGGAGACGGCACGGGAGGCGTGGGAGACGCTTTAGACAATGCACGAGAGAGTTGATCGTGTGAAAGAGGTGCGGCTCCAAAATTTGCGGAGCGAGTTCTAGAATCTGAAGATGGGAGAAACCCAGTAAGTGGACGAGTTCGCTAGCAAGCTGACTTTGTTGTACAATCAGATTAACTGTCTTGGTGACAAGACGGAGGAATCTGTGGCAGTGAAGAAGTACCTGCGCGTGCTTCCAAAGAAGTACATATCTATTGTCACCACACTTATGTACTCCTTAAATCTAGACAAAAAGAAGATAGAGGAGATCATTGACTCCCTCGAGGTGTATGAGGAGTTACTGAAGGAGTTTCAGTCACGTAATGAACAGGGATCTCAGACTCATAACGAGTAGGCATTGCTAGTAAAGGGAGATTCAAGAGACGGTCGTGGCTCATCAAACAACTGCGGGAGGTGGCGCGATCGAGGCGGCAGAGCCGACCGATCAAACAACCATGTGTCCTTTATCTCTACCCCTTGAGAGCGAACGTAGCGGCTCCTTTTGCCCTTGATTTAATAATATAATAGATATGTGGGCCATGAGGCCACATATCACTGACACATCAATGTTATTTGCCAACTCATAGTATGTTTGTAGTGTTTATAAGTAAATTGCCTAAAAACATAATTATGGAAAACAATGATGGATCTTGATCCACAAACTAGACCCAAAAAAGACATGGAATTTTTTCTAGCCTCCTAGAAAATGTTATTTGCAAAACTAGTCCCTCTACACCTTATTTTGCAATTCTGGCCCCCTCCTGGGCACCTATCCCCGTCACTGGGCGAGGCAAGCACCTGCCCCTAGTTCCAGGCATGGTAGTTGACCTACCCCCTGCATCGGGGGTAGGTGACTTTCCCCCTGTGGGGGTGTGGCAGGAGGATGATGTGGCCCCACATGCGTTCGTCCAACTAATTCCCATGCAATTCATCTTCACGCGTCATTTTTGTGCGGCGCACCATTTCCTTTTGTCGTTTTCTTCCATGCTCAGCTATTTAAACGCGCGGCTATGCACTCATTCATCACAAGTCTCAGTCGTATGGGGGGTAGGTGACTTGTCCCATATGGGGGCGCATCATGCGTGCATGTGAGTGCCCTATGCACCGGTTTGTCTACCCGCATGAGTGGATGCTGACCGTAATTAGCATGCTTGTGTGGTCAAATTGATCTGAAAAGCTCTACAGAGGTGTAGTGCTTATGTGGTCACATCGAGTTGAAAAACTCTGCGGAGGTGCAATGCTTGTGTGATCACATCAACCTAAAAAGCTCTTTAGAGGTGCAGTGATTCTGTGGTCACATCGAGCTAAATAGCCCTACAAAGGGCCAAAGGTCCAACTAAAATATTCAGCAAATGCGCTTATACATGCAATAAATACAACACATGACTGAATAGTACAAATTTTTTAAATCAAACACACCGGAGTACAACATTGTGCAATACACTGGATAGCTTACATATACAATAGGTTAGGGCCCTTGAGCAACTAAGTGGCGCCGGAGGAAGAAGGTATATTCAGGCAGTTCCTGAACGAGTGCCTAGGAGTCTTGCATAGCCTTCACCTCCTTGCTCTTGGCCGGTCTCCATGTTGGCTCACATCCATGTCATTGCAGATGCGCCTTGACTGACGCTTCTCACGGCTTGGATGTCGCAGTGCTTCATTCGATGACCACTTCATTGCTTTTGGCTATAGGTCAATGTCACCGTAGGAGTTAAACTCCATGTTCCAAGTATAATACAAGTGATGTATGTCATAGTACTCCAACATGTACATGCTACAAGATTGGCAAAATGCAGCGCATGCAGCATATATGTGGGAGCAAGCTTGTGCAGGAGTTGAGGCTTATTACAGGTGCAAACTACCACATCGCATATGGTGCAAACATGCTATTAGTCATCTCTCATGTGGCAACGAACATACTTATCCTGTAGGCGGATCTTGAACTTCCTCCTCACACCATCCATTGTGCGAGCTATATGTGATTGTGCCTTGGTAATCTTATTCTCTATGCAGGCAAGGGTAACCTTCGAGTACTGTTTCCCTTTGTTCAAGCACTATTTGTCCATCATTGCCCGATTGATGAAGTAACCGACTGTGTGGTTCCAAGTCTCATCGACAACAACGGTGATAGGTAGGGCACAGACCCCTTTCAACACAACATTATAGATCTCGGACATATTGATTATCATGATGCCGTATCGAGCACTATAGGTGTTATGAAGAAGGGACCATTTCTCATAGTCTAAGGCATGCACGCTCATGCACTCAGTTAACTCACTTTGCGGTGTGCCTGCCCCAGAACATCCACTTGCATGCTTCGTTTTGACCTCGTGCTCCCACCACACGGCATCGAACTTACATTTCTGGTTCTGCAGGCAGAGCTTCTTGAACTTCTTCATGAGATTCTTGCTCTGGAACATGTGTGCATATCGTTCCATTGGAACGGCGGGCTTGTACTGTGCTACATGGTGTGCAACGTGGATAGTAACCCGCGTGACGGTCAGTGATGACGCACACATTCGGCCGGTCCCTCACAATATGTTGCTTTATGTTGACTAGGAACCATAACCAAGTATTAGTGTTCTCATTTTCCACAATTGCAAAGGCAACTGGGAGCAATTGGTCATTGCCATCAACGGCAATAGTGGTGAGAATGGCACCCTTGTACTTTCCGCAAAGGAATGTGTCGTCCATAGTCAGAACGGGACAGTAGTGGGAGAATGTAGGAGCCTAGATATTAATATCTGGATTCTTCTGTGATTCCACCGCACTATTCCCTGGATCAGTAGATAGTGCTCACAGATTACAGTTCTGAATATCAAAATACATATCATGTGGAAGCGTAATTAAAATAATAGACTTACTCATGGACCGGATAGGCCGAAATCATAAAATTGCAGCAGCGGAAGAACGAAGCACACAGGTGGGACCTTCAGGACATGCCCACAGGCAGCCAACTGGAGGTACGCGACCTAGCCCTTGACATCTTCATCTTCTCTACCAGCTTGTCCAATCTTGTTGCTGAGGCGAGGTGATTTGATTCCTGATTCTGTATTTTGTCGCAAAAGCGAGCGTGAGCACTCCGACCCCGTGCTCCGCGAGCCAATACACAGAATGCAAATAAATAGTATGCATGGCTAAACAAAGGAGAGGCTCGGGTTATTTTATTTGCCATAAAACGCGTTTAGTAGCATTTCTATTATTATATCGTATTGTTATTTTTGTGACCTAAAGACTCCTCACCGCAAATGACATCATTGACTTAATCCACCAAAGACTCACGCTCTTTATTAACTGCTGTCTAAGACTCCCAACAGCGATTGTCATAATTGACTTAATCCACCGAAATTACACTTCCTCTATTGAGTGCTCTCTAAACTCCAAACAACATGTGTCATCCTCTATTCAATCCACCGATCATATTCTTTATGTATTGGTTGTTGTCTAAGACTCCAAACAGCAAGTAACAATATCCAATTATTCCACCGATTATACACCTTCTATATTTATTGCTGTCTAGAACTCCAACAACGTGTGACATTATTTAGGTATTCCACCAAACATACTCTTTCCAAATTGATTGTTGTCTAATCTCCAAACAGCGGGTGACCTCATCTAATTAATCCACTGAACATTCCCATCAAGATTTTCTAACAATCCAAACCTTTTTATTATTGATTCAACTCCACCAAGAATATCATCAATCAAGCCTACGATTCAATATTATATATCCACCAAGAATATCATTGATCAACTCTACAATTCATCATTTTATATCCACCAAGAATATCACTAATCAAGAATTATAATCCAATACTTGTATTATTCCTCCAAATTCCTGAAAATTCAATTAGATCATTTATCTAACTTATCTATTCAACTAGACCCCACCAATTTATTTCTCCCAAAATCCACACTATCATTTTCTATTCATGATCGACCTGAATTCACCAATAACTTTATGTGCATACTACAAACATCTATCTCCTTTACTCACGACCCTGTTTATTCCGCCCATATTTTAGTTTGTAAGATTACTAATGCCACTATTTGAAATACAATACATAAAATTTCCTGAGACCTAGCCGCTTTGGAAAAAATCATAATGTTCAAGGAATACTAACATGATTTTCCATACATATGGCATCACATCATATGCCTAATATCACCATAATTTTTCCATATATATGGCATCACACCATATAACATCTTTCAGCGTTATAGCCGCTTAACTTACCACTGGGACGACACCCAGGACAACTCAAATCAGGGCCTCTCTCTGCCCTCCACTTTACCACTCTCATTCACAAAGTTTTTGAAATAGAACTATATCTGGTTAAGTTCCCATGTCCGCCCTTGACCGTGGGCACGGCTATTCGAATAGTTTTGACTCTGCAAAGTTTGCACACTTTACCCACAAGAGACAGTTCACTCGTTGCCACACACGATTCCTTAGTCATGCGGTTGAGCAAACCATCACAGTAACCATTCAAAGTACCTCGCCACTTCCATCACCTCACCCCTATGAGCTTGTCCCGCTTGCGGCAGGTCTCATAGGTTGTGCGGGGGTTCCCCTCCTATGCGTCTAGTAGCTGGCTACCCACACTACTAGCCCGCCGCAGAAGAACTTCACCCTCCGCGGGTGCCCCATTCAAGCCGTCACCTAGACCGCCACTTGCACTACCTCACCTCCTCCACCGATGACGGTGATTTTCAGGGTCCGGTAAATTTACTAGCCAAGTTGTACTTTACAGACTTGTGGTTGTACTTGTTTTACACAGGAGGTCATGACAGGATTCGGTCCTTAGGGTTATCTGGGCGGTTCTACCACAAACCACATTCTCATGCACCACTGCACCATACCCCCAAACCATCCGCCCAGATAAATAAGCAATTGGAGGTTTTTGGGAATATAAAATAACCATATCCAACATACACCAGTCATTACCACCATGACTGCCCAACCAATTTTTCTCAGGATTAAAAGTGATGCTTGGGCGCTCTCGTGCCCATGATTATCTAAACAATACTAAGCATGGCATATATTTAGGGACTTATTTTCAAAAGGTTACTATTATAATTTTTGCTAGGGCGACAAAATTCACACATTCAAATATTCCAAAAGAGGTGTAATATCATTCAAGGTATAGGCATATAACTAAAATCTTAAATTATCATGTATTTGCATATAAAATAACAGCATGTAATTTGATAATTTAAACAAAAGTAATTTGCAGAAAATGTAGGTTCAACATGATCAAAGTATTGACTCGCCTGGCGCGGTTTACCGCGGTCTTGAGCTCACACAATGCTTGCTCTTGAGCTTCTGGCCTCTATCTTCACTTCAGGCTTAATCTCGCTGGATCCACTGAATCTTCACGACTCCCAATTTGTAATTACGCGACAAATGACTGAATCCAAATAAAAGCAAATAACTCAAAACGATCCAAATAAATCCAAATAAATTCAATTTACTTTTATTATGAGTTAATGGGTGATTCGGTGATTTGAGGCAAGGTTGGTAATAGCATACGATAACTTGATCTTTTTATTAATAATCTCTTTTTATTATTTTGTTATTTATCAAGGAAATTCCATGAGTTAAGTGGAACCTATGAATTGGTATATTTTGTCGAGTACTAATGTTCAAGGCATATGATATAAATGTGTATATAAGTAATGTTTGCAAATTTTAGCTTACAGAGTTAATCTTATGGGCTATGTTTATAGCATTTTGTGGTATGATATTTTATGTTCCTCCATTTATTACTAGGCTAAGTTTGATTTGAATTAGGGTCTATTTATACGAGTCCCAGCTTGCTATATATACAGATATGCTCAATGTTACTGTATACTAAAAACTAGTGTTAAGATTTAGCTAATGGCACTATTTTTATTCTTGCTTATACTTTAGCTACCATTAGACTTATTCCTACCCCTAATTTTAGTTTAAACTTAGTTATTTGAGCAAAGCTTAGTAATAAAGCATGTATCATTTTATGTGATCCTAATTACTTTGTGTTAATGGTTACATGTTTACTTTAAAGTATTTATATGTCTGTGAGACTATTTTGATGCTTGATGACCTAGGGCTATTATATTTAAGCATCTGTATAGTATTATGACATTTTAATTTGAGTGCTCTCTGAAAACTACTGTTACTGATATTTTATTCCTTAGCATTAGTTTTATGCACATTTTTAATTAATCTTCTATTTACATAGGACCGGGCTCATTTATACCCAAAAAAATCTACTCCACTAAATCCATCGTTGAGATTTATTGGTGACGTGCTATTGGCAAGGGTTCTATTAGGATCTTTTAAATGTTTATGGTCACGACCTTCTTGTTTGAATTTTATGAAGATGCCTTATATAATTAATCCTACCATTGCGATTTACCCAATGGCAACATGTTAACTGGTGGCGCGTGTATTTAATTATAGTCTATGATAATCTTTTTAATTTGAAACCTAATAAATCAATTTTATTTCCTTAGATTTAATCTTTGTCTATATATAATATATATATATATATATATATATATATATATATATATATATATATATATATATATATATATATATATATATATATATATATATATATATAATTAAGATCCATATTAAATTTGGATATTTAACCTAAATCCCTTTTTCTTTATTAAAGTTTTTAGTCAAGAATTACATTTTTAGATAATTATTCAATCCATATAACTAATCATATATGAGCTAATCCAAATTTAAGTCTTAAATAATCTCTCTTATGCTCTAATTAAATATATTAGCTTTCCTGGATTACTTTCCTAATTTTTTTCCTTAATCTTTACTAATTAAATTGGATTAATAACAGTATGTCAAAAAGAAGTACAAAAATGTGTCGAAGGTGGACTCCGAACTCGGGACCTCGGAAACAAATCTTTCAGACGCGTGAGCTAGCCAACCGGGCCTGTGGTCCTTCGTGACTTAAGAGGGAGCAGTATTACTGAAGAGCATACGAGATTGGGGACTACACAGAGGTGCCATCGGCTGAAAACAGGGGAGGCTGCCGGCGCAATCGGCATGCGGTGGCGCCGGCGAGGGGGTGGCCGGGGGTTGGGGGTAGCCGGGAAAATGGAATTGCCAGGAGGTGAGGGAGCTATTGGGGAGGCAACGCGGCCTGATACGGCGGGGAGGCATGAGGGCGACAGTGCGGGGCGGCCGGCGGCGGGGCGAAAAGGGGCGGCGACACCGGTGATGGGGAAGAAACAAATTGACAGGGGCGTGAGTTCCAGGGGTAAAAGGGAAGCTTACTAGGGGACTGTCCGAGTCGGGGAGCCACCGAGGCGCGCCGGCGGCGGGAGGCGGGGTCGCGCGGTGGTGGTGCACGTCGCCGGCGAGCTAGGGCGGGCCGCAGCTCCGGCCGGTGGCGGGGAAGACTTCGGGGCGCCGGGGTGGTGCTCCACACGCCAGGAATCGAGTTGGCACGGACCGAGGAGGAGACGACGGCGGAAGCGGCGGTTTCGGCCGGAGGCGAGGAAGAGCGCTGCTGCGGCGAGCTCGAGCCACCGGAGTCCAATTACTCGCGGAAGGAGGGAGAAGGATTCCGGGAGCTCGCCGTCACGCGGTCGGTTTATGGGAAGATGGCCGGGGCGGCGTGGAGGCGCAGGCGGCTGGCGCACGGGCGGAAATGGGGAAGAAGGGGTAGGGAAAAAGGATGGGAGTGGCACGGGGAGCAAGGGGGAAAGGAAGCGGGGCTCTTGTAGGCGCAGAGGGCGAGAGAGGCACGGAGAACCGGGCGGAGGCGACGAGGGATCAGGCGGAGGACCGGCCGCGGGTTGAACCAGGGCAAGGACCAGCGCTGGCTCGGTGGTGACACGACCGAGCGAAGCGCGCTGCAGAGCAGGAGATTCGGCAAGATTTGGCGCAGAGTCGAGAGAGGAGGACGACGCGGATGCCGCTTGGCCACAGAAATAAGGAGGAGGAGGGAAGGTAGCGCGCGTACGGGAGAAAGAGGGGAGTGGAAGGAGGAGCTGCGCGGAGAGAGAAGAGGCGGGCGGGGGAAGGGCCCACGGCTCAGCGACCGCGGAGAGAAGGGACGACGTGGGGGGAGGCTCAGCCGCGCAACGGGAAAAGGGAAAAGGGGAAGGAGGAAAGAAGAAGGCGCGGGGGAGGAAGGAGAAAGAGAGAAGGGGGCCGCAGGGGAAAAGAGAGAAGGGAGGGGAAATAGGCCAGGCCCGCATGTAAGAGAAAGAGGGGGGTAAGAGGGCGGGTAGAAAGAGGAGGCCGCATGGTTTTTGGAATTTAGTTGCACAAAATCATATATATATACATACATATGTATATATATATGTATTTGTATCTTTAAGTTGCACTTTTAATTCAATTCTTTCTTTCTAATTAATCCATGTTCTGATTCACTAGATTAATTTTAAATTAAGTACTTAGAGGCTAAATCCCCATTTAAATTATTTTGTTTTATTATCATTATTACTATTGTTGCCATGATTGCCATTTGGTGTTCGAAAATTAATTCCAGTTATTATTTGCTTAGCAGAAAATTCAGGGAAACCCAAATAAGATTTTGAACAAAAATTCAAATGCCAGTGAGGCGCAAATAAAAGTTTTAATTTTCTCAAAATTTTGAACATCCAAAATTTAGGATGTTACAGAGAAGCCTCGGACTACCGGGCCAAATGTCTAGAAGACTCGATCAAGGATTAGGGAATATGGGATGTTGGACAGGTGGGGCCTCTCCATACTGTTGATGCATGTCTCGGAATTAGCATCCGCAATTTACTTCAACATTCTAGGGACTAGATCATACGCCTCCTCGTAGGTATCGTACAACCCTTCGAGTACCTTCCGCTTCGCCCGCCAGATCTTACTATAGCTAACAGCATACCCTACTACATTTACTGCATCAGCCATCAGAACCTTCAGCGAAATTGTTACATCGGTGACAAGTACATGGCTTATGACGGTCACGATGTAGCCCGAGGTCATATTCCTATGCATTTGCAATGGCTTTGCAAGCTCACATGTGTTATCCATCATGACTGTGATGCAGAAATCTATTCCTACCCTAGGGAATCTCCTGGCACGGACTTTGCCCGGGCAAGAGCTAATCACACACTTAACTATGTACGTGTCAAGGTTAGATCTGCAGATAATGAAAGATAGATAGTTGTTAGTACGATTGTATATAGTTGAAGTTATAGTAACCAACGTTGAAACTCACCTGTAAACTCGGTAAGTCCGACTGATCTTCACCGTGAAACTATCGATAGCTTGCTTGGCGACAATCTTGTGTGGGAAATGTTGCCCCACAAGCAGGGTGTCTACATCGAAGGCCCACGAAGACTTGTGGTCCTATGGCAGAACAAGAGAAGAGGCCGCTTACTAATCCAACCGACTTGGAACATAGTCCGTGTCGGTGGAAACAATGCCGCCACCGACCCCACCCTCATCGCTAGCTTCATCCTCGCTGGATTGCGAGCCAAAGTCATCCCCTTCTTTGGTGGCAGTGTCTTCAGACATGCCATCAATAATCTCGTGACAGTCAACACAAGCAACCCACCATTTGTCCACACCTTCATTCAGTTGGAAACCAGTAGAACCTCCATCAACAGGACCATCCTGCCTAGCAATATCTAGCGCTTCCGGGACCTCTTCTGTCGTCAACGAACCGAAGAGGGGGAAAAGAGTGTCACTGCCCCCTTCAACGGCAACCCCCCAGAGGACTGAGCGGGATAAATAAAATGGATATACACCATGGGCCTAGGGATGGCAATCGGGCGTGGGGGGTACGGGTAGTGCTCGCCTATACCTGTACCCGCGACCCCGATTTACGCCCACGGGTATACCCGCGAAGGACGACGAGTGAAAAACCTCGCCCATACCTGTCGCCCGTGGACATACCCGTTTAGCCGCGAACTGAGAATCACCATCTGAGAGTTGAACTAATGACAAGTACAAATAAGTAACAAATGTTGATAGGAAATATAATAGCTATCAAAAAAGTTTATAACAAGCAATAGCAATTAGAGATATGAAAAAGTTTATAACAACCAATAGTAATTAGAGATATTGCTATAACTGTGCCACCTATCAATCTATATCGCGGGTAAACGTGCGGGGCGGGTACGGGTGTAGCTTACCCATACCCATACCTGTTTACCCGACGGGTAGAATGTTCCCCTTATTTCCATACCCGTGGGTAAACAAAATATCCCATACCCGACTCTATTAGGGTATTTACCCACAGGTATACGGGTAAACGGGCACAATTGCCATCCCTACATGGGCTGTCGATAGATCAGAACATGAGGATTGCTAACGATCTTCATTTAGTGTGCCACATGGCACTGCTGGTCACCTTCGCCAGGCCCCACAACATATGCCCGTGTGGTAGGACCATGGTGGTGGTGACTGCCTCTATTACTGTCTTGTTTCTAATGACGTGCTCATCGAACAACTGTCAAATGCATCGTCGTAGCTCGAGCAAATCCACGTGTGCCAGGTTAAGAATGTTTAGTACAGCGCGTTGGCAGCTCGACATATCAAGTCTGTCTGGACCGCCATACAAGACCTCCTCACCATGGAACACGTATAGTTTCTCCATTTATAACGAAAATAACACAATACTTCAACAAAACATGGCTCAAAAACCGTACATACGTTGCTAAAATGAATTTACCGTTGTGACGTTACCATCTCTAAACCTCAGACACGGAAGACTGCAAATTCAAACATACATTACATTAGTAACGACTTCGACAAATGTCGCCAATAAAAGACTAACAAAACGATTAAGTACTAATTCTACATATTAGGATGATGCTGGTGCTCGGAGAGAGGGAGACAGCTCGCAAAGAGGGAGCGATGTATGAGTGGAACAAGTGAGCGAGTGGGGAAATTTCGTAAGTGAGAGCTGATGCTTGTGATGAATGAGTGCGTGGCCATCTATTTAAATAGCCGAGCACAAAAGAAAAAGACAAGTAAAAACAATGCGCAAAGACGAATCAAGCGACAATCGGTCGAACCAACGCGTGCGGGACCCCGGGGCGTAGGGGCATGTCACCTCCCCCCTGGCGGCGCGGGTGCAGGGGAGGTGCCCAGAAAGGGGGTAAAATTGCAAAATACTGTATAGGAGGATTAGTTGTGCAAATTTTTTAGGAGGCTAGAAAAAAAATCTCCTAAAAGACCTACGCAGAGCCCGTGTTCAGGCCTTGGTTAAGCCCAAAATCCCCGTGAGGTTGATGGATGATCACCTGACTCGTCGGCTGCTCTCGCTCACCGGCAGTGGCGGATCCAGGATTTTACCTAAGGGTATGCCATCCAAAAATTTTCATATACAATTCGGTAAAACCATTTGGCAATTCGGTAGCAGTTGTAAAATTTGCAACGTAATTCGGCATATATGCACTAAATAACATGATAAGTCTTAAATTTGAAGATTAAGTTGAAAACATCCACAAATTACAATATAAATAGTTCAAACGCCATACTGATAGTTTAAAATATAGGCATAAAAGAGAGTAAGAGACTTACAATACTACTTATCTGACTTTTTTAGCCGACGCTTTCTAAGGGACATGAATGTCTCGATTATATCATCTTCGTCCACTTCAAAGAAAATATCCCGCTCAATGAAAGTGACTATCTTCATCCACTTCTTCGCTATTTCCTGCAAGAAACTTCAAAAGTTCGATGAAGTTCCCTCTGTTGCTAGATTCTTCGCCTTCGTCATGTCCACGAAATGCCAATCCTTGATGCAAAAGAAACTTGATACATCTAAGTGAATAAGTCAACCTAATCTTGTAAAGACGAAGATCCTCATCAGTCCACTTCTCAATGTGATAATCAATTGCTACCTTGGGATTCTTAAAGCCAATGTATCTCTCTTGAGCTGCATTATGTGCCTTAGAACCCAGATGTTTGAGAAGTGCTTTCTCCTATATTCCAATTTCTCCACCATCAACAAGAAATTTATCTCGACTGGTACCCTTCTTAAACAAGTAGCATATAAAGCAAAACACAGAATCCTTCTTGATACTATATTCAAACCACTCCTCATGTTTATGAAACCACATAAAATTGAATTGACGATCTCTATCTCCAATCTTTCTTTTTGGAAAATCATGTGCATAAGGTTGGAATGGACCTTTAATAATATATGCTCTTCGAATTGCATCTTGATCATTAACAGAATAACTTTCAATGGGCTGTCTATCACCTGGATCATGCGGAAGGCGATTGATGTCATAAACCGGTGGCGGTGGCGGTGGCAGTGGCGGGGGCATAGAATTCACAATTTTATCAATTACTCTCTTTTGCTCTTGAGTTTGCTTTTCCGCCACAGTTTCAACTGGAGATGGGGCAGGATTTGAAGTAGCAGCCACCGCCTTCTTGGCTGCATGTTTCTGAAAAAGAGATGCAATGTCTCCGCTTCTCTTCATAACTGAACAATTAAAAAAACAATTGCTCAAAAGTACATTAGGGTGGGCGGTGGTCTCATCCGAAACAAAAAAATCACAAAAAAATGGCATCGCTGATCGCTCTCATCCATGATCCATCGAGAGACCTGACGATTTTCTGATTGATTCATTCAAAACAAAAAAATCATAAAAAATTATACTTGTTTACCTGATTGATTTCGCCTGACGAGCGGAGAGGCGCGTCACGCGCGGGAAGGCGAGCGAAGCTGCGAAGGCGAACCGTCACGGTGCCTGCGGACGCGCAGGCAGCCGATCTGGCGAGCGAAGGAACCGTCTGGCGAGCGATCCGGCGTTCGGCACTCGGCAGGCACGCGAAGCGATCGGGCGTTCGGCGTTCGGCGTTTGGCGAGCGATCCGGCGTTCGTCTGGCGAGATCTGGCGAGAAGCCGCGAAGGATCGATCACGTATGGTATGAAGAAGCCGCGAGATCCCCGCACGTCACGTATGAAGAGTACATATCACGTATGGCCGTATGGGTCATGGACTCATACACGTCTCGTTCCCTGCATGTCATTTATTCTCGTCTCGTCTCACCGGCCGTGCGCAGACTTTATGCATGTATTTCGCTGGGGCCCACCGCTACAGGGTATGCCGGGGCCCACCCGGCATACCCTGTAGATCCGCCAATGCTCACTGGTAAACGCAGCAGTCAGCCATGGGCGTCCGCAATGGTAATAGCTAGTACTAGCTATATAGTCAGCTGACGTGGAGGTGAGAGACAAAAGCAAAGACTATTTATACTATTGGACCCACATGCTCCTCTCTCATGTTCTTAGACTACGTGAAATAGATCAGTTATTTGCTCGTTTAGTGACTACTCTCTCTCCTTTTTTTACACATCAGATTAGCTAACTAAATAGTCTCTCCTAGGCTCTTTTAGTTACTAGATCTGATGTGGCAAGAAAAGTAGGAGAGAGTTCACTAGCGACGCAGCAAATATTGATCTATTTCAACTAGAATAGTCCAACAAGATAAAATAGTCTTTGCTTTTCTCTCACCTTCAGACGCTAGACTAACTATTACCATCATGACACCCTATGGCCGCTCCGATGATCAAATCAATCCACTCTCCCTGTCCTCTTTCGTCGAAAACGATGCTCACTTCTCCGCTCACAACCACGGCCACGTCGACATCGCAAAAGTCAAAGCAAGCGGACGTCACGCAGGCCACCGCCATGTGGGACCGATGATTGATGGATCCCACATGTCAGTGAGTCGCACTTTTCTCATCGGGCTCACAGAAACACCCCCGAGTCACCAGCTATTTAAATAACCCGCTCCAGACCTCGAGCACGCCCTCCTTCCTCTTGAGTCGTCCTTCCTCGGTTCTTCCTGTTCGGACTGGCCTCTTCGCGCGGGATTGGGGTCCTCTGACTTCGCGCGAGACGAGAGAACACCAAGCCGCCGCTCGCGTGCCACGCCACCGACTACCGCGTCGCAAGCTGTTTCCTAGCCCGCTTAGGATTTTGCGCAGCCGCTCCGGCGATCGCCGGAGAGGGAGTCAGTCGCCGGAATCCGGTGAGTTCCCGATCCCGTTCTGGTGCCCTGCCTCGAGTCTCTCGAGAAGAGTCATCGCCTTTTACATCCGCTCACTGATCCGGAGCTCCCTGATCTCGAGAGCTGCGCGCGCGCGCTTTGAAGCCTCACGGCTCGATCCGGTCAACTTGCGGGACAAATTCGAATCCCGCTCGGGAAATATCGAAGAGATCATTCGGAGCTCCTGGGTTGAGATAAATCCGAGCCTGCGAGTTTGGAAGCCTTTTTTTGGGTCGGTAAAGTTTTGCATCGAATTGGTTTGAGCCGATTTGGAAACAGGGGACTTGTGGAATGGGAGATCGGGCGGCGGAGGCAGCGGCGAGATGGTGAGCGGGAGCTTCAACCGGAGCACGTCGGCGTGGCTCACTGCGAGGGGCGGCGTCGGGAGCCGCGGGTCTCGGCGCCCGCGTCCCGTTCTGGTGGACGCGGGCGCCGATACCCGCGGGCTCCCGACGCCCGCGTCCACCCACCGCAAGTGGTGGGCGGCGCCGTCATTCGAGAGCATCGCCTTGGCCTTCTTCCTCGCCTCCGTCGGGCTCGTGCTCTCCTGCGGCCTATAGTTGTATGTCTTCCGGTACCTGGGCCGGGGCCGTCTGATTGCCGAGTTCGCCGGCGGGGAGAATCTAGAGTCCTGCGACGTGTTCGACGGCAGCTGGGTGCCGGATGGGAGGTACCCCTTGTACAACAGTTCGTAGTGCCCGTTTGCGGAGAGGGGGTTCAATTGCTTGGCCAATGGGAGGAAGGACATTGAGTACCTTAAATGGCGGTGGAAGCCGTGGGGATGCGATGTCCCGCGGTTCAGTGCCCGGGATGTGTTGGAGTGGCTGAGAGGGAAGAGAGTTGCGTTTGTGGGGGATTCAATGAGCAGAACGCAATGGGAGTCCTTCATTTGCATGCTCATTACAGGGGTGGAGGATCCAAAGATGGTTTACGAGGTAATTGTAGCTGAGAAATTTCGATATTTGACACTGAATACGTGCGCCTCTCAACTTTTAACCCCCAATTCGCACACCTTTGGAAATTTAACCCTGTCGCTGCGAATTCTTTTGATTCAAGGGATTCTCCTCATTTTCTCTCCTTTTATATTTTGACACTTGTCACTACGAAAATGAAGAGAATCCCTTGAATCAAAAGAATTCGCAGCGACAGGGTTAAATTTCTAAAGACGTGCGAATTAGGGGTTAAAAGTTAAGAGGCGCACATATTCAATGTCAAATATCGAAATTTCTCATTGTAGCTAGATCTCAAAGACAATCCGATTTATAGGAGTGAGGTTTGCGTCATTCAACCTGAATGTGGAATTCTTCCGGTCGGTGTTCCTTGTACAGCAGACCCCTGCTCCTCGCCATGAGCCTAAGAGGATCAAGCTCGATATATGGATGATATTAGCACAAAATGGGCAAACGCTGATGTGCTTATATTCAATTCAGGGCATTGGTGGACTCCCAGCAAATTATTTGACATGTGAATTTTCTTGCTTTAGTTCACATCACTCTTTGTTCTTAGGTAATTGTTTTCATATTACTATCATCAAATTGCTAAGTTCCATTAATCTGATATATTTTTTTGTTCCAGTACATTTGTATCCACTCACAATCCTTGAAAATAGATGTTGTGCATGTTCCAATGTGTCAGCCAAATAGGTAGCACAATGTCCCTTGGAAGATCTCTCTGACATTTAGTATTTTGTAACTTCAAGTTCTAAGCAACCCCCTAGATTGAAGGGTGGCTAGACAAAGTTGTTGTTTCAAGAGTTTACGCAATTTATCCTATTCAGGAATCAATGATGTGGACTGGTTGTAGCAAAAGTACTGAGGATAACAAAGTTGGTGATGTTAGGTTCTAGTTGTTTCTTGAGGTCAAAGCAACACCACAGGGTGTTAGGATCTCCTGTCACAACATATCTGATGTCTGATGTTGGTACATTGTAGGCTTCAACTGAGTGTGGTTAGTCACTATTGAACATTGCATTATGTTTTGATGATGATAAGTTTTATGCATCTTTATTAGAGATTATCTCCTTTTCTTTCAGAAACCTTGGCTACCTTGTTTTTCATGTTTGTAAGATCATGACATACTACACTGTGATGAAACTATACTATATTATCTGGTCTTGTTTTTTGTGTGTGTGTTGAAATTTTGGGGACTTTTTAGGAAGTGAAATTCGAAACTTTCATCACAGTAATTAATCTTTCGAATATTTAGCCATAATGGTTACTGTGTACATCTCAATGGACCCTGGTATGCTCCTTACAAGTGTTTCCACTAATGTGGATGTTCTATTATTGCAATTTGGTAGCATTTTGTACTATTATGCTTAATCAGTTTAATTATCATTTCATTGTTCTACTCTTCAAGTGACTTTGGAACAGTGCCATTTCCTTGTCATATAATATGTCTTTCTTTAATTTGTCATGTATGGTTAACATTAAGTTCATATATCTCAGACATTCTAGCTTGGTCATTCTGACAGGGGTTACTATTTTGAGGCTGGAGGTGTGCTTAAAATGGGAACATCCATTAATTCTGCTTTCAAAATGGCACTGGAAACATGGGCTTCATGGGTAAAAAAAAAGACTTGGATTTAAAAAGAGCACGTCTTCTTCCGTACATATGAGCCATCTCATTGGAGGTGTGTTTTACCATATATACTGAAAGCTTTTCCCTAGTTATTTTTTTTCTTATTTATTGCATTATAAGAGTGCGTACAATTTGAACTGAAGATGTAGGATTGTGGATTACAAAAGGTATACTAATTATTTGCGAAAAACATAAACTCGTTGAAAATTTTCATATTTACAGGGGCTCAAATCAAAAGGTATGTGAAGTAACAGAACGGTCTACAACTGAGGCCAAAGGAACTGACAGGAGTGAATTTGGGGATATACTTGCCGAGGTTGTGGCGAACATGAGCGTTCCTGTCACTATACTAAATGTGACTTTGATGGGCGCCTTCAGAAGTGATGCTCATATCGGTATTTGGAGTCATCCTTCTACCATACTTGATTGCAGCCACTGGTGCCTTCCTGGAGTCCCAAATGCTTGGAATGAACTTGTATTTTCCCACCTTTTGACGAATGGTGAGGTCCTTATTTATGATATCATTTTTTTGACATATTATTTATTCATGATAACATGTTCCTCAACTATCCAAGCAAAATATTATATAGTGACCAAACAAAAAATTATTCTCATAGGTTGTTTTCAGTTCCATGGTAACCAGAAACCTTCGAACCTTGTGTATATAACATGCATACGGATATTATTTGGTAGCTGACATTCCCCATAATTGTTATGTGTGACACCAAGACCTGAACTTGACAACTGCCCAGGGTCAAAATTTAGCAGGGTGCAATAGTAGAGAACCAACCTGTACACCTTGAATACATTCAGGCTCAAGTAGTCAAGAAACTCATCACTAATGGTCAATGCTATCCTGCATAAGCCTTGATTGTGTTCCAGAACATATAGATATGTAGCATATAGTAACCTGTCCACCAATTTCCAACTGGTTCCAGATATTTTCAGGACGTAGTTTGCAGCCTTCATACTGTTGTCTATCTGTTCTATCTTTAACTTGATGACTTGCTCATTCTGGAGTTGAATGGTGATCTGATGTTGCCTCACGTCTAATTCGACAGGTTGGCGTAGGATGGCTGGCTGACTGTTGACACTGTATACTCAATTTTTTTTCCTGCTTGAGCATTTTGTTTCTTCTTCTGTTTCGTCTGACACTAAGGAGCAAAAAATGTAGTCTCACAAACAGCAGCATCTGCTACAAGTTGTTGCATTCATATTTTTCCCCTTCTTTTCCCTCAATTATTCACGCGAAATGCATATGTCCTGAGATATAGATTTTGCTTCATTGCCTATTTTGCGGTTTAGATATATAGAAAACATCACAGTTGGCAACCTGCATGTAACAACAATTCATGTGCAAATTTTGGAATTTCATTTGTCATGCATGAAATCTGTTAGCTGCCTTTTGTTGTGCAGAACTGCATATCAGATCCAGTGGAATAGTTTTGCATAGATGTATATGCTCTCAGATCCCCTTATCCTTTTGGCAGTGGCATACATGCAAAATCTAATATTTTTAAGAACGTCATTACAGCTTTTCCGAAAGTTAAATTTGTGGTCTGCATAATTGCATCGGTGCCTGACCACTTTCCTCAGTTCAGTGAACTCTGGTCAGCCGACCTCTCCACTGTGATACCCGTGACCACATCCCGGAAGGCGAAACCCGGTTGGCAAACCGGCAGAGGCAAGAAAAATCATCCACCCCCATTCCGGCGGCTGTCCCACTATCTCGTGAGTCGTGAGAAGAAAGCTACCTCCGACAAAATTCCAATGTCACATGACTACATTGTGAGCCTGTGACAGCAGGTTGTTAGTCTTCCATAACTGACCGGGTACGGCGATCTATTCGTGTTTTTCCTAACCACCAGCTATCATGTCAAATGAACCCATCAATGCACCCGGATGGAGAGGCCCACCCAAGAGGACTCTGCCGTGCACGATTATGCAAATTCAAGTGTCCCTAGTGGCCCAAAAACCGGTAGATCCTGTCATCCAATCTTCTAACTTCTAAGCAATAGCCTAGATGAAAAATACTATTAGCATTCAGTGGAGAAATACCATTTCCATTCACTCCCGGGTACAGTAAGGCAAACAAAATTGGAATCATGGGCATTTTTTATGGAGGTCTTTATTTTAGGCGCATGGAACATTTGGAAACAATGGAATGCAAAAATTGGAAGATGGCCTTCAAAAACGATACTGCCCTAGCTAGGGATGGATATCAAGCTGGCTCGACTCGGCTCGGCTCGTTAAAAAAGAGGCTTGTCTCGGCTTGGCTCAGCTTGGCTCATTAAGCTAACAAGCTAAAAGAGAAGCTCGGCTCAGCTCGTTAGGTGGAATATGCGAATTGCATCAATCATATGGCTCGTTAGGCTTGTTATGTTTCAGATTTGTTTTTCTGAATGATAATTTCTATGATTCTCTAGAGTGACAGTGAAACTTATACAGTAGTAATCCTATGACTGAAATTACTAAAAAAAAGGAAAGAGCATCTAATGTAGTAGGTTCATAACAAAGTAAGAAAACTTGTCAAGAGAACTCCAGTTCCAGGATGAGCAAATATGGCATTTGATAGTTCCTTTCCATAGGTGAAATTAACAGAGAAAAGAGTAACATGTACTTTAATAATACCTATCAGTAACTAAAGATGTGTGAAAATTGACATACATACATACTACATCAGATCGAGCCGTTCACGTCGTGATAAGTCAAGACGCATTGTCGAGTGGTCGATCGAGCCTAGCGAGCGACTTGCGGCGGCCACCTCACTCGTTAACGGAACGAGCTGAAACCCTAGCTCGGCTCAGCTCATTTGTGCCACGAGCCGAGCTAAGCCAAGCCGAGCCAACTCATGAGCCTCGAGCTTTTTGCCACCCCTAGCCCTAGCTGCACATAGGGTACAAGAGTAACAAAAAGCGCGTTCAGGGCGCGGCCAGCACGCGTTCTGCGTTGAGACTTGCCGTTTTGAGTGTTTGGTGCTGTGATGGGCAGAGGAGAGGTAGGAGAGTAGATAGGGGCCGGTAAGTGGGTCCATGGCCCACTGGGAAGTGAACAGGGGAAGAGAGAGATGGTCTATGTTGGAATACACCATAACAGAGAAAGCGTGTTTTGAATTTTTAGGGGAATTGCAAAGGGAAAATAAATTCCAGAAATTGGGAAAATGCAAATGAACCCAGATAATGAAATAATCTGTACTCCAAAATATTTTGAATTCAGAAAGATTGGCCTTTCAATTAAAAATTTTTAAAAATTAAATTGTCAATTGTTTTTTCAAAGCAATAAGTCAATTTCCCTTAAGTTTGGACATTTACAACAGGTTTTTAATAGCCTCTGGGAACTAGGAAATTTTACTTAAAAGTTTTTTTGGATGTTAGCATTGTTATTAAGTTATGGTTATTTGCAAATTTGGCGCGTAGCGTTATTGCTTTCAATATCGAGAATTTGGACAACCCTTCTCAGGTGTTTTATTTGCACAATATTTTGGAAGTTGGTAATTGTTAATATGTTTTAAACATTCAAGAAATTAGGGATGTTACAAAAATGGGTACCAAACTTTTGTGAGTGCACTTCTTGCATGTGCTATAACATCATGAAAAGCGTCTGGAACCATTCCTAGATAGTGAGCCAAATTTTGGTGCACAACAGGTCACGATGGGTATCAATTTGATCAATGACTGGTATCGAAAGCTCATATGTGCGAAAACTAGGGCACAGAATGGAATTGAGTACCAAACATTAGTGAGTATACTTCCTGCATGCCCTATAACATCATGGGTAGCATTTCAAACTATTTCTAGTATCTAAGCCAAATTTTAGTCCTCGACGGGTCACGATAGGTACTAGAAGCTTGTGCGGATGAAACCAGGGCATGAAAAGGACCTGGGTACGTGAAACTAGGGCATGCAAAGTGTAACATCCCAAATTTTTGCTAAAATAAAAATAAATAAATAAGTAAGTTAAATTGGTTAAAATAAAACTTAAATTAAAATGAGTATTTTTGTGCCTAAGTTTTAAATTTGGATTTGCTCAAATTGCTTTTGAAAAAGCCGATTTGAAAAGCAATTTAAAACCCAAAAATAATATTAAATAATATGATACTTTGATTTTCTATAAAAATCCTACTTCAAATTAATATTTGGAGTTATTTGGATTTTCTGAGTTTTGTGAGTTTTAAAATCTATTTTTGAATTAAAGGGTATTTTAAAGTATGAAAATTAAATACCAACATTAGTTGGAAATATTTTTATTAAGTTCTAAATGTCTCCAGGAGATTCTCTGAATTTGTCCGAGATTTTGGAATTTATTTCATATTTTTCGAGCTTTATTGAGTTTATTGGGTTTTTCAAAAGAAAATCAATTTCAAAAAATTAAATCCCAACTACCTCCACGGCCGCCACGTGGACGGCACGGACTCTCCACGTCGCCCCATCTCCGCCGCGGATCTCCCGCCGGATCGCCCCTCCTCCTCCTCGCGACACGTGTCGGCCGGATCTCCCCTCTCCTCGCGTCGGCCCTATCCGCGCCATCCTCTCTCTCTCTCGCCACCCGGCCCGCTTGTCGGGTGCTTCTCCCCGCGCCTCTTCTTCCACCTCGCGCGCGCCCGCCGCCTCCTCCGCCCTTCCGCCGCGCCGCCGCCCCACGCCGCCACCCCGCGCACCACCCGGTCCCCCGCAAGACCCGCGCCACGCGCCACCTCCTCCCCACCGGATCGCGCCCGCCTCCACCTTCTCCCGCAACCGCCACGACCCCACCTCCCGAGAAATTTCCGGCACCTCCCTCCTCCGCCCCTATAAAACCCGCCCCGAGGTTCCTCGTCCCTCACTCCACCTCGCTCCGCCTCTCTCTCTCCCGAGCTCCTTCGTCCCGCGCGTGCGCCCAGCCTCCCGAGCTCGACCCAACTCCGGCGAGGCATTGCCGGAGCCTCAGCCGCTCGCGCCTCGCCGTCCCCACCGCCGTCGCCGAGCTGCGCGCACACCCCGCCACCCTCGCGCACCTCTCCACCGCCGGCAAGCCATCCTCGCCGCCACCCGAAGCGCCGCTGCTGCGCTCGCCCGCCTGCCATCCCCGGTAGTCTCCCACCCCACCACCGCACTCCCTCCTCCTCTCTCCTCGGCGCCGGTAGCCGAGCCGCTGCTCGCCGTGCCGCCGCTTCCCGAAGCCGCCGGCCGTGTCACCTCGGGGCGTCGTGGCGGCCGACATGGCGCCACATCGGCGCCACGCCCCGCCCCGTCGGCTCCTCGCCCGTTGGCGCCACGCCGGCCCCGCCGCCACCGTGCCACCTCGGGCGCCTCCTCTCAGTGGACTCGGTCCATGGACCAAGGGCCCACCGTCGATCGGCTCTGGCCGACGTCAGTCAAGGCGTCATAAGTCCCTTTCCGTTGAAAAATAAATCAGCGGAAATTTAAATCCTTGCGACGCAATAATTCCATTTTCCTTTAGGAAAATAATTCCAAATCCTCTTTTTCCATTTTCCCGAATTTAATCTTCCCGAGCCCGTTCTCCTCGCTTTAACTCCGATTTGGCCCATTCAAATTTCTAAATTCATCAAAATTCCCTCTATCCATTTCTAGCCTCAATTCAAATATTTTAAGTCAATTTGAATTTGATTTGAATTGGTGGGTTATTTTGACGTAGACTTGACGATTCGGAAATTTCTTCGACTAAGATTCAAGCCAAGTTGAAGAGCAAGGCAAGTCACCCTCCTTGATCATGTTGATCCCAGTTTGCAAATAAAATTATGTTGTTTTAAACTATATTGCATGCATATTTATAGTCAACGTATTTCAATTGGGCTTTAAATTTAGTTATTGTCTACTTGTTAATTCCTCCATTGAATTTGAATTCTCAATACCTTGTCACCCTAGATTCAAACTCTAGTTAATACATTAGTGTTGGCTAGAGGAATTTATATCAAATGCTTAGGTGCTTAGATATAATATTTGTTTTGGGATATCTTTCACATAAAATGATAACCTGTTTACATAAAATGTTGTACTCTTGACTTTGGTGAGTCAAGGAGTGTTATGAATATTTTGAAAACAAAAATAAAGCTGGTTTAGACTTAGGCAATTGGTTAGAGTGGTGGAGTGCAGGCATGCCCCGTTGGTTGGAGCCGCAGTGGTTGATTGTCGCACGGGGTATGTGGTTAGGCTCGAGTCGATTAAGGACCGGTCAGTGAGCTAACGTTGCAAAGCCCTAATCGTACTATCACATGGTGGTATGGGACAGCCCCGGTGAATAATTTGTGAAGTCCCAATCTGAGTCGAGTCGTAGGTTGAAAGTGAGCGTGGTTGGTGCCATGTGAAGTCTCACTTGGCGAGCGTGGTTAAGCCATGAGAAGTCTCGCCTAGGCTCAAGAGGGGTCCCGGCCCGTGGATTCCTTCTCGGGTGAAACCTTAGAGTTGGCTCGACCAGGTTGAAGGCTTTGCATTGTAAAGGCCTTGTCACGACTCTCGCCGCACACCTAAGGAAGTGTGTAATAGCTTGGCAATATGGGATAATCGTGTCTTGTGGGTAAAGCTGTACAACCTCTGCAGAGTGTATAATCTATCCTGGATAGCCGTGCCCACGGTCATGGGCATGCTGAGTAAAAGTTTTTCATGGATTAGTTTTTGCTTTTCAAAATGTTTTCGAAAACCTTGTGGATGGATGGAATCTACGAGAGATGAAAACCTTGTGGGTAGATGGAACCCATGAGAGGATGATAACTTGTGGATGGATGGAATCCACGAGTGTTTGGAAACGTGTGGATGGATGGAATCCATACGTGATCTTTTGGAAAAGATGGTCCGGGTGTGATGCCCGTGGATAGGTTGGTGTATGGTCGGAGCCTGCACTGACGGTATTAATTTCTAACTCAAGTAATGTTTTACTTACGTATTAAATTCAGCAATTTCAATCTACTTATTGTATTTCATAAATGCTGTTTTATGCAAACTAACCCTATGAGCCTTCCTTTGAAGCCTTTATCATTATGTTGCATTTTCCCGGGTGACTTGCGGAGTACAAGTTTGTACTCACCTTGCTTTTTCCACACAGAGAAGGAAGACGTCAACTACGGTGAAGATCGGACGAGTAGGCGCGTCTTACTATCGTTTGCACTGGCGAGCTTGGGCTTCGCTTTTTATCGCTTGCTTCCGCAGTTATTTTCTTTATTTATTTTGCCAATGGGCATTGATGTAAGACTTGGCCATAAGGCCGTACCCTTTTATTTAATATAATCAGTCATTTGTGCTTGGTATTTATCTTTGTTGTTACTGTGTGCGCTAGCTGATCCTGGACTAGTGCGATTTACACAGAGGATCCAGGAGTCGTTACTCCGGGTTCCGACAAAGGTGGTATCAGAGCCATGACGATACTAAGACGTGACCGTAGGTAGAATAGAATGGTTTGACCCTAAGGCTTATTTTACTAAACTAGTAATTTCAAAAGTTTTGCTTATCTTACCCCTTCATCTTTGCTTATCCTTATCTCAATTCTTTCTCGTCTATATGTCATTTTTGAAAAACCTATTTCTGCCTCTTCTCTTGTTCCAAAACAACTATAGATGGCAACTGTTGGAATTCTTCGACCCCGTCGCCACTTCAACCTTCTCATAGGGGATCTCGTGTTGAACCTCGAGAGCTGCGAAGGATGACCCCGAGACGACCCTTAGCCCTTTAGGATAAGTTTATAGGCTAGTTAACAAAGCGTTGTTATGAGCTGTCAAGCTTTCTCTTTTGTCGACAGCCGCAACTATTACCTATTAAGTGATTAATAAAGGTTTTACTAAAGTGGAAATGTTGTTTTGGGTTGTGCAAGATATCCCCTATTCCTTCTTTGCCTTGAGTCCCCTCTCTCCTAATTCTTAAAAGCAACCAGCAGATGGTGAACACGAGGAACAACAGCAACAGCAACATGAATGGAGAACCAGGAAGTCAATCCGTCCCTCCACAGGCAAATGAACATGACTGGGCTCAGATGATGGCCAAACAGACTCAACTCATTCAACTTCTGACGCAAACCATCAACAACAATGCACCACCAACTCCACTGGTGCCAGCTCAAGCTCCTCAGTCAAGGCTATCGGAGTTTATGAGGTTGCGTCCTCCGACCTTCTCCAGCAGCACTGAACCCATGGACGCAGACGATTGGCTCAGAGCAATCGGAAAGAAGCTGGATATCATCCAATGCACTGATCAGGAAAGAGTTCTGTTTGCTTCGCACCAACTGCATGGACCAGCATCAGAATGGTGGGACACCTACACTGCCGCTCATACCAATGCTCAAGCTATCACTTGGAATGAGTTCGCGCGGAACTTCCGCAAAGCTCATGTTCCTACCGCACCGTCACTCAAGAAAAGGGAATTTCGAGCATCGCGCCAAGGAAGCCGCTCCACAACGAGTACTTGCGTAAGTTCAACCGGTTGGCACGCTTATGCACTCAAGACGTTGCCACCGGTGAAGCCAAGCAAGAAAGGTTCCTCGAAGGACTCAATGACGACATATCGGTTCAACTCCTATCCAACGACTACGCTGACTTCCACCAGCTGGTCAGGAAGGCGATACGCCAGGAGTCCAAGCATCAGGAAATGGAGAATCGTAAGAGACGGATGCATGCTCAGCATATGAACACCGGCAGCTTCTCCAAGGTCAGAAGAGTTCCACCTCAGAACAACAGATTCCAGTCTTCGTCATCAACTGGAGAGCTAGTCCCCGCGAACACCGCTCCCAATGCTGAAGGCAACCAAGTCTTGAAGGACTCAAACCCTGCAGCCGGGATCACTTGCTTCAACTGTCACGAGATGGGACATTATGCCAGCAACTGCCCCAAGAAACAACAGGGAGTGAACAATGGAGCAGCCAATCACCTTCAGGCAGCAAATAGAGGGCCGAAGAAGTTCATGAAAGGACGCCTGAATCAGATATCCGCTCAAGCCGTGCAGAGTAAGATCCAAACCCATTTCCTTGCTAGCCAACCCGAATCTCGGGGACGAGATTCTTTTTAAGGGGGGTAGATTTGTAACATCCCAAATTTTTGCTAAAATAAAAATAAATAAATAAGTAAGTTAAATTGGTTAAAATAAAACTTAAATTAAAATGAGTATTTTTGTGCCTAAGTTTTAAATTTGGATTTGCTCAAATTGCTTTTGAAAAAGCTGATTTGAAAAGCAATTTGAAAACCCAAAATAATATTAAATAATATGATACTTTGATTTTCTATAAAAATCCTACTTCAAATTAATATTTGGAGTTATTTGGATTTTCCGAGTTTTGAGTTTTAAAATCTATTTTTGAATTAAAGGGTATTTTAAAGTATGAAAATTAAATACCAACATTAGTTGGAAATATTTTTATTAAGTTCTAAATGTCTCCGGAGATTCTCTGAATTTGTCTGAGATTTTTGGAATTTATTTCATATTTTTCTCGAGCTTTATTGAGTTTATTCGGTTTTCAAAAGAAAATCAATTTCCAAAAATTAAATCCCAACTACCTCCACCGGCCGCCACGTGATCGCACGGACTCTCCACGCCGCCCCATCTCCGCCGCCGATCTCCCGCCGGACGCGCCTCCTCCCCTCGCGACACGTGTCCGGCCCGGATCTCCCCCTCTCCTCGCGTCGGCCCTATCCGCGCCATCCCCTCTTCCTCTCTCTGCCACCCCGGGCCCGCTTGTCGGGTGCTTCTCCCCCGCGCCTCTTCTTCCACCTCGCGCGCCGGCGCCCGCAACCGCCTCCTCCGCTTCTTTCCGCGCGCCGCGCCCACGCCGCCACCCCGCGCACTCACCCGGCCCCCCGCAAGACCCGCGCCACGCGCCACCTCCTCCCACCGGATCCGCGCCGCCTCCACCTTCTCCCGCAACCGCCGCCACGACCCCACCCTCCGGCGAAATTTCCGCACCTCCTCCTCCCGCCCCTATAAAACCCGCCCCGAGGTTCCTCGCCCTCACTCCACCTCGCCCGCCCCTCCTCTCCTCCCGAGCTCCTTCGCCCTCCGCGCGGCGCCCCAGCTCCCGAAGCCCGACCCAACTCCGGCGAGGCATTGCCGAGCTCAGCCGCCTCGCGCCTGCCCCCCCGCTGCTTCGCGAGCTCGCGTGACACCCCGCGCCACTCGCCGCACCTTCACCGCCGGCAAGCCATCCCCGCCGCCACCCGAAGCGCCGCCGCTCTGCGCTGGCGCCGCCATCCTCGTGAGTCTCCCACCCCACCACCGCACTCCCGCCTCCTCCTCTCTCTCCTCGGCCTCGCCGCCGGTAGCCGAGCCGCTGCGTCGCGGCGAGCCCGCCCCGAGCCGCCGGCCGTGTCACCTGGCGCTGCGTGGCAGGCCGACATGGCGCCACATCGGCGCCACGCCCCGCCCGTCGGCTCCCTCGCCCGCTGGCCGCCACGCCGCCCGCCCGCCACCGTGCCACCTCGGCGCCTCCTCTCGGTGGACTGGTCCATGGACCAAGGCCCACCGGCCACGGCTCCTCTGGCCGACGCTGTCGCGCCATAAGTCCTTTTCCCGTTGAAAATAAATCAGCGAAATTTAAATCTTGCTGACGCAATAATTCCATTTTCCTTTAGGAAAATAATTCAGAAAATCCTCTTTTTCCATTTTCCTGAATTTAATCTTCCGAGCCCGCTTCTCCTCGCTTTAACTCCGATTTGGCCCATTCAAATTTCTAAATTCATCAAAAATTCCTCTATCCATTTCTAGCCTCAATTCAAATATTTTAAGTCAATTTGAATTTGATTTGAATTTATTTGAATTTGGTGGGTTATTTTGACGTAGACTTTAATTTATCGGAAATTTCTTCGACGAAGATTCAAGCCAAGTTGAAGAGCAAGGCAAGTCACCCTCCTTGATCATGTTGATCCCAGTTTGCAAATAAAATTATGTTGTTTTAAACTATATTGCATGCATATTTATAGTCAACGTATTTCAATTGATTTTAAATTTAGTTATTGTCTACTTGTTAATTCCTCCATTGAATTTGAATTCCTCAATACCTTGTCACCCTAGATTCAAACTCTAGTTAATACATTAGTGTTGGCTAGAGGAATTTATATCAAATGCTTAGATCGCTTAGATATAATATTTGTTTTGGGATATCTTTCACATAAAATGATAACCCTGCTTACATAAAATGTTGTACTCTTGACTTTGGTGAGTCAAGGAGTGTTATGAATATTTTGAAAACAAAAATAAAACTGGTTTAGACTTAGGCAATTGGTTAGAGTGGTGGGTGCGTGCATGCCCGTTGGTTGGAGCCGCAGTGGTTGATTGTCGTGCGGGGTATGTGGTTAGGCTCGAGTCGATTAAGGACCGGCCAGTGAGCTCATCGTTGCAAAGCCCTAATCGTACTACCACATGGTGGTATGGGACAGCCACCGGTGAATAATTTGTGAAGTCCCAACTGAGTCGAGTCGAGGTTGAAAGTGAGCGTGGTTGGTGCCATGTGAAGTCTCACTTGGCGAGCGTGGTTAAGCCATGAGAAGTCTCGTCTAGGCTCAAGAGGGGTCCTGGCCCGTGGATTCCTTACTAGGTGAAACCTTAGAGTTGGCTCGACTGTGTTGAAGGCTTTGCATTGTAAAGGCCTTGTCACGACTCCTCGCCGCACACCTAAGGAAGTGTGTAATAGCTTGGCAATATGGGATAATCGTGTCTTGTGGGTAAAGCCGCACAACCTCTCGCAGAGTGTATAATCTATCCTCGATAGCCGTGCCCACGGCCATGGGCATCTTTGAGTAAAAGTTTTTCATGGATTAGTTTTGCTTTTCAAAATGTTTTCAAAACCTTGTGGATGGATGGAATCTACGAGAGATGAAAACCTTGTGGGTAGATGGAACCCATGAGAGGATGATAACTTGTGGATGGATGGAATCCACGAGTGTTTGAAACGTGTGGATGGATGGAATCCATACGTGATCTTTTGAAAAGATGGTCCGGTGTGATGCCCGTGGATAGGTTGGTGTATGGTCGAGCCCGCATCGACGGTATTAATTTCTAACTCAAGTAATGTTTTTACTTATCAGATTAAATTCAGCAATTTCAATCTACTTATTGTATTTCATAAATGCTTTGTTTTATGCAAACTAACCCTATGAGCCTTCCTTTGAAGCCTTTATCATTATGTTGCATTTTCCGGGTGACTTATGAGTACAAGTTTGTACTCACCTTGCTTTTTCCACACGAGAGAAGGAAGACGTCAACTACGGTGAAGATCCGGACGAGTAGGCGCGTCTTACTATCGCTTTGCTGCAAGGTGCTTGGGCTTCGCTTTTTATCGCTTGCTTCATGATTATTTTCTTTATTTATTTTGCCAATGGGCATTGATGTAAGACTTGGCCATAAGGCCGCACCTTTATTTAATATAATCAGTCATTTGTGCTTGGTATTTATCTTTGTTGTTACTGTGTGCGCTAGCTGATCCTGGACTAGTGCGATTTACACAGAGGATCCAGGAGTCGTTACTCCGGGTTCTGACACAAAGGACCTGGGTACCAAACTTCGGTGAGTGTACTTCCTGCATGCCTTATGATATCATGGAAGGCATATGGAACCATTCCTAGTCAGTGAGCCATATTTTGGTCCACAACAAGTCATGATGGGTATCAATTTTAGTCCACGACGGATATCAGAAGCTTGTGCGGGCGAAACCAAGGCGCAAAAAGGAAACGAGTACCAAAGTTTGGTGAGTGCACTTCTTGCATGCCGTATGACATCATGGGATGCATTTTGAACACTTTCTTAGTCAGTGAGCCAAATTTTTGTCTAGGGTGGGTCATGATGGTTATCAATTTTTGTCCATGACTGGTACTGGAAGCTCAGGTAGGTGAAATTGGGGCACAGAAAGAATGTAGGTACCAAACTTTTGCTATTACACTTCATGCATGTCCCATGACATCTTGGGTGCCATTTGAAACCATTCCTTGGTGGTGAGCTAAATTTTGGTCCATGTGTTGGAAATATGCCCTAGAGGCAATCATAGAGATGATGATATTTCGTTGTATCCATGATTTAATAAATGTTCCTTGAATATTGCCTTTGTGTTGATTAACAAGTATGTGACTTGTTTGTGAAACTCTTTACTTATATGGTTATTCTAAAGTTGTCCCTAGTCGGAGTTCATGTGAGGACACACGTGAATAATGGATTAGCACATGTATCGGTTGATGACCATGTTTCACAGGTCATAGACATGGAGATGTCAAACCAATAATGTGGACACATGTTTAGAACATGGGGTTGGACCGACCCAACATGAGACATAACAATTATACTTATGGTTCTTTCTCTACACAATGTGTACGCCTTGTCCTTAGACCGAGATTGTCGCATGTACTTGAGATGTGAATCGACCTACTTAGGGGCTATCAAACGCTACTCCGTGAATCGGGTAGTTATAAAGGTAGTTTTGGGTTTGTCATGAAGCATGCTACGAGGCATGGTCGGTCGAGATGGGATTTGCCCTCTCTATCCGAGAGAGATATCTCTGGCCCTCGAGTGATCGGATCCGAAATGCATGGCCATGCTACTTAAGGTTAAGAGTTAACCTAGTAAAGGATTCCGGATCACAGGATCGAGAAAGAGTGGTCACTTGGAGCTCACCAAATATCGTGAGGCAAAGGGATTGGCATGTACATAAAGTTGTGATGGTTCGTCCGATATGATCTTTGTGTATGTTTAGGAGTTGGCACGTCTTGCTAGAGGCCATCGCCAACTATTGACCAAGTATGTGTACTGCGTCATGTCTAAACATACGTGAACCTATAGGGTCACACACTTAAGGGTCAAGCCTAATTCGGATTGGATCCGGTTGGATGGTATTGAGTCCTAATGGGCCTCCATTCGCTGAAGCCCATTATAAGGACGCCTATAAAAGGAGGGCAAGGGCGCACAGGTTGAGGAGAGAATTTCGTGACCTCTCAAACCCCGCCGCCACCCTTCCACGCCTCTGGCGCCGCGCGATCTAGTAATCCCGCGGCGCCGCTTCCTCCCGCACGTGTGGATACCTTTGGCGGCGCCGCATCGTAGCGCTTGGACGAACCGCAAGAGAGAAGTTGTACGTTGGACGCCGCGACGAGGACGAGGAAGTAGTACGACTACTCGCCCGACGTCTTTGCATCGACGAGTACGACTACTCGCCCGACGCGTCGCATCAATTCCGCACTGCGCGTCTAGTGGTAATTCCGTGATCTATAACTGCAGTGATCTTGGTTTACGGGTAGAATTTTTATTAATTTGCGCTAGCGTAGCCAACCCGTAGTCCTTCACCATGATGGGTCACAATGAGTACTAAATGGTTGTGCATGCGAAATTGGGGTATGAAAAGGAACTGTGTACCCAACTTGGTGAGTGCATTTCATGCATGCACTATGACATTATTGGATTCATTTGGAATTATTCCTAGTTAGTGAGGCAAATTTTGGTCCATAGCAGGTCATGATGGATATCCCCATGACTGGTACTAGAAGCTCGTGCAGGTGAAATTGGGGCAAAGAATGGAACTGGTACCAAACTTTAACAAGTGTACTTCCTCCATATTCTATAACATCATGGGTGGCATGTTGAACCGTTCCTAATAAGTGAGCCAAATTTTAGTCCGGAGTGGATCACGAGGGGTACCAGAAGAAGCTCGTGCGGGCAAAACTAAAGCACAGAAATGAACCGAGTACCTAATTTTGAGAGTGCACTTCCTGTTTACCCTATGAAATGATGGGAGGCATATGGATCCATTCCTAGTTAGTGGGTCAAATTTTGGTCCACGATGCGTCATGATGGATACCAATTCACGTCCAATACGGGTACAAGAAGCTCATACGGGCGAAATCATTGCACAAAAAGCAACTGGATATCAAATTTTTGTGAGTACACTTACTCCAAACCCTATAAAATCATGGGTGGAATTTCAAACTATTCCTAGTCGGTGAGCCAAATTTTTGTGCACGATAGGTCACAACAGGCATTAGAAGCTCATGAGGGTGAAAATGTCGAACAAAAAGAATCAGCTACTAAACTTTGATGTGTGCACTACCTACATTCTATATGACATCATGGGAGGCATTGGAACCATTCCTAGTCAGTGAACCAAATTTGTTGGTCCATGGCAGGTCACGATCGGTACAAGACGGTCGTGTGTGTGAAACAAGAGAATATAATACTGGATGAGTGCACTTCCAGCACACTTTATAACATCATGGGTGGCAATTTGAACCATTCCTAATCAGTTAGGCAAATTTTGGTCCACAATGGGCCATGACGGGTAACAGAAACTCATGCGGGCAAAACCGAGGTACAGAATGGAACTGGGTACCTAACTTTAGTGAATGCACTTCCTACTTGCCAATGACATGATGGGAGGCATTTGGATCCATTCCTAGTCAGTGGGCTGAATTTTGGTCCACAACAAGTCATGTGGTCAAGATGCGTACATGAAGATCATGCGGTCAAAGCTAAGGTATGAAAAGGAACTGGGTATCAAAGTTTGGTGAGTGCAATTCCTCCAAGTCCTATGATATTATGGGTGAAATTTTGAACCATTCCTAGTTAGTGATTCAAATTTTGGTCTACGACAGGTACTAGAAGCTTGTGCGGATGAAACCTACAAACGAAAAGGAACATAGAACTAAACTTTGACGAGTGCACTACCTACATGGCCTACAACATCATGGGAGGCATTTGGAATCATTCCTAGTTAGTGCCAAATTTTGGTCCATAGCAGTTCACGACAGGCACCAAACACTCATGATGCAATAACGGGGCACAGAAAGGATCCAGGTACTAAACTTTAGCGAGTGCACATCTTGCATGCACTATGACATCATAGGATTCATTTGAAACCATTCCTAGTTAGTGACCTAAATTTTGGTCCACTGCAGGTCAAGATGGTTATCAATTTTGGTCCATGATGGGTACCAAAAAGCACATGCTAGTGAAACCTGGTCATAGAATGGAACCAGGTACCTAACTTTGGTGAGTGCACTTCCTTCTTGTCATATGACATTATGGGAGGTATTTGGATCCATTCATAATTAGTGAGTCAAATTTTAGTCCACGGCCAGTCGCAATAGATACCAATTTTGGTTCAAAACGGTTATAAGAAGATTGTGTGGGAAAAATCGAGCCACGAAAAGAACCAAGTACCAAAGATTGGTGAGTGCACTTTATCCAAGCCCTATAAAATCATGGGTGGCATTTTGAACCATTCTTAGTTGATGAGCCAAATTTTCATTTGCGAGGGTATCGAAAGCTCGTACAGGTGTAACTGATGAACAGAATGTAACCGGGTATCAAACTTTGGTGAGTGCACTACCTACATTCCCTATGACATTATGGAAGTAATTTGGAACCATTATTAGTTAGTGAGCCAAATTTTGGTCCATGGCGGTTCACAACGGGTACCAGGCACTCATGCATGCAAAATCAGGGCACCAAAAGTAATTGGTTACTAAACGTTGGTGAGCACACATCCTGCATGTGCTATGGTATCATAGGATTCATTTGGAACCATTTCTAGTCAGTGGGCTGAATTTTGGTCTACTACATTTCAAGATAGGTATCAATTTTGGTCCACGATGGGTACGAGAAACTCATGCTAGTGAAATCGGGACACAAAATAGAACTGGATACCAAACTTTGGCGAGTGCAATTCCTCCTAGCCCTATAACATCATGGGTGGCATTTTGTATTATTTCTAGTTAGTGAGCTAAATTTTAGTCCACGGTTGGTCATTATAGGTGCCAGAAGATTTTGTAGGCGAAGCTGGCGAACGGAAAGGAATTAGGTATGAAACTTTAGCAACACACTACTTTAATGCCCTATGACATCATGGGAGGAGTTTGGCACTATTCCTAGTCAGTGATCTAAATTTTGGTCCATAGCTGATCATGTATGGTACAAATTTTGGTCCACAGTAGGTATTAGGAGCTCATGCAGGCAAAGCCAGGGTGTGGAAAAGAACTAGGTACCAAACATTGGCGACTACACTTCGTGCATTCCCAATGACATCATGGGCGGCATTTGGAATTATTCCTAGTAAGCCAAATTTTGATCCTCAGGAGGTTACGATGGGTATCAATTTTGGTCCATAATAGGTAGCAAAAGCTCATGAGGGCAAAATCGAGGCATGAAAAGCAACCGGGTATAGAACATTGGTGAGTGCACTTCTTGCATGTCCTATAACATCATGGGAGGCATTTTAAATCATGCCTAGTCCATGAGCACAATTTTGGTACATGGTGGGTCACGATGGGTTCCAGAATCTTATGCAGGTGAAACCAATGAATGGAAAAGATCCGGTTACTAAACTTTGGCGAGTGCACTTCTTACGTGCGCTATGACATCATCAAAGGCATTTGGTACTATTTTTAGTCAATGAGCCAAATTTTGATCCATGATAGGTCACAATGGGTATCAATTATTGTCTACGATGGGTATGAGAAGCTCGCACGGGCGAAATCATAGCACAAAATGGAATCGAGTACCAAACTTTAGCAAGTGCACTGCCTGCATTTCCTATAACATCATGGGAGGCATTTCAAATAATTACTATTTAGGAAGCCAAATTTTGACACACAGTAGGTCACAACAGGTGTTAGAAGCTTATGCGGCGAAATCGGGGCACAGAAAGGAAACAGGTACAAGACTTGGCGAGTGCACTTCTTGCATGCCATATGATATAATGGGAGGTATTTCAAATCATTCATAGTCGGTAAGCTAAATTTTGTTCCACGGCAAGTCAAGATAGGTACCAAAAGTTTGTGTGAGCGAAACTAAGGCACAGAATGTAACCAAGTACCAAATTTTGGTGAGTGCACTTTCATCATATCCTATAACATCATGGGTGGTATTTTCAATTATTCCTAATCAATGAGCCAAATTTTGATCCATGGTGGTTCACGATGGATAACAAAACGAAATTGGAGCACGAAAAGAAACTGGGTACCTAACTTTTGTGAGTGCACTTTCTGCTTACCCTATGACATGACGGGAGATATTTGGACCCATTCCTAGTCAGTGAGCTGAATTTTAGTCTATTGCGGGTACGATGGTCCAATACAAGTACAAGAAGCTCATGCGGACGAAATCGAGGCATAAAAAGGAACTAGGTACCAAAGTTTGGTGAGTGTACTTCCTCCAAGCCCAATAACAACATGGGTGGTATTTAAAACTATTCTTAGTCAGTGATCTAAATTTTAGTCCACGACAGGGCAGGATAGGTGCTAGAATCCTGTGCAGGTGAAATCGATGAACAGTTAGAAAACATGTACTAAACTTTGACAAGTGCACTACATGCATGCCCTATGACATCATGGAGGCGTTTGGAATTATTCCTAGTTAATAAGCTGAATTATGGTCCATGGTAGTTCGTAACCGGTACCAGACGTTCATGCTTGCGAAATTGAGGAACAAAAAGGAACCAGATACTAAACTTTGGCAAGTGCACTTCATGTGTGTGCTATGACATCATGGGATGCATTTGAAAATTTTCTACTCAGTAAGCTGAATTTGGTCCATAGCAAGTCATGATGGGTATTAATTTTGTCCACAACAGGTACCAGAAGCTCATGTGGGTAAAACTGGGGCGTAGAATGGAACTAGGTATCAAAATTTGGCGAGTACAATTTCTCCATGCCCTAAAATATCATGGGTGGCATTTTGCACCATTCAAAGTTAATGAGCCAAATTTTGATTCATGGCAAGTCACAATGGGCACTAAAAGCTTGTACGGATTAAACCTAGGGAACAAAAAGTAAAAGGGTACCAAACTTTAGCACATATGTTCTATGACATCATAAAAAGGCATTTAGAATCATTTCTAGTTAGTGAGCTAAATTTTAAAGACTGATCTGGACACAGCCAAAACGATCTACTCTAAAAAATAACTACTGCCAACTGTCTCCTAATCGGACCATGTCTGCGGCAGTACCACGGCCATTGTGTTGGTACTACTGGCCCAGTATTACCGCCGCCATTTGGCTAAAACGATTGACAGCAACTTGAATTTTAGAAAATTATTCTTTTACAAAACTTTAGATTCAATTCAACTCAGTTTGCTAATTGTTCATTATAGATTAACCTAGTCTACCCACGCGGTCTTCTCAATGGATGATATGAAAGCTACAATGTGAAAAGAAAAAGTTCCGTCCCCACCCCCACCCCAAATAGTAAAAGTGCGTGTTTGCCACCAAATGGCAAGAGACCAGGGTTCAAATTCTATCGTCGGTCGTTGAGATTTGATCTTGCTTCATTTGGTAGTGTAATACTTTGGGTAGATATTCTAGCTAGTTCCCCTCACGGAAATGAAACACACGAAAAAAAATCAAAAACGGGAAGCAAAATCAAGAGAAAAGATCCACAGATCACACGCATGAATGCTTTCCTTTCCCCAAGCTTTCCGTAACATTTGCACCATCAAAAATTCAAAACGCATCCATCCTCGTCTCGTCTCGCCGTCGCCGATAAAACCAACCAACCTCGCACGACGCACACTCCAACCCCTCCGCCCGCTCGCACGACGCACACGCTCCACTCCGTCCAATCCAACCATTACCAATGCCTCCTCTTCGCGTCCTCCTCCTCCTCCTCCTCCTCTTCCACTTCCCCTGCTCCCTCTCCTCTCGCCACCACCACCGCGCCCCGGCTCCCTCCCCGACCACTCCTCCGCCGTCCAACTACGCGGCGCCGCTGGCCGTCCTCCTCGCCTGCAATGCCACCCGCTTCCAGCCCGCCTGCGTCTCCACGCTCTCCAACGCCACCGCCGACTCCTCCCCCTCCGACCTCCTCGCCGCCACGCTCTCCGCCCTCCGCGCGCGCCTACCGCCCGCCGTCTCCACCGCGCGGTCCGTCCTCGCCGCCTCCTCCAACGTCAACCTCTCCAACGCCGCCACCAACTGCCTCACCTTCCTCTCCCTCTCCTCCCACCGCCTCTCCCCGCCCCCCTCGCCGTCGTCGCTCCTCTCCGCCTCCACCGCGCTCCTCCACCTTTACGACTGCTGGTCCGCCTACAAGTACGTCAACTTCTCCAGGACCATCTCCGACGCCATGGCCTACCTCGACGACACCATCGCCGTCAACAGCAACTACATCTCCATGCTCGCCGCTCTGCAGCGGTACGGCGAGGACACCTCCCGCTGGGCGCCGCCGCAGACCGAGCGCGACGGGTACTGGCCGCCCGCGGCGGCGGACGCCGACGTGGACGCGCTCGGCGTGCCCAAGGGGCTGCCGCCGAACGTGACAGTGTGCGGCGCGGGGTGCGACCACAAGACGGTGGGGGAGGCGGCGGCGGCGGCGCCGGACTACGGCGCCAAGTGGTTCGTGGTGCACGTGAAGGAGGGGGTGTACAAGGAGACGGTGAGCGTGCAGTGGGAGAAGACGAACGTGGTGGTCGTCGGCGACGGCATGGGGAAGACGGTCATCACCGGCGACCTCAACGCCGACACGCCCGGCGTCTCCACCTTCAACACGGCCACCGTAGGTGCGTATACGTGTATTCCTCTTCTTTGTATTTATGTGCTTCCGTACGTACATACTGATGGATTTACGAGTAGTTTCTACTAGGGTCGTCGTACACGTATAATGAGATCAATGCGGCGGCGTTAAACGCTCCTCGTGACGGGTCGACCCATTAGCTCTTTGTCTGCTTTCCGTGAATTTGATGCTGTGAGTCGTGACGTGGACCATCAATTCTTAGCTTTTGTACGTTGCGTCCGGCATGGCACATGAGGATGTGAAATTACGAGCCTTCTCTGTACAAGAGAAATAGTCAGATTAGCAGGTGCGCTGTTTTTTCGGCTGTGCCTGCCACAGAGGGTTTTTAGGTGGTGCTCGGTTGAGTTATGACTTATGATTTATTTTTATTTTAGTTGATTGGAATTATACTATAGTTGATGATGGTTTATTTGATATAATTAAATTTAAAAAATTTTAAAATAGAAAAAATGGGTTAGCCCAGCACGTGTAATGCAAACAAGTACGGAAAAAAGAACCGTTAAAAAACTCAAAAAAATCTAAAAAAAATCAGAAAAAAGATGAAATTTAGGAATAGTAAAAAATAAGCCGAAATGAGCGGGTAGACATAAACTGGTAGGTCGATAAGTTATTTTTGAAACAGTATTTTAGAAAAAACGACGAAGAAGCCGTCGGTCTATTTATTCGAGCGAAACAAAGTCGGAAGTTGGAAAGAATGGTGCAGATAAGATAACTGCCTGTCGCATTGTTGCTTTCACTTCTGACGGAGTAGTAGTAACAGTATATACCTTGCACTCTAGCAGGTTGCTGCGAACATTGTCATTTCCAAGTCCAGATACAACGTCGAGCCTTTAACAAACAGTGTAACCTGTGCGAAGTAGAGAGAACTAAGGGTTTTGTTGTCGTAGATGCAGAAAAAGCCACGGATTCTTAACTAATGTATGGTCATAAATTTCACAAAACCTATCCTAACCAAATCAGAGCTCGTCGACATTAGAATGGTCGAATAGAGGTCGCCAGGAGTGAGGAAACGGTGGAGGGTAGTGGCATATTTGGTTCGGTGGGGTTCCACGAAACATTATGACTGTAAAACTGAATTGTGACTAGAATTAAGACTACCGTTTTATGCGACTATTACCATGGTATAATTCTGCTGGAAAGGTACTTAGTAAGGTTCCCATGGAGGCATGGAGTCGTTGCATACGCCATCACGAACTGCACGCTGCACAGTAGCGGCTTTTTGACTATTTTTTTAGAACCATGGATTTTTTACTAGCGTTTTCTAATCGGAAAAAAAAACACTAGCGTTTTCTCTTGCGGGGCTATTGATGGTAAGAACAATCTCTGGAAATAAATCTCTCCATGAAAGTAAACATGGAAAGAAATATCTCCATTGAAGTACACATTACAACTGAATCAAAATCAATTCAACTTTATAAAACAATATATTCAATTTATTCACTGCCAGAAAAGGGGTGAAACTGGAGGAGGGTGCGACCCGGTAGTTTTTTTTCTTCTTGAAACAAGAAAAATACCAGTTAATCATTGTAGGTCATGTTCTTTACAGCTTTTAAAAACAGTTTTTGGCTTTTGCTATCGTACATAACTTTCAAATGGAGTATTTTCTCAAGACGAGGTCTACAAGTTAATTGTAATACATGTTAAAATCTCAACATCTATATCAACCAAAATCGCAAACGAATATCTCTCTCAGTAATCTCTATCATAAACAGTTAAAATTCAAAAATTTTAACTAAAAACTATAAACCACTACTATCTTCTAGAAGTACCATGTAAGCGTTACCGGCGGTTGCTAGCTATCAGCCAGGGCGGAAGCGACAATGCGGCGTGTCGTCACGAGCTCCACTTTCCCGTGCTTTTATCCTGCCCTACTAAACAAAACGCGCCTCGTGTCCTGTGTCCATTGATGATGTCCTTCGTTATAGACTTTCAGATAGGGCTAGCAAAAAAGCTCGGGCTCGTGAGCCAGCTCGGGCTCGGCTCGGGCTCATGGAGGCTTGGCTCGGCTCGTGGATGAAACGAGCCGAGCCGAGCCAGAGAAAAAGCTCGGGTCTAAACGAGCCGAGCCCGAGCCACCGCGAGCGGCTCGGTTGGCTCGCCCGACTCCCCCACTCGCGCTCTCTCTCTCTCTTCACCGCTTCGCCTCCTTCTTTCATCCTCCCCACCGCCTCTCTGCTCGCCTCTTTTTCTCCTCCCACCGACGCCACGCCCGCTTTCTCCCACCGACCGACGCCTCTCTCTTCCCGCCTCGCTCGCTTCTCACCGAATCCCCGCCGCCTCTTATCGCGCTCCTCTCCACGCCCACTCCGTGCTTCCTCGCCGTGCCTCCACGCCGCCTCGCCGCGCCTCTCTCCTTCCGCCTCCTCTCGCTCCGTGCCGCCTTCTCACCGCCTCACCGACGCCTCCTCTCTTCACCGCCTCCGACGCCGCCTCCTCCTCCTCGGCTCCTCCTACGCTGCGCCGCCGCCGTCTCTACCTCCGCGCGGCTCCTTCCGCTCGCGCCCTGCGATCGCTCCTCGCGCTGCGCTCGCTCCTCCGGCCGCCTGCCGCCACTCGTGCCTCCTCCGACGCCTCGCCCGGCCACGGCCGTTCCGCCGGGATGTCGGCGCCGCGCCGCTGGGATCTCGGCCGATCCGCGGATCCGCGCGCGCTCGCTGAAGCTTTGCGCCCGACGGCCCAACTGCCTCTCTCGCCGCCGGCTCGCCCCTGCGCTGGAAGTAGCTGCCGCCGCCGCCTCCATCTACGGTCTTCTTGATGCATGTGGTGTTTTTGGATTTGTATGTATGTGAAAGTGAAACTATCGTATTGGTTTGTACAATACGTGTATATGGCGCTTATGCATTGTTGGCTCATGAGCCGCTCGAGCCGCATCACGAGCCGAGCCGAGCCCACAAAAAGCTTGATATCCTAACCAAGCCGAGCCGAACCGAGCCTCCATTTCACCGAGCTTTCACGAGCCGAGCCGAGCCTGGCTCGGCTCGGCTCGTTGCCACCCCTACTTTCAGACATAGGTCCCGCCCGTTAACTTCTATCTTCAGATTTATTTTTTTATTATTTATCTTTTTCTGATTTTTTTAGTTTTTTATGTTTTTATATTCTTTTCATATTCGTTTACGTTGCTTATGATAGGATATTCTATTTTTTCATTTTAAATTTTTTAAAAATTAGTTATACCAAATAAGCTACTATCAATTATAGTATAATTCTAACTATAAATTAGTTTATTTCGACTAGTAAATTCACGAGAAAAAAGTGCGTCCCGATCCGCCGTTTTAACTTTAACCTGCAATCGATAGTGGCTGTTAATTTTCTAGTTCGCCACGGTGATCTTGCTGTAAATTTTACGTTGCCGAGTGCATGTTAACTGACGTTAATTTTGTTTTCAGGTGTGCTCGCTGACGGTTTCATGGCGCGCGACCTGACGATCGCCAACACGGCGGGGCCGGACGCGCACCAGGCGGTGGCCTTCCGCTCGACGGGCGACCGCACGGTGCTGGACACCGTGGAGCTCCTGGGCCACCAGGACACGCTCTACGCGCACGCCATGCGGCAGTTCTACACCCGGTGCCGCGTCTCCGGCACGGTGGACTTCGTGTTCGGCAACTCGGCCACCGTGCTCCACGACAGCACCCTCCTCGTCCTGCCCCGGCAGCTGCACCCGGAGAAGGGCGAGAACGACGCCGTCACGGCGCAGGGCCGCACCGACCCGGCGCAGCCCACGGGGATCGTGCTCCGCGGCTGCGTCGTGAACGGCAGCGAGGAGTACCTGGCGCTGTACCGCCAGAAGCCCGACGTGCACCGCGTGTACCTGGGCCGGCCGTGGAAGGAGTACTCGCGCACGGTGTTCGTCGGCTGCACGCTCGCCGAGATCGTGCAGCCGCAGGGGTGGATGGCGTGGAGCGGCGACTTCGCCCTCAAGACGCTCTACTACAGCGAGTACGACAGCGCTGGCCCCGGTGGCCGCGACGCCAGCCGGAGGGTGGCGTGGAGCAGCCAGGTGCCCAAGGACCACGTCGACGTGTACAGCGTCGCCAGCTTCATACAGGGAGACAGGTGGATACCCAAAGTACAGTAGTTTCAGTACAAACTGAAGGCGAGCTGGTGAACAGATCGAGATGGTGCCACTGATGTGGAGTGATGCGGTTATGCAAATGCGATTGTGCCTAATGCAAGTGAAAGAGTGGGAAACCTATCTGGATCGATGATGATTGGCAAAAGATCCACTAATAAACTTTTGCTGTTTAGCACGAAGACCGCCAATCTGGCAAAAGCGAGCTAAAAATATTATCATTCCCATTTAGGTAGGTAACACCGCGACAAGATCAATGTGGCCACAAGAGTGGCTTGGAGTGCAGTAGGGCCAGTGGCAGAGCGAGAAGAAGAGACAGCATATCTAGGCTCGGCGTGCGGTTTCCTAGCTTCACTTGTGGTGGTCCATCACTAGCCTCGTCCTTTCCCTACGCTCTTCGCCACCGTATGTGCAATCGTGCAGCACCGCCCTGCGACCCAACCAACTACGGAGTTTGAGTTCATGGCCGGTCGTGGGTCTGTCTGCCCACCCACTTCAGCATGCGCATATTCATGCGCCTCCATGTCAAAAAGAGAGAGCCAGAATGTTTGTACGGAGAGCTGCTACTGTTACTAGCTAAACCTTTATTCTCCGCGTTTTTTAGATTCAGGGGTGATCATTTGGGTTTTTTAAGTGGCTTATGGCTGAAAAGCACTGTAGCTGGTTGAAAAAACACTGTAGCTGACATAGGCTTATTTAGCATAATTAAATTTAAAAAAATTAAAAAATATATAAAATATGTTAACCCATTACGTATAATAAAATAAATACGGGGAAAAAAGAATCGGCAAAAAAGCTCAACAAAAAGCCAAAAGTTCAAAAAAACGAAATTTATGAATAGTGAAAAATAAGCCAGAAGCTGAAGCTCTTTTAATCACCACCTCAATCTTTGTATATTCAGTTTTACAAATCCAACTTCTCTTTCAAGTTCGACGTTGGTGGCATCGCAAGAGTGTCAACCGAGTGATGTGCATCATATTTGCAGTATATTTTATGACATTATCCTGTTGCTAGTAGCTTGAATTGGCCTTAATTTCATCAATTACACATAAACTTGCCCTCATTTTGCTGCAATTTACAGTGCTTGCACTTTTCTTGCAGGACGGCGCGAAATAGGCGCAAACTCCACAGAAAATCAGAAGGGGAGGAGTTAGGGTTATAAAACAGCACAAGTGGAGGGACTAAAATACAAAACCGCATGAAACCCTAACCGCACCCTCACTGGAAACCCTAGGCGCGCCACAAGTATATAAGCAGCAGTACTATTCACCCAAGGGGGAGCCGGTGACCACACTCCAACACCCAGCCGCCTCACTCCATCGCCTCCATTAACCAGACCCCAAGCCGAAAGCACTCTTCCTCTTCCCCAGTGGATCCGCTTACGATTTCCCCTTTCCCATACACCAAGTCGTTTCTCCTTCTCCACTGCCTCCTCACCGCGCCGCACTTCTCCTCACCGAGCAGCCACCACCGATCCTCTCCTATCTCCAACACCCAACCATCCCATGGCATCTCTTCCGGAGCCTCCACAGATTCTCCACCGAGCTTGAGGACCCAAACACCTAGCAGTCCTAGCCCAGATCCAGATCCTCCACCGAGCTTGAGGACCCAAACACCTAGCAGTCCTAGCCCAGATCCAGATCCCCGTTCGCTCGCCTTTCTCCCAGAAAACGCCACCAAAAACACCATCTCTCCCATGGCCGTCGTCGGAGGCCGGCCATAGCCGACGACGAGCTTCACTTCCCCCTGCTCCTCCTAGCCAGTGCACTCTACATTCCCCACTCAAATCCCCTATTGCCGAATCTTGGACTCCTTTGGCTCAACTCGCTCTCTACGGTGGCGGCGCGGATCTGCTTCCTCTTCTCCGATCTACTACGTCTACGGCTTCTTCACCTCGTGAGATCTGCTTCATCTGCAACCCTGCGCATGGATCTACAAGTTCCTCGACTTCATCGGCTTGGATCTACTTCCCCACGGCCGGATCTCTTCATCCACGGACGGATCTGCTTCCTACTGCCTGCATCCCCTACAAACGTTCTTCTTCGGACTCAGATCTGCTTGTCTAATGGTTGATTCGTTCCCGATCTAAAAATTTTCTTTATTGTGATGGCTTGCTTGGGATGTGATAATGTTAGATATGTGATGTGCGTGTATTTCTGAGTGGATCTGGATACTTGGATGTGTTTATCTTATTCTAGCTTTGCCTGAGATGTTTAAGTGTTGGATCTGTTAAATGCATGTTTTATATATATCAGATCTGGGACTTAAAAGTGCTTTTCATTGTTCTTGCGCAAGTAAGATGAATATTTAGATTATATCTTCATGTTTAGATTTATGATTCTTGCTTGATAGTTATTAATTGCTCTTAAGTCTGATGCTTCAGTTTGTAGGTATCTTTCTTATTATGTCACTCATATCATCTTTTATGCTAGAGTCTTTTATTTAGAGTTGTTATTGTGCATGCAGTTCTGTTAATTTCTGTTAGATTAGATTTCATGCTTTTTAATGTCATTCTTAAGTTAGATTTATTTCCTAGTTTCTTGCAGTAGTTAAGTTTGCAAGTTTGCTTATCGTCTTGACTTTTATCTGGTAATTGGTCTGTCTGTGAGCTTGCTGTGTTGGGTTGGGATATTTGCTTAAGCGCTTGGCTTCTTCTCGTCTGTTTTCTGTGCTATATTCTTTCCTCCAATTCCTAACCTTCTTCCGTTAGTTCATTTCCCCCAACTTCTCAGCGCTCTTCTATCTTTCTCTCATTAGATTGGATCCTTAGTCTCCTCTCTTCATTTCCCCCTTTCCCTGTCTGATTCTTAGCTTTCTTTCCTTCTTTAGAATTTTCTTACTTCTTTTCTCTTCTCTAGTTTCTTTCTCTCCTCACGTCTTCTACTATTTCGTGATCTCTTCTCTAGTCTTTTCGTCTCCCGTTCTCTTTTCTTATCTCCTAGCCGACTCCAACCTTCTGCTCTCTCTTCCCCTTAGCTTTCCCTCTGTTAGTTCTGGCTAGTCGTCCTTCTTTCTTTCTCTCATTAGAGTTAGACTCTCTGGTCCTTCTCTTTTCTTATCTCTTTCTCTAGTTCCTTTCGTTTTCTTTTCTCTTAGTTATTTCTCTCTTCTTCTCTTCTCTTAGAACTCAAGAGTTCATCTAGTAGATTTCTGTTATTTTCTTCACTTCTGCGAGCCAACCTGTCTTCTAGTCATCTTCTCTTCTCTGTTCTTTCTCTCCCCTTTGCTCAGCTTCCCTTATTTCTAGCTAGTCTTCCTATTGTCTTCTCTCAGTAGAGTTAGATTCTCAGGTTTCTTTCTTCTCTTCTCTTCTCTAGTCATCTAGTCTCCCGCACTCTCTTCTCATCTTTGCTCTCTCTCTCTTTTCCCTTCTCCTCAACAGCAAGCCCCTTTCCTTCTCCTAGGCTTCTTCTTTCTGTGTTCCCTCTCTTGTCCCCTTAGCTCTTCTTTTATTTCTATCTTGCCTTCCAGCCCTTCTCTGTTAATCTCAAGTAAGGTAGTCTCCCTGGTTTCTTTCCTCTTTTCTCCTCTCTAGCCAGGCATTCTTATTCTCAAGCTTTCGCATCTCATCCTTTCTCCATTTCCATCTGTTGCATACTTGCTCACTCAGTTTTAGTTCGTTTAGACTTTTGAGATGGCCTCCAACTCCCTGCTCGTGCGACTTAGCTTTGGTTAAGTGTAGTGTCACCAGTAATTTAGTCCCTGTGGAGAACATGACTTTCGCTGCTATCTTAGCGGCAGCCCGTACACTTGCGGGTGTGCAGTTTTGCACGATCACCGAGCTACCCAGCTCGATAGCCATCGACACAACACTTTGATGCTTATGCTTTGTACTAATTAAGCATGCTTTACACTAATTAAAGTATGCTTACACTAATTTAGTGATTGGCTAACTAGTTCGGTAGGTAACACATATCATCTGTCGTTACTCTCGTGGTCGTAGAGAGGTCAAAATTAAAATTCATGTGTTAAGAAGATTAGATTTGAAATGTGTACCGGCCGAGAACCCATCTTGAACTTAGAAATCACAACAACATTATACGAGCTATTAGACCAAACTGGGCAAGGATTGTTGGATCACCACCCGGTTGTACATAGAAATCGCTCGCATTTTTAAGAAGATCATCACCGGCTAGGTAGGCTACGTCCTCGAGTGTTAAGATACTGCGGTTATTAATCATTGTCTCTACTACTGACTTTATTCACGCATCCAACGAGTTCAATGCCATTAATACCAAGCGTGCTTATAGAAGGGTATCAATGACGAATTGCCGAGGGGTCGAGCTAAGGGCATGTTTGGAATGTTGAAAATGAGAAGCACATGAATAGAAAAAACGCGGGAATTGGATGTCATGGCTTGTTCAATCCTACGTGAACTAGAAACATATGAATATGTGACAATTGCTATTTGGTTGGACCACAGAAAACATACAAAAAAAATCTGATGGTTGGCATGGTTGTCATAGACTGAACGAAAATTTCCAACAAGTTTGAGCGGATGTTTGTTTCCCTTCAAAATTCCCATGAAAGTACAACATTCCATAGGAATTTCAAAGGAACTCCCATGGCCTTTCCTTTGAACCAAATGACCCACATGGGAATTTTTTTTCCTTTTAAATAGATTCCTCCAAATTATCTTTGTTTTTCCTTCAATCCAAAGAGCCCCTAAACCTGTCCTGAAAGAGAACAGGTAGCTTTAGACAGGCAAAGATGAAAATTAGAGAGAGAGATCAAGCTCAAAATTCAATCATAAGAAGGCGGAAAGGAGAGGAAAAGACGACTTTGCGTATTCGCAGGCCGTCCATTACACCTGGGGTGGAGGGGTGGAGCGGGAAACTGCAAGAGCGTTCTTTTAGGGTGTGTTTGGTTGCTTTTGGGTAGTGGGATCGTATATCTTGGATGAGGGGAAGCTGGATGAGGAGGGCCGTATTTTGAAAAAGAAAAGTGTTTGGTCTGATGTATCTGTGGATACAGCCGAATGAGTCTGTGATTGGTAGGTCAGATATGAGGTGTATGAGCAGATACTGATGAGGTCGAGAAGGTGTTTAGTTGGCTGTATAGTGGGGGTATAGTGACCCTCGAATGTGAGAGGTGGTATGGTTACCCCCTTCACATGTTTTTTTTTCAGTTTTTTACACAAACTAAGTTATTCCTAATAGTAATTTATTTATAGTATGACATATTAATTTTTTTTAAATTCTGAAAAGAACGTATTTGACAATATGATGATGTATATAAGGGGGAAAATGCGACATGCAATTATTTGGTATGAACACATATTTTGACTAAATATTTGCAACTTTACTCTAAATCAAAAGACATTAATAAAATGAACACTCCAAAGACAGAGTACATAAAGATATATATTTCTCATAATAAAGAAGCATAAGTATAGTCATATATCTTAGCTTACACTTCAAGCAAGTAGCCACTACATAATTACAAAAGGTGTGCCTTGTAGACACCATCAGACATCACCACATGCAGAATTAAGCCCTACATAATTACAAAGGTATGCACCATGCACACATCACACAAATGATGTCCATAGTTTTATCTTACATAAATAGTTAGGGCCTGTAGGGGGAGGATTCTCCATCAACCACCAACTAATTAGGCAAAAGGTTAGTGGTCAGTGAGAAATAGCCTACTCATTGAAGTAGTGCTTCTCAATCCAATGATGCATCCACATACGACGATGTTCGTCACTCATCCGCACAAAACCAATGCTTTGTGCCTTGTGTTCATATAGCCAACCAAGAGCAGACAGAGGGCATCCGAGTGAACCTGTGGAGTGTCATCACAGCATTGTAGACCCCTGGTGTGCCTCGGCATGTGCGCACTCTCGATAGCAGATCCCAAGTCCTTCACTGCAGCAATCATGCCATTGAAGACAACTACTTCCTCATCACCGATCAGCCTCTCTTCCTCTTTGAACTGCACTCCACCGCATGAGTCCTTACCCTTTTCTTGAGCTGCCCCTCCGAACCATTCTCATTTGGTGGAGTCCAAGTTGGTGGAGGACCATTGGTGTCGTGCCTCTAGCAGTGCATTCTCCCAAGGACCTCATCAAAGCCTAAACCCTCATCCGCAAGTTGAGAAATGGGGTGGCAATAGGTCACTTTCCACAACATCGAAGGTTCTCCCAAAGGCTCATTTGAGCCCATGGCATACCTCCCGGTGGCTTGTCCAAAGAGAATATGGCACCATCCGGTCATAGTTCTCAATAGGAACTTGCAAGTATGGAGCATCCTCGTGGTGGTCCTACATGTGAACAACAAGGTCATGATGTTATGGAGCAAACATAAACTTCACACAAATTTAGTACCTTGATGTGGCCTTTGTAGTGCTCATCCTCAAGTAATATGGTGTTGGTAGTGTCATCCCATATAGCGCCACTAAGGTCCCGCAACTTGCATATCTTTGCCCATACTTTCTTCCACTTTCGGAGGTGGTTACTCACTTGACTCCCAGTGACCTCAACACCGGTTTGCTCAGTCAATTGTCTGCCAACGGTGTTCAAGTGCACCTCCTTGAAGCCTTTCTCTCGCCGCACCCCACTTTCCACCACTCGCTTAAACAACAGAGCATTATGTTGGACATGTGAGATGTCCACTTCATGTTGGCCCTATGCTCAGCCATAACCTACCATAAAAGTACAAATGGGCATGAATAAACGCACAAAGTAGTAAGCAACACATAAGGTATTAAGCATAGGCCAATGGGAAAAATAAATAAGCACGACCGGTTATTATTACATGCCTCAAATCAAATCATTACAACAAGTATCAGTACTAATTATTACAAAGTCTTGGACAAAGTCATTCACACACGCATGTTTCCCCTATTGTTCCACATAGCTAGTGCCCACTCATTCCTCTTTGCTACCTGTGTGTTGTTGTCATACTCAATGTCATGGTGTTGTTCAGATCTGCTGAGGTTTGGAGTCCATTGTTGTTCCCAGGACACACTGCCTTCCCATGCGTTAGTATCCAATTGTGCAAAATGCAGAGGCAAGCACTAATTTTACTTGAGTCTTGTATGGGTGGAATGGTTTATTATACAAAATTCTAAACGATTCTTCAATGCACCGAATGCTCGTTCCATCTGTGACCCTCGTGAGAGGAGTGCCTTAGATTGAACAACTCTCTTTGGTCACGAGGATGATTCCTTCCACTATACTCATTCAAGTGGTACCGACAACCACGATATGGTGGGAGAAACCGGCCGAACAAAGATAGTCCGCGCTTCACGAGGTAGAATTTACCTACAAGCGATAAATACTGGCCAAGTAAGGTTTTTTTCCAACTAATTGCACTTACTACATGCACAACTAATTGAACTTACCCGGTGGCACTCTTAAACCATCATCCCTCTCCAATGCATCTGCTAGAATAGTGGCATCATGAGCAGAACCCTCCCACCCAGCTAAGACATATGTGAACTTCAGGTCGAAATCCACAGCAGCCATGACATTTTGTGTGGTTATACCCTTCCTACCTCGAAAGGCGGCTGCCATAGATGCGGGGACTCTAGCTAGCACATGAGTGCCATCTATAGCGCCAATGCAATCCTAATAAATATGAAAAACCAATTAGTTACGAGCTGCAATGGCAAGAAAAATTTCATTGCAAGGTCAAACTAGTACCTTGAAGTATGGGTTGAATCTGCGATTGGTTGCAATTTTTGGGTGGATGTCATGGGATGGTGGCCGAATCATCTCCCCACGTAGCTCTCCAATAGCATACAACACTTCTTGGAAATAACGACTAATAGTTTCCAAACCCTTTCTAAAATTAAGCTCTATCAACCTAAACCTACAATTGTGCCCAACCACTTGTAGGAACATGGCAACTTGTTCCTCAATTGAGCAATTAATTGTGTCTTTAAGCAACCTTCTTGTTCTAAGCAATGTGCACAAGTGGAAAAAGGGGGCTCTTCTCATTCAAAGTTGTTCTACACAGTGCCTATCATCATTGTGAAAAATGAACCTAAGGTTTGCCATCCTGATTCTGTCTCTTTCAGCTAAGGGACCATATGTGATGGGTGGTGTACGACCAACACGCCTAAACACAAATAAGGTATATGCACACATGGTAGCAACTAGTCCAGCTGCATTACTAATGATTTTACGGCGCTTGACAGAAAAATCGTCCATCTAAAAATGCACACAAATAGTAAATTGAATTACTAATTATTTTACTAGAAGGTATGTTTTGGTTAATCACAATATTATACTTGGCAAAGTAATGGAGGATGGGTAGGATTTACCGTTTCCGAAGCAAAGATCGAGGCCTATTGTGGTTCTTGCAGGCAGTAGATCAAATCCCTGCCATGAGAGAAAAATGTTCAACCTAAATCATATTGTACATAAAGAAAAAACAAAAATAATATGCAATCAAACAATACAAATAAAAGGGGGATTTGATCTGGTGAATAAATCCCAAATAAAATGGGACAGAGGAGGGGTTCCAGCGCTGGGTCCAACGGGCGACCGAGAGGAGAAAAGAGGAGGGGTTCCAGCGGGCGACCGAGAGGAGAAAAGAGACGGGCAAGCGGCGTGGCCCGCAAGGAGGAGAGAAGCCGGTGGGAGAGAGAGCAGCGCGGGTGGCGGGCGGCGGCGCGCTGGGAGAGAGGTGTACGCGGAGGCGGCAGGCGAGGCACCGCGAGCGGCGGCGCGGGAGAGCGGACATGGGAGGCGGCAGCAGAGGCACCGTGGGAGCGGTGGCGCGGGAGAGCCGGCACCGCGAGGCGGCAGCGAGGCGCCGCGGGAGCGGCGGCGCGGGAGAGCCGGCACAGCGAGCGGGCGGCGACTCCACCGCGAGGCGGCGGCGACTCCAACCGCGGCCGCCGAGGCCGCGGCCCGGATCCGGCCGAGGAACCTCGCGTGTCGCCTCCACGAGCCGTGGCGGGCAACGGCGGTGGCGCCCACGCGCCGCCGCGTCCGCCGCTGCCGCCGGTGCGCTGCGCCGCCGCCCCGGCGACTTCGCCGGATCCGGAGGAGGAGAGGAGATCACCTGCCGGATCCTTCGACGCGGAGGACGCGCAGAGAGGTAACCCTAGCCCGCCTTGCTCGACTCCCCCCGTCCTGAACCGATAGCTTCGGTGGAAATGAGCTTCACTCCCGGTCCCAGATCCGGATCAGATGTGGGATGGGCGGATCGTGCTTGCAGTACATTCATCCAACCAAACATCCGAATTTTGCATACAATACAGTGGAACCGGGATCCAGCCGTCCGTATCCATCCAACCAAACACACCCTTAAGATATGATTTATGATTTTTATGTATAGCTTATTAGTATAATAAATAGTAATTGTTGAAAAAAGCTGAACCCAAAAACCAGCTGAGAAGCCAAAATGAACGGACCATATATGGGCGACAAGCTGGTGGTTAATAAGTCTTTCCTTTTGGATTACAGCTTATGACTTTTAGTCTTAGCATGGCGAACGAATCGAAAACCGATAAACTGCTTCTAAAAATTATCTCAATAAATCGTTTCTAAATAATAAGAAAGAAATCATCTTATTTATTTATTTTAGGAAATTTGTAAGACATAAGCCGAAAGAACAGATCTATTGCCTTTAAAACGAGACGTGCAGAAGGTTACAAAGGTCTCTCCCTCTCTCTCTCTCAAAAAAAAAAAAGAAGAAGAAGAGTAGGTTACTAGGGGTGAAAACGGATCGGATATTTCCCGACCGACCGACCGCCGAATCCGAGTCGGATCGAATTCGGATAGTTATGTCGGATAATTATCGGATTCGGAGTCGAATTCGGATAGTTGTTTTCGGATACGGATTCGGATTCGGAAAAGAACTATCCGACGGATACGGATACTATCCGGGATTTTATCGGATAATACCCGAATATATTTTTCGGATACCCAGATTCGGATAGTTGGCTGCTTGTCATGTGTTTGCTAGTTTTTGTTGATCCTTTTAGTGCAACAGATTCTCTTGTTTGGGGACGAAAATTTTGAAGCGCCCGCCTGCGCTGCGCGTTTCGCGTTTCCCTCCCGTTGATCCGCCAAAAATTTCCCAGCGCGCGCGCCTCGTGTCGTGCATATATCACCCCTCCCTCGCCTGCCTGCATTGGCACATGTGGACGGACGGACGGATAAAGGATGGGCTTTGTGTGGGCCTTGCATTCGAGTCCGGTGAAGCATTGACCTTGGACCCTAACCTTCCCTGGTTCCTTTGATACGATTGGGCTTCACGTTATGTTCTCCTATGGTCTGCTTGAAACTACATTAAGCCATAAGCGGCGACCCATCATAAATTAAGAGTTTTGGCCCTTCATTAGATCGTCATGTCGATAACAAACCACTAGCCCACGGATGATATTTCTCAGTGGGTACTTTTCTACCCATCTATATATGCCTTTTGTATTCCTATGTAATATCCGACGAGATATTCGTTATCGTATTCGCATCCGCTCCGTATTCGTTCCGTATCTGTGACCGATACTATCCGGATTCGTATTCGTATCTGGTACTATTCGTATTCGACTCCGAATCCGAGAAAAAATATAGGATAGGATATAGAATAAGCAATATCCGACCGAATTCGATCCGTTTTCACCCCTATAGGTTACGAAGGTTTTGCGGACATCAGGGCCTTCACGGAACCATTGAACAGGAAACCGTCACTTTCGACTTGTCAATCAGGTTTTGGGTTTAGCCCGCAGGACGACTGCTGCCTGCTCGGCTCTTGTGAGGATCGGCCCATGCAGCAAACATGCAGAATACATACCTCCGGCCCACCCGCGCCGACGGCAGCAAGCCAGCGACAACCGCAACTCCGCAAGCACCGACACACCCCGCCGTTTTTTTACGAGAAACCGCTCCGAGTCCCATCTGAGACTTCAGATTTCTGAACCCGCCGCCGCCGAGAGCGGCACTTGCCTCGCAACCGCGGACTCGTTGTTGGTGCCTCGTGCTGCGGCACCGCCACACCCCGCGGCGTCTCCTCGTCATCCGCCCAAGATCCGTACGTGCCAATGCGGAAGCCGCCCTCCGGGTTGGCTCCGGCATGACAGGTGGTGACGAGCGTACACCGGAGTACAAGACGACGCCGGCCAAGGCCTGACCTTTGTTCGCTGGCCGGGTCAAAACCCAAAAGCCGGCATCTCGCTCGCTGACAAAATGCACGATGCATGGATGCGTGGCGTGTCCGGCCTGTGGTCTAGCCTAGGGCACCGAGTAGGTCCATGCCATGCGTGGTCGCTGACAAGGGTCCGGGCCGGCAGCTGCTTCGAGGATGGCATTCGATGGCCGCATCCCTCTCGTGCTCGCCAAACAAGGGACACCGCGGGTACCAACACCACCCCGTGTACGCCTCTGCCTCTGAACCCGTTTTCTCGATAGTTGTACTAGTTCTAGTACATGATCTTACTGTTCACCTTAGACTTTGTGCATAGCATGGTACCGGGCTACCGGCAGCATGGTACTGGTTAGCTGTGCAACGCTTTTTTTCCATGGTTTTAGGCTAAAATACCGGACTACGAGTGGTAGTTTAGCGCTCGTGCGTTCAGATCTGGGTGCATTTTAATTTTAGAGAAAACCTACTCAGTCACTTGCGATGCAATCTTCCAAGCTCCAACTACCCCCATCTTAAAGGACAGACGATTCTGCTAGAGCTTGTCCAACCTAATCCTCGTGCTCTTTAGGTGTGTTGCGAGCATGCTGATGCTAGGCATCTGGAATGAACGGAGCACAACGAAATAATGGATCCTAGCAATGATGCTCTTCTTGGCAGAGTGGCAGTTAGGGATAAAAAAAACTCAAAGCTCGCGAATTAGGTTGGTTTATTTAAGACTCGATTTAACTCGTAATATAAATTAATTAAGTTGAGCCTATATTTCAACTCGGTCATGTGACTAGTCGAGCCCGAGCCAGCTCGATAGCTCATTAGGCTCGATCTTCCTCCCTGTCAGCCTGCGCGGCTAATGAAAGTGGGCAATGCGGCTTGTAGACGGCTCTAATCATTTGATCATCGCTCCAGGGGCCGGCCTAGTATTAGCAACTCGTGCGGCCAACTCTACTCGCCGGCGTCTCCGACCTAGGCCGCGCCGCTGCCGCCCTCGTCGGCGTCTAGCTCCGGTACTCCATCTCGTCTCTTCTCATTACTTGCGTTGTTGTTTCGATTGCGCGCGAGTTGATCGCATCTCGGCATTAGCTTGCGAGTTTGCTCCGGGCGCGGGCTGCCTGAATACGTGGGTTCTTGGGGTGAAATGCAAATAGATAGCTCCGTCCAGTTTTTCGTGGTTTAGTCTTGAGAGATAGCAGCTCAGTACAACACTACAACTGCCTATACTAGCTATATATATGCAGTCTACTCATTAACATTCCACTACTATTTCGGTGCCTTTGGTTGAGCAATTCGCACGCTGTGGTATGCAGTCGTAATTGCAGTCGATAGCACGTTGAGCTTTAGAACCTTTGGATAGTAAAATTTAAAGCTGCCTGAATACGTGGGTTCTTGGGGTGAAATGCAAATAGATAGCTGTTTCATAGTTTTTCGAAAATAGAGATAGGAGGTAAGTTTTATACTTGTTTGACCAAACAACTCAGTACAGCACTACAGCTGCCTATACTTGCTATATATGCAGTCTACTCATTAACATTCCACACTCATTTAATTTCTCAGCTTAATTATCTAGGCTTGTATACATACTGCCATGTAAATAGTGCTGTTTAGGTGAATCTGCTTTTGTGTGCACCTAAGTTGCAGCATCTCTAACGGGTCGTCGGTTAACACTCTCGGCAGGTGTTCGGATATTTTTATCACTGATGTTGGTGTCAAAATGATACTACTTTGTCTGCTGTGCTGTATTAGATTCAGGGCCAACCATGTCCAACAAGCTCACCATTACGAACATAACGACCCAAGCTCGAGCTTTTAGCCGAGCCTCCATTTTAGCTCGTTAACTTACCGAGCCAAGCCGCTTTGTCTACCGAGCTTCTGCGAGCCGAGCGAGCCCGGCTCGATATCGCAGTGCGCCAAACTCTCGATGCACCCATGTTCTACGTCTGCACTTATTAGCAGGGCATTTCAATGCTGCGCTGCTAGGTTGTACTGTAGCATGCAAGCCCACAGATGGGGCTCATCACTCGTGTTTTGAATGCAGTTGATTGGAAATTAGTCCTGCATAGAGATGGCAACGGGCATAAACTCGCTGGGTTTTGCTATTCCAAACCCGTGCCTATGAAAGTTGGACGTACCGCTAAAAAACTCATACCCGTGACGGGTGTAGATTTTTGCCCAGACCCATGCCCACTGGGTTAACGGATACCCACGGGTCGCCCGTGGGTTTAGTAATGCGAGTTGCAACAATGGTTAATGGAGAGGAGGAAGAAGTTCACCGGCCATCTTCGTTGGAGCTAAAGGGCAGCGCCATGCCCAAGGGCCTCCTGCTCGATGCGCGTTGGCTGTGGCGTGGCGGCGGAGGTCGGGTGGGAGGCGGCGGCGTGCGAGGAGGGCAGCGTCGCGGCGAGTGGCGGGAGCAGGAGCGGGAGCCGCGGGATGGGAGAGCGAGCGTGGAGACTGCCGGAGACCGAGCGCGGAGCGCCAGATGCGCCGCTGCGGCGGCTGTTGAATTGGGGTGGGGACTGGGGAGGTGTGAGTAGTGACCGTGACCGAGTGCTAGCTAGGGTTAGCCGTATGGGTAATGGGGCATTGCCGCATTGGATTTGGGGGCTTGGGGCTAAATGGCTAATGGGCTATGGGGTTGTGCTGGTTTGCTTGGGAGGCTGGGAGCCTGGGTTTATAACTTCTATGGATCGGGTTTATATTACCCATAGGTTTACGGGTTTGGGTACTACAGGAACGAACCCGAACCCGGCAGACCCGATGGGTTGAGCTTTTTGACCATTAAGAGACTCATAGGTTAGGAAATTGACTCAGACTCATGCCCTAATAGAATAAAAACCCACCGGGTATCGGGTACCCATTGCCATCTCTAGTCCTGCAAGAAACACACGATGCACAAATCTGAACTTCCATGCTGGATAGATAAGCATAAATAATTTCGTATATATGCATGGTCCGTTTGAGCTCAGGCATTAGGATGTCAGTAGTTGAGCTAATCCAATTCCAGAACATAAAAAAAGTGACATTATCATATTCATGTCAAAATGAAACAGTGTTTGCTGGTCAGCAATCCCATGTTGCATCACTCCAGATTGATCACTGAAGCAGTTTAGCCACCATACGTCAAGAACTACAGACTACTACAGCACAGCAATAGCCAATGGAAGTAAATGACAAAACACAAAACAAGTCTTGGAACAGAAAATTTACCTATACTGATGAATTATTAGCCAAAAACCAAAAAATCGTTTGCCATCAAAGCAGCGGGAGCGCGCTGAAGCCATGATAGCGAACACAAGGTATAGTTGTGTCGAAAGACCTAAGCAAAGCTACCTTTACAAGCTGTTGCTATATATGTATGGAGCTTTAGAAGTTTGTTCCTAATTTCTCGGGCTATCTACACATCTCATGAGCTTGACAAGCTCGCAGTAGGCGTTGCCGGCGCTGGGTTTTTCTTCGTTGAGTTGGTCTCACCCCAATGCCATAACATACTCTCCCAGAAACAGAACTTCTCAAAGCAAGATTTCAGCCTCGGATCAGTTATGTTACGTCGCCAATGCCCATCAGTGAAGTTCGCTTTCTCAGCCTGCCTCCGATCCCACTCCAAACCAGCCTTCTGCCTTGATCTCAGAAGGCAGTAGCTCTGAAGTTTCTTAGGCATCTTGTCGTGCACCTTCCACCAACGGGCATGCGCAACGTCACTGGCAAACTCCTGCAGTATTGGAACATTCCAGTTGCAGTCATAGTCCCGGAAGCACAGCCATGGTTTGAGGCCTAAATAGTGAAGGACATAGAGGATTGGTGGGTCAGCGCCAAACAACTGAGTCTTCTTCACCTTCACTTCCTCTTCATCACCCTCCCAGAAATGCTTCAAGAAGTTCATGTGTTTTGGAATTCGATGCCACCATGTGAATATCTCATTCAGGTACCCTTGGTCACCACCATTGTATGATGTTATCTCATTGATGTGCTCCATCAACAACTGGAATGTGCAGTTTGAAGGTTCAATAACCATGACACCAGAGTTGAAGAGGGTTGCATTGTTGCCAGTTGCAGTGATTTCTGGCATTGCAAACAGAAAATCAATATTTCTCAGGATGAGGAGATCTGCATCGATGAATATAATCTTGTCGTAATCTGTGAGCTGCCATAGCCGGAATTTGCTGTAGTTCCACTCGTTGTAGGCATCATGCTCGGCCTTTGGATTCCGGATCCTCTGGATTATTCTGACCTTCCACCCTGCAGCTTCCAGGCCCTTCCGTTGGTGGTCACTTATCGTGTCATCAACAAGAATAACAAGGTCCCTTGTTGATCCTGCTTGGCGAATGCTTTGAGCTGCTGTGATTGCACCACAGACATATTCACTTGCTGAATGCAGTATCGTAGCATATGCTTCTCTGCGTCTATCTACCGAGTAAAGTCGTGCTGTAAAAGAAAGGATGAGTGTTATCTAGCAGAAATTTCCAAGTTATTCAGAAAAAGACTAAAAGGTGTAGACATACATTATGATATTTTCCAACAAAAGTTGCTCATGCATGTCTATGATAAAGCAGATAGACAGTCTTGCTATGATATTTCAGAAAATGGTACCATACACATAATTCAACTGCCACAATTCTTCTTAGACACTAAACGCTTGCAGCAATGTTGGTATTCTAATTAGAAATTCAGACATACAAGTATATAGTTACTGGGTATACTGAGCATCTTTAGATGGGAAGCTAGCTATTGAAAACTGCAGACAGCAATCAACTTACCTTTTGCTTTGAGTGGAACAGCAAGCTCACAGGATCCAACTGGAAGTCTAAGTTTCTCCCTTAATGCCTTCAAGTCAGACTTGTGTAGCCAAGCATTGCCTTCATGTTTCACAAGATTCTTGCAAGAGAAGAGATTTGGAATTGGGAGGCAATCAGTCACAAACAGCACGTGGACCCCACGATTGCCTCTCGCAGCCGTCACCGCCAATTTTGCTGCTGACAGCTGCAAATGCAGCCTTGCAATATCTCTTGACCAACCCCCCACTCGGGTACAGGGAAGCTTCACAGCAACAAGATCAAAGTGTGTCCCTCTTGGAAAATAAGGCTCTGGAAGTGACGGACAAGATGGTATCTCTGTTTCTTCCTCCTCATCAATCCATTCGGGATAGAGAGTCTGCCAGGTCATGCTTTCCTTAGCATGCTCTAGCCCTATGATTGAAAAATCGCTTTCTGGAAGCAATTGTGTCCAAGAACCAAACTCAGTGTTGTTAAAATTTAAGAGTCCAACCTTGAGTTTCTGTTCACCACCATTCAGATTTTCGATAGTTCTATATACATCCTCCCACTGAACACGGATAGAAGATACATATCGTGGATCAGGGCTTGTCTTATCAAATATCCACCCAACATTGCCAAACCTGAAAAGCATATGAACTGAATGAGCTCCAGGGTAATAAGCAGTCTCTGATCCACATATAATTCCACCTCAACCTATACAAGAGCCTAGTGGCAATTGATGTTAAGGTTTAGTCCTATTCTGCATGTGGTAATGAATATCGTAATGAGATCTCTCTCGATAGGCATACTCACTGAGAACTGGACTGCAATTGATGCTCGTACACAGATGGCGTGTATAGGAGTGTCAGAAATGCAGCAGACATGATAGCGAAGAGCAAAAGTTGCAAGGATCGGAACTTGCAACCAGAGCTTTTATCTAGGACAAAGGCATCAAATTTTCCAACCTCTTTGAAACTTTTGCTTTTCAGGGTCCTTCTCTTAGCTGTGTCATCACTGAAAAAAGAATAAACAGTCAGAGACAGCAACTCCCTTCAGTAAGTATTTGAACGTGAAGTAATAATTGGTCAAGAAAAATTCAGAATGGAACTGACATAAACAGCTGTATTAGGTTGGTCTATTGGTGTAATAGTTAAATAATATTTTGGTGCTGATCCCATATAAACAATGGAGTTCCTTTTTTAGGTTTCATTTCGTTAAGTGGGAAGGTAACCTTTTCCCTTTTGATGCTGGTTAGTATCACAACCATCGGTGGATGCTAGACAATCATTAGAAAGTGGGAGCTCAATGTAGGTAAGATGAAACAAGTAGGCGTGCATGTTGAGCTGAACCTAGAGCTGTAAAGTACTATGTGGTTTCTTGTTTTCAATGATCTGGAACCGGAGCTTATGCTCTCTGGTTCTAAAAAAAAGGATTAACCAAAAGAATATTAGCGCACTCTTATATTCCACCGGTCCTCTGCTTTATTAGTCACATCTTTTAGGACAGGAAAGCATCATTAATCACAAAGATGCCCCGGTACCTAACCCCCCATGTTCATGGTCTCAAATCCAAAGCACGCTTAACGATTTGAATACCGTCAAACACGCAACGAAAAGCTGCACGGGCGAGTAATCCCAGATGTAGAGAAGACAGCCTCGCAGACATTAAACATTAAGAAGAGTGATGCAAAAATGGTGACGACCAAGGTAGCCGAAACCACTCGGTCGTGCGTCGAAGTATCAAACACACCAAAACCCAATATTTTCTAACGCTAAGCTCGCCCCATGGGCCACAGGCGCAAAGCAACTGTAGCTGACCTGCTCAGCGTGGCAAACCCGGTGCCCACTGAAGACTGCACATGGAACCAGTGCATGCAGTGATTTAATAGCATTGGTGACACAAGGAGCAGACGAGCAGTCTTTGGGGTCAAGTTTGCAGTGAGAAACGCATGACCACCGACGCCTGGCTCCACAAAACAGACCTAAATATGGGCTCAAAATCGTCACAAAAGTAAAACTAACTTTCGGTTAAGTCTCACTCTCACATAGGGAAAAAGGTCAAAAAAAAAAAACATCGGCATCGAACAGACATATCAGGAGCTACAGCACAAGCGAAAAGGAGAGCATGTTTTCGCTGCTTCTCTAGCTGGAAGTAGTAGCAATATGGGACGATGGATGGATATCATAAAGGCACAGCAACCACCAACCACACCACCAACAAAATCAGGGAAGTTAAGGAGGAAGGCATGATGAACGGATGCCAGAAAGAGAAGAACGGCATCTGGTACAGGGTACAAGGCAGTACAATCCGGCAAGATTATGTGATGATATGGACACCACCACCACCATCACAGCAATAGCTGAATTAGCCGAGTCAATCTAACATGCAACACATGGCAAAACACACATCTGCAGCCGGATTAGCACGCAAGCAGCCTGAGCAAGCCACACACAAACACGGGGGCGGGGGGAGCTTTTCTTTAGATCGAGGGGCTTGGATAGAGAGATCTTACCCTGTTCCGGCCGGCCGGTACCGCGCCTCCAAGGAACCCATGAGGTCTCGCTTTCTCTCTCTACCTGAGTCCTCTGTGTTTATTGCCTCTCCAGTCTGATGCCCACCACACTATCGCCGCCGCGGTTGGGCAGCTTCTCATCTGAAATCGGAACACCAAACACAGGGGGGCTCGTGTGAGCAACTGAGCATAAAGTTCAGGTAATCAAAGAAATGCTCTAATGCCACACAGGAAGAAGGAAAGATTAACAGACAAAGAAGCGAATATTTCAGGAGATGAAGAGCGGAATAGGGAAGAAATGGAAGAAGAAAAGGAGTAAATATCGGATAGAAATGCGAAGTGAAGCTGCAAACCAAAATCCGACACCTCTAAGGCACCATGGCAATAAAAATACAAAAAAGTAAACAGGAAAGGGCAAATCTGCTGCGCAAAGAGAGAGAACCCAGAGATCAAATCAAGCAAATGGTGGTGCCACACCGCCATCGGAGAAAAGAACCCAAAGAGAACCAAGAACAGATCAAGCAGCTCCCACAAGAACGCACCAAACCAGATCGGAAGGCCAAGAACAGCGCAAGGAGGCCACGGATGTCACAAGGGAAGAAGGCCGCATGGGCGCGTACCCGGAGAGCAGGCAAGGAGGCGGCGGTTGCGGCAACGGCAAGAAGAGCAGGACGAAATGGGACACGCGGTGGTTGGTTTGGTGGCGGTGCCTGAGCGGCCGAGCGGCTCCGGCTCCCTCCTCGACAAAGCTCTCAGATGAGAGCTCTTGAGAGAGCGGCGGAGGAGTGCTATATATACGCACTAATGTACTACTCCCTAGTATCATCCGCACGAGAGGGGAAAGTGAGAGCAACTTAGGACGTGTTTGGGAGAGCTTCACCACTGAAAACGTGAATATATGGGGGTGTTTGGGACTGCTCCACTCCACGTTTTTCAGCTCCGCTCTATGTTTTTTAGCCAAACAGGTTCAGCTCCATTCACTCTGTTCGAGGAAAAAAAAGGTGGAGTTGTGAGAGCACCTAAAGGGTGCTCCACAAACTCTAGTTTTTATGGAGCTGCTCCACCAGTAGAATTCGTGGAGCAGAGTTTGTGAGCGATCCCAAACACCCCGAAAATGATTTCACTATGAAGCAGCTCCACCGTAGATCTGGGATCCCACCATGAAGTGTTTGGCTTGCACAGCAGCTCCGGATCCACAAAATTGAGGTTTTGGTAGGAATGGCCGCTTTTGATGGGATGAGATGTGTCAGTGGTATTGGTGGGTAATTACCACCCAACTCCACGGTGGAGCACCTCTTGAGGAGCTCCATGAAATCCATGGATCGGCCTCGGATCCGGATTTTGTGGATCCAGATTTTGCGATTTGGAGCGTTTGGGTAAAATTTCGTAAAGTGGAGCTGTTTTTCGTGGATCTGGAGTGGTGGAACTCTCTCAATCAGGCCCTTAAGCAGAGCAGATGAAATGGGAAACGCGAGCGCGGTAACAATAATTATCTCTGCCGTTTCTCGAGTCCACGTCGTGTGCGCCCAGGGCCAAATCTTCCGAGCGGGTCAGAAAAATTCTATTGCGTACAGCTTACACAAGAGAGTTTATGTAACAAGCGAATAAGAAACGATACGTGGCAAAAATATTGTACATATTTTTAAAACATATTTTCCGTACAGTTGGTACTATAGCAGTAATTTAAAGTATTATTTTTCATACGGACTACAGTAGTGCTACAGTATACACGTGCTGGGTGTCGCCATCTTATTTGCTTATTACACAAACTTTCTTATATGCCGATTACACAATATAATTTTTCGGGGGTCAGAGTGATTAGGGGAGTCGGTGAGAATTGTTAGACGTCCTTAATAAATATTATTATAATGGGCCGAAAAACTAGAAACGGAGAAAAAAAAAAAGGAAAGATGGACATTGTTGTATGAGAAAAAGGGTGCACTCACTTGTGCTGTGCATCCATGCACTCAGACCAATTTGATGCATCGGATCAATATCCAACCGTTCGAACGGATTTCGCAAAAAACCGCTTGCCCTCGCCGTAAGTTTTGCGAAAACCCCAAAGCGTCACCCTCTCCCATGTGGCCATGTCACCGCAATCCCCAATCCCAAAGTCCATTACCGGTACTTTAATTTTTTATGATGTGTTATCTCGGTCCATAAGCTTTTAAAGTATGTCATCCTAGTCCTTAAACTTTCAAAATGTGGCAATTTCTTTTGAAAGTCTATAGACCGGGATGACACAGCATAAAAAGTTCACTGCTACAACTACATAGGATATTGCCACACTTTAAAAGTTTAAGGACCGGGATGATATACTTTAAAAGTTTATAGACCGAAATGACACAACATAAAAAATTTAAAGACCGGTACCATGCCTACCAGTATCTCTCGCCGGCGACACCCTCTCCCAATGTGACCGTGATCCCCAATCCCAAATTTCCCCATGTCGAGGTGCTGCCAGGGCGCATCTGGGCAAGGATGTGGCTGTGTCCGGTGAGCTCCTTCCCTGGCTGCAGATGCGCTGCCGCCATCGCTGGCTGCAGATGCGCCACCGCCACCGCCAAGTCGAGGTGCCCCCGGCCAGAGCTGCAGGTAATTACTGCCCCAACCAACATGGTGGCTGCATTCAGCCACTCCAAGAGCCTGTGCTAGTGTGCTGCTACCGAAGAGAAGAACAAATTATTTTGTGGTTGTACTGCTGCAGAAAAGGAGCCTGTACTGCTACAGGTTGTAGCTTTGTTTTGAGTTCATTGCTTCTGGTATCCTGGAAGGTAGCACACATGATGTAAATTTGTATGAATGATAATAGAAATTGTTCGTGTCGAATGAAAATTGTGCATTGCTTCTGCCTCTGGCATCCTGGAACCTCACCAATTTTGTTGTTGAATGGAAATTGGACAAAGCTCAATCCAAAACATGAAAGCGGAATCACAACCGTCTCAACTCTCAAAACATCGAAAAGGCAGTGGCAGTGTCAGTGAAGCATTGAAAAGGCAACAACTTAGCCAGGGGACTGTATCACCTCATACTGTGTTTTATGTATGGCAATTTTGAGCCAAACTGGGCATTCTACCTGTTTTGCCCTTGATATTTGACAAAAATAGGTAAAGAACACGGTAGGAAAGCGTGAAATGTTTTCTAGAGAGACAATTGGGGGTGATCGGTTTCATTTGGACTTAAAAAACGTGAGGCTTATTTAGCATAATTAAATTTAAAAATTTAAAAATAAAAAAATATGTTAGCCTATTACGTATAATACAAACAGAGAAAAAAAGAACCGGCAAAAAAGCTCAACAAAAAACTAAAAATTCAGAAAAAGACGAAACTTATGAATAGTGCCAAATAAGCTATGAGCACTATTCATAAGCCATGTTGATCATACTAAACGGCTAGAGTATGTTAGGCTGGCGACACACATTCTACCTGTGTCGCATATACGGCGGTACAAGATCTTTCACCGAGCACTTACAAGAATTGAGGGAATCAGAGGAAAGGGCATCACGACCTTCCTCGGTTGCGCATGTAAGCACGTAAAATAGTTTAGAAAATTGTTTGTTTTGACCAACTTTGACTGCTACGCGGATTAGAGCGTCTACAGTACAGGTGCTTAGCAATAAAAAATAATTTATTTTACCATATAGAAGAGATAATATGCTTATTTTGTACCATTGATGTTTAAGTAGTCATCAGTGCTTAGCAGATACATATATATAATTATATCTAATTAATAGATAATATAACCTCTAAGCAATCACAAAAGATACGCTTTCATCGGGTAAGACTTTACCTACGCGTCTTGAGGCATATCCACCCATCACTACGCTGGGTATCTTCGAAAACTTTATCTACTGGTCACTGGGAATCTTCTAAACTGTTCGACCTGAAACAAAAAGGTTCTGAGATGTTCGGATACCCTAGATCTGCAGTTGAACTATTCCTTCTTTGGCATTTGCTATTGTTCCTGTACAAAATGTGTCCACTGCTTCATTTTCTAAATCTAATCAACACCGCGCGCACATTGGCATAAACCAAAATTTACTTACTGGTCACTAGGATGACATAGCTCTATTCTCTATTATGTTTAAGCATTCATATATAAGCATCGGACAACACAAATCATGACAATGCCTCGGATTTTTGGTCCATGTAATTCATCACTGTGTAGATTAAGGCTGTGTTTGGGAGGGTTTATAATTTCTCCTAAGAGCCGGTTCTCACTGAAAAGAAACTTCAGCTTATCGTCTTGTTTGAAGTACTAGCCTCATAGGCGCGGCGTCACGCCGCGCCAGCCAACGTGAGTACCGAAGTAAAAGAGGCGATAATTCGTGAGGAGTTTTTTAAAAAAATCGAGGGCACATGTGTATTTTCGAAAAAGTTAAAGGTCTTTTTCGTAAACAATCGAGGACATGTACGTAACTAAATGAGAACCCGTACGTAATTTAGAAAACCGCGGGGCGTTATCCTGCAAAGTGGAGGGATGTTTTCAAAAAAAGTGTTTTAAAAAAACTGGCAGGGGCCTTTTCGCGAGAACCAAAGACCTTTACGTATTTTCGGGAAAACACAGGAACTTTTTCGCAAAAACGGGCACCCGACCATACGAAGATTCCACCGCCACGCGCCGGCCGGAGCGCGCGCGCGGGCGACGTGGCCGCCTCCTCCGCGCGGGCATTCCCCCGCTCGTAATATGGGGATTATTTAGGAAGTATCAGGTTCTAGATGCGGCTATAAGTCGAAACTTTAACTTTCACGAGTCTAAACGGACCACAAGTGATTGCTACCTCCTTTTTGCTCCTGGTGAGACAAATGTTAGTGATGTTCTCCAGGCCAATTCCATGACACCCAAGAAACGGTTGTCAAGCCTGGATTGACGGGCGCCAACGGGCGCTTTCACACGATAGAAGCGTAAAGGCAGCTTTTCGGTGCCAACGCATTGATTGGGTGCTCGAGCGGAGCCCTGTGATCTAGCTCATCTCATCCCATGACGCCCATAGTTTCCTCCCAAAAATCGCCATGGAGTCGAAATGGAAGGTAGCTTGTGCCATTCACGCCATGAATGAGTACATTAACGCCTCGAACTACTACTCTATTCCGTCATCTTAATTTGATGGCGACTTAAGAATCAGTGCGCTTCAGTTTTCTCTTTCATGTATTCCTGCATTCCGTTATGCTCGCATTAACTTGCAAGGCTTCACGCTCTTTTCGTTAAGTAAACCGTAGTTTTTCGCTCATGCTACGAAAGGAAAACAGAAAGAAAAGAGGGAAGAAGCAATGATTCCATAGACGCCTACCTACCTTTATCGCACCGACTATTTTGATCTGACTTTTTCCCTTTTCTTTTTTTTCTGAACGTTAGGACGACACTTCTGAGCTCAAGAAAGGGGAAAATGAGAGGGGGGAAAAGTGCATTAGACTGCTACTAGTAGTACCGTTCCTCTCTTGCACTCCAATTTCCAGAATTGACAGAAGTGCGACACCAGGTCAGTACAACGATTAGTATTGGGCACAGGTAGCCTACACATATCATTTCATCAAATACACAAGCCCAGTGCTTGTGCTTAACTTGCAAATACTTGTGGCGCAAACCAAAAGGGCAGAATCCTATATATTTATTGTGCGCCATATTGTAGATAGTGGTTGGCACAGGGCCTTTCTTAACTCCCTGAAGAAGACGAGTGGTTGTGAACTCTTCAGATAAGGGAAAAGCGACCGAGCGGAGCAGAAGCCATGGCATCATGGGGATGGCTAGGCTCTTATCATCACCATTTTTAAACCGAGCCAACCACAGCTCCGACGCAACATGGCAAGATAAAAACATTTCGAGTTACCAACTCCAAGCTTTCGGTTAAGTCCAAAAGGTTGCTGCTAAAAACAATTGCATGCCCAGCCAGTTCTTTCGTTGAAGCGAAGATCTTCCCGTGTCAGCAGCTGGTGGTGCTTGTTTAGTTGAGGAAGTTTACCGTCCTTGGAATCTGTTGGGAGCTGTCCAAACCACGTAAATCCAACGGTTGAGACATCTAAGTAACTGATGGTACTGTATCATCCATCACTAGCTGAAACATAGAGTTGAAAGAAGTGAAGAATATGTTCTTCTACCGCTACCATCTCCTGGGGTCTTTATTCTTGGCATTTCACGAGTTGCCTGCCCACTTAGGCACTTCATGGCATGTGTGCTCCTGACCTGAGCTGACACCCAAAGGGTCTCTGCAAGTGCAGTTGCTGACAATTCGTTGCCCCAATAGTTGCAAGGGCACTTAGTCGACCACATTTACGCCGGTGCTGCGGCGGGTGGTTGCTTTGTCTGGCCACTGCGAGCGCCGGTCGGGTCCCTCAATTCTAACGCGCTCACCGTGAGACCACCGAGGAGCAGATACCGGTGCATTCCCTCCCTTTCACGACAGCTATAAGAAACGACACTGTGGCCTCTAGCAGAGTATACGATCGTACGATTCGGTAGGCCATGCGAGACGGAGCAGAGGGCGGAACGTCGCGGTAGACGTAGATGTGCATGCCGGCGGGCAGCGACGACGATGTAATAACATTCTCACAGAGATTAGCGTAACCTTTTGGTTCCAGTATAAACAAGAAAAGAAAAGCAGCTGGGAGGGAGGGAGCCAGTTAGAGGTGGGACTTGGGCCGGGCTTCTTTGGGTCAGCCCGAAGCACGGCCGGCCCGACACGTGGCGGGCCGTGTCGGCACGGCACAAACGGTGGGCCGGGCTGGGCTTCAAAATCCAGCACGGTGGGTGGCACGCGACGCGCGGCGGATCGGGCGTGCTCGGCGACGCGGCACGAAGAGCACGGTTGGCCAGAAACTATTTAAAATTGATTTCTTAACTATAGTAAATTGTACTCATAACTCTCCTTGAGCTTTTCTATTTGACTAGTTGGGTAGGCCTATGCTAGATTGTCAGGCGATGTCCACGTACGCCATAGTCTAATTTGCACCAAGATATACATTCCATTGGACTAGATGACCAAGCTCGAAGGTGAAATGGCATGAGACAATAGAATCGAATTTTAAGTAGGTTTTTAATAAGGCGGATACAAGAGAAAGGAAGATAGCGGTCACCGCTACCATTGTCGCTATCGCTTTTGTCGTGTATAGTTACTTTAGACTGGACTTGGGCTGGCACGGCACGAATGCCGGCACGGTGGGCTTTGGGCGTGCTTGGGCTCGCCAAAGACGAGGCGGCGGCGCGCGCGACGACGCGGACGATCGAGCCAACCGCACGAAGCGAACCGAAGCACGGTGGGCGGGCCGCGCACGGTGGGCCGAATTCCCACCTCTAGAGCCAGTCACAGACTCACAGCTCAAGGCCTCTCTTAAGAGCGATGTAGCCATCCAGGCAGTAAAAAAATGGATCTCTTTGAAAGCGATGCCGTGGTGCTGCTGTCCTTGTCCGGTCTTTTGGTTCTACCGAGATTTCATCCGGGAGTGTACATTGTTGAAGGGCCAGTAAGAAATTCCTCTCGTGATGTGGATGTTGACATTCTTTTTCTCTACGTATTCCATTTTGTATTCTCCGTGTGTAGCTTTACAGGCTACACCTCTCAGCGTACAGGTATGTACAAATCATGTGCTACCAAGAGCTTGCGCAAGTTGTTGCGAGAGTTTCCTTTCTATATATCGTGAGCCTTATCTTGCTTTTTATTTTGTTATTTGAATGGATGAGCCTTCTTTCGTCGTTTACAAGCGTGAGGGGAGTGCACTACAAGTCTAAAGACCTCTTATGAAGACATTGACAAATGGAGACCACATGTGAGGGGCTTGCGTAACTCCGCTGTCCATGTAGATCGAGGAGAAAAGGAAAACATTAGTCCAGAAATTAGCTGGCTTTTATGATGATATCCTCTTAACAGCCACCAAACTGAAATAAAGCCACGCTGTCGCTGTCGTGTATACAACCTCTTTCTTCATTTCAAGCATTTTCTTTTCGAGCCGTAGATGATATATTTGTTTAAAGGTCAACCTTCTGAAAGCAGAAAATCGTGGGCATGATAGACAGTCTACCTGCATCTTTCATATAGACGGAATCTAGTTAGCTATTTTACTCCAATTTATCGTGCACGTTCGAAATGGCGAGTAAAGCATCATTACCTTTTCATTTTTTACAAGTAGGGATAATTTTCTCTGAAAAAAAAATCCACCACCTCCTCGAATACTCCATAGAATATTCTACTTGTGATCTAGTGAAGGGTAATACAACTAGGGTGGTGCCTTTTCACTATCCAGTGTCGCTGGACGCTGGGCGCCGAACTAATTGGAAATCTTACTACATAAAGTGCACTCTTTGGAGATATTGAACCTGAATCATTCGAATGTTTCGTGTTTCTGGCTAGTGAAGCTATGTTGTGGGGTTATTCCTAAACTCGAGGTATAAGTAGTCTTTTAAAGGTTAAATGTGGTATATGGTCATGATGTTGAATCATTAACCTCCCCTTACTCTTAAAAACAATTGTTAACTTGCTTTGGTTCAAATCAAAATGCTTCACAAATAAAACTATAGGTACTAGTGTTGATAGGTCCAAGATAAACCCTCCTTGATAGATATTTTCCTTGAAATCATCAATTGCATTATAAGACTTTATCACCATGGTTTGTTGAGTACGAATGTACTCATTCTTACATATTTTGGTTCATACAATGAATAATATAAGGAGGATATACCAGCAAACGATGGATACTATGATGGTGAAGTTCACATGTTTTAGATTAAACCTACACTCAAGCGTAGTATGTGGTGTGATCGTCTTTTGTTTATAATATAAATAAGTTTAATTTGAAAGCCTTAAAACTCTATAATCGACAGTTATGTCATATTTTATATAAGACTCATGTTATGATATTGTAATTTTAAATAGGTTGTTTATCAACTTTTGAACAACTGAAATCCTAGACAGTTACATGAATATGGAAATTGTGGTAATTCTGAATATCCCTACACCCCACCTCGCTCAATCTAATATTCAGTACGCCACCTCGCCATGCCTCCCTCCACTGCCGCCCACCGCCAGACCACTGCCTCCCCAGTATCCCTCTACATCTGGGGGACACGGTGAAACTGTCGATGGCAGCGGCACCCCTCTATCGGCTGTCGCACGAGAGTGAGGGTGAGCGAGAGAGAGCAACGGACTGGAGCAAGAGGGAGCTGCGGTCGCGAGTGAGGAGTGTGCGAGAGAGGGGATGGTATACCGTTGGAACGGTACGTTGTTCTCTAGTTTTTCGCTTTTTTTTTGTTGAGCAACATGCCATTCAAAAGTCAAATTAAATAGCGTAATACTTCAGTATTTTCGTTACAAAGTACTGTTCACATCACACAATTGGCACATTGGCGTTTAATCACAAGGAATTAGCCTACTACATGCCTATACCCTTCAAGGTACGACAACAAATCTGACGACCTGGAATTTGTTCTGAAGCTAACAAGCTCGTCTAGTTCGATAGGAGTGATGCTTAGTTTAATCAGCTGCCGATGTCGTCACATAGTTGAGAGAAGTTACAGCAATAGGCGAACGTTTGGCGGCGACAGGTTAGACCTAATATGGATAATGAATGCGTTTAGTATCCGCTTAATGAATGAATTAGTTTTACTTGGCAACTAAGCAGAAGACTCTTCTAGATTTACTCGTTTCGCAATGTGCTACGAACGAAACACAGGTCAATTAGCACCAAACAATTTCTCCCTCGAAGAGGAAAACAGACGAACCGGTCAGCCCATTTAGTTAGCTACTGGGGGAAAAAACTAAGAAAATTAAACAAATTAAGGAACGAAATGGTTCGGCTTTGCATGTATGTCACACATGTGTTTGAATCAAAATCATTTGTTTTGCTACGGGATTTGATTTGCTGTCATGCACGGCAGAGACCACAGCGTGCGTGTTGCCGGCCGGCCGGTCCCAGGTACGTACGTAAGAGCATGTACAATGCAAGCATTTAAAGAGATGCTTAGTAATGAAAAACTAATTTTTCTTACCACATAGGATAAATAAGGTGCTTATTTTGAAGCATCGATGCTTAAATGAGCATCAATACTTAGTAGGTGCTTATGTGTATAACAATACCTATTAATAGATAATATAGCATTTAAGCACCCATGGAAGAGATGTTTGCATTGGAGAAATAACTTTTGTATGAGTGCTTAATGATGTGGCTATATTCTCTCTTTAAGTATTTATATATAAATATCTTATATTGTACATGCTTAAGAGGAGTATATGCTTTCCGAACACAACGCGCGCAAGGACGGGACAATCGTTAGGCGCGTGTTTGAAGTTTCAAGTGCGAGTTCCGATTTATAAGTCGCCAGCAGTAAAGGTCGGAGCTAACACCGCAAGGCACGGAAAAGATCGAAATGGCGCACGAGTTGACGAACCATGCATCCATGCATATCACGTGTACGTAACCCAAGACGTACGCCAGCCAAAAATACGTACGGGTCGTTGCTGGATGGGCTATGTTTACCCAACAAATATGAAAGATCAAATGCAGGAGTCCGAGACCAAGAAAAAAAGATAAAACATGGCCCGGAATTAATCACAACATTCTGTGCCTAACGGCTAAGGCTGCAGTTCAATCATCGTTGTCGATCGTCATATTATCGTGAAGTAAGGTTGCACGCATCCGGAGTGAGCCCCACGGGCTCGGTCCAAATATCAGTGACCCTGTTCCTGCTGCACTTGCCACGCTCTTCTGATCCATTAGTTGAGTGCTCGTTTTCAGGCGAAATGTGCTTTTCCAAGTAGACAAATATGGTGCTACTCTCAATTTCCCCAAGTAAGACACGGCTTCGACGGACACATGACAATCTAACGGTTGGAACATCCTTGTTGTTGCATATTGAAATCTCTCATAGGAGAAGATAGAAGATGGAATCGCTCAATACAATAGGGTGGCTGTACCCATCCGGCCGCCGGGGGGTAACCTGAAACCGAAATCGATGGCTCACAGGCCTCGAGACAACCGACGCAGCTCTCACCGCATCAAATCCGGCAGCGCAGAACCGACGGCTGACGGCAACGCCGCACCGGACGCAGGGTGGCGCCCGGCGCGACGATCTCATCCTGATCCGCCGCGTCCTGCCGTGTGCCGCGTCGGTGTGGGATGGCGATCCGGTTGCGTCCTGCCCCCGCCGTTCCTCGTCCCACGTCGCCGTACTGCCAACTCCGCGCGGACCCATGCGACGACGCATTGGGGCGGGGGATGACGCGCCAAACGCGCTCCCCGTACCGTACGAACCGCCGCGTGCCTTCGCGGAAAGGAAGCACGGCCGAGCAGCGCCGAAACGCGGTTCACATTGACCAAACGAGTCGCGTGACTCCTGTTCAGCTAAGGTCCCGCTATTGGGCTGAAAAGTTGTGGCTTATAATTGAAATTGCATTGTAGCGGTTGAAATTTCACTGTATCTGAAAGTGGTTTATTTGATGTTATTAAATTTTAAAAAAAATAAAAAATAAAAAATATGCTAGCTTATCATAGACAACGCAAACAAATACGGAAAAAAGAACCGACAAAAAAGTTAAAAAAACCAAAAATTCAAAAAAAACGAAATTTATAAATAACGAAAAATAAGCCGAAGTCAGAAGCTGAAGCTGAAACGCAACGCATCGGCGGTTGAATTTTTTACAAAAATAGGCTCCGATCGCCCAATGGTTGAGCGATCGAGCCTTTCGCCAACCAATGACGACACAATAGCTGTCGCCCAACCATTGGCGACTTTCATGCGATCGCCCAATGGTTGGGCGACTACACTCAGTGACAAAACCGTATGTACCGATCGTTTTATATACCGATGCAATATAAACAACTAGTCTCAAAAATAAAATAGCAAAGTTCTATATGGCTTATATATACTCATTGGAAAGGTTTCGACGAGATCTACAACTTTTCAGTTGAAGAAAATCCAAATTCCAAAGGAAGAACAAGAAAAGGCCAAAACAGAAAGAAAAACTTACGACGCAGTTTAGGTCCAAAGATAGCCGATTTTCGGGGTCTTGGAGGCGACAAGCGCAAGCCGGTCGTTATTTTTGGATCGGGCTCGTCGTTAGCTTTCCAACGAGTACAAGAACGTCAAAACGGACACCGTATGCAAAAGTTATGCCCGTTTTACTAAAGGTGTCGTTGCCGTGAGGAGTCCGGGGCCTAGTCCAGACTCAGGTGACAGCAGGGTGTCAAACCGATCCGGATTATCCACCGTATTTGTAGCTGTCCACTGTCCGCTATTAACATCAGCACTTAAACATCTGTGTAATTTAGGTTCCAAGAGAGCACAAAAGTACTGATCACGTGCGCGTATGCTTTCGCTTCAGATTTATTGTTGCAGGCGTTGCAGCGGTATATAACCTATAATTCCTACCCAGATAGAACTCCCTTGTTGGTCCGTACATCACTGTCTTCCTACGGACGGACTACGGCTCTGCCAAACCACGCACCAACTCATATTCCTATCCCCGAATCCACGGCTTAGATCTCGAAGAAATAAACTGGAATAAAATATCCAAGGCTGTTGAATGTGGCCTCGCGACGCTCTATACTGACCTTAGTTTCTGATTTTTTTTTTGGCTTATTTATACTAGAGACACATTACAATGTATTGGATTTTAATTTTGATTAATTTTGGTTTTTTGGCTTTTTATCTTTTTTCACTATTCCTTTGTATTATTCGTGATGATATAATATTTTTTATAAAAACTAATAGCCGCTACAGTTTAATTTTAATCAAGAATCAATGAATATAGTTGTAAATTTAAACTAAAAATAGTTGAAGCACCACTAAATTCGATAAGGATGTTTATTTCATCAGACCTCCGGGGCCGCGACAAGCACAATAAATCCTACTTAATTTGATGCCGCTGAGGCGCAGATGGCAGTTAGTTTTTAATTCTGCTAACCAGAGTGGCGACAAATCACTGTCGTAACTCCCCATCAGATCGCATGTGTTGTTTGGGGAGATGATACGAATTGCGATCAAGCCCACTTGCCAAGACGTGTTGCAGTGCTTCTCTCCTCCTCCAATCATCCTCCTTCGGCGTGTCACATGCACGCATGGCAGGAATCCAATCCATTCCAACTAGATCCAACGCATGTTTCAACTTCTGTTTGAAGCTCACTTCGGCCATTGATTGCTGGGCAGTGGAGGTCCGCACCGAAACTGTTCGATCAGGGCCTTCTTGCAAGCTCTACAGATGGATGGTCCACCGGTGCATGCAAAAATGATGACAAGCCAACAAGATAGCTCCTCTCGTGAAGTAACGACACTGACGGATTTGAGATGCAAAATCAATCATGACAATAACACGATATAATCGCCTACAAATTTTGATGCAAAATAGTTCTTCCCGTCAAGTAACGACACAGACAGATTTGACATGTAGGACGCGACAGGCAATTATTCTTTTGGTCCGCTCTAAATGGTTTCTGTTTATATTTTTTTTGTTTTTTTAGTTTTTTGTTTTGTTAGGTTTTTTTCTCTATTTATTTGTTTTATCCATATTAAAATAATATTTTATTTTTATATTAAATTATGCAGAATAAACCAATAACAACTATAGTATAAAATAAGTTATAAGCTTCTTCTTATAAGGCACTTGGAGCGTCTGCACACTCATTTAGGCTTTTAAACCTAGACTTTTTGCCTTTTTAGGTAACTTTTTTGTACTGTAGCTGCTGTTATTAGATTTTTAAAAAAATAAAAAATGTTGTACCACAATACAAAAGAATAAACGATAAAAAAAGAAAAGATAAAAAGTCCTAAAAAAAAAAAAAGGATAAGACGAAATTAAAATGCTAGAAGTCGTAAGTAGAATCTTGTTGGGGCTGGGCTAAGTAAATGTGACCGCTCAGGTCGAATTGAAAAGGTTCCAGCAAAACGCAAGGATCAACTCACCATTTGCTTCAACTCGCCAGGCGTAATCAAGTGGCCCAGGTGTAGCTACACATATATGCTGATATGCCCTATTTGGATCATGGCAAGTTCTAATCGTTCGACCAAAATCGAGCAGCAACAACTGTGCTACGGTGCTAGCCGACATACGTCTCGTAACTGTGATACATGCAACCATGTGAAAACCCGATGATTTCCCAAAAAAAAAAAAAGCTGACACCTAGGCAGAAAATCCTGAGAGGTTCTGTCCGGTGGCATCTGCATCCTGTCGATCGACCAGACGATCGATCGATGGTCCCGTTGATCACGAGAACTGATAGTGCATCGTGCCGATGGCATCTCCTTCCGCACCGGATTAATCAAAATGAGCTATACTACTCTGTGCTGTGCTTGATTTGTGGCTCCCCATCCAGATTCCGTCTGCTGCGCACAACAGGGGACAAGGCCACCACGCGATGCCAACCTGTGATTTGCTCATCAGTACGACCGACATGTACTCTGATCTCTCTCAAGCTTCGGAGAGCTGGCACATCTCACCATTTGACCCTACTGCAGTGTGCGCTTAATTAACCTGCTAATTGAAAAACCCCAAAATTTCAACCCCAAAAATTTTTGTGAAATTTTGCTGAGTTTTTGAGTGAATTCTGAGAACTTTCCCTTTTTGGAAAGTCCTCCCCTCGGCCGCTTCCTTCTCGGGCCGGCGCCTCCTTTCTCCTCCGCGCGCCCGCCCTTCCCATTCTCCCGCTCCTGGCGCCCCCGCTCTCCCTCTCGCTGGCGCCACCCTCCCTTCCCGCTTCCCCGCGGTTTCCCCCGCCGTGGCCCCGGCTCCTCGCTTCTCTCGCTCGCGCACGCGCTGCGCGCGCTGCGCCGCGCCGCGCCTGCACCGCTGCGCCTCCACGGATCCTCCTCCGCGCGCGCGACCGGACCGCCCGCCGCCGCGCCGCGTCGGCCGATAGAGCTTCGCGCACGCGCGCGCGCGCTGCGCGACCCCGCTGCCGACCGCGCGCCTCCTTCTCCCGCGCGCGCGCATGCATGCCCTCGCCGCTCGGCCACTGCTCTCGTGCTGCCGCCGCCTTAACTCCGTGGTGAGCCCGCCACACCTGCGCGGAGGAGATGCGCCACCAACTCCCCTGTCTCCTGTTGACTCCCGGAACCGCGCTCGTTGCCTTCTCCCCGAAGGTTGCGCCCCTCCCGCTCGGGTATAAAACCCCATTCCCCGGCTCCCTCCTTCTCCTTTGCTTCCCGGACCATTCCACCGCTTCCATTCGCCTCCCACCGCTCCCGAGCCTTCCCCGGAGCCGCCGATTGGAACCCCATCGCCCGAGACTCCGCCATTGCCGTCCCCTGCGCCGGCAAGCCCGCAAAGCGGATCTCCCTCCTCCTCCCTCCATTTCTCGATTGCATTCGGTTGAAGTTTCATCCCCACCCCCTGACCGCCGTGGTAACCCTTGCAGGCCGGTGATCGCCCGTGCAGCTCTGCCACCGAAGCTCCCCGCCGACCGCACCACCCTCTTCGTGGCCAGCCCTCTCCGCAGCTCCCCAGCTCCTGCCACCGCCACCAATGTGCGCCCCTGGTCTCTCTGACCGTGTAACTGCAGCCGGTTGGGCCATCTCGCCGCCGGTGACCCCCTCCGCCACCAAATATCCGAAGCCTTCCCGTCTCCCTCTGCCTTCTCCATTGATCCCCTCGCCCCCCTTAACCCCAAAATGGACTTCCCTCACCGAGACTCACCTGTTGGAGTCCTCCCTTGTCGCCGGAGTGCTGCAGCGCCGCCCCTCCGCTTCTCTGGCGCGCGCGCACGGCGAGAGGAGGAAGACGACCGACGTGGCCTCCTCTCCGCCGTCCATCTCTCCCGTTACCGTCTAACTCGGAGCGTCGGATGGCCGTCCCTCCTCGACCGTCCGATCTTTATAACCCCGCCTCCCTTCGTCCATCCGATCTCCCCGTACCGCTTCGCCGCCTCCCTTGCTTCGCTGCCGCCCGATCGCCACCGCGCCAATCCCAGCCGCTCCCTCTCTCGCCATCTCCGCCATCCGCCAACGCCACGCGTCCGCCATCCCCGGGCGAGCGCGCGCGCAAGTGGGCCGCGTCCGGCCTGCTCGACCGCACCGCGTGCGTGTGCGCATGGGCCGCTGAGGCCGCGCGGGCTGTATTTCCCGCCCGGGCTGCACTGTAGCCCCGGGACGACCTTTTACTGTGCATCCCGAATTTCCAGAGTTTTTCCAATTCCCAAAATTCCATAAAATCAAAATAAATCCTAGAAAATCCCAAAAATTCCCAAATTTCACCACTTTGCTCCATTTAATATCCTGGACCCATTTTTGGCCTCCTCTCCAACAGAATCATCCCAGATAAATTCCTAAAATTTTCCATTTGGAGATTTATGCATTTTACTTCTTTTTAATTAGTTTATTTTCCCTCGCTTGAATAGTTTCAAGCCGGACTTATTTCTTTTATGTGTTTGCGCTAGTTTCGAAGATCCCGGAAGATCAAGTGCAGTTTCAGGACCGAGGAGCTTCTACGTTCGAGCTAGCTGAGATCATCCGGATTGTCGGCAAGTCCCAAATCCTTTGATCATGTTGTAACCCATGCCATTTAATTACGTTATTATGCTATTTGCATTATGCTAATTGTGAAATGTTAATTCAAAATAAAATAAAATGTTTAGAATGACATGTTATATAGTTAAACCTACCACCGACAAATGCCATGTTAAACTTGTAGCCATGCCTTGGTAACCCTAGAAATAATTATCTGTTAATCTAGATAACTGTAAGTTATTATTATCATCATGCAAAGTCTTACACTGATAAGGTCGTGGTTGCGGGCCAATAGAATTTGCAAACCCGACTCTAGGGTAGGGTGGTATGGGACACCGTGCCCTAGAGCGGAGAGTGCCGGCGTGCACAAGGTAGGGTAAGGGTTGGGGAAGAGCTGGCGAGTTAGTCTTCGCCCACCTCTTACCCTAGGATTGAAGTTAGGGTAAGGGTGTTGTGGGGCGCCGCGAGACGGCTTTCGCCCACCGCTTACCCTAGGTTGGGTCACGGGCCTGGCAAGGTTGCGGACCATGTGAGAATATAGAACTAGACATTACGCTGAGCAAATGACATAGTGATCGCTCAACCACAGGAGTTGACTTGTCAACACTGGTCTAGTAGCTGCTCAACTCAATTGAAACTCTACAGGTATTGTAAAGGCTTGGTGTTGAGCAAGCGAGGTTAGGTAGGCCGTACTGCGGGTGCCTAACAACGGTAGAGTTCACTCGAAGCGGACGGGAGTTTATTGTGCCAGACCCGAGTGAATTCTACCGGGTAGAGCCTATACAAAGAATTGAGCAGTGAAACGACCTGGCTTTCTTAACTCTTTAGCGGGAGTTAAGGGATCGTGTGGGTAAAGTTGAGCAAACTCTGCAGAGTCAAATAAATGGTATTCGAATACGCCGTGCTCCCGGTTAATGGAGCTGTGTCACTTGGGTGATTCCAGCAGCGAAGCTTAAGTAGTTTGTAAATGTTTAACTTGTTTAGGTTGGTTAATTAACTCTTCATGATAAATCCCTGAGAGCTTAAGAAGTAGTTTTGGATCCGTCTTATCAAAATGTTTGCAAATAAAACTGCATCCACTCAAAGTTATTAAACCAAGTATACTCCCTTCCTTTGATGTTTCCGTGCATGTAGTAAGATAGAGTCCCTTTGGGACTTACTGAGCCGGTTGTTTGGCTCACGGCTTGCTTTTGCCTTTCTTTAGAGGATCAAGATGAAGGTGTTTGTCTCCCCGTTGAGGAAGTCCCGGAAGGTCTCTTCTTCGGCGAGGACCCGTGGCTTTAGGTCTTGGCCGCGCTCAAGCGGATCTTGGAGTTTTTGTGATGTAATTATATTTGGGGCTTGCACGCCCCGCTGTGGAAAAATGGATGCTAATCCTTATGTAAAGTATATGCCGGACTTGTGTTGTAAGTATGCAATGGTATACTCTTGCGCGACACTCCATAACTATTCATGCATGAATAGTTGCGGAATGCTGTGTCCGTACGCGCCCCTGGAAACGGGGGCGATACACTAATCTACCCTTAAAAAAAGAGCTGCTAATCTGCTCTTGATTGCGTGCACACACGTGCTTGCCCGTACGTACGGTCCATGTGCGAAGTGACGCCGCTCCTGCAGCGCGACCACTTCGCTGGCCAGCCAAACCGCCAAATGCGTCGCTCTGGGCTTGTTGCTTGCTTGGACGTTGGAACCATGGTCCATCACCTCCTTCACCTCTAATTATAGACACACTCGGTTGGCAATATTTTGTTCCTACCACTCATGACGAGAATATGATAAAACCAATTTAAATTTCTTTCGCGCAGACAAATTTGATTTAGTTTGACCTTTCTACCTTGTTTCGCAAAAAAATCAAACAATATTTTTTAACAATGGTGCTGTAGCAACCACTGTATCGTAGCAAGTTGGTTGCTATAGTAGCCGACTTAAATTTCTATATAAGAAGGTATCCTTCTTGTAAATTGGTTTTTGATGTTTTGATAGATTGAAAAGCTTTAAGGTGCTTAGGGCACAAGAAATACCAAGAGTTTCTACTCTTCAGTTGTTCTTGCAAATTCTTCGAAGTTGCTTGAATTGATCGGTCGATGGTGTGAATTCTTGTGAAGATTATGATACGGTTGTGGTGGTTGTAATCTTGTGCTTGACACTAGTTTACTTTCCTTTATCAAATTGTATTGCGTTCTTTAAGTTACCCTTGTGATTGTTATGGTACAATCTTGAATTGTATTATTTCGGTTGAGTTATCTTCGTTGACCGTGTGATCATCATAACCGTAAGATCGAGCTAATTTTTAGGATTCGCGTGATCGTACCCGCACCAACTCAAAATATGTGCAATATCGTTTCTGGCATCGTAAATCTACTCATTTCATTTTTGCTATCATTCCATCAATGCACATTTTGTTTTTGTCACTCCATCCAATTTTCCATCAAGTCAACGTGATTTAATAGTTAAGAAACATGCAAAAAAATATCAGGAAAACAAAATTTTGAAAAATTTATTTAAAATACCGACAAATACAGAAAAATGAAGGGACCACTTTTGTACCCAAAAAAATTTCATGAAATTTATACATCAAGAAAATTTTAGCAATGTTCCATAAATATTGAGGAAGATTTAAATGTTTTCGATAGTGTAAATTTTTTTGAGAAACTTTCCTCGTGTATTTTTTTTAAAAAAAAGTGAACAAAATTGTGTTAAGTTATTCTTAAACTTTTCTATATTTTTTTGTCTATTTGTCTTGATTTTTCTATTTTTGGATTTTCCCATATTTCTTAATGGTCTACATGTTGACTTCATGAAAAGTGGATGGAGTAACAAAAATGAAGCAAGCACTAATGGAAGGGTGGAAAAAATAAAATAAGCAAATTTTCTGATAACAAAAACAATATTGCATATATTTTGATTGGCAAGAACAAAACTTTCCCATTTTGGAACGTTCTTTGCTAATTTGGTAACCCTTCCTCTTGCTAATCATGGAAATTTTTTGAGTTTGAGATTATCCATGTCGAAATACTTCTTTGCATGGAGAAAAATGTCTTGACGTTTGTTCCAGAATCCTTTATATTACTCAGAGCAAGTTTAATAAAAGATGTGGCCGCTACCTCTAGGACTAGCCAAATAAGCAAAAAGAGTACACGTGGCTCATAGTGGAGGTAGCTAATACAATAAGTTGAGTAGATGTTACCTCTACTAAAGCACTCAAACATTTAATACTTGCATAAATATATTAGAGGTCACCTCTTGCATGAGGGGCAAGTTGCCTCTCTCTCCTCGTATGATGTGCTAAAGGTTACCTCTTATATAAGGGGCAGCTTGCCTCCTTTCTCTCTCTTCCACATAGGATTGTGTTGACGTGGATTTCGCTAGAGGCGACCTAGTCAGCATTATTGTACTTGCTCCCATATATTAGCCGGGCTAATCAGAAAAGGCCATGTAAAGTTTTCAGTTAAGAGGTGACATTCTCTCAATCTCTCATGATCGAAACCAATCCAACACACACAGACGACTAAGAATTAAGTGCGTGTTAGTAGTAAGGTAGGATCCACGTAGTACTGCAACCGTACGTCGTCGTCGAAATTGATAGTCTAGTCAAACAAATGATGGCCGAGATTATATAATGTCGTTAAATTCAGCCTGCGTTTGATTCATTCATGCATGCTGCATTCTTGGGAGACCAAACTTTTGAACGGTCCCATACGTTACGGTATCGAAGGAATGCTGCTATAGTCAATGTTAATTTGGTGAATACTAGTCGCTTGTACTCTGGGCAAATAACATACACGGCGCTATTATTTCCTATGAATTGCGTACTTAAGGCCAGCCTAACTCGCAGCTCGGGCAACTTAATGTAACAATCTAATCTTTGATTTGATCCGTGCAACGTGACAAAAATTAGTTAGTTAGGTACTAGTGACATCGAGGAGTACTAACGAAACAGAAGACAACAACTACTAGCTACTTGAATTGAATTCGGCGTGCTCCATGTCATATGCATGTCCATAAGACTTAAAAAAAAAGGTTAGTTCTGTCCGATCTTCACCTAAAAGTTCCAAAGAGCAAGTACAATAATGATCCTATACCTAACCTAGTCAGCATTTTTGCTGATGTGGAGAAGAGAAGAGAGGAGAGATATGAGAGCTTGGCTCTCATGCAAGTAACAAGCAAGCTGGGCACGGGAGCCTATGCAGTGGTGGGCCTAGATAATAAATGTATGTGAGGATGAATAGGAAAGAGAATGTGAGATATGGTACCATATAATAATAATAAACTTTTTGTAGACAAATTATTGTATAACTTGGCTCTTATAACTTGACTTATAGCTAAACACTTGGCTCTATTATTGGACTTGCTCTAAGGGCACTCCCAATGCAGAAACTATGAGATAGTTTCTATACTTACCAATTAATGTAGACACTACCCATAGAAACTATACTCCCAATGGATAGTTTCTACAAATAAAATTTTCATCTAATCATCTATCTTCTCTCTCCTATCATCTACCTATCATAGCTTTTTCTATCTTGGTTCCTGTGTAGACATGATTTCTATATAAGAAACTATTTTCTTATCTCTTCTCCTTAACTCTAATGACATATCAGTATTTTGCTTACTTGACATCTTATTTAATGTCATAGAAATCATTCATAATTTCTGCATTGGGAGTGCTCTAATAGATGGGCAAACCGGACCGTTGGATCTATCTAATTTACTATGTCATGTTAATCCTTTCGGTTTACGAAGAGACCAACACGACGCACTTTTTAGCTCCAGATGCATGTACATGTACAGATGCATATACATGTGCAAAAGGTACATGCTTTTTGTTGAGCCAATCTGCTCTGGAACCAACATTCAGGTCATCGAAGGCCAAGTTAATACTATGTGGACACAAGACTCACGTTAATTGCTCCTGATTTATTCTTTGCTTGTGATACCTGGAACCATGGCCCCACTATTCTTCTCCTCGAATGAAGCACTACTACAGTACTACTGCAACACTCATGCTTGGCCTAAGGTCTATTCAAAAGTGCTGTATCTTTTGGTTGAAATACCCATATAATATTTGTTAGGTTTTTTCTAAGTTATTTAATTAAAATAAATAAATAATAAATAAAAATGAAGTAACACTTTTATATGTCTACGGATAATGTAAAGAAAAAAAGAGAAAAAGAAAAAAGTCACATTAAAAAACTAATATGCTCAAAATAGCTTTTGATTTATAAAGACGGAAACTATTTTGAACAGGGATAGGGCTAGGAGGATATACTCGGAAGATCGAGCACGCTGGGCTGGACGTTTAGTTCGATACAACACCCTGCTACAGTACGACGGGAACAAATGAGGTAACCTGTTGCAGTAGACTAAAGGCCCTGATCAACTCGGCTTCGGTTTCTGGCTTATTTTTTACTATTCATAAGTTTCGTCTTTTTCTGAACTTTTGGTTTTTTGTTGAGCTTTTTTGCCGGTTCTTTTTTCCCGTATTTGTTTGTATTATACGTAATGGGCTAACATATTTTTTAGTTTTAATTTTTTTAAAATTTAATTATGCTAAATAAGCCTCTGTCAGTTACAGTGCTTTTTTCAGCCAGGTACGGTGTTTTCAGCCATAAGCCACGAGCTTTTCAGCCGAACCGATCACCACCTTTGTTCCAAATGGTTTTGACTTTTGGCTTTTTTAGTTTTCGATTTTTTAAGTCAAAAGTCACTTGAAATGTATCAGCTTTTAATTTTGTTTTTTTGGCATTTTAAGATTTTTGGTTTTTTGTGCTTTTACTTTTTACCTTTTTTGTTTTCATTGTCTATAGAGATATAACAGTGTTTTTATTTTTTTTATTAATTTCTTATTTTTTAATTAAAGGATAAAAAACTAACCGTCACTAAAGAATAATTTTAACAAACAATCGTATCTGGAATCTATGGGTGTGTTTGGTTTGGAGTCAGGTAAGGATGGAATGAATCCATCCCTGTTTTTAAGGATGGAACCGTCCACATCCCCTATTGTCCCTGGTTTGGAGTCAGGTAAGGATGGAATGAATCCATCCCTGTGTTTTAAGGATGGAACCGTCCCCATCCCCTATTGTCCCTAGAACCAAACACACTATTGGAGGCAGGTAGCGAGGAAGAGGGACAAGTCCATCCCCTCATTTTTGAGGGATGGGGGCATCCTCAATTTAGGGGAATATTCCCGGGATATTCCCCAAAGGGGATGGACTCTGTCCCTGCTGACTCCAATCCAAACAGGTCCAAATCTGGGATCGCCCCGTCCCATCCCCTATTGTCCCTGGAACCAAACACACCCTATAAGATTCAGCTGATTGGAGTGGATCCTAAGGGTAGAACTGATACCATGATATGACTCTGAGATACACGAAATAAATGTCCTTGCCCTAGCTAGCTCTCCTCCGCAGACGGCAGGGCGATTAACGATACACACACCGGTACACTGCTATGATAAGAGCAATGCTAATAATACAGCCTTTAGCTGGCTGTATGGACACTTACAGCCCACTTATCAGTTCATTCATATAGTAGTTTTGATACCATATTGAATTGTATGCACTAATAAATTGACTAAAAAATTTAAGCTGATGAGAAAATATAAACAATTCACTCATACTTTAATAGGAAATTCTCGCAATCATGGCACTATCAGCCTAAGACGACAGAGCGGCTTGTTCATCAGCAGCGAAACAATTACGGGGTTCCTCACATCTCTAAGGTTATCAGGATTGTAATATCAGGTAGAATCGTTTTTCATTCGATGAAAGGGACAGACACGGCGACGGGATTAGAGGGCACATGCAAGCAGCCGAGCAAGTCCGATCAGAACACTACGAGACGATTCGACAAACCAACTCCAGCTCGTCGTCGTCGCATAAAAGCGGAACCGTGTTTTGTTTAACTGCTGCTGCTTAACGCAAATCCCACTTGGAGCGCCAAAAGCAGAGCGCGTAGTGGACGCGCGGAGTTTGTGGACTTTGTAACGGTTGAGCTAATCAACCCGGCCGGCGTGTTGCCACAGCTCAGCTAAACCGGAATGATCTAAGCATGTTGTGTCATGTGTGTGTATACAGTCAGTGGCGGAGGACGTGAAAAAAATAAGGTAGGGCAGATCGAAAGCAATACCATTCAAGCTCTTTCAATCCTGTCAACGCCGGAGTTTGCGCGCGGCCACGCCATCGCCAGCGCCAGCGCCATCGCCACCGGTGGCTGCCGCCGCCACGGCTACGCCTGTGGTCCAGCCGCCCAGGAGGCGAGGAGCAGGAGCGATTTAGGGTTTACATTTACATTGACTAGCTAGTAGCTATTGGACTATTGGATACTTGATAGGGGGTATATGGAAGTCTGCTATAAAAAATCAAGGTATGGCCCAAATCTTACCTTGCCCTATCGGGCCCTCCGCCATTGTATACAGTGTATTAGCGAGGTTTGGTTCAGCTCTTACATTGTTTCGCTCATAGACTGGGCCGATGCAGCTAACATGGGCCGATAAAAATAGCTCTTTAAACAGAGTTTTTCTGCTCTTTCTCCATCTGTTCGCTCCTAGGGTCAGTTCTTCTAGCTTCGTGATTTCGGTTCCTTCAAAAACTGAAATAATAGAATGATTTCTCTAAATAAGTTTTTGAAGCTATTTTTCAATAGCTTTTCCGAGCCCACTAGTGTATGTATCATCTGTTTTTCTGTCATTCAATATCAACACAAAAAAATTATAGCAAAAAAAATCATCGGACGCAGCTCGGAATAACAGTATCATTGTCTTATTGCGCTGCTGAGCTGCTCTACGTGGCTCAAAAGTGAGCGGTGGATGGAAGGAGACCGGAGTCAACCGGTGACTGTGTGTCGTCAGTGACGGGAACAACCGGGCTGGCCATCCTTCTCGAGATTCCTTGCGATCATGATGCAATGCTCTGGGCGGCAAGTACGTTTCAGTGGGGCTACACGAGGACCGAGATCGAGCGTGCCACAGGGTACTGGTCGGGGGAGCACAATTGAAGTTACTGGTATGGTATGTAGCGTGAAATGATTTGACAAAGTTTGCAGGCCAGCCATAAAACACAGCAGCACGCCCTGCACACCGCGACGCACCGCCCACATACGTTGGCACTTCCTTGTTTCTACCCTCGTGGAACAGCGTTGCAGAGCGGGAAACACATGGAGATCGGAGCATGAGATGAGAGTCACTGACAGGCTGGCCCCTTGGCCGTAGGTCCCACTTGCCTCTGTAGCCTGTCGCTCTGCACTGCGTGAAAATGTCGACAAGAGAATTTTGTTTTTCTGAAACCAAATATGCATCGTCAAGAGAACCTGTTTGCGTCTCAAAAAAAGAGAGGTTTTTGAGCATTGCATAGGTGCCCCTGGCCCATTAGAGCACGAGCAATATGCGAATACAATAGGATCTTAATGAATATTTTTATAGTTTGGATCTAGTACCACACTGCGGCGAAATTTAGAAGAGAGGCTTAGCACTTTAGCAGGGACTGGAGACAAAACTAGGGACCGGTTCCGGGGATTCCTGCGTCCACCTGTTAGATCACACCAGGAGGGATTCGCCTCTAGTCCCGGCGGCTTCTGTCGTCGGTTCTGGTCATCATCGTCGGATCTAGTCAGAGCAAGCCATGCCGCCACTAAAACGAGGTTAAGGAAGCCATGCACGGGATGAGGTCAAGGAAGCGCTGTCGCTGCTATGGCCACCAATGCTTGGAGCCACCGCCGTTAACGCCATGGCTGTCGCTCCCGGTGCCATCACCGCGCTTCGCTGTCAGATCCACTGGATTAGAGCTCCCGTCACTACCTCGATCTGCCTATCCTGGCTCCACAACCATGGCCGCCGATGTCATCACCGTGCGCCACAACCTCGATCTGGGATGGGGAGCAAAGAGACGGGGAGAGAGAGGAGGGGAATGACCGAATGAGGGAGAGGATAGGGTTTTTCACTTTTATTGGTGTGTGAATCCTACTAGTACACATTGTGAAGAAATTTCCCAAGTTTAGACACCCTCACAGTCACATGTATTATCTTGGGACCTTTTAAGGGTCCATACACTGTGGATGCCCTTACAAAAAGCTACTCCTGGTCCTGCTCACTGTGATTATTTTATCCCTACTGTGTTTGGGCTCTCAGTCCTCAGCAGAACAAAGGAAGTGGCCCATAGCAAAGCTACTTGGGCCGGATGGTAATCGTGCAAGTGGGCCACCTGGGCTGACATACGCACTAGGCCTAATTTGATTTTATGCCTGGATACAGCACGCTTGCATGGCAGAAGGGTCAAAGAAAACAGTGTTTTTTTCGCACATTCCTTATTGTTGCTCTTCTGCTAATTCGAGCTTGAATTCAAAATTTCATGATTACTGTTCGGCCCACTTAACGAATTTGGAGGGAAACAATGGAGCAGTTTTTATGCACAGCGTGGCTACGCTATGCCGCATCCGTCTCTTGACCGTAGAAAGATCCGCTTTGGTAAATTGAGTGGCAAACACAGCTCCGCTAATCGTATTGCTCTATTCTTCGGGTAGGTTTTCCTTTTCTTTTTTTGCCTCTTTCTTGCACTGACTGGAGTCCAAACAGACGCAAGGAATAGTGGAGTAGTACTAGAGAGTAGAGATCAATCATCTCAGAATTTTTTTTTAAAATAATGTATTTTATTTTGAATTATAGTATTATACTTGTTTGTTATTTTTTTTTACAGTTTTGACTATATGTCAGTGTACTGTTGGGCAACTTGGACTAATCACCCAACCAGCCTATGCGACACGTGGTCAAGTCGCCCAACCATTGACCGACTAGTCCCTGCGCCCAGCCTGTTGATCGACTAGTCCAAGTCGTCCAACGGTTGGGCGATTTAAAATAACAATATAATAGTTTTATTAGTCTGATGAAAATAATTGTGAGGGTGTAAATACCAATTTTTGTAAGCAATACATTTAACAAATCTTGTTTATAGGTTGTTTTTTTTAAATAAAAGGGAAAACAATGTCAGTTAGTCCGTTTGTGATTTTCGTAGTTTCTGAAAGGTACGAAATTTGTTAGACTCGCAATAACATTTTATGATCATCGTATATTGTTGTAGCACGATAATTTTTTTAAAGAATTTTGTGATGACGACTGAGGTATTCGTAAGTAGGAATGTAACTGATATTATGATGCAATAGGGAACTCATACATAGAGAAGAGCTTTAGATAAATGGCGTAACAATAATGAGAGAATTCATACATAACTATGTCATAACGACACGATTTTCTTCTCTTGACCAGAATTTTTATTAGACCTCCCTTTGATTGCTCTTTATTTAGATGTACCTATCAATCAGTATTCTTTATTGCCCTAGATACCTTTTATGACCACTTGCCTTTTGCAAGTAAATCGTATGACTCCACTTCGAAGTGACACTCACAGCTTTGAGTTCAAACAACCTCACAAATATTACATTATTCTTTAAGTTAGGAACATATTGAACTCCTATCAATATGTGATGCGCTCCATTATATATCTTCAATGCAACCGATCCCATATCAGTAATTGCATACTCCTTGTAATTTGCTAAGTGAACAGATCCATACACGGGCTATAGAGATCCTTCGTCAAATATCTTACTCGGCTACTCGCAAATATATATGGAAATAATAACTTGAATCTAGTATCTATATATGAAAAATACCTGATTGGCTGACGCTTAGTACGTCTAAATCATCCTTTGCTACTGTCGCTGAGTGTGCATTCTTTATTTGCTTTAAACTTAGACAGTCTTTTATTATGTAATCTTTCTCGTCATATATATAGTATACATGTGTGCCTTTACTCTTACTTTTTTTTTCTGTGACTTTTGTTTTCGCCTGCAACACGACACGATTCCGATGGCTTTTTTAAAAACTCCATCTACAATCTGTATGCAACTATTTTTTTTATTAAAGTTACGAATGGTTTTTCTGACGAGTGAGAGGACGATACTGCCACAAGCGCTTGCCACTTTTCCAATTTGAGGCAGAAAAAAATATTACAAATTCTTTGACAGCAGATTCGAACCTGGGCAAGTAGAGCCCATCAGATTTCGTGTGTGTCTCCTTAACAACTCGGACATATCAACGATTTGATTTGTTAGGTTACAGGAAATCTAAGGGCCTGTTTGATAATGGCTGTGGCTTATGGCTTTTAACTGAAATTTTTGAATTTTAACTGTTTACGGTACAGATTACGGAGAGATAGATACTCACTTGCGATTTTGGATGGTACAGATATTAGGCTTTTAACGTATACATCGTTTAACTTGTAGATCCCGTCTTGAAAAAATACTCTGTTTAAAAGTTAGGTACTATAATAAACATCAAAAATTGCTAACTTCGGATGAAATGAACAGGTCCTTAATACTTAAAATGTTGGATCTCTTACGCTGAAATGAGCCGATCCCACTACTACCTCCTATGTACTGATTCTGCGGGGCAAAACGGCAAGAGACCCCGCGCCGCCGCCATGGACGCCGCCACCGCACGGTAAGATCCCCCGCTTAGTCTCCTCTCTATCCTCCCTAAATCCCAAGCCCTAACGCCAGTTCCTCCGCGTCCGCGCAGCCGCCTGCGCGCCTTCAAGCGCTGGATGCGCGACCACGGCGTCGTCTGCAGCGACGCGCTCCACCTCGACGCCACCAAGGCCGGCGGCGTTTACGTGCGCGCGCTCGCCGCGCTCCGCGAGGGTGACCTCGTGGCCACCATCCCGCGGGGCGCGTGCCTGACGCCGCGCACGTCCGGATCCGCCGCGGCCATCGAGGCCGCGGAGCTCGGTGGCACCCTCGCTCTCGCCTTCGCCGTCATGTACGAGCACGCGCGCGGCGCCGACTCGCCGTGGTACGCCTACCTCCGCCTGATACCCGACCGCGAGCCCGTGCCGCTCGTCTGGCCCGCCGACGAGGCCGAGCGCCTCCTTGCCGGCACTGAGCTCGATAAGGTGTGAGACCTTCTCTTTGTAATAAGTTGCAATGTTTGTATCTATCAGTTGTGATTGATGTTGCAATGCAGTCAATTTTGGTTCTTCTATGGTCAGGGAGTGGATTGGTCCATCTTGCACTCTTTGGCTAGTTTGAGTTGCACGAAATTATTTTGTAATACGACCTGATTAGACTGTGTTTAATGCTGTGTTGCGGCAAAGTTCCACCTTGTGAAACAATATGAACTAGTTTCATTTTATCTTCTTTCATATTGCTATTCTTGTCTAAGCATGGAGACGACTCTAAAAACGGCAAATTTCTAGGCAGATAGTGAAGCAAGACAGGCAATTTCTTTGCGAGGACTGGAAAGAATGCATCGAGCCGCTCATTTCGTCAGGAGAACTGGAGGTTGACCCGGATGATTTTACTCTGGAGAAATATTTCTCTGCTAAGAGTCTTCTTTCATCAAGGTCCTTCCAAATAGATAGTTATCATGGATCTGGAATGGTTCCCCTGGCTGACCTGTAAGTTACAATCTTGTCATGTGATTAGATCATTATTTTACCTGGTTATCTTGGGAATATTGCATCAGTTTTGCACACATTTGGTCAGCTATTGTTACATAGTGGTGAAATATGGTGTTCTGAACATTAAAGTGGAAATGTCCTTCATCCTATTTGGCTATCAGTTTTAATCACAAGACTGGCGGTGAACATGTCCACTTCACTAAGGTGTCAGACGCCTCAGATTCAGATGGTGAGGAGGAGGAGGAGGATGATGATCAAAGTGATGCTTCTGCCGTTGAACAGTCAACTGTAGAAAATTCCGGCAACATCCTTGCAGGTTATATTCATGAACGTATGCATGTACATCACTAGAAGTTAGAACTTATTAAGACTTTTAAGTGATTGATGGTGAGTTTCACTTATTACTGTTATTTGTTTTTAAGATGCAGGAGATAATGACGAAGATTTGGAAATGATTATTGTGAGAGATGTCAATGCAGGGGAGGAGGTAATGCACAGTACCAACTTACCATTGATTTGGAGGTCCAAATGATCATTTTATATAGTTATGTTGGATCTCCGTTAGGTTCCTACATTGATGGGCATCCCTGTGCTCTTCTATGGAGAACCAACTTCATAATACTACTTTGTTTCTTCTTCTCTTCCATTCTAGGTATTTAATACATATGGTACCATGGGAAATGCTGCTTTACTTCATCGATATGGTTTCACAGAACTTGACAACCCATATGACATTGTCAACATCGACTTAACTCTGGTTATTAAGTGGTGCTCATCCAAGTACTCCAGTCGATATGCAAGAGCAAGGGTATCACTATGGCGCAATCTGGGTTATTCAGGCTGCACCAGCCAAGATATCGAGTACTTTGAGATTTCATATTATGGAGAGCCCCAGCTTGAACTTTTAATCCTCCTTTATATCTTCTCTTTGAAACCTGATGCTTATGACAAGTTGGCCTGTGTGGCTCATGATCTGATTGGCGATGATGAGCATGATATTATTAGTAGTATGGTTAAGGTTGTCAGAACATGCTCCAACCAAAATTCAGAACTTAACGGGTTTGAAAAACTGCCTGATGTGAAGAAGCTATTGCATAGTGAGAGCATTTGTTCTGCACTTGCATCCCTGGCCGACATGAGGGAGAGCCTCTATGGTTCGAACACTTTGGAAGATGACAAGGAGAAGCTGCAAACATGTTCTTCTGTCAGTGAAAGGAATCTTTATCATTCTCTGGTGCTGCGGGTGAGTGAGAGAAGTATACTTCACAGATTGAGGCATCATGCTTCTAGTTGGTCGAAGACCAAGAAGAGGAAGCATCTCTAGTTTACATTTTGAGTCCATATCGTGGTACTCATGGCCAACCTTTAAATTCTTCCAGAACCCAGTTGCTTGTAGGTTTTGCTTTTGTGATCACCAAGCAGTTGTAATTTTTGGGCAGTTAAGATGTGATAGATTCTTAATTGTTAGGATCGCGGAGTGAGGGATTTGTTGTTCTTTCTGTAATGTTGTGGCTTGTCATCCCTTTTCATTTTTCTGTAGTGGACATCATTTTAATATGCACTTTCAGAGTTTCAATAGCACATGCATCATTACAGTGAAACAACCTTATTTTCTCAACTTAGTCATGAGCATTGAGAAATCTTGTGAGTAAAGTTGGGTAACTCTGCAGAGTTATTTATAAATGGTATTCGAATACACCGTGCTTCCGGTAAATGAAGCTGTGTTTAATAGGTGATTTCAATAACTAAGCATAAGTAGATTTGGAATTATTTTGAAAATGTGGAAGTCTGGTAATCAAGTTTTGAAACCCCAAATTTCTTAAGAAATTATGATTTGATATCTTGTGTTTAAAAATAAAACGTTTACAAATAAAATTGCATCCACAAATACTTTAACAAATCGCTATACTCCCATCTTTTGAAAATCTTGACAATTAGTTATATAGCATTTTTGACTTGTTGAGTACGGTTGATTGTAATCATGCTTGCTAAAATCATAAATAGAAAACGATTACCAAGAAAATGAAGGAATCTATGAAGACGCAAAGCTCTATGTGTAGATGACGTCTGGTGTTAGGGTTTATTCTACACTCAGGTATACCTTGGAGTTTTTTTATATTGTAATGTAACTTTGGGTTATATGTTCCACTGTGTAAAACTTGACTGCTAAACCTTACTTTTGTAATAAAGTTTGATTTTTATGTTGGCAATGGTGTACACTCATCTATAGTACTCGTAGCTGAACAATTCTAGTCAGTTGCAAGCGTAACCTAAAGGCTCTAAAAATAGAGGCGTTACAGTTCTAAGACATGGATTGCCGCTCGATCCATGTATAAGAAACAGTAGGAGACAGAATAGTTCATGTTTCATGCAGAGGTTTTCTAGCAAGATCGTTAGTCACCATTTGCAACTGCTAACATGTTCTCTGTTGTTCACCGTGTGTGCTCACGCGATCATACATGATTGGTTTGTCACTTGAGAGCATTATTCTCAATTACGGATGTAGGATCAAAATTTAGGAAAAGATTTAATTGGACTTACTTATCGATTTATCAAATACCGAGTTGTCTTGAATGAGTCCTGCAACACCAGGTCAAGCACTTCCGTCGTCGCCATGAGCAGGTCCTGTAACTCCCCGGTGCTTGCCTAAGTACATATACACAGATCATGTGCCATCATGATGCACTGAGACATGCGTACATTTGGTTAGTTGCGGATACAAGACATGATGTAATGTTTGCTCATGTGACCTGCGTTGCATAGTGTTGGTAACAACTGGCAACCCTCCCAACCGTTTGGAGGGGAACTACACATGTTTTGGTTTGCCTAGTGTTATAATCAACTGTTCAAACAAAATTAATTGTACATGCTACTGTGGTAGATGATCCAAACCTCATTGCAAATTGATCAAGATAGCAGAATTAATCTAGTTGAAAAACATAGTGTGTAATCATATATACTTATAGACAAGGTTGTAGAATCTCGATTCTGTCATACGATTCTAAGATTTTATGATTCAAGATTGAGTAGACCGATCTGATTCTATGGTAGAATCTTAACATGGCGGAACCTTAATATTCTTACGATTCTACACAAACTTTTGTATGATCATAATCAAAATTTTCATACGATCCTACTCGATTTTGTCGATTCTATTATTTTATTATAAATAATTACTTGTATACTTCCTTTTAATTGAAAATTTTAACTTTTATCTCTTTATATTCATTATAATTATCATAAAATAACACATGATCTTACCTTTACAATTTGTAATAACAAGTTCAAAAGACATAATTTAAAAATGCAATAGTGTTATAATACACTGTAAATTTTTAAATTTTTCTTTGGTAGAATCAGGTAAGATATTAGATTCTATATTGATCATATGATTTGCGATCCTACCAAAGAACCTCCGATCTGATTCAGGATCACGATTATGACAATCTTGCTTATAGATATCTTTTTGTGTGTGTTTGTGTGGGTGCAGCCTCTACATTGACAGGATGTGGTAGTCAGTGCACGTGTTCACCAGCATCTAGGACAAGGAGTGGGCGATGCAGGGTGGCCACATGAAGACGGACTGGTCACAGGCATCGTTCGTGGGTGCCTACCAGTGGTAGGGGTCCTCAGCCCCGACTGACCCTTGGTGGATCCGCCCTTGATTATTCCCTCAAGGGCGGTAGGTCTACATGTCCTTGTGATTTCTTAGTTTTCCATAGAAACGGGCTTCGGTGCATGACCTATATCTCTCTTTCAAGTGAAAGTTGTACCCAACCTTAGGATCTTTCAACACCTAAGTGGCATGCAGTTCTCTTGCATGCCTTTCTAGTCCCTGTACCTGTCTTGCTTCTTCGTCTTCTTAATGAAATGTTTGCAAGATCTCATTAACTGGATCATATATGCAAATCAAATCACCAAGTTGATGTAGCTAGGATAGGCTAGCTGTTGGAGCAGGGCATACACAAGCCCTGACCAAAACTATGATCATGGTTTGCTTTTTAATTATTTAGGCATTGAAGGTCTCAAACTTTCCATTTTGTTAAGGAAAGTGCATAGCTCAAAGAAGATTGTATAGGATCACATAGAGGTCATCCATATTATGTGATGAGTATTTAACTTTATTATATTTTGTTTTTGAAGTTTTGAGTTTGATTTTGTGTTTATTGCAATCTATGATTTTCGTTGTTAGGTGCTAAGCGGTCTGACCGGCCATGGTTGATGGTTTGACCGAGGCTTAGTAAGACCAGTCCATGGTTGGCGGTCAGATCAATGAGTGGTCGAACTAGCCATGGGCGGCGGTCTAACTGTGGAGCAATTGTAACAGATCGTAGTTGATGTTACATTTATTTCAAAGAGGTCCTCGTTTGGTTGCGCGAAGGATTTAGAGCGGTACGACCAGACATATGATGGTGGTCTGACCGGAGGTGTGTCGAGCAGTTTGACAGGGCATGGTTGCCACAGTTAGACCGGCTCCTCTATTATTGGGGTTTTGACCGGAGTTGACTAGTGCGGTCAAATAGGCCAATGGTTGGTGGTCCAACCAGCCAGGCAGGGTTCAAGATAGTTTAGTTTGGTATTCGAGCTAGGGATTGGCTCAAATACTTTGGAATTATTGCATACATGTTACATGATGCATTATTTTGACTAATGTGAGTTAAATGCATATAACTTGTGCTCAAGATGATTGTTTGGTTTTTGAATGTGCAGCTGGCTTGGAGAATGTTAGTGGTCAACGACAATGGACTGGGACTAGGCGGTGTGCTGAGGTCCGAGTAGTTGTGTAAGTCTGAAATATGCTATGTGACTCAAATAGGAAGTATAGAGAAGACAATGATTGTAAAGAGATGAGTTGGTGTATGTAGTGCGCCAAGTGACGAGGCTGATGTACGTATAGATAGTTCGGGGGAGTCCGAATGTGTGAAGACGTGATGGCTAGTCATTGAGCACTATGTACTATGCGTCAAGTATGCAGAGATGCTTTAATGGAAGAACTCTAAAGCTAGATCATGGTAAGATGAAAGGCATCGGGATTAGATCATGGTAAGATGAAAGGCATCGGGATTAAGTTAAGAGAGTTGAGGTCTATAGAGATCAAGGTGTCATCGGAAGATGACTGAGGCTAACGGAGTGGTTACAAACCGGAAAGACAAGGAACTGGAGCGGGAGCTAGTGGTGCAGACATAATGGGCAGCGATAAGGTGGATCAAGCTAAGCTCAGGGAGAAGCTGAGGTCTAGAACGGTCAGGGAAGCTGGGTGCTGTCATGGTGCAGGATAGGCATGTGATGCGCTAAGTGACTTAGGCCCATTTGCAAGTAAGAATAGTTCGATGGGATTCGAACGAGTAGGAGGTTTGGAGGTAAGTTATTGGGCCAAATAGAGTTGAAGGTGAAGCATGGAGTTGCTTCAATGTGAAGCAAGTGGGAAGCTTCGTGAAAGAATGATAGATGGGTATTTGGTAAATTACCCAATACTAGCAAAATGACGGTGTGCGAAACTACGATAGTAGTCTAAGTGGTTTAGGTCAAGAATGTGCTGAAATGTTAAGCGGATCAATTATCGATTTACTAATGGGTTAATGGTTATGAGTGCTTTGAGAAGCATGCATATGTGTGTAAAATCCGGTATGGTGTTGAGTTAGCGGGTTAACCCATGTAAATAGATGAAACCCAACTAGAGACACTTAGGATTTCTTATATACCTCCACTATAAAACGGTGGATTGAAGGAGACTTAGGTGCTATGCCTTGTATAAGAAAAAGATAAGATGTTAGGGCGCTTAGAGAGAACCTTTGTGAGATGAGTCGTACCTCTTCTGCTTGAGTTTGTTGTCATTCTTAGACTTACGAAGTGGCTATAAATATTCATCTCTAAGTATATACATGCATACACACACACACACATATATCCAAAATTTGTCAAAATATTTTCCTCTTTGCTCAAGTGTTGAAATTTTGGTTTGGCTTGATTTTTGATGTTTTCTCTTTTCCTTTTGATGTTGCTTTGTGCCAAAGACATGTAAATGATGAAAATATCTCTTAGATATTAGATCTCATCCATCTAGCCACTCTTCTTTGCAAGTTCTTACTCTTGCCTGATTTTAGCTCGAGAAAGAGTGTTTTTGGAGGTTCTTTCGTTTAGAGGCTTTTGGCTTATATTCTTACTATGATTAGGCTTGCTAGAACATGTGAGAGTAGATTTAAGGTCATGTTGACCATCAATTACCCACAAGCAAGTCTTGGTTCTAATTCTTGTGTTTTGTCCGATCTAAGTGCAACCTTCTTTCAAATAGATAAATGTTGGAATTTTGCTAATGATCTTCTTGATCCCTAATTAGATTAAGTTACTGACATTATAGGAAAGGTGTGTGCAAAATTTTTAAGCACATTATAGGAAAAGTATGTGCAAAATTTTAAGTGATTTGGATCCATGGATCAAATGTTATATGGTTTTTCGTTTTCGGAATCGTGCTGATTTTCTGCTCTACCCTAAGTGAGTGGTCACACACGCCCTTGATAGCGGTCAAACCACCTCTGGGAGCGGTCATATCGGCCAAGGCCGGTCTGACCACCTTTTGCACTCCGGTGTGACCATCTGAACACGTTTTGATCTATTTGGCTCATATTCACCTCTCTATTCACCAATTCTCCGTCCTACATCTGCCCTTCTCTAACGCGGTGCTCGGTCTCTTCGGCGCCGTGGCGTTCTGGCCGCTCACGGTGCACTTCCCTTCCCGGTGACCATGTACAGCGCGCAGGCAAGGGTGCAGCCCGGCAGCCGCAAGTGGGTGGCGCTGCAGGCGCTCAACGTCGGCGCGCTCATCGTGTCGCTGCTCGCTGCGGTGGGCTCGGTGGCCGACACTGTGCTGCGCCTCGGGCACGTCACCATCTTCCAGACAGAGCTCTGAGAAACACTGTTCGACGTGCGGCAATTGATGCTTGTCGTGCCGTGCTCTACCCGACCTGCTCTAGCTGCTGGGATAATTCGGTCGTGTTATTGTTGTGGTATGCTAGTGTAACGCTTTATTAACTTCTGATAAGCCTATGAAAACATAATGTGCACGTTATTCCGGTTAGAGTCATCGTGTATCGCATCTATGCTTTGGGGTGAAAGAATCCTCCTTGAGATCAAAAACTCTTGTGAAAAGATTGCAGTACCATCGAAACTTCTTGTGAAGAACGTAATAAGTTGGTGTAGTTGGTTATCACGTGAGTCTTAACACATTGATGAAGGTCTCCGATTCGAGTGCGGACGACGCCAGTTTTAGATTTTTCTAACTTATTTTTCTCAACTGCTGATCCACCGCCTTCAATGCCGAAGACGCGCGTACGTCCATCCTCCGGCGACGGCTCTTTGGACGACCATGATCGATCAACCCGAGCAGCATGCATGTTAAGCTCCTACGTACTCGGCTTTCTTTTTCTCCTTTTTAATTTCTCCATGTGTTGATCTCGTCTGATTATGAAGGCTCGTTCTTTTTAACTTATATTTTTTTTGAATAAATAAATTAGATAATTTCTCCACCGTCATTTCAAACTGTAGATTTGTATATACGGAGGTTTATACCGCCCATACTGGAAAAGCCCAGTGGGCTAAATTTCCGCCGCCGTCGCCGTCGCCCATACTGGAAGTTTTAGCAATTATTGTTGAATTCGGTGAAGTATTCCAAGATTGCCGGTCACTGAAAAAAAAAACTGGAATCGTCTTGCAAACCGTTTCGTGGCGATTTGGCATGTGTATACCGGGTGAACCACTCCAGTCGCAAAAACATGTATCGGGACATGTGTAATTAAACTTTAGGAAACTTTTTAAATATTTTTATTGGATATATAAAATTATAGGTGTTGATTTATCTTAAAAAGTACTTTCATAGTATTTATAATTTTCTTGAGTTTTATAAATATATTGTGATACAAATTAGTGGTCAAATTGGTATTTTGGAACCACGTCTATGTCGTAATCGATATGTGACTTTTGTGACTGGAAGGGTGCAAACATCTGTCATCTCGGAAAAAAAAAGACCCAAACCTCTGTTATCAGGCCCTAAGGTTGTTTGTATGAAGAGGATTTCTTTGAGGAGTAATTGATGGTGAATTGAGATCGACGCTTGCAAGAAAGCTGTGTAGCTACAACGATGTACTACCACTTGAGTACCATTGCACCTTCTCTGGTTTAAGGTGTAACCAAAATAAAAACAATAAAGGGAAGGAGTTCTTGATATTTGTCTTACCCCAAATCCAGACATCTTTTGCGTGATATACGTGACAAGAGTCATTTTCCAAAAGGAAAAAAAAAGACAAGGGATGCTACTTTTTGCAAAGCTTATATATTCAATTCTAGCTGTTCAATGAAGTGTGGAATTCTGTCTTTCAAAGTTGCAAATATTACTACATTTATTATAACTACTGATATTGTTTGCCGTACATAGTAAACTCCAAAAAAATCCTTTGAATACTGTGGCCATAAAATTTGGTCGGAAGCTTTGGGCAGCTAAAGTTCTTTGGGGGGGAAAGGTGGTTGCACCAATGCAATCATATAAGACAGGCCAATTAACGTTTTGCACAACAAAAGCAGCAATACCAGAGGTTCAGCGCCGCTTGTTTTGGCTTAAGATTCTGTCTTCTAGTTTACTGTTGCTCGATTTTATCTTTTTTTTTTTTGACTTTTTTAGTTTTTTTTCCGTATTCGTTTATATTGTTCGTGATGGGCTAATATATTTTTTCTTTTTTAATTTTTTTAAATTTACTTATACCAAATAAGACATCATCAGATACAATGCAAAATGAGACATAAGCCAGCTTATTTTGGCCGAACTAAGCGGCCCAAAATTTTCCCTTTCTTGCCAAAGTCTGGGCTTTTCATCTACCTCCTGGAGACCTGATGATGGTGAGCACCATTCATGCGACATTGAGTGTATTCGCTCCTTTCGTGAGCACATTTGGGTGTATCTTGGCAAGGCTACGGCGAAGTTTCACTCCGTCGGGCTCTCGGTGGCCCCACCGACGTGGGCTCATTGCTCGGTGGCCTACACAATGGACCGAAGACAACATAGACTTGTTCGTCACCCAGGCAAGGGATCAACAGGTGTGAGGCCGTCAAATCCCATTTCCTTGCTATGCGGCCTGTAGGTTGTGGGCCACACTATGTGTAATATTTGTTTTACGGTTTTTCTTTTTGCCTTGTTTTGCCTGATGGGCGGATCTCCTCCACCCTTACATTGTTACGTCTGCTTTGGCAAGGACTTATTTAGATCCTGTTTGGCACAGCTTCATCAACAGCTTCATGAGCTGTTGTGAGCTGTTTTTTTTGCCAAACACCTTTTTTGCAAACAGCTTCATGGATGAAGCTCCTTATCATGCTCTCACAAGGGAATGAAGTGGGGTGAAGCTGAAAATAATAGCTTTTCACAGCTCTCTCCCTCAGGCTCGCAGTTCTAGGAACCCACTGCCCTTATAGTTGACAGAAATTACAGCACTTTGCCACTGGGTCCCCACGCCTGTTTCCTCTCCTCCCGTTCGCACTTCTATAATGATTTTAATTTTTTTATTTTAATTTTTTAATTCATACTCATTCAAATATATTATTTTTTAATTCATATGACCATATACAAACATACAACTCTAAATGTTAGAACAAGTCAGGTAGATAGGGGCATCTTGGACAATTGCCCTCTTTCAGCCATGCATAAAGCTGTTGGTGAAGCTGTTTTGCCAAACAGTTTTCCAAAACAGTTTTAGCTTCACCGGTGAAACTGCTCGTGAAGTTGAAACAAAAAAAAAACAGGGCCTTATAATGTTTATGCACTTTGTGTGTCCATTGTCTGCTTGTGTAGTTATTATCTTTACTGTTGGTAGGTCCCTCTCACCGATGGCCTACTCTATCGCATGCTCCGCCGCTGAGATCAACATGAAGACTCCATGCAATTTTGGGTGAGCTTTAGGCCTTGGTCACATGTTCATCCCATTGAGTATATAAAGATAGAAAGCTCCGACGAGGATGATTAGCCCATATTCTCCGAACCTTATGTCTTCTCGTATTTTTATTTGTGTTCGTTCGGGTTGGAAGCAACCTTTGTGCCATGTTGATGGTTTAGACCTCATAAGTCCATGCGCAATCTGTCCCCACCCTTCGAACGAGTATTATCAAATATGACGATAAACTTCGTACATTCGCGCGCGCTCCATCCCCACCCTTTGAACAAGCACCGTTGAAGACGGCACGGGGGGTAGGGACATCTGTGCACTCGTTTAGACTCCGTAGAGTCGCCAGGGCACGTTGGTCACCAGTGTTTATTTAGACTCCATAGAGTATACCGAGGCACGTTGGCCACCGACATTTATTTTTAGACTCCGTAGAATATGTCGAGGCATGTTGGCCACCAGCTTTTCTTTTTAGACTCTGTAGAACATATCGGAGCACGTTGGTCACTGGCATTTATTTTAGACTCCATAGAGTACACTGAGGCACATTTGCGACTAATGTTTATTTTAGACTTCATAGAATACCCTGGTATGCCACTACCACGGGGGTGGGAGGCCCTTGACCACCAGCTTCCTCGCTCTCGCGGCAATAGTTTCGATTGTGATGCTCCTTTTTCGCTTGGGGGCCAACGTCATCTTCTTCTTTAGCGCCATCTTTCCCAAGTTCCTTCGCTTCAGCTCGTAGCTTCTATGTTGCTCCCCACGGACACCACCAAATGTTGTGGTTACGCACCAAACAGTAGATTCGAGGGCTTCGGGAGGTCCACGAGGGATGTCTGGAGACTAAAACTCAAGAAAGGAGAGTGGTATAGAGTATGGCTAATGCTTAATCTTAACTTTGGTCTATGCCATAAATTCAAAATGATATTCGCTCTCCATTGTACCCTACAAGTCATATTTATAGTCATGAGAGGGATTGTTTACAGAAGTTTCTCCCTTAGCGTCTTTACTATTAAGGGCAAACGTATTCTTTCGTTGGCATGACCTTAGTGAGCCTGCCATTTAGTTACACATATAATAGGCCTTTGCCCTGGTGGGTCGACTGATTCAAGGTGGGGGCCACTCTCTTAACAGTAGGAATCCGGTTTCTCATTGTGTGTATCATTTTTCTCAGATGTTGACTTACTAGGATGGGATATCCGATCAGTTCTTGAAAGATTTGGACTTGTGAATTTTGCTTACCTAGTTCCTACTCTGAATAAACTGAAAAGAATGACTAAATTGAAGCAGAAAGGGGATTGGGATGTCGGAATATGTTGAGTGTTTGAATGATTTGTACGATGTCATCTGGTTATTAGCATGTCCTGTTCCTCTGATAAACTGAGCACATGGATATCTTGATATTATGTCCTCATTCAAGGTTGTCAAAATTTAACTACTGCTAACTCCAATTTCTCTGACATTGCAATGCAGTAAATCGTAAATATGCTCACAAAATTTGTACAGAAACTGCAAAGTACACGACTGAAATTTGTACAGGATAGAACTAAACTTTTACCTGTGAACAAGCTTTCAGAGGCTACTACACCTCCAGATTATTACCAGCCTACTAATTACTGGTTTGCTGCTCACTAGTCAGGCTTTCTAAGGTCCTAATTGGCTGGCCCCCAGAGTGTTGCTACTTGCGACGGGGTGCCTAATGTTCCTGATCTTGTGCATGATGGCATCTTACTAAGAAAAGGTTACCTGCTCTTACTTTTTATCATTCTTGTTCTTTGCCCTCCCAATTGTTGAGCTAGGATCGATGTCGATGAGCATTTTCACAACTTCTCTCATTGTTGGTCGTTCAGAAGGCAGTTGAACAGTGCAAAGAATGGCAATGTTCAAGACCTTTATCATGTTGTCTGATGCGTAGTTGCCAACTTTCGGATCAAGAACAGCCGCAGTATTTTGGTCAGCCAAATGGGACGAAACCCAGGATATGATGTCCAGTTCACCGTCAAACTGTTGGCCTATCGGGCTATGTCCAGTAACCAACTCTAGCAGTACAATACCAAAGCTGTAAACATCGCTCTTCTCTGTGGCCTTGAGAGAATAAGCAAGCTCTGCATTTTAAGAAAAGCTGATGTGAGATTGTCAAATTGTCAGACCAATACCGTGAGGTATATGCATCTGAGAATTATATAGTTTGAGGATTGCATAATATGCATCTGAAAATTATAACATAAAAGTAAGAAAAGTATCACTTAATTAAATTTACTACTCAAATATGCATGGATATATTAATAAATGACACCGAAAACGTGCAAAAAAAGTTCAGAAGAAACAACAAAGCATATTGCATCCATCCACTGGAACAGATCTAAGTGACAAATACTACAGGAATTGTACTCTGTAATAGTAACTTTACACATATATACGTACATACATACATACTCTGCAGTATTCATGCAGAAAATTGACCATTAACTACAAGTCTACAACTATGCAAAGATAATCTACATGTAAGAGATGACTTGTTCAGAACTTACCAGGAGCCATGTAGCCATGAGTACCAGCAAAGCAGCTAAGTGGTGAACCTTCCAACAATTTAGCGATACCGAAATCTGCCAGCTTAGCTTCATACTCTTCATCCAGCAGTATGTTGGTCGATTTTATGTCCCGGTGAATTATGGCCGGGGAGCAATCATGGTGAAGGTACATGATGCCCCTTGCAACCCCGACCGCAATCCGGTACCTCTTGCCCCAGTCCAGCTCCGGCTGCCCAGCTTTGAACTCACGACGAATGGCATCATACAGATTGCCATTCACCACATACTCATAGACTAGAAAGTTTGATCCACCACCGGTCAAGAATGCATGAAGTTTCAGAATGTTTCGATGGCGTATCTTCCCGAGGGTGTTTATCTCAGCTTTCAGCACCTTTGCATCATCACGCTTCCACAGCTGCTTCACAGCCACAATTCCCCTCTCCTTGCTCAATTCTAGCCTGTAAACTTTGCCGGTGCCTCCACAGCCAATCAGATTCTCCCCATCCAAGTTGCACACCTCTTCAGGATCGAGCGCCGGGGGATGGAAGGACTTAAGAACCCACTTTGCGTCACCGTCATCACCACTCTCAATGTCTCGCTTTCTGTTGAACTCTTCAAGCTTGTAATTTTCATATCTCAGGCATGCCAACCCAGATAGGAGAACAACCAAAGATGTCACTATGATCAGCACAACAAATAGCCGTCTCCTTGAGAAGTTATGACGGTTTTCGGTCCAGCGGCAAGAGCTTAAATTGGTGGCAATTTGCCTCCACCCTTCTGAAATGTCAGTGACACAAAGGCCTTCATTTTCAGAGAATGCATCATCTCCAGCTACCATCAGGAGTTGTGGAGAGACTGGTCCAGACAACTTGTTGTGGGAGAAATCAACATAACTTAGCTTCAGCGACTGCAATCCTTCAGGGATTTCACCAGAGATCATGTTGTGTGATAGATTGAGTGAATTCAACGAGAAAAGTGAGGCAAGTGTATCTGGAATGTCACCAGTCAAAGAATTCCCTGCAAGATTTAGGTCAACCAGGCTGTTGCACATACCGATGCCCGGTGGTATTGGCCCTTCCAGTGCATTGTGTTCCAAATGTAGGTATGACAACAGCTTCAGATTTCCAATCTGTGTAGGGATTTGGCCATAGAATCTGTTGTTGGAAGCAACCAGCTTCTGCAGCTGGGAGAGCTTTCCCAACTCCAATGGAAGCTCAGCAGAGAAGTTGTTATTCTGAACATACAGCTGGTTCAGAGTGGCTGAAATGCCTATATCAGAAGATATGCCCCCGATAAATCCGTTATCAGCAACGTCAATGATCACGGCATTAGGCAATCCCCATGTGCCATCAGGAATACTACCAGTGAACTGATTTTGACTTATTCTGAACCTCTGAAGTGTCTTGCAAGAAGAGTAAGAGCTGGGGAATTCACCTGAGAAGTTGTTGGTCAAAGCCAGTAAGAACTGCAGTTTGTTGTTTTGGCACAGGAACCTTGGAAATTCACCGGAAAAATTGTTTTCTGATATGTCAATTGCATGGAGTGGTGAGAACCGGCCAAGGTTGGCTGGGAACTTTCCTGAGAACTGATTTTCATAGGTTGAAAATGACTCAAGAAACTGCAAGTCCCCCAGTCCTTCAGGAAGCTCACCAGAGAAGTTGTTCCCGTATATATGGAAGATCTTAAGCTTCTTCAGGCTAGCAATTTCCTTGGGCAGTATACCAGTAAGTTGATTCCGAGACACATCAAATTCAGATAACAATGTCAGATGTGCAAGCTCAGAAGGAATTTCACCGGTCAAGTTGTTCTGGTAGAGCTCAATCTTCCACAGGTTGTGCAAGTTGGATATAGCCTTCGGGAACACACCGGTCATCTGATTGCGTGAGAAGTCCAGAGTCCCAAGTGACACCAAATCAAAGACTGAAGCCGGTATCTCTCCTGTAAAGTTGCATTGCCCCAAGAATAGCCATGTCAGATTCTTCAGGCCTCCAATGCTTTCAGGAACATCACCTTCATCGAAGTTATTCTCTCCTAGGCCTAATTCAGTTAGGCCTGATAATTTGCTGAGCCATACAGGGAATGCACCATAAAAAGCATTTGTTGATAAATCAAGAACTTGTAGTTTGAGTAATGATGAAATATCAGGCAATTGGCCTGTCAAACTGTTCGTTGACAGATTAAGAACTTGCAGATTTGTGCAGTTGGCCAGCACAGCCGGAATAATGCCTGAGATGGAGTTTGCACCGAGCTCCAGAGTACGCAATTGGCGAAGAAGAGAAAATGATGGCGATATAGTGCCTGATAGTGAGATATTTGAGAGTGATATTCCAATGACATCACCGGAATTATGGTCGCACGTTACACCGTAAAATTGGCATGGTGAGTGAGATTCATCCCAGTTGCTTAGGTAATTTTGTGGATCCTCCAGATGACTTTTGATGTCCAGGAGTGCTTCTGTTTCCAGAGGTAGAGATGTGGATATTCCAAAACTGGCAAATAGGAGAATGAACCAGAAATATATCTGAAACTGTGAAGTTGACATAATGTGTACCTGGAAACAAGGGAACCTAAAATTAGTTTGTTGGCATAATGGAATTGATGGTAAAATTAGTACCTTGAAATTTCCACAAAAGTAGACACTGTTTAAATTTCTGAAATGAACGAAAGCAATGTGCAGTTGGCTTCCACCACAGTAGTGTTTCGAGTACAATTGAAGGAAATTGAAGTGTGAAAAGACTTAAATACTAATCAATATACTGAAAGCCAACTACAGAATAATCATGGGGACCAAGTAATACTAGTTAATTAGATGCTTGTTCATCTAGTAAATATCAGTGTTTCCATTCATCAGATGCTTAATCATGGGGACAAAACATGCAAGTTTACTACTACATATTTCTTTGGGCCTCCGGCAACTAGCCTACAGTGTTTCCTTGAGCAACAGTTTGTGCTTATGGTTCCTGATGTACTTTTCAACACAAGAAAGTCGAATAACTCTGCTTGTTAAGAAGCATATATGTCCTCTTTGAATCCTAAGTGCAAATACTAAATTGCTTGCTAACCACCGCAGACTTACACTGCATAAGAACTTAGTCGGATATTTTAGCAGATACATCGGACATATCCAATACCTCTCTGCCTCTCAGCTAACTAAGATCAGGTCTTGTATGTGTTCATACTTCATATCAGCACTTAACTCAACCAGCAAGTGGATGCACTGAATGATTCCATAGTGAATCATAGCAAGGTCCTTATTGCCGTTGTCTCTGTATGGCTCTTGTTTACTCCGTATCTCTGAATCTCATGATGAGGATGCGCAACTTCTCGTGCAGTTTAAAGAGTAGATCGCTTTGGACCAGTAACGATCAAACGTTGGAGATTGCGCGTTGAAAGTTTGACACTCTTGTACATGATCTGGAAATGGTTTTGCAACACTAAATCCTACGCTTTCTGCACGCATCCTCCTAACACAGCTAGCCAATATTTTGTCTACCCCTGATGAGTGATGACAACAATACATCATTGTCATGACTCATGACTCATGAGAATGGAATGTTGACTCCTCCCCTCAAATGTCCCTACCAGCAATTCTCCATTCTCTTGGTCACAAGAGCTACTCTAAATCACAATACGTCCATGCGGTTACCTCACCCCAAGAAAAGTAAGAATCAGATCGCGGAAACAATACCAGGACCAAATCTTAGCGTTGCAACTTACTACAGCACTTCGTTTCTCACTCATCAGCCGCCACTCCCCTCCCCCCTCCCCGACGGAGCTTCCTAGACTACACTCGCAACACCAGTCAAACATGAACATTTATACTATGATATATTGGCACGAATCAAGAAATGCACAAAAGCAACGTACTCCTTCCATTTCGCAATTTTTGTCAAGCCCATCGTGTGCGCAGATCAAGAAAGCATCAAATCTAATAAACAATTAATTAACTTTAGACTATAAATAGCTGGTATAGTACAACTGCTCGACCTCTTTTGCGATGTTAAATTAGGAGGGACAGGGAGTGGAAATAATTCCTCAGAGGAGTATAGCGAAACGGAGGGAGTAACATAGATGGATACGAAATTGGCAAGCATCCGGTCTTTGCAGTGGTAAAGCTCAAATCCTATACCGATAAGATGACAGAAAAACTTATCCGGCGATCAGGCTGGGGAATGTAAGTGGATAGGCAGGAAGGAAGGTACGCACCATCTAGAAGGCAGGCAGCAACCGCAGAATCCCTTAACCTCTGGCCAAGCACAGTGGTAGAGAAGAGGAGAGGAGAGGAGAGGATTAGACGTATATATATAGCAGCGCACTCTGTGGAGCAACCAAGTAGTGGCGCGGCGAGAGGGGGGCGGAGCAGAAGAGAGCAAGCGGCCACGCGGGCTGGAGGCGCGGGCTCCTCTCGTTGCGTCGTCTCGCGCGGGCATGTGTTAAGCCTGCGCCGGTCGATGCATCTACGTAGCAGTCGTCTTTGCGTCTCGGGATTTGCATGCGGATGCGCACGCGCGCGCAAGAGAACAAAACGAATCAAACGAGACGGAGAAAAAAAAACGTACGCGCCCGTCTCGTCCCCGGCCGGGAGAATTTCTACTGTATACCGATGACACAGTTGAATTTATGTAACGAGCTAATAAGATGGTGACATATGGTAAAATATTATAGCAATGCACTGCGGCAGTACTGTAGTCCGTACAAAAAATAATACTGTACTTATTACTACAGTACCGGTTGTACGGAAAATGCTTTTAAAATAAATGCTACCGGGTATCATCGTTTTATTCGCACGTTACACAAAGCGGAGCGGATTATGCCACCGGTATACAGTAGAAATTTTCGCCGGGAATCTGTGGATCGCGGGTGGGGGCAGCGGGCTCGGTGGACGCTGCTCGCCACTTGTCCGCGTCCGCCGCGCGGGGAAAGCGACGCGCCGCGCTGCCACTTGTGCGCTCGCTCGGCTCCCGCGCGATCACACGTATGCTGATGCTACCAGAATACCGAGATACTGATGCTATTCTTTTGTTTTGTTCTTTTCACAGGGGAGCGTATTGTCGAGATGCCTTTTCATATCTGCCGAGTGGTGAGATGTTTCTCACGCGTCCACTGGTCGAGGAATGAATCATGGTATACTGCCAAGTTGCCAACTGGAGTACTAGCTAGCCTTCTATGTACCATGCATAAATACTGTTGCTTCCCGATAAACGAAAGGAGCAGGGCGGCTGTATTTTCTGAACCTGATGAAATATCTGCTCTGTTTCAGCTTTACCCAGCTCGAATGTGAGCTACTCGGTGTTCATAAAAAACAATGCATCAATCATCGAATCTCGACGCGGATGGAAACAGGGAGACAAGAACGGCGGAACAAAAATTCAAACAGATATTGCAGTCAAAGATCCGCTGATTCAGCCCCGTGGCCTACAAGAAACAAAACTACTATTTCAGATAGCAAAAGCACAAACCGGAAGCTGCTCAACCTCTCTCTTAGGCCAAATCTCCTCTAGCTCCGCGCTACATGAACACTTCGCTGCAAATCATATACTGCCAGATAAGTTCTTCTCTTCCTCTTGATGTACATAAAGAATTCCAGTCAAGTGCGAAGTGATTTGAATATGTTACAAATCTAGTATTTTTGTACAAGACCGAAGAATATAGATTTGTATCCACATGTCTGATTAGATTGTGATGTGCTTCTTTTTCCTAACCGAACATCATCCCCGTGAACTGGTGGGCGGCAGAATTCCATTCACAGGAGCAGACTATGCACAAGTAGGAAGTACACTGTCTGATTGAAAAGTACTACTAGTTGGCTTTGGCTGTGCATTGTACTAGCGATGAACTATTATAAAATAAACATCACTTAATGACCATTACATTAGCTTGTATTGCGAACAGTGTAACGATTCAGGGCTTGATTTGTTCTTAAATCAAACATTAATTATTGCAGCAGTGGACGTCCCTGCTTAAGCGTGCGTTGCTCTTTACATGTGAGCTTTGACCCATCCCTCAAAGTGAGGTGGACAGTAATGGAATTACCCCAGGGAAAATATTTAATAATCGTTCAATCTATTGATGAATAGTTAAGCACAATCTGTCCATCTCCAGAACACGCAACCTAAAGCTATATTGTCATGGAACACTCACTCGGACAGGAGAGAACGCCTTTCTTCAAAAATAAATTTGGGGAGCTGTTACGTACTCCATTATTGCACCTATGTTGTGACTTGTGACAACTTTGGCTCATGTTCCACTGAGTGACCAGCGAATTCGGTCTCAGGTTCTTGTTAGACATGATATGATGCTAGCATTTAGCCTCTTTTGACCAGCACTAGGAGGAGACACCTGCTTTTGGTGCCACTTGGTTTGGACTATCACTAGTCACGGCACGCACAACAATCGTGCAACTGCACGTGTAGTTCAAGGGCTGGGACAATAGTGCTGTCCAGTGAACTGAGCCGGCCCGGCACGGTATGGTCCGACCCGGTCTAGGCCTGATTTATTTAGACACAGTAAATAAATGGATTATATCGTGTTGGTCTATGGGCTGAGTTCCGAGTCCAGTCACGGCCCACAACCATGCCGTGCCGGCACGAGCCTTAATGGGCCATGCCGATACAATTAGGCCGTTAAGCCGGGAAAAGGAGAAAAAATTTAGAAAATTAAGGAAAAATTATAGAAAATTGTAGACATTGTTAATCACTAAGATAAATTATTATCAATGACATAATAAGCTTTATTAACTTGTTAAATTACAAAGCATAGCTGCCTGGTTAAAAACTTTACTAAGTAAAAACTCAACTTGAGAAAAACCTTGATAAAGAAAAAAAGAGTACAGCCTATAAAGCTCAGTAGTGACTACATCTGAAAAAATATTAGAAGTCCTATTCATTGCTATCTAAATACAAATTCTCAAAAGATTCTTCTAAGTCTCTATTCTCTACAGTGTATTGGAGTTTTGATTCAGCTTGTTCCCAGTCTTTGACGGTCATAAGGATTTCGACCATCTCGTTTGAGAGACTTATTCGTCGCTCCTCAATTATACTTCCAGATAGGTTGAAGGCTAACTCTGAGGAGACCGTAGAGACATGAACAATCAACACATTCCGTGCTAATATGGATAATACTAGATATGTTACTTTCTGTATTTGCCACCATGAGAGAATGTTCAACTCTTGCTCGAACCTTACGCTATCACTGTTAAGATAGCTTGATAGGTTTCTGATGTTTTGCCACCTTCCTCCTCCTGACTGATGTGTACCTGTGTGAGAACCTCGAGAATCTTTAGAGGAAGAACTAAAAATCATACCCCATCGTATAGTCCCCATAGAGGTGCTAGGGACTACTGGGAGTCTTTCCAAACGCACGGACCCAAACTTATTTTCGTATTTCTCGTATACCTCATATAATTTATCCTTAACTACTCTATAGTACGTACAATAATCTAAACCAGCAGCATCACTTAAAAGTTGTAATACATTTATAAATCCTTGGAGTTTGGACCTAGAATCCAAAATAAAGGTGAATGCATATAAAATAGGAATTTCCCTCCAATATTTTAAAAACTTAGTTTTCATGGCAAAAGCTCTTATATGGGGCTATTCGTTGGTTAGAATGATTAATATATGAAATTGTATCTCTAAAAGAATCAAGACAAGCATTTAATCTTTTTAAACCAAATTTAACAATAAAATTAATAATATGGCAAGCACAATGTTGATGCAGTAAGAAAGATTGTGCATAAGTATAAATAAAGGAGTAAGATTTTTCATATCCTTAGTGTTTGCAGCTACATTATCTACAGTTATAGAAAAATCTTATCTGTGAGACCAAAATCTTCTACAACTTTAATAATGCATTCTGCAATATTTTTAGCAGTATATGCAATATGAATTAATTTAAACCCTATAATTCTTTTTTTCATTACTCGGTCATCATTAACATAATGAGCAACAACACTAATATAATCCTCCCTAACCCTACCACTCCATATGTCTGATGTCAAAGCAACGGAGAATGTATAAGTATGAAATATTTCTTTTAATTTTCATGACAGTTGCTATAATATTTAATTAAATCTTTAGTTATAGTTTGCCTACATACAACACTAAATCTAGAGTTATAAGTTGTCATAGTATATTTTTGAAAAGCATCGGACTCACCAAAATTTAAAGGTAAATCTTGAGAAACATTAATCTACAAAGAGATTCCCGGGCTACCTCTGGGTTGTACTCCCAAGTACGTACCAATCCGTTGGGGTTGTACAGCAACTACGTCTAATACATTTGTATTCCTTGCCTTCTTTTGTAACTTGTACCGTGCCGTTGTAGGTGACCTGTCCCACCTAAAGATTTTGCAAACAATTCGTTACCACAAATTTTACAAATATTATACCTTACCGAATTCTCATCATTGTTAGTCTTGAACTTTTTGCTGAAATCATTCCAGACTCCCGATATAGTAGCTCTTGTTCTTTTTGCACCCATGCTCTGGGTTATGGATGCACCCATTGAGCCAGCAGAAGATGGACCTAGCGACGCTTCTTGAAGAATTTAGACCCATTATTATGAATTAATGATATGTTTTGGGAAATAATGACAATCAAATTATGAGACTAATAGTTTCATTGAGATGAATGAATATGATATGTCTCACGGTGATAGATGACTTAAGATGGGTTCATATGGTTGATTATTCTCAAGCAATGTAAAGACTTCACATATGTGGATAAATCATGACCGAAACTTGGAGTTGAGATATACGCTGTTAAGCTTCAAGTGGATGCGTAAGGCAAAGGTATGACTAGCTAGGGCTAAGAATGTGTTCCTAATTTTTTACCGATCATGATGTTTGGTTGGAAGATCGGATTGCTAGTATAGGATGTCGTACTATTAAGAGGAGTCGCGACTAGTAGCTTGAACGTAACAAGCGTTGATAGCTCACTTGATTGCTCTAGCTCTCTCCATAGTATGAGGCTAATATTTTTTAATGTGATTTGAAAATGTTGTAGCTCATGCATAAATCCTTTTGTGACATGTGACAAGATGTTTGCGAATGTGTTTTGCAACATGTCGAAGTCCATGTTATTTCCCCTCTTTGATGCATGATGCTAATATTTTTGAATGTAAGTTGAAAATATTGTAGCTCATGCATAAGTCCTTTGTGACATGTGACTGGATATTTGCGAATGTGTTTTGCAACATGTCGAAGTCCATGTTATTTCCCCTCTTTGAGGCATGATGCTAATATTTTTAATGTGATTTAAAAATGTTGTAACTCATGCGTAAGTCCTTTATGACATGTGACTTGATGTTTGCGAATGTGTTTTGCAACATGTCGAAGTCCATGTTATTTCCCCTCTTTGAGGCATGATGCTAATATTTGAGATATGTCTCTCAAATGATTGTAGCTCATGAAAATATTGTTGCTTCATGTGACTTAAGTTTGAAAAGGTAATTTGAATTTGTTTTAAGTCCAGGTCATCTTCCTGGTGATGTGATTCCAAAAAATACTTGCGGATATGTTCCTTGATCTATTGGGAGTCATTTGTTAACTTTAAATGTGTATTTCTATAATTTTCAAAGTTTTTGTGCAAAGTGGCTGAGAAATATGCATTGTCTTCTAATCTTCAGAGCCTGACCTCAAGGTGGCAGTCTGACCGATTTTGTATATGCAGTCAAACAAGCCTAATTAATTTCACCCAGGCCAAAGGGCAATCCAACCGTGGAGCGGTTAGACCGGAGTATATAAGGTGGTTTGACCAGCCAGACCGGTTTGACCGGCATGCATGCGGCAGTCAGACCGGCATACGGGTAGCGGTCTGACCGGTCCGCGGAACTACCGTTCCTTCTCGTGGTATATATTTTTTTCAGAGAGTGACTTTTTTGATAGCAGTTTGACCGGTACCTTTGCAGTTTGACTGGACCTGGCGGTTAGACCGGTCCCTGTGTGGGCAGTCTGACCAGTTTTTCATTCTAACGGCTAGTTTTGTAGCCGTTGAGAGGACCGCGGTAGTACCGGCCATCCCAGGCGCGGGTGGGGGGCGGAGAAGAGGGGCGGCGCGGGTGGGGGCGGAGAAGAGGTGGCGCGTTGGTGGGGGGCTGAGAAGAGGCGCGCGGTGGGGCGGAGAAGAGGCGCGCGGTGGGGCGGAGAAGAGGCGCGCTGGTGGGGTGGGGGCGGAGAAGACCGGCGGTGCACGGGTGGGAGGAAGGAGAAGGGGTGGCGCGCTGGTGGGGTGGGGGGCGGAGAAGACCGGCGGCGCGCTGGTGGAGTGGGGGGCGGAGAAGACCGGCGGTGCGCGGGTGGGAGGAAGGAGAAGGGGCGGCGCGGGTGGGGGGTGGAAGGGGGGCCGAGTAGCGCGGGGGCTGGGGGAGAAGGAAAAGATCGAATCGGTACGGAGGGGAACTGTGTAATGGCAATGGTGGGTAATTTCTTCACAACTCCATGAGGAGGTACAAAAGTCCAAATCCTGGGGTACCTCTTGAGGAGCTCCACAAAAAACGTGGAGTTGGCCCCTAACTCCACTTTTTTCTCGGAGCGGAGTTTTAGGAGTTGGAGGTGTTTGGCAAGACAAAGCTAGAGCAGAGTTGCAAAATCTGGAGTGGAGCAGTCTCAAACAGGCCCTTAGAATTGGAGGAGCATAGCAGAGACATGGCTTTTGGAGAAGATTGAGGTGGCTTTAAAGGCTAGGCTTTTAGGAGTGCTTTTGAGGGCACTTTGTAAATCCATAAAAATCCAGCAATAAACATCATCTGAATCAATCTTGTTCTTGATTTGCTCGAAGAGTACTGGTGATTGCAGTTGGATCGGAGCTTACGACTACGTGCAAAGGTGTCGAATCGCTACCAGAAAACATAGGAAATACGGGTACTAGAAGGCGTTGAATTCTCGAAGGCACAAGTGATCGAGTGAGCAGTCGGACGCCGAGCAGTCGAAACCTTCATCAAAGTTTACGACTGGTAAGAGTTTACAACAGCTGAACGGTGAGTGTTAAGCAGTCGAAATCTTCATCGAGCACTAAGAGGTCCCAAAAAATAGAGACAATCATTTACTCCATCTAATTGCGATATTCGATCCTGTGTAGACTTAAAAGAGAGCCTATAGTGTGCATTCTATCTGTGATTGGACGCACAAAGATGCACTGAGAGGATGATTAGGTCTAAGTCATCATCTCAACAGCAACGGGAATATCGGATCCATCGAGGTGATTCTTCGCAGGTCAAGTCGTGATGATTCTATGAGCACTTCAGTGTTATAAAGGATCAGATTTTTTAGTAGTGGACAGTGTTCAACATGACGCCATGGGCCATGGTCTAAACTCGGAAAAAAGCTTGGATACAGGCCTGTAGCAGGCATACTCCAACGAGACCTATACCAAGGCAACAAGATACTCTCACTACATATGGCCGTAACTTCTCTTTTTGAGATCACGTGTGGCTGTAACTCGATGCATCCTGCACTCGTTCGCATGTATCAGGTGTCAGAGTAAGCTGCAGGGAGAGGTGCTTATCTGCAAAACGTACCGACAAAACCTGGTGTCTTTGGGCGGCAAGCTATCCTGAATTCTTGATTGAAACAAGTTAACGTCTGATCTCCAACCCATCTCGGCTTCTGCTTAAATTATTGCTCATGGTCGTGGATGGACGGTCCATAATTCCATGCCAATAATCATCCACAAGTCACAACAATGATTTGTTGTCCTCCAATCTCCAGCGCCTCCATCGGACCGATGACTTGACTAAGCTTCGTGCCATTCAGGACAGTTGCAGCACATGTCAGATCGCATCTCGCCCCTAGCTAGGCAGTACTAGTAAGCAGTAGTACGCGTCTAACTCCTACTCTCGTCAAAGCACACACGTGAAAAACCGAGAGACCTAAAAAGCAAAAGTTTCTTAGCTAGCGACAAGGATGACAGTTGCGCGTGCGTGACGAGTGAAAGGGAAGAAACCAACAAATAATGGGTGGATCGGAGAAAGAAAGAAAGAAAGCATTGGCTCATTGCTCCTCCACCACGGATGCGCAGTATGGTTCATCCCGGTCGAGCAGTTTGCACGGCGATCCACTTGAGTTTGTTGATGCCTTTTTGCTGGGCGATGTGTGGATCGCTCGTCGAAATTTATCCCAGTGCAGGCTGTATCCTTCTAGCTAATCGCCTTCATCGGCGGCGGCATGCATCATGTGACGTCCGTGCGAGCCGATCTATGTGAACTTGCAAGCTAAATTGTCGATGTCCAGGATCCCGTTATCTCGCAGGTTTCTTTCAGGGTCGTCCAAACCCCGAAGTGAGATTGAAGCAGATTTTCTTGTCTCCAGTACTGTTGATCAAAGATAGGCGTACGTACTCCTACTCCGACGTTTTGGTCTCGTTATCTACCAGCTCTGTGCCACGCTGTTTTGATCCTAAGAGCAAGTGCAAGACAGGAAGTACAGCTCGTGTTTTTCGTTGGCACCGTACGTTCAGACAAACGCGCGACAGCATCGTGCTTGTGTTGCACATGTTTTGCGTTGATGCAGACGCGCGCGCGGCCGCGCTGCTCAGCTCGGGCAGTGGTGCGTTCTGCCTCCGTTCATGTCATGCACCGCGCGCGCGCCCCGGCGGCGAGGACGGCGTGGGGGACGTGACAAAGCCAAGATGGATGGGACGGCAGAGCCGCGGCCATGCCGGTTTGCCGAGACGCGTGCTAACTCATCCACGGAGCCTGCGTTCTCCCGTCCGCCTGGCTCGGCTCGTGCAGTCGCGCGCGTAACTGGCACCGTTCTGACGCTGTCACGGCTCGCGCGCTCGGCCACGAAGCCGGTTTCCCTGTTCCCTTCTCCGCATTCCTCTCGTGTGACAGAGATCTAGAGCACTATGAAAATATAAGGGAATAGAGAGGATACTTTGAATTTCTACCACATCGACAGAAACACGAGAAGAATATGGAGAAGAAAACAGGAAGCCGTGTTCCTCGGCGACTGCGAGGCCGGCCGTCTTACGGTGCGGACGTTTGCCGCTCGAAACAGCCCGCCTCTTCGCCCGGGTCAATATATGGGCTGCGAGGGGCATGGGCCATAGGCAGCCGCTGCTAACATACGCAAACGTGGGCTGTTTGTTTAAAGCCGGCCCTTAGCACAACCTTCGGCCCAGCCCAAACCCGGGCTTCTGCTGAAGACAGGCAAGGAAGTGCTACGACGTTTGAAGCAAGACAAAAAACACAGAGAACAGACAGAAGTGAAACGGAACAAAGAAACAGAAAAGTCACTGTCTAGCTAACTAAAACACACTGATCGAACAAGGAACTCTAACCCACTCCTTTTTTCCCCCAATCCAATCGCTGCCTGGGAGGAGTCCACCACAAGACTGCGCGATCGTGTTATCCAAGCCTTGAAACCAGCCCGACACCTTCGGGCAGGGACCAAACACCCATTTTCTGAAGAATTTGTTAAAACAATATCAATGTTCTTGCCTGACATAGTAATATGGTAGTGCTATCTCTGCAAAGAGCCAATAATCACACGATCTCTGCCCGATTTTTCTTAAAATTTTGAGCTCATGTATATATGTAACAGGTTATGATTTGATCTGAGCCGAGTTACGCGGAAGTTTCTCCTGTACAGCCAATTCCTTTCTTTTCTCGTCATCTGTAGGTCTTCTTTTTTTACGAGCCGAGGAGGATGGAGACATGTGAGCCCCTCCACATGCATGTGGTCTTCGGCTCGGGAAAAGACCTTTCCCCTTTCTTATACTTTTTAGGTCGCCAAGTTATCATCATCTGCTCCTCCCTCGATGTACGCTTTACAATGATACTGCACATCTTGTCAAATACAGAGTCAATTATCTACAGTACAAGTATATTCGTGAGCAATCTTTCATGTCACCTAGATTAATCTTTGTTCTTGTTATGGATTCTCCATACTCTATTTTAGCTGTGGTTACATCTGGTCTAGGCTTTTCCTATGACCTCATTCATTCTTGCATGCAAGGCATCTCGTCGCATCGCATGGTCATTATTAACCAGGATAATTTTCTTCGTTTGTGTTTTGCTTCGCATCGCATGGTCATTCTTGCATGCAACACCTTCAGGATAGTTTTTTTCTTCTCAGTCCTATATATAGCTCCTAGGTGATTAGTTTTCTTCGTTTGTGTTTTGCTTTCTACTACTGCTTCATGCTTTATCCCTTAATTTGTTTTCCTTTGGATGATTCCTGGGGCAGTGCTGCAGCATAAAGTAGGAGCAAGAAGTCCAAATTAAGATTTGGTTTCATAATGTAGCTAGCTCCTCACTCTCTCCCGTCCCATGTCTTTGCCTCTCTAGCACTCGTGTGGGTTCTACACATGCTAAGAATGGAAGCGACTATAGATTGTAAATGCACAGAATTATATAAGTTCGCTCGAGATGAAAAATGTGCAGCTAATAACAATACATGGCCTTCGTCGATGCTCTCCTCTTTGCCAGCCAGTGGCGCCGATGCTCGGAATTAAGTACTTCAATGGAGTTGCACTTTATTAGTTGTCTCCCAACTGTACCAAGTGCTTGCTTTGGAAGCGAGCATTGATGATTTTAATACCCTCCTCTTAATTAAGCTTGGATTGATGCTTGCTCAAGGCAAGGAGACAGGATGATTTGGGGATGAAGGAAGGAAAGTATACAAAGATAATCCATATATATATTCCATATACGAGTTGAGGACTACCAGAGAGAGGAGGTAATTCATGCATGTGTAATCATCAGTTACTAATTTACTAGTAGTGGTAGTAGTATTGCCCAAGTAGAAGGCCCTACCTATATGAACACCACTTGGTCGGAATACACATACACTTTTGCTGCTTAGGTTATCTTGTTGCAAACTACTAGTTAACAGAAAAGAAGATAAGAAGCTTAAACCAGTCGGTCTACTGATATTGACACGCAGCTTTTGGAAGGTTAGTTTACTCTGCTGTTTCCTAAGAGGATCCTAATAGAACCTAAGAGAGATTTTACTGCACACAGAATCAATCCATTCCATTGGAATCTGCACTGGGGATCAGTATCTTACTAGTACTGTTCAGTGTTCACCACGGGAACTGTAACCAAAGGGCTGTGGGGGTACCAGTGAAACATTAGTGATATAGCATAGACACAATAGTAGGTATAGATTATCCCTTTCCACCATAAGAGATATAGACTGAGAGCTAGAGAGATGACCAACAGAGAAAGAAAGGACTAATAGAAATGAGTGGCCTCTGCCCTCTCGCACCCCTCTTAAGGTTTATATACATATGAATGGAATAGGATGGAAAATTCTCATTCTATCCCTTAATTTTTATAAAAAGTGAGGGTATATTGGTACATTTTTTATACTATCGGGCTTGTTACAAGGCCCAGTTGTTTAGGGCTGGGTCACTCCCACAACAGTACTCTCTTGACAGCAAATACGGAGATCCCGTAGGGCGAGCTGACATGACCATTTGGCCCAGTCCCTGTCCCCTAACAGTAAGCACAAAAGTCCCGATAGGTGAGCTGATGCAACTAGTAGCTTCAGCCCCCAAGACTGTGGATGTTGTAAACCTCCCGGAGCAGGGTTCTTCTTTCACTGATCATGACGTGGTCGTAGGATTCCTCGGCAGAGCTTGAGCCGCTACGTGGAAGTCATGCCCTAGACTTGGGCGGCACGTGGTTGGGCCGTGCCCTTCGAGGTGATGCCCACGAGGAGGGCGGCGAAGTCCCACGATGCAACCGTAACCACCCTGTCAAGGTCGAGCATCTGACACGGGCAACGCGTAGAGGTGGAGTCGCGGGTCGAGCAGCCCCTTTGAGGCGATGCATACGAGGAGGACAGTGAGGTCCCCCATGCAGTCGTAGCCGCCCGTTGAGGTCGAGCCTCTGACGCAGGTGACGCGTAGAGGCGAAGTCGTGGGTCGGGCCACCCCTCCGAGGCGATATCTACGATGAGGGCGGCGAGGTCCCCAACGCAGTCGTAGCCGCCCCGTCGAGGTCGAGCCTTCAACGCGAGCGGCGCGCAAAGATGGAGTCGTGGATCGGGCGACCCCTCCAAGGTGATACCTACAAGAAAGGTGGGGAAGTCCCTAATGCAGTCGTAGCCGCCACGTCGAGGTCCCGACCCCGAGGGGGTCGGAGGGGCATCGACAAACTGACAACGAGGAGTTAGTGCTAACTATTGGCTCTCTATAGACAGTACCAACTATTGTAGCATGAACACAACAATGGGTATAAGGTACCCCTTCCCTCTTGGGGGATATGGACTGAGAGTTAGAGACGATCGATAGAGAGAGAGAAAGGGCTGGTAGAAATGAGTGGTCTCTACTGTCTCGCACCCTTCTTAAGGGTTTTATATATATATATATATATATATATATATATATATATATATATATATATATATATATATATATATATATATATATATATATATATATATATATATATATATATATATATATATATATATGAATGGAATATGATAATAAATTCTTATTCTACCCTATAATAATTACAAAAGATAAAAATATATTGATATATTTCTTTATACTATGGACTTGCTAAAAGATCCAATCATTTAGGACTGAGCCACCCCACAACAATTAGTACCCTCAAGCAGTATCTACACTAATTTGTAAGTTAGGTATTGGGGTAGCCTTGCACTGCCTCCACAGACCATTGTTATTGACATGATGCTGGTTTGGATTCTCCATCTTTTTTGCCACTGGTGACAGCCGACCTAAAACATTATCCATGGCAGACAAGCCAATGCTACTGAATTATCCTGAAGGTGTTTGTCACGTCATAATGCAAAAATATGTGTACTATCATAATGCTATTGATGATAATCACCATCTCTTATATAACATAATTATATTAAATTATAAGTATCTCGAAGGTGTTTGTCCATTATATGATGGATTCTTTTAGGTTGTCTTTTGGCTTTTAGTTTAAAAGTTTGAATTTTATTTGTTCACAAGAGACAGTATGAAGAGAAATACTCATATGCAATTTTAATGGATATAGATAAATCTAGATAGTGTCTACTACAATTAATTTATAAATTTTATTTAAGAAACTCTATGTAAAAACTAGTTAAGTATAGAAAACTAAATAATAGACAAAAAGAACGCACTACGCTTCGTTTTATACATATCCTAAACAAATGATCGTGGCGTACGCCAATACTCTGTTGATCCACACATAAAGTAGCAGGGAGAAGAATGTCCGTACAGATATCGTGCGGTTGCAGATGATGCACAGAGCCGTCCGGCAGTAGGGGCCTGGTGGCCTTTTGAGCCTCAGTAGGCCACGCCTACCTCCTCGCACCCTCCACACAGTCCGCCAGTCGCTCACCTCGGATCCTCCGCACAGTCGCTCACAGTGATAACTGATAAGCATCTTCCTTCTTCCCCGTCACAACAAACAGAAGAATGCTTCCTTGAATTCTCCCTTGGAAGCAAAGAGAGTTCGGACCCTTTTGCTTGCTACCCATGCTTAAGCCTGCATCCACAGGCCGCTGCTCATCATCTACTGATCCTAAATTCCTAATCATCAAATACTAACACATACATCCATCATACATGTAGAGCAGTATAGCAATAGAGGGGCTAAATAGTACCTTCAGATTTTTCCCTTAAGTGTTCGCCGATCCTTCACTCTAATATCTACTAAACTATAAAGATCAGTATTAAAAACCAACACCAAAGCACACAACTCAAGAAACTAAAATCCAAATATCTCAGGGCTCTGACGGTTAGATGGCTACTAGGGGAAGTCTAACCGGTGCCTGGCAGTCTGACCTCCGGCTAGACGCCAGTTTGAACGGAGGGGGGTGGCCAGGCCGCTCCCCTATTCTAGAACTAAAAAACAGCCTGAATCGATGTAACTTTTAATGCAACGTCTAAAATCAAAATGATATGAGATTTTGCACACACCTTAGTTAAGATCTTATAAACCTATTCTAACTAATGATCACAAGAATGCATATAAAAGTTCAGACCTTTCTCTAGAACGAGTTAAATTGCATCAAAATCGGACAAAAACTGAAAACGGTAATATAAGGATGGCCTAGATGGCTCTAAATATATTCCTACATATCATAGCAAGTAAGAACTTCTAACAATTTGAGGCAAAAATACATGGAACAAAAAAAATCTCCTGAGAATGTTAAATTCAAGCAAAACCAGGCAACTTCATAAACTTGCCAAAACAGATACCTAGATGGATGAGGATTGATTTACATAAAATATCACCATCACTTACTCATCCTTGACATCCAGCAAGATCAAAAAGGAGAAAGAGAAGATCAAAACCAACTAGAGGGATCCATGAGAAATGAATAAAATTGATGTATTGCTACTTGAGAATAAAGGTTTTACAGTCGCTCAACATACAGGACAAGAGAGCACAGCACAATACTCACACTTTTCAAATCTTAACGTTAGAGTATTTGGCTTCAATGAAAAAAGTTAGATTGATTGGATAGTTAACTAGCAAATCTTCATCCCACCACATTAAATAGATAGACAATCAGCACCTATCTAATAATAATAGATACTATCCACTAACACAAAATGGGAGAAACCCATTAACTCCACACAACACGGGTTTTATTCACACACTACACTCATACACGCATATGAGCTTTAATCCGCTAAGTCCTTAGCTTTCAATCCAACTTTATCTTCTCAGTTTCTTCTTGATTTAAATTGCTTTTACAAGCGCCATGATTTTAATCTAAAATAGTTTCTGATATTTTGGTCAACTTAATAAAATACTCTTTCTTGACTTAGTCTTCTTCCCCTGCAAGCAATCACCATTCTTGCCATATGTGATATGTAGGTGCCTTATTGGCTTGCCACGCGTCGGTAAGTCTATCATGTTCTGGTTTCACCGGACCACACATCATTTGAACCTATCAATCCATATGGTGCAACCCATTGAATCTTCCCTTCAACATTTTTCATCTTTCTTGTGTCATACTTGAGCTTGGCCATCTCACCTGGCATCATTGATCGTTCTGGGTCTCGGCTCCTCAATGAGCGTAGCCTCGATCCTAGCTACTGATCATGGTTGACTCCAAACCTCTCTGCACATTTAAAGATAAAGAAATCATTTTTAGGCACAAGTTCTTCACATTTGATCCACGTTAGCTGAAATATGCATCATGCCAACCCAAACCAAGCTAAGACCAAAAGAATCTAAATCCCAATTTTTAGCCGAATCAACATAGTCGGCCAATCAGACCGCTGACGTCAAGCTGGTCAGACTGTTGGCGTCGGCCAGTCGACCGCCTCCTCTGATCGATGAGACTGCTAAATCTATAATCTGTTATAAAAAAATTACAAATTTATAAAATTTAAATTTTAACTTCTCTAATTCAATAATAATTCATGGTAATAAAGCTCTATGCCTCTATTCCTCCTCCCGTGGTCCTTGACATGCAAGGTGCTGTACTAGAAATGGATAAATTCCTCCACACTGCCAGTTACCTGACATGCGCCATGATGCCCATCAGAGGCTGATTGGTCCCTGCACAAAGGCCACACAAAACTTCCCTTCTTTCCACGAGCTGCTTTTCTTCCATTGTCCATTCCTTTTGCTTTTCTTAGGCTTGGCTTTGGCTACGCTGCAAAGAGTTTCTGATTTTGGCTTCAGACTTCCAGTTTTTTAATTTTAGTTTTTAAATTTTTTCTCTTTATTTTTTTATATTATTCACGATGATATAATATATTTTATTTTTAAAATTTAATTATACTGAAAAGGCTACCAACATCTATAAAAAACCGTTACAATGCAAAATAAATCAAAAACTCAGACTTAGACTGTTATGTGCGCAGCTACTGTAGCACGAGGATACTGTTTATCATGGTACTGCAGCACACGGTTACTGTTCACCATGGTACTATAACGCAGGGTACTATAGCGCCACGTGTATTAGGCATGATTTGTTATTTAGGAATCTATCTATTAGGTGCTTGGTATTATCTATTAGTTAGGCAAGTTGTTATTATATTGGATTGTTAGAGATAAGTTTTCTTATAGATTATTTCTTAGGAATTAAGTCGGGACATCCTATAAAAGGGATAGCATATATCCATTATCAATCAAGTAAAGATAAATAAACAAATCTTTAGTCACTAAAGTCTAGTTGTGGTCATTTTCTTGACCGGCTATTCTAAATCTATTCCCCCTAATCGGTGCCCTCCTTCACCTAGCACCGTTCTACGTCAAATCGTCGCCGTCCGACCTCCCTCCAACAGATAATTGCTCTATTGTTGTGCTAGACTATAACAATTGGTATCAAAACCAACATAATGGCTTATGTCATTGAGTTATCCCTACTTGATAACCTAATAGAACAGATGATAATGATGTTGAAGATCAGGCGCACACATAACATATAGTTGGGCTTTTTTATGGCTTATAGCTTTCTTGCATTATAGTTAATTTATTTTACACTGTAGCTGTTGATGGTTTTTGGCGTAATTAAATTTAAAAAAATAAAAATAGATTAACCTATTATAGATAATGCAAAAGAATACGTAAAAATCTAAAAAACCAAGAAACAAAATAAAAAAATTAACAATCAAAGTTAAAAACTGACCAAAATGAAGGAGACCTGAACAGTCCAAATGAGCGGTGAATCATTCCCTCCTCTCCTACGCTGCACTGCACTAACGCTAGTCTTTGGGTGGATCACGTGGGCAGCTACAGTGTTTGCATGGGAGTGGGAAGCCACTCTTTTGAGGTGTCCCAGACATGATTCTGGGATTATTTTTTGTACCAATCTTGCAGCCTTCCCCTCCCACCAACTATTGAAGGCTCCCTATCATCCATCTCTCCTAGCTTTGCTTATTTCTATACCAGTGTGGCAGCCTTTCCCGCGGCACTCCTTTTGTTCCTCCAAACTTTTCCTCGTAGTTTTCTCCTCGCTCCACATTGCCACCACCAAATCAGCTGAAATCTCACTTTTGATTCAGTGGCTGGCTTTAAGTAGAGGCAGCCAAGCCATCTCTCTTCTTCTTGTAGGTTCTTGAGTTCTTGGCATGCGGCAATCGCCAGTGATCTCCCATTAGAAGAGGTAAAGCAAGCGAAATAGACTGTTGCTAGTTTCTGCCTTCAATTCTGGGAGTACTGCAGAGTGCTGGTGCTAAAGCCTGAAGGTATAGCTAGTCTCTTTAGCCTGCAATGTACATTCTGCTGAATGACGAGTTGCTTGGATAGTCTTTCTTCTGTTTATCCTGTTGTTTCTCCTGCTTTCTCCATTGCTTTTCAGCTTTCTTGGTTGATCACTGGTAAGGAATAGAAGAGCTACCTGCCGTACTGAATATGCTGGAAAAAAGTTGCTATGCCAGTGTACAACTAAAACCTCACTAGTTTTTCTCATGTGATTCTTGATTCTTCGGTTCTTCCTGAACTTCCCATCATTGGTCATAGAGTAGCTAGCCACCGTTCCAAAAAAGTCAGCATTCAGTTCTAGCATGCCCATGAAATTGTCGCCGTTCCACACTTCGCATCTACCCATTTCTTAACTAGTATAATACATGGCGTGCAGGGAGACGTCCTGATTGCATACGACGACCGAGAAGTGGGCAACCATGAGCGGGTTTGGGCAGAGGTCGAGGCCGTGGTCAGGGGACCCCACGCCGACGCCGTCGGAGCCAGCCGCAGCGGTTGCCGCCGCCGCGGACGCGAGGGGCGAGGCGTCGACGCTCAAGGACTTCGGCACGTCGATGGACGCCATCTCCTTCGGGTTCGCGGCCACGGCCATCCTCATCTCCATGTTCCTCCTCATGGCCATCTTCGAGCACCTCATCAAGCCCCGGGCCTTCCGGCCGGACGACTCCCCAGACGGCACGCCCCACCCCTCCCGCCGCCGGCACAACCGCTCTCCCGGCAAGCTCCGGAGCCCGCCCATGGTACGTACTACCAGCCAAACGTGGCAACTAACAACGCAACTCACCGATTCTTGTGCCATGCAATGTGGATCGATGGGATGTTGGTTCATGTATGTTTCAGGTGGAGTCGGTGCTGCAGGCGGCGGACCTCTCGGTGCTGATGCCGGGGCAGCGGTACCCGACATACCTGGCGCAGCCGGCGCCGCTGCCGCCGTCCTGGCCCAGGGAAGGGGTGCACTGGCCGCCGCACGACCACCACCGCTCCTACATGCCACCCTGACAATATAATCTCTGCAACGACGAAACATGTGCTATCGATCCGATCGGGCTGTGGATTCCTTGTATAGCGGAAGGGTTGTAAATGCAGGAGACTGACTTGGATATCGACGTAGTGTCCTGGCTGCCCGGTCGTTCTCGTTCTTATGTATATTGCATTGCATGGTCTTTTCTGGTGTAATTCCGCGAGTGGTTCGGACCCAACAGCCCAACCGGTACAGTACTTGGCAAGAATAGGCAGCGTTCACTAGCAAAATCGTACGGTACGGTTGGGCCTTGAAGTGACGGCCCAAAACTACCCTCTGATCCATCCCTAGCCTGTCGTGCTTTTGAACGAGCTGCGGGCATTGAGCTGCCATGAAAGAGACGCTGCAACGAAACACTTTGAGCAACTCCAGTGAAAGCGCAAAGCAGGACCCTATTTTTCATTTGAGGGCTCCTCTATTTTTGAGGCCACTTTTACAAGATTGCACTCAGTGAGAGCCCTCAAAACAGGGCCTACTTCTCAATTCCTCTATTTCCTCACACACTATATGCATATGTATGGGACAAAAGCACAATACACAATAAAATATTTATGATTTCACAATGAGGACAATATTTAAATATATGAATTCAAATACGAATATTCAAATTTAAATTCAAATTTGTTCAATTTAAATTGAAAGCACAAAGTTCATCACATAACATTCAAATTTGTTCCGAATTCAAATATGAATTCAAATACGAATTCAAATACGAATATTCAAATTTAAATTCAAATTTATTCCGAATTTAAATTGAAAGCACAAATATGAATTCAAATACAAATATTCAAATTTAAATTCAAATTTGTTCCGAATTTAAATTGAAAGCACAAAGTTCATCACATAATATTCAAATTTAAATTCAAATTTGTTCTGAATTCAAATACGAATATTCAAATTTAAATTCAAATTTATTCTGAATTTAAATTGAAAGCACAAAGTTCATCACATAACATTCAAATTTAAATTCAAATTTGTTCCGAATTCAAATACGAATTCAAATACGAATATTCAAATTTGTTCTGAATTTAAATTGAAAGCACAAAGTTCATCACATAACATTCAAATTTAAATTCAAATTTGTTCCGAATTCAAATATGAATTCAAATACGAATATTCAAATACGAATATTCAAATTTGTTCCGAATTTAAATTGAAAGCACAAATATTCCACAAAAAACGAGAAAGCTGAAAAATGAGAGCCGGAGTAGGGGGCCCCTAGGAATGAGGGCTTGGAGGCCTCATTTGAGAGGCCTCCTATTTTTGAGAGCCAAGTAGGGGCCCTGTTGGAGTTCAGTTTTTTGCTCTGGCTCTCAAATATGAGGTTTGAGGGCTCAAGTAGGGGCCCTGCTGGAGTTGCTCTTACGCCATCTTAGGAATACTACTCATCGGGTTAAGATGATTTGTATCTAGTTTTTTAAATTTAAAAATTACGTTACAAAAAAATTCTAAATGAATTCTACTAGGATTAAAACTTCTACTCCTCTTTAAATTAGAATTCTTACTCTAAATTAGATAATTGGTAAGATGGACTATATAAACCATGGGGTGACCGTAGAGAGGAACTAAGCAATCAAGCCTATTCGTCCAAAGCAGAGAACACACCAGATGATTGGAGGCTAAGATATTATGTAGCACTAGATTTTTGTATATAGCAAGAATCCAACGATCCTAAAAGTTCAAGATGGTTATAATAGAGTGACAATCACTTGTATTCTTTTGTAGTTGTGCTTAAGTAATTTGCAGTCGACTTCACTGAACCATTTCTCTCTCATCATGGTTACTTTAACATCATTATTTTGGTTCTCTCTACGAGATTCATCTTCTTCGTTCTTAATACCGTGCACACTGTGTTGTACCTCACAAATTCTGATTTGATCCGAGGTTGCTGCAAATAAGAAGTGGTATCAGAGCAAAGGTGGGTTAAACTAATTTGTGAGAAGGTCAGCAAAATGTCAAGTGGCACAAAATAAAGATCAATGTTGATGATGTAAAATCAAGTAGCGAAAATTAACAGCGAAGGAAATTTTAGTGTGTGGTAATGCGTGGTGACGGATGCCCTTGTCCAGCAGGAGTTAATCAATGCTCTTGAAGGGGACATACTAGAAAAGACGCTCGATGAAGACTGGAAGGTAATGGAGCGGAAGGTTATCGGTACAATATGTCTATATCTCTCCAATAAGGTAAAGTACTCGATGATCAAGGAGAATTCGTCGAAGAAATTATGGAAGGATTTAGAAGAATTGTATATGGCAAAGACACTAATAAACCAGTGGGTGCTGAAACGATAAGTGTACAAGTTACGCACGAAGGAAGATACACAGTTTTCTAACCATCTCAATGTCTTTAATAAGATTATCACACAGCTAACTAGTATGGATAAGAAAATTGAGGAGAACAATGAGGTCGTCATACAAGCATCATCTCTACCACCATCATGGAAACAATTGGTGATGAATATTCTCATCAAAAAACACTCTCAACTTCAATGAGTTAGATGCGTATATATTGAAGGTAGAGTCCTTGAAAAAAATCATAAGAATCTTCATCCTCATGTGATCAAGCATTGTTTGCAGTACATATTGCAACACAAGCAAAGGTCATGGGAAGAAGAAGAGTAAGACTAATGGCACACATATATGCTATCTATGTGACGGGAAATGTCACATGATAAAAGATTGTCTGACTTTGAAGCAAATGAAGAGTGCATTGTCATTGTGTAGCACCCTAAAAGATAGGATCTCCAATAACTCTCTCCCACCTCTTATTTTTCTCTCCCATCTCTTATTCTCTCTCCCACTCTTATTTTTCTCTCTCTTCTCTCCCTCCGTCTGGTGTGCGGTGCACGATGAGCAGCACGCGAGCGGCGGTGGCGGTGGCGCATGGCAGCGGCGCCGACGACGGCAGTCTTTGGCGGCGGCGTGGCTGAACACCATTTGCACAGCCGAAACGAGGTTTCATGTGGCCGAATGTCGTTTGCACGACCGAACCACAGTTCGTGTGGCCGAACGACAATTCGCGTGGCCGAACGGTGTTCCGCGTCGCCAAGCGGCTGTTCGCCCAGCCGCATAGATTCTTTTTAGCCAAGCTTATTGTCCATCATTTTTATCAATTCTAATTGAGCCGGACCTAATACACCTCCGTTCCATTGTGTAGGTTTGCATGCAGCTGGTGAAGGAGCGGTTGGGCGATTACGCATTCCAGACCTTCATGCAGCTTGTCTGTCGAGCATGCTCAAAGCAAGTACCTCACGGCCGTGACCTGTCCAATTCGCATATCACATATTTTCAGCTTACTTGTCACCTTGTCATTGAGTATAATTATCACACTACTCATGCTTGCCTGACTATTATCATATCATTAAAATTATCTGGCTAATATCATATCATTAAAGTTACACGCCTGATATCATATCATTAAAGTTATCTGTCTGATATCATATCACTAAAGTTACCTGAATAATATCATATCACTAAAGTTAACTGTCTCAAATCATATCACTAAGTTACCTAACTAATATCGTATTACTAAAGTTACCTAGCTAATATCATATCACTAAAGTTACCTAGCTAATATCATATCACTAAAGTTACCTAACTAATATCATATCACTAAAGTTACCTGGCTGATATCGTATCACTAAAGTTACCTGGCTGATATCGAATCACTAAAGTTACCTGGCTAACACTGTATCATTAAAGTTACCTGTCTGATATCATATCACTAAAGTTACCTGTCTAATATCATATCATTAACGTTACCTGTCTGATATCATATCATTAAAGTTACATGTTTGATATCATATCATTAAAGTTACCTGGCTAATATCATATCACTAATGTTACCTGGCTATTGGCATTTTACTAAACCTTACCTAATTATTATCACATCACCAATGCTTGCCTGGTTGTTATCGTATACTAATACTTGCCTCGTTATAGATTTTTAATACTGTATTCATACCATGATGTTTTAAGTTATCTTGTTTCACATGCTTTTATGTTTATTAGCATGCTAAGTTAAAATGTTCTAGAATTCATGTTTTTTATTAGTGTTTTAGAATTCATGCTTAAATCGTTAATGGGGGTAGCATATGAACATGTTTTAACATAGGTTCAAATTATTGGCACTTTTTTGACATTAGGACTGCTATGTTTTAGGTTCTTAATATAATGGTCCGTTAATTGTATGATGTTGTTTTGAGTCATGAAGGATATATGTATCAAACCTATTAATATGACTAATAATCACTTATCACATAATAAAACTAGAATCGTTGATAACCTTGTGTGAGCTATATTATAATAACTCTTTAGGATAACTCCCATATCGCTATCACCACATCATCATTCCACATCGCCCTTATATCAGGAATTATGTCTCTCTATTTTCAATCTTAGTAAACCCTTTCACTTCTCATAACTTTATCTTAGCATTTCCTTAGTTCCCTTAAATTCATACCATATAACATGTTAACAATATAACGGTTATTTAGCCTGTGGTTATCTACATATATGAGAGATTTTCACCCACCTGGTAATGTACGAGGGGGGAGTTACACCCTGTTTGCGGTTATACAGTCGAGGACAGTGTTGTGTCTGACTATTCTTATATAATCGGGTATGTGGGAAGTGATCACCAGTGCCATTACCGTAACTTGCTAAATAACAATTATACTTATTGACAAGATAACAATTACCTGGCTTGGGTTCATCCACATATAGGGGAGATTACCACCCACCTGGTAACGTATGGGGGCCACACACTCTCGTTACTCAGGATATTACACCTCGTCGGCGGTTATACAGTTGAGGACAGTGATGTGCCTGACTATTCTCATATAACCGGGTATGTGGGAAGTGATCGCCGGTACCATTGTAATAACTTGCTAAATAACAATTACCTTTAATTCCATTGATCCTGTCACCTCTATCTCTAACATTTATCAGTGTTTCCGGTAACCTGGTTTTATTGCAATTAACCTGTGTAAATTACTTACTTACATTACATGTCCTTTACTTACCGTGATGCGACCGTTATTAGGTACTTGCTGAGATTTCGAAATCTCACACTTCTCTTTTCATTCTCAGGTAAAAGGCCAGTAGAGTGATAGCATCATGCATGGGTGGGAGCACTCGAGTTTTCAGCACCGTGGCTTGCCACTATTTTGTTGTTTCCTTTGCTCTTATTTGGTTAGAAGTGGACCGGTCTCATATTTGAAACATTTATTTCAGTTTCCATTGGTTCTCTCTTAAACTTTAAATTTCTTTGTGATTTTCAATATTGTTTTTATTTATTTCTTACTTTGGCGATGATGTTCCATAGTAATATCTCATATTGGTATGTGGGGTGCTACACAGAGGCAGCAGTAAAGAATGATTTTGACGTACTAATCATCAGTCAATCATGTAATTCTCATGGATGGATATTAGATTCAGGTCATTACTTCCATATATGTTTAGTGAGGGAGATGTTTGACGAAAGATCACTACGTTGGGCACATGTAACTACTCACTTAGCAGATTGCAAAGAGTATGCAATTACTAAGGTGGTAACGGTTATATTGAAGATATATGATGGAGCACATAGCATATTGACATGAGTTCGGTATGTTCCCGGCTTAAAGAAAAATATAATATCTATGAGGTTGATTGAACTCAAATGTTGTGATGTATCATTTTGAGGTGGAGTCATGTGAGTTACTTGTAAATGGCAGATAATCATGAAAAGTATATGGAGCAATGAACGATATCGATTGATGGATACACCTAATGGAAGGGAAGCCAATGGGTGGTCTGATAAAAATCCTGGCCAGGAGAAGGAAATCATGGTATCAACGGTGGGGACTCTGATCTCATTTGAAATTATATGTGAAACTGCAAAGACGGTTGTAAAATCTAACAGACGTTGTTATTTTAGTTCTTTCTACAAGATTCAATTTCTTCATTCTTGATACCGTGAATGTTTATTTCGTATCTTATAAACTCTGATCCGATCTAATAACTGCTACATATAAAAAAGATGTATTAGTAGAACAGCTAGCCTTGAAATTTGAGAGTGAACAAACTAACGGTCGACGGTTGGCACCAGAAAGCAGGGACGCTATGGTGTGCCCTGCCCGACAGATGACTAGCGATCACAGGAGAAATTTGCGCCGGGTGTCACCTCCCAGGTCAACACAGGGCTGAAAGTAATCAAAGCAACATGGTCCAAGAGACTTGAGCCTCCCTTGCAATGCGAACGTCTGTCCCGTTAGAACCACAGGACTAGAAGAACAAATACGGGAACACGTACCGGTACTGATGCAAATTGACCGTTCTCGATCTCGGGCTGAGCACGGTTTTTTTTCCGTGATGGCTTTTACTCGCCATGTCCAGTCCAACTGACTGCAGTCACGGCACGCTCAAGAATAGTGCATGCACACCTTGCCTATATGAGTATGCAGCATGTGCAGTAATACTACAGTACTACTCCCAAGTCAACGAGAGCATGCGGTTGTGCGATACAAACACCCATTTTCTCCGGTTTTCGACGCTTCTCGTGCAACATATGGCACCACCGAATAATGCATGCTGTCTCCTGGCACTAACCAATTAACCATTCATGGTTAACATGAGTAACAGTTTAATACTAGATCTACTTAAGCAGAACCACCAGTGACCAGACTACAAGCTCGTTGGATCACCGACAGATACGCCTGATAAGTTGGTAGCACATCATGTCCACAGGGGCGGATCCAATGTAGAGGGAGTGAGGGCCCAGGCCGTCACTCAATTCGCAGAAATCCAGGTATATATATTTTAAGATTTAATCTTTAGTGCTTCTCACTCAGCCTAACTAAAAGGCCCTCACTCATGCTAAAATTATGAATGAGAACAATTCAACATACTATGTGTATTGTTGTGCCCCCTCTCAAATTTTATCCTGGATCCGCCCCTGCATGTCCAGGCTCCAGATGCATCCGATTCCCCTAGAGCCGAATTATTAAACCTGGGTACGTGTTGTGCTGTGGTGGTCTCAGGTCAAATTGGACGCTTCCACAGGGCCCTGTCATGGGGAGGGCCTCAGGAAAAACTCTCTTGATCCAACGTTAATTTAATGGAATCAACGATGGGAAGAAAGACCTCACCTTCCTCGGAGAAAAGGGCTTCCCCACCCAACGCCCATGATTTTCGTTCGAAAGCCAACACCATAACAAGGACGCATTTGGAATCGTAATGACCTCAATTTCCCACTCTGGGACAGAGCAAGCAGAGCAGCCGTTGTCGGCTGATCTCACACCACGCGCTCCAGTCTCCACTGCAGCCACGTACTGACGCACCGAGCACGTCTACTCCACTTCCCGCACGACTACAAAATCCAACCCTGAAAACCCCACGCCAAACAACTCCACGGCCCCGCTCCCAAGAAGTTTCAGAGTAAATCGGCTGGAGAGATAAATGGCTACCGCAACCTCGCCTCCTCCCCTCCAGTGGCCAGCGGGGGGCTGCCGGCCCCGACCTGCGCGGTGGTGGAGGGCAGGTGGGAGGGGGTGGGCGTCGGGGCAGCAACCCTGGTGAGGAACTTCTTCTTTGCCTCCCAGAGGTTCAGGGCCGTGGAGAGGAGCAAGTCGACTAATGGCCACCACGATCATAGTGAGTGTTGAAACTAATCTTATTATGTTGTTGTTAGTGGTCGTATATCGAGTACTCGATGTATTTGAGTACTGTGTAGTCGTGTCGAGTACTAGTGTGTTGAGTACCGTGTGGTCGTACTCGTGCGTTGAGTACTACATGGTCGTAGTCGTAAGTCAAACTACACAGTGGTCGTAGTCGTAAGTCAAACTGTACAGTGGTCGTAGTCGTAAGTCGATGCAATCGGTACTCAGAGGAGTAGCAGTAGTCATGCTACAGTGGTCGTAGAACAGTAGTCGTGCTATAGTGGTGGTAGCACAGTAGTCGTAGAAGTCGCAGTCGTAAGTTAAGCTGTATTGTGGTCGATGGTCGGTACTCACATACTATAGTATCCCAGTCGTGCTCGAAGACTGGTAGTACCGTCTGTGTGAGCAGTACTACAGAAGATGCTAGTCGACAAGCCATGGTCGGTGAAGTGGTCGAAGGCACTGTGGTCGAAGCAATCGTGGTCGTGAGGCATGGTTGAGAAGGATTCGTCAATGGATCCAAAGCAGAACCCGAAGGATTATGTGCAGTCGTAGACCGAGCTGGATAGCAGTTAGTCTACGCGTAACTGGTCATGTCCACTAAACCGAGTGTGATGGTTAGTGGAGCAAGTCGTATGGGTAGTGGAGAGTGTGCGAGTCATGAGGATCATGGCCAGAAGAGTTGGGTAGTTTTAGCCTGTACACTTGTAATCAGAGTCTACAGATAGATGAGAAAATAGAAAAGCGGTAGCAGATTGATGCAGTGCAAATATCTAGTGTGTCTTGAGTTGAGCAGAGGTGTTCATGTGAGTTTTGACCACTGTGTGTGTGTGTCTGGTTTCGTCCCTAGCCTAACAATTGGTATCAAAGTCTGGAGTTTCCCGTGTGTCGGAGAGGAAGACTCGGTGATTCTTGTGAGTCAAGAAGATGCCGAGAGAAGGAAGAAGTGTGTTTCCGTTAGCGGTTCACAGCCTGTTATGAGGTGATTCGTCCACCTCCAACTCGCAAGTGGCCGTGAAGAGGGAGGGCGCGGTGACGTTGTTGTACCCGCAGCTCACCCAGATGAACTATACCATCTAGGCGATGAAGATGCGGGTGGCGCTTCAGGTTCAGAACGTGTGGGAAGCAATCGAACCTGGTGCCACCAAGTACCAGAAGGATCGAATGGCGCTATATGCCATCTACCAATCTATGTCGGAGGTTATGTCTTCCCTTGCCGGGAAGGACATGGCCAGGTCGGCATGGGACGCGATCAAGATGGCGCGTATAGGGCACAAGCGTGTGCGCGAAGCCAAACTGCAATCCCTCAAGAGAGACTTCGAAGGGCTGAAGATAGAGGAAAGGGAGTCCGTTGAAGACTTCACCGATTGGGTGATGTCGGTCAACTTTGGCATCCGAGCGTTCAGCGACACCATGGTAGATGAAATTGCCATTGTTCGTAGGTTTCTTCGGGTTGCCCCCATCGCGCTACATGTAGCTCATGACCGCTATCGAGTAGTGCATGGACTTGAAGACCCTCACAATCGAAGACCTCATCAGGCGGTACAAGGCCTATGGCGAGGGTGTCGAAATCGATGCAAAACGGAGCGAGCATCTGTTGCTCACGCTCGCACAGTGGTAGACCCTCGACAAGAAAAGAATGAAGGGTTAGGCAGCGGCGCGAGGAAGAACCATGATCGTGGCGATGGCCGTTTCAAAGATGGTCGTGGTCATAGAGACAAACATGAGGACGATGACACGATGAGGCTGACAATGACTCGCAGACCAGTGAGCAGAGGTCCAACAAGAAGAAAGTGAAGTGCTACAACTGTGGCATACGAGGCCACTTTGCCAGCCAAAGAAGGCGGAGGTGCATCTCGTGATGGCTGACACTGATGACGAACCAGTGCTGCTCTAAAGGTCGGAGTGGAGGTACATAAGAATAATGGCAATAAGATGAAGGGGTGATTATTGAAACTAATCTTGTTGTGTTATTGTTAGTGGTCGTATGTCGAGTACTCGGTGTGTTCGAGTACTGTGTAGTCGTGTCGAGTACTCGTATGTTGAGTACTGTGTGGTCGTACTCGTGTGTTGAGTACTGCGTGGTCGTAGCCGTAAGTCGAACTGCGTAGTGGTCATAGTCGTAAGTCGATGCAGTAGTCAAGCTACAGTGGTCGTAGAACAATAGTCGTGCTATAGTGGTGGTTGCACAGTAGTCGTAGAAGTCGCAGTCGTAAGTCAAGCTGTATTGTGGTCGATGGTCGGTACTCATATACCATAGTATCCCGGTCGTGCTTGAAGACTGGTAGTACCGTCTGTGTGAGCAGTACTACAGAAGATGCTAGTTGACAAGTCATGGTCGGTGAAGTGGTCGAAAGCACTATGGTCGAAGCAATCGTGGTCGTGAGGCATGGTTGAGAAGGATTCGTCAATGGACCCGAAACAGAATACGAAGGATTGTATGCAGTCGTAGACCAAGCCAAATAGCAGTTAGTTTGTACGTAGCTGGTCATGTCCACTAAACCGAGTGTGATAGTTAGTGGAGCAAGTCGTACGGGTAGTGTGGAGTGTGCGAATCATGGGGATCGTGGCCGGAAGAATCGGGTAGTTTTAGTCTGTACACTTGTAATCAGAGTCTATAAATAGATAAAAAAATGGAAAAGCGGTAGCGAATTGACACAGGGCAAATCTTTAGTGTGTCTTGAGTTGAGCAGAGGTGTCTGTGTGAGTTTCGACCACTTCGTGTGAGTTTCGACCACTGTATGTGTACATCTAATTCCATCCTTAGGTCAACAGTAAGGAGGGCATTCTCCTCAAACAGGTAGTCCTTCTGTCCTTCAACTTCGCGGAAGGGTACTGGAGGATACATGACGGTATGGATGGCGACGCAGCTGAGCAGCAGGAGCAGGTGTTCAAGGAGGAAGTGCGGAAGAAGGGAGTAGAGCAGGTGGAGGAGGAAGCTGCGAGCGCGCAGGAGATCAGGAGGACGAAGAAGAGGGGTCACGTCTCGAAGGCGTGCAAGAAGCTCCTTGGATTCTACTAGCATGTTACAGCTTACAGGAAGATTTTGAAAAACCCCAAAATTTCAAGCCAAAAATTTTATTTTGCTTTTTGCTGAATTTTGGGTGAATTTCTGGGAACTTTCCCTTTTTGGAAAGTCACCCGGTTTCCGCTTTCCTTTTTGGGCCGAACGCCTCCTTTCTTTGGCGCCCCGCCCATTTCCGCCTCTTTCCCTCCCTGGCGCTCGCGCCCTCTCCCTGTGGCGCCGCTCTCCTTTCCGCCTTCCCCTCTCCCCCTGCGCCCGCTCCTTCCCTTCTTCCGCTGGCGCCTCCCTCGCTCCCCGCTTTCCCCTCGCGCGTGCGTGCGCGCTGGCGCCCGCGGCCGCACCGCCTCTACGCCCTCGCCGCCTACTGTTTTCCCCGCGCCCGCGCCATCCCGACCGACCCTGGTTTCAGACCGCCGCTCCTCTCGTCGCCAGCCGGTCCGAGGCCGGCAGAGCTCGCGCGCCACGCGTCGCAACCCTTCTGCCCCAACCCCACCTGCCAGTCTCCGCGCCTCCCCTCTTCCGCACGCGGACGCCATCGCCCATGTTCGCCGCTCGCCTGCTCCCGTGCCGTCGCTTCGCCATTATGGCCGCCCAGCGCTCGGTCACCACTCCATCCCGCGGAGAAGACGCCTCACCCACTCCTGTTGACCTCGGCGCCCTCGCTCGTTCCTTCTCCCCTACGGCTTCCACTCCCTCCGCCCGGGCATAAAAGCCGCTCCCCCGCTCCCTCCCTCTCCTTTGCTTCCCGAGCTCCTCCTTTGCTTCCAGTCGCCTCCCACCGCCCCTAGCTACCTCCCTGAGCCCCCGATTGAAACCGCACCGCTCCAGTCGCCGCCGCTGCTCTCCCCTGCGCCGGTGACTCCCATAAGCGGTTCTCCCTGCCCCCTTGCTCTTTTCTCGATTGCTTCCACCCGGAGCTCCTCTGCTACCCCCTGACCATCGTGGTGCCTTTGCTTGGCCAGGAGGAATCCCGAGGAGCCCCAGCTTCAGAGCACCCCCGCCGGTCGAACCAGCTCTCGTGGCGGCTCTCCCAAGGCTCGAGCCGACCATCGCCACGGTGTGAGCCCTGGACCCCATTGAACGTGTCGCCGCGGCCGATTTGGCCCTCTCACCGCCGATGACCCTCATCGCCGCCGATGAGCCGAATCATCCCCTTTTGCTCCCCGCCTCCTCCATTGGTCCGCTCCCCCTCTTAAGCCCCGAAATGGGTTCCCCATGTCGAGCTCTTCCCTTTTGACACCCTCCCTTGCTTCCGGAGCCCCTTGCCATCGCTGGAGTGTAGCGCCGCTCTGCCCCTCGGAGCGATCGCGGCGAGGTAGACGACGAGGGCGTGGCCCTCCTCCGTCGCCGATCCACCATCGCCTTATAATGTCGGCCACCGATGGCGACATCCCACGGCCGTCGGATCTTCGTAAACTCCTCCGTTCCGTCCGTCCGATCAAGCCATACCGCCGCGCCGCCCTTTTGTCCCGGCCGTCCGATCTTCCTCCTCCGCCTTGATCGGGCTGCCGCACTCGCCGCCCCATCGCCGTTCGCCGCCCGCGGCGGCCATCCAGCCGCACAGCGCGCTCGCTCTGGCGCGCCTCGGCCCACTCCTTTCCGCGTGCGCGCGTTGCGTTGAGCTGTGCGGCCGCGCGCGCTGGGCGTTCCTCGGCCAGCCGCATTGTAGCCATGGGGCCGGCCCGTTACTATTTAAAACAATTTTTCAGGGTTTATTAATTTCCAGAAATCCAGAAAATCTCAAATAAATTCTAGAAAATCACAGAAAATCCCAAAATTCCCAAATTTCACCGCTTTGCTCCAAATAATGTCCTGAACCCATTTTTGGCCTCCACTTCCACAAATTCATCCCAGATAAATTCCTGAAATTCTAATTTGAGGATTTATGTATTTTACTCCTTTTTAATTAGTTTATTTTTCCTCGCTTGGTTAGGCTCAAGCTGGATTTAATTATTTTATGTGTTTGCGTTAGTTTTGGAGATTCCGGAAGTTCAAGTGCAGTATCAGGATCCAGGTGCTTCTACGTTCGAGCTAACTGAGATCATCCGGATTGACGGCAAGTCCCAAATCCTTTGATCATGTTGCAACCCATGTTATTTAATTATGTTATTATGCTATTTGCATTAAGCTAGTTTCGAAATGCTAGTTCAAAAATAAAATAAAATATTTAGAATGGCATGATATGTAGTTAAACCTACCACCGACAAATGCCATGTTAAACTTGTAACCATGCCTTTGTAACCTTAGAAATAATTATCTGTTAATCTAGATAACTGTAGGTTATTATAATCATGCAAAGTCTTATACTAATAAGGTTGTGGTTGCGGGCCAATAGGATTTGCAAACCCGACTCTAGGGTAGGGTGGTTTTGGACACCGTGCCCTAGAGCGGAGAGTGCCGGCATGCACAAGGTAGAGTAAGGGTTGGGGAAGAGCTGGCGAGTTAGTCTTCGCCCATCTCTTACTCCAGGATTGAAGTTAGGGTAAGGGTGTTGTGGGGCGCCGCGAGACAGTTTTCGCCCACCGCTTACCCTAGGTTGGGGTCGCGGGCCTGGCGAGGTTGCGGACCCCGGAGAAATATAAGGACTAGACCCTTACGCTGAGCAAATGACATGGTGATCGCTCAACCACAGGAGTTGACTTGTCAACACTGGTTTAGTAGCTGCTCAACTCGTTTGAAACTCTATAGGTGTTGAGAAAGCTTGGTGTTGAGACAAGCGAGGTTAGGTAGGCCGTGCTGCGGGTGCCTAACAACGGTAAAGTTCACTCGAAGCGGACGGGAGTTTTATTGTGCCAGACCCGAGTGAATTCTACCGGGTAGAGCCTATATAAAGAGTTGAGCAGTGAAACGACCTGGCTTTCTTAACCCGGACGAGGAAATTAAGAAATCGTGTGGGTAAAGCTGAGCAAACTCTGCAGAGTCAAATAAATGGTATTCGAATACGCCGTGCTCCCGGTTAATGGAGCTGTGTCACTTGGGTGATTCCTGCAGCGAATCTTAAGTAGTTTTGTACATGCTTTAACTTATTCAGTTGGTTAATTAACTTTTCGTGAAAACCCCTGAGATCTTGAGGAGTAGTTTTGGGTCCATTTTATTAAAATGTTTGCAAATAAAACTGCATCCACTCAAAGTTAATAAACCAAATATACTCCCTTCCTTTGTTGATCTGTGCATATAGTAAGATAGGGTCCCTTTGGGACTTGCTGAGCCGGTTGTTTGGCTCATGGCTTGCTTTTGCCCCTCTTTAGAGGATGAAGATGAAGGTGAAGGTCTCCCTGTCGAGAACGCCCCTGAGGATCGCTTCTTCGACGAGGACCCGTGGCTTTAGGTCTTGGCCGCGCTCAAGCGGATCTTGAAGTTTTTGTAATGTAAGTATACTTTGGGTTTGCACGCCCCGCTGTTAAAAAAATGGATGTTAATCCATATGTAAAATACATGCTGGTTCTTTGTTGTAAGCATGCAATGGTATACTCTTGCGCGACACTCCATAACTGTTCATGTGTGAATAGTTACGGAATGCCGTGTCCGTACACGTCCCTGGAAATGGGGCGTTACATATTTCTTTTTTATCGTGGGAAAAAAAAGCGTGTTACGAGATCGAAGCAACGTTTTAGTACTACTTGTTTCATGGTTCTTGCCCCCTTTGTCTCTTGTTTTGTCATGTTTATCGCTTGGAGTAAATAAGGACTTGTCTTGATTGATTTGGTTGACAAGAACATGGGATGGTATTGCTGTATATGCGTGCCATGCGAGCTAGACCTCCATGCGAGTTTGATTGGACTTTGTACCACGTGGCTTAGTGGGTATACATGCATGCATCCGGCCGGCGTAGATTCTTCAGTCAAAAGAACACCTGGCCCGCCCGGCCAAGCTGTGTTCAAATCAGGGCCGTCTCAACAATTTCAAAGGCTCTTGGGCAAACAAGACAGCAAGAGTCTAATAATTTAATTTTTTAATATGACGATTAAAGTATATAGTACTACTAATAAGAGTTAACTTGCAGCATATGTTTAGTTCATTAAAGATAACGATAGCACAACAAAGAAACTAAAAGAACGGTAAAATAACTATTATGATTACCTCAAATAAAACAATAATGCTTCAGTGCTTCTTAAAAAACCACCTTCGGGCATTTCTTGATGCAAAATCTTCAAGAACAGTATCGAGATTAATGTTGTCCAAAACATCCTTCTCAATGCTGCACATAGCCAAGCCATTCAATCTTTCTTGTAGCATAGTTGACCTCAAACATTTTTTCAATAGTTTCAATTTGGAGAAGCTTCTTTGGTGATGCTCTCATCACGAGAGCGATTAAGAGAATCTGATATGCAATAGAGACATTCGGATAGCAATCTGCAGCTTTAACAAAGTGAAGAATCTCAGGTGCTGACATCAATTCATCTGGCAAAGTTACTTGCAATACTTTCAATTCAGAGAAAAAATCATCTAACTCAACATCAGACTTGTTTTCATGAGAAAAAGTTTCTACAAAAGTAGTGCAACACTTTCGTAGATCAGTATCATCCAAGGACTTCAGATTTTCCGAGTTGAATAAGAAACCAAATACTTTTTCAAATGTCTTTAGCTGTTCAAGCATCAACAATAACTAGGAAGTAATTAACTCTGAAGGATTCTATAGCTGAAAGCTGTAATTCTTCAGTTTCATCATTTTGTTCATCAAAATGCTTCTTTCTTTTACCTTGACGTTTTGTAGGAAATTTTGGCTCTACATCCATACTAGATGCAATGGATTTTGCAGTCTCAATAATAGCATTGAAGCCTGTGTCTCTGTAGTTCTGGAAATATGAGATGACCCCTTCAATTTGTTTGAGAGTAGCATCCAAGCACACAATCTTAGATTGCAACTTTTTGCTCACCATGTTGATAGTAGATAAAATATCATCCCAAATAACCATACCAACTAAAAATTCAAAATTCTCAAGTGCGGTTACCAATGATTGAGCATCACTCACTGCTTTTGGGTCATCAGTAGAAGTTCTTTCCACTTCCTGCAAAGCTGATCTTATTTGAGGGGCTTGATACCTGATAGGTTGCACACTCTTTATTCGACTCTCCCAACGAGTATCAGACAAGGGTACAATTAGTGTCATTTGTTCTTCATGGCTCATATCTGGGGTACAATCCAAGATAATAGAGAAGTACTTGGCATCTTTGATGATCTTTAAGATATGTTTTTTCACAGCATCAGCAAGAATAGCAATTAACTCATTTTGAATATTGTGGCCAAGATAATGATGATAAATTTCATTATTATGAATGTGCCTAATATGTTCTTGCATCACAGGATCAAATTCAGCAATCATTTCGACTGTGGCCAGAAAATTACCATTATTATGTTGATAAAGTTTTGCATTTGATCCTCGAAAAGCTAGATTTTGTTTAGCAAGAAACTTCAAGGCAGAAACTATTCTTACCAGAACTTGTCTCCAACGCTCCTTTTCCTTTGCAATTTCCCGTTGCATTTCATCATCAATTGTTTGATTTTTGCTTAATCTAATCCGAAGTTCATTCCATGTATTCATGTTTGTCAAATGCTCCACACTGTTCTCATGTTGTTTGAGTCTCTCACTGATATGCTTCCAATCCCTTACTCCATCAGATGCTAACAAAGACTTGTTCTGATTTGATTTGAACAACTTGCAGCAAAAACAATAAACCTTGTCCACATGTTTAGAGTAAACCAGCCACTTTCTGTCAACAACCTCACCATTAGTTAACTTTCTGGAGTAATAAGCATATGAAAAACGTCTACCACTAGGATCACAAGGGAATTGTAAATCCATTTCTCTCACAGGCCCTTTCTCAATTAAGATATCCCTTTTGCTATTGTCAAGATTTTCCCATGTTCTAGGATCAAAGATAGTCAAAAGTGAATATTCTTGTTCATCAATATTTACATTTTCAGTATCATCTGAAGGCTGCAAATTTTCACCTCCCGGAGTGTCCTCATTGGCATCAACTTGTGCAATTAAAGTATGATCATGTTCCTGCCCCTGATCTTGACTAACTTCAGCATTACTTGAAGCTGGAAAAAACTTATGTATAGCACCCCTTTGCGATTCTATGAACTGTTCTTCTTGTTTTCTTTTTTTTCTTTTCTGAGCACCCGACAAATGCTTCTTAGGCAACATCTAACATGTTCAAATAAATACATTGAATTAGAAATCTGCGTACATGTTCAAATAAATAAATAATATCAGCAATCCACATGTTCAATTAAAGTATGTTCGCATGTACGCATGGAGCATCCGTAGTGCCCAACCGAATGAACCAAATAAACCATTAAATTCTGAGCGCATGGATACGATGGTGACTTCTCACCTAATCGACGGATATACGTAGAAGACCGGATGGTTGCTAACTTGCTATAATTCTTATTTAGTCACCAATACAAGTATACAAGCTGCAGATCGCACATGGAAAAGACCGAATATGGCCTCCTTGTCTCCACTCTACACACTACGGATGTTCTTTAAGGATTGGAAGCACAGACTACCATAATTTGCATAAGAATGAAATAGTATGTCTTGATCAAGCGATGTACAATGAAGAAGTAATGAAACGCTTACATTCTTTTGGCAAAGCTCGGATGAAATCGAAAGCAGGATGCTGGATGCGCGCGCCGCCAATCACGGAATCACCGTCGCGCGAACGATCACGAAAGCGCTGCTGCGAGGAGACAAACGCCGCCACGCCGAGTCGCTGAACGATCGGAATATCGGATAGGAAGGCAGGAAGCCCTAAGCGAAGCGACGCCCGTGGGCCGTGGCATACATACATGATACATACATATACTGTGGGCCCCCTGGGCATGGGCCCCCGGCCGTCGCACCGGCTGCCCCCCCTTAAGACGGCCCTGGTTCAAATGAATATTTGCTGTGTTCAAATGAATATTTATATGGGTTTTTCCAGCTTATAACTTATAGCTTCTTTTAAATAAAAAAATAGTTTTTCACTGTCATTTCAAAGTGGGTCCTTTTAAAATACCTTATCGATATTCGATTTATCCACACATATAATTATACTAGAATAAAAAAACATAAACCGCAGCAAAAAAACATCCTTTGTGTGCAGTGGGGATCCACCTAACACTTTGTAAGGTCTGTCTTAAAGTGAAGTTGGCAAGATCAAAAGTGTAATGTCCTGCTTTTAGCTTTTTAGCTTGCTTTTAGCGTTAGCGTTTTTCAGTAATCGCTATTTATCAGACTAATAAGTCGCAATAGAGAATCATAAGCAGCAGCTCAAAAGAACATACCCTTTATATGCTTGTAGCTGATTAACTTTAGAGTTCTCGCCTCTATTTGGAGTTTGGACAGAACAAAATTCTTAATGGTCCTTCACCCACGAACCCTGTCTTCGGGGGCGTTCGTATTAGTTTTTACTAATAGCTTTTAGCTGAAAATAAATAGTAGTACCTAAAAATGACTTTTAGAAGCAGGGCGAGCGGTGAAAAATGTAAGGGAGAAATGTGTGCATGTGACGGGAGCGAGAGGAGTGGAGCGGGTGATGGACCCGTGATCCTTGTCTTATCCCCAGAGTGAGACAGTAGCGAGAGAAGTGGAGAAACTGCTTTGAGAATTGAGGTATTTGTATTGGCCTTTGGCTTTTATAAGCATGCCAGAAGCATAAGCCAATGCAAATAGTGCCTTAATTACAGAAGAAAATTATAAGGTTTCAATTTTCTTATTTCCTGGACTTAATTGACCCTCTAGTTAAACCTTTTCTTCTCTATTTATTCATCAAATTAGCAAATCTGTTTCTCATGTGGCTGAAAAATTTGACAAGATTTTCATCGCTAATCGGGATTAATTAACTGTGAGGATCCATAATTTACTAATTCATTTTGACTGGTAAATTATGATTAAATGTAATTAATTAAGAAACAAACTAAATAAATTACAAAAGAATCATTTCCTTTATACATGTAACAGACCGAATTAATATAATCAACCCCAAAGAACAAGTCCAGTTAATAATATAGGCCACCTCACAAATTACAAGTTATAGATATGAATACATCTCAACACAATTACAAGTAGAACATGTCAAGTTAAATTTTCTACAATCCAATTTACAGCAAATAATCACATTAGTCAAGTTAAAGTCGAACGTAATTAATTTTCAAATCAAATAGAAATATAATAGTCCATATTACATTAATTACTCAATTACAATTTGATTATACCAATTTACATTTTCCAATCTCAATCAAGACAATTATCTCCAAAATATAAATAATTATATCACGATTAAAATTACACTAAGTATTGCTAAGTCATAGTTCCAATCCACCATTCTGTAGGAAAAACACTTGCTTATGGAAAAGAGAAAACCCAAGAAAAGAAAGAAGAAAATATTGCCGTCAAAACTCGTAGTCCATATCATCCCATAGGGTTTGCTGTTGAGATACCAGGACCATCCAGGGCAGTTGACACCTCTCGTTAAATCGGCTATCATCATTTGGCATAAAACAAATCTAAAATCAATTCGGAGCATATTTTCACCGCGAGCCAATCTTAGTAAAAACCAATTTACCGGAGTGCACAACAACAGACCAACAATTGTGAGTCACAGCCCAACCTATTTGGCAACGAGCAGATAAGATAAGAACTAATGAAGCACCAAGAGAGAGAAAGCATTTGCTATCCCATAGCCACAACACCACCCAAAGCAAGCAAACCACCACCAGATCCAACCCCATTTCCCCCAAATTCCCTACCTATTGCTGTGAAGGAGGAGAGGGAAGGAAGTGAGCCATGATGGCCGAACCAGAGGAAGAGGGCTGACCCAGAAGAGGGAGGAGATAGTGAAGAGGAGACCGAGCAAGCCATCTCCATCTCATCCCACCTCAGTGCCCAAATCCAACCTACATAAGCCAAAGGCTAAGAGCAAGGAGCCACTAAGCTTCGCCATGGCTAGATCGGCAAAGGTGTAGGGGTGTAGGGGAACCAAGCAGGAGAGCATGTGAAGGAACCATAGCCATCGGTACTAACATCATCATCCTCACCATATCACCCAACACCCGACCAGATCAAGCAAGGTGCCCCCATATGCTTTCTGTTTCCATAACTCCCACCCAAACCCACATCACCATGGTAGGATCACTAGCATGCATTCCCAAACCATCAATCACCACAGTAGGGTCATTAGAAATCACCACTAAAATAGATGAACAAATGACTAGAAAGAGTAGAACATACTAGAGGGAGATCTAGCCATGGTGTTGGTGTACTCGTAGTCAGCCAGCCATGCACACCTGGTGGCCTTTGCCATGCTCCCTGACACTTGAGGAGACCCCAAGCCCCAGCAAGGCACGCCAACCTCGAGCACTCCAACCCACCACCCAAATCACCAATAGATGAATAAATAAATCCATAAATTAGAAGCAAATCAAAAGAGAAGAGAAAATAAAAATAAATTGAGGGGGGAATAGAGAGGGACAGTGAGGGGATTCAAATCTTGGTGACGGGAGATGGGAATCACTGTTGATGGAGCGAATCTGAATGATGAGGGATCAAGGTGGTGCCCCGGGCGGTGGCGACCCGAGAGGAGGGGAAGGAGTGCACGATGATGAAGGGCAAGAAAGGGAGATATGGGGTGGATCTAGGTGGTGGCGGTGCCATGGTATGAGACGGGTAAGGCCAGCGATGGCTAGCAAGACCAGCGATGGCCAAACTAGACTAATGATGCTACAGATGGTAGCGGCCCAAGTAATGCCTGAGGAGGATGAAAGAGGGGAGGATGGTGAGAGAGAGAGGGAGTGGAGCACAGTGGGCCGATGGTTCATTAGCCTGTGAGGGAAGTGGCGACATCTGACAGTGGGGAAAGGAACTGAGTGGCGTCGATGAGAAGTAGGGGTAGATAGAGATAGAGTCAGACGGGAACACGGGAGGCACAGAGGGGGGATAGAGGTAAGGGGGAGCATGTTGGCAATGGGCCAAAGGAAATGGGTCGGGCCGACATTAGGCCAAAGACGGGTTAGCCGAATTACATTGCTAACTACCACATACCTAGATATATTTCAAGAGATATATAAATGCATGTACACCTACATAAGAGCAACTAGGTGTGTATATATATATATATGCATATATATGTATGTATATGTATATATATACGTATAACTACGTGTGTGTGTGTGTCTATATGTATTTACGTATGTATGTGTGTATGTACATACGTATGTATGTGCGTGTATCTACTCATTCGCGCTTGAGCAGAAATTTACCAACAAACAACAAAATAGATAAGCCTACAAACTCTAACACTAGTAAAATAATGATAAATGACAGGTATAGGATATAATTTAATTAGAATTACCGTAATCAGTTTAATTGACCAAAGCATCACCGTAGGAAAACATCGGCATGGCGCATTTTCTTATATTATCATAAATTAAGTCGTAGCATACATACTAAACATAGTCTACTATCCAAGTTAAGGGAACGACTTCACATAAACATACCTAAAATCGGGAACTGATATCAAATCCCAAGCAAACATGACTTTGATCATTTGATTAGAGTACTTTCGCGTAAAAATTATTTTTATGCTAGATTAATATCACTCTCTACATAAATTAAACTTTGAAAGAAATCATGTGCTTGATGATAATAATGATGAGTATTTGCTTGAGATTAATGATCATGAATATGGCAGGGTAGTCAATTGGAGAACCATTGCCCTACAGGTAAATAATAGGTGGGTGGAGGGCGCCCAAAAAAGAAAAGATAGTGGCAGAGGTAGGACCCTCTACATATGGTTATAATAAAAGAACCAACCAACTCTCACTCCTATACAAGCCATATTGTTGTATCGGTCATGGTCCCGTTTAGGACAAGCAACATATGTTGCTCTACCGAAGTTTATTATACATTTCACTTGGGTACATAGAGACTGGGTAATGCCAAGGGCAATAAGAACCCATGGTGGGTGCTGGGTGATGGACATGCCTCCCTAGCACCTGTCAAGTGATGAAAAAGTCGCCCTAACACAACGGTTAGCAAGGTGGTGACCCTTATAGTGGGTGTTGGGTGATGGATATGCCTCCCTGGCATGTGTTGGGTGATGGAAAAACCTCCCTAACATAGGGGGTCAGTCAGCATCATGCTAATTGGGTGTAGTTATAATATACTAAGTAGAGAAAATAGTCTGAACTCAGACTTGAGCATCACATCTAAGAAAATGCGAATGAACTTGTTGCAGTAGCCTATAGTCGGTCTTTTCTCTAAGTACTAGTGACTAGTAGATTTACAAACTAAAACCCTAACAATTTCATAAATTAAAAACTTATTTTAATAATGATGATGAGAAGAGATATGAATTTTGATTTGATGATATTTATTGTGAAGTTGCATATTTGCTATTAATGCTTACTGAGTACTTTTGCACTCAACCTCACTATTAAATTCCTTTATTAGATCCTAGTCTGGCTGGGGATTAGATCCTAGTCTAATTGGGGATTACCTTAGGTTTGTTTTGGGGTTTACAGACCCAGAGGATGTTGCGTGGGATAAGGGTAGTTGTATCAAGGACCAGGGTGGGATGGAATAATCTATTGCTAATGATTATGACATAGGGTGTCACATTAACGCATAACATATGTTTAATTAGAAGGTGAGTAATTAACATACCGTATTTGGTGATTGCTAGTAATCTGCTCTAGCAGGTCATATATGGCAGTGTTGCAGTGGGCTTCAAGCTTAAGCTTTTAGCTGCTAGCTTCTTAATTTTGTTTGTTTTGTCTTTTTGGTTTGTTGGAGCTTTTTTATCTTTCCTTTTTTATTCCTTTGCATTGTCTGAGATGACGTAATATTTTTTTCCTTTTTTCATTTTTAAAATTTAATTATGCTGATAAAACTAACAGCAGCTATAATATAAAAATAAGCATGAAATAGTGCCAAATAGTGCAATAAGCTTTACGCGTAAGTCCAATGGAGCACTGCTTATACATGCATAAGACTGAAAAAACTGATCATTGGTGGACGCCCGTGATTTAGTTTGTGTATTAACTTTGAGTAGGTAAGGCGAGACCTCAAGAGTGGAGGAAGCAGATGTGACAGCAGGTGCTTGTGGCGCCGTGGACTTGTGGTGCTGTGTTACCGTCCTTCACTTCAAGATACAATCTCTAGGACCTGGGTAATTTAGGGTATGTTCCTTTTTTGCTGAGGTTTATAGTTTTTGGCTGCGGCTTATAGTTTTTGAGCTGTTCATACGAGAGATTACAGAGTAACAGAAACTCACGTACGGTTTTTACCAATATAAATGAAGTTGGTATAGTACGTACTATAATTAACTAGTAGACCCTATCTTGAAAAAACACTTTGTTTAAAAGCTAGTTCCTATAGAAAATCCAAAAGCTAAAAAAGAACAGGGCCTTAGATTAGATCGGGAAATCAAAGGGTTGGGGATGAAGAACAGCAGATAGATTGGGACTAGATAGAGGACATGGAGGAGGACGCCAGAAGCCGATTCTATCTGGTATTCCTAGGCACTGCCAATTGAAATGTATTACCATCCCTTCACATTTTGCTGGCCATGCTAGCTCAATGCGAGAAGGAAAGAGGGCCGAGTCAACACGACCTGATCCTGGACTCAGTTGCCCCTCAAGTTTTTTAGTCGGCCCACAAACCGTTTTGAGCCCTAATTTCTGGGGTGGGCCAGATGGTCAACGAACCAACCTGTCCCAGTTGCATTCCTAGTAAGCTGCAGTGAGTAGTGAACGATGGACCTGTTCTTTTCAGCTTCTAAAAGCCGTTTTTCGGCTTTTCTACAGTAACTAGCTTTTAAACGGAGTATCTTTTCAAAATCGGGTCTACTAGTTAATTGTAGTACATACTGTAACGACTTCATTTATATCTGCAAAAACCGCACGTGAGTTTCTGTTACTCTGTAATCTTTCACACGAACAGCCCAAAAGTTATAAGCGGCAGCCAAAAAGAACAGACCCAATAGCAACACATCACCTTACTCTTGGCCTTCTCCTTCCTCTTACCGTCATCACCTTACTGGCTTACTCCATGGAATAGTGACCGGTCTGGTCGATGGTCCTGATCCATTCGACCGCTTCGGTAGCAGTTGCATACCGATCGGCCATCTTAAAGAGCTCGGCAACAGTGGTTGGAGGGTTTAGGGCTATGTCATCTATGAATCTTCGATTGTGCACCCCTGTCCGAATGCCCTAATAACAGAAGCGTCAGAGATCTCTGGAATTGAGTTTCAAACCTGGCTAAAACGCCGGATGAATTGCCGTAAGGTCTCGTCGCTGTCTTAGCACATTCAATATAGGTCATCCTTCTTCTCAGGACGATTGTATGTACCTTAAAAGTTAGCCATTAAAATATCACAGAAGTATTGATTCAAAGGACTGGTTAAGCAACAGGAATGAATAGATCCTTCGAGCAGGTTGGTGAAGCTGCAGTGAGTAGTGAACGATAGCAGCACGGCAATAGAATGGTTTTCCGTGCTCGTAACTTCACGTAGTACTCCGATTCTGTCACGGTTAAATATTTCAATTCTCAATTCCTGTCGTCACCTGAATATGCGCGTTTTCAGCACTATCTTACCAGTCGACTCACCAATCAACAGTCCAAGTTACACCTCTATATATACACAAATACGGTTTCAATAGAAATTTTATGAAATTGCGCAATAATTCTTAGCCTTCGTCTTTCCTAGATGTGTGCTAGCTAAGAGAATACATGTGTATGTGTGATATACTAGAGTGATGGTGTGTACGCTGTTCATCTTTCTGGTAATCGGGAAAAAATATCGAAGTTACATTGCAGCGTAAATCTAGATATGTACTCTGTGTCGTAGCTGAGCACGCCCCCGTAGGCCAGTTCGACCGACCCCAGCCACAGCCCACAGCACGCGACCCCTCTCCATGCACCACCTCGCTCAGCGTCACGCCCTCAGCGGCGGCCAGCGCCTCGAAAGCCTCGCCGCCTCCGCCGACGAGCCGGAAGCCCACCGAGCGGCCGGGCACCGGGGCCGTCGCGTTCGCATGCTCCTCCTCGCGGTTCAGCGCGACCCAGTAGCCTCCCGTCCCGCCTCACGTTGTCCGGGTAGCCCGGCTCGTCCGCGAAGCGCTCCTACGCGCCGGCCCTGGGCCCGCGCAGCCAGTGCCTGAACGCCTGGCACGGCGAGGAGTGCGCGACGACGAGGTGCGCCCGGTCGCGGTTGATGGCCACGCCGTTCGGGTACGGCAGGCGGGATTGCAGCACGGTGACACGGCGGGTCCGCGGGTCAAAACTTCATCAGCCGCCCGGTCGCGTCTCCCTTGAGCGGAATCAGCTCATTTTCTCTGTACGCACGCTCTCATGCTTAAGAGTCAGTTAATCACTTTTATCAACTAAACTAGTAACGAATCAATTAAGTCTTGTGTTTTGTTTGTGTTATTTATTAATGGGCTAGCTGCTTGCCTTCTCTGGTACGTGGTGCTGCTGTATGTGAAGTAGACCTCGCCGGTGACCTGGTCGACGTCCACGCCATTGACAAACTTGAACAGCACGCCGTCCGCCTCGGCCTCGCCACCGTCTGGACCTACTCTCATGAGCCCCAAGTAGGCATCGGCGAAGTAGAGGTCGCCGGATTTCATATGGAAACGTAGGCCCAAAGGCCGCCCGCACATGTTCTCTGCTGTAATTGGGTTCTTGGGCGTCCAGCAGGCACATCACTGCACATACACACAATTACACATTTACACACGTAGGACCATTAGACAGAACTTGGTGAAATATTGTACAATACTCGCCTATCTTGTACTAACTCGATAATGATAATAGTATCGATTTAGACTTCAGGAAAAAAAATGATAATAGCACAGATTAAGTGTATCTACATATATACCGGTAATTGTGGTTGTATGCGAAGGTGGTCCAGCCGGCGGCCCTTCCGCCCCACTTGAGGACGCGGCCATCGGAGACGCCGGTGTACGGCCCTCCGCCGCTGCCGTCGAACTCGAGGCTCTTTGGGCCGAATAGAGTGTTGTCGCTTAGCGATAGATGGAAGCTTTCATGGGTATCGGTGATCTTGACATCGTCGGGCGTCGCCTCGCCGGCCGTGCACGGCAAGACCGAGAGCCCGGGGAAGGAGAAGACGAGAGCAACAGGAGCTGTTGCCGCCGGTTTGAGTTCCATGTACGCCTGTTAGCCGCTGTGTCTACCTGAAATGATTCGGTGATACATGGTGCATTGCAAGTGTTAAGTGCAGTTATCAATTAAGAAATCAATCAGCACAAGTAATTGTGACTTGTCAAATCATGGCACCTCATGCGTGTTAGTTTGTTGTCCTTTCTGGACAAATAAAGGTGGTTTGGCACGGTGCTTTAGGATGGTTTGGCCGAACAAATACTAGTACATCTGTTGAGTGGTTAAAAGACTTGGGAGCGAAACAGGAACACATATCTTGTACTCAGAGGCTATGCCTGTCATTACTCCTTTTGTTTAGAGGAAACGGAGAGGAGGACAGAGGGCCTGTCCTTTACTGCTTCTAAAAGTGATTTTTTATTTTTGTTATAGTATGTAACTTTCAAATAGAGTATTTTCTCATGATAAGATCTACAAATTAATTGTAGCACACGTTAAAAACCTAATATCTGTATTAACCAAAATCGCAAGTGAGTATATTTTTCTCCGTAATCTCTATCGTAAATAGCCAAAATTTAAAATTTCAGCCAAAAGCTATAAATTGTAGCCATATTAAATAGACCCAGAGAGGAGGAAGAAAGAACAGAGGAAGAGCGATATGGCAGACATCTGCGGATGGAAAGCTCCCCCCCACAATTTTTTAGATTAAGGAATATAACATTCCGACCTCTATCATTCACAAGTGATGAGTACAGTCAATTTCAACACACCTGTAATACTTAAACTACAAATCACCACACGGTGTACAAAACACAGAACAACCCCCCAATTTGAGTGATCAATTTTGGATTTGGCGAGCTTTCACTTAGTCATTGTTGATTCTCTTATCTTAATCGCCTCACTTGTGCTGTAATTAGTAGCTAGTGCCTATGAAACGGGGACCAGCCACTGGTTACTCTTTGATCTTTACAATGGACAAGACAGTGTTACAGGCAATTATCAACCCACACTTGATTCCGCTGGGACTCCACTCTGGAACCTGACACGGGATGAAAACAACAATGCCGAAGAAAGCAGAAACAGTTGTGACATCTCGAACAAAACGCCATTATCAGTGGTACTAGCACTAGGCTAGCAACACTAGTTGTCCACTCATCATTTCCGAAAGGTAAAGTGAAAGTAAACATCAGAGCTAAGCTACTTGATGGATACACAAAGAGATGAGGCAGCAGCCATCTGTGCTGGAAGCAGGACAGTTATTTTGACGCACGACACAGCTGTCAACTCTGTGAGGATCACAGAGGCTTCAGAACTCACAATTGCTGCAAGCTTGTTAAGCACGAGAGAGTCACTGAATACTACTGCTGAGACGAAATGCAGTGAAGAGTTGATGTTTTCAGTAGGGGTGAAAACGGGTCGGGTTAATCTCGACCGATCCGGCATCGAATCCGACTAGTACTGAATCCGGAGAAAAAATATGGGTTAGGATATGGTACCAGCAATATCTGTCCGAATCTGAATATCCGTCCGAATCCGATACGTCTTCAAGTATGATTTCAGGTTAGTGCTACTATTTGATGTTTCATTTTCTTGTGTAATGGTAAAATAAAATCTTCCACATCAGCTATTAAATAGTAACATCAAGTCGGTGTGTCCTACTCCATTCTTCTTGATTGTATGCATTCCTTACAAACAAGTAGGGGTGCAAACGAATTGGGTTAATCCCGATCGATCCGACACCGAATCCGATTGATACCGAATCCGGAGAAAAAATATGGGTTAGGATATGGTAACAACAATATCCGTCCGAATCCGATCCGTTTTCACTCCTAGTTTTCAGCAAGGCAAGGGTAGATGCAGAATGAGCTTGCAGGGGCAGAAGAATTCCCACCTGTGTCCTCACTCTCGCGGGAGCACGATGGGCAGCCGAGCCTCACGCGTTGGTCCCTGGTACAGGACGCCCGTGGGGTTTCTTGGCCGTTGCCTGTGGCAAAACCGTCGTTGCGGTGCAAAAGCAGAGCGGTCCAATATTGCAGCGACGCTGGATGAGATCGAGTGACCTGGGAAGAGATCCCGCTGTCTTCGTCAGAATATACAGCCTACTTTGTTGAGATTTACACTTCACGGTAAGGTTTTCTCTACTCTGACGTCTCAATGTACGCACTAGATTACCCCCGAAAATGAACCATAGATGAACACTTACACACACACATGACACATCCTTGATTGGCAATTGGCAGTCGCAACCAGTCAAGTCAGACTTGCTCCTTACATGTATGCATGAAGAACTATATGTAGGCTATACTAGGCATGTTATTGCTAGTTATACGCGTTGGCATGCTTGCATGCTAGTACGAAAGAGGAGGCAACACACCAAACGACTCCATGCTAGATGCCTACTGCTACGTTGCACAAAAGATGTTACTACTACAACTACTCCAGAAGTGCAAGCCAGACGTCTGTTTCGTCAATTTGAGCCAGTAAAAACGGCGAAGCGGAGCAGGTGCCACGCGGTGACAAGTCTCGCTCTGACTCGACTCCACGCCACGCTGACCAGCTAGTCCCCAAAGCAAAAGGGGTAAAAAAAAAAAACCACGGGCCCCACACGCAGCGAGCGCAGCCGCCACCGCGCCACGCGAGAACCCTAACCCACGGTTTATTACTGCAACCGGTTTCATTTTTTTGTTATTCTTCCCGCACCGCACCTTCCCCTTCTCTCTCTCTCTCTCTCTCTCTTGCCGCACCGTCGCTTCTTCCTTTCCTCCTCCCCGGGCGACTCACACGAATCACGCCAACGCTATCGATTATCGAACCCCTCTCCTCCGAACGCGCGCGCCGCCAGCCCTCCGTCCACCGAGAGGGGGACTCCTACCACCCCGAAGCCAAGAGAGAGAGGCACTCCTGCCACCTCGAAGCGGAGGAGTTCTTCTCTAGGAGGCGTCGTTCTCCTCCTCCGCGCTGCTGGACTGGCGTGGAGTGGAGACCCACCCCATCCGGGTTTTGCTTGGATCGATTTCTTCTTTCGCTGGTAAGGAAGCCCTAGCTTGCTTGGATTGTTGTTCTATCGTTTTGTTCTGGGGGACTATTTCCTTGCTGCCAGCAATCAATCTAATCCAAATCTTTCTTTCTCTCCAATCCAATTCATGATGTTTGTCGCGGATTTGTTGGCTGCGTGGTGGAGTACCGGATTACTACTAATAACAGTTTATTTTCCTAAATTTTTGGGGGTTCGACTGAACCCCCATGCCCCCCACGTTAGGTTCGCCCCTGATTGGGCAAGTATTTGAGGCTGCGATGCTTTGTTTGGATCCAATGCGCGATTGTTTCGGTTTTGGTTTTGCGGGTTCCATGCCTTTCTTTGGGTCCAATCGTGGGATTCCGATTCGCGGCGCAGCTAAAATGTCTGGTGTTTGAAATTGTGGGATGAGTTTTTTTTTCTCCAAATTTCTGTTCGTTTTGGTGTTAGTTTTAATTCTTAATCGGATTTTGAGGTTCGTGTTCTCAGTTTTAGAAGCCTGCCTTAGGGTTTCTTCAGTCTTAACTACTAAATTTTGCGTTTTGGTGCTTAGATTGGCCAAAGCGAGTGCTATTTAGATGTTTCTTTTGGCGTTAGATCTCAGTGTTTTGCTTTTGTTGGCCAAATTTTAGGGCTTGGCGCTTGCCTATCAGTACGGCATTTGGAATCGGTCTTGTGTTGATATTCTTGGTGGACGATTATATATCGACTGGCTTGGAAATCCGATACTTTCTTAAGCTTCAATTGTGATGATATATTTTTTTTTACAGGAGTGATGATATTTATCTACATGGCTCAGATTGTTTTAGGGCCTAACTTCTGCATTTTCGTGTCTTGTGTATCAAGACAGGTGCTGGAAAGGTTATGCATGCTCATGTTCTCAGTACTTATTAGTTGTATTGGTGGCCAGCTGCTCTTTTCAGGTAACTCTATTCAAAATTTGGTGAACACTTGGTCTGCTTATTTTTCGTAGTTTTGGAATCTTTGGATTGCTACTTGTTGGATTGTTTTTATATTTGAGAATGTAAGATTGGTTTGATCAAGTGCAGATTAAAATGATTGGAGTCTAATTTTGATGGCTCTAAAAATGTCTTAACCTTTGATAGAGTTCGTATAATTTTATTTTGTGATCAATCTTGGCAGGGGTTTGTATTCTAAACTTTGTGGAGAAATTGTTTGCTTCAGCTTATTGAACAGTGGTATGATGAACGTCAAATGTGTGGTACTTATAAAGTTATAATAAGTTGGGTCTTAAAGAGTAGCTGGGCTAAATGCCAACACAAAAATAAGTTTGTCTTCGTTGTCAAGAGGTGGATTGCAAACCCGTCAACTCTTTGTTAATTGTTAACTCAAATGCTAGTTGTGCGCAATAGAATTTGGTAATCATTTATAAGATGTGGGTGGACAATACTAAAGTGATAATTGACAAGCCAATCCTGGTTAGTCAACTTATGCTTATAGTCCAGACCCGAGTATCCAAGAGCCTTACTTTATTCCGGACCTCATAAGCTGCAAGTAGTAAATAATTACTTATATATGAAGTCATATATATAATATCCTTATATTCTTCATGATCTCACATAAAGTGTGTAATTCTTACCATTGGTATATTGCAATTCTATTGTTGAAGCTTGCTCAATATAATGTACTGATATATCCGTCAATCCATAACTTCATATCCCATCATGTGTAGTTTGTCCATTTCACTAAAATTCTGGTGAGAATTCTGAGTGTAGCCATTAAGGAATTTCAAACAGAAGAGGCACTTAACCGATTATCGTTAGAAGTCTTTAGGTCTGTCAGCCTTTGGGTCTGTACATTCTCCTACACTCATGTAAATAGTACATGTCGTTATATGCCATAGGAGCCTACTGTTGCAGTGTTTCCTATTAAAAAAACAAATGAAGAAGAGGCACAGAAGTTCACTTGACCTTTGCAAAGCTGTAATGTCGTATACTTGTAGTTACAATTGGACATAGCTATCGTTACAATAATTTATGAATATACAGGTTTAGTATCCAGAATTGCTATGTTCTTTTAGGGTGATAACATAATCAGAGAAATGCCAACTTTAGAAATGGCTTCAATATATTTGGCAGTTAACTGGAATATGCTCCTAGCATTTCCACTGTTGGGTTTGCAAATATTGCAGGCTGGTGCTGTGCATTATGATCAATAATATTACAAAAGCATAAAATGGGTGCACCAGACAACATAAACTAGCATATCTGTTGGATTTCTAACTGCTGAAGGCTGCTATAATGCTATTGTTCATCATAAATGAGTTGCTTAAATCACACTCTCTTCTATGCATGTTGTTCACTACAATTATGTTTTGTAACAACTTTTCATCTTTATTTCATACCTGCATTATTAATAGACCACCTGGAAAAAGCTCATTTATAGCATAAATAACACATTTGTGATAAACACATTAAGGTGCTCTATGCATCTTTCTCCACACTTATCATTCACTAATTGTTCATCGCCTCTGCTTTCATGCTCAATGTCTCACTTATGTTGCCATCTACCTGGTATGGTAAAGCACTTCTACAGAACACAAATTTCTGGTATATGGGTGCTTCTTATAGTATTAAGCGATAAAATGAAAGTCTGAAAGTTGTTCATGAATTTTTCATTCAATAGGTTAGTCATTTCAAGCATCAGTCATCTTTTATTCCACTCTTTTAATGCTGTATTTATATCTTGATTGGGCTATGTAAAAAATTATCGAGCCAAACTTTGATTGATTAGCCAAAATATTTGCTTAGTAAACTTTGGCAATTAAGTTTGATTTTTCTTATATTAGTCTGATTCAGTTTTGGTGCAGATTTCACTCCCAAAAGACCAAACTAGCCAAAAACTGAATAAGCTCATCATGTCTTTATGCTTCGGCATCTTTATCTACTTTTAAGATGTTGGATGATAATGAACCGCATTTTTATCTGCTGTTAAGATGTTGGATGATAACGAATGGCATTTTTATCTACTGTTAAGATGTTGAATGATAATGAACACGTACTGCTATGTCGTCTTCTATTTTGTATTATGGAACTTGTAAGGCTTTGCCATGTTTTTGTAGTAGTATAGGCTCGGTGTTAGTATAAATTAACATGTGATGTTGTTACTTATGGTTAACATGTAACAAGATATCATTTTAGGATAAATGTATGCCTAGCTCTTGAGCATTTTTCATTTAGTGATTTCGTAACAATGAAACCATACGTTCAATCATAGAACCTTCAAGGTTTCCTTTATCTAATGAATCAATATCGGTCAATTAGGCTTATTTATTGAACAACATTTAGTCCTTATTTTTCAAAAAAAAATTATACCAATCCTAATATTTCAAATAAGACAAATTCTTCGGCGTAACAAACAATGCATTATCGTGCATGTATTTATATCCTGATAAAACCGATACTCAACCTGTCATGGTGTAGCAGCAGTATTGTCTCAAGGAAATGAAACTTCCTGTTATATGTTACAAAATGCTCGATTTCATTGCACTGTGCTAGTAATAATTGTTATCGTTGTGTCGTGTAGCATTTGAATTGTCTTGTGTAGTTTAAACTTAGCCTGTCATCGTGTGGTAGCAATATTGTTGCACACTGTTATAAATCATGTTATATGTTTGAAATCATGATTTTGTTGCGCACTGTGATATTTTATTGTTGTTGTATCATTGGTTGTCTTATGTAGTTTAAGCTCAGCTAAGTCTTCCATGTTGCAATGCAGAGAAAGGATTACTTCCAAGGAGAATAGAAAGGATTACTTCCAAGGAGAATAGATTAACATCATATCCCTTGTCAGAAAGACAAGATTCCATGAGCCACTCGAAGGTCCAGAGAGGCCTCAGGTGCTGCTTCCCACACTCAATATTTACATTTCACTACAGTATGTAGTCACCCAACAGTTGCCATGCGTCCAAATTTGCCTGCACCGCCAACAGACGATCCTATCTCATCCTTGCACCTACCGGCAGCGGCCACGTCCATCCCGCCACCACCATTGCCACTCCCGCCACCACGACCCTTTCCTCTGCGTGGGCTAGCACACTTCCTGCAGATGAATTTTTCAGGAACATCCTCAAAATCACTGATCCCTGAGCACCTGGTGTGCTGCCAGACTCCGCACACGTCACATGCCAGCATCCTCTCACCATCATCATCCTTAGCACCACATGTGCAGTCCACCGTCCAGTTCTCCAAACCCCTCTCCATCCTAAACTGCACAATTCTCCGGTGATCCCCAGTGCACCGTCCTCTCACCCTAACAAGCTGGCTTGAGCCAAGCACATGCTTCACAAGGGTTGTGTCACTGAAGTTTGGAAAGTCTGGGAGCTGTTCAGCCTGGAAGCTTTGGAACATAAGGTATGATTCTTGAAAGGCCCTTGCAGCCTGTATTTTCAGTTCAGCGAGGGTAGCACTTGCTGGTAAAAGTACAAGTTCCACCGGAGGTGCAGTATAGTCCTTTGGGTGATCAAGCAGTTCAACGGAGCACCTCACACAAAGCAGGAACGGGTTCGAGGGAGTTTGTGGAGCATGCTCATCATAGTGTTTGATGAACTGCTTGCAGTCCAGAATCTTTGCTGCTGCATTGTGTGATGATGCACCCACCACCTCTGGTTGTGAAGACAGCATGGTTTCTGGGTTCAGCAGAGCATTATAGAGGAATCTAAGATCATGCTGAAGATGTTCAACAGAAGGCCCAAACACAGTTGCATTAACCGGTGACTGATTGGAGTAAGTTTCCATTCTGCTTGGCATGGAATAAAGGTCAAGATAATTACCTAATGAAGTTCAGCAAATTGGAGCAAAATACTGGAAGCAAAGCTCACCTGTATTCAATTGTACTGGTCTCAGCATTGCAGCGGACAGCAATGAAATGTCCATCATCCATCAATTTTCCACCCAGTCCTCGAAGAGAATGATCGAGCAGCTCCTGCGAATTGACAGCCTTCGATGCAGCTCCCCTAAGTGCACGCCAAGACACCCACTGTCCAGTTTGGACAGCCCGGAGAACCTTGAGCATTGCAGCTTCTGCTCGATCAATATCTTCCTTTGTCCACATGCAGAGCACATTAGGTGCAACCTCTTTATGCTCATCCATTGTGGCTTTTGATATCGCAGTATTCTTGCGAGCTTGATGAAGCAGGTGCATTATGAACCGGAAGAGGTCCCGCACAGTCATGAGCTGACGATCGGAAAGGGCCCAATACAAAGCAATAGTGTTCTGCAAAGGGGTCCTGGTGGGGTTGCGATGTGAGAAGTACAGTGCCAGATGTATACCGGAAAGCATATCTACTGCCTCTTGGTATGTATCTGAGGTAAGTGCAAAGCTACCAGCTCCAAACTTGTATCCCCATTCACCGTACCATGGATGGCCACTTGTGATGGCATGCAGAAGCCTGTAGTCCATTCCATGCTTCTTGGATATGTCCATTACAGTGACCTTCCTGCAAGGAGGGGCGTGGCATTTTTAGTGCTAAGACTGAATGAAGGTGTTTTGAATAAAGGTCATGCCAACCAAGCTCTGGTGTACAAAGTAACATCATGCTCACTGCACCAACACCAAGAGTTTTCGTTTACCTCACAAGTAGCACCTTGCACAAGCGATCCCAGAAGCTCATTATGTCACGGCCAGTAAGGTGTCTTGAGCCCCCTTCACGGCCATTTACCCTGAGAAGATGCCCATAGCCATTTGCATGCACCACAGCATGCAACAAGTGAGAGGACTCATCCAGATGCAGGTACCCGCACTCTTCCAGCTCCTCACCGTTCATATCAAAGTTGCATAGGAGACACCTGGAGAAGACATTGCATCCACGGTTAGTCATGTCAATTAGCATATAGCAGCATCACTTAAAAGCACGCTACAAATCTGGACCGTCCCATTACAATCTCATTGTACCGAAGCATTATCACGATCGCAACAAACTGCTTGCATTTCGACACACGAGCAAACGCTCTGAACAGAGCAAATGTTGATGCACACCTTACAGAACAAATTCGACAGCTTTGCGCAATACGAAATCAATTGGGCATGCATTATCAATGTTACGCGACATCCATCGTTGCTAGCATTTCTTTTATGCGATAACTGCACTGTATGAAACTAACAATGCCTGTTCTTCCCACCTTGATTCTGCAGCGACCACGGCAGTCCCGCAGCGGAGGCAGCAGGTGCGGCGGCGGCCGGACATCTGGTTGTCATCGTTCTCGATGATGAAATGGTACCGCTTCCTGCAGACCGGGTGTCCACTCCATCCTGCAACCAAACAGATGCATCGCGCACAAGATTCCATTACCGCTGCTGTGTTGATTGTGACAAGCAAGATTGTGAAAACAAATGGAGATTGTGCATTCAAAAGCAACAGCCCAACAAAACTTGCCTAACAATTGCCCGAGGAAAAAAGGAGAAGCTTCACGAAAATTTCCCCATCACTATCAAAATTTCCGAACACATATAACTTCTTAAAGCAAATAGCATTCGATAGTAGCAAAACGAAAACAAAAGAAAATATAAACCGATAAATGAGAGGCATTATCCTATGAACCATCTCTTAAAAGAAATAAAATAACATTAACTATGTGGAAAAACATTTTTCCGAGAAGAAAAAAAAGAAAAAAAGAAAGGAAAGCAACTCACCTACGACTCTGCACTGATCACAATACACAGATCGCGATCGGAGAACATCCTCCTCCACCACGTTGAGCTCCACCCCGGCGCCACCGCCCTCGTCCCCCTCCTCGCCGACCCTCAGCGACACCCTCCACGTCAGCAGGTGCGGCGGGGCGGCCGCGGCCGCCGGCGAGAAGATGGAGGGCAGCGGCAGCAGCCGCGCGTACCTCGCAAGGAACCCCCTCACCGCCTCCCGGAACGTCCCGGCCGCCCCGCCGTCCCCGGTCGGCGGGAACCCCGCGAAGTCCCTGGCATCCACCCGCGTCCTCGCCCTCTTCAGCGGCCGGCCGTTCACCACCATCGCCCCCTCCGCCGCCGTCGGATCCCCTCAGATCTGCCACTCTCCACCGTCGTCTTCCTCGTCGTCGTCGTCGTCGAACCAGATCGAACTCGGGTTAGGGTTGGCGGCGGCGGCGGCAGAGAGATAAAGAGGAGGGTGGTGATGGGGTCGATTCCTTCGAGGGGAAGCCTGGTCCCGTACGCCAGGTCCTTGTACACCACAGCTCTGAAATGGATAGCAGGCCAACGGGGGAGGGTGGGGTGTATGGTGGGATGGGTCTATGTGCCTCGGGGTGGGATGGGCTCGTCAGGTCGTAGCAGGGCGTTAACCAGGGTTAAGCAGGGTTGGGTTTGTTCGGGGCCTTTCCGAAAAGAGAGCGGGAGAAATGGGAGGGAATAAAGGCTCGGGGGTACCCTCGTCATTTCGCACCCCTGGTTTCCGGAGGGGGCGACTACGGCGGATCAACGTGTCCTCGGTGAGGGGAAATTACTGAAGCGCCCCCCGTTGCACTCGGAGTTCGAATTTGGTTTCTAGATCTGTTGGCTGCTGGCTGTGTTGCGTAGCCACCCGCCACGTGGTGATGGCGCGAACCAAAGCCATCCTCTATCAGAGCTAACACACTCATTCTATTACTCAAAGCCTCAAAGGGTTTGTCGTATTATTTCTCTGTATAAATTTCTACTACTTAAAATAATGAAATTAGTGAGTGATATATTTTTCCCTCTCCCTTCTTAAAAAAGATTTGCGTGTGACCCCATCCGCTTCGAGCAAACATCTCACTCCCCGAGAGTCGATGCGGCGCACCTCTTTTCTTTCATGAGTCCAATCCATATCCATCTCCGCTTCTCCTCTCCCTTGTGCTCATCTGCATGGCAGCACAAGGCGAGGCACTATTGCACAAGGATGTCCCGGTGTCGGTGGAGGCACGGGTGCGTGACCTGTTGGGCCACATGACGCTTGTGGGAAAAGGCGGCACAGATGGCCCAAATTGAGCGAACCATCGCGTCACCCCCCATGCGCTCATGGAACTCGACACTGGCAGTGTCCTTAACGCCAACGACAACGCTCCCCATGACCGCACCTCCCCGCAGACTGGGCCCACATGGTCGACGAAATGTAGTACCTCGCGGTCTTCTCTGACGTTGTTGTCCCCATCATCTACGGCACCAACGCCGTCCACATCCACAACAAATGCCTTCGACGCCACTGACTTCCCCCACAATGTCGGCATCGGCGCCTCCAGGTACCAAATCACATGACGTGACACTCGTTGACCACCTCGTTGTACTTGTCCTTATAGTGTTTGGTTAGTTTGACCAATCGCGTTCCCTTGACCTCACAAGAACGCGGAGCTCATGCGTAGGATCAGCAAAGTGATAGCTTGAGGTCCGGGCCATCGGCAACCATTGAACCTTCGCGGCCTTCTGTCACCGTGAGTAAAATTTTTTAAAAAAACTTCCGGATTAGTTGATGGTGTTTGTTTGGAATCTTCTTGATGTATGTTTGGTCTGGTGCATGATGGATAGGTTTGTAGGGATCCGAGGTGGAGAAGATGCTACGAGAGCTACAGCGAGGACCCAGAGATCATGCGCTTGTTGACCACCATTGTCACCGGCCTGCAGGGCTAGCTACCAATAGACCAGCCTCATGGTTACTCATTCCTCACTTTGGTTAGGTACTTCAGTGAAGAGATATAGTGTGGTTTTTGTATGCCCACAACCTGTTTCTCGAAATGGGTATATGTGGTTTGTAGGGAGGATGTGCTTGCTTGTGCCAAGCATTCCGTAGGGGACGGTGGCACGGACAAGGGGATCGATGAGGAGAATGCCATTTGCTCACCCAAAATTTTGGAAAGGATCCATATGAGAGCTTACCCTAATTGTATTGCTCAAGGGGTGGCGACGGTCATGGCATCCTACCAAGATTACTCCGAACTTAAGGGGTTGGGGGAAGTGGTTAAGCATGGCAGTTGTCGCCCCGGTGACGAAGAGGCAATGGCAATGAAGCCAATGAGGCCGAAGTGGAGGTAGATGGGGGAGAAGTCCAGCAAAGAGATGAGGTAGGGTAGCGTGGAGTGGCAAGAGGACACAGGGGAGAAGATTTTGGTGACGGTGTGGTAGCTGTAGAGTGGACGAGGAGGTAGCCCTCGGTTTCCATCTATGCAAGATGCAATACTCAACATCAAGTACAAGTGTATATTTGTGCAATCACTTATGTTGTTTGTTTCCTACTAATAACCCCAAAGGAAAAGAAAGAAAGGAAATTCATTTCATTTATGTTTTTTCTCATGAAAGATTGAATTATCTATCACGATACGTAGGTGATGGCCTTTTTTGGATTTATGTTTGAGAGAAAAGGGAGGTGATTTATCAAGTAAATAGATATGAACTGGCTAAAATTATTCCCATGACTAGAGTGGCTAGGAAATAAAAGATCAAAAAAATGTGTCTCGTGTTAACATTGATACCTTTGTTGTTTGGGTATACTTGATTTCACATTTTTAAGATGTTCATGATTAGTCTACATGGGCCACGATGGCGGAGCTGAGCGCATTGAATACCACAGTGAAGACATGAACATGTGCTAGGGTGAAGCCCAACCGAGTGCCATGGCAAACCGGGTGGGTGATGTAGACAGAGCATGATGGCAACGGCTCGATATGTTGATTTAGTACAATTTGTTTGTCCGTAGCAAAGCATGGGCACCAAACTAGTAGTCATAATAAGTGGATGAAATTTTTGGAACTGTAATACGCCCTCTAATTCAAATCTTGTTATCGTTCATTGAAACTAGCCCTAGGGCGCGGAGCCAGTATAATTTGGGACCTTGGGCAGGATTGACCATAGCCAATAAAGCGGCAACAAAACAATATATACATGACAAAGCAAAATTGATAATCGCAATATGTTTAAACTAAAAACATGATTCAATACACATGTGAATTGAATAGATGAAAAGACAATAAAATATACTACAAATGTGCTAATCATGCCTACGAGGCAAATTCATTTTGAGTCTTCATTTCTTGAAACTGTTAGGTAATGGTAGCATCAAAAAGTGCTTTAAATAGCTCCCTCTTGGTGTAGCAGACCATCATGCCATTGAATCAATCATCGATGATCTTATTGCACGATTTAACTTGTGCGCCCATGAGTTCCATCATTTGCGAGGCTTCTCACATCAACCAAAAACCTCCTCAATTATGAAATTTAATCATTCAAATATTCAATATGATAATATGACAAATTGAATTGGCAGGACTGATCAATCAATCTCTTAGTAGCCCAAAAATACTAGCTTGACAATATGACATTACGACATGACATTACGACAAAAATATTAACATACACTCCCATAGTCCCATTCAATCATGACCTATTCAATCATCACCTATCTATGAATCCATGATCTGTCTGTCTATCTCTAATCAGTGATCCTCACTCAAGTCATCAAGAAATAAATCACGAAGACATCAACTACTTACTCAATTGAGTCAATCAATCACTTCTTCACTTGATTCTATGCAATTTGCAATTCAGCCTGATTTGCTCAACGAGTCAAGTAGTCAATTACATAATTACTCAATTGCTCCACTCAGTATCTCAGTCCACTACTTTGTTTGCTTGACTGCTCCTGAGGTTCAACTCCAAGTCCCAATCGGCCAAGGGCCAAGGACAAATCCCACTAGCTGCTGCCCCAAGCAGCTAGGCCCTAGCCCCCCAGTCAACCAGTCCCTAGCCCCCAACCTGCCTTGTCGGTAATCGGCTTGTTGCCTTGCGTACACCACGTGTTTGCACCCTACAGTAATCAGGCAGTGCATTTGCCGGCTGGCTACTGGCCCCTTGGGACTTGTCGGCTTGCCCCTAGCTCGGCCTGTGACTGGAACTTGCAGCTGCCAGACTGCCATCCCCGCACGCCACACCCCTGCTGGCGCCCAGCCCATCACAGCTTTGCTGGTGAGCCAATCCATCATCTGCCTACACCCAAGCGCCCGAGCCACCAAGGCCTTCCCTTGCCGACGTTGCCGTTGCCAGTTGCTGCCCTGGCCACCGCACGCCATTTGTGTGCCTCTGAGATGTGCGATTGGGAGAGTAGGAATGGGGTGATGGTCTGATGGACTGAACTGATGGAGCCATTCTGTGCGCATGGACCGCAAATTGTCGATGTGCTGCCGACTGATGTCCTGCAGACTTGCATGATTGCCCTGTTCGCCTGTGCTTGGCCCAAGTCACACTCGCTACTCACCGGCGCCTCCGTATAATGCACCGATTGACCAATGCTTTCCCGAGAAATTTGTCCATACTGCACGATAGCGCGATAGGAAGGCACTTCATGCTCCATTGCTCGTTGCTGGTGAGCCCGGGCAGCCGCCCAGGCTCATTAGGCGGTGCCTCCACCCCTAACTAGCGCGCAAAGGCAAACACCAAGGTCTTTATAAGAAGTACTCCTGTTACAAGTATATATCGTTTTGGACATCAACCAGATCCCCAAAATGCAACTTTGCACACTAAATTATTCTGTAAAATATTTATAAAACCTAATACAATTATAATATTATGGAAATATTTTTAAGACAAATATATGCATATAACTTTTATGTATCCAATATAAATATTTAAAAATATATTGATAGTTAAAGTTTTAAAATTTTGACAGCATGTACTCTAAAACGATATGTATTTGTGACCGGAGGGAGGGAATAGAATTTTTGTGGTGGTGGATCGCTTTGGATAAAATTTGGTGTAATTACCCTAAACTAGTAACCGCAGTATAATCTGTTAATTTATTCTATACATTTTCATTTTATTTTATACATTTTCATTCTACACATATTTTTGAGTCATATAATAAGATTAGTGTGGTCGGAAAAAATAGTGTAGTACTAGCCGTTGAAGCGCTGAAATGTATGGTGGCATGGGCTGGACACTGGTAGTAGCAGACTGCAGTATCACTCAATCAAGCCTGGCGGCAGCAGAGCAGAGGAATTAACAGCGGAGGGGCAAAGATGGCAACACGGACCCGGGAGGGGAGGTGACGCGCGGATGGACGAAAACGCCCCCTCGAGGTGTGCAACGCGAGCGGCTCTCCGATCTCGCGAGACACGGCCGGGCGTCCAGTCCAAGACTTTCGGCCTTCTCTTTTTCTTTTTCTGGGCTCTCGCCTCTCTACCTCCCCGGCGCCTAAACTTGGAGGGACACGTAGTTAGAGGCTCACAGGATACTGCTAATTAAATGATGGGTCAGATCGCATGATTGCTGCTTGATCCGCATACGTCGTGATCGTGATCTGATTTGGTTTTTCTTTTCTCTCTCTCTGGACCGGGTTTGGAGGAGGAGCCAAACGGCCGACGAATAGAAGAATGTACAGCGTCGTCGTTGGGCTGTCGGTGGGCCCTACTTCAGTCTTGGGGCAAATCCGAGGGCCACACGTGTGTGTAGTGCATGCTAGCACCGGTTTGGAGCGATTTTGGTTTTTAGTTTGTCTGAACGTTAAAATAAACAGAGAAAATTTTAGAATAGGTTCTTTAAATAACTCTCTAATTATGAGATCGTGTGTATCGTCTATATCAGCGTTTTTACTGTTACTGCTATTTCGAAAAATGCAAATAAAAATCATTAGCCGTAACCAAAAAAAAGGTAAGGCCATAAGCTTGGATTTTCCATGTTGTGTTTAGGCAGTTTTCTTCCAACAGGGCACAATTACATACAAATACAGATAATCTCATGCTAATGATCAACTTCTCAACAAAAATTGCTAACAATCAAGATGGCTAGAATCATGATCCATGTCGTATGATCACTCTGGTCTTTACCTACATAGGTAGGATCGTTAAGGAGGCGATCGAGATCGAGCAAAGAAAAAAAAGGTGTTCCTGTTGAAGAAAATACGAAATAAGTATATATTTGTATTTAATTCCAGCATAATAAAATATAACCAAACAATATTTCAAGCAGTATGTAAATGACATAAACTACATATAAACATGTAATTCTACCATGCCATTTATACAAGAACATATACTCATCATATGAACCAAATTACTACTGAACTAGTCATGTAAAGCATTCTTATGAACATGAAATCAACTAGCATAGAGCACAAGTTTTATTTATTGATTAGTGCTCTCAGATGTAGGGTTACACAAGAATTAATCTTGGTCGTCCCGCTACTATGTCGTTACTCTTCACTAATAATCAGACAACTAGTAATCAAGATTTGAGCTCTAGTTTATGCCCATAATGTCACAAACTTGCATATAAAAAGAATAGCAATCTTCAACTTTCGAGCAATAAGGGTTCACAAGCAAAGGATTATCAAGCAATATTCTGACCAACAAAGTCCAGATGAGGTGTAGAAGCAATATCAAATGCAGAATAGCAGAGGGGAAAAAATCTCTTCTGATCCAAACTGAACAAAGGATATAACTACCGCATGATAAATAATCACAATGTTAGTTAACAGATTTGACGAACTGAAAGAAGTAACTCAAATAGCTACAGTACAGATAGTGGTAGGTACCCAGATAGGGCTCAAATCTAATCTAGTTATTCAGATCAATTCAGTAATCAACAAGTTTCATCATAGAGCTTTGAATCAAGCCAACAAGCAAACAATGTCTCCCAATACTTGAACTTAAATCAGATATTATAGAACAAGCACAGCCCACAATATCTGCAATCAAAAGATCCGAAATGCTCACAGTGCAGACAGCACTCAAAGCCGTCTAGAAGTGAATCAAGCCGGTGGAAATGAAATCACCAACAAAAACCGGGCAAGGCACACCCATAGGTGCTGACCCAGAAAACATAGCACCCCTCTATGCTGCCGCGAGAGAGGAGCGTGGTTGACAGAGATACAATGCCCACCTTTGTCATTCGAAAATCATCAAGCCGACAAAGCCGAGGTGAAGGAAATGCTGCACAAGAACAAGAGAAGCACCAGCCAAGTGCGTCTCTCTGCCGAGCACTAGGGACCTCAAACCACCACCAAGGCCAGCAGCTGCCATCAAAGAGGAGGTTCCAAAGACCAAAACCAGAGCCAAATCAGGAAGAAGAAAGAATGGAAGAGAAAGTGCTCACGTTTTTCGATACCATTCACGAGATGAGGCAACTTGCTTTAAAAGCTAGGCGGAGGAAGGGGCAGAGGTGATTGGCGTGGTGGCCGCCAACGGCTGGAGCCGAGGCTCCTAGGCCGCAAGTGCCTGTTCCCTCTCCGCCGAAGTCGCTGCCGCTCCACAGATCGGATTTGGCGAGCGCGCGCGCACAGGAGCCTCCCCTTATCTGTTCCATTGGGCCCACTGACAGGTGGGCTCCACATCCTTGTTTTTCTTTTTTCTTTTTCAATTGTGAAATCACCAAAATGCCCCTAGAATTTCAATAGTTCCACGATCCTTGTTGTGAGTCTTTTCCGCGTTTATTTTTCTAGCCTCCTCCTCGACTAGTGATGTATCTTGCTTTGCAAGGGTTCGCTCTCCATTGTTGTTCTATTTGTGAACCTCTGTTTTTTTAATTGATCAGCAAAACTCCTGTCTTCATTTAAAAAACATAGATAGGATTGTGACGTGGTGGAACTGTATACAAAACAGTGGTAAACATATGATATTCAGAATCACAAATTTAGATCTGTTTTGATTCAATCACCTGATGTAATCATCTATATATCGCATTGTTTCTTATCTACAGCGATGGAAAGTGTTGGTGCGGAGTGAAGATGGTGTCAAGAATCAAGATAAGAGGAGTTTCGCGGACAGATGTTGGAACGGCTTCGTCGGGTCCAGGGTAGCCAAGCCCAGACAGACCCCAGTGGAACTGGACGAAAACTGATCTGTAATAGGTAGGATAGCGTTATTTGTTCCCTACGCTTATTTTACCTTTCTTTGACAGCTTAACTTTGGTTTGCTTTAATAAATAAGTTTTGTTAAACATCATCTCGATGTTTTCTTCCTAACTATCATTTAGATTTGTGTTCTAGCTAGCTTTTGGTTTAAGATTTTGGCTATAGTTTTTAGCTTTTGGATGAAATTGCATTGTAGCGGCTATTAGTTTTTTAAGAAAAAATAGAAAAAAATAGAGAAAAACTGATACAAGCATTTGTATGTCACCAACAATACAAAGGAATAAGGAGAAAAAAGGCAAAAAAGAAGCAAAAAATCAAAATAAGCCGAAATTAAAAGTCAATGCGTTCCAAGCGGCTTCTGATTTAAATAAGCTGAAAGCCAAAAAAAATTTAGGGGCTGTTTGGTTGCTAGCCACACTTTGCCAACAAAAATTGCCACACTTGCCTAAGTTGAGGTGCTCAAATTCTTTGCCACACCTTAGTAAGGCTAAGGGAATCTTGCCACACTTTTTTGAGTCATTGACGTGTGGGATCTAGTTTGCTGGAAGGGAATTTTGCCACAACTGTAGCTACAACCAAACAGCTTCTTGAGTTGGTCAAACTTGCCTAACCTTAGGTGTGGTAAACTGTGGCTGGCAACCAAACACCCCCTTAGAAGGTGAACCCGTTTGAAGCAGAGGTCTTCACAAATTTCGAGAAAGGGTTCTATCATGATCATACCCATGTCGATTCTACCGAAGATTGCGATCCCGATAATGTTGCTAATGACATTGGACATTAGCTCTGTCACTCAATATATTGATATTGCCTCTTTATTTTCCAATCAAACGAACGAAAACAAGGCAAATGCATGAAGTTTTGTGGGCAGTCATGATTAACCACTCGCGTAAATTGAAGTTGTAACTGAACAAGTGAAGCATTTGGCATGACCCAACTTCCTAGGAACGTTAGAGCCTAAAGGCATGAAATTCCGCTAAAGCAAAGCGCAAAAAGGATAACTTACATACAGATACCACTCATTCATTTCTTGTTTCCGCAATCACCTTCAATATTCATGGATCTCACCCAAATTGGTCATACATGTTCGTAGTTAATTTCACAAATTGGATTTAAAATCAAGCTCTAGCTAGATCAATTGTCCGATTCATTGAGTGATCACGTAGCGACGTTCCAGACTGCTCCTTGGCCTTCGCCGCAAGCCTTGTGGATGTGCTTCATCCTGTCCACTGACTTGCAGACCCCACTGCACGACCAATCGAACGACGCCACGCAGACGTTCCCTGCTCTCTTCTTCCACTCACAATCTACAAGACGAACAAGTGTTTTATAGCAATAAAAAAATGCATGATTTATTCGATCTTGATGTGCAGTTTTGTATTTCAGCGGAGTCAAATGTTCTACCATCTATGCAAGTCATTGTGCAGCTGAAACGATTCTGACCAGATGAACGACTCGGATCATGAAAGGAAATTGACGCTTTTTTTTTTACCTGGAGGGGTTGCACAGCACATGCTCCGATCGTCGACATGCTCGACCTCGAGTCCGATCAGCCACGCGCCGAGAGAAACGTCCTCGTTTGCAAATCTATGCAGGATTGGCCTAGAAATGTGTAGTCGCAAACAAATCAGATAGGTAGTCTTAAAAAAAAACAGATAGGCAGTTCTTCACTCAGCCACACTAACAAATCTGAACATCGCATGACATGAACTTGCTTTATACAGTTTGCTATCTACCTGCAACGATCCAGGAAAGAAATCTTAAGGACGTGCTAGCTTACTGGTTTATGGAGATGTAGGCGGCGAGATCCTTGGAAATGGCGTAGATTTGGCCGGTGGCGTGGCGGAAGTACTTGTTCCCCTCGTCCCCGAACTTCCAGTACTCTGGCTCGTGGTACTTCACTCCTCTGCAAGAGGAGGTCAAGGAATCAATGTACGGACCTAGCCGAACTTTTCAGATAGAACGCGAGTTTAGATTCGATCTGCACTGCGTGGAGTAAGGCGTATGATTTTGCTCACTTCTGCGACAGAACAGGCCCGGACTTCATGCAGCCGACGTACACCCTCGGCTGTGTTCTGTATTTTGCCAGCCTGCTCGTCAGCATCCCTGGAATTCACAAGCATGAGCATGATCTTGAAATTGTACTCGGCTTGATTACATGTGCATGGTGCATGCATATGTATGCAGTTATGCACGTACCGAGGTTGACGTGGACGTCGTCGTCGACCTTGACGTAGAAGTCGGCGTCCCACATGGCGACGGCGGTGGTGAAGTAGATCCTGGTCTTGGAGGACAGCTCGTGGTAGCCCTCCACGTGGTCCAGCCGCAGGAAGTCCTTGGTCTCCGCCGCCTCCGCGTCCACGGCGCGGTCGAGCGCCCCGCCGGGCGCCCCGCTATGCCCGATCACGAACCGGATCACTATCCCCTTCTCCTTCTCCAGCCTCCTCAGCTTCTCCCCTGCACGCGCGCACGTCCAACAACAAATCGATCAGTTCATCCAGAATTCTAGATACACAAAGATTTCGATCAGTACGCAATTATACCTTTGGGAACCCAGGTCTCGCGGAGCGAGTCGCGGCGCTTCTTGCTGCTGAAGGCCGTGTTGATGCCGATCACGACGAAAGCCTTCTGAGGGCCCTTGGACGAGACGGCCGCGCCGGCGCCGCTGCTCCTCGCGCGCTCCACGGCCAGCTCCATCTCCAGAGAGGACACCGCCTTGTCCAGGGACCTAGAGAGAGTCACAATGCATTGTGCGCATGAGATGCATGCGATTCGCATATACTGATATGTGTATGTTACGACAGGGCAAATGCTTACTGAATTGCATGGTGAGTCCTCGACACCTCGTTCATGAGATCCTTGGGATGGCTCTCCCCTAGCTTCTGAGAGATTCAGAGCAAGCTCATGCAGTTAGCAAGCAAAAAAATTATGAAAACATTTCCGGTCAGTCAGTTTGGATTTCGGAGTGTTCATAGGCATACACTTACACGCTTGTTGTTGCAGCCAGAAGCAGAGGTCTTCACCTCGACAGCACTGTCCTTGCTCGTCGGCGGCGCCGAGGCCGGCAGAAGCGACACCCGGCCGCTGAGCAGCAAGCCCACAACGAAGCTCACCACGCACAGCGCGGCCACAGCCTTCCCCGTCAACGGCGCCCTCGCCCGCGGCGGCTTCTTCTCCAGCTGCGGCTGCCGCTCCGCCAGCGCCTACATATATTAAATTTCAGCAATGTCAGTTCACCCAAGCACACTGCTAGCTTGTCAGGTTAACCAGCTACTAGGAGAACACACACCATCATTGCAGCAACCTGGTAGGAACTAGGTAGCACTTGGATGCCTGGCAATTTTTGTTAAAGAACGCACACAGATGGAAGCGTATGGCTTGGGCACTGGGAGACCGATATGATTTATGTGCCGACGCGCGATGAAACCGCTTGTTATCTGCCAGCCCCGGCCGCTTGCACCGCGGGAGGGTTCAGTTTGGGAGGCCGTTTTGTGTGAGGTGCCTCATGCCGAGCGTGTGAGACAGTGAGAGCGAGACTTGCGCGCCGTAAGAGACGCCTCATTTGCAGGGCAAGCACTGCCAAGTTCATGATCACGAATTTACGTGTGCGAATTGTACGCCAGGGTTCGTTGCTGCATCGGTAAATCATGATTGGTATAGCCCCAAAAAGTTATCTACTTTCGGCTGGAGATTTCGAGGATAGTACATTATGGTTGCGTATTCTGTTAAAACTTTGATCCAAAAGAAAACGCACATATCACAAATAAACTGTGAGAATACAAAAGAATTTCTGAATCTCTATTCTCTACTTGCTCCCCCTTTATCTTACTTTTCTTATAAAACTGGCAACAAGCCTACTCAATATATAGGCTAATAATCTCCTACTAGTATATATATATATATTCAGACTTCAAGTTGGACACAATTTCAACTTGAGTTACACATGGAGACGGACTTTACTACGTCTTAGACTCTAAGTCAAGATTATTTCTAACAATCTCCTCCTTAATCTTTATATACTCTAGTTTTAGTCTCAATGCATTATGAACTAACGGCCACACCTTCACATGAAGCATTCTACATGCAAGCTACATGTAGGAACTCAACTTAACTGGCACAGATTCATCCGGATGTAAAGTTTCTAAAACATTGAGGTAGTCGGTCTCAACTACGACTTACTAAACTCATACTTATATAGAACGGTGACACATTTCCTCAACGTTCTAATTTCTTTTCACCTTACTTGAGTTTGGATGACGACACATCTTCTCTGTCTTGAGATGCAATGCTTTGCTTCTCTGTCTTGTCTCTAACCAATGACAAAAGACCAGAGACACGAGGAAAACATTAAATGCCTCATTTTACTTCGTACGAGGCACGATTGAAAGTGCGTTTCGACTGAGACGATGCGCGCGCGATGCTTGTGATGCTGCTTCGATCTGCTCAGGTTGTGTGCCTTTTCGTCGAACAAGACTCACCGACCGCCGGAGATCGGGATTAAATCCTAGTTCTGATACCACTTGTTAAAACTTTGATCCAAGAGAAAACGTACACATCACAAATAAACTGAGAAAATAATATGGCGTGCTGGACCGGACTGTGTCGAGTGTGTGTCGTGCTAGGCTAACCCACCATGCCAAGTTGCTGACCCAAACACATTACACCCTGTCAGGCTGGGTCAGCACAATTGTTTACTGTTCGTACCATGTTGTGTCTAGGCTAGACCAACAGCACCATGCCTCGGGTCAACACGGTTGGTCCAGCCATTTAGGCATGTCTGGCCAGGTGGCAGACCAACGCTACTGAACATGACGCCAAAAGGAGCGGCAGCCAAAATCGGCGTGAGGCAATCACAACTCGAGCAACCTACAGCTCTCTAAGGGGCCGTTTGGATGGGTGTATGAGGTGGTACCTGGATTGGATGGTTCGGGATATACCCTTATTCACACGTTTGGTTGGACGAATCGAACAAAGCCATCCAGGACGCACTAGTACCATTTAAGGGAATATTCCACGTTTATGTTGAACCAATTCATTTGGCAAAAATGGCCGAATGACACGATACACGATGCCCTTGTGCACTCGTGCTGTGTGCGCCCACCCTCTCGCGCGTTCATCCTCCCCTCCTCTCGTGGCACAGGGCGCTGCCTCGTATCCTCTTGCACAAAGCATCAACGACGCCTGTCCCCTTGATGTTGCCGCTCGCCTCTCCTCTTCACATCATCGGCGAAGATCCGCAAGGTGCCATCTCTCCATGATTTCCTCCTATATGTCGATCTTATTTGACATGGGTCTTGACGCAGGGAAGGGTGATGTTGCCTCCCCTATCACCGCTGTTGGCTCGCCTCGTGCAGGTGGCTCCTCTCCCTCTCCCTTTCACCCAATCTGTGTCTTGTCCCTCTGCTTTGCGCTAGATCTGACCCAGCCAGTCCTTCGATCTACCGTGGTGATGCATGCTAAGGCGCGGTGATGATTGGATGATGTGGCCAAGAGTGTGAATACTACATTGATTTGTGCTTCACTCATACAATCTGAAGTTACAAGGCTTAGTAGCTTTGAATTGTGTAAGAAGAAAGAAGCAATCGGTTATGGGAGAAAGAAGAATATCCTAGTTCGTGTGTATACTTATGTGATTCCTCATTTGCGTAATGCAAACAAGCCAACAATGCATGGAATTAGAGGTGTGGATAGTAAAGAAAGAAAGCTAGTTTGGGTAAAAAGGAAGACACAAGATCAATCAAGTTATCGTGATTGCAGTTCTGTCCACAATATTCATGAAGATTGCAATGCCAATTCTGAGGTTTCTAATGCACAAAAAAAACATATTTGGAAAGCTAATGAAGTCTATTTTCCAACGAATCAAACGGCGCAGGATTTGGAGCTCTCTACACAAAGTTATGACAACTTCATTGATTGCTGTACGGGCTGTCCGGAGAGACACGCGAGACTTACCAAACATAGAGTGTCCGAGTATTGCAATACAAGTAAGGGTAAAATCCGACCATACCATGGCTTTCCAAAGGATGAGAATGACTCCTTTTCAGGTTCTAAACGGATTTCAAAGCCCCTTGAACAAGAAAAGAAAACCTATAAAGATTTGAATTCAATTCGGACTCGGTTCGGGTTAGACAGGAAGTCCAACATTAAAACGTCTATAACTTTCACAAACGGAGTCCGATTTGGGTGTTCTTAGACTCGTTGGAAAGCTATTTCGAAGCCCCATACAATGGATGAGGTGTCAGCCACGTAATCCTCATGGTAACATTGCAAATTGAGAGAGAATTCAGAGGTATTAGTTTAGGTATTTCCTTTTTAGTTTGCATTGGAGTTTGTTTTGGCCTTAGGCCAGGTTGTGCGTGAGTTTTAGTCAAGGCCGTGCATTGTGCACCAATATAAGGCCAGAGCCTTAGCCCCATTGTAACTGAGGCTATGATATGATAAGTTTTTTATGCTTGTGAAATAAAGGAAAAAATCGCCATGATGGTTGTTGGCGGCCAGATTGCATGCTTGTAAGGTTTTCTCGTTTGGAGTTTGCTGAGTTGGTGCAAGGCAAGAATAGGAGATTATTGATAAATTTTTTGTACGGATAATCCATTTTTATTCGAAAATACATAAATATACCCGCGAGAAATTTTTTAATAAATAGGCTCAAATCGCCCCCCATTGGACGACTCTCACCTTTGGCCTAATCGGGAGGCGACATTTAGGGAATGTGGGAACCGTTGAGCGAATCAATACTATCGCTTTGGCGTTGGCGACTTATTACGATCATTTATGCGGTTGGCGATCAGATCTCGATCGCCCAACGGTAGGGCGACAGGGGGGTTTAATTTATTTCTGCACAATCGGCCGCCCACTACCACCTCCGCTTTCCCCTCACTGCGCACAGAGAAGAAACGAGAGAAGAAGAGGAGAGGCACACTGAGAAGAAACGAGAGAAGAAGAGGAGAGGAAAAAGAGGAAAGGAGGAAGAGAAGAGAGGACGGAGGGGAAGAAAAGGAGGGGAGAAGAGGAGAGGAAGACAGGGTTGGAGGAGGAGGTGAGGGAGGAAGGAGGAGTAGAAACTATTCCATCCATTTGGATCCAGATATTTTTTTTATTATGTTATATTTGCACTATTATTTAGATGAAATATTGGTGTTAGTAAAAAATGTAGATGTAGAAAATGTAGTACAAATTTAGTATAGAAATATTAGTGTCAAAAAGTTGTAGTATACATTCTGTAGTATGGAACATTTTGTAGTATAGAAATTTTAGCACCCTTTTTAGTATAGAAAGTTTAGTTTAGTGTTGTACGATGTTATTTGACATGTCATAAATTTCAATCATACACGCAGGCCTACATCATCAATGGCCACTACTACATTGAGAGTGTATTATGGTGCTGGAATTATTTGTGAAGGTCCAAATGGTGTGGATTTGAGCGATTTTCCGCAAGTCACTCTCGTACTTCCGGATGACGAGAATGCTCGAATGATAGATGTGCAGCATTGGCTGACCCAGAGTTTTTCATTGGACCCCGAGGTGTGCAGCGTCGTTGTGAAAGGGCTTTGGAGCCGGTCTCCCACGGACATCAGATGGGAGTTGAAGACATTGGTGCGCTCAGCTTCGTGGAAGGGCTTTGTGCAAGGGTGCCGACGCCGTGGATACGAGTGTGTACTGCTTGTGCAACCGTGCTCACTATAAGCAGCTGCGCAAGCTCGTGCGTCCGCCTATGCTTTGGGAGGTGCTAGCAGCTCGGGCGGACAGCACGATGGCGGAGCTGATGAAGTTGCTCGTGATGAAGGCAATGCGGTACATGGAGGAGAGTTACAGCCGTCAAACTATAGAGGGGGAATTGGGCAAGCTGATGCGGTACATGGAGGAGAGTTACAGCCGTCAAGCTATAGAGAGGGAACTGGGCAAGCTGATGAAGAAGAGCATAATGAGTATATCGTGCAACAGATGGAATCTGATGACCAGAGGGCATGGGATAAAGAGCAAGCTATAGAGGACGACGAGGAGGACAGTTCCGATGATGAAGAAGTTTCTATCCCCCAGGAATGGAACCGGTTTAATGCGGAGGGTGTTTCCGCACATGATGAGCATGAATCACCATGGGAGTATCATGACACAGAGTTTCGGTTGCATGCTATGTTTGTCGACAAGGAAGCGCCGCAGATACCATCAAGCTTTGGGCCCTTTCAATGCAAGCCGAGTAGACACTATTGCGGCAGGATGGTTGTCCTTGGAGGGTGCACGCACGTGAAATCAAGTCCCGAGCCGAGTAGTACACTATGAAGTGCGAGCGAAATTCGGGTAATGATGGTTGTCCTTGGAGGGTGCAAGCGCGCACATAATTTCAGCGCAATTTGCATAGACCCAAGTATGAGACTCATTGGATTGTGTCCAAAGTGGAGTTCCGCACTCACACAAGAACCGCATTCTAAGAATCGCTATCCGAATTTGGGATCGGTACCTCGGGTTCGGGTTGGCGAGGCATCGCCTAACGTCTTGGCGCATCGTAACTGACGTCGGATTTATAGCCAATTTGATGTATGGGAGATAGTGGAGAAGAAAGATATTGCGGCCACGCATATTGTGGTAGCTATCGAGAATAAATTCAAGTATAAGATTAGCTACGCGAAGGCATGGCGTGCCAAGCAAAAGGCGTTGGAAAAATATTTTGGCACTTTCGAGGCGACGTACGATAACCTTCCTCGTATGCTTAAGGTGTTGCAGCAAAGGAACCCAGGCACGTACATCGCCGTGCACGGCAAGCCGTCCATAAGTCCACCGGGATTTGCAGTGTTGCAGAGAGCATTGTTTGCATTTGGTGCTAGCATTGAAGCATTCAGCACATCTTGCCGATTATCTCGATAGATGGGACCTTCTTGTGAGCAAATACAAAGGGCGCTCCTGAAGGCCATAGACGTTGACGGTAACAATCAAATATTGCTGCTGGCCATTGCATTTGTGGAGAGTGAGAATTATGAGAGCTGGCTATGGTTTCTCAGACATGTGAAGGCTGGAGTTGTAGGCACCCGTCCTGGTGTGTGCGTAATCCATGATCGCCATGCCGGTATATAAAGGCTATAAGAAAACTTCAAGAAGATCCTAAGGAGACCGTTCCTTGGCCGGATATGAGGAACCGGTGGTGCAGTCGTCACTTAGGGGCAAACTTTTTCAAGCAATTTCGGAAACAATCTTTGATGAAGCTATTCAAGAGGCTGGCTAGGCAGAACCAGCAGAGAAAATTTGATGCTTTATGAGGGTTATTGGATGAGCACACCACGAAGAACGTCGAAGAGAGGAGCAAGGGGCCGGTCACTCTTGGGGCGGCACAACCGCAATGCTTGTCAGCAATTGATGAGGCTAACCCAAGTGGTCCAAGAAGGCAGAGCTCACGAAACATCAAGTGCTTCTCGCAGTGGATCGAGGGGGAACCATTGGAGAAGTGATCGCTGTTGCACAACACGGATGGCGCAAGGTATGGAATAATGACAACTAACCTTGCCGAGGTCTACAATTGGGTCCTCAGGGGTCTCCGTTCTCAGCCCCTTGTCGCCATCGTGGAAGGTGTTCTTCACAGCACAATCCGCTACTTCAGGGAGAGGCACGCAAGTGCCGCACTTCATGTGGCCAATCCCGGAGCCCTGTATTCGTAAAAAATTACGGCGTACATGGAGACGAAGGCACATAAGGGTCAATTGCACACAGTGCATGTCATGGGCAGTAGGGGGCATCGTTTCGAGGTGATACTCCATGATAGGGCCGGATTTGGGACATCTCGTTCACTTATTACTCACGAGGTATGCCTTGTAGATCATGCAAATGAACCTAACTGCACATGCAACAAGCTTAAGTTGTTACACAAGCCATGCTCTCATGTCCTCGCTGCATGCGGGACCGTGGGCATGGATCCTTCCAACTTCATGTCCGAGTACTTCTTTAAAGATAGAATACTGCAAGCTTGGTGTGGGGAGCTCCGGGGGTTCAGAGTGGTGGGAAACTTCGCCACTTTGGATATTTCAGCGAGGACCTGGGTTCCGGATATTAGCATGCTAAAGGGTGGGAAGGGTCGGCGACAGAGCCGACGTATTAGAAATGACATGGACGAATCACAAGCTGGAACATCTGGTGCACGTTGTGGGCGATGCGGTCAGGAGGGGCACACAGCTAGACGATGCACCGCATATCCTGATCAGTAGTTATTGGAAACTTTAGCTAAATTTCATATACCATTTGTAAAACTTGTATGTTACATCCGTTTTCTGTAATGTAGTTGGTGTTGTGCTGGTAGCTTAGTATTGCTCTGTTTACTTAGTTACTACATGTATTTGCTTAGTATTTGCTGTATAGACTATTTGAACGTTATGGACTTGAGGCCGACACGTTTGCAATGACCGTAACTTGTTGTTTCAGAAATTATGATTACTGGCCTCTGAGAAGGCAATGTTGTAGCACTTATTTTGTGGAACGTACTGTTTCCTACAAACGACTGAAAAGGCTACGTTGTACCAAATACATTGAATGGTTCAAGCTCTGAATTTATTACGAGACTACAGGCTCTGAAAAGCCTTCATAGGAACATTTATTGCTACACTGGAATCCTGAAAAAGCGAAAAGAACCCCATGTCGTCCTCTCCATGGACTATGCCCACTGCACCAGATAACCCCATGTCGTCCTCTCCATGGACTCCAAATGCCTCCTATGTCTTCCATACCACATCTCGTCCTCTACCCATCACAATACTACTACACAACAATGTCTTCCTGGAGGTCCGACCCATTTGGAGTCCGGAGTGGCATGAGCGCCCAAAGTGCCATTGCGGCTTTAGGACGATGTTGTGCGTCTGGATGGATCGAGTACGGCCGTAGGTTCTTCAAGTGTCCAGACCTGGATGACGAGTTCATGGTAACGACGATAACTAAATCCTTTGTTTCTCGTTATCATTTTTCAACTTCATCCATGACATCTACCACGCCACACAAAGCCTTGCAAGTTCATCGAATGGGTGGATCGGGTGCCGCCGGCATGGCCACGGAACCGACCAATGGAGGTGAAAAATAAAGGACAATACTTTGTCAAGATGACTCAGGCTCGCGAGGTGGAACGACAGATGCGGCTTGAGCAAGAGCGTCGCGTGAGGGTGGACCAAATCCGTCTGAAGGGCAAGGAGGATGAGCTGCAAAGGAGGCGGGAGCAGTTAAGTTTGCGTGAAGCAGCCATCAAGCGTCAGGAGGAAGAGCTTCAAGCTCGTGAGGCAGCTCTCAAGACCAAGAGTGACAAGAAGAATGATGCAGTGGAGCCATCTTTGAGCGCGAGAAAAGGGGAAACAACCACGCTACACCCAGTAGACAAAATGTAATAGACCCAGCAAGTTATATTCCCTAAGGCATGTTAGGACTAGTGGTGGAGTTCTGAACATTAGAAGTCACAGAGTTCCACACATGCCACTTACCACTTTATGTATCGAATGTTCTACACTTAATCGTTCTTAAACAAAAATTTCCAAAATTTTTTATGCACCTACAATATCCAGTGAACATAAACTTTTATTACAACTATACCAAATTTTTTTTCGGTTTAAAACTACAAAATTGACAAAGCTCTTAAAAAATCACGAGGGGAGAGTAAAGTCGCCCTCCTATTGGGTGACTGCATTATAAGTCGCCCATCCATTGGGCAACTGCATGATAGTCGCCCAATAGGAAGGCGACTAATTGCAGTCGCTCGAAGGTAGAGCGACACAAGTTTTGTCGCCTCCCGGTTGGGCGAAAGGTGAGAGTCGCCCAATGGGGGGGCGACTTGAGTCTATTTCTGTAAAAAAAATTTCCCGCGGGTATATTTATGTATTTTCGAATAAAAAATGGATTATCCGTACAAAAAATTCCTTGAGATTGCCCATCGAATTTATAAGGTTCATCTCTTTTAATTCGTGTCTTCTTGCTAAATTCACGGTTTGGGAAGTTCGGTGGATTGCTTCTAGTGTGCACCTTGCATACTAGTGCAAATTGCCCTTATCAAGATTGTTGGCTGCGGAGAAGGAACCTCGCTGAACGTACCGGGAAAGATCGGGCTATCCCTACGCATCAAATAATCCTAAGTTGGTCCGTATCACTGGATCTAGCCTACCGATGACCCAACGCTAGCGGACACTAGATCTGAGGTGCTGCATCCCATTTGGAAGCCAGTGGTGACTTGATCAAACTTGTCGCCTCCCCTCCTTGCCATCCCGACACCTATGTTGGCCGGATCTGCTGCCCCTAACCTTCTTCTTCCTCCCCTCCCTCACCTTTGGGGAGCTTTCGATGGGAACCGAAGGTATGTTTGCTATTCAATGCTGGCTTTGTTCTCACTTATTAGTCTTCATTTGTGGTGATGAATTGTTGAATTGCGAACGTATGGATATGTTACCGCCGAACTGAAACATTGTTGTGAAGTCAGATTTATTTGTTATCGTGCATTGATTACATAAAGCATGTTCCAAATTGTGAGGATTTGGTCATCTATTAATCTCAACTTGATAGATAGCATACTATTGTGGATAGCATTTTGACTTATACAAGATTTGCATACACCTGTTACATGTATGTACTCAGTAATCTCAACTCGATGGATAGCATACTATTATGAGGATTTGAGGTTATGGCAATTGGTTCTTGCCTTTTTTAGTTGAGCATACTATTGTGGATAGCATTTTCATATACGTAAGATTAGCACATGCATGTTACATGTGCTTATCATATTTTGAGATGTTCGTCATATATTATATTTATGCATTGCCTGAAACATATATCATTTGTACTTCACATACTGCACTGATAGATCCCAACTTTGCCATAAGTAATATGACTGAAGCAACCAAAAAGTTATGCGGTTTCTTATGAATTTGTTACAGTTAGAAATTGAGATGCAAAAAGTTATGCAGTTTCTTACGAATTTGTTACAGCCAAAAACTTTGCCCATAAGCAATATGACTGAAATAGCAATATCACTTATTAGTCCATTATTGCAGCAAAAATCTCTGGCTTAAGATAATCCCATGAAGTTTCTTATGATTTTGTTACAATTAGAAATTGAGATATAAAGAATACTCTCGTAACTGCTGCATAGAAATTGTAACTAGTCATCATCATGTTAAAATTTCACATTTACTTACAACTTGTATAAGATTTGCATATCTATGAAATACATAGCTACATGTAATCTTTTCAACAGAAGAAAAGGTATGTATAGTTGCTATAGGGTGGTTGTAATTTTGTAAATTTTGTTCAAGAATGCAGGAGCAGATGGCATATTGTTCTCAGTGGTATACAGTAGTAACATCTTTGCCTTTAATGTCCAAATTCAGTTGTAGTTTGCCCAAGCTTAAGATGTTTGTGTAATTGTTCAAACATTTTTAGTCCACCTTAGCTTACTACATGATAAGCCAATCCATAATATGTTGAATGTCAACTTTTGGGTAAATCTTGCTTATGTTGGTTTCAGGACATTGAGAGGGAGACAACACTGTTGAGATCAAGGCTGCTCACTTTGAGCGGTCAGAAGCTGGCGCCGGAGCTGGTGCCGGTCCTTTTGCGTCTGTTGTTGCATCCGCCGATGACGATGATTTATATAGTTTGATTCTAATTGTGTCATTAGCTCACTCTTTGAGTGTGTGTTTAATATTTGTTGTGTCAGTCATGTGCTGTGTGTTAAACTAATCAAACTTTACACACGGGCAAGTCCTACAATGATGTTTATTTTCAGCACGTATGGAATCTGCTTGAGACAATACTCTCGGCGTAAGCTGCCGTCCTGTGGCTGGCTAATGGCCGATAACATTTTCCGAATTTCTCAAGGATGTCCAATGCGTTATATGCGGGATTTTTTTACTGCTCTCCAGGCTCGGTTGTTTGGAATGGACTTCAGAATAGAATAGAAACTACATTTCTCATGCTTTGTTTGGAATGGGTAAAAGCTAGGTAAAGCAAGAATTTATAGGCACCTTATCGTCTTACGCAATCTCCATCATTCTGACGAGAAAAATGCATTAACTCGACGGCACATAGCATGATCGAGATGCTTTTTATTCTTAGAGATGGTAGATAATTCAAGTCAGTAGAGTTAGTGAAAGTATACAAGCATCCAAGTCACGATCCATGATTTCAGAGGTAATCTCATCAAAAGTAATTTCACCATGTTTCAACCCAACTTATCCATCTAACCAAACATAAAATTAGCTTATCTTATCCATCCTTATCCCATCAACCAAACAATAATATATACAATCTTATTCATCCTACTAAATAACCTTTTAAATCATTTCATCGTATCCTATCTCACTAAAGGGAGTGTCTAGATATCACCCGGATATTTTCTTCCTATCTATCATTTAAATTTATGACCTTTGGATTAGATATCAAGAGACCCTTTATTTTTTTTAAGGGAGGAGATTTTTTTCAAGGGAGAGGGAGAGAATTTATGTCCATTGGATCTCTAATCCAATAGTCCTAAATTTAAATAATAGTTAAAAAAACATCTAGATAATATTTAACAAAACCCCTCACTAAATACTGAATCATGTCATTCTATCCGCCCTCGTAAACCCAACGAAACGGCCTCTAATTCTCACAAGCGGGACGGCAGTGGCCGCGGATGAGGAAAGGGACCAACCGTTGCTGTGTCTCATCCGGACCGGTCCCGCCCAATCTCCACCCGGAAGCGGAAGCGATGCCCACCACACCACACGCCCGCGAGCGCGAGTGCGAGGCCACTCAGCTAGCCTCACCATGGCCACGCTGCTCCCCTCCTTCCCCTCCTTTCCCCACGTTCTCCCCAAGCCCCACCACGCGCACCTGGCCGCCGCCGCCGCCGCCAGGCCCGAGGCCCCCAACGCGACCCCCAACCCCGCCAACGCCCGCCTCCGCCGCCTCATCGCCCGCGACGACCTCGCCGAGGCCGCGCGCCTCGTCGAGCGCTCCACCTCCCGCGGCGAGCCCCCCGACGTCTACCTCTGCACCAAGCTCATCCGCAACCTCTGCCGCCGCGGCCGCACCTCCGACGCCGCGCGCGTCCTCCGCGCAGCCGAGGGCTCCTGCGCCGCCGTCGACGTCTTCGCTTACAACACCCTCGTTGCGGGTTACTGCCGGTACGGCCACCTCGACGCCGCCCGCCGTCTCATCACGTCCATGCCCGTCGCGCCCGACGCGTACACGTACACGCCCCTCATCCGGGGGCTCTGCGACCGCGGTAGGGTCGGCGACGCGCTCAGCCTGCTCGATGATATGCTCCGCCGCGGCTGCCAGCCCAGCGTGGTGACCTACACCGTACTCCTGGAGGCCGTCTGCAAGAACAGCGGGTTCGGGCAGGCCATGACGGTCCTGGACGAAATGCGTGCCAAGGGGTGCACGCCCAACATTGTCACGTACAATGTCATCATCAATGGAATGTGCAGGGAGGGCCGCGTTGATGATGCCAGGGAGTTCCTGAACAGGTTATCGTCTTATGGGTTCCAGCCCGACACTGTTAGCTACACCACTGTGCTTAAGGGCTTGTGTGCTGCTAAGCGGTGGGAGGACGTTGAGGAGCTCTTTGCTGAGATGGTGGAGAAGAATTGCTGGCCGAACGAGGTGACGTTCGACATGTTAGTCAGATTCTTTTGTCGAGGAGGTATGGTGGAAAGGGCAATTGAAGTTCTTGAGCAAATGTCGGAGCATGGATGCACAGCCAACACTACCTTGTGCAATATTGTCATCAACACTATTTGTAAACAAGGTCGGGTGGATGATGCCTTTGAGTTCTTGAACAACATGAATTCCTATGGGTGCAATCCGGATACCATTAGCTATACAACTGTGCTTAAGGGCTTGTGTCGTGCTGAGCGATGGGTAGATGCCAAGGAGCTCTTGAATGAGATGGTCCGAAAGAATTGTCCCCCAAATGAGGTGACATTCAATACATTCATCTGCATCTTGTGCCAAAAAGGATTGATTGAGCAAGCTATTATTCTTATTGAACAAATGCCGGAGCACGGATGTACAGTGGGTATTGTCACATACAACGCTCTTGTTAATGGCTTTTGCGTGCAAGGTTGTGTTGATAGTGCTCTTGAGTTGTTTAACAGCATGCCTTGCAAGCCCAACACCATTACATACACTACCTTGCTGACAGGCTTGTGCAATGCTGAGCAGTTGGATGCTGCTGCAGAGCTCCTAGCTGAGATGCTTCAGAAAGATTGCCCTCCAAATGTTGTGACTTTCAATGTGCTCGTGAGTTTTTTCTGTCAAAAAGGTTTTGTCGAGGAAGCAATTGAACTTGTGCAGCAAATGATGGAGCATGGTTGCACCCCTAACCTGATCACATATAATACTTTACTCGATGGGATTACCAAGGATTGCAACTCAGAAGAAGCCCTGGAGCTATTGCATGGTTTGGTCAGCAAGGGAATATCCCCAGATATAATTACCTATTCTTCAATCATTGGTGTCCTCTCAAGAGAAGATAGAATCGAAGAAGCCATTCAGATGTCTCATGTAGTGCAAGATATAGGAATGAAACCCAAAGCTGTGATATATAACAAGATACTACTTGCGCTCTGTAAAAGATGCGAAACAGACCAAGCTATAGATTTTTTTGCTTATATGGTGTCTAACGGCTGCATGCCTAATGAGTCGACCTACATTATACTCATTGAAGGCCTTGCCCATGAGGGTTTGTTGAAGGAGGCACAAGATGTAGTGAGTGAGTTGTGCTCAAAAGGAGTTCTAAATAAGAATTTAATTGAAGAGTGGCACTAAAATTTTGGATCAAACTGTGCATACCTTGATTCATGATGAATCTGAGCCCATAGTGCTTATTAAATTCTGCAGTCTCCGTGGAGCTTACTCCTCATTTACAATAAGCTGGAATTGGTGGCATGTCTTCTACGTGTGCTTCAAGATACAATGTTTCATGAAGATGATAGCCCAGGGTTTATAACCCCATACAGAGGAATCATGAAGATGTAAGTTTCTGCTCCCCCATCTCTGCTGCAAAACCTAGGCAACCTACTCCTTCATGTATGCATTTGCCTATTTTGCTTTGGTAATAAATAAAACAAAAATAGCGTTCTTTCCATATTTGAAGGAAAACGGATATGCATTACTTCTATGAGTTTATTTAGTTTTTTTTAAATTCTTGACCGTGCGAATATCTTGAAACCTCTTCTTTGTAGTATGCTACAAGTGTTACCTTATTCATCCCTAGCTATTTCCGTTAAAATAAAATCCTCTGAAGCTATTTTTTCTGTGAACAAATTCAAGCTATCTCTTGGGTCGCTTAAAAAAGTGTGCTACATATTTGGTACTTGTCCACTTTTCTGTTATCCTGTTAGCACTTGGGTGTTTGTTAGTATATTGTGCATTATAATATGTTATGTGACTCACAGATTTTATATTTGAGTAGGATTCAAGTGGGCTCAGAGTTGGGCGATGGCAAGGATCAGTGCCTAGCCTGTTTATAAACAAGCAACCCTCCCATGATCTTCAAAGTTCAGACAATTACAGCTGAGACAATTACACTGGTAATGCTATGTGGAATGACTGCCGTTCTGATTTATCTAAAATGAAATGCCTTTGTTATGACCATTGTAATTTCCCAGTCTGTGTTGCTGGAGAAGAAAAAACTGGATTGGAAAATTCCTATGGTACAAGATATTCAGTAGCCCAGTAGCCTCTGTACGGTCCACAACAACTTTGCCATGCACAAACAACCTTGTCACAGGAAGGATCTTACAGGGGCAACTTCCACAAATTAGTGCAGCAATCTACTTCCTACACAAACATGCTGTAGAAGGCTCGCTCAACAGAAACGCCAGCTTCTACTGTTTGCTCACATCGCCCATGTACCGGAACGACAAGGCGGCACCGAAGTTCCTCCGCTCCTCCGCAAAGTCGTCGTCTGTATCGTCGCTGGAGCTGGACTCTGGGTAAGCTTCTGGGGACTCGCTGATGCCTTTAGCTATGCAGTCTTTAGTTGCGAGCATCTTGACCTGCCCGGCATGGGAGATCTCCACTACGACCTTGCCGTCATCCTTCGGAAGAGGTTGCTTCCAGGGCTCCCCATCAATTCTCATGTAAGAATGGTCGGTAGCGCCCTTGTGGAATTTGAATCTTACGCGGTGAGCCTGGGGGTGAATAGAATTTCAGCGACCATGCACTAGCTTAACTCAATTTGGGGGTGAAATATGCTTTAGCAGTGTGGTTTTGTTTGAGTAATTTCAGTATAGGGCTTAAAAAATTTCAGTTCTGATACTTATGTCGTTCAACTGGCATTCGAGTCTTGCAAGTCCCTAACTAGCGTTATTTGCATTTATAGACTAAGTGATGAAACAATGTAGTGGCGAGTGACATGATGGACCACAAATAAAGAGGGATGGAGGTGGTAAATAGCAACTAATAAATCCAACGTGCATTCGCATTTACCATTTTACCTGAGCAAGATGAGTGCCATGGCCTTTCGGAGATAACAAGACAAGCCCATGCCAAGCATCTTTGAAACCCACAATCTCCAAAAGGCCATCATCCACAAGTGGAGGCGTTACCAAGTCTCTCTGCAATAGTATAATTCACATGATATTTTTTTGTATTATTAACACAATATTCAAATTAAGTTCAATACCACCAGAAATAAAATTTTGCTACACAACGAATGATGTTAACATTATTCCTTGAACTCACCTTTTTTTGCTTGCTCTTACTTGGTGTTCCCCAGGGATTCAGTCCACCAGAGAAACTGGGTAAACTGAGACAAACAATGGAACGTATACTGCATTTGTGCAAAAGCTTGTTCAGAACATTATGTATTAATGTCTAATTTTGAAGAAGTAATCTGGCATCATATCACCAAGAGCAATCAACCTAAACATCATAAAATAGAGGAGAATTTTATGAGGCTTATAAGCTGGGTTCACAGAGAGGATGTCTAGACCATATTAGCGAAACCCTCCGAAAGCCAAATAAGCCCCCGAAGTTATTAGCGATCAGAGAGAGAGAGAGAGAGAGAGAGAGAGGAGAACTTCCAAATAAACTCGTGCTATTCTTGGTATATCATTGTTTAATGTTTATGCTTGTTCCATCAGTGCTCAAATATTAGCACATAAGTACATAACCTCCCAAACTGATTTGTGCAGCCAGTTTCAGTATGGAAAAGGGAAAGCACAGCAGATTTACCTCTCTGGAATTTCCAAGTTTTCCCATTTTCCATATTTCTTCATTATCTTTATTTTTGCAAGGTGAGCAATGTTCCTGTGGTCCAGTAAAAGGCATGCCAAGCATGCTGTGAGCCAAATACAATGTTATCAACAAGTCTTGACTATTTTTGCTGAATGTACTAAATTAATATTGAGTTTGTGACCAATATTATTTTTTTCACAAGACAGTTCCATACTCAAGTCTGTGCCAACAAAGGAATTACCGTGACATTGGATGACATAAAGAGGTACAGAACCATCCTTGCGTGCATGCCAGCTTCAAATATGTTTTCTGCACTACAGAGCAAAAATGCGGTTGGTCTCTGTACTGCTGAACATGTACATAAATGAGACTAAATCTTAAGGGAGAAAAATTAAAACCAAACAGTAACACATTTAAGATAAATAAGAGAAATGCACAGAAGCTTAGTTCACCTGATTAGACAACTGATTCTTGAATTTCTCTGGATGCAATTTCCTCTCAGAATGAAATGCATAAGACACTTGGGCATCCATTCCTGTGACAGAATAAAAGGGTGTCTTTCAACCTTTGGCTTAGCTAAACAAAAAAGTTAATGTTCTTTTTTCCCCCGCCCACTTTTGTAGATGAGCAAGAATCAACCAAAACAAATTGATCACCGACATACAAAATACATTTTGAACAAGTTACTCACCTATACTGAAATAATTCCAGAAACCCCCACGGAATGTGTAAGAATATTCCTGGGAACATGTCCAATGAAGGTTATACAGATAACATGGCGCTGAATAATTCAAAAGGTTCGTTTTCTCTTTTTCAACAATCGACATTTAACAATTCAATTAATGAATGGAGAAACATATAGTGCAAATCAAGTATACTGAGGTAGATCAAAGCAAGGAACAATCATCAAGTATTATAGACAAAGCAATCATAATTAAGTTCTATTCAGTGAGTTGAAAAATGTTCAGATTAAATATTTTGGAAATCTAAATGACGTAGTACAGAATAGCACAAGACCACAAGCAAGCAATTGTAACTTTTCAGAAAGCTCTTGTTTTTATGCATGATATAGGTTACCTCACTTTGTTCAATAATAACTATTTCAGATATTCACCTAATGTACCTCGTCCGCATGACAAATAAATGTAATGAAGGTGATGAAACGTGCTCTTTTCGAAAATACACAACAGCTTCACAAAAAGAAAAAAAGTGAACAAAGATACTCCCTCCATTCTTTTTAATTGACACCCTAAAATCCATGCCGTCAAACTTTATATAGTTTGACCACTAATATATTTAAAACTATCTAAATTAGTTACATGAAAATATATTATTATATTTGTTATTGAAAATATTTTCATAATATTATAATTTTATTAGTATATAATAAGATGAAGTTACAAAAAACAACAGTTCATATCACATCTCGTAGACCGTAAAAAATCACATCTCGTATATCGTGAAAAGTAAAAAAATGTCACTTAAAAAGAACAGAGGGAGTAGTAATTAAGCTAATACAAAATCTGAAGAGGTGAGTCCTCTAATAATTATAAACATAAAATTAGTCTAAGTCAAACGTAGTTACCATATCTTCTGGATCTGTCTTTGGCACATGGCGAAATGCATGCAGAGAATGAGGCAAATCAGAAGAAGAAATTGGATCGCAAGGAGAACGTTTTGGGCTTTCCATTCTCATGACAATATGCCAGCTGAAATATTGTAGTAAATACCAATGTTAGCCACCATTCATATGAAGATTACATACAGGTTTCTGAAAACTGTACAAAAGAAACCCACCTATCAATGTTCATCTCTCTTGTTTCTCTTACCAAATGTAGAAAGGATATGACCGACTCATGATCCGTTCCAGGATTTCTCTTCCCCTGCATGTCAATTGTTTGCTATTATTGACAGCCAATCATATAAATTATTATGTAGCAACTAACACATAGAGATGGCATCACGAAACGTAAAGAGAAATAAGAGTTGTTTATCTAAACTGATGATGTGAAATCTATGGCACTAACATGCACAGATACTTAAGTTGAAGATGGCTGCACATAGAAAAAACTAAACGTAGCGAAATTTAGTCTCTGCATATCAAAAAAGAAAAAAAATTTGAATTCAACACTGGAGGTCTTATCATCAAGTTAAAGGCAAAGCAGGTCCAACAGAAAAGGCTCATGCAATTATAACGCAATGCTCTAGTATAAGAATATCTAACAGGAAGAACAGGACTGTCTTGATTCACTAACAAGATTGTCTTGTCTTAATTCACTACTTTCTTGTACATACCCATCCAAATGAATAGGGCAAGTTATTTCCAGTTCCCAGGGGAACTGTAGCAACGGGAGGAGGATGTACTAGCTTGAGATCAGATACAACTCCAAGCAACCAACCTGCTGTTCCATCACCTCCAGCAACCTAATTGAATTTCCATGAAAAAAAAGATGTAAGTTCAGCCTATTCAAATAAGTAAAAAGACAAAATAACGGTAGTAATATTAGCAAGAGATATTCTTAGTAAAAATTGCCTGGTTGCACTCACTATTAGCCTCAATCTCTTATGGATTTCAGCAGCAAGAGTATCTCCATCACGCTTGAGCCTTTCCAAATTGCCATAGAATTTGTGCAAGACGTTGTCTGGAGCTTCCTCAAGCAGATCAAACACCTGAAAATCAGATATTTAGGACTGGCCCTAAATCTAGATATCAATTTTTGCAGTAAAAATGCAAGAGTACTGTCATGCAAAACAAATATATCTGGCGAAATTGACATCTACCTGAGCATGGTTGAGAAGCTTACGGTATGTGACAATTAGATCATGTCCCAGTTGGCCACCACTTCTGGTGTTGATAAAAACAATCACTGGACAGCTGGGTATCTGAGAAATTTGCTCCGGTGGAGACTCCGGCACAAAAATATAGGTTGGGACATAGAATTCTTTCAGCATGTTATTTTTGTCAGAAGTTTTCTCCATTAAACCTTGCAGCCTGCAATATTCATGCTACATTACAAAGATATACAGGGCCACGGAATCTACTGGTGTACTTTAGCTATGTTCTTTTGCAAGCAAAATGTATACTAAAGCGATATATCAATTTTGTTGATTACTGGCACAGTTTGTCAAGCAGATGTGTACGAAAATTTAGTAGTTGGAACTTATGCACAAGTGCATGCACGTTTATAGTCACTTTGTTGCAATATGCAATTCAAAAGCCTGGTTAACATTCATTAATATCTTGGAGGGTTTTAATTAGGATAAAGTAAATGTGCATGTACTTCGTAAAATTTAACGGGTCATTAGATGAAACTATTTTTGTAGCGCACGTGTCAACTATGCCAGAATGTCGCTAAACAAATATCAATTGACATACTAACGAACCACTTCAGGTTTCCACTAGTCAAATTTGATCACCAACCACCAAATCCATCTCAATTAGTTCAGCACGGATACAAATTAATATTGATTAATATTGTCAGTTATCAATTGCTGTCACTGTTAATTGGTCACTAAAATCAAGTCATCTATCAATCCTCTAGAAGAATCTAAAACAAGAGAGCCGTAAATGATCCCAAAATAATTTGTATATTATGCCTAGTAAAAATTTGTAGAACTCAACGCTAGTTGCAGACTTCGATAAGGTAGACAAATAAAGAGACAAATAATAAGTTCGAAAAGTTCAAACAAACCGAAGTGCTCAAATTGTAGTTACGAATTATATGCACTCATCCTGACAACTTAGACACTGCAAATTAAAACGAATTATACCCAAAAAATCTGAAAAGCTTGGCAATTATCCCGGAGCATTGTAGCAAGCAACAATATGCGCTCAACCACCCTTTGCCCCGCCAGATCGAAAGCGCCACATTTTGCTAAGCCATTCATGAACCCAAACGACGACCATAAAAACCCCAAACAAAAAAAAAAACCGCGCTTACTTGCCCAAAACTCACAAAAAAACCCTCCGCGATTTGCCCATTAAACCATCGAGCCGCCCAAACTAGCAAACGGTACGAGCTTTGATCACCCCACCAGATCAACCGAGGAGCAGCAGTCTTAGGGAACACGAATTGACGATCACTCACCTGGGCGAAGGCGAATCGCTTGGCGCGGACGGCGCAAAAAGCCTCAAAATCGCGCGGCGCTTTGAACCCGGAGGCGGAGCCGCGGGCGGAGGAGAGGAACGGGAACAGGAACCCTCCCCTGTATCTACCTCCCTCTCTCCGCGAGCTGGTGTTGAGCTCGGGGAAGGCGGTGGTGGAAAATAATTTGGCGAGCGCGTGCAGGCCTATATAAGCGGGAAGGTGATCAATACGGATCAACGGTGGATGGGGCCCATAGACTTAGTTCTCCGTATATGCGCCGTGCGGGCCGCGCTGGTTGGTCCACGTGCGTCGCCGACGCAATTGCGCCGGTGGGCCAGTTGGTCGGTCGCTTCCCGTTCCAGCTCATGAACCTGCCTTCTGGTCCTCCCTCACACGCGCTGTGCCTTGCCCTACTGACATGTGGTCCACACGCAGCGTGGGGACGGCGTGTCGGATTCGTGGGCGTGCGTTGTGTTCTCGTTGGGATGGTTCGAATCTCCGGTGGATTCGTTTGACGATGGCACTGTACTTTTCGGCTTCTAAAATTTTTTTATTTTTATATAGTAACTAATTTTTAAATATAATATTTTTTAAAATATAGCTTGCTAGTTAATTATAGTATATATTTTACTGACTTTATTTATATCTGTAAAAATCATACGTGAGTTTATGTAACTCTTTAATCTTTTGTACAAACAACCCAAAAATCACAAAACGCAGCAAAAAAAAAAGGCCCGATGACACGTTTTTCTTGCTGCGCTGATCGCTTTTTATCTTTTGATAGTTTTTGTCCCGCTACTTTGGACTTAGTCTTCTATCTTTTAATTTGTTTTTATTATTTCTAAATTTTCTCCAACTGAGCACACCGTTTATCAGTGGTTTGAGGAAAACGTCAACTTAGGCAGCACATTATCTCCTTTGGCTTTGTTTCAGATATGTGTGCCGAACGGGGAGGAATCCTGCAGGAAAGCGATCGGTCCCGTTCTGCTGTTGAGATTCTTCTCTCTTCTCGAGCGAAACCGTTTCGGTTATCGTGTGCTGTGAAATGCGGAATTGTGGTGCGGCAAGCACGGCAGTGTCCTCGTGCTTTTCGTACGTTTCTCCGACTACGGCGTGTGGTGGTGGGTGCGACGTTGATGGGGCCGGACAGGTCAAACCGACGGACCAATGTCCCTCCCCCCTATCTCGATGGGCATCTAGGAATCTTAGCAGATCTTTGACAGCAGTTCCACATGATCGGGGTCCTGTACTAACAAATAAGTGTTATTCTGTACTATTCTGTGTTCCTAAGTTTTCAATATCGTAGGCCTGTATTATCAGTTTCACGCTAAAATTAAGATCAGTTCATGGAACTTTTTGTATGTTAGGAAACTCCGAGAATAATCATGTCCTAGAAAGACATGCCCATTTCCCCGAGTTTCCTTTGATGCAGTGGAGTGGGAAGGACTAGGTAAGCACCAGTAACAATCTGTCAACACGCGCCATAGCCCATAGATAAACAAGCAACAAGATGATCACAGGTGAAAAGTACGACGATTTTGTCCACGAATAGAAAACTTAGCGACGAGTTCCCGGTGTGTACGTAGAGAGTAAAATTCCCGCTTTCGACGTTGGGGTTGGACAATAGCAGCACAGCAGCATACCGAATTTGTTCCGTAGATGCCCTCGTTTGCAAGCAAGACGAATTCCTGATGTGATCGAAACATCTCTCCTCTTTTTATACGCCGGTGCTGACCTGGAGCTTTGCTTACAAAGGGCTTTAAAATCGGACATGTTAGCTGAAAGTTGGTGCCGAAAGTTCCTGCCGACAGTGTGGCGCCATTGGCATCGCTTGGTGTGCAGTAGATGCCCCACTGCATGATGATCTATGCAAGAGCAAGATGCGATGCGGCACTTGTCGTCTATAGCAGGAGCGATTATCACATGAGAAATACTGAAATCGGTATATCATTTCAACGGTATACCGATCTATTGATGGATTTAATCGTCTTCGGCTACCTTCGGTGCCGCCACTCTGCCTCCTCATTTAACTTTGGCGCCATCCTCTTCTCCTTCACCTCTGACTCTAGATTGTTGATAATGCCGACAACGGGTTTACCATGTTCCCCGATGTAGAGGAAGGTCAAAGAGGCAGTGGTCTGATAGTGGGCGGCGGCAAAGGGAGACAAGGCGATGGCGGCACACTAAATATTAGATTAGACGGAGTGGTAGTGGCGGAGAAGAAAGAGATGACGACACGGTAAGATGATGAGCTCACCACTGCCGCTGGTAGTGGAGGGGCAGGAGGAGACGGAGAGGAGCTATCCAACGCTGAAGAGAGAGGGAGGGGAGGGAAGCGACGGCATGGGGGGAGCTTGTTATGAATAGCGCTTGTATTCATATGAGGCCAATGGGCCAGTATATATACACAAGGTACAGGTGGTAAATATGCAAAGAACCCCTCATAACAATGGGGAATAACAAACTATACATATATCTCTAACACCCCCCCTCAAACTCATGGTGGATCAACAACACCGAGTTTGGAGAGGAAGAAGTGTCTTTGTGCTCGAGTCCGAGCCTTCGTGAAGAAATCCGCTATCCAAGCTCAAGGCACATTGAAGAGTAATCACCTGATCATGCACACAAGTCCTCATGAAAGAAGCATCAACTCCAATGTGCTTGGTGAGCTCATGCTTCACAGGATCACGAGCAATACTGATAGCACATGTACTGTCTGACAAGAGAGGGGTCGGTGTAGTGACAGAAACACCAAAATCCTCAAGTAACCACCGTAGCCAAGTAACCTCTGCTGTCAAGAGAGCCATAGCTCGCAACTCAGCCTCTGCACTCGAACGGGACACTGCAGTCTGTTTCTTCGTCTTCCAGGCAATAAGAGAACCACCAAGAAAAACACAAGATGCGAGAGATAGACCGCGATCGGAGGGATCGGCCGCCCAAGTAGCATCCGAATAGGCTCAAGGCGTAACGAGTGGAACGTGGAAAGAAGAGACGGCGAGAGATAGTCCCACGAAGGTATCGCAGAACTCGAAGAAGGTGGTGTAGTGAACGAGTGGGAGCTGAAACAAAGCGACTCGAATATGAACTGGATAAGTGATATCCGGACGAGTAATGACAAGGTAGACAAGACTCCCAACAAGATGACGATAGCGAGTCGGGTCGAAAGAGGCTCGCCATCGAGAGTCGGAGGTGAACATTGAGCTCCATGGGAGTCTCAACGATCTGATCGATGAGAGAGCGCGATCAAGAAGATCTGAATATATTTCTCTTGGGACATAAAGAAACCATCCGGAGTGGAAGTAACCTCAATCCCAAGGAAGTAATGAAGAGGACCAAGATCCGACATAAGGAATCGCTCACTAAGACGAGCCTTGACAAAGGCAATGTACTCAGAATCATCTCCGTAATGATCATATCATCAACATACAGAGAAGAAGAGTCCGACCACGAGACGAAGTGTGGACAAAGAGCGCAGATCATGATCACTAGCTGAAAAACCAGCAAAGAAGTGACCACAGAGGAGAAGCGCTCAAACCAAGCACGAGGGCTTGCTTAAGGCCATAGAGAGAGCGGCGAAGGCGGCGGACCATGCCCTCAGTACAGAATACCCGGTGGCGGATGCATGTAGACCTCCTCACGCAACTCGCCATTAAGAAAGGCATTCTTGACATCAAGGCGAGAAGCACGATGGCGAGCAGACGCCACCGAAAGAAGAGTGCGAGCGGTGGTCATGTGGGCCACAGGAGCAAAAGTCTCGTCGTAGTCAACACCATCTTCTGCTGCTGGAAACCACGAGCAACAAGACGCGCCTTATAGCGCTCAAGAGAACCATCGAGCGAGTCTTAATCTTATAGACCCACTTACACGTGATGGGATGAGAATGAGATGGCAAAGGAACAAGATCCCAAGTACCGATGCGCTCGAGGGCAACAATCTCCTCGGCCATGGCAAGCTGCCACTCGGGATGAGTAACAAGATCCCGTGAGGAGACAAGCTCACGAGTAGTGCGCCGGCAAAAGCAAAGCAGGCGGAGGCCGAATCGATCGGCGATCGCGGAGAGCGTAGCGAGGAGAAGATGACCCATCAGGGGAAGATGGAGCATCAGAAGAAGATGGAACATCAGAAGAAGATGACTCATCTGGAAGATCCTCAATACGAGGTCGACGAGTGTAGACGATAGTGGGAGGAGCCTGGGGAGTCGTAGGAGACGACACAGGCGGCGACAACGGCGGAGAGGCCACAGGGGGAATATGTGGAGACTCAGTAGGACAGGTGGATGAGGGCAAAACAGATATAGGAGTATCTGGAAAGGTCAAAAAAGACAGAGACTCAACAGAGGAAGCCGAAGGAGAGGCGGGACGTGGGTAGAAAGGACGAGACTCGTCGAAAGTCACATCCCGAGAAACCCGTATCCGACGACCAACAGGATCCCAGCACCGATAGCCCTTGTGCTCGGCACTGTACCCCAGAAAGACACACTCAACAGACTGAGCGGTCAGTTTGGTACGTTCTCGAGGTGCAAGGAGAACATAGCAAACGCAGCCAAACAGATGAAGGGCAGAGTAGTCAGGAAGAAGACCACAAAGACGCTCAACAGGGATCGCACCCTTAAGAGCAGAAGAGGGCTGAATGTTGACGAGATAAGTGGCAGTGGAAACAGACTCGGCCCAAAAGTGAGGTGGAATAGAGGCGGCGATCATCAGAGTACGAGCCGTCTCAAGGAGGTGACGATGCTTGCGCTCAGCGACACCATTCTGAGCATGAGCACCAGGACAAGAAAAGAGTGCCCGCTCAAAGAAGGAAGCCGCGCAAGGCGAGAGGTACTCGCCGTGAGAATCAGCACGAAAGACACGAATAGGAGTGGAGAACTGTGTATGTATCATAGTGGCAAATTGTTTATAGATAGGCAAGGCCTCACTACGAGAAGACATGAAATATATCCAAGTGTGGCGAGAGAAATCATCTATAAAAATAATGTAATAACGATGACCCTTTCAAACGAAGAGAGACCCCAAACATCGGAATGAACAAGATCAAAGGACGCCGAGACACGTCTCACTATGAGGATAAGGAAGTGAATCATTTACCACTTACACACGACAATCTAAAGACACGTCTCGAGACAGACCCGAAGACCACGACGAACTAAGGACGACAAAGCGAGATCCACAGATGGCCAAGACGGTGATGCCACCGCTGAAAGAGCCGAGACGGCGGCGTGGCGAGAGCGCAAGCGGTGGTGGGCGGAAGGAAGATGAAGCGGTCAAGCTCCCAGAGACGCTGTGAGTCACGGCGCCGAGGAGAACCAACCGAGCCCCGTGTGGCGATCCCGAACACAACAAGAGTCGAGTCGAGAATAACTCGATAACCAAGGTCGATGTCGCCAGCAGAAAGAAGTCGCAAGGTAAGGCGAGGAACATGAGCAAATGAAGGAACATGAAAAGATGAGTTGCTAAGAGATCCTCGACCGAGAGACGAAAGAGATGTACCATCGCAGTAAGAACACCGACGGGAGAAACAAGGGTGTAATAGAAGACAGAGTGGAAGAATCAGAGTCATATGGAAAGATGCTCCGAATCAAGAATCCACGGGAGGTACTGATGTGTAGGAGGTGGAGTGCTCTGAAGAGTCGATGCAGATCTGCGCAGAACACGCCGAGGAGAACACGAGGCGGCAAGTAGGCGTCGAGTCGCTATCTCTGCTCGTGAGAGCTGCTGAAGAAGTCACCGCTGAAGAAGTCGAAGCGAGCGCCGTCAGAGAAGCACTAGTGCTAGTAGAAGAACGGCGTAAAAGATGCCGCTTCTTCTTGTAGCACTGGGACTCGGTGTGGCCATCCTTGTCGCAGAGGAAGCAGTGAGGACGGCCACCTCCGATCGAGGACGGCCACCACCACCGTGGTAGTATTTGGAGGAAGCGATGTAGCAGCGGACGAGCGGCGAGCACGCAGAGGAGTGGCATCGGACCAGCACCACTCAAACGAGTCTCCTCTGCGCGTATCTCGGTAAGAGCCTCCAGAGAGTGACACGAGGGTGGCGTGCAAGGAGCTGGGCACGCCTTTGCTCGAACTTCGGGGCGGCGAGTAAGGAACTCGTAAACGCTGAAATCGCAAATCCAAGACGTACCTCGAGCAAAGACGGACAGTACGGCGGCGGCGAGCGAAGTGAGTCCAAGCGACGCGCATGCAATGAGAACTCGAGCGTAAAGGCGTCAACAGTAGCATCACCTGCTGAAGAGAGTGTTCTGGCGGACCACGGACAGTGCGAGGCATCACCGAGGGCTCAGAGCGCCGACGAAGATGAGTCCACATCCGAAAGCCGAAGAGTCCCACAACCTCGTAAGAAAACCGAGGCCGACATCGCGATGAAGATAGCGGCGGCCGAGCGCCGTCATCGTACCACTGAGTGTAGACGGTCAGACGATCCGTGTAGGAATCCAGAGCCTCCTGGTAGGCAGAGGCAGCTTTATCATCTGCTTCATTATCAGCAGCAGGCGTAGGCTTCGTCGGAGGAATAGGGCAAGGCGGGCGGTGACATCGCCGAGAGGACGCCCGAGACGAAGACCACGCATGTGGATGCGCATGTGAGACACAAAGTCGGTGTAATTAACACCATCAAAGATCACCGGCAACGAGGAGAGCAATGGTGCCCATTGGTAGGCGGCGCCGCGCGGCGCAAAATAAGGTAACGGTCTAACAGCGGCGCCGACGGCGCGCGGTTAGAACAACGTTTTTGCTCTTTTTCCGGTCGGTTTACAAAACCGACCGATCGAGCCGAGAAACCACCGACCGACCGAGCCGAAAACCTAACCCTAGGCGGGAGCGGAGACGACCTGCGCGGCGGCGGCGGCGTCCGCGCCAGGAGGCGGCGCCGGAGGAGGCGCGGCGGCGCGGAGGCGCGGCCGAGCGAGGCGCGGCTCGGGCGCGGAGGCGGCGGCGAGCGGAGGCGGCGCGGCCGGGCGGCGTCAGCAGCGGCGGAAGAACCGGGCGGCGGGATCGGCGACGGCGCTAAGGGGCCAGCGACGACGCGATCTTGAGGAGCGGCGGCGGTGTCCCGATTGGCGACGTCCCGATCTTCACCGTGGATCGGGAGTCGACGGCGGAGCGGTGGAGGCCGGCAGAGGCGACCAGGGGAGTCGACGGCGGAGCGGTGGAGGTCGGCAGAGGCGACCGGGTAGGAGGGGAGGCGCCGGACTGGAGGCGCCGAGGTGGCGGCCGAGTGGGAGCAGAGGAGGCCGGCGGGACGGCAGCGGGCGAGGAGGCCGCGAGGCGACGGGTGGAGTCGGGCGGGCCGGCGGACGGCGGAGGCCGGAGTCGGCGGCGGCGGCGGCGGCGGCAGCGGCGCAGGAGGCCGGGCGGCGGCGCGAAACCTAGGTAAACCAAAACCCTAGTTTTGGCTCTGATACCATGTTATGAATAGCGCTTGTATTCATATGAGGCCAATGGACCAGTATATATACACAAGGTACAGGTGGTAAATATGCAAAGAACCCCTCATAACAATGGGGAATAACAAACTATACATATATCTCTAACAGAGCTATGCTACCGAGATGGCATCCCAACCATATTACGTGCGGTAGCAGTTCTCTTATCATACGCACGGATGCACCGAACTGACTAGCCTTCCGGAATTTGGAGGTATCCTTGTTATTTATGTCCCTTGAGTTTCCGCATCCGATCTGTACTGCTGCTTAATGTTCCCAGCCTTACAAGTTACATCCAACTGCTGCAGTAGGTTTATAATTTGCATTACTGTATATACCGCAAAATGAAATGTATCAGTAACAACTAATAAGTAGACGAGCAGCAATCCAACTACTGTACAACATGACAAAAGTAAGAGCGATATACAACGTAACCGAGTCTGGAATGCATCTTGATAACACAACAGGGTTCCAAGAAACAGATGTCAGCGATAGCATCCAGACAAGCAAGCTGGCTAATTTTATCAGAGCACTTCCCATTCAACTGCTTCCACCATCCAGTTGTTAATCTTTACAGGAGCAAACATAACATTACTTGGGGGCATAACTCAGGCGACATTAATAGGTTCTTCAGGTTCTTCAATCTTTGCACCGCAGCACTCCTTCCTTTTCATTGTAACTCTGCTTCTATACAAACTTGAACTGGAAATCCCAACCTTCCTTTCTTTCGGAGTCTTTGAACCATTTGGTCTTCTCTTAGGTGTCAAGTTTCCAGTATGTCCGCTCGTGTTCTTCACGGGTGTCTTTTCAGAATACACATTGTCTCCACAAAGATGACTGAAGTGGTGACGAGGATTCACATAGCAGAATGATGTGCTGACGATTCCTGTGACTGTTGACGGCCGCACTGTCTGCATAAAATCCTCTAACTCAGAAAAACAAGCATGCTCGGAGTATGGCAGAGTATAAGAATCCTTCTCAAATAGCTTCGGCGGAGACAAGGGATCATAGTCCATTTCTATTGTGCCTTCATCTCGCTCTAGCCCTTTGCACCTCATAGACTTTGCTGGCGATCTACCACTAGACTTGGCCTTTCCCTCACCAATTCTCCAAAGCCAAGGAATGCCGGAAGGCATGATTCCTATAGTGGGGCATACTGTGTTCAAAGCTTCAAGACTCTCGATGGTCAAACTGTACCTTGGAACAGCACGAACCCTGGTAAGGCTGGTCTGTGTGGTGAAGATCTCCTGATTGTCATCAATGCCTAAAAGGTGTATTGTCTGTAGGCGCTGGGGCCAGACCCAAATCTGATGAGAAAATGAGAGGAAAAGATTTTAGCATTCAGAAGTTCAATGTGTAGTGTTCATAAACCAAATAAACACAGCAGTGTGGTATAGCAGCTAAATTGAACTTTAGACTAGATGAACTGACAGCTAAACATTGATATTGAAGCAAGTTTATGTTGAATAATAGAACATTAGGAATATAAGAAACACATCAGGTTATGTGGACTGGACGAGGAGAACATGGAGTATGCCGAGGAAAAGAGGCTTAGCACCTTCGTTTGCAGTGCTCTGGATATATGAAGCAAGAGGTCTTCTTTTCCAAGAGTGTCAACACCAATAATAACTTCATGATCAGGGTGTGCCCGAATAATATCAACCATCTGCATCTCAAAACTAACAAAATATAGGCATAGAACATCCAAGCATAGCATGATGGACGACACACATTTGTTTCTTGATCAGATACAGTTCATCCATAACACAAACTTATGCATAGGCAGCTTACAGGTTGATAATGACGTCTTATTGCAGGTAGCTTAGTTACCATGGTAGCACTAGCAGGGCACCCATCCCATCTTCAGTCAAATGAGAAATGGGGCAGCTGTGAGGTACTGATCAAGAGGAAGTGCAGTAGCTTTCCAACCAAATGCATGCTCAATTAGGCTCTGATCTCTTGCTGTTGCAGGTTTAGGAAACGAAGTATGCACATTGGTTTCACGTTTCAGTGTGACATTTTGCTTTGGGTAGCACTAACAGGCTATGCTAAACTTCTTACGGAAATACTAATTATGAGTTGCTTCATGAATCAGGATAGATGCACAATGCTGAGTATATTGAGATATAAGGAGCGGAATTAAACTATAGCAGTTCTAATTGACAGTTCAGGATGGACACTGAAGTTTGTCTATGGAAGTTTATCTGAAATGGACCAGATGGCTGGCCACTACACTGAAACTGAAATCGTCGCACCAAGAAGAATGCAGAAATCGGCACAATCATCACACGGGTCGAAGCAAACCTGACCTGCTCAGCGACGACGCGACGCGGAGGGAAGTTGAGCGACGGGTGGCAGTAGGTGTTGTCCAAGTAGAGCACGTCCACGCTATCCCCGGCTAGAGCGTTGAGGAGCGCCTTCTTGGCCGACCGCGCCTTCTCGCACCCCAACTCCCACCGGAAATCCCCAGTGTACAGCATGCACCCGAGATCACCGCGGAAGAGGTACATGAGCGAACCTACACGCAGGCACGAGACGGAAGCCGAATCGCACGGATTAGCAGTCTTTCAGAGTAGATGCTAGAGAATTGAGAGGGTTTGGGATGGAGGGGGTACCGGGGCAGTGGAGGGCGGGGATGGCGGTGACGAGGAGGGAGATGGGGCGGGCGGAGGAGGGGCAGGAGAGGGTTAGCGAGGCGGAGGCGCCGGGGGCTAGGGACCGGAGGAGGGAGGCGTCGATCCCCGGGAAGCGGGTGGGGAGGAGGCGCGCCGTGACGGGGGAGCAGTAGAGCGGGCCGTGGCGCCACCCGCCCGCCCCGCCAAGGCCGCGGGTGTGGTCCTGGTGGAGGTGCGTCAGGAAGTAGGCCTGGCTGCCGCCGCCGAACTTGTCCACGGACACAAGCCCTTCGTCCATGGCTCGCCAATGGCGGTGGCGAGCCAACCTCGCGCCGTCGCGCGGTTGCTGCGTCTTTGGGGATTTAGGGGCAGGGAGGGAGGGAAAGAGGCGGGCACGTGCGGGTAGATGGGCGCCAAGATGAATACTTCTCCGCTAGAAGCTTCTAACGGGGTTACGCGCCTTGTCTGCGAATTGTGTGGGTCACACCTAGGTTGTGATCCTTATTTTAATTCTGAACTTAGGTCGAGCTCGTGTTTGTTTCGTGATGGGCCATAGTTATGGATGCTTTTTCTAGCTTTTCAGCCATTTTGATCACAACCTTTACCATTTCCATAGTTATGGCTTCTAGTTTACCATTTCCTAATTTTATTTTTTTTAAACTTTTTATCTTTTTTTTATATTCGTTTACAGTATCCATAATAGACTAACATATTTTTCCATTTTTAAAATTTCTTAATTTAATTATATCGAAAAATAACTAGCAGCTACCATATAAAATAAATCAGATACAGTAAAAAAACATAATCCAGCTTATATAAACCAACTGAACGGGGTAGTCTTGCAAAAATGTAAACACAAGCTTATGGTTTAAACAGCGGAAAGTATCCCAGCCACCAGAATAAATACAGAAACTACTCATTCTCCATTACAATACAGAACCAGACTGAATAGAGCAGATGATACCGCAGACACCAAACTAGGCGAGAATACAACACGTACCATCTTCGGGAAGCCTGGCCTTACAAGAGATTCAGGAGCACAATATAAACATCCGTAACACAGCACAACATAAACATCCGTAACATAGCTCCTGCCCACGGGAATAGCGTACTCTTACTTGGAGTCGACAGCACAAACGTCTGGCAAAGCAAACCAACAGACTCCCACGATCTAAGAGCCTATACTAACTCGAAAATGGAAAGCAGCATTCTGGCCAACCCAGTTTATGGTATGCAGTGGATACAGAAGTAACAGATAAGCAGCCAGTTGCATCGTTCAAATACACGTGGATCACCTCGGTACAGGCACCATGTTTTCCTTGCTCTCCAGTTGCATTTCGTTGCCTCAGTTTTCTGCAGTGAACCAAAACAGAGGAATCAAATCCACCAGCAACGTATGCTCGCAAGCCAACTTCTCCAACACACAAGTTGATAGCAGGTGACATACAGAATCACATGAAATTATCAGTTTCAAATGAAAAAAGTGCATTCGACATATGAGGAAGCAATTGAAAGTGTATGTGTCAAACATGAGCATTCAGCATATGAGGGAGCACTTCAATAAGTGCTAACGCTATTCCTTCAAAATAGATGGGGATGGCCTCATTAAACATCAGAACCAGCATTCTACTCGAGGGATATCCAAAAGGCGCCATTGTAGATTGCTGCGTCAACAAAAACGAGGTAATTTGATCTGTTCCAATAGATAATTGCATATGAACAACAAACTAATGTTCGCAAAGACCATGTGAATGTCAAACCATCCCCAGTAAAGCTGACAGGTCACTTCTAGCTCAAATTAAGTACTTAGCACATCACCTTCAAATAAATAGGGGAAATGTTCCTTATCTAGGGCCTTTTTGTTTTTATCATATTTTGCTGCAACCAAGTTTGGCATGCTACACTGCCTGTAGCTATTGTCACAGAGTTGGCCCCACTTGTCAGCCCACAATGATAGGCCAAAAAATGTGGCAACTGTGGAAAAACTGTGGTCCATAGAAAGAATAGTGTTGCCGGAAACTGTGCCATTACAGCTGGACCCAAACGCCTCGGTAATAGCACACTTTAAAAGTTTATGAATTAGTCTATGGACCGGGATGACACATCATAAAAGACTTTACTCAAAAGAATAATTGCCGGAAACTGTGGCAATGAATTAAACAGCCCCCTAGTCCCAGGGTCATCTGTTCCAACAACATGCAAATTAGAAGACCAGTAGATGTACTAGATTATGAACTGAACATCCTACAGATAGCACACAGTAACTAGGCTATTATTGGTCACTTAGAAATGAAGCATGAAGGTGAGCAACTGCAATGTTCCAATCAATAATATATTAATATGCAGATGATGAGGTGCGGTGTGAATCAATTGAATGACAACAGTAGTTAGAGAAAATTATTACACAATGCAGCTAGGGGAAAGTAACAACATGATATGTGGATGAAACTAACAGTCGACTTCAAGGCAATAACAGAAAAGAGGATCCTATCCCTTAATCTTATCATGGCATATGTATCATTCATAAGAAAAAGGAGACACAACTAAACTAATACTAAACAATAAATAACTCTTTCACTGCATCAGAAGTGAAAAGGATTAGAGTAGGAGAAAGTCAAGAGATATTTATACAAGAAAAAACATTCATCTAAATTTCCAGAGCATACCTTTATTCTAACTATCTGTGGTCCTAAAAGAAACCTTCCAAACAGCAACCACTCTTAAGTGGAAATGCATTCCATGCAGGCGACAGTGAAATAAATTTCTACTTTACTAAAAAGCTTACAGTAGATTAGACATTTCAAAAGAGATAACCATAATAAAAACCACTGACATTACCACTTTCTTTAATAGTATACTTGTTTTCCTTAATAGCTAGCAAATTGCTGTGACTGTGATATTCATTTCCTGGTTTCACCGTTTCGGGTGTCTGATTCAGTGTAGTTTTTTTGGACACAGGCAGTGTTACTCGGACATGGACATGGATGTCGGAATCCAACTCGGATTCAGGTGACCAATTCGGCAAAATTTATTTGAACATGGTTGTCCAAGTAACACTGCTAGAAATGACATGGACAAAGATGGATGAAGTGTGCAGCAGCAGACGAATTTGCATCATAGTTTCATATACATATGGGTCAATAAAATTTATTGTTCAATGCTCATCCACAATTCTAAGAGCGTTGGCAAACATTTAGTGATAGAGACTATCAGCTTTCTTACCATTTCCTCCAATAGTTCACAACAGTTCTATGTAAGTTAATAAATTCAGCACAAACTACAAAAGCTGGCGAAAACAAGATCAAACTCTGTAGTCTTCAAAGAAGACTAAGACAGTTCAAATATGAACAAGCCTAGGACATCAAGCTTGTCATCCCTTTGGCTCTAAAAAATCAAGCTTGTCATCACCATTACAATTTTAGATGAAAGATGACAGTTTTATGCACTTCTTGAAGGAAATTTCTTACTGAATTAGTTATTAAGACATTTCTGTTCTACTATTTTCTTCCACACCAGACATTTATACACTAAATCATTTCATAGAACACTTCATGACAAACTAATCAATCATCAGCATACAGAGTCGAAACTGTGGGGTTGAGCAAAGTAAAAGGGCAGACCTTTGTCAACCTCAGGCTCATCCTTGGGCACAGTGTGCAGCCCATCTGTTGCTCCTACTGCCGCCCCACCGGCCCCTGTAGCATCATCGGGGTAGCGGACAACCACAACCGGGCAGACACAGTGACGCACACAATAATCACTAACACTCCCGAGCCTCCCCTTCCCGCCCTTCCGCGAGGCACCAAAGCCGCGGCTTCCCATGATCATAGCGGACAAGCCAAGGCGCTCGGCCTCGAGGCAGAGCCGCTCCTTCATGTCGTGATCTTTGACGACGTGGATCTTAAAAGGGATCTGCGCGTCGACCAGCGGCTGCGCCAGGTCCTGCGCCTTGGTCGATGTGAAGGCGTCGAAGTCCTCCTCTTGCTTCTTCTGCAGCTCCTCCGCGGAGGCCGCCTCGGCGGCGGCCGCGGGGACGTCCTCCCCGTCGGCGCCGGCGGCGTCGTCGGAGACGGAGACGGGGATGGAGCCCCAGTCGGCGCCGTAGAGCACGGAGGTGGGGCGCACGTGGAGAAGCACGACGGCGTCGCCGGGGCGGAGGTAGTTCTGCACGGCCCACTGGACGGCGAAGGCGGACTCGTCGGAGAGGTCGACGGCGATGGCGATGCGCCGTTGCATGGAGGCGTTTGTGCCGGCGAGCGAGGAGAAGAAGTAGCGCGGGGAGGAGGGCTGGATCGCGGCCGCCGCCTGCGCCGCCGCGAGGCGCACCGGCGGAGGCGAGGTGGAGGAGGACATGTCGCTGCCGGCGGACGGGGAGGAGGGGTTGGCCGCCATGGGAGTCTCGGAGGGGCTAGGGTTTTTGCGTTTTACACTCCTTTCTCGGAGTTCTTTTTCTCGTGTTTATTTTGGAATTTTTCGGCGGTGGTTTGATCCGAGATGGTGGCGTACTGGCGTGGAGAGGAAGTTTTTGGTTTCAAATGGAGGGCTCAGAGAGCGAGCAGGGTACAGACAGGGAAGCAGCCTCCTTTAGTTCTCCGCAACTGTGCTGGTGATTTGGGAAGGAAGGAAGAGCTTCTTGTACACGTAGCTCTGCCAGATGGTGCCCCTTTTTCTACGTTTTCTTCTTAAATCTTTTCGAGCTTCTCTTACCCTTCCATCTGTGCTTGCCTCGTTTCCTATTAACGGGTACAGTCTTTCTTGGTGCGGCTAATAATTTATAACTGTAGTTAATTGTTTTTATTTTTGAAGTGATCATTTTGTTCATACAAAATAAATGTTAATAAGCTGATTTAAAAAAGCTATACTAATAATCTGTTTTAAAAAAGTGACAAAAATTCATCTTAATATAAGTTATAAGTTAAAAAGAATAGAGATGTTGACCTAAATCACCTCCTCCAGGTCATAAAGTTATTCATTTTTCATTGGAGCTGGAGTACTAAACTTTGGCGGTAAACCAGAATTCAGAAGATCACAACGTTGGTGGTTTATTTGCTCATCCTTTATGCCAGAATCCTGTAAAGTTCATGATCAAAGTTAGGGCTTGTTCTTTTTTGCTGCGGCTTATGATTTTTAGCTGAAATTTTTGAATTTTGGTTGTTTACGGTACAGATTACGGAGAGACAGATACTCACTTGTGATTTTGGCTGGTACAGATGTTGGGCTTTTAACGTGTAGATCGTTTAACTTGTAGACCCCGTCTTGAGAAAATACTCCGTTTAAAAGTTAAGTACAGTAGCAAAAGCCAAAAGCCCTTAGGTTCTTTTAGACTGTTACTTTGGCTTTTAATTTATAGCTTTTAAATTCTATCTGTTTGTGAGAGACACTCTAAAGAGAGAAAAAATCGCATGTGATTTTGGTCGGTGTAGCTGAACTCGGTACAATATCTACCATAATCGACTTGTAGATCATATCTTAAAAAAACACACTGTTTAAAAATTAGCTATTATAGCTGTAGGATCGTATGGCACAATCAGAATAGATTGAATGGTTGTCTCCGCTTTTACCACCTCAATCAAAACACAACGCAGAGGAACAAAAGAAAAACAATTTGAATTACCGGATGAAGATAACAACCGCAGACTGCTTGCTCATACATGCTCGAAGAGCCTCTGTCGTCTGACTGCTTGTCTCGACTGATCGTTACGACTGCTCATCCTGAATGTTCACTCGACCACTCGCTTACGACCGCTCGTCCCGAACGTTCGTTCCGACCGCTCGCTTACGACCGCTTACTTACGACCGCTCGCTCCCGATTGCTCGGATCGATTGCCTGCTCATTTCGATCGCTTGGCACGACAACGACAAATGTAGTTGTAAGTTGTAACCTCCTTTCACCTGGAATCTCCAGCCGTTCAACCACCGACCGAACGAATACAAGCCAAAGACAACTCAGAGCACGTAAAACAGAGGAAAAGAATGATGCTCTGGAAGTCACTGAAGAACTTTTTTCTGGAAAGAATCTGATCTATTATTTCTTCATCAAGTTCTTGGCTATAAAGCGCTCTCATGACACCCCTAAAACCATCTCCACAAAGGCCCTAAAGCTTGTCACGCTAACCTACAGCTTCCTCTGCTTTTATAGGCTAGCGTACAAACCGTGTTCAACTCAAACACCTCAAACCATGTCCTTATTCACCTGGACATAAAATCTATCTGTTCCTCAAATCAAGGGACCCAAAACCCTTTCTAACACGGGTTTTAACCACCTCGTACAAGTCATAGACTCCATCCACAACTCCGTACGTCACACGCAACGAAAACTCCAGGATATGCCCTCCTGTTCTCCATCGTGCACCATCACCGCGTGCTCTCGTGTGAGCCCGATCACCTCGTGTGACAATCGACTGTCTGGATCTCAGATTACCCCCTCCTAGTCCCGGTCCTCCTTGTCACCGACTGTAACTTTCTCCACGCCTCCACGCATCATCCACTTTTGACCTCCACATGCTCCAGCATGAGTTCGACCACCTCGCGTGACATCTCGACCGCCTGGACCTTAGGTTACCCCCTCCTAGTCCCGGTCCTCCTCGTCACCGACCATGGTCACTTCCATGCCCACTTGCATATGCAAAGACCAAAGAGACCCTCTCCCGGTACAAGTTCTTCCCAACTTAACCATAATCAACACACATTAGCAAAACACACCCTTGTCTATCCCCAGATAAGAACCAAGCTATTTACGACCATCCCCCAGATCATCCACGACCACACAGACTATTGCTAACTGAAACATACCCTCAGATCACTCAATAAGACCGCTAACTCAGAGTACTCGTAACCCACAAGTACTTAGAAATCACACGCACCGTTATTGACTGACTATCGAGTACCGATTACCGAGTATCGATCAGAAATCACAGCTGCAACACGTACTTGAAGCCTACGAGTACAGATAACACTCCGACACCTGACCGCTTACCACGATCGTGAAAAACAACTTCTATCGAGTACCGAGTCCTCCGACTACGAGTACCTCAATCCTTGAGTACCCACCTGGTACTGCAACAACGACCATTCATTATCAACCACTACACATCGACCAGTCAACCAGTGGCCCAACATGAGTACTTGACATACTCGAAGATCACAAGAGTGAAGCACTCGTACCAACCATAAAGTCTACGAGTAATGATCGTGAAGCCTACAACAACCGATCGCTAAGCCTCTGACTACCGAAGACAGAACAGTAGACTCGACCATGAAAGCAGTCCGCAAAACCTACGACCAACAACCACAAAGCCCTTGACCATCGACCAGAAAAACCTTCGATTATCGAGAATGACCTGTAAAGTCTACCACTATCGAGTACTGTAGCTACGACCATAGAAAAAGTATTGTAGCTATGATTACCTGTCGTGGTCATAAGGTCGAAGTCGTACTGTCGTGATCGAAGCCAGACGTGGTCGAAAACTGCCGTGGTCGTAAGCCAGACATGGTCGAAAACTGCCGTGGTCGTAAGCCAGACGTGGTCGAAAGCTGTCATGGTCGTAAGTTGGGGTCGTAAGCCAGACGTGGTCGAAAGCTGCTGTGGTCGTAATCGTGGGGAAAGACCACATTCAGTTGGAGCCAGTTGAGATCACTCGAAGCAGAGCACAAACACTCGTAACTGAGTAAAACCGCTCGAAGGCAAAGTCTTCGATTGCAAACGACCAAATCTTTCACAAACGCAAAATCCGAAGTAAACCAAATATCAATTATTCATCGTATCTTTATTTATCAAATGTCAATTATTTATCATCTCTTTATTTACGATCATCTATATGGTCTAACAATAGCAAAAAAATGATAAGACAAAAATCAAGATCGAAAAGAAGCTAGCCTTGCAAATCGCCCTGACACTAGTCCAATCAGGCGTGTTAATGGTGGTGATCGGTTCGGCTGAAAAGCTCATGGCTTATGGCTGAAAACATCAGTAGTCGGGCTGAAAAAACATCAGAATGTGATGAGGCTTATTTAGCATAATTAAATTTTAAAAATTTTAAAAATATAAAAAAATATGTTAGCCCATTACGTATAATACAAACAAATACGAGAAAAAGAACCGACAAAAAAGCTCAACAAAAAGTCAAAAGTTCAGAAAAAGATGAAATTTATAAATAGTAAAAAAATAAGCCAGAAGCCGAAGTCGAGTTAATCAGAGCCAATGTTGTTCTGATCATTGATTGAACCTGGACCGTGAGTAAATGACGTGCCTGTAGCATGGTCAGTGAGGAACCGCACTGGCTGACTTTCCCATTTTATGGTCGCCGCCAGTTCATGGATAGTTTGTAGATTATAATTTTTCAAATAAATAAATAAAATATTTTATTATTATTTTTTAAAATAATTTATTAAAGAGTAGTATTTTAATATATTTTTTACTTTAACAAGAATGTCACTAATTTTAAAACATATAAATAAATAAATAATCACTATCCATCATTCAGTTCTGTTTTAAAAGTTATATAAATCACTTTAAAGAAAATATAAAAGTACCATTCTTTATTAAAAAATATTTTTTAAAAATAATTTACTAGTATTCGTTACATTTGTACGAAAGTTCGTACTAAGATCAGCACAATAAAAAAGGACGAAGCGATACACTCCATGTCCATGTACGCGTTCACTGAACAAGGTTGCATTGAAGGGGACTGTTATCCTGAACAACTATTGGAGACGCGGACATCACATGAGCTGTCCGCCGTAACTGGATCGCTTACCAAAACTGACACAGAGTTGAGGTTTTTCGGCGTAGGCTGATACAGTCGGCATTTGCCACTTCTTCGGTAAGATTGTTGTTGATTCAAAGCAACTCTTCCCTGGGAGTTTCAGAGGGATATTCTTCGCCATGTCAAAAGATCCATGTTCATTTGAGTAGCAGCATAAGAAGATTTCAAGACGCATACGAAGAGAAAATAAAACTGTACCACTACCTGCTGCCAGTGTGTAAACGGAGCTGCGAAGCAGGACGAGGAGACGACCATTCATGCTACTACTCGCATCGCGCTGGCTGCTGCATCTGCAAGAACGAACTCTGACCGAGTCACTGCCGGTAACAACCTCTTTGCCGAGTAGAAAGAATAAGCGTAGCCTAGAGCGTGCTCTCGTGTCTTTATGGAAAATGGGAAAAAGAAGAAGAAAAGGAGCCGACTATATATATCGGTTAGCCTGGATTCGTGGACAAAGAAACCCACAGAAAGATTGGTGTCTTCAGATTTCCCCTTGTGATCAGAATCTTCTCGATCGAACATGGCTGCATGCCATATGCACAGAGAGAATTTTCCGAGAGATGAAATATGCTGTGCAAGTGCAACTCAATGCACTTGATCTTACTATTCCTTCACCCATGCTTGATGTTAAAATGGCCTCTGGTGAACTCCTCTCAAATCCTTCTAGTTGTCACCCAAATGCAAGTAGCCCGGTGATGCTTCCAGAGACAAAGGGATTTTTTTTGGCCCATGCCTTTCTGTTTCATGTGGAGATACTGGCCCTAGCTTCAACAACCATTGGCGTTAACATTTGCTTGCCCACTCGTCAGCATATGCCTAATTAAAAATTTGCCGAATCAATCTAATCATACATAGTTCATATCCGACCAGAATCTGCATAGTTGTGCTTGTGCAAATGTTCTCATCTCACAAAGTCACAATGGCACGCGCAATAGTCGCTTTCAGAAGCGAAATATAAACAGAAACAAAGATGTTCTTATTGGGCCTTTACACTCGCATATCTTCTTGTTCTATGCGGTGTGACGTGTGACGACGACCCTGTCTACGTTCCCAATAGCCGGAGGTGCTCAAGCCCTTTTCTCAAAACGAACAAAATCTTTAGATGCAAACTATTTAGATACAAACTATGGTACTCAGCGGTGGACCCAAAACTAAAATTTAGGAGGCTAATAAGATAAGATGATGAGCTAATAAGATATTACATGAGCACAAGCTAAACAAATTAATCAACAATTGAATTTGCTCCTGATTGAATTTAGTTACAATCTACGTGAAAATTGAATACTATCTCATTCCAATGTACTGTTCGTTCTCAGGTTTGAACGATGTGAAGTTTTTGGAATTAGAGCCATGGAGGAGAAACTAATGGAGAAGAAATACTTGGAGTCAAGCAAGGGCAGACACGTTCAAATCCTCATTGTCATGCCGGATCGACCTTAGATGTGTTTAGAACCGTTCGATCCACATCGGGCGCTCGCAAGTCCTTCAGAACGTTCAGACTAGTCCGAATGGTTTCGACTGTCCGAGCCGTCTGATCAGTGTTGGACGCTTAGATGCTTCAGAGACGTTCGGATCGCTCTGAATGATCTCGCCGTCCGATCTTCCACGGACCACCCGATCGCCTTAGAAACGTTTGGCCCACTCCAAATGAATCGTACCGTCCAATCTTGTAACATCCTGAAATTTGTAAATTTGAAAATATGAAGCTTTGAGTTATTTTTGTTAATTATTATAGTTGAGTTTGGATTTTCGTGGTGTTTTTAAATTTTTATGGAGGTTCCAAAAGTTAAAGAAGAAATAAACATGTTTAAATAGTAGAAAGTTAAAAGCTAAATTAAGAATCTGAAAAGATGATCCAGAAAAGGAAGGGGAAAGAAATGGGCCTAAAATATAAAACCCTAATTCTGAAAATAATGATAACAAGGAAGTAAATTCATTAAGAAAGTCAACAAATATGAGTATATACCTAAATAAATAAGTATATATGTACTTAGTAAAATATGACATCTATAAAAATTTATGTTGAATAAAAAGTACAAAAATTTATTGGAGTAAGAAGGAGAGCAAATAAATGGGAATTAAAAACATGTGTATATAAATTCAAAAGCTTAACTAAAAGAAAATAACGCAGCTGGCCGCCATCACCCCGCCCAGCCTGCTCACTCCATGCGCAACTGGGCGCGCACGCTCGACTCCAGCGCCCGCGCCCAACCCGCCTCCAACCGCGCCCCGCACCTCATCTGCGCCACGCCGCGCGCCTGCGCGCTCTCCTCCCCATTGCGCAGTGACCCCGCCTCCACCCGTGCCTCTCCCTCTGCGAGCGGGCCCGAGCACCGCCCGCTCCTTCTTCTTTCCCCGGCCTCTCTTCTCCATGCACCAACGTCGCCATTCCCCCCCTCGCTTGCTCCCTCTCGCGCTTGCCGCAGCAAATCTCTCTCTCTCTCTCACCCCTCAAGGGTAGGTTCAAAGAACCTCCCGCCACCTCCCTCCTACGCAATCCCGGAGAAGATTGCATCCATCCCCCCCGCCAGCGCGAACAGGGCGGAGGCAGACACTGCCTCGCCGCGCGCCTCTCTCTCCCGGTTATAAAAACCCCGCCCGGGAGCTGCAATCGCGTCGCAACACTCCCTTTTCCCCTCCCCTGCAAGCAATTGAGCCGTAGTGCCCCCAATCCCCGCCGGCAACATCTTCTTCCTCGCGAACGGCGACCGAGCCGCTGTTGATTCCGGCCGCCTCCGAGCAATTCGTTGCTCCCAGAGCTTCGTGGAGGCTAGGCGGAGCCGAATCCCTCCCTCACCGGGTCTCCCTTTGCGTGAGCATCGTCGGCATCGACCGCCTCCTTGGACCGCCGCCATCACCCGCCGCCGGCCCGCCACCGTGCCCCTTCGTCCCCGCCGACCTCACCAGCAGCTTCACCATCAACCGGGGGCTGCATTTCATGAAACTCCCGAACCTCTCCGGCCACCACTCGCCGCCGGCCACTGCCGCCCCTGACTCCTCTGCCCGGCCCCCTCCACGGCATATTCCAAAAGGATTTATTATCCTTATAGGGTAGGCAACGCCTCCCCGCTCACTTGGTTACCACCGCTCGTCTCTTCTCCCCGACTCCTCGCGCGTTGAGCCCCCACTCCGCGTCTTTGAGATCGAAGTTGCGTTTATTTTCCCACGACACTGGTCACTTGATCAAGTGGCCCAAAGATACCCGTGACCACTGACAGAGGGGTCCCACATGTCAGTGACCGGACACGCTGACATGTGGGCCCTACAGGCCATAGAGACAGAGGAAAAATGATAAAAGAAAAAGATAAAATGGAAAATATGACATATGGGACCCACTGTCAGAAATTTATTAATTTTGGGATTTAACTGAACTGAAATATTCAAATAGGCATAACTTATTCATTTTAATTCCAAATTGAGTAAGACAAATTTCTAAATTCATCTAAAATCAAGATCTTTCCAATGGAACTAAAATCATAATTTTTGAAGTTCATTTGGATTTCTGGTGTTATTTGTTTGATTTGTTGATTTTTGTTTTATCCAAATTTTCGCGCACGTTAAAATAGCGTACGAGGCTCAGGAGGAAGACGCAGAAGCTGCATCCCTAGAAGCTCCAGATAATCAAGCACCAGACCACTGTGACCAAGGCGAGTCAATACTTTGATCATGTTGAACCTACATTTCATGCAAATTATTTTGTTTTAAATTAACAAATTGCATGCTGTTATTTTTATGCAAATACATGCTAAATTTGATATTCTAGTTATATGCCATTGTTTACCTTGAATAATATTACCCCTCCTTTTGAATATTTGAATGTGTGAACCTTGTCGCCCTAGCAAAATTATAATTGTAACATTTCGAAAAATAAGTCCCTAGTGATATACTATGCTTAGTACTGCATAGATACTTAGGGGGCGCTGAAATACCCCAAACATCATGATCACTTTTAATCATGAGAAACTGGTTTGGGCAGTCATAGTGGGAATGACTGGCATATTTTGATATGATTATTTTATGCTCCCAAAATCCCCAACTTGCTTAAATATCTGGGCGGATTGGATTGATGAGGTGGGAGTGTGGTGCAGTGGAAGCACAAAATGGGTTAGTGATAGACCGCCCAGATACCACTAAGGACTGAATCTTGTCATGACCTCCTGGGTAAAACAGTACAACCACAAGTCTGTAAAGTACGACTTGGCTAAGTAAATTTATCAAAACCCCGGACTCATCTCACTGGTAGTGGATTGAAGGGGTTAAGCTATGGCAAGGGGGCCTGAAGGGACACCAGTGGAGGCGAGTTTTCCGGTGTCCCACGTTGCGGAAGTAGAAGCCCGGCTGCGTAGTGGCTGTGGGAAACATCCCGCGCATAGATGGGACCCACCGCAAGTGGGCAGTTTCCCATAAGGTGAGATGACAAAAGGGTCTAGATACTTTGAAAAGTCACTGTGATGGTCTGCTCGACCACATGTCTAAGGTATCATGTGGGGCAATGAGTTGATTATCTCTTGTGGTGAAAGTGTACAAACTCTGCAGAGTCAAAACTATTCGAATAGTCGTGCCCACGGTCAAGGGCGGACATGGGAACTTAACTGGATATAGTTCTGTTTTAAAATATTGAAAACTGGGTATGAAAGGACTTGAAGGGCGAAGGACTGCCCTAGTTTGGAATTGACCTGGGTGTCATCCCAGTGGTAATGTAAGCGGCTATAACGCTGAAGAATTGCTATATGGTACAGATGCCATGTAACGGTGGATGGAATCTGAATCACTATTAATATTGCATTCTTTCGCAACGTATACTTGGGTTCAAACTGCTAGGTATTAGGGATTTTTAAGTAATTGTATTCAAAAGCACTCTACGCAAAAATAAAATGAGCCTCAACCTTTCCTTTGATTAGCCATACATGTTAAATATTGCATTCTGTGTGTTGGCTCGCGGAGCACGGGGTTGGAGTGCTCACACTCGCTTTTGCGACAATATTCAGAAACAGGCACACAAGACCATTATGCCTACGAGGATACTCCTGCTACGGAGGAGAAGGATAACGAAAGAGACTAAGGCGTAGGCCCGTTGGTTAGACACGGACAAGGGACTTAGGCTTTGTGTGCACGTATGTTACTAGTTAGCTGGCGACATATAATGCACACAATACCCTTCCAGTCGCTTGCCTGTGGATTTTGGGTTCACTTTTGCTAATGATTCCGCTGCGTGTTTATAATGAAGACATTTGACCTAATTGGCCCTTTTGTAAACTCTATCACCCGACGTGGTGTATTTCAATTTATGTAATATAATGAATGATTATGCGATGTATGGAATGATTCAGCAATGTTCCTGTGTGCACAAACTACTGATCCAGGGAATAGTGCAGTAGACACAGTAGATTCTGGATTGAAAAATCCGGGTCTGACAAATCTTCAACGGACCATTTGATCAACATTTGATCGCCTTGGAGATGTTCGGACTACTCCAAACATTCATTTATTCTGCGACATTTGATTAGGTTTTGATGATTGATAGCGACGGTGACGTTCGAACCGCTCCGAACGTTCAGCCTTCTGCGTCGTTCGATCAATTTGGACGGTCGATATTGATGGTAATGTTTGGACTAGACCAAACGATCCCACCGTTAAATTAGTTGGAGACGCTTGTAGTCGTTCGATTGACTTGGAGATGTTCGGAACGGTCTAATCATATCTTTAACCACGGCTATGGCTTATGACCATTGTGCCACTACGAATACAACTTACGACCGTCTGATCCTCTTGCGGGTCAGATAACTATGAAGGTAATGACTGCTACTCGTGGTTGAAGCCAATATCGACAGAAGATGTGTGGTCATAAAGAGAGCATGGTTATAGTCAAAACTAAACCTCAATGTGGTCATAACGACTTACAGTGCAGACCAGAAGGGATTTCTTGTGATTAAAGGGTAATAACTTTCGCATACAGAGTCCGATTGAGGTGATCTTAGATTTGTTGAAAAGTTTATTTCAAGGGCTACATAATGGAGGAGGGTTTATCTTCAAAAGCATTATAGAATTTTATGTTTATTTCCTTTCTGTAAGAGTCTGAGTCTAAAACACTTAGGAGTTGAGTAGGATACTTTGCAGCCTCCCAAGAGTTATATAAACCTTGTAATACGTAACTTTTTGGAGACCACAATTAAATCTATTATTTTCTAGAGAGAGCTATACGCTTGTTCTTTCTAGAGTTTGCCATCAGATTGCAATCTAGAGGGGAATTGGACGTTTCTCTACATCGTTATTCTTGTGATTCCTTATGATCCTCAGGAGCTGCGACGTGTCTGCTTTGTGGTCGGGGTAGACGGGATCATGAGCGTATGGTTGGGTGAATTCTTTTGTCACAGGTTGCTGTTCTGACAGTGGTTGGCGCTATCGGTTCGTCAGGTTGCACGGATCTAAGTTATCATTATCGATCCTATGCCGTGAAGATCAGGCACCCCCGCACCAGAAGGCCAATATAATATAAACGTATTAAACATAAATCAAACTATCTTTTGTAATTGAAAATTATACATAATTAGAAGAGGAACATAATAAAAATATAAAATACAATGAATATTGTACCTTAGTAATGGGTAATGTATCTCCAAAAGCCTATAAACATATGTAAGTAGATATATGTACACCAAAATTAGCAAACTTAGTGATGAAATGATAAATTATGATTGTGAGTAGTTATAAAGATTAGGAAATAGAAGCAACATATCAAAGCACTAGGATTGAGTAGTATAAGCATGAGGCAATGTTCATTTCTCCATTTTCTTAAAACTTTATGAATTGATAAGTGATAATAGATGAAACTAAACTTTATGAATTGATAAGTGATAATAGATGAAACTAAACTACCAAATCAATCATAATTGCGCAAATTGAAAATTAGATCTGTGTTTTCTTTTAAATACCAGACTCATTCAACAATCGGTAGACCAGTCCTTGTCCTTCCTCCGTACCTCAGTTCCTCTCTCCTTCTCCTTATCTCCTCAGGAGGCAGCTGACAGGGCTCGATCAGTCTCAGTCAGTCCATCATGGCTCACTCCATCTCCCTTATCTAGTCTCAAGCAGCAGTCAATGCCTGATAGCCTCAACACTTTAGTAGCCGCCGCCCTCACAGCACTCTCCAGATATGGTGCTAGTGCCTGGCTACCCGTCCCCCTCCCTCTAGGATCAAGAATAACCAACTAGAGGGAGGAAGGGGGGGGGGTTGAATAGGAGGTTCTAACATTTTGCCTTCTAAAACTAATTAACACAATTTAGCTAGACAAGATTTCAAATCAAAGTAAACCTACACAATTCTAGTAAGTCTAAGGCACCACAAGCAATAGTCTCTATAAATATATCTAGCACAAGTAAATAAGATAATCATAATGATCACAAAATGCTAGAAATACAAGTGCGGAAAGAAGAGACAAAGAAGCAACCAGTTGACACATGATGTTTTACCGTGGTGTACGGAAACTCGCCGGTCCCCCTAATCCACGTTAAGGAAAGCCCAAGCAACTTAGACCAACTATACAAATTAAGTCTCAGCTCCTCAATCTACTAGTGGTTGTCCTTCCTTCGCTCTGGAGATGGTGGACATTAAACCACTCACAAGTCGGCGCCGGGCCTCTTCACAATCTTCTTGAAGAGGTCACCTCGCAATCTCCTGCCAAGCCGTCTAGGTGCTGGTAAGAACCAAGAGTAATAAATCAAGACTTCGCTTGATAGCAATCAAGTGCCAAAGGATCAATCTAGGCGAATGCACTTGATTTTGGCTCAACTAACTCAAATGAATGGAATGAACGCAATTGAGGTGTGGAGTGAATGCTCTATGCTCAAGGATGTTGCAATGTAGTGTCTAACTCTGTCCTTGAGCTGGTGAGAGAGTATTTATACCCCCACCAACCAAATATAGCCGTTGCATGAAATAATCCTGAAAAATTAGGGCAAGCAGAAGTACTGCAGTGCAAAAGCTGGTGCTACCGTGCCTGTTCTATAGCAACAGTAATGGTTATATCAAAACGTCAGAACTAGCCATTGAAATTCGGCGCAGTACTACCGCCATTATAGTTGCGGTAGTTTCGATCTTCAGAAGTTCTAAAATTCTGGCACGGTACTTCTGTTTGCTTTGAGGCCAAGAGTTGGCACTCTCTAGAAAAATGTACCACTTGGTTTTTCGGAGCTTCTGAGATCCGAAAGTACCGCTCAAGGGTTGCGGTACTATCACTCTGTGGTAGTTCCGCCGTTGATACTCCGGTACTTCTATTTTTCAGAGAGACAAAGTGATTATGAGGGTGCTTTCTGGAAAAGCATACTGCTTTTTTTTCGGAACTTCCGAAATACGGAAGTACTACCATTTATACTCCAGTACTTCCGATATTCCTAACAATACACAGTTTGGTTATCAATATTAGTTTTAAGTGCATGCATGATCCTAAATTAATCCAATATCACAAGAGTACGCTATCAAGTTATTAGCCATGATCTCCTTAATTGTACGGTATTTATCTTATAATCCGGTCTACCACCCTTTCTCCTTAAACCAGTAAAATCAAGAAAGATCCTAGACTATTTATACCTTTGTTTTGAGCCACAATCAGGGGCGGATCCACCTGTAACCTGTGCTGTCACAGGACAGCAATGCTTTTGGACTAGGCCTGTGTACCCCTCTCATTTTGTATTGATGACAGCAGCCCAGCCTGCCATGTGACCTCAATGTCTCTCTAAAAGCAGCCCACAGCCTTTTATTTGGATAATGCTCGGCCCGTCGGCCGACGGCCCATGACTCTCCAGTCTCCAGCCCGACGGCCTGACAAGTTTATGGTGACACCATTGATGTGAAATTCTGGATCCGCCCCTGGCCACAATGATCTTCATATTGACCCTTAGCATGCATCTCACAATCATTATCGGGACTAAACCTTTTAAACACTCAGTAAACATGTTAGTCCCATATTCACATAATATCATTAATTACCAAAACCATTTTTAGAGGTCTAAGTGCTTTTAATCTCCCCCTTTTTGGTAATTAATGACAATACAAATAGTATGTGAGAAGAATAAAGTTTCGAATATACCACTTGTTTGAAAACGAGTTGTATATTGTTTTGTGACTTTGGAAAACAATTAATTCTTGCAATGTGCTCAGATGGGCTTAGAGAATCAATTGCTTTGTAAAGTCAATTCAAATAAAGCTCCCTTTAAACATGTGCATATAATTGAGAGTGAAGTTTGCAAGCACATGTAGGAATTTTGAGAAATTTTGGTGGAGTTTTCTTTGTTTACTGAACTTGAGGAAATAGGTAATTGCAATGATACTATTTATTTATTTATTTATCAAAAGAGCACAAGATGCAGTTTTTTTATAAACGGTAGCAAGTGATGGAAGTGTGGCTCTTTGAAAAGATTAGCAAGAATAAATGTGGTTTTGCGAAACTACTTTTAAAAAGTATAGTTTTGTAAGAATAAATGTGGTTTTATGAAATACAATTTTTTAGGCAACATGCTTTACCCTACTTTATTAAAGCAAACAAGTTTAAGGGGTATAGGGGTCACTGGGGATACCAGTTTTACATAGCACAACATTGAGAGCAACCAAAATGGAACCTGCTCCAACTAGCTTTAGCTTTCGATTTTCGGTTGTGGTTGTTGGCTTTTGGCTGAAATTGCACTATACATATACTAAAAAACGTAAATATATTTGGCATCTACACCAGTGCTATCAATGATTCATAATGAATTAATGATTGATTATACATTTGAAATATATAAGATTTATAATGTTGAAGTTTCCCCCCACTTTTGCATTGTTTTTATACATAAATACGGTTCTGTCAACAACAATACACTCCTTCTGGTCAAAAACACGCGTTAACTAATGTCATATTTTTGCTTAGTGGCCCCGTGAGACATTCATAGGTACAACATCCTCTACTTATTCATCCACTTGTTATTCCTGTGTGACAAAGCAAGTGTGCTGTTTGATCAAGCAGTTCAGGAAATTCAATATACATCAACTTGAGATGATGGATTGTGGTATTTGGGACTTTTTTCCTTCTTCTTCTTTTTTTGGAGATGAACCTATTTAAGATATGGCTGCATTATCTAATGTCAGACTATGTTGAAAACTTGAAACCATGCTCCAGGGCAACTTTCCAGACGGGCAGGATATTGCTGTTAAGAGACTAGCAGCAAATTCAGGGCAAGGGCTATCCGAGTTTAAGAACGAAATCCTATTGATAGCCAAGCTTCAACATAGAAATTTAGTTGGGCTCATAGGTTGCTGCATTCAAGGGGAAGAAATGGTACTAGTTTACGAGTACATGCCAAACAAAAGCTTGGATTATTTCCTATTTTGTATGTTCGTTTTTCTCTGCTCGGTAGCTTTTTTCCTCGACTGCTTTCTTGAACTCATGAATGTATTGTTTCTTTTTCAAGAACAATCAAGAAGGGCTTTTTAGACTGGGCAATGCGGATTAACATAATTGAAGGTATTGTGCAAGGTCTTATTTATCTCCACAAGCACTCTCGGCTGAGAATTATTCATAGGGACCTGAAACCAAGCAACATTCTGTTGGACAATTATATGAATCCTAAGATATCTGACTTTGGAATATCAAGAATATTTGACCCCAAAGGAACACAAGCTAACACGGAAAGAGTCGTTGGAACATAGTAAGTGCTGGCTTACTGCATGCTTCTATTTGCATTTGACATATATTGAAAGATGGATATTGAGTTTATTATACTGCTGTTTTTTCAGTGGCTATATGGCTCCTGAGTATGCTATGGCAGGCATTTTCTCTGTCAAGTCTGATGTATTTAGCTTTGGAGTCATGCTTCTGGAGATCATCAGTGGAATAAGAAATGCAGGATCTCACCGATGTGGCAACTCTCTTAACCTCCTTGGATATGTGAGTACAAGTTATAACGAGCTTAAAATGTACTATAATTGTTGTAGGTGAACTACTAACTTGGTGGCTGCAACTGAACTTCGCAGGCATGGGAATTGTGGAAAGAAGGCGGACGGCATGAGCTCATTGATAAATCACTACACGGTGCATGTCCTGAGCATATGGTACTTAGATGCATTCATGTCAGCCTGTTGTGCGTTCAGGAGAAAGCTGTTGATCGACCCTCCATGAATGAAGTCATTTCAGCGATTACTAACGAAAATACCACCTTACCGGACCCAAGGCAACCTGGATTTCTCTCCATGTTGCTTCCCACTGAAAGTGATGCCCTTGAAGGAACCTGCTCCCTGAATGATTTGTCAATTACTGGCCTAGATGGTAGGTAGTGCTATCTCCATTAGATGTTGCCCTTTGCTTAAAAAAATGCAAATGTGTTACAATTACTTTTCAGTTGATGTTCAGAAAAGATAATCACAGGAGTGTCACGTTACTGTGCAAGTTATATGACGTGAACCTAAATTGAACAGAACTGCCATGGTTGTTAGACGGAATGTTCACAGGAATGTATGATTCGCATTCTGACACCTTGAGTTCTAGTTCACTCGGCCATGTACGTTCCCCAAAACTTCTATATAATCTGTATCCAGAAACCACCTGCCTGTTGTTGGTGCCGATTATAGTTTCAGTATTTTTTGTGCAACTTAATTATACTGAGGCGTCCTCATCAACTTGCTGTATAGTTTCAGTATTTTTTTTCTTTTCCTAGCACTATGGAAAGTCGCCAAGTCATAGCGCTTCATCCCTTCAAATTCTTGCTTGTTATCGCTTTATCAGTATGTCTGCGTCGAGATGTTCAACCGTGTCAGGTACTCAGGTTCCTGCCTGGATGGAGTTAGTCTGCATTTCTCCGCACAGTTTGCAGTAACTATTTGGAATATAAATATATCGTATGTGCTACGTTCTTGTGCAACTTGGATACGTACTCTCACAAGTTGAAATACATCGCGTCGAGTTCTTGGAGGTTATGAGATTCTCTCTCATGCTTCTAAGTCATGATCTCGAAACGTGCGATTTCCAGCGTGACTGATACTCCGGAGACTGAACTACACTGACCGGATAGACTACAGTCCTTTTTAGTACGTACTGTGTGACTCTATCGATTTTCTCTCGTTTCACTGCATGCTGTGCTGCGCAGGAGCTTCACGTCGCTGTCTTTCCAGTTCAAACGCCTGCATCCGATCCTACATCGCGGTCCTTTTCATTTCTGATCCTATGGTTCTTGTTATTGATCCTATCTTTGTCTCTGTACGTATATTTCCAAACTTGAGTCAGATTACCGGCAACCTTAGATCATGTTCAATTCAGATGCTTAAAGAGATGCTTAGCAATAAAAAAATAATTTTTTTGCCACATAAAATAGATAAAGAGCTTATTTTAAAGCATGATGCTTAAGTAAGCACTGATGTTTAGCAGGTGCTTATGCATATAACTATATTTAATCTATCTATTATATACTAAAAGTTGATGATAGATCTTTTAGAGTTGCCAAGAAAAAGGAGAAATATACCAGCAAAATATCTGGCTCTTAATCTGGTGAATTCAAACTAAGTTGAACTATAGCAACCATTGGATGTTATCTAACCATCCATCAAGTGGACCCGTGTTATAACAGCTTAGATTCAAAAAACAGTCTATGCCAAATATAATTAAAAATGATAGAAATTCGAAATTAAAAATAAAATAATATTAGCAATTTAATTTTCATAAGAACACCAAATTAAAACCCGTACAGAGCTGAATTTTGGAATAAAAATTAGATAAAAATTAGCAGTTAGATTTTTGTACAAATTCTAACTGACACTAAAAATTAAATAAAAACAACAATAAAAATTAATAGAATTTTGGAATGAAAAATAAAAATTAGCAGATGGATTTGTATGAATTCTAACATAAAATTAAATTCAAAATATATAAAAATAACAAAAAATAATAGAAATTTGGAATGTAAAATAAAAGAAAATTAGTAATTTGATTTTGATATGAACTCATTCTTTCAAAAAAATTTTTGATACGAACTCCAAATTGAAACCCTTACATAGTTAAAATCCAGAATAAAAATAGATAAAATTAGCAATTGGATTTATACATTAATTGTAACCTGAAACTAAAATTCAAAATTAAATAAATAAATTTTAGATTAAAAGAAAGAACCCACGTCAAGTACAATAAAAAACAACATATATTCAAAATAAAAATTAGCAGCTAGATTTATGTACGAATTCAACTTAAAACTAAAAGAAAGTCTATAAGAAGTAAAATCCAAAAATATGCAAATTTAGAATATAAGTAAATAAAATGAGCAATTGCATTTTTAATTCGAAACTAAGTGAAAAATAGACATATTAGTTTACTCAGAATTAATATACCATAAATAAGCCCATGCATGAGAAAAAAGTGGCGCTCAAGAAGAAAAAAAAGAGAATCACAAAAAGACAAGATCTATTCTACATGCACATTTTCCAACAATGTGTATTTTACAACTTTGAAATTTTTTTTTTGCTAGATGTGGTGGATACTATTTAAATTTGAATTATATCAATTGTTGGTTGCTATGTATCATACAATAAAAGTTTAGGTCAATTTATTACATCAGCTAATAAAAAAGAAATCTTATAAAAATTTTCTCAAAAGTAAAAAAAATTGGCCCTTAATTCAGTGGACCCTAATTATGTTTAACAATCCATAACTAATGATGCTAACCGATAAATGATAATAGTTTCTAGAAATTCTCACAAAAGTATCTCGCTCTTAACTAGGTAAACCCTTCATATAATTAACAAATCATAACCAATGATTTTCTTAATCTATGGAAGTACGTATGAAGTTTATTTGCACCATAATATGCATGTGTTACCGATATAATTGTACTCAAGTGATCACGCACAAACATGTGGCATTCATGTGTAGTTATTCAATATTGTCCCTGTGGCATGTGAATCACACATCACAAACACCTGTTTTCTAGCATCAGTATGCCTTATTAATGTCACTGAATGACATATCATGTGTAAGAAGGCCATCAACCTGGATTTCCTAAGAAGTGACATGGTCATGCTCTGTTTTATCTTAGTTCTAAATTTTGGTCACAAGTTCCAATGTTAAAGCCTTTTCCCAGTGCAGGGTGTGGTACGGTGTTGCTGTTGTCGATGATGACAGTGAGGCGTGGGAACAGCGAGGGCATTGATGAGAGAGCAATAAGGTGGTTCAGATTAGTGTTTTTGTGGTGGTTTCTAACGATATCTACAAATTTTAGTTTTAGTTATATGTTGTGGGTCTATACCTATGATTAATAATTTCTGTCTTCAACCCTTTATTATTTTATTTCTGTGCTTTCTTTTGTTTTAGGATGGAAAGCCTTATCATGTTATAGAAGGTAAATATTTTCAAACGGTAGTTTGCTGACAGTGAGATTGATTTTATTGATGATTGGATCATTAAGATATTTCTAAAGCTTTGGTACTGATCATTTGTGCAGTTTATTATTTGTTCAAGCTACGTAAGGTCTTGCATCATGTTAAACTGTTTATACTAAGCTACTTAGCTGAGTTTTATGCTACGTCAGATATTGTTACCACTAAAACATCTTCATTGATGTATCACCACCTTCATAGGTTGAGTTTCATGGAATAATTAATTGATATACGTGTTAGATCCTATAATGTAGGAGTTAAAACCGGGGGATCTACTTTTTAAAAGAAAGACTAAAACAAGGGATTAAACATAGTTAATGGCCAAATACTTACTATTATCTGTTCATATACTGGAGTTGAATTAACTCAGTTAAAAAATAATTGATTGATAACAAAATGCAGGCTCGGCTGTGGAGGTGCAGATCTATGGTGGCTCGGATTTGTTGAAGGATTTAATGTGAAAAGAAATGGATGCTTAGATTTGGTGAAAGATTGAGCTGGCTGTGCAGGGGAGGAGTGGATTTATGGCTATTGGTAGAGCTCTTTGCTGGCTACGGCCAATCTCCGGACAGCAGCGAGAGGAGGTGGCTGCTTCGAAGAGAAAGAGCTATGAGTCCGTTTTAGGGGAACAAACTAATATTGGAAAAATCAAGAACGAAAGGCCATAATTAATGCAAGGTATCTGCTCTCTCCTTAAAGCGTATTTCTCTAATACATTTCTAATATCCTTAAAACATATTTAAAAACTGCTATTTTCCAAATCAAATCTTATACTTAAACTATATTTCCTCTATATATGTGCTTAGCTTATTATCTCAACTAGCTTTATACAGAGTTTATTAATTAAAAGTGTTTCAACAACAGAACTCATCCAAAAATCCATAATATAATTCTATTTTACAAAGTAGAATTATATTATAAATAGGCTTGCAAAATGCACACTAAAGGGCTAGAAAATCCATAATTACTAGGTGCAAAAAAAAAAAAACTCTGCACCGTCGATTGTGGGGCATCCAAAATATAAGGGTTTATATTTAAAAAGTCCATGCCAAGTAAAATCCAACAAAAAAATGAAATAATAAATTAATCTGTATACGATTTCCAAAATGAAATCCCTAAATGATTGAATAGATGTAATTTCCAATAAAAAGGAATGGAATCGTATATGGATTACAACAGAAATTACTTCAAATTAGAAAAAAATGCAATTCAATTTTCATATGAATTCCAAGGTGAACTCTCTAAGTTATATTTTCTTTCAAACTTCTATTGTTAATACAAATATTTATGATATCTTAAAAAACTAAAAAGCTAAAAAGTATTTTTAGCGATCTCAATTATATCATTTCATAATACAAACTTTGGACCGATCTAGCGTGCCTTTGCACATGCCACCTTGCTCGTTTATTGTTATTCGATAAGAGAGATTACAAATTGAAGTGCTAAAAAATGTAGTTATTCGATATGAGAGACTAATTACAAGTCGATGCACTAAGGGCCTATTCTTTAACCGCTTCTAAAAGCGGCTTTTGGCTTTGCTACAGTACTTAACTTTCAAACGAAGTATTTTCTCAAGTAGGGTCTACAAGTTAATTGTAGTACATGTTAAAATCCTAATATCTGTATCAACCAAAATCGCAAGCGAGTATCTATCTCTCCGTAATCTCTGTCGCAAACAGCTAAAATTCAAAAAATTCAGCTAAAAGCTATAAGCCACAACCATATCAAATAGGCCCTAAAGCAATTTGTTGTTGTTCGATAATAGCGATCACAAGTCGACGCGCTAAAGCGATTTATTGTTATTTGATAAGAGAGATCACACGTCAACACACTAAAATGATTTGTTGTTATTCGACAAGAGAGATTAATTACAAGTCGACATGCTAAATTATTTTGTTGTTATTCGATAATAGAGATCACAAGTCAACATGCTAAAGCAATTTGTTGTTATTCAATAAGAGAGATCACAAGTTGACACGCTAAAATGATTTGTTGTTATTCAACAAGAAAGATTAATTACAAGTCGACGTGCTAAATCATTTTGTTGTTATTCGATAATAGAGATCACAAGTCGATGCGCTAAAGCAATTTGTTGTTACTCTATAAGAGAGATCACAAATCAACGTGCTAAAATGATTTGGTGTTATGCGACAAGAGAGATTAATTACAAGTCGATACACTAAATTATTTTGTTGTTATTCGATAGGAGAGATTACAAGTTGATGCAGTAAATCGATTTGTTGTTATTTGACAAGAGAGATTAATTACAAGTTGACATGCTAAAGCAATTTGTTGTTATTCAATAAGAGAGATTACAAGTCGACACGCTAAAATGATTTGTTGTTATTCAACAAAAGAGATTATTACAAGTCGATGCGCTAAATCATTTTGTTGTTATTCGATAAGAGAGATTACAAGTTGACACAGTAAATCAATTTGCTGCTTTTTGGCAATAGAGATTAATTACAAGTCAACGCGCTAAAGCAATTTGTTGTTATATGAGAAGTCGCAAGTTGATTGGATTCCTATTTTGCTTAGGTTTGGCTGAAGATATTCCCAAGAATGCTAGATTCAGTTGTGTTAGTATATGCATGCAACACAGCCTTGCAGGAACACTACAAGTCTGCTCACTGCTGTTTAAACCTCTGGACCTCATGTGTAGATGTCTTACCGACAGGTCAGTTGCAGCTTTCTGGATATGATTAGATTGAAGGTGCTGCATACAAGTAGTATAACTGTCCATTTATACTTTTATTATTATCAGAACTAAATCAACATCAACACAAAAGCACATGCATTCATGCTGCGGCCATTGTGTCCAACAAAAACCCTGATTATGTGTAAGTAGAGCTACAAAACACATCTGCAGAAACCGAGTGTTGTAAACTTGTAATCCATGAAGTAGCCATGAGGTCCATGAAGTGATCTGTATTTTCCTAGTATAGATATAAACCCTCAATCAAAACACACTTGATTTTGATTTTTGTATTTCTCTACACTACACACCTAGCTAGGACTATGAGGCGAGCAACCCAACTAGTTATATTAATATGAATACAACTATTGTCTCTGTTATTGGAGATGTCGATTAAAAATTATAAAGAACAAATATTTTCTCCCAAAAATATAATCTATATTCTTTGTTTTAATATATACTACTATACATTAATATCACAAATGAAACCAATTCTACAGACATGGAAATTAAATCGAATTGATAACGTTCTAAAAATTCTAATATTTGAATTATTTTATGTGATCCGCAACCCTTTATTTTCTACATGTAATTTCTTTATTATCCATCACATATGTATCACAAAACCAATTAAATATGCTCTAAGAATATCGGGTGGGTTCTTTTAGGCTATGGCTTATGGCTTAAAATTTTGAATTCTGATTGTTCGCGAGAGACAATACGCAAAGAAAAATATTTACATGCGATTTTGTCTCGTACAGCTAAACTCAATACACTTTTTACTATAATATTCCTGTTAACTATGCTTTTAAAAAACACACCATTTAAAAGTTAATTACTATAGCATAAATCATAAACTATAAGCTTTAAGTGAAAAAGAAGTGAGCCGATGTCTATGTAGGTGTGTGGTCCACCGTGCTACTTACTCTAATAGCCCAATGGGAGTATGTACTAAAATGAGAGTAAGCATACAGTTTAGATCCAATTATTTCTCTCACCACCCAATGGGTGTACTAAATCGAAAGTAAACCTATGAGATCAAATTATTATTTGATACTGTCTGTTGAACCGTTCTGTTGTTCCATTTGTTATCGGAGGTCTATAAAATGCAAGCATGCATCACAACGGTAGGTAACAACACCTAAGTTTGGTTTAATCTGTAAAAGGGGCCCATGATGAAACAGTCGGCCTTTGGCACGTTCGGCCAGCAATCAACCCTCACTATAATATGATAGTCAAATCTCCACAAACTGCGCAAGACCACCGGAACTAAAAGATTCTTCGGCTGTCATGAGTAACGTGCACTCATCGAAGAGAAGATTTGTTATTATTTTTGAGACCGAGAGGATTATATGTATTTCTCAGCACTCCTTTCTTACGGACCGAGAGTACACTACATATGGACATTGGTGTCGAGTATATTCTCATATTAGACCTTGCAATCTCCAAAGAAAAACCATCTTAAGCAAGAGAGAATGCACCATGCATGCTTTATTAGTAATTTACACTAAATAGTAATAATGTAATTTGCAATCAAGCATGCATGAGGTGCATTCTCTCTTGCTTTGGATGGTTTTTTCTTTGGAGATTGCAAGGTCTAGTATGAGAATAGACTCAGAGAACTATGTCATATGTAGTGTACTCTCGGCCCATAAGAAAAGATGCTGAGAAACATGCTCTGTTCGTTTCGATTTCAGTTTCTGGCTTATTTTTCACTATTAATAAATTTCATCTTTTTCTGAACTTTTGTTTTTTGTTGAGCTTTTTTGCCGATTCTTTTTTTCCCGTATTTGTTTGTATTATACGTAATGGGTTAACATATTTTTTAATTTTTTTAAATTTAATTATGCTAAATAAGCCTCTGTCAGCTACAGTGTTTTTCAGCTAGCTACAGTACTTTTCAGCCATAAGCCACCTAAAAAAAGCCCAAATGATCACCACCATATCCTGTCGGTCCCAAAAATAAATAAATAATCTTCTCTTCGGTGAGTGCACGTTACTAATGACAGCCAAAGAATCTTTTAGTTCCAGTAGACTTGCTCAATGTTTTGAGTTTTGACTATCATATTATAGTAAGGATTGACTGCTAGCCGAAAATGCCAAAGGCCGACTGTTTCATCATGGGCCCCTTTTACAGCTTAAACAAGCTTAGGCGTTGTTACCTACCGTTGTGATGCATGTTTGCATTTTATAGACCTCCGATAACGAATGCAACAACAGGACGGTTCGACAGACAGTATCAAATAATAATTGATCTCATACGTTTACTTTCAAATTAGTACACCCATTGGGTGTTGAGAGAAATAATTGGATCTAAACTGTACGTTTACTTTCCTTTTAGTACGTACTCCCATTGGGCTATTAGAGCAAATAGCACAGTGGCCCGCACGTCTGTACGGACACTATTCTTAGAGCATAATTAATTAATTTAATGGTATATATGTGATATATAATAAATGAACTACATGTGAAAAATAAAGGAACATATCACATAAAATAATTTAAATATTAGAATTTTTAGAACGTTATCAATTTGATTTAATTTTCATGTATGTGGAATTGGTTTCATTTGTAATATTAATGTATAGTAGTGTATGTTAAAACAAAGAATATAGATTATATATCTGGGAGGAAATACATGTTCTTTATAATTTTTAATCGGCATCTCTAGTAACAAAGATAATAGTTGTATTCATATTAATATAATTAAAAGAATGCAAATTATAATGTATAGCACATAACAACAAGGGACCGACGGAACTAGCTACATGGTGCATGTGCACATTGATCATAGCAAACACGTTACATAGTGTGATGTCATGATGCGCCAACATGTACAACAAGCTCGGGATGCTAGAAATAGAATTGAAGTCAAGCGGTCCATGCATAGACATAAACCTGTCTAACTGTATTAATATGGATATAGATTTTTTTGAAATATCATTTTTTATTCTAAATTACAAAAATATACCTGCAATTTTTTTTCACTTTTGGCCTCATGTCACTCAACCGTGGGTGATTTTGGCTAGTCGCCCAACTGTTGGGTGACACGTGGCCAAGTCGCTCAACGGTTAGGTGACTAGTTCATGTCGCCCAAGGTTGGATGACTTTGCCCCTAGTCGCCTAACCATTTGGAATGAGAGGGTATTTACCCCCCACGCGGCCGGAGCTTCCCCCCATTCGGTTGAGAGCAGGAAAGAAGAAAGAAGGGGGAGAAAGGGAGAAGAGAAAGAGAGGGAAGAAGGAGAGGAAAGAAAAGAAAGAGGAGGGAAGGAGGAAGGGAGGAGGAAGAGGAGAGGGAGGTGAAGAGAGGAGGAGGAGATGAGGAAGAGGAGGAGGAGGAGGAGAGGGATGGGAAAAGAGGAGGAGGAAGAGGAATTTATGAATCGACGATGGTGAGTTTTCTGTATTTTTTATATAATTATTTTTTAAAATATGGTAAGATAGCAATTGAAATCATTGAATTTTTAGTTTAGAAACTAACGGTAATTTAGTTGATAATAATTGTATTGCCGTTTAAATTGCTCTGTTGTGCATTTTAAGGTGTGGTTAATTTTGTCAATCACTTATAAATTATAGAAAACCCGTAATTAGTATAAAAATTTAAAAATCTTCATGACTATTAGAATAGGATGCACTAATTTAAAATAGTGCTCAATGATTTAAGATTACGCGTAGTGACTAAAACTGTATGTGGCGATTTAAAAACATTTGAGTTGTAGAAATTAAAAAATAACTAAAATAAAATTTTATCACGCTTATAAATTGTAAAAACCCAGTAATTAGTATTCTCAATAGGCATAAAAAGATTTAAAACTGTTTGTGATGATTAGAATATGACACGTCGATTTAAAATAGTATGTGATGATTAAAATAACATTTAAGTTGTAAAAATTCACAAATGACTAAATAAAATTTTGTCAGTGACTTATAAATTGTAGAAACCCCATAATTAGTGTTCTTAATAGGCATTAAATGATTTAAAACTATTCCTAACAATTAAAATAGGACGCGCTGATTAAAAATAGTATGCAACAATTTAAGATCATGAGTAGCGATTAAAACTTTACGTGATGATTTAAATAGCAATTGAGTTGCAAAAATTTACAAACGACTACAATAAAATTTAGTATAATTCATTTAATTACTTTATTTAATATTTACTTTTTGTTATATCTGTTATATTGATTTGTAGATATGGCTTGTGATGTGTGGTGGTTCAAACTGATCTTTCGGCTTGTTGGACCAGTACATCGACACGCAACACCATGCGAGACATGATGGCATGCATCTTGAGGGCGGGGGCGGGGAGACCGAGTTAGCGGTGGTCTGTACGCAGACACCCCGATGGGTTGGAGACTAGACTCGCATTGGAGAGACAAGTTTGTGTACAAACTATAGCACATCTTTGTATGATATTTGCGCTATGTACTAACTTCTTCGTGCTTTGCAGGGTGAGCGATGTTAGCCTTCTACCTCTCGCCCGGATGGTGGAGGCCACCGATAAGGACATCGCTCCAGTCAAGGAGGCCGTGGAGGTCCAAGAGCGGTCACGACTGTTCTTGTTCGACCGATCGTTGCTAACAGCTCTACTGAACCGGTGGTGGGCTGATGCTGCTTGGCTTGCCTATCGCGGAAGAGGCTGTCTCCCCGGAGGATGCACCTCCCAACTAGCGCGACAATCTTTTGGACAGGTTTCACATGGTTCTTTCGACCGAGGCCGCAGCAGCGTACTACATCTTCGCTGTGTAATAGAAGCATGGCCCCCATGCGGTGGCTTTCACAGTTCCGGGTATGTATGCTATCTATTTTCTCTATTTAGCGATGCACTATCTTTGATATATGATAGACTTACTATTTTTTCGTTTGTGCACAGGTCGAGCGGATGGACTTGGACGCCAATGAGTACCAGGTGTTGAGGCACCTTGAGGCGTACTTGCCATCGATGTTCGACTAGGTACTATTTACCAACAGCCATGGTGATTCCGTCGATGCCCACCTCGTGCGGTATGCGAGGGCCATCGCTGATGGGGATGAGGTACACTATAGCTGGGGATCAGCCATACTTCCCATGATATATCACGGCCCGTGCGATGCTTGCTGTAGGATGAGGATGACCCCTGTCCTCACAGGCTCTCCCTCCTGCTGCAGTTGTGGTCATTCGAGCGCTTCCCCCTCGAACGGCCGATGATGCTCAATAGTGGTCCGTACCGCGCAAATATGTACCACGGGGTCACCATGGACTAGCCTACCGTAGGGTCCCTTTGGTGCTATAGACGAGTACGTGCTCTTCTGAGTCTTAAATATACGTACATTACATGTCATCCTCTATAACCACTATTCTAGTTCGCAGCACAGTTCATCTTCGGCGTGTTCATCAAGCACTATGCGGTGCACAGGGTGATGCACTCGACGTGTTTATCTTTTTATCTTCAGCGTGTTCATCGAGCAAGGTCTGATTATGTTTTTATCCTCTCAGTCTCTGTTTTAAGAGCTTCTGGTGAAATCACAGAAAGATTTCTATTTGCTTGCTAAGTTTTCAATTAAAGTTCAGAGCAGGCTCTTGAGATCTTAATCTTGTTGTATATAAAGTTTCTTGGCCAGTTAATCTTTGGATCAAAAGTTATTTGGAATTTGGGTCTTGCGGTCGTGCCCTACACTGACGTTCCTCTGTTCTTTCGAAAATGCTACGACCACTTCCCATTTTGACCACATTCAGATTTGTTGGTTCCTTGCCTTCTTTTGTTGAATCTAACTGAAAGCAGTTGTAGTTAGTGCAGTCTCAGTCTAGAACATCGATCGGCTTTGCGACTATGTTGGTTTCGACCATGATCAAGTTCCAGACTACATCGCACTATATTCGACCACTCTGATCGTTTTGGTTGCGGACTGGTTCCAACCACGTAGGTTGATCGATCACTCGTTGGCTTACGACTACGTTGGTTATGACCATGGTCTCGGCGGGTTATGACAACGTTGATTGTTCGACCACTTATTGACATTCGATCACGTTGTTTACAATCACGTCAATTTCGACTACGATGATTTCTGACCACATTGTCTTACAACCATGTAGTCTGCTTTCGACCACATTGTTGAGATTATGACCAAGTTGTCTGCTTTTGACCACGTTGTCGTGTTTATGACCTCGTTGTCGTATTTCGACCACGTTGCTGGTCTCCGACCACGGTTAGTTCTCTACTGTGTTTTCTCTACTGTTTTGGTTTTTCAAGTGAGTTTTCAACCCTGGTCTTCATAGCTCAATAGCTATCGGAGAAAAGGGTTAAGTGAATATTTGGCGAGAATTTGAATGCACTATTCATCCCCCTCTGTTGCATGTCTGGTCCTACAAACGTCAAGGCAAGTCATGTTATTTAATCATATTGAATGTAGATTTCAAATCTATTTATTTATTATTTTATTTTAAATTAAGATGCATTGCTATTTTATTACAAACTTATCTTTATAGTGCATGCATACTACATGACCAGTTTAAAGTTTCTCCGCTTTCTTATCTTTATAGTGCTTTGCTTCCAGCCAGTCGAAATCAAGCAGATCTCTCTCGTGGTGGCAACTCTTCCTTGTGCATCTTTTTGCGCTCTCTCCATAGACGGTGCCATCTGTTGTAGCATGCGCTACAATAGTAGGTACTGGTACCCCTCTCCATGGAGGATATGGATTAGCTAGAGAAAGCGAGCTGGTGGGTAGCCCAAAATGAGTGGGTTTAGCCATCTCATACCCCACTTGAAGGTTTATATATATGAATGGGGTAGGATGAGAAATTTCCATTGTACCCCTTAATAATTACAAAAAGGTGAGGGTAAATCAGTAATGAACTTGTTCTAAGGCCCAGTAGCTAAACCTAACGGGCATAGGGGCTAGGCATCCCCACAATAATAAATATTATTGAGATTGTACCAAAAATAAAAAAAATATCTAGCCCTTAATTTGGTGGACCCTAATTATATTTAGCAATCCATAATCAATGAATGTACCTGATAAATGAGAATAGGTGCTAGAAATTCTCAAAAAAGAAGAGCGTCTAGCTCTAAATTAGGTGGACCCTTCTTGTGATTAACAAATCATAGCCAATGATTTTTCTTGATCTATGCAAGTGCTCATGAAGTTGATTTGCATGGTGATGTGCATGCATGTATAGTTGGGGAAATCTTATATTAAATTTAGATGGGATATGCTAGAGATAGAATCGAACTCAAATGATCCACATACAAACACAAATTTGCCTATAATATCCATTATAATTTGCATCTTTTAATTGTATTAATCTGGATACAAGTGTTATCTCTATTATTGGAGATGTCCATTAAAAATTATAGAGAACGAGTATTTCCTCTTAAAGATATAATCTATATTCTTTATTTAAACATATACTACTTTACATTAATATCACAAATGCTGCAAAAAAAATGTCCTGACCAGGACGAACTCCAATGGCTACTCAACTTCGAGGGGAAGAAAATTTCTTCAAACCACTTGTTCTGATCTAAGGCGTCACTTTTTTTGCGACTGAGGGGTATATAACGTCAAGGTGAAAAATCAAATTCAATAGCTCATAGAACTCATCTTAGGACACCTACTTTGTTGCATACAAACTATGGCTGACATGTGGGATCCATGTACGTACAAAACACATCTGATGGGGACCACTTACAGGGTGAAATTCAGTCGAACCCATTGTCAACCTCACAGCGTGTATGTACGTATGCGATGCGTACTGGTTTTGACGGTTGTAGAGCTAAGAGATTACGATGTGATTTGGTCATGTCTTTGACTTGAATTTCGGTACATTACAAGGCGATCATGGTGTATCGGACCATTTCACCGTGCACAAGTCAAACCTTTGCAGGGGTCGGCAGACAGGCTAAGTCAGCAGCTTGAATTCCACCTACCAAACAAACCGAGGTCCAACACCTATGTTTATCCAGTTTAGATGTAACCCTTTCTGCATTGATTCAGACGGTGTTCAAGTCCAAAATACAGCTCTGCCTAATCCCATTTAAATGGAAGCCATGACTCATGAGCACGGCGTGTAAACGAGAACCGATTTGGCTGACCATCGTTGGGTAGTGGGGGTACGTCTCCTCTGTGGTGTACGTATCTCCGGTAAAGCTGCTGCTAAGCAGTAAGCACTGCATGTCCGTCAGAACTAAAATCCGGGTCAAATACCACAAGTGGCCGGTACAGATGCGGGCGCTTCCATTGAGGTTCGAGCACCCTGCAGCAGAGCGGGCGGGCAGTGGCCGGCCTGTTTGGTGAAGTCGCCGCACTCTGCGTCTGACCACCGACTCGCGCGAAAACCAGCTGTTTCCCTCCGGAGCGCCAACGTTGACGTAGCTTTTCTGCTAACAATTCTGTGGAATATGATAAAGTGAGAGATCACGGAAGGTTTAGGTTTTGTGTGATGGTCAAATTTCAGGGTGTTAGAGTTTTGGTGATCGGGTCGGTCTAGCCATGACGGTCAGATCAACCTAAGTGTAATACTTTAAAAATAACTCTTTTAAGGATCTATGTGTAATTAGGAAAATGGGATATGGAAAAACGAAATAGTTGAAAAATTAGAGATGGAGTAGTTTTCCTGAGATAGGGTGTACGGAAGCAGTTGAAAACGGATTCGAAGTCTGTCGTGACAAAAAAAACTGTAGGGAGAGGACCTAAAACCCTAGCCACTTTTCCCTTCTTCCCGGGCGCCGTCACCAGCACAGGCGCGCCGCCTCACGCCGCTCTCCGGTTTGACGCGTCGCTAGCGAGCCACATTATTGGCGCTCCTTCACCAGCGTGCCAACTAGAGATGGCAACGGGCATAAACCCGCTGGGTTTTGCTGTTCCAAATCCGTGCCCATGAAAGTTAGACGTGCCCGCTAAAAAACCCATACCCGTGACGGGTGCAAATTTTTGCCCAGACCCATGCCCACTGGGTTAACAGGTACCCATGGGTCGCCCGTCGGGTCAGTAATGCAAGCTGCAACAATGGTTAATGGAGAGGAGGAAGAAGTTCACCGTCCATCTTCGTTGGAGCCGGAGGGCAACACCATGGCCAAGGGCCTACTGCTGTAATGCACGTTGGCTGCGGCGTGGGGGTGGCGAGCTGAATTGGAAGGCGAGGTGACGGTGAGGGCGTGTGGGAGGACGAGCGTGCGGCGAGAGTGGCGGGAGCAGGAGCGGGAGCTGCGGGACGGGAGAGCGAGCGTGGAGACTGCCGGAGACCGAGCGCGGAGCGCCTGCGGCGGCTGTTGAATCGGGGTGGGGACTGGGGAGGAGTGAGTAGTGATCGTGGTGAGTGCTAGCTAGGGTTAGCCGTATGGGTAATGAGGCATTGCCGCATTGGATTTGGGGGCTTGGGGCTAAATGGCTAATGGGCTATGGGCTGGGCTGGTTTGCCTGGGAGGCTGGGAGTTTGGGTTTATAACTCCTATAGATCGGGTTTATATTACCCATGGGTTTACGGGTTTGGGTACTATAGGAATGTACCCGAACCCGGCAGACCCGATGGGTTGGGATTTTTGCCCATTAAGAGACCCATGGTGTAACACCCCCGTTTCCGGGAGTATTATGAAACCCTCGCGGTTGCCCAGGACTGTTCAACTGCGAGTATATCCAACGAGTGTATAACATTGCCATCACAAGCTTAAGAGCAAAAGCGAACTTTATTACAATATAAAGGCGAAAGCCAAGTAGCACAGTAGGGTCAACTGCCCTTAATTACATTACAAAAGAACCACAGGCAAACTCGAGCGAAGAACGATCCTAATTCCAAGCGTCATCAACTTCGTATAAGATCACCTCCTCGTCTCCTCCAGCCTCTTCGATATTAGCTGTTTCTGTTTATGTTTTTAGCAAGTATGAGTACAACTTCCAGACTCAAACAAGTCACATGGAGCTTAGCAATATCTACATGCATGGCGTACCAAGTGAAGGGAATCAAGTCTATTATTTTATGTGGATGCACTTTTAGTTGTAAACATATTTTGAACATAAAATCATAACTTCATATAAACTTGAGGGGGTTTCAAGATTCAATTATCAGACCACCAACATTACCACAACCTTTTCAAATCTACTTATGCCTTGCTATTGGATTCACCCATTAAACACAGCTTCATTTACCGGAAGCACGACGTATTCGAATACCATTTGTCATGACTTTGCAAAGCTGCCCTGCTTTACCCACAAGATCCCTTAACTCCCGCTAAAGAGTTAAGACAACAAGGATGTTCGCTGCTCAATTCTTTGTATAGACTCCGCCCAGTAGGTGTTAATCCCAATGAGCTCGGATGACCCCACGGATCTCGTCCGACCCATCGCAGCCCTACAGTTGTATGGTTAACCACCTCCCATACAGACTCACCCTCTGACTCCCCCTTTCCAGTGGCAGAGGTTCAATTGAAGTTGAGCAGCTACTAAGCCAGGTTTGAATAAGTTAAGTTTGACCAAGTCAACGCTTGTGGTTGGGCGATTACTATGTCCGTCACTCAGCATAAGGGTCTAGTCCTTACATTTTAACTGAGCCATCATCCACTCACAAACCCATATTTAGTACACATTATACTGCCACTGATCCACAACCAGCCTCCACCCTAGGATAAGGTTTTCGGATCCATCCCTGCAATCCTTACTTATCCTAGATCCAACTTTCCCAAATTCTAGACCAACAAAAATAAGCCTTAATAGTAAATGGATGTGATGTCCCTAACTACGATGATAGTTTATAGTTTATATTTTATGTGACTAAGTTTGTCAAGGTGAATGTGGCCATCAAGTTAAATTGGGCTTTTCGGGTGGTATGACATAGCTAATATCATGTCATTCTAAACATTTATACATAAAATAACAGACTGAAAGTAGCATAATGAAAGTACATATAAATAAATAATACAGGAAATGTAGGATCAATATGTTCAAAAATATATGCGACTTGCCTTGCGACTCGGTGATTTCAACTAACTCGAATTCTTCTGTGGGTTGGACTTGGGCCTGGACTTCTCCTTCCGGCTCCTGCTGAATGTCGACTTCGGAGGCTAACACAAAGCAAACAAATTAAATTAATTCATGCCCGAAGGGTTGAGCAATGAATAAAGAAAATAAAAGAATAAAGAAAATCCGAAAAACTCCAAATAATTGAGGATATTGGGTTATAGGAAGGCTATATGGGGAAATGGGTCTTGGATTTGGGTTGGCGGGCTCGAAACGAATCCGGGGAGTATAAATATGTATTTTTGGGTTTGGGTCAAGGCATCGCATTCATCGGGCTCAGACCTTTGTTCCTCGGGCTCGGTCGGCTGACTCGGTCGAACCGCATTACTCGGGCTTGAGTCCGATGCAGCGCGCGCGCCAAGGGGTTTAGCGAAGTCGCGCGCGGGCGCTCGGCCTGACGCGGCGGCGGTGCGGCGGAGCGCGCTGGCGCGGCGGGCGCGGGCGACGCGGTCGGCGCGTGATCGGTGGTTTGGCTCGGCCGGCTCGGGCGGCGGAAATGGATGAACAGTGCCCGGGCACTGTTCTTCTTCCTCCTCGCGTTCCGCAGCAGCAGAGGGCAGGGGCACTGTTCTTCTTCCTCCTCGCGTTCCCGCGAGCGCAGAGGGGCAGAGGAAATGGGCGGTGAGTGGCGGCGGAGCTCTGGTGACTTGCGACGCAAAAGGAGGGCACGGTTGGGTTGAGGGCACTAAGGGGTCTCATTTTTGGTGGTTGGGGGCCCGACGGATGCGGCGTTCGCCAGCAGCGAGCTCCTCCTTTCTTGCGGCGATTTTGAAAGCTGTGGCGACTGGGAGGCTCTTGAGGCGGTTGGGCTGGTCCTAGAGCATCGATGGGCGTAGGGAGGATTGGAGGGGCGTTGGCGGCTCGGATGGCTCGGGTTGGGCTGGCCACGGAGCCGAGGTTGTGAAGAAGGGTGAACAGTGCCGGGGCAATGGGGGCTTTGGGAGGCTAGGGCAGCGGTTGGGGGAGGTTCTTAGGGCCTTGGGATGCTCTTGGCGAGGAATTGGAATGTAGAAGGCCGGGGATAGGACATTGCATTAGGGTTCCCGCTTTGGGGGTTTCGGCCACACCGCAATCGGGCGAGAGAGGGAGCTTGGGGTTGCTTGGAGAGCCTCAGGGGAGTGTGATGCTTCAATTGAAGGGGTCGGGAGGGCTTTAAATAGGTCGGGCATGGCGGTTCACCGGGAGGGGAAAATATCGAGCTGCGGCCGCGGTTTCGGGAGAGGCCGGGGCAGCTCAGGGGCCTTCGGGTGGGGTGTAGCTGGCCTGGGCGGTACAAGGCGGCCGTCAAAAGTGTCAGAAGCGGCAGTGGTCAGCCGTTAGAGGAAGAGGCGCGAGAGGGGCAAAGGCGGGCGCGCACGGACGGCGGCGGCGCGGCCACGCACAGGGACCGGTCAGGGTGCATTTATGGCGGGGGTACGGCGTCTGACAGAGGGGGCAGCAGCTGGCAGCGGCGTGCAGGCGAGGGAGGCGCAGGGCGTCGGCGGCGGCAGAAAAATCAGGCGGCGGTGATTTTTCAGACTTGCTACAGTGCCCGCGGGAAGAAAAATCCCGTTCTCCCGTTATGACGCCATGATGACTGGGTTTAGTGAGGGGTTTTGCTTTAAGATTCGTGTAGGATAGATTAGGGAGGCTAATGGAGTTCAAAACCAAAGCAATTCAAATCCAAATTTGGTTTTTCAAATTTTCAGTTGTTTCATATAGGTTAAAAAATTGACTCAAACTCATGCCCTAATAGAGTAAAAACCCATCGGATATCGGATTTCGGGTACCCATTGCCATCTCTAGTGCCAACATCCGTCACCACGCGGCAGCCGAAGCCATGGCTCCATCGCCAGCATTCGCTCGCCTATGCGCTGTCCATCTCGCCACGCGTCGCTAGTTTTCCCGTCGCCACGCGCTGGCCAACGTCGCGCTGCCCGGCTGCCCACCACCGCTGCTTGCACGTGCGCGCTGGTGCGGCGTCTCGGTGTGCTGCCGCGGTCTGCATGCGCCGACTAGAAAAGTGCCTTGCATCGCTGCATGCGGACATGTCGTGCTGTCGTGTGCTGCACGCTGTACTGCCGACTAGATAGTGGTTGCTAGTTGATGCTTGCGTCTCTGTTTAGAGCTGGTGCTTGCATGACTAGAAGTACTGCCGTGACTAGAAGTGTTGATGCTTGCGCCTGTGGCTTAAATCTCCAACGCGGCTACATGTCAAGGAACAGGAGATCGAAGAGAGCAGCAGGTCAGAGAACATGGGAGAAAGGAATTAAGGAAAGGGTGAGGAAGGGTCATGATTTTCGCGTTTTTATATCTAGGTAATAATCTAGATCTTCTCTTTTTAGTTTGTCAATTTTTTAGCAGAGACTAGAGTCAGGATTAGAGAGAGATTTAGCATTTCACGTCAAAGATTCAATTAGTAGAAAGATTTATCTGTCTTAATTTTTAATTGTAGTTTTGGGTACCTTACGAGCTAAATATAAAAATATCATCTACTAGATAGTTATTCAGAATTTTATTAGCTTTCTATAGAGTATTTAAATACATCAATCGATGGGCTAGATTAAGAGTTATGATTTTTGTAAGACTGCTATCTGGAGAAATTGTCGTTACTTGGCAGCCTTGTGGTAAACTGTAGATTAAAATTATTAAATAGACTAATTAGGGTTTTTGCTCTTCATGAAAATTGTAGATAATTATCTAAAGAATTTAGAGAGTCCAAGAACACAAATTTTGGTTAGATCGATTAGAAGTTATGATTTTGAGAAGACTGTTGTCCACAAATCAGTTGTTTTGGATGCAATCGTGGTAAACTGTTAAATTAACTTGGTAGAGGGCAGAATTGAATTTTAGGCATAACTAGAAAGTGGTAGCTAACTTTTCATAGATTCTGAAAATACTATGGTTTACTATATTTGCATGTGTAGATAAGTAATTATAAAAATATTAAGTCTGCTGTCCGGAAGATGATAGAATGGTCTTCTGGGTTAAAAACGGTTGTTAAATGATTTAATAAGGATTGTGGACAACTAATAATTTATGGGAATTTTGTGTAGATTTTAAAACTAGTGTGGTTTGCCATGTTAGGGCTTGGGAGTCGAAAGTTATACTATTTTTAGTACCAGGATAGCAAGGAGTGACTATCAGGTAAAAGTGGAGTATTGCGGATTTGGGAGGTATGTAGGAGATGTTGTTTAAATGTTGTTATTGTATTGTTATAGTTTGTTATTAAGATTGGGTGTTTACTATAGGAGTAGTACCGTCGGGTTTGTTGCCATCTTCGAATCAAACCATTCCTCAAAACTAGAAAAGGTAAGCGCATGATAGAATGGTATTTTAGTGTTTGAATTTGTTGTTATGTTTGAATAAATATTTGCCATGACAATTCACATATATTTACTTGTTCTTATAATGCTCACACGTTTATAGTAGAATGATAATGATGCTTATGGTAGTATAGTGATGATAATGTTTATGGCTAAAATGATGATATTGTCAATCGATTAATGCTGATAATTAACTAATAAAGATAATCATTAAATTGCATGTTGAACATTCATATTGCAAAGAGGTGAGTTGTGTGGCCCTCTAGAGTCTACTTTGTGTGGGCGACCATGGGATTGGAGAAAGATCTACTTTAGTAGGCACTCCACGGAGTAGAATTGAGGTCTGTATGAAAAAGGATAGACTTGAGATCCATGCATGAAATAGGGTGGGCTTGAGTGGACACCGATGAGTGTAACACTCCACTATACAAGTATAAACAAAAGAGACATTGAGACATGTGCATTGCATTCATGAAAAGAGAAATAAGATAATGAGACATATATGTAGAACTTGATGAGAATGAATATGTGAAATTGAGATAATAATGAATGAATATGAATGGTTAATATGGTGTTGCCTTATTTATTATTCTACTATGTACTTGCTGAGTCGTAGATTTACTCTTACTTTGTTGTTATTTTTATATGCTAATTATTGACGACATATATAGGTGGGAAGTAGCACTGGTTGAAATTGCACTTAGTAGTTCTCTCTTTCACTTAGTAATCACTTATTCATTACTAAAAATAAATCTTGCTATCTATGAATTCCTTAGATGATTAATGATTTCTATTTAGCACATAATGGTTTATATTATCTCTACTTGTCAATTCCCTTTAGTAAAATTCATTATTGATTCGGATTATTGTTATTTGATTCATCTCAAAGTTAGTCAATGACTTCTGTATTGTTGAAATGTATATGTTCATGATTATGTTGAGAAATTATACTTGAGGCCTAGATATTGGTGATGTGTAATTTATGGTTTAAATTAGTAGCATTTATAGTTATGGGTGACATTCTGGCTTTTGTTAAGACGGTGTGTTACAATGAGTGCCAACAGTCTAGCTGACCATGTTGGCTATGGTCAAACCGGTGATGATTAGTAATGTTGAATGTGCACCAAACATTTGTGTGGGAGTGTTTAGAGATGAGTTCACACTAGGTCTCATAAAATTTGGACACTCAGGGCAAAACTGGATAGAGTTTTACTGAAAGTCCAAAGAACGTGTTTTCTGGTCGAGTTAAGCGATCTAACCAGTCAGGAGTGGCGGTCTGACTGGTGAAGGTTTGGCGGTCTGATCGATTTTAGATGTCTAGTTCTGGAACTTTGAGAAATTAGGAAATTTAATCAAAAGATGATTTTGGAACTCGATAATGGTGGCATTGTGTTGCATATTGTATGTTTATGCTAACGTGGGTTTAAGTTGTGAAAATTTGTGTCCAGAAATGATTTCTTGATCTTTGATGTGCAAGGCGGATTGGAGGTAACTATAGTCAACAACGAGCGATTGGGATTAGATCAGGGTGGATCGAGGTCCAGAATATATGGTTTAGGAGGTCGTGTGCGATGGATGGGCTCAAGCATGGCACATGGTTAAGTCAAGGGATACATTCTAGGGAAGGTTCGAGCAACGAGTTAAATCAAGTGACTTTGTTGATTCAAATGAGATGTGGTCCACTGAAAGCCTATAATATCTTGAAAACAACGTCGCAAAGACCTGTGCATAAATAAGAGAAAGAGGATACATAAAAATAGGTTGTTACAAAATTTTAGAGGGGATTCGTTTCCTGAATCGAGTCATACATAGAGAAAGTTGAAAAGCAAGTCTATCTTATTAAATAGAGTTCGTGTGGGAGAGCAAAACCCTAAAAGTCCAGCCCTCACTTTTCGCCACTGCCCAGATTTTTCCTCTGCATCACCTATCCCATCGCCGGGTGCCTTCAGCGCCACATGTCAATCAAGTGATGTTTCCTCTGCACATTCACTTGGGTCGACTGCCCATGTTGAAGCCGAGTGTGTGCCAGCTGCGTGGGTGGTGGAGATGTGCCTTGGTGCCGAACGCCCTTTGCTGATTCGCATCAGTGGAGCGCACGCCAGCAAGCATTATCACATGTGCATGCATGGGAGGCATAGGCAAGCATGAGGTCTGGTGACAACTGGCCAGGCAGCTCGGTGTTGAGCCAGAAGAAGTTTTCAACAGGTAGCTCGGGTGGGGTGTTTTGGCCGAAAGTCAAAGCAGGGAGAGAAAAAAAGGTAGCAGCCGAGAAAGAAAACAATTTAAAGAATAGTGTGTGATCTGGGATTTCATCACTTGAGTAATGATTCATTTATTTCCCTTTGTTTTATTTACTTAATTAGAGATTAATTATCCAGATTAGGGAGAGGGGATATGCGTGTTCGTTTGGAGAAAATTGAGTAGTAGATTGGTTTGATCTATCTTACTGTGGTAGTGTTCTATGGATAGTGTATGAGTAGACTTTAATAATCTTATGTACTAGAAAGTTGTAGAGAATTTTAATAGTTTTCTGAAGAATTTTTATTCATGTTAATTAGATGAGTAGATTGTGGGATATGCATTTTATAATCCTGTCGTCCAATAAATGTGTCACGTTTTGGCAGCTTGTAGTGATTAGTAGGTAAAAAATAGTAAATGAACTAATATGAGAATTTGATCAACATAAACATTGTAGGTAATTTATTAAGATTTCCAGAAAGTCTAAGAATGTAACTTCTAGATACGCAGATTAGGAGATATGAATTTTAGGAGGTTGATGTCCAGTATCGGGTTGCTACTAGACGCAGTAGTGGAAAATATTAATTTGACTAACTTAATGCTAGAATTAAATTTTAGGAATAACTAGAACAACGTAGATAATTTCCAATAGATTCTAAAAATGTCATAGTTTAGTGTATTTGCATATATAGATTAAAAGATATTAAAACATTAAATCTGTTGTCCAGAAGATATCAGATCTGTCTTCTGGATTGAAAATGGTGGATTGGATGAGTTAATCAAAACATTTGGCCAACTAAGGAAATATAAGGAATTTTGTATAAATTCTAGAACTGGTATATTTTCTATTTTATGAGGTGGGAGCTAAGATTTATGATATTTTTAGTACCAAGACGGTAAGGGGACTATCCGATAAGGGGAAATGGTGGTTTTGGAAAGCATGTAGAAGCGTTGTTGATTAATTGTTGCCTTGTATTGCTATAGCGTGTATTGATATTGAATATTTACTATATGAGGAGTAACGTCGAGTGTGTTGTCACCTTTAAATTATTCCGGCCGTTGCAACTAGAAATACAGGTGCATGGTAAAATGGTAACTCGAGTGTTGAAATTGTTGTTTAATTAATGAATACCTGCCATGATGGTTTATATGCTTATTCCTATTTTTAGTTTGCTCACATACTTATGATAAATTGATGATGATATTGATGACTATGGAAGAATGATGGGTATATCAATTGTTAATGATGAAAGATAGTATTCATTGCATTGTATGTTGAGCATTCATGATGAAAATATGTGACCCACGGGAGTAGGATGAGGTCTCCATATGTACAATATGGGTAATGAGATCCTCGTGTGAAAAAGGATGGGCAGTTAGTCCTACACTAAAGAGTGTGGGAAAGAATAAACATTGACGAATATTACACTCCGCTATACCGATATACGTAGAAAATGAAACATGAGCATGAGCATTGCATTGCTTTCATGAAAAGTGAAAGGTGATTTGAGATACTAAAACACATGAATGAAAATTGATGAAAATAAATATGAGAAATTGAGTTAATGATAATTGGATATGAATTGTTAATAAGTTAATGCCTCAATTATTATTCTGCTTTGTACTTACTGAGTTGTGGATTCACCATTCTTTATTGTTTTTTAGGTGATCGTTGAAGGCGACATGCATGGCGGGAGTAGAATATGGATTGTTGCACTTTTCAGTTCTTCACTACACCAAGCAATACATCACTTTTGATTACAAACAATCTAGTATCATTCATTGTAATAATTGAATAATTTGTGATTTTCCTTAGTTTCTTATGGCTCGTAATTTTGCTAGATGATGCGTTCATTAACTTAGATTTGTCTATGATGCCTTGGAAAATTATTTGGTTCATATTAAATTTAATTTATGATCTACCTTATTGTTGAAATTTATGTTTAGCTTCATGTGGAATGTTGATTCTTGAAATCTAGATATCGTTAATGCTTGCTTAATTGTTTAAATTAGTAGTGATAGTGGTTGTAGGTGACATCTTGGGTTTTGGTTAAGTTGGAGTGTTACACAACCAAAAACAGGAGAGACTTGTTAAAGGGTGGAAAGCCACTGATCAACCTACAAGTGGTCTTCATAGTGGCTTACACAAGAAGAAGAAGACAGAGTCAAGAGAATGCTCTGGGAAGCTTTAGGCGAGGCGGGGCATTTTTGAAAATGTCCAAAACTAGACTTGAGTCATACACCAAAATCGTCGCGTGGGAAACACAAGAGAAGTGGTTTAGGGTTAGACTAAGGTCGTGTGTGTTGTGTGGATTAATTCCTAGCATGTCAACGGGTTGATCTTGTAAAACTCGGTGTTAGTGGGGTTGTATTCCCAAACCTTAGCGGGTCGTGACCCGCTAAAGGAGCAAGTTTAGCTATTTAGATGAGGGTGAGGCTAGGTAGGGGAAGCAAGAAAATAGAGAAAACTTCTAGACTTAGGCCAATTCCTCCTCTTATGGAGTGAATAAGAGTAAGGCATGTGGAAGGCCCTTTGTAACCAGTAAGCTATAAGAATCATTCCTCTTCACATAATAGACCAAGTTTTTCCAATTCTTATGCTCTTGTCTCTCTTTGCATGAGTTCTTATTCTTCGATTTGGTGATTTGGTTCTTTTGTACTTCTCTTGATCTTACTGTAATCCATGATGATTAAGAGGCACTAGTATATCTTTGGGTACAATCCTTGTCCATCTAAATCACTTCGATAGCAAAAAAAATAAAGATCATGCCCCACTCCTACGTTGTCTTGATCAAGATTTAGGCTTTCTTCATCGTGGAAGTTTTGGCCTAAATCTTACCTAAATTACTTTGCTAGAACATGTAAGAGTTGATCTAGATGTCCTCAATGACATAGATCCTAATTTAGAATTTAGGGTTTTGGTATTCTTGTGACCTAGACCCTCTTCTGTTTAAATTGAATGGAGCAATGTTCAATAAACCTTGGTTTCTTGATCTGAATAGGTTCCTGATACCTTGAAGAAGGTTCAAACCAATTTTGGTTGCAATTAGGTAAGGTTTACTCAAGATCTTTTAATTTGGGTTGTTGTACGAAGAGATTTTTACCTGGGAATAGGGTAGCGGTCAGACTACCCACTACCTAGCGGTCAGACCGGCATGCCATTGGCTGTCAGACCAGCCAGGGTGCCAACTCCTAGGTACTGCACCGTTTTGATAGTAAACTTTGTGTATGAGGTGTAATATAATCTTTACTTTCTGAAACGTAAAAAAAAGTACCTACGGAAATGTCCAAATTCCAAATAATATAATTGAAGTAAAGGATATATTTTGCCCTGAAACGGATATCTTTGTATCTTTTTCTTTTTGTTATTTCTAACTCATATTTATGAGATAATAAAATATAAGAAAAGCTATACCAAAAATTGGTTCACGGTGACATTTTAGCCATTCGAGTAACAATTGGAGTATTATAGGAAAAAAAAGCTTCCACAATAACTCACTCCAACGACCGCCGGCATCAGTCCGATATATAAACAAATCTGCTGCACGGATCGACGACCCGCAAGGCCAAATTGAAGAACAGAGCTCTCTCCCACGACCGCTTGACGCTGATTTGAAGCCAACGGACTAGTGCCGCGAGCGCACGCAGCCATGCCCGTGCGGCGCACCTAATCATTTTGTGTCATGCAGGGCGGCAATCACAAAACCATGTCGTGAGGAGAGGAGAAGTCGCCCATTTCGCGCCCAATTCCAGATAAAGAGGAAGCATGAGGACATGTGCGCTCTCTCTCCTCCCCCTCCTCGTCGCCGCAACCACCTTCTCCCCCGCCGTGTCCACCGACACCATCGACCAGGCCGCGTCCATCACCGGCAATCAGACGCTCGTCTCGGCCGGTGGAGTCTTCCAGATCGGCTTCTTCAGCCCGCCGGGAGGCACTGACGGCAGAACGTACCTGGGAATTTGGTACGCCACCATCCCGGGCCCGACCGTCGTCTGGGTCGCCAACCGCCAGAACCCGCTCGTCAACACCCCCGGCGTCTTCAGACTATCCGCCGATGGCCGTCTTGTCATCCTCGACCGCCAGAACACCACCGTCTGGTCCTCCGCGGCGCCAACCAGGAACGTAACCACCCGCGCCATCGCTCAGCTTCTGGACAACGGCAACTTCGTTCTGAGCTCCGATGGAAGCGGTTCCCCTCAGAGCGTGGCGTGGCAGAGCTTCGACTACCCGACGGACACACTGCTCCCGGGCATGAAGCTCGGGGTGGACATCAAGAACGGCATCACCAGGAACATCACGTCCTGGAGCAGCCCGACCGACCCCTCGCCGGGGACCTGCACGTTCAAGCTGGTCATGGGCGGCCTGCCGGAGTTCTTCCTCTTCCGGGGCCCGAAAAGGATCTACGCGAGCGGGCCGTGGAACGGCGCGGTGCTCACCGGCGTGCCGGAACTCAAGTCCAAGGACTTCGCATTCACGGTCGTGTCGAGCCCCGAAGAGTCGTACTACAGCTACTCCATCCGCGACCCTTCGCTGCTGTCGCGGTTCGTCGTCGACGGCACAGCGGGGCAGATAGCGCGGTTCGTGTGGCTCAACGGCGCGTGGAGCAACTTCTGGTACTACCCGACCGACCCGTGCGACTTCTACGCCAAGTGCGGGCCGTTCGGGTACTGTGATACCGGCCACTCCCCGCTCTGCAGCTGCCTGCCGGGGTTCGAGCCGCTGTCGCCGCAGCAGTGGAGCCTCCGGGACGGGTCCGGCGGGTGCGTCAGGAAGACCAACCTGAGCTGCGGAGCCGGCGACGGGTTCTGGGTCGTGAACCGGATGAAGCTGCCGGAGGCGACCAACGCGACGGTGTACGCCGGCATGACGCTGGACCAGTGCAGGCAGGTGTGCCTGGGTAACTGCAGCTGCCGGGCGTACGCCGCCGCGAACGTTAGCGGGGGCGTCAGCATCGGGTGCGCCATTTGGGCCGTCGATCTGCTGGACATGCGGCAGTATTCGGTGGTCGTGCAGGATGTGTACATCCGGCTCGCGCAGTCCGAGATAGACGCCTTGAGCACCGCAGCCGCAGGTTAGGACTTCGACTGAAATCTCATTGAGCTTACCTTTACTTGTTCTTTGAGTCCAAACTTGCAAGCACAAAATCTCCCATTTTTAGCATGTTTAGTGATCTTACTTAATTGCAATTACATGATTGCATCACTGCTGAATTCTTATATCTAGCTTGTTCTTGAACAAAAAAAAACTCGTATTTATCTTTTCCACTGCTTAGTGCTTGTTCATCGATCAGTTGGTCTATTCCAGCTCATCCGACAGCATAGCGTGTTCTCGTATTGAATTTTTCAGCATGGCCATTTTTCTCAGTTAAGAAATTGGGTGCACGTCGAGAAAATGGCGCCACTTTCTTCACCTTTTCAGTATTTAGTGTGCATTAACCTTTGTAGTCTTCGTCATAGTTTCCCAATCCATGGACTAGTCGCCCTTGTTCTTTGTGATCCCAATAGCAGCTGAAAAGTCAACGGTTGCCTTCGAATATAAGCAAATTAGCAGGGTCAACTTGCCATCAGTCGGTGGGTAAAATTGCATTGCAAAGAGCATTAATTTATGTATCCCTGTATCGCATTGGCTGGATTAGGTCCAGTGCAATCCACAAGAAAACGTCAATCAACAAGCAAAAGTCGAATGCCACCTAACACTTTTTTATGTTTGGGGGTTGTTCCAACACTACCCAACTCGAAAGTGACAAATATTAATTAGAAAATTGTCTGGATATGATAAAGTACGAGCAAACTCTTGCACACAAGACACGCATAAAAAAGTACAAAAAAGTCACCCTGATATGTAAAAAGCAAACACAAGTCTATTCAGTACTCCACAAAATCATGAGTTAAGTAATGGTGCGGTGTCAGGCTGCTCACCTGACGTTTACCGCTGCTTGATTTCAGCTAACCGCCGGCGCCCAATCAAGAGCGCGGTGATCGCCGTCCTGGCGACTATTTCCGGTGTGCTTCTTCTGGGAGCTGTCGGCTGCTTCTGTTTTTGGAGGAACAAGGCGAGGAGGAAGCGTCAGACTGAAATGGCGCCAGGCAGTCGGAACGACGTGCTTCCGTCCAGGGTCAGGAATCACCCTGCGTTGAGCCCTGCAAGGGGTCAACGGCTGGATGAGAACAGGATATCTGATGAGAAAGATCTTGACCTTCCGTTGTTCGATCTACCGGTGATTTGGGCCGCCACAGACAACTTCGCTGCGGACAGTAAGATTGGACAAGGTGGATTTGGCCCTGTTTATAAGGTAAGATAAGAATCAAATAACAGTAGAATAAGTTATATTTGACTCGGGATTCTCCGTACGTAAATTGTAACGGGACCTGCAAATTAATGAACAGGGAAAGCTTGAGGATGGGCAAGAAGTAGCTGTGAAGATGTTGTCTAGGAGATCGGTACAGGGGGTTGGGGAGTTCAAGAACGAGGTGAAACTGATCGCTAAGCTTCAGCACAGAAACCTTGTGAGGCTACTTGGCTGCTGCATCGAAGACGATGAGAGAATGCTCGTGTACGAGTACATGCACAACCGGAGCCTAGACACATTCATATTTGGTCGGTTCGTTTTTTCAGAAACAACTTCTAACTACTTAATTTGCTCAATTAAATGTACACGGTGTTTATCTCAGTCGATGTATTGTGCAGATGAAGGAAAGCGTAAGCTGCTAAGATGGAACAAACGGTTTGAGATCATCCTAGGGATTGCACGGGGTCTACTCTACCTTCACGAGGATTCAAGGTTCAGGATCATCCACAGGGATTTGAAGGCAAGCAACGTGTTGCTAGACAGAAACATGAACCCCAAAATCTCAGACTTCGGCATCGCAAGAATGTTTGGATGTGATCAGACCACTGCATATACCAGAAAGGTCATCGGGACATAGTGAGTACTAATTATCTCGTAATCCTCATGTGTATATACTGTATTCTGAAAATGGAACTTCACACTGACTTGTGGGGGCGGTTTTCAGTGGCTATATGTCTCCGGAATACGCAATGGATGGCATGTTTTCCATGAAATCCGATGTCTTCAGCTTCGGTGTCCTAGTGCTAGAGATCGTCACTGGCAGGAGAAATCGAGGCTTTTACGAACCCGAACTTGATCTAAACCTCCTCAGATACGTAAGTACCAGCATTAATCAATTTCCACAGGTGATAATTGATGAATTCTGTTACTAATATAATCATGTTGATCATTTGTCAGGCGTGGACGCTGTGGAAAGAAGGTAGGAGCATGGATTTTCTGGATGAGGCGATGAGCGGTAGCTTTGACTACACTGAGGTGCTGAGATGCATACAGGTCGCTCTCCTGTGTGTCGAAGTGCAACCTAGGAACAGGCCATTGATGTCTTCGGTTGTCATGATGCTGGCAAGTGAGAACGCCACACTGCCGGAGCCAAATGAACCTGGAGTAAACATCGGGAAGAACACGTCGGACACGGAATCATCTCAAACCTATACTGCAAACAGTTTGACAGTGACTGCGACAGAGGCTAGGTAGTTTGGAATAGAGATTCTTTCTTGTTGCTCGAATGGGATAGTCAGAACAGCAAAGGCCATTTCTTTTTTTCACCACTAGTCACGCTCTCAATGCCTCGTGGTTCATGGGCCGTGCACGTACTTCTGCTGTTGGGCTGTTATCTGTATGTTCCCTCCGTTCTATCTTGCTTGGACTGCAATACAGCTTTCCGGTTTCTCGACCGTGGCTCTTCGGCCCAAGCATTTTTGGCCTTCTCGGCTTCTGGCCCTACAGGGCAATTGGTAATCTGCGACGTGCGTAGCCTAATCACAGCTGTCTTGGCATTAACCATGTTTTAGCTAAGCAAATCTTAACCCGAACGCGGTACAACTAGGGGTGAAAATGGCCACATTCCAGGGAGATTAACGGGCCAAATTTGAAACAAAACTGAATTTTAAAAGCAATTCAATTTTTTGTTAGATTTTGATTTCTTGTGAACCTTGGCTTAATCCTTCACCCATTCTAGCTATTCACGCCGTGAATTCCCTACCAAGCCATCCTCCCCATTCATTTCCGTGTGTAGCATGATCATCACACTGTTCACGGTCCAAAAAAACTGCCGCCGCTCTGATCTTTTCAACCGCCGCACATTCTCATTTCTTCCTATCACTACCACACCGCTGCAACGGTCAGAGACCGTACTATCTTGTTCTTCCCGCCCTAACATCCCCCTTAATTGCCCTGGCAACGTGTCACACCGCCGACGGGGATTGGATCATATACCCTCCCCTTAGTTGGGAAATTCATGATTTACCCTTCCACCTCAATGACATGTGGGGTCATCATAAGTCACTGACGCATGGGCCAGGAAGGTAAATCCTGAATTTCTATCTAAGAGGAGGGTATATGATGAATAAAACCCACCGCCGACAACTCCCTACCACCGCCACTGCTCTCCCCGTTCTCACAACCAACTCCTCTCACGCCATATATTCTAGCGCCTACCAAGCCCGTTGCTGCCAGCTAGTCACCGTACCATACCTCTTAATTGTCACGACCACCACTTGGCTGAGCGTTGTACTCACCCTACTCCTCACCGCCTCGCCACCCCCTCTCTACGCTCTCACTGTGCCTTCCCCCTCACAGCCGACCTGACGCGCTGTGTAAATTTTGACCGCCGTAATGCCGCGCCAGAGGCAGCCCATACCTCCTCTCTACCAGCCACACCACGCCTCCCTGAGCCTTCTCGACTCAGCCATGCACCATTGCCGCCTAATCCCAACCCCTGTGCCGAACCACCTTCCTCGCCCTATTTAAAGCTTTGAGCTCCTCCTATGTGATGCATCGGCGCCCAAGGTGAACCTCTACCACCCCAATTGCTCCGACGATTACCACACCGCCGGCAATCACCCGAAGATTCCAAAGTAAGCCATATTTCAATCCCCATTAATTAGTTGATTATATTCCAATTGTATTACCTATAGCATCCTCATACTCCCAGAAACACCACCATGAAGCCTCACTATGGATAACCCAATCCAGCGAACCTTGACCCAAGCTGTCACTTCTCTGAGCCTTCCCTAACCCTAGAGATGCTCAAACCTAATGCTATTGTCTCATGAACCCACCAAAAGTCCCTATACCATTCAAAAGTCCCGAGGAAGGAAGATCTCGCCGTCAGCAATTGCCTGACTTCCAGCTGCTCCCGACCCCAAAAATGGAACCCTTGTAGCACCAGCATCCCATCCATGGTCCCCGATTCCATCGCAAGCCATTGTAGCGCCGCCAGTCGCTCGCATCCCTTACTCTCGGTCACTACAGGGTACGCCTTCTCGAAGCTCGATCCTTTCCATCCACGATACGCAAGGACGGGGGAGGAAGACGATGAACAGTGCTGGGCTTTGGGCCACACAGTAAAAGACTGATTTTGCTAGCAGACTGGGCCGACCGAATCACTGTTCATCACTGTAGCAACTAGATTTGCTGTGAACAGTGACTAAACTAGTGGTGAATAGTAAAACCCGCAATGAACAGTACCCATATCCGTTACTGTTCACAAAACCCTCAAATACATATATATGTCAATTTCATTTGTTTCGGGCCTGTCTACCCATTTTCCAACTTTGTTCTCCCATATCATCTTGAATCCATCTACACCATGCATAGCTCTGTTCCACCTTCCTAGACTCCGATAAAGCTCTAAACCACCCAGTTAATATTTCAACCCCAAAACCTATTACCATCCATACCCGTAGCCATTCACAAAAATCCATATAACACCTATATACATCTTCAACCGCCTTGAACCTATCTAACCCAGTCCCAACTCTATTCAGCTAAACCAAACACTACCTAAACCCTGACCACCCAATCTATTTTCTTTGTGTCTTTTGGTTATTTTACTGTATTTTGTTCCCAGCTTGCATTTTGTAAAGCAGAAACTCATTTGCATTTGTTCTTCCATGCTAGTATTCGGACCTAGCGAGTTGATCAACAGAGGAACTACACGAGCAATTGAAGTAGGCCTAGAGCCTACAAGAAAAGACTGAAGATATCAAAAAAGGAGACACGTCCTTATATTGATCATGTTGAGCCTAGTTTTCAAACGCAATACTTTGATTTTAAATACAAATACATGCTTGCCTTTATTGTGTGCATGATTGCCTAGCTACACCATACAGTGAAACCTCTTATCTTTTCTTTTGATATTACCTTACTCTTGTCACCATAGGATTATCACAATAATAATATTGTCAAATAATGGTTGTGCTTAGATATGCTTTAGAGATAATAGTAAATACGATACAAATATTACCAACTGAAATTTCAAACATGATAATGGTAGTGGTAACATGTGCTACTGCTGGAAACATGGGATTTTTATAAAATGATGGCAGACCCGGGTGAGAGGTTGACTTGAGACCGGTTGAAAGCATCTAGGCCCCTAAAAATGGTTTTGGTAATTAATGAAATTATATGAATATGGGACTAACGTGTTTTATGAGCATGCAAAGGGTTAGTTCACATTTGAGCAAAAAGATGCAAGCCAAAGGACATGTGTGAAGACAAATTTGGCGCAAGACAAATGTGCACTTAGCGTAGGATCCATTTTATTTTTATCGGTCTTAGGTGAATGGTGGAAGACCAGATTATAGGGTAGATGATCGTACCATCAAGAGGGATCTTGGCAAGTAGCTTGAAAACATATTTCTTGTGCCATATGGATCAACATTAGAAACTTGCATTCATAAAAAATTGGTTTCAAAACTAAATCTGTGCTTTGTCTGGAAGGGCGGTAGTACCGCGGTAGTACCGCTTTCCGGTAGTTCCGCACCCAAATGCGGTAGTACCGGCAAGCGGAAGATCCGATTTTTGGAGCGGATCAATTTTTCCAGAGAGCACCCTCGGTTCGGCCTAAAACCTTGCGGGAACGGAAGTACCGGCCATTTGAACGCCGGAACTACCGCACTGAGTGGTAGTATCGTATTTTAGAGCGGTACTTCTGGAGCCCAGAAGAACCGCAGGGAGAGCGGATCGATTTTTCCAGAGAGCACCCTCCGGTTGAAGTTTGGATTTTTCCGGAGCGGAAGTACCGGCGATTTCAATGCCGGAACTACCGCTGGTAGCGGTAGTTCCGCTTCTCAGAGCGCTACTTCCGGAGTCCAGAAGATCCGGACTCAGAGCGGATCAAGATTTCCAGAGAGCGCAAAAAATCTGAGACCTTTCGGAGTTTGGCTGGAGCGGTAGTACCGCACCGACTTTGCGGAACTACCAGGGAGCGGTAGTACCGCAAATGTCAACGGCGGTAGTACTGCGCCGCCAAATCCAACGGTCACTGCAGATCTCTGACATAGCCGTTCTGGCGCAAAGATTTTATTGCGGTAGTACCGGCCCCTTGAGGCGGTAGTACCGCTCGACCAGAATTTTTTCTGGAATTTGTGTCAAACGGCTAGTTTTGGTTGGTGGAGGCTATAAATACCCCCACCACTGCACAAGGGCTAAGGTTAGTGTCAGACCCAGATTTTACAATCCGGAATCTACTGTGTTTAACTGCACTATTCCCTGGATCAGTAGATAGTGCACACAGTTATAGTTATAGACATCAAAATACATATCATGCGGAAGCGTAAATATAATAACAAACTTACACATGGGCCGATGAGGCCGAAATCAATAAATTGTAGCAGCGGAAGAACGAAGCACACAGGTGGGACCTTCAGGACATGCCCACAGGCAGCCAACCGGAGGTTCGCGACCTATTTCCTGACATCTTCATCTTCTTCGCCATCGTGATCCAAGAGTATTATTGAGCGTAGTGATCCGATTTCCTGCTTCTGAATTTGTCGCAAAAGCGAGCGTGAGCACTCCGACCCCGTGCTCAGCGAGCCAACACACATAATGCAATATTTTAACATGCATGGCTAATCAAAAGAAGGTTGGGGTTCATTTTATTTTTGTGTAGAGTGCTTTTGAATACAATTACTTAAAAATTTCTAAGACCTAGCATTTTGAACAAAAGCATAATGTTCAAGAATATGCAATAATAATAGCGATCCAGATTCCATCCACCGTTACATGGCATCTGCACCATATAGCAATTCTTCAGCGTTATAGCCGCTTAACTTACCACTGGGACGACACCCAGGACAATTCCAAACTAGGGCAGTCCTTCGCCCTCCAATTCTTTTCATACCCAGTTTTCAATATTTTAAAACAGAACTATATCTAGTTAAGTTCCCATGTCCGCCCTTGACCGTGGGCACGGCTATTCGAATAGTTTTAGACTCTGCAGAGTTTGTACACTTTCACCACAAGAGACAATCAACTCGTTGCCCCACATGATTCCTTAGTCATGTGGTTGAGCAGACCATCACAGTGACTTTTCAAAGTACCTCGCCCCTTCCATCATTTCACCCTATGGGTCGTTCCCACTTGCGGTGGGTCCCATACGTTGTGCGGGATGTCCTCCTTCTGAACGTCTAGCAGCTGGCTCCCCACCCCTGCTAGCCCGCCACAGCAGAACTTCACCCTCTGCGAGTGTCCCATTCAAGCCATCTCACCGACTGCCGCTTGCACTAACCCACACCTCCTCCTGGAAGGATGACTTTCAGGGTCCGGTAAATCTACTAAGCCAAGTTGTACTTTACAGACTTGTGGTTGTACTATTTTACACAGGAGGTCATGACAAGATTCAGTCCTTAGTTGTATCTGGGCGGTCTAGCACTAACCACTTTGTGCTTCCACTGCACCACACTCTCACACCATCGAATCAATCCGCCCAGATATTTAAGCAAGTTGGGGATTTTGAGAGCATGAAATAATCCTGTCAAAATATACGATCATTCCCACCATGACTGTCCAAACCATTTCTCATGATTAAAAATGACAATGATGTTTGGGGCATTTCAGCGTCCTCGAGTATCTATGCAGACTAAGCATAGCATATCACTAGGGACCTATTTTCAAAAGTTACCATTATATTTTTGCTAGGGCGACAAGGTTCACACATTCAAATATTCCAAAGGAGGGGTAATATTATTCAAGGTAAACGATGGACATATATCTAGAATCTTAAATTATCATGTATTTGCATATAAAGTAACAGCATGCAATTTGATAATTTAAACAAAAATAGTTTGCAGAAAATGTAGGTTCAACATGATCAAAGTATTGACTCGCCTGGCACGGTTTACCGCGGTCTTGAGCTCACTCAAAAGCTTTCTTGCATGATGGCTTGAGTTCTGGTCTTCGTCTTTGTCTAGATCTTGATTTCACTTGCTCTAATGAATCTTCAGGGCTCCAATTTCTAATTGCGCGCTAAATAACTGAATCCAAATAAATGCAATAACTCAAAAGGTCCAATAAATCCGAATAAACTCAATTTAGTTTTATTATGATTTAATGAGTGATTTGAGGCAATGTTGATTGGGTGCAGAGGACTGACGGGGTCACACAAGGCTGGGACGAAGTGATGGTTGGGTAGAAGTAAACTCGACGAAGCAGAGGCTGAGGAGGGTTCGTAATACAGGGATATTGACGATGTTATTCTTACTTTGAATTTGCGGATGGCACTGAATACCACGGGTTAACCCATCTTATTTAATAACTTCTTTTTATTATTATTTTTATATTTATCAAGGAAGTTCCATGAGCCATATTAGACCTATGGGTAGACGTAAGACTGCAGTGGAGTGTAGGGTAGTGTCTTGTCCAATATCAACTTTCTAGGAGTTAGGGCATAAGTTATATACACGACGTATTATGATTTTTGGTTTGTCGAATTAACCTTATAGCTTATATTTTTAGCGGTTTGAGATGTATTTATTTTTAGGTCGCGCTAATATTACCCTGTTCATTAAAATACAAGGTGACAAAAATTACTTTAATTACCGATTACCTAGGGATTTTGTAGGTACTCCAACAGACTTTTTAATTAAAGAGGCTCTTGATTAGGTATCGTAGATATTCTGCGTATATTTTAATTATTATTACCGTGTTGACGTTATTATTATTGTTATGTAAATTTATTTATCTAGAACCAAGCATGCTATACTTTAGGTCATACTTCATTATACTTGCCACGCATATACAGACATTTCTACTTAAAGGACACCCTTTTGATTAAAGGTTACTACCAATTTATGTATCTTTTAAAGATATAGGAATGACAACCATATCTTAGTTGGCTACATTTATATTAATCAGAGGTACCACTAGAATTTCAAATGAACTCTAAAAATTATGATTTTAGTTCCATTGGACAGATCTTGATTTTAGATGAATTTAGAAATTTGTCTCACTCAATTTGGAGTTAAAATGAATAAGTTATGATTATTTGAAGTTCTTAGTTCAGTTAATTCCAAAAATTACTAAATTTCTGACAGTGGGGCCCACTGGTTATTTTAATCTTTTTATCTTCTTTTTATTATTTTGTTTAATCCTGAGTCTCTGACCAGTGGGGTCCACATGTCAGCGGCGTTAGACACTGACGGTGGGGTCCATTGTCGATGGCCATGGCGATCAGCATGGCGGTGACGAGCTGGGCCCACTGTCGCGGGAAAATTAAAAGAACGCTCATCCGCTACGCTGCGAGCCGGGCTCGACGCGCGCGCGCGGAGCAAGGGGGAGAAGAGATAACGCAGGTAACCAAGTGAGCGGGGAGGCTTTGCCTACCATATAAGGGCAATGAATCCTTTTGAGGTATGTCTTGGGGGAGGCCGGGCAGAGGATGAAGAAGGCGACGGTGCCGGCGGCGAGCGGCGGCCGGAGAGGTCCGGTTGCTTCGTGATATGTAATCCTCAGGTGACGGCAATGATGTTGGTGTAGACGGCCAGGGGTGAAGGTCACCGGAGAGGGCCGGCAGTGAGCGGTGGTGACGGTTCAAGATGGTGGATCGACGCCGGCGATGTTCAAGCAACGGGAGACCCGTGGGGGAGGGTCGGCTTCACTGGCTCCACGATGCTCGAGAGCAAGGGATTGGGCTAGGTGGTCGGATTCGGTGGTGGCTCGACCGCCGCCGTGGGGAAGACGGAGGTGCTAGCGGGGTTTGAGGGTACTAGAGCTCAATTGCGCGCAGGGGAAGAAAGAAGGGAATGTTGCGGCGCGATTGCGGCTCCCGGGCGTGGTTTTTATAGCCGGTAGAGATGGCGCGTGGCGAGGCGGCGGAGGTCGCCACTCTGTTGCCGCTGGAGGGGGGGAGATGAACCAAATCTTGCCGAGATTTTGTGGGGGAGAGGTGCACTCCCCCTCCTGTGACTTGCCCTTGAGGTGAGAGAGGGGAAGGGAGGGATTTGCTGCGGTAGGGCGCGAGAGAGAGCAAGCGCGAGGAGGAGGATCGACGACGCTGGCTGTGGGACCCGGAGTAGAAGCTTCCGGACCCCCCTGTGCATTACAGTACTAGTCCCAGATCAAAGCTAGTACACACAGATAACCAGAATAAAATGGTACATTGTCATCCACGATTTATTACAATAATAACTGAAGTTTACATTGGTCATTGCCTTACGAAGGTTCACAGAACCTTAAAACAAAAATAAATACAGCGGAAGCAAAAAGTAAATTAATCGACCCATCAATCTGCCACAGGCAATTGACTGGGGAAACGAATCCTAAGCATCCGGGAAGAATCCACCGTATCCACACTCGGCACAGAAGTCGAATTCTCCAGCTTGAGCTTCTTCATCCTCTGCTAATGTATTTGTAGAGCAACATGTGAGTACAAAATTGTACTCCGCAAGTCTTGGGAAAGATGCATAGATGCAAGGCTTCACAAAGGAAAGCTATATGGTTCTTTTGCAAAAATCAGCATTTTATTTCAAATCTACATAATTACTTCAAAGGCCATTTGATAAACATCTTTGTTTTTCATAAATGAAATTAGATAAATAACTTAGTGAAGGTTAAACCACCAACACTAAAATTTTAGGCTATCTGCCAACTTTCAAAACTCAGGTTAAACCACCTGATCTGGTTACATCACCCGATTTAAATCATGAGAGTTATACCACTCCCAAGTTTGACAAACCATTTTATTTTGAAATAAAAATCAAACTTCTACCATGTGAATGCATTCCTTGCCCGCCCTTGACCGTGGGCACGGCTATTCGAATAGTTTATTACTCTGCAGAGTTTGTACACTTTACCCACAAGAGATAAATTATCTTAATAGTCAACATGCTTCCTTTGGCATGAGACCCAGATAAAATATCACAAAGCCTTTCACCTACTCCAAGATAGCTAGATACCACCGCTAAGGTTTCACCACAACTCGAATCCACGAGTGAGCCCTCTTGCGCCGTATGAGTACAAGAAACCCCGTCCCTCACTATGAGTAACCAAGACACCCGGCACTCAATACACCACTGGTGATATCTAAACTACACCTTAATAGGTTAGTTAGCTAGGTCGTACCCATATAGACTTGTGGTTGCACTGTTTTGCTCAGTTTGGACAAACACAAGCGTCGGTCCTTAAACGACCAGGGTGGTTCATTCACAATTCCAAAAATTCTCGTGCTAACTGCACCAGCCAAACCTTCCATCCACCCTTGTCAACTTTTCCTTTGAACTTCATTTTTATTTTCAAATTAACAAAGTGGTAACATCCATTACCACTTTTCAAACAGATCATTTAACAATGGTAACATCCATTACCAATGTTCAAACAAATCATTCATCAAAACATTTAGTAAACATGCTACTCATTTGAGCATTATTACATTGATTTGCTACGCTAAGCATTTGCTAGTATTTACAAATTCCACAGATGTAATACTAACTCATTATTGAGTCAAAGGGATATCCTAAGTTGACAATGGTACAAGTTAAACAATTTTCAATGGAAGGTATAACAAATTGGGTATTTAACTAAATTTTCTAAATCAAATTATCACTTGATATAACATACGCATGCAATAATTTAAAATAACTACCTAATCATTTTATAATTCATTTGAGCAAGTTGATCAAAGAAAACTTGCAAAACATAGGATCAAAATGATCAAAGGAGACTTGCCTTCTGTGCTGGGTTGAAATTTTCCGGGCTTGCTCTTGAAGTTCCTCGGACAAATCGGTCTCTACACGTAAATCAAGAAATCTAAATAAATAAAATAAAATAAAAACTCAAAATTGAAACTAAATATACCAATTGAAAGATTAGAATTTTAGATGAATTTAGAAATTTGAATGGATCAATTTGGATTTAAAATGAGCAAGATATGGCTGTTGGAAGATTTAGAATCAAGAAAAAAGGAAAAAGAGAATTTCTGGAATTAAATTTATACCGAAAATGAATTATGACGTCAGCATGGATTTTCTGGGAATTAATTTACAAAAGTAAATTCTAATTATGACGTCAGCAAGGGAATTAAAAATAAATTACGAGGTCGACATGTGGGGCCAGCCCACGGTGGACCAAGTCCACGGACCCACAAAATTGCTGACATGGCAGACCAAACTGACACGTGGCATGCTGACGTGGCAGTGCTGACGTGGGACGGGCGGCGGTTTTCGGCTGACGTGGCGCTGACGTGGCGGACACGTGTCTGCCACGTGGCATAACACGTCAGCCAGGGCTGACGTGGCTCGGCTGAGCTGGCGACTCGCGCGGCGGCGGTGCGAGAAATGGACGGTCGGGATTGAGACGTGTGGCGAGATCCCGAGCGTTGGCTCAGATCTGGATGAGCGGCGGTGATGGCGCGGCGGAGACGCGGGGTGCCGCGCGATGGCCGACGCGTGGCTCGGCTCGCCGCGCGAGGCGTCGCGCGCGACGCGCGAACGCGCGCGGACGACGACGAGTTGGACGGCCGCGATGGGGACGCGTGGACACATCCCGCCGTCGGAGAATGGCCGGCGGAGATGAGACGCGGTGGAGGCGGGACTCGCCGATCGCCGACGCGTGGGCGGGCGTCGACGGCGTCGCGAACGCGAATGGGCAAGGCTGGCCTTGACGCGCGCGCGCGCGGACCGAGGAGCGGGCGCGGCGGCGCGCGCGGTCGGGCGCGCGAACCGAGGGGCGGCGCGGCGCACCGAGGGTGCGGCGGAGACTCACCGACGGCGGCGGTTTCGAGCAGCGGCGACGGTTTGAACGGCGGAGACACGACGCGAACGGAGAGAGAGGAGAGCGCAAAGGGTGAGAGGGTGGCCGGGTCGGTTTTATACGGCGGAGGAAGAAACGCCGCGCGTTCGCGGCGAGTTAAAACGGTAGTTTCCGCGCGCGAACAGGCGTCACCCGAGAAGAAACGGCTACGGTTAATGGCGCACGACGAAGCGGTGCTCGGGGTCTTTAATGGCGACGCAAACGGCCGGAAAACGAACGGCGAGCTCGGCGGCGGCGGTAATGGCGACGCACGCGCAGAGACAAAGCGTCGCGAACGACGGACTGGCAGTGGGACCCACCGCCGGTGAGAGAGAGAGAGGAGAGGAGACGGCGATCGAACGGATGGGCGACGGTGGCAAGGGGATGAGATCGGGCCGTCGGATGGAGGCGAAGGGGTAAGTGATGAGGAACGCGAAGATTAAATCAAACAAGGCTGATTCGATCCGGGCCATCCGGCATCGAGTGGAAGCGGGCGGCTCGGATGAACGCGGGCGTGGCGGGAGCGCGGATGCGCGGCAGTGTCGTCGGGAGGAGAGGAAGCGGGATGGGCGCGACGGCGAGGATAGAACCCGGCGCGGGATGGACGGACGGATGGGCGCCATGTGGCGCCGGGAGGATTTAGAATTTAAATCTTTATAGATTTAGAAATCAATAGGAGGCTTTAAAATAGTCGAAAAGTACCAAATAAATTCCAAAAATTGCAGAAAAATTCACATAATTCACGATAATGTTTTGAACATATGAAAAATATTTCCAACCTATTTTAATATTAAATTTTTATTTTTAAACAGAACTTTATATTCTGAAAAATCCAAATAAATTGAGATAATTGATTTAAAATTATTTCTTCCAAATAAAGCAAAAATTGGGATGTTACAAACCTACCCCCCTTAGAAGGAATCTCGACCCCGAGATTCGGAAGGACTGAAAAATAGATCAGGGAACTCTGCTCGAAGATCCTCTTCACGCTCTCAAGTTGCTTCCGATTCTGGATGATTATTCCACTGCACTTTGCAAAATTTGATAGTCTTGTTTCTTGTACAGCGCTCTGCTTCTTCTAAAATCTTGACAGGAAATTCGGATACGTCAAATCTTCTTTTAAATCCACCTCTTCTAAAGATATTAATTCCTCCGTACTCTTAAGCACTTCTTCAATCGTGATACATGAAATACATCATGTACATCCGACAACCGAGGAGGAAGCTCTAACTGATATGCAACTTCACCTCTTCTGGCTATAACTAGAAATGGTCCGATATATCTTGGAGCAAGCGTTCCACTGACCTTGAAACGTCGCATCCCTTTTAAAGGTGACACCTTCAAATACACATGATCCCCTGGTGCGAATTCCAACATTCTGCGGTGATTATCTCGCATAACTCTTTTGTGCAGTGCGTGCTACTTTCAATCGGTCTCGATAATCGAACTTGCTCTTTGGCTAGCTTCAAGACATCGGGTCCGAATACTTGACTTTCTCGATCTCGACCAATATAATGGCGTTCGCATTTCTCGCCATACAAGGCTTCAAACGGAGACATCTTTGATGGGTGATAATCGTTATTATAGGAAAATTCCGCGTAGGGTAAACTTTGATCCCAATCGACTTTATTGGCTAAAGCACACGCTCTTAGCATATCTTCCAATATCGATTCACTCGTTCATCCGCCATCTGTTTGAGGATGATAAGCGATCTGAAATTTAAATTGGTGCCCAAAACTTCATGAAGTTTCGCCAAAATCTTGAGGTAAATTATGCGTTCCTCTATCCGATACGATCCTCTTTGGAACTCCATGCGGACATACAATTCTTGACATATAGAGCTCGCCAATCTATCTCCGAATAGGTAGTCTTCACAGTATGAAATGTGCAACCTTTGTTAAGCGATCCACTATAACCTGCATTGAATCATACCGACTTGGTTCTTGGTAGTCTGTTATGAAATCCATTCCGATTTCCTCCCATTTCCATTCAGTATCTGCAGAGGTTGCAAAAGACCTGCAGTCGTTGGTGCTCGCTTTAACCCTTTGACATATATCACATAAAGCTACATATTCTGCAATTTCGTTTCATCTTGGTCCACCAAGAACTTTCCTTTAGATCTTGGTACATCTTTGTACTTCCGGATGAATGGAATATCCCGATTCATGAGCTTCCTTTAGAATTAAATCTTTTATTTCCTTTCTCTCCGGTACTAAAATCCTTTTTCCAAACCAAAGAATTCCTTCTTCATCTTCTGAGAATCCAGGTGCTTTGCCTTTCTTCATGTTATCTTTTATTTCTTTAACATACTCATCTTCTTTCCGAAATGCCTTGATCGATCTTCTAAAGTGGGTTGAACCTTTAATGTAGACAGAATTCCTTCATTTATCACTCCCAAATTGAGGCGCTGAAATTCTTTACGAAGAGTTGACTGACTGTCTTGAATCAACATATTGCTAACATGGATCTTCCGACTTAAAGCATCTGCAACTACATTGGCCTTTCCTGGATGATAGTGTATTCCCACATCATAATCCTTTATCAGTTCAAGCCATCTTCTTTGTCTCGATTAAGATCAAAGTTGAGTGAATATATAATTTAGACTTTTATGATCCGTATATATTTCACACCGATTACTAATTAGATAATGCCTCCACAACTTTAGAGCATGCACTACTGAGCTAGCTCTAAATCATGAGTGGGATAATTTTCTTCATGAGGTCTTAATCGCCTTGATGCATAAGCAACAACCTTTCCTTCTTGCATTAGTACACATCCAAGACCTTGTTTTGATGCGTCACAATAAACTTCAAAATCTTTTCTAATATCCGAATCAGTAGAACTGGTGCTGAAGTTAACCTCTTCTTTAACTCTTGAAAACTATCCTCACAGATTTACTCCATTCAAATTTCTTCTCTTTTTTAACACTGGGTTAAAGGTCCGCAATCTTGGAAAAGCCTTCGATGAATCGACGATAGTAACCACTAAACCTAAAACTTCGATCTCGGTTCTTGTCTTGGGTGGAGTCCAATTTAATACATCCTTAACTTTTCCAGATCTACAGATACTCCTTCCGCTGAAATTACGTGTCCCAAAACTCAATTTCCTTTAACCAAAACGCACACTTGCTAAACTTGGCATATAAGCGGTGTTCACGAGTCTTTGCAACACTATCCTTAGATGATCCTCATGTTCTTTATCGTTTCTCGAATAGATAAGAATGTCATCTATAAAGACAACAACAAACTTATCTAAATAATCCATAAATACTTTATTCATCAAATTCATGAAGTATGCTTGGGGCATTTGTCGAATCGAAAGACATCACCGTATACTCATATAGTCCATATCTTGTGGCGAAAGTCGTCTTTGGTATATCTTTCGGTCTAATCTTCAATGGTGATATCCTCGACGAAGATCAATCTTAGAGAAGACACTTGATCCTTTGAGTTGATCGAACAAATCGTCGATCCGGTAAGGGATACTTATTCTTTATAGTTACTTCATTTAAAGCTCTATAGTCCACGCACATACGCCGACTACCATCCTTCTTGTTTACCAAAAGCACCGGGCTCCCAAGGTGAAGAACTTGGTCTAATGAAGCTTTTCTCTTGTAATTCTTGAATCGCCTCTTGATTTCAGCTAAATCGTCACCGACATCCGATAAGGTCTTTTGATATTGGGGCACTGTGCAGTGCGATTTATAACAAATTCAATCTCTCGATCTGGTGGCGATCCTGGCAATTCCTCGGGAAAACATCGTGGTATTCGCAAGCTACCCACACATCCTCCAACTTTTTCCCTTTTAAGTTGGTTAACATAATGTTCTTCGTTGAGCGCATAAGCGCCTCATGTCTTATCCGAATTCCGCCGAATTGGTAAGACTAATGGCATGATTGGCACAATCTATCCGTCCTTTATACTTGATCAACCAATCCATACCAAGTATTATATCTATGCCATCGAGTCTATTATAATAAGGTTCGCTAGGAACTTTACTCCATTTATAATTATGGTTGCACTAGGGCTAACCAATTTAGTCCTCAATTCTTTTCCGGAGTTTGGACTATCATAGGTTCTTTAGCAAACAAATATTCCAATTATTTCTTTCAGCAAAAGTTTTGTTACGAATGAATGTGTAGCTCCGAATCAAATAATATAATTCTTGTACCGAATTAACCAGAACTTACCCGAACTACGCGGTGCATCTTCCGCCGCTTCTACGGTGACATGATTGATACGCCCTCGTTGAATGGTGTGGAGTCGAGGTGTCGAGGGCTTCCACGCCCTGACCGTAGTTGGAGCTCTTCTTTGGTGTAGGATCCAGTTGAAGCGGACCGGGTTACCGCTGACGCTTACGTGGGCAGCTCGCGGCATAGTGTCCCATATTTTTGCAATTGTAGCATTGCACTCCTGCAGCTACATTTCTATTCTGCCTGTTGTTGGGCTGCATTTCCAGTTCTAGGAGTTTGAGGCAAAGGGCGAGGCGCAGAAATGGGTGTCCTTGGATGATTATGCACTGGAGGCCGGTTGTACTGTTGTTGAGTAGGGCGTTGACGGGAACTGCTAGCAAACTGTTGGGTTTGAAACTTCCTTTTCCTTGCATCAAAAAGCTGACGCTGGGCATCTTCTTGTACTAAAGCTTTGTTCACCAGATGTTGAAAAGTAGGGTAGTCATTGGAGACTAAGCGAACTTTGAGGTTGGGGTCCATTCCTCCCATAAACCTCCGGATCCTTGCGGCATCGATCGCCACATCTTCGGTGCATATCTTGATAATTGGATAAATTTACTCAGATATGCGGAAACACTAAGGTTTCCTTGTTGTAGCCGATGAAACTCCTTCCTCTTCATTTCCATAATACTCATAGGAATATGAGCGAGACGAAAGGCTTCCAAAAATTCTTCCCATGCAATATTCAGGCATCTTGATGTGCGGCACAAGAGTTATCCCACCAATTAGCAAAGAACTCCCTTGAGTTGGTGGGCGCGAAAGAACCTTCTCATGCTCGCACATTGAGCCAAATTGAGTTTCCTTTCTATTTCTTTAATCCAATCATCCGCCTCCAAAGGGTCAGCAGATCCTGCAAAGGCCTGAGGTCGGGTTCTCATAAATTCCCCAAGTTTAGACTGTGGTCATTGAACTGGTGCTTGCTGGACTTGTTGGACTTGATTTTGGGCCAAAGCTTGAAGTAGTTGCAATCGCATGGCCATCATTTGTTCCATGTTGGGAGCTTGAGCTGGCGGAGGTGGAATGTTGTCTTCTGGTTGAGCATTAGGGTTACGGCTACTGCCCGGGTTGTTCCTTGTGTTCACCATTTGAAACGGTTTCCAGGGTTAGCAAAAGGTAAGAGGGAACTAGCATAGATAAGAGGTTAGGGGAAACTAAATAACATCCCAAGCCAACACACAAGAAGAAACCAGCAACCACTTAGGGAAAACTTTATTGAAATCAAGATAATTTTATGAATGGCTGCACCACAAGTGCACATAGGCTTGGTACAGTCCATCCAACACACCAAAATATAATAAAGCGTTCTAAGAACGTGGACAATTATTTGGGTACTATCGACTCAACTAACTACTCATCCTCCACGATGATGCGCTCCTCCGGATCCTCCTCGGGTCCTCCTCCGAATCGATAAGTGTCTCTCGCCCACAACCACAGCAGCTTGTTCGCGAACGCGACCGTGATCGACTCGACTAAAATCGAAAACCGAGCGAGATAGCCGACGCCCTCGGCTAGATCCTCCAATATCAACGTCGGTGGCGGATCGGGCGTCGCACACTCTTCCTCGCAGAAGCCTAGTGCGAGGTCCCGTGAATCGGATCGAGCAGCGAACAGGGTGGTGGAGTCGGTGTAGTGGTAGCGGCTGAAGACGCTCTACCTGCGCCTCGGCAGCGATCCTCGCTGAACGGCGTCGGCGTGGCAGACCTCACTCTGCAGATGGCGGGCTCGAGAGTGTCGGAGTGGTCGTAGCTCGACGTAGCGCCTCAAGAAGTCGATCTCTGCCGAGCTCGCGTAAGTCGATGAAGCCGCCAAAGTGTGCCGCACTGGTGAGACAAGCGCGGTCGTCTACCACCAGTGGAAAAGCTCGATGAGTCTGCCCCGCTGCTCGTCGTCGGAAGAAGCAAAAGGTGATCGTCGTAGCTCCTCCTTGTGCCTCCCGCACAACTCCGAGATAGCCAAGCGCTTGCATCTGGATCGCATCCGAGCGAAGGTCCGTGGATACTCAATATGACGCTCAATCGGGTCAATCCTCCCGCTCGAGCGTAAATGAACACCTCCATGCTCCAGAGTCCGTGCTCATCACTCGCGTGTTCCGCCCTCGAAAATAGGTTGTTGGGTGTACTTCGATGCTGCATTAGCTGCCGTAGAAGAGTCGCAAAGCTCCTCGCTCTCGCCATGAGAATGGTGATCCCACGGGCCGATGACGATGAACCCGCCATCTACAAGTTTGGAAAGAGGAGAGATCAAGAAAGATTTTAAAATAGTGAAAAGGAGGACAGAAACAAGATACTAAGTAAGAGGAGAGTAGAAGCAAAGAAGCTTATATATTTTTAATATATTCTTTTTAAACATAAGTCCTTAAAACTTCCCAAAACCTAGGGTTCGTCCCTATACCAAGATGGCTCGATATACACTACGTGGGACCGGAGTAGAAGCTCCTGACCCCACTGTGCATTACGAAGACTAGTCCCGGATCAAAGCTAGTACACAGATAACTGAATAAAACGGTACATTGTCATCCACGATTTATTACAATAATAACTGAAGTTTACATTGGTCATTGCCTTACGAAGGTTCACGTAACCTTAAAACAAAAATAAATACAGTGGAAGCAAAAGTAATTAATCGACCCATCAATCGCCACAGCAATTGACTGGGAAACGAATCCTAAGCATCCGGAAGAATCCACCGTATTCACACTCGACACGTAAGTCGAATTCTCCAACTTGAGCTTCTTCATCCTCTGCTAATGTATTTGTAGAGCAACATGTGAGTACAAAATTGTACTCATAAGTCTTGGGAAAGATGCATAGATGCAAGGCTTCACAAAGGAAAGCTATATGGTTCTTTTGCAAAAATCAGCATTTTATTTCAAATCTACATAATTACTTCAAAGGCCATTTGATAAACATCTTTGTTTTTCATAAATGAAATTAGATAAATAACTTAGTGAAGGTTAAACCACCAACACTAAAATTTTAGGCTATCGCCAACTTTCAAAACTCAAAGTTAAACCACGATCCGGTTACATCACCCGATTTAAATCATGAGAGTTATACCACTCCCAAGTTTGACAAACCATTTTATTTTGAAATAAAAATCAAACTTCTACCATGTGAATGCATTCCTTGCCCGCCCTTGACCGTGGGCACGGCTATTCGAATAGTTTATTACTCTGCAGAGTTTGTACACTTTACCCACAAGAGATAAATTATCTTAATAGTCAACATGCTTCCTTTGGCATGAGACCCGGATAAAATATCACAAAGCCTTTCACCTACTCCAAGATAGCTAGATACCACCCGCTAAGGTTTCACCACAACTCGAATCCACGAGTGGAGCCCCTCTTGCGCCATATGAGTACAAGAAACCTGTCCCTCACTATGAGTAACCAGTACACCCTGGCACTCAATACACCACTGGTGATATCTAAACTACACCTTAATAGGTTAGTTAGCTAGGTCGTACCCATATAGACTTGTGGTTGCACTGTTTTGCTCAGTTTGGACAAACACAAGCGTCGGTCCTTAAACGACTGTGGTGGTTCATTCACAATTCCAAAAATTCTCGTGCTAAGCGCACTGACCAAACCTTCCATCCACCCTTGTCAACTTTTCCTTTGAACTTCATTTTTATTTTCAAATTAACAGTGGTAACATCCATTACCACTTTTCAAACAGATCATTTAACAATGGTAACATCCATTACCAATGTTCAAACAAATCATTCATCAAAACATTTAGTAAACATGCTACTCATTTGAGCATTATTACATTGATTTGCTACGCTAAGCATTTGCTAGTATTTACAAATTCCACGATGTAATACTAACTCATTATTGAGTCAAAGGGATATCCTAAGTTGACAATGGTACAAGTTAAACAATTTTCAATGGAAGGTATAACAAATTGGGTATTTAACTAAATTTTCTAAATCAAATTATCACTTGATATAACATACGCATGCAATAATTTAAAATAACTACCTAATCATTTTATAATTCATTTGAGCAAGTTGATCAAAGAAAACTTGCAAAACATAGGATCAAAATGATCAAAGGAGACTTGCCTCTGTGCTGGGTTGAAATTTTCCGGGCTTGCTCTTGAAGTTCCTCGGACAAATCGGTCTCTACACGTAAATCAAGAAATCCAAATAAATAAAATAAAATAAAAACTCAAAATTGAAACTAAATATACCAATTGAAAGATTAGAATTTTAGATGAATTTAGAAATTTGAATGGATCAATTTGGATTTAAAATGAGCAAGATATGGTGTTGGAAGATTTAGAATCAAGAAAAAGGAAAAGAGAATTTCTGGAATTAAATTTATACCGAAAATGAATTATGACGTCAGCATGGATTTTCTGGGAATTAATTTACAAAGTAAATTCTAATTATGACGTCAGCAAGGGAATTAAAAATAAATTACGAGGTCGACATGTGGGGCCACCACGGTGGACCAAGTCCACGGACCCACAAAATTGCGACATGGCGGATCAAACCGACACGTGGCATGCCGACGTGGCGATCTTGGCGTGGGGCGGCGGCGGTTTACCGGCGTGGCGGCGTGGCGGACACGTGTGCGCCACGTGGCATAACACGCCGTCGGCCGACGGCGTGGCTACCGAGTGGTGGCGACTTCGCGCGCGGCGGTGCGAAAATGGACGGTCGGGATTGAGACGTGTGGCGAGATCCCGGCGTTGGCTCAGATCTGGATGAGCGGCGGTGATGGCGCGCGAGACGCGGTGCCGCGCGATGGCCACGCGTGGCTCGGCTCGCGCCGCGCGAGGCGTCGCGCGACGCGAACGCGCGCGCGACGGCGAAGTTGGACGGCCGCGATGGGGACGCGTGGACACATCCCGGCCGTCGGAGAATGGCCGCGGAGATGAGACGGTGTGGAGGCGGGACTCGCTCGATCGTCGACGCGTGGGCGGGCGTCGCCGACGGCGCCGCGAACGCGAACGCGCGCGCGTGCGCGCGACGCAGCGTCTTGGACCGAGGAGCGGCGTGCGGGCGCGGTCTGGCGCGCGAACCCGGGGCGGCGCGGCGACCGAGGGTGCGGCGAGACTCACCGACGGCGGCGGTTTCAACAGCGGCAGCGGTTTCGAACGGCGAGACACGCGCGCGAAACGAGAGAGAGGAGAGCGCAAAGGGTGAGAGGGTGGCGGGGTCGGTTTATACGCGGCGGAGGAAGAAGCGGCGCGCGTTCGCGGCGAGTTAAAACGGTAGTTTCGCGGCGCGAAACAGGCGTCACTCCGAGAAGAAACGGCTACGGTTAATGGCGCACGACGAGCGGTGCTCGGGGTCTTTAATGGCGACGCGAAAACGCCGGAAAACGAGCGGCGAGCTCGGCGGCGGCGGTAATGGCGACGCACGCGCAGAGACAAAGCGTCGCGAAGCAGCGGACGGCAGTGGGACCCACCGCCGGTGAGAGAGAGAGAGAGAGAGACGGCGATCGAGCGGATGGGCGACGGTGGCAAGGGGATGAGATCGGGGCCGTCGGATGGAGGCGAAGGGGGTAAGTGATGAGGAACGGCGAAGATTAAATCAAACAAGGCTGATCTGATCTGGGCCATCCGGTGCATCGAGTGGAAGCGGGCGGCTCGGATGAACGCGGGCGTGGGCGGGAGCGCGGATGCGCGACAGGTGTCGTGCGGAGGAGAGGGGAAGGCGGGATGGGCGCGGACGGCAGGGATAGAACCGGCGGCGGGGATGGACGGACGGATGGGCGCCACGTGGCGGCCGGGGAGGATTTAGAATTTAAATCTTTTATAGATTTCAGAAATCAATAGGAGGCTTTAAAATAGTCGAAAAGTACCAAATAAATTCCAAAATTGCAGAAAAATTCACATAATTCACGATAATGTTTTGAACATATGAAAAATATTTCCAACCTATTTTAATATTAAATTTTTATTTTTAAACAGAACTTTATATTCTGAAAAATCCAAATAAATTGAGATAATTGATTTAAAATTATTTCTTCCAAATAAAGCAAAAATTGGGATGTTACACTGGCGCGTGGAGGACGAAGGAGAGAGAAGAGCCTGACGGCTCGGGCCCACCAGCCAGCAGGAGACGTCACGCGCGAGGGAGCGGGTCCGCTCGCGAGGAAGAAGGGCGCGCGCGCGGAGCAGTGCATGAGCGTCAAGGCTGGGGGCGCGCGTCTTGGCGCTGACCACGTGAGGAGAGAGGGGCTGGGCCAGGGTGATGGCCGGCCCGGCTTTCCTTTTCTCTCTCTTTTTTTCATTTCTTTTATTTCTATTTTCTGCATTTTCATTCATACATACATTCATATATACTTATACATATAATTCTAATTTTATTTGCTCTTCTAAATTTCTGTAGAGACCATTCCCTTATTATACATAGTTGTATGCCTATATATATACACATATATTTACATTTGTTACATTTTTAATTTGTTTACTCCTTTACTATTTATTCCATTATTTTTAGAGGTGAGATTTCATGGTTAAACCAAACATTCTCCCTTACCTTCATGGATCATCTTTTCAGATTCTTTATTTTATATTTTAATTTTCTAATATTTAGACATGCTTGTTTTCCCCTTGGTCCTTTTGACTTTTTGGAACCTTCATTAAGTTATTCAGAAAAATACCATAAACTCCAAAAGAAAATAAACCACATTTACAAAAGAAATTAAAAAATTTCACATTTACAGATTTAAATTTTCAGGATGTTACAGTTATAGACGCATTGCATATTCCTTAAGCCCAAGTGCATTCATTCCACCCTTTTTCTCACATTGAGCATTAAATTGAGGTGGTTTTGCAATTAGTGCAATACTTCATTTGTTGATCCACATTGGCACTAGAATTGCATTCAAGCGAACACCGGGGTTTATTACTCTTAGTGCTTGCCGACACTTGGACGATCCGGTGGAGGTTGGCTTGGTGATCATCTCAAGAAGATTGTGAGAAGACCCGACAAATTGTGAAGGTTGGAGCTCGCCTACCGAAGCGGGGAAAGAGCTACAATAGTGATCGAGGTGGTTGGCTCAATTCGTGGAGCCGGTCCGATTCGTCTGGGCTAACCTCAACGTGGACTAGTGGAAACCGACAAGTTTCCGATCACCACGGTAAAACATCGGTTGTGTTCATCTTCTTGCTAGCTCTTGTTTATCTCTTTATTGTGATCATTGACTTGCTTAAGAGTTAGAATTGTTCATTGTTGACTAGAAGTGCATAGGATTAATTGCTTTACTTTATCGTCTCATTAACTTGTAAAGAATTAATTAAGTGAACGATAAAAATTTAAAAACCTCCTATTCACCCCCCCTCTAATCTGTATCCTTGATCCTACAAGTGGTATCAGAGCTTGGTTTCTCATTTATAGACTTAACCGTCTAGAGAGAAAAGGATGGCTAGTGAGGGGATTGCGGTAGGAAAGGCACCTCTATTTGATGGCTCAAATTATGCTTATTGGAAGATTAGAATGTCAATTTATTTAAAGGCCATGAGTCCTAACATCTGGAAAATCGTAAATGATGGTTACGTCATGCCTCTTGATCCCAATAACCCAACGGAGCAAGATGGGCATAACACTCATTTAGATGTCCAAGCCATGAATGCTCTCTTTGGAGCCTTGAACGCGGATGAATTCAATAGGGTGAGCAATCTTGAGACGGCTCACGCTATTTGGACCACCCTTTCGGAAATACACGAAGGGACATCCACGATCAAGGAAGCAAAGTTGCATCAGCTAAGGATCAAATATGAGACATTTATGATGTTGCCCCATGAGGACATCAATGAGATGTACACAAGGCTAAACAACATCGTAAATGAGCTCAAGGGTTTTGGTACTAACCTTTCCGATGTTGACATTGTAAGGAAAATGCTAAGGGCTTTACCGGAGAAGTACGAAATGCTAGTGACACTATTTCTCAACTCTCCGGAGTTGGCGAGGATGACGCCAACACAACTTTTGAGTAATCTAATTACCAATGAGTTGTACAAAAAGGACAAGAAGGAGATCATGGAGCAATCTTCTTCCAAAGGAAAGAAGATCACCGCTTTCAAAGCAAAGGCGGTAATAAGCGAGGAGTCCGAAGATGAAGAAGAAGACTCGAAGAAGAACTTGCCCTTCTAGTTAGAAGGATGAACAAGTTCATGAGAAGACGCTCAAATCGAAGTGCAAGCAATGACAAGTCCAAGAAGTGGCGATCCTCCTCCAACAAGAAGTATAGCAACATCCATTGCTATGAGTGTGATGAGAAAGGGCATATTGCCTCTCAATGTCTCACAAAGAAGGATGACAAGGAGAAGTCATCCAAGAAGAAAGGCTATCAAGGCAAGAAGAAATTTTTCAAGAAACTTCACAAGGATGGCAAGAACGAAGCCCACATTGGTGAGTGGGATTCCGATGCGGAGTACTCCGACTCCGACTCAAGCGAGGACGAGTCTACCAAGAAGAAGGGACTTGTAGGCATCGCCATCAAGGAAGCTCCATCGCTTTTCTCCACTCCCACATGTCTTATGGCAAAAGGGGAGAAGGTAAAAACTCTAGATGACGATGAGCCCTCTTATGATGATTTGATGGACATGTTAGTAGAATTAAATGAATTTCTGGGAAAACAGAAGTCAAAATTTAAGGTTTTGAAGAGAAAGCATTTATCTCTTCAAAAATCCTATGAGGAGCTAAAGGAAGCTCATGATTTGCTTCTCCAAAAAAATCAAAAGAAGTCTAGTATTAGCATTGGTATATCTTGTAATATTTTGAATGAGATGCCTAGTATAGAAAAATCAACATCTAGCATGTCAACCTCTTGTGATGATTTACTTTCTATGCCATGCTCATCTAATGTTGATTCATATAATACTTTATCTCATGTTCATGATGATATGCTAGTAAGTGAAAACAAGAATTTAAAAGAACAAGTGATAAAATTGAACAAAAGCTTAGAAAGAGCTTACAAGGGAAAGGATACTCTTGATAAGTTGCTAAGCGGGCAACGATGTTCTTTTAACAAGGAAGGACTTGGGTATATTCCCAAGAAAGGTAAGAAGCCGGTATACAAATCTCCAAGGTTTGTGAATGAGAATGGTAAGTATTGTACTAAATGCCGGAACATAGGACATATGGTAAATGATTGTTCGAAAAATGATATGCATTCCATTGGCTTGTATGATTCTTGCTATAGGCTTAAGAAATCTAAGAATGGAAATGTAATTGCTCATTTTATTGGCACTTCGATTTTGGGTGCTAAAAAGAAATCCATTTGGGTGCCCAAAACCTTGGTTACTAACCTCCAAGGACCCAAACAAATTTGGGTACCTAAAAAGGCTTAAATTTCTTTTGTAGGTAAATTACAAAACCGGTGGAAGGCATTGGGTGTTGGATAGTGGATGTACTCAACACATGACTAGAGACCGGAAAATGTTTACAACCTTTGAGAACGGAAGCAATGAAAGAATCACCTTTGGAGACAATAGCAAAGGGAATGTACTTGGTTTGGGTAAAATTGCCATATCTAATGATCTTTCCATTTCTAACATATCCTTAGTTGAAACTTTGAATTTTAACTTGCTATCCGTTGCTCAATTATGTGATTTAGGATTAACATGTTCATTCTCTAAAGAAAATGTAACTATCTCAAAAGAAAATAATAATGAACTTGTTTTTAAAGGTTTTAGATTTGGAAATCTCTATTTGGTAGATTTTACTTCAATTGATGCATGCTTAAAAACTTGTTTAATTGCAAAAATTTCTTTGGGTTGGTTATGGCATAGGAGGCTAGGTCATGTGGGTATGGTGAAACTTAAAAAGCTTTTCAAACATGACTTAGTTGTTGGCTTGAAAGATGTGAAGTTTGAGAAAAATCGACTTTGTAGTGCTTGTCAAGCCGAAAAGCAAGTCGCTAGTTCTCATCCTTCCAAAAGTATCATGTCAACCTCTAAGCCATTGGAGCTCTTACATATGGATTTATTTGGGCCAACAACCTATAAGAGCATCGGGAGAAATAGCTATTGTTTAGTCATTGTGGATGATTACTCTAGATACACATGTGTCTTCTTCCTAAATGACAAAAGCAAAACCTCCGGGATTTTTAAAAGTTTTTCAAAAAGGGCCCAAAATGAATTTGATTTTAAAATAAAGAAAATTAGGAGTGACAATGGTTCCGAGTTCAAGAATACAAAAGTTGAAGATTTTTGTGATGAACTTGGAATAAAGCACGAACTTTCCACAACCTACACTCCAGAGCAAAATGGAGTTGTAGAAAGGAAAAATCGCACATTAATTGAAATGGTTAGGACATTGCTTGATGAATATAATACTTCCGATAAGTTTTGGGCGGAAGCTATTAACACCGCTTGTCATGCCATAAATCGCCTTTATTTACATCGACTTTTGAAAAATACTTCCTATGAGCTTCTTGTTGGAAGAAAACCGAACATCTCTTACTTTAGGGTATTTGGTTGCAAATGCTATATTCTAAGAAAGGGTGTTCGGCTCTCTAAATTGCAAAGTCGTTGTGATGAAGGTTTCCTATTAGGTTATTCTTCGAATAGCAACATGTTGAAATACCACAGTGTGTAGTCTTCGTAAATGGTTATTGGTATGGGAGTATGGTAAAGGACATGGGCTGAGATCCATGGACCGAACACGTGAAATTCCTGTGAGGAGAGTTTCTCCCACGTAGTCAAATATTTATGGACATTTTACTTATTTATTTTATTTTAGTTAAAATGGCTAAGTGATAGGTTTAAAATCTAATTATAATATAATATTGAAAATCTAACTTTACGTAAAAGAAACATAAAACCATCATTTGAATTAACCTTGCGTATAGATGATAGCCCTATAAATGCATTTTGCTATAGAGACTTGTTGAGTACTATTGGTTGTACTTAATCTTGCTATATTTCCACCACAACAGATACTAGAAGAAGAAAGAATACTTCAAGTTTTCGTGTTAGGGTTACGACTGCACTCAAGCGTTCGTGTGTGAAGTTTCTTTGATTCTTCTGTATGTAAGTTGAATTTTTGGGCTTGAACGCCCGTAAAGTTGTTAAAGTTGATTGTTAGGTCCTATTTTAATCAAATTAACCATGTTTAAATGTTCATGAGTAGGCATGATAATCCTTTTATCCGTAACTGAACTCCTGGGCTATTATAGAAGGTAACGATGACTCTGTTCCCAAAAATGGGGCGTTACATAATTCATCCCCATCGGGGGAAGCGAGGGCAGGGCCGTTCCGTTGCTCTCTGTCCCTGTTGCCCACCTAGCCCCCCGAGAGGGCATATAGAATATGGCCCATTATACATGTATGTTTTAAGAACCCACATAGTGGTAGGCTAGTGGCCAAATAGGCAGTATGGTCCGACGGGACATGGACTCGTTAGGCACGACCCACATAGTCTGTTAGCCTAAATGGGCCATGTCGTGTAGCCTGTGGGCCAAGGCATCGACCCACAGGCTATGCTGGGCCAGCATGGGCCCATTTAGCCTAACGGGTCAAGGAGGCTCATCTAGCCCGTTTTGGCCCAAAAATTCTGAAAAATTGTAATAATTCCAAAATATGTATAATTCATAAAATATAGTATTAATTATAGAAATATAATAATGAGCTTTATTAATTTTAAATGACTGCCTCGCTAAAAACTTTGCCAAGTAAAAACTCAATTTGAGAAAACCTTAGCAAAAAAAGAGTGCATCCTATAGCTCTACAGTACATGTAAAAAATGAGAAAATGTATAATATACATTGATACTCTAAGTATCGTCATCTAGATAGAGATTGTTGAACGTGTCTACCAACTCTGTATTCTCTACAGAGTGTTGGGCTCGCAAATCAGCTTGCTCGTAGTCTTTCACTGTGAGAAGTATTTTCACCATCTCAGTCATGAGACTTGTTCTTCTCTCCTTCAATATTCTTCTAGAAAGACTTGAAAAAAACCGTCGAGACAGGAACAATCAACACATCATGCACTAATATGGATAGTACGAGATATGTTAGCTTATGTTCATGCCAACATCCCAAAATATTGAAGTCTTCTACCTGGTGATCCACGGGATCGCTGTCTAGAAAGGCGGATAGTTCCCCACTAGTACGGATTGCTTCAGCACTTGATGTTATAGAATTTGATCTTCCGGAGGAACCTGGTGCACCAAAGATTTTGCCCCACATATTTGTTTTCTTACCTATGGTGAGTACTGGTGGAGGTCATTTCAAGTGAACCCCCTGAAACTTTTGTTCGTACTTCTGATAAACATCGAACAATTTAGTACGAACAACTGAAAAATAGTTAGAATAATCTATCCCTACATCATTACTCTGAAGTGAAAGAAGATTAGTGAATCCTTGAATTTTTGCTCTTGGATCTAAAATAAATGCAAATATTTATAAATACGAAATCTCTTTCTAATATTTTACATATTTAGTTTTTATAGCACACACAACCTCTTATAACACTATGTCATTTTCGTTAGCTTTCAAGTGACCCGCAATCACAAGAATATAATGCACAATTAAATGAGCTGTTGGATAATACACTCTAGATAAAGTAAAAGTGGAATCGTAAAAGAATTCCAAAAATGCTAGTAACTTTTCAGCTACCAACGCAGCTCAGTCAGTAGTGTATTTCCGTCATGACTATGATACTACGTATGAATAAAAACAGAAAATGTAATCTTATAAGGTAAAAGGTTCTATAGCATCGGATAAATTGAGTTCCACCTTCCGCATGTCCAACCAAACTTTCTTGGACGTACACCCATCACAGTGCAGAAGTTCTTATATGTTGAATTCATTGGTTAGAATTATTTATAAAATATATTGAATCATGAAAAGTTTGAATATACATATCCAATCTTTTTAAACCGCATTTAACTATAAGATTAATATATAACAAGCGCATCACTAATGTAGTAAGAAGGATTCGGTGTATGTACTAAATAACAGAGTGGGAATATCCATTGCCCTAGAGTTTGTTGTAGCATTGTCCAAAGTAATTACAAAAATTTCATTTGTAAAACCAAAATCTTCCTCAACTTTGATAATACAATCTGCAGTATTCTCACTCGTATCTGCTACGTCAATTAGTTTAAAGTTCATAATTCTCTTTTCTTTTAGTTTAGCATGACTATTATTATAATATTTAACTAAATCTCGAGTTGTTGTTTGTCTAGAAACTTAAAAAAAATCTAGAATTATGACCAGTTCTATTGTAGGTTTCGAATGTTTGAGATTCACCAAAGTTTAAAGATAGATCTTGTGAGGTAATTAAATGCCAATGATATTCTCAAGCTACCTTAGGACTATAATCCTAATTATGTACCGTACCATCGGGGCTATACTATAGCTACATCTGCCTCATGGTTATGTTTTATTTTTCTTTGCATTTTTTTAGCGTGTTTGATAAAGTGCCCAATTCCACCTGTAGACTTTGAAGACAATTCATGGCGATAAATTTTATAAACAGTACATCCTACCTGAGCTTTAGCTTCGTCTCGCTTCATTATCTTATTGAAATCTTGCGACACCTCCAATGTACTAGGTTTGGATCTCTTTGCTCTAATGCTTGCAGATGTAGCGGTAGTCGTAGAGCCTAACGATGGTACAGCTAGGGCCTACTCTCCCATTTGAGGTGGAGGCGGAGACAGAGATATTTCATTCCCTAAGGATGAAAGATCTTTCAAAAAAAAAATCGTAATCACTAATAGAAAAACTGTCAAAATTTTTCCATTGAGAAATGTAGAAAACTGCAAACTGCAAATAAAAATTTGCACTATTATTTATTTTATATCACAACAATGAAAAGTAAGAACAACAACAACAATATATGTGTGTGTGTGTATATATATATATTAGTATTTTATCTCTTTTTTTACTATAGTCGGATTTCAAATTTTCAGATTTTTTGGCAAAAATATTTTGAATTTTGCCAAATTATCATAAAGTGTATCAAAATTTTCACAAGAGAATACAAAGAAGAGATTGCAGATTGGGGTGTGGCTGAATGAGGGGGGTTTGCTGCCTATTTATATAAAAAAAAGTTTGAGATTTTTTTTTCATATTTTAATCTTCCAAACCGCTAGAAAATTCAAAAATTCGATCATTATCGGGCTAAACGTGTGAAATGGACCGAATTCGTATCTAATGGGCTAATCATGTATAAAAGGCTATTTTCATCCCTAATGGATCGTGCTTAATGAGCTAACTGTTCTAACGTGCCTAACGAGCTGTACTATGCCTATCGTGCTCATTCCGGACTGTGCTTGGCCTATCACTATTCATGTCATGCTAGGCCGACATGCTGGACTGGGGAGGTGGCCCAAGCACGGCCCGACGCTTCGTGCCAGGCCGGTGCCTGGCATAACTCGTTCGTGGGCCGTGTCGTGCTTGGGTCAGGCTTATAGTAGCATGCTTTGGGCTAGCTCGGCAGGCACAGTCCATTTAGGCCACCTCTAAATCCACGTGCCCAAGATCCAATCAATCCTCTCCTCCCCATTCCTCAACCCACACACAGCCGTCGCATTTCACGCTCACTTAAAGGTTGCTCATTCGTCCTCACCCCATCCAGTCGCCTTGTCTTTGGTCACCTCTAGCAGTGTTGAAGCTCTGCATCGCCGACATGGCTCGTACAACCAACTCCCGAATCTGCTAGTTGCAATGAGTAGATTTGGTCCCAAATCGAGGACCCAAGCTGCTGGCTCCTCCCATGGTCACATGACTCTGTCTGTGCTGTCACATGTAATCAGGTGTGCAGGCCCAATACCCCGATGGGGCAGGGAACGGGAGAGTGGTGATGACTGACCTAGTTAGTCCAAATCCAGTATAGCCCAGACCCAACCCGATTGCAATGTGCTGCAAAGGCTACAACTAGGGGTAAAAAAGCTCGTTAGTTAGGTCCATTGGTTTGATTCAAAATTGCTTCAATTACAGGCTGTAGCTAGGGGTAGAAAAAAGCTCGTTAACGAGATCCATTGGCTCGGTTGAAAATTGCTTCAATTATACTCGTTAATTGGTTATACATTGAATGAGTCAATCTTGAATAAAATTAAATTTTTCTTTGGCTCGACTTATTAGCTCGATTCTAAAAATAATTCCAAATTATCAATAAAATAATACTAGATTAAACTATGTTAATTTTAGAAAAAAAAATCGATAAGACGAGTATCTCACTGGATATGCCCTAACCGCAACCTGTCCCGACTCCCAATTACGGCTGGGAAAATTGCATATGTACCCCATAGTTAGTAGGCACTTGCAAATTTGCTCCACACTTAAGTGGCCTTATAATTTTGCCCCATACTTGACATGTCCCCTTATTATTTTGCCTCATTGCCCATTTAGCTCCTATTTTAATTTCGTTTTTCATTTTTTGGGGCAGAAAAAATGCAGTAAAAAATATTTTTCCACAGGCCGAGCAAAGAGAATGTTTTAGGCATTTAATGGATAACTTTGTAAAACGAAATTTTATAGCCCAAAAAATGAAAAACGAAATTAAAATAGGAGCTAAATGGCCAATGGGGTAAAATAATAAGGGGACATGTCAAGTATAGGGTAAAATTATAAGGCTATTTAAGTGTAAAGTAAATTTATAAGTATCTATTAACTATAAGGTACATATCCAATTTTCCCATTACGGCTCAGCCGCTCAGCCCCATGCCCTCGCTCTCGCATCGCATGGAGGCGAGCACCGGATTCTCCAGACAGGCGGCAACGGCCGCCAAGCCTCGCGCAAAGCCGCGAGATGCGAACCATCAGCTCCTAACCAGAAGGGAGATGGAGTAGGTGGTGCCAAACCGAGCTCAGTCTTCGCCTTTTTTTTTTATTAATCCGCGATGGCTGGGAGCGAAGTCACGGCACAAAGCGAGACGATCCGGATCCCCCTCCTCAGTCTCCCTCCCAATTCTCTCTTCCACAGCTCCACTCCCTCAGATGCGAAATTCCTGTGCCATCCCGCTGCCTCCCCCTCACAACCCACCCGCACACCGAGCCGCTTCTTCTTTGCCTTTTTTTCCCGGTCTCTCTCCAGTCTCCACTTCAAGAAAAGGGGATTTCTCTGGTTTTGATTGGTTTGGAGTAATTTGGCAAAGGTTGGGGTTTTCTCGGTTGATTCTGGAACCGGTGGCGGTTTGATGTTTGATGGTATTCTCTGATGGAGGAGGTAGGGAGAGAGAAGGATAGATCGGTGGTGGTGGCCGTGGAGGATTTCAGCGCAGCCACTAAGGTAAGGCTAAAGCTCATCCAATTGTTTCTTCTTTTTTTTTCCTTGTCTGTTGTTTGTTAATTGTTGTGAAGATATGCCAAATGGAATCAACGTTCTTTATGCCCTTATTGTTTTTATTTTGCAATCAATCGAGTTTATTCGACTCTGATGCCCTCTCTTCTTGCCATTAACCATCAGTAACTGTGAACTCTTTCAGTTTCAGGACACAACAAACATAAACACAAAGCCTACAAGGAGGTACCCGCTCGCGTCATTGATAGCTATATTGGCCCTGATAATGCTTGTCGGTGTATACATATTCTCATTGTCTTTGAAGCAAAATGGGATGCTTTTTGGTCTCAAGCAGACGAACATGATAGAAAAAGAATGGGAGAAACCTTGTCATAACCCCAACATTCCGGAGACTGAGATCCCTTATGTGCACTATCCTACACCGGATACTTACAGTAGGTAATGGAGATAGACTTGGGCATTTATTTTTACATTTTTCAGGCTAGTCAGTAACTTGTGTTTTTCTTTGTTTGTTAGGAAAGAATGTGCATGCATACCGGTTAGATTCTTTGCTATCTTGTCGATGCAGAGGTCGGGAAGTGGATGGTTTGAAACATTGTTGAATAGCCATGAGAATATTAGTTCCAATGGAGAGATTTTCTCTGTCAAAGAAAGGCGTAGTAATATCACCTCAATCACGAAAACACTGGATAAATTGTACAATCTAGACTGGTTTAGCAGTGCTGCTAAAAATGAATGTACGGCTGCTGTGGGGTTGAAGTGGATGCTCAATCAGGTGATCTTCTTTCTATGAGAGATGAGAACATTGTTTGATTAGTTATTCAATGCAAGGTGAACAAAGACTTGCTCATAAGATAATTTTGCACAACATCATTTGTGGCTTAATTATATATCTATAAGTAGTTGTCTTTTGTGGAACATTTCCTTACACTTTTAAGAAGTTGTATATTGTGGAACAAGGACTTTTCGGTTACTGCCATCATTTGGAACCCTGGTAGAGTCTAGACCTAACCTAATTCTTCTGTAAATTCTGACTAAGTAGTTGGTTTACATATCATAGCAGTTTGTTTATTGGATTGGAAAATCAAAGGTATTATTATAGATAATTATGTCCTTGGCTAGATTTTCCTGAAGAATGGTTGGTCAGTTGTTTCAGGCAGCACTTAAGCAGTATTATAGACTATTTGAGAAGCAAGGAATGCAGTTATATTTGATGCACTGCCCCATGAGTATAGCAAATTTTCTGTTCAAAACATATTCATAACATGGAAATTTTGCTTGCCTCTAAGGGTTAAACATACTTTTAAAAGCACCATATTTCATGGAAATAGCCTGCTAAAATACCTAACCTAGGACGGTGAAATACTAATCCACTATAGAGAGGGCAGCCAAGTGAATCATTTTTTTTTCTTCTCTCTGTTGCAATCTTTTATGTTTTCCCATTCCAAATCTTGTGTGTTCAAAGGATCAGATTTACATAGGTGGTTTACCTATTAAAAGGTGTTCATTCCAGAAAGGGGGCTGTTGATAAATATATCCCTGTGCATTTTGCAACTTACATGCATTCGAGAGATGTAATTGCTCTCTAAGAAGGTTTTTTCTGGGTATATACTTTTACTGAAACAGATATGTTGAATTTGGTCTCTACGCTATGTTTTTTGGGGTAATTTTGACTTTGAGGATTGCTAAGATTTCTTTTGTAAATCCGTTGATTTGTTCATAAGAATTGTTTTTAATACCATAATTATTTAATGTGGTGCATCTCCTCCAATTTTGCTTTGCTCAATCTTCTGATATGTTTATTTTGGTGGAAATTGCAGGGTCTAATGAAGCATCATCAAGAGATAGTTGAATACTTCAACCGAAAGGGGGTGTCTGCAATTTTTCTTTTAAGAAGAAATCTTCTCCAGCGTTATGTATCTATATTAGCAAATGCTCATGATAGTGCCACCAAGCAACTAAATGGAACTCATAAAGCTCATGTGCATTCCCGAGACGAGGTTCACATATTATTTCTTTTGATCTTACTTACAGTCTGTAGTGAGATAATTTTTATTTCAAATCTGCAACTTTTGGTATCATAAATCAATTATGTTCCCAGTATGTTTTAACTCTCTGTACCGTTAACTACTTTAGCTGCTACAGTGTTGAATGTGTGCATGTAAAATAAAAGAGAATTCTAGTGATCTTTTTCCCCTGTAGGCTGATGTTCTTGCTGAATATAAGCCAATGATAGACACAAAATTATTGATTGCTGAACTAAAGCGGTCTGATAAGTTGGCAGCTGATGCTTTGATGAATTTCAAGAAGACCCGGAATATTGTTCTATACTATGAAGATGTTGTTAGCAATCACACCGTGAGTCTCCGTTTCTTTATATCCTTGTTTGGGGATAAATCAACCTTTATTTATCTAAATAATATCTGTTGTGCTTGCTTTCAGAAGCTCATGGATGTCCTGGATTTTCTGAAATTGCCTAAGACAAAGCTGTCCAGTCGGCATGTGAAAATCCACACTAAAAAATTGCGTGATCATATTGATAATTGGCTTGATGTTAATAATACTTTGAAGGGAACGCAGTATAAGAGCTTCCTGAATGGCCGAAGGTGACCAAACTGGCTACCTAGTGTAAATAATGCTGTAGTGACTTTTCCTTATTGTTTCCCCTGCTATAGCTAATGGAGTTAGTCAAAGTTGGCAGTCTTGGCTACATGTTTTAATCTAAATGACTTATTTATTTTTTATTTACTTTGTAACATCTATAGAATTTAATTGATTGAATTTATATCTATCATACAAAGGTATGATCATTGTTACACTCTTGAGTGCCCTTCCCTTAGTTCAGTGTGTATATAACTATATACGTGAATGGTGCATTGATGATTCTATCTTGTTTTGCCATCACTTCACTATTTCCGATTTTTCTTACTGCAAAGTTTGGATAGCTGGTAGAAAAATGAGACTAGGATGGGTTTAACTGATTGAGGGAAAGGTTGGTCAATAAAACATCACATATTGAATTATTTATCTAATCTAAGCTACTTCGTTTAATCTGACATACCAGAAATTCAGAATTTCAGGGCATAAGATGAGAAAGGATACAATTATGATAGGAGATAGCTAAGTATGTAATGTAAGGACCGTTTAAAGTTGTCTGGGTGCTTCATTTCTGCGTTAGACCTTACACTTGAAAGTGATATACCACCAGGATTATTAATCCATAATTGCACAGCTGCTTATGATTAATTCTGCTATTAGTTTTTGTAACATTTTTAGGCCTTGTTGGAATAGGAAAAATCCCTCTATCTCCAATTCTCAATTACTTGTCAATGATGGCTACTACAGTTTAAGATGACTATTCTGAATTGAAGCAATTGACATTCTAGTTGGTCATATTATTTAGGAAGAAATCCACTTTTGGTCTTTCAACTTATGCCCTGAGTGCAATTTACACATTTAACTACAAAACCATTCACTTTACATCTACCAACTATTGAAACCAGAGCAAATTCCCCTCGCCCTAAACAACCCTGGTTTTGGATGACGTGACGTCCACATGTGAATGGTGCTTTAGGGCGAGGGGGTGATTTGCTCTGATTTCGATAATTGAGGGATGTAAAGTAAACGATTTTGTAGTTGAAAGTGTAAATCGGATTCGGGGTATAAGTTGAGAGATCAAAAGTTGACTTTTTTCTATTATTTAACAATAATAAAATTTCATCTTGCTCAACCACATGAGATAATAAAGAAAGCAATAATGTCATTCTATAATACACATTCCCCCAGTAAGCTCAATAAGTGACTTAACCTGCTATCGACCTTCAAGTATAGTAACGGTTGCACTATTGAATATGCTGCAGTCTGGCTTGCTTGATGACGTTTCTGTTTCCATTAGAACTCTTCTAGCTGCAAAGCCAGGCTGCTTAGGAGTTGGCAAAACGGCAGGATCTGTAGTAGCTAACATTAGAAGCACCTGAGACATCAATGGGCGGTCATCTGGGTTCTCTTGCACGCATAGGAGGCCTACTCTGATGCATTTGAGTACTTCATCTGAATTGAATGAGCCATTCATTGTTTCATCTGCTAACTCTAAGCTTTTCCCTTCATTCCATAAGCTCCATGCCTGCAGAATAAAAAATGTTTCCCACTTTATTTTGAACTTGAATTGAGAAATGCAACTTGCATGTTTAAGGGGTAAGTTCTCACTTACACGTCCTAGAAGATTTAGGTGGTTTGAGTGGGGTAATACACCCCTCTGTTTCTCCTACCACTAATTATTTCCAGCAATAATACTCCAAAACTAAATACGTCTGATTTGACTGAGAAGACTCCATCCATTGCGTACTCGGGAGTCGGGAGACATATAGCCACTACAGTAGAGCCACATAAATATGGTTAATATCGGGAAATTCATTTATATAATCAAGAGTGTTTTCCCTGTTACCATACTTACTGTGTTCCAACCACTTTCCGGGTATTGATTTCTGCCTCTTCACTGCCAAATATTCTTGCCAAGCCAAAGTGAGAAATTTGGGAGTCATCTCCTTGTCTAGAAGAACATTACTTGCTTTCAAATCTCTATGGATGATTCTGTACCTCGAGTCCTGGTGGAGATACAATAAACCTCGAGTAATGCCTTCTATGATACGGTATCGCGCTTGCCAATCAAGTAGGACACTGTTGGATTTTTTCTGTTGACATATGTGAATACTTATTTTTCTTCGGAATTATCAGCCAAGTTTCAAGGCCAGAAAAGAAAGGTTGAGAGCATACCAAATAGAAAATAGTCCAGGCTCTTGTTTTCCATGTATTCGTATACAAGTATCCTTTCTTGTCCACTAATGCTGCAGCCAAGAAGCCGAACAAGGTTCCGATGCTGGAGTTTAGCTATCAGCAATACCTCGTTCTTGAACTCGTCCAGACCCTGCTGTTGTTTTTTAAGTGTTTTAACAGCTATTTTTTGTCCATCCTCGAGCTTACCCTGTAGTTTTGAAAGAACCATTTCAACTAGACATACAGTGGCAGTAGTTCAGACTTCAGAATTTAGATCAGAAAATTTTAAATTGCCATTGTTGTTGGTTCATTTGAAATGCTTATGTTTTCCTGTAATAACCTCGACAAGAAACCCAAATAGTTTACCTTTTAATGCTTGAAATAGTCAGTTGCCATTTAAATTAACTAGTGTTCTCGATGCAACTTCGTTTTGCATTCCTATGCATTTGGATTGATTCACATAGAGTGGTACCTTGTATACTGGTCCAAAGCCACCCTCGCCGAGCTTGTTATTGATTGTGAAACCATCAGTAGCAGCTGCAATTGTCCCCAGATCAAATATTGGCAGTTCCAAGTCATCATCGTGATTACCTCCCTCATAGCGGCGGCCATTACTGCGTGAGCCACCGCTCCATTTACTTGATCCTATAATCATATAGAAGTCAGGATAGCATCAAGAAATATACTTCTTTTCCCTTGATGCATATTTATTGAATTCACTGAGTCTACTGGATGTTACCTGTTTTTCTTGCTCCCTTCTTTCTTGCCCGAACGAGAAAACCAGCAACTGCTAAAAGAAATGCCAGTGCTGAGATGCCGGCAACAACTGCGATTATTATACGTGCCTTCTGAGATTTGCTTGTAAAATCTGCGATAGAAATAATGACTACTAGTTTGATGACAGACATGCCTTGACATACTTATATAGAGGAATATAACGTAGCCTATTCAAGCTGGATATGGTTTGCTCCATATGTGAGCGTTCAAAGTGTTAAATTGCAAAGCATAGCCGTAGAACAAAGTAGATTACTGAAGATGTTTACATTTCAGCCGTTATATGAAAGGTTCTCTGTGTTAGAAGTATTACAGGAGAATATTGATCCCGGATATATTGCGTCATGCGGTGGTGTCTAAAGGTGTATATGCACTCATGAGCACCCCAAGAAAATGCCACATGATGCTCTTCAAAAATGTGAAACCAGTATCACATGCCCTACTTCCAGTGTGCTCAGAGTGTGCTCAGTTGGGCTTATTTTCTATGGCCTATTGCTAAATTTTCATTGTAACTGATTGAAATTACAATGTAGCTGATGATGACTTATTTGACATAATTAAATTTAAAAAATTTAAAAATAGAAAAAAGGTTAGTCTAGCACGTATAATGCAAATGAATACGAAAAAAGAATTGGTAAAAAACTCAAAAAAATTTGAAAAGTTAGAAAAAGATGAAATTTAGAAATAGTGAAAAATAAATCAGAAATCTAAGCCAAAACGAGCGGAACTTTCTACAGCTGAGGATGGGATTCAGATGCTCCCAAGAACCACAGCGCTGCCGCATCGGATCAGTTTGCCATTGCAAATGCATGTGATCAACTACCAATTACATTTCTACCTCCTTACCAACCTTATAAAGTTTGATTGGCGTCTAGCATCTGTAATTTTGGATGCGCCAGAGCACAGAGGTCGCATGCTTAGCCCGGGCTGCTGCTTGGTGAGATGCGGTTGCCTGGCTTGGCTTACTAATTAAGCAATGCATGGGAGCATATTCTTCGTCGTTTTGGCCAGGGCATGGAACACAATTGCCAGGTTTGCACCTAATGATCTTTTTTAGCCTATGGGTATGATTATATGCACTTCGAGCCTTGGTAGGTAGGTATACTAATACTCGGCGGGAGAAGGAGTGGCCGGCGGCCGGGCGGGCCTCGTTGGCTCGGCCGGTGCCGCGCGCCTGCAGATGACGTAGGCTGGGGCCGAAACGTACGTGGGGATTCGCTTTGCCATGTTGCGGTGCGGCCGCGGACGTGGTCTGTGCTGCTGGAGTGGAAAGCGAGGCGCCGGCCGGGGGTGCCATGCATGTCGCGCGCGGCGGTTGCGTCGCAGCGTTGCGGTGCTGCCCCCACACTGCGCCTGCGGGCTAGTTTGGACTGTGGCTAGTGCTTTGTCGGGGAGAGAACTCCTCTGGGGTCTGACCCCATAACCTCTCAATGGGGACTGCGTTGGATACGTTCCACGTCGTGTGCACGAATCTCGAAGCCCGCTCCACCCAAAGCCGAGCACGCGCAGCGGCATCCCCCACCTCTCTCTCTCCTCTCCTTGCCAGTTGCCTCGCCTGCTTTTGCTACGGCCGCCGCTGCTGCCATGTCGCCCTCGACGTGCACGGCGAAGCCGGAGATACGGGCGTTGTTGAGGCGGAACACGGCGGCGTGGGAGTCGATGAGGGAGCCGTGGTTGGCGCGGAGGAGGATGCCGCTGTTGCCGACGACGGCGCAGGAGGGGAAGCGGCCAGGGAGGGAGAGGAGGGAGGGGAGGTTGCGGAGGACGCCCGAGTCGTGGCGGCGAGGCGGTGCCGTGAGCGCAGCGCGCGCGGAGAGACGGTCGAAGAGGAGCTCATGGCGCGCGGGGTGGAGGAGGGGGTCGTGGTTGTGGTCCGGGTGGCGCGGCGGTGGATGGGGAAGCGTAGTGACGGAGGTGGAGGGGTGGAGCTTGTCACGGCGCCACCCGCGCGCGCGCGGAGGAGGCCGAGGCGGCCTCGAGGAGGTCGCCCACGTCGCGCCACGCGACGCCTCGGAGGGATCAACGGCGGCGAGCGAGAAGCGTGGCGTTGAGGCGAGTAGGATCGGCGATGGCGCAAGCACGGCGTGAGGCGGCGGCTCGGCGAGTGCGGAGGGAAACGGCTGCCGCCGCACAAAGACGCACGAAGAGGAGACCACGACCACGACCCCTCCTCCACCCGCTGCCGCACCATGAGCTCCTCTTCGACCCGTCTCTCCGCCGCGCGCTGCGCTCCGCCTCCGCCGCCACGACCCGGTGTCCTCCGCAACCTCGCCTCCCTCCTCTCCCTCCCCGGCCGCTTCCCCTCCTGCGCCGTCGTCGGCAACAGCGGCATCCTCCTCCGCGCCAACCACGGCTCCCTCATCGACTCCCACGCCGCCGTGTTCCGCCTCAACAACGCCCGTATCTCCGGCTTCGCCGCGCACGTCGGGGGCGACATGGCGGCGGCGGCCGTAGCAGAAGCAGGCGAGGCAACTGGCAAGGAGAGGAGAGAGAGAGAGAGAGGTGGGGGATGCCGCTGCGCGTGCTCGGCTTTGGGTGGAGCGGGCTTCGAGATTCGTGCGCGCGACATGGAACGTATCCAACGCAGTCCCCATTGAGAGGTTATGGGGTCAGACCCTAGAGGAGTTCTCTCCCTTTGTCGGAGCATGAAAGTAATAATTCTGGACAACAAGGCGACTAGTTGTTGATAAGGTTGTCAGGATCGCGATCTCATATAGGATCATTTTTCGTTTAACGAGATCAGATCGTAGAATCATAATTCAATCAAAAATTTAAAAGCATATATATTTTATATAAAAAATGAATTATATTTCTAAATGTGTAAGTCTATAGTAGAATTTTTGAATTTTTTGAATTTAATTTTATAATTTGAGTACACTTATTCATGTTATATTGAATTAAGGTTGAATTTTGAAACTTATTTAATTGTTTTTAATAAACTAATAATCTAAAATGCAATATGTCAAAGATAAAACTTTTTTTTTTACCTTAGAACAACATGTAAACAACAAAACAAAACAAATTAAACAAATGCAACTTAAACTAGTAATAGGTAATATCAAAATTTATATGCTCATATAGTTTGTTGTTAGGATTATAATCTCACTATAATCCTATTGGGATTCTATTTGATCCTAACAATTCTATGAGTTGAAGTGCGATCCCATTACGATACTACTTGATTCGATTCATATTGTGATCTGTATCATCTATCTTTAATAGTAAGATGGTTCAATACTATGATATATATCGCAACATCGATAACCTTGGTTGTTGACTCCATGCAGCGTGGAACTCATGTCAGATGGGACGTCTTTTGGCTTGATTCGAGGAGGGAAGCTCGAATTTCTTCCAGAACAGCAGGGGCACAAGGAGTGTGCTGTTCTGTTTTTTTCTTTCCCTTTCGATCCAGTGCGTTAATTAGCTGTGCTAATTTAGTTGCTTCTTAGAATGCTAACCAAATATGCGGCATGGTGCAGTCCTATGATGACGTTATTAAATGCAAGTGTGATATGGCACTCGCACGGCACCGGTAGAGCTGTTAACGGATCGAATACGAATTAAACAATATTTTTTTATATTTGTATTTATATTTTCAAAACGAATATGAATTCAAATAAACTTGAATATGAATACAAATCAAATGTTGTAGCGAATACAAATTGAAAACCTACCTAATTTAGTCGAATTCGGATATCCGCACAAGTTACATATAACTTATGTAGTGGAAAGATATTGAGAATATTTTAATCTCACACACATCGCAATGAATCATTATATGGTAATGTATTATTGATCTTAAAAGAAACATAGAATTCACATTAAATTTTTAAAAGATGTTCAAGTTGTTAGATACATTGCAATAGAATATAAATATATATATATATATATATATATATATATATATATATATATATATATATATATATATATATATATATATATATATATATATATAGTTTGGGTATGAAAATGTTTTATACCCTTGATATATTTATGGTAAGTTAGTTTTGAACTCAGTTCAAACTAAATCGATGGGAAATCATGTATCATATTAGTATCCATATTATTATATTGCAAATATAATCTCAAAGCAAATCAACGGGTATTGATATTGGTGCCTAGGCACCATGGTGCATGAAACACTGTCTATATATATATATATATATATATATATATATATATATATATAGGGATATATAATATATTAATCGGATGGCAAAATTTATACAATATTCCTATCCTATCAAATAGGATAGTGGATAGTACGAATAATTCGTATCCACTTGCACTACTACTACAAAAAAGACTATACTAGATGCTTACATCACACACGGTTGTAATTATCACAGACAATTTATACGAATAACCATTTATGATATTTTCAAAGACAGTTATTCATACGAACCGTCTGTGATAATGCATAATATCACAAACGGTTCTTACTAATACCCATCTATGATAATTCACAAACGGTTATTGATAAAAACTATTTGTGATAATGGCAGACATCACAGATAGTTATTTATTAAAACAGTCTGTGATATTTCATAGAAAGTTTTTATTCCAAACCATCTGTGATAATGAAGTTATCACAGACGGTATGTACAAAAAATCGTCTGTGATATGTTTTCTGCCTCGTAATCCCCTAAAATTTCATAATCTCCCGCCCACTTCTCCCCGAGATGAATTTGAGTCCGAGTAAAATTCCGTTCTGAGACACCTTTACTAAACAGGCATAATTTTTGCATACGGTGCCCGTTTTCGATGTTCATGTACTCGTTGAATAGCTAACGATGAGTCCGATCCAAAAAATGACCTGCATGCGCTAGTTACCCTCTAAGACCCCTAAAATCGGTCATCTTTATCCCCAAATTCGCATCGCAAGTTTTTTATTTCTGTTTTTGCTAAAAAATTTTATCTTTCCTTTGGAATTTGAGGTTCACCTCAACTGCAAAGTTGTAGATCTCATCGAAACCTTTCAAACGAGCATATATAAGTCAAATGAAACTTTGCTATTTTATCTTTTAAAACTAGTTGTTTACATTGTACTGATATGTATATTGCAATTATGTATCACAGACGGTTTATGATTCAAACCGTCTATGATAATTGGTTTGTGGTTCAAATCGTCTGTGATAATTAGGTTCCTAACCGCTAGACCCGTCGTTCCTCTCCTAACCCAATTCTAGCCAATAGAAACCCACCAACCCCTACCCTACGGACCATAGCTCCACCTCTCTGTCCCCGCGCCAAAAATTTTCGCACTTCCGCCTCTCCCTCCCCTATAAATACTCACTCAAACCCAGCCTCCTCGCCATTCCATACGAAGCGGATGACGCGCAAGTCTTGGAAAGCAAGGCGCCGCAGAAGCAGCTGGCTACCAAGACAACACGCAAGTCTATGAGAGGTAAGACGTCGTGAAAGCAGCTGGCTACCAAGGCGATGCTCAAGTCGGCGTCAGCGATGGTGGGCGTTAAGGACATCTAGCTCGTATACTGCATCAGGGGTGAGAGGGCCTAGGCATAGAGGCCTCGTCGGCGCGGTTGAGCTTCTACTGTCTACTAGGATCTTTGCTTTTTCTTTGTTCTTGCCATATTTAAGAGTTAAATTCGCAGGATTAGGAGATGTGTTCTTTTCATGTTCTTGCTGTTGTAATCTTATGATATTGTAATAGTGGATTCTAATCTTAATGAAAATAGAGTGTGCTGCTGTATTTATTGTTGTATTTGCTTGTTTTTAGATGGCATAGTTAACATTTTCTGAGGCTAACTAAAAAATAGAAAAATTTAGGTATAGAATGAACTATCACAGACGATTTTGTGTTATAAACCATCTGTGAAGGATTATCACAGACGGCTTGAACCAAAAACCATCTGTGATACTTGTATATCACAGACAGTTCTATCTACCAACCATTTGTAATGAAAAAGTATCACGGACGATTCTATATATCAATTGTCTATGATACTCGCCCATCATAGATAGTTGGTAGCTAGAACCGTCTGTGATGTGTGAGTATCACAGATGATTTTTTGTTCGAGTTGTCTGTGATAGTGTTCTTCATAGACAGTTCTAGTTACAAATCGTCTATGATATCTTTTGATTATCACAGACACATAAATTCAGACGGTTCAGAAAATCGTTTGTGGTGTAGTTCTGAACCATCTATGATAAGTTTTTTTAGTAGTGTTGGCACCCCTAAGGGGTGCCTCACAGGTTGGCACTGTTCTTCCTGTTGATTCTCTCGAAAACATGATGATTTTTGTACAGTCGTAAATTATCAGTGCATAAATGCTTATGCATGACAAAGGTGATAGAGATCAAACATCCAGCCTACTCTCCAAACTCCAGAGTGTCGTGTTTACTCTCACTAGTATAGTGCCCGTGCTAACGCCACGGCGGTATTTTAGGGATGCACATGAAATCAACCAAATGAATTTTTGAATGGCCATACACGTTTTGTTCCCTGCTTTCAAAGCCAATTTTTGAATGGCCATACATGTTTTGTTTGGATAATTGGGTTCTTCTTGGCAACAAAGTCCATCCATGAATGAAAGCCAAACATATACATCGATTATTTTGGTCGATCACTACAAATAATTGAAGACATCCAAATGGCACATAATATAGCCACTTGCATATAGTATATAAGTTAATCTGAGATATCGTGCTTGGGAATTAATAAATTCATCCTGCAAGGCTGTAACATATGCACATAATACATGTAGAATTTGTAGATCTATTGTTACACATCATACATACCTTGCCGCGTGACGCTGTGATCTGGTGCTTGCGCTGAATTGCAGGCTGTCAGTGCGAGTGAGGAGCAGAGGGAGATGAAGTGAGGAGCAGAGGGGGCACTGACAGTTCACACCGCCGCCGCTTGTACCTTGATGGCCTCGGCCACTCCCGCGCGGTCGAGGTCCCCCGCCGCGTGCGCCGCGTCCGCCCCGCCGTGCGGCGTCCTCCCCGCCGAACCGTGCCGCCGCGCGCGTCCGCTGCGTCGCGCGCGCGCCGCACCGCGTGGGACGCGGTCCGCCGCGTCTCGCTCGCCGCGCCCGCGCCGCGTCCTCCCCGCCGCACCGCGCCGCCGCACCGCGTGGACGTAGTTAAGGTTATGACTGTGGAGCAGGTAATTGTTGGGTGGATGTAGGATAATTTTAACTGGTGGTTTATTAGTTTAGATACAATGTGGTGGTACTTGTTTCTGCTTTAATGCATAGTTCACTGAGCTGTGAAGATATAGCAGCCAGTGTTAATCTGATCCATGTGAATTTATCCTTTTGATTCTCTGATGTGCTTTTTGGTTATTTTTTGCTACATTGCTTGCATACCCAAAGCTAGTCAACTGTAGTATCTAACTTGTGATGGACTCGACATTCAGTCTTTGAAATCATCTCAACAGCACATGAAAATGTTGGGGGTCCTTTTCTCTCAAGAATAGTTTTCTGAACTTTCCGCTTTTTTGCCTCCTCATCACCAAGAGTCACACTCTGTACAATGAACTTAAGATTATTATTTTCACTAATAAAACATTGCAGACATTTTTTAGTGTTGAGATAAGATAAAAATAATCTACAAGCCCCCAAACATTACTTGGAATCCAATATTGACAAATTTGATTCTTTGTTGCTATACAATTGGGATCACTATCCTTCGGAATATAAAAACTACATTAGCATCTACTGTGATAAGCTTCAACACTAACTGATTGATCATTGTGCTTAAATGTTATCTTCAGGTAGATTTTAAGCTTAAACAACATACAAAACTCTTAGGTGAACAGATGACAGAGATGATAAAAACTGCACCTCAATCCCACCAACAAGCATTTGTAGGCAAGTGTTTTTAACTATTCTCTCAATTGTCACCCCATGCGCAGTTCCAACAAGTTGAACTCCTCTTTGAGCAATGGTGCTAGCTGCCATTGCTTCAAGTTCTGTACCAATCTCATCGATTACAATGACTTCTGGCATGTGATTTTCAACAGCTTCAATCATTACCTAAGAAAAGCAAGCTCCTATGCATCATAGTAGTGTGCCCGTGCTAACGCTACGGTAAAATACAAAACAAGATAACATTTGTAAACAAACCTAAAACTTATGTACAACATGCTCACGTCATCGTTTCCCCGTTCCGTACGATCGCTCTGGTTGATGCGTGTGCGTGAGATAGAGTACCACCGAGATAGATACAAGTGAAGCTTTTCAACTCTACTGAAACACATTTGACTTAATTAAACCAGTTAGTTAAACAAATGAATAAGGACACAATTTGTCGTCATACCATATAATACACAGCTTACAGTGGACCTAACATTGACCTGTGCATTTGTAACTACCTCCTTTGCGCAAGTCGCAAACAAAAGTGTGTTCCTGGATTGCTCAATATGACTATGTGCAGGGCTCATTGTGCAGATTATGGCTGTTCTTGCATTGCCTCCCAAAGAGGACTGCAATATACGGGTCAGCTTTGAATCTCTGTAAGGGATATGGCCATTTCTTCCCTTGCTACAGTAGGAATATGTAATTCAGACTACAGTAGATGATAATACTATGGTCATAGAGCATGCAAAATGAGCAGAAAGGAGAAATGTCTAGCTGTAACACCAAAAGTAACTCGAAATTAGTTTGTCTAGAGAGTATGAAGGAAAGAGGAAAGGATATGTGCAAACTCCCAGAATTTTTAGGAACATAAATTCTTTAAAAAAAATGCAAACTGCTGAAATTACAATTTCTTGCAAGAAGAAAACAAACCTGAGTTGGCGAACAACCTTTCCCAGTGTTAGCAGACTTCGGTTAATATGGCTACCTTCTTTTGACCTCATACCAGCTGAAGCAGTCTGAGATGCACGCTCACTTCCTGCTAGGTCAACAAAGTTCTGTCCAGAAGAACCTCAGAGACCATGGAACACATTATACCAAAGAATCTTGATTATAGAAGGAAATTCCATACCGCACAAGCCACAAGGGTGCTCGAGTTGCCTCTTCCTAAATGCTGTTTAGCAGAACTTTCGATTGTCTGAAAGTAGCATAAACTTGTCAAAAAAATTCTTAAAAAAGTAACGTCAAAGAAATAGTACAAGATGAGCACCAACCAGCCTGAGTATTTGATGGGACCTAGAACTCGTTTCATTCAAAGCAGTTTCCCCAATCTGCCTTTGAGCTGTAGCACAAACCGTATTAAACAAACAAAGAAAAGAAAAAATAGTGCCTCTTTTGTTTCCAGCAAGTTCAGTCCCACACCTTCACACACTGCAATAAGATCCCCAAGATGATCCTTGTCCCTCAATGTTTCCTCGGTGAGTTTTTCTACAGTAGTTCCTTTATATTTGAATTCAAATGACAACATGAGCAATGCTGAGAACAGTACATAGGGTGGAGCGAAAAAGAAGTTATAGTAAGTTCAAGTAAAGGAGAATAGTGTACCTCTGGATCATCAAGAAGTCTAAGAGGTGTTGAATCATGGCTCAGAAGGTCCCTCGCAGCTTCATTGTATATTTCTATTGCCGAAAATTTCAAAATGAATTTTCTTTCAGGATGCTGTAGCAATGACAAACAATGAGCCAAATAATGTCTCACAAAGGTAAACTGAAACAACGTTCATGGCGCGCGCACACACACACACCCCTTCTCTATGTAGTCATAGATGTCCAACACACTGTACTCAGTTATTCCAGTCATTGTGTAAGTCTTTCCGCTACTTGTTTGCCCATAGGCGAATATGCTTGCTGTCAAGATCCAATGCATGTGCAAATGTTAGTTAGCCCACATCAGTTCGTCCAAACTAAGTGATGTAACAAAACTGCTTCATTTCTCCTGTACATACAGTTAATTCCACTGACAACTAATAGAGCAACTTCTTTCGCTCCTTCCTCGTAGACCTGCCTTGTAGAGCAATTGGGGCCAAACACCTTATCTGAAAGGACAAGAAAGAACAACAACTTGAGCAAAAGAGTGCCAAATAAAATGCCTACAGGGCTACGACATCAAGAAACTTGCCTGAGCCACACAACACCAGCAATTTTCACCAACATTGCCATACTTTCTTTGCGAAACTGAGCTCTGCTGCTACTACTCACCGTAGGTGTAGGCAGTGGGGAACATGGCGCGCTCGGGGACGGTGCTGCGGAACATGATGGTGGTGGGGCTGATGCACTCCCAGTCGGAGCTGTCGCCGGCCTCCCTGCCGTTGAGCGGCCGCAGCCGCACGGACACCATTATCCTCTCCTCCTTGGCCTCCGCCTTATCCCATGCCGCCGCCGCCTCCTCCGCGGCCGCCCCCATCGCCCTCCTTTCCTCCCCCTGCACCCTCCACCCAAGAACAGTATCAAAACCTCCCCCTTTTTGTTTATAATACATTAGGAAGACTCTTGGCTAGAACAATATTAGGAGCCTACCAGAATTAAACTGTAATTCATTTTTCCGCTGTTCTCCGAAAGGGGAGAACTTTCCTTGATTTTATCCATTTTCGTTTGAAGCATAAAAGCAACATGAAAGCTTGAAATAATAACATGATCATCAAGAAAATAAAGCTATCAGAAACTCTAACAGGGCATATTCTTCATATATTCTGAGAACAAAAAACAAGGGAGCAATTTTGATGCCAGGCAAAAGTATTAAGAACATGAATCTTGCATGAGTATCTCACAATCACAACAACACAATAAATGATATATTCTATCGTTTCAGTTACTCAGAGAAACTGTAACAAGTTATATCTATAAAAACAACATTTCGAAGTGGGGCATTACCTCCATACTCTGAATCTGAGTACAAATGCCACCTTTTCAGCTCATCTTTTGAATTGAAATTGAATATGTATCTTTCAGGAGGAGGAAACAGATCTTCTGAATTCCAGACGACAGCTGCCAATTTGGTACGTTTATAAAGCGTAGGCCAAAAAAAATGAGTTTATTGTGCTGTACTGCAGTTAGAAAAATTCATAGGATGTGATAGGGGTTATCGATGCCCCAAAAGAGTCAGCCAGATTACTTAAAGCAGGAAAGTTTAAACGTTCGCAGGATACAGGTTGCCCATCAGAGGAGGAAAAGTATGCAATATTTTCCCTTCATAATTCATATAGAAATGTCATGCATTTCAGTATACCATACATCTACCTAAACGTATGGGTAACATCAATTTTGAAAACAACCATAAAGGCTACTATCCAGCAGTGCATATTTGGAATGAAATTGAAATGCTGAAAATTTACTCCATTTGTATCGAAGCCTAAACAGAATTAACATTGAGCAGCTCAAGGTAATCTTACATACTTGACCTAAGTAATAAAAGTTGGAATTTAGCTTCCTTGGTTCAAATATTTATTCAACAGCATAATATCCAACTAATTAATCTCTCTTCTTCACATGGAAAACATACCAACCTAAATTCTCAGTAGTCTTCTATATACTCCCATCGTCAGTTGAGTTCAACCAAGTTTCCTTCATCTCTGTATAGTTTTCTTATGCTAATTCCAATGATTTTGTATTTAGTATATACTTACTTTTACCAGGATCAAGTAAAGTGACTACTGTTTTTGGCTTTTGGTCATCTTTGACCAGGAAAGTGTATCAATTCAACCAATCATGACACACGTATTACTAACTTGCTAAGAAAGAATGCTCATATATATGATTTGCCCAAATGAAAATAAATCTAAAAAATAACTGCAACTCATGGATTATGCTTTTCCACTTTTACCTTCCCACTGAACTTCTTCTCTAGTTCCCTAACAAGCCTCACATGGATCTTCTTGTACGCCTTCCGCAGTCTGTATATACCTTTGTAAATATGTATAGAAAATATATGAAGCGCTAAACTACCCAACAAATGTGAAATTATGCAATAAGTAGGCTACATTGTGAAATGATTAGGTATAAATATACATATAAATCCAAATTCAAATATGGCAGCAAAGCCATCTCTTGTTGAAATTTTCTTTTGAACATGCTTGTGATAAAATTTGCCCAATTCGCAAGCTGTAGGTTATAAATTATGATCTGGAAAGTTGTAGGGACAACTCCAAGCTTAGCACCAAGAAGTAGACTTCATGGGGATAAACTAAATCAGCATCAACCACAGATGAATTTCACCAACCAAACATCCAAACAAACAGAGATATTTGCCCAATTCGCCCCCAATATTACCATGACATTCTATCTCCGGTTCTCATCACAGTTGCAGATCCAATTCTTAACAATAACAATGCGTGTGAAGCAACCAAAACGTACTCGTCCAGGCTCGCGTGCGCCGTGCGCTGTGGCAATCCAAAGGAAATCCCACGCATCAGAAGCCCCATATCCTAGAAATGGAAAGCAAGAACTGATTGAAAATCTGAAATTCAGTAATAACTTCACAAAAATCATCTTCCCCATCACCTTCCGGCACGCGCGCGACGGCGTCCCAGAAGAACCCAAACGCCGATCCGTCGTGCTTGCCCCCCGCTAACGCTTTCTCGTACTGCAACGGCCGACCGGGGCACCTGCACCGGAGGCGGGGAGACCTTCGTCGGGGGTGCAGGGGAGGAGAACTTCACCAGCGGCGAGGGCGCGCTCGCCGGTTTCTGCGGCGAGGGCGAGGGAGATGGCGACGCCGCCGGTGGAGGAGGCGCCCTGCGTGGGGTGGGGGAGCACGCGGAAGGAGGAGATCGCGGCGCGGAGGAGGCGGCGGCGGCTAGGGGCGGGGGGGTTGTGGTGACGGCGAAGAAGGCGCGAGGTGGCGGGGCCGCCGCCTCACCATGGTGGCGTGGCGGCGAGGAGGAGGTTTGGGTTAGGGTTTTAATGGGGTGGGAGGAGTGGCGGCGGAGGGGACGACGGGGAGCGGAGGCGCGGGGAGAGGTGGAGATGGGGGCGGCGGTGCGGGGAGGACGGGGAAGCGGAGGAATGGCGGAGGAGGAGGCAGCAGCGGCGCGAGATGGGGAGGAGGAGGCGAGGGCGGCGCGGCGGCGGAGGAGGCGCGGGGGAGGATGGGGGAGGCGGAGGGAGGGGAGGCGCGGGGGAGGAGGGGGAGAAGCGGGGGAGGCGGAGGGAGCGGAGGAGGCGCGGGGGAGGCGGAGGGACAGGGGAGAACGCGGGGGAGGCGCGGGGGAGATAGCGATTTCTGCGTAGCGGGAGGTGGCGGCGACCTGCACGCGAGCCGCGAGCGTGAGGGACGCGGGAGGGGTACTGCAGATCCATTGAAGGATGACCGTCGGATATGGTTGGGTAAGGAGAGAGAATGGAGGAGAGTTAATCTGGTGCGGACGTTTTTATGATGGTGTAATTATGGGTGCATATTGTGGTGTGGACGTAGTTAAGGTCATGACTGTGGAGCAGGTAATTGTTGGGTGGATGTAAAATAATTTGAACTGGTGGATTATTAGTTTAGATATATGTACATCCACTTGGAAACTGAGTGCAAACTATCAGATTAATTCGTTTGGAATTAATTAGTACCCATGGAAGGATATAACCAGATCTACTAAAATCAGTAATTATGTCCATCTGTCAGTTATAAAGGGGTATCTTATCACTATTCAGTATTCACTAAGCTATCCATGTTCTTCCACTTTATCCTCATCCTAACGAAATTCGACCAACCAACCGAGACGATGCCCACACGTCGCTCTTGTGAGTTTTGGGCATTTTTAGCTCTTTACAGCAACACCAGAAGTAGCTCGTAGATGTATGCAATGCCATTTCTGACCCTCTCCTTGAGCGTGGGACTCCATCTGGTTGAAGCATACGCAGTCCCGTGCCCTGGCACTGTAGCACCCGAGTCATGCGGTCCGAAAACGCATGATTTCGGCAAAACGTTTAAAGCTGTATGTGGTCAAAAAGACTACCGTGGTCGAATACGGCAGTGGTCGATCAGGTAGTGGTCGAATATGGGTGTGGTCGAAAGCGGCGGTGGTCGAAAGTGGAGGCGGTTAAAAGCGGAGGTAGCCGAAAGCGGTTGCGGTCGAAAGCAGTGGTCAAAAGCGGTTGTGGTCGAAAGCTGAGGTGGTCGAGAGATGCAGTGGTCGAAGCCGACTGTGGTTGAACAGCCGTGGTCAGAGCAGCTACGATCGATGCGGGGGTATCATGTGCTCCTAAACCGCATGACTCGGGTGCTACAGTGCCAGGACACGGGACCGCGTACATGTCGGTCAACCGGAGTCTCGTGCTTGGGGAGGAGGCCAAAAATAGCATTGCATGCACCTGGAGGTTATTTTTGATATTGCTGTGCTGCACAGAGCCAAAAATATCCAGGACTATGCTCTTGTCACCTCTCCACCAAGCAATACTGGTCTTTCCTTTAGTAGCTACTAAATCAAGCGAGGCCCTTTGATCCCTCAGAAAAGGGGAATTCCCCGCACTCGCTTTTCTCCTGTCTCCTTTGGCCTTTCGAATGGGTGGATGGTTAAAAAGAACATAATCCAAGGATTGATCATGGAGGATACACGTCGAGACTCGATCGACAGGAACCTCACAAAAACACATGTGGTTTTTGGGGTGGCCGGCCGACCTGGACGCCCGCCACAAGCCGAGATCGCTACGTACGATCGTCGGACGTGCTGGTTTGCCATCCCTATCGGACAATTACGGAGCGACCGGTGCATGCATGTTTGAACATAAATTTTGCTTTCACAAGATGTAGAATCGTATAGGCTTCGGAGGGAGGACGAATGGTATCTTTAAATTTTTTCAATAAGTATTCACTTATCCTTTTTTTGATAGCTACAAAACTATGAAAATTAGGGTAGGAATCCCACTTGAAAGCCAAAGAAACAGAGCCATGTATGAGTTGAAAAGACAGAGAACAGAGCTGAATACAACCAGTCATCTGGGAAAACGTGGTCGAAATCTGCCAACGTGGTCGAAAATTGACTACTAATCGGAAGTTCAACGTGGTCGGAATATGATAACGTGGTCAAAAATCGACAACCAATCGGAAGTTCAACGTGGTCGAAATTCAATAACCAGTCATAAAACAACGTGGTTGAACTTTGACTACATGGTTGGAGGTCCACAAAGCTGAGCGCAACCTGATTGAAAATCAACATGGTCAAATTTTGACTATGGTGGTCGATGACCAAACAGCGGTACAGAATCAACGTGGTCAAAATTTGACTCAAGTAGTAAATGACCAAAGAGTGGCTGAGAACTAACGTTGTCGAAACCAATGTGGTCGAAGCCAACATGGTTGAAACCAACGTGGTTGAATCCAGTGATTGAAACCAATGTTGTCGAAGGCCAACATTGTCGATGACCAGTGTGGTTGAAACCAACGTTGTCGAAAACTGACGTGGTCGGTGTCTAGTATGCGATTGAAATACCAGCGTAGTCGAGGATCAATGAGTGGTCAAAAACCAACATGGACAAGATCGATGTGATCGTAACCTTTGTGGCTGATGTCTAGAAGCTGTGGCCAGAAAACCAACCAAGTAGTCAATGACCAGAGAAGTTGTAACAGTTCGAAATATGACTAGAAGGGTCAACAATCAACAAATGATTGTAACTAGAGTGGCTGAACCAATCTGAACTTCGATCAGTGAGATTGACTATCAATGAATGATCGAAAATCAAAGAGCGGTCGAAAGACCAGCATGGTCGAGAACCAATAAGCGGTTGTAACCAAATGCGGTCAAAAACGACTCGGAAGAACAGAGCAACCGCACGACCGCAAGATCTAAAACCCACATATCTTTTGATTACAAGATCAAACGGCCGTGAAACTTTGTATACAAATTGCTTAAGGTCTCAAGATGCTATTCCATTCTTGAATCGAAAAATTTGTGACAAATTTGAAACCTTTTTGCAATTTGAGAACACGCACACTAACCAAGAACTAAAAACCAAATCAATGATCAGATCTTACTCAAGGGTAAAAGATAGCCAAGATAGCTTTGTATACGCTCCCATATGTCACGGCAAGCTAGATCACCGAAGAAATCAGATCAAAAGTCCTTAAATCAAGAAATCATCCAATTAGACCAAGAACATGCAAAAATAGGGTTTCTTGAAAATCTTGCTATTAAAGTGTCTAGATGATTGGAGATTGATCTCAAGAGATTATCTCCATCTTATCCATATCCTTAGCACAACAAGATCAAGAGAGGGGTATAAGAGAGATCAAACCAATCGAAACAAGAGCAACAGGAAGAGATCGAGAAATGGTTGAGAGAAGAGAGGAAAAACCCAACTCAAAACAGAGCAAACTCAATGAGACAAAAGATGCACAAGTTAGATCAAAAATTGATGTATTACTCACTTGAGATGATTAATTTTACAGCCACTCCACTTAGGAGGGCACAGCACACATACTTTCTAACATATCTCCCATAGGAGGGAGGAGGAGCTAGTCACCAAAAGGCTTAGCCAATATTCTCAAACCCTAGTTCTTGCTTCTCCTCCACTTATAGAGGCTCACAACCTGAACCAAAACCTAATGGATCTACCCATTAGGCTAAATCGAGGATAACCCGTTAATCTCACCTAATATTGGGTTTTACTCTCACGCATGCTTCTCAAAGCGGTTTACAATCATTAACCCATTAGTGAATCAACACCCTATCCACTTAACATTTTTAGCACATACAAGACCTAAACCACTTAGGCCAACACCGTGGTTTCACATTACGATGACAGTCAACCGGATGGCGAAGTCATTGATTGACTCTGTTTCCTTCATACGCAGCATCTCGAACTCGGTCTTGAGAGTTTGTACCTTTGCTTCCTTCACACGATCAGCACTAAGATGCATTGTCTTCAACGCCTCCCACACGGCTTTGGCCGTCTCCTTTTCGGCCAGTAGGAAGAGTGTCTCCTCTGAGATGTCCTGATAGATGGCCACCAATGCCATCTGATCCTTGCACACATCGGTGTTGCTATTTTCGATCGTGTCCTACACTCCTTGAGCATTCATGTACACCTTCAAGTTGACTTGTTAGGTGCTCTTTTTGGCTGAGTAGCTAGATTTTTTTTGAGAGGGCTTATAGAGAAGCATCGTTTGCACCATCACATGACTTGTTAGGTGCTCTTTTTGGCTCCCACCTCGCCGAGGTAAGGGTGAGTTATTTGATCATTTGTAGAGACTGGATTATTCTAGTTCCACCAGCATCAACCTGATGCTTAAGCCCCCTCAAAGTTAATTACATGATCCCAAAAACCAGGCTTTATTCTCCACAAGCAGGGGCGGATCCAGCGGTGGGGCGGGGGCTCGAGCCCCTACCGCTACCGGACCCTTGGAGCTCCCCTAAACTTTTAGCCATGGATGTATAATGTAGAAGGGGCTGAGGTCGAGCTGAAGGTACTTCAGCCCCTCCAAAAAATTTTCCTGGATCTGCCACTGTCCACAAGAATTATCTTTCCTCCGCCAACGGAGGAGCTAGCTAGCAGAGGAGAGGGGAGAGAAAGGCACTAAGGCGGTGGGGAACCGTGTGCGTCCATGATTGCCGGCGAGACAGCCTTGGAGCTTAAGCCACGGCGTGTGATCCTCGGCCTGCTTTCTCTTGATTGAGCTAGGGAGGATGAGCAGCCCGAGTCCAATCCATGCGCGTCGCCGCTCCGCTTTATTCGCCGTCAAGGGACGGTGACTCGAGAGAGGACAGATCGAAATCGGCCCTGCACCAATCGGAACCTGACAAGATCGACTTTGCAATCGACTCGATCGCCCCTGTCGTTTATATCGATATCATTTAGGTTCGAGTGCTTCACAACACGCAATTAAACGTGACGATCCGTACAGGATATGGAAGACATGGCGGTAGCCATAATATGACATGATTCAGTAGCTAGCTAGGAGTATAAGAAATTCAAAATGTCGAAGTGTTTAGGTCTGGGAGGATAAAAGAATCAGCAACCGGCCTTACCGACTAGACTGTAAAAAAAAATACTGGTATGAAATATAGTGATTCCATACTAATTTGAATGAAGTTTTGATGTTAATGTTTGTACAAGGCCAAGCAAACGCAATGTTTGTATAAGACCAAGCAAACGCAATGCTTTGAGAATAAAAATATAGTTTTTTTTAAAAACAAATAAAATTACAAGCCGTGGATCGAAAACAGGCCAGTAAAATTTGAAAATCTGTTTTCTTTTAGGGAAAATTTTGTTGATGTCACTGTAAAATGTGCAATTTTACTTATATAATCCAAAATCTTGTTATTTCGTTTTTGCCATCATTTTATCTATGTGCATTTCAATTTTACCATTCCCTCAAGTTAAGTCGACTGACAAAAATTGGATGGAATGCCAGAAAGAAGGTTATTGGATCTTCGTGAGCCTTCTTTTCTGAAGTGGCGCCATCGATCGATGGATCAAGCATACATAGTGCCAGTGATGCCAGCCCGTCAGATGGTCCAGGCTCCTTGACACACGCTCGCAAAGGAGAAAAGGGGCAGCTCTCATGGCATTTTCGTTTGTGCAAGTTGTATGACCAATATCGGTAATTAAAGGAGTGAATAATTTTCAATATTTTTTCTTCAACGGTATTCGAAATCTTTACTCAATTGACTATGAGTGTCATCAAATTCAAATTGCACTAACTAGGCTTAGCAAAGCAAAGTTAGAGACCCCACCTAACGAAATCAATAACTTGCTCCACAAGACCGGTCAGACCGCCGTTGATGGACCGGTCTGACCGCACGGACAAAGACGGTCTGATTGCTCAGGCTAGTCATACCAAGACCTAAAAACCTTCCGGGCCAAAAACTCAAATCTTAAGAACCTACTCAAATTGCATCCAAACACTTCTACATTTTGCATGAGAGATTTGTTCAATGTATTAGAAATCTAAATCAATCCAGAATCACAAAGTTCTTGAGCTCGATATCACTAAATTAAAGAAAATCAAATCTAGATCACAAGCACACTTAAAACCCTAAAATTCAAATTACTTCTTGTTCACGGGGATCTAAGACATGAGGTTTTTCATATATACTCCTGCATGTCCTAGCAAAATAATCTAGACAAAGATTCAGACTAAAGCCACTTAGAACGCAATTTTGAATTTCTTGCTCAAGAATATAAAAACCAAGAAGACAATAAGTGAGATAATAAAAGAGTTCAAGAGTTGATTTATTGCTAGTAGAGGAAGTGATTCATGAGTACATGGATGATTATAAGGTGCTCCTAAAATACCATCTTTACTTACCAAAGTTCTCACATAGGCTTGAGGAGGGAGAGAAGCTACTACATAAGACTTGGACCCAAAATCTCTTAACCTCTCCCCTCTCCTCCCTCATATAACCAACACCACTTGGTAGGTTTAAACTCGCTAAGCAATTGGGGAAATGTGTTAACCCCACTAACACAAGTTTTACATACTCATGCACACTTCTCAAAGCGTTTACAAGACTCAACCGAATAAACCATTAGCGATTGATCTACTTAGCAATTTAGCTAACTTTGACCTAAGCCATTTCTCCTTTATGCCTCCCTGCGCCGTGGTTTTGATTAAGACACCAACCCGGTAATTGGTCAACTACCAAAATACTCTCGACGAATCTTTTGGATACCTTCCCTTTACTCCGTCTTCATCTTCACCTCAAAGCATCTCCGCATTTTTTGACACATAGCCCGTAGTGCCTAATAACTAGACGACACATCTTCACCCATTTGGACTTCTCCAAACTGTCTCTATGTGTATCGGCCTCGTCTCTTGGAGCACCACATGCGCCAACTTGCCTCTCTATGATCCTTATCTTCTATGTGCTTCCCGTTTGAACTACGTAGTCTCACTCGGACTTACCTAATCGCATGGATCTCAGCTCTCCCACCTAGTCCCGGTCCCTTACCGTTGACCGCTAACGTTCTCCAAATCACCTGCACATTCAAAGACCAAGCAACCATATCGAGCACAAGTTTCATGCACTTGACTCACGTTAGTCAAAACAATACATTATACAACTCAACTCAACCCAACACCAGCACTCATGCCGTGCTCATATTCAAACCACTCAAAATCCATTTTCACTACTCTCTGTCCTCAGCCATCGCTCTGACCGCTTGCTCCATAGGTAGAGGTTGGTCTAACCGCCAATCCATGTCCGGTCTGACTGCCTGAAACTTGATAGCACAATAAAATCTAAAACTTTTGTAGAATCTAATTTCAACTTAAATAAAATATCAATTATTTATCATAAATATATTTTAAACTTTCTCAGATGGTCTTTGGCATGTATGCAGGTGTGCTAGATCGATCAGTCTCATCCGGTTGCTGCCGCCTACGACGGGAAGCCTGGACCCAACCCGGCCGGCCAGCCCGGTTTGGCAGCCAAAAATCTATTTCCGTCGCTGTGCGCCTGTGCGTAGGTCTTGATCTCGACAGATGCTTAATGCGACGGGCGCCTGGTGATCGTCATGCTGCGCTGTGCTTACCTCATCGTGTCGGCGTATGCGCTAGCCCCATAAAGCTTGACATGTGCATTCGCCGAGGTGATATTGCCTGCTCAGCCTCGGCGTCTCATGATGAACTTCGCTGGTAGAAACAATTTTATTGCATGAGTATCCATCAAATTCTTTTGTCTATCTATTATATATTAAAAGCTTATGACAGGTTCTAAAATGATAGGTCTTTTAAGACTACTAAGAAATAAAATAAAAAGTCTCACAAAAAGTGAAACATATGGTCCTTAATATGATTGATCCTAACTAAGTTGAACTATGATAATCGTTGAATGTTATGTTATTATTTAAAGAAAAATACCAAATCATCCATCTAGCAGACGTGAGTTATAACGGTTTAGGTTAAAAGAAAGAGTCAACGCTAATTAAGTACAGAAATTCAGAATAGAAATAAAAGAAAATTAGTCATTTGATTTTCATAGGAAGTCCAAATTAAAACACGTATATACCTGGATTTTGGAATAAGAATTTGATGAAAAATAGTAGTTAAATTTATATAAAGGTCATGATGTATAGGTCTTTTAGAATTGCTAAGAAAAAGAGAGAGAGAAATAGGCTAGAAATTTTCATCAAAAAGTAAAATATCCAACCCTTAATCTGATGGAATATAATTAAGTTAAACTATAGAAGCCATTTGATGTTATTATTTAAAGAAAAACATCCAACCATCCATCCAGTGGATCCGAATTATAACGACTTATATTAAAAGAAATAATCAATACCAAGTAAAATAAAAAATAACAAAAATTTGGAATAAAAAATAAAGGGAAATTGTCCATTTGATTTTCATATGAACTCTAAACTAAAACCCGCACGTAGCTGAAATTCAGAAGAAAAATTAGATAAAATTAGCTGTTGAATTTGCTTACAAATTCTAAAATAAAATTGAGATTCAAAATTAAATAAAAAATAAAATCAAAATTAATATAAATTCGTAATGAAAATAAAAGGGAATTAGCAATACGATTTTCATACGAGCTTCAAATTAAAATACTTACATAATTAAAATTTAGAATATGTGACGTGCATTATGAGCTTGTTGTATAGACAAGCATCACAACAATTAAAGAAAAAGTTGATGGTGTAAATAGAAAATTTTGTGTTATGCTATGCTTACTACTTTGCTATGCAAATATTTAGGGAATAAAGTTTTGATCACATGTGATAAGTATCGGGAAACATAGTGGGTATCCTCTTTTATAATATATAATATTAAAATATCACAAAAGAGTTATGTACTTACCTATTTTCTAAAATGCAAAATTATAGATGTATTTCTGAGTTATTTAAACATGCTTAAAGAATAATATCTGCCTATTTTAGATAAAATTAGAAAGGAATGGATCAACAATACTCTTCCAGGTCTAACGAGTAATCTACGAGAGGCATTTAGCCACAGGTCTTCTGGAAATTTTGTGCGAGACGACCGCCAAAACGGGCCTCAGCCTGTCAGCCATGGGCAACACTTGCAGAATACATAAAATCAAATGAGAATCCAGCTGCGGTAGGATACCAAAGACGTCATCCATTGCTGTCCCATACGTACGCATTGGAGATGTAACCGCTGTGATCGTTTTGGTTTCAGTTTTTAGCTTCCGGCTTATTTTTCACTATTTATAAATTTCGTCTTTTTTTCTGAACTTTTGGCTTTTTGTTGAGCTTTTTTGCCGGTTCTTTTTTTCCGTATTTGTTTGTAGTATATGTAATGGGCTAACATATTTTTATGTTTTTTAATTTTTTAAATTTAATTATACTAAATAAGCCTCTATCAGCTACAATGTTTTTTCAGCCAGCTACATGCTTTTCAACCATAAGCCACAAAAAAAGCACAAATGATCACCACCAAAGACCATGGTAAGCATGTGTTGGGATGTAGGACAAGGCGAACGGGTGCTGTTCTGGCCTATAAATCCGAATTCATAGTTTATTTAATACTGTTTGAGTTTTTTTACTGTAACTGATATTAACTTTTTGAGCATAATTAAATTTTAAAAATAAAAATATGTTATATTATTATGGATAATACAAAAGAATAATAGAAAAAGAGAAAAAATAGAAAAAAAGATGAAATTAAGAAGTTATAAACTAAAAGCTTAAAAAAAACCCAAAATGACGAGCAGCTCGTAATAAGCTATGTTGTGCTGGAATCTTTTAACTGAATTATCCATCTTTTAGGCGCTTAGGCTATAGGGTTGGCGGAGGCCACGCGGTAGGGCGCTCAGTTGGGCTTTTCTTCTAATGTGACCTCGCTAATCATGCCACGCTTGTTCTTTTCTTCTCCCTTTAACCCCTTGTGAAATGTTCCATGGCATAATTAAATTCCAATGATAGGCGACTTTGACTTTGCATTTTAGCCATAAAATTTGTGGCGATGGATTTCGTTTCTTTTACCAAGTTCGGTCTTGAAATTTTCAAAATTTTGACGACATGTATTGCAGCCATAGTTTCTGGTTATCAACCCTAAATAAAGTATCTGATGGTTTCATTTGTCAGTTCGTAAGTGTTGCGTTTACTTTGTGTATGAACAAACTTTGATGTGTTGCCAACAAAGCATGTATAGAATTCCATGGAAGAGTTGCCAACATTCAGACCCCACTGATGGGGAATTTGATGTGTGCGCGCCTCTCTCTAGTACAAATTTCGTCATTTCTGGACTAAACTAGAGGATGCTTGTGTGAAAACGAGAAAAAAAAACAGTAAATTCGACACAAGAGCCAGCTGTTACTGTTGGTCTTTGGCCAGAAACAAATATTTGGAGAATACCTGCAAGGGGGAAAACGAGAGGGTGGAAAATCTGACCAATATCTGTAGGTCAAACCAAAGAACATCCCTGCTATAAATACTCTCCCCTATCCCCAAACTGACACCAGGAAGGCAGGAGGCCAGGAGTTCAGTACACATACCCTCCCTCCCTCCAATCACCGGATAGATCCCCAGCTCCAGGAGCTCCGAAGCCTCTCCAATGGCGGTCAAGGTCTATGTCGTGTAAGCATCCGTACCGCCGTCTTCTTGGAATTACTCCGTTACTCGCATCCTGGAATTCCTCATTTTTCAGAGAAAGCATCCCTAAATTAACTCCTTTTCTTGGTCCTGTTTGGTGTATCCATGCCCTAAGATTGGTCCGATGCCACCACACATGATCTTGCCTTTGATTTTTTTTTTAGGGGTTGAGATATTTCGATAATCCAAAAAACGTTTCTGAATTTACTCTTGTGGCAAGAATTCTCGAGATAAACGATCAATTTTAGTCATTTATATGTCGCATGGGTTTGGTTTTCATCGCTCTGTTCTGTTGGTGGATAAGATGAATAGATGGGCAGAAGTGATTCCAGTCAATACGCACAGATGATTTAATCGCGAGAGGAAAATTGGACTTTAATACTTCATTGTTGATTTTTGGCTGTCAGGGTCTCAATCATGACGGTAGGTTTTGGTCCTTATGGAATTGATGACTTAATGGGGCCAAATAGTGGTGTGCTCCGGCGCTAATTGTGCCCCCTCTTTTCGTGCTTTTTTATGCACACCTGCGCGGTTCTGCTGATCGGCTAAAGTAAAATTAGTGCCATTATTAGCGCCTTACGTTCTGTAGCATTGATGCAGCTGAAAACACATATTAACTCTAGATTACGATCTTGAAAAGGAAAATTCCTGTGCGATATCTCTGTCAACTTCACCCTTCGCTATCAGCTATCAAGATAATCTTTAAGGAGAACATTCGTTGTGTGCTGTAGTTATGTTACAACTTAGAGTAATACTACAACTTAAATTTTGATAAGAACTTAGGGCGTGTTTGGTAGGGCTCCGGATTCATCTTTGGAGTTGGTGGAGCTGGAGCTGTGGAGTGGCCTGGACCCTGCTCCACCACTATAGTACTATTTTTGGAGGGGATTCACCCCGCTCCGGCTCCAGATTTTTGCGAATCTCCATCCGTTTGGCACCAAAGGTGAATCTGGGAGCTGGAGCCCTGCCAAACACGCCCTTAGCATATACATCTATCTCTATTACATTATTTATATTGGCTTTTGCTTCCTGAAACGGCTTACCCAATTCTCTCGCTTCTGTCTCATGCACGTATATCTCCTTCATTTTCCCCACTGCTTGCCCCTTCTAAAAGCCACTTTTTTTAGTCATTACCATTCATTTTTAGCTAAAAACTATCAGCTACAGCCAAAAGCCATCGACCACATTCAAGATGAAGAGAGGGTTTGTAATGGCATACAAATTGTAGTAAAATGGTTTGTAGTTGGCTAGTTGCATCCAGAAGATAAATTGTTTGCCCTTTTCTCTCCTACCAATGTGAAAACTTCTAGGGGCTGACCATTTGAGTTTCTTACATGCTTACTTTATGTATAAAAGTGGCGTGTATTATTAAACATAAATTGTCACCCTCATTTTGTTGATTTGCAACTTTTCGATTGTGACACACCAAGGGAAACGACTTTTCCTTTTCTTTGTGGAAAAAATGTGATATGTGAATGTCCTTTTTTTTTATGTGGGTGTCCCACCAGAAATCCACTATTAGTACATTTATGTATGCTAGCCTCTGTTGCTTCCCAGTGCCACACCAACAATATCTATGAGCAGGAATAATATAGGATTCCGTATATTTAAGATCTCTTCAGCACTTTTTTTAGGAAAAACAGCTCTTCAGCAATTCTTGCTTCAGTTGCGTGGTGAACTTAAATATAGATAGTCCAAAAGGATGTCACGTTTGAGTGAATGGATTAATCAAATTAAGTGATATCTTCAGCCCTTCTACATATGATCATGAATCACATTTTAATTGCAAACAGTATTTGTACAGGTTAGAAAGATTCTTTTTGACTATGTCTTGTCTCCTTTTCCTCAAGTTGTTGATTAAACAATTTAGCATACTACTAACCATTGTAGCACTGTCTAATGGGAGTTTTGAGCTCTGTTTGTAATATCTCTGCTGATTTAGACTTTTAACTACCAAAATGAGAATTCAACAATTCTGAAGATTGGAACCACTTGAATATTTTAATGAACATTTACACTTTGACAGAAAATTAGGAACAATGAATGACATGTACATTTGTTTTAGGACTTCCTTAAGCTTCTTAGAAACCTAGCTGTGATGTGCTGTTTTGTGGGGTCCACTACATGTTTTTTCTAGAAGTATAGAAAAGCGAAAGCGATATGCTTAGCTAACAGCCTAAGAAGAGACTTTGACAGTTATTTTTCCTTTCTCGTCATCAGCTCTCATGAAAATAACAATGTTTCGAAGCTATGCTTTGGCTGCACATATCTTATTCTCTTCTTTGAAGAGTGAACTATTTCATCACTTGCAAACTAAGGCAAAGACATAAAGCTAGCTTACTGAGTAGGTGAATCTTATGTCAGCATGATGCATGAACATAGGTACCTTCTTATGGGGCTCTTCTTTTCAGCTTTTAAAAGCTGCTTTTCTACAAAAACTAGCTTTTAAACGAGTTTTTAAACGGAGTGTCTTTTTAAGGTAGAGTTTACAATCGGCTAAAATTGCATGTGAATCTATCTCTCCATACTTTCTCTTGCGAATAGCCAAAAACTATAAGGCATAGTCAAAAACAATAAGCCAAAATAAAAAAGAATAGGCCCATTCACACCAGAGAACAGTGCTTATTTACACCATACAGTTCAGGTTGATGATGTCTTTATTCTTTGTCTCTAACCATGCCATTCCTAAAGTTTGAGACATTAATGAGTTCCATATGCACTATGGATTATGGAGGTCTCAAAAGAAGCAGAAATAAATAATGATGTCAAGTTGGAAAAGACAATTATGTTTTCCGACTTGCGCACTCACAACAAATTTTGTAAAAATGCTATTGGTTCTTCAACAGGTACTACTCTATGTATGGACATGTTGCTAAGCTAGCTGAAGAGATCAAGAAAGGCGCCTCGTCTGTTGAAGGTGTTGAGGCTAAAATATGGCAGGTTGGTCCCCAATCATCTTGGTTCACCACAATATAAAGTTTTTTTGGGACCATAGGCATTGTTTGGGCTAATTGCCTGCAAGACTAGCGTCCTAAGGTGTTTGAAATGCTCTAACAATAGAAAATTGATAATGAATGCAATTTTTTGGATTCGAACTTGCTGATATGACTTTTTAATAAATTTCCCATCTTATCATCTGAAAGGTCCCTGAAACTCTCCCTGAGGAAGTACTTGGAAAGATGGGCGCACCTCCTAAGCTTGATGCGCCAATAATCACACCACAAGAACTTGCTGAGGCAGATGGAATCCTCTTTGGGTTTCCTACAAGGTTTGGCATGATGGCTGCGCAAATGAAGGCATTCTTTGATGCAACCGGTAGTCTGTGGAGGGAGCAGAGCCTTGCAGGCAAGCCAGCTGGCATCTTCTTCAGCACCGGAACTCAGGGTGGTGGGCAGGAGACTACGCCGTAAGTGCCGTTCCACATCTTTGCGTGCAAAACCTCGTATCTGAAGATCATCACAACCGATCGTGTTACCCATTCTTTCCTCGCTTCTCTCGTCAGGTTGACAGCTATAACCCAGTTGACTCACCACGGCATGGTGTTCGTGCCGGTCGGGTACACCTTCGGTGCTAAGATGTTTGACATGGAGAAAGTTCAGGGTGGCAGCCCGTACGGTGCTGGCACCTTTGCCGCCGACGGCTCGAGGTGGCCGACTGATGTGGAGCTGGAGCACGCCTTCCACCAGGGGAAGTACTTCGCAGGCATTGCCAAGAAACTCAAGGGGTCTGCTTGATCCTGTTGCCTCACTGGGTCTGCCTGACCTCTGCCCTTCCGCACATATCGTAAAGACATTTACAGCTCCAACATGCCGTCGATAGTTTGGTCCGTGCTTTTGTGGTGTCTAGAAATTGCTGTCTGGCTTAATTTGTGGAATCTCTTGCCGTATGCATTATATGATTCTATGCTTGGATGAATTGGTTGTAATTTGGAATTGGATTGTGTTTCCCATCATATATATTGATTAGAGTAAAGTTTATTACCGGTCCTTAAACTTTTTATGCTGTGTCATCTCGGCCCATAGACTTTCAAAGTGTGTCATCCTGGTCTATAGACTTTCAAAGTGTGCCATTACTGTGGTAACAACCATGGACCGGGATGACACAGCATAAAAAGTTTAAGAACCGGGATGACACAGCCAAGACCCGTAACGGGCTAATTTTGAGACCCAAAGAGTGTTTAGGCACCGAGATGATACACTTTGAAAAAAGTCTATAGACCGAAATGACACAGCATAAAAAGTTTAAGGACCGGTAATGGATTTTACTCTATTGATTACTTACTGAACCAGAGGACCTCTTGGTTGTCACTCGTCACTTTTGTCAGTACTGATTTGTACTGGCCAACCTAGGCTAAAATAATTGCAGTTGGATTAACCTCTTGTTGTCACAGTTCAGCAACCTAGAATGGACCAGCTGCCATGGAAATAGTCAATAGGGCAAGTTTCAAAGAATGCGCATTGGACTGGGGACAAGGTTCTCGATGAGTTCTTGTATTGAACTACTGCAGATTGCCTGGGCCTGCTTCACAGCATGTCTTCAGCTCGGCCTGTTTTTAAGTCAAAAGTCGGTGGCTTTTAGCTTTTGCTACAGTACCTAACTTTTAAACGGAGTATTTTTTCAAGACGGGATCTACAAGTTAAACGATCTACATGTTAAAAGCCTAACATCTGTACCAGCCAAAATCGCAAGTGAGTATCTATCTCTCCGTAATCTATACCGTAAACAGCCAAAATTCAAAAATTTCAGCCATAAGCCGCAGCCGAAAAGAACATGCCTATAATGACTTGTTCGGCTCTTACCCACGGTACAAAAGTGCATACTAATTGTAGAACGTGCAACGCTGGGCTGTAATTTAGGCCCAACAAGACCCAAGTCGAAGGCTGTCGACATGGGACCGTCTATAGGAAGCTCGGCCTCCCGCCTCCTGGCCCACTTCTCTAAATTCGGCCCAGGTCAATAAGCGCAATTCAAAATACTTTTTTTTCATGGTGAAAATTCAAATGCTCGTAACTTTTAAACCGAGTGTTTAATTCATAATCCGTTTTGAACCATCATGTTCCTTATAATAAGATCTCAAAGCAAGACACCTCTTACATATATTTCAACCTAGTAATGACATCTCATGTCCTATATTCCGGAAGATAAAAAAGAAAATGTTCCACGCATTGCTTTTTAATGTTCCAGTAGTTTATAGATGATGTTCTATTGAGTATATTTTAAATTGGGTAGGGGATGAATCAAGTGTGTGTCAAATATTCCAATAAGTAAAACAAAATGTTCTAAGTATTTAGTTTCAATACATACTTCGTTGACTTTCGTCTGAACATCTTATGGTTGTTGATGCTTCGTCTGACCGTCTCGCAGTTGTGGCTTTCGTCCGACCGCCTCACGGTTGTGGCTTTCGTCCGACCGTCTCATGGTCGTGACTTCGTCCGACCAACTCGCGGCCGTTGATGCTTCGTCCGGCCGTCTCGCGGTCGTGGCTTTCGCCTGACCACCTCGCGGTCATGACTTTGTTTGACCACCTCATGGCTGTAGATATTTTGTCCGACCACCTCGTGGCTGTAGATGTTTCTTCCGACCACCTCATGGTCGTAGACGCTTCGTCCAACCGCCTGTCTGAAGGGTGGGGGATAGAGTGCGTGTGCTTCAAGTTTTCATCCCACCGCAAACTTCGTCGAGTTTCGTCCGAACACCTCGTGGCCGTAGACGTTTCGTCCGACCACCTGATGGCTATAGACGCTTCGTCCAACCACCTAGCGATCGTGACTTTGTCCGACCGTCTCGTGGACAAGACCTTGTCTGATGCCTTATGGTCGTGACCTCGTCTGACCGTCTCGCAGTCGAGACTTTGTCCAGCCTCAAAAGCTTGACGTCGACGGGACACCTTCAGCTACGTCACAGGACTTCATCGTCCTCCTTATAGGCATCATCTCGGAAAGACAGCCTAACCCGCGACTCCGTCTCGAAAGCTCGACCTCGACGGGCACCTTAGATTGATGCCAGTCCATCAGGAAAGGCTTAAGAATAGCCGGTGCTAATCAATGAATATATGAATCAATGAATATTTCAAACTTTCTCACATGTATCGCACGTATACATGTGTGCTAGATGGATCAGTCTCATCCGGCTGCTGCCGCTTACGACGGGAAGCCCGGACCCAACCCGGCCGGCCGGCCCGGTTTGGCAGCCAAAACTCTATTTCCGTCGCTGTGCGTAGGTCCTGATCTCGACAGATGCTTAATGCGACGGGTGCCTCGTGATCGTCATGCTGCGCTGTGCTTACCTCATCGTGTCGGCGTATGCGCTCGTCCATGAAGCTTGACATGTGCATTCACCTAGGTGATATTGCCTGCTCGGCCTAGGCGTCTCTGTTTTTTTTAACTGAAATTTATAATTTTTAGTTATGATTTATGATTTTTAGATTATTTATATAAAAAAATTATAGAGTAACAGAAATTTACATACGATTTTTGCCGATATAAATAATGTCGGTACAGTATGTACTACAATTAACCAGTAGATCCTATCTAAAAAGATATTGTGTTTAAAAGTTAGTTAATATAAAAAAATTAAAAAATAATTTTTAAAAGTTGAAAAGAATAAACCCGAACTTGGCTAGTAGAACCCTGCAGCACCGTAACATCTTCTGATTTTTCTCCGCTCTTCCGCGTTGGTTATGCGCAGCCCGCCGGATCACATCGTTGTACGACGACGGTGCGTACTTCCTCTGTGCCATGTCGACATGTCGTCTTCAATGTGGGTCATCTTCAATGTGGGTCATCGTCACGTTGATCGGTATCTCGTCGGATCCTTAATTAAGGGAGCGGCTCACATGCAGGGCCTCTACACATAGCTATATGCAGAGATGTCCCGATGCGTGACACATGGCGGCAGGAGGTGGCTGGATTTGTGACATGTGGTAAAAAATAAAAATACTTAAAAAATTCAAAAAATACTTAAATTTTAAAAGTATTTTTGGATACTTACAAAGTATTTTTTAAGTACTTAAAAACACTTTTTAATAAAAAATATATATTTTAATATTTTAAAAAAATATTTTTTATTTTTTGCCACGTGTCGCGAATCCAGCCACCTCCTGTCACGTGTCGTGCATCGAGTCACTCCTGCACATAGCTATGTGCAGGAGGCCCTGCATGTGAGCGCTCCCCTTAATTAACTCCTTTGCAACATATCAGTGCTTCTCTGGCGCCTTCCGTCTCCAGTTTGGTCAAACGTTCAATGACGCCACGCCATGGGGTCGGAAGTCTCGGGCACAAGATGGATGCGTGACTCGGGCTTTCGGGCGTCTATTGCATTCACCCGCTCAAAATTAACCGACAGTTGATGCACGATCAGGACCAAATATATATTACTAGTTCGTGCTGACCAGATGTCACAGATTCAGCAAAATCCTAAATGATGGAACGCATTTGACCCTCTAAGAGTGTGTTTGGTTCTAGGAATAATTTTTAGATAAAGAATATAAAATCCGGCCTCTATATCCACTTGAAATATATACAGCCAAAAATTACACGAGCTCTTAGACTCAAAGTCTCAACACTGAGGATCACACAACATCAACAAGAAAGAGAGCTAAAGGACTATGAAAAAGCTAGAAAGACTAAGTTTCAGAACTTCTTCTCCGTCCTTGCTTTCAATCAAGCCCCTAACCTCCTCCAACTGAGCCACTCAAACTCCGGTCTACTTTGCGTGAAGATGAACCTCTGAGGCAACGTCTCCATAGAGGCGACGAGGGTCGCCGACGCCGCCCGCCTCACCGAGACAAGGCTTTCACCAAGAGAACAGAATACATGAGGGCTATGGAGTGCCATGACAACCCTCCAGGAAGGAAAATGGCGTCCAAAGGCGTCATAGTTGTCGAGACCAGTAGAAACACCAGGCAAGGCTTTCGCCAAAGACCTCCACAAAGAACCCACGCACTATCTTCACACAAAAAGACCGCCACCAAAGACACCGGGGTTCTCTGCGTCTCAAGGCCATGGCATAGCCACCCTTGAACTCCACGACGAACCGCTTCCCGCTCGAGCAACGCCGCGCCATGGTTCCCTGGACAAACCTAGCAGCCACAGCTCCTGCCGCATCCCAGCCTTTGCCGCCAGCGCCGATCGGCCTCCTCCACCCGTCGGACGGCACGCTCCAGCACGCCCACCCTCTCCGTCAGCTTGCTCTGCTCACACAGCGCCGCCTCCACACCCTCCTCGCAAGCAACCCAACGACGGCTCCGCCCTTCAAAGCCTACCTCTCCTTCACTCCCACCGGACCTTGCCGCGCCTACGAGTTCCGCCGAGCCGCCACCGGCCTCCGCTCCCTCGACGCTGTGGACTCTTCCGACACCACCTCCCTCTCGCCTTTCGCCTCCGCCACCGCCAGCCGCAGAAACCTAGCCTCCCGCCAAGACCCAAGCCGGGCTCCGGAGACCCTCACCACGCCGGGCCTCAGCACCGCCGCCGGACCTGAGCTCAACCAGATCCGGGCACCAGCACGCCGGAGACGCACGCCGATGGCCGGCTACCTCATCTCAGACGAGACACAGGCCACACCTCCACGCGAGTGCCGCCTCAGAGCGCCGCCGCACCTCCTCGACACATCTCTACGCGAGCGCCAACACCGCCCCCATACCCCCGCACGCCTGGAAACGTGCTCTGGCCCTAGCCGCCGCTCACGTCGCCCAGCCTCCGCCAGCGACCTCCATAGGGGCCATGCCGCCTCGAAACCAACGCCCAGATCTAGAAGCCGCCGTCCAGATCCAGGTGAGAGAGCCCCGCCGCCGCCGTCCAGATCCAGGTGAGAGAGCCCCGCCGCCGCCCTCCTAGCACCCGCACAAGCCTCCGGTGGCGGCAAGGCGAAGGGAAGAGGAAAAAGGGGGGAGTCGACGCTGGGGAGAGGAAGGACGAAACTGGGATCGGTTCTAGGGATAATAGGGGATGGGACGGGGTGATCCCAGATTTGGACCTATTTGGATTGGAGTCAGCAGGGACAGAGTCCATCCCCTTTGGGGAATATCCCAAGAATATTCCCCTAAATCGAGGATGCCCCTGTCCCTCAAAAATGAGGGGATGGGCTCGTCCCTCTTCCTCGCCTCTCAAAAACAAGAGGATGACAAAAGGGCCCCACACGTCGGATGACTCATCCCATATATTGATGTCCCAGAACCAAACAAAAAACAGGGACGATCCTATCCTTTACAACCAAACAAAGAACGGGGACGGTTGTCAGACCCAGATTTTACAATCCGGAATCTACTGTGTTTAGCTGCACTATTCCCTGGATCAGTAGATAGTGCTCACAGCTACAGTAATGAGTATCAAAATACATATCATGCGGAAGCGTAAATGTAATAGTAGACTTACTTCATGGGCCGATTAGGCCGAAATCAATAAATTGCAGCAATAAAGAACGAGCACACATGTGGGACCTTCAGACATGCCCACAGCACCAACCGGAGGTACGCGACCTAGCCCTTGACATCTTCATCTTCTCTACCAGCAGCACAATCTTGTTGCCGAGGCGAGGTGATCTACTTCGATTCTGAATTTTATCGCAAAGCGAGTGTGAGCACTCCAACCCCGTGCTCAATGAGCCAATACATGTAATGCAAATATATAGTATGCATGGTTTAACCAAGGAGAGGCTCGGGTTATTTTATTTGCCAAAATCGCTTTTAGTAGCATCATTACTATTATTTAATCAATGTGTTACTATTGCTACCTAACTCCATACCACAATAGCCAAAATTGACTCAATCCATCGAAAATGCACTTTCTTTATTGATCTGTCTAAAACTCCAAACAAAGAAATGTCATCATTTATTTAACCACCAATCTTACTTTGTGTCTTGATTTACTAATAAATCAATCCTCGCCATTACTATTCCTCCGCTCCTCACCTCTGAATTCTAATGATTCTCTAACATAATCACTTTCAACTCCACCGATATCATTCGTATTCAATCCTTTTCGTCATTGATTCAAAACCATAATCCAACAATCAATTTCATTTTCCATTACCTATCACTAGCTAATCCACAAATATACCTCCACCGAAAATTCAATTTACCAAGATTATAATACACTAATTGTTATGAATCCTCCAATCTTCTCAGAAATTCAATTCATCCCTCTAGTAATTGATCAACTCCTTTTAATTCCCTATATTGTCAACATCTTCCAAGAATTAATAAACCTCAGAGTGTAGTAATCCAAACAATTTACCTTTGCACTCCTAATTCTCCAAAATCGATTCACCATTGTATATCCCCAAGATTATCATTGATCAATTCTACGATCCACTAATATCCTCCCACCAAGTAAATCACTAATCAGGAACTATAATCCAATACTTGTATTACTCCTCCAAATTACCGAAAATTCAATTGACTCATCCAGTAACCGAATCTATTAATTCCAATATTGTCATCTCCCAAGAATTTACTTATCATTGTCGTAATCCAATATTTATATGTGCAATCCCCAAATCTCCAAAAATCATTTAAATCATCTATCTAGCCTATCTGCTCAATTGAACTCCACCAATTCATTTCTCCCTAACCCATACTATCATTTCCTATTCATGATCGACTGAATCCACCAATACCTTTATGTGTTCACTACAACCATCTATTCCCTTTACTCACACACCTTATTCTTTCCATAGTTTATTTTGTAGGAATAGAAATGCCACTATTTGAAATACAATACATAAAATTTCCGAGATCTAGCACTTTGGAACAAAACATAATGTTCAAGGAATATTAACATGAATTTCCATACATATGGCATCACACCATATGCCTAATATCATCATAATTTTCCCATGCATATGGCATCACACCATTTGACATCTTTCAACGTTATAGCCGCTTAACTTACCACGGGATGACACCAGACAATTCCAAATCAGGCGATCCTTCGCCTTCACTTTTCCCAATCCCATCCATAAAGCATTTTGAAATAGAACTATATCCGGTTAAGTTCCTATGTCCGCCCTTGACCGTGGGCACGGCTATTCGAATAGTTTTGACTCTGCAGAGTTGGTACACTTTACCCACAAGAGACAGTTTACCGTTGCCCCACACGATTCCTTAGCCGTGCGGTTGAGCAAACCATCACAAGAATCGCTCAAAGTACCTCGCCTTCCATCATCTCATCTCATGGAAACCGCCCACTGCGGTGGGTCCCATAAGTGTGCGGATGTCCCCTTCCGAACGCCCAAAGCACTGGATACTTCACCTTGCTAGCACGCCACGGCGGGACTTCACCCTCCGCGGTGTCCCATTCAAGCCGTCACACGCATACCGCTTGCACTACTTCACTCTCCCACTCATGATGATGACTTTGTGGTCCGTAAATTTACTAAGCCAAGTTGTATTTATGACTTGTGGTTGTACTTGTTTTACACAGAGGTCATGACAAGATTCAGTCCTTAGTGGTATCTGGCGGATTTACCACTACTCACTTTGTGCTTCCACCGCACTACATACATACACACACACTCGAACCATCCGCCTGATATTTAAGCAAGTTGGGGTTTTGGAAGTATAAAATAATCATGTACAACATATACCACTCATTCCCACCATGACCGCCCAACCAATTTTTCTCGTGATTGTGTGATGCTTGGCGCTCGCGCCCATGAGTATCTAAGCAATACTAAGCATGGCATATAATTACGGACTTATTTTCGAAAGGTTACTATTATAATTTTTTTTTGCTAGGGCGACAATGTTCGCAAATTCAAATGTTCCAAAGGATGGATAATATTAATCAAGGTACACAATGGAATATAACTAGAATCTTAAATTCAGCATGTATTTGCATATAAAATAGCAGCATGCAATTTGATAATTTAAACAAAAATAATTTGCGAAAATGTAGGTTCAACATGATCAAAGTATTGACTCGCTCGGCGGTTTACATGTCTTAAGCTCACACAATGCTTTATCTTGATCTTTTGGTCTCTACCTTCACTTTGGGCTTGATCTCGCTTGATCCGTTGAATCTTCACGACTTCCAATTTCTAATTACGCTACGGACGACTGAATCCAAATAAAACCAAATAACTCAAAAGATCCAAATAAATCCGAGCAAACTCAATTTAGATTTATTATAGGTTAATGGGTGATTCGGGTGATTTGAGGCAAGGTTGGTAATAGCATACGATAACTTGATCTTTTATTAATAATATCTTTTATTAATTTGTTATTTATCAAGAAAGTTCCATGAGCTAGGTTAAACCTATGTATCGGGGCGTTTTGTCGAGCGTTAATATTTAGAGCATAGACTATATACGCGATGTTTACAAATCCTAGCTTACCGTGTTAACTTTTAGAGCCTAGGTTCTTAATAATGTATGATGTGATATTTTATGTGTCCACAGTTATCACTTAATTTAGTTTGTGTTACGCTTCAATTGTATGGGCCCTAGCTTGTTATTCCATGCTAAATATTATTGTTCATTAAACTTAGTACTAAGGTTTTTAACTAATGGCACCGTTATTATTTTATGTACGCTTTAGTTATTATTCGGCGTAGCTTTATTTAATCCAACTTATTTCCCTAGACAAAGTTTATCATATAGGGTCTTATGTTGGTATTGCTATTGAACCTACCTCCGAGATGTATTTAGCAACGAGGTATCAATGGCATGGCATATTTTACTATCTCATTGATGCTTAATGGAAAACTTTAGCATATTCTTATTTGCTACTCACCTACAACTAGTGGTCACAATTTTATGTGTTTCTTTGAGTTGTTTATCGGTGAGGTCAGTTCATTATCGATGGTCTAGAGCTCAGTATTTTAGTATCTATACACTAACAGACCTTTCATTTGAAAATACTCGAGGATCAATCTGTCATTGTTGTTCTCTCCTTGGAATTAGTATCGTGCATGTATTAATTAAACTTCTATTCGCATAGGACCGAGTGACTATGCTCACACTTTTATTCCACTAAATTTGCCGTTGAGATTTATTTAATGGTGGTACGACATATACTAGTGTATATGTTGTAACTATAATTAAGGGTAATATTTAATGATGTAGACTTTTAACCCTAGTTATTTGTATTATCGCCTTAACTAACTTAGTAGATGTTGAATATACCGTGAAGGCTCAATTGGTTATACATGATAATTAATTCACGGGTAAACCTTGAGTAATCTTATTTTCATCCTATTCAATTTCTATTAGCTTTCATGTATTGATCCTCTAATTCTTCCTCCCTCACTTGATTATTGAAATTTATATAATCCTATGTTTTGATACATTCCTACATCTTGCTTGAACCTTATTCATTTACATTAGCTGTTTGGAATTATTTCCTTAATTGATCCCTAGTTGAAATGGCAAAAGAAAAGAAAACAAAAATGTGGCTAAATATGGCCGAAGGGAGACTCGAACTCGATACCTTATGTCTAACGAACGCGCGGCAACCGTTCGGGCATTGCATGTTTCTTGACTAGAAGAGGGGAGAAAATAGGTAAAGCGATGCACACTGAGCAAATGGAACAGAATCGGGAGGCTTGGCGGCGCTTGGCGGCGGCGCCAAGGAGACCGGTTGGGAGGCGCCACGACTGAAAACGGTTTCGGGGAGGAGAGGAAGCCGTGGAGGTGGCACGCGGTCGGAGCGCGCCGGCGAGTGGGCGGCGGCGGGCGCAGCGGCCGCCACGGCAATCATGGCGCGACGGTGGCGTGGTGGGGAAAAGGGTATTTGGCCGCGATGAGCAATAGGGAGTAGCGAAGAACTCACCCCGGGTTGACGCGCGAGGAGTGCCGAGTGGGCCGGCGGGGACTAGGGACGGCGCGGGCACGCGCACGGCGTCGGCGAGCTAGAGCGGACCATGGTCCCATTCGGCGGTGGGGGTGGGTTCTCAACGCCACGGGGATGCTCCACTGCGGTGGAATCGGCCGAAGTCCCACTGGTTAGCTGGAATTGCGCACGGGCACGGCGGTGGCCGATTGTTCACGGGCGAAGGGGATAAGACATTGGGAAGGAAGAGGGGAAACCGGGGAGCAATGGGATTGCGCACGGAACGAGAGAGGGCCAAGGCCACTTTAACCGCAGAGGCGGGAGAGGCCGGCAGAGGACTGGGCAGCGGCGGAGGACTGCCGGTCCTTGCCCGGCACGGGGCTCGGCGCGTGCAGCAGGGAGGTGGTGATGTGATTAGACGAGCACGCGGTAATGATTTCGAGGGAGCGTGAGGCGAAGTCAGAGAAGAAGCAGAGCACAGGATGAAGGTGGTGACGCGGAGGATTCACGGCCATAGAAGGGAGGAGGAGGAAGGGAAAAGAAAGGAGGTGCGTGCGCCCAGGGGAGGAAAAAGGAGGAGGAAAGCCTGGGCCTGGTGACAGTGAAAGGACAGGGGTAAAGGAAAAGAAGGAGAGAGGAATAGGAGTAGGGCCCACATGTAATAGAGAGGTATTTTGGAAAAGAATGAGAGACAATGAGGAGCTTTAGCAGTTTTTGAAATTTAAATCTTGAATTTGAATTTCTAAGTTTTGCTCAATTATCTTGATACTGAAATTTAATAGCTTTCTATTTTAGATTTTTCTTAATTTTTGCTATACATTGTATGTATAAATTTTGAATGTCCAAGCTTGGGTTTTTGTATGCTAATTAAGTTAAATTAAAAGAAGGAATGTTTGTTTTTAGTTTCATTTTATTGTCTCGTATTAAAAGTCAAGATTTTGGTATTTTAAATTTCTATTTTTATTATGTACATGATCTTATTTTATTTGAAATTATCCTTATTTATTAACTGCATGCCACCCAAAACTCAAAATATTTAAATCTTCAAAAGAAATTTTGAACACCAAGAAATAAAATAAATAAATAAAAAGTTTTAAAAGAAATTTCTTAAATTTGGAATATCGAATTTTGGGATGTTACAAACCTACCCCTTAAATGAATCTCGACCCGAGATTCCGATGGAGTAGAAAGAAGCGTGTGGGGTTATATTGGTTAGCAATGGGTTTCGGGTGTTGCTCGACGATAGCTCTTTATCTCCACAGAGAGGTGGGAATCGCACAATAGGGGTTAGCACTTGAGAAGTCAAAAGGGAGAGAGATACCTTGTTCTCTGGACAAGTCGAGACTTCCAAATACTTGCTCTGTGACATTGTTGTCTTCACGTAGAATGGAGTAGTTGTATCGTCTATTGGACATACGGTTGTACAATTTCATATTGATAGGTGGGTAGAAATGGTCCGCCCTAGGGTAGAGGGCCTTAGGAGTGCAGAGGTGATTATGGATATACCTATATGGTGGTCTTTCGTGCTTGTCATGGTAAGTCTCCTGGTCTTGCAAGTTTTCTTGTACTGGTTCGATTTGTCCTGAGTCCAGATTGTCGCAACTCCAAGTATACATCGCATAGTTCTTCGACATTTCTACCTCATAGTGCTACCCCCCTTAAAATGGGTATCACTAGTCATTATTCATCTCTTCTAACCTGTATGATGGGTCCTCTTGGTAAGTAAGGGGAAAATGTTAGCGCAGGCGGCGCCTCGGGTCTTGGTCTTGGTGCCACTGAATCTCTTAGTTGGAGAGCGCGAAGGCTCCACTTGTCCTTGTTTGTCTTGGCTTGGCTATCTATCACTTTGCTTGGGTCGATCCGACTGGGTTCGTAGCAAATGGGGACGAGAGGAAATAGCAGGAGGTAAGGATAGAATCGCGAGGATACGGAAATCTAAACCCATTACAATCAGAAAAGAGTATACCCTGGAAACTGGGTGGCACATGAATCTCATAAGTTTTTAAAACACTCTTTTCCTGTGACCACGAAATGTAACGCCCGAGGGCAAGAAGGCAGTGCACAGGGCCAGCTAGAATCTTGCAACAATACATCGTCTACTCGGGGAGCACACATGAGAGAGCGCATGGTCCATTCATACAGTCTATTTAAAACAAGACCACCTTATCTTTCTGACCATCTTCAACGTTCCTAACCTTAATTCCTTAGAGAAAAGGTACGAGAAGAGGATCAAAATTTTCCTTTAAATTAATAGACAGAGGAGGAGGTATTTGGGGTAATTTGGTTGGGATTAGCGCTCACTATTGGGTTATTGTTTTGAATTCAGGGTGAGAGCTCTAGAAGTAAAAATGGCTAAGGCAGCATTTGGATGAGGGGGAATCATCTAAGAGAGATAAGAATGAGCAGTATAATTTATATTTTTGGAAATAGTATTTTAAAGAAAATATTTCTAGTCATGAAACTAACGGCCAGGCTAACTAGGTCACGACCTGCAGTCGATATGCTCTGATACCATCCCCGCTGGACCAGATTTTACAATTGAATCATCGTGTTTAGCCGCACTATTCCTGGATCGTAGATAGTGCTCACAGCTACAGTAATGAGTATCAAAATACATATCATGCGGAAGCGTAAATGTAATAGTAGACTTACTTCATGGGCCGATTAGGCGAAATCAATAAATTGCAGCGAAAGAACGAGCACACATGTGGGACCTTCAGACATGCCCACAAAGTACCAACCGGAGGTACGCGACCTAGCCCTTGACATCTTCATCTTCTCTACCAGCAGCACAATCTTGTTGCCGAGGCGAGGTGATCTACTTCGATTCTGAATTTTATCGCAAAGCGAGTGTGAGCACTCCAACCCGTGCTCACGAGCCAATACAGAATGCAAATATATAGTATGCATGGTTTAACCAAGGAGAGGCTCGGGTTATTTTATTTGCCAAAATCGCTTTTAGTAGCATCATTACTATTATTTAATCAATGTGTTACTATTGCTACCTAACTCCATACCACAATAGCCAAAATTGACTCAATCCATCGAAAATGCACTTTCTTTATTGATCTTGTCTAAAACTCCAAACAAAGAAATGTCATCATTTATTTAACCACCAATCTTACTTTGTGTCTTGATTTACTAATAAATCAATCTGTCATTACTATTCCTCCGCTCCTCACCTCTGAATTCTAATGATTCTCTAACATAATCACTTTCAACTCCACCGATATCATTCGTATTCAATCCTTTTCGTCATTGATTCAAAACCATAATCCAACAATCAATTTCATTTTCCATTACCTATCACTAGCTAATCCACAAATATACCTCCACCGAAAATTCAATTTACCAAGATTATAATACACTAATTGTTATGAATCCTCCAATCTTCTCAGAAATTCAATTCATCCCTCTAGTAATTGATCAACTCCTTTTAATTCCCTATATTGTCAACATCTTCCAAGAATTAATAAACCTCAGTAGTGTAGTAATCCAGCAATTTACCTTTGCACTCCCTAATTCTCCAAAATCGATTCACCATTGTATATCCCCAAGATTATCATTGATCAATTCTACGATCCACTAATATCCTCCCACCAAGTAAATCACTAATCAGGAACTATAATCCAATACTTGTATTACTCCTCCAAATTACCAAAATTCAATTGACTCATCCAAGAATCGATCTATTAATTCCAATATTGTCATCTCCCAAGAATTTACTTATCATTGTCGTAATCCAATATTTATATGTGCAATCCCCAAATCTCCAAAAATCATTTAAATCATCTATCTAGCCTATCTGTTCAAATTGAACTCCACCAATTCATTTCTCCCTAACCCATACTATCATTTCCTATTCATGATCGACTGAATCCACCAATACCTTTATGTGTTCACTACAACCATCTATTCCTTTACTCACACCCGCTTATTCTTTCCATAGTTTATTTTGTAGGAATAGAAATGCCACTATTTGAAATACAATACATAAAATTTCCGAGATCTAGCACTTTGGAACAAAACATAATGTTCAAGGAATATTAACATGAATTTCCATACATATGGCATCACACCATATGCCTAATATCATCATAATTTTCCCATGCATATGGCATCACACCATTTGACATCTTTCAAAGTTATAGCCGCTTAACTTACCACCGGGATGACACCGGGACAATTCCAAATCGCAGTCCTTCGCCCTTCACTTTTCCCAATCCCATCCATAAAGCATTTTGAAATAGAACTATATCTGGTTAAGTTCCTATGTCCGCCTTGACCGTGGGCACGGCTATTCGAATAGTTTTGACTCTGCAGAGTTGGTACACTTTACCCACAAGAGACGGTTTACCCGTTGCCCACACGATTCCTTAGCCGTGCGGTTGAGCAAACCATCACAAGAACTGCTCAAAGTACCTCGCCCCTTCCATCATCTCATCTCATGGGAACCGCCACTTGCGGTGGGTCCCATAAGTGTGCGGATGTCCCCTTCCGAACGCCCAGCACTGGATACTTCACCTTGCTAGCACGCCACAGCGGGACTTCACCTCCGCGGTGTCCCATTCAAGCCGTCACACGCATGTACCGCTTGCACTACTTCACTCTCCCACTCATGATGATGACTTTCGTGGTCCAGTAAATTTACTAAGCCAAGTTGTATTTTACAGACTTGTGGTTGTACTTGTTTTACAGAGGTCATGACAAGATTCAGTCCTTAGTGGTATCTCGCGGATTTACCACTACTCACTTTGTGCTTCCACCGCACCACATACACACACACACACTCGAACCATCCGCCTGGATATTTAAGCAAGTTGGGGTTTTGGAAGTATAAAATAATCATGTACAACATATACCAGTCATTCCCACCATGATCGCCCAACCAATTTTTCTCGAGATTGTGTGATGCTTGGCGCTCGCGCCCATGAGTATCTAAGCAATACTAAGCATGGCATATAATTACGGACTTATTTTGAAAGGTTACTATTATAATTTTTTTTGCTAGGCGACAATGTTCGCAAATTCAAATGTTCCAAAGGATGGATAATATTAATCAAGGTACACAATGGAATATAACTAGAATCTTAAATTCAGCATGTATTTGCATATAAAATAGCAGCATGCAATTTGATAATTTAAACAAAAATAATTTGCAGAAAATGTAGGTTCAACATGATCAAAGTATTGACTCGCCTGGGCGGTTTACATGCGTCTTAAGCTCACACAATGCTTTATCTTGATCTTTTGGTCTCTACCTTCACTTTGCTTGATCTCGCTGATCCGTTGAATCTTCACGACTTCCAATTTCTAATTACGCTACGGACGACTGAATCCAAATAAAACCAAATAACTCAAAAGATCCAAATAAATCCGAGCAAACTCAATTTAGATTTATTATAGGTTAATGGGTGATTCGGGTGATTTGAGGCAAGGTTGGTAATAGCATACGATAACTTGATCTTTTTATTAATAATATCTTTTTATTAATTTGTTATTTATCAAGAAAGTTCCATGAGCTAGGTTAAACCTATGTACTGGGGCGTTTTGTCGAGCGTTAATATTTAGAGCATAGACTATATACGCGATGTTTACAAATCCTAGCTTACCGTGTTAACTTTTAGAGCCTAGGTTCTTAACAGTGTATGATGTGATATTTTATGTGTCCACAGTTATCACTTAATTTAGTTTGTGTTACGCTTCAATTGTATGGGCCCTAGCTTGTTATTCCATGCTAAATATTATTGTTCATTAAACTTAGTACTAAGGTTTTTAACTAATGGCACCGTTATTATTTTATGTACGCTTTAGTTATTATTCGGCGTAGCTTTATTTAATCCAACTTATTTCCCTAGACAAAGTTTATCATATAGGGTCTTATGTTGGTATTGCTATTGAACCTACCTCCGAGATGTATTTAGCAACGAGGTATCAATGGCGGGCATATTTTACTATCTCATTGATGCTTAATGGAAAACTTTAGCATATTCTTATTTGCTACTCACCTACAACTAGTGGTCACAATTTTATGTGTTTCTTTGAGTTGTTTATCGGTGAGGTCGATTCATTATCCGATGGTCTAGAGCTACAGTATTTTAGTATCTATACACTAACAGGACCTTTCATTTGAAAATACTCGAGGATCAATCTGTCATTGTTGTTCTCTCCTTGGAATTAGTATCGTGCATGTATTAATTAAACTTCTATTCGCATAGGACCGAAGTGACTATGCTCACACTTTTATTCCACTAAATTTGCCGTTGAGATTTATTTAATGGTGGTACGACATATACTAGTGTATATGTTGTAACTATAATTAAGGGTAATATTTAATGATGTAGACTTTTAACCCTAGTTATTTGTATTAATGCCTTAACTAACTTAGTAGATGTTGAATATACCGTGAAGGCTCAATTGGTTATACATGATAATTAATTCACTGTAAACCTTGAGTAATCTTATTTTCATCCTATTCAATTTCTATTAGCTTTCATGTATTGATCCTCTAATTCTTCCTCCTCACTTGATTATTGAAATTTATATAATCCTATGTTTTGATACATTCCTACATCTTGCTTGAACCTTATTCATTTACATTAGTTGTTTGGAATTATTTCCTTAATTGATCCCTAGTTGAAATGGCAAAAGAAAAGAAAACAAAAATGTGGCTAAATATGGCCGAAGGAGACTCGAACTCGATACCTTATGTCTAACTAACGGCGCTGGCAACCGTTCGGGCATTGCATGTTTCTTGACTAGAAGAGGAGAAAATAGGTAAAGCGATGCACACCGAGCAAAATGGACAGAATCGGGAGGCTTGGGCGGCGCTGGCGACGGCGTCGCCAAGGAGACTGGTTGGGGAGGCGCCGGCGACCAAAAACGGTTTCGGGGGAGAGGAAGCCCAGGAGGTGGCACGCGGTCGGAGCGGCGCGGCGAGTGGGCGGCGGCGGCAGCGCGGCCGGCCACGGCAATCATGGCGCGACGGTGGCGTGGTGGGGAAAAGGGTATTTGGCCAGCGCATGAGCAATAGGGAGTAGCGAAGAACTCACCCGGGGTTGACGGCGCGAGGAGTGCCGAGTGGGGCGGCGGGGACCAGGGGCGCGCGCGCACGCGCACGCGGCGTCGGCGAGCTAGAGCGACCATGGTCCCATTCGGCGGTGGGGTGGGTTCTCAACGCCACGGGATGCTCCATCGCGGTGGAATCGGCCAAGTCCCACCGTTAGCTGGAATTGCGCACGCACGCGGTGGCCGATTGTTCACGCGAAGGGGATAAGACATTGGGAAGGAAGAGGGAAACCGGGAGCAATGGGATTGCGCACGAACGAGAGAGGCCAAGGCCACTTTTAACCGCAGAGGCGGGAGAGGTCTTGGCAGAGGACTGGCGGCAAGTGAGGATCGCTGGTCCTGCCCGCACACGGCTCGGCGCGCGTGCAGTGAGGTGGTGATGTGATTAGACGAGCACGCGTAATGATTTCGAGGAGCGTGAGGCGAAGTCGAGAAGAAGCGAGCACAGGATGAAGGTGGTGACGCGGAGGATTCACGGCCATAGAAGGGAGGAGGAGGAAGGGAAAAGAAAGGAGGTGCGTGCGCCTGTGGGAGGAAAAAGGAGGAGGAAAGCCCTGGCCTCGTGACAGTGAAAGGACAGGTAAAGGAAAAGAAGGAGAGAGGAATAGGAGTAGGGCCCACATGTAATAGAGAGGTATTTTGGAAAAGAATGAGAGACAATGAGGAGCTTTAGCAGCTTTTGAAATTTAAATCTTGAATTTGAATTTCTAAGTTTTGGCTCAATTATCTTGATACTGAAATTTAATAGCTTTCTATTTTAGATTTTTCTTAATTTTGCTATACATTGTATGTATAAATTTTGAATGTCCAAGCTTGGGTTTTGTATGCTAATTAAGTTAAATTAAAAGAAGGAATGTTTGTTTTTAGTTTCATTTTATTGTCTCGTATTAAAAGTCAAGATTTTGGTATTTTAAATTTCTATTTTTATTATGTACATGATCTTATTTTATTTGAAATTATCCTTATTTATTAACCTGCATGCCACCCAAAACTCAAAATATTTAAATCTTCAAAAGAAATTTTGAACACCAAGAAATAAAATAAATAAATAAAAAGTTTTAAAAGAAATTTCTTAAATTTGGAATATCGAATTTTTGGGATGTTACAACGGTCCCATCCTTAAAAACAAGGATGGAGCCATTCTATCCCTACTGGCTCCAAACCAAACACACGCTAATTTCTCAAGCCAGGTGTGGACGTAGAGCAGACCTCAAATTACCCCCAGTAGGTACGTCTTGGTTCAATGCATCTTCGTATATGGATGTATCATGCATGGTCCACACCCCACAGCCGTATCTGTTGCTTTCTGTAGTGTCCTGAATCTTCTGCATCGTCGTCTTATTTTAGATTACAATATGTTGAGGATTCGTCGTTGGCGACTAGTCCGATTGATTCATCTGCTTAATGCGAAATGAGATCAATTACAGAAAACAAAATAATAGATTGAAAACATAGAGAGGTTGAGAGAACTCATGGTCTTTCTTTATTGCTTTTCTAATTGCATGTGTACAAAATCTGCCGGTACAGCTCCCTATTTATAGTCTACCGATAAGGTGCCCACCATGAGCCAAGGCTTCCGGCTTAGGCCCAGGTTTCCTAACACTCCCCCTTGGGCACTCACCCGACACATTCATGCCTCGTCAAGACTCTATAAAAACTCAGTGGAAAAAATTTGGAGAAAGTGTACATGATACATGTTATGTTGCGATGCACGAATTGCCTCATTAAAAATCTTGGTCGAGAAACTTCAGGAAAACTCGTCAAAGGAAAACGAGTACAATTCACCCAATTACATTCAGTCTTCAGGACTTATTATTTTGGGTACTTGATCTTTATGATTAAGATTTAATAACGGGCTTAAGAGAATTCTTCATCTGAATTTTGCACTTATCTAAGTCTCATCATTCCAATTCCTCGTACGCACCTTTCAAAGCTAGATGCAGGGAGTGACTTAGTGAATAAATCTGCTATATTTTCACATGACTTAGTATGCAGTACTTTATCTCATCCATCTTTTGCAATTCACAAGCATAGAAGAACTTGGGGTTGATATACTTTGTGAGATGACTCTTCACATAGCTCGTCTGCACTTGTGCAATGCAAGCTGCATTATCTTCATAGATAATTGTGGGGGTTTGCACAATATTCATCCCACATGACTGCTGGATGTGGTGAATCATTCGTCGGAGCCAAGCGCATTCTCGTGCGGCTTCATATAGTGCTATAATTTCTAAGTGGTTTGTCGAAGTCGTTATAAGACTTTGCTTAGATGATTTCCAGGAAATTGTAATTCCGCCACACATGAATACATAGCATGTTTATGACCTTGCAGTATGCGGGTCTGATACGTACCTAGCATCTGCATAGCCAATTAAGTTCAAATCTTGGTTCTTTCTATAGAACAATCCAAGGCCCTTACTTCCTTGAAGGTATCGAAAGATGTCCTTTATTCCCTGCCAATACCTTTTGGTAGGTTCTGCACTATACCTTGCTAACAGGTTCACGGCAAATGCAATGTCCGGTCTACTGCAATTTGCTAAATACATAAGTGCTCCTACTGCACTCAAGTATGAGAATTTCGGTCCCAGGACTTCCTCCCCCTCTTCCCTAGGTCAGAAGTATCTTTTTCTTGCTATAAAGACCTCCCGATCATCAGTACTTTTGATGGATATGCCTTCTCAAAGCCAAACCTTTCTAACACCTTCTGGGTGTAGGCCGACTGATGTACTAATATTCCTTCAGGGACATGCTCGAGCTGCAGGCCTAAGCAGAATTTGGTCTTGCCCAATCTTTCATTTCAAATTCTGGCTCCAGGTAGGAGCTTGCTTCTTTTATGTCTTCCACTGTCCCGATAATATTGAGATCATCTACAGGCCCAAACACCTCTCTTTTATTCAGAGATAGTAATTCAATTTCTATTGCCTTCTTCCAATCTTCCCAATCCGATCTTTTCTTACATTCAGTGAGCGATGCAGGATCAGGATCAAGATCGATGATTGTGGTAATTTTTTCTTTGCGAAGTATATATCAATATTGGCTGTTGTCCTATTCATGGACTCTCCTGTGTGCACATAATTTATAACTATTTCTTTTGGAGCGATTGCTTCTTTTGGAGCTTCTCCTTGCACATCGCTTCTTTCAATTGCGGTAGCAAGTCTCTTTAGTTTTTCAGCTCCAATGTGTACACACACATCCATGCCGATTTCTTCTTCCATGGGGATATTCAGATCCGGTATGCTCTTTTCTGAAGGTGTCATACTTGTACCAGGTCTCAACTGGCTCTTCTTCTCATTTTGGGGGACTTCAGTGATCGGCTGTAATAAGTCCTTCTTATCCTTCTTCGCTGGGCGTCCCTGGTTACTTGGGATTCGAGGAGCTGAAGTTCTCGTCCTTTTATTCTGAGGCCTTTGAACGAGATTAGGAATACCTTCTGTTTTCTTTGATATTTCAACCCTCTCCGGTGCATTGCATACGGGCACATGCGACTTAGTCACGCTCTTCAAATCACTAAAGTGATCAGGCAACTGGTTTGCTAACGCTTGCAAGTCAATGATCTTCTGAACTTCTTTATCTGCTTCACTGGTGTGTGGGTCATGTGCATGGATTCCTGTGGTTTGCCATGTAATTTTCTGACATTTTTCATCAAGCGGTTGATTTCCTCCCCCTAACATTGAGAAATTTATCCTCATCAAAAATGCAATCAGTGAAGCGGGCGGTATGCAAATCTCCTGTCATGGGTTCTAAATACCTGATTATGGATGCAGTTTCATAACCAACATATATCCCAATCTTACGAAGAGGGCCCATTACAGTATGCTGTGGAGGAGATATAGGTACATAAGCCTTGCATCCAACTCCTGAGATGAGAGATTTTCAGTGGTGACCCTTGCGCTAGTTACATAGGTGAATGGATGTTGTAGGCCGATGGTCTAAAGTTGATGAGATTCGCTGCATATAGGATTATCTGTCCCCAACATGTAGCTGGCAAATTACAATTCTGCAAAAGGGGTCAGGCAATAAATTTGATTCTCTTGATTAATGCCTCTGCCAAACCATTCTAGGTATGGACATACGGTACCGAATGCTCAACTGCAATCCCCATCGCCATGCAATAATCATCAAATACCTTTGAAGTAAATTCTCCGGTGTTGTCCATTCTGATGGACTTTATATGATGATCAGGGAAGATATTTCTGATGTGAATGATCTGCGAGGTCAACTTTACGAAAGCATGGTTTCTTGTGGACAATAAACCCACATACAATCATTTCGAGGAAGCAACAATGAGCACTGTGAAATACTTAAATGGCCCTGAAAGAGGCTGAATGAGACCACAAATATCTCCCTGGATGCATTCCAGGAATGCAGGGACTCCATCCTTCACTTTCAGAATGGAGAGTCTAGTAATTTTCATGATTCGGGAAATTTGTTACATTAATAGTATGCCCGTGGGAATTGTTGATTATATTTCTCATCATTCTAAGACCTGGGTGGCCTAATCTGTCATGCCAGAGACAGAAGAGTTCATAGCTTCTAAATACTGTTTTCAGGATAGTGTAGATTGCAGGTGCCTTGATGTTAGTATAATATAGCCCAGTTTCTAGTGAAGTAAGTTTTTCTAATACCCTTTGTCCATTCTCTTCGCACTTCGTAATGAGCAAGTATTCTTTACCGTACTCTTCTTCAATCTCAACGTGGAAACCATTGGCGCGAAGATCCTTAAAACTTAGGAAAGTTCTAATCGATTCTGGGTACAATAAGGCTTCTTCAATGACTAAAGTTGTGCCCATTGGGAGTATAATTGTGGCTCTTCCTGAACCAATTATACATGCATCGCTTCCGACGATTGTCATAAGGCTGCCAGCATTCTTACGAATCGACTGGAAATACTATGTCTCTCTTCAAATGGTATTCATTGTGCCGTTGTCGGCTAAGCACACTTTCTCCATAGGGCGCCACACGTATTCTAATATAAGGTATTTTATTAACATGTATTAGAAGGCAATCAACACATAAATAAAATACTTCAAAATCAGAACATATCATAAAATTATAAACTGAATAAATGAATGAATTATTCAAAATCATCCAACCATCACGAGAAAAATAAATGCTAAAGTATCATCCATGCAAGTTTTAACTTGTCCTTTTCACATAAAATAAATGACAATTAAAGTCTAATGCATTCTATGCATTGGACTGAATCTACTAGAAAATCAGAGACTTCTTCGACTATTTTCTCGGGAGTGATATGCTCTTCGAGAGAAATCATGGCGGTGGCTGCCTCCAGGTCGAAAGGGGTGCTGCTGCCGGGATGGTCTCAACCTCCATCAACGCGGGCAGCTGTTCAGAACTCTTCCCCTCAACTGATGCAAAGTGGGCTTCAGGCTATCCTTTGCCATCCTTCTTCTTCTTCTGGGCTTGGAAGGCATTAATGACATGTTGCGGCTCTTTACAGATCCGTGACCAATGCCTCTACTTGCCACACTTGTAGTAACCTTGGTCCTGCTGGCCATAGGTCTTGCCACTCCGCTTTGCCTCACTTGTCTTTTTCTCACTCGGAGCATCTGACTTACCTTTCTGGGCTGCGGCCTTACCCTTCCTCCCCCTTCTCTTCATCAAGGGCTTTCGCACCTTGTAGCTCCCGACGTTGGCCTCACGGCCAGCGGAGCTCCCTGGTGGCTGAGTGACGCAATTCTTGTAGAGAAGTTCGTCCTGAGCCTCCGCAACCTGCATCATATCAATCAATTCAGCATACTCTTTGTAGCCATCTTGACGATAGTTACGTGCAGATTGTACTACATTGGGGTGGAAGGTGGACAGGGTCTCCTCAATCTTCTGCTCGTTTGTGATCTGCTTGCCACAGAATTGAAGATTGGTACAAATCCTGTGCAAGGCAGAATTGTACTCCCTGACCGTTTTGAAGTCGGCAAACCTCAGTCTGATCCACTCTTGCTCTGCTTGAGGAAGAATGGTGTACTTTAGCCTCTCAAACCGCTTCTTGAGTGTGGTCCAGATTGCTAACGTGCCCTTCTCTGCCATGTACTCATTCTTGAGAGAACTGGCATCACGAACCGGGAGTTCGAGGAGCTGGACCAGCATGGTCAAAACTATCTGACGTGGGCTTTCGATGTTAAGATAGTTCCTCGGGGTGGGTTGGGCGTCATGCGGTCCGCCAATCCCAATAGCTGAGCGGTGCTTCTTAGCTCCAAGCACTATCTTAACATCGAAAGCCCATGTCAGATAGTTTTGGCCATGCTGATCCAGCTCCTCGAACTCCCGGTTCGTGATGCCAGTCATCTACATGTGTATGGAAGGAATAAATAAGTTTACTACTGGTAAACATGCACGGAATAATTTACTACGGGTAAATAAAAGGTACAAAAGATTCTCGTAATGTTCCATAATTTTCTATGTAGTTTCTATAATTTTTACTACTAATTTCAGTGATTAAAGGCAATTTTAAACAATTACGATTAACCAAAACAGTAAATAAATACAGAAAATATAGAAAATAATAATGGCAAAAATAAGCATGCTTCAAATGCTAAAAATAATTCAAAATTCGGATTCCCGAGGCTCTTTTATGCTAGAATGTGAATTTTCAGTGAATTCTGCAATTTCCAAGGGTCTGTACGTAATTTACAGTTCAGAGAAAAATTTCACATAATTTTCTGATTTTCTGAGGGGTTTTCTGTAAAATTCAGGACCCGATCGTAAATTTGAGGACCTATTCGTAATTTTCAGAATTACAAGGACCTTTCTGCAAAATTTGGGACCCATATGTAAAATCCGAGGGCTGATCGGTAATTATCATAATTTTCGGGGGCTTTCCGAAAAAATGCCAACACCTCTGCACGGGTGGCACTTTCGACCCGTTTTATTCCCGGCCCACTTGGCCCATCACAGCCAGATCAAATGGGGCAAGGGGTAGGGTTTCCGTATCCCATCCCATTAGCAGCGGCCTAACCGACTCGGGCGCCTGTGGCGGAGTGGCTAGGCCGAGCAGCGTGGCTGGCGGGTACTCAGGCATAGAGAAACCGAGCGGGTGGTCGTGCGGCAGTGTGGTTGGCTCCGGTCTTCGAGTCGGCGCGTGCAGCGCCTCGTGCAGAGCGGTAGCCCATGCGGGTCGGCGGCGTCTCTACCGAGCGGTGGCGGCGGCTCGGCGCGAACCACGAGCTGCGGCGGCCGGAAACCGAAGAGGCATGCTTCAGGCGTCGCGGTCGATCGCTCGGGCGGTGCGGACGTCGCGGCGACCAAGCGGCGCGGCGTGTGGCGGCGGCGAGGTGAGGCAGCCGCACGGAGCCGAGGCGCCGACGGTGAGGCGGGCGCGAGGCGGCTCTGGCGGTGTCGCGGCTGCGCCATGCGTGGCGCCGCACGGCGAGAAGGCGAGGCCGCACGGTTGACGCGCGGCGGCGCTATGCGCGGCGCGTGCATGGGTAGAGAAGCCGAGGCCGATGCGGTTCGCGCGCGCGGCGCCATGCGGAGCGGCACCGGGTGCAAGCCGGCGATCGACGGCTGACCGGCGTTGGGTCGACGGTAGACTGACGACCAGCGCCAGGCCAGCGACCGGTGGCGGCGTCGCGCGTTGCGGCCATACGTGCAAATTTTTCTTTTTTTCAATCCACAGTGCAATCAACATTTACTCTGTATGCAATCTACCGATCAACATTGTGCCGGCGACTTCAAGTCTGCTTGCGGTAGATTAGAGCGGATTTGCACTGTAGAAAATTAATCTAGAACGCAAAAACTGTGAATTTAGAGCGATCTAGATAATTCAATCAATTAGAGCTTCGATGATTACCTTCGATTCACCAGAGCGAACTCGTGCTGATAACGTATTGAGGAACCGTCGCTAGCAACTTATCTGATCGATTCCTCTGCTTAATGCGAAATGATATCAATCACAGAAGACAAAATAACAGATTGACAATACAGAGAGGTAGAGAGAACTCCTGATCTTTTTTTATTGCTTTTCTGATTGCATGTGTATAAAATTTGTCCGTACGGCTTCCTGTTTATAGTCTACCGATGAGGTGCCTATCATGGGCCAAGGCTTCTAGCCCTGGCCCAGGTTTCCTAACACAATCTTCCAGGTTTTTTTAAAGACCAAAAGAAAATACTTTCCGGATAATTCATCAGATAGATCTGCTCATTCCGGATTGAAAATCTTGGAGAACCGCCAGCTAACATCGTAGCAAAGACAAAACATACGCAAGGTGCAGCGCATGTGTGGAAAGCACAAGCTTCTTGTTTTATCGGTTAGAGTAGTAGAAGCCAAACAATTTTATTGCATGAATATCCATCAAATTCTTTTGCCTATCTATTATATATTAAAAGCTTATGACAGGTTCTAAATGATAGGTCTTTTAAGACTACTAAGAAATAAAATAAAAATTCTCACAAAAAGTGAAACATATGGTCCTTAATATGATTGATCCTAACTAAGTTGAACTATGACAACCATCGAATGTTATATTATTATTTAAAGAAAAATACCAAATCATCTATCTAGCATATTTGAGTTATAACGATTTAGATTAAAAGAAAAAAGTTAATGCTAAGTACAATAAAAAATAACAGAAATTCGGAATAGAAATAAAAGAAAATTAATCATTTGATTTTCGTAGGAAGTCCAAATTAAAATTAAATTTAGAATAAAAATTTGATAAAAATTAGCAGTTGAATTTATATAAAGCTCATGATGTATAGGGCCTTTAGAGTTGCTAAGAAAAAAAAAGAGAAATAGGCTAGAAATTTTCACAAAAAGCAAAACATTCGATGCTTAATCTGATGGAACATAATTAAGTTAAACTATAGAAGCCATTTGATGTTATTATTTAAAGAAAAACATCCAACCATCCATCCAGTGGATTTGAATTATAACGATTTATATTAAAAGAAATAATCAATACCAAGTACAATAAAAAACAACAATTAGAATAAAAAAAATAAAGGGAAATTGTCCATTTGATTTTCATATGAACACTAAACTAAAACCCGTACGTAGCCGAAATTTAGAAGAAAAATTAGATAAAATTACCTGTTGAATTTGCTTACAAAGTCTAACCAAAAACTAAGATTCAAAATTAAATAAAAAATAACAATCAAAACTAACAGAAATTCGTAATGAAAATAAAAGGGAATTAGCAATGCGATTTTCATACGAGCTCCAAATTAAAATACATACATAACTAAAATTCATAATAAAAATTAGTAGTTGGATTTTATATGAATTCTAATCTAAGACTAAAATTCAAAATTAAATAAAATCTAACAACAAAAAAATTTGGAATGAAAAATAAAAGAAAATTAGCAATTTGATTTTTCATATAAACTCTAAATTAACACCCCTACATAGCTGAACTTCTGAATAAAAATTAGTAATTGGATTTGTATACAAATTCTAATCTAAATCTAAAATTTGAAATTAAATGCAAATAAAATTTAGATTAAAATAATGGGTATACTTCAAGTACAATAAAAAATAACATAAATTCTAAATAAAAATTATTAGTTGGATTTATGTATCAATTTCAATCAAAAATGAAAAACAAAGTATATAAGAAGTGCAATCCAAAAAAATATGCAAATTCAGTATAAAAATCAAAGGAAATTAGCTAGTGTTTTTTAGTTCCACATTGAGGGAAAAAAGAAAATATGATTTTATTCATGTTAAAATTCTAGAAATATGCTAATTTGAAAAAAAATAAAGTAAAAATTGTGATTTGTATTATATAATAAAAGTCAATGACATGTGGTTTATGGTTGCTAAGATAAAAGAGAATACGCTAAAAATCCTCACAGAAAACATTCTGGCCATTTATTTGGTGGACCTCCATGAGATGGAGGGATTGAGAGAGTGATACATTGATGGATATTTACTCGGCTATATCGGTATAAGTTATGTGACGTGCATTATGAACTTGTAATATAGACAAGCATTACAACAATTAAAGAAAAAAATGATGATATAAATAGAAAATTTTGTGTTATGCTATATTTACTACTTTGCTATGCAAATATTTAGGGAACAAAGTTTTGGTCACATGTGACAAAAGTATCGGGAAATATAGTGGGTATCCTCTTTTATAATATATAATATTAAAATATCACAAAAGAGCTCTGTACTTACCTATTTTTTAAAATACAACATTATAGATGTATTGCTAAGTCATTTAAACATGTTTTAATAATAATATCTACGTATTTTAGATAAAATTAGAAAGGAATGGATCAACAATACTCTTCCAGGTCTAACGAGTAATCTACGAGAGGCATTTAGCCACAGGTGTTCCGGAAATTTTGTGCGAGACGACGACCACTAAACGGGCCTCAGCCTGTCAGCCGTGGGCAACACTTGCAGAATACATAAAATCAAATGAGAATCCAGCTGCGGTAGGATACCGAAGGCGTCATCCATTGCTGTCCCATACGTACGTATTGGAGATGAAGACCATGGTAAGCATGTGTTGGGAACTTGGGATGTAGGACACGTATTGGAGATGAAGACCGTGGTGAGCATGCGTTGGGATGTAGGACACGGCGAACGGGTGCTCGTTCTGGCTTATAAATGTGAGCTCATAGTTTATTTAATACTGTTTGAGTTTTTTTTTATTGAAACTGATGTTAATTTTTTAGTGTATTTAAACTTTAATATATATATATATATATATATATATATATATATATATATATATATATATATATATAGGACGAGTGTTTCATGCACCATGGTGCCTAGGCACCAATATATCATCACGAATAATAAAAAGTATATTTGAGATGTCAAACTCGAAAAATTCACCATGGTGCTATATGTAATTTTCCTATATATATATATATATATATATATATATATATATATATATATATATATATATATATATATATATATATATAAAAAGATAAAATTAAGAACAATGTAAACAATGGGGAATTTGGTGTGTGCGCGCGCCAGTCTCTAGTACATATTTTGTCAATTTTGGACTAAACTAGAGGATGCTTGTGTGAAAACGAGAAAAAACAGTAAATTCGAGACAAGAGCCAGCTGTTACTGTTGGTCATTGTCCAGAAACAAATATTTGCAGAATACCTGCTAGGGGGAAAACGAGAGCGAGGGAAAAATCTGACCAATATCTGTAGGTCATGTTAGCAAACCTGGACTCTATCCAGAGTCCTGATCTAATTGGGCACTCTACCGTAGACTATAAATAGGGACCTAGACCCCTCTTATTATGTACCCCGATGCAATCTAAAGCAATAAAGAAAGACCAGGAGTTCTCTCTACCTCTCTGTGTTCAATCTATTATTCTGTGATTCTGTGATTGATTCGTTCTTATTCTAAGCAGAGGAATCGCTCGGACTGGTCTCCAGCGTCGGTTCCTCAACACGTTATCAGCACGACTTGACTCCAGTGAATGAGGTAATCATCGAAGTACAGATTGAATTTTCTAGATCGCTTTTGAATCTATATTTTCTTTTCGCGTTCTAGATTGGAATTCTACGGTGCAAATCCGCCCTAATCTACCGCGAGCAGACTTGAAGTCGCCGGCACAATGCCGATCGGTAGATTGTGAAACGGGGTAGATGTTGATTGCACTGTAGATTAGAACGATGCAAATCCGCCCCACATCTACCGCGAGCAGATCTGAAATCGCCGGCACAATGTCGATCGGTAGATTGTGAAACGGGGTAGATGTTGATTGCATCGCAGATTGGAAACGAAAATTATTATGCATAGTTTTCTTTCTGTTTGGATCTTGCATAACCTCTGCATGAAAAGAAAAAAAAGGGAAAATCATACACATCGGCTCTGCACGGCCGTAGTGCACAGGGAGACCGCTGGCCTGCCACCGGTCGCCGGCTAGAAACCGGCGCCACCGCCTGAAGCGGCCATGGGCCGCCGGACGCTCGGGTTACCACCAGCGTTGCATGGCAGGAATCTCGGCCTCCGCTTGAAGCACCGCCACTGGCCGATGTCGCGCTCGAAGGGCCAGTTGCCGCCCCTGCATGGACGGCCGCCCCGCTTGGCCGCGCCACGTGGAGGCCCCGCACAGCCGCCACTACGCTCGAGGCACCGCCGCCGGCCCATAACCACCTCATGAAGCGTCGGCTCCGCCGGCCGCCTCGGCCTCCCAACCCGGTCGGACGCGAGCATGAAGAGCCAAACGAAGCCGCTCGGCCGCCGCGCCCTGCACGGCGCCCCCGCCGTCCTCGGCCTCCTCGCCCGGCCTGAAGCTGAAGTCGTCGAGCACACGCCCCGCTTGGCCGCTCACCGGTCCGGACTCGGCCCGAAGCCGCCTCACCTTCCTAGCCTCCGAGCTCCGCTGCACGAATTCGGTGCCACCGCTCGAGGCTTGCGCTCGGAAGCCGTCGCCCGCGCCCGCACGCGCGTGCTACCTAGAGCTCCCCGCCCGGTCTGGCCCCGTGCTCGAGGTCGCTGGCCTCAGCTCGGCTCCCGTGCCTGAGCACAACCTTGGGCCACGCGCGCACTTGAAGAGAAGCCCGCCTCCACGCTTGGCTGCCACGGACGGTGCTCCGCCCTCCCGCATGAATGCGCCGGCCCGCAGACCGCGCCGCCTCACCTCTCCATAAGCACGACCGCCGTGGCCCACGCCGCCGCGTTGACTCGCTGCGCCGGAGCCGCCCGGTCCCGCAGACCACTCCGACACCACGAGCCGGACACTTGGGCCGCCGCCAACGCGTGCCCCCGCACGGGCCACCACCCCGCCGTCTTTCGCGCCGGCCCCTCCGCCCAATGCGCCGCCCCACTGCTCTCACTCGAGCCACAGCCCAGGCTTCCGCCGCCGCCATGAAGAAAACCGGTAGGGGAAACCCTACCGGTCGGTGTATATGTGGGCGATGGGCCACAGGCCTTTTTGGGCCAATCGGCCGAAGGTGGGATGGGCCACTTGGGCCGGGAGAGGAGGAATAAGATCCGGATCGGGGAGGATGGCGAAATTCCGGAAAAGCCCCCGAAATCAAAATATTACCGAAAAGGCCCCTTAAATTTTAATTTAAGTCCTGAATTCTTGCGGAAAAGGCTTCGTCATTCAGAAAATTACGTATAAGCCCTCAAATTTACGAGCGGGTCCAGAATTTTCAGAAAACCCCTCTGTAAATCAGAAAATTGCGCGAACTTTTCCCTGAACTGGAAATTTGCGTAGAAACCCCCAGAAATTGCAGAATTTGCTGAAATTTTATATTTTAGCATAAAAGGGCCTCGGGAATCCGAATTTTGCATTATTTTTTTAGCATTTGAAGCTTATTTATTTATGCCATTATTATTCTCTGTATTTTCTGTGTTTATTTACTGTTTTGATTAATTGTAATTGTTTTAATTGCTTTTAATCACTGAAAATAGCAGTAAAATTTATAGAAAATGCATAGAAAAATTCTGAAACATTACGAGAACCTTTTGTACCATTTATTTACCATGATGAATTATTCGTGCATGTCTACCAAAGAGAGACTTATACACATTTAGATGACTAGCATCACGAACTGGAAGATTCGAGGAGATGGCCCAACATGGCCAAAACTATCTGATGTAGGCATCTGATGTCGAGATTGTGCTTGGAGCCAGGAAGCTCCGCGCGACTATTGGGATTGGCGGACTGAATGACGCCTAACCCACGCCTAAAGAGAATGATCAGGCACTTCATTTTCTCAGGCACCACTTTTGGCTCACTCTCAAGAATGAGTACATGGTAGAGAATAGTGCGCTAGCACTCTGGACCGCACCCAAGAAGCAGGTTTGAGAGGCTAAAGTACACCATTCTTACTCAAGCAGAGTAGGAGTGGATTAGACTAAGGATTGCCGACTTTAAGACGGTCAGGGAATACAATTCTGCCTTGCACAGGATTTGTACCCCAATACAGAAAATTGAGAAAAACCTTCCACCCCAATATAGCACAATCCGCACGCAACTATCGTCAAGATGGCTATGAGGAATACGCCGAATTGACTGATATGATGCAAGTTGCGGAGGCTAAGGACAAAGTTCTCCGTAAGAACTACGTCACTCAGCCACCTGGGAGCTCCGCTGGCCGTGAAGCCAACGCCGGGAGCTACAAGGTGCGAAAAGCTCTTAATGAGAGAAAGGGAAGGAAGGGTAAGGCGCGGCCGTAAAGGCGAATCAGATGCTCCACGAAAGAATAAGGCCAGCAAGCCAAAGCGGGATGGTCAAGGGCAGGATGAAGCCCACTCTGCATCGACTGAGGGGGAAAATTCTGAGTAGCTGCATACACCAATGGAAGTTGAAACCATCACGACAGCAGTAATCCCTCTCGACATAGAAGTAGTTAACGCCATGATTTCTCTTGAAGAGAATGTCAACCCCGAGAAAATAGCAGAAGAAGTCTAGTGCACTGAATGCATTTCGACTTTAATTGTCATTTATTTTGTGTGGAAGAATATGTTAGAATTTGCTTGGATGGTACTTAAGAATTGTTATTTTCTCGTGATGGTTGGATGATATTTGATGAATTCATTCATTTATTCGGTTTATGATGGCATGATATGTTCTGATATTGGTGTATTTTATCTATGTGTTGATTACCTTCTCATGCATATTAATAAAATACCATATATTAGAACGCTTGTAGCGCCCTATGAAGGAAGTGTGCTTAGCTAGTAGCGGCACAACGCATACCATCTTAAGAGAGATTATGTATTTTCAGTCGATTTGTAAGGGCACTGGCAGCCTTACGACAATTGCCAGAAGCGATGGATGTATAATTGGTTCAAGAAGAGCCATAATGGGCACAACTTTGGTTATTGAAGAAGCCTTATTGTACCCAGAATCGACTAGAACTCTCCTAAGTTTTAAGAATATCTGCGCAAACGGTTTCCACGTTGAGACTGAAGAAGAGTACGATAAGAAATACCTGCTCATTATGAAGCGCGAAGAGAATGGCAAAAGAATATTAGAAAAACTTCCTTCACTGGGCTATATTATACCAACATTAAAGCGCCTGCAGCGTACACTGTTCTGAAAACAGTGTTTAGAAGCTCTTAACTCTTCTGTCTCTGGCATGACAGATTAGGCCACCCAGGTCTTAGGATGATGAGAAACATAATAAATAACTCGCATGGGCATAATATTAATGTGAAGAATTTCCCGAATCATGAAGATTTTGTGTGCCCTGCATGTGCCATCAGGAAACTAATAACTAGACCCTCCACTCTGAAAGTGAAGGATGAAGTCCCTGCATTCCTGGAACGCATCCAGGGAGACATTTGCGGTCCCATTCAGCCCATCTTAGGGTCATTTAAGTATTTCATGGTGCTCATTGACGCTTCTTCGAAGTAGTCGTATGTGGGTTTGCTGTCCACAAAAAACCATGTCTTTGCACAAATTGATCTCGCATATCATTCGCATCAGAAATGTGTCCCCTGATTATCACATCAAGTCCATCAGAATGGACAACGCCGGAGAATTTACTTCAAAGGCATTTGATGATCATTGCATGGCAATGGGAATTGCGATTGAGCATTGATGCAGCATGTCCATACCGAGAATGGTGCGCAGAGACTTTAATTAAAAGAATTAAATTTATTGCCCGACCCCTTTTGTATAATGGAAATCTAGCAGCTACATGTTGGGGACACGCAGTCCTGCATGCAGCGAATCTCATCAACCTTAGACCTTCGGCCTACAACATCCATTCACCTATGCAACTAGCGCAATAGTCAGCACCGAAGTTTTCCCAACATTAGGGGGAGGAAATCAACCCCTTGATGAAGAATGTCGGGAAATTATCTGGCAAGCCTGGGGAATCCATGTAGATGACCCACGCACTAGAGAAGTCGAGAAGACATTACATGGCAAGCAACGGGAATTCATGCAGATGACCCGCGCATTAGTGAAGCAAATAGAGAAGTCCAAAAGACAATAGAAGTCCAGAAGACAAGAGAAGTCTAGAAGACAATAGATTTGCAAGCATTAGCAAATCAACTGTTTGATCACTTTAGTGATTTGAAGAGCGTGACTAAGTCGCATGTGCCTGCACGCACTGCACCGGAGAGGGTTGAAATACCAAAGAAAGCAGAAGGTATCCGTAATCTCGTCCAGAGGCCTCAGAAAAATAAAAAGAGGACGAGAACTCCGGCTCGAATCCTTAGTAACCGGGGGCTTTGGTGAAAAAGGATAAGAGGGATTTATCACAGCCGATCATTGAAGTCCCCCAGAATTAGAAGGGGAGCCAGTTGAGACCTGTCACAAGTATGACACCTTCAGAAAAGGGCATACCGGATCTGAATATCCCCATCGGCATGGATGTGTGCGCACACATCGGAGCCGGAAAAACTAAAGGGACTTGCCACCGCAATTGAAAGAAGCGATGTGCAAGGTAAAGCTCTAGCAGAAGCAATCGCTCCAGAAGAAGCAACTCATGAAGAAATAGCTATAAATTATGTGCACACGGGAGAGTCCCTAAATAGGACAACAGCTAATATCGATATCTACTTCACAAAGAAAATTGCACCATCATCGATCTTGATCCCGAGCCTGCATCGCTCGCTGAATGTAAGAAAAGATCAGATTGGGAAGATTGGAAGAAGGCAGTAGCAACTGAATTGCTATCTCTGAACAAAAGAGAGGTGTTTGGGCCCGTATGTCGCACGCCTCCCTACATACACCCCGTTGGGTACAAGTGGGTATTTGTTCGAAAGAGAAATGAAAGAAATGAAGTAGTGAGATACAAAGCAAGGCTGGTAGCCCAAGGTTTCACTCAACATCCTGGAGTTGATTATGAACAAACCTACTCCCCAGTCATGAGTGGAATTACCTTTAGATACTTGATCTCAATGGCAGTGAACTTGAACTTGGAAATGAAATTGATGGATGTTGTGACTGCATACCTTTACGGTAACTTGGATTCGGAGATTTATATGAAAGTCCCTGAAGGAATCCTCTCTCCAACCAAGACAGAGCAAATAGAAATCATGCAGTGTGAGACTCGAGAAAGTCACTGTATGGACTGAAACAATCTGGAAGAATGTGGTATAATCGCTTGAGCGACTTTCTCTGTAAGAAAGGCTACACGAACAATGAAGATTGTCCTTGTATATTTATACGGCGATCCTAGAATGGATTCTATATAATCTCTGTGTATGTAGATGATCTGAATATCATCGGGACAGTCGAAGACATAAAAGAAGCAAGCTCCTACTTGGTGTCAGAATTTGAAATGAAAGATTTGGCCAAGACCAAGTTTTGCTTAAGCCTGCAGCTTGAGCATGTCCCTGAAGGAATCTTGGTACATCAGTCGACCTACACCCAGAAGGTGCTTGAAAGGTTTGGCTACGAGAAGGCATTTCCCTCGAAAGTACCGATGATCGGTAGGTCTTTACAGCAAGAAAAAGATCCTTTCCGACCTAGGGAAGAGGGGGAGGAAGTCCTGGGACCGGAATTCCCATACTTGAGTGCAGTGGGAGCACTCATGTATTTAGCAAACTGCACTAGACCGGACATTGCATTTGCTTTGTGAACACGTTAGCAAGGTGCAGTCAGAGCCCACCAAAAGGCATTGGCGGGGCATAAAGGACATTTTCCGATACCTCCAAGGTAGCAAAGACCTCGGATTGTTTTACGAAAGAATCAAGATCTGAACTTGATTGGCTATGCAGATCTTTGGGTATCTGCTCGGACCGCATACCGCTAAGTCACAAGCAGGCTATGTATTCTGTGTGGTGGAACCGCAATTTCATGGAAATCGTCTAAGCAAAGCACGTAGCTACTTCAACGAACCACTCGAAATTATAGCATCAGATGAAGCCGCGCGAGAGTGCGCAGCTCTGCCGAATGGTTCACCACATCCAAAGTCATGTGGGATGAACATTGTGCAAACCCCACAATTATCTGTGAAGATAATGCGCTGCGTTGCACAAGTGCAAACGGGCTATGTGAAGAGTCATCTCACAAAGCATATCAACCCCAAGTTCTTCTATGCACATGAATTGCAAACGATGGACGAGATTAAAGTACTGCATACTAAGTCATGTGAAAATCTCGCAGATTTATTCACTAAGTCACTCCCCGCATCTAGCTTTGAAAGGTGCGTGCGTGGAATTGGAATGATGAGACTTAGAGAAGTGCAGAATCGGGGAGAATTCTCACAAGCCCGCTAATAAATCTTGATCATGAAGATTAAGTACCCAAAAATAAAGTCTTGCAGACTAAATGAATTTGGGTGAATTGTACTCTTTTTCCCTTGACGAGTTTTCCATGAAGTTTCTCGACCAAGGTTTTTAACGAGGCAATTCGTGCATCGCAAACATCACATATATCATGTACTCTTTCTCCAAATTTTTCCACTGGGTTTTATGGAGTTTTGACGAGGCATGAGCATGTTGGGTGAGTGCCCAAGGGGGAGTGTTAGGAAACCTGGACTCTATCCAGAGTCCTGATCTAATTGGGCACCCCACCGTAGACTATAAATAGGGACCTAGACCCCCCTCATTATGTACCCTGATGCAATCTAAAGCAATAAAGAAAGACCAGGAGTTCTCTCTACCTCTCTGTGTTCAATCTATTATTCTGTGATTCTGTGATTGATTCGTTCTTATTCTAAGCAGAGGAATCGCTCGGACTGGTCTCCAGCGTCGGTTCCTCAACAGGTCAAACCAAATATCATCCCTGCTACAAATACTCTCCCCTATCCCCAAACTGACTCCAGGAAGGCAGGAGGCCAGGAGTTCAGTACACATACCCTCTCTCCCTCCTCCAATCACCGGTTATATCCCCAGCTCCAGGAGCTCCGAAGCCTCTCCAATGGCGGTCAAGGTCTATGTCGTGTAAGCATCCGTACCACCGTCTTCTTGGAATTACTCCGTTACTCGCATCCTGAAATTCCTCATTTTTCAGAGAAAGCATCCCTAAATTAACTCCTTTTCTTGGTCCTGTTTGGTGTATCCATGCCCTAAGATTGGTCCGATGCCACACATGATCTTGCCTTTGATTTTTTTTAGGGGTTAAGATGTTTCGATAATCCGAAAAACGTTTCTGAATTTACTCTTGTGGGAAGAATTCTCGAGATAAAGGATCAATTTTAGTCATTTAGATGTCGCATGGGTTTGGTTTTCATCGCTCTGTTCGTGGATAAGATCAATAGATGGGCAGAAGTGATTCTTGTTAAAACTTTGATTCAGGAGAAAACACACACATCGTAAATAAACGGAAAGAATACAGGAGAATTTTTGAATTTCTCTATTATCTTATTTGCTTCTTTTTTTTCTTACAAAACTAGCTACAAGTCTTCTCAATATATAGGCTAATAATATTCTACTAGTATATGTATTTGGACTTCAAGTTGGTCGTAACTTTAACTTGAATTACACACGGAGACGAATTTTACTACGTCTTGGACTCAAAGTCAAGATTATTTCTAACAATCTTCCCCTTAATCTTGACTTGACACACTCTAGTTTTAGTCTCAATACATTATGAACTACCAGCCACGCCTCCACATGAAATGTTCTACATGCAAGTTATATGTAGGAACTCAACTCAACTGGCACAAGTTCACCCGGATGCAAAGATTCTAAAATAATGAGGCAGTCAGTCTCAATTACGACTTACTAAACTCATACTTGATATAGAACGGTGACACATCTTCTCAACATTCCGATTTCTTTTCACCTTACTTGAGTTTGGACAGCGACACATCTTCTTAACGTCCCTGACTCAACTCATCATCAGAGCACCATTGATTCATCATCGCTGAGCGTTTTAGTAAGAAACGCTTTCTTCATCTTCGGCTGGGGGCATTCTGAAGCAAAGTGCCCATAATCGTTACAATTATAACATCTCACTTTTGCCTTATCAAACTTTCAATTCTGATGGCCTTAGCCACCACCGCTGGAAGTGTTTTTGCCTTCATGCTTCGATGATCGGATCTCCCACTCAGCACGAGTCAACAAGACCTGTCTGTCACCGTTGTTACTATTGTCGCGGATATGTTCCTCATACGCCTTAAAATGACCGATGACCTCCTCCATGGTCATTATCTTTAGGTCTCTAAATTGCTCTATGACCAAAGCAATTGAGAGGAACTGTGAGAAAACAACACGAAGGAATTTCTTCACTACGTACAACTCTTCCACCTTCTCGCTAAGGGCCCGAATCTTGTTGACGATGATCGTCAACCGGACGGCGAAGTCATTGATTGACTCTGTTTCCTTCATACGCAGTACCTCGAACTCGGTCTTGAGAGTTTGTACCTTTGCTTCCTTCACACGATCAGCATCAAGATGCATCGTCTTCAATGCCTCCCACGCGGATTTGGCCATCTCCTTTCGACCAGTAGGAAGAGTGTCTCCTCTGGGAGGCCCTGATAGATGGCCGCCAATGCCATCTGATCTTTGCGCACATCAACGTTGTCGTTCTCAATCGCGTCCAACACTCCTTGAGCCTTCATGTACACCTTCATCTTGATTGCCCAACCTGCATAATTGCTCATCGTGAGCATCGAATAATGCAGCGAGATAGCGAAACTCTTCTTCGCTATCATACTAGATGATGCCTCGTCATCGGTGACACCATTTCTTGGAGAACTCGACATGATCTTGAGCACGGATCAAGAATTCAGGCTACTTTGAAGCGGCTTTTGGATCGAGAGAACAGAGAAAAAAATTGTGATGTTTCTCCTTTTCGCTTGGACTTGCTCTCTGTTGGGAATTTTCTTTTACTGTGCAGGGGCCAAGACACTTGGCTTTTATCTCATGCGAACGGATAACTTTGCTTCGAAGACAAAACTGAGAGACTTCGGCTCAAATTCGTGGACAAAGTTAGACCCAACTTCGTTCTCATCACTTTTTTCTTTTTTTCACGTACTGGTTGTTGCTTTGCCTCTCTCTCTCTCTCCCCTATCTTGTCTCTTTCTTTTCTTTGGCTTTGCTTTTGTTCCCTGGGCACTGGCTCCCAGAGTCCTCTCTCTGTGCTGCCAGGGAAGGATGGTGCACCGAGAATAGAAAGGATGGCGAATATGTGTTGACAAGTCTTCTCTTTTTCTTTGCTGTTGTCAGCACAGCAGTAGCACTTCTGCCTTTTTCTTTGTGTTGCCTGCTGGAGTTGGCCTCGTATTGCACTAGCGCGACTTTGCCTCGGGAGTGTTGCCCGTGATAAGCGCACAACGAAAATCACTGCGATGATTTTTTTTCAGCGACTCGGTTCTCGTTGAGACTCTGATACCACTTGTTAAAACTTTGATCTAGGAGAAAACACACACATCGCAAATAAACAGAGAGAACACAGAAGAATTTCTGAATTTCTCTATTCTCTTATTTGCTCCCCCTTTTCTTACTTTTCTTACAAAACTGGCTACAAGCCTCCTCAATATATAGGCTAATAATCTCTTACTAATATATGTATTCGAACTTCAAGTTGGACACAACTTCGACTTGAGTTACACACTGAGATGGACTCTACTACGTCTTGGATTTAAAATCAAGATTATTTCTAACAATTCCAGTCAATACGCACAGATGATTTGATCGCAAGAGGAAAATTGGACTTTAATACTTCATTGTTGATTTTTGGCTGTCAGGGTCTCAATCATGACGGTAGGTGTTGGTCCTTACGGAATTGATGCCTTAATGGGGCCAAATAGTGGTGTGCTCCGGCGCTAATTGTGCCCCCTCTTTTAGTGCTTTTTTATGCACACCTGCGCGGTTCTGCCCCAATTTTGTCAACTCTGCTGATTGGCTCTCAAAATGAAATTAGTGCCATTATTAGCGCCTTATGTTCTGTAGCATTGATGCAACCGAAAACACATATTAACTCTAGATTAGGATCTTGAAAAGGAAAATTCATGTGCGATACCTCTATCAACTTTGTTAAGGATAGAATTGAATTGTTATTTGTTTCCTTGTATGCCTTAGTTTCCTTATCTATATATGGCATATTCCTCTGTATATCCCCTTGTACTCTCTATATATATTACCCTTTGGGCCTCATGAATATATGCACAATATTCATAACATGGTATCAGAGTTAGGGCTCTGACCTGTTCTTCTGCTGCTTCGACGTCGCCCAGGCCGTTGCCGCCTACCGCCCAGGCTGTTGCTGCCCGAGACGCCGCTGCCGCCCGAGCCGTCTCCGCTCGAGCCGCCCGGGCTACTGTCACCCAAGCCGCCGCCAGATCCGACGCTTCCTCGCTCGATCTAGCGCCGTCCAGCGCTGATCTATCATCGCCGTCGGGCCGCCGCCGTCGTCTCCACCCGATCTGCTCGATCGCTGCAGGCCACCACTCTGTCAGCCGTCGCTCTGCCGGCCGCCGTCTGCCCTCGGCGACGACCGAGTGAGTCGGCAGTTGGCCGAAGCATTCAGCTGAAGTGGGCTTCAGCCCGTTTGTAGTTTTCCCAAAAAAAGAGGAAAATATAACGTTGATCTAACTGCCGCACCGTCCAGCGCCGCCTGTTATACTTCGTTGCCTTGGTCGCCGCGCCATCCAGCGCTGCCTATCGATGGCTTCTATTCCATCTGCTGCGATTCTATTCTCGGGAACAAAGCTATATAGAATGAACTACATGTTATGGTTTTCTCTCATGGAGATCATGCTTGATGGTCTCCGCCTTTGGGGACATGTCACCGGTGCACGCCCTTCTCCATTGCCGCCGATTCAGTCTCCTCCTAGGCAGTCTATTTTTGCACCTCCTGCAGAAGATGAGGCTGTCAAGATGATCGCCTTCGCCTTTATGATTTCGTCTGTCATCTTCACCCAGATTTTGAGCCTGTCAGAGCTCAACTGCTGAGTTGCTCTCCACAGCTAACCGTTACAAAGGCTCTTTCAATACTTCGGGCTGAAGAGATTTGTCTCGGGTTTGCAGCACAGTCTACTCCGACTGTGCTTGTTGCCCCTTCTTTGACTACAGCCTCTCCTCAGGTGCCTGTCTCCGCTCCTGTTCTCGCACCAACTGGAGTTCAGTGCAACTATTGCAAGAACTTCGGGCACAACTACCAGAGTTGTGCGGTGCGGAAAAAGCGGAACAAGGCACGTGGGGGTGGACGACCAAAGGGGGGCAAGGAGGCCCCTCCTTCACAGGAGAACAGACCAGCTCATCAGTTTCTGCTCAGAAAGGTGACTCTGTTTAGCAGCTCTACCAAGCTCTACTTCAGCAACTCTCTCACAGCTCAGCAGGTTCTGCCAGTCTAGTTCAGATGTCTCCTCCAGGTACCTCTTGGGTTGTAAATTCTGGTGCCTCCTTTCACATGACACTAGACTCCACATCTCTCACTTCAGTAGGACCTTTTGATTTTCCTATCTCTGTTCAGACAGCTTACGTTACTTCCTTGTCTGTCAGCTGTCAGGGCATTCTTTTGTCCACTGACTTTTCTGTTCCAGCTGTTTCTCATGTTTCCCAGCTTACCATGCAGCTTCTTTCGGTGGGACAGCTCACTGATCTTAGTTGTAGGGTTGTTTTTGACTCTCACATGTGTTTCGTCCAAGATCGACAGACAGGGACGGTACTTAGGACTGGCCAGCGCTGTAGGGATCGTCAGGGTCTGTACATTCTCAACCGCCTCCACCTTCCGTCCATTTTAGCTGCTCCTGCTACATCTGCTTCTACCGCTACTATTGCCACCACTCCAAGGCCCAGCCGGCCAACCCTCTCACACTCGCGCCTCCCCTCTCCCTTTTATAGCCTCACACCCGAGACTAACCCTAATGGATCCATCCATTAGTCCATACTGAGGCTAACCAGTAAACCCCTCCTAACACGGGTTTTACACACGCGCTGCGGCAACCCGTCTGGTGACGGTGCGAGATTTCGGTGCTTTTACAGAAACCGCTTCCCTTTGCGGGCTGAGTCAATTCTCCAAATTGCCCTCACGCACCTTCGGAAGCTTCCCGTTTCCTTGCGATCACGCACGACCGAACCTACCTCCAACCGATCGGACCTCCGACTCCTCCGAGCCTAGTCCCGGTCCGCGCACGCAACCACCTTGAGTCCCAAGTCTTCTTCGGCTTCATCCGGTCGTTACGGACCTCAACATCTCCCATGTCTAGTCCCGACCACTCCGAGCCTCACCAAGACTTGTCTCCAAGGTCTGCAACCATCTCACAAGACCAAGTCCTCTTCGGCCTCACTCGGTCGTTCGGACCCCGACACCACTGTGTCTCGTCCCGACCATTCGAGCCTCACCAAGACTTGTCTCCAAGATCTGCCGCATCCGACCGCCACGGACTAGGCGTCCGGCCGTTTGGACCTCGGCTCCTTCACGAGCCTAGTCCTGGTTCACCTCACCATTGCCCGTCGTGTCCACCTCTGGCGGCTCTGCTCCGGTTCCTCGTCTCCCGGCTTGCAACCACTTCACCGGCCTCGATCATCTTGGCGTCTCCGGCCGTGCGGACCTCAACACCTCCCGTGCCTAGTCCCGGTCCTCCACGCCTCACCATGAAATAGCTCAAGTCCCGCAACCATCACAGACAAGCAAATCGTCACATAGCACCGCACGGACAACAGACAAACCATCGGTACAACCAACAGTGTCACAAAGACACAACCCGATCGTAAACCCCCTCGACCACTCGAATGCACAACTCAAGAAATGGTGAAGCCTGGAACACTTCCTGCTTCCTTCGACCACACAACATGTCGTTACGACCGTCTCACACTCACTACGACCATGCGGACACATGCCACAACCATTGCTAGCGCTACGATATTATCGCATAAGGACCATACCCCATCGACCACTCTGTTGCGCGAGCAGAGAAACCCTCCACTCACAAGAGCCTTCCCGCAGACCTACGACCACTCACTAGGCTGCTACGACCGCCAAGACACAAGCTACGACCAATGTAAGCTTGCAACGATTACCACACAGCGGCTACGACTACCGAGTCGTAAAGCAGATCACCAGGTCGTACCGAGCCTACGACCGCACACAACATTGCTACGACTTTATCGCTCAAAGTCTAGACACAATAAGAGGCACTCGAGCCCATCAGAGTCTTCCCGCAGCCTACGACCTCTTACGTTCATCGCTTTTCACCATGGTCGAAGCCCTTTCCGATCATGTACGACTTGTTTCACTGTAGTCGAAGCCATTCAGACCACAACTGACCGAGTCCCAAGCCATTCTGACCACATATGACCGCAACCGATTGAGCCAAACGCGCTACGATCACGTTCGACCGCATCAGACCACGTCCGAGTGCGATCCGACCATGTTTGATCGACTCTGCGTGGTCAAAGTCCACCGACTTCCCACGTGGTCGTAGTCGAGGTCCGCCGACTATCGATTGCAGCGGTCAAAGCCTTGACCTCAATTTCCTCTCGCGCTAACGTGGTCGTAAAGCTGTTTGGCAACCTCCAACCACGGCCAATGTGGTCGTAGTTGCTTCGACCACGGCCAAAGTGGTCGTAACCATTCGGTGGCTTTCGACCACGGCAAAAATGGTCGTACTTCCTTCTGGTGCCCTTCGACCACGGCCAGAGTGGTCGTAAACCTCTCGAGTGACCTTCGTCCACGCCCAAAGTGGTCATAAACAGTGCGCACAGCTTCCGACCACGACCAACGTGTTCGTAAAGCCTTTCGACCACTCGATCAACAAGTTTACCAGGTTCCGACCAGGAACAACAAAGTCGATAGAAGGATTCCGACCTCTCCTAGATGCTACGACTGCACAGAACCTACTCAACGGTGGCCGTAACCTTTCTGGTGGCCTTCGACTTCCAACAAGTGGTCGTAAACTTGCCAGATGGCCTTCGACCATAGCTAAAAACGGTAAATGCGCCCTCCTGGTGACTTCCGACCATGGCAAAACTGGTCTGCCGACCACTCAATAGTCACAGCATGGTCGTAAACATTCTGGCGACCACCCGAAGGAACTTGCGACCTCACAGAGACAACACACCGAGGTCGAAGGCAATCTATAACCACTCGATAAAGCTTGACACTCTGCTGAACACAAAGATGTAAGCTCGACTACGACTACCAAGTCGTAAAACCCCCTTTTTACCACAGGGTCTCAAGCCTACCCAACAGAAAGAGCCATTCTCAAGGCTTACGACTTTGCAGAGGCAGCTCAAACCTCAAAAACCAAACTCACTCTTCCAAGAACAAGAGTCGTACTTTTATACATAGAGATCACATTGGGGAAAGCGATGCACTTGTTTATATAGGGTGTTAGTTACGGCCTTGTGCGCTTTGGAGCTTTCAGAATCACTTGCTGAAGCCTGAAGCTAGCTAGCGTCATACTGAACCATGTCGTAAGCACCCTATCCTGAGCTACTTAATGTTCTAGTCGACAGGAACAATCCAAACCGGTCTTCTTCTCTTATGTAATCATTCGTTTCAGCAATTTTATAAGCCAGTTTAGGAGCTTAGTTAATTATCCGTTGGGTTGGGATAGCTTTCGAGCGCAAGATTTCTGACGGTGCAATTGTAGCCATCTCAACTCCCCGGATTTAACAGCAATCGCCGTGACCGAAAAAAAAAAGTTTATCAGATCTGGTTCCTGTGAACCATTCAGGCTCCGCACAGATATTTGATATTTTTCCTAGCAACACCGCCTAGAGGAAGCTGATGCTGACTGCATTTTGTCAACGTAATGCTTGCTTGTCCATTAAAACGATGCTTGTTCCTGAACACGATCCTTCAGCAATTGGCGCAGCAGGTGGCCCTGCCTCAGGAAGGGACATTGACCTAGCGGTTAATCTTTTCTCGTTGATAAAGCTTTGATTCCCCTGGATGCGCTAACGAATGGATCAGCTGCACAAAACAGTCTTGTCGTTCGTACTCAACATCGGATGAGGTGTTGACTAAAATTAGCTAGCATGCCTCACTTCACATATCATATTCTTGGATGAACGAGTTGACACATAATATATGATGAGAAACAAGAGATCTTGAGTTCTAAAATGCAATATTAAAAAAATAATTATGCCTATTTTAAGTTCACGTTTTAGATCAGTATTTGAGTTCGTATAAATTCTTGCTGTGAATACATAAGAAAACCACGGTGGGCGAGAAAGAGTGTTGAATTTTATGGGTTTTCTTAAACGTCATCTAGATGTTTTCTTCCTAATTATCATCTAGATTTAGGACCATTGGATTAGAGATCTAATAGCTATAAATTCTCCTCTCCCCTTGAATTCTACTCCCTCCTTCTTGAAAAAAAAATCTCCCTTTTTTAAAAATAAGGGCCGCTTGATTTCTAATCTAATGATCATAAATTTAGATGATAATTAGAAGAAAACATCCAGGTGATGCTATACACTCCCGAAATATATTATCCATATTTTCTTTATTAGTTTAAGCTTTTGTATCTACTGATTGGTGTATAGTGTATAAAACTCAATAATTCCAACGGACCGTGGCTGAGGTTTATATGCCAACAATATCAGAGCAATTGACCTCAGCTAGCATCTTCAGCAACATCTCGATAAGCATTCGAGTCTTGTGAACGACCGAAGGTCCTCCTCCTCGCCATCCTTTGACATCACAACTTTCGCGGATGTAACGTCGCTTGAGAGACTGATTTTTTTCGTCGTCGTCGTCGAGGAATTAGTATAAAAAGAAGGGTGAGGAATTCCTCGCCGGCCCTGGGCTTCTGTCGTCTTGGGCCGCGCGCACCTCAGCCGCGTGGCCGGCGTCCGACCTGGGGAACTTGGCTTCGACGGCGCTTGCCATCGGCAGCATGGCTCGTCGTGCCTGGGAAAATGGGTGAGTTGGCCGGGCCTGTGGGTGGAGACTGATTGATCGGCTCTCTGCTCTGCAGCGTGGGCTGATCGACCACAGATTCACAATACATGGTATTTATTCCGACTATTGATGGACCAGAAAACGTCCCAGTATGGGACTTCTGTGCCATAGTTCTCTCCAATGGCGAATCATCTTTCTCCACCTTTTTTATGCTTTAGTAACCACAATTGCAGCATCTCTAGTGGCTTGTTTTTTCATCTAAAAAAATTCTGTGCAGGCTAAATAATTATGAGCTACAAGGCTTGACAAGTCAGAGGTTAACTTTCTCTGTTTAGCTCAAACTACGTGGTGACTCTACAGGACTTAGGGCCTGTTTGGCGACGGCTGCGGCTTATGGCTTTTGGCTGAAATTTTTGTATTTTGACTGTTTACGGTACATATTATGGAGAGACAGATACTTACTTGCGATTTTGGCTGGTACAAATGTTGGGCTTTTAACGTGTAGATCGTTTAACGATTGTAGACCCCGTTTTGAGAAAATACTCTGTTTGAAAATTAGGTACTGTAGCAAAAGCCAAAAACCGTCAGTTTCGGAGGAAAAGAACATGCCCTTAAGTACGTGGCCTTTCATAGAGGAAGAAAATAGTCGTGAGTGTTGAATAATCACAGGCTTCCCCAATATTTTTCTATTTTGATGTCCAGAGTTTCATTAGTTTTCCAGGAATTTACAATATATCCAAGTTCTAGTGAGGTGTGTGTGATACAGTGCTCAGATAAACAAAGTACAAGACAGATATGAAAACGTCAGAACTACAAGTACAAATAGAAAGTCTACACTTTATTAGAGAGAGAAAATTTACAGTTTTGGGAAAAAAAAGATCTTAGGACCCATTGAAATGCAAGAATATTTGAAATAAAGAAATTGGATGCCATGCATTTAAATCCTACAAGAATTAGAACACAGGAATGTGTAACAAATTATGTTTGGTTACCACAGAAAACACAAATGATTTTTTTTTGTGATTGGCATAGTTGTCATAGATACAAAAGAGAATCTCCAAGAGGTTTGGGTGGACGTTTGTTTTTCTCAAAATGCGCATAAAGCACATCATTCCACAGAAATTTCCAAGAACTCTCGATGCCTTTTCTTTGAACCAGACGTCTTCCACAGAAAATTTTTTCCCCATTGAAACGAATCCTTCTAAAATTTCTTTGTTTTTTTACTTCAATCCGACGAGGCCCATTGCCCTTGCTAGCTCTCTAGTAGCTTACTCCCGGGTAGAGGTGGGACTTGGGCCGGGCTTCTTTGGGCCAGCCGAAGCACGCGGCACGGCGGCACGGCAAAGCACGGCCCGCCCGACACATGACGGGCCGTGTCGGCACGGCACGAACGGTGGGCGAGCTGGGCTTCAAAATCCGGCACGGTGGCGGCGCGACGCGGCACGCGGCGGATCGGGCGTGCTTGGGCGCACACGGCACGAAGAGCACGGTTGGCCAGAAACTATTTAAAATTGATTTCTTAACTATAGTAAATTGTACTCATGACTCTCCTTGAGCTTTTCTATTTGACTAGTTGGGTAGGCCTATACTAGATTGTCGGGCGATGTCCACGTACGCCATAGTCTAATTTGCACCAAGATATGCATTCCATTGGACTAGATGACCAAGTTCGAAGGTGAAATGGCATGAGACAATAGAATCGAATTTTAAGTAGGTTTTTAATAAGGCGGATACAAGAGAAAGGAAGATAGCGGCAACTGCTACCATTGTCGCTGTCGCTTTTGTCGTGTATAGTTACTTTGGGCTGGGCTTGGGCTGGCACGGCACGAACGCCGGCACGGTGGGCTTTGGGCCGTGCTTGGGCCTGGCCGAAGACAAGGCGGGCCGGCACGGCACGACACGACGGGATGACTGGGCCGAACCGGCACGGCACGAAGTGGCCCGAAGCACGGTGGACCTGGGCCGTGCCGGCACGGCACGGCCCAATTCCCACCTCTACTCCCGGGCAAATATATCTGTCCATGCATGTGTACCCGTCAAATCCCCGGCCAAAACGTGGACGTATATATGCTGCGCATCACGATAATATGGATCACTAAAACCACCAACAAACCGTGATTGACTGATCGTGACGGCGCACACGCGGCCATAAGCCCGTGTCCTCTGCGGAGAAAGTGAAACTATGCGCGTACAGTGCCCTCTACGTCCGGTTTGGCTAGCTACGCATATATCCTAGTGTCAACTTTTATCTGCTGTTTGGGGAGCAAGACTTATCCACGCCTCATGGGCACCTTTCTCTGTCCGTCTTCTCTCGACATGACCGTGGAGTGCAACAACAATTCGCCAAGTACAACGCACACCGCACCTTGGGGTGCTCGCACATGAGTCGCCGGATCGGATCGACGTGCGCGCTGTGCAGGCCGGCCGTCGCAGATGGGGTGGGAAACGGATCGGATATTAATTTAATAGTCTTAAATACGAATAGTGAATCTATATTTTTAAAATAAATATAAATATAAATTTGAATATTTTCAAATACATATACGAATATTCTCGAATGCGAATACGGATATTTTCGAATACGAATTTTCTCGGATACGAATATCGGATAAAACGGATTTCTAACGGTTTTGCAGATTTTTCATCGGTTTTTCACCGGTTACCGGTTTTAAACCGCCTAAGTTCAAATTTTGAAGCACAAAATTCGTACGGATTTTTCATGGGTTCTAGAAACGGATCGAATATGAATCGAATAGTCTCGAATACGAATACGGATACTAATATTCTCGAATACGAATATTCTCAAATATGGATACAAATATTCTCGAATATAAATACGGATATTTTCGAATACGAATTTTACTTACTATATTTATATTTTTTCGGATACGAATATCGGATAAAACAATTTATCCGTTATCGTTTTCACCCCTAACTGGCAGAAGCATGCTTCGGCGCGGTCCGCGAGCATCCCATGCAGAGGTGACCTCTGCCCTTTATGCGCGTGCATGCCACCTTGTGCCTCCTTTTCGTTGATGGCGCCGTATTGTCCGGTTTGTCAACTTTTGCCTGTTAATATCCATGGGATGCCCTGCAGATCTACGCGCTGATGTGAAGCGGTTGACACGGTGCAATCGCCACTGCTCGGCTCCTGGCGTATTAAGGGAGACGGACATCGTCCTCACGCAGAGGGGCCGGGCATTTTTCCCACCGGCCTCGAGCTGTGCCAAGGAAGACTTCACATTTGTATAGCCACGAGCTCTGTAATCTGTGTAGACATGCCGTCGATGCCGAAGTATAGAACACAGGCATTGTTTTGGTTGTGTGCTCCCGTGTACAACGAACTCAGTTTCTAGTGGGAGTATTAGGTGGTTGTTACCTATATATAGCTCCGCTCGTTTCGACTTCAGCTTTTGACTTCAGACTTATTTTTTACTATTCATAAATTTCGTTTTTTTTTGAACTTTTGGTTTTTATTGAGTTTTTTGCCGGTTCTTTTTCCGTATTTGTTTGCATTATATGTGATGGGCTAATATGTTTTTCTATTTTTAAATTCTTTAAATTTAATTATGCTAAATAAGCCTCTATCAGCTACAGTGTTTTTCAGTCAGCTACAATGTTTTTCAGCTATAAACTACTAAAAAAAGTCATATTGAGCACAGTAAAACCCATTGCTGTCTCTTGTCCTTTGTGCGCGATTCACTAGTGCATTGGCGGCTGTCAGATTGTCGTGGTCCTTGCACCTCAACGAATCTTTGCGATCATCATCGATCCCCCAGTCCGAATTGTCAAATGTGATAATTCAATTCCTCTTTTAACTTTTTGTTCATTTAGGTATGAAATTTGGCGAGACCGTAGAATATCCTTACCAAACATTTTGAAGTTTGAGTTTATAGAAAAAACAAGTGCTTTGGTGCTTCCTATTTCAACTTCGACATACTATTGTTGAAGCAAAGACCGTGAGTTGTTAGTAGGGTAGAAACGGATCAAATAGGAATCAAAGAGTATTCTTACCATATTTGTATTTGTATTTTATAAACGAATATGAATTTGAATATTCTCAAATACAAATATGAATTAAATATTGTAACGAATACAAATTCAAATTGAATATTTACTCAATTTGGTCGGATTCGAATATCCTTGTAACTTATATAGTATAAAGATATTAATGCCATTTTATTCTCGTACAATCACGTTTAATCATTCTAATTCATTTATTTCACTTAAAGAAACACGAATTCACATTGAATTAAAAAAACTTATTCAATTAATTAGCCGTATTACAATAAAATATGTATATTGCTTCGTCGAATACGAATACGAATAGTCGAAATAAAATAATATTTTAGATGGTAAGAGTTTATATCGTATTTGTATTATATTTTTATATGAATTCAAATATAAATATGAATAAAAAGAAATTATTAAACGGATAAAACAATCTATACTATATTTATATTCTAGTGAATAGGATAACTAAATAATACGAATAGGTGATATCATTTCCCACCTTATTGTCAGATCACTTCCGACAGGGCTTTAATTTTCAGCCACCCTTTTTACTTGTGCATGCATGTCATGACCATAACTTCCAACGCCCACTAGCTAGAAAAAAAAGAGTCAGGATGCCAATATGCCAATGCCATTGTCCGGGGTAGCATACCTTTGCATGGCGTGCCTTCTCTAGTTTCAACATCTGGCCAAGGTGAAGCTTCTGGCCAAGATCGCTCACACAACAGGCATCTTCCTGCCACTTGTTTCCTTTTTCAATGGAAATCATGTTTTGTCTGCATTTTGGTCACGTCGCCACAGCTACAGTCCTCACCAGCAAGCAGCAAGTCAGACAGTACTCGGCATATAGCAGCTGTACTACCGGACAAAATTGATCGATCAGCATATAAACAAAGCATCCATGCGAAATGCACTGGTATCACCGGTTCAAAATGGCTTCTATCTTCTAGTTTTTAGGATCCGAAAGCTATTTCAAACATATTAATTTCTTGATATTGTTTTTTTTCTTTTTTCATTGTTTATAGAGATATAACTTTTTTATTGTCTTTATTTTAATTCAATGCCACAACCAGAAGCTAACAATTGTCACACATCATTCATTTTAGTAAAAATTCATCAGCTAAATACATTTTGAACGGAGCCAAATGCATGAGTACCTTGCGACTGTAATCCTAGGTAGCCTTTTCTTGATGTGCCCTAAGCATGGCAAGTTGTATAATGTTCTCCGTGTTTTCCAGTGCCGGTTTTACCAGGGCACAGTAGAGTTGTTTCAACTTTCAAGTGCGCTGTTAACAGCATCGAACCCGTCAGTCGCTGACGTTCTGGTGTCGGCCGGCCGGCACGCCGAGCAATGGCACCGACTTGGTTTGCGGTGAGAAGTCTTGCACGATCAGCGGCATGGCACCTATATACATTGTGGGGTGTGTTCTCTTGCGGGGAACTAACCTATCATGTACTTCAAAGTCCAGACACATGCCTCTTTCACTTCAAACCGAAACGATGGTTACTTGACAAGGAGGGATGTTCCAACGGTTCTCTTCTCCCCAACTATCTTTTTCTGTGCTGGGTGTTTGTATTAGCTATGCCTGATGATTTTTAACGGTGACCGCTAATTTTTTGCTAAAAATAAATAAGTAATGGTTGAAAAAGGTGACTTTTAGAAATATAACGCGAGCGGTAGAGTGAGATATGTGTGTGAGACGAAAGCGAGAAGAGTAGGCGTGTGATACGTGCGTGACCGCCTAGCTTATGATTAGAGTGAAAGAAGTGAAAAAACTACTTCAATAAGACAGATATTCATTTAACATCTGTCTTAGTAGAAACTAATCCGAACACCCTAATATGGACAAATAGATACAAGAATCTTTCATCCTTTTCTACTTTTTCTTTTCTATACATATAACCCACGATCTTTCTTATCTTATCCAATTTCCCTTCATTTTTCTTATAGTTATACATACAATTATGTATGTATGCATGTATGTATTATATGACCAACTTTCTATGGGTCACATAGACATACAAATAAGCAGTAGAAGTAGAAGTGAGATGGAGAAAAGAGGGCTTAAATAAAAAAAATCGAATATTTTAAATTTAGGAAAAGGGCGTTTACTTTGCTTGGTTTTTCTTTTATTTTATTAGGTTACATCAATATCCACTTTTTGGGTCTAAAGATGAGAGCGGATCCATAAAAAAGGAGTCCACAAATGGAATGAGAATGAGATAGATTCTTTCCAATTAGTCATTGAACATACACAAACAAAGTTGGAACTACAAAATGTAAGGGGCTAGGCATGCACAATTCCACATACGCTGCCCAGTGCACCAGGCATACATGAAGCTTTATCTTGTAGCAACTATTAATCGAACTAATATTTAAGCACAAATTAAACACATCATTAATTAAAAAGAGTGCTCATAAATTCATCATTAAGTTTGGATTAATATTCATGATAATTAAATGAAGATTAAGTTGCTAGAGTGTAGGACCAATGTCGGTGATCGGAAAGATGAATGATTCCCGCAAATTTCCCCCTTTCGTTATTTAAATTTTTACTCAATAACTATGAAAATCACCAAGCTTAGATTGTACCACTTAGACTTGACAATACAAAGAAAGGAACTCGAGGCAACATAAATCAACTCTTTGCTGTGGCTGATCAAACAATAGGTCAATGATCTGTCTGACAGCCAACAAATGGTCGTTATGACCACTAGCCGGTCTGACTGCTAGGGCATGGTTGGTCTGACATATCCCCTATTCCCTATCCTAAAACCTTTGGGTCAAAACCTCAAATATCATGATCTTTCCTAAATCTCATCCAAACACTACCAAACTTTGTATGAAATTTGTTTAAGTCACCAGGAACCTAAACCAAACAAGAATCATAGGTTCTTGGACTCAAGTCCACTGAATTGAAGAGAATCAAATCTAGGTCACAAGAACACCACAAAACCCTAAATTTTAAATTGCTTCTTGCTCATGAGGATCTAAGGGGTGAGGACTTCTAGATCTATTCTCACATAGCCTAACAAGTTAAATTAAGTAAGGTATCAAGCTAGAACAAGCACAAATAAAAAAAATCATAGATCAAGCTTAAGAACAACTAAAGCAAAACAAAAACACAGACAAGAGTATGATTAAGACATTGCTTTCATTGATTTAGTAGAGGAAGATATTTACAAATTGATGGATATTTACGATTGCAGCCACAACACCATTCTTACCCTCTCTCAAATTTTCTCTCTTGCAACCATAGAAGGAGACAAATGTGGACAAGACACTCTAACCCTAGAATCCTTGATCATCCACCTCCTCTTTTCCCCTCTAAATAATAGCGCACACACACCCTTAACGAGTCTAACCCATTAAGGAAACCAGTGAAACTCGTCAACCCAACTAACACGGCTTTTACACACTCACGTGCGCCTTTTAAAGCTCTTACAAGACTTAACCTGCTAACACCTTAGAGATTGATCCACTTGTAATTTTAGCTCTCCTTGACCTAATCCACTTCCTTGCGCCTCCCCAAGCCACGGTTTTGATCAACTCACCAACTCCAGTATTTGTTCAACTATCAAAATACCTCCGATGAAGCTTTTGGGCACCTTCCCTTAACTCTGTCATTGACTTCACGTCAAAGCGTATCCATATGCTTTGACATGTCACTTATAGTGTCCAATGATTAGCCATCACATCTTTACGCATCCGGTCTCCTCCGAACCATCTCTATGTGCATCAATCTCATCATTTAGTGCACCACATGCACCAACTAGTCTCGCCACAATCCTTGTCTGCTCTATGTTCCTGCTCGAGTAGTATAGTCTCACCCAAACTTACATGACTGCTATGGACCTTAGCTCTCTGCCTAGTTCCAGTCCAGTGCCACCGACCGCTACGTTCTCCAATCCACCTACATATCCAAAGACTAAGCAACCATAACGAGCTCAAGTTCTATGCTCTTGGCTTATATTAGTGAAACTAATACATCATGCAATGCAATACAACCATGACCTTAGACCCAAGATCAAGTCTCCAAAAATCACCCAAAATCCATAACATTCTTTGCTGGTCTAATCACCAGCACCATACCAGTCTAACCACACCGGTCTGATTGCCATAGTCTGGCCGATCAAACCACCCCAAGTCTCGGCTAAGTCCTAAAAAAACCCTCTCTAGACTTTTTAGTAAAACTCTATTTAGTTTTGCCTCACAGCTCTATTCCTAGTAAAACCTAGCGCAAACTCATCACCAAACCTAGTTCCCTACCTATTAGTGAGCACCACTGTCGGACCCGGATTTTTCCAATCCAGAATCTCCTATGATTCACCGCACTATTCCCTGGATCAGTAGATTGTGCTCACAGGTACAATGCTACATCAACTCATACATCGCATAAAACATACAAAACCATAATATTATATACTAGAGTTTAAAATACACCGTGTTGGGTGACAGTTTACACAAGGGTCGATCAGACCAAATATTTATATACAAAAGACAACAGTGGAAGCATAAGCAAAAGTAAGACCATAATCCACAGGCAAGCGACTGAGGGTTAAATGTGTGCGGCATATATTATCTAGACTTATATAATATATGTGCACACAATCTCCATTAAGTCTACTTGTCTAGGACTCAAAATCGAAGAAGCCACCCTAGTTTCCTTCGTTGGTTCCTCCATCCATGGCACGGGTATCTTCACAGGCATAGTAGTCTTGGGGTCCCTGTTTCTGATTTTGGTAATGCGAGGATGAACACAAATCCACCGTGCTCCGCGAGCCAATACACAGGATGCAATAAATAACATGTATGGATTATCAAGGAAAGGCTCAGTTATTTTAGTTGCCCTCAATTGCTTTTAGAATATGTCACTTAGAAATTTCCTAAGACCTAACAATTTGGACTTAAAACATAATGTGTGAAAGATGCAATAATAATAGTAATCCAGATACTATCTACCGTTACATGGTTTCTGCACCATATGCTAACCTTTCAGTGTTATAACCGCTTACCATATCACTGAGGTGATACCTAGGGCAATAAAAATAAGGGCTTTCCACTGCCCTCTATTTTTTCCATTTCCACGCACAAAGTTTTTGAAATAGAACTATATCTAGTTAGGTTCTCATGTCCGCCCTTGACCATGGGCATGGCTATTCGAATAGTTTTCACTCTATAGAATTGGTACACTTTACCCACAAGAGACGATCCGCTCGTTGCCCCGCACAATTCCTTAGTCATGCGGTTGAGTAGACCATCATAGTAATTTTTAAAAATACCTCACCCCTTCCCTCATCTCACCCATATGGGCTTCTCCCACTTGCGGCGGGTCCCATAAGTTGTGCGGGATGTTCTACCCCTATGTGACTAGCAGCTAGACTACCCACATTGACTAGCTCGCCACAGTAAACTTCACCCTCAACGAGTGTCCCATTCAAGTCGCCGCACAGACAGCCACTTGCACTATCTCACCTCCTCCACCGATGAGCTAACTTTCAGAGTCTAGTTAATTTACTAAGCCAAGTTGTACTTTACAGACTTGTGGTTGTACTTGTCTTATACAGGAGGTCATGACAAGATTCTGTCCTTAGTGTTATCTGGGCGATTCTACCACTAACCACACTCTCGTGCATCACTGCACCAGCCCTGAACCATCCACCCAGATATTTAAGCAAGTTGGGGTTTTTAGGACATAAAATAGTCATATCAAAATATATCAGTCATTTCCCCATGATTTCTCAAACTAGTTTCTCATGATTGAAAGTAATACTTAGGGCATTTTGGTGCCCCCGATTATCTAAGCAGTACTAAGCATGGCGTATAAATATGAACTTATTTTCGAAAGTCTTATTATTATAATTTTATTAGGGTGACAAGGCTCATATATTCAAGTGTTCCAAATGAATGTAATACTAACAAGTTCATTAATGGGTATATAACTAGAATCTTGAAACAAACATATATTTGCATGTGAAATAATTGCATGCAATTTGATAATTTAAGCGAAAGTAATTTGCATAAAATGTAGGTTCAATATGATCAAAGTATTGACTCGCCTTGGTCACGGTTGACTTGGTCTTGATAATTGAGAGTAGCTTCAGCCTCAGCCTCTTCCTCTTGGGCCTCATACGCTATTTTTACGTTGCGCAAAAATTTGGATAAAAATCAGTAAACGAAACAAATTTTCATAAAAATTCAAATGTACTTCCAAAATTATGGTTTCGGTTCTATTGGATAGAGGTTGAATTTAGAAATTTGTTTCACTCAATTGGAGTTAAGATGATTAAGTTATGGCCTTTTAAATTTCTCCATTTAAATAAATCCAAAAATAAATAATTAGAATATGACAGGTGGGGCCCACAGCAGATTTTTAATTTTTTGTTTTATTTTTATTTTCTCTCTCTGTACCTATGACAGGTGGGACCAGTGATTACTTAATTAAAGGGGTAGGGTCCACATGTTAGTGAGCCATTTGTTTTTACTACTCATCATTAGCATTAACTCTGTCTTAGCCGTAACTAATCACTTAGCTACAACAGCTTTTTCCTCCTGCCGACGCACGGCGAGCTCGCTGCCAGTGGAGGAGACGGCGGCAAGCTAAGCATCCCAAAATGGGTTGCTGATGCCTGCATCTACCCGTAGACGAAGTCTCTCTAGCCAATTTGGTCGGGCGTTGGCCACGGCTACCGTGGGTGGCGGTGGAACAGGGGAAGAACGACCACGACGGTGCACGGTGTTTCAAAGAAATTGCTTGCTCTAGGAGCACGCTGGGGCTGGCAGGAGGTTACATCGATGGTCTATGAGGCTCGGGAATGGCGGTGGCAAACTGGCGGCGTGCGACGGCGACAGGCGGAGGAGGCGCATAGTGCGGGTTCAGCTCGGGCAGCAAGAGGTCCTGCCGAGGAGGGGAATGGCGCCGCGGTGCTCCGAGGGTGCTTCGGTGGGGAGGAATCGGACCGTGGCAGCCGATCGATGAATTGCTCATCGGTCGGCTTTGGGGAAGAAGATGCCGCCGGTGAGTTGTGGTGCACGGGAGGCCGATTGCTTCGAGTGGGAGAGAGAGCGAAGTGTGGCGAAGCTGCCAAAAGCAAGAGTAAGGCTTTATAGCCACGGAAAAGCGGCGGCGGTAGGAGAGCAGTTGACGGTTGACTCAATGGCGTGGTGGCGGCGTTGCTACAACGTTTGGACGAGACGATGCTCAGGGCATGGGCATGATTGCATAGTGACGATGTGACGGTTGACTCAATGGCGTGGTGGCGGCGTTGCTACAACCGGCGTGATTGGGCGACGCGATGGTGGCACTATGCTCGGCAACGGCATGGGCATGATTGCATAGATTGTATCGATATCGACCGAGTGGATGCGGTGAGTGGAATCGTATTTGAAAAAGAAGATGTTTGGTGACATGAGCGGAGCCAAGGTTGGATGCGGATCGGCGAGAGGCGAGGCGTGGGACCGCATAAGGCGCATCAACCCATCCGATGGCGGTGATTTTGGCGTATCCACCCACGCGATGAAGGCGTATTTGCATCCGCTCATGCAGTGCATGGTGCAACCAACGAGCTCTTTCTCGATTATACGGATCCACCCGGCCGGGACGAAGAAGATCGAGCAACCAAACACACCCTAGCAGTATGGGCGCATACATCACATTTCGATAGTAGTATGGAAGGGTGAAAGATATACGTACGCATTTGGACCAAACTAAATTAATGAAAAGTTCATCAGTTCGGCCCTAGCTCGCAGCATCAACACATGAATTGAGTCGTTGTGTGCCCCTAGGGTGGAAAATGGTAACAGATAATTCATTTTATCCGATATTCGTATCCGAGAAAACATAAATATGGTAAGCAAAATCCATATTCGAAAATGTTCGTATTCGTATTTGAGAATATTCGTATCCGTATTTGAGAATATTCGTATTCGCATTCGTATTCGAGACTATTCGATTTGTGTTCGATCCGTTTCTAGAACACATGAAAAATCCGTATGAATTTTGTGATTCAAAATTTGAATTTAGGCGGTTTAAAACCGTAATCGGTGAAAAATCAGCAAAACCGCTAGGAATCCGTTTTATTCGATATTCGTATCCGAGAAAATCCATATTCAAAAATATCTGTATTTGTATTCGAGAATATTCATATCCGTATTTGAGAATATTCGAATTCGTATTCATTTTAAAAATATGGATTTATATTCGTATTTGAGACTATTCGATCATATTTGATACGTTTCCACCCTAGTGCGCTCCTGCAAACTTTGGCCCTGTTCGGCAGGGCACAAGCCGCCCGGCTTTTGACAACCGCTACAGTACTTAACTTTTAAACGGAGTATTTTATCAAGATGAGGTCTACAAGTTAAACGTAGTACACGTTAAAAGCCCAACATCTGTACCAGCCAAAATCACAAATGGATATCGATCTCTCTGTAATCTGTACCATAAACAGCCAAAATTCAAAAATTTCAACCAAAAACCATAAACCGCAGCTAAAAAGAACAGACCCTTTGTCGGTAAATTGCCCGAAATCCTCACGGCACGAGCATAACGCAACGTCCGTGTAGTAGACGTGACAAGCGATCCAGATGGAGCCGCACGCCTACGTGCATCGCATACCGTCTTTCACGTCGATTGTCAAAAGGCCGGCCGGCCGGGCGGGCAGGGGCGCGTGGATCGGTACATGCACGCACCAACGCAGGGAATACGCTGCCTTTCCTCCATCAGAGATGGCGCCCCACGACGCTGACCTTGTCGGCAGACGGCCCGGGGCACGGCCATGCACCGCTGACTCCGGCGCAACGTGCCGGCGTCTCCCTCGCGGGCACCAGTGCTCCAACAATGTTATTTAGTGACGGGACAAGGACGCACGCGAAGCCCCCCCTGCACGCCGTCGCCATCGGCAGCCACGACGAGGCGATCGAGCGGGCGGGCGGGCGGGCCAAAGCCTGTGCGCGCACCGAGCATGCATGCATGTTCGATCGGAGGCCAAAGTCACAGGGCGAGGCGCTGCCCGGCTCGGCGAAAGGGACCGCACGGGGGTTACGTGTAGCCGACATTCTCCTTGTAGCCTCTGTAGGCGCTGGACCGCAGCGGCGTAGGCTAGGTAGGGGCTCGGCCGGGCGACGGATGGGACCGGCCGATGACAGGACGGCGCATGCGGTCCGTGTCGCGGAGCTGGGGCTGTTTGGTTGGAGGCCTGTACAACCTGGTAAAAAGTGTCCATGGAGTTATCTTGAAAGTTTGGTAATTTTTGTCTAAGCCAGATAAATTTAAAGATGATTCTTTGATCTAAGAGAGTAACGGACGATCGAATTAACTCCACGTGTCAAAAACAACTTTTAGCAATGTGTCTGATGGAGGAGCCTAGACCAGGCACTCAAAATCGTTCATCTAGACATAGAGAGTAATACTGTAACTGGTCCTTGTCGGCTAGCGGCACCGTCTCGTGTCCCAACGCTGATCGGGTAGTCTCAGGAGTAGTTAGGGCAATAGCAGTAATACATGCACAGGCTTAGCCGCTACTTGGACTTAAAGAATTTGCATATATCCTTGCACTAATGGAGGGGTGGTGTCTCTACCTCATGTAGATCTTGTGGTGAATGTTTGGTGGAAATATTGCGGTAGGGGTTGGAGCTACGGGGGACGTCATTGCAGGCCTCTTGCCATGCGAGCTGCAATAGCCCTTGCTAGTTGCCTGATCTCCTCCCATTGGTTCTCCATGTGAGCTAGGTTGCATTGTAGTCTTGTTGCAGGAAAGGCCGTCGCAGAAGGGGTAGTACCTGTACATCGAGGCCGCATGGCGTACATGATTGGAGTCCAATTGGGTTGATTCAAATTTGCATCCATGAGGCAGCAGCCCCAAGGAGAAATCTTTCTGCAGTGTGCGTCACGTCATTGTGTGAAGCTGCCTCGTTGGGTCATATCGCTGCATAAAGCTGCCTCGTTGGGTCACATCGGTCTGTAAAGCTGCCTTGTTGGGTCACATCAGTATGCAAGGCTTCATTGTTGGGTCATGTCCACCGCGCAAAGATGTAGCGTTAGGTCCATACGAATCAATGTGATGCGAAGACATCGAAGCAATAATGACAACTACTAACCCTATTTCAAGATAGAGGTGTGCACAAGCGCATTGGACAGCTATTCATCACACCGAAGATTACAAGATATAAAGCCATGGTACTGAACACAAGATATCTGGGCATGTGGACTGAATGATCTTCATCGGCTCGTCACACACACTATGGGACAATGCATGAGAAAATATATCTGACATATCCAGGTATCGTGCAAGTTTCACTATGCATAAAAAATAAGGCAGACAATGCATGAAATTATGACAATCAATGATGACTAGATGAGCTTGGTCTGTTGGGAAAATCCTTCATTGAGTGCCCGGAGTAGAGATGGCAATGGGTACCCGAAACCCGATACCCGGTGGGTTTTTACTCTATTAGGGCATGGGTCTGAGTTAATTTCCTAACACATGGGTCTCTTAACGGGCAAAAAGCCCAACCCATCGGGTCTGCGTGTTCGGGTACGTTCCTATAGTACCCAAACCCGTAAACCCATGGGTAATATAAACCCGATCCATAGGAGTTATAAACCTAGACTCCCAGCCTCCCAGGCAAACCAGCCTAGCCCATAGCCCATTAGCCATTTAGCCCCAAGCCCCCAAATCCAATGCGGCAATGCCCCATTACCCATACGGCTAACCCTAGCTAGCACTCGCCACGGTCGCTACTCACTCCTCCCCAGTCCCCACCCCGATTTAACAGCCGCCGCAGCGGCGGCGCATCTGGTGCTCCGCGCTCGGTCTCCGGCAGTATCCACGCTCGCCCTCCTCTACCGCAGCTCCCGCTCCTGCTCCCGCCACTCTCGTCGCACGCTCATCCTCCCGCACGCCCTCGCCGTCGCCTCGCCTTCCAGTTCAGCCCGCCGCCCCCACGCCACAGCCAACGCACATCACAGCAAAGAGGCTCTTGGCCATGGTGCTGCGCCCTCCGCTCCAACGAAGATGGCGGTGAACTTCTTCCTCCTCTCCATTAACCATTGTTGTAGCTTGCATTACCGACCGACAGGCGACCCATGGGTACCGTTAACCCAGTGGGCATGGGTCTGGGCAAAAATTTGCACCCGTCACGGGCATGGGTTTTTTAGCGGGCACGTCCAACTTTCATGGGCACGGGTTTGGGATAGCAAAACCCAGTGGGTTTATACCCGTTGCCATCTCTAGCCCGGAGGTCTTGCATATCATGTACTTGATTGTGCATCTAATGTTGGTACGTTGGCTGGCATCCATGTCATCCTGGAAGTATTGCATCTACCGACGTCCCTTTCCAATTGTCGTCAAGTCTTTGTTGGGGGCCCATTATAACATGTTCAGCCAAAGATCCTTATAGTTAATGTCCAAACAATAGGAGTGAAACTCTGCACTCTATGTACTGAAAAGGTGTTGCATATTGTAGTACTTATAGATGTATGATGTTGTCATCTGCCTCATTTGCCTTGTACACATGTAAGCATAGCTTGTGCAGGTGCTTCGGCTTGTTGCAGGTGCATGTCACCATCCTCTTGAGGCCATCGACTACCTTGATATCGTATGCATGTTTCATTTCACCCCTAGCATGACTGTTAAAAATTTTTTTGCCGAAGTTTGATCTCATACTTCCTCCTAAGGCCATCAACTACCCGGATATCATGCATTTGGGACTTCTCCATCTTCTAGTCTATGCGCCTTTGCATGTTCTCGGACTACTGCTTGCCTTCCTCCATCTGTTGCTTGGCTGCGGTAGCTCTATTGATGAAATAACCGACAATACGAGTCCATCTCTCTTCGACGATCGTGGTGATGGGGAGGCAGCACATACTTTTGAGGACGCTGTTGTACACTTCGGACATATTAGTCGTCATAATCACGTACCTCACACCGTCTGTGTCATAGAGAAGGGATCATTTCTCTAATTCAGGAGCGTACTAACAAATCCATTCTGAGAAACTTATGGCATTGCTAGGTTGCTCTCCTCTGTTACCTTTGGGATGGACTCCCTTGTATGCCTCATAGTCTGGCTTTCGAGGTCTCTAGATAGACTTAATTTTTTGCCTCTAGTTGTGCAGACACAATGCCTTGGATGTCTTCACAACTTTTTGACTGCAGAACAATGTGAACAAGGCACATCGTTCCACTAGTGAGGGGGTTCCGTCCCATGCTACATGGTGTTGAGCGATGCCAACAACACGTTCACAAGAACCAGAGCAAACTAGACGTGTTCTCGCTCTCCATAATGGCAAATGCCACCGGGAGAAGCTGGTCGTTCGTGTCGGCCGCCACCACAATGAGAATGGTGCTCTTGTACCTCTCCATGATGAAAGTGTCATTCATCATGAGTACAGGACGACATAACTTGAAGGCCCCAATGACCTAGGCAAAAGCCCAGAACACCCAGTCTAGTATGAAGCAGTTGGGCCCTCCGTCAGCATCTTCACTCTCAACCTTGTTTATGTACATGCCACGGCATGATTCAACAATTTCGTGTAGCAACCTGGGCACAAGGTTATACTCCTCTTCGTATGTCCCATACATGGACTCGATGACCATCTATTTGGCTCGTTGGGCCTTGCTGTAGTTGACGGGATAGCCAACCGGATTGACGACTTCCAACATCAGCATCTTGGGGGAGATGGACATGTCCATCGCAAGTAGGTGGCTAATGAGGCTTGCCACATATGTGGAAGTCGCATTCGATGCTGCCGCATGGGCTCACTAAGCTCGCAAATATGATCGGCTAGTGCCTTGACCGCGAAGGCCGATCCAAAAATCTTTGCTCATTGAGTGCTAACCTTTCTAGGATAGTTTTCTACTATGCACTTCACTGCGTAATATCTCGAGTTGGACCGGTGCACTCGGTACACACGGCTGATGAACAAGACGTGCCATGCTATATCTTGTTGCACAGTCGTCTTGCTAGGGAAGTGCTACCCAACTAAGAGGGTGTCGGCATGAAACCCCCACTAGGGCCCTTATTCTTACAGTAGTACAAGGGAAAGCACCACAATATTATCGAGTCTGGAGGCCGCATAGGAGCCTGGGTCAGCGTCCTTGTCGGGCTCCAACCCAAGAGGCTTGTCTATAGATATTCGTGGTAGTCAATGCAGACTGACCACCATGATTCCACCCCCTCATTTCACACAAAATTATGTGCAAGTCTTCCCTCAAGATAGCACATTTTGTGCTATTGTCTTCAAGTTTGCCCCGTGGTTACCTGGTTTTAGAGGCCTCGGACTCATCAAGGATCTTCGGCGCCCTGCGTATGAAATTCAGGTACACCATTGGCCATGGCCTCTCATAAATGGCCACCTTGGGCTGGGAGGCAACCTACATGTACTGACTCCATGCTACACTTTCATTCACCTTGACGAGCTCCCACATGCCGTTCGTGCAGGTGATCCCCTCGATCGCAAGTTTCATTGTCATTGCCTCTATGGCAACCTCCCTCCGGATGCAGCTTCGAAGCTCGTGAACATTCCTCACGTCAAGCCCCTCTGCCTGGATCACCTTGTATTGGTATCTTGATAGGTCCAACTCATCGGGTCCTATCCGTACAAAACCATCGCCATAGAGCACTAACAAGTTTTGCATGTTTGAGATTATCTGAAGCCACAACAACCCGGTTCACAGTAGGCGTTAGAGCAAATAATGATGATAAACAACATACAAATGATTGATTACATTTATGTAATTACATACGAATAATTCATTAGCACTTCATTACTTACCAGTAACTAATTACTATAGCCTAACTATTGCTACTAAATTAATTAGGCCTGATTAATTGCCAGTACATTAATTATGAGTAGTAAATTTTCACTAAGTAGTGCATACTGCAAATAACAAAGCCTAATTTGTTATGTCTGATTAATCTTCACAAAGTATCATGAACTAATAAATTACTGATACCATACGTAAAATTATATTATAAATGGTATAGAACTATAGCTAAATTACTGTGACCTACTTACTTTAGAATACAAGTTGTATTAATTACGATTAGCTGACTCACACTAACTAACTACGGCTACGATAATAACGATAAAGGCATCCAACAAATAATTACCTGCCCTTTGGGGGAAGAAATCAAAACTACTAAGATCATGACGATTGACGAGCGTTCCGAACTTCACTTTCCAAAAAAAATAATTATGTCATGTTCCTTGAGTTCTTAGTGACGAGCAGGAGAACAAAAGGCAAAACGTAGTTTAGATAAGCGATGAACAATTGTAAGAGTTTGGCAATTATAGCCGACCAAAGGGGTACCCGCTCCGTTTGTGTCAGGAATTCTGGATGCGTTGTCGAGGCGTAGCACTACGGGCTAGGGGGACGACATTGACGAGGCAACAGATGTGTGGACGAGGGAGGTGTGGCAGTCGGAAAGATGGCCACCGCACGGTGGCCATGCAGATTTTGCCGCACCTTGAGAGAGAGTTGGAGAGAGTTAAAAGAGAAATTAAATGAGCACCGCATGTTGCTAATTAGGATTAAATTAATATGGATTAGCATGGCTAATCGGATGGATATTTTTGAATGTGTAAAACTTTAAAAAAATTACACAATCAAATCCATTGCGTAAGGATCCTTAAAAAATTCGTAATTTTCACAGCTCATTTGCTATGTTAAAAAAAATTTTACAAACACTCTACTTAAATGAATTCTTAAGTGAAATTCAAAACGGATAAAATTATAAAAAAATTACACAATCGAGTACGCTGCACTGTGAGACTCTAAATAAAATTTTGTAATTTTTAGTGCTCATTTGTTATATCTAAAAAATTTATACAAGCATCTAAACGACCCCTAATTATCTTAGTTAATTACCTAACTAAACGGCCACCGCGTTGTTGCCGTGCCGACATGCAAGCCACCGCACGGGGGCCTTGCGGTCTTTGCGCTGCTGACATGTTGTCCTCAGGGCTTCCAGATGGTGACCATGTGGTGAAGACATTGTTTTTGTAATTTCTGTGCGATAGATGTTATTCTTTCAAATACGAGTCCAAAATAAATCAATACGCCCAAAAACTCACCGAAAGGAACCCCGGTGCATTGAGGGTCTGTTTGGTTGAAGGCTGGAAAAAACTGTCTGGGCCAGACATGCATCTCAGGCGTTCGATTTTGAATACCTGGGTCAGGATGTGTTGCCTGGCAAGTATTTACCTACGAGACCTCCAAGCAAACAGACCCTGAGCTACTGCTACGTATATCCTGGTCAGGGGCCCAGGGCAGAGAGTGCCAGGACTCAACCAAACAAGCTCTTAATGCCGTGACGGGGCTGGGGGAGCCGTGTGGAGGCCATGACGGGCGCGCGCGGCACACAGGGCACGTACGTACGCACGGCTGCGGCAAAGGAATTTCGCGGGCGACGGGGCCCGGCATGTCGCGCGTCTGTGACAGCGGCCGGCCGGCGACGACGGCTGCGGCGGTGCGTGTACTTTAGCGCGGTCCGCACGGGGGGTTTTTCTTGACCTGCAATATTGGTATGCGCTCGGTGCACGTACGTACCGCGACGTATTGAGCTACTGCCACGTATATATGTGGTAAAATCGATCGTGGCAATGATGGTTAGCACTGAGTGCGATTCGATGTTTTGTTTGCTTACATACGGAACCAAGCAGGATCATATCGCTAATGTTCTTTCCGCACTGTGGGGCTAGAGGTGGTGATCACTTGGACTTTTTTTTGGTTTGTGACTGAAAAATATTGTAGTTAGCTGAAAAAATACTGTAGTTGAAAGAGGCTTATTTAGCATAATTAAATTTAAAAAATATAAAAATATGTTAGCCCATTACGTATAATACAAACAAATACAGGAAAAAAGAACCAGCAAAAAAGCTCAACAAAAAGCCAAAAGTTCAGAAAAAGACGAAATTTATGAATAGTGAAAATAAAGCTGGAGCTAAAAACTGAAGCCAAAACGATCACAGCAGAGCGGTGTTTGGTTTGATGCCTACGGTTGTCACGTCCAAACATACCCTTAATTCGCGCAGCTTCCGTCCATCCACTTTTAGTGCGACAATGGGATCTAACTCCTGATCAGAGGGTATGATTTTCATCTTGCCTGAGAAATCTCCAAACTCTTATACGTAGTCACTAGTCAACATTGTATTTGGAACTAAGGATGAAACACTACCCTTACAAGCAACTCCATTGTATTTAGAACTAAAGATGAAACACTACCCTTACAAGCAACTCCGGAGTCTTCTGTTGGGCCAGTCCGGCTATGCCCAAGTTCATGATAACTGGAAACTCGACCTAAGAATTTTTGATAACCTGCCGTGGGTCCAGATGTGTCATATGGTGGCATTCCGGTTAGGCATATATTGAATAGCAAAAAAAAAAGAGCATGTTATTTTCTCTCCACTTCAATTCTTCAAACCATTTGACAAGGATTAAATAATCCATTAAGAGTCGCTTTTAAGCATAATAAAATCGTTATATCAATGTTATAATAGCTCATGCTATACCACATCTTGAGTATCCCTGATCGAAGAATTACTGTTCGTCTACCCGACCAGCCACTACTCAAAAGCTCTATAACCTGACATACGGGCCTCTTGTTGGGCGATGCCCCATGCGGTTAAGGAACAGAACACATGCACTTCTATTCCCTTTAATCGTTCCATGTTTGGCCCTATGCCTTTGACAATAACCTCCTTTGCGATTATCTCCTAAGACTCTCCTTCACTGACAATAACCGGTTGACAGTTATTGATCAAACTTCTCCCACTAACAACAGCGGCTGACTCGGGCGGATGGATGGAATCAACAAGGTTCCTGTCTGTACAAGCAATTGACACCTCTTTGACACTATTTAAAGCTATGCTCGAAGGAGAACAAGAACAAGAAATCAGAAGAGCAAGGGGATTGAAGATCATACACCACATTAGTGTAAGTAGCATATACCCCTGTAATCACTCATTAGAGCAAGTTGTAATCCCGATATATATAACAATAAAGATCATCCCATTTTTCATCTTCATTCTTTTGTAAGGCTTAGAGTACCATACTATTCGTAAAATCGATGATTTGATCGTCAACAGCTGGCGCCGACCGTGGGGAAAACGCCGAACCTCTCAAAGTTCTAATTTGCATCACCATCCTTCCCTGGTCTACTCAGGTCGGGGACCTCTTCCTTCCATCTAAGAAATTGGAGAACCAAGCACTAGGAGGGACAAAGACGGAGATGGAGAAATGGGGTATCACAAACCTGAACACACCATTGATGTAATCTTTGGTGGATCCGTTTCCTATTATTCCAAAAGAAAAATGAAAACTATAGAGCACAAGGTGAACCTTGTTGATGCTTCAATAGCTGTTAAACCTTCCAGGTGGTCAGAAATAACCATCGACAAAGAAGACTGCCCCATCTGTTTGACCCAACTAGGTAAGTTTTCTATCGTGGTAGAACCTACTATCAATAATTGTAAGATTAATTGAATCTTAGTTGATAGGGGCATTTCCCTCGGGGTTTTGTTTGCGGGAGCTATCGAGGAGATGCAAGTTTTCAAGTCTAAGATAAAATCTATGAAATATGCTTTTCATGGCATAGTACCTTGGTTATGAGAGAGCGACAATCCCTTATACTCTTTTGATGTTGTACTTAAGGAATTTACAATCGGCTTCCCCAAATCTTTTCTTTCATTGTGATTGTTTCAACGTCGTTATTTTGGTTATCTCTATCAGATTTATCTTCTTCGTTTTTGATATTGTATAGACTTGTGTCGTATTTTATAAACTCTGATGTGGTCTAGAGGCTACTACGCATGGGAAAAAAGGTGCCAGAGCTTAGCAAACCGTAGCGTGGCTATTCAAGTTTACTTACCGTGGAAATGTGTATGAGCTCATTCATATACATGTATCGGAAGCATAGTTTATTGTTGTGGATAGCGTAAGAACCGAAAGGCTGCTATACCCTCAAGATAACTGTTAGATGGAGTACCACTTGTTACTTCCCTTCGAGATTGATGGACGATCGGCCATGTTACTCTAATATTTTCATTTTTTTTTAGGAATAATAAGTACTGCTCACTTTTTTTTACACGAAGACACTACTTTATTGTCTTGAAAAAAAAAGAAGAATATATTAGTCCGTCAGCTTGTACTTACTTTTAGATGCGCTCACCAAGGGAGACATCCTAAGTTGATTAACTCTAAACGTTTTGTTTATTCTACGTGACACTGCAATTGCAGGCAAAAGTTGTCAAGGACGAGGGGGCTTCCTGATATACAAAAGTGCAACAGCGAGCTGCTTTCAGAATCTAAAAAGCTCGTTCTTCTTACCAACGTTGCAAAAGTGGCAAGATTATGTAGGAGAGACGCTAATGAAGAAATATTTAACGAAAGCTAGTAGTACTAGCCCTCCGAAGTGGTCAGGAAGCTCCGTCTATTTCGGCTTTATTTTAGTGGCTTATGCGGCTTTCGATGTTTAGTCCTGTTTAATCCGGTTTTTTAGTGGTTTCTAATTTTTGGCTGTCAAATTTTGACTGATATTGTACTATAGCAATTATTAGCTTTTTGAGTCATCTAATTAAATAAAAATAAAAAATAAAAAACTATTATATCTACATAAACAATACAAAAGAAAAGAAAAAACAAAAAAAACCTAAATTAAGAAACTAACGTGTTTATTTTGGCCTCTGCCAGAAGCCGGAAAGAACGTGGCAAATCAAACGCATCTTATCTTTTATGGATCCTCCAATCGGAACCTCCACGGGTGGTCGTGCACATGGAAGCACACGCACAAATGCACAATCCCGGGCCATGCAGACAAATATGGTGGGAACCAAGCACTAGGAAATTCTTCTAGCTCGATATTTAGGTCCCGTTTGGTACAGCTCCACCACCGGCTTTTGAAGTTATTTAAAGCTGTTTTGTGCCAAACGAGGTACAATAAAATAGCTCCATCTAAGGAGTTCCTTAAAACCTGCTGAGACAAAAGTAGCTTCTTGGGTGGAGCTGAAAAAAATAGCTTCACCCAGCTCCACTTGTGAAGTAAAAAAATAGCTCCACTCATGAAGTGGAGCCGTGCTAAACGGGACCATAGTTTTTCCAAGCATTGGAGCTCCTCCGGGTTACATGTTTCTTTCAAGCGAGTCATGCAACTGCCTTGATTTTTACTGGATACCATGTGGATACCATGTGACGGTTCAATGGTTAAAGCAACTAAACAAGGAAAAGATACTGTCATTTTTGCAGTTTTAGAGCCGTCTGAAACACCTGAATTTTACAAGAAATAATTTAGTTCTCGCAGGAATCTAGAAAAATTCATGAGCGCCACACATACACCTAAGCTTAAGCTCAATCCCTCACAGGAAAGGTTTCAGCTTTCTAACATCTAAGGTGCAATATGGGTCCAGCAATGGGCAAGGTCAGTTCAGGTAAGTGGTTTAATCTATATATATCTACGAACGGCTGTTGCCTCTTTCGCTTTGAAGGTTTATAAAATCCCACACTAATCCTTAAATTAGAATTTTTTAAAAAATTTCTCTCACTGATCGAAAAAGAGAATACGTACACCACTTATTTTGATAGAGCTAGATTATAACGGTGCAGATTAATATATAATAAAAAATCTCTCATTAATCAAGATAAAAAGATCTGTACCACCTACTTTGGTAGAGCAATATTATAACAGTGCAGATTAATCATGTATACGCATTGCAACTATTGCAATTATATAATAGATATAATTATATTGCCAAAAGAAAATATAGTTATATAGCAAATATAATATATTATAATATTTAACCACATAATCGCGCGAAAAGTTCCGTCAGTTCATAAGAACAACATCGAGATAAGGATGTTGTTTTAATTCGGTGACGAAGATTCCAATTGAGGGATATTGCTGTCAAAAGAAAGCAGACCAAATACTTCGGGCAACGACCAAACCGAATTTTTTCTATTTTAGCCTTTTTTTTTTGAAAATATTCACATTTAGACTCTGGTAGTTTTAATTCTATTTTGGACCCAGGAGGTCGGAGCCGTGACCCACGGCGCCGAGGTAACATATCTCGGCGCCGTGGTCCACGGCGCCGAGGTGCCAGGCCCGCACCAGCGTGGCGGCCTGCGTGGCGCCGACGTGGCAGGCACCTCGGCGCCGTGGTCAGTGGCGCCGAGCTCTGCGCCGTGGGCAGTGGCTCGAGCTCGGCGCCGTGACTGGTGGCTCCGAGCTCAGAGCCGTGACTGGTGGCTCCGAGCTCAGAGCCGTGACTGGTGGCGCCGAGGTGTGGAACATTCAGAAATTGGATATGCCCCGTGACTGGTGGCGCTCCAGCTCGGCGCCTTCAAAATAATCCATAGCTTTTGGAAACATTCGGGTGTCGTGTGTCGTGTTCAATCAATTATGTGAAACACAATTTTCTATTAATTTTTTGATGTTGTGTTCAATCTGAAAATTTCGGGTGCTAGTATGGTAATAATGTTTGTAACTTTTTTTCCTAAGCAGGGAACTCCGATGGTCAAACACTAATTGTTAAAGAAGGGGATAATGGTGTTGCTTATTCATGGAATTCAAAAGAGCTAAAATGGGACAAGGTAAGAACCTATGTGCCTTAGACTTTTCCATTATATTTCCCTTAAGTAATTATGTTGCTATCTCAAATCACATGGTATAATCTGCGAAGTTGAGGATATAGTTTAATGTCTTGTTGTTCTTTTGCAGACATTTATGTGCTTGAAAATGTGAATTTTCCATGTAATGATTTACAATTTTGAACTGAGTAGTCATGATTTCCCTGTTCTTTTCTATATGCAGACTAATCCATTCGACTGTCACCGGTAGTCTCAAGTGTAGTCGATCAGACTAGGCAAACACAATAGAGTCCATAATAATAGGATTACATAGACCGTAGATAACATAAAGAAATGCAACGTGGGTGTCTAATTCTCGACTTCCATGGCTTCTCCCTAATTCAACAGAACGTTCTGAGCACGTGGCGTGTGGAACTCTGTACTTGTAATGTTCAGAACTCGACCACTAGTCCTAACATGCCTTAGGGAATATAATTTGTTGGGTCTATTACATTTTGTCTACTGGGTGTAGCGTGGTTGTTTCCCCTTTTTCTCGCGCCTTGAAGATGGCTCCGCTGCATCCTTCGTCCTGTCACTCTTGGTCTTGAGAGCTGCCTCACGAGCTTGAAGCTCTTCACCCTGACGCTTGATGGCTGCTTCACGCAGTCTTAACTGCTCCCGCCTCCTTTGCAGCTCATCCTCCTTGCCCTTTAGACGGATTTGGTCCACCCTCACGCGGCGCTCTTGCTCAAGCCGCATCTGTCGTTCCACCTCGCGAGCTTGAGTCATCTTGACAAAGTATTATCCTTTGTTTTCCACCTCCATTGGCCGGTTGCGTGGCCATACTGGCGGCACCCGATCCACCCATTCGATGAACCCGCAAGCCTATGTGTGGCGTGGTAGATGTCACGGATCAAGTTGAAAAACGATAACAAGAAACAAAGGATTTAGTTGTCGTCGTTACCATGAAGTCGTCATCCAGGTCTGGACACTTGAAAAACATACGGCCGTAGTTGGCTCGTTGTACTGGATCGTGCAGACGCACAACATCGTCCTAAAGCCGCAATGGCACTTCGGGCGCTCATGCCACTCCGGCACTCCAAATGGGTCGGACCTCCAGAAAGACATTGTTGTGTAGTAGTATTGTGATGGCTAGAGGAGGAGATGTGATATGGAAAACATAGGATTCCTTTATGTAGGCAGGTTATTTGGTGCAGTGGGCATAGTCCATGGAGCGGACATACGAATCTTTTCGCATTTTCAAGATTCCAGTGTAGCAATAAATGTTCCTATGTAGGCTTTTCAGAGCCTGTAGTCTCGTAATAAATTCATAGTTCGTAGCCTTTTCAGTCGATTGCAGGAAACAGTTCGTAGGCTTTTTCAGGATTCCAGTGTAGCAATAAATATTCGTATGTATGCTTTTCAGAGCCTGTAGTCTCGTAATAAATTCATAGTTCGTAGCCTTTGCAGTCGTTTGCAGAAAACATAAATTCATTGCAGGAATTATAGAACCACAAAGTACAGACTACGGATTCGTACACAAATATCACATGAATATAACATATACACATATATACAACAAGTAGCTCATTACAACGTGCCTCCTAGCTCATTACAACATATATACAACGACTTTTAAGCCCAACCACAAGCCTACACATAAGTATCATTGCCTCCTAGCCTTACCCTTACCAAGGGCGTCGGTGCCTGGAGTGTAACGGTTAGGGTCGCGGCGGCGTCTGCGTGGTAGATTCTCGGAGTAGATTCGTATGTCCGCTCCATACTTACGGAGTAGATTCTCGGCATCCTTACGCCTGTGAAGGCGTGGTAGTGGTAGAGTGTAACAGATGAAAGTTATCCTTCGTACCATCCTTACGGAGTAGATTCTCGGCAAGATGCCGAGTGCACCAACGGTGGTGCAAAGCTGGATACCCCGGTATCTGCTCCTGTACGGCAGCAAGTATGCCCTGGTGTCTATCAGATATGACACCAACCTCCCTACAAGGGCCGACCACGTGCCTACGAACGAGCCGCAAGAACCATCCCCAGCTGTCTTTGTTCTCCCTCTCAACCAAAGCAAATGCCAAAGGAACCAACGCGTTGTTTGCGTCACAGGAAATGGCTATCAGAAGTGTGCCCGGTACTTGCCAAGAAGAAAGCGCACCGTCAATGGAGAAGACGGGACGACAATGCCGAAAGGCCTCGATGGGTGAGCAAAGCACCGAAAGCATGGAAGAATATCGCATCCCATCTTGAGTCGATTCGTTTGGTTTCGGACGTACTCATAATGCATGCTGGATTAACGCTTTGATTGCATTGAAGAGTGCTGGCAACTGCAAGTACCCATCTTTCCAGTCCCCATATATCATCTTCCAGATGCGTTGCTTTGCCCTCCATGCTTTCCCATACCTTATCTCGTATCCAAATTTCTCCTTAACAATCCCAGCAAGTGTCTTCACCTTCATATTGGGTTCTCCCTTTACTATGTGACACAGTGACTTGGCAATAATGGTAGAGGTCAACTGCCGATGCTTCTGTTTGAGCTCTGTTTCGGCACAAGTGTGTGGGCCAACGATTCTTGTGATCTTAACTTTCCGTGTCCTTCTGTTTCCTAGCACAAATCCTCCATTCACATATTTCCTTCTCGCACACAACTGTGTACCTCCGCTCCACATAAGAATGCCTCACCTTGAATGGCCTTTTACGAATCACTGAATACTCCTGCAGCCACCTTTTCAATGCTGACAAGTCCTCAAACACTATGCCATTCTCAATTGTCATGCTTGACCCGGCCTTATGAGCATCTAGCAGCTCGTCATCCCTTCCTTCTGCATAAGGCTCATGGGAATGCCTAAGATCGCTGAATTCATGAACTGGTGGATCCCGACCAGGGCAATAACGCCTGATCAGCTCAATATCACTTTCGTTCAGCTCTCCAAAAGGGCGGTCATCATCAGAATCAACGGCCCTTGCGATCTCGTAAGGCTCCAGATCATCCACAATTTGAACATCCACACTGTTGGAGTCCTTGCAGACTTCTTCAACGTTGCCGGATGGAGCAACGGGAGGAACACCCACATTATCAGGAATGTCTCTGCATCATAAGCACGCAACGATGGGATTGAGACGAAAGAATGGAATGACGGAAAAGGCTAAAGTGTTGCTCGACACTTCGGGATGATCTGAGGGCGCCACGACATCATCAGTCCGACATTCAACTCGAACTGGTTGAGAAATCTGAACCTCGTTCGGGGCAGATAGAGCATCGGGCACCTCAGGCACTTCTTCCACATCCACCGCAAGGTCCGATAACGGAGGGTCAAAGGGTGCCTAATCACCTAGTTCTGGTGAATAACCATGAGGGGTGGGATCAATAGACACCTTCCGCACAACAAGGTCCAAACATTGGAACTCATTCCTCATAACCAATTTGACATATTTGTCCCACTGATCCTCACAACCAATTAAGATCAACCGCCTTAGAATTGTGTCTTTCGAACCAAAGTGAAGTAACCCCTCAACTGTGATGCTCTCCTCGTTTGCATGACAATGTAGCTCCTCCTGGGCCCTAGCAACCAACTCACTAAACGACGGCCGATCACTGAATATCAGAGGCACCCTTTGCATTTCAACAAATCGAACATTTCCATAATCATCACTTGTCACACTGCCTCCATGATATAGGGTGACTAGGTTGTCCATCTAGTTCATACAGAAAACCAAACTTAATACCTTTAATCGAAATTGGATACTAGATAGTAACTAATAAGTACCTAGTCACTAACTAAGTACCTAGTCACTAACTTTCAACTTGAAATAAAGATCCAAAACGGTTTAGAGCTGCTAACAACTTGCATACAGACTTATTAAAGCAGTTGTGACTTATGATACCGTTTTTTCTACACTATAGTCTAGAGCTTTTCACAAGGATGGCTTCACGATACAAACGGTAAACAAATAAATGCTTCACGAGCTCCATGCCTACTTGGCCCCAAATGAAAATTTTCTAGTTCCCTTCAAAGGCCCCAACTCTCAGAAACAATCAACTGGAATATCAAGCTACATATGATATGTTACATACTTACATGAGAACAATACAATTAATTTAAGTGACCTAGTTGCACAGCCGATTGGCCAAAACATGCACAAGCATAGCATTTCATACATCATGGTCTCTACTCTCGTGTACAAGACATGAATTGGGATTTCTACCTCCAGTGGAGAGTTCACCCCAAAAGATTTGCAAATAATATCACAGTCGAGCTATATGCAAGCAACTAAATGATTCAAGTCGCAGAATACATTGACCAATGGAACTGTAAGCGGAGTGCTCAAGCATAACATTTTAAAGCATGTGGGATACATTTGATACATTGGCAATTTTACCTGTCCGAAGATGGGCGGCAGCCGGGAGCGCGGCGGCGGGAGGCGGTGGGGCCGGGAGGCGGGCGGCTGGGAGGCGGCGGCCGCGCGGGAGGCGCGCGGCGGCCGGTGGGCGAGGGACGAGGCGGGCAGGGAGGCGGTGGGGGCTCGGTCGCCGGCGGGGACGCGGGTGGGCGAGGAGGGGAGGTGGGACGGAGGCGGCGGGCGGAGACTCGGGTGGCGCGGCGGAGGCGGACGGGAGGCGGCGTCACCGGGCGGCGGCGGGAGGCGGAGGCCGGGACGCGGGCGGGAGGCGGAGGCGGCGGGAGCCGTGCGAACAAGAGACAATGGGAGAGAGACCGAAAGAAACACAGGGAGAAAGGATAGGGTCGTCCGGTGCCCAGAGCTCGGCACCAAGATCCACGGCGTCGAGCTCGGCGCCACGATCCACGGCGCCGAGGTACCTGCCACGCCAGCGCCACGCAGGCCGCCACGGTGGAGCGGGCCTGCGACCACGGCGCCGAGACATGTTATTTCGGCGTTGTGACCCACGGCGCCGACCCCCTGGGTCAAAAACGAAATTAAAACTACCAGAGGTCTAAATGTGAATATGTTTCAAAAAAGGGCTAAAATAGAAAAAAATTCGGACGACCAAAGATGTTTTTCGGTCATTTCTCGTCTGGCTTGCTATTGACGGGGATGCATATTATACTACATATTATTATGGATGGTGCGAAGGTTATTTCTGGTCTCGCTCTAAACAGTTTTAGCTTCTAATTTTTTATGTGAAACATGTCGGTTTCTAATTTCGATTTTTATTTTTTTATTCCTTTGTATTATCCACGATGATATAATGATTTTTTATTTCTTATTTTTCCTCATTTTTCTCTAAAAACTAACAACATCTACAATGTAATTTTAGCCAAAATCCATAACTAGAAGTTTAAATCAAAAGCTAGTTGGAGCATACCCTATATCATGCAACAACTTCCGATAATGATGAAATTAAATGTACAGTATGGCACTGCATTCAGATTACTCTGAAGAAGACCCATGCTTTACAGATAGAACATTCGCTGATTATCTATTTTTAGGATTAGAACAAACTGTGCTCCATTTGCTACCAATCCCTGCATAGTCTCTTTCATTCCTATCCGTGCACTTCGGGTTGTTGCTTTCCATATAGCAACCACTGACATGTCAAAATCAACCAGTCAAGTTCTGATATTGCATGATGAACAACATTTGAAAGGGGGATGGCTGGCAAAGGTTGGAAATAAAAAGGAAAAAATTACATCTTACACCAGCAATTAACAAGCTAAGTGACAGTACAAATTTTCCTGCCGATTCAGTTTGATCGAAGCGTCAGTGTAACTAGGACGACAGATATTGAAACATCACCTTCACTTCACTATGAGAAGCCAACGTTGCCTGTTACACTGTTGCACCCTACGTCGTCTTTACGCAGACAATGCTACCCAACGCCACGGGCGCTCTCGATCTCGACACTTGATGCACGATGCAGAGACCAATCGAGCAAGGAAGACCCAGGCCCTACGGATCAGGTATTATCGGGTTTCTGTCGGGTGTGTGCGCAACTGTGCATGGATCAACTGATCCATCAGTTTTGCAGGTTCAGAAAGTGTTCCTAGCTGGTGGCTTCAATAATGGGTTCCAAATCCATCTCGTGTTTGCTCTCAATTATGGGGCACAGAAAGAACGATGCAATGATTCGTGCCGTTGTGATTTCTGAACGCTACCACCGTCCATCTATATGCATGAATGTTCTGTTACCCTCTCATAATTGCAGGCACCGCGCTGGCTACTGTTTTTATATGTGACTCTCCCTCATTTGAAAACACAAACCAGTTAAACCACCTTTATAACCGCTATGAGAAGTCACCATTTCCACTGCAAAATAAAAAGGCATGGATCGGCCTAACTGTCAGTGCAAGTACCCAGTGATAGCAGCTGCACTTGCCACAAAATATTGTCTGTCCAATCAACCTGATGTCCCCTGCTAGCTAGTACTTTCTAATTGGCAAACTAACTGAAGATCTATAGAAACTGTCCAAGTTTGCATGCCCATCTATCTGCATTGCAAAACCCAAAAGCTGGTGATAGAGGAGTCGTGGATGGATGGGAACCACAAGGCTTCGACAAGACAACTTTTCTCGGTGAACTTGCATGGTTTGTTTGCCCTTCTGTTCTATAGCACTAAAAAAAAGAAAATAAATAAATAAATAAATAAGAAGAACCCTAATCTAGATATAACTTTAAATAGGGGATATCTCTATTCTTTTCCATGCGCAGTTTTTCCAGATCCAGATTTCCCATCTACTCTCTCTCTCTCTCCCTCTCCGTGCGTCTCGCAGCGGCGGTCGGCGGTGGCAGAGGGCGGCCGCGCGCACGCGCACAACCATGGCACGGCGGCGGCGGCGGCCGGCGGCCGGTGGCGCTAGGCATGCGGCTGCACGCAGCGCGCGGTTGTGCAGCGATGGCGGCGATGGCGGCGGCAGTGGCGATGCGCGCGAGCGGCCGTTCACGCAGCCAAACGTAGTTCACTTGGCCGAACGGCGTTTCGCATGGCCGTGGGGCTAGCGAACCCATTTCCCCTCCAGTCAAATTCATCTCCTGTTGTTCTTTTATCAAATTCATCTGGATCTGATCGGTTGCCTTCCGTTCCATCCTGTAGGTTCGCACGCAGCTGTTAAGGGAGCAGTTGGGTAGTTGCGCATTTCGGATCCGTCGTGCAGCGTGTTCGTCAAGCGTGCTCAAGACAATACCTCGCGGCCATAATCTGTCCTTTCGCACATTACTGTTTCATGATTATCTCTTGTCATTAGCTTAGTATTCAATTATTTCACTGTATTGGTTGCCTGTTGTGTGTTGCTTGTAGAATTAGATAGATTCTAATGCGCTAGGCTAGTTAGTGTTGTACGCTTGTAGTTGTATAGTGCTCGACTATAGAATTCATGCTTAGTTAGGGATTAGAATAGATGCTTAAATTATTGATGGGGTAGCACATAAGCATGTTCAAATCTAAGATTAACCACTAGTAATCTGGAGCAGAGTTTTAATTTTAATATTGGGCATCTTATTTATATATCCTGCTTCCATGATACTTTAATTGTACATTATTGATTGTGAGCCTCGGCTGATTTAGTTGTGGTGCAATATTAATCTGACTAATAATGACTTATAATGTAATAAAATTGTATGATTGACAACCCTTGTGTGTCTCCTTCTAGTATCCTCTTTAGGTCAGGTTTTAGTACGCTATCATTATATTATTGTTCTCCATTGCTTTATATCACAAATCATGTCTCTCCGTTCTCAACTGTACCAACCTATTACCCTCATAACTTTATCTTAATTCACTCTCGACTTTCTAATTACATCTTGGATAATTCACTAATAAAAAATGACGGTTACCTGGCTTGGGATTACCCACATATAGGGGAGATTTCCACCCACCTGGTAACTTACAGGGGTCGTACAATCTCGTTACACAAAATATTACACCTCGTCGGCGGTTATACAGTTGAGGATAACGATGTGCTTGACTATTCTCGTGTAACCGGGTATGTGGGATGTGATCATCGGTGCCTTTGCTATAACTTGCTAAATAACAATTATCTTGAATTACACTGTTTCTGCGATCTCTATCTCCAATCTATATTAGTGTTTCCGGTAACCTAAGTTCATTGCCTTTAACCTATGTCAATTACTTGCTTACATTGTGATGGACCATGTGGAGGTGACCACAAGTGTGTGATGAGTAATTGACATTAGTTTAGGTGAGTCGAGTTTGGTTTGAGTGGTTCGGAGTCGAGTCATTGCGTGGCACAATCGGGCTCGGTCGGACTTGGTCAAACTTGGTCGTATGGGTTTAGGACGCCTATTCTTGATTTCGACAGGTTTGGACTTCATCTGTGGTAAGTATGATGATATTTACGCTTTCATGTATCGAGCGATGCTATTTAACGTGTTTCTTGTCTGTGTGACTGCAGGATGTTGAAGCGGAGCTGTGGTGAGACACGAGATGACCGGACTAGACACAGGGAGGTGTCGAGGTCAGAACGGTCGGATGTGTCGAAGACGGCGGAGATTCGACGTGGTTGCGAGTCGTGGACGACAAGGAGCGCGGAAACTTCCCGGAAGGTGCACGAGGGGCGAATCGGGAATTTTGCAAGGTTGCACAAGAGGGAGCGGGCTCCGTTGGATTTAGCGGGAGTAACGGGGCGGAGACCCGTTAGCCGGAGGCTATATATATGAGGTGGTGGCTGCATGACCACTTAAGGGGATTTGGAGAGTGAATTAGAGCTTGCTAGTCAAAAGAAGCTTTGGGAGGTTGTTTCTCCTTTGCTCTTTAGTGGTTGATGGGTTGGTGAGAAATACAGAGGTGGTCTGTAGGTTGTCTCCTCTCCCTTTGTAGCTCTTCCTAGTTGTTCTCCTCCCAAGAAGCATGTGAGGCTCTTGGTGATCTTGAGGATTGAGAGGGAGAGGATGGATTGAGAGTCTTGTAATCATTCATCTATATGTAATCATGGTATCGGGACTCCTCTTTTGATTGGAATGAAATCGTTTAAGTTTAATCCTGTTCTTCTATGTTTTGCTTCGATGCCCTATTCTGTGATTTCTTGACTTTTGAGTTTCTTGTTGATTCTTGCTGGAGAGTGCCAAAATGGGTTGCTCTAGGTTGGGATATTGCCTCAAGATCATTTGATTGAATTTCCAAGAGCAAACTTCTTTTTAATCTAGTTTTGCATTTTTGGCCTCCTCTGTTCATAGTCTACAGTTCTAGGGTTTTGGGGTTGATCTTGATTCCCTTTGCAAGATGGCTTGAAACTTGGTATCCAGAGTCTTGAGACTACCTATTAGATATCTGCAAAGTTTCATTAGCAAAGGACTTGAGATCATTGAGAAATTGGACTTTGTTGCTTGCTCTGCAGGTTTTTCAGTTATTCCTAGGGTTTGGTGCAATCTATTGATTTCCTTCTCAAAATAGCCTGAGTTTTGGTTTGGAGGGTCTAAGGGCTATTGCTAATATATCTGCAAAGTCTTATTTCCAAAGGATCAAAGATGGAGGAGAAATTTGAATTTTAGTCCTGCACTCAGAATACTTTCAGTTTCATGTGCAATTCTGAAATTCCTCATGTTGAGTTGGATTTTTGTGGTCTCTTAGGTTCCTTGGGCTGATATAATCATTTCCTTGTTATACTGGACCAAGAGAACAAATGGAAGTCTCTATTCCTTTGTTTTTGTGAAGCTTCAAGCCTTATCTTCTGAAAAATCAGGGTTCTGGAATTTTTGCCCGAGGGGCGGTCTGACTTGTGCTTGTCGTGGGTTGAGTTTTTCGAGAGTGTCGAGCGTCATTCACCCCCCCCTCTGTCGCCATTTCGGTCCAACACATTGCTTGTCCTTGGTTTATCTTGGTTGCATTACCTGTTCCTTACTCACCGTGTTGCGACCGTTGTTAGGTACTTGCTGAGATTTTCAAATCTCACGCTTGCTCTTTCCATTCTCAGGTAAAAGGTCAGTGGAGTGATAGCAACATGCATGGGTGGGAGCACTCGAGTTTTCAGAACTATGGCTTGCTACCATTTATGTTATTTTATTTATTCTTCATTTGATTAGAAGTAGACTGGTCCCATGTTTCAAACATTTATTTCAACTTCCGTTGATTCTTTAAGTAAAGTTCCTTTAAGATTTTAATTTTCTTGTGATTTCTATTGTTGCTTTTATTATTTATTCTTTACTTTAGCGATGACGTTTCATAGTAATATCCTAGTTTGGCTATATGTGGGGTGCTACAGTTGGTATCAGAGCCTAAGTTGTAGTTTCTGGAAAAAAAATCAGCACGTATACAGGGCTTCGGGTTAATTTACTCATGCATGCATATCTATTCACTGGCATATTACTTGATTCCGTATCCAATTGCTACTTCATTCACTTTATCATTATCCCTTGTTTTGTTCCACTCTTTCTTTCTATGCAACAGTATGCCTCCGGCTAGGCATGCCAGCACTCGGGTCATGCGTTGAGTCTAAGTTAGGAGAAGACAAGTCAAGATTAGAGGGAAAATGTTGAAAATAATCTTGATTGAAAGTTTAAATCGAGTCCGAGATGCAGTAGAGTCCGTCTCCATAGGTTACTCAATTTGAAGTTATGACCAACTTGAAGTCCGAGTATATATATTAGTCGAAGAGTACTACCCTATGTAAGAGGAGGCTTGTAACCAATTTTGATAAGAGCAAGAGAATTGAGAAATTTAGAAAACTCAGCTACACAGTTACGGCTGGGACAATTCTCTTGTGTTCTTTATTTGTTCATCGTCGCCCATTTGTGATAGCATGTGTCCACAAGTACAATGTGTGAGTTCTCTCCTGGGACTGGGCCAACAGCATGTTCCGCTGAGTTATGAGTGATTCGTTTGTCCATCTCTAATAACACATCTGAACTGAACTCCAGTACGTGCTGGACAATTTATGCGTGCAAATGTTTGCATATTACCATGCAACTAGAATTACTGTAAAAGTAACATTGTCTCTGATCAATTATGTTACTGTTAAATCCATATGGGACTATTTCCCAACAATCTTACCCCGCACATGGATTGTGCACACCATACTCCTGAGAGATGTTAAGTGCCTGAGCTCTGATACCACTGTTAGTTTTCGGAGCCTGACACCTCGCCAGGTCCAACTAGGTTTACTCCCCGGTCCCCAAGTCTTAAATGGGATGCGCACCCAAACCCATGGGTTGCCCGCAAGCAAGTCTCTCGAGCAACAATTTTATAAATGGTATTGGGCCTCCCCCAAAAAAACTAGTCCAATGAGTGAGATCTCCCTCACACTTATAAGTTGTGCTTCTTTCTTTCCCACAATTTATGTACGACCATTCCTAACAATCTCCCCCTCACACATGGATTGTGCACACCGCACTCCTGGGAGATGTTACGTGCCTGGCCTCTGATACCATTGTTAGATCCGGACCCTAGCACCCCGCCAGGTCCAACTGGGTTTACTTCCTAGTTCTCAGGTCTTAAATGGACTACGCACCCCATGCACCTAAGCCCATGGGCTGCCCGCAAGTAAGCCTCTCAAGCAACAACTTTATAAATGATATTAGACTTTCTCCCAAAAAAATTAGTCCAATGGGTGAGATCTTCCTCATACTTATAAGTTGTGATTCTTTCTTTCCCACAATCTATATGGGACCATTCCTAACAACCTCTCCCTCACACATGGATTGTGCATACCGCACTCCTGGGAGATGTTACGTGCTTGGGCTCTAATACTACTGTTAGATCCGGACCCCGGCACTCCATTAGGTCTAACTAGATTTACTCCCCGGTCTCTAGGTTTTAAATGTGTTGCGCACCCCACGCACTTAATCCTATAGGCTGCTCACAAGTAAGCCCCTCAAGCAATAAACTTATAAGTGGTATTATGTCTTCTTTCTCTAAAAGACTAGTCTAATGGGTGATGTCTCTCTCATACTTATAAGTTGTGCTTTTTATTTTTCTATTATTCTTTTTTACAATCTATGTGGAACCATTTCTAAGAGTTAAGACATTCGGTAGTGCGGCGACATGCAATGAAGGAGTCCAAAACAAACAATATCTTTGTTCTTGGTTCTCACACGCGGTTCCTCATGCGGTCCGTCGGCTGTTTGATCCTGCTGACTCCGGGCATACCTTTGACAGGGACGTGTTCGTCAGTTTCGCTGATCTTCTGAACGATCACCATAAGCCTCACAATTAGACTAAATCAAAAGAAGATTTAAGCCAAGCTAATCGAGAACAGATGGCAAAGATAGATTAGACTAAAGAACACAGGACAACCCTTGATCGATGAGTGAAGAAGCGCTTTGAGCTGTACGCAGCAGTACGGGCCAGGTCATTGGAGACGGGGTCACTCATCAGGAAGCAATGCAAACTGCCGACCTTTTCACGGGCACGTACGCCATGGAAGCAACTCGCCCACGCGCCGTGTCAGCCGCGCGCTGTCGGCGCTTGTGCGTCTGGGGCGCACGTCGATCGAGGCGGTTTTGCGTGATCGCGCTCGTCCGGCGATCGCTTGTTGTTGATGCGCGCTTCCCTGGGCTAGCTCCTACTGCTCACATATGCTATTTCTTGGGAGAATAGGTGCAGATCCTGATGCCACGCCAAGTGGTGCTCAATCCAATAGAAAAAAAACTAAACCTTTTGTTACCGCCAGCGATTACAATTTCGGACTGAATTTCGTAAAATTTGCTAAAATTCGGTTTTTGGGCCCACTACAAACAAAAACTCAATCTGGTTAAAAAAATTTAACCCATTATATATTTTTTTTGCCCAACCCATATGATCGATTATCCCTCTCCATTTGGCACTCCTGAGTCCTGACCCGAAGACTCCCCCAGTGTGACTCCTAAGGTTGAAAACGGATCGAATACAGGTTGGATAGTGCTCAAACTATATTTGCATACATATTTTTTCTCAGATTCAAATACGAATCGAACAAACGTCGGATATGAATACAGTCCAAACAAATGTCATATACGAATTCGAATCGAATATCTACTCAATTTGGTTGGATCCAGATATTCTCATAAGTTATATAGTATGAAGAAATTAACAACATTTTATCCTCGTACAATCATAGTTAATCATTCTAATTCATTTACTTCACTTAATTCATTTACTTCACTTAAAGAAACACGAATTCACGTTCAATTAAAAAACGTATCCAACTAATTAGTCATATTGTAACAAAATATGTATATTGCTTCGTCGAATACGAATACAGATACAGATAGTTCGGATAAAATAACATTTTAGATGGTAAAAGTCCATACCATGTTCGCATCCATATTTTTTATGCGAATTCGAATTCAAATACGAATAAGATAGAAATTGTTAATTAGATGGAAAAATCTATACCATATTTGCATCCTATCGAATACGGTAACCGGATAATATAGATAATTCGTATCCACTTTTCACCCCTAGTGACTCCTATCTCCCGATACCCCATCGCGACTCCCATCTCTTAGCCGCAGTTCCCAATTCCCCACGCAACTTCACGAGAGAAGGGGCGGGGGAGGTGGCGCCGACATGGGAGAAGGGGCATGTAACACCCCACCCATCCTCTAGGCCTAGAATACTACCACCATTGCATAATTTTACTATTTTCAACCACTGCTCATAGTTTTAAGCGACCACTACTTTATTTATATTGTAGTGATTAGATAAATGTCATACCATTTTAACTCTAACTACTCTAGCATACCAGGGGATCTAAACATACTAACAGAAGGTGAGGCATGAAGTGCTGCTTGTACGTGAAATTACATATGTGCTACTCCTACCTGTGCATGACGACTTCAATGATCAACTAAAAAACAAAAAAAGCATGGGTATGTCCAGAGACTTAGTAAGCACATAATAGGACGGTAAACGCTACCAAACATATAAGAAATTATCCAATCATGTCAAACTCCGCATACATTATCATGTTTTTATCATTCTCATGTCTCATCATTGTTATTTCATTAGTACAATACAACACTACTCTATATGCTCATTTGCTCATCTCATTGCATATATCGGTATAGCCTGAGTGAACACCCATCGATGTTCACCTTACCATGGGCCCGTCCTCATTGGCATAGGGGTCTCTCCACTCCCGTGGAGGCTACCGAAGTAGGACTTATGGAATCTACCCACGGTGGATCTGAGTTCTCATCACATGAGTACACATGATGCAAATGCACATATCCATTGTCAGAACCATACACATCATTAGCAAGTAAGCATCATTACTTACCCTGTTCCATCATCATTATCAGCATTTACTACACAACAACATATAGTGTAAACATTACATATTTCATAACAATTACCGTCTACCGTACTACCATTCACTTGCCTGTTTATCCTTAGGGACAGCTCTGAACAAGGACTCCACCTGTATAAGCATTAACCCGACTCAATATAGTATAGCAATACACATGCGCTTATACGAACGACATCGATTCTATGTGCAAAGCCATGTACTGGCATAAAACGCGCAGGGTTAAGGATCTAACGTGCATGTCACAAACCCCCCTTTATTTTTTCTTTTTCCCTCTTTTCTTTTCACTTTCGGTTGAACCACTAGCCTTTTTCTCTCTCTCTCTCATTCTTATCTCTTCCTCCTCTCATTTCTCTCTCTCCCTCTCCTCATTTGGCCGAATAGCCTTAGCTTCTCCTCCCTCCGATGCGCATAGTTAGCTTCAAGTCGATGTTGGACTTGGCACCGATCTCTCCCTAATGGCTCAGCTGCCGATCCTGCCGACGTTGCCCCTCCGATCCATACACCGTCACCTCCCCCATGAGCTCCCTGGCGTTGGCTAGGGCTCCTGGCCTTCTTTGGCCTCTCAATCATTGGCTTGCTCCCCGGTCTCCGCCCCTAGCACCGACACCCTGGTCCAGGCCCTTTGGCATTGCCGCCTGGCTCTGCTCGCCACTCGGCACCGCCACCTGGCTTCGGCCCCTCTGGCGCCGACCCTATGGCTGAACTCATCCTCCGCGGTGCCTTCTTGGCTCAGGGCTGCCAACGCCATGGCTCGGCCCCCAACCCTCCGGTGTTGCTACTCCGGCCTTGATACCTCTGTATGGCGCCCGATCTACACACCGCCGCTACCTCCCTCGAGCCTGCTGACCACGACCCACCGTCGGCCAGTTCGAGGCCTCGGCTCTGGCTCCTAACACCCCCTACCAGCTACTTAGTCTAGCCCATGGTGGCCCCTGCTTTCCATCATGTGTCGGCCCTTGCACTGGCCACGGTCGTCCCTTGGCCAGCCATGGCCATTGCTCGGCTTCTCCGGCTCCTACCTCCTTTGTTGCACCTCCCTCCAGCCACCTTTGCGTTGGTTGCCGATGCCGTGGCTCGACCTCCGACCATGGCCGAGCTCCAAGCACCGCCATCCCCTAGTTTCCCCTTGGTTGCTTTTGGCCATGGTTTTGGCCAAGGCAGCTCGAGCTTCACCAATACACCTCTACCCCACCACCTACCCAAGATGGTGTACTCTTCCCCTTACTCTTACATTTTCAATTTAGCTTCTATTTTTGCTTGCTTCTATGCTCATGCACGCATCGTTTGGGAAAGCCTACGGGTGTCGCTGTAATGAGACTTGGTGGGGACATGCACCAAGAAGCATGCACCCCCAACCAATGGCGCACATTGATCCTTCAGGCTTGCCACTTGTGTCGTGCCATAATAGAGAGGGAAAGAGTTGGAGGATCTACTTGTTGCTGGCTATTATTGGTTTACTGGTCTTGGTAGCCGTCTGGTTTACCTAGGGTGATCCTGACGATCATCGAAGGTTTTACACCTCCGCGGTTGTTGTCTTCTCTCCTTTGGGCTCTCCTTTCCTTACTGTTGTGGTGTGGCTATCATGGGACCTTGGGTGTGGTGAGGCTTTGTGCTTGGTTTGTGCTTTGCTTTGGCCGAGCAAAGCAATGGCTTGGGTTTGAGCTCTTGGCTGACGAAAGAAATGAAATGGCAATGTATTCTGGTTGGGCTTAAGAAGGAGGAGGCTTCAGGTGGCCTCCCTCTCTCCTGTTATGCCTTGCCAAAACTACCCCTCTTTTATCCTTACTCCTTTCTCATGTGGCTATTTGCTTCAAAGGCCTTTTGGCTCTGTACTGTTTAGTGGCTTTTCTACTGCGGATGGTAAGTCAGCAAAACGTGGGTGTTGGATTTTCTCTACTGCCGAATGATGATGCCCACATAAGCGAGAGGCACCGACCAGCCCCGGATGGTGTGGGAACCTTTGTGAGTGCTAATTCGTTCGGCATATCTAAAGCTGAAGGGTTCTGATGGCAAAACCCCTCTCCTTTTCTTTTATTCTCCGATGCATTACAAGCACACTCTTAACTTCGTTTGGAGTAGGAAGATGGCATATATTTTTTTTTATCTTGATTTCCAATTTTGTTACGCATAAATCCAATCAGCAGTCTATGTCCGATGCTGGTAAGTGATCACGGAGCATACCTTATAAGGCCCTATTTGGAATGTAAGAATTTCTCTCTGTTCCTGTCGGAATTGTACTGCCTCTCGTAAAATTCATGTGAAATTCCTACATTTCAAACAAGCCCTGTCATCATGTCGAGTGATTCTGCCATATCGGCTAAATCTAAGGGGCTAGAAATTACCACCTTAATCAGATAGGGAGAGAGAAAGAAAATGGTGGTTCCTTTTTTTTTTGACAGTGTAGATTAAATCTCATATAGAGCAATGATAGTCTGAGACCAATAAGTCGATTATTACATATGCGAGGAGTTCTAATTAAATCCCAATTATTAGCTCTCAGGTGAAATATAACAAGAAATATGATCACGTAGATTTCTTTTAAAAAAAGATGTATGCTCATGTATCATGTGCAGGTGGACCCCACACGTAGACATGATATGTATCCTCACAATCTTTGGTAAGTATCCGGGTGTGACATTGATCTGCCATGCCAAATTCATATGTGTTTTCACGTATGGAATAAGCATATGTTCGGTGTCACCTCTTATTTTCTCCATAATTTTTAAGCAAAACTTTATTATATTAGAATCAACTCTTACAAAACCTACTGAACATGAAGCATAACTTATGATAGCAGCTAGATATTAAAAATATTTTAACTGTAGCTTTAGAGAAAATGAACTCATAAAACAAATACGTAGTTAATTGTGAAGGAAATAGCTTGCCATGTAATTGTGAGGGTCACCCTGCTAGTTTTAGAGCAAAGGCTAGAAACTTCCATATTAACCTAAAAAAAAAGGAAAATACTAGAAATTTCCAAGCTAATCACATAAAAATAAAAATCTACGCCATCCAATATGTATATCCCGTCACAACGATGACTAGATCTATCGGAACACCTTGCTAGTGTTTAATAGACAACGAATCGGCAAGTTATCTTATTTAATCAAAGTATACACACGTGGGCATTCAATGCAAAACATATGCATAAGTTGATGCTTCATCCATTAGTTAAAGCTTCAGGTCTAACTATTTCTACAAGTATCACTTACTAATATCATTAAGAAGTGATAACCCGGCCGTGTGGGTCAGATGCACGAGTTGACATGCAAAAAATAAGCCTCCTAAAAGATCTGCTCATTGATCGTAGAAGGAGAAATCCCAAAAAAAAAAGAATCTTAGAGCATCTCCAACAATCCCTTAAAAATCCACCCCAAAAGACACCTTAGCCCAAAAATTTGTTAACCTATTTTAGTCCTCCTCCAACAGCTTAAATATATCCTAATAGTATTTTGAAGACCCAACATTAACAAGCCTATTTACTTTGCTCGATACCTCATTTTGATCGTGAGCACGGAGGGTTGGCGTGCACGCTTCCCGACATACAAGGCATGAACCAAAAAATTACATGTAGGTATGAACTCCGTGTCGCAATTTCGAAACGTAGTGTGTTCTCATTCATGTCTATTTTTATTAGTGATCAAGAACGAATAGAATAGGAGATTGAACCAAACGACGACGACGACCGCCGTATAAATATTGACGTGAGACTAGATAATTGAGATGAGAATTCTAACTTTGTACATGTCTTTTTTTGAATACTCAGCCATTCAAAATATAGACGGCGGGAGCGAGAAAGGGACCTGAAAGTTGCTGAGTTTTGGGAGAATTTTGGGGAATAGAAATAGGGGTGTTTAGGAGTTGTTGAGACTTTTACACAATTTCCCAATAATTTGATTTAGGGGGATTGTTGGAGATGCTCTTAGAAGGAATTAAAAATTCCTAAAGATTCAGTTATATAAATTGCACGTACGCTTCCCACATATAAATTTGTAGTAAAAATTTCGAAACATTCAAAATTAAGAACTAAGATTCCAAACTAAAATTGCTAATTTTTTTAATACTATTCAAAATATAGAACGCATGCAGATACATGAGTTGGCAAAGCCACCACAACATTATACTTGAAGGAAAACAGGCTAAAACTTCTTACACTAATTGAAGGAAAGAAAAATAATGAGAAATTCACAACGAATGAGAGAAAAATGAGATATTCCATAAACAAACTGAATCATCTGATTATAATAAGCAGGATTAGCTTAACCAGGAGTCCAATATAAATTAGAATCTAGAATCCACATACCATGTTTGAATCTAAAAGGTAAGAATTAAACTTTATGTATTATTCAAATATTTTTTGCAAGGTATTAATCAAATATAATTATATTTGGTAACTGAAATAAACAATGTGGCATATAAAAAGGTAAAAATATAGTTTCCAAATATCTATATGAATTTGAAATTGAAATAGAGAAATAAAATCATGAGTTTTCAAATTTTAGAATGTTAGAAATTGAGAAGGAAAAGTACACAATTAAATCAAGCTATCACTGATAAAAATATTGTTAAAAATATATAGCCTATGCGATGCATGGGTTGATAACTAGTACAACAAAACTGAAATGCGCAAGCTATGAATCTAGAGATTCTTCTATGCAAAAATTACACGAGTTAAGTGGCAAGGTTTTGAAAACTTCACAGATTGATCATGTAAATCATATACTCGACCGTTCATTTGAACACTCAGAAATAGTGCACTGATCGAAACAGCAGCCGGTAGTTATATGGAGTCCGCATCATTTCTGTGACTAATCATGCAAAACCAACTCTAAATAAATTCATGAAGAACTACGCAAGTCTTGTACAAATTTCTGAAAAGACATTGATTTCCCACAAAAACAAATGTGGGAATTATGCTTGGTCGAAATAAGTAGCATCAGCATTGAGTATTAGGCCGAGATGACACAACCCAGTAGCAGCGCAGCAGTACCACTTCCCATCCTCTCTATATAACCACTCGCACTCGCATTTCTCGCTCACACAAACCACGCCCACACTGCCTAGCTAGCTAGTGGTTAACCACCGAGTAGCGCCGCCTCGTGACGAACCAGATAGCACAAGCTGCAACTAATACACACGCTCGCACACCGTACGCAGTGCAGTGCAGTGCCATGCCGGAAGCACCGACCGCCAAGCCAGCTCCGGTCTGCGGCTACGCCCCCGGGGCGCACCGTGAGGCGCTCGAGTTCATCGAGCACGTCACGGCGAACGCCGGGAAGGTGCAGCGGCGCGTCCTCGCCGAGATTCTGGCGCAGAACGCGCCGGCTGAGTACCTGCGCCGATACGGCGTCTTTGGATCCCTCGACGCCGCAGACGCCTTCCGCCGCCTTGTTCCGCTCGTCACCTACGAGGGACTACAGCCAGACATACTGCGCATCGCCAACGGTGACACCTCGCCGATCCTCTCCGGCAAGCCCATCTCCGAGTTCCTTACGAGGTATACATGACACGTACATGTACATGTGCACGCTGCACGCCGCTAGCAGCGTGCGAAACCTATTGGGCATGGATGTATATATGTACTAACGCGCGTTCCCGCCATGGGGTTTATGTGTACCAGCTCGGGCACGTCCGGAGGGGAGAGGAAGCTCATGCCGACCATCGCCGATGAGCTGGACAGGCGGTCACTGCTGTACAGCCTGCTGATGCCGGTGATGAGCCAGTCGGTGCCGGGGCTCGACAAAGGCAAGGCGATGTACCTGCTCTTCGTGAAGGCAGAGTCGCGCACGCCGGGCGGGCTCGTGGCGCGGCCGGTGTTGACGAGCTACTACCGGAGCCGGCAGTTCCTTGACCGACCGCACGACCCTTACACGGCCTACACGAGCCCCAACGAGGCCATCCTGTGCGTGGACTCCTACCAGAGCATGTATGCGCAGCTTGTCTGCGGCCTGGTGCACCGCGCCGACGTGCTGCGCGTGGGCGCGGTGTTCGCTTCTGGCTTCCTCCGCGCCATCCGATTCCTCGAGAAGCACTGGCCGCGCCTGTGCCACGACATCCGCACCGGCGAGCTCGACCCGGAGATCACCGACCGCGCGGTGCGCGACGCCGTTGGGAGGGTGCTCCGCGCAGACCCCGCGCTCGCCGACGAGATCGAGGCCGAGTGCCGGAGGCCGTCGTGGGAGGGCATCATCCGGCGTCTGTGGCCCCGCACCAAGTACATCGACGTGATCGTGACCGGAACCATGTCGCAGTACATCCCGACGCTTGTGTTCTACGGCCGCGGCCTGCCGTTGACGTGCACCATGTACGCCTCTTCGGAGTGCTACTTCGGCCTCAACCTAAACCCCATGTGCAAGCCCAGCGATGTCGCGTACACGCTCATCCCCACCATGTGCTACTTCGAGTTCCTCCCCGTCCATAGCAGCAACGGCAATGCCGAGCCGACCCATCGCGACCTCATCGACCTGATCGATGTGAAGCTCGGTCACGAGTACGAGCTCGTGGTCACCACATACTCCGGTATGCCAGACACCTTCGACATAGCGTGGCTTCGATGATCTATATATATTCGTCCTGTAGATTGTTTAGTAAGACTAATGTCTTATGTGTGATTGTTACTGCAGGTTTGTATCGGTATCGCGTGGGCGACGTGCTGAGGGTGGTGGGGTTCAAGAACGAGGCGCCGATGTTCAGATTCGTGCGGCGGCAGAACGTGGCGCTGAGCATCGACTCGGATAAGACGGACGAGACGGAGCTGCACGCGGCGGTGAGCGGCGCGGTGCAGCACCTGGCGCCGTTCGGCGCGTCGCTGGTTGAGTACACCAGCTACGCGGACGCGACCACCATCCCAGGCCACTACGTGCTGTTCTGGGAGCTGCGCGCGGGCAGCACGGCCGTGCCGGCCTCCGTGTTCGAGGACTGCTGCCTGTCCGTGGAGGAGGCCCTGAACAGCGTGTATCGGCAGGGCCGCGCCTGCGGCAGGTTCATCGGCCCCCTCGAGATACGCGTCGTGGCGGAGGGCACCTTCGACAAGCTCATGGACTACGCTCTCAGCCGCGGCGCGTCCATCAACCAGTACAAGGCGCCGCGGTGCGTGCGCCCCGGACCGGTCGTCGAGCTGCTCGACGCGAGGGTGCAGGCCAAGTACTTCAGCCCCAAGTGCCCCAAGTGGAGCCCCGGCAATAAGCAATGGAACAACACCAAGGCGGAGCTGGTCAGCAACGGAGATGCCGCCTAGCTGATGAATGGGAGGAAATTGCAAAGGATGCATGATGATGTGTTACAGTAGGTGTATGCATGATATTTCGCATTTGGATTTTCTCAGGCAGAGAGGAATAGTTCTGAAATGATGACATAGACTACCTGATGCACATTTGCTTTCCTTTTTCTCTACCTTTCTGTAATATTTTTTGTCCTTTTTTGGTTGTGTTTTGCTATGTAGTATGTACATGTTAATTACGTTTATTAAATTACTAGACATTTGGAATGGACCTTTCTACGACAAATCAGGAGGACTCTCAAATTTCTGCATAATGCATGGATGCTAAGCAGAGAATGGTCAACATTGTTGCATTATTCAGGAAATATATTACACAGGGCTCTAGCTATCTCATATCAAACTAGTGGGGTGGCCGCGCGATTGCACGGCTAGTATCTACTATGAGCATCATATCATTTAAATGCATGTTTTTAGCTTTAAAATGCTTTATATATTAAAAACATATGTAGAGTTTGAATCTGTCAAGATTTTAGTATGATTAAAATCTTGATTTTGAAACAATATGGTTATCTACCCATTATATAATAAAAGCTGATGCCAGATGATTTATAGTTGCTAGGAATAAAGATAAATGTGCTAGAAATTCGATCTCACAAAAAAATGTAGCCCTTGATTTTGGTGGACCCTAATTTTAGAAGTTTAGATTTGATAGTTATTTAAAGATATAAGAATTTTAAATTCTTCAAAAAGAAAAATAACTGGCTCTTAATTTGGTGGACTATAGTTTTAAAGGTTTAGATTTCATACTTGTCTCAGGGATATATTATTTTTTACGAAAGTGAAAATCAATACTATCTATAATTCAAAAGAAATGTTGAGAGTGTACATTTGCTAGATGTGCCCATCTCCAATCTTCTCTTTCACATAGGGGAGAGATATCTCAAATTAAATTGTGCTAATTAAATTTGAAATCATATATCCCAAATGTATATTGTTTGTGAAAAAGGATTTTCAATATTTGGTATTCACAAAGAAAATTTTATATGATATACTACTATAACATACCACTCGGCACAATTGCTTGGTCCGATCGGCTAGTTATAAGAATGTGTAATTATGTTTTCCTTCTACTATTAAGGTAGTAAAGCAATGCTGGAAAACCTGCCAACTATAGTGGGTTAAGCACATTGTGAGAACATGTAGAGGTTACTCCATGTATGTGATGAGTATTTGACTTTGATGTGCAAGTTCTATCAAAGTTTGAGTTTAGTTTTGAAGCTTTTTAGTTTCTAGAATTGCTGTCAGGAGTTAAGTGATCGATCAACCTAGTATCGATGGTCTGACCGGAGTATTTGGAGCGGCCAGGCCGGTCATGTGGCCTTTTAGAAAATAGACACCAATCATTTGTGTAGGCATGTTTGAAGATGTGTTTACACTAGGTGTCACTCAATTTGGAGTTCTGAGCTAAAACTCAATAGAGGTCAGCTGAAATTCCAGAGAGGATATTTTCTGATGCTCTTAAGTGATATGATCGACCTATGCCCGACGGTTAGACTGGGGTGGTCTGAGCTGCGTTGGGCTAGCTATCAGACTGGTGCCATATTACCGGGAAAAGTTTGAGGGGAGTTGGGCGGTCTGGCCGGCATGCGGCTTGCGGTCAAACAAGCCTTGTGGTTTGAATATGTACATGGCATAGGTGCCATTGGATGGGTGTGTTGTATTACATGATGTATGAATTAGCTAATGTGCCAAGTGCTTAGAACTTGTGCTCGAAATTGGATTGTTTGGTCTTTGGATGTGTAGGGTTGCTTGGACAGCTGTGGCTGTCAACGATAATAGACTAGGCCTACGCGACGAGAGTTGAGGTCCATACGGTTGGGTAAGTCTGGGTGAGGCTATGTGTCTCAAGTGTGAAGCATAAAAGAGACGAGGGTCATGAAGAGGCGAGTTGGTGCATGTAGTGTGCCAAGTGACAAGGCGATGCATGTAGGGATGGTTCAGGGGAGTTCGAATACATGAAGACGTGACGGCTAGTCATTGGCCACTACGAGTTGTGTGTCAAAGCATGTGGAAATGCTTTGATGGATTGAATTGATGTTTTGGGCTAACAAAGCCCTTTGGATGAGTCGCTTTGAAAAAATGTGCGTGTGTGTGTAAAACGGTGTGGTGTTGAGTTAACGATTTAGCCCATGTAAGTGGATAAACCGAACTAAATGTGTTGATTAGGGTTTCTTGTGAGCGTCCATATATAATGAGGGAGAGGTGTGGCTTAGGGGCTAAGCTTGAGAGGGTCTTGGCTAAGCCTTTGAAAGTTAGGTTTAGGGTTTTCAAGAGGAAGCTTTGTATGTGTGCTCTATAGAGAGGGAGCTCAAAAATGGGGTGGTTTTAAACATCCATCTCTAAGTAAAATAAAGATCCAAATTTCATCCAAGTTAGTTTTGCCATGGATTTCTCCTTGTGTTTTTTATTTTCTTGATTTTTCCTATTTAGATTTCCTCCCTCTGTGATCTTGCTGATTTCCAAGGATGCGTGAATGATGGAAGAACCTCATAGAGGCTTGATCTCATCTATCTAGACATCCCTATAGTAAGGTCTTGGTGTTTGCCTCGGTTTGATTGGTTTTATTGTGATCTGCCTTGTTTTGGGCAAATGACAAATCTTTGTTGAATAGTTTGTCGATCCATTAATGAAATATGTTCCTAGGACCCTAACAAAGCTACGTTTCTAGTTTCAAGTCTTTTTGTTTAGTAGATTAGAAGCTAGGCCAATTTGAGTTTTTGGCGGCAGGCTGTTTTCTGTTTTGGATTAGCGAGTGGTCAGACTGCTGTGACTCGAGCGGTCAGACTGCCTAGGCCTATTCCAATTGGTGTGTTGCCAGCGGTCACACCGGCTAATTGATGTTTTGGCCTATTCGTTACTTCTTTTATTTCTTGGCTTGTTGGTTTCTAGTTTGTGCTTGTTTCCATTATGTATCTGAGCTTGTTAGCTTCTCATAGTTAATTGAGTGAAAAGAGGGTAAAGATCATTCACCCCCTCTAATCTCCGCCATCGGTTGTATACACATGATTATTTTTTAGACTTCAGATCTGTTGTCTAACTTCACCATGCCCTCCTGGAACTACAAAATCAGACTTTAGAAATCAACTTTGCCTGCATCCTCTGTTGTATTGTACCTTTTTTTCTTTCAAAGATGACTCCATATGAACACCTTGAATTCTTTTGCATCTACGGTTTTTCCTCCTATTTGCGAGATGTTCGTGCTCATCTTGTATCCGATGCTTGTTCGTTGGGTTCAACTTTGCATGATGCACGCACGTTCCCTGACTTGCACTTCTGCTATGCATCTTTTCGTTAACCACCTCGCATCAATACAATTGAGCAATTGTGCGGCAAATTATCCATCCGACATGGTAGGCGATGAGCTTCTTCTCTTATGCTAGCTGTTGTACCATCGTACCCAGCCATGCATCTACATTTTTATGACCATCAGCTTTACCACACAATTAATTGCTCCTTCCAGCTATTGTCCCTGCTTCTTGATAGACACCGTCTAACTCCGGCCTCGCGGAACAGCACTGCCATATGTTCCAGCAACATCGACACATCTCTTTTAATCTCATCTTTACCTTTCTCTCTGCTACTGGTTGTATATGTTAGTTTGTTTTTCCAATCGGATCTCTTTTGTTTGGCTTAGAACCCGATCTAGCTCTTTTCCTATTGCTCTGCCTCACCTTGGGATGATGCCACCATCGAGCCCGCTGCTCACTGCTGGGGCTTCTCCATCTAGCTCCTGCCAATATATGATCTGGTCTTAATAAACCGTCAACCTTCACCCTCCGCAAGTGCGGCAGCTACCACATCCAGAATTTATTGCTTCATCGAGCTCATGGAGAATGCCGCCTCTTCTTTCACCACATTGGCGTCCTCTCTACCGGCCATCGCGGCCTCCTCCTACAACTTCTTTTTTTAAAGGAATATCTATACATTCGACTATTTTTTAAGACAAAAATAGTCAAATTGATCTGGGGCGTTAGATCTCCATCCAACGGATCCACTCATACAAGCCTCCCTCCAAAAAAATGACCCTCTAAAAAAATGATCTAGGGTGTTGAATCTCCATCTAACGGCTCCAAATCTGACTGTTTTTGTTCTAAAAAATAGTCGAATGTTGTATAAACACTCTTTTTTTTAATTAGAGTGAATGTGGTGGTTCCTCTTAACCTAGTTTATATTCTCAAGAGCATATCGTAACCAATAGAAACCAAAGGAGAGTAGCTTATCTTTTTCTGATAAGTTCCAATATTCATCTTCAGCTGAGATCGATACACAATTGATCATGTATGTTGTTGACTGGTGGCATGATCCGATGATTGCTTTGACGGATCCAAAGCAAGAAGTGGTCGCATGCATGCTGATTACGTACGGTTGCTTCTGTTAAAAATGTGGACAATATTTTAATTCTAAATTTTATGAATAGACAAATACAATAAATTAGTGATGCAAAATTTACTACTAACAGTAAGCTACTCATCATATTTCAGAAAATACTCAAGAAAAATATAGAAACAAAGTCGTACGTGCGCACGAATGACTTACTTGTTAGCCTGAAGAAGAACATGAAGCCGCGAGCTTGATGCGATCGCGTAACGTAGATGACGCAGATCGCGAAGCGATCAGCGCAAATGTGCTGCCCAGAAACCTTATTGCCGCCCCGTGCAGGTACTCTCTTCGGCAATGGTTTGGAGATAACCGCTCTCCCTCCTTCCAGGTGCACGCCGAGAAGAAAGGTTGGAGAAGTCCAGACGGCGCAGTACAACAGCACAAGTTGGCAGAAGTAAGAGATGCTGGCAGTGAGAGATTCTAACCTCTATACCTTGGACGTCTCCAGGCAGTGGCGAAGCTAGAGCAAATCAGAGGGGGGTGCGCCTGCTTTATAGATCGGTAGACTTGAGCCGTAGCTATGGTGAAAAATTGATCTACTCAATGGTATTTTATTTTTTCATGGGTGCATCCGCATCCACAAATCACTATATAGCTTCACCACTGTCTCCAGGTATATAAAGATATGCAAATTACTCTCTAGTAATTGCCCCCAATGAAATAATTCACTGGTAACTGCTCACTGCTCAATAATTCATTGGTAACTGATAATATTTAACCAGTGATTTACCCACTGGTAACTACCTGTCATCAAAACCCAATTAAACTTCAAATTCAAAAGTTTGAATCTCATTTAAATAGAGAAAGTGAGGTGCGGGGTTCTGCAAAAATAAAGATGGACTTGGTCTGCCAAATGGCACGCCACGTTACGGTCACAAGTCACGCGATTTTCACGTAAAAATACGCGAATACACGTGCACATATATGACTAGACAGAACCCTCCTCATACTATCTCTATCCATATTCAAGAAGTGGTAAGGACTCCACATTATAAATCGGTCTTCTTCACCTTTCCTTAACAATATGGTACTAAACCATGCATGCTTTGAAATTAAGAAAATGGGTCATAAATAAATGGGTCAATTTCTAACAGCTTCTTTGCTAGCTTCAAACATACCAACCGCATATCTCCATGCAGTAATGCCATACTTGCGTAATTTCTTTCTAGTTTCTTCACGCTTTGGTTCGATCCTATCGTGGATTACAGCAAGAAGCGGATAGCCTGCGAGGAATACTTTGTTAAAGCACAAGCGGGATGTACTTAAGGAGCTTGTGTCATATTAGAAACCTTGTATGTCTTTTTCCACAGTTATTAGGAGTCGCTAGCTCAGACATAGTGTGTATCCATCATGGATTCCTACACATATCAGATCAATCTATATTTTTATAATTTAGATCTACCATAATCGATTATGTAGATCTTTACTTTTTTTCACCGATTAATATGGTAATTTCTAGCACTGAGAGCAAACGTGATGACTCTTTTTTCTATCGTTTTAATAATATAATATAATATAATATAATAGATATATTTTTTAAAGGGTATATCAAATATGTTATTATTTTCCTTTATGTTATCTCTTGTGATTTAGATGCTCTGAAATTATCTTTTCCAATTTGATTTCTAAAATGACTAGTAAGATGCCTATGTGTTGAAATGGTGTTCCAAAAGAATGTAATACATATCGTCAAACATGGCCTAAATCATACAATAAACATTAAAAAGAGGAAGACAGTACGGGAACATATGAAGGATGCTCTCGATAGGTAGCTAGATTAATTATGATCTATAACAACCTTTTTAAAATGCAAGTCTAAATGCATTCTTTCGTAAAACTTTGAAAAAAGAGATCATCTCTAGCATTTTAACTAAAATACATTCTTCTATAAAATATCATGTGGTGGTCGTAATGAGCGGGGAGAGAGAGACATTGGTGAGAGAATGAGGGGATGAGAGAGAAATTAGAGGGTGGATAAGATAAGTACAGGATGTAAACCCCACATGTGCATACTGTAATCTTCTATTTCTCCACAAGGGCATTTCTGAAAATGAAAAAGAAAACAAAAAATTAACACAGATCTCGATAGAGCTGCTGAATGGTGAAGATAGTCGGTTCATATATACTTAAGTTCATAATTTTGATTCATACACTGAAGTAGGCACCTTGGGCGTTGTAATGGATTTAAATGAAATGATACCACAAGTGCTAAACTGTGTCAATATTGAGGTGCCATGGACAAGAAAGAAATCGCTAGACAAAAGGAGGCCTATGCAAAGAAATCAGAGTAAGGGATGGTGAACGAGAGGAGAATGCACTACCGGCAACTCATATTTTTTAGTAGTATAGTAATATGGAAGCCCATACTCACACCTAATACAACATAATCCAATGGCCATTGTAGATTGGAATTCACATAAAGATAAGGTGGGGTTGTCAATATCAAAGTAGTGCGTGCAATGGAAGGAGGAAAACATAATAATAGATAATTCAGAACATACATATTTGCTATTGTTTTCATTTGGTAAGATAGACTGATTTAGCCACATCCTCCAGTACAGAAGGTATCTAATACCTAAAATGGAGATACTTACATGATAGTTCAGAAAATCCCATAGAAGTGATGAGCCAGGATAGAATTCTCCTGTTTTCTTTTAGTATTATCGTATTGCATAGCTTGATTACCAATGTAGACATCTTTCCATCCTACGCCTCAAGAGTTAGTCCACATATATGGCATAGAGAGAGGCCAATAAGAATGAAGGGATGTAAATGCCTGAAATTTGAGAGAGCAAGTTGACGGTTGTCATTGTCGTCATTAGGACAAGCTTTCAGAGAATCAAATTGAACTCCGCGGAGCTTTGAATTGTTATCATACTGAAATCCCTCATGCAATTTCTTCAGACCTACAACAATCAATGGAGACAATTCAAATGACATAAAAAAAATTGTGACATAGTAAAAAGAACACCATTATTGAGAACTATTTACCGAAAAAAGTGTATTGTTCTGGAGGTCTAATGTAGCAAGCTGTGGTATCCCGATAAGCTTGGAAAGGATCGAGCTGAAGAGGTGATTTGAGCTCAAGTCCAGCCACATCAACTATGACAAGTCCCCAAGAGATGCCAGTATCACCCCAGTGAAATGGTTGGACTGAAGGGTGAGAACAGTGAGCTTCCTAAGTTGACCCAACTGAGTTGGGTTTACCCCTAAGAGCTAGTTGTCACCAAGCTGCAGGACTGCACAAACATCACAACCTTTTTAGTCATTTGCTATTTAAATGGGAATGATTATTATTGCAAATTAACTTTTGGTAGGTTGATGTAATGAACTTTTTGGCAGGCTAATTTAAATCGAACTTTTTTGGTAGGCTAATTTAAATCCTGAAGCGAATAGAGAAGTAACGGTCATTATGAGCAGTAGAATGGGGGGAAGATGAAGGAACAATTCAAGTACAGAACACCATTGAGGAAGCAATGCCAAACAGAGACCTGATTTCTTGATGAGTAGAATCCAAACCTCCTTTGTGTTAGTATAGGGAATGAAAGATGAAACTGCTAAAAAGCACAGAAGAAGGATCGGATTTAGAGGCAGAATACACACATCAAGATAGTCGTACAAGCGTCTCCACATAGGCCAAATTGTACTGAGAAAAATTTAAACTTTTTAACATTTCATAGGTGTAGGCATGCAATCATCAACACTCCTCGAACAAAATAAGAGCATAGGTTAGAACAAATATGATAGGAACAATGACAACATGGTAGAACATTTGACCACACAAAAATCTCTAATAAACTTTCTTTATATCAATTCACAGCTCCAAGCCAAAGTAGAATAGGAAGTTGGGACTATGAGCCACCAGAAAGGCAAGAACAAGCCAAAATGCACTGCACAAAATTCCAATTTTGCTTAGTATAGGTCTTATACTAAAATGTGATCAAATACAGCCATCAAGAATAAGAACTTGAGCTCAAAACAACAAAATGCACACACCAAAAACCTGAACTCCTTCTCCATTCAAATTATACAAATGGCAAATACTGAAGAACTAACTAGCCAAAACATAATACTAAAAATAACATAATACAAATGTACAGTTGTCACTTCAGCACTCATCAGTTTGTCAGTGACTTTGCTGTATACAATTCTTCTATGTTCTTCCATAATTTCTTCAGCAATTTCTTCTTGATCACCGAGTACTTTACCTAATCAGAGAGACATAGACGAATTGTATTGACAGCATTCCATTTCACCACCTTTCAGTCTTCATCGAATGTCTTTTCTAGTTTGTCCCCTTTGAGATTATCGATTTGCTCCTACTGGACAAGGACATCCTTCATCACGCATTACCATATATTAAAATTTACTCCACCATCAAATTTCTCTACTTGATTCCACATATCGACATCGATTTTGATTTTGTGCCACCTGATGCTTTACTAACGTTCTCACAAATCAGCTTAATCTGACTTTGGCTCTGATACCATTTGTTACACTCTAATATCCCTTCTTATATGCAGCAACCTTCAGATCGGATTAGAGTTGCTGAGATACGGCACAAGCGTGAATAGTATCAAGAAAGAAGATGATGAATCTTGTAGAGAAAACCAAAATAACGATGTCAGCAACCACGACAAGACAGAAAAGATTTAGCGAAGCCGACCGCAAATTTCTTAAACACAACTCAAAAGGGTACAAGAGATTGTCGCTCTCTTATAACCCTCTCAAATCTTTTAGGACCCTCTGGTTCTCTCATGTAGCTCTACTTGTGGATGAGTGTCTTCTTTACTTTGTTGCTTTCATGCACCTATACCTTTGAATGTATGGTTTCATTTGCTTTATTGTTTGTTTGCTTAGGTTCTCTATGACCATCCTTTATGGTTTTATATAGTCCATCTAGCCCTCCTCTAAAGTAGGGTAAGAATCCTGCTCAAAAAAATAGGAATCTTAATTTTTATTAGGATTTATTTAAGATTTTTTATAGCACATCTTTGAATCCTAAAACACTAATATGAGTCACGGTACTCAATATGGCGCATAAGTGAGGGGATGAACATAGCACGCTTAGCGTAATCAAAAGACCAACAGACAATCAGATCAACAAGAGGGAGGGAATTCTCAGTTGAAATTAGGCATGACCTTCTCTGCTGTTTAACCATGTCGCAGACAAGCAAATCAAGAGGAGTGAGACAGTTTTCTCACGTGTGAAACTGGGCATGACCTTCTCTGCTGCATAAGCATGTTGCTTTCAGGCAGTAATTATCAGGAGGTTTTAAACCAAGATCGACAGTGAAGCAGAGACTGCTGCTAGGGTGCCCATTTCAATTCATACATCATCCTTGCGGTTTTTAGTTTCTAAGCGTGCATTATTTTGAGGCAAGAATGTAAGATTGACTCTGGCAAAACATCATAGAGCAAATTGCGAATCACATGAAAGGAAAACCTGATCACAAAAATCGAAGGACCTGTCGTTGCTCAAGTTTACTCGAGCATCACGACTACGAGTTCACTAGGCGATCAGATCTCATAGGCATTCTTTGATACCCTTCACATTGTCCAAAATTCGAAAAGAATGACGAGTGAATCAACTGGGGTTCGTGTTGGTGCCGTTATTTCAATATGACGACGCCGATTGCTTGCCCCGCGCCGGCGGCGACGCAGAGGACGCGGGAGGAGCTGCCGAGGAGGCGCAGCCAGCGGAGCGGGGGGAAAGCGGCCGCGGAGAGGGCCGCATTGCGGCGACGCCAGCGCGGCGAGGACCGGAGCCTGGCGAGGCGGAGGTCGGGGTCGACGATGCGGCGGGATGCGGCGTCGCAGGAGGTGCGGGGGAAGGGGGCCAGAGAGAGGGACGAGTACGTGCGCGAGCCGGCGAAGCAGGAGGAGGACGAGTGGCGGAAGAGGTGCAGCAGCGCCGCGGTGGCAACGGCCGCCAAGGCGATCGACACGCGGTTCAGCAGGCGCCGGACGTGCCCGTCCATGGCCGTCCCGGGTCGGTGGAGGAGCCACGCGGCCGAGCAATGGAGCGGCCGGTGTGCGTTCGCGGCCTTTGGGTTGCGTTGGGCTGTGATGGGTTGTGTTGGGCCGAGCTAGCCGCCTCACGGCCGAATCAACCAGCACAGCGCCGATGGGCGGGCATCCCCTCCCCAAAACCCTCCGCCTCCCACTCCTCTCGCCGCAAACCCCATCCGCCGTTGCGCCCATGGCCTCCCCAGCTGCGGCCGCCGCCGCCTCCCGCGCGCACCGCCTCTCCCGCATCTTCTCCTCCTCCTCGCCAACCGCTCAATCACCCAAGCCTTTGCCGACCCCGACACCGCCCGCCGGCGACGCGGGCCACAAGCGCCGGAAGCCCCTCCGCGCGATCCTCAAGGGCATCATCCGGGAGCGCGACCCGGACAAGCTGGTCTCCGGGTTCATCGCCGCGTCGTCCGCGTCCTCCCGCTTCCGCGACCGGCACCGCGTGTACGAGGTGGCCGTCTCCCGCCTAGCCTCCATTGGCCGCCGCGACGGCGTCGCGGCCATCCTCGACGCGCAGAAGCCCTTCCTCGAGGCCTCCACCGAGGGCTTCGCCGCGCGCCTCATCCGTCTCTATGGCCGTGCCTCCATGCCATCCCACGCCGCCGCAACCTTCCGTGACCTACCCCCGCAGCACAAGTCCACCATGGCCTTCAACGCCCTCCTCAGTGCCTACGCCGAAGTCGGAGAGTTCGACGCACTCGCCACTGCGTTTCAGGAGATCCCAGCCTCCCACCCCTCGATTGTCCCCAGCGTATACTCTTACAACATACTCATTCACGCGCTGTGCCAGAAGCCCGATCTCTCGGCTGCCCTGGATGCAATCGCGCTCATGGAGAAGTGCGGCATTTCGCCCGACAACATTTCTTTCAACACGCTGTTGAATGGGTTTTACAACAACGGCCACATGGATGACGCCGAGACAGTCTGGGAGATGATGAAGGACAGGAATCTGGCGCCAGACACGAAGAGCTACAATGCAAAGCTGCGGGGTTTGATTGCGGAAGGGAGGATTGAGGATGCAGTTGCTGTGGTTGAAAGGATGGAGAAGGATGGGCCAAAGCCTGATACAGTGACCTACAATGAGTTGATTCGAGGGTATTGCAAAGATGGGAGGTTGGAGGAGGCCAAGAAGCTGTATGATGATCTGGTAAAAAATGAGTGTGCCCCGAATAAGGGGACATATGAAACCCTCGTGCCACATCTTGTGCAGGCTGGAGAGCTTGATTGTGCACTGAGGTGCTGCCATGAGATCTTCAGTAGGAGCTGTAGAGTGAATTGTTCTGTGTTGCAGGAGGTAGTGACTGCATTGGTAGCGGAATCGAGGGTGGAGGAGGCTACCCGGATTGTTGAGCTTGGGCGGAAGAACTACTATCCACGGAAGGGCTTGATGATGCCATATACTGGAAAAGACAATGAAGTACAAGCTGAAACTAATGGTGAAGAATCGATATCAGAAGAAGAGTGTGAAGAGGAATAGGACTCTGAAAAGTGAAATTATTTGACAAGGATGTGCCTTCATAGGTCAGGCTTTGATCTGTCATACCGATTCAAGACAAATTTAATCAGTACCTATTTTACTATTGTTCTCACCTGATAAAACAAAAGTGCAAGTTAAATCAGTCCTTACAATACTTTAATAAGATAATGCTTTATCTTGCTCCGTGCTGTAATACATTGGAATATCTATCTATTCATTTTACAAGAGATCCGCAGTAAGTATTTGTCCTTACCTACAATATCTAGCTTGTGCAGATTTTCCTTATTGCATCAAAACTGTTTCTTCTACGAATTTAATGTTTTTGTGTTCGGAAACTTCTTGAAGGAATTGTGTACTTTATGAATATTTCCATTTTTTGGCCCTTAATAATGTCCACTGTTTGCTGTGCCATGAAGATAAACATATATCTCCCAATCTGTTGATCATCCTTGTTGATTTAGTATTTCCACTTTGAAATATGGACAATTCAAATGTTACGAAAGGCATGAGGCTAAGGGCTTGTTCTTTTTGGCTGAAGCTTATAGCTTTTAGCTGTGGCTTATGGTTTTTAGGCTGTTCGTACGAGAGATTACAGAGTAACAGAAACTCATGTGCGGTTTTTGCTGATATAAATGAAGTTAGTACAGTATGTACTATAATTAACTAGTAGACCTTATCTTGAAAAGATACTCTGTTTAAAAGCTAGTTACTGTAGAAAAGCCAAAAAATAGCTTTTAGAAGCTGAAAAGAACAGGCCCTAATACTAGGTCACAGATCAGCTTTTAGTAGTTTGTTAAGCTAGACTAGATGGATTTAGTTGTACTTACATAGCAGAATGGATTCATTAGACAGTCATTTGTGCTATTTCCATTTTCTGTAGTGATGCTCGGTTTTTTCTTCTCCAACTGATCTTCATATTTGATCAGATAACTAGCCATTAGAACTGTAAAGTAACAAACAAGTATTGTAGGAATTAGGATAGTAGATGAACTACCAATTTCTCACACTTCAGATTCTTGCTTTTAAAAAAGATGGTAGGAATGGGCGAGTGGCCCTTATTTTTATTGAGAGTATGTACAGAATGCACTATAGTATTTATCTGATTGACTCGTTCTGAGTAAAGGCTGTGTTTTGTGTTGAAATGGACTGCAATGTTATAATGCTAAGTTTTGAGATGATCCTCAAGATTTATCCGGGAGTTCAAACTATGAAATTAAGTATGAACGTAACTAAGCAATTTTCTGATGAGTTGTGACTCTGAAGGAACAGATTAAACGGAACATATCAGATATTCAAATGAACAATTTGTAGTATATCTACTAAAATACTATTTAATAAAGATAACAAAACAAGTTATTTAAAACTCCAGATATTTAGTTCAGTGAGGAACGACACTCCCTGTTTTCCAGTAAACAGTTGTAAGTGAAGAAGTCCAAACAAAATATTTCTATAGGCTAGGCTATCATATCAAAATAACAAAGCGGAATCACTTTTGTCAAATATTTCTATTATTACATGTTTTTGCAAATCCCACCTGTAAAATCAAGTATGAAGTATTACCTGAACAACCCCCCACCTGTAAAATCAAGTATGAAGTATTACCTGAACAACCCCCTAAATATTAGTTGTTAATTCCAAACTCTGCATTTCTGGTACCAATTTTTACTTTCTATGTGTTGTTCAGGTGGTTGGTCATCATTTATCTGAGAACTAGTTTGGCGCTTCTTTGTCAATGCTAGCATTGAAAGTATTTCCTCTTATCACTAATGAGGTGTGTCTTTGTCCCCATATTCTGGAGTATAGGGTACTTTCATTTTTATGTCATCTGGCTTGGTGCAACCATGGAAGATCTTTTCATCTTTTACCTTCGTTCAGACTTCAGACTGCTTACCGAAGCATCATTGGGAAATACGAAAACATGCCAATATTTTGTCATTCAGGGCCTTTAGCAGGTGAGTTTCCTGATCTATAATGACTAAAGCTTGTGCTCTAACAACATCCATCTTATGTTTGGGGTAGTTGTCATCTCTAATTGCCCATCATAAATAAACTGTTTTTCCTGATGGTGGTGGTGGTGATGATGATGTTATGGTGCATTGCTTTCTCTGCCATCTTGTTATGGTGCATTGCTTTCTCTGCCATCTTATAGGTTGATTTTGCATCATTTAGCGCTTCGATATAGGGACCATGCTATTGCATGCAAGAAAACTCCTTTTGCATCTAAACTGACATTTGAAGTGTTTGAGATTTCAGTTGTATGCTCGCATAGTTACATATACGTTCATAAGTACCTATGAATGTTAGGAAAGAAAGATGGCTGGATTAACCGCAAACGTTACCTTGACTTTGGTCACCGCCCTTGCTAAGGGTAAATGCTGAACTGTTCCATTGTTGTTTTGGCCCACCTCTGAATAAACATTGAGGGATGCAATTTGCATGCCAATTGATGCAGTGATAGTGCAGACAGCAGAGTCTATTGAAGGCATTAAGCCGAAGCTCTGCTCTTTAGTCTTTTACCCGAAACCAAAGTACTACTCCTGCACTCACTCACGCTTCAGCACCGGGCAACCATGCAGCCACGGCACAGCAACACACAGGAAAACGTCCTGATGACAACACATCCTTGGCAAGTCTATGGTTATAATAGTCATATGTCCTCACAGTAGTGCGTTGGGCTGATTTTTAATAGCTTATGGCTGAATTTTTACTGTAACGGGTTGAAATTATACAGTAGTTGATGGTGGCTTATTTGACATAATTAAATTTAAAAAATAAACTAGAAAAAATGGTTATCCCAGCACGTATAATGCAAATGAATACGGGAAAAAAGAACCAGCAAAAAACTCAAAAAAAAATCCAAAATATCAGAAAAAGACGAAATTTAGAAATAGTAAAAAATAAGCCGGAAGTTAGAAACCTATGTTAGAGTTATCCTATGTGCATATGTCAGTTAGGAGTCAGTAGTATGTCAGTTAGGAGTCAGTCAGTTTTTCAGCTATTCTTCAGGGTGCTCAGTCTAAATAGTTAGGCTGTTAGCAATACATGCAGATTATGCTTGAGTTTTAGGTGCCACTAGCATCATGTTTAACCGGACACTTAGGTCTTAGCTATAAATAAATAGGAAGAAATAAAAAAGCTGCAGCTCACTTCACAGCACAAAAATCTGAGTTTAGAGTTATTGTTCTATCAGTCTAAGTCCAAACGAGCGAGACCTAAGGAGTCCAAATCTGAGTTTAGAGTTAGGCAAAGCAGAGACGTGAGTAAACAAAGGTGGCTAGGCCTAACCCAAGAAATTCTGCCAATTAGGTTGGCTAGGCCTAAGCTAACCCAATAAATGATGCCAATTAGGTTGGTGTGCCAAACTTGACACGGACTGGATGCTCCCATAAAAACAAGACTTTCGGGGCATTGTGATTAGCGCGCGACGCGGAGGAAGATGCAAATTGCAATGCAGCGAATTGAACACAGAATTGTAGGCATGCGAACTTGCAGTCGATTCGCATGAATGCGGGTTTATGGTCAACGGAGCAGAGATTAATGCTGTGCTAAGGAGTTGGTGCCTGTCCAAAGCAGGTATTAACTCCGGCGCTTAGCACTAGGAGGAAAGACGGAGTCTGGTCGAAAGATCCATGGGCTGGTTAATCGTGATTAAGGGGCTGTTTGGTTGCTAGCTACACTTTGCCAACAAAAATTGCCACGCTTACCTAAATTGAGGTGCTCAAATTCTTTGTCACACATTAGCAAGCCTAAGGGGATCTTGACACACTTTTTTGAGTCATTGACGTGTAGGACTTAGTTTGCTGGAAGGGAATCTTGCCACAACTGTGTCTACAACCAAACAGCTTCTTGAGTTGGTCAAACTTGCCTAACCTTAGGTGTGGTAAACTGTGGCTGGCAACCAAATACCCCCTAACTTTAGGGCACTGCCGACTAGAATTTGTGCTGAGGTGAAGACGGAATTAAAGAAAAGAGAGAAAAGTAGTGCCTAACATTAGACATTTGAGCATACAAGCTAACAAATAGACATTGGCTAAAACATACATCGGGGAGGAGGGGATGTCTATCTATACTGCTTGTGGAGCCACTACCTCCTTGATGCACGTAGGCCTACCACGCCACCGTCGCTCGTCGCTAGTCACGTTGTCATTGTGCTCCACACGTCGATCGCTGTGCCACTGCCACACCATTGCCACATGTTGCCTGTCGTGCCATCGCCACTCGCCGCACCGCGACCGTGCTCTACACTGGCCCATCACCATGCGTCACCCCGTCATGCTAACGCTGCGCTCCATGCTTGACCGCATGCTCAGATTTGGGTGTTGCTGGTGCTAATTCGGTCGGATCTAAGAAGGGAGCGTCACCATATCTAGGAGATCGTAAGAGGGGGCGTGTGGTCACAAGAGGGGAGGGGAACAGAGGGGAGACGTGTGGGAGGAGATGGACGGAGGGACCGAAGGGGATTCATTGTTTAGGTTCACCTGCGAAAGCTATGCACTAGGATTATAGTGTCTATGTGATATGGAGGTTATAGGTATTGCTGTGCAATATCTTCCATTGGAAATGCCTTAGTGATACAAGGTTGATAGTTCTCGAGGCATTCCATCGAGTGGCAACCGTTTTATATTACTCCCTCAGTTTCTTTTTATAAGGCAAAACCAAGAGGACGGTGGAGAGAAATATTTTGACAATAAGAGAGAATAGTACGTGTGATCTTTACTCATAATTTGCCTAACTTTAATACTCCATATGATTTTACAAAACTTTAAAAAAACACCGCTGAAGACCGAAGAGGTTAGGAAGGCCTAATCCTAGTCTATTGAGACAAGCCCTAAATGGGAAACGAACCCTCCTATCTAAATTCTAAAGCATAGTATTAGACGATGTTTTTTTTTTAAAAAAAATGAGGGGTTGATCTGTTCTCCATGGTACCAATACACGGTGCTCCAGCCGTAGCAAAAACAACAACGGGACCATGTCGAGCCGGAAAGCCGGCATTGCATCGTTCTTTGCAGACACCTAGACTGAAAGGGAGCATTTAATGGCCGGTTCAGATGGCTGGTAGCGATCTAGATGTGAAAAGGACGTGCCATTGCTGCACTTGCTCGGTTACCTGGCTGCGACTGCGAATGGTAAGATTTGCTCAGAGCCTTCAGAGCAAGTCAGCACAATTTTGAAATAACGGATGCCGCAGAGCTCAGAGGCCATCAGGCCAATGAAGAGAGCCGCAGAACAGATTTGAAACACAAAATGGAACAGAGCCCATTCAAAGACGACGACGTCGCAGAGGTCAAAAGAACACATGCTAGAGTACATGCCTGCATCTCTCTGCATTAGGTGGGCCTACATATATAGTTACATAAAATACAAAGGTATAAATTAACCCTAGAAGCATAGGCAGGTATTACCTCTCTTGATACCGCTACTGGTAAATTTTGATCCAAAATCACCGGTTGTCAAAAGACGGCCGAGAGTCTGCAAGCATGCAATGAACGAGGAGCATACTATGGGTCAGTTCTTTTCTCTGAAGCTGGCGGCTTTTAGTTTTTATAGTATCTAACTTTTCAACGGAGTATTTTCTCAAAACGGGGTCTACAAGTTAAACGATATACACGTTAAAAGCCTAATATCTGTACCAGCTAAAATCGCAAGTGAGTATCTCTCTTCGTAATCTATACCGTAAACAGCCAAAATTTAAAAATTTCAGACAAAACCCATAAGCCGTAGCCGTTGCCAAACAGTCCCTACGCCAGTAGCCAGAGGGGCACGCGTGCAAAGTACTAACCAAAAAGGAGTAAGCTACAAAAACTAACCGTTAGTTTTGTTTCACGGTGCATGGCTGATTCGATGTCGTGTAGTGAGCCGCTCGGAAGATGGCGAATCAATCAGCTCTTACACGTGAAGGCATCCACGTCTCACAGAAATATGGGCAAATACTGAATGAAATACACTTGATTGATACTCCACTAGCCATGTGCTACGGCTCATACAAACGGTAACAAAGTGGCAACTGAGGCGTAGGCACGCACGGGAAAAAAAAGAATGGTTGATTACTCAAGTAGAGTCGGTGCCTCGCGATTAGGCTTGCAGATGACCACGAAGCACGGGAGCAGCGCCCTCGGGTTCAGCAGGTAGAGCTCCTCGATGTTGGAGTAGGGCCCGACCTTGCCGGCCAGCGAGTCGAAGCCGGTCTGGCCGACGAAGTCCTTGAGGTTGTCGAGCGGCTTGTGCACCCTGCCGGCGATGACCCTGCAGACCAGGAGCGCCTTGCGCCTGGCCGGGTCGTCGTCGTAGGACTCGATGGACTCGAACGCCCGGCCGCTGGTGGACGTGGTGAAGACGCCGACGCCGGCCTTGCCCTCCTTCTTGGCGGAGAAGCCGTGGCGGATGATGCGGCAGACGGCGCACTTGTCGGAGGCGCAGAGGCTGGAGCCGGCGCCCAGGGCGCACGAGAGCGTGGCGCCGTGGAAGCGCAGCAGCTCGTTGCCGTCGGCGAGGCAGCGCGGGTGCTTCTTGGGCAGCTTGCTCGCCTTGAGCTTCACCGCCTCGCGGTACTCCTCGAAGCGGGACAGCGTCCGCTGCGTGTTGTGCACCTTGAACACCCGCTCGATCCGCACGCAGCTGCTCTCCGACTTGAGCAGGCTCGTCCGGCAGATGATCTCCACGATCTTTCGCGACGATTCCCCTTCCACCAGCTCCGTCACTGAGACCATACATACGCATACCACTAGTCAAATCTTGTATATAACTCCTGGTTGGAAGTTGTATGAGGAGAAAAGAAGGCATTACTTGCTAGATTTTTAACTCATAGGCATATTGTCGGTGAAAGCTTCTGCATATGATGCTTGCAAGCATGCTACGACATAGCACAGTGAACAAGGACAATCGTTTCTACTACTGTAAATGGGAGCCATTCATCACAATTGGAGAAAAAAAAGCATGGAGTTGTTGGTCGTCCGTGTTCTACTACAACAGCACGAAAGATCTAGCAGAATCTGACGCCACAGGCTCGCAGATATTGACAAACTTGAAAGCATGGATTCTTTCGGATAAAGAGCAAAAAGCAGATATTTGGAGGAGCCCAGTTGTGAAACTGAAACCTATACCACCTGGTAAATCCATGTAAACTTTTGAGCTAAAGAAATGGCACCAACTAAAGTTCCACCGCCCAGAACAGCGAATTAACTGAAAAGGTATATTTTAACCGATCGACTACAGAACTGCGAATGATAGCAGTGAAGATGCAATTGAGATGAAAACATTTTCACGGACACCGTGAAGATGCATCGGCCATGTATGTACCACCAACAAAAGTTGTTCTGTACTATGAGATGCAATGCAAATGTCAGCCTCACCTGCATGCTTGGAAAGGTGGTGCGCCTCCAGCGCCTCCCACTTGCCGAACTGTTCGCCGCACCTGTGGCAGCTCAGCCCGCCCGAGCCCTTATTGCCGCCGCTCTTGACGGCGTCGACCTCGCAGGACGGCCGGTGCGCTGCGGCCACCCCTGGCGCGGCGCCGTCCCTGTCCAGCAGCACGTTGGGCGACCTCGGCGGCGTGCACCGCATGCTGCCCCGGCACGAGCCGCTGTACTGCAGCCCGTGGCTCCACCCGGGTCCCGGCGTGCCGGGGCGGAGCGTGCCCACGAACGACGACACGACGCCGCCGTCGCCCTCCCCCTCGTGCGCGATTACTCCCCCCGCCGCGAGGCCGCCGAAGCCGGTGATCTTGAGCTCGCAGCGGGAGTTGGTGCTGAGCACCACCTCGTGGGCGATGGGGTTCAAGAACTCGCTGCTGCCGATGGACCTCGGGCTGCAGCTGGGCGGCCGCTCCGGGTGGCGCTTGCTCCCGTGGATGACGTCACGGAGGTTGGCTATCGACCGCGAGCACCCCGACCGCGCCGCGCGCTTGGTCACTATCGCCGACAGGTGCCCACCACCGCCAGCCCCGGCCCCGGCCTTGGGCCTCGGCACGTGCACCTCCGACGGTTCGGACCGGCAGTGCAGCGACCTCTTCAGCGCGAACCACACCGTCGGGGCCGGAGCAGGCGCAGGCGCTGCTGGCGCCGCAGCCTTCGTCTCCTCCTCGCCCGCCCGGCCGCAACCGCCGGCGACCGCGCTCGCACGCCTCCTCCTCTCGCCCATTTCGCTTCGCTACAGGCCACGCGAGGTGGTAGCTGGCGCGTAACTGCTTCGGCGTGTCACTGTGGAGTGCGCATTACCTATGGCGCCAGTTGCAGCAGGCTCACGCGCTGCAGCATCCGAAGCGAGCGAGACTAGAGCGCGGCAGGAGGAGGCAATTAAATGAAATCTTGGGGTTGGGCGGTAGTAAAGGCGCACCACCAACCGCTCTGCTCTGCGCTGCTTGCCGGTGCGTGGTTTGCTTGGCTGCTTGCTGCTGCTCGCGGATTTTAAGGGCAGGCGCAGTGGTGGGTGCCCGCGGCCTCCTGTGGCTTGCGAGATAGCGAGGTTAGGCGAATGAGAGAAACGGACGGGGACCGAGAGGGAGGAGGGCGCGAGTAAGAACAAATCTCGATCTGTAAATGCAGACGGAGGCGGCAGGGATAGGTGGGGCAGCGGGGGCGCTCAAGACAAGGGGCGGCCATGATTACGAGCAACCAACAGAGATCGCTGAGACCGTGATACCAGGGTACACGACACGGGTGCGTCTACGCGCGTATGCACATGTGTGCATGCACGAGACGGACGGAACTCGGTGCTGTTGCCGCGCTGGCGGCCCTGAGCAATAGGCTGCTATCAATCGTTTCGGCCCGATAGGCTCTTCCAAGAGCTATAAATCGATGGATTTGGGTTCTTCTTCCTTCCAACATGGCTTGGTGGCTGCCATGTTAGCCAAGGCTCCACGCCATGTTCCTGCAGAATTAAGTGCCACTAATTGTAGCGCTAATGTCTAAACCCAAGGGGAGATCATGTTGTCACTTTTTTTAAATGAATCATGGATGAGTCATTTGGGAGGGTTTAGTTATTTATGAACGCATTAATTTTCTTTATTAGAATAGGATTTAGGGTTTTGATTTAAGGAGATATATCCTTAACTATGTGCACACGGTCATGAGGAGATAGTTGGGATTCGGCATATGCAAACATGACATAATTAAGCCTGAACATTAGTAGGATACAGATGAATAACGAAATAGAGAGATACATGGCATGTGTGGTGTTCATAGGTGTATATGTTACTCGGCTACTACTACGATACACATGGCAATAAGTGCAAACTAACCATAGGAATTACAATTATGGTACATGTGCGTTTTTTTGGAAATTAAACGACGTAGTGGATTTAGATCTACTTCGAGCTTGCGCACTTACGCCCTAAGGTAAAAATGGCACACCATAGGCACCCATATGGAGTGCCAATCGTCAGGGCGGTGTTGACGCGGCTGGTTATCACAGGCAGTAGTGGCAGGCGCAATTGCAGCTCTGGTTGGCGTAATAGCAGCACAGGCGGTAGTCGCTGGTGACCACCTCCCCATTGTTCCGCTCCCTGATTCCCTGCCTGCGGAGCTCGCCGTTGTTGATCCTCTCGATCTGGAGCTCTTCAGCAACTCGTCTAGGCAGATTCGGAGAGTATGGATGTAAACCTGGATAGGTATTAGATATAGGCTATCTACACACTCGATGAACTTGCAATCAACGGTTGCAAGGAAGACAAGGTGATTACAGGGACATTCATATTGACTTTTACTGATGGCTTTTGGCTGAAAATAAATAATAGTGACTGAAAGAAATGATTTTTAAAAGGAGGAGTGGGCGGTGCAAAAAGTGAAGGAGAGATGCGTGTGCGTGATGGGAGCGATAGGAGTGGCGTCGGTGATGCACCTATGACCCCTGTCTTATCCCCAGAGTGAAACAATACTGAGCACTTTGAGAAGCCGGGTGTTCATATTGACTTATTGTTGCTGCTTGCGGGGTTTAAGGGCAGGCGCAGTGGTGGGTGCTTGTGGCCTCCTGTGACTTACGAGATAGCAAGGTTAGGCAAATGAGAGAGATGAACGGAAAGCAAGAGGAAGGAGGGTGCAAATAAGAACAAATCTCGAATTTTAAATGCAGACAGAGGCGGTAAGGATAGGTGGGGCAGCGGGGGCACTCAAGACAAGGGACGGCCATGATTACAAGCAACCAAAAGAGATCGCCGAGATCGTGTTACCAGGGTACATGACATGGGTGCATATATGCACGTATGTTCATGTGTGCATGCCCAAGATGGAATTTGATGCTGTTGCCGCGCTGGTGGTCCTGAGCAAGAGGCTGTCAGGCTCTTATCAATCCTTTCGGTCGGATAGGCTCTTCCAAGAGCTATAAATCAATGGATTTGGATTCTTCTTCCTTCCAACATGGCTAGGTAGCTGCCATGTCAGCCAAGGGTCAGTGCTACATGTAGAATTCAATGCCACTAATTATGGTGCTAATGTCTAAACCTGAGAGGAAATCATGTTAGGCACTTTTCTTGAATGAATCATGGATGAGTCATTTGGAAGGGTTTGGTTATTTATGAACGCATTAGTTTTCTTTATTAGAATAGGGTTTAGGGTTAAGATTTAAGGAGATATATCCTCAACTATGTGCACACGGGCATGAGGAGATAGTTGGCATGCGTCATATGCAAATAGGACATAATTAAGCTTGAACATTAGTTGGATGCAGTCGAATAACAAAACAACGAGATACATGGCACGTGTGGTGTTCATAAGTGCATATGTTGCTCGGCTATTACTGTGGTACACACAGCAACAAATGCGAACTAACCATAAGAACTACAACTGCGGTATATGTGCATCTTTTGGAAATTAAATGACGTGGTGGATTTAGATCTACTTCGGGCATGTGCACTTATGCCCTAAGGCAAAAATGGCGCACTGTAGGGCACCCACTTGGAGGGTCGGTCATCAGGGCAGTGTGGATGTGGCTGGTTATCGCGGTAGTGGCAGGCGCAATTACAACTTTTGTTGGCGCAATAGCAACATGGGTGGTAGTTGCTGGCGAGGTGGACCACCTCCTTGTTGTTGCACTCCCTGATCCTTTGCTCGCAAAGCTCGTTTGGAGCTCCTTCGACAACTCGTCTAGGTGGATTTGGAGGGTATGGATGTAAACCTGGGTAGATATTAGATATGGGCTATCTACACACTCGGTGAACTTGCAATCTGCAGTTTGCAAAGAAGACAAGGTGATTACGAGGGATAGAACAATACATGCATGGAAGTACAGATAAGAAATGAACTATTTACCATGAACAGATAGTGGTAAAAGAATCGACAATCTAGGTTCCCCTCATCGTCGGAAACCTAAACCACCTGTCGAGTTTGTGTTTACATTGCAGCCAAGCCTCAGAGAGGTGTGGGTAGCTACGGAGGGGATTTCTAGTGGTGTAGGACTCCCTAGTTTTAAACAAAAGGTCAGGGCTTGGGGGGTCGAGGTCTAACGGACCATAGATGTGCGTGTCTTCTAGGTAAGGATTGTGGCCACATCCCCTAGTCCTTGCACTCTCTCTCCTTGCGCGCCTTGAGCTACCCGCCTGTCAGCCATAGTGTTGAATGAGTAGTGTGGTAGTGCCTATCTTGTGTGCAACGAGGTAGTGTAGTGTTTTATAGGTGTAGCTGGACTTGAGTCGTGGACTTTAGCCCCAAATTTCCTTCACAGACTCCAGGGCCGGCCTTCAGTTGAGTGTTGTAACGCTATGAGCTAGGCATGCCTACTAAAGGTGCCTTAGCTAGTAGGTTAGTACAGAGCAGTGTAGTGATGGGTCATGTCATGCAGGGGAAAGACTGGCATCCAAGGTGTGCAATGATGTGCCATGTTATTCTAACAAAGATGGGCCAAGGAGGTGGGTTGTTCAGTCGACGTAGGATGTTGTGGTATGCACTTATAACACTTGGCATTTATGACACAATAGCATGACAGAGGTAAATGAATGATAACTCTATTGGTGCAAACTCTACCTAATTGCATTAAAGCGAAGGTTTGAAGCCCAACATAGATGTGCATGGCAGAGTATATAACGGGTGCTAAATGAATGGCATAATAGCATGGGTGTGGTTGGGTGCAAATGCCCAGTTGCAAATGGAGGACCACGCCAGCATATCTGGCACCAAAACCCCATGCCACCGTGCCAGCGCTCAGTTGAGGATAGAGACCAGCTCCTACCCCTGCCCACAGCTAAGTGCTAGTCGGAGGCATGATGATACCATACTGACATTGCTGGCACATCCTTTCTTCCTCCCGTGCCAGAAATGGAGGAATCGGACCCTATGCCACTGCTCCAGTGCTTGACCGAGGACTAAGATGCCTCCTGTCTCTGCCCTTGGCCAAGTGCTAGCACGGAGGCATGAGATTCCTGCATCGGCCCCTTCGGCGTGTCACTTCGCTCTCCTGTGCTAGCACTGCTGGCACCAAAACCCGTGTCATCGCGCCAACGCTCAATAGAGGACAGAGTTGCCCCCTGCCCTTGCCCTCATATACTCACTGGCAGGTTGTAGAAGTTATCTCTCAATCAAGAAAGTGCATCGTCGGAGGTCTTGCTTTGCCTCGGGGGGTGGGGGTAAGCCTCGGGCACCATGTGGAGGAAGTCCAACACCCTTGCGCACCAGCCATGGGACTCCACAATACCTATAAAAGGCTTATCATGGATCGACAATGTTGTGATCATGGAGAGGTCCTCTAGTGTGATCATCATTTCGCCACATGGTAGATGGAAGGTGTGGGTCTTCGGCCTCCAACGGTTGATGAGCACGGTAAGGGTAGCATAGTTGAATGGAGGCATGTCGTGCTGCATGACTGTCAAGAAGCCCAAAAACTTTGCCCTCCAAAGGAGCGGGGTGTACTGCTAGTCGTACAACATGGGATCATAGCCACCCTCACGGAGCGGATGTAGCACCTGCAAATACGACAAAGACATTACTACTTCATTACTTACAATCCATGCCCAACAAAAATAAATAAAGCAAAAGTGGGAGCTACCAACCTTGCCTGCTGCTATCCTCCTTCCTCGATGTGTCACATCATAGTATAGGTCAAGTGCCAGTGGTGTGTGGAACTCGATCATAAAAGTTGCAAATACCCAAGGTTAGTAAGTGCAAACACAATAATGAAATATTAAAAGTAAAGCTTGCAAGAAAAATTTACAATGAAATTACAATAATAACAAGCAATTTAAAAATGAACATACGCATGCCTAACCTCATGTGACTGCAAACTCCACGCAATTGTCATTATACACCACCATGCCACCATGATGCACATGCATGATTCTATCTGTCGATAATCAAACCATTGATCTTACGAATTATAGGGAAAAACCGAGTCTCACGGAAGGGTTTGGAAAGGAGAAAGGGGACTATCTTTATTGCTATGCTAGGATTATAGCGTGCTCTCGTAGAGCAATTACAATGGGGATGTTGCTAGCACTAACTTGGCTTTTTCTTGCCTCTGTTGTCTAGCACTTGATCTTGTGCATCTTTGTCTGTTGATTGATTCATTGATCTATCTCTTCATCTTCTCCTATAAGGCTTAAATAGCACCAAAGAGGTGTTAGTTGTCTTGCTAGAACATGCGCCTTGTCGATTCCCCACATCTAGTCAAGTAAAGCAGTTGCTGTCAGCGAGAGAGGTCTAACAAATAACTGTTGATTGGTTATCTGTCAGTGACAGAAGATTATAGCAACAACCATGAGATGGTTGTTGTCGGAGGCACAGGGCTGAATCGTTGTACGGTTATTCGGGTTAGGGACACACATGTCCTATTTCACCACATGAAAAACTTCCTAAAGTTGAGCCTAGTTATCAGATCATAGGATCTCTGAGTAGTGGCTAGTCGGGTAGTAATCCTCTGACCAGAGGCACTTGGGCAGTAATCTTTCGACCATGGGTGCTCGGGTAGTATTACTCCAAGTGATCTATGATCACAATAATACAGAGCTTTAATTACATATTATAGTTGTATTTAATGGATTATCCAATCCTCGTCACTATCCATCTAAATGAGCGCAAGCAATAACTAGAAGTAAAACATATGTCAATACTTTGCCAAGAGAAGAACAAAATATGTGACATTAACCCATTTGTACCGATTAATTTGTATGAAACCATCGATTAATATGCAAATCATTTAACATTCGCTATCGCATGGACTGATCCATCAAACAACAAAATACAACATCATAATCAAAGAAATACTATATTCCCACCATCACATCCTACAATGGTTTCCCATCCAAATTGAACTCAACATAACAAACAAACCATGCTAGCCCATGGACACATACACAATAATCATAACTTATATCACCACGAACTAGCCCGAGTTCATACGATTTGGACTAAACAATAATGATTTCTCTTGGTTCATACATATGTGTTCCATGCAAACCAACCAACAATATAACAAATAATCAAAATATAGGCAACAATCGGACTACCAACCATGGATAAAACTTCCCACAACGCCAAATACGAGTCGAAATCAAGTTGCCATGCACTCCATATTTGGATTTTGGAGGTCACATCTAAACTAGGGTTTGCTCAAATTTGGACCAAATCAAGCAAATCTAATTGATAAAATCATAGGGGAGTGAGGGGGATTAACTTCTCTTGTGATTCCCACGTGAAAGCCCACACAAAAATGGAGAGATTTGAGTAGATTTGGAGGCGAAAGGGGGAGGCGGTGTGAGCACCTATTGGGAGGCGGTGTGAGCACCTATTGGGCTTACATTTAGGCCCTGGCGTGGCTAAGGCTATGAGTGAGAATGACCCACTTGCAGCCTCAATCCGCATCATAATATACCAGACCTCTGTGCCACCGACTTGGCATGGGATAGTGATAACTCCGCGCCATCAGTGTCGGCGTTAGGTATCGCACCTTCACGCCACATTTGCATCCACTCCAGAGAGTTCGACACCAAGACAAACAAATGCATAAGTCCTGGTTCAACACATACGTGCTAGCATTGTTGGTGCGGAGCTATGACACGTCAGCTTCCATGTTCCCAGCTAGGATGGGTTCTCAACATCATGACCATTGGCGTGTAGATGTTTAACCTCTGTGCCATTCGCATTGGTGCGAAGAAAATGAGCCATTTCTTGGATTAGTTTCCTTAGGGGAGCTATTTTTGAAAAAAAAAATTCAAAATAGAAAAATTACTAAGTTGGGACCATAGAGTATTGGTGTTGAAAAGTAGGACAGTCCTAGTGTACTAACTACAAAAGGTCCCATCGTACGCTCTTCCTTGCCGCCAGATCATCATAAACCAAAGTGCTAGCAAGTATCAACCATCTGATCCCATCCATAGTGGTGCAAAAATGACACCATTAAACGTGGAATGCTTCCCTTTGGATGATCGTCCCCACCCCTCCAACCCATTGCTCGACAAGGGTGGCACCTGCTAGAGGAAGAGGCTGCGAAAGCAGTCACACCGCGTTGCTCCTCTGGCCGTCGGTTGTCGTGTCGCCATGACACCCTACCCTTGCCAGTTTAGAGAGAGAGAGGAGTGGGAGTAGCATGGCCGCAATGGTCGTTGGCTCCACCCGTAAGAGACAGGTGAGCCACCGAAGGGGCAGGAGGTGGGATGTGAGAATGGAGATTGAGAGGTGTAGCCTTGGTGGGGGAATGGATGATGATGAGACAACTAATTCAATCCGGCATAACAAAAAAATCAGAAAATCGCAATAATTAGTTCATTTGCTTGCAACAAGTCTTTGCTCTAAATGCAATAAATATGGAATCAACAAACAAAATTATGTAATAAATACAAAAACCTATTGCAACAAAAATTGAACCTTGTTTCAATAACAAAGAACCCCATTAAAATATCTGTAACATTTGATGTCTTGTGTTGCAACTGTCGAGAACAACTGCTATAACAACTCAACTTACCCATGTCAACATTTGATATGAGCATAGGGGGAGGGGGATGTGGCCTTTCAACTTGTGGCCCAAAGATAAGGAGGCCAAGCACCATAGCGAGAACCTCACCAAGGAGATCAATAGCGTGGTCCTTGGCCACCGTCGCCTCATTGCATTCCTTGGCAGCACCAACAGTACAAGCAGTGCTTGCAGCATGTGAAGTTGTAGAGGAGCAGGGCTTGCGGTATGTGAAGGAGCAGGGCTCGCAGCTTGTCATGGAGTGGCATCTAGCATGTGGCCGTGAGCAGACCGGGCGACTGGCCATGGCTATCGGTTTCTTTTGGTCGGTGTTTGCAAGGTAAGGAGGATAGAGAAATAAGAGCACAAGGAGAGAGATGCTCGATGGCCAGGTGGATGGATTGCATAAGGTTAAGATAAGTGGTTGGCAAGCATTCAAGATATGAGTGTGGTGTGGGTACAGCTACAGGGCTGAGTGTGGTGTCCAATACAAATCGTTTGTATCGGATATATGCAACGTATCAATTCCTTTTAATTTATCCCAAGCAATGAAAGTATAGTGCTCCTGTGGAGGAATGGTATAGAAATAGAACTGGGTTCGCATGTGCTTTGATGGGAACAATCGGAAAGAACCATCTTGCCAATTTGTCCGTATGGTGGTGTGAATCATTAGCATTATTATTGCAATCATTATGTTGATCAAAGCCCGAAAGCCGCTAGCATGTGCGGGCATACAATTCAGACCTCGGTCCAAGGTTTCTCCTAAATCAAAGGTTCAAGAACCAGTCTTATGTCTCCATAAATGCGCTTCTACTGCCTCGCGCGCCTACTTCTCGTAATCAATCATACACTCAGTTCATGGCGAGGCCTGCATCTGGTTGTCGCGATGGTGCACATTTTGCTCCTGTGATTCTACAGCGTTCGCCTGAACCTGTCGAAGTCTGCCATCGACATGGTGAATGCAATGCTGTCGCTGCGCCCTTGTAGCCACTAGCCAGACGTAGCGATCAAGCTGCATCGAGACAAATTAATCACTGTTTTTTACGCAGAAAAAGTTATCGATGTAGTAGTATCGTCAAGTACTATATGAAAGTCTGTGAAATAACTACTGCTAAAGAATCAACAGTGCTATAAGGAAACCCCTCCAAAAAAAAACAACAACAAAACGCTGCAGGACATTGTAGAGTATTAGTAATGTAGTACGACAGTAGTAAAACTGTAAGTGGTCCAAGGAGCATCCATGGTTATGTCTGTGCTAACGACAGAATGTTGCAGGTTCCGCGTGCCATCCACCGTGCTCAACTGTTTAACTCTCCATACGTCGTGTTCTCGTAAAACCTAAGCACTCGTTGCATATTCGTATCCTCTCAACATGCCGCTGGAAAGCAATGAGTTCCGAGGCCGTCGATTGCAATTCATCAGTAGAAGTCTAAAACAGTTTACTCCTGTTCAAAAAAGAAAACAGCTTACTCGATAGGACACTAGTAACGATTGGAGCTCGTCAACTGGTATGCATCGGGCCGTTCATGCTAGTGCTGATACTGTCACACTGGCTGAGGTGCAAAACCTCCGTATTAAGAGGGGGTAAGTTTTTTTCCCTGACGAAGAAACGTACTCAGATGTAGAGCTGTAAACAAGCTGAACTCAAATGAATCTAATTTTTTAGGCTCGAGTTCAATAGAAACTTGAGCGGAACTTGAGTTAGGTTCGAGCTTGGATCTGAGCTCGAGCTCGGCCTAAGCTCGAGTAGATTCTAACTCGACTCGTTGAAGTTCGATAACAATTAAAATAATTTATTATGCACTAATTTTCAGTAATAAGAAAAGTTTCAGCTCGAGCTCGGCTCGAGTAAACTCGATAATAGTCAAAATAATTCAAACATACATTAATTTTCAACAATAAAAAAGCTCGAGCTTAAGTTCGGCTCGGGTAAACTCGGTAAGAGTTAATATATATAACTATTTAAGCTCCAATCAAGACTCACGAACTATTTGAGCTCGGCTCGGTGAAGCTCGCGAGCTCGAAATCAAGCTCGAGTTCGGTTCGTTTAAAATTCAAACTAAGCTCAAATCAAATCTTGAAAATGAGCTCAAGTAGCTCGTAAATCTTGAGCTTTTTTATAGCCTTATTGAAATGGTAGCTAGCCATTTATGTCGAGTTCAATGTGCTCTGCATTTTATGCATGGTACTGGTACTAGCCCGGCCGGGAGGCAGCACTGGTGTTGTAATTTGGTTTGATCGACGGTGCTTTTTTTAGGCTTACGGAGCTTGTGGTTTATAATTTTTTTTAATAAATAGATAGGACAGTTCTTTTCGTCTTTTCAAAGTCGTTTATCGAAGTAGTTTTTTCGTTTATCGGCATTCGGTTCATTCGCATAAACGTTTGCGCTAGGGTCAAAAGCCATCAGTCTCAACCATAAGCTATTAGCCGTGATCGAAAAGAACCTATCCGATTTCTGCAGCTTATAGATTATGGCTTCTCTCGCAATAAACGTAATGACTTTTCCACCATCGTTTCGAAGATGCTTATTAGGACAATCTTTTAGCGCAAGTGCTTGTGCTAAGGTCAAAAGTCATCACCGTAATCATATTTTCAATGCACCAAGCATTTCGATACAATTTTGCACCATTTCTGAGGGACATGAGCTCAGTCATTGAGCATCAAATCCTCACCCGTCTGACAAATCGATGTTCATGTCTCTCAGGATTAGTTCTTAAACTAAAATTGGTGCGCTGAAGTTTCAATGTATCAAGGCCAAGAGTATTCAGATGCTCTTCCCAGTTTAGCACTAGCAGTACAACAGATTATTGATGGCATTCCTCAAATGATCATTACCTAGTCTGTCATCATTTCAGGCAGTGCTGTCTGGGGAGAAAATCGATGGCATTGTCCACCTCTCGAAATCTCCTGAATCAGTGCTTAAAAGTCATTCCTTTTTTAAGGGAGAGTGCCTAAAGCTTAAAGGCTGCAACATCTAGTGCAATTAGTAAAAAGTTTTGGCCAATTGCCTATAGTCCTTTAAAAGCAGAGGTAATCCTCACCCTAGTAACAAATACATATTATTTTAGATATAGATGTAATTAAACTTTTAAAACTTTGACTATCAATATTTTTTAAAATATTTAAACGGATACATAAAAATCATATATGTATATTTGACTCAAAAAGTATTTCCTAACATTATAATTTTATTTAGTTTTATAAATATATTATAATAGAAATTAATGATCAAATTTATATTTTAAAGACCGTATCAATATCAACAGAAGAAAGTAGTATGGAATATAGAAAAACTGCAATAATTACACTAGGCAGCTAAGGCCTATGGGTAACGTGAATTTTGTAGAAATTTCACAACGAATGGTTCAATTCATATAGGAATCTGAACAAAATCCCCACAGTTTAGATGAGGCCTTAATGCTCTCAACAGACATATACTTTCCAAGAACAGTTCTGAAAAGTAAATCTATATAGTGGTACAGAGGGAGTAAATCACGTGGTGAAATGGCAAATGTCTGCTAATTAATTAGCACTAGAACCCTTTTGTCTTCCCCCCACAAATGGTTCAACAAACTGTACGACGTGCTCTGGTTCATCGGACAGTGGACCGGCGAGTGAACATCACCGTGGTGGGCACTCTTTGGCGCCTTCACCTCCAGATCTCCGATCACCCCTCGCTGTCGTCCAAGCAGGGCCAGCAGGCCCCTCCTCTCCTCCACTTCACTCTATCCACCGGACCACCGACCGCGACGTTGGCCGGCAGTAGAGTTCGCCGATAGATCGATTTAACCTATCACTTTCTCCCACTCTATTTCAACGTCACCTTTCCGTCATACTAGTTTCATCTATACGCATAGGACGTCCGTGCAGATTAAGATTAGCTCGGCGTTAGCATAGTGAAAAACTGAAAAAAGCAGCCAATGCAGAAAGAAGAAGAGAGTCCCAAGCCATCAGGGCGATTAGATTAGTGATGACTTATAATTTTTTTTATTATAGCTGGTTTACTTTTTACAGTAGCTGAACTGATTTATTTGACGTAACTAAATTAAAAAATAAAACTAAAAATAAGTTAATTTATCACGGACAATACAAAGGAATATGAGAAACAAGAAAAGTAAAACAACCTAAAAAATCAACGGACAATACAAAGAAATATGAGAAACAAGAAAAGTAAAAAAACCTAAAAAATCAAAAGACAGAAAAAATAAAATTAAGAAATGGTAAATTAAAAGTCAGACGTCATCACTAAAACGATTAGGGTAGCTCTGTAACAAAGCGTGAAACTACACAGTTCTTCTCTTTTCGGTTTGGGTGTGAGTTTTTTTGCGTTATAGTACCCACATGTGACATGTACATGTGACTTCATGTAGGCAGGCTTTAGGCTCAAGCTAGTCTCGTTCAAAGCACAAACAGTACAGTTCATCACTTTTACAGAAACCCGAAGTGAGCCCTGAGCTTCTTGAGTCCGTTGCCAGTTGCCACGGCCTGCAGCCTCATACATCCTTTCTTGTACAGCATCAGAACTATCACGAGCTTGTCGCCGTCCGCCGCCTTCGCGGTGGTGGTCTTCCTTGTCGCCGATGCACGGCTCTCCCGTGAGTTCCCCCCATCTACTAAACTTGCATGTCGTGGTTGTGAAATTTATCACCTTGTGTTGTGGCCGGCGTGCTGCCTCCTCCGGCCGCTGTGTATGTCCCCCCCTCTTCCCCCAAATATCCTCCGATTTCTCTCTCACACACAATGCAAAGATCTAACTCCTAAGGCCAGATCCAGTTTTACCCTTCACACCAAAGAGTTCCAGCTTGTTCTTTGATTCCGGCGGCAAGGAAAGAAGATCATCCTCACCAAAGCAGTCCGAACCGCCTCCTTCAACCTCCACTGAAGGAGGCCCTTCCAACCTGACGGCTGTCTGGCGGTTTGGTTTGTTTCCGAGCGACGCCACCCGTCCACTTGCAGGTTCAAGCCGGCCGTTATAGGCCGGTTTCTTTTTAGCTTTGGATTTGGTCACTTCCTGCTAGAAGCAGTAACTAGTTTTTAAATTATACTTTTTTAATATAAGATCTATAGATAGATTATAATAGATATTGTATCGAATTCAGCTATACTGATCAAAATCGTATGTAACTCACAAACAGCTAGAAGTAAAAAAAATCATAAATCAAAAGATAAAGTCAAGAACTCACCTATAATACATCTACCACGAGTAAATGCATTTAATCATTGAAAATGAAAATAAAATAAAATTACTAGTCCATAGTGGCCTGGGCTTGGTGAAGGCAATCGGACCTATGCTAAGCCCAAGCTTAGTAAGTACGACTACGTCCATATGCTTTCACAGCAAGGCAGCAACTGCAAGCTCGGCCTGGCCTGCGCGGATGCTCTGAGAACAGTGCACAGTATTCCTCCACCGTCGCAGGCCCAACCGTCAAGAGACTTGACCCCGCGCTTGATGTTGAAGATAATAAAATTTTAGAAGCTGATTGCTCTGAAGAGGAGATTAAAAATGCTGTTTTCCAATCTGTTGTGCAATTTTTTCTTTTCTTTGGGATTTGGAAGCTTGCGATTATATAGACAATAGTATTAGACGAGTTGACCGCTGTGCATGCGGCATACCTGATTCTTTTGGGAGGCTTGTGCCCCTAATTAAGGACGGATTACTCTAAATATGATAATAGTAATGATAACTAAATACGGATCACGCTATTTAGACTCTTCGCTCTCTAAGGGCACCTTAATTTGGATGTCAGCTCTGTCGGATAAAGCCTTGCCAGTTGCTAGCAATAGAGAATTCAGTTTACTTTCTGAATTTAATAGCCAGACAGAACTGGAACAGCAATTCTCTTTGAAGCAAAACTAGGAAAACCAGGTTTTATCAGTCATTCTTCTTTTCAGAAATCTCATCTGAAGGGAAAATTTATCCCAGTGAAAATTCTGTAAGCCCCAAAATAGCCATTACAACATCAAGAACAAAAATCATCCTTCAGAAAGCCATAAAAGGCCAAGCCAAAATAAGCCCATAGCAAGCAACTCACTCATGTTTGTGTATGTGTAGTTTACTGAACATGTCAGCAAGGTAACTTGAAGCCCATGTATGCTCCACTAGCGTACTGCATCCAAACATCTAGTGCTCCAAAGCAGGTGATAATCACAGTGCTGAGTGCCATGATGCCAGTTACCAAGAACACGATCAGCGAGACCCGCCCGGACTTGCTGACGGCTCGTTCAATCACAACAGCCCCAACAACGGAAGCAACAAAGCATATTCCTGCGTACACGGAAGCCTCTCCGATTCCGTTCATGCCTAGCAGAATGAACTGAACCATCGACATGGATGCGCAGAATAGGACCATAAACGAAGAAGTCGCTGCTGCCGTCTGCAACTCAAGAATTGACGAAACAGCAAACATGAACGTTGGAAATCAACAGCAAACTGGTGATACCTTGGTAACTATAGAAAACAGTCACTTGAGAATTTGTAGAACACTACTATAATGATATATACCTGAGGGCTTCCCTCAAAAATATATATATATATACCTGAGGGGGTATCCCAATTTGAAGGAGAACAGGGTTCAGAAGTAGTCCTCCCCCAATGCCAAAGAGACCACTCAGGGCCCCGGTCACAAAAGCAGCCAATGGGAATGTAAGTGAAGGCAAGGTTTCCATTTTAGTATCCACCAGATTTGCCTACATGACCATGTCATGATCAGCACCAGTTGCTCTGTAAGCCATCCCACAATAACAATCAAAATAAGAGAAATTGGCTCACCTTGCCATCTTCTTGGTTTTGTAGAACTTGTTTCTTTCTCTGGGCGTATATAATATAAGCAGTGAAAGCCACAGCGAAAGGAACCTGGAATAGGGTGATGAGCCAGTACGCTACTCCACAGGGTTTTATCCTGATAATTCCCTGGGCAGATAAGATCACATTAGTGAAATCATATATGTGTTTCATATGATCAAGATAAATATCTCACTGAGGATTTGTAGTTAACTTCGACTCTCGTCTGAATCGCGAGTTGCCACTGACGTCTTCACTCCTTTGAATTCATGTACAACGAATATGGAGAAGCACAATGATCTGATTCCACGTATAAAGAAAATGTTCCAACCCACTGGCGCGGCTTTTTGAATCAGTATTCGTGTTTTCGAGTGAGAAAATGGCCTGCCTAGCTGCCTGCCTGAAACCCCGGTTTTTTTTCGGTAGAAAACCGGCCGGTAACTGGTATTACCGGGTTTACCCGTGACCTCTGGTAGAAATCCAAACCGGCTCCGAAAAATTTGTTTTGCATGGATTTTGTCAAATTTAAAAGAAATTTTTGACGAATTTTGTTTAAAAATTTTCAGCCAATATTTTCAACCGATTTTTGGCCAGTTATCGGCTATGAATTTAAATTTTAAATTTCGTTTGAATTTTTCATACCGAATTTCTCCAAAAAAAAACCAAAAACCAGCTAAACCGGACTACCGATCCCCTTTGGTTAAAAATAAAAACCGGTAAAAAAAACCCTGCCTGAAGCTACCATTCGGCGCTTGCCTGTTCATCAGATTTGCTGATGAGACACATGAGTTTAACAGGTCATTAATTCTTGGCCACTTGACTTCCTGAATGAACCCAGGCATAGCCCCTGTAGTTTCTAGGCATGATTTCGGACGTTAACGTCAAGTGAGTCAAAAAGGCGCGTGGTGAGAGGTGCCACAAGCCTTTCCTCCCGAGCAAAAATTAAACGACCGAGACGTTTCGCTAAGAAGAATGCGACGGACTAGCACTGGCCAGCCCGTACTCTCCACTAAAGCAAAAGAGGGGAGCACATAATGGCGAACGAAAAATGACTAGCGGAAAGACGCATGATCACGAAGGCGCATTACTCTCCATGTACGCGAGACCGGGAGGAGAGAGCACGTCGCGAAGCTAGGCCATACCTTTCCATGCTTATCTCCAATGACGACATGGAGCACGAAGAAGCAGAGCCAGACCATGACAAGCACCACCACGTCGTTCCAGGGGAACCCCGCGCCGTTGCCTGCTGCTGATTGGCCGCCGTTTGGTTCAGGCAGCAGGGGCTCCTTGTGGTCGTGGTGTGCGGCGGCCGCGCCGCTCTCCGTCCTCCAGATCTTGACACCGGCGCGGCAGGTCTTCACGGTGCAGAAGGCGAGGAACAGCGCGAAGAGCGCGGTGATGAGCCACTCCGGGAATATGACGTTGCACCCCACCCCGATGCTCACGCCCAGGAGCAGGCACGGCTGGAAGAGCAGCGCGAGGTCGTAGTCGATCAGCGCCGCGTGCAGCCCGCCGCGCGTGCAGAGGAGGTTGTACAGCACGTTGGAGGCCGCGCCGCCGGTGACCATGAAGGACGAGTAGGCGGTGGCCCGCTTGAGGCTGAGCCCCAACACGAGGTTCAGGATGGGGAGGAACAGCGACCCGCCTCCGACGCCGCCGGCGCTCGACACGGACGCGGCCAGGAAGACGAGGAGCCATGCAAGGACGGTGTTCGGGCCGAGGCCATGCCCATGCGCGGTGCCGGCGTGCGAGGACGGGTCGACCAGGCGGTGTTCCCGCCATTGCGACAGCTGGTTGAGGAAGTTTTGGAGGTGGTCGGGCTGTGAAGAGGTGGCGTTCGATGCTGCGGCGGCCGAGAGGAAGGAGATGGAGGTGGCGGCGACGACGAGAGGGAGGAGTTGAGTAGTCGGCGTCATCTCTGGCCTCTGCTTCTTGGAGGTTTTTTTTTTTTCAGTTCTGCGAGGGGGGTGAGGACATACATGCTTTGTGACTCCCATGTTTTATATGCAAGTTTTTCTTTTTCTTTTTTTTTTTTGTGCGCGCGGTACAAAAAGACTGGGTTAAGAAAAAGGTTTGAAACGTTGCAGATACAAAACAAGGGGGTTCAGGTATTTTTGGTGGAAACTTGGATTGGCTTTGTTAGTTTAAGAAAACATCTTTGGGGTAGGTGGGGGGCGGGATGTTTTACCATTCACTTGCTCAAAATGAAAAAGAAAGAAGCAATTAAAAAGGAAGTTAGCAAATCCAACTCAGGTTTGTTCTGGAATAAATTTGGCCCATGAAACTTCATTGTTTTCGTACGGGTATGTACTACCTTAGTTTTCCTTTTCCTGTTTGTCGATATTTTAATATTAATCTTACGTATGACTTGTTTGAATTTAAGAAAACTCTTAGAAGACTCGGTATATGCTCATACAAAATAGAGACGGGAATTTTTATATAGATTCGGGCTTTTTTCTAAGAGAATAATAACTTTACGTATCACCAGAAAAGGATTACAATTAAGAGTAATGCGAATGCCTAGCACTATCTCCTCTTTCGACCCGAATGCCTCTCATCTTCTCTCTTTGACGTTAACCTTTATATAACCAGTAAAGCAACAACAGTTGTCCCGCGCTAGAAGACATCTCAACGCTTCGGATGATTACCGTCTGATGAAAGTTACTATTAGAGAGACGTAAAAAGCCATTCGCCGTGTAGTGGTTGTTGTTAGAGAGAGATCGTGTGCAGTTATTAGATAAACACACATTCTAACTGCCTTAATAGACGAACCCACGATGCAGTTGTTTGTCACAGACAAGTTAGTTAGAGATAGGTTGGTCACAGGAAGGTCCACAAGCATAAGATGGTCACAAGACAACTTATAACTATGTGGTCGTAGAAAGACTTACGACCATATAGAGTAGTCGTAGTAAGATTTATGACTACGTGGTCATAGAAAATTTACGAACATATGGTGTAGTCGTAGTGGGATTTACGACTATTTGGTCATAGAAGGACTTACGACCAAAGGTGTAGTAGCAGTAAGACTTACAACTACGTGATTGTAGAAGGACTTACGACCAAGGGATAGTCGCAGTAAGTCTTAAGACTATATGGTCGTAAATTACGACTATATAGTCATAGAAAAACTTACGACTATCCTGTCATATTTACCTCTTATCGATAAAGAGTATATTTACGAAATATTATAGCGTAATAATTTAAGGATTATTTCATCCGCGTCACTGTTCAATTTAACTCCTAAAATGTTACTATTCTTAGTAAACAAAATAAAATGGATATATGCAGCAAACTTAGTTTGTACCGATCTATCCTAGGCGAGTACTGTAACATTTGCGCCTAGATAGGAGTATAGGACCATGAACAAATGGTTCGAGCGTATTTTTAATTATAAGTTAAAGCTGTGAAATTCTTTGCATATCTTACATGAATGCTTTCGTTGCTTGAGGTTTGTTGCTGTTGCTCTTTCAAGACAAAATGCGTTTATTGTGACTGAATTTTGTTACGTCTGATCCTGAGCTCATAAAAAAGTAGACCCCTAGGACCTGGGACAACAAGAAACAGGAAATGTGCCTTCCTTGACCGTACAAATATCTTCCACCACCATTATTTGCCAGTCACCAATCCTAAACAGATAATTTCTTGGCTGCTTATACACTTCGATCCGACAGGCGTCAGAAAATGCTAAGCACTCAAAAACTAACCTTTCCTTGTTTGACTTTGCGAGTAACGATAACACAATAACATGCGCTATTGGTCCAGTTGCAACGAACAAATGTAACCAATGGAAGATCTCTAGTAGCTGACACAAGGATGGACACACATGCATTTAAATATTCACAAATTAAGAGCTATTATTGAAATGCAATGAACAATGTTCTTATGTACAAATTCTTTTAGAAACCCCAGCTTCACACCACCAAAGCTTCCATACCCATAGGGCCATAATTCGACCTCCCTTTCATCTTTTTATCGGTAAAGTTATCATGAATGCTTATAAATAGTACTATAGAAGAGAGGTCAAGCACTCCGGATAGAGAAATGAAAGAATAGCAGTTACACACGCACAATGAAGACTTCGGCAATTCAAGCTCCTCCATCATCAGTGATCATCTGCAAGGCATGTCAAGAGCGTATAACCATGACAATACCAAATGCAGTTCAAGCAATTTCAGTCCCCCCAAAAAAACACCTGCAATAAACAACATATAGCATGCGTCAACACTACATATTAGTGGCACAGAAGAAATGCGAGGAAACATGGGATGAGAATTGAGATTTACATCAGCACCCAAGAATGGGTGGTTAACTAGTTATTTGCCAGGTTGGATAATTCAGATGCAATGCAATGCAATGCAATACGCTACCTCAGAACAGACACAATGCAATGCAATACACTACCTCAGAAGTTTCAACAACATAATATGTATGCCCATGCTTAGACAAAAATGCTGCAGTGCTTACCTTTGATCACGGTCACTACCACAAGTCACGGTCACTACCACAAGTCTGGGAGTTGCTCTCTATCCTCACAATTCTCTTTGCTATTTACAAATCCGAGCTGGGCCTCTGTGTTAAGGCTCTCAGTATTATTTACAAGCTCGGCATGGTGGTTAACATTTGGGTTCTTATTTACAGCAGCACCACTATCTTCTACTAAACATTGACCTAAACCATTATCATCAGTGCTATTTGGGCCTTCAGACATGCAGTCCAAAGAGCTGCAACTGCTTCTGCAAGAGAGTCTACCATCTTCTGAAAACCCAGACTTCTGTCGCTGCAGCAATCCATATCTGTTACCATCAGGTGTGCTCACCCTAGAGAGAGAGAAAAAGGAAATAAGTTAGCACAAGACAAATATAATCAAACAAATAATATCAGCAAGCCTTTCTCATTTCAAAGATGAAGATTTGAATTATCTAAGGAACATCGATTATGCTTTACAAACCAGATAGATGTATTACATAATGACTTAATACTAATCACTAATGTAAAGTGCTCAGCACAAGTTTAGAGCATACCTTGTCTGTTGAAACCTAGATGTATGAAAAGAGTCAAAGACCGGTATAAGATTCTTTGACCTTGATTCTATATTACGAGTCTGGACATTTTCTATTTCGATTTCCCCTGAAATTGTATTGGTGTTGTCTGCTTCTAAAGTTACATCCCCCATTACTTGAAAGTGTATCTGGCCACCAATTAACACACAGGTGTTATGAATAAAAACATACAAAAGTCAAACAGAAAAGACAAATGTGGTATAGGAAGGGAATAGGTGAAAGAAAATACCCCAGATCTAGACCAGAGTGGAATTTGCACAACATGTGTCTGAAGTTCACTCTCGGAAATATAGAAGTTGTGATTTTCATCAGCACTAAGCTTCAGTCTTTCAACAGCAGCACAACTGGACAGATAGATACTAGTTCCCTTCTTCATCACTTTCTGGAAAAGTTGACTGTTTTCTTCATTGTCAAGATCACTACATGCATAACTCTCAGCAGTCCCTCTTCTATTTCTTTTATAGCAAACATCCCACTTCTGAAGAGCTTCTATAACAAACTTTGTGTCAGTTTCTCTTTGTGACCCATAAGAAATGGCATCTGAGGGAAAATCAATTCCAGAATCCTGTTCAGCTGAGCGATGCAGAACATACTGTATGATGCTTCCAGATGGAGAAAATACTAGTAAATAATACTTCATGCAAAGCAGACTGCCATCTGAGTTAGGGACACCACCCTTGCAGTTGTGAAATGTCGAAGCAATAGCGCCGGAAATTGGACTGGAAACACCTGTTGCAAATGCTGCAGCACCATGGACAGCACCCTTCAACATGTTACTCCCATTTCTTATTCTACTAACAACAGACAATGTTACAGGGGGGCCAGATACAGAAAGCATCTTCTGATTGAGACTCAAAGAGGGAGTAGAGTTTTGGGACCAATGAGCAGCATGCTTAACTGATGAATCCACCACATAGTTATCTTCTGCAAGGTTGTTATCACTATAGTGAAAGCTTGTTGATCTACTATATGGAGATATTGCAAAGAAATGACTTGTTCCCCTTGAAGAGCTAATCATTATCCATTCACTATCGTCGCTAAAGCTGATATCTTTTATGACCTATCATAAAGGTGATATTGTTACAAGTCATCTAACATTAGATATAATCATATAATGGTTAAGAACTATGTATGCCAGCTTACAGCATTGGTGATGCCTCTTTGCAATTTGTACAGATGAACATAGGTTCCATTTGGACCAGCTTCTGATGCACTCCCATGTGAAGAAGGCATAATGCGAAAAACATTGATGCTTCGGCCGTGAATAGAAGCTGTCACCAGCAAAGTTCCACTCGGATCGAAACAGAGTGCTGAAATGGGACTAGTATGTGCCCTGAACTGAACTATCATCGATTTAGAGACAATATCTCGAACAATGACCTGTCATTGCAAAGGGAAGATTACATGTCACGGTTCCATGAAGTAGGCAAGACAAATGCAACATTCAAAATTATACTGAGATAATGTTACTTATAATAAGCCAACAAATTAACATTTGTTCGCAATAAATCACTTTTAGTAATCCAACTTAATCAGAGGGATAAGTCCATCATCACCAGTCTACTCTTATCTTTGAATTCCACCCAGAGCCAAGGCAGGATGGATTAGCTTTCCACCTGCCCTACTACAACACCTTTTTATCTAGGTTTTAGCTAAAGAAAAAAAAACTACACATCCACTTTGCTCTATTTGCACCCCTACTCGAAACCCACCTGACCAGTTGGGGACTATGCAGTTGGTGTTGCTCAGGAGGCTGATCTGCCCCATTCTACCATGCGTAGATGCAGTACAAAAATTATGTTTGTGGCAGATTCTTTACCATTTCATTTTACAGACAAGATATTTTCGTTTAGTTGTTTGCTTCCACCAAAAAACTGTTAATCTATTCCATCAAAAGTCTTAAAAATAACTACTATTATCCCTCAATAGTGGCTGGGTTCTTTTAGGTTTGTTGTTTGTAGCTTTTGGCTTACGATACAGTAACTAGCTTTCAAATAGTGTATCTTTTTAAGACAAAATCTACAAGTCGATTGTAGTAGACATTGTACCGAATTTATCTATATCGGCCAAAATCACATACAAGTGTCTCTCTCTCTCTGTACTCTTTCTTGCAAACAGCCAAAATTCAAAAACCATAAACCAAAAGTTATAAGCCACAGTTCAAAAGAACCCACCATCTGCAAGGGAGAAGGAATGGGTATCCTACACTATTTGCGTCCGACTCCGAGAAAAAATGCGGAATAGGATACGGAATGAACAATATCTGTTTGTATCCACACTGATTGCATCCCTACTGTCAAATGTCTTGTGCAGGGGTGCAAATGGAGCGGATAATTTTTGTCTGATCCACTGATTGAAGACGTTTGGAGTGGATACAGAAGAAAGAAATGGGTATCCAGACTTCAACTACGAGAAAAAAATGTGGAATGCATGATGAGCTATATCCGCCTGCATCTGCTTCGATTGCACCCCTTGTTTTGAGGTCCCTAACAGCCTTACAATTTGTCGACTGTTACTATGATTAGCATATAGAAACAACATAGTAGAATATCCCAAAGGTGGTAAACAATTTGACACCTTTGGGATAACAGAGTTGATGATGAATATATGTATTGTGATGAAATACATACCATTCCAGCATATTCACTGTCGATAGTATGCCCATTTGTTGCTCCATTTGCTTTGAAGCCAGAATTTCCTTGCTTGATTGTACCATTACCATTTGGAACTAAGTCTGAACAATACTTGGATAGCTTCTTATATCCAATATCACCAAGTGTTACAATGCCAGCAGCCAGTTGCTTGCTTGATTCTTTTGCATAGTATGCCACCACACTGCCATTCGAACCAGGAGATGGAACTAAGGGAGACAGACTAAGAAGCTGAGGGCTAACACGGCCTGTATTTGGAACTGGAACTGGACTCCCAGAATATGCAATCCATCTAGGACCCAATGCAAGTGGGCCATAACCTTGAATTGGTGAAACTATAGTGCTGGTAAGAATTGTATATTCCCTCTCCAATGTCGCAGCATCAAAACAATGTATCTGCAAAAGGTATTTATTTTCCATCAGGATCAATCATGATCCAAACACCGAATTAGAACCATCAAACATCGCATACCTGAGCAGCCTGAGAAACAGCTACAACTCTAGGACTGCACCTTATGGAATAAACAGCTGATCTGAACTTGATTGTATGCACGCAATCATGGACCTTAAGCGAATAAAAGCGAAGGACAGTAGGAAGATTTTCACTGCCAATATTATGGCAAGTACCATTAGTTCCATTGAAAACAGGGCCATTGGCATCATGGCTGTTTGCACTTCCTGTGCTAATTTCACCACCAGCAAGAGCTAGCAATGGACGTACATCTGCAAATTTGTCTTCACCCTTCTTCGAGGCAATTGGTTTCTTTAGCAGTTGTATGAAAGAAACAGTGCCATCGTGTCTGGATTCCAGCTGTCTAACATCATCAGCATGTTCAACATCCCATACTTGGAAGCCAGACCTGTAAGCCAGCAGCAAAACCTGTCGCAGCATGTCACCCCCACATTCGAGTTTATCAAACCCAGCCCATTGTACCTGTGAATCATATGACAGATAGGACAAATATAAGCACATTTTTACATGGAAATATTACTTGCAAGGAGTACAAAGAATAATGTATCCAAAAAATGAAAATCAGGAGACTATAAACATCATTCATCTATAAGATTCATACAAACGTTGCATGACTGAAATGCTGAATGTTAACGTACCGACAGTACTCTTTCTTTTATATTCAGTAATACAATGTTAGCTGTTAACATAGGACTGTAATCATCAAAACTCAAGTTTCAAGATCATAGACAACTTTATTCTTTACATACAGTATTATTTGCTATACAAACCATGGTGAAGTTCATGGTTAATGTTCAGCAAACTTGGTGGTCGGGCTTTTCTTATGAAATGGAATCTAACATGTTATAATGACAAAAAGGAGATCCTTAGCTTAAGAAATCAGAGTACAACTTCCATGCCCTCATCTTCTAAATATAGTAGCATATCATTAGAGGGAATAGGAACGATGTATAATATGCATTGTCATAATGTCCTGACCTGGCCAAACAGGAAGTTTTGGATCCAGATAATTATGACCAGAACTCAAAAGTCTATTCATGAAAACTCTTTGGTTACGTATCTGCAGCTTGTCTTGATAACATTGTAATCATCTCACCACTTTGCCGTACTACTAGACAAACTAGCTACTACAATAACATACCAAAAGAGTAGTACTAACTAGTTCAAACATCAGCAGCTGGGTATATGATGCACATCATAAATGCATCAACACTAACAATAAATACTAATATTACCACATAGGGTGTGCATCTCGGGGGCAGGAACAAAATCTGCAGTGCCTTCCGGCCGTAACGAAACTTTTGCTCATTTGCATCAGTTACCACTAATGTACACGTGAAGCAACTAAAAGCTTTTCCAGTATCCAATTATTGCTATACCAAAACACACACCAAAAGAAAATCTTTAAACAAGCAGAAGAACCTGGTCACGGCTCCCATCCTCGTCGTGGCTGGCGATCGAGTTAACCAGCGACGCTCCCGCCGACCGCAGACTGGACGCGGCCGTGGACGCCCCCGACGACATGATCCGCATGTAGTTGGACAGCGACCGCGCCGAGAAGAACCCGCCGCCGCCGCCGCGAGGAGCCTGCGCGCCGTTCCGCATCAAGCCGACCGCAAGGACCCGTGCACGCTAGAACCACCACTCCTCCTCAGATGCAAAACCGAGCCTTAGCCTCGAAGCTAAACCAAACCGAGACGGAACCACCCGCACACCGTCTGCCTCGCCTTGGGCGCTCCGACGATCGAATCAGCAACTCAAGTTCCCCCGGGCTGTTTCTCTTGGGACTCGGAGGAGGCTCTTGCAAGAAACAGCCCACCAACCGTATCCTCAGGTGAGCGACATGGCCACGGCGCCGCGAGGGAGCTCGGGGGGGAAATCGCCACGGGAGGGGCGAGAGGCCTAGATCATCCGGCGACGCGCGGCAGGCGACTGGTGGTGCGGAAGGCGGCGAATTGGTGGTGCTCGGGCGAGCAATTCGATCGGAGAAAGCGAGGGTTTGCGGTTCCGGCCTTCCGGGCCCTGCACCTGCCCCCTTTTTCCCACGCTGGCCGAGAGAGAGAGGGAGATGGGATTAGGTGAAATGCAATAGTAGGAGGAAAAAAGGCTGTTTTATCTCTCTCTCTCTCTCTCCAGAAGAAAATAATCGTGTGCTGCTTTTGTTTGTTTTCTTGCTTCGCTTTGTGTCGAGTTTTAATTCGTCAAGGAAAGAGGGGGACGAGAGAGAGACGAGGAAGGAAGGTGAGGTTAAGGTTAGATGGGGGCGGTGGGGTCGTTGGCTTGTTCGAGGAGATAACCTCGCCTCGCGTTCGTCGCGTTGCCGCGCCGGCTACGTTTGCTGCTTGCTCTCGTGTGGCTCTCTCCTTCCTATCGCTTCTGGTCTATTTCATGCCTGGCTCGTCCGCTTATCTGGCTGGCGTCCGATCGGGTCGGAAACAACTGCTCTGTCCTCTTGTCTTTATTAGTCCGGCTTCTCAAAAAATCTAAATAAATATAACATTTTCTTATAACTATTCCCTAAACCATATTCTGATTTAAAATTATGTGCCATTCACTGTTGCCTTAAAAATCATAAACAAATATCATTAGCCACGCCAAAAAAAACCCTAACATATTTTCACTATTCATAAATTTCATCTTTTTCTAAATTTTTGGCTTTTTGTTGAGCTTTTTTGCCGGTTCTTTTTTCCCTATATTTGTTTGTATTATATGTAATGGGCTAACATATTTTTTATATTTTTAATTTTTTAAATTTAATTATGCTAAATAAGCCTCTGTCAGTTACAGTGCTTTTCAGCCATAAACCAGCAAAAAAAGCCCAAATGATCACCACCTTAAGGCCCCGCTTGGTTGGGCTGAAAAGTTGTGGCTTATGGCTGAAATTTCACTGTAGCTGAAGGTGACTTATTTAGTGTAATTAAATCTAAAAATTTAAAAATACAAAAAAATATGCTAGCTCAACACGGACAACGCAAACGAATACGGAAAAAAAAGAACAGATAAAAAGCCAAAAGTTCAGAAAAAGATGAAATTTATAAATAGTGAAAAATAAGTTAAAAATCAGAAGCTGAAGCTGAAATAAACCGGACCTAACACGGCCTACACCGCGGCGCCAGGTCGGACCGGTCTATGTTTCCTGAGCCGGCTAATGTATTGCATGTCGCTGTGTTCTCATGGCTTTCATTGGTTGGTGCTTGCGTAAACCATTTTTGTTGTTTGTTCCGGTACTTGTTTTTATTTTAGTTGCCGAAGGCACGTATGCAGGGGCGTAGAGAAGGGGCCTGGTCCCCAACGAAAATTTGTTTCCCTAATATCCCACTAAGTGCCCGCACTTAATTTGCATGGAGCTATGTATATATGCCCCTTTCGTGAAATTTACTAGCCAAAACCATGGCCAAGAAAGGTGAAGCCCAGCCAGGTTTCAACATTTTATTTTGCTTATCAAAATAGACCATGGGATTAGGAGAGCACAATGCATTTGGCATATGCCGCAAAGAACTACCAAAGGTATGTCTCTCATGATTCTAATAATGCTCGCCACCAATTCCGTAATTCTTATTTGTAGCTTTATACTTCGTGTATTACTCTCTAGCTCTCCAATTGTGGTATAGAGAAGGCATTAATTAGTTATCATTTGCTACTTACATGGAAATTAGACATGATACTAAGGAAAAGAGCTAAGATCTAATGCCTCTATTTTTTTTTGCAATTTCGGTATGTAGCTATTCATCCATGGGGAGGAAGAAAACAATCGATTTTCTTTCCTCCATATTACCAAACACATATGTAATTTTCTTTTGTCACTACAAGATATCCTAGATTTACAAGCGTTTAATTTAACCCGGCGTATAGCCCCCCAAAACCAGTCTAAGCCGGCGTTTAATTTCTATGGCGCACATATATACTGACTTAGAGTTTATTGTGGCATATGTACGCCGACCTAGCTATTATAATTTGGGGCATTTATAACTGTCAGCTTACACTCGACCGCAATGTGTATATATGTTGAGGGCTTTGGTCTAGTGGGGCATTTATAAACGCCTTTATTAGCATCTACCATGCCATTTATAAATATCAGAGAAAATTCAATGTAAGATGGTGTATATATACACCGGAGATAATCAACTGTGGCATTTAGATGAAATAAGCGGAAACCCCAAAATTAGACGTGAGTTCTTTTGCTGGACCTAAAATTTCCAACGCCACATTGGATACGTACTCCCGCTGTCCACCCAAAACTTGAAGGAGAAAATTGATATTATGCCACTCCTTTGGATGACAATTGTTAAAATGCCATCCAATACATGATTAGCTCTATGATTTGCCATTTTAGGGGTTTTAGCCATTTCTTTTTCATTTTTTATTCCCCCCCCAAATTGCATAGGAAATGTCCATAGTACCCTCCTTTTAGCCATTTCTTTCGAGTATTAACCCCGGCAAAATTTGCAACTGGAGCGCTCTAGTGCGCGCGGTGGAAAACCTGAAGTAGTTGGCGACGTCCTCCTCGCGGAACGTGCTGTCCGCCGGGAAGGTGAGGTAAATCTGCCGCGAGCCGGGTTCATCATGCTCGCGAGTCGGCGCGGTCGGCCGGGCCGTCCCATGAACTTGTGTGCCTCGTCGCCGCCAAAGACATCGTGGCGCGCTGCGCCGCCGCCAAAGATCGCGCCACGGCGCCGCCGCCGCAAATCGAAAGACTCGTAAGTAACGCGGAGAAACCGAGCAATTTGGAGGTAAGAGGTGGCACCTTTGGTTCTCGTTTTTTGCTGCCGCTTTGTTGTAAGAGCAAGCTCGGGCACTTGCCGCCGCGGAGGGAGCCGGGGAGGGCCGATGGGGAGTAGGGAAGGCGATGGTGACCAGCGCTGGGACTTGGAGCAAAGGAGGTAGTCCGCACCGCTGGTCCATGGCGGTGGGTCCATCTTGGTGCGGCGGCGGTGCGTCGCGAGCGACAAGTCTTGCCGTTCTGCCGAGGAGGTCGCGTATGCACGAAGGCCGTCGCCCGCCGCGAGCTCTTAGAGTACCGCGCCCACCCGCGTAGAGGCACGGCCGGCTCCGCACTCCCGCGCCGTCCAAGGCCGCCACCCCGCCGTTGTTGAGCGAGCTCGCCACCGACGCGCCAAGAACGGCGGTGCTAAGGATGTGTTTGGTTGGTGGAATGGGAGGAATAGGCCGCCGATGGCCCACCCGTTAGGATCTGAGAAAAAACCCGCCGTCGCGCCGCCGGCAAGCCCGGGCTCCAAGACTCCCGCCGCGTCGCGGCGCAGGCACGCGTGCCCTCCGCCCACACCGCCGTCAACCTGAGGAACGGAGCTGGTCCTGCATTTTTGTGGAATGGAGCTCGCCGAATAAGCGGGTCCCACCTGGGCGCTCAAGAACGGCGACGGCTAGCATCCAAACACACCCTAAAAGGAGGGTATTATGGACATTTCCTATACAATTTTGGGGGGAAAATAAAAATAATGAAAAAGAAATGGCTAAAACCCCTAAAATGGCAAATCATAGAGCTAATCATGTATTGAATGATATTTTAATAATTACCATCTAGAGAGTGGTATTTTATTGAAGCACTCTAAGAAGTGGCGTAATATCAATTTTCTCAAACTTGAAGCTTAGCTTATGTACGTCTCTTGCTCCTCTCTCTTTCCAAACCAGCAGCTCCCCTTTCTTGCTCCCTCCTTCGCTCACATCTCTCTCCCCCCACCAAATCTAACCAAGAAGCCCCAAATCCTAGCCAAGGAGGATGAGGGAAGCAAGCCAGGTCTATTTTTGCTCTCTCCCTGCCGCCCCCTCCATTCTAAATTTGCTCTTATTTTGAGTTTGTCAGGTCTGTTGCCCTACAATTTTTTCATATGTTTTTCCCATTTGTAATGATTTTGCATATGTTGTTTGTTGCCCAACAAAATTAGGTCTGTTGCACTACAAATTTTTCATATGTTTTCCATTCGTAATGATTTTGTAGTTGTTGTTTGTTGCCCAACAAAATTAGGCATGCGATTATGTGAGAAGTATATATCTATTCCAAAATTTTGTAGTTGTTGTTTATTGTCCAACCAAATTAGGCATGTTGTTAGTTGGTTTAGTAGATGGTAGAATTCTTGTGTGTTTTATGGCCTATAGCTCCACATACTGTGATTGCTTGAGCTTACCAAAGCTATTTTTTTGGTTAATAGGGTACATATGGAAAGAAATTCATTAACACTGAATGAGCTTTCTTTAATATTGAATGAGCTTTCTTGTACTTAACTTCCACGTAATAAGTTTGGATACAACCTTGACCTAGATAAAGAGAGAAAAGAAAATGCAAGTTGTATTTTGTGTCATTTTGGTATTGCTACATCATGAGCATGTGTGTTCACTCCCAGACCTGTTTTATCCTTGTTACATCCTGAGCATGATAGTCTTGCATATCATTCTTCTTCTTTTTTTTTGTAGTTGTGGACAGCTAAGGATGGATACTACTTTATGTTAATCCCTGCCCCTATTGGCCTTCTGTGATTCCTAATTGCCACCATCCTGTGCGCCCTCACTGCTGCCCTCGTGTGCTCTGCTTTCAGGTGAGCTGCAAACCGAGTTCACTCATGATTGAATATAATACATATCCTAGCTGAGTTTACGTGAATATTTGTTGGTAATTTTGAATGGTGCATTTTCATCATTTCTTAATAGTAGCTACTGATTAGCAACCATGGACAAGGGGTGGATGCACTTACCTAGGTAATTAGCTCTAAATTCAAACCTTAACATTTATTTAATTCTAGCCTGTTAGGTGTAACTATTTATATGCCCTATTATAGGTACACAGATGACTACCAAAATGGTCTTAAGAATTTTATGGAGTTTGCTTTCTGCAAATCAGCAAGTTAAGACACAATCCTTTGTCTATGTAGAAAATGTGTGAACTAGTATCAGTTAGAGAAAAAATATTGTGTATGATCACTTAAATTATGATGGGTTTATGCCTAAATATACTACATGGATTTATCATGGTGAGGATTGGTGTTCTCCAACAGCTGGTAGTGTAATTCTACATATTCAGAATGATCAAGCTGATGAAATAGATCCTATGTGGAGAGAGGGACTTGGTTTTTTTTTATGTTAATATAGATGTAACCACTAATGATGATGAGGAAGGCAAGGATGTAGATGCTGACACATACTACAAATTAGCTAATGAAGCTAGCCAAGAGTTGTACCCAGGTTATGAAAGGTTCTCTAGGCTACAATTGTCTGTGAGACTCTTGAACATAAACAATTTATGGAATATGAGTAATGCTTGCTTTGATGAACTTCTTGTACTTTTAAAGGAAGCATATTGAATCAGGAACCTGAAAGAAAGTGAAATAAGTAACAACTTTTACTTTATGTGGGCATTCTTAGGATGTCGGTATCAAAAAAAGGACAGCTACAAGAACCTTCTTCTTTAGACAATAGGATAAATGAGATTATCCCGGCAAGAATTCAGAAGGTTCCGCCAAGAAAGCAACAATTAGGGTTGTCATATATTTCCAATTGAGAATTCTGAATTGGTGTACCTCAAATATTATTTACAATCTTTTGTGGATATAAAATCATATGAAATATTTATTCTTGACTCCTTGTAGGGTGGACAAGAAGTTCTTTTGTGTTCCCATGGTGGCTCTAAATTAGTGGCATATGGAAGACTCTAATGCACCGATAAGGCAGTCATATATGTAGATAGATTACCCTTGTGAGAATATTATGAGGTGCTTGAAGTTTTTCTTGACAACAATGTCCTACTCCCCATGCACAGCACAAAGTCACCAAGTTAGGTGGTGCTTTTGGTCTGTGTATCGCATGGCCGCTTTGAAATGTATGAAATTTAGTTCCACACATTATTGATTTATCTACAACTTGTGTTAAGACTGAAGATAGTGAATTTATCCTTTTGAATTTGTAGGTAATGGAACCTAATGGCTTGCCTCTGAATCTGACCAAGCGTTCAATAGGTAAGAAATATTGCCTTCTCAGATAATTTGTCATGGTTTGTTTGATGAATGTGTGTGCATTTTTTGTATTTCATGACACCCGTATTTCCCTGTATTTCATGACACATGTATTCCTCTAACAAATTCATGTCCTGATCTCCTCCTTGTCTGATCTCTTGCCCTGCCCTTGTATTGATCTCTTGTCTTGATACAATTATAGAGCATGGGAACCCTACAAAATTCCTTAGCCTAACAATGCAGTTGTTGGGAGTTGTTTGCCTCTAGGCAACAATCCAATTGCCTCTGTATCCAATTATGTTGTATGCAATGGTAACAAGGGCAAAGCCTCTGTACATCACCTCAACAGAATAAATTTGTCAGAGACAAAGACCGGTGTCTTCATCAGAAGAAGACAGACACTACAAGAAGAACTGTCCTGATTATTTAAAGATGATAATGGCAAAGAAAGGTGAGAACATTATTACCTTTATTAATGAATGCATGTATGTGAAATATTCGAAATCCACTTGGTGGATTGACTCAGGAGCAACTGTTCATGTTGCTAATTCATTACAGGTATTCCGTTCGACGAGGACTACGCAAAGAAAAGAAAGATGCATTAAAGTTGTAAATGGAGTCGAAGCTGAAGTTGAAGCCGTTGGCGATCTTTCATTAGAATTAGCTAATGGCTCCACTCTTTTACTTAGAGATGTCCTTTTTGTACCCTCTTTACAGAGGAATTTGATTAGTGTGTCAAATTTGGACAAAGATGGTTATGATTGCAATTTTGGAAATGGCAAATGCGAAATAATGTTTAATAAAGAATGTGTTGGTATTGCCATATTACGAGAATGAGCTTTATTTGTTATCATTGTGTGATGATGTGAATGTCGTATCGATAATGAGAACGTTATGCGAAAAAGTGATTGAATCCTCGTCTCACGAATGTAAATGAAAACGAAAGAGAACTCTAGATGAGTCGTCGAAATTATGGCACTGTCGTTTAGGCCATATTTCGAGGGGGAGAATAGAAAGACTAGTAAAGAATAATATTCTTCCTCCATTAGAGTTCTCAGACTTAGAACAATGCAGAGAATGCATTAAAGGAAAATATGTAAAGAAAATTAAAAAAGACGCTAAAAGAAGCACAGGAGTTCTACAACTTATTCACACAGATATTTGTGGTCCTTTTCCTGTGAAAAGTGTGGATGGATATGACTCGTTCATAACATTCACAGATGATTACTCCCGTTATGGATATATTTATCCAATCAAAGAAAGAAATGAAGCCTTGGATAAATTCAAGATATTTAAGGCTGAAATTGAAAACCAACACGAATGGAGTTGTTTGCCTTGTACTTGTAGTTGTTTGCCTTGTTCTGTCACAAAAGGCATACATAGAAAGTCTTAAAGAAATTTGGTATGCATAAAAGTAGTCCTTCACCGCACCTATAGTCAAGGCGGCAGATATGGGGATTTTCAATGCCCCAGAACCGAGATGAGATCGATCAAATGAAAGCGGTTCCATATGCTTGGTACTGCGGAAGCTTACAAGTATGCTCAAGTATGCACATACGACTTAGCATTTGTTACTGGGTTACTTGGCGATTCGAGCAATCTGGAATAGAACATTGAAATTGATAAAGAAAGTCTTGCGTTATTTGCAAGGAACAAAAGGCCTCATGATGACATACGAGAAGATCGGACTCACTCCATATAGTGGGGTATACAGATTCGATTTTTGGGAGATGATAGAAAGTCTACATCCGGATATGTGTTCACTCGCTAAAGGAGCTATATCGTGGAAAAGCTCAAAACAAACCGTCACTACATCGTCCACAATGTATGCCGAGTTTGTAGCATGTTATGAGTTTGAAAAGTTAGTACTTCTATCTCACGTAAACATAGATATGGTCAAGCAAAAGGCTAGGGTTTGAAAATGGTAGTCAAATTCTCTTTCAATTTATTGACACAATCATGTTCAGTCAAGTTTTATAAGATTGGTTGGATGACTTCAAAGTGCACCAGTCTGACATATATACTACTGGTACTCAGTCGTAAATTTGCAACTTTTCCTTCGTTTTGTACTTTCCATTTTTTTGATCTGATTCCTCATTGCCATGAGTAGCCTCTCATGCACTTCAGCTAGCCTATTATATATGTTTGTATGTATTCATGACACTAACTTGTGCAGTTATCTTATATGTATCTTTGTTCTCATATTTTCATATTTCCGCAAAAGGACGTATAGGTCGTGGTTGCTGAGATTTGCAATGCGAAATACTGACATATAGATAGTTAGATAGATAGGTAGATAGATAGAAAACCTTTTTATATACTTTTGCAATGTACTTTCTGTTGAATGGAAAACTATGATGATCTAAGACATATCGGCATATTATATATCTTGTTGATGCCAAACCAAATAAGGGTTCTCTAGTTTGCACGTAGTTCTAAAGAGTGATTTGCACTGCTGCTTCTGGAAAAGCGCTCATAAAGTGGAGTTCAGAAGACTAAAGAAAGGTGGGTGAAAGGACGAGAATGCCGAGCATAAAACATTAAACAGTCGCGGCGGATTTCTTGGATGCCAAGACACCTCGATAGAAAAATAAAATACTAACTCGTGTACTCGAAAGAATTTGCATCACGTACCAGGAACAGCAGATAGCAAAGTCAGACAAGAAACTTGCACGATGGGTTGAGTTCCTCGAGTACCGCATGATTTTGTCCCTAACACCCAACAACTGGACTATGACATAACAATGGATTATGCTCTGTGCAACACGCTATGGTTTAGCATGAAATCACAAGACAAAAGCAAAATAAGTTTTTTCTTGAAATTAGCAAAATAAGATCTGTGCTTCCATTCACGAAACTTGTTTGATTTTAAGGAGGGTCAGGTCTAACCGTCTAAGGCGTAGAAATGGCACTCATACTGAGCCTAATGGCCTGATGAAGCGTGGGCTCATCTTAGGCCCACATTTCCTACAAGAAAGGGCCCGTCACATTTCAAGCCCTGGCAGATAAGGGCCCATCTGCCCACGATATAGGCTGTTGCGGGGCTGAACCGCCCAAGGAAGGCCGTTTCGCTCGTCCTGCGGCGCGGGCGCGGTGTTCTTCGTCGTCCGCTCCCTACCTGACCATGCCGTGGGCGAAAAGGTGTTCGCGAGAGGCTTCCCGGCGATTTCGCCGCCGTGTCACCGACGCCCTGTCGCCGTTGTTGCCGCCATGATAGCCGCAGACACCGCAGCTCAAGTTCTTTGATGAATAAGTCCCTGTACTATGGTCTTTGTGGGGTGGGCACATGGTTCTTGTACAGCAGCTTTAGACTAGCATCTTGGACTAGTTTTAGGACAGCTTTAGACTAGCATATTGGACTAACTTTAGGACAGTTTTAGACTAGCATCTTAGACTAGTTTTAGGACAGTTTTTGACTAGCATCTTAGCATATGCTTGGCTGGTTAGCAGCCTATAAATTTGTATCCCCAACCCCTCAGGTTGGCATGGCATTGTGTGAGAAATAAACAAGAAAAATTGCCCCATCCCCAAGTGTCATCCTCTCGATGAGAGTGAGGATCTTGCTATTACCAACAGCAAGAATCCAGCGAGTAACAAGTGGTATTAGAGCTATACTATCCTGTAGCCTGAGCATCTCCTGCTCATCTCCTTCTCCGCCTCGCAGCTGGCCCATGGGCGTGCAAAGCAGCTCCGGCGTCCCCGCCACTCCTCTCCGAGACGGGCGGCTCGTCCGGCGACCCTCTCTCCACGCAATGCCCCCGAGCGCGCCATGTCCGCAGGCGATCTCGGCCTTCGGCCCTCGAGCACGCGGCGTCGCAGACGGCCGAGCTCGCGCGGCAAGCAGCAGCGCGAGGCAGCGGCGGCAGAGACGCCGCGGGCGAAAGGGCGCTGGCGGCCGGGGCGCGGAGCGGGCAGCGGCGAGCGAGGTGGAAGCGGCGGCGGCGCAGATGCAGCGCGCGGCGGCGGCGGAGGTCAAGGTTCGCGCGGCAACAACAGCGGCTCCATCTCGCTAATGGCAGCGCCGACGCGGATCTTGAGCGGAGGCAGCGCGAGGGCGAAGCGCGCGGGGGGCGCCGCGACGCCACGAGCACGGCGGCGGCCAGACAGCGCGACGCGCGGTGGCGCTCTGGAGGAGGCATGCGGCGGCGTGCGACGGGTCGACGGAGAGCGGCCTTCACAGCAACGCGGCTTTCTCTCCGGTTGCATGCCGTGGTCACCACGAGTACCGGTCGTCTTCGAGGACGCCGGCCCGGCGGCGGGTGGCCTACCTCACCAAGACCAACTACGCCGAGTGGGCTACGGTGATGAGGGTAAAGCTCCAGTGCGGCATATGTGGGATGCGATCCGTGACGGCGGCGTCGACCACGACCAGATCGACGGCGTGGATGCTCTCATCGCCGCAGCCCCGCCGAGATGCGATTCTCTCTTACCAACAAGCGGATCGCCAAAGAGGCTTGGGACGCTATCGCCGCAAACGCGATCGGCAGCCGACCGCGCCGCAAGTCTACATTGCGGGCACTACGCGCGAGTGGGAGAACTCGTCCTTCAAGCCGGTGAGGACGTTGATGACTTTGCTCTCCGTCTCAACACTCATTGCGGTTGGTGCAGTTCGGTGACGACACCTACGGCGAAGAGAGAGCTGTGGAGAAGCTCTTCCGCTGCGTCCCCGAGAAGTACAAGCAGATGGCTCGCTCGATCGAGTCTCTGCTGGACCTCTCCATGATGACGATCGAGGAGGCGTTGGGTCGCCTCAAGGTCGTTGACAGCGATGAGCCACAGCGCCTCTCGGGACCTGTCACCATTGGTGGGAAGCTCCTCCTCACTCGGGAGCAGTGGGCTGCCGGCCAAGGTGACAGGAAGAAGGGGGAGTCTTCTTCCACGATAGGCGGCCGCAAGCGCGGCAAGCACGGCAAGCCGCGCAAAGACGCCCAGGCAGGGGCACGAGGACGTGCCGAGGGTGATGACCGTGGAGGCGCCCAGGGCGGCGCCGCTGGCAAGCAAAAGCCGGCACAAGACGACTCTTGCCACAAGCGCGCAAGCTTGGTCATTGGGCGTGGATTGTCGGATACCACGACGCGCGTGCCCACGTCGCGCAGCGGAGGAGGAGGAGCGGCCGGCTCGTTCATTGCTCATGCGAGCATCGAGCGCCTCCAGCCGCACCGCCGCAGTGGCTTTCTCCACCTTGACGAGCCAAAGCACACGCCTCCTCGGCCACGGCTCGCAACGACAAGATCGACGGGTGGTGCCTCGACACCGCGCCACCCATCACATGACCGGTCGACGGAGTTCTTCGCCGAGTTTGACTCTAGCGTCCGAGGCTCGCGTCAAGTTTGGGGACGCCCGACGTGGAAATCAAGGGCGTCGGCTCCGTCATCTTCACCACCGTGTCCGTGAGCACAGCTGCTCACCGACGCCTACTACATCCCCGACCTGCGGAACTCCATCATCGCCTTGGGACGGTGGATGAGAACGGCTCGCGTGTCGAGATCGAGCACGGTCTTTGCGGATTTGGGATCTTCGCCGTCGCCTTCTTGCCAAGGTAACGAGGCGCAAATCGACTCTACATTCTTCACATGCGGTGGCACAACCCTCTGTCTCGTTGCTCGTCGGGACGACGAGGCGTGGCGATGGCACGAGCGCTGGACACCTTCACCGAGGCCCCGGCGGCTCGGTGCCACGGAAATGGTGCGAGCCTGCGTGCGCCTTGACCATGTGCGAGCGCTTCGTGACGCGTCTGCGTGTTGACGGCGCAGGCGACTCCCTTTCCCCACGGGCGAAGTTTCCGAGCCAAGGAGAGGCTCGAGCTCGTGCACGGGACTTGTGTGGCCGGTGACACCGCCACACGGGAGGACGACGCTACTTCCGCCGCTCGTCGACGACCTCTCCCGCTACATGTGGGTGATGGTCCTCGGCGGCAAGGAGAGGCTGCGGACGCCATCAGCGCACGCAGTCGCTGCGGAGGCAGAGTGCGGTCGCAGCTGCGCGTCTTGCGCCGCAGCACAACGACGGCGACCACGGCGGCTGAATTCGCGTCGTCATCGCGCTAATGAGGACATTCAGCGTCACTACTCCGCTACCGTACAGCCGCAGCAGAAGCGGCGTCGTCGGCGGCGCAACGAGGCGGTTGTGGGGATGGCTCGGCTCTCCTCAGCGAGGGGATGCCGGCCGTCTTACGGGAGACGCGGTGGTGACGGCCGTCTACATCCTCAACCGCCGCCTACCAAGGCGCCGGCGGCGGGACGTCGACGAGGCTTGACATGGGCGCAAGCCGCGGTCTCCCACTTGCGGGTCTTGGCTCCTCGCGTTCGCCAAGGAGCTTAGCCACATCGGTAAGCTCGGCGGCAGAGCACTCGGGAGTGTTCATCGGCACGCGAAGGCTCGAAGGCCTACCGCATTCTCGACCACGTCACACAGCGCGCCCGCATCTCGCGTGACGTTGTGTTCGACGGCGGCGAGGCGGACGTGGGACAAGGCGGTGGACGACGGTTCGACCGACTCTCGGATTTTGTTGTCGACACGCCCACTTCGAGAAGCGGGAGCTAGCGGCTCGTCTTCACCGAGCTCGTCCACCTCGACACCTTGCTCGCCACCGGCTCGACGAGTGCTCCACCACCTTCGGCACGCCACGCCCACTCTTCACCACCGGCCACTCCACGCTCCCGCACCGGCCACCACTCTCCGCACCGGCGGCCACACCACCGATCGGCCCCAGCGGCCGGTCCACGACGAGCGGCGCATGGTGGAGTTCGCTACTCATTGTCTCACGACGAGGACCGCGTCGACGCCTACCACGACGACGAGCCTCGCGCTTATCGTACCATGGACAACATCCTCGCGAGCCGCCGTCCTCGGATCGGCGCAGACGACTTCGAGGCGAGCGCACTTGGCGGCGACGACGGCGAGCCCGCTCCTTCGCCGAGGCGGAGGAGATGCGGCGTGGCGTGTCACGATGAAGCAGAGATGGACGCCGTCGTGCGGAACCGGGACGTGGGAGCTAGCGGATCTTCCCGCCGATCACGCGCGATCACCCTTAAGTGGGTGTTCAGGTGAAGCGGGATGAAGCCGGCGCCATCGTCAAGCACAAGGCTCGCTTGGTGGCACGAGGCTTCGCGGCAGCGGGAGGGGGTCGACCGATGACGCCGCACCCGCCGCGCGCATGGAGTCCGTTCGTCTTCTCCTCGCACTTGCGGCCCGGGAGGATTGGCGCGTCCATCACATGGACGCCAAGTCCGCCTTCCTCAACGGCGACTTGAAGGAGGAAGTCTGCCGTCGGCCACCGCCGGATTCGTCATCCCGGCAAGGAGGGCAGGTTCTCCGCCGCGCAAGGCCCTCACGGCTTGCGGCAGCACCACGAGTCTGAACGCTAAGTGGACTCCACCTCAAGCAAATGGGGTTCCAGCAGAGCGCACACGCAGGTCGCGGTCTCACCGGGGGCAAAGCGGCAACGCCTGGCCGGTAGGCGTCACGCCGACGACCTAGTGATCACCGGCTCCAAGGAGGCCGAGGTCGAGGCGTTCAAGGCGGAGATGAAGACCGCCTTCTAGATGAGTGACTTGGGGCTCTCTCCTTCTACACGGGATCGAGGTCCACCAGACAGCTCGTATCTCCTTCGTCGGACCGCCACGCCAAGCGCACCGTCGAGTGGCGGGCTCACCGACGCAACCCACCCACACTCCTATGGAGGAGAGGCGAGGCCGAGTCGTGAGAGCACGGCGGAGGAGGTGGATGCGACGCGATCTGGCGCGATTGTGGGTAGCTTTCGCTACCTCGCCCACACACGTCGATTTGGCGTTCGCCGTCGGCCACGTCGGTCGGTTCATGCGGCGACCGACGGCGAGCATCAGCAGCCGTGAAGAGGATCCTCCGCTACGTTGCGGGCACCTCCGACACGGCTTGCACTACCGAGGTGTCCGGCGCGCGCACTTCATCCGCATGCAGCGACGGCGACCACGCAGCGACATCGACACGGCAAGAGCACAAGCGGATTCTCTTCTTCCTGGCAAGTGCCCCGTTAGGCGGCGATCGATCAAGCGGCGGTGGTGGCCTGTCCGGTGTGAGGCCGAGTACATAGCGCTTCCACCGCTCGACTCAGCGCCGGCTCGCTCGATCGCTTGGTGATCTCCTCGGCAGAGACACGAGCGGTGGCGCTCGGGGTGGACAGCAAGTCCACTCGCTCGCAAAGAACCCGTTTTCCACGAACGGAGCAAGCACATCCGGTGAAGTACCACTTCATCCGAGGCTGTTTGGATGAAGGCAGCATCAAGGCGAGCTACATCAACACCACGGATCAGCTTGCGGACCTGCTCACCAAGCCTCTTGGGAGGGTCAAATTTCTCGAGCTCTGCTCTAGGATCGGGATGGTTCAACTTTCCCACAAGACGACGCACAAGACTTAGGGGGAGAATGATGAATAAGTCCCTGTACTGTGGTCTTTGTGGGGTGGGCACATGGTTCTTGTACAGCAGCTTTAGACTAGCATCTTGGACTAGTTTTAGGACAGCTTTAGACTAGCATCTTGGACTAGCTTTAGGACAGCTTTAGACTAGCATCTTAGACTAGCTTTAGGACAGCTTTTGACTAGCATCTAGGACTAGCATCTTAGTATATGCTTGGCTGGTTAACATCCTATAAATTTGTATCCCCAACCCCTCAGGTTGGCATAGCATTGTGTGAGAAATAAACAAGAACAATTGCCCCATCCCTAAGTGTCATCCTCTCGATGAGAGTGAGGATCTTGCTATCACCAACAGCAAGAATCCAGCGAGTAACATTCTTCTCGTGGAGATGGCCTTACGTGTACTACTTGTTAGATTGATCTCGTCCATATGGCCCAACGGCCATATGGCACCCCTTGCTCGCGCCCTGATCGGGGGCGCCCAGCCCATAATGGCTGGTGGGCCCCTGTCGCCAGCGCCATATAAAGAGGTGGGGCGGGCGGCACAACTTACGAGGTTCACCCGCGCGCTGCACTCCACCGACAAATCCTAATCCGACCTAGAGGGGGCGTTGTAACGACGGGAAGACCACCGGCTCCTCTCGCTTCTTCCGATCGCCGCCAGGAAACTCCACCACCGCTGCTCACCGCCGCCGGAACACGCCGCCGAGGAGCCCGCTTCCTCCTCCCGACCGCTTCACCGACGATGGCGGATCCTCCTCCGCTACGCCCGACGGTCAAGACACCACTCCTCTCTCTCTCTCGGATCTAGAACCCCAAGGCGAAAGAGGTCACAACAATGGTATCGAGCCATACGGGTGTAGAGGGCTTACGGTGCCGCGGCGTCGCCGCGCTTTCGCGGCGGAGCCGCCGTTGCGCCTCTTCCGTCGCGTCGTCCGCCGCCGCGCCGCCCGCTGGGGCCGCCACCGCGGGCTCCTTGGCGCCGCTTCGGTCGCCGCCTCTCGGTCGCCATGGAGCGACCGCTTCGCCGCGGAGCGCCGCCGCCGCCGTCGCCGCCTCGCCCCCCGTCGCCGCGCTCGCCTCCGCTCGGGCTCCGCACGCGCCGCCGCCACTCAGATCCGCTTTTCTCGGGTGGAGAGGAGCTGTTTTGAGGGCTAGGGTTAGGGTTGGGGGTGTTAACCCCACCGCGCGCCTGCTCGGCCGTCCGATCTGATCGGACGGTCGCCGCTCTTGCTGGCCGCATGAGCGTTTTTGGGCCGCGCGTGGCTGGATTTTTGTTGGGCCGGTGGAGCCGGCCGGGCGGGATGGGCCAAGGTAATGCTGAGCGCGCGCCGGCTGGGCCGGCCGCAAGGGATGGGCCAAGTTTGGCCATTTTGCACAGTTATTTTGGTAAAGTTTTTAATTATTGTTTTTCAGAAGCATTTCTTAGTGAATTTAAATGAAAATTGAACCAAAATTTCTGGAAATTTTTGCACCAACGTGTTATTTATTTCCAGAGATTGTTGAGTACAGTAATGGTGCTTCTGAATTTGAATTATTTTAGAATAATTTCATGTTGATTATTTTTTCAGTAGCACTTTAATTGATATTTTGGCTATCTTTTGGCTAAATTAAATCTGTCAAAAATTGAACCAACGGAATATTTTTGACAGAATAGAAAAGTATAGAAGATGCTTCGAAAAATAGAGAATTTATTGTTTCATTGCAAAAGTTAATGTTAATTGATTTTCATTATTAAATTCGAACCAACGGAGAATTTAATTTTGGAAAAATAGTGATAAATCCCAGATAATTATGATATTGTTATTTTCTCACCAACGTTGATAATAATAAGTATTATAATTTTTAATTGATGATTTCATGCATTATTTCTATTTACGCCAACGGTGATGTAGATTTAATGTATGATAGAATTGTTTTTAAATTGTATGTCGTATTTTTGACCAACGTTGGAAATAAGGCATATAATTTTGATGTTACGTTCTCACCGTATTTGAAATATTTTTCAGGAGGATACAACTTGATGAGTTGTATTAGAGAAATCCCACTCTCAAAGGTGATAATTATGGAGAGTGGAAGAAAAGATAGACTTAGCGTTTATCTTAGCCGAGGTGGACTGGGTCCTCACTCAAGACGCCCCACCGAGCCTTTGGCGCGGTGAGGGAACAGAATGAGGATGACACCGCATGGCGAGAAAAGACAGAGGATCATGCTCCCTTACGGATGTCTTATGATCTTGATCATAAGAAATGGACCACACCAACAAGAAATGTATGGTGTGATAAAGAACACAATTGAGCCTCGCTATTCGGGCTCAATTGCAGAGTGTGACTTGTCCATTGAATACCTTGATAAAATAAAGAGTCGGTTCACGGCTCTTCAAAGACTTATGCTACACGGTGATTAAGCACTGCAACAGAGAGGTATTCAGCAAAGTGGCAATGGCATAAGAGAGCACATTCTTAGAATGAGCAACTTGGCATCTAAACTTAAACCGATGGATTTGGCTCTCAAGGATGAGTTCCTTATTCATTTGGTTTTGCTTCTTTGCCAAAAGAGTTTGACACTTTTGTTGTCAACTATAATATGCAGCCAGAAATGGGACATGGAAAAGTGCATAGCCATGTGCGTGCAAGAGGAGGAAAGAATCAAATCCTCACATGGTGGTGCTATCAACTTTGTGAGGGAAAACAAGAAAAAGAATTATAACATAACCCCTTCTCAAAAACAAGGGCAAAGCCTCAGACATCACCTCAACAGAACAAATTTGTTGTAGACAAAGACCGGTGCCTTCATCTGCAAGAAGACGGGACACTACAAGAAGGATTGTCTGACTATTTAAAGATGATAATGGCTAAGAAAGGTGAGAACATTATTACCTTTATTAATGAATGCTGTATGTGAAATATTCAAATCCACTTGGTGGATTGACTCAGAGCAACTGTTCATGTTGCTAATTCTTTCAGGATTCCGTTCGACGAGGACTACGCAAAGAAAAGAAAGATGCGTTAAAGTCGCAAATGGAGTCGAAGTGAAGTTGAAGCCGTTGGCGATCTTTCATTAGAATTAGCTAATGGCTCCACTCTTCTACTTAGAGATGTCCTTTTGTACCCTCTTTACAGAGGAATTTGATTAGTGTGTCAAATTTGGACAAAGATGGTTATGATTGCAATTTTGGAAATGGCAAGTGCGAAATAATGTTTAATAAAGAATGTGTTGGTATTGCCATATTACGAATGAGCTTTATTTGTTATCATTGTGTGATGATGTGAATGTCGTATGCGATAATGAGAACGTTGCGTGCGAGAAAGTGATTGAATCTCGTCTCACGAATGTAAGCAGAAACGAAAGAGAACTCTAGATGAGTCGTCGAAATTATGGCACCGCTCGTTTAGGCCATATTTGAGGGGAGAATAGAAAGACTAGTAAAGAATGATATTCTTCCTCCATTAGAGTTCTCAGACTTAGAACAATGCAGAGCATGCATTAAAGGAAAATATGTAAAGAAAATTAAAAAGACGCTAAAAGAAGCACAGGAGTTCTACAAATTATTCACACAGATATTTGTGGTCCTTTTCCGTGAAAAGTGTGGATGGATATGACTCGTTCATAACATTCACAGATGATTACTCCGTTATGGATATATTTATCCAATTAAAGAAAGAAATGAAGCCTTGGATAAATTCAAGATATTTAAGGCTGAAATTGAAAACCAACACGATTTAAAGATTAAGATAGTCCGATCGGATCGTGGGGAGTACTACGGTCGACATACCCCATATGGACAAGTTCTGGACCTTTGCGAGGTTTTACAAGAAAATGGAATGGTGGCCCAAGATTCTATGCGAGGCGAACCTCAAACAAAATGGAGTAGTGAAAGACGCAACTGCACTCGATGGATATGGTGCAGTATGATGAGCTACTCCACACTCCCATTGAGTTTATGGATGGAGGCGTTGAAAACCGCTATTCATATTCTCAACAGAGTGCCTAGTAAGTCGGTGCCCAAAACAAATGCGAGTTGTGGACAGGAAGAGTTCCCTCACTAAAGCACTTACGTGTGTGGGGGAGTCCTGCTGAGGCTAAAGTATTTAACCCAAACCTTGGGAAACTTGATCCCAAAACAGTAAGTTGCCATTTCATTGGCTACCCTGAAAAGTCAAAAGGTTATCGTTTCTACTGGCCAGACAGATACACAAAGTTTGTAGAAACGAGACACGCTGTCTTCTTAGAGGATGAAATGATGAGGGGGAGCATGGTAGCTCGAGAGATTGACCTTGAAGAGAAGCGGGTGTTTGCGCCCACTCCGATGATTCAAGAGCCATTCTTCACACTACCTGCTGTCGCTGCACCGACGGTGCGAGACACTGTGGTGCCAGCACCTGTTATTGTTCCTCCTGTGGCAACAATGAATGATAATGAGGAACCTGTTCTTCAGGATCCTATAGAACCTATTGCCACAGATGAGGGGGAGCAACAGAATGACCTCAAGCAGAAGATGTACCAAATGAGGAGGCCCCGAGGAGGTCTCAAAGAGTAAGAAGATCAGCTATTTCTGATGATTATCAGATTTATCATACAGAGGAATTTCAAATGGAGGATGATCCCACCTCATTTGAAGAAGCCATGAGAAGCGAAGATTCCTCAAAATGACTTGAGGCCATGGAAGAGGAGATGAGGTCCATGAAGACTAATAAAGTCTGGACTTGAAAATTATTCCTAAAGGAGCCAAAACAGTAGGCTGTAAATGGGTCTACAAGACTAAACATGACTCCCAAGGGAATGTAGAAAGACATAAAGCGCGACTTGTGGCAAAAGGCTTTACGCAAAGAGAAGGGATTGATTACAATGAGACATTTTCTCCAGTCTCATGTAAAGATTCCTTCAGAATCATAATGGCATTAGTAGCACATTATGATTTAGAGTTACATCAGATGGATGTAAAGATGGCATTTCTTAATGGGGATTTGGAGGAAAATGTTTACATGGCACAACCGAAAGGTTTTGTCATGGAAGGAAATGAAAGAATGGGATGCCGCCTAAAGAAATCGATTTATGGGTTAAAGCAAGCTTCAAGACAGTGGTACTTGAAGTTTGACAAGACAATAAGAAAATTTGGGTTTAAAGAGAATGTTGAGGACAAGCGTGTTTATGCAAAGTTTAAAGATGGGAAGTTTATCTTCCTAATCACGTATGTGGATGATATCCTACTAGCTAGTAGTGATGTTAATCTACTACTGAAACAAAGAAGTTTTGTCCTCAAACTTCGATATGAAAGACCTTGGTGAAGCTTCATTCGTTCTAGGGATCGAAATTCACCGAGATAGAAACAAAGGGTATTGGGACTGTCACAAAGGCATACATAGAGAAAGTCTTAAAGAAATTTGGTATGCATAAATGTAGTCCATCACCTGCACCTATAGTCAAGGGCGACAGATATGGGGATTTTCAATGCCCTAGGAACCAGTATGAGATCGATCAAATGAAAGCGGTTCCATATGCTTCAGCTGTCGGAAGCTTACAGTATGCTCAAGTGTGCACACGCATACGACTTAGCATTTGTTACTGGGTTACTTGGCGATTCGAGCAATCTCGAATAGAACATTGAAATTGATAAAGAAAGTCTTGCGTTATTTGCAAGGAACAAAAGGCCTCATGATGACATACAGAAGATCAGATTCACTCCATATAGTGGGGTATACAGATTCTGATTTTGCGGGAGATGATAGAAAGTCTACATCCGGATATGTATTCACTCTCGCTAAAGGAGCTATATCGTGGAAAAGCTCAAAACAAACCGTCACTACATCGTCCACAATGTATGCCGAGTTTGTAGCATGTTATGAGGCTACGGGCAGGTGAACGGCTAAAGAAGTTCATACCGGTTTAAAAGTGGTTGACGACATCAATAGACCACTTAAGTTGTCTGCAATAATGAACCCGCGAGAACGTATGCCCACAACAATAAGTCAAGTGGTGCTGCCAAACACATTGACATAAAGTACTATGTTGTGAAAGATAAAGTTCGGGATCAAATTATAAGTCTTGAGCACATAAGTACCGCAAAGATGTTAGCGGATCCGCTTACCAAAGGCTTACCACCCAACGTGTTCGAGAGAACATGTAGCGGCATGGGTTTAAGGAAAGCCTATGATTCTGGACTAAAAGATGGCCCAAAGATTAAAGTAATCGCTTTTGAGCAGAGAGGTGTATCAGAATCGTTGAATCTATCGGCGATTGACCGTGACGATGAGACATGTTCTATGCACTAATCTGTGATGGAATGAGTAAAGTCAAAAGTAATTAAAGATAAAGTATAGATTGAGATCAAGGGGGAGAATGTTAGATTGATCTCGTCCATATGGCCCAACGGCCATATGGCACCTGCTCTCGCATACGATCGGGGCCCACCATAATGGTGGTGGGCCCTGTCGCCGCGCCATATAAAGAGGTGGGGCCGGGCGGCACAACTTACGAGGTTCACCGTGCGCGCGCACTCCACCGACAAACCCTAATCCGACCTAGAGGGGCGCCAGAACGACGGAAGACCACCGGCTCCTCTGCTTCTTCCAGATCGCCGCCGCCAGGGAAACTCCACCACCGCCGTTCACCGCCGCCCGGAACACGCCGCCGAGGAGCCCTGCTTCCTCCTCCCCGACCGCTTCACCGACGATGGCCGGATCCTCCTCCGCTACGCCCGACGGTCAGTACACCACTCCCTCTCCTCTCTCTCTCAGATCTAGAACCCCAAGGCGAAAGAGGTCACAACACTACTGTATACATTAATGCTGACTGCTGTAAAGGGCTAACGAAAATCTTACACCTCGCCAAACCTTGAAAGCCACGGTGAAGGAAAAAGAGAGGACTTTTTACGTACATACACAGTTTTTTTCCCCTTCTGGTGGTAAGAAAATTTTGCCGCGTGGCGGCGTCAATTCCCTAGCCACCTCGGTACAATAATGCAAGTGCCTTGCGGCTGGCTCCCACACTGTCATGGCCGCATCCACATGACGATCGATCGAAACACTTGCACCAACTCACATCAACCGATCGATGGCTCGCTCTAGTCAACGTACGCGCCGCAGATCTTCCTGATCTCCCCGTTGTCCCCGGTGAGCACCTCGATCCTGCCCATGTTGATCATGGCGGCCGCGTAGTCGTCGAAGTACTCGTCCGGCGACGCCGCGGCCGCCATCCTCGCCACGTAATCCCTGGTCCACTTGTCGTCGAGGAGCGCCTGGTCGGAGACGAACAGGCCCATGTTGCTGTACACGTCCCGGTAGTAGCTCAGGTCGAACGTGTACGGGCTCCGGGGGTCCATCTCCACGAGCGTCGTGTCGCCGGCATCGCCGGCCTCGCACGCCTTCCGCAGGTCCGGGGCGTACGTCTTGTTCAGCGACGGGTCCTGCACCCCTTTCCCGCTGTAGTTGTAGAGCCGGTCCTCCGCGAACGTGGAGCACTGCGCCCTCCCGATCGTGTGGCTTCCTGCAGCAAACATACACGTACAGTTCAGCAGAGATTAGCGAACCTGATGAATCGATCAATTATTGAAACTTAAGTACTCTTGTTAGCACTGGACATACTAATTAAATGCATTGCTAAGTCGTACCACCTGATAGGACGACAAGGTCCTTCCAACCCAAGTTCTTGACGCTGAAGTAGGTCTTGAGATCGACAACGTTGGAGTTGGGGGGCGGGAGGTCGTTGTTGGTGTCGAAGGCTGAGGACACCTTGCCGTCCCGGCGTCCAGTCTCCACCGGGTACCGTGGCCCGTTGCTCTGGAAGAAGGAAGCCGCTTGTCGACGTCGGGGACGGGAAAACAATAAAGATCACGGCGAACTTACGCGTGCATTTCACCGACGCTGAAAGCGAAAGTGCGAATAACCTGCTTACCAGGTACACGGCGTCCCGCGCGGCCATGACGATGATGTCCGCGCACGACACGGTCAGCGGGCACTCCTCCTCCAGCTTGGCCTTGATCCTCTCGATTTCGTCGTAGCCGCGGAGGCTGTAGCTCGGGTAGGCGTCCCTCTCCCCCGTCCCGTTCCGGGAGATGAGCATGATCGATCCGTCACAACCCTGCACATGGCGCATCCAACACACAAGCAAGCCTCATCAACCACCACGGCAACGCAACGAAGCACACGACTCGTGCACGCGACGCGACATGAGAGGCACGCACGGACTCTCGCGCGCGCAGAAGGCACGCAACGCACCCTGACGAAGCAGTCGTGGAGCTGAAACCGCAGCAGCGCCGGCGCGAGGGTCTTGTCCCCCTGGACGATATCCCGCATCTCGGCGAGCACCAGGTCCTCCGCCTGCGGGCACGACACGTTGTAGAACCCGATCGCGAGCCCAGCGCCATCCGCGCGGCCCGGCACCGGCAGCCCGCTCGCGACGGCCATGACGATCAGCAGCAGCCTGACGAGGACGTCCATTGCCATCCGCCCGGATGGGAAGGAAGAAAGATCGACCGAAGCGCCGGAAGTCGTCGCCGCCGCCGTTGCTTACGACGAAAGGAATCAGCTCAAGAACGTTGAACTCCGGAAGGAGAAGAAGACGGAGCCGCTGGAATGGAACTGGACTTCAAACTTGCTGGCATCGACCTCCCGCGGATATAACTCCCGGAAACGCGATGATGAAGAAATGATGGGAAGTCTTTGCCGAGAGCGGCCCACTGGTGTTAGGTAGGTTGGCTATCGCTGTCGAGAAGCTCAGAATTCGCAAGTTGGTTAAAAATTGATACTGTCAAAGGCTAGCTGGGAATGGGAACGGAGCGTTGGAGGCTACGCGGAAAGGGGAAACAAAAAGCTCAAGGGAACAAACTTTGCCATTTCACACAGGAGAGGAGGCGCGGCCGCGCGAGCAGATAGGTATATGGACGGCGGTGATGGGGCTTTCGCACCTGTCAACGCATGCTTTTGCTACACTTACTGCGAGCATCGTCTTTATTTAGGGGTGTTTTAATAGGGCTAGAGCTGAGGGGTTTTTAAATGAAGCCTTTTGTTTTTTTTGACTGAAACAAAATAGTAATGACTGGAAGAACGATTTTTAAAAGATACGGATGTGAAAGAAGCGATGGGGGCCGGCTGACAGCTTTTGAAAACGGTTTAGAGAAGCCGTTTTTAGAAGCGACTTAGAGAAGCAGCTTTTAGAAATCAAGATATTCAAATCAGCTTCCGGCTTCTTGAAGCACGAGCCAGAAGCCGAAACTAATTTGAACATGGCTTTAGTTAGACTTGTTCATTCATCTGCGAGCATGGAACTGTCTGTGCGAAGTTTGTACTACATGAAATAATTAACACCTGACGTTCATCGGCGGCTTCCTCCCCTGCTCCTACTCTCCACGGTGGTCTCTTCACAAGCAACGCCTCCTGCCACCATCTTACAAAAGATTCATGCCGGCTGTCAATCTCATCTCCAGCGGTTTCTCAAGGTCAATGTTTGCCACCATCGAGACTTTTGACAATATCATCAATAACTGGGGTGGCGACCCCAAAGTGTTCATCAATCTCCCTGCTGCAATTCAAGGACTCAAGCCTATTGTACTAAAAATATTTTTATTTTCTTTTCCGGCTTTTACGTAATGTTGGATGCTACGTAAAATTTTACCCACCTTAATATAAAGCAGGTTTAGGCCCTTTGGGTCTTATTTTCCTTCCCAAAAAAAGCACCTCATACATACATAACAGACTTGCAAGCATCTTTTGGCTATGGTTTTGACTTTTGGTTTATGATTTTTGAATTCTGATTGTTCACGAGAGACAGTACATAAAGAAAAACAGTCGCATATAATTTTAGCTGGTATAGCTGAACTCGATATATTATCTACTATAATTTATATGTAAACCCCGTCTTAAAAAGACGTATCATTTAAAAGCTAATTAAAGTAACAAAAAGCGATAAGTTAAAGCTAAAACAAAAAAATCCAGCCAATAATCGACCAAATGAAGAAATGTTCAGGACAGAGAGATAACTCTCCTGGTTGATCGGCCGTGCTGACCAGGATGGTTGGCGTCTAGCACAGCGGAGGCCAAGTTGTGCAAGCCCGGTTCTTCATGGTAAGCTACGCCGCCTGCAGCGTGGCTTTTGTCCGACTGACCAAGTCTGTCGCCGGCTCGCCGCTGACGTATGAGACTGAAAATAATTGGGATGGGCCGGCCCAATACGGCGGACGTGAAGCTCGTGCGAGGCTAGGCCTATTATACGAGGCCATAGACTTGGTACAGTATAAAGTTAGACAGACCAGAAAAAGGCGGGCCGAGCTTTGAGTGGGCTGGATGAGTGGTCGGCGAGTTTCTTTTTTCTTTTTAAGACCGGGGGGGGGGGGGGGGTTCTGAGCTTTGCACTGGGCACTCAGCAATGCAAAGGTGTTGCACGCTCGCAGCAGTTCCACGGGTCAAGAAGAAAGCACTAGCTTGTGGCTGTGAAATGTTTGGCTTGCTGGATGACGAGAAAAAAGTTTGGCCGGGTTAAATGTTGCCATATGGAGTATATGGGCAGGTCTTTTTAGACTTAAAGTTAGCCTATGCTTGTACTATCTACAGCAACTAACTTTTAAACGATATATTTTTCAAAACGGAGTCGATAAAAAAATATAGTAAAAAATATACTGAGTTCAGTTGTACCGGTCAAAATCACATGTAACTATTTCTCTCTGCGTACTGTCTCTCGCGAACAGCCGAAATTCAAATATTTAAGCCATAAATCATAATCAATCCAAAAGAACCAACCATATTACCTCATGAAGGAGTTCTTGAATGCTCCATTCGATCATAAATATATATTTTTTAGATACAGATGTAGAATTTTAGAATTTTGGCTATTAATATTTTTAAATATTTAAATTAGATACATAAAAACTATGTATATATATTTGTCTTAAAAAATGCTTTTATAATACTATATTTTATTGAATTTTATAAATATATTATAATAGAAATTAATTATCAGAGAGTTATGTTTTAGACACCGTGTTTGACAAAGTAGTAGAATTTTCCGAACCAGAATTGCGACATCCCGATTTAATGAGTAAGGAAGAAGCGAAAGCTTTGCTTAAACAAAAGCGACCGCTCACATGTTCATCTCTTCTCCTAGACGTGAGCTGCATATCCACCGACAAATATAGATTTCTGGTGAGAATTCCAAATCTCCTTTCAGGAAAAAAAAAAGGAAAATAAAATATTTCTAAAAGTGCTATGCAATATTCGCATGATTTTTTTGGTGAAAATCAGTCGGATTTCTCACATTTGGATATGCATGAAGATTCGTGTGTCGCCACATCTACCTTCTTCTCTAGCGAACCCTTCTTCCTTCTCTCTAGCAATCCCTTCTTTTTCCTCGCCGGTGAGCCCGAGGAAAAATCCCGCCCCTATGCCTAGGGTTCACCATCCCCCCAGGCATAGAGGGAGGCCGGAGGGAGGTGGTTTGGCGGTGGGTGGCGGAGGGGGCAACGGGTGGGGTAGGAGACTGGTGGGCGATACCGGAGGGTGGCATCGACAGAAGGTAGTAGCTATTAGGTTGGGCGGGGGCGACATGACGGAGAGGAGTAGGGGCAGCGCGGCGAGACGGTGGGGGCGCCGCCAGCTGAGGGTGGTGGAGGAGGGGGCGAGGGTGGAAGGGGGGCACGCGAAGCTGCTCCGGCGAAAAAAGGCGGGGGTGGCGGAGGATGAGGGGAAGCACCGGCGCAGAGAAGGCGACAACGGTCGTGTTGAGGGCTGGCGGTGGTGGATCGATAGGGCCGGGGAGGGAGGAGTTAGGTTGAGGTCAGGACACTGGCGGCGGTGGATCGACAGGGGTGTGGATGGGTTTTATATACGGTGGATAGGAATATAGGATGGTCTGGGTCTATGATTTTTAGTTCGATGGTTAGAAAAGTGATTAGTTTTGGAGAAAAAATAGTTAAAAATTATACAGATAGACCCAAATATTTCTCTTCGCCAACTCACCCGGTGCGACGTACGTACGCGTCTCCCACCCCAGCACACCGTCCATCTCGCCACCCGATTCTGGTAAGCAGCCGCTGTCCCATCCCTTGTTTGGCCGTTTGGTTCGTCCGCTCGTTAAAAACCCACGCTGCGCTCACAAACATGGTTAACCTGGAAGTTGTTGTATAGACGGACATGGATCTGCTCCCACACATATATGGAGTTCGGCTCTATGGTAAAGAACCAGGAGAGTGCTACTCCTTACAGAGCGAGTGGCAGCCCCTTTGCTTTGGTGGAGTCATCCACGCCGGCGGCCTCGATGGCCGTCTCATACACGCGAACGAACTCCCTAGGGTCCGTATAGCCCTTGTACAGCTCGACAGTGGGGAACTTAAAGTCCTTTGGCCACGCCAACTGTTGCAGGCTGGCAAAGAGTGTAGATTATTCGATCGTATCCAATTCGTTTTCACCCTTACCAACAACTTAAGGAACCCAGCCCGAAAGGCACCGCACGATATCCCAACAAGGTGCCACCTTTTCCATCAATTTTGCCCTGCTAGATCGTTAATTTGGTGTCTTCAATGTGCTGATTCGACTGGATTTGTGCCCTTTTTTTCCTCTGTCGGGGGGTGGGTTCTTGATCGGCCGTCAAGCGGGAGCTTGAGCTTCTGGATCACCAATTCCGATGCCCTCGTCTGGAACAACAATTCCACACTTACCGTCGGACAGCAAGGTGAGGAAAGGACAGTGTGTCATCGGTGGCTTAATTTTTGTGTCTGTTCTTGAGTTGTCTTATTACGAATCTATAGTTAGATTATGTGCGTGATGTGAGCTTACAGTGCTTCTCTGGGCTACTATGATGATCCATATCAGCTTTGGGCGAATTACAGTCTTTTTGGTTCGTAATGGTCTCTGGATCTGTGGATTGGTTGTAGCAGTAGATTTGAGATCTTGGCTTGGTGTTTCTTTTGTGATTCTAAGTCTACATCTTGCTGTGGTTTTCAGCTTTTTTATGAGTAAATTGTATTGTTTTCATATGTTTTTATGTGATTATTCACATAATCACCAGTGCTAGAAACAAAAGGGGCACTATTTTGGTTGCATTGTGTTGTGATTCTTGTAGTACTGTTAAACTTTAAACAGGTCTTATTTCTTGATCAACTCTAACAAAACATCTATTTCAGCTGAATACGTTGCAATTCTTCATTGTTGCTCTATTGCTTTGATTGTTCAAGAATCAAATATGCATGTTATCTTTGTAGTCTTGCTAATCAATGATCATGTTACTTTTTTCATGGGTTAACGGAATTCTTATTTCTGCAAATGGTATTCACATGAACAATTGAACATATCATGAATTGACTGCAAGAGCCAAGAAGAATGAATAGACGAGGGTCGGTCATCTTTGAGAGGTACATATTTGGAGTTTATTTTACACTTTATATTATTTCAGTTTGACAAGCATCAAGAAACACAAAAAACAATACATATATGTAATTTGTTCTTATTATTTAAATATATAGCTGTGTCGCAGTATCGGTATTTCTAGGAAAATGGTGAATCCCCGTATCGGTGTTGTGTTGTGTCGACATATCCGTGCCTGTGCATCATAGGTTGTCTCATGACATGCTATATGTTCCAGTTAGGTTTCAGGCTAACAAACTTTGTCAATAACTAGCTAGCTCCAATTGTCACCCAAGGATGTTCCTAAAAAGAGTTTTTGAGAAGAAAAACTGTTAGCTCTTTTTTCTTTTAATTCTTTCATTGGTCTTCAAATCTCTTGGCCGGGATGAAACCACTGGAACGCTTTAGCTATGGAAAGGAAGTGACTCAGATCAGAGAGCAGTTACCACCGTATGCTTTTGCAACTGTTTTTTTTTTCAGCCATGCCCAGACCAAGGATCGCAACGGGTCCAATCCCCACCGGGCGATACGTATATACAATTCCATCCTCATCCCCAGTTAGCTATTAGGGACGATTTTTCTCCCGTCTGTCTCCACTGGTGATTTAAAATGGGAATGGCCCCCAATAAGGACCTAAATTCATATGAACTTGAATTTTTTTTTTGAAGAGGAACTTGGGTTTATTTCAAAAGTTCATCACATTGATAAGTAGAGACAAGTAATTTTTTTTAATACAAAAAATGGTAAAATAGCACTAAGTGAGTTATATACTATAGATTGTATAAAAATATGTAAGTCTAGAGCCAAAATACACATGTTTTAGGCATATAGAAGTGCCAGTCTACATGTATATAAGTATATACAATCTATGGGGGAGATATTCTCAACCTCATACCCATAAAAGGTAGTGGGGACAAATTCTCTCCGTACCCATCCACGGGTTGCTAGGGAATGCGTCCATTGCCATCGCTTACCCAAATGGCAGACCAAGACAAGACCGAGGGTCTCAAGCTCTGAATCTGTCCACTTTTTTGGGCTGTCAGCGTTGTAGATATGAGCCAATTTTTTGGATCATTCCTGAAGCGATGATTGTTAAGAGCCCCCACAACAATGAAAACTCAAATAAGGCCAACGCATCCACATTAACACATATTAGGCAATGTTAGCGTTATGTCTCTGTAGATATGCATGATTTATTCTGGTCGTCAGTGCACCCCGTGATGTCCATGTATTTGTCTCGTGAAATGACTCAGCGAAATAGATCGCTTAACGGCTTGAGAATCTTATGCTGTACATTATAGGCATGTCGAGACCTCACCTTCTTGGCTCTTGCTGATGAGGTGTATGGTCTCCACGTTATGCAAGGATGGAAGTGGAAGTGCATTGCAATACCTTTTCTTTTTTTCCTTTTCAAAACACACAAGTATAAATCAGTGTTGCATATCAGCATTAAGATGAGAGATCTAGTTCTTTAACAGTGATCTCTACAAAGATCATTGCATTACCTTAACATTTCTCGTTTTATAATTTTATCCACAGGTCCAGCGTGTGCAAGAGGATAAACTTGACCTTATTTGCTGTGAGCTTTTAGCCACACATCGCCGGAAAAAGACCTTTTCTAGAAACAATAACAAAGGGGGATCGACTCCCACAAAACCATTAACACCATCTAAGCTTTGTCTCAAATGAAAAGAGTCTTCTGGAATAGCAGAGGTCTACGCGACTTGGCTAAACATGGGTTTTTAGAAGATATGGTTAAAGAGGAACATATTGATTTTATTGCTCTGATGGAGACGGGTCGGGATCATTTCCCAGATGCGATCCTTAAAAAACTTTGTGGTGGCAAAGAATTTATTTGGCATTGCATGGCACCACACGGTCGCTCTGGGGGCATTCTCCTTGGGGTGGACCTAATGGTTTTTGACATTGGAGCTATTGATGAAGGTGATTTTTATGTCAAATTCACACTTCGTAATAAACAAGATGATTTTAAATGGGCTTTGTTTGCAGTATATGGCCCCGCACAACAGCTGCAAAAAGAAAACTTCTTAGCTAAAATGGCTCGCATTTGTAGTAAAGAGTCATTACCCTATTTGATTGGTTTCAACATTATGCGTTGCCCCGAAGATAAAAACAAAGATAACTTTCACACAAAATGGCCAACTATTTTTAACATGGTCATCCAATCCCTAGATCTCAGGGAAATAGAGATGTCGGGTCGCCATTATACCTGGGCGAGTAGTGGGGATGACCCAACATACGAAAAGTTAGATAGGGTCTTGGTTAGTACTGAATGGGAAGAGAAATTTCCTCTTACCACAGTACTAGCCAAAGATAGAAGTATCTTAGACCACACACCTTTGTTAGTGAACACATGCGCCTCTTCTTATAATAGACATCAACCTCTGTTTAAATTTGAACAAGGATGGCTATTGAGAGATGGATTCTATGATTTGGTGGCTGATGTATGGCAATTAGAAAACAAAGGAATTTCAGCCATGCAGAAATGGCAATATAAAATAAGATCCCTCAGGCAATTCTTAAGAGGGTGGGCCAAAAATATAGCTGGCCACAACAAAAAAGAAAAGAAACAGCTAGTCTCGATGATAGATGAGCTAGATAAAAAGGCGGAAAATACCGCGCTCTCAGATCAGGAAATAAATTTGAAACGCTACCTCAATGAACGATTAGTTCATTTGCTGAGGGAAGAAGAACTGAAATGGTATGCAAGAGCTAAAACAAAAGATCTCCTGGAAGGTGATAATAACACACAATATTTCCATTTGGTTGCTAATGGAAAATATAGGAAGCAACGAATCTTTAAATTAGAACAAGAAGATGGAGTAATAGTGGGTGATGCTCAATTAAAAGCATATATCACAAATTATTACAAGGGGCTTTTTGGACCACCAGAACAAAATAATTTCAGTATGGTGGAAAACCAAAACCACGAATAACCCAGGTCACAGAAGAAGAAAATAATATCCTCGTCTCCCCGTTTACGGAGAAGGAGATAAAAGAGGCAGTCTTCCAAATGGAACATAATAAATCGCCAGGACCTGATGGGTTTCCAGCAGAGTTTTTTCAAGTGTTTTGGGACATTATTAAAAGTGACCTTATGGCCCTCTTTAATGACTTCTATGAAGAACGCCTTCCCTTGCATAGCCTAAATTTTGGAGTAATAACACTCCTCCCAAAAGTAAAGGAGGCAACAAAGATACAACAATATAGGCCCATTTGTTTGCTCAATGTGAGCTTTAAGATTTTTACCAAAGTAGCCACAAATAGACTTATGGGAGTGGCTAGTAATGTGGTAAGACCGTCTCAAACTGCTTTTATGCCAGGTCGAAATATCATGGAAGGGATTGTCATTTTACATAAAACCATCCATGAATTACACAGCAAAAAATTGGATGGGGTGATTCTTAAGATAGACTTTGAAAAGGCCTATGATAAGGTAAAATGGTCTTTTCTCCAGCAAACCCTCCGTATGAAGGGTTTTAGCCATAAATGGTGTAGGTGGATTGAAAAGTATGTATCGGGAGGAAGTGTAGGCATCAAGATAAATGATGATATAGGACACTACTTCCAAACCAAAAAAGGACTTAGGCAAGGTGACCCTTTGTCACCTATTCTTTTCAATATAGTAGCTGACATGCTCTCGATATTAATTAAGCGGGCAAAGGATGATGGTCAAATTAAAGGAATCATTCCTCACCTTGTGGATGATGGATTGTCTATCTTGCAATATGCAGATGATACCATCCTTTTCATGGACCATGATTTTGAGCAGGCTAAGAATATGAAGTTACTGCTCTGTGTTTTTGAACAATTATCAGGTCTAAAAATTAATTTCCATAAAAGCGAGATTTTTTGTTTTGGACAGGCCAAACAGTTCGAACAAGATTATACTAACCTGTTTGGCTGTGATTTAGGCATGTTCCCTTTTAGGTACTTAGGAATCCCGATGCACCACCGAAAACTTCAAAATTTGGAGTGGGGTGTTATAGAAGAAAGATTTAAAGGAAACTTAGTACTTGGAAGGCTAAGCATTTATCCTTTGAGGGTAGACTGGTGTTGTTGAATTCGGTTCTCAGTGGCCTTCCTATGTTCATGATGTCTTTCTTTGAAATCCCAAAAGGTGTTCTTAAAAGACTGAATTTAATTTCTATCGGTCAAGATTTTTTTGGCAAGGCAATAATGCTAAACAAAAGTATCACCTCGCCAAATGGAACATCCTTTGCCGTCCAAAAGAACAAGGCGGGTTGGGAATACCTGACCTTTGGATCAAGAATAAATGTCTTCTAAGCAAATGGCTTTTCAAATTGTTGAACGAAGATGGAACTTGGCACAACTTGCTCAAAAATAAATATTTGAGATCAAAATGCCTTACTCAGGTTCAATCTAAACCTGGGGACTTGCAGTTTTGGAAAGGTTTGCTAAGGGTCAGGGAGGATTTCCTGGGATGTGGGTCTTTCAAAATAAGAGATGGCTCGCAAACTAGATTCTGGGAAGACACTTGGGTAGGCTCTTCACCCCTCAAAGATCAATTTCCCAGCCTATACAACATAGCCAATAACCCTCATGTAACTGTGGAGACGGTCATGAATCAAGTGCCTATTAATGTCTCTTTTCGCAGAGCTTTAACTGAGGATAAAATGACGGCTTGGCTTAACCTAGTAGCTAAAATAGTTAATGTCCAACTTTCAAATGAGAGGGATGTTTTCAACTGGGATTTACATAATCATGGTCAATTCTCTGTACGGTCTATGTATGCATACTTGATAAACTAGGGTATCCTTTTCATTCATAAATTCATTTGAAAATTGAAGGTCCCTTTTAAGATAAAAATCTTCCTTTGGTACCTCCAAAGAGGTGTTATCTTAACAAAGGACAATTTAGCTAAGAGGAGATGGACTGGTAGCCAAAACTATTGTTTCTGTGATCATAATGAAACCATAAAGCACCTTTTTTTTATTGCTGCCATGCTAAAATTATTTGGAATATTGTTCAAATTGCTACTGGGTTAACCCCACCTAGATCTACTTCTCACATGCTTGGAGGCTGGCTCATGGGCATTGGTAGGGAGGATAAAAAACAAATTTTTGTGGGGGCTGCTGCCATTATTTGGGCAATTTGGTGCACTCGTAATGACATTATCTTTGAGTAAAAACAAAATATTTCTTTTATGCAGGCTATTTTCAGAGGAGCTTATTGGTTGCGGTTCTGGGCGCTGCTGCAGCGTGAAGATAAAAGGGAGTCGTTTAGATTGGCAAGCAAAGCGTTGGAGGTTATCGCTTTACATGTGTTTGCCAATAATGGGTGGCAAAGTAATAATAGACTTTGCATATGATCTTCTTCTATTTCAGGATAATCTTTTTCTTTATTTTTTGTCAGCAAATAAGCAATAACATTATAAGTCTCAGCTGTGTGCGGTTACAGAGGTCGGAATTTTTCCATTATCTAAAAAAAGGTCCAGCGTGGGCACGTTGATACTGCTCTGCCTCTACTTCACGCTCTCTGTGGGTAAGATGACCTCCGGTCAATATGATGGCGAGTGACGCCATATGACTGTACTTGTATCATTTTTCATAGGTTTCTAATGCTTGTACAGAAGAACGGAGCAGCTGGATTCTATATTAGCAGTCGTACATCACTGCATAAATAACCATCAATTAGATGTTTGCACACGCCTCTCTCTCTCTTTATATATATATATATATATATATATATATATATATATATATATATATATATATATATATATATATATATATATATATATATATATATATATATACACACACACACACACATACATACATATATATATAATATTTTTAACAGGTTAAAGAGAAAGGAAAAACCAGGGAAAGAAACATGTGGTTGGTGAATCCTTGAATTGTGAGCATCACATGAAGGGAAACTGGATGAAATGATGTGGAATAAAATGGCTGGAAAATAAGTAATGTTGTTACTGCGATGGAACATATTTTTTTGCGTTTACAGACAAGGTTATAAGAAGAGATAGGTTTTCATTTGAGGAGAATTGAACCGCTCCTCCATATTGGTTTGAGATGTTCAAAATCGCCAGTTGAATCCTTGCTTGTTTGTCGCCTATAACTGAGTGAAGTGATAGCTACTGGGCCCTTATGATGAGATGAAAGCAAATGATATTGCATGTATGGCTCAGCACATATTGATATTCTGATCTTTGAATGTGGTATTAGCATCATGCCTATATGTCTGCTCGTTTTGTCATATTTGTTAGATTTTAATTTTGTTTTTAGATGTATTTGAGTTGTACACGTGTACGTATACTTGCTGTATACATAGAAGTTTAGTCCGTTTGCGAGTCATATCTGAGTTCATCGGTTTACCATATATGTATATGAGTTGTATACGGTTTAGTTTCCGAGTCATATTGGTAGACTTACCGTATGCATGGCCGTATGGGATACTGAGTCGGGGTGTGCACAGGCTTTATAAAGCCATGCAAGCTTTGTAACGTGACTGCAAGTTAGGAGAGGCAAGAAGAGGCTGCAAGTAAGCAGTAGATTAGAGAAGAAAAGAAATAAAGGAGAGAGAGAGAGGGGAGCTGTTTGGCTCAGGAGAAATATTCACGTGCTGTTTGTATCAAGCAGTCTTTCGTATTGTGTTTTGCATGTCACGAGAAGACCTCATAGGAGAGCGAAGAGGCATGAGCAACGTCAGGTGTAGCGTCTCTCGCGTACAGGCAGCCAGGCGAGTCGCATCGACGCGAGCCTCGTCGAGGGCAGAACGCAGTCTAAGCGACGTGATCCGAGAGTAAAGAATCAAGAAAATCGCAACAAGTGGTATCATAGCATGGTTGATAAGGCGAAGGCTCAGAATAGGCTAATCTCCCTTTAGTACCCTCTTCTGACGATCGACAACTACCCGGTATGGGCAATGAAGATGAAGGCGAATATGCGTGCTTAGGGAGTATGGGGCGCAGTCGATTCGAAGGGGGAAGGACAAGGAGGTGGACGACAAGATAGATTAGGCGGCTTTGGCCCTCATCTACCAGGCGGTGCCAGACGCGATGATGCATCAGCTTATCGGCAAGGAGACGGCACAAGAAGCGTGAGAGACGCTTGAGATGATGCATGAAGGAGTTGATCGTGTCAAGGAGGTGCGGCTCCTGAATTTGCGGAGTGAGTTCGAGAATTTGAAGATGGAAGAGACCCAGTCGGTGGACGAGTTCGCCGGCAAGCTGAGTTCGTTGTACAATCATATTAACTCTCTTGATGACAAGATGGAGGAATCTGTAGCGGTGAAAAGTACCTGCGCGTGCTTCCAAAGAAATACATACCTGTTGTCACAACACTTATGTACTCCCCCGATCTGGATAAAAAGAAGATAGATGAGATCACTGAATCTCTCAAGGCGCATGAGGAGTTACTGAAGGGGTTTCAGTCGCGCAAGGAGCAGGGATCTCACAACGAGCAGGTGTGCTAGTAAGGGGAGATCCGAGAGGCGGTCGTGGCTTATCATACAACCGCGGGAGGTGGCGCGGTCGAGGTGGCCAGAGTGGTCGAGGCGACAAGGGTGGCCGTGGAGACAAGGCTGGGCAAGGTGATGGTGAGAGATCCTACGATTTGTCACATGTCAAGTGCTTTGAATGTGGCGAATACGAGTACTACACAATAAGATACTGCAGCAATAAAAAGTGCTTCAACTGTAACGAGTTTGGGCACTTTGCTTTGGATTGCAAGAGCAAGAAGAAGGACGGGGAAGTGTACCTTGCCAAAGATGAAGAAGAAGATGATGGAGAGCTAGTACTTCTCTCCTTATATGTTGAAAAGTAGTCAGTTATGGTGGAACTAAATGAGGAGAACGTAGTTCCAAAACTATGCACGAAGGAAGGAAGCCATGATCACTCGGATCAATGGTACTTGGATAATGGAGCAAGCAACCACATAACGGGACATCGCTCCATATTCCACAAACTCAACGAGAAGGTTTGGGGCAAGGTCAAGTTTGGCGACGGCTCCATGGTAGAGATAAAGGGCAAAGGGACGATGATGTTGCAATGCAGGAACGGGGATAAGTTGTTGACAGGGATCTATTATATACCAAGTCTATGCAACAACGTACTAAGTCTCGGGCAGATGACGGGGAGAGGGTGCAAGGTGGTGCTGGAGGATGAGTTCTTGCGAGTGTATGACAAGAACAGAGATATGTTGATGAAGGTGAAGAGATCTCCAAATTGGTTGTACAAGATTCCTTTGAAAACTTGTAAACAGGTTTGCGTGGAGAGAGGCACAGATGGACGAGGTGCAGAAGCAGCAGGAGGCAAGCATGGCACACAAGAAATCATAACAAGGAAGGAGACCGAGTCGGTAAAGAAGCAAGACGAGGCAGAAGGCATGGTCGTAACGAGGAGCGACCTCAGAGGAGCATGCACCAAGTATGCAGTGGTCATAGCGAGCGGTTCAGGAGGTGCGCATAGGCATGCAGCCAACTCCGAAGGAGTGCATGCAGCGGAGAAAAGCGGAGCGACGGTTCGGGTGGTCGGCACTGACCACACGCAGCAAGCATGGTCGTGGCGAGCAGAGGCTCGGGAGGAGCTCTCATGCAGGCAGCAAAAGGAAGTCGTAGATGGGTCCCAAGGTGGTGAGAGGAAGCACAGTGTGGAGGATGGTGGTCGAAAGCAATGACACACGACAGTGAGAGGAGGTGCTCATAGAGGAAGCAGGAGCAGGTGCTCCAGCCCAGGAAGGCATACGAGAACAAAGCGGAAGCAGGAGAGAAGGTCAACGTGATCAAGAAGGAAAATCAAGATTAAGGAGGTGATTGTTAGATTTTAATCTTGTTTTTAGACGTATTTGAGTTGTACACGTGTATGCATGCTTGCCGTATACGTAGAAGTCTAGTCTATTTGCGAGTTGCATCCGAATTCGTCGGTTTATCGTATACGTATATGAGTTGTATACGGTTTAGTTTCCAATTCATATTGGTAGACTTGCCGTATGCATGGCCGTATGGGATACTGAGTGGGGGTGTACATGCACAGGCTTTATAAAGCCATGTAAGCTTTGTAACGTGACTGCAAGTTAGGAGAGGCAAGAAGAGGCTGCAAGTAAGCAGTAGATTAGAGAAGAAAAAAAATAAAGGAGAGAGAGGGGAGCTGTTTGGCTCAGGAGAAATATTCGCGTGCTGTTTGTATCAAGCAGTCTTTCGTATTGTGTTTTACAGGAGAGCGAAGAGGCACGAGCGACGCCGAGCGTAGCGTCTCGCGCGTACAGGCGCCAGGCGAGTCACATCACGCGAGTCTCGTCGAGGGCAGGACGCAGTCTAAGCGACGTGATCCGAGAGCAAAGAATCAAAAAAATCGTAACAATACTCAATACTAGTACTCGGTAATACTAATACCAGCTGATGGGTACTTTTGAATCTCAAAAAGTCTGCTAGATGCCGCGCCAGGAGGTAGAGTTCCACGTAACCTTTCCCTAGGCAGGAATTGTGATCTCAGTTGACAATTGACATAAGCCTTTGTTCTCTCATCTATGATAAGAAGCTTTCTGATGCAACCTTTGATCCTTTCTTTTTGCAGTAGTATAAGACTATAAGTTAGTGCCTACCTCGAGGCTGGAGTTTCTTTACGCCACACGCTCTAAACGAGAGTCGTATTGTAAGGGTCATCGTCTCTGCATCTATCATCAGCATGCCAGCTGTGCTCCCTTCAGAGAAGCACCAATGTTTTGTCGCTACGGAGCTAACTCCACCGTTGACATCGTAATGTCCGGGCCTTATCTGTTACAACCGGATACTCCGCTTGTACAACCGGATATTCCGCTTGTATCTATTCTTTTCGGTTTCTAAAAATTACTTTATATTTTTTTTACAATAATTAGTTTTCAAACGAATATCTTTTTATATAAGATTTACAAATTAATTGTATTACATATTGAGTAATCTCATCGCATCAGTTTTCCTTTGCAGTCTGTAAAGAAACGGTCATCGGTTTCTTAGGATTGCATTATTACAGTCTTAATTGTTTACACACGGTCGACAAGACGTGCGTGTTTATGTCGGGCCGTTTTAGTGCCTTAATGAATAGCATTAGTATCCATAATATTGTAAGTAATTGTAGTTTGTACTTATATAACCAGCTGTGAGCAGTTGGCATGGCACAGAGAGCTTGTGTGTTCTTTCTTTAAAGTGTTCTCGTGTGAGTTGGGTGGTCTGAGTCGTAGACCAGTGTTTGTGATCAAGTTTTGCCATAATCGGAAGACTCAAGTACCAATAGTGATCGATCCGAGTACTTCGAGCACTGTTCATCCGAGTACTTCGAGCACTGTTCATATGAGTACTGTTCATCCGAGTATTGTAGTAGCCAGAGTCTTTTCGAGCATTTGAGCTCACGACCACGTGAGAAAGATCCGAGTCCTTCAAGTACTCCAGCTCACAACCACGTGAGGTACTCGAATCTCATGACCACGTGAGGCAGATTCAACAATTGGTATCAGAGCGGTGATCATACGGGTCCTGCAAAGATGTAGTGGGGTACAAGATCAGCATCTCCTCCCTCCAGAAGATCCGCCGACGCCAGTGGGCGTTGAGTGATGGTTCTTGGCAACGGCCAAGAGATGATGGCGTAGACGACGCCAAAGCAGGCTGGAGTTATGCTGCGCTACCCCGTCCTCACGCGTACCAACTACAATGACTGGGCACTCTTAATGAGGGTGAACCTGTAGGCTTAAGTAGTCTGGGAGGCCATCAACCCGGGTGGTGCGGAGTACCCGATGGATAGGATGGCGTTGGCTGCCATTCTATAGGTCGTGCCACCGTTCTTGACCAAATTAGCATGGGAGGCCATTCGCACCATCCGAATGGGTATTGATCGCGTGCGGGAAGCAAGGGTCCAAACCCTACGCTGAGATTTTGAAGACATCCGCAAGACATCCGCATGAAGGAGAGTGAGACGATTGATGATTTCTCCATGCATCTCATTGGGCTTGTGAATAATATTCACATTCTCGATGATGAACTGGAGGAAGACAAAGTGGTCAAGAAATTTCTGCGGGCTATTCCACATAAATTCTTCCACATTGCCATTTCCATTGAACAACTGCTGATCTGAACAACATGACGGTCGAGGAGCTCACTGGGCGCTTCAAAGCTATTGAAGATCGGTTGGGAGCCGGTGATGGAGGAGAAGGAGGAGGTCGTCTGCTCATGAGTGAAGAAGAATGGATGGCACGGTCTAAGAGTAGACCACAAACTGGGACGTCCTCATCTGGAGTCAAGCCTCGGTGGTCTAGTCGTGACCAAAACCATGGGAAGCATGAGCAACAATGGCATCAATCCAAGGGGAACTCTGATGGAAAGGAAGTTCCAGGAGGCAAACGTGAAACCAAGGTAAAGTGCTTTAATTACAACAATTTTAGGCACTTTGCTAGAAAGAATCACAAACCTCGCCGAGAGAGGAAGGTGCAGGTGCATGTGGCACAGGTTCAAGAAGAGGAACCTAAAATGTTAATGGCACAAGTGTGTGCATTGACAGAGCAACCACAACAAACCTGAGGTTGTTTTTCTCAATGAAGTCCACATGTGTGTGAATCATAGGTGTGTTGACGATGAAAAGGATGACAAGTGGTACTTAGACACCAGAGCAAACAACCACATGATTGGGTGCCCGTCTGCCTTCACCGAACTAGATATGTTAGTGAAGGGAACTGTGAAGTTTTGCGACAGGTCAGATGTGGATATTTGTGGGTGTGGGATAGTTTTGTTCACATGTCGCATGCACCAGCGAGCATTGTGAACTCATGACTACTACATACCTCAGCTGTCTAGCAATATCATAAGTACTGGGCAACTTGACAAGGTTGGGTATCAGACGATCATCGAGGATAGTGTCATACAGATCCATGACCCAGATCAGAGGCTTCTCGCCAAGGTAAACCACACAAGTAACTGGCTTTATGTGCTTAACCTCAACATTGTGCAGCCGGTATGCTTGTCAGCCTGGAACAGAGAATTGGCATGGCGATGGCATGAACATTTCAGTCATTTGAACTTCAATTCGCTTCAAAGGTTGGCTCAACAAGAGATGGTTTCAGAACTTCCTAAAATTGATTAGGTGGATCAATTGTACACAAGCTTTTTGGCCAGGAAGCAACGATGTGCCTCATTTCCTCAAGAGGCCAAGTACCGAGCAGATCATATGCTGGACCTCGTACATGGTGACCTTTGTGGACCAATTACACCGCCAACTCCTGGAGGTAGGCATTATTTCTTGTTTCTGGTCGATGACCTTAGTCGTTATATGTGGCTAAAGCTTATAAAGACAAAAGATGAGGCATCGACAATTTTTAAGCGCTTCCAGGCAAGCGTAGAGCTGGAGGTTGGGCGGAAGCTATGTGTGCTACGCATAGATTGTGGAGGAGAGTTCACGATCGCGGAGTTTAGATACTACTGTGTAGATCGAGGTATTGTCCATCACCTCATAGCGCCATACTCGCCATAGCAAAATGGCATGGTCGAGTGATGTAATCAAACCGTGATCTCGACGGTGAGAAGCATGATGAAGGCAAAGGACGTACCAACAAGGTTCTAGGGAGAAGCTATCACACTGTCAGTGTACATCCTAAACCGTGCTCCAACCCGAAGTGTTGATGGGAAAACCCCGTTTGAAGTCTAGTATGGAAGACAACCGAATATGCATGATTTTCACACATTTGGGTGTCTAGGCTACGTCAAGAATGTGAAGCCAAACATTAAGAAGCTGGAGGATAGAAGTACTCCCATGGTGTTCTTTGGGTATCCTGCTCTAAGGCATACCAAATGTATGATCCACTCAATGACAAGGTACATGTAACACGAGATATCATGTTTGATGAAGGAGCAAGATGGGAGTGGGACATGTCCAGCAACAAGAAGGATGTGGATGCTACTAGTGAATTTTTTACTGTGAAGTGCACTACGTACATGTCCACAGGAGATGGAGGTGGACTGATGTGGTCTCATGGGCATGGTGATGCAATGGCATCACCACCACAGACGCCGTGTCGTGATCCCAATGGCGAGCCGCTGGCCACGTGCAACGAATCCACAAGCTCGAGTGGATACGCAATCCACCCGTAGATGTAACACATACAGTCTAGAGCCTTTCTCCTTACTCACAAGGTGCAACACATGCACAATTAAGAGAAGAACCTCACACTAGCTCAAGAGAGTGAAATGGAGTGCCAAAAGTTATTTTCCAACCAGCCACAAGGAGGTATTTATACCTCATACAAGAAAACTAGCCGTTTTAACCAAACCCCTGAAAAATCAGAATTATCAGAAGTACCGATGACAAGCTGCAATACTTCTTCTCGCCTCGTAATGGTCAAAAAACTAGCCGTTAGAAGCAAAGTACCAATCGAATTCGGTAATTTCGCTGTACATTTTCCGGTAGTTTCGATCATCGGAAGTACCGCTCCCACATGCGAAACTACCGCTCTTGCAGGGAGGAGAAGATCACCAAACAGGTGCCTTTCTAGAAAAAAATGTATCGCTACACAAGCCAAACGTTCCGTAGATCGGAAGTACCGCTCACACAGAGCCGATAGTTCCGCTCACTGATCAGACCGCTCACACAGAGCCGATCGGATCGCTCACATAGAGCTGGTCAGAAACTTCGATCATCAACTACCCTAGTCCACGACCACGTTGGTCTCCAACCACGTAGTTCGAATCGACAACACAGGTCTCCGACCACATTGGTTTCGACCACTTAGGTCTTGACCACGTTGACCATGTCGATCTTTGACTGCATTGTTTTAATCACGTCAATTCGACCATGTTGGTTTCGACCACGTTGGTTCTGACCACGTCGGTTCGACCACGCTGGTTTTGATCACATGGATCTCAACCATGTTGGTTTTGACCACGCTGGTTTTGATCACACAGATTTTCGACTACGCTGGTTCGATCATGCTAGTTTTGATTACACAAATCTTCGACCACATAGGTCTTCGACCACCAACGCACGCGATAGTTCCATGATTACAACGCTGGTAGTTTCAGTTAGCTGTAGTACCGCAGACTACGCTACGGTAGTTTTGATTCTCCTGAGAAGTGTAAATACTTTAATAGATTTTGCAAAACACATTTGCAAACAATAGTATCATGCTCATAAGGATTATCCATTATTCCCAACAAGTTACAAACACATTTGCATACTTTTAGAATCATGACACAGGGATTATATATATATGAGTTTCAACCATTTATAAAATAAATTTGCAAATGTAAGCTTCATATCATAAAGAATGAAAACATGGACTTCAAACACTTGCAAAACACATTTGCAATGTATAGTCCCATGTTACAAGGGTTCCACACATGAGCTACAATTATTTGCAAAACACATTAGCAAATACAAATCTCATGCCAAGGAGAGCTAGAGCAAGTGAGGTTGAGCTATTAACAAATGATGAGACTCAAGCTACTAAACATGACTGCTCTTAATAGTATGACAACCTACACTAGCAATCCGGTCTTTCAACTAAACACTAAGACCGATAAAAGACTAGAAACACATTTTTAGTGCTAGCTAGCCATACCTTTGCCTCGAGTCATAGTCTTCACATGCGTCAACTCATGATGTATCTATTACTTCAGCTCCATCAACACATGATGGGTCTTTACTTGACTTGATGATCAACACATGATCATCTCCTCTTGGACATGTATTAACTCATGATGCACCCACCACTTGACTTGATGATTTTCAACATATGAAGTCATCCCAAGTCTTTCTCATTTATGGAATCTAACCTATTCATCCAACTTATAGAAAATATTAGTCCACAAATCAATTGTTATCATTTACCAAACTTCACCATTAACACATAATGGAGGGATTAGATTCTACAATCTTCTCTTTTTGGTAATTCATGACAATCTCAATAAATAATGAGATAAAAATTGTATTTCGAGTATACAACATGTACACAACAATTGTATACTCTAAGATAAGCTTTGAAAGCAAATCTTATCCAGTTGTCATTAATCATCTAATCATTAACATATAATGGAGAAGTTAGATGACAACCCGATTGCAAATGAGTATATATAAACTATACAAGTTATATATACTCAAAGGATGTATTTCAAAGTAAAGATTCTAAATATGTGTTTTAAAGGAAATATGGATCAATACTTACGAAACTTTAAAACATAGAGTGAACTCCCCCTAAATGTGTGCATACAAGTATGTGTAATGAAGACATATGCACATATTCATTTTGGACTATCTATGAAGTTCAATCTATATTTTGGATCCAAGTAATGCACATACCTCTTTGATTTCACCTTTTCGTCCAAATGAGACTAAACAATAATATACTTAAACAAACATATTAGTCTCACATATAGATTTGTCATTTAATCATATATTTGGATATGAGGAATGCAATGAGATTATAAGAAAGATATCGGATGCATACCTAAACGATTTCACCTTTCTCATCTATATGAGACTAAGTAATATCATAATCAACAAACAATGTTAGTCTCACAAATGCATTTATCATTATCACCAAAACCAATTAAATGGAGCTTGATCTTTCAGCCTTGTTGATCTCCCAACCGGGCATTGACCGATAGGCCTAAAATGGATTTATAACGTGAAAATGACTCTGATGGGAAGATTGTGAAACACAAAGCTAGGCTCATCGCAAAGGCTTACGTGTAGCAGTATGAAGTGGAATTTGAGGAGGTATATGCATTGGTTGCACGCCTTGAAGTCCGTGCGGTTGCTCATTGCAATCGCAGCACATGAAGGCTGGGAGATATATCATATGGATGACAAGTTAGCTTTTCTCAATGGTGTATTGGAGGAAGAGGAGTGTGTGGTCCAACCTCCGGGGTTTGTAGATGAAGAAAACAAGCACAAAGTCATGAAACTTGAGAAGGCTATATACGGGTTATGCCAAGCTCCGAGGGCATGGAACTCCAAATTGGATAGCAGTCTCACAACACTAGGGTTCAAGAAATGTCCATCAGAACCTGCTATATGCAGGAAAGGTACTGGCTCAAACATTTTACTGATTGGTGTGTATGTTGATGATCTAATTATCATGGGAACTCACACACATGAGATTAGAAAATTCAAGGAGATGAAAACTTTGTTCAAGATGAGTGATCTTAGTTTGCTGTGCTACTATTTGGGTATAGAGGTAGATCAAGGCAATGCATGGTTCACTTTAAAGCAAACAACTTACTCTAAGAAGATACCGAAGAAGAATGGGATGGATGAGTCTAACCCGTGTAAAGTTCCCATGGAAGCAAGAGTCAAACTGTGCAAAGTAAGTGAGAATACTCCTGCTAATGCTACTTGGTATAGAAGCATTGTGGGAAGTTTAAGATATGTTGTACACGCAAGGCCCGATATTACTTTCGCAGTTGGCTATGTGAGTCGCTTCATGGAAAAGCCTAACCTCTGAACATAAGGTGGTTGTGAAATATATTCTAAGATATATCAGTGGTACTCTTGATATGGGGTGTTTCTATCCGTGAAGAGAAAGAGAAGGAAATCTGCAGCTCATCGGGTACAGTGACAGCGATATGGCTAGGGATGTCGATGATTGCAAGAGTACAACTGGCGTCTTATATATGTTTGGGAGGAGATTGGTTAATTGGCAGTCCCAAAAGCAGAAAGTGGTAGCATTGTCATCGTGTGAGGCCAAATACATCGCTGCTACGACTGCCGCAATTCAAGGAGTTTGGCTTAGTGGATTGTATGGTGAGTTAACGAATGAGGAGCCAAGGAGTTTCACTTTCAAGGTGGATAATAAATCTGCAATAGCATTGTGCAAGAATCCAATTCTCCATGATCAAAGCAAGCACATAGACTCCTGTTACCATTTCATTAGGGAATGCATTGAGGGCAAGAAGATGGTGGTTGATTATGTAACAGCAGAAGAGAAACTTGTTGATGTTCTTACCAAGCCACTTGCATGAATTAGGTTCCAAGAAATGTGTAGCAAGCTTGGTTTAATCAAGGTCAAGTGATGAGCAACGAGATTAGGAGGAGTTTGTTGAGTAATCTCGTCGCATCAGTTTTCTTTTGCAGTCTATAAAGAAATGGTCGTTGATTTCTTTGGATTGCATTATTACAGTCTTAACTGTTTGCACATGGTCGACGAGACGTGTGTGTTTACGTCGGACCATTTTAGTGCCTTAATGAATAGCATTAGTGTCCATAATATTGTAAGTAACGGTAGTTTATACTTCTTATATAAGAAATAAAAAATCAGAAAAGCTGTGAGCAGTTGGCATGGCACATAGAGCTTGTGTGTTATTTCTCCAAAGTGTTTTCGTGTGAGTTGGGTGGTTTGAGTCATAGACCAGTGTGTGTGATCAAGTTTTGCCGTAATTGGAAGACTCGAGTACTAGTAGTGATCGGTCCGAGTACTCCAAGCACTGTTCATCCGAATACTTTGAGCACTATTCATACAAGTACTATAGTAACCGGAGTCTTTTCTAGCACTCGAGCTCATGACCACATGAGGTAGAATCAATAATTGGTATCAGAGCGGTGAGCATATGGGTCCTGCGAAGATGTAGCAGAGTACAATATCGGCATCTCCTCCCTCCAGAAGATCCACCGGCACCAGTGGGCATCGATTGATGGTTCTTGGCAATGGTCAAGAGATGATGGCGTAGACAGCGCCAAAGGAGGTTGGAGTCACACTGCGCTACCCCGTCCTCCTATGTATCAACTACAACGACTGGGCGCTCTTAATGAGGGTGAACCTGCAGGCTTAGGGAGTGTGGGAGGCCGTCGACCTGGGTGGTGCGGAGTACCGGGTGGATAGGATGGCGTTGGCTGCCATTCTATAGGCCGTGCTACCAGAGATACTAGCATCGTTGGCTGCCAAAAATACAATCATATCAGAGTGGGAGGGCATCCGAACCGGGTTCCGCTTAGCTTATTGACATGGTTTGCGTCATCCTTGGATACATCTAGTTAGACTATGATCATGGATGACTTGACATGCTAAGAATTTGCACTAAAATTTCAGATTGTGATTTATCTGGTTTAGCTGGCTTATATATATCTTGTCATGATGTAGATAGCATGTTTATGTGTTATGGCTTGGTGTAATACTCAAATGGTCATTGGATAATCTTCATGGCTCTAAAATGCTTAGAATAATCAAACTTCAGCCATTTCATCCTTTTCCATGACTTATTCTCTTTCTTGCATCCTTGATGTATTTAGTGCCAAAAGGGGGAGAATAGTGGTAGAAAAAGCTATTTTGGGAGCTTGGAGGAATATTTGTTCTTTCTTTTGAGCTTTGAGGAATACTTGTTCTTTCTTTTGCTCCTTGTGTCGACATGGTCATTAGCCTCAGTTCCTTCCTTTGGACCATATTTGACTTCTTTCTTGCTTTTCAAACTCAACTTTGTGCTTTTTCGGGGTTTGTCAATATACTCATCAAGGGGGAGATTGAGAGACCATATGGAGGTCATCTCGTGTGTATGATGAGTAATTGACATCGGTTTAGGGAAGTCGAGTTTGGTTTGAGTGGTTCGGACCATGTCGTTGCGCGGTGCAATCGGCGTCGGTCGGACTTGGTCAAATCTGGTCAAGGTAATTAGAATGCATATTTTGCTAATTTGACAGGTTTGGGCTTCTTCATGCGTAAGTATGGTTTGTTGATGTCACTATGCTTTCATGTATCGAGCGGTGCTATTTGATGTGTTTCTTGTCTGTGTTGGCTGCAGGACGTCGAGGTGGAGTCGTGGCAAGACACGAGGTGACCGGACTAGGCGCAGGTGGCGTTGAGGTCAGAACGGTCGTGATGTGTCGAAGACGGCGGAGACTCGAGGTGGTTGCGAGGCTTGGGCGACAAGGAGCGCGAAGCTTCCGGAAGGTCTTTGGAGGCGAATCGGGAATTTCGCAAGGCTGCACAAGCGGGAGCGGGCTCCGTTGGATTTAGCGGGTGTAACGGGGTGGAAACCCGTTAGCCAAGGGCTATATATATATGAGGTGATGGCTGCATGCCCACTATGGTACTCCAAGGGTTTCTAGGGTTTCCTTGAGTCAAAATGGGTTTTAGAGAGTTGATTTGGCTTTAGGCTTTAGTGGGTAAGAGTGGTTGTGGGTAGCAGGGTGTGTCTCCCACGTTCATCCCTTCTCTGTGTCTGTTCTTCCAAGAAGCATGTAGCAGGAGAGAGTTCTTGGCTTGGGAGAGAGGAGAGGATGGTTTGATACTTCATGTAATCTTCTTTGTTCTAATGTCCAGTGGTATCGGGACTACTATGTATTTCTTTTGCTTCCATGAATGAGAACCTGAAGTTTTTATCTCCCGTGCTCTCTCTGTTCAGTTTTTCCTTCGATGCTATTTTTCTGGTGATTTGTGAGTTTTTGAGTTTCTTGTTGTTTCTTGCTGGGAAGGCCCAAAATGGGTTGCTCTATGATGAGATAGTGCTTCAAGATCATTTGATCGATTTCCCAAAGAGCTAACTTTGTTTAATTCTCAGATTTCATTTTTGAGCCTTCTCTGTTCATCAGTTCATTTCTAGGGTTTTGAGGGTTTTTGCGTTTCCCTTCATGAGATGGAATGAAACTTGATATCTAGGGTCCTGAGGCTATCTATTAGCTATCCTCAAAGTTTCATAAGCCAAGGTTCAAGGATTGAAGAGAAATTGGGTTTTTGGTGTTGGCTCTGTAAGTTTTTGGATTTCTAGGGTTGCTTGTTCCCCCTGTGATTTACTTTGTAAGATGACCTGAGGTTTGGCCTGGAGGGTCCTGTGGCTATTACTAATATATCTATAAAGTATCTTGGCCATAGGATCAAAGACTTGGTGGCAATCTAAGTTTTTGTCAATGTCTCTATAATTTTCAGGTTTTGCCCCATTTTCTGAATTTCTTGCTCATGAGTTGGATTTCCTTGGTCACTAGGTCTCTCTGGTTATTGTAGTTATTTTCTTGCTCCCCTTGTCCAAAAAGAATTGTAGTGTCTCATTAATTCTCTTGATTTTGGCAAGAAAAAGGGGAGGTTCAATCTGTTGTCTGAAAATTCAGGGTGTCTGGACTTTTTGCCCAAGGGGTGGCCTTCCACTGCAGTGCCTTGTTTTCTCTGTGGTTTTCTTCTAGGTGCTTCCCTTGATTTAGCTTGGTTCCTTTTGCTGCTATTCATACCCTTTCAGTAGTCTCTTTAGTTGGCAATTGTTTTCCTTGTCATAGCTTCTCATAGCTATTGGAAAGGAAATCAATTTGGGGGCAAGGTTTAAAGTATCGACATTCAACCCCCTTTCTATCGCTATTTCGGTCCAACATATAATAATAACATCAGCTTGCAGATTGTCATATTAGATTCACTTCGTACGCAGTATGCTGTTTGATTAGCATATAAACGGATAATTCCTTGCCACAATAAAGAAACAAGGTACCATCATCTGTTGTCCGCAACTTGCAACGTTAATTGTCCTCCAAAGCATAATTAATCCCTCTGGTCAGGGGTTCGTGTTTTCAACTGCACAACGCGATGCACGAGTTTCCTTAGTCAATATCGATCGGCCCCAACTTGCCACCAGAACTCCATTTCATAGCCAACCGTTACACAGCCGAACATCGTGTGCGGCTGTTTGTCTGACGATTATAGTTCTACATAGATTTTTCATCATGATTTTCTCGGATCTGAACATGGTTGTGGTAGCCAAGTTTCCCCAGTCTCGAAGGAGAATTCCATTTGTACTTCTTAATTCTTCCTTTTTCACTCTTCCAAGAGTTTCATATTGCGTTTTGTTTTGTTTTGTTTTGTCGTCTCCTCATTCCGTAGACTTTTCAGATATGCTTATGCAAGCTTGTCCTCCCTAATAAACAAGCTCTATAATTAAGCTCCTTCCCGGTGGTTCCGATCGATGCTAGTTTCACTTAACTTCAGTTTACAAGCCCATAGTTCGCTAGGCGAATCGTCGAGAGCGGCTATATAAATCCGACACGTCAAGCCACAGCGACAAGTAACAAGATAGCCACACAGCCACCTGATGGAGGCTTCTGCGGCGAAAGCTGGCAAGCACATTGTGCTGGTGCACGGCGCGTGCGTTGGCGGCTGGTCCTGGTTCAAGGTGGCCACGCGGCTCCGATCGGCCGGGCACCGCGTCAGCACGCCGGACCTCGCCGCGTCGGGCGTTGACCCGCGGCCGCTGCGCGAGGTCCCGACGTTCCGCGACTACTCCAAGCCGCTGCTGGACCTCCTGGAATCCCTCCCGCCCGCGGAGAAGGTGGTGCTGGTCGGCCACAGCCTCGGCGGCGTGAACATCGCCCTGGCTGCCGAGCTGTTCCCGGAGAAGGTCGCCGCCGCCGTGTTCCTCTGCGCCTTCATGCCGGACCACACGTCGCGCCCGTCGCACGTGCTCGAAAAGGTAAGCCACGTATTAGCTGAAAGCTCCTGGTTGATTTCCTGACGCATGCACGTCGTCTCGTTTCGTTAATAGATGAGCACCACCGATCGAGAGCGCATGTCCTTTTCCAGTGTAGATTCGGAAGCAAAAACAAGTAGTAGCCTGAAAAATATTCATTGACTCTTTGAGGACCAATACCTGCTCACGCTAATTGCACTTCTTTGGCGTGATATTTTTCTTTTGTACGCATGAACAGAACTCAGCTACTTTGATCTGAATGATTAATTGTTCGATGTACACTTGTTTTTGTTTCTTGAAGTTTGTGGAGGGGAAGTGGCTGGACTGGATGGACACGGAGATGAAGCCCCAAGATGCAGAGGGCAAGCTCCCTACCTCCATGCTGTTCGGGCCGCAGGTCACACGAGCGAAATTCTTCCAGTTGTGCTCGCCGGAGGTACGTACACCGTCGTAGTCGTACCTGTCACATGAACTGTGGTCCATGACAGATGAAACAATGTCCATTAGCCAGCCTGCAGGTCACGTCCACTGTACACTCATGTAGGCCTAGACCACACTACGCTGCTAAAGGGAGCAATCTGTGTAGAATTAGAACAGACGAAAACATGACTCTTTTTTATAATCTTTTTAGACAATCTACGACCTTGACAAATGCATGTAAGGTACCGATTAAGCATCGCATGCTGAAATCACCTGGCGATTGGCAGGACCTCACACTTGGCAGATCCCTGATGAGGGTCAGTTCAATGTTCGTGGAAGACCTTCTCGTCCAGCAGCCGTTCTCCAAGGGTCGTTACGGCTCGGTACGTAAGGTGTACATCGTCTGCAAGCAAGATTACGCCATCGTCGAGAAGTTCCAGCGGTGGATGATAGAGAACTACCCAGTGGAGGAGGTGAAGGAGATAGATGGCGCAGACCATATGGCGATGCTCTCGAGACCCGACGACCTGGTGCGGTGCCTCGCTGACGTCGCTGAGAAGTATGCTTGAACGATGGATGTTGCTTGCTACTGCTATCGATCAAATGTCACCATCTTGTTGCCGTTTGTCAAATTTACTGTTGCCGTCTTCATGATGCCTGCCTATGTGTTTTGTCGTGTTCAGTACTTTTTTCCGTGACTTTTATAGTACGTACTACGTACTCAATTTGGCATGGGTGATACTTCAACATCGTGGTGTAATGGAACCTGTCTAATCATGAAAACAGATGTGGGTGAGCGTTTGCATCAATGCACGCACATGCATTACTGTGCACTGAGTCCCTGTGGGCATGTTTGGTTCCTTTCTTAACCCAGCCTGGCTTGCACGAGCCAGCCAGGTCACCGTTGGCCAGGCTCAGTGCATATAAGTAGGACGTGTTTGGTTACCTGGCTCGTTGTAGTCAGGACAGAAGCAGCTGGTATTTGATTGCATGCATTTGCATCAGATTCAAAATAAAAAGCTGCATGAACCTTGTTTGGTTGCCTGCATACAAGCTGCATGGCTGACTAGTTTTGTTGAAGTGGTAAGATTACCACTAGCCAGTCCAAGAACATATTGTAGCATACAAGTTTGTTTGCATTGCATATTACACCGATTTGGAAAGCAAAATAAGAATCACTAAAGCCTGAACTAATATTATTGCACCCTCCACTAAAATAACAATGTCTTTCCATTTGTAACCTCCCATTTTAATTTTAGGTACTCCAGGCTCTACTAAAGCCATGTCTTTTGGTCCAGGCTGTATTTTTTTTTGAAGTTGTGCACCATTGAATGCCGTAAAGGCTTCTTCTCTTGTCTTATATTTCCTATAGCAAGCTCCTTTGAAGCCGATTACTTGCTCATGGCATGCCTCCCATGTGGAAAATACACCTGTTTTGCGGCCAGCATGCACTACGTACCAGGACATAGAGGCTGACAATAAAAGCATGAACCATGAATTAGAATGAATAATAAGAGTATCTTCAACAGCAAAGAAATAACCAACTCTTCCTACACAACATAATGAAAAAATTGCACCACCTTACAATTAGTTAGATGTAGCTGGAGAACTATGCAACTGAAAACTATTGCAACATACATGGTCAATGCCCAGTGGTTCAACATGTTACATCAGTATGGGTACAAGTGCAATTACTCAACAACAATGGAACACGGAATCTAACGTCTGAAGGACATTCAGTGAGGACTTCACAGTTATGGAGGGGTTCAGGCCTCAGGCCCTAAACTCCCATGGACACTTTCCTTCTGTGAAGTCCCAATGAAGACTTTTGATTTGCCAACCAGGCTGAAAAACTAGAGTGAACCTCCTATATTCATAATCCAACACAACCAGTGATAAATGCAAAACTTGTAGATGAAAAATGCAGAAATTGAGTAAAACCTGCAGCTAAGTCAACATGGGAGAAGCGAAACCTGACACAATGAAGACTTTTCTTTTCCTTCTCCTTTCCTTCCTCTTTTCAAACAACTAACAAGCAAGGGCTGCATAATTTCATTAGAGAAGAAGAGGAATGTAAAACCATACATTAGCAAGAGGCATATGCTCAGTTGGTTGAAAAAACAGAACCAAGACCAACATTGTACATGAAAAATATGCTCAGTATTAAAAAAACACAACATCACTGGCTGGAGGCATATGCTCAGAATTCAAAAAACAACATCAGTGGCTTGAGGCATAGTATGCTCAGTATTAAAAAAACACAACATCAGTGGCTTGAGGCATACATGCTCATAATTAAGAAAACGACATCACTGGCTGGAGGCATATGCTCAGAATTCAAAAAACAACATCAGTGGCTTGAGGCATATGCTCAGAATCAAATCATATAGTCATAGGCAAGCAGGCCCATGCTCAGTTTAGGTTAACAGCATCAAGGTTCAGATGAATAAGAAGGGTCTGACTTGGCACTACATATGCCTAAGGTTGCAGAAGTAATAGTGGCACATTGAAGTCACTAACTATATGTTAGTGTCAGTAAGAAAGCAGGATCAGGTGAACTGCACAAAAGTTTGGTAAACCCACTGCATAACCCAAAAGGAGCAAATAATGCACAAAAGAAGCCACCACTAACATATACTTAGTGACTAGCCAAGAAGGTCCTCAGCTACACCACACGATGGGAGTCAGACATGTGCACAAATGCAGAACCCAAGGCCTTATTGTCCAGCAGATGCCCATATGCAACCATCAGTGCTTCCTCACTGAAGCCTGGCACAAACATGACAGCACCATACAAGTCTGGATGAGAATCCTCAACCTTGGTAGAGCGAATAGCATCTGCAACATTATTCACTGCATCTGCCATGCCAGTGAACAAAATCATGTCCTCCTCTGACAGCAAGGACATCTTCCTCTTGGATCCCACACCCCCCTCTGACTTGGTTCCCTCAAATGGTTCAGTTTTGCCACTTTTGAGATCCTTAGGTGCATCAGTCTTGAGTGAGCTCTCAGCAAAGTCAAAAGGAGAACCAAGTGGCTCATTTGACCCCATAGCATATTTGCCTGTTGCCTGACCATTGCCAAAGATGATCATCATCTGCTTGTAGTGCTGGATAGGCTTATTCAGGAAGTCAGCATCCTTGGGGTGTGCCTGCAATGACATCAATAAGTGTTAGCAACTAATGTTGAAATATTCTATGATTGTAGTGCTGGATAGGCTTGCTATTGTTCTATGATTACAGAATACAAACCTTGATATGGCCATTGTAGTGCTCCTCCTCAAGTACAATCATGGAGTTGTCCTCATCCCACAAAGCTCCACTAAGCTCTCTCAGTTTTGACAGTCTCATCCACCTCTGCCTCCACTTCCTTAAGTGGTTGTACACCTGGGTACCAGTCACTTCAGTCCCACTGAACTCATGTAGAGCCTTTGCAACCTGGTTCAGGTGTACTTCCTTAAATCCCTTATCAGTCCTCACACCAGTTGAAATAAGCTGGCACATGTGGCGGAGGACAAAACCAGACATGACATCAGTCCATCTCAAAGCAGGCCTCTGTGGATCAGCACCAGCGCTGGCAGCAAAGTTCCCAGCCCCAGGAACATTTCCAACAACAGAAGAAGCACTGCTAGTGGCAGCAAAGTTCCCAGCAGCCCCAAGTTCAGGTCCAGGAAAGACAAGCTCATCAGCAGCAATGATCTCCTCAGCCATATCCTAATTTCAGTGGCACACCCCACTCAGCTATATCTCACTGAAGTATAGTATAATAGGCACATCACTATAAGAAAGAAACTATAAGAAAGAAACATCACTGCACATGCCTCAAGCCTCAAATTAACCCAACTATAAGAAAGAAACATCACTGCACATGCCTCAAGCCTCAAATTAACCCAACTATAAGAAAGAAACATCACTACACATGCCTCAAGCCAAGTTCATGTGTAGTACCTTAGAAAAATATTAATCATCATTACATTTGTCCACTGCCTCATATGAAGAGTAGGTCAAACTGTTTATGGAAGCATACAAGAATGTACCAAGAAAGACAAAGAAGTTTACCAAACACAGAAAAACAAACTAAATGTGAGAGGAACCTCTATTAGTCCACATGTGATTAGCCCATTCATCCCTAGTAAGAGCCCAAGCAGCATTGTCATCCACCTGAGTACCTTGGGCCTGACTTTCAGAGTTGTTTGGCACCCAAGAAAACTCAGCTGGAACTACCTCATCAACCCCATGCCCAAGAATCCAATTATGCAGTATGCAGCAAGCAAGAACTAACTTGACTTGTGTACTGAATGGATGGAAAGGTTTGTTATCAATGATGCGAAAACGATTCTTCAAAGCACCAAAAGCCCTTTCAACAGTTACTCTCAGACTTGAGTGCCTCAAATTAAACAACTCTCTTGGGTTGGTTGGGTAGTTCCTACCACCATACTCTCTCAGATGGTATCTAGTGCCACGATAAGGAGGAAGGAATCCAGGCCGACATGCGTATCCCGCATCTACTAAGTAGAATTTGCCTACATCAAATATGGACATGCATTAGGTTCATACCTCTGAATTTACATGTTTTATTTGTGTAACCAGTTTATTTAGTTACCTGGTTCAACCCTTAACCCATCCTCTCGGTCTAGTGCATCAGCAAGAATGGTGGCATCATGTGCTGATCCCTCCCAACCAGCCAAGACATATGTAAATTTCAAATCAAAGTCAACTGCGGCTAGCACATTTTGTGTGGGGTAGTGCTTCCTACCCCTAAATGCAGCTTGGATCTTGGCTGGGACTTTAGCATAAATATGAGTTCCATCTATTGCCCCCACACAGTCCTACATGGTGTAACATCCTGAAAATTTAAATCTATAAATATAAAGTTTTTGAATTTCTTTTGCAAATGTGGTGTATTTGAATTTGGAGTTTATGGTATTTTTCTGAATAACTTAATGAAGGTTCCCAAAAAGTCAAAAGGACCAAAGGGAAAACAAGCATGTCTAAATATTGGAAAATTAAAATCTAAAGTAAGAATCTGAAAAGATGATCCATAAAATACCAAAAGGGAATTGGGTGTAAACATGAAATTCCATCTCTAAACATAATGGCATGAATGACAAGGAGGTGAACAATTAAAATGCTCTATATATATATATATATATATATATATATATATATATATATATATATATATATATGTATCTACAAATATGTGCCAAAAATATAAATACAAATATAGGTGAACAAAAGGGGAGAAATAATGTACAAGGACATTAAGGAGAATAAGAGCAAAAAGGAGAAATGTAAATAAGCATGAAATATCATCCCTAAAAATTATGGCAAGCAAATTAAAAGAGGCTAGCATTTACATATATATGCAAACACATATGAATATATATATATATATATATATATATATATATATATATATATATATATATATATATATATATATATATATATATATATATATATATATATATATATATATATATATATATATATATATATATATATATATAAGCATGTATGTACATACACAAAAATCAGAGAGAAATGAAACTATGTATACATGTATATGCCCCTAGGATATATGTGTAAATGTATATATATATATATACATATTCAAATGTAAAAGCAAAATAAAAGTAAAAATAATAACATTTACAAATATATGTATGCATACAATTGAATATAACAAGAAAATAATCTTTACATAATGAGTATCAACAAAATGGTAGATATAGGATTACAGGAGAAAGGAAGTGAATATATAGTATATATATATATATATATATACCTATGTATACACCCATGAATACCCAAAAGAAAATCAAAAAATACAAAAGGAAAACAAAAGAATAAGAATTTAAAAGAAAATAACACACTGGCCGCCGTCACCCGCCCGGCCGTTCCTCCACGCGCGGTCCCGCTCGCGCCTTGACCGTCGCCACCCGCGCCCGCCTCGCCACGCGGGCCCGCGCCCCGATAGCGCCTCTCTCCCCGCGCCGCGTGGCGCGCGGTCGCCGCGTTGTCCGGCCGCGTCGCGCGTGGCCCCGCCTCCACCGCGCCTCTCCTCTGCGCGCGGTAGGGGTGGATATCGAGCCAACTCCTCGTCTTATCGAGCTTTTCCTAAAAATGACACGCTTTGATTTAATATCATTTACATATAATTTAAAAGTATTTTTAGAAACGAGCTAACGAGCCGAGAGCCGAGCTTGAGCAAAATTCAAATTCATTTGAAATCAACTTATTTTAATGTTTAACCAATTAACAAGTATAATTGAAGTAATTTTGAACCGAGCCAACAAGCCCCACTAACGAGCTTTTTTTCCACCCCTAGCCGCGGGCCCGAACGCCCCCGCTCTCTTCTTCCTTCCCCCGGCTTCTTCTTCCTCCATGCGCTGGCAACGCAGCTCTCCCTCGCGCTCGCTCCTTGCCACAGCCAATCTCCCTCCCTCTCTCTCATACACCCCCGAGCAAGTTCAATGCACCCCCGTTATCTCTCTCTCTCCCACAAAATCTCGGAAGAGATTTGGTTCATCTCCCCCCGCCGGCGTGAGCAGGGCAGAGGCCGACGCTGCCTCGCCACGTACCTCCCCCTCCCGGCTATAAAAGCCTTTCCTGGGAGCCCCGAACGCGCCGCACTCCCCTCTTCTTCCCTCCCCCGTAAACAATTGAACCGAGAGCCCCAATTCCCCGCCGGCCCCCTCCTTCTTCCCGAACTCCGGCGATCGCCGATCCGCCAAACCAAGCGACCAGAGCTCAATTCCCTGCTCTTGAACCATCTCCGGAGCATCGCGAAGCTATCCCTGGTCTCCCCCGCACCTCCCGAAGCCTGTACCTCGCCGTCACCGGAGCTCCCGCCGAGCCACCGCCACCGTACGCCGCCAGCCTTCTCTGGTAGCCGTCACCCCCGGCCGTCTGCACCCACATCTTCCCCGGCACCCGGAGGTTGTATTCCACGCAACCCCAGGACCTCCCCGGCAGCCCTCGCCGCCGGCCGCCGTCGCCCCCGACTTCCTCTGCCCGGACCCCTCCGCGAGCTACTTCAAAGGAATTTATTACCCTTATAGGGTAAGCATCGCTCGGGCTGACCGAGTGGCTTTCAGCGCTATTCTTTCCTCCCTCCTGCTCCCGCGACGCGCGTTCGAGCCTGTCTCCGCGCGTTGCGGTCGAGCATTTCTTTTAATTTTCTCCTCGATATTTGGGCCCCTGGTCGGTGGCCGTGATCTATGGCTGGTTGTCGACGCTAGGTCCCTTTGTCGATGCCGCCGCTGACATATGGGCCCCACTGGCCATAGACACAGAAGGAAAATAATAAAAGAAAAAGATAAAATGGAAAATATGACATATGGGACCCACTGTCAGAGATTTAATAATTTTTGAATTTAACTGAACTGAAATATTCAAAGGAGCATAACTTATTCATTTTAACTCCAAATTGGATGAGACAAATTTCTAAATTCATCTAAATTCAAGATCTATCCAATGGAACTGAAATAATAATTTTTAGAGTTCATTGAAATCTTGGTGATGTTTTGTTGATTTGATGTTTTCTTTTTATCCAAATTTTCGCGCACGATTAAAATAGCCTACGAGGCTCAAGGAGAAGAGTTCGAGGCAGCAACCCTAGAAGCTCCGGATAATCAAGCACCAGACCACTGTGACCAAGGCGAGTCAATACTTTGATCATGTTGAACCTACATTTCATGCAAATTACTTTGTTTTAAATTAACAAATTGCATGTTGTTATTTTTATGCAAATACATGCTAAATTTGATATTCTAGTTATACGCCACTGTTTACCTCGAATAATATTACACCCTCTATTGAAATATTTGAATGTATGAACCTTGTCGCCCTAGTAAAATTATAGCGGTAACATTTCGAAAATAAGTCCATAATGATATGCTACGCCTAGTACCGCATAAGTATACCTGGGGCGCTGAAATGCCCAAAACATCATCAACATTTTAACCATGAGAAACTGGTTTGGGGAGTCATGGGAATAATGACTGGTATATTCGATATTATTATTTTATGCTCCCAAAATCCCCAACTTGCTTAAATGTCTGGGCGGATTGGTTCGAAGGTGTGTATGTGTGGTGCAGTGGAAGCACAAAATTGGGTTAGTGGTAGATCGCCCAGATACCACTAAGGACCGAATCTTGTCACGACCTCCTGTGTAAAATAGTACAACCACAAGTCTGTAAAGTACAACTTGGCTAAGTAAATTTATCGAAACTCTGGACTCATCTCACTGGTAGGGGGTGAAGGGGCTACGCTATGGCAAGGGGCCTGAAGGGACACCAGTGGAGGGTGAAGTTTCCTAGTCGTACTAGCGCGGAGGGGAGTGGAGCCCGTACGCTAGTAGCTGTGGGAAACATCCCGCGCATAGATGGGACCCACCGCAAGTGGGCAGTTTCCCATAAGGTGAGATGACAAAAGGGTCTAGATACTTTGAAAAGTCACTGTGATGGTCTGCTCGACCACATGTCTAAGGTATCATGTGGGGCAATGAGTTGATTATCTCTTGTGGTGAAAGTGTACAAGCTCTGCAGAGTCAAAACTATTCGAATAGCCGTGCCCACGGTCAAGGGCGGACATGGGAACTTAACTAGATATAGTTCTGTTTTAAAATATTGAAAACTGGGTATGAAAAGAATTGAAGGGCGAAGGACTGCCCTAGTTTGGAATTGTCCTGGGTGTCGTCCCAGCGGTAATGTAAGCGGCTATAACGCTGAAGAATTGCTATATGGTGCAGATGCCATGTAACGGTGGATGGAATCTGAATCACTATTAATATTGCATAGGTCCATAATATGTACTTGTGATCAAATGGCTAGGTCTTAAGGATTTTTATATAATTGTATTCAAAAGCACTCTTCGCAAAAAGAAAATAAACCTAAGCCATCCTTTGGTTAGCCATACATGTTAAATATTGCATTCTGTGTGTTGGCTCGCTGAGCACGGGGTCGGAGTGCTCACGCTCACTTTTGCGACAAATTCAAAAGCAGGAATCGGATCACTACGCTTCAATAGTACCTTTGGATCACGATGGCGAAGAGGATGAAGATGTCAAGAACTAGGTCGCGAACCTCCAGTTGGCTGCCTGTGGGCATGTCCTGAAGGTCCCACATGTGTGCTTCGTTCTTCCGCTGCTACAATTTATTGATTTCGGCCTCATCGGCCCATGAGTAAGTTTACTATTATATTTACGTTTTCGCATGATATGTACTTTGATATTCAGAACTGTAACTGTGTGCACTATCTACTGATCCAGGGAATAGTGCAGCTAAACACAGTAGATTCCGGATTATAAAATCTGGGTCCCTACACATGGCACCCAACATTTCATTGTTACTTGATATGCACCCAGGCATGCAACAACATCCTATAAACTAAATGACAAGTTATTTACCTTAAAGTATGGATACCATCTTGGGCTATTGCTAATCTTAGCTGGTGTCTCATTAGATGGAGGTCTAGTCATCTCTTGTCTAAGTTCACCAATAGCGTACAACACCTCTTTGAAATGGCGGTGGACTGTCTCTATAGACCTCCTCCAGTTTTGATGTATCACACTAAATCGTTAATTATGGCCAACTATATGAAGGAACATTGCAACTTGCTCTTCTACACAACTATGTATGGTGTCTCTGAGCAAATTTCTTTCCCTAAGCAACAAAGCAATGCATAGCCGGAAAAAGGGAGCCCTTCTCATGCGAAGCATCTTTACACACTCTACATCATTACAGTTGTAAATCAAGTCCAGATTTTTTTGGCGCTCTTCATCCATCTTGCTAAGTGGCCCATAAGTGAGTGAGGCCGTGAACAATGATGCGATCTAAACCTAGTAAAAATGAATGCGTACATGGCTGTGATAAGAGCGGCACCGAGCAAAAACAAGCGTCTCTTCTCTTGCAAATCCATCTATACAAAGAAAGGTATTTGACAGACTGAGTAACCACGAACTCTAGAACAAAGCATAATTTTTCTAAAAATAACAGGACCACAACATTGTCGGGACCCGGATTACAAACCGGACCCTCGTGTATTATCCGCACTAGATCAAAGCTAGTGCACCAGTTAAATGAAATGATTACATAACCAACAACGCTTTATTACAATAGTAAAGAGTACAGCATAGGTCTCTTTATTACAAATGAGGTTTCAAGACCTCACACACACAAAACACTGGAAGCGAAGATAAATAACGAAGACCCATCAATACGCCACAGCAATTTGGGAAGCGCGACCTAGTACTCGGGAATCCTTCATCAAATCCACAAGCGAAGTAGTCGTAGTCTCCTCTTGACGAGTATTATTTTTGAGTGCAGCATGTGAGTACATAAAGTACTCCAAGTCTTGGGAAAATGCATAGATGCAAGGCTTGACAAAGGAAGGCTATATGGTTCTTTTGCACAAAGCAATGTTTTAAATTCAATTACTACTAATTATTTTGAAGGCATCAATTTAATAAAGTAAATGTTTTAGCAGAAACTATCATTAACTTTCTAGTGAAGATTCCATCTACCAACACTAGCCAACCAATTACAATTGGTCAAGCTTTAAAACTGCGGGTTCCATCCACCCTCTCGCTCCAACCGCCAGATTCCTTCCGAGAGTTCCTCCACTCTCGGAATACAAAACTTTGATTTTAAAACCAAAACCAGAAATCTACCATGTGAATGCATTCCTTGCCCGCCCTTGACCGTGGGCACGGCTATTCGAATAGTTTTACACTCTGCAGAGGTTGTACAACTTTACCCACAAGAGATAAATTATCCTAAAAGTCAACACGCTTCCTTTGGCATGAGACCGGATAAAATACCACAAAGCCTTTACCTTACTCTAATCTAGCTAGATACCACCCGAGGTTTCACCGCAGTAGGCTAATCGCCCAACCAGAAGCCCCTCTTGCGCCATATGAGTCTGAGAAATCCTCGTCCCTCGGACCCTCACTGTGAATAACCAGTCCATCCCTGGCACCCACTTTCCACTGGTGGCACCTAAACTAGACTATCATAAGTTAGTCAGCTAGGTCGTACCCATATAGACTTGTGGTTGTACGGTTAATGCTTAGTCTGGACAAACACAAGCGTCGGTCCTTAATTGACTAGGGTGGAACATACACTTAACAAGATCTCGTGCTAACTGCACCAAACCAAACCAACCATCCACCCTAATCTAAACCAACTTTCACATTTTATTTTATTTTAAAATCACAGTGACAACTCCAATTGCCACCTCATTTACAAACACAAAGGCTCAATAATAAATCATAATTTCCCATTTTCAAGATTCTCCAAAGATATTAGATAGCATGACTAAGCATTAAACTACCCATCTACTATTCACAAGTCATAATAATAATCTCATTATTGAGACAAAGGAAGTTCTAGGGTGACAAAGGTACATGGCATTCAACTCCAATTGAGGGCATAACAAAATTGGATTAGCTACTACCTTAATATTTGAACTAAGGTTTTATGTAAATAGCAATGCACATAATTTAAAATAATTAAAACATTTCAAAATCATAGGTTCAAGATGATCAAAGGAGACTTGCCTTCTTGCGCACTGGTTGGTCCCTCTTGCTGTGGTTCGACAAACTCTTCGGCAACTTCGGGTTCTACGCGCGAAACGACAAAACAAACAAAACAAATTCAAATAAAATTCAAATGAACTCCAAAAACTGCAAAACCAGAACCAAAAGATAGAGCTCAATTTTAGATAAATTTAGGAAGAAGAATCGGGTCGATCGGAGTTCGGACGAAGGAGAACGAGCGGTCTAAAGTTTGCCGGGGCGAGAAAATGCTGGAATTTCACAGATGCTACTGTTCATCCGAGAACAGTACTTTTGGCGAGAAGGCTAGCGCTGGCGAGAGGAGGCATGGGAGGTGAATCTAACTAGCAAAATGGGTTGCTAGGGACCCAAGGCACCCATAGGAATTGACGGTACGCCAAACGGAGACCGTTGACGGCACGGGCGGCTACAACGACATGGGTAGGAGAGAGGAATAAAATCCGGGCATGGAACATGGAGAAGTAGGGTGAGCACGGGGTAGAACGCGGCTTGGTGAAGCTAGAAAAATTATCGGCTCGGCCAGAAACCCACCGGAGACGGCGCAATCGACGTTTGAACGACGTCGGGAAGGAAAAAGGAAAAACTTAATATCTTTATGCTCGGTGAACGAAATCTAAAACTATTTGGAGGGTAGCTACCTGGGATGGTTTGGCACAAAGTGACGCAAACGGATTGGTGGAAACATCACCGGGTAGATGGGGGACACGAGATGCCATTGACGGCCATGGCGAGGTTCGGAGGTGAAAATTTGTGGAGGCTTTCTGGGGAAAAGTGAGTGAGCACGGCGTAGAGCGCGATGAGACAAGTCTAAGAAAAATTACGGCAAGGGCTAAAGCTTACCGGAGATGACGAATCGACGTCGGGAAGCGCTCTTGACCTAGATTGGGAAAACTCGATTCCGGAGATTGGCTGCACCAAAACCAAATTAACTTGGCAAGAAGGTAGATGGCACATGATGGCACAATGTGACGCGAAAGGATCACGGAAAAACTCACCGAATAGCTCGAGACGTGACGAGCAAATTCGAGACCGAAGGCCTCCATGCCGACGGCGTCCTGACCTTTGATGGGACTTGCCACGGCTTGGGATGGGTTTAGGAGCCAAGGGTCCTATTTATAGGCTTGGAAGGGTAGAAACCGACTCCAATTCGCGAATTTTGGTTTAGAGTCCGTTTCAGAAAATTCGAGATAAAAGGCAAACGGATGAACGAAACGGAAGGGGACCAGTTGGGATGGATTCCTTGCGGGATTTAGCACAACTTTCCTTTTGGGAAGACATTGAGATAAGGTCCGGATTGGAAGTTATGAAGAGAGAGAAAAATGGAAGGAAATATATACAGAGAGATCAGGCTGCTGGAGGTTGACGATGAACAGTACCGCGCGGGTACTGTTCATTCTCTCTCCTTTATCTTTTTTTTTTGAAATTTCAAATTGAGCTCAAACAAACTCCAAAAATCCCAGAAAATACAGGAAAATTCCTTGTGACACAAGGAACACAAATAAAATATTTTTAACAAATATTAATGTTTAATTTAATCATATTAAATCTTTTAATTAATGAAAATTCCATTAAGCTTTAATTAATTCCAGAAAAATCCAAATGGTGAATTTTATTTTAAAAGCTTCAAAAGGCTCTGAAAATCAGGATGTTACAAATCTACCCCCTTAGAAAGAATCTCGTCCCGAGATTCGGACGGACTAGGAAAAGATAGGAGAGGAAAACACGACTCTTGGTTCCTTCTTTGTGTTCTCAAGTTGCTTCTTGCTTTGAACCAAATTGAAACTTACCAAGCAGGATTGCTGCCCCAGGGCACCTTTGCGGTGATGTGGTTAACTTGTCCTCTTTCTTGTGATTGCGGAGTTCTTGGAGCTTTTCCTGCAGTTGGAGATACTCCCCGTCCTTGTCCTACAACTAGAGTTCGCGCTGGTGTATTTCCCAAGTTGAAAGGAATTGGAGTGGTGACCTGAGGCTTCTGTGGGCAATTGCTTGCATAATGCCCCATCTCGTGACATCAAAAACATTGCACTCTTGCGGCTGAGGTGTTGCTTTTCTGAGGTCGGACTCCGGTGAAGATGCGGGGTTCTTGCATCTCTGAACGAGGCGCAGATCCTGGAGTTCCTGGTGCATCTGTTGCTGCTGGAGCTTTGTTGAACTGGGGTGGATTTACTCGAGGCCTTGAACTGCTTGCATTACTCTGTGTCTGAAAAGCCATCTTTCTCTTACGAGAGTCCCGCAATTGATATTGAGCATCTTCTGGACAAGGGCCTTATTTATCATGTGCTGAAATGTCGGAAAATCTTTGGACACCAATTGCACCTTGAGGTTGGGATCAAGTCCCGCATGAATCGCCAAATCTTTGTTGCCTCTGATGTGATCTCTTCGGATACATACCAGTCTGATCGGGTGAACTTGTTGGTATTCGGAAGCGCGAGGTTTCCTTGCTGCAGATTGGTAGAATTCTCTTTCTTCATGTCCATTATTCCGTAGGAATATGCGCAGCGGAATGCCTCCACAAATTCATCCCATGTGATAGCTTGTGCATTTTGATGAGTGGCGCGGTAATTTTCCCACCATTAGCGGCGATCCCTTTGAGTTGGTGAGCGCATACAACACCTTTTCATTGTCATTGCACCGGGCTAGGACCAACTTCCTCTCCACATCCTTAATCCAATCATCGCCTCCATGGGATCTACGGATCCAGCAAAAGTAGGAGGCCTTGTCCTCATAAATTCTCCCATCTTAGACCGAGGAGCTTGGTTGGGTGCTGAGCTTGCTTGCACTGATTTTGAGCTAGGGCTGGAGAAGCTGCAGTTGCATGGCCATCATTTGCTCCAAGTGGGGCTTGAGGAGGGGTGGCGGAATGTTGTTCTCTGGCCGAGGGTTGGCATCACGGTGTTGTCGTGGTTGCTCCTTGTGTTCACCATCCAAGCGGTTTTAGGTTAGCATAAGGTAAGAGGAATTAGCAAAGGTAAGAGATTGAGGAGACTAAGTCACATCCCAAGCCAACACACAAGGAAGAAGCAAGCAAATTAACGTTTAGCAAAAGAACTTTTATTGAAATCAACCTAGTTTTAAGAATGGCTGTACCACGGTGCACTTAGGCTTGGTACAATCCATCTAGCACACAAATAAGTAATATATAAGCGTTTTAAAATCGTAAGACTTTACTTGGGTACTACAACTAAAGAACTAGTCCTCGCTTCTTCATGATTCTATCTTGTTCTTTGGTACTTTGAAACCTTCCTTTAAGCGAGAAATACTAAGACAATAAACAAATCGGAGGGTACATCTTTAGTCGATGCAAGCTTTGGATTAACTTCATTTGCCCTCATCATAACGATTAATTCAGAATTCCACCAAATAGGGCTTAACTTCGCAAGTGTTCATCCGAGAAAGACATAATTATTTCAACTCTTCAAAATTCTTGATTCCAAAATCATATACCACAAATGCACCTTATTGGTTTCAGCAAATAATCTCTTAAACTTTTATTCTCTGCTCTAATTTGGATCGACGACCAACCATAGAAATTTTTCTAACAATAATCCAATAATCCAATAACATTGTAATTCATGATTTCCACCAATTGTTTTATGATCATGATCTAATCCAACAGATCCATAACTCTGATCAAATAATATTAATTCAACCTTCAATAAGTTTTAAGATCATCTAAGCAATAATTTAATATCCATTAGTCCACCAAAACCAATCTCTTGATAATCATCATTTTGGTTCCACCAAATTTGAATGAGTTCAAATACCACAATTAATTCTTATCGGACAATCTCTCAACTAATTCTTATTGAACAATCTATCTCCCATAATTAATTTAAATCCTCCAGGTTAAACATCCTTAAATGACCTAGTTAATCCCATTAGTTAAGATCCAATTATCTAACATTGTTCTATTAAATCCACCAATTCAAATGGATATATCAAAGTCCACTTGCAATGATAAAATTAATCCACCAAGATATCCAAGTGCATTATCTTATAGAATTCCACTAGTATCCACTTATCATCAATAGGTCCACCAAACTCTGATAGTCAATTAACTCCACAAAATTCATCTACTCTTCATGATTCAACCAAATCATCCAAAATTGATATCATGAATTGTTTATGACAATTCAACTTCTTAATCTTTTAATCCCTCTCTTTACTGGATCAATCTCTTAATACTAATTCTCCAATAATCACAAATAATCCCTTCAACAAAAATCTTGTTTTGCATCCAATTGCTCCTTTCAATCCTAGATAATAAATCCAAGGTATCAAATTTAGACACTTCCCATGATTTAATTAGTCCCACCAAGCTTACTACTGTACTCATTCTCCATGATCTATTCAATCCACAAGTATTACTTTCTTCACATTTATTCATAATCAATTGGTATCTACAAATATACCTTTGTTTTTCTCAATTCACTCGAATATTATTCAATCTTGTCAATTATATATCCAAGATATATCACTCTAGCAACAATTCTCCAAATTACCTAACTTGATATGCACTGATTATGGCGGCTTTCCAGACAAGAGTACTTTCCATAAATTTGTTGTCTTTCGTATACTCTAGGTCTTCAAGGATTCTCCAAGTGCTTTTTAGACGTAACCTCATCGATCCATCTATAGAAATTACAGAGGGAAGAGGATACAATTACCCTTCCAAAAAGGAAATAAGCAGATAGATAAGGGAGAATGCCATGACGAAGGTAAGGATAGAAAGACAAGAAAAGACAAGGATAGCACATTATTAAATTTTTATTTTATAACATAAATTTTGAAGCTCTTTTACTAATGACCATTCTAACTAGGTCACGTCCTACAGTCAAATTGGCTCTGATACCACCTGCTGCCGGGACCCGGATTACAAACCGGACCCTCGTGTATATCGCACTAGTCCCGGATCAAAGCTAGTGCACAGATAAAGCAGAAATGATTACATAACCAACAACGCTTTATTACAATAGTAAAGAGTGCAGACCGGATGGTCTCTTTATTACAAATGAGGTTTCAAGACCTCACACACACAAAACACAATGAAGCGAAGATAAATCAACGAAGACCCATCAATACGCCACGTGCAATTGATCGGGAAGCGCGACCTAGTACTCCGGGAATCCTTCATCAAATCCACAAGCGAAGTAGTCGTAGTCTCCCTCTTGAGCTTCGTGTTCCTCTGAGTATTATTTTTGAGTGCAGCATGTGAGTACATAAAGTACTCCGCAAGTCTTGGGGAAAATGCATAGATGCAAGGCTTGACAAAGGAAGGCTATATGGTTCTTTTGCACAAAGCAATGTTTTAAATTCAATTACTACTAATTATTTTCGAAGGCATCAATTTAATAAAGTAAATGTTTTAGCAGAAACTATCATTAACTTTCTAGTGAAGATTCCATCTACCAACACTAGCCAACCAATTACAATTGGTCAAGCTTTAAAACTGCGGGTTCCATCCACCCTCTCTGGCTCCAACCGCCAGGATTCCCTTCCGAGAGTTCCCTCCACTCTCGGAATACAAAAACTTTGATTTTAAAACCAAAACCAGAAATCTACCATGTGAATGCATTCCTTGCCCGCCCTTGACCGTGGGCACGGCTTTTCGAATAGTTTTACACTCTGCAGAGGTTGTACAACTTTACCCACAAGAGATAAATTATCCTAAAAGTCAACACGCTTCCTTTGGCATGAGACCCGGATAAAATACCACAAAGCCTTTACCTTACTCTAATCTAGCTAGATACCACCACGAGGTTTCACCGCGGGTAGGCTAACTGCCGGCACCAAGCCCCTCTTGCGCCATATGAGTACTGATAAATCCACGTCCCTCGGACCCTCACCGTGAATAACCGGTCCATCCACGGCACCCACTTTCCACTGGTGGCACCTAAACTAGACTATCATAAGTTAGTCACCTAGGTCGTACCATATAGACTTGTGGTTGTACGGTTAATGCTTAGTCCGGACAAACACAAGCGTCGGTCCTTAATTGACTAGGGTGGAACATACACTTAACAAGATCTCGTGCTAATCGCACCAAACCAAACCAACCATCCACCTAATCTAAACCAACTTTCACATTTTATTTTATTTTAAAATCACAGTGACAACTCCAATTGCCACCTCATTTACAAACACAAAGGCTCAATAATAAATCATAATTTCCCATTTTCAAGATTCTCCAAAGATATTAGATAGCATGACTAAGCATTAAACTACCCATCTACTAATCAAAGGAGACTTGCCTTCTTGCGCACTGGTTGGTCCCTCTTGCTGTGGTTCGACAAACTCTTCGGCAACTTCGGGTTCTACGCGCGAAACGACAAAACAAACAAAACAAATTCAAATAAAATTCAAATGAACTCCAAAAACTGCAAAACCAGAACCAAAAGATAGAGCTCAATTTTAGATAAATTTAGGAAGAAGAATCGGGTCGATCGGAGTTCGGACGAAGGAGAACGAGCGGTCTAAAGTTTGCCGGGGCGAGAAAATGCTGGAATTTCACAGATGCTACTGTTCATCCGAGAACAGTACTTTTGGCGAGAAGGCTAGCGCTGGCGAGAGGAGGCATGGGAGGTGAATCTAACTAGCAAAATGGGTTGCTAGGGACCCAAGGCACCCATAGGAATTGACGGTACGCTAAGCGGAGACCGTTGGCGGCACCGCGGCTACAACGACATGGGTAGGAGAGAGGAATAAAATCCGGGCATGGAACATGGAGAAGTAGGGTGAGCACGGGTAGAACGCGGCTTGGTGAAGCTAGAAAATTATCGGCTCGGCCAGAAACCCACGGAGACAGCGCAATCGACGTTTGAACGACGTCGGGAAGGAAAAGGAAAACTTAATATCTTTATGCTCGGTGAACGAAATCTAAAACTATTTGGAGGGTAGCTACCTGGGATGGTTTGGCACAAAGTGACGCAAACGGATTGGTGGAAACATCACCGGGTAGATGGGGGACACGAGATGCCATTGACGGCCATGGCGAGGTTCGGAGGTGAAAATTTGTGGAGGCTTTCTGGGGAAAAGTGAGTGAGCACGGCGTAGAGCGCGATGAGACAAGTCTAAGAAAAATTACGGCAAGGGCTAAAGCTTACCGGAGATGACGAATCGACGTCGGGAAGCGCTCTTGACCTAGATTGGGGAAAACTCGATTCCGGGAGATTGGCTGCACCAAAACCAAATTAACTTGGCAAGAAGGTAGATGGCACATGATGGCACAATGTGACGCGAAAGGATCACGGAAAAACTCACCGAATAGCTCGAGACGTGACGAGCAAATTCGAGACCGAAGGGCCTCCATGCCGACGGCGTCCTGACCTTTGATGGGACTTGCCACGGCTTGAGATGGGTTTAGGGGAGCCAAGGGGTCCTATTTATAGGCTTGGAAGGGGTAGAAACCGACTCCAATTCGCGAATTTTGGTTTAGAGTCCGTTTCAGAAAATTCGAGATAAAAGGCAAACGGATGAACGAAACGGAAGGGGACCAGTTGGGATGGATTCCTTGCGGGATTTAGCACAACTTTCCTTTTGGGAAGACATTGAGATAAGGTCCGGATTGGAAGTTATGAAGAGAGAGAAAAACGGAAGGAAATATGTACAGAGAGATCGATCGAGGCTGCTGGAGGTTGACGATGAACAGTACCACGCGGGTACTGTTCATTCTCTCTCCTTTATCTTTTTTTTTGAAATTTCAAATTGAGCTCAAACAAACTCCAAAAAATCCCAGAAAATACAGGAAAATTCCTTGTGACACAAGGAACACAAATAAAATATTTTTAACAAATATTAATGTTTAATTTAATCATATTAAATCTTTTTAATTAATGAAAATTCCAGTTAAGCTTTAATTAATTCCAGAAAAATCCAAATGGTGAATTTTATTTTAAAAGCTTCAAAAAGGCTCTGAAAATCAGGATGTTACAAACATTTGAGTGCAATAGACAAAATGCTCAGATTATAATAGCCATCATCATAGACTTGGACATATGCTCAGATTATAATAGCCATCATCATTGAAAGTGGGGACGAGAGAGGGGATGGGATGTCTCATATGTACCGAACGCGAACTTGCAGGATCCCTAGCAAAAGTGCAAGAAGAAGTACAGGAGGACAGATCTGCAACTCTACAAACACAAACAATCGAAATTTTGCATACAGATGTTAGGTTAGGTCATAGAGACCAAAAAAACACAAAGAATGCAGAACAAGTTGGATCCATACCTGATTGGCAACCAAGAACTCAGATCTGGTGAGCCTGAGGCGAGATTGCTACAAAAGGTGAGTGATGGTGTCATCACCAAGCAGTAGGGTTACGAGATCAAGAGAAGAGACAAAAAAAACACAAAGAACGCAGAACAAGTTGGATCCGTACCTGATTGGCAACCAAGAACTCAGATCTGGTGAGCCTGAGGCGAGATTGCTATAAAAGGTGAGTGATGGTGTCATCACCAAGCATTTGGATTACGAGATCAAGAGAAGAGACCAAAAAAAACACAAAGAACGTAGAACAAGTTGGATCCGTACCTGATTGGCAACCAAGAACTCAGATTTGGTGAGCCTGAGGCGAGATTGCTACAAAAGGTGAGTGATGGTGTCATCACTAGGGGTGAAAACGGGTCGGGTTAATCCCGACCGATCCGGCACCGAATCCGATTGGTACCGAATCCGGAGAAAAAAATATGGGTTAGGATATGGTAATAGCAATATTCGTCCGAATCCGATACATCTTCAAGTTTGATTTCAGGTTAGTACTACTATTTGACGTTTCATTTTCTTTTGCAATGGTAAAATAAAATTTTCCACATCAGCTATTAAATAGTAACATCAAGTCAGTGCGTCCTACTCCATTTACTGCACTGTATGCATTCCTTACAAACAAGTAGGGGTGCAAACGAAATGGGTTAATCCCGACCGATCCGACACCGAATCCGATTGGTACCAAATCCGGAGAAAAAATATGGGTTAGGATATGGTAACAGCAATATCGTCCGAATCCGACCCATTTTCACCCCTAGTCATCACCAAGCATTAGGGTTACGAGATCAAGAGAAGAGAGACAGGGAAGGGGAAAATCAAAACTTGCCTGTGTATGACTTAGATCCAAAGCACCTCGAAGACAACGACACAGAGAGGGGAAGGATCAGCTCGCCATGAATCAGTAAACAAGAGCACAAAGAAGAGGAGACCGAGAGTTCGAAGGCGGGGGAGGGGATATATACGCGGTGAGTGGCGCGAAAGGGGGAGCGAACCCTAGCGAGTTCGCGCCATCTCCCGGCGGCCAGGTTTCGCCCCGCGCGCGTCCGCGGCTGCAGCGCGAGAGCCAGGCCGAGGAGAAACGCCGGATTTCTGCGTTTCCACGGACCCTGGCCGAGGGGGGCATTTTGCACGAGCGAGGCCTGGCGAAGCAAGGAGCCAGGCAACCAAACACAGGTACCTTGCATCCCGCCAGCCTGATTAAGGCGGATGCAGGGAACCAAACACGCCCTATATGTATCTACAATATATAGTCCAAGAATTTCACATGTTCCTCCTGCGCGAGTTTGGGTTAGCTTAAATCCAGCGTATGCTCGTATTGTCTCCAGTAATTAATTTTTAAAAGGTGTATTTTTTAAGATATGGTTAATAAAAAAATTATAGCAAAAATATATTAAATTTATCTGTATCGATTAAAATTGTATACGACTGATGTTCTATTCCTACCATCATTCTCTGAAAGGCGTTGGACTGAAGGCATGCGATAGCTAAAGGATTGCAGCACGTCCTGTCTCTAAGGGTGTGTTTGGTTGCTGGGATAGGGTGGGATGGAATAGGATGGTTCCTTTGACCAAGCCTATTCATGTGTTTGGTTTGAGGGATGGGGTGGGATGGAATGGTCCAAAGTGGGATGAGCCTGTGCAAATTTAGAGAATATTCTTCTTAGATGCTGGACCATGTGGTTCCACTTTTTTTTGTGGAACCATCCCATCCTATTCCCATTCCATCCCATCCCACTCTATCTCAGCAACCAAACACACCCTAAAGCGACAGACGGGGCCGTGAGCGTGACCACAATGCTTCCAGCTTTCCGTCATGCACGGTCCACTGCACAGCGCCAGTGGGAGACGCAAGTTCTGTTTGGGCCACACGTCTATCCAGGGCAGCGCACGCTACGGCCGCAGTTTTCTCGGGCCTAGGCCTGGCGCGCTATCGGTTTAGGTCGAGCTCCGGGTCTCTGGCTGTGGCCGGAAGGAGATTGATTTATTACAATTTTTTAGCATCAAGATGCAACTAATTAGATGGTCTAGAATATCTTTTCATATGATATTGGGTTATATATACGCATGGCTTGCTTTAAGGTGAACATTTGAAATGATGATAAATTTTGAAGCCGAACAATAGTATTTAATTGAAAAATAGAATATCTTTCAAAAGTATTTTATTTAATTGAAAAAAATATCAATTTGAGTCTTAACACGTTGTGTGGACATTAGAAATGTACTATTCAGATAGCCAATGTGTTTGCTTATTGTTGGTTGGTCGGTCTGACGAGAACGAAATGCTAGACTCCACGATAAACTCCAAATTGGACATTGAAGTTTTCTTGACCAAGCTACTACAAGAACTATGACCAAGCTGACTTATTTTTCTATTCAAGAACTTTTGTTTATAACCTATTTTTATATTTTTAAATTTAATTATGCTAAATTGGCGGCAAGCGATTACCACAAGTTGGCGCCAAGCGAACGTGGAGTCGCTGCCAGTTCCTCTGAAAATTTCGCACGTTCCGTAGAAAGTGTTTGCTTATTGTGGCTTGTTGTCGAATCGATCTGTAACTAGAAGCGTGTTGGTTCCAATCTCTAGACTCTTCCATGTGTGTGCACATCTTACCTTATGGTAGTATACTAGTACCGGACTCAGGCTCCTTTTGACACTGACCGGGGAATTTCGAAGGATTTCCATGGATTGTTTTTTTTCTCTGTAAATTCATACATTCCAAACAACTTCGGATTAGCATGACACCTGCGAGAAGGTTTCTTCGCCATGGGCCAACTTTAGTTGGACGCGCATGCTCTCGCAACTTTGGAAATCTACTCGGCTAAGCGCATGTACGCCCAACGTTGATTCCGATCGACCTCCAGAGTAAACACCTACTCTACGTCGTGAGCACACCGCTCAACAGTGAATAATTTTTCCTCAACTCCTTTTCTCTCTAACATCTAGGGTGTACGCATGGGAGAGTTTTCTTGTCTCGGCTCTTTTCTGTCAGTCGGTTATTGCTCTTGTTGAGAACTTCGGGTGTCTCTCTCTTTCTTTTTTTCCCTATGGCTGATGATTTATGGCTGCAGCTGATGGTTGAACTGAATGTTAATAAATTAGTTTGAAAAAGATGTCTTGATAGACCTTTTAAAAAGGCTATGAAAATTTATTCAATTTGTTTGTTTATTTAAAAAAGTTATAAATCATAAATTATAAGTCGAAAATGTATATTGTAGTTTCTCTCTCTACTCCACTTTTTGACGCACGATGGACTTGCACTCTATAGGTTGGCGTCGGCGTGCACGTGTGATGGCACTGATGTGTAGACGGTGTTCTGATAGCTTCAACTCGGCTTGCTAGCTTGGACTCCTCTCATCTTGCATCCGGCTCTCTGGCATGCATATGTCTCAATCTGATTATCTCTTGATCAAGCTGGCCGTAACAAAATCGTGTTTCTTAAGTTTGCATGCAGCCCATTTTGTTGTATTCGATCTTCTAGCATTCTTCTCAGCCCTTGCTTTTATATTGCTTTCCATCGTGAATTAACAGAGCATCGTCGAAATATCGGTCTCTGATTTGTTAATCTCCAATGCATGTACGTAAACTCTGTTCTTTTTAATGTACTTTTGACACCGAGACGAATGTTGTATATTGGCATACATATTTCTCACAGCTTGATTGGTTGATTTAATTTTGCATCTCTTATTTTCTCTAGCTGTTGTGGCAACGAAACGAACCTATGGGATACCTTTTCTTCTTTAGGGACGTATAAATGGAAGAGCTAAAGAATACCAAACCACTTGAAAGAGAAAGCTAACGAGCGAAACGAGAGATCTGGATCTCATATGTCATCTTGGGCTCTTCTTAAGGTGGGTTTTTTGGGTTATGGTTTTTGGTTTATGATTTTTACATTCTGACTGTTCATAAGAGATAGCGCAAAGAGAAAAGCAATTGTATACAATTTTAACCAGTATAACTGAACTCGAGACAGTGTCTACTATAATCAACTTATAAACTCGCCTTGAAAAGATATACCATTTAAAAGTTAGTTACTGTAGAAAAATGATAAACGAAAACCAAAGTCAACTGGAACGGGGCTGACTATTTTCTACCTTAGTTCTCAATAATTATAAAGAAGGGAAGAATAAATTGATATATTCCTTTAGTAGCTCACTCATGGGCTAACCCTAAGGCCTAATATGCATGCTTGGCAGCCCAAGAGATTGAGTGTATTTATTAGGGAAAATTAATATGTCACTTCTTTGTGCCTGTTTTAGAGATATCACTTCTTAGTTGCTTCTTCAACATATGTCACTGTCAAAGGATGTTGTTTTGAAATGTGCATTATTAATGATTGCATACCATTTTCCCCTAATACACCCACAGCATTTGGAATTTGTTCCGTATTTTTGTATGGACTGAAATGCCCTCGCCTCTAGCTTTATTTAATCGAGTCGACCGAACCAGATGCACGCACCTGACTCACTCCATTCGAGCTCATCTCCTTCAAGCCCAGACCTACACTAGTACACTGCCATGGTCGGCTCTTCTAGCCTCGCTGGAATCCAGTCCCCCACTCCAGCTGCCTCCTGCCGCCGCCCAGGTCCCTCTCTCCCGTCGCCGCCTGGGCCCTCCACTCCGGCCGCCGCCGACCATCTGGAGCACCTCTCTCGTGCAATCGGTTGCCTCCCTCATGGCGATGCGGATGGTGACAAGTGCAATAACAGCATTCCAGTAGCTTCCTTCGCTTGATTTATCAAATTTTCGTATTCATAATTTTGTTGTATTTCCCCTTTGAAGAATGACACTTAGTACTGTTTTTTTAAGTGGGGGTGTGAATACGATGAATCGGAGGGGCAGAAGCTTGAATACAAAGCTCTGAAGCAGCAACTCGTTGTTTTTTTCATGTGGGTGATTTGAATGTTGTGAAGCAACAAATGCTTGTTGTTTTGGTTGTAATGAAGAATTAAATGTGCGGGATAAAAGGAGGATGACAAGATGCTAGTGAAGTTAGTGGGCTTACCTGCTGTTTGCAATGTTTGTTTTCGTCATACTGGAACATATGCAAGTATACTGTACTTGGCTAGTGATGATTTGATTCTGGTGGCTCTGTTGGCTTGCCTACATTGGACTTTTGTAACTGATTTGAACCTGAATTACATACAGGAACATTTGCAAGTATCATCTAAGTATCATGTTTGTTTTTGTCATACTGGAACATATTCTGAATCAATTTTGTGCCAAGTGAATGTAATTCAGTTTTGAGTACATGTGCTGTTGCAAATAACGCACAGAAAAAATAGAGACAAGAGACACAAATTTTTACGTGAAAAACTCTTGCGGGAAAAAAACCACAGGCTCTCAAAAGGCAATTCAATATAATGAAAAGAGTTTACAATGAAGCGCTTGCTTTTCCTATAGGCTATTAGGATACATATATAAAGTGTGAGGGTAAAGAGTCCTACATAAAAAGAAAATCAAATCAAAGTCGGTTGCTACAGATTGACATAACGTCTGATACAACCTGCGTATGTACCTACCATACCACATCTGGCATGAGGCGATGAAGTGTCTTACATGAACACGGTACGAATTCAGATTAATTTTAACAATCTCCACCTTGAGCCGAATTCCCTCCAGTAGTCGAAGAATATGATAGACTAATCTAATAAAACTATCATCCACACCTTGAGTGCCAAAAGTCCAAAAGACTAGTGAATAAATACCAACTAAGTCTGAGCATAACTAAGCTTAGATGCATGAACTAGCTTTGTCAATGTATCAGCTGGATTATTATGAGTACTTATCTTGCAGACTTAAATATCACCTTGAGTAATAACACCTCGAATGTAGTGATACCTGATATCAATATGTTTTGTTTTCTCATAAAACATTTGATCTTTTGTAAGACAAATAACACTTTGGCTATCATAAAATATTGTACTGCAAGATGTACTTCCACAAAGCTCAGTAAATAAACTTCTTAGCCCAATGGCTTCTTTGCAAGCTTCAGAAATAGCCATATACTCAGTTTTTGTAGTAGACAAGACAACGGTAACTTACAAACTTGCTTTCTAGCTAACGGCACACTCTCCAACAGTAAACACATAACTAATGAGAGATCTTCTTTTATCCAAATCTCCAGCAAAATCAGAATTCACATAACCAACGAGGCCATCTCTAGTCTTTCCAAACTGTAAATAAGCATTAGATGTGCCTCGCAAATATATGAAAATCCATTGAACTGCTTTCCAATGCTCTTTTCCAAGATTAGCCATGTATCTACTAACCACACTTAATGATCGATTGAGGTAAATCGAGGCGAGAACATACCATAGCATACATAAGCGAACCACTGCACTCGTATATAGAACTCTAGACATGTACTCAATTTCATCATTTGATTATAGACATGACACTGAAAAAAATCTAAATTGTACAACTAAGGGAGTACTCACAGGTTTGGCCTTATGCATATTGAAACGACAAAGAACTTTATCAATATATCCTTTTTGACTTAGGTATAATTTGTCAAACCATCTGTCTCTAATGATTTCCATACCAAGAATCATCTTTGTTGCACTGAAATCTTTTATCTCAAATTCACTGTTTAATTGTGCCTTCAACTTTGAAATTCCGGTCTTTCTTTTGCAGCAATCAACATATCATCGACATATAGGAACACGTAAATAATTGAATCATTAACAGTTTTCAAGTAAACACAGCTATCATAATTAAATCTTTTAAAATTCTGAGATATCATAAAGGAGTCAAATCTCTTGTACCATTATCTAGGTGATTGCTTCAAACTATAAAGAGATTTCTTCAATTTGCAAACAAAATTCTCCTTTTTCCGGAATGACGAAACCTTCCGGTTGCTCCATATAAATGTCTTATTCTAATTCCCCATGTAAGAATGTGGTTTTCACATCCAATTGTTCAAGCTTATAATCATGCATAGCCACAATGCTAAGTAAAATGCGAATATCACTATGCTTCACAACAAGGGGAAGGACATCGGTAAAATCAGTACTTGGAATTTGGCTATATCCTTTTGCAACTAGCATTGCTTTGTGCCTAACCTCTTTGGTTGGTGAAACTCCTCCTTTCCTTTTGAAGATTCATTGTAATGATTAGGCTCCTTCTCATTGGCAACTTGACCAGCTCCTAAGTGCCATTCTTATCAAGAGATTCCATCTCATTATACATGGCAGTCATCTATCTTTCTGAATCACTACAAGAGATAGACTCTGAATAAGATGAAGATTTTGTAGTACCTTCAATTTTTTCTGCCATATTTAAATAATAAGCCACAACAGTAGCTTCTTCGATCAATCTTTTAGGAGGTTGAATGCTCCTCCTCTGTCTATCAACTGCAATGGAACGATGTGTTGGCAGCTCAACAATAGGGGCTTCTGAAATATTTTCCTTGTCGAATTCTGGTGTATATCCTAAATCAATAACATGCTCCACCTACACGTTTGATTGCTTCTTAACGGAAAGATCAATAGATGGCTTATCATACAACATAGCAGACTCATCAAAAGTAACACTTCTGCTATTAACCACCTTTCTAGTTTCAGGATTCCACAATTTATATTCTTTCACACCAGTTTTATAACCAAGGAAAATGCACTTAACTGCTCTAGGATCTAATTTAACATTGTTAACATGAGCATAAGCAGGACAACCAAATATTCTTAAGTTTGAATAATCTGCTGGCGAGCCAAACCATACCTCAATGGAGTCTTCTTATCAATAGTCAAATTTGGTGACCGATTAATCAAATAACAAGCAGTGGAAGCGGCTTCAGCCCAATAACTCTTAGATAATCCGAAGTTTGATAACATGCAACATACCTTCTCTATGATGGTTCTATTCATGTGTTCGGTCACACCATTTTGTTGAGGAGAGCCTTGGACAGTATAATGTCTCATAATACCCTCTGACTTGCATAAAGCTTCAAATTCTCCAGAATAAAACTCCAAGCCATTATCGGTACGAAGCTTCTTGATATACTTGTCAGTTTGTCTTTCAATCATAATCTTTTACTCCTTAAATATTTTGAATACATCTAATTTGTGCTTGACGAAATATGCTCAAACTTTTCTTGAGCAATCATCAATGATGGTCATCATGTAGCTTGCACATCCAAGTGACAGAATGTGGGATTCTCCCCACAAATTAGAGTGAACATAATCCAATATACCTTTTGTAGAGTGAGTCGCGGTACTGAATTTCACCCTCTTTTGCTTGCCAAAGACACAATGTTCATAAAACTTCAACTTGTCGATGCTTTGGCCATCAAGAAATCCTTTTTTCATAACTCCATCATTCCAGCTTCACTTATATGCCCCAGACACATATGCCAAAGATTAGTAGCATCAGAATCAGATGATTTATTCGAGGCAACAGTAGCATTACCTAAAATTGTAGTGCCTCACAGATGATATAAGTTGGCAGCCTTCATATCACCCTTCATCGCAACAAGAGAACTTTTGGTGACTTTCAGAACTTCACCTCCACCTGAATACTTGTACCCTTTAACATCAAGAGTACTCAATGAGATAAGATTTCTCTTCAAATTAGGAATATGACGAACATCCAATAAAGTTCTGATGGTGCCATCAAACATTTTGATTTGAATAGAACCAATGCTTGCAACCTTGCATGGTGTATTATCACCCATCAATACTGATCCACTTGGTGTAGCTTCATAGGTAATGAACCATGTCAGACCCAGATTCTTCAATCCGGAATCTACAGTGTTTAACTGCACTATTCCCTGGATCAGTAGATAGTGCACACAGTTACAGTTCTGAATATCAAAGTACATATCATGCGGAAACGTAATTAAAATAATAAACTTACTCATGGGCGATTAGGCGAAATCAATAAATTGCAGCGGCGGAAGAACGAAGCACACAGATGGGACCTTCAGGACATGCCCACAGCGACCAAGCGGAGGTTCGCGACCTAGCCCTTGACATCTTCATCTTCATCTTATCGCGACTTGTCCACTCTTGTTCTTTGGCGAGGCGATTTGACTCGATTCTGAATTTTGCCGCAAAGCGGCGTGAGCACTCCGACCCGTGCTCGCGAGCCAATACCTGAATGCAAATAAATAGTATGCATGGCATAACAAAGGAAAGGCTCGGGTTATTTTATTTGCCAAAAATTTCTTTTAGCAGCATTATTATTCTTATTTAATCAAAGTTTTATTATTACTACCTAACTCCACACTACAATTACCAACATCGACTTAATCCATTGAAAATGCACTCTATTTATTGATTATTGTCTAAAACTCCAAACAATGAGTATCGTCATTTATTTAATCCACCGATCATACCTTGTATTTTGAATTACTATTCATCAGCCCCTTACCTCTGAACTCTAATAATTCTCTAACATAATTACTATCAATCCACCGATATCACTTGTATTCAATTCTTTTGTCATTGATTCCAGTTCCTAATTCATCTCATTTTCTTCTATCTATCACTAGCTAATCCTCAAATATACCTCCATCGAACATTCAATTTACCAAGATTCTAATCCATTAATTGTTATGCATCCTCCAATCTTCTCATAACTTCAATTCGTCCCTCTAGTAATTGATCAACTCCTATTAATTCCCTATATTGACAACATCTCCCAAGGATTAACAATCACTATTATATATCCCCCAAGAATATCATTAATCAAGAATTATAATCCAATACTTGTATTATTCCACCAAATCCTCAAAAATTCATTTGATTCATCTAGTGCTTGAATCTATTAATTCTAATATTGACATCGCCCAAGAATTTATTTATCAGTGTCATATTCCAATATTTATCTGTGCAATTCCTAAATCTCCAAAAATCATTTAAATCATCTATCTAGCCTATCATTTAGCTAGACTTTACCAATTTATTTCCTCCAGAACCCACAGTATCATTTCCTATTCAAGATCGACATGAATCCACCAATGCCTTTATATGTACTCTACAAACATTCCTCTCTTTTACTCGCGACCCTGTTTATTCCACCCATATTTTATTTTGTAAGAATAGAAATGCCACTATTTGAAATATAATACATAAAATTTCCTGAGACCTAGCAGTTTTGAGCAAAAACATAATGTTCAAGGAATATTAACATGAATTTCCATACATATGGCATCACACCATATGCCTAATATCACCATAATTTCTCCATACATACGACATCACACCGTATGACATTTTTCAGCGTTATAGCCGCTTAACTTACCACTGGGACGACACCCAGGGCAACTCAAATCTGGGCTTTCCTCTGCCCTTCCACTTTTCCATTCCCATTTTTCAAACATTTTTTTAATAGAACTATATCTAGTTAAGTTCTCATGTCTGCCCTTGACCGTGGGCACGGCTATTCGAATAGTTTTGACTCTGCAGAGTTTGCACACTTTACCCACAAGAGATAAATCCACCCGTTGCCCCACATGATTCCTTAGCCATGCGGTTGAGTAGACTATCACAGGATTGTTACAATGCATAGTCCTCACGTGGTTACGCCCGCTAAGGTCTATCTTCCGTAGGATCGACCATCCTCGGGAAGGGTCCTCGTGAGCCATCACGGGCAAAGGCGGGATACGACCATCCATCCCTTTGCTCGTGTTCACACCTTCACGTAACCACCTTAGAGCCATACAAATTAGTTAACCCCGCCTACACTTTGCCAGCTTGTGGTTGTCTTTGTTTTACGGGTGACATGACAAGATTCAGTCCTTAGTGGTATCTCGAGCGGTCTACCACTAACCCACTTGTGCAATCACGCACCACACACATACACACCATCGAACCAATCCGCCTGAGATAATTCAGCAAGTTGGGGATCTTGGGAGTGTAAAATAATCATATCCAACATATACGATCATTATCACAATGATTGCCCAAATAATTTCTCATGAATAAAAGTGATGCTTGGGACAATTTCTTGCCCCGAGTTCCTAATCAATGCTAAGCATGGCATACTGATTCTGGACTTATTTTGAAATGCTACTAATATGTTTTTGCTAGGGCGACAAGGTTCACACATTCAAATACTCAAAGGAGGGGTAATATTATTCAATGTAAACAATGGCATATAACTAGAATATCAAATCTAGCATGCATTTGCATAAAAATAACAGCAATGCAATTTGTTAATTTAAAACAAAGTAATTTGCAGAAATGTAGGTTCAACATGATCAAAGTATTGACTCGCCTGCGCGGTTTGCTGCGGTCTTGAGCTCACTCAAAGCTTTCTCGTTTGTCGATCTTGAGGCTTGAGTCTTTTTCTTTACTCCGATCTCGGCCTCGCTTGATCCTTGATTCTCCGAGGCTCCCATTTCTAATTACGCGCTAGACGACTGAATCCAAATATAAGCAAATAACTCAGAAGATCCAAATAAATCCGAATAAACTCAATTTAGTTTTATTTATGAGTTAATGGGTGATTTTGGGGTGATTTGAGGCAAGGTTAGGGGTAGAATACGATAGCTTGACTCTTTTATTAATAAATTTTTTTTCTTATTTTTGTATTTATCAAGGAAGTTCCATGAGTCGAGTTAGGCCTATAGACTGGTGCAGGAGTTTAGTGTACAAATTTTATCTTTAGGGTATGCATTCTTTGCACTCAGGTTATGGTAAAGGCAAACTGGACTGATGGATGAGATCTTTACTTATTCTATAAATCTTTTAATCGAAAGTATTATAACACTTGGATATCTTTATTAAGTTTTAGAATAATCTCTGGTATAGGCCTTTACTTACTAATTAGATTAAACTTATTCATTGATAGATAGTTTTAAGCCTATTATTTCTTGAATGGCATTAAGTTGTACAAGCCACGCACTTACAGTTTAAATATTAACAACTTAGCAGCTTAGTTTATTTAAGGGTTGTTTGTGAAAGTATTTTTATGACTTCTCAAAGATATAGTATGATAGTCATACTTTAGATGGTTAACTTTTACATCCCTTTACTATTCGAACCTGCTACACATGATTACATTTTGTTATCGCTACTAAATTAAAACTACTATATAAGATTTCAGAGTCGGCAATATGTTAATGTTAGGGTTTATATTTTCAAAAGGGTCTAAGGTGTTTTAAAAATTGAACTAACATATTTACTAATGGCGCATATATGTCATCAACATTTTTCTAACTATTTATCTATATGTATTTGCTTTCATAAAGGTCACTTGCCAATTGTTGTTGATATGGGGGTATCCAGAGTTTTTAGATCATTACAAAGCATGCACCTTGTTTATATTTTATAATCAAATTCTCATTCCCAATATTATTTGTCACTTATGATTTATCATGTGCTTCTTTAATTATATTTGGAAATTTCTAATCTTAAGCAAGAAAGTTAAATCTTAGTTGGCACTTATTTAGGGTTACACCTTTAGCAATTTACCAATTTTATAAACTCCTTAGTTAACTCCACCCATTATCCAATGTCATAAGATTAACTAGACTTGATTTTTCCTTCATTCATACATATATATACCTATTTGCAAGAATCTTCACAAAGGTTTTTCAATTGTTAATTCTTACTCCTTATTATCTAACTAATACTCTACAAATTTGCTTCATTGAAAAACTTTTAATTAATATTTAGCAATAATTGGAAGAGAAACCAGCAACATACACTGCCTGGGGGGTTCTCCTGTTTGGGCCCACAACTCAGAGAGAGAGAGAGAGAGAGAGAGAGGGCAGAGGGCCCTTCGGCCATGGGGAACAAAACAGGGGAGGGCGGCGGATGTGGCGAAATGGGCTGGCCCCGAGGTGATGAACCCTCGGGTGGTGGTGGCTCCGGCCGGGGCAGTGCACAGGAGGGCCGATGGCGGTGAAGGGCGGACGGCGGGGGAGGTCGTCAATGGCGACGGCGACCGGAGGGGAAAAAGAAAGGGGCCCGAGTGGTGTGAGCTAGAGGAGGGTGCTGGTGACCTTACCATGTGGTTGGTCGAGTCGGAGGGGCGCCGAGGTTGGCCGGCGACGTGCATGGGGGCGGCGCGAAGGAGGTCGCCGTGGAGGAGGAGCACGGGCGGCGGAGGGCATTGGCCGGCGATTGGAGGAGGTCCGGGGCGCCGAGGAGCCTCTCCGACCGCAAGGAATCGGAGGGAAATTGATCAAGGAGGTGGCGGCGATGGAAATTGCGGCGGCTGTGGCGGTGGCGGAATTTGGGAAATTCCGGTGAGCTCGGGCGCGGGGCTTCAATTCTGCGAGAGGGGATGATGTGTGGGGAAGGGCGGTGCGAACGGGGAGCTGCGCCGGCTTTATAGGCGGTGGACTTGGCGGGGGACTGGGCGGCAGTTGGCCGGGATTCGCGCGACGGCCACGGCGTGGGCGCGGGGCTCGGCACACGGAGCAGGCGGCGCGACGTGGGGCGCAGAGAGGCGACAGGCGGGTCGGCCCGAGAGGAGGTAGGCGGCGGCGCGTCGCTGCTGAGCGCGGTGCGACGGGTGCGGCTTTTGACCGAGCGAGAGAAGATCGGGGAGGGGGACCCGGGCGCTCGGAGAAGAAGACAGAGAGGAGCAGGGTCTCGGGGAGCAAGAGAGGAAAAAGGAGAGGAGTACTGGGAGTGGGGCCCGACGGCAGTAAAAGAAAAGTAATGAAGAGGGGAGAGAAAGAAAGGATTGTGGCCCACCTGTAAATGAGAGAAAATAAAGAACGGAAAATGAGAAGCTTTTGTAGTGGCTGAGATTTGATCCTTGAATTTGGATTTTCTATTTTCTGAACTTCGGATTTTTGATTTTGAACTCTTTAATCTGCATTAGCATTTTACTGACTTTTGGATGGCATTAGAATTCACGCTTTAAATTTCCCACTATTAAACGAGAGTGTTTATTATTATTATCATTTAGGTTATATGTGTTTGCATTTTATTCCTCTACTTTTATTGCTATTTATTCCATTATGAAGTTTTATATTTTTAGCTCAGATTTCTCCCTCCTTATACTGGATCATCTTTTCAGATTCGTATTTAAAATTTTAGTTTTCTATTATTTGCATATTCCCCTTTTTGGAATTACTATTGTTTGTCTTTGTATTTTATGAATTCTTAAAAATTTGAAATCTCATCCAATTTCAGGAAAACACCATAAAATCCAAATTTCAAAAGAATATATTGCAAAAATAATTCAGAAAACTCATATTTTCAATTTCAAAATTTTCAGGATGTTACAAACCACTTGCGGTTCGGGCTCATGTGGAAAGTACAAACTGAATCAAAAATCCATTGATCACTGGTTTTGGAATTACCGGCAAAGGCAACGAGAATATCTCCATCAGAACCTTCTTTGGTGACAACAGTGCTCTAGGTTCATCATCTTGTTGATCCTTCTTGAAATTATTATTCCTCTTCTCCTTGTTTTGCAACTTCCAGCACTCGGATATATCCTGATCATCCTTCTTGCAATACCTACATGACTTCCTGTTCCTCGATTTAGATCTATCTCTATATCTACTTTTGCTTCTGCATTTTGAATTGCCATTTGAACCCTTCTCGTATTACCTACCACGGATAGACAAACCTTCTGCATGCGTGCTTGAACTTTCATCCAAAACTATAAGTTTGATCTTTTCTTTAGCATACAGTGCTTCATAAACTTCACTAAGAGTAAGAGTATCTCGGCTATATAGAATAGTATCTCTAAAAGTAGAGTACGAACTGGGCAGAGAGCATAGCAAAATAAGACCCAAATCTTCATCATCATACTTTATCTCCATAGCTTCGAGGTCTGCAACAACTTCCTCAAAAGCTGTCAAGTGGTTCAATAATGAGACACCCTTTGCCATTTTGTAGGAATAAATCTTCTGTTTCGGATGCATCTTGCTGGTCAGATCCTTGGTCATGCAAATATGCTCCAGCTTCAACCATAATGCGGTGGCGGATGTCTCCTTCCTAATCACCTGTAAAATATTATTTGATAGATGAAGATGAATTTGAGATAAGGCCTTACGATCTTTACGTTACTTCTCATTGGCAGACAATGTGGCTAGCATCTTGTCGATCCTCATAAGTGCATTATCCAATCAACCTGTGATAAAATAGCTCGCATCTTGACTTGCCACAGAGAAAATCTCGTGTCGCGATCCAATAGTGGAAGATCATATTTCAGAGTCGTCATATGGAAGAAAACCAAATTTTGCTGGTACGACATTTGTGTGTACCTAGCAAAATTCGCGCAATCTGAAAATCCTGGTACACTTGTATGTGCACTTAGCAATTTCAACCAAAAATATCAAACCCCGGCTTGCTGTTGTACTGGCGCCTACTACTACGAATCAAAGGAAAGACACTATCTTGGCTTGCGTGGTGTCGACAAAGACGACGCTCGAACGGTGAAAACAGATCGACGCGTGAAGCCGAGACGTTACTTTTGATAGGGACGGAGACACTGCTATTTGCTTTTCTGCTCGTGATGAACGCCGACTCGGAGATGAAATCGAACTCGGATTCGACGAATGGCAACGACGTCGATCCGATAGATTTTTCTGAATCTTCAATCTCCTGTGCTCTGATACCACTTATTGCAAATAATATACAGAAAAATAGAGACAAGAGACACGAATTTTTACGTGAAAAACCCTTGCAGAAAAAACATCAGCGCTCGAAAGGCAAATCACTATAATAAAGAGAGTTTACAATGAAGCGCTTGCTTTTTCTATGGGTTACTAGGTTACATATATATAGTGTGAGGGAAAAGAGTCACACAGAGAGGAAACCGAATCAGAGACGGTTGCTACAGATTGACACTACGTTAGATACAACATGCGCATGCACTTGCCATACCACATCTGGCATGAGGCGATGAAATGTCCTACACAGATATGATATGAATTCGGATCAACTTTAACGTGTGCACTATTCAGTCCGATGCAATTTTCTGTGTGCTCCTTCGGAGTTAATTTTGTGATGTGAATTTAACAGCATGTGTATAGGCAAAAGCAGTCAACATTTAACAAAGGAAAATTTTGAGAAATCCAAGTTGAACACTCAACATTACATAACTAGGTTCAACATTTAACAATACCAGTTCTCGAGATATGCTAACTGGGCAAATAACTGAGCAGAACACAAACCACAAAAAGATTAACATGTTGAGCACTTAACAAGTCAAAGGTAAAAGTAACATAGCACTGAGCTAAACAAGCATTGCTTTAATCTTTACATCAATAGATATGAGAAGATATAAAAATTAAAAAGCAAAAAATTCAAAAATTCCCAGAGTTATTGAAATTTTCAGCACATGAATAGCGAAATCAGCACTATTTCAAAATCGAAAAAACATGTAACTTTTGATATGTTGATCTAAAAGATTTGAAACGTGAATCAAAACTAGTTCATGACCTTAAGAACCTATTCGAACCAAGAAATCTAAAAGAACTTGAGAGAATTTGGATATTTTGGTTCGTGAAGCTTTGTTGCATCAAAACCGAGTCAAATCTAAAATTAAGCTAACTCTCAAACCAAAACTCCAAATCACTTGAAATTTGATATGCACCTTCTCTAAGATGTCAGAAACCTATTTCAATCAACGATCAACAAAATCATTACCAAAGTTCTAACTTTTTTCAGTTTGAAGCAGATTGCACCAAAAAGGGATAAAAAACTACAAAGATTGAATATGACTTACTCATGGGTGAATGATGGCCAAGATGACTCTATATGTGTTACCACATGTCCTAGTAAGTAAGAACACAAAAGAAATCAAGGTACAAATAACTAGATCAAGAAATCACTCAAAGAGACAAAAAGAGCAAAAACCAGATTTCTTCATGAACTTAATCAAGAAGAGAGAAGGGAAGAGATCAAAACCAAACAAATAAAGAGAAAATCAATCAAAACATGAAAGACATGAAAATAAACAAAGATTGATAGATTACTACTTGAAGAGAAAGATTTTACAACCACTCCATGTTGGAGGACAGAGCACACCACAAGCATTCAACTTCTCTCAAAACCTAACCCTAGAACTCATAAACATTTGGTCTCAAGAGAGGGATGTTGGATGATTAACCACAAGTCTCCATCCTAACCCCCTTAAATAGATGGGCTAGTTAACCATATCTAATCCTTAGTGAATACTACACACTTAGTACAATGGGAAAACTCGATAGCCCCGCACACACAAATTTTAACTCACTTATTACACTTATATATGCTTTTTAAAGTACACTTAAATATCGTCGGTTATTTTTATTTATATAGATACTCCTCGATCCTTTGATCACAATAGTTTCGCCTGTAATGATCAGCAGGCGTCTCCCGTGCACGGTGCACCGCAACAGCGCAACTGCACATGCGTCCGTCCCTGCCACTGTCGGTGGTCTAAGCCCTTTATTCTTTTCCCCCGCTGTCCTCCTTTTCTTTCTTTCAAGAAGTTACTTCCATGCGTCACTATTTCAAAATTATATGAATATTAAAATATAAATAAAGTGTGAATGATAAATAGCTATCCTTTTCTTGTTTTAAAATTTATACAATTTGTACGACCCTACTAATGTGACTTATAAGTCGTGGATTTTGAATTTTTTTTTCACTATAGTAGTTGAAAATATACTAGCGACGATTAGCTTTTTAAAACACTGTAGCGATGATTAGCTTTTTAAGTAATTAAATTAGAAAATAAAAAATATCACCATGGATAATAAAAAAATAAGAGAAAAAGAAAAAGTCAAAACTAAAAAGATAAAATTAAAAATAGAAACTGAAGGTATTTAGCGCAGGTCTAAAGGGTGATGCGTTTAAGTTATTTATGGTTTCGGCGCTAGTGTAATCCCGTACGCCGGTTTGTAGCGTGGTCGCGTCTTTTCCAAGGAGTACAGGCCTCTCCATGACTGTTTGGCTTCGTTTCAGGACTACAATGTTATCTTTAAGCGATGAACCGATTGGAACCAATCTCCCAAAAAATCGATTGGAACCCTTGGATACCCCAAAATTTCTCCTGGCTGCTCGTGACAGATCATTTGCCGTTTTGTTTTTAGGCGGCTTCATTTCGATCTCTCAATGACAGTGCGACGCAGCAGACAAACAGGCTGACTGAGAGAAATAGCTTGTAATCCTCTATAATGGCATAGTGGCTTTGTCTCAAAGAAATAACTGAAAGATGGCATATCTCTAAAACATGCACTAAGGAATATTATATATCAAATTTTCTCTATGTATTATGGGCTAGTGCTAAGGCCGTTTATGCCATCCCAACGGTCAAGGAGTTAAGCACCTCCACAACACTGACCTTATCTTTCTTTAGGGATTTGTAACGGGTCATTAGAATTCCTTTTCGTGTTTCTATATACATGTCGGTTGATACGGATTATATATGGTATTCTTATATACCTTTATACTGGCATATTAAATCAACGGATGCATATTTTATTTTATCTTATAAAATATACATGTAGATACTAAATAGTGTTGTATTCGTTCTAGAACTTTGACATATATCTAAGTGATCTATACCATTATAATATGGGCTTACTATAATCGACGATGTATATATGTTAGACCATGTGAATGGTCGTAGATTAAGATATGATGAATAATTGATATTTGGTTTACCTTGAATTTTGTGTTTGTAAAAGACTTGGTCGTTTGCTGTTGATGTCCTTGCTTTCGAGTGTTTTTGCTCAGTTACGAGTGATTACAGTCTTCAGACACTCTTACAACCACGGCATTAGAACACAGACAATCTTATGACCACGGCTTAAACACGGCTACGACCACAGCAGTTGTCGACCACTTTCAACTTACGACCACGGCATGCTACAATTATGTTCAGTTTACGAGCACGGCATGCTACGATCACGTTCAGCTTACGATAACGACATGCTACGATCACGTTCAGCTTACGACCACGGTATGCTACGATCACATTGAGCTTACAACCACAGCATGCTACGACCACGTCTGGTTTTGACCACGGCAGTACGACTTCGACCTTTTGACTATGGTAGTACGACTTTGGTTTTATGACCACGGCAGGTAATTGTAACTACAACACTCTTTCATGGTCATAGCTACAATACTTGATAGTAGTAAACTTTACTAGTCGTTAGTCAAGGGCTTTACGGTTGATGGTCGTAAGTTTTGCAGGCTACGTTCATGGTCGTAGGTTGTGCAAACTACGTTTATGGTCGTAGATTTTGTAGACTACTTACATAGTCGTAAGTTTTGCAGACTACGTTCATGGTCATAGGTTGTGTAGACTACGTTCATGGTGGTAGGTTGTGCAGACTACGTTCATGGTCGTAGATTTTGCAGACTACTTACAAGGTCGTAAGTTTTGCAAACTACGTTTATGGTCGTAGGTTGTGCAGACAACATTCATGGTCGTAGGTTTTGCAGACTACCTTCATGGTCGTAGATTTTACAGACTACCTTCATGGTCATAGGTTTTGTAGACTGCCTTCTTGGTCATAGTCTTGGCTGTCTTATCGATACTCGTAGACTTTACAGTCTGCTATTCTGCTTGCGGTAGTTGGAGGCTTAGCGATCGGTTGTCGTAGGCTTCTCGGTCAGTACTCGTAGACCTTCATGGTCGATACGAGTGCTTCACTAATGTGATCGTCGAGTACTTGAGTTGGGCCAGTGGTTGTTTGGTCCGTGAGTGGTGGTCGCTGCTTGAGGTACTCGGAGTCGGAGGACTCGGTACTCGGTAGAAGTGGTTTCACGACCACGGCAAGTGGTTGGGTGTTAGAATGTTGTCTGTACTCGTAGGTTTCGAGTACATGCTGTGGTTGGTGATACTTAGTAGTTAGTACTCAATAGTCGTCAATAGCAGTGCGAGTGGTCTAGGTGGTTTGTCTCAGTTAGCGATAGAATAGAGCGGTCATAAATGACCTGGGAGATGGTCGTAGGTGGTTTGGATCTTGTCTGGGGATAGACAAGGATGTGTGTTGCCAGAAAATGGCTTCTTTGGTCTTTGCATATGCAGGTGGCATGGAGGCGACCATGGTCGATGACGAGGAGGACCGGGACTAGGAAGGGGTAATCTGAGGTCCAGGCGCTCAGGATGTCACACGAGGTGCTCGAGCTCATGCTAGAACACATGGAGGTCAAAGGTGGATGCTGCGTGGAGGCGTGGAAATTATCACAGCGATGAAGAGGAGGACCGGGACTAGGAGGGGATAATCTGAGGTCCAGGCGGTCAGGTAGTCACGCGAGGTGATCGGGTTCACGCGAAAGCACGGGGTGATAGTGCACGATGGGATACAGGATGGGATATCCTGGAGACCGTATCGTGTGTGTGTGTGTCTTATAGGCTGTGGATGAAGTCCATGACTTGTACGAGTTGGTTAAAACCCATGTTAGGAAGAGTTTCGGGTCCCTTGATTTGAGGAAGAGATAGAGTTCGTGTCCAGGTGGATATGGGACATGGTTTTGAGGTGTTTGAGTTGAACACGCTTTGTGCGCTGGCTATAAAAGTAGGGAAGATTGTAGGCTAGCGTATGGGTTTTTAGGGCTTTCGTGGAAAATGTTTTTAGGGGTGCCGTGAGGCGCTTTGTAGCCAAGAACTTTCTGATGAAATAATAGATCAGATTCTTTCATCTCCGGTGACTTCCAGAGCATTGCCATTTTTCCTCTATTTTCTGCGTTGTGTTGTCTTCGGCATGTACTCGTTCGGGCGGTGCTCGAACAACTGGAGACGTTAGGCAGAAGGAGGATACGACCACGTGTGGCATTATCGTGCAAAGAGATCAGAACAAGCAGGTGATCGATCTGAGATCCTGCAGAGTGATTGGAACAATCAGGCGACTAATCCGAGATCGTGCCGAGCGATCGGAGCAAGTCGGCAATTGATCTGACTACTCGTAGGCAAGCGGTCGTAAGCGAGTGGTCGGGGCTATTGTTCGAGACGAGTGGTCGTAACGTCTGGTCGTGATGTGCAGTCGGGCGACAAAACGACAGAGGCTTACGACCACGTATTGGCAAGCAGCTGCGGTCAGTACTTCCGCTTGGTAGCACGCTGCTGCGGTCGGTACTTCTGTTCGTGATCCAGATTGCTTTGTTTCTATTTCTTTGCATTGTGCTTTGGTTTCAGGTGATAAAAAACGGAGACAATCATTCACCCTCTCTGATTATGTCATACGATCCTACAATTTTTTTTTCTAATGATGTAGTGTGGTACACTATAGCCTATATAGCGTATAAACCTTCTTTGTGAATTCCAAATATTGAAATTCCTATTTCACAAATAACATACATTTGGGATATTTTATTTTGTATTCAATGGCGCAATTTATTTTTAGATCTCTCTCCCTTATTTGAAAGAGAGGATTGGAAGGCAGGCCCTGTAGCAAATTTACACTCTCTCAACCTTTGAATTATAGGTCAGCTATCAAATCTTATTCTTTAAAGCTAGATGTTGAATTATCAAAGATGAGCTCAAACAGTGCAAAAACGTGATACCATTATGGGCGAATTCACTTTGCATCGTGTAAAAAAACAATGCTTTTGCACGATTGATTTGAGGCATGCATCCACTATACCATCTTCACGGATCACGGTATTGCTGCAAAAGCATATACTACTCAATTAGTTTGATAGTGCAAAGGCGTCAGCCTTAGGGCCTCTAGTCACCAAACCAACGTCGACGTTAGATGGCACGTTTATTTTTTCTCATGGCCTTGATTATCTTCTCTTTTAGTTTTTAAATAGTTTGATAGTGCAATCGCGTGGTTTGATATTAATTGTTATACATATCTAATATCTCTATATGATTAATCTATATCGTAATAATCTGGCCCCATCAAAATAAGTAGTGTAAATAATTCTCTTTTTCTTTTGATTAATGTGAGAATTTTAAATAATTTTTTTGGAGTTATTGTGGAATCTTCTTATTCTTAAAATGAAAGAGGTGCCTTAGAGCAACTCCAAGAGAAGAGCTAAATCATTTTTCTAAAGGTAAATTTGGCTATTATTGGAGAAAAAATGTCTCCAATAGACTCTGTAAATGACTCTCCAAATTTAGTAGCTCTCCATCCCTCCCCCTTCGCTCTCTATTTTTGGATAGCCTACCTCGCTCACCATCTAGCCTCTTGGCGCGGTCGGCGTTTCCTTCCCGCACGCTGCGCCCCATTCCCGCGCGTACGCGACCCACTGCGCGCCCTCTAGTTTAGATAGCCTGTTGGAGTAGTCTTGTTTTTTTGGGTGAGATTCATTTTAGAGAATAGCTAAATCACTAAATTTAGATACTTCTTTTGGCTAATCTCTTGGAGTTGCTCTTAAATATCGTTAGTTATTTTTATTTATATAGATACTCCTCGATCCTTGTGATCACAAATAGTTTCACCTGTAATGATTCCGAATTTTTTGCATGAACAAATAGATTTCACCCAGATGTTGTGATGTGTCCTCAGCCTCCACGTAGCCGTGGATTCTTTGCGTGCATCTTCCGAAGGCAGCTGGTAGCTAGGGATCAGTACTTTTCTTGCAATAACGACTAACGTGCCAAAACCCTAGAATCCAGATGTATCTGTGAAACAAAAAGGTAATGTTCGAGACGAGGTGTGCAATGCAACTATAGGATCTCTGATATGAATGAAGAAACAAGACCACCGATTCTCATGTTACTTCGGACCAACAAAACTTAGCATTACCATTAGGGGTTATCTATTTATAAGGCGGCTAAAATTTTCTTAAATATAAATCACATCTTTGATCCATCTAACTAACATTTAATCGTATTGCACATCAATCTCCGTACAAAGAAATTGACTTAGATTTAAGAAGAAAAAACAGACACAAATAGCGAACCTCGGTCACTACCCAATGATGCAGTCAGTTCTGAGCTAAGCCCAAAAACACAGTTAGCATCTCATGGTATGGCGAACCCAGAATTTGTAGAATAGATGTTCAGATTTCAGAGCTAAATTGCTTGAATACGTTGATACCGTAGCGCACCGTCCCTCCAAAACACCGATATAACGATACGTGTATGTACATATAATAAAAATACAGAAATTAATAATTTCTTATGAGGAAATGGACGACATAAGGCGACCATAATTATATGAATTAAACAACAAATTATAGAGATAAATAAGAGTTGTATATCTTATTAATGTTACCTTTATTGGCTATTTCTCTATCAACAAGAACTGTCAATCTGAGAGGAAATTGTATGTTCCTTCTATGGAGCAAAACAGAACAAGAAAGAAAATAAGTGAAGGGGTGGAGCACACCTAAATCTGAAGAGAGGACAATGACAATAAGTTGAAAGTGCTACTCACTTTCCAATGCCACGCTCCCTCTCGGCTACCGCGCTGCTCCCTTCCTGTTGCTTACTCTCTACCTCCGTGTTCGTTGTGCCATTGCCCGCTTGCCCGCGACACCTCTCTGCTCGCCTGCGCTGCCACACGCTCACCTTGCATCACGCGCCACCTCACGCATGATTGTCGTCACATCATGGCACCACGTTCGCATCCGCCGATCGTCACTCGCCTCTAGCCTGCACCTCCGTCTGCTCGCCACTTGAAGGCCGAAACCGCCTCCCACATAGACAACCACAAGATGAGATATGGAACAAATGTTAGGATTTTGTTTATATCTTTACCTCTTTGGGTATGAGGAGGGCTGATATGGAAAGAAAAATAGGTCTAATGTATTATATGGACTGTGCGCGAGATACAGGAAGTGCGGGTTGAATTTATTTGTGGCATAAAAATATAGTTTTAATACAACTAATAGTATGTACATCTAATATACCTATTATATACCTGTTATTTTATAAAAAAATTTAGGTGGTTTGCTAAACACCCTTACCCATACCCATTGTAGATCCGCCTATGGTAAAGAGAGATTCCTTTCGGCGCTTTTCTTCCCTGCTCCTCCTTTTCCTACTGTGGAAGCCTCTCCTTTATCTTCCGCTCCGCTGCCCTTCCGTGGCTCCACGCACTCGTAGGTCGACCCTGTGTGGGCGTGCGATCTACGCCAATGGGCGGGAAAAAGGCAAAGCGAAGGAGCACTTCATTCGACTATACAAATCGTTTATCCCATACAGCAATGCGCATTGCGCAGACACCGCGCCTACAAATAGCCGCGTGGAGTGCTTCGTGCTCTGTTGCAGCTGCAGCGTCGTCTAGAGCGAGAGAGCCATAAGCCCTATAGCCCATAGCTAGCTAGGCAAAGACAATGGACGGGCAGGGGAAGGAGGGGAGCCACAACGGGGGAGGGAGCGAGTGCGACGTCGTGGGCAGGGCCTTCGTGGAGTACTACTACAACACGTTCGGCACCAACCGCGACGCGCTCGCCGCGCTCTACGGCCACACCTCCATGCTCTCCTTCGAGGGCCAGAGGGTCGCCGGCGCCGAGGAGATCGGCCGCAAGCTGGCCCAGCTGCCCTTCGAGCAATGCCGGCACTCCGTCTGCACGGTTGACTGCCAGCCCACGCCGTCCTTCCCCGGCGGCATCCTTGTGTTCGTCAGCGGCAACATCCAGCTCGCTGGCGAGGAGCACCAGCTCAGGTTCAGCCAGGTACAATCGATCTTGGAATCCATTAGCACGTACTACTGATCAGTCATGACTGATCTCGAACACACTTCTTTTTGCAGTGATTAGAACACGAGTTCGTTTGATTTCACTTCACTTTCAGTTTGGAAACTGTTTGAGTTGGAGGTTTGATATGATTTTATCTCTGAGTACAGATGTTTCAGCTGGTGCCCAACGAGCAGGGAAGCTTCTTCGTCCAGAATGACATATTCCGGCTCAACTACGGATAGCAGCAGGGTAGCGTGTGGATGCCGAAAGGAAGTGGATGCACGGATGCTTTGATCCCATATGGACGCGAGGCGCTTGCTTTCTCGCCTTTTTTTCCGCTTTCATTCTTCTCTTTATCTTACGTTCATGTAGCATCCTAAATAAAGTTGGTGATGGCCGTGCTGTACGTCAAATTGAATTGCCACACTTGTTGAGTTGTTAGAAGCGAATGATCACGCTGAATTGGTGAAAATTCCCATCTGCTACCGGTTACTGTTCCTACATTTTGATGAGGGGCATTTTGGTATTTTCTTTTCGGCTTATGACTTATATAGTTACGCTATAATAATCAGCTTTTAAACGAAATGACTTTTCAAAACGGGATATACAAGTTGATTATAATAGACACTGTATCGACTTCAGCTATATCGGCTAAAATCGCACGTATCTCTCTACGTATTCTCTCTCGTGCAAACAGTCAAAATTTAAAAATTTAAATCATAAATTACAACCCAAAAAAATGACTTGTCTATAGCATAAAAGGTGCCAATTGATATTAGTGCCAATTGCCAATACAATGCATTTTTTTGGAAGCAGCACAGCGCAATGTTAAATTGTTAATTGGAGGATGTGCAAAGTAGAAACTAACTTTGACCTTTCTAAAACATTGGAACTGTATCCTATAAATGTTCGTGTATCACTACTAAGCTAGGAATTTTTAGTGGGTTTGGCACTGTTTATGACGGTATTTATAAAACTAGTTGTATGCTATTTGTAGAAATGGTGTTTTTACAGTCCGGTGAGCGGGTGGCAGCATGGGGAGATGACGCGTGGGCACCTGCCACCCCGTGAGCAGACGGCAGGCGTCTGAATTCGTAATTTTATATTATATTTGTTTAAATTTTTAAATATAGCAAATGAGATAAAAAAAATTACGAAATTCTATGCATAGACTCTTGACACAATGTACTTCATTGTACAATTTTTTTCACAATTTTATCCCCTCTGAATATTGCTTGAAAATTCATACAATTTTGATATTTGTAGGAATTGTTACATATAACAAACGAGCTTTAAAATTATAAAATGTTATATGGAGCCTACCAACATAGTCAACCTAATTATGTATTTTTTTTTAGAAATTTTATATACTCTGAATTTTTCATCTTAATTCATGATAATTTAATCGTAATTAGTGATATACGAGGAGGAATGTCCCCCTTTGGTGTTGCCCCCTTGCCCGCAGAAATACCAGTCTGTTCATACTGTACCCTGTTGCCCGCTCCCTCCTTCGGACATGTGTTGCTACTCATTGTGCCACTACTGCTTGTGCTCTCAGTTGGCGCCATATCATGGGATATGACGAGGGGATTCTCATATGTAAAGTAATCGGACCTATATTTACCCGTGGAGACGAACTGCGTCAGGGAAGATGACTGGAGTCAAGGAAAATGGTTGATTTGGTGAGCTGCAAGCACAGAAATCAAATTAATTTGGTGGATAGGTTGAGAAATGTGTGGAACACAATATGACGCGAAAGAATTTGTGAAAACTTCAATGATGTGATGAGAACAAGATGACAGTTCTCGGTCGGAGTTTGGGTGACGATGGCCTCAACGCCTACATAGGTTGACGATGGAGGTGCATGGGCGGGGAAGGACCGGTGAAAGGGCGAGTAGCTTGGAGCTGCAAAGCCACCTTGCAGGTAGTCGCCATGTGAGAGTGAGCATGTAGGAGAGGTGCAGTTGGGGGTGGGACAGTGAGTGGCCAACGGCTGGCAGGTGAGGTGGTGAAATAGCGTGGAGATTGGGAGGGAATGAGTAGTGGTGAGATGGGGAGGGGAATGAGTAGTAGTGGTGGCATGCCCACAGGCCATGGTGGCTCAAGGTATGAATGAGATGAAGTGAGAAGAGATAGAGAAAGGAGGAAGAAGCTGGCAACTCACTGACATGTGGACCTTAGTGCGTAAGAAATATTTTTATAATTGATTTGCCAAGTCATTGCCACATCTTGGCCATGTCAATGTCCATACGTCAAAAACAATGAATACGGGATCAAAATCAGATTGGATTTGAGCAGGGAAATAATTTGGTCTGGTATTGATAGTTTAGAGTTGAGTTTAGACTGTTTTAGAGTAGCATATTAAAAATCAAATCAAAGCAATAGTTTAAGATGGTAAAATTGACTTTTCCTTCATTTTTTTTCCTTTCTATTCTGAACGATCGCATCAAGTGGTTTCCAGATAGGTCGATCCGGGCGTGAAATCCTGTTGCCTTTGCTTTGCAACGTTCTAGTGCCATGGAGACGATCTTCGGTATCACACAATATCTTTGCTGGTTACGTTACTAGTACTATATGTTAAAGTAGATTGAGACAAGTGATTGGAGAGAAAGATGGTTTCATTCATCAGTATGAATCTGTACATGTTGATACATATATATAGATGATGAGGGGTGCCAGCAAAAGATGTGTCTGTTCTAAATGATGTCTTTACAGTAAGAGGTGCCTGTACATTGGTTACTTTTTGGTTGTAACACTCCCCCTTAACCAATGTATCTTCATATGATCATCTTGATTCATCATCTTGGAAAAACTCCTCCAAAACCCTGTAGGGAAAAATATGAGGAGAACCGATAGAGTAGATATGCCATGAAAAACTCCTTTAAAACCCAATGGGAAAATTTTAAGGAGAAAAATGATATGGCATATATTTGATTATATCTCCTAAAAACCCCTGTGGGGAAAAGAGAGATATATTTATGATTACGTTGTCATATTGCCTCATTAAAAACCTTAATGAGAAACCTTAGAGGAAAAACTCATAAAGGGAAAAGAGTACAATATTTATATTGAACGGGTTAAATGTTAGGAGATTTCTCCCCCTGATATCTGCAAGTCACGTAGTCTTCGCATACCAATTCCATGAACACATTTTTGGAATGTGGATGTTGGTAATGACTTGGTGAATAAGTCTGCGAGATTATCACAAGACTTAGTTTGCAGAATATTTATTTCCCCACTCTCTTGCGATTCATGTGGGTAAAATAATTTAGGTGCAATATATTTTGTGATATTGCTCTTTATGTAACCCGTTTGCATTTGAACAACGCAAGCAGCATTATCTTCGTAGATAATGGTAGGTGATGCGATAACACCTATACCACATGATTGTTGTATGTGGTTAATCATTCTGCGAAGCCATACACGTTCGCGTGATGCTTCATATAATGCAATTATTTCAGAATGATTAGTGGATGTAGCCACTATAGTCTGTTTTGAAGACTTCTAAGAGATGGTTGTTCCACCGTGTAAAAATACAAAGCCTGTTTGTGATCTGGCATTATGGGGATCTGATAAATAGCCAGCATCAGTATATCCTATTGAATCCATATTTTTATTCTTCTGGAAGAATAGACCGAGATCTTTAGTGCCTTGAAGATATCTAAGGATATTCTTCACTCCTACCCAATGTCTTTTGGTTGGAGCAGCGCTATATCTAGCAAGTAGATTTACTGCAAATGCGATATCCGGCTGGGTGCAATTTGCAAGGTACATTAGCGCTCCTATAGCACTGAGATATGGAACCTCGGGTCCCAATAGCTCTTCATTGTCATCTCGGGGTCTAAATGGATTTTTGTCCCTGTCGAGAGTTCGAACAACCATGGGGGTTTTCGATGGATATGCTTTGTCCATATTGAATTTCTCCAATATTTTCGGACATAGGTGATTGATGCACTATGATGCATGTATGAAGGTGCTCAAGTTGTATACCTAAGCAAAATTTGGTTTTACCAAAATCCTTCATTTCAAATTCCGTCATAAGATGATTACGTGCTTCATCTATATCCCGTGTGTTGAGGATCTTTTGATGAATACGCATGGACAATCATCATTGTTGGAGTATCCCTTTTGGTTAGGAACTCACTTAGTCGGTTGTACCAAATTCTACCCGATCGTTTCAAGCCGTATAAAGACTTGTTTAATTTTACACAATACATATTGCGATTTATGTTCGGATTCGAATTGAAATTCCATCGGAACTTTCATGTATATGTCCGAATCAAGTGACCCATAAAGATATGCGGATCACTACATCCATCAACTGAAAAGATAGATGATTTTTAATCGCCAATGAGATTAAGTATCGAATGTTATTCCACTCATTCTTTGGAGAATAAGTTTCATTGAAATCAATGCCGGTCTCTGCGTGAACCCTTGTGCTACAAGCCTTGCTTTGTATCTCACCACCTCATTGTTTTCATTCCGTTTATGGACGAAAACCCATTTGAAAACGACAGGAATACTTTGGGAGGTGTATGTATCACATTGGTGAATACATCTCTTTCTTGAGCGAGGCTAACTCCTCTTGAATTGCATCCTTCCATTGAATCCAGTCCGAGCGCTGTTTGCACTCTGCCATGGTCTTAGTATCTGGATCATTTTGAAGGTTGTTTGCAATTGTTGTGGAGAAATAAATGTCGACAAATGTAGTCTTACGATCGTATGATTCTCCAGAATCAGTATAGTTTGTGGAAATTTCTTGGACCCCTGATGACTCAATGTTATTTCCCAAAGCATTTGAGTCGGGGTATTCCGATGTCCCAGGATCAGTATTTGAGTGCACTGTTGATCTGGGTTCAAGGATCCTTTGGTGTCTATCAACTTGAGGTTGATCTGCATTTACATGCTTTTGTTTTCTTTGTCGCTTGTTAGAAGCTGTATCCGCCATTTGTGCTGTACTTCTCCCCCTCTTATTTTGAACTGGGAGTTGAGTGGTATTTTGCGGTACCTCCACTCTTTCAGGCACATTTCTGGCAGGATTATAGGATTTTGTGACACCCTTATAATCAGTAAATGCATCTGGCAGGTTATTTGCAATGTTTTGCAAATGAATGAGTTTCTGAACTTGAAGTTCAGTCTCTCTGGTACGTGGGTCTAAGGCGGGAATGCCTTGTACATTGCAATTAATTTCCGGCATTCAGTTTGGTACTTGTTGTCTCCCCCTAATGCCGGGAAATGATCCTCATTGAATATGCAATCAGCGTACCGGGCCGGAAACAGGTCCCCTGTTAGGGGCTCGAGGTATTTTATGATTGACGGAGATTTATACCCAACATAGATCCCAAGTTTCCTGTGAGGTCCCATTGAGGTACGCTGCGGTGGTGAGATCGGTACGTATGTAGCGCAACCGAACTTTCGCAGATGGGAAATATCTGATGGATTTCCACGTAGTAATTGTAGCGGGGAAGTGCTATGATATGCAGTTGGACGCAATTGTATTAAGTCAGCAGCGTGTAAAACTGTATGACCCCAACATGATGTTGGTAAGTTGCAATTCCGTAGTAATGGTCTTGCAATGAGCTTGATTCTCTTGATAAGAGATTCTGCTAAAACATTTTGTGTATGGACATATGGATCAGAGTGTTGAACTTGTATCCCTAGAGCCATTCAATCGTCATTGAAGGCATGGGATGAAAATTCAGCAACATTGTCCATTCGAATTGATTGAATTCGATATTCAGGGTAATGTGCTCGTAATTGGATAATTTGACCAATTAACTTAGCAAATGCATGGTTTCGTGTGGATAAACGACACACGTGTGACCATCTAGTAGATGCGTCAATTAGAACCATGAAGTACCTGAACGGTCCACACAATGGTTGTATAGGACCACATATATCTCCTTGAATGCGTTCAAGGAATTTAAGTGGTTCACTCGATTTTAAGATAAGAGGGTCTTAAAATCAATTTTCGTGGCACACGAAGTACACATAAAACTGAGGATTCCGAAATTTTGTTTTCGGTATGTATGACCAATTGAATTGCTAATAATTTTCCTCATCATTCCAATGCCCGGATGGCTAAGGCGATCATGCCATATTTGGAATGTGTTAGCGTTTGGAAAATTACTTTGTACATAATATGTTGAATGAGGTGGATGTATGTATAGTACAATCCGGAGGGTAATGATGGAATTTTTTCTAGTACTTGTTTGCCATATCCGTTGTTTTTAGTTAAGAGGAGATATTCCTCTTTGTTGTCATTTCGGGTTTCAACATGGAAACCATTTTGACGGATATCTCTATAACTAAGTAGGGTACGTGTTGAATCGGGATACAAAAGTGCATCCTCAATTTCTAATTGTGTACCCATAGGGAGATTAATAGAGGCGCGACCAGAGCCTACTATCGTTGCATCGCGTCCAGCGATTGTTAAAACATTTCCTTTCCTCCTAGTAAGAGTTAGGAAATATTTTGTGTCCCTATGTATAGAGTTTGTGGTACCACTATCCACAAGGCATAATTCCTCCGCCATTGGATTAACTCCAAAAATCTATATACACAAAGAAGAATTTAATGAAATTCTTATAGGAGTATATAGAATACATACAAATTTCATTTTCAATACCAAATATGTTCGATATGAACAGCATGGTTGAACTCTCCCACAGATTTAAAATCTGTATGCGGAGGTGGTTCCACTCATTAACAGCCTCCGGTAGGATGACTGCTTTCTGCTGTTCATACCGTGTTTGAAGAGCAAGCCACAGAGCGCGTGGGTCTTCTTCCATCAGATACTCAGCCTTGAGATCAGGATGGATGTGGTTCCTTATGATAAATAAGGCATTGTACTTGAGAGGCTCAGCAAAATGAGCTACACCCTCTTGGGGAGCTGCAATTGCCTGGTACATTCCGCGCAACGATAGACTCACTTTGAGATCCATCGCCTATGTGGGGAAGTTGTGGCCGTCAAGAGCGAGAGCCTCAAAAAATCTTTGGCAATGTTAAATAAGCAATGCGAAATGCAAGTAATCAAGGTAAACTTGAAATACATAAAGGGACATTCTCCTATTGTGGAACAACATAGTTAATCACCAATGGTATTAACATTATTTCATTCATTTTTCAACATTGAGTGCGCACTTTGAGGATGATAATCCCACAGTAGTACTTTGATACTACCTTGTGTATGGCCAATGTGAAAAAGAACCATGGTAATCACTTAGGTGTAGACCTTGTATAATTTATAATCAAATTGGGTACGCACGTTGAGGATGAAAACCCACAGTAGTACCATGGTACTACCTTGTGTATGGCCAATTGGAAAATAAATAAAGGTAGTCACCCAAAAGTGTAGACCAAACTGTTTCAAAACTTGATACTAGGTACGCACGTTGAGGAACAAATCCCGCAGTAGTACGATGGTACTACCTTGTGTATGGCCAATATCAAAGTTAAGAAACTTTGTATTATTCCAAAACGAGAGAAAATCAACCTAAAGCATTTGCATAAAAAAAAATATTAAGTGCTTGTATGGTAAGCTAGTAAACGTAATATTTAAATTGCATAAGATAGATTGCAATAATTGATGTACGCCATAAAGAATTAATTTACATGAGGTAAATTAATGTGTATGGTAATGTTGTAATAAAATGCAAAATATGTGAAAAACAATATGAGTATTGTAATCCAAATGAATATATATACCCAAATTGAATATAACATGTGGTTATATTTTTAATACCGTATAATCACAATATTGTTGATGAATACCAATTTGTATGGCATAGCGTACAAGAAAAATGCCATAAATTGTGATTTTATGGTATTTATGGTAGGTATAATATTTTGCAAAAAAAAAAAAATTCAAATTATTAAGTACAATGGTACTTACTAAATGGAAATTTCAAATTTTAAATTTGCGAAAGATAGCAAATTTAAAGATGGTCGCAATTCATATTGTAAATAAATTGCAATAAAATAATCCTAAATATGTAAAAGTTATAGAAATGTGCATGCACATTAATTTGAACAATTACATAATTTTCAGATCCTGTAGGGACTGAAATGCTAATTTATTTCAGCATAAGGACTATACTGCAAAATATGTACAATAGGAATTTAATTTAAAAAAAATTCTGCATTTGCATCAAATAGAGGGGGCATTGTGCAAAATGCCGAAAACTTGGGCCAGAGCCCATTCGGCCTTGTGGCCCATGTGGGATGGTGGGGGGTATTGGGCCAAAGTCCATTTAAATGGCAGCCACATAAAAGGGAATGGGGGGAGGAGGTTAGGGTTCCCAACCCTAACCTGCCGCCGGCCGCCATGGCGCGCCGCCGCCGCCGCCGACGGCGCCACCGCCGCCGGCGCCGCGCGCTGGGCGTGGCGCGCTTCCTCTCCCGCGACACCGCTCCGGCGCCGCCTCTCGGGCAAGCCGCGGTGCCGCGCGTGGCGCAAGCCGCCGGCCGCTGCCGCCTTGGCGCCGCCTGCGGCCGCTTCACCTCCGCCGCCGCCTCGGCCGGGCTGCGCGCGCGCGTGCCGCCGGCCGCGCCATGGGCGCCGCGGGCGCTGGCGGGCTCGGCGCCTCGGCCGCGGGCATGCCGTCGCCGCCACGGTCGCCGCCGCCGGCCGCCCTCGGCGCGCCACCTCGCGTCGGGCCTCCATCGCCCCGCTGGTTCATGGGACGCCGCGCGCATGGGCGTCGCCGCCATGGGGTTGCCGCCGCCGCCGTGGTCGCGGCGCGCGCGCCCGGCCGAAGCGGCCGCGCCATCGCGCTCGTCGTCTCGGCCGAAGCGGGCCACGCGACCGCGCCGGTATCGCGGCGCTACGGGCGCGCGCTGGCCGCGCGCGGCCGCACCATGCTGGGCCGCGCCGCCGCGCGGGCGAAGTGCGCGCGCGCCAAAAACGACGCCATTCGACGCGCTGGCAGCGTCACCGAGCGCTGGCCGTCGCCGGGCCTGGGCGCCGAGCGCGCCGCCGGGCCACGCTGCGCCAAAGCGCCGAGCCGCCTCGGCGCCACGCCGCCGCGCTATGCCGTGTCTTGGTTGCTTTCGCCGTGAGGACGCGCCGCGCCAACAAAGATAGAACATCCAGGGTTATTACCTTGTGTTGTTCTTCATGTGAATGTGTTGGATGGCAGAGCGTCGTGTTGCTCGAATTGGAGAGAGCTCGTGCTGATAACGTGTTAAAGTAGATTGAGACAAGTGATTGGAGAGAAAGATGGTTTCATTCATCAGTATGAATCTGTACATGTTGATACATATATATAGATGATGAGGGGTGCCAGCAAAAGATGTGTCTGTTCTAAATGATGTCTTTACAGTAAGAGGTGCCTGTACATTGGTTACTTTTTGGTTGTAACACTATATATAAAGTGAAGATGTTTTCTGCGGAGAAGTCCTTATGAGGAATGTATTTCTGAAAAGGACACGCATACAAATAGAGGTTGCGTACGTCTAGGTCAATCTAGCACATCGATGGCTGGCTATGGCTATACACCGGTCATCTGGTGAGTAGATTTCGTAAAACTACAAATTTGTTATGTAAACTATTAGAAAATTACGTGTTTTAGTATCTATTTTATAAAACTATAGATTTAAAGAATTTTTGTCTCATAAAACTACATGTTTTAGTAATGCACCATAACTTATAATAGGTCAGACAAAAAAAAAACCCACATGACAGCCTCACGATCCTTTTTTCCGTTCTGTTGCGACCACGTGGCCTGCATGTCATATGCCAGCAGGCCGCTCCCTGGCCGTCTCCCTGCTACGTGGAAGGGGCAGGCTGCCTGTTTGTATTGGTAATGCATTGGCGTGCTCGTGCCGTGCACGCCACGTGGTCACGACGGAATGGGAAAATTTTGTTCATGTGGCTGCCATGTGGGCCTATCTATCAAACCTATTACTGGTCACGGTTTATGCTAAAACCTGTAGCTTTATGAAAGAAGGGTTTCTTGAATCTGTAGCTCTATGAAAGAAGGGTTTTTTGAATCTATAGTTCTAGAAGTAGATGCTAAAATCTATAATTCTCTAATAATTTATACAATAAAACTTTTACGAAATTGAGTCGTCGTCTAAATTTAGCTGGGTAAGTGGTGCTTGTCTAGACGAGATGCAGTACCACACCAATGTGTCTATACGAGATGCAGGACTAGTGTCGAGCCAACCTTGCAATGGTGGGTGCCATGCAAGGTGGGTAACTATACAGTTGGCACCAACTTCGAACTTACCCGGGGGGAAGTCAACGGCGGGGATCCGATCTCACAATCTTAGTGATGGACGAAACAGAAAAATATTAGTACTACTCAAAGTGTGGTTGGCTGCATGTGCCGCCTGTAGGACGCGGCCATGGGGAGAATTTCATTGACAGAAAGCTTATGTTTCTACTACTACTACACTTGGTTCTCCACTAGACAGGGAGGACCGAAGGCTGAAGTCGTCGGCGTGGCAGTTTCCTGTTTGGCTAAAAATGCAAGTAGGACATCGCACTGTGCACATAATTAATTTTGGAAATCGCTAAAAAACTGTTGAATTTTTTTTAGGAAAAACTGTAGAATTTCTGACCTTGCGATTTCACTTAGAAGTCTGTGCTTTAGCCAACGGGTTCTTCTCTGGCGCCAACGAGCTACGACAATGGCACATCGGATTAGGGTTAGGGGTTTGGGTTCACTAGGACCCTAGATTTAGAGAGGCCGAGGCAGTGAAGGACCGATAGTAGGTGGTGAGGTGAGGCGGTAGTGGCCACGGGCTTGGGAGAGGGCAGTGGGCGGTGGAGGTCGGCAGGGGCGATGGGAATTGATTAGTAGTTAGAAGATAAGGGTGGTGGTGGCAGATCCGACAGTGGGAGCCCCTGGAGATAAGGAAGAAGGTGTGCGGCAGCGGAAGAGGGGAGCAACACCAGGGGAGGAAGAGGATGTGACGACGAGAAAGGCAGGCGCCAACACAGTAGGAGGTGGTAGTAGCGGTGGGGTGGAGATTGGCGGGCCTCACCGGCAAGGCGGCGGGAGGTGGTGCGCCAGAGGTGGTGGAGGTGGTGGCAGCGGTTAGGAGAGAGAGAGGGAGGGAGATTAGGGTTTAGGAGGGAGTGGTTTTAATTGGATTTGAGAATAGATCTGGGGCGTTGGATCTCCATGACACAAAACTTGACTATTTTTGAAAAACTGTTGAATGTACAGTAAACAACCCATTATTTTTTGCACATGTGCACACTGAAGGTCGTTAGGGGTGCTACAGTCCCTTTTTTCGAGAAAGATACGGCTCGTACATCCAGCCATAATGGATGTTGGCCCATGCGGACGCATCCCACTTTCCTCGGCACATTCAATTTTGCTTAACTCACTCGTTCTCTATCACTCTCTCCTCATTCTCCCTTCTCTCACTCTCTTCCTCCTATAATACCCGAGCATGGCGACGACACGAGCCCAGCCACCATGCCCCGATGCCGGCACCACTGGATGTGGCGGCGACTACCGACTTCCTTTTTGGCCGTCCTTTGGGTACGACACCGCCAGATCCGGCCACCGCCATCGACTTCATCTTCGACCGTCCTCGGGCGCGGCGTCGCCAGATCTAGCCTCCCCCTCTTCCAACAACCTAGGAGGTCGAGTGCACCATGAGGATGCAAGTGGCCTTCTCCTCCAGCACCGGATCCAAGCGGCGCATGCCACCTTCTCGCCGCCCGCTGCCGCCATGCCCTAGGGCCTCGACACCACCCGTCATGGGGGGTAAGTGTTTGTGTTTTTGGTGTAATATTCTGAGTTCATGTATGCAACAATAAGCAATAACAACTGCAACATTGAGTTTTTTGTCAAAATTTTTAGTTGCATACATGACCAAAAATTGTTGCATACATAAGTGATGAATGTTGCGGCTGACTGTACGGCTATAATGTTCGTATCAGATGTCCGGACGCTAGCAATACTCTTTGTGTGTGTAAGTGGGGGAGAGAGGGTGTCGTTTGCTCCAGTCCGGATCTGGTTAGAAGTAATCAGGTGGAGTTACTGGTTATGCCTGGTTTTGCAAAGCCTTTAATAGTACATAGTGGATTTTGTAACAAGATGAACATAGGATAGTATGGAAAAAACAATTCGGCGACGCTACATCAAATCAGTCACTTTCGGTATTGAAAGAGTGAACCATATATATCTGTCACCCCCCATCCATGGGTTTGGTTTACAGTAGTATATTAGTATATACCAGGTTAAAACCCGGTCTGTACGAGTAACAACTACTACCAACATCTCTTAGCATCTACATGCCCGGGACGGGGGCATGCAGCGCTTGTTTGACAACCGAACAGTATTATATGCCTTTGATCCACTTGTCAATATATTTTTGAAGGCTCACTGGTCTAATTTTAAAGGATCAAATTAAACAAATTTGAGTTTGTTCAATCGCTCTGTATTTTCCAAGGGTTAATTCTCTTCTTGCATGATGTCGCCTCTTTGATATGGCTTTTGAAACCGGCTTTTTTCAAACGTAGTATTTTTTTAAGATGGGGTCTACAAGTTAGTTGTAGTACATGTTAAAAGCCCAATATCAATACCATCCAAAATCACAAGTAAGTATCCCTCTCCATAATCTCCGTCACAAACAGGTAAAATTCAAAAAATTTAGCTAAAAGTCATAAGCCACAGCCGTATCAAATAGGCCCGCATGCAGCCGTGGCGGGTGACGGACAGGACCTCAAGGTCAAGAACATGGCAAGTCCCAAGAAGCACCAGGCGGTGGCCCTGCGCGTGAGAGCCAACCGCACCATCTTCAACGATGTTGCCTCGACGGCTACCAGGACACCCTCTACGCGCACCAGCTTCGTCCCTTCGGTCTTATATGTTAGTCTAGGTTGGTTCTTCCGAATGCACATAAGACCACTGGTCACCCTCAATCCTTAGCATTGAACTTTACTGGGGGTGATCGAGGTTAAGCCGCGTGGTAGACTATTCGCTTATTTACGAGTTAAGGGCCTCTGACGGCCTATAAATAGCAGGCAAAGGGAGGGCAGTTCTACCGCGACTACGCCATGTCGGGCATGGTCGACTTCATCTTTGGCAATGCGATGGTCGTGCTCCAGAGCTATGTGCTCACTGCACGCCGGCCCATGCAAAGCCAGAAGAATGCAGTCGTGGCGAAGGGCCCGGATGACCCGAACTAGAACATGGGCACTTCCGTGCAGATTTGTCCTGTCGTGCCTGTGTCAGATCAGTCTGAAATTGAATCCTGAAGATCCAATTGAGTTACGACCACGTTGTGAGTTACACCACTCCTCGGCATTACGACCACTTGTCAGATTGGTTTGAAATTGAATAATGAATATTCAGGTTGTTTTCTTAATTGCCAAAGCGTTAAGTGGACATGGATGGTTGAGATTGCTTCTTACCTTTCCAGAAGGAGATCTACAGCTAAGAAGTGCTCGAGTATACACTGTTGATATCATGAAAATTAGCTTACAATGAACACTGATGCTGAGAGGTGTTAATTTCTAATTTTTGAGATGTAATATCTCTTTTTACCTTAAACCCAATTGTAAGACTCATATATAAACTCTCTGGGCTGAAATGAGAAATAGCTTGCGAATTATGCCCAAATCTTGGTCATTCTTGTCTTGCGACGCCCAACTTTCCTCTCGTTTAGATTCCCAAATCGGGGATTGACAAATTTGGTATCAAAGCATCTACGATCCTTAGTGACAATTGAGTCAAAAGTCAATTGGGTTGGTGAATCAAGAATCGATGTAAAATCCCCTAATCGATTTCTGGCCAACGACGGAAGGGATCTATGCGCGGTGAGGGTTCAGGACTAGTTCCTCAGTAAAATTCCTTAGCTAGCATCTGATCTATGCGGAAATGACGAAAACAGCATCAGGAAATGAAGGAGAAGGTTCTGAGCTCATTGTTTTAAGGCAAGAAGTGAGCATCAAGGCAGATCTGGTGCAGGTTCAAGTAGGAGAACTGCAGAAATAGGTCAAGGGGATGCAGGTACAAATGAATCAGATGGAGTCCTTGTTGCATGGAATTGCAGGATCCTAGATTCGAGTAACTGAACCAAATCCTATTGGAGAAAATCACTTCATGAGGAATGAAGAGGTGCACCGAGTTGATCTGAATCCGGTGCAGCCCAGTGAGTTCGAACTGGAGGTAATGAGGAGAGTTAGGGATCCTAGTCAGATCAATGACATGCGTCATTTTTATATACATTTACCCATCATTTTGCCCCATTATTTTTTGCATTTCGGGACCAAATATCATCATTTACACGCTTTTATATATTTAATTGCTCGAAATGGACTATTTTACACTTTTTTGTGCTTTTCCACAGGTCGGCGTGATCGAGGCGCATAAACGACAAATTTGGCATTTCGGGACTGCTCCGTATAAATGTGCGCGTTGTCACGGACGCGTAGGATCAAACCGCGCTGAAATCGGACTCTCGGAGGGCCAAAACAGAAGAAAACATAAATGGGAGAAGTATCTAATTGAAAACCCTAGATTCTTTAGGGACTATTCTGCAAAATGCTAAAATTCCCCATTTCCATCCGCCGCCGCCTGTGGATAGCTTGGAGCCTGGCATTTCTCTGTCTCCCTTCGCCCCCGTTGCTTCCTCCCCCTTTTCTCTGCCTCGGCGCCGGTGAGGCCGGGCCATCTCGCCGGCGGCCGCCCCCCTTTCTCCGCTTTCTCCACCACTGGCCGCCTCCTCCTTTCTGCATCGGTGCGCCACCATCACCACTTCTCCCGTGCGCCATCCACCAAACGCCACCACACCGCCGCCCTACTGCCGCCGCCTCCCTCTCATCTGCGCCACCGTGCACGGCGGCCAACTTCATCTCCTCTCCGGCGCGCCACTCCTCTCTCGGCCGCGCCGCCTTCCTCTTCCTCCGGCAGCTCTCCCCCCTTTACTCTCCTCTCCGCCTCCATCTTCCTCTTCCCTTCCTCCCCACTTCTACTCCGGCCGCCACTCTCCACCGCGCCTCCCTTCTCAACTTCCTTAGGCCACCACATCTCCGCCAGCGCCACCGACGGTCTCTCCTTCCTCTACATCGTGCGCCCCCTGCTACTCCACGGCACCGCCGACTTCTCCGCCAATGGTCTTCACCGACCGCCGCACCTCTCCACCCCTTCAGCGACGCCGCCGACCTCATCTCCACCGCCGGCGTCTCCACTGACATCAGCGCCGATCTCCGCCGCCTCGACACCGACGGCAACCTCATCTGCACCCCTCTGCCGGCTGCGTCATCTTCTACACCGACGGCTGCTTCTTCATCGACTCCTCCAGATCCACGGCAACCTCTCCACCGACGGCATTCTCAGCTTCTCTTTCTTCGGTCCATCCCCAAATCCTCCCTCTCTCCTTTATTTTTCTTGTTTAGTTTTCTTGATTGCTATTGCTACATGAACTGTGAATGTTTAATTGTGATTTGAGATGCATTGTTGAGCATTGCAATGGTTCTGTAATGTTTGCCCCGTGATGTATGTGATCGTGGTCATGTGATTGTGCTCGCTAGTGTGTTCCGAATTGCTATATATTCTGTTGTCAGTAGTTTATTCTTCAATTAGTCCTGCATTGTGTTATGTATTAGATGTCAGTGTTAGTTTCTGTGGATCTATGTGTATGTTTGAGTTGCGCGGATTAGCGAGCCGACGACCGTTTCCCTTCCTCTTGCTGTCTCAACCCTCCTAGTGCTTCTAAATCCTCCCTTATGCTTCTCGACCTCTCCCCTTTCTTCTTGCGCGGTTGGTCGATAGCGAGGTCGTGCAGTCGTTTGTGGTTCTTTGTTGTGTTGCCGCGTGCGACCGTCATCTAGTTAGCCATCGATCGTCTTCCCTCTCCTTCTCTCTCGACTCCCTCTTTGCCTCTAGACTCCCCTATTGCTTCTCGACTCTCCTCCTCAGTCTATCTTGCGGTCGGTAGCTAGTTAGATCGTCGATCGTTAGTCGTGTTCGTCCTTTTAGTCATCGTATCTTTCGTGTCGTCGTTTGTGCGTCGTTCGTTCAGTCTCTCGTTGTGTTGTTCGTTCGGTCGTGCGACGTCCATTCGTACGGTCGTTCGTCCCGTCGTTGTTTAGTCGTTCGTCGTTTTGTTCGTGCGAGTTAGAGTTCGTTCTGTAGTTCGCTTGTTCGGTAGACGTTTTAGGTTTAGTTCTCCCCCGTTTCGTTTGACCTAGCTTTAGCTGAACACCGGTAGCCTTAGTCTAGTCCCTGTGGAGAACACGACACTCGCCGCTATTTCAGTGGCAACCCGTGCACTTGCGGGTGTGCTATTTTTGCACGATCAATCAATCTAAACAGCACTCAAGCAATCAATATTAACTCCAGTCCTGAAGGTAACACACATCGCTCTTCCACGGGTTACTCTACAGCACCGCCTCCTTGGGCGCAAAATCCCTTTCCCCATTCTGCTTCTCCGTCACCTACTTTGAATCAATTGAACACCAATCATGGAGGGACTTTTGCTAGATAGTGGAATCCTAATCCCAGAGACTCTCATGGTCAGTATTACGCTAGATAATGGAGCCCAAACCTGAGCAATGATAGGGTTAACAACTTTTACAAATCCATTGTGAAATGACCTGTGACATCCCAAATAGGGAGCTAGTGTAATTGCGAAAATTATAAACTCTTTTAATTGTTTCTTCTGTGGTTCTCAAAAGTTTTTGGCGTTATTTGAATCTTTTAGTTGGATTTCTTGCCAAAAAGCCCAGTTAATGAGATTCAAAACCTTGGACTCAAGAACCAAAAATTTAAAAGTTTGAAACTAAGAAAATCCGAATTCCCTTGGAGGCCTTGATTTTAAATTTAAATTAAAATATGGAGATTCAAAGCCAAGAACGGAAATTTAAAAAAATTTGATATAAAACCCATCCATCCCATTTTCGTATCCGGAAAATTAAAGTTTATTTCTCTAGAACTCGACGATCTTAAATTTAAAATTGTTGAACCTAGACTCCAAATTCAAAATCTAATTGCAAATCTAAATTCAGAAAATTTCTTTGAAACATCAAAGCCTCTCTTGGGCCTGGCCCATTTTATTTTTTTTCCAGCCCGTTTTCTTTTTCTTTCTTCTTTTCCCGGCCCAATCGGCCCTTCTCTTTTTCTCCTGGCCGTTGGCCCAGCTGAACCAGACGCCTTCGCTCGCTGGTTCTTCTTCCTCCCCTCTGTTCTTCAGGCGCGCCGCTCGCACCGCCTCCCCGGCTGCGCCGCTCTCTCCGAACCAGGCCGCCCAGCCGCTCCGCCCCTGGTTTCACCCGACTCCACCCCCAGTTTTGCGCACGCCCTGGTTTTCCCGTCACGTCTGCTCATGCGCCCCACGCCGTCGCCCATGCCGCCGGACGAGCCGCCCATACCGTCGTACGCCTCGCCATGCCGGCACTGCTCCCCTCCCTCGCCTATAAGTAGCCCTAAACTCGCCTCCATCCCCACTTCTCCTTCTCCCTCAAACCGAGCTCAGCTCGGGCTGGCTCTATGCGCGACCACCGGCCCTCTCCCCGTTTCGCCCACCTCCGAGAAGCCCGCTCTGATTTGAGCGCGTCACGACGTGCGCCTGAGCGTCCACCGCCTCCCCTCGCCGTTAATCGGAGCGCCATCGCCCGAGCACGCTGCGCGCACGTCTTCTCCGCCTCCAGCCGGCTGTCGCCAATTCCGCCGCCGCATCCTACGTGGTCGACCCCGGGCCGATTCCGTGTGGCAAGAGCAGCGTCTCCGCCGCCCGAAGCCATCCCAGTTGTCGTCCGCCGTCCTCCCCCACCGTCGTGATCCCTCCACGGTGGCCTCCCCGCGCCGCCGCCTGTGCCCGTCGCCGGCTCGTCTCAGCCCCCCTCCAGCCACCTCGACCGCGCAGGTAAGCTTCTAGTACTCCACTCCCGCCAGCGCGCCCACCTTCTCCCTCTCTCTTCCCGCGCGGCGCCTTCCTCCTCATCAGGCCGCTTGGCACCGCTGCCAGCCTGCCATGGCACCACTCCGACCGGCTCCAGTGCCACCTGGAGCCTCCTTGTCGCTCGGAGATTCCATTTTGCCGGTCGCCTTTGCTTCCCCGTATGCTCCCCGCCAGCAACGCCGCCACCCATCCCCGGCGTCTCCCTCCCCTGTTCGGCCTCTGCTCTGTTCGGGTTCCTAATTGAAGACAGCACCCTCCTTTCTGTTATCTCCCTCTGGTATGATAGGTGGGACCCCAACCAAGTGGCTGAGTTAAGTTCTTAAGCAAGAAGTGCATAGTGATCTGTGACCCCTTTTGCTAAATGCTAAAATCATGTGTAGGATATATACATGCATACATTAAAGTAAGCTGTGAATGCGAATGATAATAAGAATAAGATTGTATTTGTAAATTTATAATGAAAAGATTCATCCAACTAAATTGAAACTTAACAATGGTTAATTTATTTATTTACCAATCAAGATTTATTCATCGATTCTCATATAGAACATTAATTGAGGTAAGTCTATGACATGAACTATTTTCCCATCACTAAGAAATTAACATAAAGTTAATAACCTAATAATAATAACAATACTATCATGACTAAAGGATTTAATCATGAAGCCTAGGATTTCTTTTACCTTTTCATTTTGCCTACATTCATGGCAAATAAGACATTGGTAACAAAAGTAATTAATATAATAATTTTAATGAATGTATCATCGAATATAACATTTCCATTGTACGAATTTGAAGCTACCCTGCTTAATGAGTTTAACCTTTAAAAATCAATTGCATGCCACATAAAATATCAAGCGTGGCCTACTTATCTCTAAAATCATGAAGGCTATCTTTTCAAAAATGCTTAAAATATTTGAAGTAAAGACTTTAATATTATCTTAAAATACTGAGATTAAGATGATAAATAAAATACGATTAAGAAAGTCCTAAACAAGAAAGAGCAACCCTTAGTCTTTGTCTCGCACCCAGATCCCCAATCATTATCTCGAGATTTAACATTAATGATCGAAAATAAATAATAATGAAAGAAATAGCTCTACTAAGAAGGTCCTTGTAAGAATCCTAACTCTCCTTTCTGACGAATCACAACCGTTGATCCTATCGAATAAAGTTATTAATCAAGCAGAATAATTGACTTTAGAATGGGCAGTTGCAATCTCAGAAATATACTGCCACATGAAATATCAAGGTTACACTGAATATCTAAAATTATACCCGTCTCATGTAAAATACCTGCCTTCCAAAATCACAAGGTTCTATTCCTCTTTACTATCTTCGCTAACCCCTTTTATCTGTCCGTAAGTCTTGCCTGACTCACGGGACTTCCTTGATAAATATAAAATTAATAATGAGAAAGTTATCAAATAAATGGTCAAACCTCGCATTGCCCGATCAGCCATGTTTTGACCTCTACCTTTTCAAAAGGGGGTATATTCCTGTAGATACTTCTTCATTTTGGTCCCTCCTTATTCTAAATTTTTCCCTCACGGTAAAGCTATTCTGCCACCTCATTCCTTCGCCCAATTCATCTACCGCTGTGCTTACGGCACACTAACCCGAATCATCCTTCTATTCTCAAATCGTAATAAGTGTATAATTTAAATTAACTTGGGCATTTAAAGTGTTTGGATCTATTTGGTCTTTCTTTTCTGTGCCGCGTATTAGAATCTGAAGACTCAACAGGACAACTGATTCGAACAAGACCAAGACTCGGGTAAAAGCGATGACTAGTAAAATTAAGATCAATGACTGAAAAGGCTTTGAATTAGAGCAATCAAGGCCGTGGTAAAACAAGCAAGGCAAGTCATCACTTTGATCATATTAATCCTACATTTTATGCAAAATTATGTTCTTTTAAACTATCAATTTGCATGCCTAATTGATTATGCAAATATATGTTAAAGCTTAAGGTAGCTACATGCCCACTTGATATTGTATTAAATTTATTATGCCATCCTTTGATACTTGAATCACCTAATCCTTGTCACCATAGATATTAATGATAACTTTACTAGCTATAAGTCATATTAAATGCCGTGCTAGTCTTGTCAAGTCCAGGGCACTAGTTGCCCTGATCATCAATCTTTAAAACATAATAATTTGTTTTGGGACAGTCATGGGATGTACGTGGCTGAGTATTTTGCTACAACTATTTTATGCTTCTCAAAACCCTAAAAATCTGCTTTACCTGTCTGGGCGGTTGGTGAGAGTGGATGGTGCTGATGTCGCACGAGAACTCGTGGTTTGTGGTAAGAACCGCTGGACAAATTAAGGATGAATCTTGTCTCGACCTCCGGTGTAAAACAAGACAACCACAAGTCTATATGGGTACGATCTAGCTGATTAACTTGCAAAGGTTTAGTTTAGATATCATCACGGAAGATGGGTGCCAGAGCACTGGTTTACTCATACGGCGCAAGAGGGGGCTTCTGACTGTGGTGGATGTAACCCTTCAGCGATGAAACCTCAGCAGGGTGGTATCTAGCTAAATTGGAGTAAGGTAAAGGCTTTGTGATAAACCATCTGGGTCTCATGCCTAAGGAAACATGTTGGCTATTAAGATGACTTATCTCTTGTGGTGAAAGTGTACAACCTCTGCAGAGTGTAAAACTATTCGAGCAGCTGTGCCCACAGTCAAGGGCAGACATGGGAACCTACTTGAGTTAGTTCTATTTCCAAAAATATTTGTGGGTGGGATAAAACCTATCAGAGAGATGTACTCTGACTTTGAACTTTTCCTGGAGAGATGTACTCAAATGCTAAAACTAGCATTGGTGGAGGTAACCATGCACTGTAAAAAGGTGGATGTAACCTACACTACAATTATTATCGCATTTTCACAATCAATTTCATAAAACATGTTTCAGTCAAAATTGCTACGTCTCAGGAGATTTTTCTTACTTATTGTAATTCCCAAAACCATGCTTTTAGCAAATAAAAGAAACTCAAGCCTCCCTTGACAGCTTTGCATCTATTGTTACTGCATCCTGTGTGGTGGCTTGCTGAGTATCATCGTACTCATTCTTGCTTAAATACCATCACTCAGTTAGAGAGAACAGGAATGCCAAAACCTGTGACGCTAAAAAGGGGTCGACAGAGTTGGAAGACGAAGAGGCCATGGACTAGGTTGCAAACCCCAGTTGGCTGCCTATGAGCAAGTCCTGCGGGTCCCACCCGTGTGAAGTTCTGCTGCTGCATTTTATCGTTTCGGCCTAATCGACCCATGAGTAAGTATTACTGTATTATTTACGCTTCCGCATGATATGTTTTTGATATACAGTAATGTATCTGTGAGCACTATCTACTGATCCAGGGAATAGTGCGATAGAATCACAAAGGATCTGGGTTTGCTAACCCGGCGTCCGACATGACCGAAATTGGATTTCCCAAAATTTGATGGAAGTGACCCCACTAGAATGGATTAGGCAAAGCCAAACTTATTTTGCTATGGCCAATGTACTTGATGAGGCTCAAATGTATATGGTTGGAAAGGCTGATAAGTGGCTAAGAAGCTCAGGGTTGTTGTGGGAACCACCTCCTTGGCCTGATTTTTGCGCTATGGTTTGTGATAGGTTCGCACAACATAGTAGGTATGAAGTTTTGGAGAATTTCCACTCAGTAAAATAGTACAACCTCAGTGTCTCCGATTACACTGACAAGTTTGAAGAATTGATGGCACTCTATAAGAGTGAGAATCCATGGCAAAACAACCTTTTCTTCATCAAATGTTTTGTAAATGGATTGAGGCCGGATATCAAGCATTATCTTAAACCCATGACATTGTGTGAAGCTTATTGGATGGCTAAAGACATGGAGAAGGGGGCATGATAGACCATGTGGAGGTGATCCCGTGTGAGTGGTGAGTAATTGATATCTGTTTCAGAAAAGTCGATTTTGGTTTGTATGGTTTGGACCATGCCGTTGTGTGGTGCGATCGGATTCGGTCGGACTTGGTCAAACTTGATCGAAGTGCTTAGGATGCCTATTCTCTTGATTCGACAGGTTTTGGCTGTTTCATGCTTAAGATTACTCTTAATGCTATTGATGATTACATTATATCGAGCGGTGCTATATAATGTGTTTCTTGTCTGTGATGGCTGCAGGACATCGAGGCGGAGTCGTGGCGAGGCACGGGAAGACCGGACTAGGCGCGGGTAGTGCTGAGGTCGGAGCGGTCGAGGTGTGCCGAAGACGGCGAGAACTTGAGGTGGTTGCGAGGCTTGGACGACAAGAAATGAGAAAACTTCCCGGAAGGTGCAGGAGGGGCAAGGAGAAGTTGTGGATACTTTTGGGGGCCAATTTTTGAAAGCAACATTCACCCCCCTCTGTTGTCGATTTCGATCCAACAGGGCAGGAGCGGTAGCCAAAAGGAGTTCGCATACTGCTAGCTCGAGACAACAAAAAGGGGTATTTCAAGCTTCTTCAGTCAAGAATAAGTTCCAAGGTGAAAACAACTTTCAGAAGAAAGAAAGCGTCTCCAAACCATTCATTTTGGGAATCTACAAATTTTGTGGTGGAAAGTGGTTTCTAGGTCACAAATGCCAACAACACCAACAAGTTAACCTCATGGTTGTTGAAAAAGACGACAGCTCACAGAAAGAGTTAGAATCAGAAGAAAGTCCACCCAAAGAAATTGAAAGTCCACCTATTTCCTCAGATCAGGAGGAGCAATTGATGCAAATCTCAGCTCAAGTAGTACGAGGATTGACTAAGGTGGCTACATACACTTCAGGAGTGAGCCTTGGTAAGAGGTCAGGGATGGCTTTGGTGGATAGTGGGAGTACACATACCTTCATGGACTTGAGTTTTGCCACAAAAGCTTGTTGCAACATCCAAAGCAATCCACTACAAAAGGGTCACAGTAGCGGGCGGGGGCATTTTAATGACTGGATCCCATATACCCAGGACTGAATATTGCATTAGTGGTGAAAATTTTTGCAACTCTTTCAAGATTCTTCAATTGAAGGGATATGACATGGTACTAGGTTGTGACTGGATCTATCAGCATAGTCCCATCTACCTAGACCTCAAAATAAGAAGATTGACCATTACGAAGGATGGAAAGAAAGAGGTAGTTTTGGGTGATCACACCTAGGAAAGTTCAACACCTCTAATAGAATCTGAAGAAATGGATAAATTATCTCAAAAGCGAGTTTCAAGATTTGTAATTGAGCTACATAACAGAAAGACTAAGGAGATGAAATTCACAACGAAGCCACCCTTTCAAGCTCTCATTGAAGCATACCAGACATCTTCCAGGAGCCAAAATGGCTACCACCGGCCAAGAGTTGTGACCATACAATACCAACCAAAGAGGGAGTAGAGCCTCCGAATGTTAGACCTTATAGAGTTCCACATCATCATAAGAAAGAAATGGAACAACAAATTCAAAAGCTGCTTGAGACTTCCATCATTAGATCGAGCGTCAGCCCATACGCTTCACCTGCTATTCTTATGAGGAAGAAGGATGGATCTTGGAGGCTTTGCATCGACTACCGGAAGTAAAATGCTCAAACTATTAAAAACAAGTATCCAATCCCTTCCCTGTCATCGAAGATCTTTTGGATGAGCTTCATGGGGCTGCAGTTTTCAACAAATTGGACTTAAGATCTGGGTATCACTAGATTAGAATGAGCAATGATGATGTTTTCAAAACTGCATTTAGGACATATCTTAGACACTATGAATACTTAGTGATGCCCTTTGGTCTCACTAATGCCCCGACGACATTTGAAGCATTGATGAACACCATATTTGCTAAATATCTGAGGCAATTCATCTTTGTCTTTTTTGATGACATATTGGTGTATAGCAGGAATGAGGAGGAGCACTTGAAGCACCTAGCCACGGTTCTGGAGATATTGAGACAAAACAAGTTGTTTATGAAGTTGAGCAAGTGTGTGATAGCTGCAAAACAAGTCGAGTACTTGGGTCATGTGATTTCCGGACAAGGTGTGGCAATCGATCCTAACAAAATCAATGCCATTAGGGACTGGCCTAAACCCAGAGATGTAACTCAACTAAGGAGTTTTTTGGGAATGATGGGTTACTACAGAAGGTTCGTAAAACTATGGAATCATCTATCGTCCTCTGCACAATATGCTCAAAAAGGGGGATTCGATTGGAAGGAATCTCAAGATGAAGTATTTGAGAGGTTGAAACAAAGTCTTGTTACTGCTCTTGTGATGGCCCTACCAGATTTTTCGGAAACCTTTGTGTTGGAGACCGATGCAAGTGGCCATGGAATCGGGGCAGTAATCATGCAAAAAGGGAGACCTATTGCTTATTTCAGCAAAACCCTAGGGGTGAAATCTGCTGCTCTCTCTCCACCTATGACAAGGAAGCAATGGCCATTATTGAATCCCTTAAAAGATGGAGGCATTATTTCTTGGGTACTCAGCTAATAATCAAGACCAATCAACAAAGTCTGAAGTTTTTGGCTAAGCAAAATATCAGTGAAGGAATTCAACATAAATTGATGCTAAGGCAGCTTGAATTTGACTATGTAATTGAGTATTGTCGTGGCTACAGGCCAAACAGTAAGGAAGGGGACTAGTAAAGGATAAGAGGAGAGCTAGATCTGTGGGAGAGTTGGTGAGAATGAGAGGACCCCCCCTCCTGCCCCTCTTGGGGGTTTATATACATGAGTGGGGTAGAATGGGAAATCCCCATTCTACCCCTTGGTACTTACAAAGGATGAGGGCACATTGGTATATTTACACTGGTATATTCCTCTACACTATTGGGCCTATTACATGTTAGACTAGTTGCACGACCCAGTCACGCGGGGTTGGGCCACCCCGCTGTGATACTCCCTTGACAAAGAAGCACCGAGTTCCCGATGGCGAGCTAACGTGATCAACCACCCCACCCCGCTCCCAACAAGACTCCTCGGCGCCGAGGTCCCGATGGCGAGCCGACGTGATCAACCACCCCGCCCCGCTCCCGACGCAAGCGCGAGGGTGCCGAGTGGTGAGCCGATGCAACTGGTAGCTTGCAGACCCCAGAGGCAATGCCTACAAAGAAATCAGTGAACTCCTACGCTGAATCCCGCACCGTCCCGCCGAGGCGATGCCTTATCCCGGAGAGATGCAAGCTGTTTGGCCATTTTAATGGTAGTACCTACCTGGATGGAAACTGTTGATAATAGCTATCTGTCGGATGATCATTGCAGGGAGCTGATGGAGCAGTTAGCTTTAGCCCCAAACCCATATTCAGGTTACACCTACCATTCTGGAGTGCTCAAGTACAGAGGCAGGATCTATGTGGGTAATGACCTGGAATTAAAATTAAACATCACCAACTCATTACATACTTCAGCTGTGGGAGGCCATTTAGGCATGGTAGCCACATATCAAAGAGTGAAGGGGTTGTTTCATTGGCCTAGGATGAAAAAAGAGGTACACACTTTTTGCCCAAGAATGTGCTATATGCCAAAGTCTAAGTCAGAACATTGCCATTACCCTAGGCTTCTTGAGTCATTACCCATCCCAGATATGGCATGGACACACATATCCATGGATTTCATTGAGGGCTTGCCTAATTTGAAAGGAAAGGAGGTAATTTTTGTGGTTGTCGATCGGTTCACAAAGTATGCCCATTTTATTCCTTTGTCTCACCCTTATTCAGTACACTCGATGACTCAAGTGTTCATTGACAATGTGTTCAAACTACATGGATTCCCTGTGGAAATTATTTCAGATAGGGACCGTATCTTCACCAGTAAAATATGGCAAGAGATATTCAAATCTTTGAAGGTGCAATTGAGGTTTAGTACTGCATACCATCCCCCAAACAGATAGGCAAACGGAGATGGTTAATCAATGTGTGGAATCCTATCTCAGATGCATGGCTTTACTTGAACCAAATAAATGAGTGAATTGGCTACTTCTTGCCGAATGGTGGTATAACACCACTTTTCAGACATGTCTCAAGATTTCTCCCTTCCAAGCTCTGTATGGGTTTCCTCCACCTTTAATCAATGAAGTGGCGGTACCGGGTCTAGAAGATGAGGAAGCTTGGGATTTTCTGGAGCACAAGTAGGCAATGCTTAACCAACTGAGGGAGAACTTGGCTCAAGCTCAGTCTAAAATGAAAAAATATGCAAATTTAAACAGAAGTGAAAGGCAGTTTTCCATCGGTGGTATGGTTTACTTAAAGATGCAACAGTATAGGACCGCAGCCTTTGGACTAAAGCAGGCACTAAAGGTAACAAGTAAGTTTTATGGGCCCTTTAGGGTTTTGCAAAGAGTGGGCAAAGTAGCTTACAAGCTACAACTCCCTGACAGTGTACACATTCATCTGACCTTCCACGTGAGTCAACTCAAGAAACATTTGGGACCCGATGCAGTTCCCAGTCTGGATTTACCACTAATTGGGGGAGATGGGAAGATAAAAGTGGAGCTGACACAAGTGTTGGAAACTAGAGCCATGCCCAGAAATCATAGCCCGACGACACAATGGCTTGTGCAGTAGGTTAATCTTCCTCCCAAAAATGCAACTTCAGAAGTTGCGGATTTCATCAAAAGTACATTTTCTGAACTCTACTCTCAGACTATTAAATCCTGGTTTCCTGATGCAAACACTTGAGGACAAGTGTGGTGTTTAGGAGGGGGGAAATGTCAAATCAGTTTGAAATTGAATCCTAAAGATTCAATTGAGTTACGACTACGTTGTGAGTTACGACCACTTGTCAGATCGGTCTGAAATTGAATCCTAAAGATTTAAGCTGTTTTCTGAATTGCCAGAGCGTTAAGTGGACATGGATAGTTGAGATTGCTTTTTACCATTCCAGAAGGAGATCTACAGCTAACGAGTGCTCGAGTATACACTGTTGACATCATGAAAACTAACTTACAGTGAACACCGATGCTGAGAGGTGTTAATTTCTGATTTTTAAGGTGTAATCTCTCTTTTTACATTAAACCTAATTGTAAGACTCATATATAAACTCTTTGGGCTGAAATGAGAAATAGCTTATGAATTATGCCCAAATCTTAGTCTCAATAGCTAAGGTTCTTGTCTTGCGACGTCCCAACTTTTCTCTCATTCGGATTTCCAAATCGGGAATTTGGCAGCCTGCCCCCGACCTCGCGCTCGTGGCCAAGGCGTTCCCGACGTTCCTGGGACGGCCGTGGAAGGCCTACTCGCGGACGGTGTACAGGCAGTCGTACCTGGAACGAGGGGCCCGGATACCTAGTACAGTTTTCGGCCGAGTCTGTTTCGAGAAGGTCAAAACCTTAGATGCGCAATTGAGGCGTCCAGTCCTGATTCCTAAAGGACAGCTGGACACTGGAGAGTGGACTGTCTTGTTCTGTTTTTGCGATAGTGGAACTAGTAATGGCCTCGTTTTGTTCTAGTTTGGACTAAGCATTGCAGCAGACAAGCAGAGAACGGTTCTCAAAAAAAAAAAAAAAAAAACTCGACCTGCGGGGGGAAGAATCCCCCGGGCATTGCTTTAAGAAGAAGGTCTTCTCACGAGACCGAGAAAACCCCGAACCCCCGGCACCATCGCCCGACCTTGTGAGACTACTGATCCTTTGGATCAACACCTTGGCGGGTCTTAGACCTGCTTTGGTGTGCAAAGTACAGATTTTTCCTCCAAGCCTGAAATTCGCTCCACTGGAGTGTAACTGGGGTGTCTGCCTCTAACCATTGGGCTAGAGACCCTTTCGCAGAGAACGGTTCTCTTACTGAGTAATCGATACAGTCAGTGGGTCTGTTAAGTGTCGTGTTTGTTTTACTAAAATAAGTGTTTTTTTACTAAAATATCACTTTAACGACTGTAATCATTTTTAGGTTTTCAATTAAAAAAATAAAAATAGAAAAAACACCATTATTCCTCTACACATAATGCAAACGAAAAAAGAGAAGAAGAAAAACAGTTTTAAGAAACCAAAGAAAAAAACAGTTTTAAGAAACCAACATATTCTAAAAGACTTTTAGCTTCTAAAAATAATAAGCTATCGTTTTATTTAGAATAGAGCCTTCGACACCAGACTTGGATCCTGCACTGTTGCCCATAGTGAAGAATAATTGGCGCACGAACCACGATCTTAGGAATCCTCCTCCTTTCACCATCACGAGATCTAATCAAATCTGCTGAAGTCAAAAATTCAAGAATTTGAATGCTTTGATAACTATGCCGTGCACACATAAAATGCATTTGTTTCCTACACAAGATTATAATTTCAGTCATTAACTATCGATGCTTAAATACAAACATGGAAAACTAATATGCATATAACAAGTATAATCACCATCAAATGAAGCAAGCGAGACAACACTTTCCGACAACCTTGAAGCAAGTTTTTCAATTGAGTTCGCACCATACACCTTCATCAAAATCACTTAAGCTGCTGAGTGCGTCTTCAAGAGTATCATCCAAATGCAAGTCTCCTAGTTACGGAAGCATTATACAACACAATTGTGAGTGCTATGAAAAAGCTTAACAAATACGCGCTCTATCCAGAAATTAGGTTAGATACAGATCCGTAGCGAGGAACTCACAAGTTGCAACACATTGCTCTGATTCATTCATGAATGACTTATATGTAATGCACAGACGAAAAATCAGCAATTCGGCATCATCTTCGCAGGGAAAAAAGGAAAAGGTTAGCTAGCATCTGCCGATCATACTGTTTGATTGAGTAGTTGATACTGTCAAACACTAAAGACTCGTATGGATACACCTGTGCATAAAGAGATTATCACTGCTCTGATCCATTCATGAATTGTGAATCTATTTACAGGCCACAGAAGAAAAATCAGCATCGTCTTCTCAGAGGGGAAAAGGGGGGGAAGGACTAGATAGCACCTGCCAATCATGCTGTTTTGGATCCTGAATCCTTATTACAAGTTTACAACTAAGTCCACTACTAATGACATGGCTAGTTTCCTGCTACCATACATGATTACATATGTGTAGAACATGGACTGCAAAAAGACTTGAATCGCCCAACTTGTAGTACAACCATACAAGAGCAATAAACACAGCCCTGCACTACACAATGATCAGACAAGCAACACTATGCAGATCTCAGACTAGCAATGAGGGGAGGGCACAGCAATCTCTGAATTCCGTGCAATCTCTGCCGCACACGAGGGAAAGAGCAATCTCTGAACGAATATAACATAGTAACCAAAACTGAATTCAGTGCATTGGACGGAACAGTGGCTCGAAAGACGCTTTGACTTCCTCATCATCCCACGCCAACCCATCCCACCACTCTCTAGTGCATTGTATTGCATTCAGCTCTGCAGCAGAGAGTTTCAGCTTCTTCAGACTTGGGCACTCAACAATCTTCAGGCTCTCTAGTGACGGGAACCGCAGCATGCATGCGCTGCTGCTCAGCGTCCTGAAGTTTGCCAGGCCATGGAGATACAGATCTTTGAGGTTAGGGAAGGGTGTGATAACTTTACACATTCCTGCAGCTTGTTCACCACTGTTTGCCGCTGTTTCTTGTCCATCGCTGAGAGTAATCAGCTCCTCCAGCCCATGGCAGTACCAGATGAACAATGATGCTAGATTCTGGACACATCCGCCTTTGTAGATGATCTTTACCTTATGAAGCCCCTGAAGGATGACATCATGGAGGTTTGGAAGGATGGGCTGCTCGTCATAGATAGCTTCACGCCGGCTTTGCAGGATAACACTGAGAGATGTGTCACTACGATCAGTTTCTATGCTACCATCAATTATTACCTCAGCTAAGTTGCTACAGCTAGCGATCCACACTCGCTTCAGGCCTGTCATGTTCTTCCAGAGGTTACTTGAAGGAAGCTCTATCTTTGTCAGGCTGGCACATGTCTTTATTAGTAGATTTCTGGTGGAACCAGCAAGGCGGTATGACCGTGAAAGCCTCTCTAGGGCCTCGAGTGACTGTATTGTGATGTCAAGCGCCTTGAGCCTGCGCAAGCCTTCGAGCTCCTGAAAATCAACACCACTTCCACTTGCACCGACTTTCCAATCTCCATAGCTGAGATCCATGTACAAGACTTGCAGCATGGTGAGGCTGCCTATAACACCACCTGGGATCATTTCCAGCGGCATATGTGAGAGAAGCAGGAACCGCAGAGTCACCAGTGCTCCTAGCTCCCTTGGCAGTGATTTGATGCTTGTATTATACAAATCAAGGTACTGCAACTCAACTAATGCACTGACCCCTGAAGGTAATTCCTGGATAGAAGTATGCGAGAGATCTAACACCCTGAGAGATGGCATGAATTGGAAGAAGCCGTCGCATATCTTGTCCAATGCAGGGTTGCCTTGTAGCATCAACGTCTTCAGCAATGGGCAATTAGGCCTCTCATACAACTCAAGAATGTTGTTCCGCATGAAAGAAATCCGCTCAGCGTCGCTCCACTTCTCTGCGCCCGGTGCCTCCTTCAGCCCTACTCCAGCGCGGACAAGCCATTTGGTCTCTTTTGTGCCAAACTCTGATGCTATCCATAGAGCCATGGCGCGGACCATGGGATGCATACTGATATGCTCCTCATCTTCACCTCTCTCTAGCAAAGAGGCACTCTTGAGATCACCAAGAAGGTCATGCCCCTTGTTGTATATCTCATCCATCTCGGTGTACAAGTCATCTATGAAACCTTCACCAATGCAGTATCCTATGATCCAATCCTTAGAAATGGAGAACTCCTCTGGGAATAGCGAGCAATACAGTAGGCAGAGCCTTAGCTTGTCACTGGGCAGGTTATCGTAGCTGTTCTTGAGAGGCACAAGAACGTCCATCTCCATGCCAAGAAGCTGCCATGGGGCAATCTTTAGCACAGTGATGGCGTGCTTCCACTCTTTTGCGGTGCGCTTGCTGGCCATCGCCCTGCCTACGGTGATGAGCGCGAGGGGCAGCCCACCACACTTCATGGCCAGCGCTTTCGCGTGGTGTCGAATCTCCGGGCTAAGATGCATCAGGTGCTCGCCGACCTTATCACGGAAGAGCTCCCACGCGGGCTCCCATGGCAGGCACTCCATCTTGAGCTTTCGGCGGACATCCATTCGGTCACACACGTCCTCGATCCTCGTCGTCAAGATGATCTTGCTCTTGGAGTTGTGTTTGGCACCGGGATGCCGAGCATCCGGAAGTTGAGTGGCTCCCAGAGGTCGTCCAGCAGCAGCACAAAATTCATCTTGGTGAGCACCCTGTGGAGCACCGCCGCGCGCTCCTTGGGCGTCCTGTTCTCCCACGACACACCGAGCCGGTCGCCGATGATCTTTTGGATGTCGTCAAGATTGAACTCCTTGCCGACTTCGATGTAAATGGCGACATTGATGTCCTGCGAGTTGATGAGGACATCGTTGTTGAACTTGTTCAGGAGCGCGGTCTTGCCGACCCCGGAAATGCCGTAGATGCCGATGACGCCCACGTCGCCGCCCCGGACGCACGCGTGGAGCTCCTCGAGCAGCGCGTCCATGCCGACAACGGGCGCGCTCGGCATCTCCTCGAAGCGGACCTGCACGAGCTCGTCGGCGACCTTGTGGAAGGCGCCCTTCTCCTTGAGGCTGGCGGCCTCAGAGAGCGTCTCGTCGGCCTTCTGGCTGAGGCTGTATGTGGCCCTGACGCCGGGCGCCTGGTCGGGCGGGAGGTGCAGACGCGCCTGGTACTCGTCATCGATCCGGGCGGCGGCATCCTCGAGCTTGGCGACGCACTCGAGCCACCACTTGACCTGGCTGGTGGCCTCCATGCCCTGGCGCTCGGCGGCGTCCACCATGCGCTTGACGTCGTCGCGCTTGCTCTTGAGCTCGTCCATCTCGTGGCCCAGCGCCTCGATGTAGTCGCCGCTGGACATGACGTACCCGTACGTCCGGGTGAAGTAGTCCTTGAGCGGCCGGAACACCGCGTCGATGATGGACGCCACGAACTCCATCTCCACGAACCAAAAGCCTCGATCTTTACCAAGAAAGGTCTGATTTTTGACCGCGTGCAAGGCCAAGAACTCAAATTGGGAACGAATCGAAGGATCCGGGTGCCGGTGGGAGAGGAACTGAAGCCGAATGGGGACTAATTTCTGAACTGGATGCGCATAGGATCCGCAGAGCGAAGGAATCCGACAAGATGCAGCTGGTGGTTGGCATCAGTAGGGGGATTCTGGGGAACTCAGAAGGAACTGACGAATTGGTTGGAGTTTTTGGGAGAAGCCATCAGAAATGGACAATATGGTCGCTATGTGTCCTTAGCAAGGAAGGAAAACAGAGGGGGAATAAATCAAGAGATGCACACCCGCGATGTGGAAGAAGATGGCCGCGCTGACACAAGCGAAGAAAAGCTAGGTATCCAAGCGAACGAGAGCAGGGAGGAGTTGTGCCCTTTGTCAAGGTTTTTTATTATTATTTGGCTTTATAGTAGACTATATTGAGATATTGATTTAGTTTGATTTAGTTTGATTTTGCTGTATTCTTCCCCTCTTTTGACATTCCTGCAATCTATGATGAGTAAGAAGCACTAAAAAATTCTAGTAATCAATGTTGCCATCTAGATCACCTCCATAGAAAGATTCAAGATCAAGGACTTATTTGATATGGTACGGCTTTTGGCTGAAAATTTTGAATTTTAGCTGTTTACGACAGATATTACGGAGGGAGATACTTGCTCGTGATTTTGGTTGATACAGATGTTGGACTTTTAATGTGTACTACAATTAAGTTGTAGACCTCGTCTTGAGAAAATACTCCGTTTGAAAGTTAGGTACTGTAGCAAAAACCAAAAACCACTTTTAGAAGCCGTTAAAGACTAGGCCCCAAGATCGATTAGGTTTGTTCTCGACACAAATTTGGGTTTTATAGTCAAGATAGATTTATCTCGAATTCATGCCTAAATTAGTTTGCTATGATATATAGGAATATATCTAAATTATCCTCTTGATTAGAAACTCCTTGATCAAGAACTAATTTATATTTTAAGGTTTTGGTTGTTCTTCGAACCTAGATTTGATTTGTTTCTAATTGGTGAAGCTAAGCCCACGAACTTTGCGATTCTTGACTAGTTTAGGTTCATAATGACTTGATCAAGTCACATGTATTATTTGGAAGTATTTGGATGAGATTTGAGCAAAATTTTGATATGTGAGTTTTTTGAAGTATAGTAACAGGGATCCGATTCGACCAACGTTGAACCTATGGTCAGACCAGCTTTGTCCTAATGGTCTGATTGCCCGGGCTCGGTCAGACCGGTCTTAAGCCTGTGGTCAAACCAATCCAACGACGACTTGGATTGTTTTGTTTTTCAATTTTTCCCTTGGCAATTTGGGTTATGTTTAAGGGTTGTTTTTGTTATACATATGATACTCTTAGTTTTCTCCAACTAGTAAAGTGATGAGACCTTTGTATTTAAGAGGTTAATTTTTATCAAACTTAAAAAGAGGTCAAGATTATTCGCTCATATCTCCGCCATGGGTCCTACAGTTCGACTAAGCACAGCGCGAGTTAGGCGTGATGCTAGGGAGGTGGTGAGTGGTGGTGGACTTGACTTGGCCACGGTCTCATTGGCGCCCCGGCGAGTTCTTTATTTCAGGCTTTCTTCAAGGCTTTGTCCTGGCAGAACCGCAGAAGAATATACAGCTGGGCAAGCTGACAAAGGTGATACGATTTGGTGATCTACCATCGATGGGCATTTTTTTCTATAGTTTACAAGTGTACTAAACAAGATGCTAAGTGGTGCGTGCATAGTGCAGGCTTTTCTAACCAAACCAGCAAACCAATGGCAGGACTGGTCCTGAGATTTTAGAGGTCCGGAGCGAAACTAGAAATAGAGACCCTACTATAAATATCTAAATATAAATCTACACACACATATATATATATATATATCTCTAATTTTACCAACAAACACTTAAAATACATTATGTATTAAAGAAAAATACATATCAAAGAGTTTATAGATATTACCTTAAAAATTTCTTCATGGGAAAGACCGTAGACGGATTGTATTCTACATATGCGTTTGAAGCGTTTCACTTGGCCAGGTTCATGCATGCATGCGTTCATGGGCTCATGGCCGTGTTTGATTCTTTCACTTTCAGTTTGGCCTTGTTAGAACTTACTCTATTTTCTTGAGAATGACAAATTGGTTTTGACTAGAGACAAACTAGCTGCCATGACGGTAATGTTTTTGGAGATGCTTCTAGCAATAACAGCCGTATAAAGTCATGTCGGCTGGATAACTCTTGAGCTGACCGTTTGCTGTAGACATAGCTAGAAGTTTTTACTTGGCCGTGAATGGTAGAAAGAGCTAGAAACTATTAGCTGGCCAATGCTCAAACAAGTGAAGTGCTTAAGTCGGCAAAGACTGCTAGCTACAGATTTTTCTAGTGCTAATTGAGCTGTGCACTTGAGTCGGTTGTATAAGTCGGGTTTTGTGTTAAGTCGGTGCATGTAGCCTATAAATGGACTTGTAATGTGTGTGTGAGATGTAATACAAGCCATACTTTTAAAGCATCTAATGTATCAAGCAGTGGCTATTTTACTTCCAAGCTAAGGTATTATTTGTCCCTTGTCTTTCATATATGAGTGTTTAAATCCCAACAGGCCCAAGCCATGGCAGCCATGTACTAGTACGTGATTTGTGTCTGCGTGTACATGTTGTAACACATGATATATATACTATGTATATGGCCATATGGGGCCCCTGCATTTTGGGGGCCCGGGGCGGCCGCCCCGCTCGCCCCCCTCCAGGGCCGGGACTGACCAATGGCCTCCGAAGTCATCCTCTGCCTCAGGTCCTCTTTGCAACAAAGAAAAAATAGAGGAATTTTATAGGATTAGAATTCCATGAAAAAAAATCTATGAACCCCTTTGTAACAAAGAAATGAGCTTCTAAAATTCCTATGAAATGACTTAATCCATAGAAAATTTGGAGGAAATCTAACATGAGGGACAATCTCATGAAATTTTTTCTTTGTCTCTCTCTCTTCAAAATCCTATACTCTTTTCCTATGAAGCATCCAAATAGCACAGTTAAACAATTCCTACATTATAAAATTCCAAACGATTCAACTAGATATGTCACTCAATTTATGTGTTTTTCCTATTTGTGTAGCTTTAGATTACTGTGTTTCAAAAGGCCCTTCATTCGTTGAAGGCACGAATGCAAGGTCCTGATTAGGTTCCACCGTTCTGCACTTCCATCTACTGTACCGATTTATATTGTGGCAGTAGATCTGATCCATTTATTCCTTAATCGGATGGCTCCAAGCCTCCAAATCAACTAAAGGCAAAACAACGTGTGCCTCTGCCCGTAACGTGGCAAGGCAGAGAATCTGCTTCCCATCGACAGACAGGCCAGCTCATCTGATCCTTGTCTGGAACTGGAAGGGTGATCAACTGGAGCAGCGGCACAATGAAATGCAACGGCTGGCTGCTCAATAACCTCAACGGAAGGAAAATTCTATTGTATCACGGGATATGTAACAAACCAACCAACGTCTGACACGTGGCATGTAGCACTGTAGTAGTACTGTAGCACACAATGTAGCACACTGTAGCATGCGAGAACAGCAAAAAAAAGAGTCTGCTACAGTATTGCTACAATGCGCTACAATACATATTGTGTCAAACGTTGGCTGTCTTGTTACATATTCTGAGCTGTGTAACTGTGATACAGTAGAATTTTTCGCCGCGAAGAACAATATGGCCGAAATAATGGCCCGGTTGAGTTTGAAGAAAGGCCAGTCCTGGGTCCCGTCCGGCCTAGCCGAACATTGTGATGCAAGTTGAGTCTGGTCGATCCAAATGATTGATAAAAACTTGGACAGTCCAGATGCAGCGCAATGAAGAGCCTGATAGGACCAGTCCCCATCGGGCTGTAAACAATGAGCCCAACAAAATGGCCGACAAAATGCTCGAGGCCGGTGGTCACTCACGGACTCACCCATGCGCCGCTGGCCTGCTGCCGATACGAGACCCACTTCACATAAAGTTGTGAGCTTGCTCGCAAGGCATGCGTACTCCTCAGCGCGTAGGAAGCAAAGTACGGATGTTCTATTCGGCTATGGCTAATAATTTATGACTCGTACAACCGATGGGCGGAACACACCCGCAGTGGTGGATCCAGGATTTTATCTAAGGGTATGCCGTCCAAAAATTTTCATATATAATTCGGTAAAACCATTTAGCAATTCGGTAACAGTTGTAAAATTTACAACGTAATTCGGCATATATGCACTAAATAACACGATAAGTCTTAAATTTGAAGATTAAGTTGAAAACATCCACAAATTACAATATGGATAGTTCAAACGTCATACTGATAGTTCAAAATATAGGCATAAAAGAGAGTAAGACACTTACAATACTACTTATCTGACTTTTTTAGCCGACGCTTTCTAAGGGACATGAATGTCTCGATTATATCATCTTCATCCACTTCAAAGAAAATATCTCGCTCAATGAAAGTGACTAGACAATCATCTAAAAGACTATCACCCATCTTGTTTCTTAACTTTGTTTTCACTAAAACCATTGCAAGAAATGTATCGACCAAGACTCTTCTTGAATAAGTAGCATATAAAGCAAAACACGTAATCCTTCTTGATACTATATTCAATCCAATCATGATTGTACATCCATACATAATTGAATTGACGATCTCTATTTGCAATCTTTCTTTTGGAAAATCATGTGCATAAGGTCGGCATGGACCTTTAATAAAATATGCTCTTCGAATTGCATCTTGATCATTAACGGATAGCTTTGAATGGGGTGTCTTTCACCGGATCGTGTGAAAGGCGATTGATGTCATAAACCGTGGCGTAGAAGACGGCGGTGGCATAGGATTCACAATTTCTTCAATTACTCTCTCCGAGGTCGCTCTTCCACCATAGTTTCAACCGGATCGTGAATGATTTGCAACAATGGTGGAGCTACGGATCAAAGAATAGCATATATATATATATATATATATATATATATATATATATATATATATATATATATATATATATATATATATATATATATATATATATATATGTAAAAACAAAAAAGAACGCATCGACAATGGAAAACGAACGTAGCAAAGAAATGCTGTCGAGAGATGGACTTTCTGGTTTCTGTGCCCACGCGCCACACTGACGGAAGCCGTGTCCCTGCCCACGCAGCCATACCGACGCCGACGAAAGTTAAGGTCCCGACGCCTAGACTTCTAGGCGATTATCTAACCAACCGAGTAAAGGACTCCGTATTAATTAGTCTCGCCCACTAGCCGCCTCGAGTCTTGAATCTTCCCGCGCCGACCGCCGAGTACGCGACGCCGAGGATCCGTCCAGCCGTTTTGTTGCCGCTGCGTGCACCATTAACGCGCGCATAGCCCGATCGCCGAGCCACCGCGTGAGATTCAATCTCGCTTTTTTTTCTTCGTCTTTCTATAGAAAATCATGTCTATTTTCATGGCTAACATCATCGAGTCATCCCTAATGCAGCGAGATCGGGATTTGCTCAACATCGAGACGCATCGAGATTGAATGATTGATCAATAATTTAGTACATATCATGTGAGTGTTTGTGTAACCACATATGAGGATTCAATCCGTGCACTTGCAATTTGTTTAATTGTTTGGCATTGTGTTTTTAATAATTGTGTAGTTATGAAGAGAAGTGGAGACATTGCATCGCTTTTTGAAGCATGCAAAGAAAGAAGGCGGCGCGCCGCCGCTGCAAATCATTCACCTGATCCAGTTGAAATTATGGTGGAAGAGCAGCCTCAGGAGAGAGTAATTGAAGAAATTGTGAATCCTATGCCACCGCCACCGCCGTCTTCTCTGCCACCGGTTTATGACATCAATCGCCTTTCACACGATCCAGGTGAAAGACAGCCCATTCAAAGCTATCCTGTTAATGATCAAGATGCAATTCGAAGAGCATATTTTATTAAAGGTCCATACCGACCTTATGCACATGATTTTCCAAAAAGAAAGATTGCAAATAGAGATCGCCAATTCAATTATGTATGGATGTACAATCATGATTGGATTGAATATAGTATCAATAAGGATTCTGTGTTTTGCTTTATATGCTACTTATTCAAGAAGGGTACTGGGTCAGATACATTTACTGCAATGGTTTTAGTGAAAACAAAGTTAAGAAACAAGATGGGTGATAGTCTTTTGGATGATTGTCTAGTCACTTTCATTGAGCGAGATATTTTCTTTGAAGTGGATGAAGATGATATAATCGAGACATTCATGTCCCTTAGAAAGCGTCGGCTAAAAAAGTCAGATAAGTAGTATTGTAAGTCTCTTACTCTCTTTTATGCCTATATTTTGAACTATCAGTATGGCGTTTGAACTATCCATATTGTAATTTGTGGATGTTTTCAACTTAATCTTCAAATTTAAGACTTATCGTGTTATTTAGTGCATATATGTTTAATTACGTTGTAAATTTTACAATCATACCGAATTGCCAAATGGTTTTACCGAATTATATATGAAAATTTTTGACGGCATACCTTAGGTAAAATCTCGATCCGCCATCGTTTTGCAGCAGCAGCCGCCGCCGCCTTCTTTGCTGCATGCTTCTGAAAAAGCGATGCAATGTCTCCACTTCTCTTCATAACTACACAATTATTAAAAAAACACAATGCCAAACAATTAAACAAATTGCAAGTGCACGGATTGAATCCTCATATGTGGTTACACAAACACTCACATGATATGTACTAAATTATTGATCAATCATTCAATCTCGATCGTCTCTGATGTTGAGCAAATCCTCGATCTCGCTGCATTAGGGATGACTCGATGATGTTAGCCATGAAAATAGACATGATTTTTCTATAGAAAGACGAAGAGAAAAAAAAGCAGAGATTGAATCTCACCGCGGTGGCTCAGGCAGTCGGGCTATGCGCGTTAATGGTGCACGCGCAGCAGCAAAGAACCGAACACCGACGGATCCTCGACGTCGCAGACTCAGCCGGGTCGGCGCCGGAAGATTCAAGACTCGAGACGGCGGCCAGTGGGTGAGACTAATTAATACGGGAGTCCTTTACTCTGGTTGGTTAGATAATACGCCTAGAAGTCCAGGCGTCAGGACCTTAACTTTCCGTCCGGCGTCCGTATGGCCGCTGGGCGGGACTCGGCTTCCTGCTCGTGGCGCGTGGGCTCGAAACCAGAAAGTCCATCTTCAAGCAGCTGCTGCTGCTGCGTTTTCCATTGTCCAAAGACGTTTTTTTTTTTATATATATATATATATATATATATATATATATATATATATATATATATATATATATATATATATATATATATATATATATATATATATATATATATATATATATATATATAAGCTATTGCTGATCCGCAGGGTATGCCGGCATACCCTTTAGCTCCGCCGCTGCACACCCGGTTTTGACGCCATAGCCTAATGAGCTGCGTGTCCATGGCTGGCTGGGACTCGCTACATTTGTAGTGCTACATTGATGAATTGCTGTTCATGTTCCTGGTCAAAGTATAGTACTAGCAAGGAGCCAAGAACACACGTCATGCGCATTCACGTAGCCGGTTGTCACATATCGAGGCTAGGATATGCACCGAAGAGACATATCGAGGCTAGGATATGCACCGAAGAGCTGCACGTTTTAATGTGCTCGCTCGTGGTTTAGCTTCCTTTTGGCTTCTTTCCACCGTAATTTACTAATTTCAGAGTTGAATACGCTGCATTAATTCATTGCGGCGCTGGGCTGCAACGATGCAGGCCGTGTCCACGCACTCTTATTAATTGTGCACTCCGGTACGTTTGTACGTTTCGCATGATGACTCTATGTTGGAATTTTTGGCATATGTATCACTGTTTGAATCTATAATTATAAAAATACCAGTATATGTATGGAATTAGTAAAAATATTATTTTTGTCACCTGACCACCATGCGACGATGCCGTAGAGCCAACACGTCTCACCTGGAGCCCGGCCACTAAGTGGCAGGCCACTTGGAGCCTGATGGTCGGGCTCCAGGTGATTAGCACTGCATGTAATTAGTTTAATTGTATGATATGCATTTTTTTTGTAGAATTTTCTAAATATAGCAAATGAGCATGACAACTTACGGAATTTTTTGTAAAGGTTCCCGACACAGTGTAGTTCGTTGTGTAATTTGCTCGTAATTTTTTCCTTTATGAATTTTACTAAAACATCATTTACATAAACTATTTGTAGGAACTTTTTAATATAAGAAATGAGATGAAAAATTATAGCAGTGGACTTAATGGTGTAATTTTTTATTCAATTACGCAAGGAGTACATAGAGTTTAAATTCATTACAAAAGATGTTACATAATCTTAGGGTAGCTTACAAGCTTCGTCAAATCATGACATTATACATACACAACGTCTACGTCTGGGTACAAAAGGAGGGAGGGAGAAATAAAGAGTGCTTGCAATCCAAAAACTGCCTGGCAAGCACTGCCGACTAGGGTTACCTACAACTAAGTACTACTACTACTCCCTTAGGGTAATCCCCTCTGCAGGTAGAGCAATTCCCCAAGGAGCGGGAGTAACTACGACTGACACCTGGTGACCTGGAGTTGGAGTGAGAACGAGAGTGCGAATGGCGAGGACCTCGACTGGAACCCCCGACGTGTGTGGCGGCGGTAGGCGACGCTCTTACGAGTCATAAGCCTAGTGCGGGGTCTTTTCTACTCACGGGTGTAATTACACCCTATGTCGTATCTCACAACGTAGGGAATATCTCGCGTAATGGAGGGTATGTACGTATAGTATACAAGTATTTCAGACTATCTAGATGATATGAACAATTTTTCAGAGGTGCTATATACATTTTTTTTGATATACTCCTTTTATGTGTGTGTATATGAAGGTATTTACAAAATACACTAAAAACTATGAACTCTCTTGCAATTTTTTCGTGTGGTTCACATTGAAGTATCTTATAATTAGTATATGAGTATATCTAAAGTGATAAAGTGTGTGTGTAGACACACACACGGTTACGCTATTTTGCACCCACGCATACTGTGCACACTGAGAAGTTATTGTCAAATACATATAGAGTTACTATCAGTTGTGTAGTGTTACAACTGATAGTAACTCTACATGTGTTTAGTAGTAACTTCACTCACAAACGACAATAACTTTTTGGTACGTATTTTACACATGCACACAAAATAGTAATTATATGTGTACATCATTTTTTCTACTCTTGGGTGAAATTACTCCCTATGTCATATTCTCTATGAAATGTTGAGCTCGCTTATCAGCTTGTTCCCAGTCTTTCAATATGAGAAGTACTTCCACCATCTCACTCATGAGACTTGTTCTTCTCTTCTTCACTATTCTTCTAGAAAGACTAAAAGCATACTTAGAACAAACCGTCGAGACAGGAACGCTTAACACATCCTGTGCTAATATGGATAGCATTGCTTATGCCACCATTCCAAAATATTAAAATCCTCTATGTGGTGATCCATGATATCACTGTCTAGGAAGACCGAGAGTTCTCACGGCCACTAGTATGGATTGCTCCAGCACTTGACGTTGTAGGGCTTAATCGTCCAAACGATCCTAGTGCACCAAAGATCTTGCTCCACATATTTATCTTCTTACTTGTGACGAGTGCTAGTGGAGGTCATTGTAAGTGAACTTCCTGAAATTTTTATTTGTACTTCTGATAAACTTCAAACAATTTAGTACAAACAAGTAAAAAATAATTAGAATAATCTATCCTTGCAGAATCACTTAGAAAAGAAAAACATTAGTGAATCCGATAATTTTAGCTCTTAGATCTAAAATAAATGCATATAAATACGGAATCTCATTCTAATATTTTAAACATTTAGTTTTCATAGCACACATAGCCTCTCGTAACACTATGTCATTTTTATTAGCTTTCAAGTGACCCGTAATCATAAGAATATGATGCACAATTAAAGATGTTGAGTAGTACACTCCAGATAAAGCAACAATGGTTTCGTAAAAAATCTCCAAAAATACTAGTAACTTCATAGTTAATATTGTGTTGTCATCAAGGTTGTGATAGTGTGTGTAGATAAAAACATAAAATATGCTACTATAGGGTAAAATATTTTATAGCATGAGATAAGTTGAGTTCCACATTACCGGCATGTCCACACTAAACTTTCATAGGCGTACACCTATCGCAATGTATAAGTTCTTATATGTTGCAATTCACTGGTTAGAATGATTTACAAAAGAAATTGCATCGTGAAAAGCTTGGAGATATGGATCCAACCTCTTTAAATCACATTTAACTATAAGATTAATAATATAGTAGGCGCAACGCTGATGTAGAAGAAGGATTCTTAACGAAGTGAGAATATCTATTGCCCTGGAGTTTGTTGCAGCATTGTCCAGGGTGATTGCAAAAGTTTTATTTGTAAGATCAAAATCTTCCACAGCTTTGATAATACATTCTGCTATATTCTCACCAGTATGTTCTACATCAATTAGTTTAAAGCCTATAATTCTTTTTTCCATTACTCAGTCATCATTCACATAATGATCAACTACACTAAGATAAGCCTCCCTAGACCGACCACTCCATATGTTCGAGGTCAAGGCCACCAAAAATATACCGGTCTCAAAGATTTCTTTTATTTTAGAATGAACATTATTGTAGTATTTAACTAAATCTTTAGTTGTTGTCTGTCTAGAAACTAAAGAAAATATAGGATTGTGAGCAATTCTAACGTATTTTTTGATATCCTATGACTCACTAAAGTTGAAAGGTAGATCTTGTGAGGCAATTAAATGTACTAAAGATTCTTGAGTTACCTCAGGATTATAATCCCAATTACGTACCATACCGTTGAGTTTTAATAGCAACTATGTCAGCCTCATGGCTATGTTTTGTTTTTCTTTACATATTTGGGTATGTCTATGCAAGTGCTCGGCTCCACCTGTATACTTTTCTGACAATTCATGACAACAAGTTTTGCAAATAATATATCTTACCTGTGTTCTAGCCTCGTCTCGCTTCATTGTCTTATCAAAATCTTGCCACACCTCCGACGTGATGGGTCTGGACTTCTTTGATCTAGTGCTTGCAGACGCAGCAGCACTTGTAAAGCTTGATGATGATGTAGCCAGGGTTTGATCTCCTATTTGAGGTGGAGGCAGAGATGTTTCATTCCCAAAGAATGAAAGATCTTTCGATCAATTCTGTATTCACTCATAGGAAAATTGTCAAAAATTTTCATGAAGAGATGTGAAAAATTGCAAAATGCAATTAGAAAATTACAATACTACATGTTTCACATCATAACAAAGAAAAGTAAGAACAACATAAATATATGAAAATTAGTATTATTACATCTTTCCTTGACTATAGCATGATCTCATTTTTTGGATTTTAGCAAAAATATTTTGAATGTTGCCAAATTATCATAAAGTGTATGAAAATTTTCACAAGAGAATTCAGAGAAGAGATTGTAGATTTGAGTGTGGCTAAATGAGGGGATATGCTGCCTATTTATAGAAAAATTTAAGATTTTTTTTGAATTTTTTTGATTCTGTACTCTTAGAAGTACATACTCTCACTTGTTATATACCGCTTAAATGATATTATTATATCTGTTTATCTTTTTAATATACTGTAATAATGATTATAAGATACTCCAAAATAAGTTCTATGAATTTTTTTTTGTCAAAGTTCACTTTTTATATCATAATTTGTGTATACACCCTTTTTATATATGAAAAAAGGTATATAGCAAAAATAAATAACTTTGATGAATTTTTTTTACCCAAATCGCATTGGAGTATTTTAGAATTAGTATGTTAGTATATCGAAAGTGATAAAATAAGTATATCATGTTCGTTTAAGTGGTATATTACAAGTAGGGGTATGTACTCCCGAGAGTACGAAAAAGGCTTTACATACATACATACATACATACATACATACATACATACATACATACATACATACATACATACATACATACATACATACATACACATTAATCAGTGCGTAGGTGTAGAATACGTGGATAAGTTACTAACATTTCTGAATGAAGTTATTGTCAAACCTTCACAATGCTAAAAAGTTATTATCAATTATATATGAAGTTATCATCGGTAACAAGTGAAGTTACTGTCAATGCTCACAGTACGTAGTTGGTGGTAACTTTTTCATAGCTGATGATAATTTTTGAACAATCAGTGATAATTTGCTAGGAACAAAACTACACACAGAATATACAATAGTGCTACTGTGTGTATATATTCTCGAGATGTCTGTGCTAGCTTACGTCCTTCTATCTCTATCTCCCCTGTATTGATGAATCGGTGGGGTTCCATTGAAGCTTCCCTAAAATAATTAATTCCACGCTTCCACTGAGAGATACGACAAATGCAAGATAAAAAATGACGTTTCCTTTTGGCTGCGTTCTTTAAATGCGTCCATGGGCACATACCTGCTGCATTTTACCGTGCCCATTTCGTCCATATCAAACCGTGTTGGTTAGCACTAATGATATCTGTCACTAACTAATGATACTGTGGCACTGTTCAGTTTACCCCGATGGTAGAATGTAAAACGCTACTTCTGCGATTTCGATTAGCTTCACTGATTTCGGATCAACTTCTAATTAGTTTGCATGCATGCATGCAGCGTACGTTCTCTTACCAACCGCAACGACTCGGTGCTGCTCGTCGACAAGAAGTCGTACGACGCCTGCGACACGAGCTCGCCGATCGACACGTTCGCCGACGGCAACACGGTGTTCACCTTCACCCGGTCCGGGCCGTTCTACTTCATCAGCGGCAACAAGGAGGCACGGCGACGGCGCCTAACGGCAGCCCGTTCTCGCCGCCATCCCCACAGCGAACCCCCTGCCGAATGCCGCGGACCCGAAGGCAGCAGGCATTGCCAAAATGATGTACCAATTGGTTTGATTAAGTTTGTTCTTAGTGTGTCGTATAATAATAATGAAAGTATTGCTGACTGTTACTATTGATCAATGTGGTGTTATTGTTGATACTATTTTTCATACAAACTATTGATCCATATACAACTGAAAATTGATCAATGCGATGCAACATGTGTATACTGCTTTTCGTAAAAACTACTAAATGCGCTAACCCACACGAGAAAATACTAGCGCGGCCCAAATATAAGCACCGTATGACCCGATAAAACAAAGATGAAAAGGTTAGTGCGCTTGCTTTAGCGGCGTAGCCCAATCAAGGGTGAAAAATAGATATCAATTATTTGTATTATTTGGCTATCGTATTTAATAAGATACGAATATGGTATAGATTTTTTTTTCATCTGATCAATAATTTCTCTTATATTCGTATTCCAATTTGCATAAAAATATATATATGCGAATATGGTATAGACTTTTACCATCCGAAATGTTATTCGGCAAGCCTCAACACGCCTCAATGGCTTGGCTTCAGCGTAGACTTGCGCCACCCTCCAGGGTCGGGTCAACGACCACTCACCCTCTGGGATCGAGTCTTCACTGCCTTACACCCACCCTCCAGGGTCAAGTCTTCACCACTTTACACCCACCCTCCGGGGTCAAGTCTTCACCACTTTACACCCAACCTCCGGGGTCAAGTCGACGGCCGCTCACCTCTAGGATCTAACACTCCCCCTCTAGGAGAGAGGGTCGAGCTTGCGACAACTAGTCCTCCGGGTCGAGCCACTTCTCTTTCTCTATGTCGAGCTTTCTCCCCCTTTGGGGTTGACCTACTTATCCCCCTCTAGGGTTGAGCTTACTCCCCCATGGGGTTGAGCTACAACAACTTGTCCTTCGGGTCAAGTCGCCTAATTCTCTCCCTCTGGGGTCAAGCCACTTCTCCCCCTCTGGGATCGAGCTTACTCTCCCTTAGGGTCGAGTTTGCGACAACTTGTCCTCTGGGTCGAGTCACCTAATTCTCCCCCTCTAGGGTCGAGCTTGCAACAACTCGTCCTCAGGGTCGAGCCGCCTATTGCTCCCACTCTAGGGTCGAGCTTACTCCCCTTGGAAGTGCCGCTCGTGAGATTTGTCTCAAGCACCAAGTTTTTTTGATGGGAAACAATGACATTCTCGCCTCTCCAAGCTAAGTAGATGCTCACGAGTTTCATCCCAAGCGTCATGTTTTTTATGATGGAAGACAATGATGCTCTCACCACCCCAAGAGAAGTGCTGCTCGTGAGCTTCATCCCAAGCACCAAGTTTTTCTAATAGGAGACAGTGATGTCCTCACCTCCCCAAGCGAAGTGCCACTCATGAGCTTCACCCAAGCACCAGGTTCTTTTGATGGGAGACAGCGATGTTCTCGCCTCCCCAAGCGAAATGCCACTTGTGAGCTTTGTCCTAAGCGCTAAGTTTTTTTGATGGGAGACGACGACGTTTTCCTCCCCAAGCGAAGTAGCCACTCATGAGTTTCATCCCGAGCACCAAGTTTTTTTTCCGATAGGAGACGGCGATGCTCTCACCTCCCCTAACGATGTGCTACTTGTGAGCTTCGTCCTGAGTGCCAAGGTTTTTCGGTGAGAGTAATGTTGCTCGTGAGCTTCATCCCGAGCGCCAGGTTTTTTTATGGGAGACGGTGATGTTCTTGCCTCCCCAAGCGAAGTGCCGCTCGTGAGCTTCGTTCAGAGCTCTAGGTTTTTTCGATGAAAAATGGCGACGTTCTCGCCTCCCCAAGTGAAGTGCCTCTCGGGAGTTTCGTCTTGAGAGCCAAGTTTTTTCTATGGGAGACGGTGACACTCTCACCTCCCCAATGAAGTGTTGCTCGTGAGTTTCATCCCATGTACCAAGTTTTTCCAATGGGGACGGGGTAGCGGGATACCCCTAGTAAAGAGCATCAAGTAAACTTTATTATGATATTACACAAGCAACAATGATGCAAGCTGTGTGAAAGGAACAGGGGTAGTTACAACCCTTTACATTTTTGCCAAAGAAGGCCAAGCGGTCGTAGGATAAACTTCGGGTATCCTGGCTTTAGGCCACACCAGTCGGCATGTGAGTCAACATTACTCCCCACGTGAAAATGTGCCCCAAGTGCCAAAATTTTCTTGATGGGAGACATGCATCGTCATCTGGGCTAAACTTTCACCACGCATCACCATCCTGGTTTAGATCAACTCCACCATTGCTACTGCTATTTGGGCTTGACTCAGCCTCTAGACCAGGTCCACGCTACACCAAAGACAAGGTCGACGTCACTCTCAAAAAGGTGTTTCAATATGTACACTGCCTCGACCCTTCCAGTGCATCAATGGAGCTTTTTGAGCATCTTGAGAGCGATGGCTTGATCCCGACATGGTTCGATCAGTGTTGATAGCTTCTCCCCATCTGAACTTCGCTTCATCTTGATTGCACCTCCCTGACCGTGGAGTCTCTCTAGCTCTACAGATTACCGAAGGATAATCAAATCACCTCCTTCCATCGAGGGCCACGCCTCAATTGGTGGAGTACTCTGTGCTTCACAATCAATGCCTCGATGAGTCGGCCAAGCAAGCTTCAACGAATCGACCACTTTGCGTTTGGGTGCATATATTCTTATCTTGAAGGCCAGCCCTCGGTGAGTCAAGAACTCCTTGCAAGGTCATACTTAAAGATGAGTTGAGTATCCAGCACTTCGGTGCACACCCACTCGCACCACGGGCGACCCCTCCGAGAGTCGGCGAATAGGCACTTCGGTACATGCCTCCTCACTTCACAGGCAACTCATTAGTCCTTAGTACTTTTTGCCCCAGCGCACTTCTAGTCATCAGGTTAGTTCACATAGCAAGGGCAGCACTTTGTGTTAGTTTCACCTTTGTATGATACGACTCGACATGCGGGGCATTCCTTCGACTAAGCTTAGCTCGATCTATTGGCATCCCCTTAGTTATGTGCGCCCATTGGATTGGTCACTTTACATCAACAAGTGCCAGCATGTCACCTTAGCGCGGTGTGATAAGCCTCGAGGGCCACCCCTCGGCAAAGAGTAGTCTTGCGTTAGACACTCCTTACTTTATGGGACACTCCCCTGCGAGCTAAGAACTTGGCGTGCTTCAAAGCTTCTAGCGTCGTGCCTCGACGGGTCGAACAGACAACGACTTATCACGTATCCCCTCACCTTGAAGGTCGAATCTCATCTAGCTAATCTCGGGTGTGCTCATTGACCTTGAACATCCTGGCATGTTGACACACCGCACCTAGAACTAGCAATATATCTACGCCCATCCCAATGAGTTCACGTGACAACCCGGTTACCCAAGGACTCCACTTGTCTTAAACCAATAAGTTGGGCACTTGTTTCTAGCATGTTCACATGAGTTAACCTTTTGCACCCCTGGGTTCTAGTGTTCTTTGGTGGCTATGCCTAAGAAAGTCAAGCTTGGCACTCCCGTATGTATCTTCGCCTCTTGAACGCCATAGGTCGAGAATTGACATCAAGAGGCACTTCTTTGGGCTAAGTCCTAACCTCACGCCTCCACGTGGTTTGACATCTGGGCGATCGACACTTAACTCCATAACTGTTCACAACCCCACGTCCTTCTATGCGATGGCGAACTCCCCAATACAACCCAAAAAGGGCCGAGTGGAGCAATGGCCCTTTGGCGAACACCAAGGGAACCCAACTCAGATGTGCAGGCATGACATATCATCTGAAGTTCACACGAGGACTAATGTATTTTAACATATTGTCAGAATACGTGGAAGTCGACCAATGGGATCGTTGACCGAGGCAACGCGCCAACTCCTTTTGCAAGTCGACATGCTGGCCCAGGCAGGCAGTTGGTGACCACCCAAATCGGCGAGGGCTACTATTGAGGAAGGGCCTCGTGCCACCTTGGGTCCATGACCACTTGGAGCGATAGCATCCGTTGAAAGCTCTAGCCCGAGCCAAGTCTCTAAGCCAATCTTGGTGAGGTTCACAAGACCAACCCTGGATGGGTCTAGGGCTAACCCCGGGCGAGATACACAAGACCAGCCCCGAAGAGGTCCGGGGCCAACCCTGGGTGAGGTACGCAAGACTAACCCCGGAGGAGTCCGGAGCCAACCTCGGACGAACCAACCCTAGAGTCCCGGACATGGCGGGGGCCATGTAGGGAAAATGACATGGATACCCTTAGGAAAGCTAGGCCATGAGGGCATATTTGTAACTTCACTTGCTTCCCTCTCCCCCTCTATAAATAGGATCCCTTGTAATGGGAGAGGGGGAGGCTATTTTCTAACTCTAGGCACTCATATTGAATATATTTGGGTCATTTGTGTGCTTCTCCGTGAGTATCCCAAATCCTCGGTGGTCTTCGCATCTAACTGGGGGTGCTTCTAAGTTTATTGTCTGGTCTTGTATCGACGACAAAATATTATTAATATCTTCATACTAAATAAGTTTTGAGGATATCCGGATCCGACCGAATTAAGTAGATATTCGATTCGAATTCTTATTCGTTACAATATTCAATTCATATTGTATTCAAGAATATTCAAATTTGTATTTGTATTCGTTTATAAAATATGAATACAAATGTGGTAAAGGCACTATTCAACTCGTATTCAATCCATTTCCACCCTAAGCCCAACCTTCAATGTAAGTTAAATTATAGAGCATGCCGAAAATGTTGTTTTGTATTAGATTTGGCATTGTGTGCTTAATTGTTTGGTAAATCACAGGATCTAGGTTTATTTGATGAAATTCTATACAGGTTTCATACTCCAAATCTACTTTGTTTTGATGTGATTATATGCAAGCGGTTATTCATCTCAAATAATTCTTTCTTTTCTTTTTCTTTCCAAAAGAATGCACTACAAATATGGCTAATTAATTTGTGTTGAGTTTGAGGAAAAGGTGAAATAGCCGTAAAACATTTCATTTTTTTTAATTTACTAGGTAGAAGTACGCATGCACACGCCATGTGAGTGCTCCCCTAACACGAGTGGTTCCCATAAAACATTTTCAGTTGATTGATGTAATCGCTAAAATAAGTGAAGTGGAGCCACTTAGTCATTACTTCATTGCTTATAAGATTTAGTAAAATTTGCCTACTCTTTACGTATCTCGTTCAGTACATTCGCACATTTGCATGATGCATGTGTGCATTGAACCGCAATTAATTGTTCTATCTTTCATGCAGAGACTCCTTATAATCATGCATTTATAGTGTGAAAAATAAATATAAACAAAAATCAGCTAGACATTCCCTATATCTTTAATTACCTCGTTTAGGAGCCATGCATTATCAATTTCTCTCTCCTCTTTAGCAAGCATTACAAGTTTGTGAAATGTGAAGCCAACAGAAAATGTGCATGTACAGCACAAGGCCAGGCCACCAGGCTAAGGACCACATATAACACCAATATTTTTTTTTCAAGGGTAACAGCTTTAAATAGAGGCGAAGGCAAGGGCAAGGGCAAAGGGAAACAGAAGAGTTTACAACCCGTGGATTTGAATCTTGAGCTTGGAATGGATCAAAATTTTGAGGACAACCCATCTTTGATGGCGATGATCGCTGGTGCTATTGGTGGTGGGCTCTCAAGACAATCGGTAGTCTCTCTGACAGTAACTAGCTAAAATTTTTCTGGACTGCTTCCTTGCTTGTTCCAAAGAGCTGTACTTCTTTCGTTCTTCGAAAAAAGAATTTAGCAAAAACATGAGTACCATATTTTTATGGCTCAATGTCTTCTTCAGGAGATATCGAAGCATATCTTGCAGATTCTATTCGTTTGTTTGTTTTGTTTGGGTTTCGTATTGAAATCCTGTCTAGTTTTACAGAAGTGTTGTGTTGAATATTTTGTTGTTTGCTTTTTTCACATAAACAAGATTGAATGGACTCCGTTGTAGTAAGGATCTCTCGTCTTAGACAACGTTTGCACAAACTGTTGTTCTCCCAAACCTCTAAATAGTTACTTGTTTACATTTGATAATCTCATTAGAATCTTCACATTTTTTTATGGCAAAATCCGTATTGTGTAGATTGGTTTTGTTTTAAGAAGTAGATGTAAATGATCTCATGCTCATTTTTACATACACATAAATAAGAACTTGGAAGACTATGAGTACCACATTTTATTGCATTTTTATTGGGAGCCAGACTTGCAACTATTTCATTAAGGTCCTTTGTTTGGATACGTAAAATTTTTGGATCCAAGTAATTAATTTCCATCGGTTGCTAACTGTTGGGATAGTCCCACATCAATTGTAGAAGAAAATAGAGTGCAATTTATAAGGGTAAAAGTGTATCCACTTATCAGGCTAATATTTTGGAGGAGATAGCCTAAGACCCCTAAGGTCGTTGCTTTGCACGTTGGGCTTATGGGCATAACGGCCGAACTACCAGGGTGGACCGTTGGTCTTTTGAGGGGAGATGGTACAAAAACCCAAAGGTTATTGTTCTATCGGTTGGGCTTGCAGGTATAACAGCCCAACTATCTAGGGTCGAGCTGTTGGTTTAGCGAGTCTGGGGTCGGACGCTGGTTTAGTGATCTGATGACTAAGACGCTGCACAACCCTAACTAATTAAGGTTTTGATGTAGGGCTCACCATAGCAACGTAGCTGTTTCAGCAATCTAAATGCATGGAAAAGTAGCGGTAGATAAGAATAGCTGCGTGGCATCCTCCAAAAAGAAATATATAAGTCATAGTTTCACATAATGATAAAACACATAAACATATCCAAAAAGAACCGAAAGAATTATAACTCCAAGCCAAAGTAGAGTCCTTTTAGCAAGTTTGTTTTGGTATGAATATACTGGTCATTTGGATGTTTTCCAGGCTCTATCCCCACCCAATGCCCTTATTAAATGTTTATTGGTAGTAGTATAGGGGATAGGAGTATACACACTAATAGGGCAACACACGTGAAAAATACCAATAAGGCATTGGTTTCTTTCTTGTTCCGTGCCATGTACCTAAAAACTAACGCAAATCAGAGCGGAGGGAGTAGAAAAGCAAAGGGAGTTTCAAAGTAAAACAAAATAGAACTGTGATTTTTTTTTTTGGTGATTTTCAGCATGTTGTGAGATGCCTTGTGCACATTCTCATCAACCATTTTTGCCGTGTCAACATCCAAATCATCAACACAGGTGGCTTATTCGCGCGCCACATCATTATGTTTGTTTTTCTGAATTGATAGAAATTAACTGTTAGCTAGTCTAAACAATAGGACCTTACAGTTAGGGACTTAGGGTCTAGACACAGATGTTTGGAAAGACATGAATCAACCCAATTGTAGATACTGAAAGTTTGGGGATCAAGATAAACATGTGTACAAATAAGTAGAACGGTGAGAATTACTTTAATCATAATGCCTTTTAAGTTTTCACAGCTTTCCTTTTATTTGCGCTATACTTACAATTCAACCTGCTGGGTATATTTTTAATTTTGAAACCGTTACTTTTTCTATGATGGAGCGTAATTCTAACAACAAAAGTACCTTTTCTTTAATCAAAATGACATGTCACAGAATCTCCAAGCACATGACAAGGAACAAAGCCTCAGTAATCACTCCAGAGAATTACATACAACAAATGATGACGATGATGCCTTGCTAATCAATGAGGTTGACTCAAGCATATCACCCAGCAACAAGAACACTCGTGGAGGGATCCCCAATGATGACGAAGACGGCATTGAAGACCCACCAACAAAGAAAAAGCGTCTGCAAAGGCTCACTGGCCACCAGGCACAGCTACTTGAGGCGTATGGCTCCTAAAGAATAACATCATTGATTGGAAGTTAACGATCATTTCAAAAACAGCAAATCATTTGTTTGAATATAGCTTTGTAACCCAATAAATAGTTCAAAACTGCACATTCCTTGACTTCGTTCCAAATTGATACACTCATTCTTATTATTATTTGGCTTGTCTTGTCTTGTCTTTATTTTTCTTGAATGAACAGGTATTTCAGCATCTGTGCGCACCCTGATGACAACCAAAGGAAGCGGCTGAGTGAGAAAACAGGTCTTAAAGTACAACAAGTGAAGTTTTGGTTTCAGAACAAGAGAACGCAAGTGAAGGTCTGGTCTAAAACATTGATAACTTACTATCTCAATGATACAGGTGGTCATAATCTAGCTAATTAAGAAGTATGCATTCCATTAGTTTTCACTAGCATTCTTTTGGTTTACTAGATTGCCAAATTTTGTCAAGAGAACTTCTTACTTCTGCCATTGAAAGAAACCTGTCTAATTCTCAACATAATAGTACTGCCTTACACATTCCTATACTTTAGGAGTTGCCCTGGCATGCTTCTGTATAACAATATACTTGAGTTATCTCACCATTCAAGATTGTTATTACTAGACTGTCATCTTCACTGCTTCGGTTATTAATGTATATATTTCACCATTTTTAGTCTATGTAGCAACGCGGGAACTGAGAGAAAATTCTCCCTTGGAATTACTAACTGTTCCATGACACATATTGTAGCATCTAAGTGGAAAAGAAGAGAACTATAGGCTGAAAGTGGAGAATGAAATGCTGAGGGATGAAAACAGGAGGCTTAAGCAGCAGGCTCATAGCACTACGTTTTGCCCCAGTTGCAGTGATTCAGAAGCACAGAATCAGCTTGCCACAGAGATGGAAAGGTTAAAAGAGCAAAATGAGTGGATGCAGCAAGAGGTACAGCATATAAAGAAGTCCTTTCAATTGAACTTCAATACTTTTAGAAACATTTGGCAGATTATGTTTCAATTTCAGTAACTTAGAGGCAATGCTAGACCTAATCCATGTTAACTGTTTTCTCAAGCAGACTCTTTTTTTCTGACATGACATACTTTGTGATTTAGCAATTTGCATCCTTTTGTAACTCTTGTCAAAGAGAAAAGTTCTTGGTAGTTTCTCCAGAATTATAACACGAGTTACAAAGTCTTATAAAGATTTATCTCTTGGTTTTTTTTTCCCTTTTGAGATGATTGTCTCTCGAGTTCTACTAATGCTGTATTCTTTGGTTGGCAGCTTTCACGGTTTCAAGCTGAAACTCCTCCGAGTTCAAACAGTGCTTTCCAACTTGACTCGTCAGCTGAAAATGTCTTGGCAAGACAGAACGACACACACATGGTTGCTGAACTAGCCAAGAACGCAATGCATGAGTTGGTCATTTTGGCCGAGTCTCATGGCCCTTTATGGTTGCCTATCCCTGGTGGTTCACTTGAAATATTGAACAAGATGGCTTATGCCCAAAAATTTGCTGGAAAAAACAGTGCAAATGTCATAGGATTCAAGACAGAGGCTACTCGCGCCGATGCTGTTGTCATGCTGGACCCCAAAAATATTGTGGATTTTCTCATGGATCCTGTAAGTGGTATATACATTTTTTTTTATAAAAGCTAGGTAATTTAAATTCATGTCAATGATGATATTTCAAGCTGCAATTGATCTCAATGTTAAATGACTCTACAGGAGTGCTATGAAACTTTCTGTCCTGGACTTTTGTCCAGTGCAAGAACAACCAAGGTTTACAAGTGCCCTACTGATGCAGGCTATGATGGGGCTATGCAATTGGTATGTATGACTCATTTATTTACTACTTTAGCACAGAGATGTTTTGGCGTGAGTGCGAAATCTGATCCAAAACAAGGTATATGTGAAAAATACAGTAGTGGCAAAACGAGCACTGTCCTAATGTGAAATTGTTGTGCTGTTATTCACAGTTTGCCTTCCTCTTTTTCGCCTTGAAAACAACAGATGACTATCGAGACGGTGTTCCCATCGCCCCTGGTACCGGCTAGGAAAAGCACGTTCGTGAGGTATTGCAGGGAGCTGCAAGAAGGAACCATGGTCGTCGTCGACGTATCTTTAGACGACGGTAATGGCGCCTTCTTCAAATGCCGCAAACTGCCATCGGGAGTACTAATTCAGTCCATAAGGCCCAACAGCTGCAAGGTACGACACACATACAAAAGACTGAACAAGAATGAAGTTTTATTATATATGGTACCTTACCCCATGTAAGATTTGCTCCGAAATCTTCCTGACAGGTCACTGCCATAGAGCACGTTCGAGTAGATGATACCGGTGTCCCTGAGCTCTACCAGCCATGTCTGAGTGGACTCTTCTTCGGAGCTAGGCGCTGGGTGACGAGCATGGCGCGGCAGTGTGCGCGCATGAGAGATGTATTCCATGTTACCAGCAGCTCTTTGCGCGGTAATGACAACCTACAAATCTTTAATACCTGAAACTCTGAACATCATTGAGAAGAGACATTCCCTTACAGAAACAAACCATCCTCCTTGCTTTGTTTCAGTCAGTTCAAAGGGGAGGAAGACCCTCATGAAGCTAGCGGACGACCTGCTCGTGAGCTACACCGGCAGCATCGCCGCCACCCCTGAAGAGTCATGGACCGTTCTGCGCGGTGCCGGCACAGAGGAAGACATCAAGATCGCGTACAGGAGGAACGACGACGATACCAAAACCGCGATCGTGTCCGCGAGCGCGTCGTTCCGGCTGCCGCTGACAATTAGGAAAACGTATGATCTGCTCAGGAACAACCTGCTGCGTTCGAAGGTAAGTAAACGAAATAGGCCGCCTCTCCGCAGGTGTAATTCTCTGAAGTCATGTACTCGTTGTGTGCCTTGCTCACACTCACACATCGTGGGTGATTGCATGCAGTGGGATGTGCTGGTGAACGGCGGTGTCGTGAAAGAGGAAGTCCGCGTCTCTAATGGCGTCGGAGGCGACGATGCTGTCTCCATTCTGCACGTCAAGGTACCAAACACATCTAGTTTCAGCATCTCTCAGGTACATCGTTCCACTGGCAACTCCGCACCTCACTCCACTGACTCGAGTATATACGCATACGCGACCGATCAGCACGGCCAGGAAAATAGGGGCAGGATGATGATCCTCCAGAACAGGTCCTACGACGTGTCAGGCTCGTTCATGGTCTACTCCCCTATCGACGACAAGCTGATGAACACGATCCTGAGCCCCGGTGACCCGATGGAGAGCAAGCCGTCCCTCTACCCCACCGGCTTCTCCCTTGTCCCCGTCGGCGAGGCGCAGGGTGGCGCTGCCCTTGGCGAGGATGGGGGGACTCTTATGACCGTGGGGTTCCAGATTCTGATGAAGCTCGCTCGTGGGACTGGCCTGTTTCCTCGGTCAGTGTCCTCGGCGATCAATCTCATGTCTGACAACATAAACACCATCAAAGAGACGCTGACCAACAGTCACCCCGTCTTCCACAAGAACAAGTTTGCCGTCTAGAATGTATCCAAGGTATTCTTTGTTGATAAGTGGCCTACTGAACTTCGACTAATTTTTCACCTGGGTCATGATGTTAGTTTGGTGATGACCTGACCTCCTGTTTGTTTTGTGCAGGGAGAAACGGGTGGTGCAACGCTTATATAGGAGGTTAAGTCAAGAACTGTGAGGGGAATTCATCAGCTCAGATCACCAGCATTTCTCCCGGCATTACCGTAATAATTAGTTATCGATCGTTTCCTCCTACTATTTGCAACTTTCAGATTATGGCAGGGACATGTAATAATGGTTTAAGAACCAAAAATATATATCATGTCGTCGCTGTGTATGCTTGTCGAATGCCATGTAACCATGATTGCAGTTTGTCAGGTTTCAAAAAAAAAATGATTGCAGTTTGCTTTCCGATTTGGTATTGTATGGATGCTATTTTAGAACCTAAATTTACCTTTTTATTTGGTACTGTGTGGGTGCTATCTTAGAACCTCATTATGCCTGTTTGATTTGGCATTGCACGAATGGTATCTTAGGGTTTGCAAACCTTTACTACACAAAGTTAGCATACCACTCTCCTAGATGGCCTATAGACTAGTCCCAGTTGTTAGATGTGTATTATACCTGTATATTTTTCTAGTTGTATAAGAGCTTATCTGCATGTATGTTACACATGTACATGTATATATACTAGCTCATTGGCCTCAAGATGAATATATGTGCTATTCATAACATGGTATCAGAGCAAAACCTAGGGTTTCGTCATACCTAGGGTTTCGCTTGGCTGCCACTGTTCTTCCTTAGTAGTCGTCGCTTCACCATGCTTGTCGCCACCGCCGCTTGGTCATTCTTCACCTCCTGGACCGTCGGCTCCGGCCAGCTCTTCTTGTACGCATCCTTCCACCCAGATCCGGACTCCTCCATGCCGAATTTGGCTCGCCTACCATCGGGCTCTTCACCAAATCCAGCCAGATCGAACTCGCCCTAATAGGCCGCTTGTGTCGTTGGCGCCGCTCGAGATCCTTGCGCCGACCGCTGTCTGCTTCGGGTTGCTCGAGGTTCGCCGTCTAACATCCATTGTTGAGGTCGCTGGAGCCATCAGAGCCGGAGCCATCGTCACCGGAGGCACTGTCGCTATTGGCTCTCCCCGCCACTGGTCGTCGTTATCGTCACTCGGATCTCGGAGCAACAGCTCATCGCTGAATCAGGAGTGATTGCCGCCGACGCCGGTTGCTTCTCGTGGCCTACCATCGATGAACGCCACCAAATCGGGAGCAGTAGTTGCCGACGCCGGTTGCCGCCGCCGTGGCCTCCCCCTTGGTTAAATCTAGTTGGTCTTGACCAACTGAGTTAGTCTTATCTTCTTGACCGAACCAAAAAAGAAAGAAAGAAAAAGAAACAACGAAAAAAAGAAAAAATGTTGTCCTTTTCAAGTACCGTTTCTGTTCTTCACCGCCTCGTGATCTTCAATGGTCTCAATTATCGAGATTGGTTTCAGCATATGCACCTCCACATGCATGGTCAATGTCTTTGGGAGTTTCTTATTGGCAAGTTGCCTTGTCCGTCTCTCCCTACTCCACTTGCTGAGCCTGTACTCCCAAAGGATGCTTCAGAAGATGCTCGTACAAAGGCATCGAGGCTTTTGAGGATGCCATGGAGACTTTTCAGACTCAGTACGCTGCTTACAAGACATGGATTGATGATGATGCTCGTGTTTTGCTATTCTGGTTGCTAGCATGGAGGTGCATCTCACTGGTGATGTCGTTGGTTTGGCTTTCGCACAGGCGATGTAGGCGCATCTGCGTAACCGCTACGAGCCATCTGGTGATTCCTTGTAGCTTGCTATTGTGCGTAGGAGCAGTCGTTGCAGTAGGGAGATACCACTGTGGCTGAGTTCTATGCTGAGCTGTTCGCGGTATGGCACCAGATCGACTCTTTGGGGCCAGATATTTGCCGCACTTGTCAGTGCTATCAACGTCAGTAGTCTCACCTGGAGTTTCGCTGCATCTACGAGTTTTTGACATGACTTTGGTCTTAGTTTGAGCAGACTCGTGCTCAGTTGCTAGCTCGTCACCCTCGTGTGATTCTGTTGGAGGCTCTTACAACAATTCGTACTGAGGATATTCGTCTTTGTGGTGCGGGTCTACCGTCATCATTGTCATTTCCTTCGGTTTTGATAGCTCCCCGGCTTCTACACCTACTGTGTCGCCGATTACTTCTTCTTCAGTTGCGCTTCCATCAGTGACAACTGCTGTTGATAGGGGGACTCCACTGCACATATTGCAACAAGGATGGACATGTGGAGCAATTTTGCTATAGGAAGAAGGATTTTCGTCGTGGTGCTCGTCCTCCAAAAGGCACTGGAGGTTCCTCCTCTCAACAAAGTCCCGTTGCCTCTGACACTTAGCAGTTTTTCACATTACTAGGACGTATTGTTGCTTCTGCATCGTCCGGTTCTACTGGTTCTGCTGCTCAATTTTCTGGTGAGAGACCACATTCTACTTCTCCTTCTTCAGGTATATCACCATGGATTCTTGATTTTGGTCTCACTTCCATTAGTCCTTTAGATGTTCCTATCACTGTTCAAAAACAGGACATGAGACTTTCAAATTCATCTTTTCATCCTCCTATTGTTTCTCATGTTCCAACACTAACCATGTAGCTCATATCTGCCGACCAGCTCACTGATCATGGTTGTCATGTTATTCTCGATTCTAATTCTTGTTGTGTTCAGGATCGTCACATGGGGACTCTGGTTGATACTAGCCCTCACCGCCGTGACTCACGATGGCTCTGGGAGTTTGACTAGTTTCATCTTCCTTCCGCTACCCTGTCAGTCTTGTCAGGGTGGTAAGCTTGGCAAACAGCTTCAACTCTCCTATCCTTCTAGTGAGCCAATGTTTCAATGTCCTTTTAATTTTGTTCATTCTGATGTATGGGGACCAGCACCTTTCATTTCAAAAGGAGGTCATCGATATTATATAATTTTTATTGATGATTTTTCTTAGCATACGTGGATATATTTTATATCATCTTATAGTGAGGTTCTATCCATCTATAAGACTTTTGCCACCATGGTCCATACTCAGTTTGACTCTCATATTCGTGTTTTTCGCGCTGATTCCACTGGGGAGCACTTTTCGGGAGTTCTTCGTGGTTTTCTTGCTGAGCAGGATACTCTCTCTCAGTTTTCTTGTCCCAGTGCTCATGCTCAGAATGATGTAACTGAATGCAAGCATCGTCATCTTCTTGAGACAACTCGTGCTCTCATGCTTGCTTCTTCTGTTTCACCACACGTTCAGGTTGAGACTATTTCTACTGCCACTTTTCTTATCAACATTAAGCTCTCCTCTGCTCATCAGGGTAGGATCCCAGTTGAGCGTCTCTGTGGCAAAACTCTTGATTATTTCAGTCTTCGCCTGTTTGGGTGTGTGTGCTATGTTCTTCTTGCACCTCGTGAGTGCACTAAGTTGGTCACTCAGTCTGTTGAGTGCGTTTTTCTGGGCTATAGTGCTGAGCACAAGGGATATCGTTGTTCGGATCCTGTTGGCCGACATATGCGGATTTCTTGGGATGTTACTTTTGATGAATCTCGTCCTTTCTATCATCACCCTTCTCCTTTCTCCGAGAAATTTAACTTTTTGCCACTCTTAACATTGCCACCTACTCAAATGTCATCCTCTACATTGCAATTAATATTTTGCCACTCTCCAGCCTACGTGACGCCCATGTCAGCGCGAAACCCGCCACGCCGCCGCGCCTCCGCTCGCCGGCGGCGCGCCCGCCGCCCGCCCCGCGCCACCTGCTCGCCCGCGCCGCGCCTCCGCCTCCGTCGACACGCGCCTCCCGCCGCCGCGCCTCATCTTCCTCGAGTCCGCGCGGATCCCGCCGGTGAAGTGCTGCGTCTCAGCCAATTCATCACGCGTGGGGCATCTCTGTGGCACTCGAGCACATCCCCACTCGCCGGACCCGCCGCCTCCCGGCCGAGCCGCCGCTGTCTTCATCATTGCCGCTAAGCTCCTCTCGCCCGCCCGCCCGCTCCATCTCGGCCTCGACCGACGCCCAGTGAGCTCCGGATGCCCGTAGATGCTTCACCGTCGAGAATCGGGCTCCCACCGCCTGCCGCGGTGTCCTCGCCTCGTCTCGGCCGGGACGGAGGCGGAGGCGCAGGCGCGAGCGCGAAGCGAAGCGGAGTCGCGGCGGCGCGCGCCGGTGGCGGAGGCGCAGCGCGGCGAGCGGGAGGCGGTGCGCCGACGGAGGCGGAGGCGCAGCGCGCGCAGCAGTGGTGGCGCGGCGCGCGCGCGGCCGAGGCGGCGGCGGCGCGCCGCCGAGGCGCGCGCGCGCGTGGCGGGTTTCGCGCTGACATGGGCGCCACGTAGGTTGGAGAGTGGCAAAATATTAATTGCAATGTAGAGGATGACATTTGAGTAGGTGGCAATGTTAAGAGTGGCAAAAAGTTAAATTTCCCCCTTTCTCCACGTCAGCATCTCTTATCAAGCCACTTTCTTTCCTAACTTTTCCTTCCACCCCCATAGTCACCACTCCACCTTTGGTCTCTCTCGGTGCCTCCTTCCCAGTCGGCATCTTCTTCGCCACCGGCACCCTCTACCGAGGTTACTCCTGACCCTGTTCCTTCTTATTCTCTTTACTAGACTCGTCGTTCACAAGTTGACGATTCTTCTAATGTGCCCTCTCTGTCTAATGGACCATCCTCTTCGGCCTCTCCTCCTCGCTATGCCTTCACAATCATCGGTCTATTTGGCCTCCTGAGAGTTTTGGTTTTGCTGCCATTGCTCTTGCCAAACCGACTTCTTACCATGATACTGTTGTTCATCAGGAGTGGCAACATATGATGGCAGAGGAGATTGCTGCCCTTGAGCGTACTGGCACGTGGGATCTTGTTCCTCTTCCTACGCGTGTTACTCCTATCATGTGTAAGTGGGTCTATAAGGTTAAGACTCACTGTGATGGTTCTCTTGAGCGTTACAAGGCTCGTCTTGCAGCACGTGGTTTTCAGCAGAAGCATGGTCGTGACTACAATGAGATCTTTGCTCCTGTCGCTCACATGACTACCGTTCGCACTCTTCTTGATGTGGCCTCTATTTGACAGTGGTCTATCTCTCAGTTGGACGTCAAAATGCTTTTCTCAATGGCGAGTTGCGTGAGGAGGTCTACATGCAGCCACCCCTGGTATTCTGTTCCTAAGGGTATGGTTTGTCGCCTTTGCCGATCTCTCTATGGCCTCAAGCAAGCTCCTCGTGCCTGGTTTGATCGTTTCTCTTCTGTTGTCACTACAGCTGATTTCTTTACCAGTGCTCATGATCCTGCTCTTTTTCTTCACACTTCGTCTCATGGTCGAACGCTTCTCTTTTTGTATGTTGATGATATGATCATTACTGGAGATGATTTCCAGTACATCACTTTTGTCATGGAGAGTCTTCATGAGCAGTTTCTTATGTCTAGTCTAGGTCCTCTTCGCTACTTTCTTGGGATTGAGGTTATTTCTACTCCTGAGAGTTTTTATCTGTCCCAAGAAAAGTATATCTAGAATCTTCTTGATTGTGCCTCTCTTACTGATCAGCGCACAGTTGAGACTCCCATGGAGCTTAATGTTCATCTTCATCCCACTGATGATGAGCCTCTTACTGATTCTACTTGCTATTGTCACCTTGTTGGGAGATTTGTTTATCTTAGTGTCACTCGTCATGACATTTCATGTCCTATGCATATGTTGAGTCAATTTGTTTCTGCTCCTACTCAGCTCTACTATAGTCATCTTCTTCTGTATTTTGTGATACCTTCGTAGAACTATCTCTCGTTGTCTCTTTTTCTCTTGCACCAGCCCTTTATAGCTCTAGGCATATTTTGATGCCACCTGGCTAGTGATCTCTCTGATCGTCGGTCTCTTTCTGCTTATTGTATTTTTCTTTGTGGTTCTCTCATTGCTTGGAAGACTAAGAAGTAGACAGCAATTTCTCATTCGAGTGTTAAGGCTGAGTTACGAGTTATGGCTTTGTTGACTACGGAGGTTACTTGGCTACAATGGTTACTTGAGGATTTTGGTGTTTCTATTTCTGCACTGACTTCTCTTTTGTCTGACAGTACATATGTTATTAGCATTGCTAAAGATCCAGTGAAGCATGAGTTTACAAAGCATATTGGTGTTAATACTTCCTATATGCGGACACAGGTTCAGAACCAGGTTGTTACTCTTTGGTATGTACCTCCGAGTTTCAGCTAACAGACTTCTTCACAAAGATACAGACCAGGGCCTAGCACAGCTTCTATCTCTCCAAACTTCGTGTTGTTGATTCACCATAAGTTTGTGGGAGGGTGTTAAATATGTATTATATCTGTGTATTTTTCCCGTTACACCTATACATGTATATATACTGGCCCATCGGCCTTATGATGAGTACATGCGCTATTCATAACACTAGTCTCGGAAAGTTTGATGGGAACAAATCCTACTATGAGCCTGGATACACTTCGCGTCACCTCGACTTTAATTTTAGAATTAGCTCCAATTTTAATGACATGGTGTTCTATCTATCTGGTGACTTCAGTTTTAGAATCAGCTCCAGTTCTAATGTCAGGGTGTTGTACCAATTCTGGTGGTCATTCCTGCTTTCATTTTTCCACACTACAAGGGAGCACTCGCTTGTGACTTTTGAGTTGCATACTACAGTCCGCACTTATTGTCCATATGAACTATCTTAGGCAGGACATTCGATAACAAAAGCTCATTTTCATGTAACAGCAAGCAGGAAATAAAAGGATTACACAAATAGCTAAATGGACCAAATGAACAAAAATCTGTCAGGAGATCTCATATTTTTATCACCACACTAGATGACCAGACTATGCATTCCATGAGAAATATTTCAGGAGAAACTTGTTATTAACTCATTTAAGAATCTTACATGGGTTTAGAGGTTAGAACAGGCCAATTCAAAAAAACCAGTACAAAGACAAGTCAGCCTACAAAGCAAACCACATATTCCTAGAAATAAAATAAGAGAACAAAAGTGCACCAATTTTCCTAACCTTGTTACGTAACTTATCACGATCACACGTCTCCTACAGTGTTCATCTCTGAAGGTTCGTTGCTTGCTACAGCTTCCAAAAGGATTTTGGAATGCCATCTCAGAGAAACATGTATCATTAAATTCAGCGATGATAGGTTGCAATGTTATGCATTAAGACCAGCCCAGTTCTTGAATGCAATCAGAGCTTCCGTTTTCCTGAAGTTACTCTTTCTCAGCTTCGCCACTTTCAGTTTCTTATGGGTTTCCATGAATGCTTGTTTGTGCCTCCACTTATCCACAAATATTTTCAACTCTTGTGCCTTCTCAATCACCTGCATTGCCATATCAAAAAATCCACCCTTGACCAAAGCATATAGAAAGGCATCAATCAATTCATGGTTGAAATCAGCCCCCTTCCTTCTCACTTCTGTCCATAGTATTAGCACACTAAAGTACTTCTCGGCCAAGAGATACCCATTGATAAGTGAAAGGTACGTCTGATTATTTGGTTCAAATCTCAGGAATACCATCCTTCGGTATGTCCTTCGAGCATCCTCTAATCTCCCAACCTTGCAAAAGGCATGCAAAATTGAGTTCCAATCGTGTGTAGCAATCTCTATTCTTGGGTCATGAACCACTGAGTCCAAGAATGATGCCATGAGCTCAGGCCGGTTGTTCTCTGTCAAGCCTGTCATTATAGTAAGATAACTTGTCCTAAGGTCTGGTAGCCTCGCTTCCCTCATCTCCTTGAAAAGAGCAAATGCAGACTGGAAATCATGGGCTGTCATGGAAGCATCAATAAGAGCATCATAGCTGCCAGCATCAAGCTGCAGCCCTGCTGCACTAATCTCTGCCACAAGCTGTGCAGCCTCTGCAGTCCTTTGCTCCTTGCAGTATGCTTTCAAGATTGAGGAGTACACACCAAGCCCCACAGAGGCTCCTTGAGCGGTCATTTCATCTAGTATGCTATGAGCCTTGTTCAATAGGCCAAGCTCAACACAAGCATTGACAATCCCAAACCCAACAGAATCATCAACTACCAGTGACGGCTGCGTCAACTCAATCTCCTGTGCTTGGATGATCAATTGAGCTAATTCCCTGATCCTTCCATGATCAACAAAGCACTGCAAAACCTCAGTATAGCTTTCCTCATCAAATGTGTTTCCATCCCCAACTCTTCTCTCCCCAACCGCACGAAGAATGACCGACGAAACTGACTCGAAGCTGCAGCATTTCAAATACCCACTGACCAAATTCTTGAAAAATACCTTCTTGCCGAAGCCCAGAGCATCCAGCAACTTATCGAGCTCATCAACCCGGCTTGGAACGCCCCTCCAAGCATACAAGAACGCAAGACGTCCAAAGCTCTCCACGTCTGGCGACACCCCAACAGCTGACATAATCTCCAAGACCCTCTCAGCATCAGTGACTAAGCCGAGCCGGCGGCAGCATCCATCAAGAACATAATTGCAGGCGGCGCGGTCAGGACGCATCACCGCTACCACAGACGGGGACTTCGCCGCCGCCACGAGCTTGCAGGCTTCGTCGAACACCTTCAAGAAGGACGAGAAGGCACCTGTGTCAGTGCGGGTGAGCTCTATCAGCGGAGGGCCCCAGGCGGAGAAAGCCGGGAGGCGGCGCCCGCAGCGGAGCAGAGCTCGTGCGAGGGCCAGCGCAGGGGCAGCGGACCCCGCTGCGGCGAGGGAAGAGAAGAGGGCCTCGAGCGCGGCCTCAGGGAGGGGGAAGGCATGAGGGCTCTTCTCCAGCAGGAAGACAGCGGCGACGAATGCGCGCTTGAGGCCGAGGCGGTGGTTCGCCGCGACGAGGTGGGAGACGAGCGCCGCCGCGGCGGGAGGCGAGGGCGAGAGGGAGGCCGCCGCCAGGGACTTGAACGCGAGCCACGCGTCATCCGAGCGGTCCTGGGCGACGGAAGCTATTAGTTCTCCCTCGAGCGTGGCCGCGTCGGCGACGGGTAGTGCCTTGGAGGCGGGTTCCGGGGCTGGAGGCGGCGCCGGCCGCGGTTGGGTCTTGGGGCGCGGCGCAAAGATGGAAGGCTGGAGGAAGGAGTAGACGGTGGGGATCTCGTAGGGTATGGAGGAGGAAGACGAGGAGGAGAAGAGACTCTCTTTTAGGGTCAGAGGCAGCCGACGCCGGAAGCATCGGCGGAGGAGAGAACGCATCGGCGGAGTGGTTTCGCCGGTAAGGTGTTCGAGCGTTTGCGCGAGATGCGAGGGAAGTCGCAGTTAGCGTGGAATGAGGGCCAGGGAATTTTACAGGAACACCCCCCTCCCCCCCACTCCCAAGTCCCAACCTGGTTCGGAAACGAAACGTGCGATCCTTCATCGGAATTGCGTTTAGCGGCTCAGATCGAGGTCCAGAAAAAGCGGTTTACGGAATTTTACGAGAAGACACCTTTCGAAGCCAGTTTTGCAGAAGCGGCCCCTGAATTAGGTTGGTTTTACGTGAACCGTCCGATCATAAATGCACACGATACAGATCTGAGCAGACCAGAGAGGCATGTGTGTGTGGGGTGGGAACAGGATGCTCTTACGTTGAAGTCAGAGATCGTCAACGATGCTATGACTTCAGTAATTACGAGTTGTTTGATTTGAGATGGATGATCTAGATCAAATGCCACAACATAATGCTACAGTGCAGAATAGTACGGATGCTACAATAAATTTGCTACAATGCTTGCGAAGAGTGGAATCGCTACGGTGGTGATCAGTTGGGCTTAAAAGCTCATAGTTTATAGCTGGAAAAAAATATTGTAGCTGACAGAGACTTATTTAGCATAATTAAATTTAAAAAATATAAAAATATAAAAAAAATATGTTAGCCCAATATGTATAATACAAACGAATACGGGAAAAAAAGAACCGGCAAAAAAGCTCAACAAAAAGCCAAAAGTTCAGAAAAAGATGAAATTTATGAATAGTGAAAAATAAGCCAGAAACCAAAAGCTCAAGCCGAACCGATCAGGGTCGTCCTCTCCGTCTTTGTTCTTTGACGTCAGAGGATCTGGATCAACTGTGGTGCATGTTAAGCAATAACTACTCTCCGGTCACAAATTATTATCATTTTAGGTATTGATATAGTCTTTAAAACATAATTTTATTCACTAATTTATATAATAATATATTTATAAGACCTAATAAAATAATAATATTATGAAAATATATTTCAAGATAAATCTATATATATGGTTTTCATATATCCAATCTAAATATTTTAAACAATATCAATTTTCAAAATTTTAACTCTACATATCTCAAAACCACGTGTATTTTCCTTGCCCCTTTTCCGTCTCCTCCCCTCCTTCCCCGTCTCACCTGATGAGGCGAATGGAGGAGATGCAATGGCGCCGGCGAGCGTACGTACCAAGAAGATGGCTTCGCCGAGCGGCGATGGTGAGGATGTCGGCGCAGGACGCCGTCGACGGGAAGGCCTCCTCCAGCAGCATTGTCTCCGTTGTTTCTCGTTCATCTTCGATGCGGTGCCTCCCCCGTTTCCACACACTTCTGCATATCCTCTTCAAAAGTGAGATTTTTCTTCTTCAAGCTGATCCCACGTGCTATCAGTGTTGCTCACCAACTAAACAATTTCATCATCCTCCTCTTTCGAACATTGGACTGTGTGCATTGAAAGGCTTGGACAATGGAAGCTCATTCTTTTAATTGGCATGTCATCTGCTTGACCTTCCTCCGTCAGACTAAAAGCAGTAAATGAAACAAACATAAGCTAAACACAGCAGTCACCAGCTAAACAACATTCACCGATCTTAAAAAGGTTCTGGAGCGCTGAGCATTTTGCCGGTTCGTTTCCCAAGTGATGCAAAGGGAGCACAAACCAAAACTAGCTGAAAATTCTGAACCAAAAACAATATCAGATTAATGGCAAACAGAACTGTCATACCCAAAATGACTATTGTTATTGCGAACAGAACTCAAAACAGCTTTATTGTGAAAGATTTATAGGGGAGTCAAAACAGATCTGATAACTCCTGTATGGTTTTTAGGGTAACCATTTATCAACATGCGCACCACGAAGACCGTCAAGGCGGTCTTTTAGCATCTGAAGCACGGAGGAGCACAATTTGAGACGATATTTAACATACCGTAACACAATTAGAAGCAAACATTTAACATACAGTAAAATGGCTGTTTCTCAAACAAGCGGAGAACTAAACACGTCGAAACGCAAGGCATATCGTTACAAAGCTCTCAGCATCTTGAAGTTTGTTCTTCAGAACGATACCATTAAATAGCCCAGGCACACAAATCAGCCAATACAACACATTACGAGGACAAAACTGCAACAATATGATGTGACCAAAACTCATTTAATACCTTTCAGCCAACCTAGCAGATACAGCCCTTAGCTTAGAATAGACTTTGCCGGCAGGAGAACCTAAGATAAGACTACAAAGTGAATCCCGGGCAACCTTGATGTTAACAAAGGATCCAAGTATGTGGATCTTCGTATCAGCGATAACTATGCGGGTCCTAGTAGAGTTCTCGATAGCATATTTGGTCTTGCCTCCTTTCCCTGATAGGCGGCCAATAGCACGCGACAGATGCTCCCCTCGGAGTGTCTTCACATCCTTGATCTCAAAGGAATCCACATACAGGTCATCGAGACGAACCAATGCAACAGCATCTGAGATGTCAAATCCAAGCATAAAAGCATGCACAAAGTCCGCACATTTCTGAAGGTTGCTCACATCTGGTGTGTCTTGTCTTGTTTTCAGCTCCACCCTCCTTGCCTGAAATGGAGGAAACAGTTTAATGGGTTTGCTCAATAGGAGGCAGCTTAAGTATTCAACATTTAAGAGAGATGAATATGACAGTATATTTTCGGAAGCAAAATCTCACAAGCAGTGATAATACTGCCTAACCCAAAAACCATGGGAGAGAATACAGATATACATTTGAGCTCAGCATGTAACAATCACAACTCACAAGACAAAGGATAAACCAATCGAGTCCAGCATATCTATGAAAAATCAAATGATGGCTGGGTGTTTGTAGGCACAAAACTATGCTGTTCTTGTGATTGCTCAGGTGGCAATTGGAGGTTGAGAACTTTCATCACATCAAATAATTATGGTTTTGCTGATGTCACAATTATGAACTTTAACAGAACTAGTTGATGTGTTCAACTATTAAAACTGATGCGCATCACTTACTTTAACATAAGGGATTGAAATATGAGAAAATTGGGCATATACCATCGAAATATACCCACTATTGGAATCTACCACCATAAAATCCCAGTTCACCACCGAAATTTCCAAAAATTTTGGCAATATACAATTCCGTCACGGAATTGTAACGGTGACCCACTTCCCCTCGCTATTTGGTTTGACCAGTCCTACTTCACGGACCCACCATTCCAAGACCCCAAGGTTCTTTCGCGACACCGCTTGTAAGGTGGAGGCCGATGGCCACGACAGCAATGCCCTACAGGCTCTTCTCGCCCTCAAGGCCAGTGCCGACAACCTCTTCACCAGTGACCCCAATCTTTCCACCCTTTGCCATCTCCTCTGCTGGCTCGAGACCTCTCGTGGTCCGTTGGCTTGTCTAGGGAGGGCATTGGGTTCTTGGCTCATTGCGCACCCGTTGCCGCTGGTGCATAGCAAGGAGAGGGATTGCACGCGTGGCTGGGGCATCGCCGACAAGATCCAGGCGTGGATCGACCACGAGACCATCGCGAGCCTTGTGGCTGTGTTGCAATGCTCGGACAGCGACACGCGGACCGCCCACGCACTCCTCGTAGAGCTCGAGGCCCAACTGTTGTCCGTCGACCAATTTGACCCATGGCTCCATCGCGCAACATGTTCGCAGCCGTGCAGGCGAAGCTCAGGGACCCGGCCGTTGGCGACGGCTGCGCCGCGGCAGTGCTCATGCTGGTCCACTTCAACAAGGATGTGTTCATGGGGCCGGTCTTGATAGGTTGCACCGTCGGCGAGCTGGTCACGCCGGTGTCCACCTCGCTAGTGCCGCTTCATGCGCTAAATGGCCTCGTCGCCGCCATCCATAGCCCGCTTGTGGACAAGCTCCATGCGCGCGGCGAGTTCCCGCTGCTCTACGCTGTCGATCCACGCATCCGCGCACTCGCGCTCAAGTTAGAACTCCGCATCGGGTACTACGGTTGCAAGGAGGTTGTGGATGTGCTGCTCGCCAAGGCCTCGTCAAGCACCTCCTCTGCCTCCAGCCTCGCAAGCTCAACGGGTCGCCCGTGGAGACGGAAGCCTCATATTGCTCCCGCTAGAGAAGCCAAACGACAAAGGCAGCATCTTGTTTGCCACGCTCCTGGGGTGGCGGCAAGAGAACAACAGCGCCGTTGCTGCGGTACTGTCGTCGAGTCGATCGTTCGTGAGCATGGTGGCGAGGTTCGCGGTGAAGCTGGAGATCCTGCGGGCGTGCAGGAGGCGGCTGTGTCACTGGTGAAGGAGGCCACCGTGCTCACTGAGGTGCTATGGGGCACCACACCGTAGCTTCGATCGACGCCTTTGACACCCGGGCACCAGGAGGGGAGAGAGAGGGTGACAGAGTGGTATATTGCCAAAATTTTGGAAATTTCGGTAGTATTAAAATGAACCAAGATTTTATGATGGTAGATTTTAAAAGTGGGTACATTTGGATGGTACATAACCATTTTTCTCTCGAAATATTTACACGAATAATCAGTTAGGCTAACTTGCATCAATCAGCGATGCTAATCTAGATCCTTTCATAGTTCCCGGCTTCAAGATATATTCCTAAAATTATGCCAAAACGATCAGAGCTTTGCCAAACTTCTGCCTTACCATTCAGGGTTGCCTACCTTTTATAATGCCTGGCCTGCTGCAAGATTTAACACGAACGGATGTCTAATCGGCACGACATGTCTTACTATTCAGGATTTGCAACCAGAAACTAGACAAGCGTGGATACCCATGATGCTTTTGAGCTACTCATATTCATATAGAATCAGAAGTGTACAGCCGAGAGGAATTTGAGCCTGAGTTACCTCCTACCTTAAGGTTCATGCGGATATCGACCTTCATGTGCTCGTAGACAGGGGTGTAGATATCCATCCACGCCTTCTTCAGCGGCGCAAAGCGGTGTTGCGGCACCGGCACCTTCCGGAACTGGGGCCTCCCGCCGCTCATCTCGCTCGGCATCAGCGCGTCGAACCGCGGCTTCTCCACGCCGCCCGCCGGGTCCACTGCCATCGCGCCGGAGATTGACTTTCCCGACGCCGCCGCCGTGGCGCTCGTGGTCCTGTCCGCCTCCATCCTTTGGCTGCGGCGGGGGCGTGGAGGGTCTTGGCTCTCGAGGGGGGCGCGGCGCTAGGGTTTGGCGATCGGGGGGAGGAGACCGAGCAAGTGAAGATGTTTATAGGCCTCAGGCTATTGGGCCGAGCAAAAGCTAATGCAGCCAGCCCAATCATGTGATGGGCTGCTTCAGAACAATCAATGGCCTCTTTTTCAGCTTCTAAAATTATTTTTCGGCTTTTCTAGAGTAACTAAATTTTAAACGGACTATCTTTCCAAGATAGATCTCCTAATTAATTGTAGTATATATTGTACCGACTTCATTTATATCAGCAAAAACCTCATATAAATTTTTGTTACTCTATAATCTCTCATACGAACAACCCAAAAGTCCCAAATCGTAGCCAAAAACCATAAGCTTCAGCCAAAAAAGAATAGACCAAGATTACAGCCGTTTTGCGTTTTATTTTCTACATCAATTGAAATTGACATCAGAACGATGTGCGGAGGAATTACAAATGCTCAAACGGAAACGGTGCTCAAAATTATAGTTGCCGACAAGTGAAAAACAAGCAAATTATATAGACAACAGGTCAAGATATATCTGCAAAACAGCAGGGACGAAATTGCCAAATGCAGAGCTATGCTCAAAGCGAAGGGCTCTAAATGATTATAGCACACAGATAGATATACTTGTTGCTCCATAAATCCAGCAGTCACGAGCACACTAATCGACTACTTGTAATTCATGCAGTGATAGTACAAGGAAAGATACAAGATGAAGAGTTCATGCAGTGCAAAAGGGTGGATAAAGGCTGGGGCGAGAGTAGCACGGCCTGCAGGGTTCTAGAAATCCTCATCATTGTAGTCACTCTCCCCCCTGGCAAAATCATCGTCAAATTCATCGTTAGAGTCTCTCCTCCTCTGCCCATTCTGGATTTTCCTTTACCATCTTCTCGAAAACGACCAGCTCCTCCTTTTCCTCTCTGGGCGTACCATCTCCATTCGGTCCCAGACGACCCCTTTCGCTACCAGAATCCTCACCAGCTTATCAATTCCATCATCATACTTTGAACATTGTATTTCGACTGTTTGGAGGAGTGGAAATTGGAACGTCATCCCATCAATGGGCATAGCATCTGTTTGTGCTCCCTTTGCCCCTCTGAAGAAAGAGATAGTATAGGAAACAAAGGAAAAAAGGTACATCTTAGCGAAAATTTCCCAGAATAAGGAACTGATGCATTAGAGCATCTCCAAGAGATGCCCAATAAATTCACACCCTAAATCTCTTTTACAGATTCTAACCACGATATAAAGTCCCAAAATAATCATTCCTGCATGGGAGCCTAGATCATCCTCTATAAGTAGAGCGAGAGCTCATTTTTGGGTGTGTTCTATTTTGGGAGTCTATTTGGGAATTTGTTGGAGCTACTTCTTACCCTTCAACTCTAAAATTTAAATATTAAAAGCCATATAGAGTATCTCTTGGAGATGCTCTTAGGTGACTTTTTCTAGTCTCGGTGAAAGCTGGAGGTTACCCAATCCTCCAATCCACATCCTGACATCATTGCAATTCAGGGGAAGATAATGATCCCAATGCAGCTGGAATGTATGCAAATCTACTTTAGAACGGAAGAGCTATAGGTTGTTAACAAAACAAATAAACTTCTCGACCTACCAACGTTCAAAATCTCTGTAATCAAGGCATATGAACTGCAAACATCCACATACTTTCCTCGACCTCAGCCTGCGCATCCGCACAATAGCTCTAATCCTCGCGAAGGATATGATATGCTGGAGAACATTTCCAGGCAACTGATCAAATCTGTGTCACTTTCTATGGCATCCTGTTGACTCCATAGCAACCCTACCTCAGATTCCTTACCTCAAACACCTGTCATGCATGCACACATTCCACAACTAATGCATGAAGTAATGAGGCCCCAGGGGGAAAATTCTATGGTCTCAAGACTGCCGGCCCAAGTTATGGTGCCACATCAATATGAAGGTTTTACTTGTTTAGTTGGTCCCCCTTCGCATGAAGCAATGAAAGTTTGGCTAGTTCTCATAATTGTAACGATCTGATCACCAAATTGGGGGTCGCCGAGCAGAGCAATTTCCGGCCACCCTGGTGATCGACAGACCTAAACTGGTTTGCACAGCACAATAGAGTACTCCATTATATCATACCCTAACAGATTAAGAAATCTTGATTGGCATTAAGCAATTTCTGGACAGCTAATCAACACAGATCCAAAATTCCAAACCATGACAAGATACCTACCTCTTTTTAAGAGAGAGCTTATCGAAGGAAAAAATGTGAAAAGCCCCAAAAATTTTCAAACCAGAAAAAAAAAAAACTTTCCCTCCTCGTGCCGCTTTCCTTTGCGACTTTTCGCCGCCCGCCCCAGCCCGTTGGCGCCCGCCTGTCCCGCCTTCTCCCGCTCCCGGCGTCCCCTCTCGCTGGCGCTCGCTCTTCCGCCTCTCCCTCGCGCCGCGTGCTGCGCGCGCTCCGCACCGCCTCGTGCTCGGATCCTTCCCTGCGCTCGCGTCGCTCGGCGTCGGCCGGTCCGGCGGGCAACTCCACCGCGCCACGCGCCGCGCTCTTCGCCCGACCCACTGCGATCGCCTCCTGTTTCTCCGCGCGCGAGAGCTCGCGTGCGCCCATGCCCCTCACCCGCCCTCCGTGCTGTCGCCTCGCCATTACGGCTCTGCGCCTGATCCATCGCCCCATCCCGCGGAGGACTCCCCACCAACTCTGTTGACTCCAGCGTCGCGCCGTGCCTTCTCCTCCACGGCTTCCCTCTTTCCCCGCCGGGTATAAACCCCCCCACGGCTCCCTCCTTCTTCTTTGCTCTCCAAGCCTCCCAACCGCCCCATTCGTCTCCCACCATCCCTAAGCACCTCCAGGAGCCGTCAATTGGACCCCCGTCGCCTCCACTGTCGTCGCCGCTCCTCCCTGCGCCGACGACCCCCCCCCCCCCGTAACCCGATCTCCCCCTTTCCTCCTCCATTTCTCAATTGCGTCTACCAAAAGCACCTTCATCCACCACTGATCACGTTGGTATACTCGCCTGGCCAGGTGGAACCCCGAGGCGCCCCGGCGACGAAGCTCCCACTCCGGCCGTCGCACCTCACTGTGGCCGGACATCCCCATAGCTCCCCAGCTCTCATCTCCTCCGCCAATGTGAGTCCCTTGGGTTCCTGTCCGTGTAGTCGCCGCCGGTTGAGCTACCTCGCCGCCGGTGACCCCCTCCGCCACCAATTAGCCGAGACACCCCCTTCTCCCTCCTACTCTCCCCGTTGATCCCCTCACCTTCCAACTACCCAAAATGGGTTCCCCTCTCGGAGACCTACCCGCCGGTGCCCTCGGTCGCCGCCGACGCTCCCCCATGCGCCCGGACCGCCGTCGCCATCGAGTCCCTGCCGCGGGGGCACTGTAGCGGCTGGAGGAGGAAGAAGACCCCCTCCCCCGCTACGTGGCCGCATCTCAGCCGTCGACCCCGATCGGCGCCGTCTGTCCCCGAGCGTCAGATGGTCGCTTCCCCGCCGCCGTCCGATTTCCTTAAAACCCCCTCTCCGCCTCCGTCGGATCCTTCCCCGTACCGTTTCGCCCCACCGCATCGGCGTCGTCTGTCCCGGGACGCGCGTCGCACATCCGTCCCGAGCGGGCGCAGTGCGATGGGCCGCTCCCCTCGGCCCACCCTCTCTCCGCAGCGTCTGCTGCGCGTTAAACGCCTTCGGGCGCGCGGTTTGAATCGGCTGAGCGGGCCGTTTAGCAGGCTGGGCCGCACTGTAGCAAGCGGCCGGGCCGGTCACTGTTCCACCGATTTTCCAGCCTTTTTCCAATTTCCAAAATTCCAGAAAATCCAAATAAATCCTAGAAAATCACAGAAAATCCCAAAAATTCCCAAATTTCACCACTTTGCTCCAAATAATATCCTGAACCCATTTTTGACCTCCATTTCCCCAAATTCATCCCAGATAAATTCCTAAAAATTCCTCATTTGAGGATTTATGCATTTTACTCCTTTTTAAATAGTTTATTTTCCCTCGCTTGATTAGGCTCAAGCTGGATTTAATTATTTTATGTATTTGCGCTAGTTTCGGAGATCCCGGAAGTTCAAGAGCAGGCTCAGGATCCAGGTGCTACTTCGTTCGAGCTAGCTGAGATCATCCAAATCAACGGCAAGTCCCAAATCCTCTGACCATGTTGCAACCCATGTTATTTAACTATGTTATTATGCTATTTGCATTAAGCTAGTTCTGAAATGTTAGTTCAAATTAAAATAAAATGTTTAGAATGACATGTTTATATAGTTAATCCTACCACCGACAAAATGTCATGTTCAATTTGTATCCATGCTCTTGTCAACCCTAGAAATAATTATCTGTTAATCTAGATGCTCGTAGGTTATTATTATCACTCAAAGTCGTACACTAATAAGGTTGTGGTCAGGGCCAATAGAATTTGGAAAACCCGACTCTAGGCGGGGTGGTATGGGACACCGTGCCCTAGGGCGGAGGCGTCGTCGACGCGAGAATAGGGTAAGGGTTGGGGAAGGATCCACGAGACGGTCTTCGCCCACCTCTTACCCTAGGTTGTAAGGTCGCGGACCTGACCGGAGTTGCAGACTCCGGAGGAAATATAAGGACCAGACCCTTACGCTGAGCAAATGACATGGTAACCGCTCAACCACAGGAGTTGACTTGTCAACACTGGTTTTAGTAGCTGCTCAACTCGATTGAAACTTTACATGTGTTGAGAAGTAGGTGTTTGGGTAACAAGGTTAGGCAGGCCGTGCTGCGGGTGCCTAACAACGGTAGAGTTCACTCGAAGCGGACGTTTGTGTGTGTGTGTGTGTGAGCCAGACCCAAGTGGATTCTACCGGGTGGAGCCTATATAAAGAGTTGAGCAGTGAAACGACCTGGCTTTCTTGACCCGGACGCGGAAGTTAAGAAATCGTGTGGGTAAAGCTGAGCAAACTCTGCAGAGTCAAATAAATGGTATTCGAATACGCCGTGCTCCCGGTTAATGGAGCTGCGTCACTTGGGTGATTCCAGCAGCGAAGCTAAGTAGTTTTGTACATACTTTAACTGGATTAGTTGGTTAATTGAATTTTCATGAAAAACCCCTAAAATCTTAAGGAGTAGTTTTGGGTCCGTTTTATGAAAATGTTTGCAAATAAAGCTGCATCCACTCAAAGTTAATAAACCAAGTATACTCCCTTCCTTTGTTAATCCATGCATGTAGTAATTTAGAGTCCCTTTGGGACTTGCTGAGCCGGTTGTTTGGTTCACGGCTTGCTTAATCCACTCTTTAGAGGATCAAGGCAAAGGTGAATGTTTCCACGTTAAGGACGCCCCTGAAGATCGCTTCTTCAACGAGGACCCGTGGCTTTAGGTCTTGACCGCGCTCAAGCGGATTCTGGAGTTTGTGTGATGTAAGTATATTTTGGGCTTGCACGCCTTGTGCTTATAAATCAGGGATAAGGCGGTGAAAGAACAACTCATTCCATTCCTATTCCAAACAAAAGACGACTCCTCGGACCAAACACCCCATTAAGCACTGCCGCAAGCTGGTACGAATAGATTAGCAGCGGTGTTACAAACTAGCCCGTAAAACTATCTGGGATTCGAAGGGGGAAGGAAGATGCTTCTTTTCAACGACAAACATCTCCCTGTGCACTGGTAGAAGAATCTTGAACACGTACAGCACTACAGCCCAACAAAGGGGAAATGAAGTGACTAGCGGGCAAGAACTCGCACGGGTGCTACCACGATATACATACAAGAAAACTGCAGGACGATGATCTCACCGGCAATGGAGAAGACGCCACCCGAAGGCTTTTTTAGGCCATTCTCAGTGGAGAGTTTTATGGCGTTGTTTTCAAGACTGCTACATCATGTAAAATAAAATGAAACATAGATGAAACATCCATCCTCAATACATAGTTTCATTCTATTGTTTTATAGATATTTAATTTCATGACTCATATAGAATTGGTAATCGTGCCAAGAGAGTTTCATCTAGATGAAACTCACTTCTTCTCTCTCTTCTTAAAAATGTTGTCATATCATCAAAAATGCATATGTGGCAGTCTATTAAATGCAGATAAAACTTCCATCCGCCTTAGGGTTTTGCTTAGTTCGGATTTTCGAAGGTGGCCGACTTTATAATGTGGTTGTTCTCCTTTATCCGCTGGTTCTTATCTCGAAGATCGCAAGTGTCTTAAAAACACCAAATATAGTCTCTAAAATAAAATATTCTATTTTTGGTCTCCTATGCGACTGCAGTACTACGGGGTGGCGACACGTGTTAGTCGTGTGGTCCGGTCCGGAACCGCACGACTCGCACTGTAGCATGCTAACAAAACTAGAAGATCACAAAAATGCAGCAGTCAAATTGACGGTCAAAAAATAATAAGAGATAATTGATTCTGTTACTGAATAGCATCCGCTTCTATAAAATAATATTAAAATTTATTTTCTTTATTATATGCTATTAAATTATACTAAAATTTAATTATATACCATTACCAATCAGTTAGCCTCCGTTTGGTCCTGAAAAATTATGATTTTATCCTCAGTTCAAAATATATCCTTATGATAAAAATTAAATATCTAAAATTTTTTGGTGGATCACTGAGATAGTGTACAACACAAATATAAAATTTCATGAACTGACCCTTTCATTTGATCTATTTTTGAAATTCAAATCCAAAATAAGCCTACTTGAGCTATTTTATAAACCATGACAAATTCACTACATAAAAACGCAAAATAATAATTTTTGGGAGCTATATGACATCTTAGGAGAATGTGAGATTTTTTCCAGAATTTTTAGACCTCATTTAGTCTTTGTTTACAAATAGTAGCATTTATTATCATTTAAATTAAAATCTAAAATTTTTCTTTGAACAGTGCCTTGAATATATTTTTTGCTAGCTCACTGACATGCTAAAAAATACCCTATAAATTTTCATAATTTTTGAAGATTGTTTGCTATTGTAAATAAATTGGGTCTTTGGCCTTTTGAAGAGGCATTTTTGTCTTTTTTTAGAAGATAACTGCCTCCCCTAATGGTCAAATAACGGTAATAGCATATAATTGAATTTTGATATAATTCAGTGGTATTTAATAAAGAGAGTTTTTAATGGCATTTTGTGGAAGTGAATGCTATTTAGTTGTATAGAATCAATTATCTCAAATAATAAAGAGTAGTGCTTCTTGCCAGGTACCATTTTGTGCTTAGAGAAAGCACATGTTCGTCTCAATGATCTACACCAAATTCATCTACCCAGCTTCAAGCAAAAGAATCAAATACAACTTGATTAATTGGTTAAATTATTCAGTTAAGGGCAGATATAGCAGAATAAACATAAATGAGCTATCAGCAATCACTATCGTTGTGTTTTACTTAGACAAAGCTGGTGAATGGTGATATAATCAACTTTTTTGGAGTATCACTCGATATTTCTAGTTGAGAGCTGTATTATAGATGTTGCAACATTAGCACAACAGTGGGTATAGAGTACCCCTTTCTTCATGGGAAAGGTAAAACCAGAGAGATCTTGTGTGTAAAATGGGTGAATCTGGGCCCTCATACCCCTCTTGGGGGGCTTATATATATGAGTAAGGTAGGATGAGATAATTACAAAAGGTAAAAGTATATTGGTACATTCCTTTATACTATTAGGTCTATAGTATTGGGTCTGCTGCAAGGCCTAATCGTTTGGGACTGAGGCACCTCACAACAGTACTCTCTTGACAACAAGCACGCAGGTGCCGATGGGCAAGCTGATGCAGCTGGGAGCTCCCAAGCCCTAGGGGTGTGCATGCTGCAAACCTCCCAAAGCAGGGGTTGTTTCACCGATCTTGACGAGGTCATGGAATCACCTAGTAGAGGTTGAGCCAGCGCGCCTAGGTCATGCCCCAGCCTCGAGCGACTCGTAGACACGGGCGACAAAGTCTCATGCTAAAGGCTCAGGTGCCCCGTCGGGTTGGTGCCTCCAACGCAGTCGGTGTGTGGATGCAGACAACGGTGGTAGGATGACCACGAGTTGGTCGCGAGGTGGTCGGAGAAGGCCTGACGACTACATCGCTCGTGACATGGTTGTCGAAGGTGCGACAATGAGGTGGTCGTAGGTGTTAACGAAATCTCAACCCCGAAGCGGTCGAACGAAGTCTCGACCCCAAAGCAGTCAGACGATTATCAACGGAGTCTGGACCACCAAGTGGTCGTACAAGTGCCTCACAACGTTGATGAAGGCGTGGTTGTGGGCGTCGACAAAGTCGATGGCGAGACAAAGACGTGTGCGCGCTCCATCCCCCACCCTTCGGACTCGAAGTCGACGAGGACGGCAGCAAGACAAAGCTCCGACGGGCGGTGCTCTAGCGCGCATTTTGTCTCGCACCCTTCGGACTTGGCGTAGTCGAAGGGTGAGGCAAGACGAAGCCCTAACGCGTGCAGTCCGTCCCGCACCCTTCAGACTCAGGGTCAACGAAGGCGACGGCAAGACGAAGATCTGGCACATGGTCCGTCCCACACCCTTTAGACTTGGCGTTGTCGAAGGCTACGGCGAGCCGAGCCCGACGCGCATGGACCATCCCCAATCCTTTAGACTTGTAGTCAACGAAGGTGACAGTGAGATGAAGCTCTTGACGCGCGCGGTCCGTCCTGCACCGTTCGGACTTCGGATGAAGTGTTGACTGTGAGTCGGTCGGACAAAGCGTGCATGACCACGAGATGGTTGGACGAGGCCATGACCGCGTGATGTTAGACGAAGTGTCTACAACCACGAGGTGGCCGAGCGTGTCTTCCGTGGGTTCTTATTGGCTTCTGCTTAGCCAATATAAATATTTGGTTTTTAAAAGCGATTTTCTCATTTCTATCGCTCTCGTTACACTTCACGAATAAAGTAGAGGTTATGGATGTATCATGTATCTTACTTCTCTCAGTCCAGTCTTACACACGTATTTCTCTCTCACTTTCCTTACCATTCGTTCTCTTTTTCTAAAAACTACTTCTTTTAACCACTACTATCAGCTAAAAGCATATGAGCTATAATAAAAGATATTAGCCACAACCAATATAAATATGGCTGAATCCATGGGATACGTACAAGGTTCTGAAGGAACTTATCACGGTGTTGACTGTGGACTGCATCGAATTGTTCTCTTTGTAGGGGGAACGCTCGTGAGTAAAGTTGCATAAATTCTTGTCCAGTTAGCGACCATTGATTTTCTCGTCTAGTTACCAACTGTACCTTAACAGTCACCAACTCAGCATGCCCTATTCCTCATGCTAAAGTTGAGGCCGTCGCAAGAACAGGAACGAACAGAAGGCAAGGAAGCAGAGCACTTTTGCCAAATTTAGCTCCCAAGACGTCCAACTTTACCTCCAGGAGAGAATAAGCTGTGCCGTTCCCGTCCACAAATTCTGCCCCGCGTCGTTGTTGAAGTATCGCCAACAAATTCGCCCTGCCTCCCCTTGCGGATCGGCTCGAGGGTGCCCCCCCGGCCGCGCTCGCGTCGATCCCACGCGCGATGGGCTTGTTGACGTCGGCCGTGAAGAAATGCAACGGCAAGACGCTCCTCCGCGGCGCGTGCGCTTGCTGCTGCTCTTCGTGTGGTGTCCGTGGCAAGGAAGAAGCGTCGACGTCCGAGCCTAGAACGACGACGGCAGCGACGAGTTCCGCGACGGACGAGAAGAAGAGATGGAGGAAGAGGAGGTTCTGGAGGAAGAAGAAGAAGAAGAAGGACAAGAAGGAGCACAGCGACGCCGACGGCGAACTCGCAAAGCTCCGTGAGAGCGACGCCATAACTGACCTTGTGAACAATATTTCGTCGAAGTCAGGTAACTAGATGATTCGATCGCATGCAGGAGACGTCATGTCGTCGTAGATGAAGATGTCCTTGTGAAGCTAATAATGATGAAATTAACCGTGACATGCAGACGTTACCAAGCACGTGTACGCAGCCGAGGAGATTCTACGGATCACCAGCCAAAACATCCCCAGCAGGGTGCTCACGTTCGCTCAGTTGTCCGACGCAACCAACTCGTTCAGCCAAAGCAACCTGCTCGGGGAAGGCGGTTTTGGAAGGGTGTACAAAGGCCTCCTCCGAGATACCAAAGAGGTAGCTAGGAGTAATAATCGATTGAACAACCCTTTGAATTTGATCCCGCTTCATGATCCAAGTAAACTATGTGTGGCAATGCACGTAGCACCGTAGCAGTAACGTGTTTGTGTTGCCAAATGATCTGCATGCACATAGGTTATCGCCGTGAAGCAGCTCGACAAGAACGGGTTCCAGGGGAACCGCGAGTTCCTCGTCGAGGTGCTGATGTTCAGCCTCCTCCACCACCCGAACCTCGTCAAGCTGCTCGGGTACAGCACCGACTGCGACCAGAGAATCCTAGTCTACGAATACATGCAGAATGGCTCGTTGGAGGATCATCTCCTAGGTAGGTGATATACCACATACAGCTCATCACCCACCGGCCGTCTCCGGCAACGTTCACGAAAACGATGGATTCGCCTTCTCATTCCGTGATCAATCGTACGTGCAGACGTCCCACCAAATGCCAAGCCGCTCCCCTGGCACACGCGGATGAAGATCGCGGTCGGCGCGGCGAAGGGCATCGAGTACCTGCACGAGGTGGCCAACCCGCCGGTGATCTACCGGGATCTCAAGGCGTCCAACATCCTTCTGGACAAGGACTTCGACGCGAAGCTGTCCGACTTCGGGCTCGCCAAGCTCGGCCCGGTCGGCGACAACAGCCACGTCAGCACGAGGGTGATGGGCACGTACGGCTACTGCGCTCCCGAGTACGCCATGACCGGCAAGCTGACCAAGATGTCCGACATATACAGCTTCGGCGTCGTGCTGCTGGAGCTAATCACCGGGAGGCGAGCGATCGACACCACCAAACCGACGCAAGAGCAGATCCTTGTTCAGTGGGTTAGTCGTTCTGCGAAAAACGAATCCAACAAAATGTGCCAACTTTTACTTGCTTGCAAACACGCTTGCAAATTTGCAATTAACTGAGAGTTGCATTTTTTTAAATGTATGTATATAGGCGGCACCTCTCTTCAAAGATAAGAAAAAGTTCGTGAGGATGGCTGATCCGTTGCTGGACAAGAAGTTCCCGGTGAAGGGGCTATACCAAGCACTTGCGATCGCCTCCATGTGCTTGCACGACGACGCCAGCAGCAGACCGTTGATCAGCGACGTCGTCGCGGCTCTTTCGTTTCTCGCCGATCCAAAATATTATCCTCCAGTTGACATGGAAGCTGATCAGAAGGCTACTGGAGTGTGTAAATCGCAGGCGGAGAACAGAGGCAAAGATGGTAGCAATCCTCCGAGGACAGAAATGGTTTCTGAGATAAAAGCAGATGATGAGGTCAAGCAGAGATGACCATAGGGGAATAACGGAAAAGGAGGGGTTGCAGAGCTATCCGCTCTCTTAAATTTCTTATGTAATGTACACCACATAGGCAGGATGTAACAAGAAGTCATCTTGACTGATACTGATTTATTAGTCAAGAGCAAGATTTTCACCAGCAAAAGGGATATGCAGTGCAAAGTTGAGCTAACTATTGATGCAAAACATTAGTTACATGGATAATAATACATTTAGTAATATTAGCTTAGAGAAAAGACCAAAATCATAGGGAAATTCCATCAAATAATTCGCGACTTGATGAAATGAGATGTATCGCTGTATTGCCGTCTACTCCATGCATTAATTATTTGCCTCCCTTCACCAAAATCGTGGATTCATAGGAAAATTCTAATAATTAAACATACAGATGCACATACTAATTACAAAGTGTAACACCCTGAAATTGCAATATTAAGCGGGTTTTGCTAGCACCCGTCGGACGCTCCAATGCAACATTCGGACAGTGTGTGCAATAATTATAACCATCACATGCAACAAAAATTTCACACACAAAATCTCAATGTTGCACTAGTTGTTGATGATTATTGCACATATAAAATCAAAATATTGCAATAAACTACCTCTAGGCGGTGGTGAGGCCTCGGGTGTGACGACGATGAGCGGCGGGCGCGGCCTGGATCCAACGTTGAGGTCCTCAGCTTCTTTCCCCCTGGCGCAATCGACTTCCTAGCCCGTCGGCCAAGAGGGAAATGCTAGATCTGACAGTGCCGCACCCAATGACGGCCAAGGAGGAAGTCGGCGGCGGTAGTCGAATCCTGCAGCACCGACGCCGAGGACAGATGCTGGGCTTTGTGGTTGTCACTGTGCATGGGGTGCCAAGGAAGGGGGGAAAGCCAAATCTGTTGGGGCCCGCCCCCGATGATGGCCGAAGAGGAGGTCGACAGTGGCGGCCGGATCTGGCGGCGCCATGCCCAATGATGGCCGAATAAGAAGTCGACAGCGGTGGAAAGAATAGCACACCCGCAAGTACACGGGTTGCCACTGAAATAGCGGCGAGTATCGTGTTCTCCACAGGGACTAGACTAAGGCTACCGGTACTCAGCTAAAGCTATGTCAAACGAAACAGGGGAGAAAACTAAACCTAAAACAACTACTAAATGAATCGAATGAACTAAATAAATGAACGAACAAAGGACGACGGGACGAACGACCATATGAATTGACGTCGCACAACCGAAGGAACAACACGACAAGAGATACAAGAACGAACACACACGAACTACAACGACTACAAGAACGATGACATGACTACCGACCGACGACCTAACTAACTATCGAATGTGAGAAAGAAGGGAGCCTAGAAGCATGGAGAGAGTTGAGAGAGAACAAGGAGAAAACAGTTGACAGCTAACTAGACGACGGCGGCACACGACAACACAACAAAGAACTACAACGAACACTCTCACAATCTAACTATCGATAGACCATAGAAAGGAGAAAAAAAGAGAGTCTAGAAGTAAGGAGGGGGTCGAGACAGCAAGGGGAACGAAAACGGTCGCCAGCTAGCTAATTTGCGCAACACAACCAACACAGATACAAATTAACAATGACAACTACATTAAACACATGGCAAAGCCTACACGAGCACTGATCACAAATACACACATCACAGTGAGACAACAACCACATTCATAGTACCATATTAATATTCACAGTTCACGAATCACTAATTAAAAGTTTAACAGTGCACAATTAACATGAATTAGTGTCAACAATAAGCAAATTATTGAGTAGTAATTAGAGCAGCAAAGAGACTAAGGGAGATGAGTTGGAGATAAACCCAAGAGAAAGAAGTAGCAGAGGGTAGCTAAAGAGGGTTACGGTGGAGAGATGTTGTCGTCGGCGTGGTTGGAGTTGATGAAGTCATCGGTGTCGAGGATGATGCAGCTGGCGGATGGAGCAGTAGAGGCAGTGGATGAGAACGACGATGTCCCTTGCTGGTGGAGGAGAGATCGCCGTCGGTGTTGGTGCTGCAAAGGAGATCGACGGTGAACTGGCGGCAGATGGGAGGCGCGACGGAGGAGATGGAGGAGTAGAAGGAGGAGGAGCAAAGGGGAGGCAAGGGAAGGAGGAGAGGCAGTGGCCAAGAGGATTTCAGCGACGGGTGGAGAAGGATGGCGGTGCTGGGTTGTGATTAGCTTGGTGGATGCAGTTGCCAGAGTAGTGGGGTGCGACGGTGCTTAGTGGCACGCTGGCGAGATGGGGATCGGAGAGGGAGGAAGTAGGAAGGGAAGAGGCGGCGTAGGTATGGTGGATGGCGCGGTGGCGAGCCGACCTGGCCTCGCAGCCGCCCGGTGGTGGAAGAGATGGGGGAGAAGAGCAAAAGGGGGCAAAGGAAGAAGAGATGCGACGACTGGAGAGGAGGAAGTGGCGGTGGAGGAGAGGATGAGGCCCTCCCAGGCACCGACGGTGGAGAAGAATGGGAAGGGAGGCGATGCAAGTGGCCGATCTAGTGGAAGAAGTGGCGGGTGGCGTCGGTGATGTGATGGCGCGCCGACGAGTTGCGGCCCGGCGCTCGCCGGCGGCCGGATGTGGAGGAGAATGGGGGAGGGCAAGAAGGCGAAAGGGAGACAGAGAAGAAGAACCGGGCTCAAGAAGAAATCGTGGCGGCGGCTAGGGTTTTGTGGCCAGGTTGGGGGAATGGCTGTTTTGTGATTTAGTCCTCCAAGATTTCTAGAATTGCGAATATGTCCTTCCTCCATTTCATTTCTTCCGATTTAGACCTCCAAAGCTCTGTTTTCCTTGCGAAAAGATCCTACGCATCTGTGACGATGTGCACATTTGTATAGAGCAGTACTGATAGTCCATATTTGTTGTTTATGCGCCTCGATCGCCCTGGCCTGCAGAAAAGCATAAAATGTAAAATGATCCAAATTGAGCAATTAATTATAGAATAGCGTGTAAATAATGATAAATGGTCCCAAAATATGAAAAATAATGGGGTAAAATGATGGGTAAATATATGTAAAAATGACGCATGTTAGCACCCAACAATGGTCGCAACACAGTGAGTAAAGGACAGGTAATGCAAACAAGATATGTAAAGAATAAGCAAAACAAGCTAGCAAACAATGGATATAGATTAAGTGCAATGAAGCTAGGTTACTGAAAACACTAATACAGATTGGAGATAGAGATCACAAAAACAGTGGTATTAAAGATAAATGTTATTTAACAAGTTATGACGGTGGCACCGGCGATCACTTCCCACATACCCGGTTATACGAGATTAGTCAGGCACGCCATCATCCTTGACTGTATAACCGTCGACAGGGTGTAATTTCCTGTGTAAAGAAATTGTACGGCCCCCGTACGTTACCAGGTGGGTGGCAATCTCCCCTATATGTGGATGACCCCTGGCCAGGTAACCATCATCTGGTCAACCGGGATAATCATTATTTAGCAAGTTGTGGCAAAGGCACTGGAGATTACTCCCCCACATACCCGGTTATACGAGAATAGTCTGGCACGCCATCGTCCTCGACTGTATAACCGCCGACGAGGTATAATATCCTGAGTAACGAAAGTATACGCATCCCCGTACGTTACCAGGTGGGTAGAAACCTCCCCTATATGTGGATAATCTCAGGCTAGGTAACCATTATTTTATTAACACGTTATAAGGTGTGAATTTAAGGAACTAAGAGAAAGATAAGAGAAAATTAGGAAAAGTGAGGGAATTTGCTAAGGTTGGAAATGAAGACACATAATTCCCGATATGAGGATGATAGGGGATGATATTATGGTGATAAGGTAACCGATGCATCATGGTCCATGGACAGAACATATAGTATGAACTTAAGGAAACCAAGAGATGGCAAGGATAAGGCTATAATAAAGTTTATGAGAAGTGAAAAGATGTGCGAGGGTTGAAAATGAAAAGACATAGTTTCTGATATGAAGGCGATGTGGAATAATGATAAGGTGATAGTTATCAACCAATAAGTTTTATTATGTGATAAGTGGTTATTAGTCAGATTAACAGGTTTAATATATACATCCTTCATGGCTCAAATACAACATCATACAATTATTGGAACATAATATTAGGAAACTAAAACATAACAACACTAATATCAAAAGAGTGTCAATAATTTAAACCTAAGTTAAAACATGTTCATATGCTATCCCCCATTAACAATTTAAGCATAGATTCTAAAACACTAATTAAAAGCATGAACTCTATAACATTTTAAATGAGTATCCTAATTAACATAAAAGCAGGTGAAATCAAATAACCTAGAACATCATGGTATGAACACAATATCAAAGGTCTATAACCAGGCAAACATAAATGATATGATAATAGCCAGATGACATTAGTGATATGATGTTGACCAGATAAGTTTTAGTGATATTTGAGTAGCCAGGTAACTTTAGCGATGTAATGTTGGCCAGGTAACCTTAGTGATGTGATTTTAGCAATATGATATGAACTAGGTAATTGTAGTGAGTGATATTAGCTAAGCGATATGATATGAGCGGATGACCTAAATGATATGATTTTAGCGATATGATATTAGTCAAGTAAGTATGGATGACATGATAATTATACTCAATGACAAGATGATAAGTAAACTGGAACGTGTGATTTGCGAAACGGAAAGGTCACGGCCGTGAGGTACTTGCCTTGAGTATGCTCGGCAGACGCACTGCACGAAGAATCTGAGGTGCACAACCGTCCGATCACTCTCTCGAACGCCACGTGCAAACCTACACCGTGGAACAGAGATGAATCAGATATAGTCCAGTTGGAACTGACAAGAGACGACATGAGATTCGCTTGATCGAGAGAAACAAGTTCGTCCGCCCTTTCGCCGTGCGAATCATTGTTCGGCTGAGCAACCACGTTCCACGGCATGACCCAACAAAACCACCATGTGAACATGTGATTCGGCTGTGCATTCGACCGGCCGACCACATAATCGTGAAAAGGAATAGTCATGGGCGCTTCAGCCACCACCGTCGCCGCCGGCCAGCCATCGCTCGCCGTAGCCACCCGTGCCAAGCACCGGCCGACTGCCATGCTGAGCTGCCATGACCGCCCGTGTCATGCATCGGCCAGCTGTCACGCCGAACCGCCATGGTTGGCCACCTCTGCCGACCGCCCACACCCCTGGCTGTCGCCACCTGCTAGACGCGTCGCACCACCTTCGGTTGTGTCGACTACGGTCGCACTACCTCGGTCACGTAGCTCGCGCGTTGTTCCTCGTGCCGCACCCGCATGCCTCTGTCGATCGGCACCACCACCTGCCGCCAACGCCTCCCAACCTGCGTGCCACCGCCGCCCGCCGTGCCTTTGGCCTCCACGGACGCTGCTCGGCCACATGCGCACCACCGCGTGGCGTCGTGCTTGCGTCGCCATCGTCGCCTAGCTCGTCGTCGCCTGCCCGCGCCATAGCCGCCGTGCCGCCTCAGCCACCGCGCTACCTCCGGCCTCCACGACCTACCGCCGCTCGGCAGCTTGCGCCGCCATGCCTGCCTGCGCACCGTCGCATGGCACCATGCTCGCATCGTCGCCGGCTACGCCGCCTCCTGCATGCGCTGTACTCGGATGCCTGTGTCGCAGAGAAGGAGTGAGAGAGGGAGAAATATGGGTAACGGAAGATTGGAGAGGAGAAAGAGGGAAATACACGGGAGAGAGAGAGATAACAAGAGAGAGATATACATGGGAGAGAGGTTCCGGTTAGGTTTTTCTTTTTCTTATTTCTTTTTCTTTTTTCCCCTTGGGTGCTATTGCTACACATCGGATCATGGGACCATCACATTTTCTAGTACCATGTTGTTTCCTACTTTTTTAAATAAATTTCATGTCATTTATTCATCCGCTATCTTTCAAATTAAATACCATTTTCCTTCTCTTTCTTCGATAAGTCTGGCCACACTATTTTAATTATTAGCCTTATTACATGACATCTTGCAATAATGTTTTATGAAGTACCGTATTTGCTAACATGAGGGTGCTAGGATGTGCTCAGTTGGACTTCTTTTGTGGCTTTTAACTTTTTTACTATAGCCAACTTATTTTGCACCGTAGCAGCCAGTAGTTTTTTGGCATAATTAAAATTAAAATTTTTAAAATAAAAAATAGGTTATCCTATTACTGACAATGCAAAAGAACACAAAAAAGGCAAAAAAACCAAAAAAAGCTAAAAAGCTATAAAAGGATAAAATTAAAGAATAATGAACTAGAAGTTAGAAGCTGAAGCCAAAACAAGTGAACACCTTATGGGCATGTTCTTTATAGCTGCGGTTTATGAATTTTAGTGAAAATTTTGAATTTTGGCTGTTCACGATAGATATTACGGAGACAGAGATACTCGTTTATGATTTTGGCTGATACACATGTTGAGCTTTTAATGTGTACTACAATTAATTTGTAGATCTTATTTTAAAAAATACCCTATTTAAAAATTAAGTACAGTAACAAAAACTAAAATTTATTTTTAGAGGTCGCAAAGAAGATACCCTATATTTAGTCAACAAGGATCGGCGATTGCGATTTTAGTCCTTGCACATGGTTCTTCTCGGGAATAGGGGAGGATTGCAGATTTCAGTGGAACTAGCTAATTTTCCACAGGCTGGTTTGACGTGCAAGATGATCCACCAAAGAGAATATGAAACTACTTCCTCTAGTCACACGTCACACAAGAATGCCATTTTGAGAAATGTACAGTTAAACTTTATAAATATCTTTTAAATATGTATATTGAACATATAGACGATATGCATAAATTTGTCTGAAAAAGACTTTTTCATAAAAATATTATTTTATGAGATTTTATAAATTTATTATAATATAAATTGGATGCTGAAATGAGGTATTATGGTGTCTGGGTACCAAACTTCTCTGTTTTTCGATTGCTTTTAGATGCGTGCAAGTGTAATGATATATAATATATCAGGCAAATCTGTTAACATTCATTAATTCAAAAGGCATCAGTTTGGAAAGGAAATTATTGATTTATCATGCTGAATCAATCATAGGTAGAAAGTCTTAATCATAAATCTCAATTATGAAGTTTAGGCACCATAGTGCCACTATTATTTATACAATATAAATTAGTGAACAAAATTATGTTTGGGGACTATGTCAATGTCAAGATACATTCTTGTGACTGGGGGATTATGAAGTAGTCTCACATTTTTCCGTAGTTATTACATCACAATCTCCATATAGTCCCCCAGTTTCCTGGTGGTGTACTTATGAATGACACCACATCCCAGCGTCAGCAGTTTAGGATATAGAATTGTATCGCGAATTAACCATTTGTCAATTGTCAACTGCCCACACTAACATCTATACCCATATGGAGTAAGTATGCAGCAACATTGTTAATCTATTCGAAGTAACACACGCACTTCCGACTGTTGTGCATAAATCGAAGAATTACAAAGCACACACCGACGCAGTACTATGGAGTAGCTGCTCACATTGTGCTTATTCATCTTTAAAAAAGTTCTGCTTATTCATTTGCATATCTGAAGTGAAATGTTCAGGCACTTTGCTGGCTAGGAATGCACCTTAATAATTCACCCATTTTTCTTTCTGAAACGATCAATCCATCAGCTCAATCTTGACGCTTCCAACCTTCACCTTGCCCTTCCCTTGCCGTGGTACCAGGGTCACCACCACGCTCTCGTCACCCTCGGCATTGAGATCCTCCAATTGCTCGTTCAGCGCGAGCCGCAGCTTGGTCTTGATCCCTCTTCCCTTCTTGTGCTTGTGCCGGTGCGGCACATTGACGAAGCTCCCGGCGAGCTCCCGCCCTCCCGGCCCCACAGCCGCATGGTCCTCGCCGGCGTTCACAAACACGTCGAACTTGGCAGCGACGTCCCTTTCCACCTCGATGCCGTCGATGACAAGCACCTCCTCCTTGGCCGACTTCTCGGCTTTGCTCCTCCTCGACGAGACGGGCCTCTTCACCGTCACGGTCGTCGCCGAGTCCAGCCTAATGGGGAACTTGGCCGCCTTCTTGGAGTCTGCGGCGCGTGCCACCGCCGTGGGCGCGACGAACGATCTCACCCTCTGCGTCACGGTCGGCCTCGCCTTCGTCCACGGCGTAGGCACGTCCTGGTACCGGTACCGCAGCCTGTCCATGTCGAGCACGTCGCGCACGCGGATGCGCACGAGCTTGGGGGCCTCGTCGTAGAAGAGGAAGGAGGCGTCGAGCCAGTCGGGGTCGGTGAGGTCGGTGTGGCGGCGCGCGTCGAGGCCCTTCCAGACGGCCCACATGCGGTCGATGTTGGCGTGGTGCGCGTAGAAGATCGGGTCGCGGCCGGCCGAGTAGAAGTTGCCCATGTCCTCGCCGACCGGCTGGTTCGGGTCGCCGCACCAGATGTGCACCGGGCCGTGCGGGATGTTCTCCACCGGCCCGGGGCCTTGGTTTGGGTCGTCGCCTGCGCGGTACGGGCTGCCGAAGAAGAGCGACGGCGTCGGGCTTAGCGAGATCATCTGAACAGTTTACGTACCATGCATGCACGTACATCCAAAATTTTTGTTAAGCCAGAGTGCGAAACTGTGGTTGTTCAGTACATTGTCTTGCTAAGTTTGTGTATGGATATATACCTGACGGTACATGACCCTAAGGTTGTGATCAACCTGTTGATTATCGGTGAAACGGGGCTCACTCCCGTTGTAGTCCAGATCGATCAGCTTCGGCGGCGCGTGCCGTCCGTCCCTCCGCGGATCGAACAGCTGCGACGACTGGTCGGCGTACATCGCCGGCATGCGCATCCCGTCCTGGGCGTCCCAGTTCCAGAACGGCATGGCGAAGCTGGGGTCACCGATCAAGCTCCCCAGGATCCGCTCGAAGAAGTAGAGGTAGCACCTGTGGAACGGCAGGAACAGCCACGAGTTGTGCACCTGGAGCTCCACGTCCGGGAACCCCTCGACGCTGTATGACCCGTCGCAGTATGCGCAGTGGACGCTGGCCTGCGCCGCGAAGCTCCGGGGGTCATCCGCCGGCAGCGCCTTCATGGCCGCGATCGCGCGGTTGAACTTGGCGATGTAGTCCGCGCCGGCGGAGTGCGCGGCGGGGCGCGTGCGGAGCGGCGAGGACGCGTCGGGCGGAGCGAAATCTACGGGTAATGCGTTGGAGGGCGGCGGGCAGCACGTCAGTACGTTGGCGGCAGGCGGGAGGTCCGGCGGGCCGCAGGAGGAGATGTCGGGCGTTGCAACAGGGTCGGCGCCGGCGCGGTGCGGGGACAGGAGGCCGGCGGTGGCACTTGCACCGAGCGTGCCGATGCCAAAGAGGACATCGCGGCGGTCGAGCCGTCGGGCGTCGAGCTCCGAACGTTTACCTCTGGGGTCCGTGGGCGACGATGCGCAGCACGAGACGCGTTGGACAGCGCGGCGAGGCTTAAGGCTGGAGCTGGCTCTTGGAGACGAGGGAGAACAGGTGGTAGGCTTAGCGAGCAGCAGTTGGGACAGTGACGCCATGGCCTAACTCGTAGCGTGAATCGTGGTGGATTAGTTGCCTTGGTGTTGGATTGCAATGGTGTAGTATATACATAAGCTGGCGCGGCGGACGTAGGGATCTGTCCGTGCTCGCTCCTGCGTCAGCAGCGCGCGATCGATGTGGGGAATTGCGCATGCGGGAGGGAGAAAGACGTTGGTGACACCGTCCCTTGAACAGTGCTGCATTACTGCATGTGGGAGGATCAGAGTAGTAGCTAGCTGTCTTGTGGATTCGTCGGTGTGCACATTTAATTTGGAGATTTGCTAGACAAGTGCTGCTAATTTTGATGCCGAGTTTTCGGTTAAAAATTGCTAGTACTTGTTAGTGTACTATGTAATTAAACTCGGGCAAAGACTTTTAATTTGTGGACTGTGTGCGCTGCCGTGCTGGGGTGTAGACTCCAGGAAGGAATCTGCGTCATTTGCTCGTTTGCGGCCAAAAGAAACTTCTATGAGGAACCCAACATGGGGATGTCACTCATAGCCGTTCGATGTTATGTCCCATAGAAGCTATTGCCTAACTTTCAAACAGAGTATTTTCTCAAGACGGGGTCTACAAGTTAAACGATCTACACGTTAAAAACCCAACATCTGTACCAGCCAAAATCGCAAGTGAGTATCAGTCTTTCCGTAATCTGTACCGTAAACAGCCAAAATTAAAAAATTTCAGTCAAAAGCCATAAGCCGCAGCCGAAAAGAATAGGCCCATAGAGACTTTGTTTGTTGGTTGCATGAGAGATGCTATGTAGCACCCTGAAAAGGAAAAATTGAAAAGGATTACATTTTTTTAAAGGAAGCACCTAATTTACCTCCTCATCTAAGTTTAAGGGGGTTAATAAAGGGCAAACCTCCATTTTTCCTGCGCAGGCCCTAGCTTCATCTATTAAGGTTTTTCTCTCCATCTCTCTCTCTTGGGCGGCAGCAAGGAGTGGTCGGAGGCACGCGGCCAGTAGGAGGTAGACGTCTGGGATGCGGTGTGGCCAGGAGCCAGTGCCAAGGGCAGCCCGCATGGCCAAGCATGGCCAGGCAGAGGCGCACGGCTGGGCAATGGCGTGCAGCTAGGTGGTGGTGTGCGGCCCGACGGCGGCGTGCAGGCTAGGTGGCGCACGGCTACGGTGGCGCGATGAGGTGCGGTCTCACAGCCATGGGCAGCCGGCAAGGGTGAAGCGGTCGTGTGGCTCGTGTGGCCGATAGTGGCAGCATAGTGGCCGGCGGCAGCTGGCTAATATTCATGTCATGTGACTCGATTGGCTGGGGCGTGATCGAATCAAGTTTCACATGTGTTGTGGGTTCACGCAGCAATTTTGTGATTCGCACAGCTGAACAATGATACGCACGACGAAATCTTAGTGAACGCGATCTTTTCCGGTCGAACAATCTCTTTCTATCCTTCCTTAAGTTTATCTTAACCCTTGCCTGATTCGCCTTCATCTCCTCCTCGCAGGTTCACACGTGGCCTTTGAGGTAACGTTCAGCTAGTTGCGCGTCTCGGATCCCTCGTGCAGTAAGTCCGCCGAACGTGCTTAATGTAAGTACCTCACGGCCGTAACTTCTCCGTTTCACATATCACCTGTTCTATGATTAACTGTCATCACTACCTATGAGCACAATTATCACATTGTAATGCTTGCCTAGTCATATGCTGCTAGTATTGATTTGATATCATAATGTTCTAGGTTAACCGAAGTTATATGCTTTTAGGCTTATTAGAATGCTCAGTTCTAATATTCTGGAATTCATGCTTTAATTAGGGTTTTGTACTAATGCTTCAATCATTAATGAGGGTAGCATAGAACATGTTTTAATTTAGGTTTAACCCGTTAGCACTTTGTTAGTATTAGGGCTGCTATGTTTTAGTTCCTGATAACACGAACCATTACTTGGATGATGTTGTGAGCCATGATGGATTTATATATGATATTTGTTAATCTAATTAATAACCACTTATCACGTAATAAAACTTGGATGGTTGACAACCCTTATGTGAGCTAAGCTTTAATACTCATTTTAGAATAATCCCTAGATCTCGATCACAAAATTATCATTCCACATCATTCCATATGGGGAATTATGCCTTCCGCTTCTAACCTTAGCAAAATTTCCACTTGTCATGGCCTTGCCTTAGCCTTTCCCTAGTTAATTTAAGCTATTATAATATAATATGTTAATAAGATAACAGTTACCTGGCCTGGGGTTACCCACATATAGGGGAGATTGTCACCCATCTAGTAACGTACAGGGGCCGTACACTCTCGCTACTCAGGATATTACACCCCGTTCGCGGTTATACAGTCGAGGACAGTGTTGTACCTAACTATTCTCGTATGAGTTCTGGTTTGGTCCATGTAGTGGTGTGGGTGGTGCTGACACCTCCAGTAAATCTAACCATCCATTGATTAGGGGTATTACCGTCATTTAACTTCTTCCTGTTGTAGAGAATGAGTCAGCTCAGTCGGGCACAAGGCGCACGACTCCACAGCGGTTGCAGCAAACAAAACAGATCGTGAAAACAGGGGCGGCTCGTTGAGATTAGCCTTGGTTGGCTAGGAGTGACGAGCAGCCTTGCGCCGAACAGGCCCCCAAATCGTCGAGATTTCCGTCGCCATTCGCCGAGATTTTCGTCGCCGTTGTCATCTGAGATTTCCGTCGCCGATGTCATCCGAGATTTCCGTCGCCGTTGTCACTCGTACACAGGGGCGGGGGGGCTCCTCGTCGGCCGTCCGAGTGACCACAGCGGCGGTAATCAAGCAATTTGGGCCCTGTCCAGCGCAACTGCTGCTTGTCTCTCGTCGCCAACTCGCCAACCACGGGTTGTGATATCAGCGAGTCGGCCTCATCGTACACAGAGGCGGCTCCTCGTCGGCCCTCCCGTCCGGGTGAGCACGGTGGCGGTAATCTCGGTGATTTGGCCTCCGTTAGGCGAGCCTGCTACTCGTCGCGCGTCGCCGACTAGCAAGACGATGAGTTCTTCTGTTCACTATTACTTTTTCTTCGAAGACGATGAGGATCGCAACCTGAATTGCCTGAGCTCCTATCATGAGTAATAGGCCTTGTGCTATTATCGATTGGTTCTCTGCCAATTGTCTGAGCAGCCAGGAAATTAGTATTAGGTGTCACAATACCAATTTTGTCTTTCCTTGGTGAAATTGATCTGAATTCTGTGTCAATCTCAAGGCTCTGAACAAAGCTGATGAATTTATTAGCTGAGGCTGTCCTCATAAGAGGCCACCACTTGTCGTCCATGAGTTTTAGTCTATACTCAGATTCACTGTCACTGTTGTCATGCTAGTTGTCTAATCGTCCAGCTCAATAATCTTCACAACCGAAGAATCTCCTACTTTCTGGCAAACAATGACACGATCATGTGACTTGATCACACCGGAAGCCTTGCCATGGTCAAGAGCAACCTTCAAAACTGACTCGTTAGTAGCGCTGGTAGATTCAGCCTGCAAGACAAAGTGAAGTCAGATCAACACCAAGTCAGAAATCAGAAGTTACCAACCAATCTGACTAAGTCATTAGTTAGGTCAAAATCAATCCAGCAATTCTCATTGTGCAATGTAAATACCTAAACCATTCGAGATGAACAAAATCTTAGAATCTGCTCAGTGGGTTGATAGTTTGATACAGAATCAGTGCCTAAGTATAAGCTGTAGGATAAGTGAATAACACTTCAAAGTTCAAACCCACAATAAAAAGAGTTCAATTAAGGACCTCATTGATCTACCTAGCCTTCTCTTACAAGCTTGCTTATTGGCCTTACAGTACAGAGTACATAAACCAGCCTATCAACCAAGTTTGAAAAATGTTTTGTTAACCAAGCTTATGAAACTTTACTGTTTCGAACTGAACTTGCATTCTAGTGCTATTGCTTTCAAACCATTTATTAAGTTAGTAATCTTGTGTTGTCATCACACGCAGGGACAATTGAGAGACAAGACGGGATGCATGCAGCAGCTGAAGTGATATATGATCTTGTTGATCCTACGCGGCAACTTTTACTTGTTAATGTTGTTTTTTGCTCAATTTGTGACAAACATTTAGTTGTTAATGTTGTCTTTGGCTCAATTTTTGACAGACATTTAGTTCATTAAATTTTACTATTTAAATGCACATTCGTCGGTTGGAGAATTCTCTTTTTACAGTATGGCCTGCCACTGAAAAAAGTTTCCTACACAGATCTGTTTGGCTGGACAATGGATGTTAATTGTAGCCTTGTAGATTATGCTGTTCTGCTATGTTTCCTTTTTATTGCCAGTGAGCCAAACAATGTTAGGCCTTCGAAATCATCAAACTGCATGCCATGGAGAATGCCACTGCTACCTGGGATCTTGTTAAGGTTCACGAATCACAAGCATTTGTATGGATTTATATTCCTTGGCAAAATTTATCACTAACCACAAAAGGTAACACAGGTCTTCCGGCGTGGTTTATTGGAGCTGACCAATGGGTCTGGATAATACTCTTGGCGAGCTGTCTGTCATGTTCTGCGGCCTGTCTTATGATGGTTAACACGGATCACAGCACTCCGAGTGATTATTTCAGGTTCACTGATCCACAGCCAGTGATCTTGCCCCAGATGGCCACGGAACCCAATTCTAATCCTTCGTCCACCGCCTCGAGGTCTGCCAACACCGAAACCGACAACCAGGAAGATTGGGAGTTCATCTTAGATGAGTCACTCAACTATATTAGCCGGATGCTCATGGAGGAGGACATTGATGAGAAAGTCAGGATGCACCAGGAGTCAGCTGCATTCCACGCTGCTGTGAAGCCATTCTATGACATTCTTGGCCACAAGTTCCCACCATCTCCTGATCGCCAGCTGAAGCCTTGGTCCCTAGACAGCCCCAGTGATAGTAGCAGTAGCAGTCATGCGTGGTCCTTGGCTAGTACTGTTACTAGCAGCAGCACTGGTGGTGCAGTGGACAGCAACTGGCGCCATAACGTTGGACACTGTGAGCATTTGGAGGAGTGATCTAGCTCTTTCCATAGCTAAGACTTATGTATGCTCTTTCCCAAGTTTGCTGTTGGATTGACGGCCTCTTATGTATGCAGCATATGAATATCCACCGCATAGTTTTCATATAATGCTGCTGCTGTTCCTGCTACCATGTAATCATAGTTTTCTTGTATCATTGATTATTTTGTGACTGTTGCCCAATTGAATAGTCGTTTCACAAAAGCAACTTCATGTTCAGTTTCTCTCAAGTCCCTGATGGGCATGCAGTTTGTGCCTGAAAGGAGGGGCATATTAACTTGATAAGATTAACTGATATTGTTTGATGACATAAAAACAGAGGAAACTGGAAATTATCAGACTGCCTGAATTCTTCGAGATATGTCATCAACAAAATTAGCAAAAAAGTAACACCTGGAAATTAGTTCAAACCAACCTACTGCAGAAAATATGATAATACAAAAACAATTTAACATGAGACCCGAAAAATTGCTAGCAATCTCATAGCATCCAAAATTGTAACAATAATACAAAAACTTCAGACAAAAAGAAAGTTTGCAGTTTCTCTGTTAATTGCAGTTGTTGGTGTCTTTCAAGGTGTGATGCAAAAGTCTTAGCATGAGGACCTCAACCAGAAATTCTCTATTTCCTTGGAGACTAACCTGCCCATTCTCCAGGCGTCCTTTGTATACACGGCCGAAACCTCCCTCACGCAATAAGCAATCTTGTCTGAAGTTCTTGAGGTTTTGGAGTTGACGACAAAACAGATGGTAGCGTGATGCACCTGGATGGTCACGGGTCATCTGGATCTAGTGCTGAGTACTATGACGGCGGACGGAGGTACGATGCTTGAAGAAGCTGCGAAATGGGAGAGGAGGGGAAGTTATGCGAAGAAGCGGAATGGTACAGGAGGGGGAAGTTAGAAGCAGCGAAATGGGACTGGAGGGGGAAGTTAGAAGAAGCAGCGGTTTGAGTCTTCGGGGGAGAGAGCATCGGGGAAGCAGGAGTCAGGAGACATGCACTATTCATAAATTTCATCTTTTCTAAATTTTTGGTTTTTTTTAGCTTTTTTGCTGGTTCTTTTTTCCCGTATTTATTCGCATTGTCCGTAATGAGCTAACATATTTTTTCCATTTTTAATTTTTTTAAATTTAATTACGCTAAATAAACCACATTCAGCTACAGTAAAATTTCATAAGCCACAACTTTTCAGCCCAAATGAGCACAGCCTTACTTTGAATGAGCTATACAGCCTTATTGCGCATGAGAAATCGTGGAAGGCAGTGCATACGCTGTTTAGCTATGTGAACCTACGTTAGCGATCAATCGTTCTTCGAATGAGCTGAAAATTTCACGTTTGACTTCCATTTGTACCGTTGACATGTCATTGGAATTCGCCGCCAAAGTTCATTTCGTACTGCACATGAGAAATTATAGAAGGCAGTATGTACGCCGTATTGCTATATCAACCTATACGGGCGAGCAATAGTTCTCCAAACAAGCTGACAATGTCACGTTGGACTCCCACCTGCACCGCTGACACGCCATTGCAATTCGCCACCATAGTTCATTCTGTACTGTGCATGAGAAATCATTGAAGGTAGTGCATACACTGTTAGGCTATATCAACTTATACAAGTGAGCGATCGATCTCGAATGAGCTGAAAATTTCACGTTGGACTCCCACCTGCACTGCTGACACGCCATTGCAATTCGCCGCCATAGTTCATTCTGTACTGTGCATGCGAAATCATGGAAGGTAGTGCGTACACTGTTGGGCTGTATCAACCTATACAAGTGAGCAGTCAATCTCTGAATGAGCTGAAAATTTCACGTTGGACTCCCACCTGCACCGCTGACACGCCATTGCAATTCGCCGCCATAGTTCATTCTGTACTATGCATGAGAAATCATTGAAGGTAGTGCATACACTGTTAGGCTATATCAACCTATACAAGTGAGCAGTCGATCTCCGAATGAGCTGAAAATTTCACGTTGGACTCCCACCTGCACCGCTGACACGCCATTGCAATTCGCCACCATAGTTCATTCTGTACTGTGCATGAGAAATCATGGAAGGTAGTGCGTACACTGTTGGGCTGTATCAACCTATACAAGTGAGCAGTCGATCTCTTAATGAGCTGAAAATTTCACGTTGGACTCCCACCTGCACCGCTGACACGCTATTGCAATTCGCCACCATAGTTCATTCTGTACTGTGCATGAGAAATCATGGAAGGTAGTGCGTACACTGTTGGGCTGTATCAACCTATACAAGTGAGCAGTCGATCTCTTAATGAGCTGAAAATTTCACGTTGGACTCCCACCTGCACCGCTGACACGCTATTGTAATTCGCCACCATAGTTCATTCTGTACTGTGCATGAGAAATCATTGAAGGTAGTGCATACACTGTTGGGCTGTATGAACCTATACAAGTGAGCAGTCGATCTCCGAATGAGCTGAAAATTTCACGTTAGACTCCCACCTGCACCGCTGACACGCCATTGCAATTCGCCGCCATAATTCATTTCGTATTGCATATGAGAAATCGTAGAAGGTAGTACGTACGCCGTTTGGTTAAATCAACCTATACGGGCGAACAATCGTTCTCTGAATGAGCTGGAAATTTCACACTGGACTCCCACCTACACCGCTGATACGCCATTGCAATTCGCCGCCATATTGTGAATAAAAAATTGTGAAATGCAGTAAGTACGCCATTGGCCTATATGAAGCTATATATTTTTTAATATACATAGAAGACATAATATTTTCAAATTACTTGTTTGAAGGCTACTTTTAAGAGCAGTATTTTTTGTGATGTTCTGATAACTGTGGATATAGAGAGGAATCAGATTATTGAATCGGTAGCTTTTGAATGTGAGTTACCGCAGCTTTTGAATTTTAGTTACCGCTGATATTACGTTGTTAGCCACAACTTCAAAATCCTATCAACAACTCAACAGCAAAATCGGAAGTTATTAGTCCCACTCGTACGTCCTTTGCTGGCTAGGCCTTGATCAATTCGGCTTCGACTTCTGGCTTTTGGCTTATTTTTTACTATTCATAAGTTTCGTCTTTTTCTGAACTTTTGGCTTTTTGTTGAGCTTTTTTGCCCGTTCTTTTTTTCCGTATTTGTTTGTATTATAGGTAATGGGCTAACATATTTTTTATATTTTTAATTTTTTTTAAATTTAATTATGCTAAATAAACCTCTGTCAGCTACAGTGTTTTTTTCAGCTAGCTACAGTGTTTTCAGCCATAAGCCATGAGCTTTTCAGCTGAACCGATCACCACCTATATCAGGCGTGTTCTTTGCAATTTTTTCCAGTCGGCGAGGGTGATCACAACACAGGCGCATGTCTACGATGAAGGTACCTAAACATTATCATGAGTACTAGTAATTTTGCTGTAGTGTTTTTTTCATTTCAAATACCCATATATTATCATGATTACTAGTATTTTTGCCGGACTGCTTACATGTGTACTAAAAAAGTTATCAACATTTTCCAACTCAACAGAGGAAGTTGAAACAAAGGGAAACTGGAAGTAGATATGACTAGCGAAAATCCAGTCTGTAATGCAAGCACCAAGCGGTAGTTCTTATTATTTGAATCACAGCTACTTCCATAAGATAATACTCATCGTTGGTACTAGAAGGAAGCAACAAGCAGATGGTATAAACAAGGGGATGCTATAAAGAGGCTTCAGCTGTTTCTAGCAGCCATCAGAAAGAAAAAGGATAAATAAAATATTAGTAAACCATCCATTAGGGATCTAGGTAACACTTAGTAAATCACTGTAGAAAACAAGAACAGTACATCAGAGCATGTGAAATTACATCATCAGTAATAGTTAGTGCATGCTCAAGAGAAAAGGGGAGGAGAGGTAATTCTCGGGCCTAGCCTTGAGGACTTGTTCAACTATTGCAGTAGAAGGTTCTTGTTGAAGACTGTACTCATGCTCCCTGATCAGATGATTAATCGAGTTGAGTACATGCATTCAAAGGGATTTCTTCACCGTGATATAAAGCCTGATAATTTCCTTATGGGGCTTGGGAGGAAAGCAGCTTCTCACACACAGCAGATAGACTATCCTCCTGCAGAGTTTTCGGTTGATTATGGATTCGCATGGCAGAACACTATATTGTTACAGTTACGAGCTATACTTTATGCAGATAATCTAAATTCTATAGAAAAGGAGTTACTTACAGTGTTCATGTGTTGACGAATAAAATCCACCACTTCTTGACTTGACATGCAGTCCCTGTCAAAAGAAAAATTGGGTCTCAAGAAATCATCCAGTACAGCAAAACAGAAGCTAGAGTAGCCATAAAAATTGGAAACAAGAGTGCCTGTATGCTATAAAGCTCATCACTCAAGCCACACAGTTTAATTCACCGCATCATCAGATGACATGACAAAAATAACATGATAAAGAGTTGACGAAAAAGCATCATATTACGTACAGTCAATCTATATTGCCTTCTATTTGGAATTCATCAATTTAATGAGGAATTAGTCTTAATTTTGAACAGTATGTTTCTGTGACAGAACTGCAAATGAATAAATAAAACTATGTTTTACAACATCAAGATCATCAACTCGGATTGTTCCCCATCTGAGGTGTTGACTGGAGTGGAACTACCGAAGTCACGGAGCATCCACAAAACTGGTTGCAACTGATTTTCCATACTGCCAGTCTACTAAAGTCTAGCCCTTGACGCAGAAGGGCTAGAGGGGCTTCCTTTTTTATATGCCGCATAGGGGGTAAAGAGTGTGCTCTAAATCGTTTTTGTATCCTACTGATCAAAATAGATCTAGCGCCATGCTAAGATAACTACTACGCCATAAGACAAACTGCCATTCTCCATTTCAAATTTAGTGAATAGAGTTGTCCAGATGCATATGCATCTGAAAAAATGCACAACTTCTATATTTATAGTTGGTGGAGCTAATGATCATGGTCGAAGTACTAGATTTATAGTTGACCAGAGGCTTCTCTACTATGTCGACTTGCTAATATAACTACTATGCTTTTCAGGTTTTACATGAATTTTTGAATGACATGCATTCTAAAGATGATGACGCTGACAATTGTTGCAATATGTAGTGTGTGTGTCCAAATCAAGCAACAACATGCGCGAGATTGGCAAGCCTCTCTTTCTCTCTTAACTAGTTTCAGATGGTAGTTATAATACAATGTAACTGAGGAAGATAACTTTGTGATTGTCTTGAAGTTTCTTACCTCTCATTCAAATGGTACAATTGGGATGTTTTACTATCATATAAATATAATGAAAATCAAGAAAAAGTAAGTAAATTAGCTACCGCATGCCAAGATAAGAAATGATTCATGCAAAAAGACATACCATATGCCGTCACATGCCAAAACGATGAATTCATCATCCTCAGAAAGTTTAACCTGGCCAACAACCAAATCCATCGTGAGTTCAGATACTTTTATTTCAAATAAAATACTGGCATAACAAGGGAAGCAAACTCACTGTGTTCAAATCAGGTTCAGCTGTTACAATCTGCTTCTCAGCTGGCAAAAGCTCATTTTGCTTCAATTCCATATCCCCTGTAAGAAAAATCACAAATAAATAAAAATACTACATGTAATGAAGAAAATATTTCTATTTGAGAAAAGCAAGTTCAAACTTCCATTGACCCGTCCAGCAACAATGAAACCACCAGCATTCAGTATCCTCTCTTTTTCTGCCTCAAGTTCTGGCTTGTGATCTCTTGACAAATTGTGAGCCTATATGACAGGTGAGTCAGAAAACATATCCTAGCATTTATACTGGCAAGTAGGACTAAACAAATTTAAAGAAGCCTGGCATACCTGACCCTTTCTTGACATAACACACCGGGAATCCCCAGCATTTGCAACGACGAGTTGATTATTTCTTATGATAGCCACACAAGCTGTGCTTCCCGATGTTGGCCCAGGAAAATCAGAATGAGGACCCTGGAAAAGTAATTTGCAGTTCAGATGAACTCTACATTAACTCGAATTTCACAAGAATAGAAAAAGAAAGTGAAAGAAACGAGGATACATACATATAAGGCCCCAGAATTGTTGTCTCGCAAGCAAAATCTATGCTAAGTGAGCAGGGATGTTGGACACTCTTTTCATTTAATTGTATGAATGAATTTTGGATGAAGTATTTCAGCGGTCATATGTTACCTTCAAAATAATGGCTACAAAAAATGACGGCTAACTTTTTAATCATTACATGTTTTTACCCAGCTTGAATACCAGATAGGACTGTGGACCTGATCTACTGAAATATAGCATAGACCTAAGTTTCAGAAGCAATGATCTTAGCCAATGACTCCAGAGCTGTTCTCATATTTCAGGGCACCTTCTAGAGAAAGGTACCCAATTACTTGCGAGATATGGGTATGAAGGAAGCTGCAGTTATTTCATGAGTTGTGACTATTAAAAGATCACTACCCGCCAGCCCCAATCCCCCCTTGCTAAAAGACAGCATCACTTTTAAGCAAACCCCTCTCTGTATGGATTCAGAATCGTGAGCATCCAAGCAGTTTTTATCCCGTCATATGTGTTCTAATAATACTGGATCTGAGCTCGTGCACTAGAATACTGGATCCCCGCCGCTGCACAGAGGAATCAAGTAGAGAGGAAGCGTGAGGAGATCAGGAGGGTAGCGGGTTTGAGGAAGATGGGACTTACGGTGGAGGTTGTTCACGGCGGCAGCGAGATGGTCGTGATGATGGCGGCGGCAAGGTGGTCTTCATGAAGCCGGGAACGGGGAGAAACCCATCCTCCACTCGCCGTCACCGGCGCCCGAGGAAGTAGGGGACGGACGCGTCTCCTCCGCCGGTGAGGTGTTCGTTGACGCGAAGTCGTTGAGGAGAACGCCTAGCCTCCGACTCCCGAAACTCTACTCGCCGTCACCGGCGCCCGGGGGAGGAGGAAGGACACGTCTCCTCCGCCGGCGAGGTGTTCGTCGCCACTATCATCGTCGACGACGAAGTCGTTGAGTAGATCGACTAACTTCCAACTCCCGAGACTCCGTCTCTGCGTGAGAACCGCTCTTTGCTGTGCGGAACCGCTCGCTTGAGTAATTTCGTGCGTGATGTTCTAACTTCTAAGACAGTGCTCACGCCATGTTCTAACTTCTAAGACAGTGCTCGCGAAATTACTCTTTTACCCATTTCGTTAACACCATCCCTGTACACCACACATAAACATTAAAGGTGTCAAAGCCATCATAACCATTGAATGGGCTTCATTGAACGGTTGAGAACCAACACAGAGTATTGAACCAGAACTCTTCTCGTATAATCGGGTATGTGAAAAGTAATCGCCGATGTCATTGCCATAACTTGGTAATAACAATTATCTTTAATCCACCATTCCTGATATCTCGATCTCCGATCTTTATCAGTGTTTTCGGTAACAAAGTTTTATTGCACTTGACTTGTGTTAAATTACTTGATTGCATTACTTGTCCTTTACACACGTTGCTTGCGACCATTGTTAGGTACTTGCTAAGATTTCCCAATCTCACGTTTGCTCTTTTCATTCTCAGGTAAAAGAAGAGTGATAGTGTCATACATAGGTAGGAGCACTTAAGTTTTCAGCACCGTGGCTTACCATTATTTATGTTATTTCATTTAATCTTTAGTTGGTTAGAAGTGGACCGGTCCCATGTTTCAAACATTTATTTCAGTTTCCGCTAGTTCTTTGATAAAGTACTCTTAAAGTTTTAATTTCCTTGCAATTTCTATTACTGTTTTTATTATTTTATTTCTTACTTTGTCAATAACGTTTCATAGTAGTATCTCATGTTAGTATGCAAGGTGCTATATGCTAGATGTAAGGTGTGGTGTGAAGGTTGGAAAAATTGTTACCAAAACTTTAATATATCTTAGAATACTCTAGTAGTTGTTGCTTATCTTATTAAGACATAATCCACTTTAATGTACACTGATACCACTTAATGTGCACTAATAATCCTCTAATCACACAAGGGAATTTTTCCCCGTTTCCAAATAGTCTGGCTCTAGAGGGAATCTTGCATCCAATAGAACTGGCTATTTTTTTGCATGGAAGCAACCAAACACACATTTCACGAAAGATTCTGCATCCCACGCGCTTGGCCCGAGGCATCCACTCAATCGAAGACATCCAAAGTGTTTATTTCCGTTAAAAGAAGAAGAAGAAAGTGTATGTTATTTGTGCTTATTTCAGCTTCTTTATTAGACTTTTGGCTTCTAACTTTTAGTTTTTAATTTCATTTTTTCTGTTTTTTTTCTTGTATTTCTTTGTATTGTTCGTGATGAACTAATATATTTTTTCCATTTAAATTTTTTTAAATTTAATTACACCAAAAAACTACCCGTAGCTACAATATAAAATAAACCAACTATAATATTAAACAGTGAAAAATAAGATATAAACCATAAAAAAAAAGCCAAATAAGCAGAGGAGACCCCAATTCCAATAACTACATAGAAACATAGCGCCGGTTCTTACACTGATCGATTGCAAACCCAAGTACTGAACGAAGCAGCTAGCTAGCTTTTTCGTACTACCAGTACCGACATTACCTATATGATCATAGGCCAACTTCCCTTACATCATTCAAAGTTGGAAGGAAGAAGTAACAAACAACCCGTTGTCCCAAGCACAAGCCCTTGCGCATCCTTTTCTTCTGCATGCAGTTCTTTCCTCAGCAACCGGCTGAAGTTGAGCACAACGCCAGCTAGAATGGCATACACAAAGTGTAAAACAGTAAAAGGTGATTTAACCAACACCTTTCAGAACTTGTTTCTGCATAAATAACTTGCAATATTTTACTTTATTGAACAATTTGATATATTAAAGCTGCGACAACCTGAAATCTTCTCCCTTTGATCAATGGCAGAGTTCCTGCCCAATCTTTCAAAAAAAAAAGACAACCTGAAATCTTCTCATCTACGCGGTAAGAGACTGACAAGCGTCCATGCATGTTATGGTCGATCAATTAAGAAGAAAGCTTGCATAAAACATTTTAGACAGACAATAAGCATCTGGTAAATCTTCTCATGATCTCATCTAAGCAGCATTTTATATAACCATTTCCATAAATTGATTCTTCTTGGTTGTTTTCGTAGTTTGGAGACTATGGAAGGAGAGGGATGTAAGTGTTGGGGGATGGCCTCCACCGGGCCCACTTGGCCTAAATGCCAATAACACGGTATAGCCGGTCCAGTATAGGGCAGTTGTACAGTACAAATACCAATCCTACTCTTATGTACTTAGGTCTAGATAGAGATATTTATATAACTTTAGGAAAAGGAAATGACATAATTGTCCGTATAAACGTAGGCCCAGGTAGACTAGTCCTGTAATATGTCTCCTTAGAGGTATAAAAGCATACACTAAACCTTATGGGGGAAGGCACGATTCATTTTTTGGGAAAAGCTATCTAGTCCTAAGGCAATTCATATTTTTCCATATTCATTGGGCTCTGGGGAAGCTGCTTAGACAGTTCTCAAATAGCCTTGTCCATACTGTTTGGTGTGTAACCACAACAGTAAGGATCTTCAAAAACAAAACCTTTTTAATTTCATATTTCCCTCTAGCATCAGCCAAGAATGCGATAAGTGGTCGCAAACAGGGGCCATGCAGTTGCATATGTTAATGTTCTAGTAGTTAGGGGATCCACGATCCTCTCTCTGCTAGTTGTTTCTCCGCATCCTAATTTTTTAGGTAACTGTCTAGTTCGATTGTCTGTGTCGATGTTGTTGTAACCAGGGGCGGACCTACATACACCCTAGTGAGAACACGTACCCCACTCAACTTTCTAAATTACATGTAAATCTTTTATAATTTCAAAGAAAACACTGCAGTTCTTAAATTTTGCAAAGAGAGTGCCTCACTCAAATTTTATACTGGGTCCGCCTCTGTTGTAACTGAATCGTTATTTCTGAATTTCTTCCTATTAATACAAAGAAACGCAGGTCCTTTATGTGTTATCGAAAAAAGATCGACTCTTCCTTAAGGGTATCTCCAATGGTTATAGCTAGCAACTAACTATAAGACTTCCACATCATCTATATAGTACACACTAAAGTTAGCATTCTAAAGAACTATCTATAAGGATAGCTATTTGATGCTTACATGCACACACAAAATTTATTGAGGCTGCCTTGTTTAGCGTTATAGACTAGTGCTTAAGGAAGAGCTGGCTTGATTTTTTTTGCATACTCTCTTTCCTCCACATAGGATATATGCTGATGTGTACATGCATATAGATAGCTGACTCAGACCATTGGAGATACCCTAAGTGTTGAAGTACAGCCAGCTCCCCTAAAAAAGTAGAGCCAGCTAAAATGGATTGACTTGGGTGTGTTGAGAAACACATACACAGTACAAGCCAGCTTGCTCATCTCTTGAAATTAAGTGCCCGATCGCAATCCACTGCACATGGCTTGACACACTGCACTATGCCGTGACTCGTTGAACCTGTATAAAATAGTGCAAGATCATTGATTGGATCGGAAGATAACCAAGTAGAAAATGTACATTGAACGAACATACGCATGCAATAAATTTACAATGGTATTATAGAAGTCAATTTTAGTACGTTAAGATACCATGTGCAAGATCTTCTGACTCATGGTCTGCTTCCCAATGAATCCTGGTGATGACAATTCATGGATCTCAATGTCTTCATATCTAAGCAACTGTTCTCACTCTTGGACTGTTGGTGTAAATATTATCCTTGTGAAATTGCTGATCTTTATATCTTCTTTCTAGATCAAATATTAAGGGCATGTTTGGAACACAGGAATTTCACAGGAATTTTACAGGAACAGTTCAATTCCCGCAGAAATCGGGAAAAATTCCCGCATTCCAAACAGGGCCTAACCCTTTATTTACAGTGTTTATTAGAATTTTGCATACGGAACTGACTGGGTGATAGAATTAATCAGTTTAGCACTTACGATGACGGAAGAGATATGGGCATGGCACAAACTAACCCTGATCAACTCGGCTTCGGCTTCTGGCTTCTAGCTTATTTTTCACTATTAATAAGTTTCGTCTTTTTCTGAACTTTTGGCTTTTTGTTGAGCTTTTTTGCCGGTTCTTTTTTTCCCGTATTTGTTTATATTATATGTAATGGGCTAACATATTTTTTATATTTTTAATTTTTTTTAATTTAATTATGCTAAATAAGCCTCTGTCAGCTACAGTTCTTTTTTCAGCCAGCTACAGTGTTTTCAGCCATAAACCATAAGCTTTTCAGCTGAACCGATCACCACCTCTAGCTTAAACGAAAGTGATGATGGACACAACATACAAATTCCATGTGAACTTTGCCCCTCAAAACTTGGGCCATGTAGCATCATGACTTCATCCACAGATACCACTGTGAGATTATGAAGCACGAATAGACACCAACTGCAATGCATTTCACTCGTTCTTTAACACAGCAACGTGTTACTGGCTTCTGCCAATCTCAACATGCATGGCCACCAGCAGCATCAAGAGGCTGCAAATTAATATGATAATCAGCAATTTGCTAGTCATTTCCTCAAAAAAGTTTGACTGAAAAGTATATGAAACAGCACATTGGAAAAAATTATGCTCAGTCACTCAAGTGGCGGAGCGTGAGGTAAAAACAAGACGGGGCCAATTGCAACTTGGTGCAACCTTGCGCGAGTTAGGAGGTCTTATCTCACAAGAAACTGCTACGTTGAATTGGGGCTTCAACCTGAGAACCATCAGTTGAAGAAGAGGAGAAGGAAGAAAGAGATAGTGTGTGCTAAGGAGTTTAGGGCCCGGTTGCCTACGGAGAGGAGAACCAGTTAAAAGCTAAGGTGGTATTTAATTTTGAAGGACCATGTGAGGAGGATGTCCAGAATATTGTTGTGATGAATTATTGCAAGTTTTATGAAGTCATGAAATAGTTTTGCAAAGATTGTATTTGATTTGGGTTGTTTTCTGGAAGTATCAGGAAAATCGGAAGTACCGCAGGTATTAGTGCGGTAGTTCTGCTTTGCGGAAGTACCACAGGCATAAGTGCGGTAGTACCGTTTGACGAAAGTACCGGGTTGAGTTGCGGTATGTTTTTTTTTCCAGAAAGCTCCATGCGAGGTTTTTAGTATGCGAAGGTACCGTTTTGGAAGACGATAGTACCACAGTGCGGAAGTACCAGCGTGTTAGGTGCGATACTTCCGATATTTCCAGAAAATAGGGTTTTGGGAATTGAGTCATGAATTAAGTTGGGATAACCTGAGTCAATGGATTAAAATTGCATGATGTATGTCTTGACTAATGTAGTTTAAGTTGTGAAGAACTTGTGTCTGGAAACGATTTCTTTGTCTTTAGATGTGCAGGGTCGCTTGGAATCAACCATAGTCAACGTCGAGGATCGGGACTAGACTCATGGAGGAGTTGAGGCTTAGAACGATCGAGAATGCTGAGTGAGACGGTGAGCTCAAACATGTTATGAGAAAGGCCGGAAATATTGAAGACGAGTTGGAACGGCGGGATAGCGCCATGTAGTTTGCATGGGTCAAGTGAGCCGTGGTTCGATGGAACCAAGACAGGAGAGAGTTGGCGACACGCAGCAAGCTAGTGGTACACCTACACGTGGCAAGCATGACGATTGTTTGCAGTGGTTGGTGATGACCAGGTCATGGAAGGGTATTTTGGTAGTTTAACCAAAATATCAGAAATTATCTTGGATCAAAATTACGGCGCATGGGCGATGTGTTGGAGAGTGGTTTAGGTCAAGGTGGAGCTGGTTAAATCACAGCTAGATTTAATGGATGCACACTTATGCGTTTTGAAAAACATGCATAGGTGAACTTATGAGAGTAAAACCTGTGTGGGGGGTTAACTGATTCCCCCATTGTAATAGCAGATATGATCCATTAACAGGTGTAGGTGACTGGTTACCCACCTATAAAAGAGGGTTAGAATGGAGAACTATATTGTTAACCATCCAACTCATCTTATATGCTATCTTCTCTAGGGTTAGAGTGAGTACCTTGGGTGCTCTTTGTCCTCCAAGGTGAAGTGGCTGTAAAACCTATATTCTCAAGTAAACAATATATCAATCGTTTTGCATCTCTTGTGTCTCTCTTTGTTTTTGATTGATGTGCTTGACTTTTGGTTGGTTTTGATTTCTCTTCTTTTTCTCTTGTGATCTTATTATGCCAAGAACATATAAGAGATAGAGATAATATATAAGAATACATCTCCACCCATCTAGACACTTTGATAGCAAGATTCGCAAGAAAACCCGGTTTTGCTTGATTTTGACCTCTTTGGTCCATCTCTTTATTCGAGAGTTTTGGTTGGAATTCTTTGGTGTTCTAACTTGCTGTGACATGTGGGAATACAACTAGAGCTATCTTAGCCATTATCTACCTACGAGTAAGTTGTATTCACTGTTTGGGGTTTTGGTGCAACCTTCCAACAAACTACAAAAGGTCATAACTTTGACCATGATTTTTATGATCGTTTATTAGAATAGGTTCTTGATATCCTAGAGTAGATCTTTGCAAAGTTTCGTATCATTTGGATCTATGGATCAAAAGTTCTCTCGATTTTCGTTTTTAAAACCATGTTGAAAACAATATTCATCCTGATTTTACTGTAGCAGAGTAAGTACTATATTACTGTAGCGGTAGTATCGCGGTTACTGTAACAAGCGGTAGTACCGCAATTTTAACAACGGTAAATCTGTTTTTGCTGCTTTTTCGTGGGTTTTCAGCATCTTGAATTGTTAGTTTTTGTGGTGGCCTTTTATCCTAATTTTCATAACTCTATATATATTGACATGAAGAATTTGTAAATATTTAGAAAAAAATTCTGAATTACCATTCACCTTCCTCTATTGCTATTGCTATGATCGGTCTTTCAAATTTTCACGTTGGGAGGAACAAACGCATGATCATGAGGCAGGAGGAGCTATCAATACATTATTAAGGAATAATGAATGGCTGCATTGCTCAGAGTAGGCTAGCTATTGGGCCAGGCACCGAACGTCTGGAGGATGGCCGGAGCACAGTTTGGCCTCCACTGGGCTCCGCCACTGCAGTCACTGGATATTCATCCAAAAGACTTTGATCATAATATCATACAAGATACAAACAGGAGTCCAGAAAAATGTCTAACAAGTTCAAAAAATTGTAGATACTCTGTGTTACATCAACACAGCTACACCTACAGGGGAGACTTCACCATAATAAAGGCTTAAAATGTACACGGATAAGGACTGTAAAGTAGTCAAACAGTTCTCTATAAACATCTGGGGCAATATATTGGACACGAGACTCAAGTATTTGTTGAGAACAACATGAGCATTCAGATCATCTTTGCAGCAAAGATAGAATAATATTGGATGTGTTGAACATATCAACATAGGCACTAGCCAGCTGAAAGCTTTGCTTTCCCCTGTCCCTTTTGATTTCGCAAAGCATCTACCAAACTCCCACACGAATTGAGCATTTCATATGCCTTTCCGGGATTCCACTATAAATTAAATAACTATGCAAAGACCATATTTTCATGATCACAAATTGAGTACTTTGCTTTTTTTGTTGAACCGGGCAAGAGGATTGCCGTATATTAATTTATAGGAAGAGAGAGTAACAAAGAGTTAGGTGACGAGAGACGGGGTAGGGGAGGGTAGGGGAGAGGGACACAAACACAGAGCACGAACTAAAGCTATTGGGCATTCGACTGCTCTGCTAACTCCCAAGGCTACTGCGCGAACTAAAAAAAGAGTAATTTGTTTAAGAGCAGGTACAATAAGACTTAGTCAGCAGGCTATAGCAAATATAATATCAACCAAATCTTACATGGCAGAGAGAGAAAGGAAGAGAGAGAAGGAAGCTGACTACTAAATTACAGCTAGCTATAGCACGTAAAAATATGCATTTCACTCTCTTACACGTGGGGCCAAATAGTTATTGTAATAGCTACCTTATTGTATGAACTATTTTTTTGAAGGCTATAGATGAAATGGACAAGTGTTATAGCCACTAGTTGGCTATACTATTGTACTTGCTCTAAGAGCAAGTTTAATAGTACAGATAGCTGCTACCTCTAATACATTTCTATGTCATCAAAAGATAATGATGCAGTCAACTCATACAATAAGCTGGCTATAAGTTGTCTCCACAAGAGCTCTCAATCATTTAATACATGCATGGGTATTGATAATTTAATACATGCATGAGTATAACAATTAGTTCTATGGGTACATGCATGGATAATGCCTCTTTTCCTGTGCTATAGTCTGACTCTTGCATGGGAGTCGGCTTGGCTCTCTCTCTCCTTTTCTCTCCCCTCCACATAGGACTATGCTGACATGGATTCCCTTATAGCTAGCACAGTCAGCCTTATTAAACTTGCTCTAAGGCTACATGCTGTAGTTGTACATACGCAGATTGTCATTTGAGCATAAACCCAACTCCCAAGGACACGGCTCGGATGTTTTTAAAAAAAACCGTAGGAGAGTTACGTTTCATTCCTTCAAAAAAAGTAGAACAACAGTAGTATGAAGGCCAAATTAAGGTCCAAGGAAGAACTAGGTATAACAACCACGACATCGAAACCATAACAAGACAAATGACCGTGGCTAATACACCCTAACGACAGGAAGGCTACCACTACTGAAGGACTAACACCAGCCAACACGCACGCAGAAATACGAAGAGGGATAGGGTCAGGTGGCATAAGACAACGCCTTCAAGAAGGGAACGACGCTGAAGGCGTCGCCGTCGCTCGATCCGGCAAGAACCGAACCTGAGATTTTCATCCTGGCATACCAACGCCTACAACTGCAACCCCGATGCCCCATCGAACTCCGGTGAACTCCAGCGTTCACCGTCTTTCGCTTGCTCACCTGCACCAATGCCATTGACCGCCCAAGCCAGCGCCTCTGCGCCTACGCTGGCTATCGCTGTCTTGCTCACACGCACCGACGCCTACACGGCTTGCAGCCCAGCGCCAACACTGGCCGCCGCCGTGTTGCTTGCACGCGCCGAAGCCTATGCTTGCCTGAGCCATTGCCTTTGCACCGTGGTTGCCCGAGCGCACAAAAAAGAAGAGTTTGCACGCTCGCAGTGTGCGACAGTGACGACGGCAGCGGCGTGGGAGTGTGTGCAATGACAACGGCGGCAGCGGCGCGGGAGTCGGTGACTTACAGAGGCAGGAGGGGGCGATCACAAATCCGGCCCAGAGACAGCCAGATCCAGCCACCTCCGTCCCCCTCTGCCTTAGAACCAACCACCGTCAGCCGCCGGCCTAGGCCCCTCCAATAGCCCCTTCGATCCTAGCCAGATCAACAAGGAAGCGAGCGGATCCGGTCTACGCCGGTAGTTCAAGCGGCTGCGGGACGACAATTTGTAGAGGAGGGTAGGAGGAAAGAAGGCCCCCGCTAAGCCCCGGCCTAGAGACGACCAAATCCGGCTGCCTCTGGCTCCCCTCGCATTGCCTCCAATCACTGGGTCTTCGAATCTGGCCAGATCTGCCATGGAGACAGACAAATCTAGCCCAAGCCGCTCACTCGAACGACTGCGAGAGGCTCTGTCGGCCGCCTCCGGCTGCCAACTTCATGACGTCACTCCAATTCCAACCAGATCCACCGAGGGGACGGGCAGATCTGGCCTACACTGCCAACGCGAGTGGCTGCGGGAAACCCCCTAACGACAGTGGCGAGGGGGGAAACACAGTGACGAGGGGGCTCTTCTTTGAGCGGCGGAGCCCCCCTAATCGCCTGAGAGCAGCTTAGGGGGTACGGGGGTTGGTATGGCTCGGAGGTTAGCCAATACCAAATCAGATGGTGGCGATTTAGCAACTATTGGGTACCCCTTTTTTCCTTTAAAAAAAACCTCCAGCGTACAGAATTTGTCCAAAAAATACAGGTATTCATAATACATTGTTCAGGCTTAGCATGTCTCAAAACAGTTTTTTTCCTATCTGCCCTTGGCAGGATGCATTGTTCAACATTCATCGTGGAGGTACACTCAACCTTTGCCAACCACTATTTTGTTGAAAATCTTGCATTGCTCTCATTTTGTCGTTAAGAAGGCTGAGCAGTTAAACAGGACAATACTTTTATGGCAGGTGCTTCAATGCTCCCTTTTAGGGAAAAGCGCAAATTCTAAAGCACATCAATGATTTAATTTGCAATCATCCACTACTCCAATACTACTCAATAGTGCTTTAAGATCTGTTAAATTTAGTTTTAGGAAGAGCTACTTTTAGTGGTATTTTCTGCCTAAAAAGCATGCTAGAACAAATACTGCAAAAGTGATGAGGTTCTGTTCATGGGGGTAAACTCATGGTTTATTGCATTTGATATAGTAAATCAAGTTCGCACAGAGGATTAAAAAGAGTATTTGAGGAGCATCACATATCCGTATACATCATAGCATTAACAAGGTTTCTCTTTTCTTTATTGTGGATCATCCTCGACGAATTAACTACTATTGGGTAGATAAGTAGTTTTTTTATTCAAAAAGCATTTAACCTTTTCCCGTCCTGAAAATGGATGGATAACTAGTTGAGATTTGAGTGTGTAGAGATGGATGTAGGAGTCTCCATCGCACAAGGGATGATAACTGGTAAGCTTCAGGAGTTGTAACAACTTCTTTGATAGTCCTCTCACACATGAGCCCATAAACTCATTATTAGAGGGCAAATTGCTCGTTAAATCCTTATAGAGAGTCTTACAAAACATATAAGATACTAATTCAGATCAACATGGTCGGAACGAATTGCTGTTGGGACCTAACGAGGGTGACAGTGAGCCACTGGGTCAGAGATTCTGAATTGCTGATTCAAACATACAAAGTGAAGGACAATGTGAGAAAGTTCTAGATTATATTATCATGTATAATTGTAATTTCAAAAGTCAGAAAATTCAAATTGCATTTTGTCGGAATTTTTGAGAAGTGGTTAGGCCGGCCGGTTGAACCGGTTTTGCAATCCAGTCTGACCAGATGTGGTCAGTGGTCCGACTGGCTGAGGTCAAGTGAGCTACAACCAGTTTTGATAATTTGATGATTCTAAGGTTCGCAATGAGTTTGGGTGACCTAGGTCAAGATTTAAGGTTACATGAGTCATGTTACTGCTAACGTGAACCAAGTTGTGAAGAACTTGTACCTAAAATTGATTTTTTTTGTCTTTAGATGTGTAGTGTCACTTAGAGTCAACAATGATCAATGATGAGGTTTGGGATTTCGCTCATAGAGGAGCTGAGGCTCAGAACGATCGAGAATACCAAATGAGGTGGTGAGCTCAAGCATGGCACGAAAAAGATGAAAAATGTTAAAAGGAAGTTCGAACGGTGGGATTGCACCATATGACTCGGTTGGTCCAAGTGTGAAGTGGTCTAGTGAAATCAGAACAGGAGAGACTTGCTAATGTATGGCAAACCAGTGGTGCACCTACATGTGACAAACATGGCGATTGCTTGTAATGGATAGAGAAGATTGGATCAATGGAATGATATTTTAATAGTTTGATCAAAATACTGGAAACGGTTTTGGAGAAAAACCACCATGCGTGAGCGGCACTTGAAAAGATGATTTAGGTCATGAAGAACCTGGTATGATCAAGTTGGTCAAAGTTTAAGACTTAGCGAATTTGGGTTTATGCCCTTTGAAAAGCGTGCATAAGTATAGTGTGCGAGTTAAAATCTGTGTGTGGAGTTATCGGATTTTCTGCATTGTGCTAAATGTATAGCATCAACTAAGTAAATGTGGCTGGCTATCCTATCTATTTAAGTAGTTGGGATGAAAACTAATGGTTAACTATCCAATCTTCCTCTCTTGAGACTGGCTGTTTACATGTGTTAGGGTTAGAGTTTGAGAAAAGAGTGTTGTGGTATGCTCTATGTCCTCCAAGGTGGAGTGGCTGTAAAACGTTCCTCATCAAGTAGTAATACATTAATCTTCGTTCATCTCTATGATTATCTCTTGTTTTAATTGATTTGCACTTGACTTAGTTGGTATTTCCCCTTCTATTCCCTCTTCTTGATCTTGCTATGTCAAGTATGTATAAGAGATAGATATATCATCTGAAAATCAATCTCCACTAATCTAGGCACTTTGATGGTAAATTCATGAAGAAATCTGGGTTTGCTAGATTTTGACCTCACAAGTGATTTCATGTTCTGAGAGTTTCTGGCTTGGTTTCTTCGGCATTCTTGCTTGCTGTGAATTGTAGGAATATATCTAGAGCTATCTTAGCAATCCTCTAACCACGAGCAATTCATATTCACCGTTTTTTATTTTTGCCCTTTTTTGTGCAATCTTTATTCAAACTGAAAAACGTCACAACTTTGACAATAATTTTCTTAATCGTTTGTTGGAATAGGTTCGTGACATCCTAGAGAAGAAAGTGTTTATCAATTTTCATATCATTTGAATCTATCGATCAAAAGTTTTATGGATTTTCGTTTGTGAAATAGTGTTAAAAATATTATTCTCGGGCTGAAAACACTACAACATCGGTCTGACTGAAAACTACTATAGCAGTCAGATAGCTAGGCAAAACTAAGGGTGTTTTGATTAGTTTTTAATTTGGATTTTTTGTGTAGTGGTTGATTTCTAATCTTCATTGTTTTTTTATAGCTATTAGAATAAAGATCGACGAATATTTAAGAAAAAAATTTGAAGACACTATTTACCTTTCTTTGTTACTGTACCGGTGCTACACAAATAGGGGTGGAAACGGATCGGATACGGTCGAATAGTCTCAAATACGAATACGAATCCATATTTTTAAAACGAATACGAATTCGAATATTTTCAAATACGGATACGAATATTCTCGAATACGAATACGGATATTTTCGAATACGGATTTTCTCGGATACGAATATCGGATAAAACGGATTCCTAACGGTTTTGCCGATTTTTCATCGGTTTTTGACCGGTTACCAGTTTTAAACCGCCTAAATTCAAGTTTTAAATCACAAAATTTGTACGGATTTTTCATGGGCTCTATAAACGGATCGAATACGAATAGAATAGTCTCGAATACGGATACGGATACGAATATTCTCGAATACGAATGCGAATACGAATACTCTCAAATACGGATACGAATATTCTCGAATACGAATACGAATATTTTCGAATACGGATTTTGCTTACCATATTCGGATTTTTCTCGGATACGAATATCGGATAAAACGAATTATCCGTTACCATTTTCCACCCCTATACACAAAGGCTTAACCTCCCCATCGCATATGAATCCTTTCCCTATAGACATCCCTACCTTCAATTTGGAATTGCAAGTGGGATTCTCTTCGTATTTCAGAACCGACGCAAATTTGGAACAGCGAAAGCCAAATACAAGAACACTAACCCTCAAAATCCTCACCGCTCTTGTGCGCCCTGTGCCTCCGCCATTGCAGGTAGCAGTCGCTGCCGCCGCTCAGACAAGCACAGCCGCCGGCCATGCCTGGCGAAGTCGCCGGCCCCGCGTTTCCTCACCACCAACGCCGACTCGCCGTTCGGTGAAAACTTCAGGACCTGATGCCTGATGGGGGCAAAAGGGTAAATTTCCACAGGAGGCTGACAAATGGGGGCCACGCACAGAGGAGAAACTAAAAGCTTTCGCTCACGGTAGCTTGCATCATTCCCAATCCTAAACCCTAAACCCGACGCCGCCATGTCCACCGCCGTCCGCCTCCTCCTGCGCCGCCGTCTGTCCACGGCCGCTGCCACCACCCCGCCCCCCACCCCGGCCTCCATCCTGAACCCGTCCTCCCCGACAACCCCGCTCACCTCGCGGCAGAAGACCCGCCTCGCCATCTCCCTCCTCAAGTCCACCCCGCCGCCGCCCCCCGACCAGATCCTCTCCATCTGCCGCGCGGCCGCGCTCTCCCCGAACACCCACCTCGACCGCGTCGCCCTCTCCCTCGCCGCCTCGAAGCTGTCCACCGCCCCGGACTCCCTCCGAGACCTCGTGTCCTCCCTCCTCGTCCCCCGCCACGCGCCCCACGCCATCGCGCTCTTCGGGCAGGCCGGCCTCCTCCCCGAAGCCATCTCCACGTTCCAGTCAGCCCCCTCAACCCGCTCCCTCAACGCCCTCATCTTCGCTTCCCTCGTCGCCGGCAACCACGCCGAGGCCGCCCGCATCTTCCAGACCTTCCCCAACGCCCACTCCGTCAAGCCCAACACCGAGACCTTCAACGCCATTATAAAATCCTTCGCCGAGTCTGGCACCACAAGGTCCTTCTACTCGGTGTTCGATGAAATGTGCAAGAAGGGTGTGAAACCCAACGCCACCACATTTACTACAGCGATTGCTGGGTTTTACAAGGAGGAGCGGTTTGATGATGTAGGGAAGGTGATTGAGCTCATGAAGAAGCACGGTTGCGGTGAGTCACTGCCAGTGTACAATGCAAGGGTGCAGGGGCTGTGCAAGCTTGGCCGGAGTGGCGAGGCAAAGGCGTTACTGAATGAGATGCTGAAGAAAGGGACGAAGCCAAGCTGGGTCACCTATAACCATTTGATTTATGGGTTCTGTAAGGAGGGGGATTTGGAGGAAGTGAAGCGGCTATACAATGACATGGGGAAGAAGGGGCTTGTCGGGGATAGTAGCTTCTATTTTACGCTTATTTATTACCTTTGTAAGGGTGGTGATTTTGATACTGCCCTTGGGGTGTACAACGGGACAGCAGCTAGGAATTGGGTGCCATGCTTCTCGACCATGAAGATGCTTGTGAATGGGCTTGCTGGGAGCTCGAGGGTCGACGAGGCAAAAGGGATCATTGAGAAGATGAAGGAGAAGTTCCCCGATAAGGCTGAAGGGTGGAAGGAGGTAGAGGAGGCATTGCAGCAATAGAATAACAGATGGACGAACTCAGAGGTATTATTTTCCTACTTCAGTGCAAAGGAAAATGCAGTTTGTTAGAACCATTACGTTGCTTTAATTTACGAGTTCTAAATGAAGAATGTTGATGGCTGGATATTCTGTTTGGCTTCTTCAAATTTGCTGTTGGACTGTTTCACATGCCATTTATTCCATTGTATGAAATGCTGCCAATGCATTATTACAAGCTATACTATATCTGGAAGAATTTGCAATGTAATTTCCAGAACTTATGGCAAAGTGATGTGCTTCTGTAGGACCCTCATGTACATCAGGAGTTCTGTTCTTCCACATAGATGTTATTTTCTATTTTATCTATATGGATAAAAATAAGATCTGAACTGCAGTATCTGTTCCTATTGGTTTGAGTCCACAACGAACGGCAACTGAGAGCTCCATTTCTTTCTGCGTTTCACTGTCTAGGATATAACCTATTACTGGTCAGTAATATGTTGATTGCTTCCATCATGTAGGTCATAAGAATATAAGATTTACAGAATAATTGTGTATATTGGCTAGCATAGCCATGGTCATAAGAAGTAAGATTTACAGAATAATTGTGTCTATTAGCAATAACATGTATTCATTTTAGTTTTCTGTACACTAGAGAGTATAGGATATGAGGTTTGAGCCCACAACGAACGGCAAACTGAGAGCTCCATTCTTTTCTGCGTTCCTGTCTAGGATATAGCTTGTCAGTTATACATTGATTGCTCTTATCATGTAGGTCATAAGAATATAAGATTTACCAAATAATTGTGCCTATTACCCTATTTGTGTTCATAAGAATATAAGATTTACAGAATAACTGTCTATTAGCAAGAGCCTTATATTCATTTTTGTTTGCTGTACATTAGAGTATAGGATCTGAGGGGGCTTGGATGAATTCGTTTATGCTGATAGCTGATCAGGATTTTTTTTTTTAACAAAAGAAGCGTATGCTGATGTATTCTTTGTTGTTCCTGTAATATAAACCAGAGTTGTTCTTAATGAGAATTTGGTAGTTTTAAAGTATTACTTGTGTCGATTGTGGAAATTTAGTTTGATCAGATAATATGGTAGAGTTTACAAGGTAGATTATGTTCTTCCTGAGGCACCAAATTATGCATCAACAATAGGAAGCTACAGCCGGATGATTTAGAATTTCCTTCATAACTGGTAGTCTCAGAAAGTGCTCACAGAAATGTTGAGAGTATGCTTCAGCATTTGGCACTTGACTCTAGTGAAACTACTTGTGGTTCATTTGAGAACCCACGTGTTGTTTCAAGTGGAGGTGCATGAGCAGATTGTTGGATCATTTCTTTGATGACGATGGCTGCCATTGTATATGTTGTATTATAAAGTGACCTATTGGTACAGTTTCAACTTTATCAAGGTATCTCTAAATATCATTTTTAATATTTTTTGTGCTAAACTAAACATCTCAATGATGTAATCCGATATATATAGATTTGAACTGATGATGAAATTTTAGGCCAGTAGAATTTTGGTAAACCACTATTTCACCTCACAGAAGGTTAGAACGTAAAAGATGCAAGTAATATATTCCAAACAGCACAGGAATATTCTCCTGATTTTCTTCGTTTCTTGAGGATGACCCTAATATTATCACTGACAGACAACAAAGAAGTTTTAGCCAGCTTGACTAGATTAGGTTTGTTCAGGGGTTTTGAAAGTGTTCAAAACGAACCTGGGTAGGCTTTAAAAAAATGCAAATAAAAACATATAAAGTTATGAATGCAAACATCTGTAGTGTATATAATGGTACGAGCATATGACCAGATAGTTATACTTTCAATAATGTCAAAACATTATAAATAATTATGTTTATGATGCCAGATGGCCCAAATCAATCGAGCAGAATTATGCTCAAAATCATTGGCCATAGGTTAAGTCCATCTCTTTTTTTTTTGCAAAAAAATGAAGCAACTTAATTTATATGAACTTTTTGAGAAGTAAATAGAACAGGCTAGAGAATAACTGGATGGTTGAAAGAGGATAGTGATAAATCACGTGTATCAAAGCAGCTGTTCAACTTGAACATGTGCAAACTACATTTTTATAGGGGTTTTGTTTTGCTTTGATTTTATGAAGACGTCTTTACTCAATAATGCGCTTCTTTCCTGGTGTCTTGCTAGTGGCAGCCACGGCCCGTTAGGAGGGGCTGCACGTATGGAAACAACAGCTACATCTTCCTAAGGTTGGTTGATTATATTAAGAATAGTATCAACTTAATTAGGAAGTTGATATCTTTAGAAAACAAAATAATATCTCTATTAGTTGGAATGTTCTCTCTAGTAGTTGGAAGGTTTAGATTGTGTTTGTTAGGATCGACTCTATATAAGCATGGTATTACCATCTATTCTTATTAAGCAAGAAGAAATAATCTAGTATCCTCCAATTTGGTCTCCCTAGTCCATGGTCTCTCTGTTCTCCTAAGACCCCTCCTCCCTCAGCCGAGCTACGTCGTGCTAGCCCTCCTTCTTATGATATTTGCCCATATGAACTAAGGTTCACAACAGCTAGCTTGTGTTTTTTTTTTTTATGTGGATACTAAATGTATTTTGTAAGTTTGGCAGCATCATTTAGTTTTGTTGGTAGCTTGCCTTGTTTTCTTTTTATGTAGGTACTAAATGTATTTTGTAAGTTTGGTAGCAAGTTGGTTTTGTTGGAAGTGTAGGACCGAAACACAAGTAGGGTGGATATCGGTGAGTGAAGGGTCGGTGTTCATGAGAGTGAAAATGACACGAGAATTTATACATATTCGGGTATCCGAGAAGACCGCCTTACTTCTGTCGGTGTCCTACGGGGGTATCCTCGTGCGAGGAATGCTGCCGAGGGGCACAAGTTTGAATGGCTCTTTATATTCTTTGTGAGCTCAAGGTACAAATAAAGGATACATGGGGTATTTATAGGCTCTTGGGCTTGTACAAATGATCATAGTACCCCTCATGGAGATAGCTAATCTATAAGTACAATCGAGGGGTATTATTATTCTTTCTAAGCATAAGTAGTTCTTTGACATGTATATCATATAATTAGTTGTTGGTCGCACTGTATTATGCATAGCCATATAATGAGTAGCCCTCGTGTCTTAGGGCATATTCTTGGGCCAGTGGGGCCACCCGCCATGCGGGACTCATCGAGGATGGATGCACCCTCTTGATGATCTCGATCCTCGATGTTGATCCCCTAACGCCTTCACGGGTTGTCAGGAGAGGACATAGCCCGTGGGGGAAAGGCCTCCGCATAAGCTCCCCTCCCCCGTGCCACTGTCAACGGAGGACATAGGGCATAGGGCATGTAGGTGCCTCTCTTGGAGCGAGCCTTGTTAGAGGTGTTAATTACTCCTTCAACACTAGCCCCTACCCCTTAAAGCTAAAGGAAACGTCTAAAGAGGCAGTTAGGTAGGACTTGAGATCCTTGAAGGCCTTTTTGGCCTCGGGAGTCCATAGGAAACCTTCAAACCCATGTAACACCTTGAAGAAGGGGTGTCCTTTCTCCGCTGATCGCGATACAAAGCGCCCAAGGGCAGCCATGGGCTTCATGAGGCATTGAACATCTTTGATGGATCGGGATGGCTCTATGTCTAGGATCGATGCCCCTTTATGATACAAGGAAGGCCAAGAGCTTTCCTCCCCTCACACCGAAGGCGTACTTTTCAAGGTTGAGCTTGACCCCAAACTTGCAAAGGTTGGTGAAGGTCTCCTAGAGGTCTTTAAGGTGTGTTGAGGCTAAGGCCCCGTTCAAAAATGTTGTGGCTTTTGGCTGAAATGGTACTGTAGTGGTTGTTAACTTTTTCTAAGATATTCAATTAAAGGAAAATGAATAAAAATAGAAAAATAAAAACGCTAGTGGCTATGGATAATGCAAAGAAAAATGCAAAAAAAGAAAAAAAAGAGGAAAAAAGGTGCGTTAAGAAGACAACACGTTCCAAATGGCTTTTGGCTTCTGAAGCTAGAAGTTGTTTGGAATGGGGCCTAAGATGCTTTTCACAATAGCGTCATCGATGTATACCTCTACATTACGATCCAATTGGACTTTAAGGATGAGGCAGACAAGGTGTTGGAAGGTATCTCCTGCGTTCTTCAACCCAAAGGGCATGTGCAGGTAGCAAAAGGTACCCACAAGGGTGATGAAGCTAGTTTTGTCCTCGTCCTCTTCCGCCATATGAATATGATGATAGCTCGAATATGCATCCAAGAAACTCATTAACTAGCACGCAGTGGTGGAGTTGATGAGCTGGTCTATGCGTCGGAGGGGTAGTCATCCTTGGGGATGCCTTGTTAAGGTCGGTGAAGTCGATGCATATGCGTCACTTGCCATTAGACTTTTTGACCAAAACGGGATTGGCCAGCCATTCCGGGTTCCAAACCTCTTGAATGAGGTCAACTCTTGAGAGTTTATCGATTTCATCCTCTATGGCCTAGCACCGCTCCAAGGAGAGTTTTCAGAGCCTTTCCTTCACAAGGAGGTGCCTAGGCCTCACTGCAAGGCAATGCTAGATCACCTCACAAGGGACACCTGTCATGTCTGACGGCGTCTAGGCAAACATGTTAGTGTTAGATTTTAGGAACTCAATGATAAATCCTATTAGGCCAAGGACCCCGACCTCACCAAATACCTCGCCGCACTTAGGGTGAGGGAGCAACATTTTTGGGGGGCCACTGTCAAATCGATACCATGGCCCAACAAAGTGGAGGTGGATGCCTTGGTAAAGGTTGCTAGCTAGGGATGCGAGTTGCCCTATAGTGTTTTCTTCGAAGTCCTAACCTCTGCCTCAGGGCCATAGGCGCAGTTGAGGCCCTCTCGTAGGTTGCATGTCGGTCAGGACGATGACTGGAGGCAGCTGATTGTCCCTTCCTCCAGAGGACCGAAGAGCTGGACGACCGAACGAGTTTGAGAGATTGGCACATTGGGCGAGAAACTTCAACATGGCGGAAGGTGTGCTCTACAAGCGTGGCACCGGGAGGGCCAAGAGCTCCTCACAGAGATTCATGGTGGCCTATGTGGCTCGCACATTGCCTTCAGACCCTCGTAGGGAAGGCCTTCAAACAAGGCTTCTACTAGCCCATTATGGCTTTGGACGCTAATGAGTTAGTCAAGCACTGCCAAGGATGCCAATGGACGGGGAGATTTGCCCATGCACCACCCAGCCTCCAGCCAATTCTACCGGTGTGGCCGCTGATGCGATGGGGGCTTGACGTCATTTGTCCACTATCCCGTGCCCCTGGTCACCTCCGGTTCATTATCTCACCTACGACTACTTCTCCAAGTGGGTCAAGGTGGTCCCTCTTGCCAGCGGCATAGAAATTTCTTTGGCAAAACATCATATGCTATTTCGGAGTCCCTAGAAAAATCACGATCGATAATGGTTTGCAGTTCGACGAAGCGGCGTTCTAGGCATCCTACGGATGCATGGGTATCAAGGTATGCTATGACTCCGTAGGCCACCCACAGTCCAACGGAACGGTTGAACACACCAATAGCACCATCTCCAAGAACACACAACATCGCCAAGTACTTCCGAATAACACAGCATCCTACAACAAGAAGTTCAAGCCGTGACGCCTCACACTAGGGGATCTTGTCTTAAGAAGGCCCTCCATGCAGCCACGGTAGGGAAGTTAAGAGTCTAAGGGGAGGAGCCCTACATAATTACTACTTCCTTCAGGGCGGGCTCGTACCACCTTTCGACCCTGGATGGCACAGACCTCAAGCACACATGGAACGGCGACCGCCTTTACCGCTACTACGTGTGAACGCCGTGAAGCCTGCATGCCTACTCGCAGCACTTGTATAGATTTTCTGCAAAGCATACCCGCGCAAGTGGGTCCGAATAAAGCGCTTTTTGACCCCAATGCAGCAATTACACTAGTGTCAAAAATAGAGCATGGAGCATCTAGGCTCCGCACACTCTACGAAGTATAAAATAAGTGCTGGGACCCTCGTGCATCCTAGCCCATTCTACGGAGTCTAAAATAAGCATCGGGGCTCTCATGTGTCTCGGCCCAATCCAGGACCGTCATACGTCCTGGCCCACTCTACAGAGCCAAAAATAGAGTGTGGAGCCCGGGGGTTCCGCGCTACATGGAGTATAAAATAAGCGCTGGGTCCTTGCGCGTCCCGGCCTACTCTACTAAGTAAAATAAGCGTTGGGACCCTCGTGCATCCTGGCACACTCTACGGAGTCTAAAATAAGCATCGAAACCCTTGTGCGTTTGACCCACTCTACAGAGCTTAAAATAAGTGACAGGACCCTCATGTGTCTTGGCCCCACTCTACGGAGTAAAAAATAGAGCGCAAAGCCCTCGTGCATCGCGCCACTCTATGGAGTATAAAATAAGCGCTAAGACCCTCATGTGTCCCAGCCCACTCTACGGAGTCAAAAATGGAGTGTCACTCTATAGGGTTTAAAATAAGCGCTAGGACCCTCGCGCGTCCTGGTCCACTCTATGGAGTCTAAAATAAGCGATGGGATCCTCGTGTCCCGGACCCACTCTACGGAGTCTAAAATAAGTGCTGAGACCCTCGTGCGTCTTGGCCCACTCTACGGAGTCAAAAATAGAGCGCGGAGCCCCTAGGCTCTGCGGCTCCACGCCACTCTAAAGAGTATAAAACAAGTGTCAGGACACTCGTGCGTCCTGGCCCACGCTACGGAGTCTAAAACAAGTGTCGGGACTCTCGTGCGTCCTGACCCACTCTATAGAATCTAAAATAAGCGTTGGGACTCTCATGCATTTCGGCCCATTTTACGCAATCAAAAATAGAGTGCAGATCCCCGGGGCTTCGCGCCACTCTACGGAGTCAAAAATAACAGCGTAGACTTCCTCTGGGCCCTGTGCTGTTCTTTGTAACTCAAGATCGATCACAGACGCCACCTTCACTAGGGCTACCTCCACGAGGACAAGGTGTCAGATGAATGCACAGCATTGTGCTCCTGCACCAAAGCGTTCTCCCCTCAATACTCATCCCAAAAAGACAGCGGAAGGATATAGAGCGCGTATGAACAATCTTGTTATACCGTTGATTTTGTCGACGTTTATTCGAATGGTGGGTGATAGAGCGTGCGCGAACAATCTCGTTTTACCGTCGACTTCGTTGACAGTCATTTAAAGGGTGGGGGACAGAGCGCATGCGAACAATCTCGTTCTACTAACGACTTCGTTGATGTTCGTTCAATGTGTGGGGACGGAGCGTGTGCAAACAACCTCGTTCTATTGCCGACTTTGTCGACTCTCGTTCGAAGGGCGAGGGACGGAGCGCGCGCAAACAATCGCATTCTGCTGTCGACTTCATCGACGCTCGTTCGAAAGATGGGGGATGGAGCGCGCGAACAACCTCGTTCTACCACTGACTTCGTCGACGCTCATTTGAAGGGTAGGGGATGTAGGGCATGTGAATGATCTCGTTCTACCACCGACTTCATTGACGCTCGTTCGAAGGGTGGGGACGGGCGTGGTTGAATAATCTCGTTCTACCGCTAACTTCGTTGACGCTTGTTCGAAGGGTGGGGGACGGCGCGTACGAACCCTACCCGGTCTACTCAAAGAGGTGAGAAGAGAAGTAAGGCAACATTCAAACTCCGGACACACGCGGACCATACGAGGACCTATCAAAGCACTCGCTACCGCGGAGGTAGGGCTCCGATCGACTAAAGAGATAGTGCAGCCAAAGGCAATGGTACGAAGGAGTGTTAATCGCCCTCGCTGGAACTCTCTATCTTTATAAAATCTTTAGGCTAAACATGCGTCCGAGGCCGAAAGTTTGCCTAGAAACACATTGACTCCTCATCCCAATCCCAATGGCGAAGCCTGCGGCAGAGAAGGCAATCCGCAGCGGAGAGTCGGTCCTCATCGAGCACTTGCCCAGATAAGACACAGTAACCAAATTGCCGAGCGAAGCACACATGCAAATCGAATGAAGGATGAATAAAATTTCTAAAATAATACTTCGCTACAAGTGCGAAGGATATTCACCTACCTCCCACCCTATAGTGGTGTGGCGGTGACACACCACACCCTATGGCCTATACACAAGGACAAGCGTGAAGGTGGGTTCAACGGCTTCACACCTGCCGGTCTACGACCTGGGCCCCCGCGACAACTACACCAGGAGTGGTTCGTCGTTGCACTCCTCCGAGCCACGTCCCTACATCCATCACCACGCCAAGTGTACACCACAGTGATACCTTCACCGTAGCCTCAACAAGGTACCTCTAGATGCATTTACAAAGGTGCGGATGGACCTCGTCGCGTGAAGCGCATGCATCATCGTCGTGTTGCCGGGGGAGGGTCGAGTAGGGGGTCCGCTAGCTCGCCTACGTGCTCACATCCTCAGACATGCAGCAACCCGAGAAGTATTTGCGCATAGCTTGCGATTAGTGGTTGCCGTACACTCGAGCCACCCTTAGTCAAAGTGCCGAAGCATCGCGTATGCGTTAGATGCTGCTCACTAGGTCATTGGGCCCATCCAAGCTTGAGGGAACTTCGACCTTGGTAGAAATTTGCAGACTGTCGCGAAGGCGATGGCCTTCCACCACCTCCAATTTCAAGCATCCCTTATCTTTCTCAAGAGCCACAATTTGTTGTAGAAAGTTCTCCTGCTCCTCTGTCGCACGGGCATTGGCCTAAAATGTGATGGCCCTAGCGTCGACATTAGCCTTCGTGCCCTCGGCTTTGAGGAAATGGATACGCTCCACAGTCAGAGCCGAGGCCTCCTCAGCTTTGTGTGTAGGTTCGAGCTCGGCCTGAGCATCCTCTTCGACCTTGCAGGCCATGACAACCTCCACCTGGGTAGCACTTAGCTGCTCCTTGCGTCCTTCATCCACGTCCGAACAGCAGACTTTGTTGTCGCACTAGTCGGGCCCGCCGCCTTCGTCTTCGTCGTTGTCTCCATTGTTTCCCTTCGCCTCAAAGTCATCACCCTCGCTAAGTTCATCCAGGCTAGCATTGGCTCAAGCGGGGTTGGGGAGCCGATGACAGAGGGATGATAGCGATTGCCAAGGGTGAGCCCTAGTGTGCTTCGGGGTCATGATGGCCTGCGTCGGCACTTACGCGGGATCCTTGAGAGCGAGCACCACTTGCGGCAAGGATAGGCATGGGAAGCCCAAGATCTTCGCACACGCGATTGATGCGCGAACCATTTGTCATGGCGGTAACTCGAAGGTTATGCTCCTTAAGGATATATGGCCCTAGGAACACAGCTATCGCACACTCCGCCTCCGCTAGGGAAAGAACTGCACAACAAACGAGCGCCAAGGGTCAACCCACGGTGGGACGCTTAATGAGGATGTAAGGAGCGAAGTGCAAAAACCTTACCAGGACTCGTTGGCTTCACCAGCGTTGTCAGCGAAGGTCAGGCACCATCATTCCAAGTGAGCCTTGTCCGCATGTCCCATCAGCGAGCCAGTGGGGATAGCGAAGCATGCAGAACTCTTCGGTGTAGTCACACATATTCAACCGAAGCACGATCGCAAGAGGCCTCCTGGTGTGTGTCTCGTTGTCCCAGTCGAGCTTCACGCGTAGTGGGGAGACGAAGTCCATGATGTGCCCGGTCTAGCGAAGGCTACTCTCATGCTCAATCCTATGGTAAAACCACTTTGGAGCCAATGTGACTCCCACTTTGTTCAGGTGGAATTCGAAGGGAAGTCCTTCGCGCAGTCGCTTAGGAGCTTGGCACTGCGCATCGTGCAAGTTGGCAAAGACTGATGTGCCGGGAATTATGCCCTCTGAACAGGTTGCCTAGGAGAAGATCGCGAGACGAGTGATGGTATTTGGCGTAAGCTGCGGGAGCTCAAGTTCGTACAACCGAAGATCACCCACGAAGCATGTCGCGGGGATCGAAGCCCGGCGTTGAAGTAAGCCGCAAAGAAAAGCGTCTCACCCATCCGCGGTCGTGGCATGACCTCGTCATCTGCAGGGAGTCGAACAAGCTCGCGGTCGGACAACTTATCATCACGCACGAGTGCATCCAATAGCTCGTCTATCGTGATCGACTGGCTGAGGGTGTTCACGCACACGTCAGACACTTTCTCCGACGCCTTCCATCGCTTTCTGCTGACTGCCTCAGTGCGCTCATCTTCACCACCACGGTTGCCTCGGGCAGCCGACGAGCCAACCCGACCGGCGCACTTACTTCCACGACCCATCCTGAACAGTCGAAGCGTGGCGACGAAAGGATGACGGTGGACAAACGAATCGCAACCGACGTTGAGCAAGCAAGAGAAGAGGCAACGAACCACAATTGGCATTGAGAAAGCAATAGAAAGAAGAAAGCAAATGATCAAAACCGAAGCGCCGCAACGCTTTAGTAGTGACAGGACACGCATCATTAATGGTGGCAGGCATGCGCACCTTTTCAAGGGACGTGCGTATAGGGCTGGAAAAATAGCTCGAGGCTTTTGAGCCAGCTCGGCTTAGGCTCATGTATTTTCAAGCCGAGCTGAGCTTATTGTCCAGCTTGCAAGAGAAAAGAGCCAAGCTCGAGCTACTCGTGCGGCTTGTTTGGCTCATGCCGAGCCGGCCCATAAAGGCCTAGTCGCCCGAGACTGCCTCCCCAAATCGATCTTGATCCCCAATTGCACTGATGTCTTGCTCGCCACTGTAGGCCCGTGTACCGTGCCGCATGCCCTATCCTCCCCGTCCCGTCCTCCCCCTTGGCCTGCCCCCTCCTGGTCCTCCGTGCCAGCCCCCCTGTCCATCCCAACCCATCCTCCCTAGTCGTCAGCCGGTAGCCATCCCCCGTCATCGCCCATCCACCCCCTCCCCCTACTCCACCCCGCCCTGTGCTCCCGTCGTCCTCGAACCGATGCGCATGGATCCCCAACAGAACATGGTGTCTCGTGCATGAGAGAAGAAGTTGGCCAACGTCGGGGCCTTTGCCTCGGCACTAGCGGGTGAGCGTGCATTCGGTCAACGCCTTGTCAACTCCCAGCCGCCTCTTGACCTCACCCAACCAGCAGCTCTGGTTAGTGTTTGTCAAACTGTTCATTACTAATGTTAAAGACTTCCTTACCCCAAGCCTGCCATGTTCATCTTAGTTACTTGGTGTGGCTTTAAAGCATAGTGTTTTTCATCATGGCGAGGGGACTCTTTTATGTAAGGTCTCATTTCATTGCATATAGTTGTTTTCCCATTTCCATGATTTGGTCTTCTCACATTTTTATCCTACATTCTTGATTCGTGATGCAATCCATACGACTAAACAAATAGCTCTATTCTGTAGAAGGCCTGAAGAACTATACAAGCCGGCTCACGAGCCCCCGAGCCAGTTCGAGCCTCCTAACAAGCCGAGCCGAGCATGGTTTCTGGCTCATTTACTAAACAAGATAAGTCGAGCCGCATACTTGGTCGAGCTTTGGTGAGCCTGGCTCGAGCTGGCTCGCTCGGCTAGTTTCCACCCCTACGTGTGTGCCTCCATAATCGGCGCAGCAACCCATGCCGCACGACCGATGAGGAGACGGTCGCCACATGTAGTGCACGATTTGCATTGACCACATGGCAGCGACGCGGATCGAGAGGACGCGCTAGAATTTCGTGGGCAATTATCCGGGAAGTTGAAGGGACAGATGGGGCAAATATGCAAGTACCATGGTTTCAGTCTTCGATAATGAAGCCTTTTACCATGAGAGATTACTATAGGGAAATGATCCCCACTGTGGCCCAATCGGCCCATCATGACAAAAGGTCCACTAAAGCATGTAAACTATATGGCAAGCCCAAAAGGCCTAGGAGAGGAGAAAATATATGTTTACCCTTATTATTGTAAATCTCAATAGGGACATTTGTGTAAACAATATTCTTATGGCTGTAAATATATTACTTAGGATGCTATGAAGGAGAGATGATTCATTTTTGAGAGAGAGGGCTATAGTTCAGACATAGTACACACAACTGATATATCCACTTTCCACTATGAGTTTCAGGCACCAAGCAATCTCTTTGTGGTTTTCTTGTAGCCTCCATTATTTATTGTTTGGTTTGTACTACAACACAGTAATATCACTCCAGCATGTACACTATTCTCAGGCCTCCAATTCTAACCTTCCCACGCCTCGGCACCAACGTCACGGTCACACTCTCGTCTCTGTCAGCACCCAGGTCTTGCAAGAGCTCGTTCAATGCCACCCTCATGCTTGTCTCTATCTTCATCCCATCCGCCCCGCCATCCATGGTGGGATGCTTCAAGCACACGAAGCTGCCGGCCATCTCGCGCCCGCTTGGCTCGACCTTTTCGTGCTGCATGGCGTTCACGTACACGTCGAACTTGACGATGTCTGTGCCGTCAGTCTCGATGCCCTCGACAACCAGCACCTCCTCTTGCAGCTCCTTCTCCAGCAGGCTTCGCAGCGCTCTCGGCCGCCTCACCTCCGCGGTCACCGCCGCGTCGAGGGACACCGGAAACCTGACGAACTTCAGCAAGCCTTTCTTTCTGTTCACGTCGGGATTAGTAGGCGGCCGCGCGTTGAGCCACGGCAGGCCGACGCCGTCGTACATGTACCGGAGCTTCTCGATGTCGAGCACGTCGCGAACGGTGATGCGCACGAGGCGGGCCTCCTCGTCGTAGAAGAGGAACGAGGAGTTGAGCCAGTCGGGGTCGGCGAAGTCGACATGGCGCCGGTTCCCGCGGCCAGAGCCGACATGGCGCCAGGCCTCCCACAGGCGGTCAATGTTGGCGTGGTGCGGGTAGAAGAGCGGGTCGTGGCCGGCGGAGTAGAAGGCACCCATGTTCTCCACGTTGGGGCGAGATATGTCGCCAGCCCACGCGTGCAACGAGTTGTGCGGGTAGAGCTCCACTGTCCCGGCGCCCGGCCAGCCGAACTCGCCGGCACGGAAGGGCTGGCCGTGGAAGAGGGATGGTAAAGCGGCATTGCTAATCATCTGAAATTAATTGTTAGACAGGCTTAGCAGTTGGATACAAAGTTTTCGTAAGCGCATCGGGCTTATCATCTGAAATTAATTGTTAGACAGCTAGTGCTTCTAGTTGTAGGTATAGACTCCATGTAAGAAGAGGAACATACGTAACGCACCTGCTTGTACATGACCCTGAGGTTGTGCTGGATCTGCTGCTCGTCAGTGAGGTTCCTCTCCACGCGCATGAAGCCCAGGTCCACGAGCTTCGGTGGCGCGTGACTCGGGTTCCGTATCGGGTCGTACAGCGGCGACGACGAGTTGGCGAACGCCAGCGGCATCCGCATCCCCTCCGGCACGTCCCAACTCCAGAACGGCAACGCGAAGCCGGGGTCCCCGAGCAGCTTCCCCGCGATGCGCTCGAAGAAGTAGAGGTACGCGCGGTGGAACGCGAAGAAGAGCCACGAGAAGTGGACCTGCACGTTCAGCTCCGGGTGCCCGACCTGCCGGTACGCGCCGGTGCAGTACGCGCAGTGGATGTTGGCCTGCTGGTAGAAGCTGCGCGGGTCCGACTTGGGCAGCGCCTTCATCAGCGCTATTGCGCGCTCGTACTTGGCCATGTAGCCCGCGCCCACCGCGTGCGCTGGCCGCCGGGTCCTGAGCGGCTCGGCCTGGTCCGGGAGCGTGAAGTTGACGGGCTTGGACGCGGACGTCGGCGGGCAGCAGCGGAAGGGCGGGAGCGCGTGCGGCGGGAGATTGGGCTTGCCGCACATTCGTAGGTCGGTGACAATGGGCCCGCCGGCATTTTTGTCGCGGCTGCCGTCGGAAACTGCGGCGGTCGAGGTGTCCTCGGCGCAGGAGACGATGTACGGGTCGAGACCCGTGACGGCGAGGAGCGTTCTCGACAGAGAGTAGGTGCATGGGTTCACGGAGACCAGGAAGGCGGCCGTGGAGGCCAGTGTGCACAAGACAAGGGCGCAGATTGCTAGTGGAGCGCCGCGTACTCTACTGGCCATGGTTGTACGTCCTCGTTGCTTCGCACAGATGGGCACGGTGGCTTGCTGCTGGAACAGCTCGCATCTACTCTGTTTCGGAGCTAAATATATGGGCTAGGAAAATGTAAGCTCTAGGAAAGTGTGAAGCTATGGACATGGGACGTACGTGGGGATCGGAGGCGGATGTTCTCGTAACACATGCAGTTCGATTGCCAGGGGAACGATCGTTTAGCCACCTGGAAGATGCAGCCTTCATATCTTGAGATAATGAAGGTTGCCTGATTTTTAGAGGGGGGGGGGGGGGGGGGACACGTGCAGTTCGATTTGTGAATTGTGAGTGGCCTGCAGTTTACTATTTGGCAACGTAGACGTTGGGTCCCGGCGAGGTTGGTGTCGTTAGCTTGTACATGACGTGAACGTGATCGAAAGATCCATGCGGTTGGCTTCAGTGGGAGAGCTTCGATCGAATCCATCGGCACATAGTAAATATGAACGAGACGCATACTGGCCACCGCGACGGGACGTCCGACCCACGAGGCCCAAGTGACCGGCTGACCCACGCAGCCACGCAGGCTCCCGTGCACGCCGTCTTTCACGGATTGCACCAGACGACGCCATCCCTCGATGTAATTTCACGTACACCACCATGTGCACTATTCTCAGGCCACCAATCGTCACGATCACACTCATCTCCCTCAGCATCAAGGTCTTCCAATAGCTCGTTAAGTGCCACCCTCAAGCTGGTCTCTACCCTCTTCCCCTCCGCGCTGCCGTCATTGTCGTGATGCTTCAAGTGCACGAAGCTCCTGGCCATCTCCCGCTCGGCCCTACCTTCTCGTACTCCATGGCGTACACGTACACATCGAACTTGACGAATTCCGTGACGTCGGTCTCTACGCCCTCGATCACCAGCACCTCCTCTATGTCCATCTTGCGCCGGCTTCACAGCATGCCCGTCCGCCTCACCTCCGCGGTCATCGCTGCATCGAGGGACACTGGAAACATGACGGACACTAGATCGGCATTCTTTCTGTTTCTGTTCAAGTTGGAAGTTACTGCAGGCGGCAGCGCATTGAGCCACGGCTGGCCGACGCTGTCGCAAGTGTACCGGAGCTTCTCGCTGTCGAGCCTACTGCGGACGGTGACGCGCACGAGGTGGGCATCCTCATCGTAGAAGACAGCGGCGAAGCCAGGATTTCTCTGAGACTCAGGCCTAAAATTAAGAAAGATATAAATCTATAACTAATATCAAATACTATCAGTACCGAGATATAATAAAAGTACAACACAAATACATATCTAGCTCCCTCCCTCCCTGTCTATCACTATTTCTGCATGTACGCCATTCTGCCTCTCGTCTCTCTCACAGACAAGCATTGCTGTATTTCTTGTGGATGTGCTACTGATCCTTGAAAAAAAAAACTCTCACCAACTAATACATGAATGCACCCTCTTTCCAGCTCACACAGACAGAATCAAGCCTATCCAAATCCTAATGGCTAGGGCTGGATTCCAATCAACTGCCGTGTTTATATGATTCTCAATAGTCATATGGTAGGACCTAGAACTGATTGCATGCATGTATATCATGTGTGTACGACGGTACTGATGTTACTTTACTCTCTTGACTTTACCCAAAGTAGAACAACCGTGCTTTTGTGTTTCCGACTGTATTACCCGACTGGCACCTCACTCAATCATGCGAGAGGTTAATCACACTGAAGTGCAAACCAAGGTGGACCGTAGATGGAGACTCTGAAGTACTGAAGTCTGAAGGTTGAGCTAAGCTTACCTGATCGTCAGTACAACTGTTTCCCCCAGTAGTTTGCCGCTGCAGAGAGCGCTCTTCGTTGAAACCAGGCTCGTTTTACCCCATATCAGTTGGATGACTAGAGTCCAGACCCAGGCCTGGACTCTAACAACACCCCGTTACTTGTTCATCGATGTAGTTTTACTAATCCATTATGATGGAACAGCAATGAACATGCAGTACGCAGCCATGCCACTTCCCCACTCATGACAACATTTGTAATCATACAGTGTTTATGCAGCCTCGGAATATCTTGGCGCATGCCTCAAATCAGATAGCATCAAGCTTTCAACCATTTATAATCAGCTTCCAATACAACAATGTGCATACATATCTGTAAATCTAAATTAAGAGACTTGGAAGGTTGAGCCCTAAAGCTGTGTATCTCCCACTCTTGACGCATCAAGTGCAGAGCTTTACTGTACATTTGTGCAACAATGGTACTCCTTATTCGAGGAAGTTTGTTTACCTAGCTTGTAGCAAGCTACGTATTTCCAAGAAAAACATTGCATACCTACCGTGATATGTACAGCTAAAATACTGACTAAAGGCAGCATAAATCGAATCGCATGGCGTATGGTTAATAACAGCTCAGCAGTTCTGTGACCTGAGGTAATCCGGAGGCAGAGATGGGCATCTCTCATTCATGTGAGGGTAAGGTTGCATGGTGTTGTATCCGGGCAGCTCCATCCTATACCTGCCCTTGATTTGGCAGAAGGGAAGTTTAACAGTGTCATCTTTGTTGCACCACTCTGGAAGTCGTGTTGTGTTGTCCTCGTAAAAGTTGAGGATATAAGCATCTTTTATCTGCGTGGAATTCACGGGTCACATTTTCATACCAGAAGCAGATATAACTAATGTTCAAGAAAAAGATTATAAAACAATCCAAATTATTTGTCTGTGTCAGAATGGACAACATGGCCTACTACCGACCAACCTTCCACTGAGTCAAGTCACTGACAAAAATAAATTAGCAAAGGTGATATCCTACCGGACCAGTTGCCCTAACATCACTACCTATAAACTCATATAGGCCTGAATTTAAGCATAAGAATTCAGTAGTACTTACTGTGAATTCAGTAACTTCTACAGAGCTGGAAATTGGGTCAAAGAGTCCAGCCTCCTTGTACATCATAAGGACGAAGGCCACACAAGATGCTGACTGACCATCAGTATAGACCCAACTATCTTGCTCAGGAACTGTTAGCAACTTGTCAAATGTCATCCCACGTTTCTCCGATTCGACTATGATTTCAGGTAGATCAAGACCCTGAAAGAAAAGGCTCCATTATAAGACTATCCAGGAGAATGCATAACATCAAGCACAAGAATTAAAGGTCAAAAGGACCTAAAAGGTGAAACTAGTACAGTTCTCAAAAGATATCAAGCACCATCAGCTGTTCGAATTGAATAGGCAACAATAAAACCAGTTTACAAGTTGCAATAACCCTAGATGCTGGTGCTCAGTATATTGTCACAGAATAGATCCCTTAAGTGACAGAACCGTTTAGTGCACAGTATTTTACCTATACCCCTTTTGTTCAGACAATAGGGTACAAATGTACAGTTGACTAAATGAGAAACTCTAGTACAAGCAAAGATCCTAAAAATAACTGAGAAGGCAACTCAATCTGGCAATCTGCATTCATTTTTCAGCAGGGTTCCATTTCAGAACCCAGCTAGAACCCACCCTGCTAGACTGGGTTCCTCTGGCTTTCAATAGGGGCAAAATTGGATATATGCCACTCTAAAACATGCCACTTCGAGAAATGCCATCCAGTTTCATGAAATTGGATATATGCCACTCCGGTTCTAGTTCATTTGATATATGCCATTTTCTCTAGTTTCCCATTCTTTTCTCCTCTTTTCCCATTTTCCCTCAGCTGAATTTCCCATTTTGTCCCTGCCTTGAATGGATATATCCAAACCACATGAGATGAGACAGACCACACCAGGATCACAACTATGAGTACCAGTCTACCAGACCAGCAGCTCATACTTCGTACATTGCACAGTTTTATTGCAAAAACAATCAATTTTATAAGGCCAATCAAGTCGATATGGATATCTTTGCATTCACTCGTACAAACACCCATCAAGACTACAAGCAGTCGAGGGTGGCATCCACAGCGATGAGCTCGTGGGCTGGAGCGGCATCCATGGTGAGGACCTCAAGGGCGGAACGGCGACCACGGCGAGCTCAAAGTGAGGAACTCAGGGGGAGCAGAGACCATGGCGAGGAGCTTGTGGGCAGGGCAGCGTCCACGGTGAGGAGCTCAGGGGCGAGGCAGCAGACATGGCTAGGAATTCGGGGGCTGGGTGGCATCCACGGCTAGTAGTTTGGGGGCGGCGCAGCGGCCACGGCAAGGAGCTCAGAGGCGGGGCAGCAGTTCCAATGAGTCGACAGTGGGGGCGGCCACAGCCATGGCAAGGAGCTCGGTTGGTTCACAGGTCTCAAATGGCTTGCATCTGGTTTGGTTCGATCCAATCAGAGAAAGGGCAAGGGCATTTCAGGAAATTTGATTGAAGGAAAATGGGAAAAGAGGAGAAAATAATGGGAAATAGGGAAAAGTAGATAAAATGGCATATACTAAACAAACAAGAAACTGGAGTGTCATATATCCAATTTTATGAAACTGGGTGGCATATCTCGAAGTGGCATGTCTTAGAGTGGCATATATCTAATTTTGCCTTCAATAGGACAGCAGTGGTGAACAATACCATGCCATTCCTCTCTCCACAGCATCTGAAAACAAAAATTAAGGGTCCAGATCAATGCTACAGTATCCAAGATTACTACAGCGTCCATAGTCCAGCTGGGTTGTGGTTATACTAGCTTTTATTGCTACAAAATGGTAAAGAAGCTAGATGAATTGAACTACTAAAATATGGGGACAGGTACAATTTAGACCCAAAAAAATCTTCAGTGGGGGCTGATGGACAATCATCAAGTAACCAAACAGAAAATTAAAGAAATAAAACAAAACGAATTACAGGTATGGGAAGTCAAAAAGACAAATGTAAACAAACCTTAGTTCCAAGCCGTTTGTTAAGGGCTTCTTTCCACATATTAGCAGCATAATCTGGTTGAAGCTTACTCCACACAGTCATAACAGAGGCAACCTAGGTCAATCGTACGATTTAAGTTAATACAACTAGCAAATAAATCCTGCAAAAGTGCATAGTCCAACCCTGTCGGCAATGCTAAACTGTAATAAAATTTGATACTCAATTTTATATGCATTAAAATATTTATATCTAGAATTAGAGTCGTATTTGTTGTGAGGTAGAAAATTAATCTTTTGAATCTGCACCATATAATCTATACCCACCACCTAAACAATGAGCCTATCAAAACATAAGTCTACAATATGTCAATATATATCACTTAATAAGATAACCCTTAGCAAAATGCTGTTGGAAACAGTACAAATAGAAGCATACCACATGAGCATCTAATGGCGGTGGATAGTTATCACTTATGGTATCAATCCAACTAAAAATCATATTGTGATACCCATAAGGCTTCCCATCCATGCTTTTTGCATAATTCCAAGCTGCTGTCTCATTAAATTTTGCTCGCAAATCTGGACGCAAAGGAAGCAATGCAATCTGAGGATTTGAATCATCCTTTGTCACTTCAAAGTCCCACCATTCCTCCCATGGCAAGATAGCAATAATATCTTCTCCCTGCACGGCACTATTTGTTAATTTGATTTGCGACACTGAAACTGATATAGCACATGTCAAGGAACATCCTGCACTAAATTTGATTCCCACAGTATATAACTTGTAATCCAAACAGAGCAGAATATACATATGGTTGGCACTTGGCAGCAACACCCTCTTCATTTTGTTTTTTCTATTTTACATGTATTTGCTCATGGTACATTCAAAGGAAACATTATTGGATAAAAGAAATGATCAAAGGTCATTTGCACAGAACTATACCTATTGCCAGTGACAGCAATGAGAACACAATTTTCTGGTTAAACATGAAAAATGCTACAGAATGCATTTAAAGTAACAAACACCAATTACCCATTAAGTGGTACTTTATCATGCCTATTGTGTAAATAGTTAAAATACTGGAGCTTTATTATTTCCTCAGTTCTGCTATGTTCATGGTCTTATACGCTCATATTAAAATGAGTAAAAAATAGATAGATACAACTGTTAAGGAACGGTACCTGTTCATTTTCATGACCAGATTCCCCAACCCAAAGTTTTCCTTCAGAATCCCTGAGGCAAACTGCAGTATGGCCTGCATAAGCTCCAGTAACCCACTTCTCTAGGGTTTCGAAACCACCCCAGCGCCCACGAATTTTTGATAAAACCAAAAAGTCTCCTGAGTGGATGTCATCAACATTTAATTCCGAAACCCAAGGTTTTGGCCGTTCCTCAAACGTCGCGCCCATATGCTTCTTGAGGAATGCAAGATTTGCATTTTCACCCCATGCCGTATTTGTGAAGAGAGGGAAAACATCCCAAAGTGCTCTGAGTGTTCCAATTGTTCCCGATGGCATGAGGAAGATGGACACTCCATTATGTTTCACCTATTTTAAGGTAACGAACAAGCAAATTTGAACCAAAATGACAAATGTCAGTTACAAACAAAACAAACAGCAGTGACCACTTACATATTCATACTCGGCCTCGCTTTCCCATTCTTTGAATTCAAGGGTGTGCTCTCGCCCTAGAAAGTAGTAATCCCACGTAACACGGTACGGTGTTGCAAACACATAAAGATCTATGCAAGTCCAGCTATGTGCTTTGCTTGTCTACAGAAACAAAAAGGTCAATTTCAGGGCCAGTAATAAGACAAGGAAGTTGTTTGCATGAAGACATTAGAGGGGAACCAACTAGAAAGGCAGTATAAATTATAGGGAATTTGGTGTTTCTGCCCCTGTTCTGGACTGCAAATGTGATTTTACCCCTACTTTTTGAACTTTGTGATTTTGCCCTCGCAATTTTGAAATGAAGACTTCGTTTACCCCTGTTTTCTGACACCGTTAAAACTGGAGGATTAAATGGTAAAGAAAAAAAAGAAAACAAAAGATGCGTACGCGAAAAGACAAAAATACCCCCTTGCCTTATCCTTTCCACTGGAGCTCCCACCCACGCAATCGCAATACTCGATCTCTCGGTTTGGCCACCGACCTAGGGTTAGGGTTTGCCTCCAGGAGCGGCGGCCCCAGCGGCGGCCTCGGGCGCGCGGCGCCCCCGAGCGGCGCGACTCGCGGCGGCCCCAGCGCGGGCGCGGCGTGCGGCCGTCCTCCGGCGCGCGCGGGCCCGAGCACGAGCTCCGACGGCGACGCACTCCTTCCTCTCTCGCCAAGAACTCTACCTCCGCCTCTTCGGCTCGCGCGCCCCGTCCGCTTCATGCTCGCCGTCTGCGCGCGCCGGACCGCCAAGCTCCGCATCCGCCGGCGCGCTCTCCGAGTCGATCGCTGGTCATTGGCGGTGGTGGTGCCGCCCGTCCACGGCGGCGGCGCGCCATGGCGTCGCCCGCGGCGTCCTTCATCAATTCTCGGATCGGGCTCGACTCCCGTGTTCGTTGGCTCCATCGGCGTTATTGAGCATTCCGTCGAGCGGTTGAGGCGGCTTGGACGCTTCGCGACGTCTTGTTCTTGAGCCTTCTTTAGAAAATTTCATGGCCGATGCATGTGCTTGTTCACCATGTAGTTAATTGCGATTCTTGTGGGCGGCATTACATCAAACAGTTTGATGAGATGGTAGAAATGAGCTAGAATTTTGTTTCTTGTTTGATTGGATCGATAATTCCCTATGAATTTGCAGTTGTTAGTTTCGTTGTGTCTTAGATGAAATTATTCTATATTAATTGATGAAATGGTTTCATGTAGAATTTTCACACAAGGGACTCAACCTGCTGTCGAGTCTCCTGCTGCTTCTTCTGTCGTGCTGGACTCAACCTTCCCTGTTGCCGCCTTGTTCTCTGTAGCGCATCCAGCTGCCGCCGCCGCCGTTGTGCTGTTCTCAGCTGCCGACACTTGCCATGGCTGGCGTTGCTCATAGACCTTTCCCACAAATGCGTCCACAACATAGAAATAGCATGTCGTAGTCTGGAAATCACTAATTCCCTTCCCAATGATCAAAGCACGAACATGAAGAAATGCATGGCACCGTGACGAACTTCATCGGACTTTAGACCGAGAGTAATCCCTTCAAGGCGCAATTTCCTTCTTGCGATGTTTTTTTCCAGAAAGGAGATGACCAACTTTTTTAGAAGCGAAAGAGTTTATCCAAAATCTGTTTTGAACTCTTGGAGACAATCGAGTAGCTTCTTTGGTCTCAAGGAGAAAACAATATCTCGATCTTTGAACACAATGGAGCTATTAACTATGAGACTGCAGAGTTTACGATTCTGAAAAGTTCAAATGGGGCACCGTTTGACAATGATTACGTTCTATCAGTTGCTTCAGGTATTACTAATGGGAAACCATCTAACAATGGATCCTCGTCCCCTGTTGAAGAAAAGGAAAGGGCAGCTTCAGTGATAACTGTTGATCCTAGAACATCGAATACCAGCAACTCTAATGGGAATCCTCTGCTTGGATCACAAAAATCTGCTGAAAAGAATGGTGCCCCTTATCTGGAGAGAAACTCATCAGATCTTGTTGATGGTAATGTGTGCCTCTTCAACTGGTGTTGTTAGACTTCAATCGAGTAGTACGTACAGACAGATTCTCTTGCACTAGAGAAAAAGTAACAGAATCATCTTTGGCTTTTACTCATCCTAGCACCCAGCAACAGATTCTCATGTGGAAATCTGATCCAAAGACTGTCTTATTATTGAAAAAATTAGGTGACAGAGTTCATGGAAGAGGCTAAAGAGGTGCATACTGAATTCCTTTTTCAAGTGCATATATATTGCTTATCATTCATATATCAAAATACTCTGCATTTCTTTCTTGTATTTGGTAGCGAAATGTGGCTTAGTCATCTCAAAAAAGACTGGAAGGCTAAAGTTCCCGCATGTGAATGATGTATTGTTTGCACATATAATGAATTTAGGGTGATGCAGACACATACATGATTAGCAATTTTCAGTTAAATATTTTATTTGACTGGAAAGAATTATTGAGTCATGCATATATTACTGTTTTTTTACCTCATTTACTAATCGGTAGTTGTAGTAACACATTCTTTTCTCACGCATACAGTGCAACTGCAAGTGCTAGTGCAACTGGAAGGGGAAGTGGAAGGGGACGGGGTAGGGGAAGGGGAAGGGAGTCACAAGAGGACATTAATGAGCCAATGTAAGTCATGCATCCCTTGCTGTCCATTCCTATTTTTTTTTCAAATTTAATCATTTCTAACTTTACTAACATGTTTTCTTCTCTCCATGTGTAGGGGAAGTGGTTCTGGTACAGCAAGGGGAAGAGGAAGAGGATCAGAAAGGGGAGGAGGGTCAGGAGATGACAACAATGAGACAATGTAATTCATGAACGCATTGCTGTCTACTACAATTTTTTTTGGAAATTATAACATTTCTAACTGTACTAACTTGTTTTCACTCTCTCCATATGACGTGGAAGTGGTGCTGCTACAGGAAGGGGAAGGAGAGGAGGAACTACTGCGAGACTTGCTAGTTTGTTAGGTCTTAATGGTTGAATGTGATATTTGCCAATAGAGATCTAAAAACCCAATGCTAGTTGTTACTTTTGTTTGACATGTCATGCGGACCTGTATGTTGCAATGTCATATGGATATGTTGGTATGTCATCTAGACATTAATATGACATGTACATGTATGGCATGATATCTCTTGGTTATCTGTAATCTATTCATGTTTACATGCAAGTTGTGTGATAAAAAATTGTGTTTATCTGAATTTTGGCATAAATGCTGTCGAAATTTTGCAAAATTTGACAAATTTTGTCCAGATTTATATTAATAAAATGAATGCATAAATTTGTGTCTAATTCTATTGACAACATCCCTACCAAATATGTCAAAACTTCAATTTCGAAATAGGGGTAAAATCACAAAGTTATCTAACAAAACAGGGGTAAAATCACATGGGCAAACTTGTCTATTCATGCAAAAGTTAACACCGTTAACTGCCTTTAACGGAATAGGGGTAGACTCTCCCTTCAGTTCAAAAACACAGGGGTAAAATCACAAAGTTTAAAAAATGAGGGTAAAATCACCATTTCACTTGAAAACGAGGGTATGAACGCTTAAGCCCCTAAATTATAATATTGGTAGTATTTAGTTTTTTCATCTAAAAACCATAAACAATCAAGCAATTGACTTTTATTGTGCAATCAAAGACTGCATACTGAATTTAATAAAAAAAGAACATAAACCACATGGGGGGACAATATCTGGTTGGGGAGATGCACGCACACACAAGGATCATATGATTCTATCTGAAGTCTCAAGATGCAAGTTGAATTCTCCATCCACCTTAATGAACCCAATTCATGAAAACACATGACAAAAATAAGGCTTGAACATCATAAGATAAGGAAGCCGGAAAAAAAAATACAGATTTTGACCTTACGGAGTCCATGTCTCAAGAATTCAAATTGTGGTCATTACATCAATAGGATCAGTCTTCGAGACAGTAGTTGCACGAAAAACATCTGTCTTTTGAGCCAGAATTCAGATGCAAAATGTTTCATGAAATTATCATGAAAAAGATTTTACTTTCAGAACTGTAGCTAGGGGGACATATCCCAGCTCATCCATCTATCTATTCTATTACACACACACACACACACACACACACACACACACACACACACACACACACACACACACACACACACACACACACACACACACACACACACACTAATTATGGACTCTCTAGAGGCTCCTACCTTAACAAAAAAAATATACTAGAAATCCTCACATTAATCAGGAGAAAAGGATCAAACCACTCTTCTAGTGGACCCTGGATATAACAATTAATAACTTAGATTAAGAATCTATTTTGAAAAACATCAACCTTGAACTTCCATTTGGGCCTAAGGAATTACAAATCCAATTCATTCATAGCTGCTTAGGTACAGTCCTTTCATTGCTAAGTGTTTTAGGTTCATATGTTCACAATTCCCCGCATTATAATTATAGCTTTCCTATATAGATCATGTGTGGCTAAGAGCCACAAATCATGATAGAAGGAGCAGTGCCTGTAGTTTGCATTGACTACTTAAGACAATAGAACTTTTCTTCCAATCCAGGGAATGATTAGTTACGTTCCCCGCAATTATAAGCTAACAATAATCAAACTTTGATCACACACAGGGGCCACAATTAAGAAACCATGCTGAAATCAGCACCTCGACACCGTGTAATCCACCTCCAGTTTTCTAATAATGAAAAATATACCTTTGGCCAAACCTGCAGCTCAAAACTACAGTTTTACGTATGGGAAATCTAAAATCATGTTCTGTTTCTTCCTGCAAACATGGGACAACAAATTCAACCTACTGTGAACTTCTGCGAACAATTACAATTCTGCTTCCGCACTCGATTCAATAAAAAATAACAACTTCGGCATTATCCTTAAACTATGAACTAGTACTGTTAACATTTGAATCGGCCAAGTGGCCAACTACCATTTACGTTGTACAAACAACTCAACGTCTGATTTATACCAAGTTACACGATAAAAAATCGAAAGTTTCACTGAAATCAATACGATTCACGCGATAAGCTCTAAATTTTGATCGGAACCCAAAGCTCACCCCCAAAGCTCAAAACCAGCAAACTACAACTGGCCAGCTCCCCCATTACCTCATCCCTACAAAAAGGCAGTTCTACCGGCCACTCGATCGAACCCAAAAGTAACAGAACAAGCAACGGGAGGTGGGTCTCGCACCGGCGCCTCACCTCGAGATGGAGCGTGCCGCCTCCGAGGCCCCCGTCGGTCCCGTTGCAGAACTCCATCCACGCCCGGTTCTCGTAGAAGCAGGCGCCCTTCCACGCTGCGGCGCGGGAGTCGTCGTCCCCCGGCGCGAGCGCGGCACCGACGAAGGCCGGAAGAAGGTCGGCGGGGCTGCGCAGCGCGAGGCGGCGGAGCAGCGGCTGGGCCACCGGCCATGGCAGGAGCGGGAGGAGATCGCTCGGGAGGACGGGGGACCGGAGCGGCGCCTCCAGGAGGAGCCTCCGGAAGCGGGGCGGGGCGGCGAAGAGGAGGGTGAGGAGGAGAGGTAAGGCCAGGAGCTTGAGCCTGGAAGCTCTCATGGCGGGCGGACGGGCTAGGGTTAGGCGGTTAGCGCCGGCCATTTGGCTCCCTCGTTCCCCTTTCGCGGTTAGCGCGGAGGAGAGATCGAGGAAATATTTGTAAGTTTAAGTTTGCAAGGTTGCTTGCTTCTACTAGTTCCTTGCTTGTTGCTTCCAAATTTCCAACTCCGCACGAATTACCATAAAGAAAAATCGGCACGAATTGACCTGTTGCTTGCGCTTCCATCGAGGCAATACAAGTAGTGATGGCTACAAGGGGTTTATTGTTAACGTGGTAGTATTAGTGTTTGTAATCAATCGTACTCCACGTTGGCAAGATCAATCAAAAAATGTTTTGGATATATTTTAGGCATATTCTAGGGGATATCTGGTTTGCGACTCTTTACAGTAGTCGCCTACTCGCCTAAGAAGGTGGATGCGCCACGTTTGTTTCGCTATGGTTTATTTTGACATTTAGCTGGGTGTCCGTAATTACTGAAAAGTAAAGCAAAAATATGATAAGTTAGCTGATTTAACATGGCTGGCACGACACAAGTAGTGTGTTATGTAAAATAATTACGCATTAGTAACCTGAACCATGAAACATAGCTAGGGCTAACATTTTTTCAAGTCAGCACTTCTAGGTAGGTATGGAAAGAAAGATACTATATAAAAAAAAAGTAGTAGTATATTTTAGAGAGAAATAATTTAAGAGGGTGGTGTGGCCAATCTTTTAATTGGTACAGAAATTTCTACTATTCCAATGGAGTAAACAAGATATGAATACATGTCCCAGCCTGAGCATCCCTCTCACAGCCACAGTGCATTCGTCGCAATCACATAGTGTGTTTGGTTCGTGGATGGAGGTTGTATCGTATATCCTGACTGAGTGGATGCAGGCTAAATGGAATCGTATTTCAGAAAAAGAAGATGTTTGGTGAGGTTGCATGAGCGGATGCAAAAAAAACTGAGATGTTGTTTGGTTGCCTGTATAAGCGGATCTGATCTACCAAACACGAGAGAAGCGACACGTGGGACCGCATAAGATACACTGCATCAACCCATCCAGGATGGCCAGTTAAGCTCATTTTGAGTGTATCCACCCATCCAGGATGAGGGCGTATTTTTGCATCTGCTCATGCAGGCTGCATCCACTCATACAGGCAACCAAACAGATTCTTTCTCAGATTATACGGATCCACCCAGCCAGGACGAAGGAGATTCAAGCAACCAAACACACCATATAAAGTAAGAAGAGAGAAGAAGTAGCTCGTCTCGAGCAATGTTAGTAAAAAAAATTCGGGAGATTTGATGATTTACCTTATTTTTTTTGCAATTTGATAAAATACTCTGTGATGTTTCACTGATATACGGGTCTCATATGTCAGTGAGATACCATTTGCTATTTCCATGAAAGGGGGACAAATCATCAATTCTTCCAAAAAATTCAGAATCCTTTCGGAAGTTCTATCTCATCCTCTAATCCATGATCTTTTCACGAATGCAACTTCGAAAGAACAGGGTAGCAATCGACCATTCTGTAGCAGCATGAGGCTACCTTCCATTCTTCCCCCTCTGAGGAACCAAAATTGCGACTTTGGGTTTTTGGAAAGCACCGGCAGCGTACCTTGATGTGGAGCGTGCCACCGCCGTACTTGGAGCCGGAGTCGTTGTGGAAGACCAGCCACGCCTCGTTCTCGTAGAAGCAGGCCCCCTTCCACTCCGTCCGCGCGCTGCCCTTCGCCCCCGACCCGGCCGACGCCGCCCCGACGAACACCGGGAAGATGTCCGACACGCCGCGGAACGCCCGGAGCGCCGCCATGGCGACGCGCCGCGGCAGGAGCGGCAGGATGTCCACGGGGCTGAACGGCAGGGCGGTGATGCTGCTGGCACCCCACGGCACCCCGCCGCGCCCGCCGTCGTCGTCGCCTGGGCCGATGGAGTAGAACAGCACGGTGGCAAGCGAGGCTGCCACGAGCAGCAGAGAGACGGTGATGTGCTTGGAGTTTGCCATCGTTGGTGGTCTTCGGCTGCGGGGAATTCGGGCATTTTTATCAGGAACTCTGCGTTGGTTCCGTGTCGAAAATGAGCAGCACGGTGCTGACAACAGCCGCAGTCTTTGGTACGCAACAACGAAAATGAGTTCGTTGAAAAGTGTGGTCTTGGGCCTAGGAGGGATTTCGCGTAACTTGGTCGCACTAATTATGTGGATATAGACATATAGTGCCAAACTGCCAATGCAATCGCAAACACACTTGCAGAACGATGTGAAGTCACTGGAAGGTTGTCTGTCTAGAACGATCGTCTATTTGGGCTGGCCCTGATTTTTGCTGCCCAGTAAAGGTTTAGAGTTTTCTTAGAGAACTCTGAAATTGCTCAGAACTCTGAAATTGCTCTTCTTATTGTCATCTACAGGACCAAAGCGTAATGCAAACAGGACCAAGGTAAGAATGTAAGGAATCTGCAGGGAAAAGATAATCGAATTTCTGATGCAACTAATGCAAACTGTGCCTTCAGAATTTTTTTCAGTAGCCTTCAGTATTTGTGAAGTTGTTACATAAAACCTTTAAAAACTTTGTGCTGTGATGGACTCAACAAGCTTGGTTTTCGTTCCAAATCTTTCCACAAAAAAGCCCAAATCGGAAAGCTCATGCTAGGCAGGCCGCAGTTGACCGTGATTTCTACGTCAAAACTGATCCTGAAATAGTTTCAGTCTGGGCTCTGGAGCCGAATGATTCGTTGAACTTGGCTAGTTTTTGCCTATCGCATCTCATGCCGATGCTGCAACGCAGTGAAATTCACACAAGTTGGTCGGCTGGCACGTTAATAACTTCAATGTTTCCCCATCCGGATTCGAAATTCAAATGCAGATAGGCAACGAGGGATGAGTGCATGACAGGACCAGAGGGGGCAAAGCAAAGAAAGAGAGGTGTTGGGTGGGTTTTTTGGTTTGATAGGGCTGATAGCTTATGTCTTATAGTTTAAATATTTGAATTATGTCTGTTAGCGAGAGCCAGTATGTAGAGAAAAATAGTCACATACGATTTTGCGCAGTACAGCTAAACTCCATACACTTTTTACTATAATTTTTTTCTATTGACCCTGTCTTGAAAAAAACACACCGTTTAAAAACTAATTACTGTATATAGTACAAGTATAAACCAACTTTAAGTTTAAAAGAACCTGGCCGTTGTCTGCGGTTTTTGTTCATAGATTGATTTAGCTCAATTTCGGTTCCCACAACGTGTCTCGGGCCTGCTGGTAAGTCAAGAGTAATGTAGGATCAGATAGATAATAGACGGGGTGAATGGTGCATTAAAATTTTTTTCGAAATATTCACCAATCATTTACCTGATAGCTACAAAGCTATAAAGATTAGGATGTGAAGTTTTCTTGAAAAACAGATGAACACACAAAGCTGATCACGACCAGTTCAAAACACGTGGTCGGGTTACAACCATTGGTCGGAAATCAACATGGTCGGTTATGACTATCGGATGGAAGCCAGCATAGTCGGAGTTTGACTATTGGACAGAAATCACTGTGGGCGGAGATCGACTGCCAGTTAGGGTCTAAAATCGACTATCGAACAGAGATCACCGTGGTCAGAGATCGACTGTCAATCCGATACCAACGTAATCGAAAATCGACTCTAGCAGTCGACGACTAGAGACCGGTCAAAAACCAATACCAACATAGTCGAAAATCGACTCTAGCAGTCAACGACCAAAGACCGGTCGAAAACCACGTAGTCAATAACTGACATGATCGAAATTCGACTTGAGTGGTCAGCGACCAGAGACCAGTCGAAAACCAACATAGTCGATAACCAACGTGATCGAAAAAGAATGTGGTCAAAACCAACGTGGTTGAAGGCCAACGAGTGGTCTAAAACCAACGTGGTCAAATCCGATCGAAAATCAACACGATCAAAAATCAACATGGTCGAAACCAACGTGGTCGAATCTAGTCGAAATACGACCAGTGAGGTCAACAAACAATGAGTGGTCGAAAACCCAACGTGGTTATAAAACAACGAGTGATCTAGGACCGACGTGGTCGAAAATATAACCAGTGAGGTTAACGATCAATGAGCGGTCAAAAACCTAATGTGGTCAAAAACCAACAAGTGGTCTGAGATCGACATGGTTAAATCAGTTCAAAAATCGACCAGTGAGCAGTCGAAAACCCAACATGGTTGAGAAGATGCGAAGCGGTCAGGGACCTGACCATGTTAAGAACCAACGTGGTTGAAAACAAAGCAAAACAGAGGAGAGCAGTTTGAATTTCAGCACAGCTTCAAAACGAAAATTGATGGAACTTTTGATCCGTAAATCCAAATGATATGAAACTTTACGAAGATCTTCTCTAGGGTATTGTGAACCTATTTCAATAAACGATCATAAAAATCATAACCAAAGATGAGACATTTTTCAGTTTATTAGAATGTTACATCAAGACCGAATTAAAATCAAAATTGGTGAATATAATTAGCTCGTGAGTGGATGATGACCAAGATGAGTCTAGATGTATTTCCACATATCACAACAAGTTAGAACACGAAAGAAATCGACTCAAAAACCCTCGGATCAAGAAATCACACTTTTAGCCCAAATCAAGCAAAAAAACCAAGTTTCCTTAAGAACTTTTTCTAAATCGTGTCTAAATGGATAGGATCTTGTCTCCAAGAGACATCTCCTCCTCCTACACGTCTTTGGCACTAGGAAAACTCAAAAGAAGAGAAATCCAAATAAGAAAACCAAAAAAAATCAAAAGTGCATGAGGGGATTCATGGCACAACTCACTTGGGCAAAGTTTGGATGTCCATTTTACTCTGAGAGGAATGTTTTTACAGCCAATCTCTTAGGATAGTAGGGCTATAAGCCTACAGCATGCACACACAAGGCTCTAACCCAAAAAACCTTAATTTCATATGAGAGGGAGGAAGAGCTAGCCACCACAAAGATTTGGCCAAAATCCTCAAACCCGAGCTCTTGTCTCTCCTCCCCTTATATAGGCTCACAACTTGAATCTAAAACCTAATGAACCCCCCATTAGGCCAAACCGGGGATAATCCGTTAACCCTACCTAACATCAAGTTTTACTCACGTACGCTTCTCAAAGTGACTTACAACCATTAACCTATTAGTGAATCAATACTTGATCCACTTCACATTTTCATCACATATAAGACCTAAAACACTTAGGCCAATGCTGCGGTTGCATATACCGCCACTCTTTCGGTATTTGGGCAATTTACCAAAATGTCCCTCTACCGTCTTCCTTGAAGCGTCTCGCTTCTTTTACCACGAAGCCTCGCCCATGCTTCGTCATCTTCCATGTGACCCCAATGACTTGCCATCAAGCCTCTCACATATCTGGATCCCACGAACCGTCATCGCTTGCAAACGACCCAAGTCAGTTGATGCACCACATGCTTCTTCTCGCACATGATGGCACCCGGATTTCTTGACCATTTAAACATCGACTCCTCCCTGAGCCTAATCCCAGTCCACCTTGCCATTGTCCATCATGATCACCATAGGTAGCTCTCGCTCCGGTTCCTTGTCGTTCCAGCTTGCAACCACCCCGCAATTCGCATTCATCTTCAGCGTCTTCCTGACTATTCTGCATCTCAATACCACCCTGTCTCGGTCCTCCTACATCTCACCATGACCTAGCTCCAAATTTCTGCAACTATCAACAACAAGCAAATCGGCATGTAGTACCGCACAACACACAAAGTCATCAATTGTGCAATTCATCCAAACAATGCTTAATGCAAAATGTATGCACCTAAATACTGATCCTAAACCTAGGACCAAACAATAAACTCATGTGCACACAAGCAACAACATCTAGGTCAAACCATGACCAAATCCCCAAAAGTCCTGCTTTTCTGGGAAGATCAATAGTACCACTCTTAACACGCTGGTACTACCACACTGTGGTACTACCGCTATCCAAAATGGTACTTCCGCACTGGACCTCTCTAGAAAAACATACCGCAACTCAGAACAGAACTACCGCCTTGTGGTACTACTGTGTTTACAACTGCGGTACTTCTGATTTTTCTGGCACCTCTAGAAAACAGTCTAGCTCAAATGTAATCCTTGCAAATCCCTTAAAAACCAAATTCAAACTCCACAAATACTCTAATCCAAAAGTCAACTACTCATTACAATCATAGGATGATTTTCGAATTGTCTCATAGGTAAAGACGCATTGTATGTGTTCATCTCATGAAGATGATTCACACCAGTTACTTACAACTACAATTTTGTTTTGCACGAACAAACACATACCAACTAATTTCTGTTACTAGCTTGATCATGTGACAACTTTCATTGTTCGCCGTATGCTCCTAGTGCGTCCTGGACGGAATTTTTTCTGTTGCTTGTGTGGGCAGTGGGCTCATACTCGTCAACGAAAAACCACTAACTTCAGTTCATAGTATGAAACGAAATATCAGAAAATATGACAATTCACAATATTCTTTCTGAGATTCGAGTTCACAAATTCCCCTACATTTACATACATCTGTCGGACAATCTGAACGAATAATCCAAACGCGTTCTATGTACATGGATAACCATCCCACGAAATGAAAACATAAGAGGGAACGAAAAAAACGATCACAAGGAGGAAAGTGGCAACTTTTTTCGCAAATAATCAAGCGGCGACTTTAACCACCAAGTTGTAGTCACGAGGTGCATGGAACTCATGACTCGACAGCTTCAGGAATGCTCTGCAGAGCGGGCTTCCAGTGCGCCTCCGTGTGCTGTTCATGGTGGTGCACCTCGCCGGAGTCCATGATATCCGCCAGCAGCTGCTGGGCCGACCGCCGGCTCTTCCCTCTGCCGCTGGCCTTCCTCTCCATCAGCTCGTGCAGCTGCCTCTTGGTGATCCTGATCGTCACCTCCGACACGTGCTCCCTCCTCTGGTGCTGGTCCTCCGACGACGCCGACGCCTCTTCCTCCCACTCGCCGCCGTCGGCCCACGACTCCCCAGCGTGCTGCGACGCCGCGCTGTTCCCCATCAATTTGTGACTGACTGCTGTCCTAAGTGTACTTCTCCTTGCTTGCGCTTGCTACCTGCTAGCTCCTTCCGCCTGATCTCTCGCAACACGCTGCGTTGAGAACTCGAGATCGATGGATATGTGATGTAACCAAATGGGTTTGGATGTCTATTTATAGTTGGAGGGCAGGAAGAGGTAGCGCGTGCGCCGGTCAGCCATGATTCTGTACATGCGCGCACGCAGTGATACTATTCGTCTCGTCGTCCGTGATGTCACGCAGGGAGGCGAATTCCGGGTTTCCGACGTGGCGTGCCGGTCATGATCCAGGTCAGACCGTCAGAGGAGCTAATCCTCTGCCGGGTGCCAGCCTCCCGGAAAAATACAAGGCGACATGCCGAGATGCGGCAGATGCCTTCGCCTCGGTGCGATGCGGAATTTTTGGTACAAATAATCCATTTTTATTCGAAATTACGGAAATATACCCATGAGAAAATTTTTACAAAAATAGGCTCCATCGCCCAATGGTTGGCGATGGAGCCTTTATAACCAATGGACGACACAATAGTTGTCGCCCAACCATTGGCGACTGCATCTAGTCGCCCTCCCATTGGGCGACTTTCATGCAGATCGCCCAATGGTTGGCGACTACACTCAGGGGCCGACAAAACCGTATGAACCGATCGTTTTATATACCGATGCAATATAAACAACTAGTCTGAAAAGATAAAATAGCAAAGTTCTATATGGCTTATATATACTCATTTGAAAGGTTTCGACGAGATCTACAACTTGTCAGTTGAAGAAAAATCCAAATTCCAAAGGGAAGAACAAGAAAAAGGCCAAAAACAGAAAGAAAAAACTTACGACGCAGGTTTAGGTCCAAAGATAGCCGATTTTCGGGGTCTTGGAGGGCGACTGGCGCAAGCGGGTCGTTATTTTTGGATCGGGCTCGTCGTTAGCTTTCCAACGAGTACAAGAACGTCGAAAACGGACACCGTATGCAAAAGTTATGCCCGTTTTACTAAAGGTGTGTCGGTCTCAATTGAAACTGCTATAACTTTTGATCCTATGGCCGAAATTGCTCAAATTTTTTTCTGGAGGCTTTTGGATGTATGAAGAACAGCTCCACCAATTTTCACTATTTTTGGCGAAGGTTTGATGCACTTTCCAAAATTCGGCAAAATAGACTCTTTCCTCTCTTTTTCTCTCGGGGACACAGTGCGATCGCCCAACCATTGGGCGACTTTCATGCGATCGCCCAATGGGAGAAGCGATTGTATTAAAGTCGCCAACGGTGGAAGCGGCTGCAATATCCTTAACGGTTGGGAGATTTTCTAGTTTTATTCTTTGGGTTGGGCGAAGGCTCGATCGCCCAACCATTAAAAAAATTTCCCACGGGTATATTTCTGTAATTTCGAATAAAAAATGAATTATTCGTACAAAAAATTCGTGCGATGCGTGCACAAGCATCCTATGTTGGCACGCCGCACGCGCCTAGGCTGGGCTCTGGATCGAATCTTGAGCGGCTTCAACGGCCTACTCGTTCTCGCTTGGGTATTCTTATTGATTTATATTTAATTAAATTAGAAATCAATATAAACACATAATTTTTTTAAACGATTTTTTTTTGCCCTTCTCGTTTTCGCCTCGTTGTGAGGATAAGACAGAAGGATATAAACATATCACATACCCCTATTCTTCTCACTTCAGTTTCGCACATGTATCTCTCTTACACTTTTCTACCGCTCATGCCACTCATTATAAATATCACTTATTTCAGTCACTACTATTTATTTTTTGTCAAAAGCCATCGGTCGTAACCAATAAAACACCCCTATATTTCTAGTGGAGAATTGTGCTGGGATTACTGTGCTTAATCCACGGATTAAGTAAGATTTTTTTTTTGCCGCGTGTACGTTTGGGGTAGTACTGGCTTATATTTACCATGTGTAGTCATGTGTTGTATACTAGTACGATATGCGTTTGAGATGCTCTTAGAGTTGATTGACAAACTTTAACTTTTACATTCGTTATTTTTACTTACAAAGATTTATAAATGAATGCATTGACAGAAAACAATGTTATACTTGCATCATCGGATTTAAAATGGTTTATTAGAGAGACCTAGCTCAAATCGTGTAACTGAATTAAAAGATAGTTTAAATTTGAGTTGTTTCAAAGCTACAGGGAGATAATTAAATTTCTAAATTTTATTGCATGAGGAATGCCAAACTTGAATTCTCCAGCATGAATTACTAATCTTCATTTATGCATGACCATTTTCTGCAAAGTTGAACTCTGGCTAATCTTAACACTTCCATGAATTCGACAATTTGTGATGATCAACCACCTCTACGTCTTTAGACATCCAAAATTTGCAAAACCGCCATTTGCTATTTGCTCCTGAACTACTAATACAGTATGCATCCGGGGCCTCCAACTCTCCCTGTGCTGATGCGCACAAACCTTCGCCGTGCTGATTTCATATAGCGATTTCATATTCGTGCGCCTGCGATTTTTTTGACAAAAGTTTTTCACATTAAAATCCGTGTCTTCAGTTTTTTTTTGTCTTTTTTTTCCGTGTGTTTTATAGCAAAAGCTTCTGACACGAACTATGTCCATACGAGCTCTCACGTGTCCATGTAGATCTTTTAACCACGGACACGTCTAGGCCGTTGCATTGGCTTCCGAGTTCCTGAAATAACCTTACCCAATTCACGATGGATTCTTCTTCAGTAGCCACACTGTTGTGTCGCAATTCAGCGGCAAAGACCGATGCAGCGCTCAGACAATGTGTCTCTAATTTCAGGATGTGGATCTGGAGTAGATGCGGTCTCGACCTTTTGTTGCATCGCAAAGAGCGGTTCATCCAATACGAATAAACCATTGATAGTAGCTATAGAATGGACCAATACAGGGTGGAATACAAAGTCGTCGCTCTAACAAACGATAGTAATGTAGTAGTAAGTGTCCATTTTCGTAGCAGTTTCAGTTTGACCGCGATTGTTGAGGGACGGAGTTTCTAGGTGAGCATATAGCGCCTGCACTGACCGGCGCTAGGTAGTGAAAAATAAATACTTCTTTTACTTTGGCAGGCATCGAGTCCGTTCTTACTCCGAACTCCGAAGAATCGAAAGTACAAACTTGAGATTGAGAACAAGCCAGGTGTTTCGTTTTGCTCTCCGTTTTCGTTTCTAGATGCCATTTGATCGTCTATCTGTAGTCTGTATTGCAGTGACCCTCGTGCTTGAGCTTAAAGAAAGCCAACGGATGGCAGTGGAGACAGAGCTAAAGAGAAGATCAGAAGTAAAGAAATTCCGGTAGTATCTCTCTATCAGCATTTTGTAGCCTGTACATCTCTGAAAGAATATCTAAAACCCAATCTTCCTAGAGCACTGAGCAACTATTTATGCACATACAGAAAACCAATAAAAAGATCGAACAATTAATCTTAGTATTACAGGATCCCAACACTACGACTTGTCATGATGGCTCGTCAGCTTCCGGTATGCTCTGCAGCGACGGCCTCCAGTGCTCCCTCATCTCGTGCTGGTAGCACACCTTGCCGGAGCTCGTCAACTCCGCCAGCGCCTTCTCGACCTGCCGCCCCTTGCCGACCTTCTCCAGCAGCTCCTGGAGCTGCCTCCTCGTCACCCTGATCTTCACCTCGACCCGCTCCATCTTCTCAACGGCCGCCACCCCCTTCCCCGCCGCCTCCTCCTCCTCCTCCCACTCGTCGTCGTCGTCCACCCACGACGGGGCGGCGCGGTGCAACTTGAGACAGTTCCCCATCCGCCGATCGATCGCTCGATGTATATTTCTGCAGCCTTGAGGTTCTCTTTGTAAGCTCTTGCAGGAGGTCTTGCGCTGGTTGCTTGCTGCCTTTGTGAGAGGATTGATGGATTGGTGATAGAGCCTATTTATACGTGGAGCTTGAGGTCGTCGTAATAATAGGGGGTCAAGAGAAAGGAAGAGGTGTTCGGTGCGACGTGCCAACTTGGACCTGGGTGTGTGGGCAGCCGTGGAGGTGGAGGCGGGGAGACCGAGACTTCACAGGGGCGGCTCTGCTTTCCATCTGGCCACGTGGACGGCCACAGCGATCCATCGTGTCTCTGGAGCGAGCTAGTGCGGCCGGTGGGATGGAGGGTGTCCCGGCGCTGGACGGCTGGGATTGGGCGGAGGCGGTGGTGGGAAGCCGGCGGGGGAGGGAATCTTCGGACGTTTTTCCACGCGAAGCAAGCGCGCGGAAGGGGCTGCGGGTGTGAACGCGGCTTTTCCCGGGGATCTTCCAGTGGTGAAGCTACTACGTACAGGTCGTTGCTGTTACATACAAAAAGTAACAGGTGCCCAAATGTATAGGTGCCTCTATGTACAGATGTCTTCTCTATACAGACATCTATTCAAGCCACCCCATGATCATCTATATATATGTATCAACATGTACAGATTGAAGACTAATGTTAATGAAAGCATCAACATGTACACTTGTCTCAATAGTTTTACAACACGTTATCAGACACGTTTCTCTCCAAATCGAGCACACGAACAAACATTCACAAGTGCAAGCAGAGGAAGATACACGGTAATGGCACTATGTACTTGGCCTCGATGCCGTTGTTCACATCGGTCTGCGAACTTCGCGTGATACCGCGTCATCAAGTTTTGGATCGCGCGCACTCACGGCCGGCCGGGAGATCGTCCGGCGGAGCCTTCACCCACCGGCGTCGCGTCTGGTTCTCCCGAGAAGATGTTGTGCCGCGCTCGCGATCGACGAGCCCGGCCGGCCAACAAGGCACGCGGCCAGCGCGGCCTATCGCGCGCGCGCACGCAACCCGGCGGCGGCGCTCGCGATGGCAGCGTGGCGCGGCCACGGCCGGATCGGCGCGGTGGAGAGGCAGGCCCGCGGCGGCCCGGCACGGAGTGGTGGCGCGGCCCCGGCCGGCAGGCGGCGCCCGGCGGCGTTGTGGCGGCGTCCTCGCCGGCGAGGCGGCCGGCGGCTCCGCAGCGGCGCAAAGGGCTGCGGCGGCGGCGGCGCCCTCGGCATGGCAAGGCGGCGGGCGGCGCGTGGCGGCGGCGGCGCGCGCGCACGGCCGCGGCCGGTGAGAGGCGCCCGTGGCGCGCCATGGCGGCGACACCGCGCTGCGGCGGCGCCCGGCAGGCCCGGCGCGGCGGCTCCCAAGCGGCGCGGCGCGCGCCGCAAGGCCGACAGCGCGCGTGAGGCGCGCGGCAGCGCGGCGGCGGCCGCGGCGCGCAGCGATCGGCGAGGCACGCTGTCGTCAGCGGCAGCGCGCGCAGCGTGGAAGCGCGGGCGGCGTCCGTGGCGCCTCCCGGCCGGCCGGCCGGGCTGCGGCGGTGCTTCAATGCCCGGCGGCGCCAATGGGGCATGGCGGCGGCTTAGCGATTAGGGTTTGGGAACCCTAAATTCCCCCATTCCTCATATATACATGCTGCCCGAAAATGGGCTTTTGGCCCATTTCCCCTCCTCCCCTCATGGGCTCAAAGGCCGAATGGGCCTCAGCCCAAGTTTTCAAAATTTTGCACACTCCACCCTATAGTTCGTGGAAATGCAGAATTTTCTTGAAAATCAAATCTCTATTGTAAATATTTGCATTACTGATCCTTACGCTTATTTATAATTGTACCGTCAATTTGTACATTTATAAAATAGCATTTAGTCCTACTGAGATCTGAAAATTATGTAATTGTTCAAATAAATGTGTATGCACATTTCTATAACTTTTACATATTTAGGATTATTTTATTGCAATTTATTTACAATATGCATTGCGACCATATTTAAATTTGCTATCCTTCGCAAATTTAAAATTAAAATTCCCATTTAGTGAGTACCATTGTACTTAATAAATTGGAATTTTGCAAAATATTATACCTACCATAAATACCATAAAATCACAATTTATGGCACTTTACTACATTTATTTGTATGCTATGCCATACAATAAATTGGTGTTCACCACCACTATTGTGATTATACGATATTAAAAATATAACCACATGTTATATTTAATTTGGGTATATATTCATTCGGATTACAATACTCATATTGTTTTCCACATATTTTGCAATTTATTACAACATTACCATACACATTAATTTACCCCATGTAAATTAATCATTTATGGTGTACTTTTCATGTAAGTTTTAAATAGCTTACCATACAAGCACTTAATATTTTTTTTATGCAAATGCCTTAGGTTGATTTTCTCTCGTTTTGGAATAACACAAAGTTTCTTAATTTTGATATTGGCCATACACAAGGTAGTACCATAGTACTACTGCGGGATTTATTCCTCAACGTGCGTACCCAATATCAAGTTTTGAAACATTTTGGTCTACACTTTTGGGTGACTACCTTTATTTATTTTCAAATTGGCCATACACAAGGTAGTACCATGGTACTACTGTGGGATTTCATCCTCAACGTGCGTACCCAATTTAATTATAAATTATACAAGGTCTACACCTAAGTGATTACCATGGTTCTTTTTCACATTGGACATACACAAGGTAGTATCAAAGTACTACTGTGGGATTATCATCCTCAAAGTGCGTACCCAATGTTGAAAAATGAATTAAATAAAGTTAACACCATTGGTGATTAACTATGTTATTCCACAATAGGAGAATGTCCCTTTATGTATGTCAAGTTTACCTTGATTACTTGCATTTCGTATTACTTATTTAACATTGCCAAAGATTTTAACAAATCTGTGGTCCTACAAATGTAGGCACAATGGCTACTAAAGAGTTTGAGGCCCTCGCTCTTGACGGCCACAACTTCCCCACATGGGCGATGGATCTCAAAGTGAGTCTATCGTTGCGCGAATGTGCGAGCAATTGCGGCTCCCAAGAGGGTGTAGCTCCTTTGGTGAGACTCTCAAGTACAATGCCTTATTTATCATAAGGAACCACATCCATCCCGATCTCAAGGTGAGTATCGATGGCGAGAAGACCCAGCGCTCTGTGGCTTGCTCTTCAAACACGGTATGAGCAATGACAGTCATCCCTAGGAGGTTTGTCAATGAGTGGAACCACCTCGCATCTGATTTTAAATCTGTGGGAGAGTTCAACCATGCTGTTCATATCGAACATATTTGGTATTGAAAATGAAGTTTGTATGTATTCTATATACTACTATAAGAATTTCATTAAATTCTTCTTTGTGTATATAGATTTTGGAGTTAATCCAATGGAGGAGGAATTATGCCTTGTGGATAATGGTACCACAAACTCTATACATAGGGACACAAAATATTTCCTAACTCTTACTAGGAAGAAAGGAAATGTTTTAACAATCGTTGGGCCGCGATGCAACGATAGTAGGCTCTAGTCGCGCCTCTATCACTCTCCCTATGGGTACACAATTGAAATTGAGGATGCACTCTTGTATCCCGATTCAACACGTACCTACTTCGTTATAGAGATATCCGTCAAAATGGTTTCCATGTTGAAACCCAAAATGACAACAAAGAGGAATATCTCCTCTTAACAAAAAATAACGGATATGGCAAACAAGTACTACAGAAAATTCCATCTTTAAACTCCGGATTGTACTATACATACATCAAACCCGTTTAACATATTGCGTACTAAGTAATTTTCTAAAACACGAACACATTCCAAACATGGCATTATCGCCTTGGCCATCCAGGCATTGGAATGATGAGGAAAATTATTAGCAATTAAATTGGTCATACATACTTCAAAACAAAATTTCCGGAATCCTCAGATTTTGTGTGTACTTCATGTGCCACCGGAAAATTGATTTTAAGACCCTCTTATCTTAAAATCAGAGTTGAACCACTTAAATTCCTTGAACGCATTCAAGGAGATATATGTGGTCCTATACAACCATTGTGTGGACTGTTCAGGTACTTCATGGTTTTAATTGACGCATCTACTAGATGGTCACACGTGTGTATTTTATCCACACGAAACCATGCATTTGCTAAGTTAAATTGGTCAAATTATCCAATTACGAGTACATTACCCTGAATATCGAATTCAATCAATTCGAATGGATAATGGTGCTGAATTTTCATCCCATGCCTTCAATGACGATTGTATGGCTCTTGGGATACAAGTTCAACATTACATTCCATATGTCCAAATACAAAATGGTTTAGCAGAATCTCTTATCAAGAGAATCAAGCTCATTGAAAGACCATTACTACAGAATTGCAACTTACCAACATCATATTGGGGTCATGCAGTTTTACACGCTGGTGACTAAATACAATTGCGTCCAACTGCTTATCATAGCACTTCCCCGCTACAATTAGTATGTGGAAATCCACCAGATATTTCCCATCTGCGAAAGTTCGGTTGCGCTACATACATACCGATCTCACCACCGCAGCGTACCTCAATGGGACCGCATAGGAAACTTGGGATCTATGTTGGGTATAAATCTCCGTCAATCATAAAATACCTCGAGCCCCTCACAGGGGACCTGTTTACGACCCGGTACGCTGATTGCATATTCAATGAGGAACATTTCCAGGCATTAGGGGGAGACAACAAGTACCAAACTGAATGCCAGGAAATTAATTGGAATGTACAAAGCATTCCTACCTCAGACCCACGTACCAGAGAGACTGAACTTCAAGTTGAAACTCATTCATTGCAAAACATTGCAAATAACTCGCGAATGCATTTCTCGATTATAAGGGTGTCACAAAATCCTATAATCCGCGAAATGTACTGAAAGAGTGGAGGTACCGCAAAATACCACTCAACTCCCGATTCAAAATAAGAGGGGAGAAATGCGGTACAAATGGCGGATCTGACTTCTAACAAGCGACAAAGGAAACAAAAGAATGTAAATGCAGATCAACCTCAAGTTGATAGACACCAAAGGATCCTTAAACCCAGATCAACAGTGCACTCAATATCTGATCCTGGCACATCGGAATACCCCGACTCAAATGTTTTGGGAAATAACATTGAGTCATCAGGGGTCCAAGAAATTTCCACTAACTATACTGATTCTGGAGAATCATACGATCGTAAGACTACAATTGTCGACATTTATTTCTCCACAACAATTGCAAACAACCTTCAAAATGATCCAGATCCCAAGACCATGGCAGAGTGCAAATCGCGCTCGGACTGGACTCAATGGAAGGATGCAATTCAAGAGGAGTTAGCCTCGCTCAAGAAAAGAAATGTATTCACCAATGTGATACATACACCTCCCAAAGTATTCCCTGTCGGTTTCAAATGGGTTTTCGTCATAAGCGGAATGAAAACAATGAGGTGGTGAGATACAAAGCAAGGCTTGTAGCACAAGGGTTCACGAGAGACCGGCATTGATTTCAATGAAACTTATTCTCCAGTAATGAGTGGAATAACATTCCGATACTTAATCTCATTGGCAGTTAAAAATCATCTATCTTTTCAGTTGATGGATGTAGTGACTACATATCTTTATGGGTCACTTGATTCGGACATATACATGAAAGTTCCCGATGGAATTTCAATTCCGAATCCGAACGCAAATCGCAATATGTATTGTGTAAAATTAAACAAGTCTTTTATACGGCTTGAAACAGTCGGGTAGAATTTGGTACAACCGACTAAGTGAGTTCCTACCAAAAAGGGATACTCCAGCAATGATGATTGTCCATGCGTATTCATCAAAAGATCCTCAACACACAGGATATAGATGAAGCACGTAATCATCTTATGACGGAATTTGAAATGAAGGATTTGGGTAAAACCAAATTTTGCTTAGGTATACAACTTGAGCACCTTCATACAGGCACCCTAGTGCATCAATCAGCCTATGTCCAGAAAATATTGGAGAAATTCAATATGGACAAAGCATATCCATCGAAAACCCCCATGGTTATTCGAACTCTCGACAGGGACAAAGATCCATTTAGACCCCGAGATGACAATGAAGAGCTATTGGACCTGAGGTTCCATATCTCAGTGCCATCGGGCGCTTATATACCTTGCAAATTTCATCCCACGGATATCGCATTTCTGTAAATCTACTTGCTAGATCTGTGCTTACTCAACCAAAAGACATTGGGTAGGAGTGAAGAATATCTTTAGATATCTTCAAGGCACTAAAGATCTCGGTCTATTCTTCCGGAAGAATAACAATATGGATTTAATAGGATATCTGAGATCTTGGCTATTTATCAGATCCCCATAATGCGGATCTCAAAGCGGGCTTTATATTTTTACGGTGGAACGACCATATCTTGGAAGTCTTGAAGCAGGACTCTAGTGGCTACATCCACTAATCATTCGAAATAATTGCATTGTATGAAGCATCACGTGAATATGTGGCTTGCAGAATGATTAACCACATACATCAATCATGTGGTATAGGTGCTATCGCATCACCTACCATTATCTACGAAGATAATGTCGCTTGCGTTGTTCAAATGCAAGCAGGGTACATAAAGAGCAATATCACTAAACATATTGCACCTAAACTATTTTACCCACATGAATTGCAAGAGAGTGGGAAATAAATATTCTGCAAACTAAGTCTGTGATAATCTCATGAGACTTATTCACTAAGTCATTACCAACCTCCATATTCCAAAAATGTGTTTATGGAATTGGTATGTAAAGACTACGTGATTTGCGAGATATCGAGGGAGAAATCTCCTAAGACTTAACCGTTCAATGTAAATATTGTACTCTTTTCCCTTTATGAGTTTTCCTCTAAGATTTCTCATTAAGGTTTTTAATGAGGCAATATGACAACGTAATCATAAATATATTATATCTCTATTTTCCCCAGAGGGTTTTAAGGAGATATAATCAAATATATGCCATATCAACTTTTCTCCTTAAATTTTCCCTTTGGGTTTTAAAGGAGTTTTCATGGCATATCTACTTTATAGGTTCTCCTCATATTTTTCCCTACTGAGGTTTTGGAGGAGTTTTCCAAGATGATGAATCAAGATGATCATATGAAGATACATTGGTCAAGGGAGTGTTACATACAAAAAGTAACAGTGCCCAAATGTATAGGTGCCTCTATGTACAGATGTCTTCTCTATACAGACATCTATTCAAGCCACCCCATGATCATCTATATATATGTATCAACATGTACAGATTGAAGACTAATGTTAATGAAAGCATCAACATGTACACTTGTCTCAATAGTTTTACAACAGTTGCCACTTGCCAGGATGGGATTCCCCTCTCCCGCGCCGATGGTATGCCAACCAACCATGCGGAATTTGGAACAGCACTCGCCTCGCCTGCCTTCTCTGCGGTGATGTCCTCCTACCAAATATGCTCGCATTTAAATCGCACCCCTTCGCTGAAGCTTTCATGAAGAAGATCATCAAAACTGAAATGGTATAATAAACAAAAGAAAACTAGAGGATATTGTACCGTTTTAACGATATAGCCTTTGTCGTTGTATTAAATCGGAGAGATAGTATCTTATCCATCCCAATGACATTGCCTTCTCTCCATTCTCAATCCTTCCCGATTCCCTCTCTCTCACTCCCACATCCGATTGCGGAGGGTAGACGACGAACCGACAGAGGCAATCGGTCCTCCGCTCCTTCACCTCTGGCATTGCCCACACACCTCCTCCTCCGTCTCCGGTGCTATTCTCCACCTCATCCTTCACCTCTAGCTCTGGCTTCAGTGCATGTGTCAACGCACTGCTTCACCTCCAGCTTCGGATCTTGTGACAAGAAACGCCGCCGCGGCTTGGAACGCATGCATCTGGCGACGGCAAGACTCAAGATGATTGTATCTGGTGTCGACGAGGAGCAGAGCTCGGATCGAAGCCAAGAAGAGAGAGAATGATGAAGGCTCGGTGTGGCTTGGGATGCACGGATCGGACGATAGCGCAATTGGATGGCTGGATCCGGTGATAGTGCAGTACGGAGCTCGAGAACGGATCGATCCGACGAGTAGCGTAGGTCAACTCTGTGGCCAAGTGAACTCGTCAAAACTTCTTGAAACTTAGGTTAAAACTTGTTGAAATTTTTGAAATTTTCAGTTGAAATTTATTGAAAATTCCTAAACCTTTTTGAAACTCTTCGGCTGAAACTTTTGAAACTCTTTGGTTGAAACTTGATGAAACTTGAGTTTCAAAATATGAAACTTGATGAAATTTTAGTTTGAAATCTTTTGAAAACTTCTAGAAAACGCACAAATAATCTTGAAGTGAGATAAAATATGACCAAGATTGATTTAACCTAACAAAGCAAGGACCATTAGTCCAAACCAAACAACTGACCGAGTTTAATAACGCCAGTAGTACTCCATAGTTATTGTCAAGGGCTAGCATACAAACTGTGCTTACGTGCCCTTACCCTGCGTTGGCCTATCTAAGCTTACAAGGAAAGTGGGTAGAGATTAGGTTCTATCTACAGGTTCTCTTTATTTGGATTTGCCTTGAACTCCTACAGTCTTGCATCTGTGAAATGACCCTCATTTTCACATAAAGATAAATCCCGATCAAAGTAGTAAACATTTACAAACCAATAATTGTCAACATGATTTCATAAAAAAAACAAAGTGTCACAAAGAGGGTAATCAAATATTACAACAATCCAACAAATTTTACAAATGAAGTCACAAATAAAGTCCCATGATTGCACATAATTAAATTACAACAAGGAGGATATTTAGGACACAAACTCTATAAAATACATGAGTAACAGGACTACAAAAGAAAGATAGCACTCGACCTTGCAAAAAGGAAACAACACCACGAGTAAAAGTTAATTATTAGTAAAGTACCGTCAGACCCAACCTTTTAAATAGTATATATATTCTTTTAGCTCACTGAGATGCCAAGGAACGTCCAAGGATGACCAGTACCTCTCACTATTTGGGTTTTCATCATCCGGTGAAAGCTCATATAAATAATCCAACAAAATCCCACATAAGCCAGCCTCAAAAAGCCCACATTGGATAGTCGAATGCCATAGAGGACTAGGGCAGCCAAAGGAAGCTTGGGAGGAATATTCTCTTTGGGGCAACCAAAGACATGCCACATTAGGAAAAAGGCCAAGAACCACACATAGATCCAGACAAACATATGCCAGCTGCCTCAAATCATCACAAGAGGGGCCCCCCTCAAGCCTCCACCGGCTAATGGGAGCTTGACACCTCACTGTTGTCAGGCAGGGAGCCAATGGGAGATCGACAACAGCAAGGAGTCATGGATAGGAGAGAAGGGAGCAAGGGATTATAAAAAGAGGGCCACAGTGACACCTGAAAGAGACAGGGGAAAGTGCCATTTAGAAACCACCAAGGTAGAACTCTAGTACTAGGAATCTAGCATCGCACCCACTGCCTATACAGGACCAGTGGTCCTTATCCACCATTGCCACCATGGTGACCACCTGAAGCCCCAAGACCAGCCAACCAAAGGAGGAAAGCTGGGCCTAGAAGGGTCAAGCCAGAGAAGGAGGAGGAGGTCAAGAAGCTGTGAACACGTGGGAGAGTCACCAGACCAAGAAAAGGATTAACAACTACCACAAAAGGTGATTCTGTACTCACCCTCATTCCCTTAGAGTATTCACCCATCAGTATAACCGTAGCATCATGCACAAAAATATCATCAAGGGATCTACACAACACTAAGACACACTACAAAAAATCTGGGCTTGTATGACAAAGCGAAAATGTCATGTAAAGTAAAGAAGTTGTCATAAAAAGTATCTTATGACGAAAAAGCGGCGTCACGCCGGTTGTCATATAATGACCGTCACATAATGTACCTCGTGACGATACTATGTACAACCGTCACAAAAGGTGGCAACCTTTTGTGACGGTTTCCTTTCCTTGTCACATATTGTCAACATTTAATGACGACTTCTGTCACATATTCTTGGGTCAACGCGTCACCTAATACATGAGCCGTCACAAATTGAGATTTGGGAGACCTGACTGAGATAACTTATTGTAACGACCTTTATCGTCATACAGGACTTTGTGATATTTCAGTTGTGTCTTGTTTTATATGGTTGTTTGAGACATCTTGTACACCGTCACAAACCTTGCTTGACTCCAAGTGCCATTGACCACACTTGACTCCAAGTGATCCTGCACATCCAAAGACAAAAAATTCGTTTTTAGGCACAAGTTCATCACAACTTGATCTACATTAGCCAAGGCATGCATCATGCAACCTTAATTCAATGACTCAGATCAACCTAATTAAATTCATGACTCAAATCTCAAATCCAATCCTGATAGAGAGCTATCTTTGCAAAGCCAACTGATCACTTCACAAACATTGCAATGGTTCATCACAACAATAACCTGGACCATCTCTCATGATCCATCATTTTAAAATACCATCCAGTGAGGTTAAATTTAAAGGCATCATTTACCCTCCTCTTTTTGCCATATCAGGTCCTACAAGTGGTATCAGAGCCTGTTTAACTCTTCATGATAGATCTTAATTGATCCAAGAGCAATGACATCAGATTGGTATTCCAACAAGCCGTCTCTCCTTGAGGGCATAGATTATGATGTGACCACGCCACCAATACATACGACCATAGCGGTCAATATCAAGATTGAACTAAAGGTGAATTCGTTTCTTCAACTTCAACACATTTTAAATGAGAATATGATGCTACCTAATGATGAAAATATATATATTTGTAGCACCACATCACTTTGGAACCAATTGAAGCAAGGGTTCAAGTTGGACAGGTTTTGGAATCCAATTCGGCCTCTAGATCAATTCGGATTCAGCTTGATGGCCAATTTCAAACGGCCATAACTTTTGATCCAGAAGGCTTCTCAGGGCCGTGAGTACTCGTTGAAAAGCTCTTGGAGTCTACTTTCAGATGGATCTGGTCTCACCTCCAAACTCCATCCGAGCATATCAAAACTGCGAAACAAGTCACGTCACTTTTCCAGTCCGAGTCAAAGTGGGCGAGGCCTTGTAACAGGCTATTTGGGCGGTCTGTTCACGTGAACAGTACCACGCCACGTGAACAGTAACCACAAATAGTACCATATCCCTTGTCATTAGATAAGTGCGGCTTTCCCTCCCTATTTAAGGAGGCGCACCCTTTAGTTTTCTGGGGTTTTGCTTAGATTAATTCGTCTTTGAGCAATATCGCCGTTCATCGGTTTGTGAGACCCCAACTTTGAGTGCTAAATCAATACATCTGCAATTCAGTTGTGTTCTTCCTTGTTCTTGCTTGTGTTCTTGATTCGCAGCAAGGATAAGCCTTCTTAGCGAGTCAACCGCCGCGCACGGTTGATAACCCGAGGAGACGTGGTGCTGCGATTGCGGGGTTCGGGCGTGTCGTTCGGAAGCGGATCGATTTGTGTCGCGCCTCCACCAAATCGAACATATCCGAACCTGTTGGAAGATCGGGACCCGTCCCCATCAAGTGGTATCGAGCTTGGTGTTCCTTCAGTTCGAGAATACCCTACCTTTGTTGTTTTCGTTTCATCCTAGAGTCCAAGAAAAGCCCTACAAAAAATTTTGTAGTTGTAGGTTGTTTCTGCCTGGATCTTGTTTAGCCTTTTGCACAATTTAATTTCAGAGTCCGTAGTGTTGAGTTTGTGTCCTTAGTCGAGTTGTGTTCTTGGTTTAGATCGTGTTTTATTTCGGGTTATCTTGCTTCCGCCACCTCTCATACAAACCCTATTTGTCATCCATCGCGTATTCCACCCTCTGCTTTTGTTTTCCCACCCATATCCCACCCTCTGTTTGAGTCATCCTTGAGTCTCGTGATCACACAACACCATCCCCACCTTTCCCGAGCTTCCGCCACCATTTCCACCAATTTCCTCCACCCGATTTCGTTCGGCCTCCCAGAAACCATAACTCGGAGTCCTATCTTCAAACGGCCATAACTTTTGCATACGGACTCGAAATCAAGCGATTTTTTTTGAAATTGGGTGAAATTAAATTTTGCATCCAAAACCGACCAGACTCAGTCGGGTTTTGGCGATTTTATTTTCCCCAAATTCGGCCTGGAAAGTGCAGTACTCGAGCTCCGAAATTGATTCACCGAATTCTCAGCATATTCATTATTTTCTGTAGGCCACACCTTACATCAAATTGAATTGAAACTTTGTGTGGTTCCTATTTCTGTGCTCTGATTTATGAAAAAAATAACAGAAAAAAAAAACAGAAAAGAAAAATTTTGGCACCTAGTTTTGCTGCGAGCAAAGGCACACGAGTTCGTGCCTAAAAAAGAAAAAGAGAGAAAAATCGGATGAGCACGGTTTTAGGTGTGAGCTTCATTTATTTTGTGCTTATGCTGAATTAAGTTTCTCATTCCCCGCCATCTTTGTTTCTTGTCTTCGCTTACTTTAAGCGTGATTCCTTGTTCATCATATCCTAACACCGATATAGGACACATTTGGGCCACAACTAGGACCGTGCTTTGGACATTTATTCAGCATTACTATCTGTTGTTGATTTGTGTTCCACCGATATATTTGGCCTTCCAAGCTCCATATATCTACTTCGGGATAGCACATTTTGACCCTTGCAATCGTACCCACGCTCGACATGGTTTCACGAACCACCACCGGTTGTACCACCTCATCGCTTTGGTAAGAACACTTGCAAGAGCTTGATAAGCCACTTCCTTTGCGAGATTCCACCGCCTTCATTTGTAGTTGATAGGGATAATCCTTTTGTTTTCCTGTGTTTCCACTAACCATGGCAGAGAGCGAAGAAGCGGGTCACCGTCGATTTCAACGAGTGTGTTAGTCGCGGCCGGCTACAAGCTGCGCTCGACAAACAAAATGCTTCACTCGGCGCGAGAATGGACACCATCGTCGCCGCCATTGCCAAGTTGAACACCACGAAGGCATTGGCGGGTGGAGCGGCGGTTGGTGACCTCAGCGGTCGGATGGACAAATTGGAGGCACGCGCCACTGTCAATGATGGCCATCGTCATGATGATGACACGGTGTATGATGCGGATGGCAACATTGATCAACAGGCGACACAAGATGCACGACTACGTCGGCGTCTTCAAACAAAACCGACAAGGTATGGGAGGTAATAACGAACCGACATGGTATAGAAGGTAATAACCGAACCGACATGGTATGGAAGGTAATCACGAACCGTCATGGTAACACGACCCTTTGCTAAAGTCAAGTTTACCATTCCATCTTTTGCTGGTCTTTATGATGCTGAAATATATCTTGATTGGGAGATGACGGTGAGAGCGAAATTTAATTCTCACTTGGTTCTGAGCAACATAGAGTTAGACAAGCTACTAGTGAGTTTAAGGACTTTGCTATTATCCGGTGGAATGATCTGGGTACCATGCGCTACAACTGATACATGGGAGCGGTTAAAAGAAGATATGCGTGCTAGATTTGTTCCTCCCGCTTTTAAACATGAAATGCATAAGAAATTGCGGTGCTTAGACCAAGGTAATAAATGCCGAGGAATATTATCAAGAACTACAAATAGGCATTTTGCGTTGTAATGTTGTAGAAGATGAGGACGATAAGATCATGCGTTTTACGGGGTTTACGGCGTGAAATTCAGGACATTGTTTATTATAAAGATTTTACTACCATCAACCAGTTGTTCCAGCTTGCTATGCTTGCAGAAAAAGAATTGCAGGGTAGGCAACAAAGGACAAGGAGCAACTTTGGAGGTACGTCTACATCGAGATCAACGCCTGGGCAAGCCAAGATAGCCCCACCTCCTATTTGTCGAGCTGCAGCCCCCTCTGTGAGTAGGGCGCGTTCAGCAGCACCGTCGCCACCATCACGCGCACCCGAGACGAGCAAATCTACTAGTGTGCAAACACCAGCAAAGAGCTCTTCATCGGTTGCTTCCACGGGCCGTACGACGGGCATTGTGTGCCACCGTTGTAAAGGGATGGACCACATCATGAGAGATTGCACAAGTCAGCGTGCGTACATTGTGACAGAAGATGGTGGTTATGTAAGTGCTAGTGATGTTGAGGATGAATATGCTCTTGCGGCTAACCTTGCGAGCAATGGTCATGATCATGAGAACAAATCTGTGTTTGTGCCCTTTTCGTGACTAACAACTTGCGGTAGTTGAGAACCATGCCGAAGAGGAGCATAAGCTGATTGAATCACTAACCCCATTGGTTGAGAATGAAGATAAGGAGATGGATGCACTTACATCATCCGAGGAGAGCCAAAAGGTAAAGAACATGGTGCTATCATCGCACACGATCTGATTTGGTGCTACAACAAGACATAGAGCAACCTTGTGAGTATATACTGCTGTAGTGCAATCTTTTGATGTTCCTTGTGTTGACTTAAATGAACCATGTGCTGATCTAAATTCTCATAATTTTGCACATGTCGAATTAATAACACATAAAGAAGTTTTGACTAGAATTTCTCCTGCTAATTTATTGTGTTACATCATGTTAGATCTACCTATGAAATTGTCACATGCTTTGGAGAAAGTTTCTGAACTTGCATGTTCGAAATTCTTATTTAGTACCTACACCCCTGGATATAAGTTTAATTTGATTGGAGATTATGGTGTGGAAAATCAATTTCTTGTATATCGAATATGCATAACTTACGATCACATGGATGAATTGAAACTTGTTGTTTGGGATAACAATTCTTGTATCTTTGAATCATGTTGAATGTGTGAGGAAGTAAAATTTAGTACTCATCCAATGCCTATGTGTTCAACTCTTTTACACCATATAGTATGGACAATCTGAATAAAGATGATGAATTATGGCAGAACATACAAATCTCTTCACCCTGGCTAGATGAATTTACTATTGTTCGATTGAGATACGATTATATGGATGAACTTTGCTTGATTCCAAAGGTTGTAGTTTTGTCCATATGTGCCACCACTACAAGTTTACAAATTCAAAGATTTGAATTGCATAAATACTTCACTTACATGTGCAAAACAAGTTGCAATAATTACTGTGTGAGAAATTTTGAATTGCTCATTAACATATATGATTACTCTTGGGTTAATAATACAACGAGTTTTTATGATCATTGCTGTTTTATAACATTAATTGTGCAACAACGAAGAACGGTTAAAACGGATGACATATACATATACCATACATACACCTTGGCTTCTTTGTTACCATTTTTTCAGCTTATCAAAAGCTGAGGACGGCTTTGTTTGCAAGAAGGGGAGGATGATAAGAACATGTACCCTATGGATACAACCATATTTGCTATACTTGTTGTTCCAATTACAAGAGCTCCTACACATCACTTAAATTATGAGGTAAACTCGTTTCAAAGAGATTTTACTTTATTTGATAAAGAACTTATGATATTACATGATGAGAGTTTGTTGCGTTTGTTATCATGTACCAAGATTTATGATCAAGATCATGCAATACGTGATGATACACCTATGTTAAAACCGAGGACGGTTTTCCATCAAGAAGGGGAGGATGATGTGACCACGCCACCAACACATACGACCATAGCGGTCAATATCAAGATTGAACTAAAGGTGAATTCGTTTCTTCAACTTCAACACATTTTAAATGAGAATATAATGCTACCTAATGATGAAAATATATATATTTGTAGCACCACATCACTTTGGAACCAATTGAAGCAAGGGTTCAAGTTGGACAGTTTTGGAATCCAATTCGGCCTCCAGATCAATTCGGATTCAGCTTGACAGCCAATTTCAAACGGCCATAACTTTTGATCCAGAAGGCTTCTCAGGGCCGTGAGTACTCGTTGGAAAGCTCTTGGAGTCTACTTTCAGATGGATCTGGTCTCACCTCCAAACTCCATCCGAGCAGATCAAAAACTGTGAAACAAGTCACGTCACTTTTCCAGTCCGAGTCAAAGTGGGCGAGGGCCTTGTAACTTGGGCTATTTGGGCGGTACTGTTCACGTGAACAGTACCACGGCGCGTGAACAGTAACCATGAATAGTACCATATCCCTTGTCATTAGATAAGTGCGGCTTTCCTCCCTATTTAAGGAGGCGCACCTTTAGTTTTCTGGGGTTTTGCTTAGATTAATTACGTCTTTGAACAGTATCGCTGTTCATCGGTTTGTGAGACCCCAACTTTGAGTGCTAAATCAATACATCTGCAATTCAGTTGTGTTCTTCCTTGTTCTTGCTTGTGTTCTTCGATTCGCGAGCAAGGATAAGCCTTCTTAGCGAGTCAGCCGTTGCGCCACGGTTGATAACCCGAGGAGACGTGGTGCTGCGATTGCGGGGTTTGGGCGTGTCGTTCGGAAGCGGATCGATTTGTGTCGCCTCCACCAAATCGAACATATCCGAACTGTTGGAAGATCGGGAACCCGTCCCCATCAGATTATCCCTATAGGAAGGTTCACATGATAGCATACATTCAAGCTAAAGGGCGACCAATTTGGGAGAAAAATCAAGAAACCCTATGTTGTGCTTGATAGGGGTGAAAATGGAGCTGGATTCGGTCGGATAATCTAACTAACGAATCAGGATTTTATAATTCGGATAATAAATATCCAAATCCGAATAGAAAATCAGATTCGAATGTGAATGTTTACTTAGCACATTCACGGGTGTCAGATGCAAATTTGTTATGGCGTGTAACGGATTTGGAGTCAGATATCTAGATTCGGCAGATATAATAATGACAGCTAGCTAATACGTATATTTTGTATTTGACCTCTAAATTGGACATATTATATATGCATTTTGATCATCTCGATAAGCTCGTTGTTAGGGTGGACTCTAATATGTCATTTCATGTTTTTCATTTTAGCACATCCCCAATAAAGTTTTTTCATGCTCTTTTTAGCCAAATTTGATAGCTTTATAACCAATTTATTTGCAATATATCAATTTAAAATGTTAAAATAATTTGGTGCCATATTTTAAATAGTAGAGACCATGAATAATTATTTAAATCCAAAAATAGTTGAATCTGATCTGAATTCATATCCGATATTTGTCTGGTCCGTATTCGTATCTGACGTTTATCCGATTTGTATTTGAATCCCATAAAAAGTATGGAGGTGAATATGGTTTGACCACTATCCACTCCATATCCGATATGTTTTCACCCCTAGTGCTTGTCGATGACTAGATCACTCCAACAAATACTATGGATGTGGAGGCAAACAACAAGGTATGCAGCTTCTTGATTCAGGGGCTTAGTATATCTAAGTTTGATCGAGTAGCACACCTGGCTTCTGCTCACGAGATATGGAGGATCCTAGCTGATTACCATGAGGGCTCCACAACGATCAAGGAAGTGACACATAGTCAATTCAAGAAAGAGTACTCCAAGTTTGAGCAAAAGCTCGGTGAATCTTTGATGAGTTGTTTTCTAGGTTCACCAAGATTCTCAACAACCTGCATGTAGTTGGCTTGACCTATTCTTAGTCTAAGAGTGTACGCAAGTGCTTGGTTCTCTATATGTGAATGTTTCAGGGATGAATATTACATTCATCAAAGACAACACTATCATGAGTAAGTTTACCCTGGATAAGCTTTATTTGATATGAAGACGCATGAGATTTACTTCATATCTCGTCTCCCCAAGACAAAGTCGATGGATCTGGTGATTGATCCTATGAAGAATGGGTCTTCTCGGTCTTTGGATCTTGGCTTTTTTGGTTTTTCCTTGTCTGCTTTGCATGAGTTAAGCGATGAACAACCTAAGAAGTTACCCAAGGGAGACCTATTCCTATACACCAAATTCACAAAAGCTTATCACAATGTGAGGAATAGGAAGAAATGAGGTCCTTTCTTCTACTTTGAGTGTGGTTCACCAAACCACATTCAAGCTGAATGACAAAAAGGAGAAGGAGTACTATAAGTCTTCTCAAACTTGCAATGACAAGAAGAAGCTAAAATACTGTAAGTTTGTCAACCAGGTCGTTGCGTCTCTTGAGACCATCAACATGAGTGATGTGGACTTGGAGACCAATGACAACAAGGATGATCGGAAAGGCAAGAAGAAAGAGTTTTTGGACTTCACTGGCATGTGCTTCATGACACTTGAAGACATCGTCGAGGGCAACACCAAGGATGCATTCAATGACGGTTCCATCTTTAGTGACCCGAATGAGGTTTGCCCTTCTGCCGAGGATATGAAACATATGGTCATTTACTATGGTACAGAACTTGAGAAGAAGTGCAAAAAATAAGAATAAGGATTGTGTTGTTGATAGCTTGCAGAAAGAACTTGTTAGGCTTAGAGCTTTATTTTCTGATGATGAAAATTGTGATTCTTGCTTTGTTTTATATTCTGAGTTGGATAAGCTTAGGACTAAATATTCTTCTGTTGCGGACCAACTCATTAATGCTAAGGATGAAATGGCACCATTGAAGTCTAGCATTGATCTTGATTGCTTAGGTGCTAGTGCATTAGATGCTAGAGCAACTTCATATCATAATTATGATTTGCTTGAGCTAAAATTAGAAAGTGCCACTAAAACTTTGCTTCAATTTAGTCCTAAGTATTCTTGTTCTCATTATGAGTTTAGAGAGCAAAAATTGAAAGAATTGAGTAAATTGCTTCATCATGCTAAAACTGAATCAAGTGAAAGCTACCCCAAGCTCAATAATGAAGTTGAAGCTCTTAACAAGACACTTAAGGATAAAAATGAGAAACTCTTATCTATGCTTATATATAAGAATTCTATTGATTCTATGGCTCGTGCATTTTGTGCTGAGATTAGAAATGATTTAGATGAGGAACATGAGGCTTTTAGAGTCATTTGGAGAGCAGTTGGGTAGAATTAAAGATGCTTCTTGTGTGTCTTGTGAGATCTTGAAACTAGAGGTAACCACCCAAAAAGTAATATATGCTAGGGCAACCAAGAACCTTGAGTGTACCACATGTTCCAATCTAGCCAAAGAAAATGACTACCTCAAGAAAATCTTAGAGAGATTTTTCTAGTAGTAAGAAAAATTTGAACATGATCTTAGACTAATCCAAGGTGAGTGTCAAACATAAAGGCTTAGGGTTTAACTTTGTTGAGCATTCCAAAAATCACCCTCCTCAAATTGTTAGAGTCGTGGCAAAATTGAGGTAAAACCACCTGAGCCAATCAAAATAATTTTCAAGTTTGCTGGATTTTTCCAAACCCTTTCTAGCATTGTTGGTACTTCTACTTCATCAGGTAAAACCCCACAAAATGTCAAATACTAATGTACTTTTTACAAAAAGGATGGCCACATAGTTAAGTTCTATTTCAGAAAGGCCAAGCATGAGTGAAACGAGCATGTGGGAGTCTTGAAGGGCATAAGAGGATCATCATAAATCCATAGTGCAACTAGAGCTAGACCTAGAGCTGTTGAGGTTCCTAGTGTCAAGTCCAAACCTAGGTTTCTAAATGGCTTTCTATGACTCTTTTTCTAGTGCTCAGCAGCGTAGAGGTTTAGGATATCATGAGGGTAAGAGTAGATCACGAGTGGCTACTAGACAAGGGGAGTATAGGTCTTTTGCTAGTGGACATAGGAGAGAGCCCAAGAGGTCTAGGTAGCACTCATATGCATTCACATATTTTTCGTGCTAATCCCTCACATGGTTCATGTATTGTTGTTCTTACACGTTGTGTGTCCTAATACTAAATTTTCAAGTCTATCATCACTAACCCCAGCACTGAGGCACCGATGGCTCTTATCTCTTTGAGATAGATTTTTTAGATAGTGAGGAGATCATGGATATCTTAGATGCCATTTAAGGATCTTCCTCACTACTAGTAATATCAACTATAGTCCAATAATGGGCACATGGATAAGTGGCATCAATACTTGAGCTCTTTTCATATTCTCAATTTTCATTGTCATTATTGCATATCATTTAGGTTTTAGTTGAGGGTCTGGCTATGGGTAGGTTGTCTCTTGAGTTGTGTCTCTCAGGAGTGTCATCTCTTCTTTAGGTCTTCTAGTATTTTTTTATCGTGTCTAGGTTGAGCTTACTTCAATCATTAGTATCTAGTAGTGAGGGTACCTACTATTGCTGATTCACACCTTAGCTTGTGTTTCTCTTGGCCTAGAGATGTTTGTGGAGTAGAGGGTGGTGTTTTGGGCTAGGTGTTTTGTACTTATTGTTTAGACTTTAGTGACCCTAGTCTTTTCTAATTGGTTGTAGTTTCTTATCTTGGTATATAATTTTTTTTAATTGGTTTACTTCTTTTCTGCAAATGGTATAAATTTCATAATTGACATCTTTCAGTCTTGCTTTAGTTCTCTTCCCTTAGAACCCATGTTGTGAAAGACAGAATAGTGCTTTTGTGTCGAGTTTGAGCTTTATCTCATTTGCACTCTTCTTGCCTCTTGTTTCTCTCGCTTTACTTCTTGCAAGGATTTTGAGGTTATTTGCCTTTCTTGCTTAGTTTGAGGGGGAGTTTGAATCTTTGTTGTATTTATTGTAAGATATTATTTATCTAATTTTTTGCAACTAGAACTAGGTAATTATCTATGGAACTATGACTATTACTCATGTATCATGTGCTATCATAAAATTACTCTTTGCTATGGTTTATGTTAGTCTAGCTAGATTTATCATGATTTTCCATAGCTTAGCTTTTACCATGCTAGCAAATTGAAATTGCAAAACTTGAATTAGAGCATGTCAATATTTGGATCTGTTTGCATATATGGCACTGTAGCAATTGTTTTTCAATTTTGGCTCCCCAAACACTTATTTTTGCAAATCTAGCCCCTCCCTGAACTTGGCAGGCACCACAGGTGACATCTGTCTCCTGCCGGGCCACCAGAACTCAACAACATGGTGCCAACGTGGCATGCTGGGTGAGCATGGCAGGTGAGCACGGTGCGCTACAGCCGTCCAGCCCAACCGGCCTGTCGAGCTGCCCTACCTCGGTAGAGCGTGCCAGCTCCTGCCGAGCAGTGGGTGCTTAGTAGGTCTGCTGCTGGGCAATGGTAGCTCAGTAATTTGCCATGGCTGTGCTTGACAAATGCATTGGGAATATAGCAACAACGTCTATCGACAACATGCCAAGCTGAAGCAATAGTATGCTAATCTTGACATGTCAGTTTGCTTCGTAAATATCTAGTTGTTGCTTGCCTTGGACACCAACTCATCCTCACCTTACAGGCTATTGCATGTGCATGTTTCGTTCATCTTTTCGTAAGAGACATGCTTGATGTACGTATAGTTAATATCAGTTATTGTTTCATCAATACGTACTTGCTGGACCAAGTAATATATATTTGGATTAAACCCAAAATAGTTTTGTTGTTGTAGAAGTACTTACAATGTGTGAAGAATTGACGCTAGTCTGCATCCCATACATGATCCATGCCAAGATCAACAATCAAGCAGAGGCCAATTCTCTGATTAGGATATTTTTTTTAATCCCGTACGTCTTGGAATAGTTCTTCGAGGCCGGCCTATTTTGTGGCTTTCACTGGGAAATGGCTACAAAAGTCTTCTTAATGAGTATTAAGTAGTAATCATTGTCAAATGCAGCATTCTGGGCATGACAAAACATCGTAATTCTTTCTCTGGGAAATCACAAACCTTAGCTTGAGCTGTTGGGTTTGGGAGCGATCGTTGGGGGACAGGTTATTAAAGAACTATACGAATTTGGTTTGGCCCAATAGATATTCGTGGAAAATGAAAGGTGTCCAGCCCAAGAAATTCATGACGCTAGCCATTTGAACCATTCAGGTGCAAACTTACAACTTTCGAACTAAGCATATATCAAGAGTCAAGAGCTAAGACAAACCATCGAGGGAAGAATATATAATAAAAAAAAGAAAGCGAGAATATGCACTAGTGCATACAATTTAGAGTGTTTATACTAGCTCCAATAGCTAAAATTTATCACTCTAGCTCAAACAAATGGGAATTACTATATAATCACACGCATGTTTTTTTTTTTGCAAATCATTTGAATTTCTAACTTTGCCATCTATATCACAGTTGGTGCACCTACCCATCTCCTTCTTTAGCAAAGTTACTGCGGGTTCTTCTTCTCTGATGGTGGCAGCAACGAGTTAGGGTTCAGATTCATCGGATTAGGATTTGAGGTTCACTAGGGGTAGCTATAGAGGGAGCCTAGGGTGACGAAACAGTGGTGGAGCCACCACCTACGGGTCAAAGGAAGACAGTGGGCAACAGATGTCAACAAGGGCAACAAGAACGATGAACAACAATTAGGAGGCAAGGGTGGTCGTGGCCACCAAAGACAAGGGAGAAGAGTGTGATATGGGAGATTGAAGTGAGCAGTGACAGCAGCAGGAGAGGAAGTGTGGCATTGATGACAAGGGGGGAGGTGGGTTGCGCTAGCGAGTGTGCAGGGGTGTTCACCTATCAGCCTTGCCGATGTCTTGAGGCGATGCCGGCGAGGCACGCGGTGGCGATGGGCATGGGTGGAGGCAGAGCAGCGACACTTGATGTTGGGAGGCGGCGACTAGAGTTCTTCTGATTTTTTTTTAAGGGATAGGGCGGTCAATGAATCATCGGATGTGTATCTGTGATGACCACGCTGCTGGCAGTACCTGACAACCACGGTGCTGGCCAACTAAAATATGAGTCACGTAGCTGACATGGTTGTGTAGCAAAAACTCAGAAATTATAATTAAATTTAAAATTCAAGTCGAAGTTGATCTCAAATAAAAAGAGAGAAAGAGTAAAAGAACAGAAAGATACCGACATCTTTAGAAGTATCTATTCTTCGGCGATCATATAGGCGACGGATCAGCAAGCCCAAGCTCATAGTTTCAGCCCACGTTACCTTGCCCAAAGGGACACTAAACACAAGGAGTAGCCCACAACAAATCCAGCCCAGGTTTACAATTTCGGCCTACAACCGATCAATCCAGCAAGAGACTGCTCCTTGAAGGTTAGTCCCTGCCCTTATCACATATTACATTCAGATCCAGAAGACTTGCACAACGCACCATACCATCTCTCCAGGATCACACTAAGCCCAGCATTTTTGCACAATCACATGTAGGTGTGCAATCAATTCAGATATAGACAGATATTGTTTATCATGTATCCTATTTTATTTTATTTTTCTCGGAGTCGAACACAAATAGTACCAAATATGAATACGAATGTAGATATTATCGATCATGAATACGGAGCAAATACATTCCACATTGAATATGAATAGTCTCGGTTATGAATATTTTGCCAGATATTGTGTAAAAACATAAACCATATATACTGCACATGTAAAGATCAATCAACTATAGATGATGTAAAAAATATAACTACATTACCAGTTCAACAAGCAAATTTAACCTATAGACATAACCGGAAGACAACATAATACAAAGGATGTTCACAACATAAATACATTAGCAGTTTAACAAACATCTATAGGCTGCTAGAGTTTGGCTACAAAAGAGTTATTGAAAGAATATTGTAACATCCCAATTTTTGGGTTTTCAAAAACATTATTTTCCAAATAGCTTTATAGAATTTTTTGGATTTTGCAATTAATTAAAGCTTAATTAGAATTTTCCTAAATCAAAATGATTTGATCTGATTAATTTAAACTTCAATATCAAGTTGAAAGTATTTTATTTGGGTTTCAAATATTCAAATATGCCTTTATGAATTTTATTGGATTTTTTGGAGTTCATTTGGTTTTTTAGAGCTTATTTGAATTCTTAACATTTTCTTTAATTCCAAAATCCTTTTTTTCCTTTTCCCTTAGGCTAATTTTATCACAGCCCATTTCCCTCCCTCTTGTCCCACCTGGCAGCAGTCCATCTTCCTCTTCCTTGGCCCCCTCCTCCCCTGCCCATCTCTCTTCCCCTCTCACCATTTCTCTTGGACCGGTACAAATATCTGGATATCCGATATGAATTTATCCGGATAGCTCCATCAAAATTCCCAAATAGCTCCAAATCCGATGGATACCTCTGTCCCAAATCTGTTTCCGTATCTGGCAAAAACTATCCGGATCCAACTCCGAAATCCGACAAGTTCTGGATATCCGGTTTCACGCTCTGAACTGGTTCGATCGGTCAGAAAGTATCCAATCCAATTACACCCTTAATCACATGGATTTAGCACCAGGGGAGGCCACGTGGTGTCCAAATTGGACACCCGGCCAGCAGCAGCTAGCAGATTGAAGTGCATGGATAATTAGGGAGCTTAATCACCTAATTAAGGGAAGTACAAGGCAGAGGTCGGCAGTCATACTGCCTTTCCTTCTTCCTCAATTGCACCATCACAAACATTAGCATGCAGAGAGAGAGAGAGCGAGCGAGCTGAGAGGGAGGAGGAAGAACAGAGAGGAGGCATGGGGCCATGGAGCTCAACAAGAATTAGAGCAGCACAAGGAGAACAGCTGCCATACTGCTACTTCTCTTTTGCACCATACTACAAATGCTTTTAGAAGAGAACTAGGAGGAAGAAGAATTCAGAGTATATAGCTAGGAGGAACAAGGAGGAGGAGAAATAACTGCACAGAAAAGATCTCAAGCAATCGAGGTATATATCATTAATCTAGACTTTCATTCTTATAGTAATTTCTAGTTGTTAGTAATTTGTAGATCTCGGTAAATGGAATAGAAGGTCCAAGCACTTACACTGGTTCTAGGAGCCTAGGAGGTAACAGTCATGTTTGACCTAAAGTGTAAAAATGGTAGAATCAAGTAAAAGAATTAGAGATTGATGAAGCATCTCTACTAGTAAAGGTCAACCTATGATTTGGAACCAATTCAACTACTAGAAGAAGTAGTATGCCTCTAGTTCTTGAAATTTAAGTAGTAATAATCATAGCAGCAAGAACCACATACATATATGCTAAATCATTAAGGACAGGAACACCAATTCTTCCACACAGAACCATTCAATCATCCACATCTGTGACTTTTTGTAGTCACATAGAAACAGATGGAATAGAGCAAGAAGGAGTGAAGTTGAGGAAGCCCTGGAAAAAACCTGTGATGCGGCGTGTCCGCCCTGGCCGGGCAACGTCGAGTTCACCTCGACGTCGCACCAGACACAAAGGGTAAGCCGAGGGGTGACCAGGAACAGGGAAGTGAGGTAAAGGGGAGAGAAGTAATAGAGAAGCCAAACCTGGGGACAAACCTGTGAAGCCGGCGTGGCCAACGACGGCAGGCCGTCGTTCAGAACGCGCACGGCGTGGTCTGCACTCAGCAGCCGCGACCGCAAGCGACGACGCGGGAGGCATGAGGACCCCCACGGGAGGTCGCCGGCGAGGTCTGAGCGGCGCGGCAATGGCGCGTCGATACAAACACTAGGATCCGGTGGAGAAGGGCCTAACTCCTAGGCAGCGCGGTCACAGGAGAGCCAAAGAGGGCGCCGGGGAGTCTCGGGGTGGCGATTCGGTGTCGGGGGCACGCGTCGCGGCGGCGCCATGAATGGCCCTGAGGCCTGAGCTGGCGAGGCGACCTGATGGCGACGGCACGGCAGGAGTAAAGAGAGGGAGGTTGGGGAGATGTCAGATCCCGGTAGGAATCCGACTTGAAGGGGAAATCTCACGGTGTCAATCCGGAGAAAAAGCCAAGGAAATCGCTAGAACACTACGCTATAGAAAACTAGGGTTACAGTAGATATTTTGACGGTGATGCCTTCCATTCACTTCCCAAAGGGTATATATATGAGTACATCTCCGACATTACTTAAGTACAAAATTAAGACAGAATTAACTGAGTTTAAATGTAATTAACGGGAAATCCAACAAGCATTTAAACTAACTATGGTCTTAAGTAATCCCAGGCGTTGAGATTCACGCAATAAAGTGGATCAGCCTCCAGCCGTCAGATGAAACCAATCATGAAGGAACGAAACGTTATTTTCTTCAGGCTTCCTGCTGGCTCCAGTTATCCCCCAGTTGGCCGGTTGTGACAATGCCTCCCCCTTCAGCGCATACTTGCCCTCAAGTATGATCTTCAGGAAACCATGCCCTGATGGTTTGAGAATAGAATTCTGGAAAAGTTCCTTTAATGAAATCTGCATCGTCCCACGACGCTTCCTCTGGAGACAAATTCACCCACTGAATTAACCATTGAGTGATCAGTTGATCACGGCGAGGAAGAGCTCGGGTCTCCAACACAGCAGCCGGTTTGGTTTTGACTTTCCCATCTTTGCTGACAAGGGGCAAATCTGGGCTGGGAACAGCATTAGGGCCACAGTGCCGTTTTAATTGACTGACATGAAAAACTGGATGTATACCAACGCCCTCGTAATTGCAGTCTATAAGCAACCTTGCCAATCTTGTCCATCACACGAAATGGCCCATAGAATCTGCTTGTAAGCTTTAAAACATTCTTAATCCCAAAGGCAGTAGCTCGATAAGGTTGTAATTTGAGATAAACCATGTCACCCACTTGAAATGTCTCTCGAACGATTCAAGTCGGCGTATTTCTTCATCCTAGCTTGAGCTTGAGCTAGATTTTCCTTGAGTCTCCTCAAAGATCATCCGCTTTTCTTGCAAGAAATCCCTTACTGTCTCCTTAGGACCAGAATCGCCACTTCATTAATTAGGGGTGGGAAAAACCATACAAAGCCTGGAATGGAGAGATCTTGAGTGAGGTGTGAAATGTAGTATTGTACCACCATTCTCGCTAAAGCCAACCAAGATACCCATCTCTTGGTTCATTAAAAGCCATGCAATGAAGATATGTCTCCAAACACCGATTAACTCTCTCCGCTTGTCCGTCGGTTTGTGGGTGATACGCAGTACTAAACCTCAACTCCACCTTCAATGACTTAAATAGCTCTTGCTAAAGCTTGCTAGTGAATATTCTATCTCTATCTGTCACAATAGCTAATGGAAAACCATGCAGTTTGAAAACATTGTCGATGAATGCTCTTGTGACAGACTGAACCGAATAGGGATGCATTAGGGGCACAAAATGAGCATACTTAGTAAATCGGTCCACAACGACCAAAATCACCTCATATCCATTTGATTTGGGCATTCCTTCAACGAAATCCATCGAAATGTGTGTCCATGCCATATCGGGTATGGGTAGAGGTTCCAAAAGGCCCGGATATTGACAATGTTCATATTTGGACCTTTGGCAAATAGCACAATTCTGGACAAAGGTTTGAACTTCTCGCTTCAGTCCTGGCCAGTAAAACAAATGCTTCATTCTCTGGTAGGTAGCCACCATTCCCGAATGCCCGCCGACCGCAGAAGAGTGCAGCGAATGGATGATATTCTTTCTCAAATCAACATCATTTCCCACATATATTCTCCCTTTGTACCTCAAAACCCCAGACTGAAAGGTATAATCGGATTGCTGCCCAGGATCTAAAGTGAGTTGTTCCATTAACTCCTTGCAATGGGAATCCAAAGCATAGCTGCGCTCAATGGTCTCCATCCAAGCTGGTATAGCCAATGAAACAGCCATCAGTTCCGAACTCTTTCGAGAGAGTGCATCTGCAACTTGGTTTTCTTTGCCTCTTTTGTATTCAATGGTGTAATCGAATTCCAGGAGCCTCAATAAAAGTTTATGCTGGATGCCCTCTCCTATCTTCTGTTCAGTCATAAACTTTAGACTTTGCTGGTCCGTTTTGATCACCAATCTGGTCCCAAGGAAGTAATGTCGCCATCTCTTCAAGGACTCAATGATAGCTAAAGCTTCCTTGTCATAAGTGGATAGAGCTGCAGCTCTCACTCCTAAGGCCTTGCTAAAGAATGCTATTGGTCTCCTTTGCATCAAGATCGCCCCAATCCCTTTGCACTTGTGTCGGTCTCCAGATAAAGGACTCAAAAATCGGGAAGAGCTAGGACCGAGTGAAGTTAACTTGGCCTTTAATATCTCAAAGCCTCATCTTGAAGGTGTCCCCAATTGAAACCTCCCTTCTTAAGCATATCATACAAAGGCCTGCAGATCAGCCCATATCCCTGAATGAACCGCCTATAATACCCTGTCATCCCTAAGAAGCTTCTCAATTGAGTCAGATCTTGGGGTTTGGGCCACTCTTTAATGGCTGATATCTTTTTAGGGTCGGTGCCAACTCCATGCTCAGTTATAATGTGACCTAAGTACTCCACATGTCTAGCTGCAATTACACATTTGCTTATATTTGCGAACAATCTGTGTTGCCTTAGAATCTCCAAGACAATAGTGAGGTGTTGAATGTGTTCCTTTTCATCCTTGCTGTACACCAATATATCATCAAAGAATACTAGAATGAACTTCCTTAGAAACTTTGCAAAAATGGTGTTCATTAATGCTTGAAAGGTAGCCGGGGCATTCGTGAGGCCAAAAGGCATAACCAGATATTCAAAATGACCTAAATAGGTCCTAAAGGCAGTCTTACCAATATCTTCCTGCCTCATGCGTATTTGATGATAACCCGATTTGAGGTCCAGCTTGCTGAAAATCTTCGCCCCATTTAGCTCATCAAGTAAGTCTTCAATCACAGGAATTGGATACTTATTTTTAACGGTTTGCGCATTCAGCTTTCTGTAATCCACGCAAAGTCTCCATGTGCCGTCTTTCTTCTTAACCAAGATGGCAGGAGAAGCATATGGGCTGGAGCTTGGTCTGATAACCGAAACCTCCAACAACTTGTGAATTTGTTGCTCCATCTCTTCTTTTAATTGGTGAGGTACTCGATAGGGTCTGACATTAGGAGGGTCAGCCCCATCTCTAATGGGTATGGCATGATCACATTCCCGCTTAGGTGGTAGCTCCTGAGGATCTTGGAACACATCCTGAAATTTTTCCAAAAGAGGCTGATATGAAGGGTTCACGATTGCACTTTCTTCTTGTGACTTGGCTGGCAGATAGTCGATTACATACCCGCAGATACCCTTCACAAATAACCTTCCACCTTCTTTAGGGCTTGATACCCTGACCCACGGGCTAGGTCTATAATCTTCAAAATTCACCTCTGTCAATCCATTCTTCAAGATAGTCGATTCCTTGTCTTGAGATCCAATCTAAATGGATCTGCTGATATAGCCAATCACATCCCAAAATTATATCATACCCTTTTAGGGGCAGCACCTTGAAGGAATTGCAAAATCTCTCCCCCTTAATACAATATTCAGTCTCAGCTATATATGAACCTGTAAACAAGGTTCCTCCTCCAGCAACCATTACTTTTTGCAAAGGAACAATCTGAATCTTACATGTAGTTTGAGTAGCGAATGCAAGATCTATAAAAGTATGTGTACTGCCACTGTCAACCATTGCTATTCCTTTCTTACCCCCAATGACCACTTCTAAAGTATAGACAGCCACTCCCATGGGTCCCTGCAGTGCTTGGATTGAAATTTGCATAAGCTGTTCTGCAGAATCTGATGGCTCTGCTGACTTTTCTTCAGTGTTCAGTTGCTCCTCCTCCACTACAGGTTGTTCTTGGCTCAGCTCCTCTCCTTCACTAGCCATTAAATGGACCTGTTGATACTGCTTACACTTGTGTCCCAAAAACCACTTATCCCCGCAATACTTGCAAACTCCTGGGGTAAAAGGCTTCAAGATTACATCCCTCTTCTGAGTGTTAGTTTCTACAGCAGGTCTGTTCTTCGCAGGAATTGAAAAAGTCTTATTCTGAACCCCCACAATATTATGAACACTCTTTCTTGCTGCTGCAATAGCTCCTTTTTCCATATCCCTAGCCATCCAATAAGCTTCACACAGACTCTGAGGATTCAAGGGCTTAAGATAATGTTTGATGTCGTTCCTCAATCCATTCACAAAACATTTAACAAAGAAGTGTGTATTTGGCAACGGGTTCTCACTTTTATACGTTGCCATGAGATCTTCAAACTTATCGATATAATCTGAGACGTTTAAGTTATACTGCTTCACAGAATGGAAATTTTCTAACACTTCATATCCGCTGTGCTGGGCAAATCGTTCACATACCAGAGCACAAAAGTCTGGCCAGGGAGGAGGATCACAAAGCAGTCCCGTACTCCTCAACCATCTGTCGGCTCTGCCTACCATATACAGTTGAGCTAATTCCAGCTTAGCCTCATCTGGAACACCTGCCATTGCAAAATATGTTTCGCTCTGCCTGATCCATTCCAAAGGCTCTCCCCCATCAAACCTTGGAAAATCAACTTTAGGACCCTTGGCAATGGTTTGGTAGAAGCTGTGAACCCTCTCACTACTGGGATTAGGATTCCACTGCCTGGCTTGATGTTGTAGTTGAGGGGGGTTAAAGTATTCCCTGGGATTTGGAGGCCATCGTCTTGCTCGATCAGGACTCTGGTTGGGATTCAAGTTGTTCAAGGTGGGAGAAACAGGTAAAATATGCGGTGGCTGATTATATCCCCATCCAGTTGGTACCACTGAACAACCCGTGGAAGGAGAATGGTGATTACCTTCGGGCGTGCCGTTCAGTTGAACCCCTTGAGTGCTCGTGAGGTTGATCTGTCTCGGAACTTCAACTCTCCTTATCATCTCCACTTCACCAGATTGAGCCAGATTTGGTATATTTCTGGGGTCTTCTCTACCCATACCTTGCTCAGAAACTCTCGCCTGAGACCCGACCAATCCTTGCAATACTGAATCCATACGGTTCTGTAATGACTCCATACGGTTCATCTGATCTTGCATGCCCATCATTTGCTTCTGCAAATCAACCATCTGGCGCTGTACCACATCTACTTTGAAGTTGGCCTCCATCGCCTCTTGCTTTGCCGCCGAAATCTCGGACGCCTCCTCTTCGTGAACCGGCATCGATTTCGTCATCTACCACACAGATCGATGCAAGAGCTTGGGGATTTTACCCGGATCGAAACCGAACCTTCGCGGCACCACCGCTTCCGCCGCCAAATTGGGAAAGATCGGGAATCTCAGGAGGACTCCCTTCTCAACCCAATCCACACCACGATCTCTCTCCGCCAAGGATCAAACGCTCTGATACCAATTTGTCAGATCCCGGTAGGAATCCGACTTGAAGGGGAAATCTCACGGTGTCAATCCGGAGAAAAAGCCAAGGAAATCGCTAGAACACTACGCTATAGAAAACTAGGGCTACAGTAGATATTTTGACGGTGATGCCTTCCATTCACTTCCCAAAGGGTATATATATGAGTACATCTCCGACATTACTTAAGTACAAAATTAAGACAGAATTAATCGAGTTTAAATGTAATTAACGGAAATCCAACAAGCATTTAAACTAACTATGGTCTTAAGTAATCCCCAGCGTTGAGATTCACGCAATAAAGTGGATCACCTCCACCGTCGATGAAACCAATCATGAAGGAACGAAACGTTATTTTCTTCAGGCTTCCTGCTGGCTCCAGTTATCCCCCAGTTGGCCGGTTGTGATAGGAGAGGCGACCGGATGGCTTCGGCGAAGGATCCGAGGCCCACCACGGCAGCGGCGGTGGCAGTTGAAGGCGGAGAAGAGGAGGCGCCAAGTTTGGAGGAGGAAAAAAAGCGGCGGCGGTCGTGCAAGCGCGCCGTGGGGGCGCGGAGCCAGGGCGGCGTGCGGCGATGGGGACGAGAGAGTCAGTAGGACTCAGGAGGTGGTGGAGTGGGCCTTGGGCCAGGAAAGAAAGGGGGAGAGAGAAAGAAAATAGAGAAGAGGAAGAGAAAGAGAAAGTGGGCCATCTAGGTTGGCTTTGGGCTTCACCAGGCCAGAAGGGAAAAGAAATAGGAAAAGGAAAGATGGGCGTCCAGTGGAGCTGGGTTTCAGCACAGTAACCCAAAATGTCATTATATAAAATCTGAAATGAAATAGGAAATGAATCTAAACTAAGAAATTGTCAGTTGGCTAAAAACAAGGATAAGAGAAAAATCAATTACAAAAAACTTAGAAAAATTCACAAGTAATTTAATTTAGTAGTGAGTATTATAGTTGCACACCACACCATTTCTAAATTTAATAATGATATACACATAAAATCTTATGGATATCCTAAATGAAGGAAACTCCATGGATAATGTACTATAATCTCAAAGATTTTAACTGCACGCTAAATTCAGAAAATGTTAACCATCTCTTAGATAAAGTAAAATTCATAAGCAGTACATTTTATACAAAACATTATAATTGCATGATAACAACCCTTGTAAGGTAATTGAAAGTATAGATATCTCTGAGGAAATATCGTAAATAAGATAAATCTCATGAAGAACCTTCTTTAATCCAAAATTCTTTAACTGCACAAGGAAAGCACTAATATAGTGTCCTTAACAGCCAGAAAAATTACTATTCTAAAATAGAGTTATACGCCACACGGGACCGAAATTAGTCAAAGGGAAGAACAAAACATCGGCGAACCGAACCAGAGTCCACCTCCATTGAGTGCTGGGCTACTCAGGCAAGTCGAGTTCTTTTATGCATATTGTTATTCAATAATGTTGTAACAAGTTTAGTTTACATCTATTTAACTAATATCACCTATGTGAAAAACTTGCTTTCTAGATGACACACACGCACACGCGCACACACAACACGTGCGTACTCTCGAGAGCACATATTTCCATTTTTAATATATTATTTAAACGAATATGTTATAATTATTTATCACTTTTGGTATACTTAAATACTAATTCCAAGATATTCAATATGATTTGGTTTAAAAATTATCAAAATCCTTTGTTTTTGCTACATACCTCTTTCCATATATAAAAAAGTAATGCATAAATTATGCTATAAAAAATGAATTTGAATAAAATTTCTCATGACTCACTTTGAAGTATCTTATAATCATCATTAGAATATACTCAAAAGGATAAAGAGCCATAACAACATTATTTAAGCAGTATATAACAAGTGAGAGTATGTACTCTAATAAGTATGGAATCATTTTTATATGGTTGAATGGAGCGGTTGTGTTATGTTAGACGTTATGGTAGTGTGGAGATAGCCCTGGTAAGATAGTCTTGATGTTGGGCTCCTCTTTATATAAGGTATCATATAAGGTTAATAACAACTCCCACTTATTGACCGAGCGCCATATGAACCGTATCAGCCATAGACCTAGTATGGAACGGGCTAAGCCCAGTATCTAATGATGTAGCATGCCTCCACAGCTGGGGACAGAATTATATATGTACATTGGGCGCCACGGGTAGCATAGTAACCTAAGAGGTGTCAGGGGTCACTATGATAGTCTCGATGGGTTGTGGGTCACGTGAAAGTACCCCAGGAGTTATAGGGTATGTTTGGCAACGGCTGCGATTTATGGTTTTTTATTGGAATTTTTAAATTTTAGTTGTTTACGGTACAGATTACGGAGAGATAGATACTCACTTGCGATTTTGGATGGTACAGATGTCGGGTTTTTAACGTTTACATCGTTTAACTTATAGACCCCGTCTTGAAAAAATACTCCGTTTGAAAGTTAGGTACTGTAATAAAAAGCCAAAACTGCTAGCTTTGGAGGAAAAAAAAACAGGCCCATATGCTCACCCGGTGGGAAGTAGTCTTCAATGGCTTGACTCTCGTCTTGGCAGGGGAGGTATTGTGTATAGGTTAGCAAAAAAGGCTTTGTACTACTTAGCCAAGCCGCACATTTAAAGAAATGTGTAGACCGTGTGGCCACACGGGGCAGTTGTGGCAAAGAATCTGTACGTGAAGTGATGCCCCTCTGCAGAGTAAACACATGAGTATTCACTTCTTGCTTTCAGGATAGAAGTTATATCCAGTGGGAAAAGGCATATAGGAGATAGGCATCCGGACAATATTAAGTGGATAGTAGCTTCTCAAAATAATACTCTGTTTTCTTATCACAATCTTTGTTTTCTATAACAAACTTATGAATATGGATTAGATTGGGTATTGGTATAGCAGATGCTTAAAGTAAGAGGATACATCATGATATGGTGGGAACTCATACATTAATGTTTGTAATCTTGATTTGTTAAGTACCTTTTGTACTTATCCCTATTATTAGCAATCTCCTTGTAGAAGAATTAGCCCGAAGGACTTCCATGCAACCAAAGATCCCTAAGAGAATGATAGCAAACCAACTACTAGTGGAGTATTTCATGAAGATTAGAGGAATAAGAGGATGTTTAAAAGGAGAGTGATCAACATCATGAGGAGAACCTTGTAGCTTTCCATATCCAGTAATTAGGCAGAGGTAAAAGGATAAGTTGTTTTACATTTCGTTGTAGAGACCCTTATCTTATAATGTTATATTAATACACCACTTATCATGTTCTATAATGTGCCACTCTGATGTGAGACAGTACTCTGTAAAGCTAGTATTTGCAGAGTAATGGCTCCAAGACCAGGCATATTACCAAAAGCATAATGCGCCGGGTCGCCAAAGTATCCAACAGTATAAAAATACGAATGATGTTTGGCCCAAAAATTATTCGCATAATGGGTAGCCATTTCGCAAACAAATTGTTTGAGTAGTGTTTAACAGCTAATCAACCACACCCCCAAACTCAAGTAGTTCCGTCAAAACTCAAGAGCACCCAAGAAGAGCACATAATTTTCCCTTCAGAAAAGGCTCCTCCGCGCGCTCGAATCGCCACTGGCCACTGGCCAATTGCCCATCTAGCCTAATTGACCATCCGCAGACGCAAGCGGATTGGCATCACCTCTGTGGCTCTGTCCATTTTACTACCCAGTGCCCATCTGAACGCCTCACACCTGTCTCCGCCGAAAAAGAAAAGGATGAAAAAAGTGTGAGGAAGAACGACGGAAGCGCGCGCTACATTTGGCTAGAGGTGGGACATGTTGCCGTGTTAGTATGGCATAAGCCTAGGGTGCTTTGGGCCACATCATACCGTACCGATTTGGTCCAATTAATTCATCGTGGCGTGCTGCCATGTCTTGTCTTCGGCCAAGCTTAGGCACGATCCAAAGTCCACTGTGCCAATATCGTATCATGCCAGTTCAAGCCTAACCCTTAATAACTATAGATGGAGAAGGCGGCGGCCGTCATCTTCATTCCTCTTGTACCCACATCGAAAATCTAGTTAAAATTGAATTGGTAGTATAAAAACATGGGCATGTAAATATTTCAAGGAAAATATGGAATTTTCTTGATATTTACGAATATAATGTTACTGCCTTGTTAAAAATCTTACTCTAGAGTGGAGTTACTCGAGTAAGAAAATTAGTACAGTAACAATATGCATATTTACTAACTATAACAACATGTGTACATACTAATTACCTATCAATGTTCAGATCATTTATGTGTTCGAGATCAACGTACGCCTGCACGATTTAAGAATCCTCCAATTGATGTCGTTACCGTTCTTTAGCTAATTCCCAATCCTTGGTGTATGTGATTGCCTCTATTATCCTGGGTATGAGGGATGATCTCCTTTCTTCAATTATTCTCCTTACCGTGCTAAACATCACTTTTGAAGAGATGGTGGACACCGGCACCAAAGGAACATCTCATGTGAAATGTGACAGCACAGAAAATATCCGCTTGTTGTTCTTCCACTACTCGAGCAAGTCTATCTTTCCTGTGCCAGCAAGATTATGATCAATGTTTACAAAATCATACTCTAGATAATGGTTCAGCTCTGAGACAGAATTTCACTTGAGGCCACCTAAGGCTGAGAGAACAAAGAACTAGATTTGCCCTTTAGCTTCTTCCATAAGTGGGATGTTAAGCTTGTTTTTCCTTGTTGCATTTGTTGTGAGGTCTTTGATCCGCACTGTTGCCAAACTTATCATGATACATATGGAAAACATAAAAAAAAACTCTTCTTTGATATGTGCAAAAGCTTCTGAGTAAACAAGATTGAGGCTAATACCTATTCCCTCCATACTGATCGCATACCTGCCAACTTTTTTATATGATGGAAAATGATAGCAAAGCAATATAAGTGTGAAAGAAAACCAAAATATTTAATATATTTTTCCTCCATTACCGCGACAGTATGATCTAAAAGGGGATCATCTCTAAATTTGGCAATCTTATCTGTAATTAACTAAATAAATTCTATAATTAAGTAAGATAGAATAATAAACACCAGATAGAACCTTTGTTGCTTTATAAAAAGGCCTTAAAACTCTCGAAAATGACTAGCAATCTACGAATATGAATTAGTAACTACCAATTTATTGTTTTGAGAGTTAGCATTGACAAAACAGATATAATATATTCGTACCCTTGTACATTCTTTAATATGATATATGTCGAGTTCCACCTCACCTTTATATCAAGACCGAATTTTCTTGACTCCTTTCCATTAGTTGCGCAGTACTTCGCAAACCTGGCTACCACTTGTGAAGAATTTGTGAGATAACGAATGACATCACAGACGCTATTCAAATATCTGCCAATCACTTGCATACCATCTTCAACAACAAGGTTCAAGATATGGCATACACATCTCTAGTGGATAACATAACCACCAATATGTATGTCTGCAGCCTTAGGTGAGGATATTCATAGTCGTTGTGTTTGTCGATGCATTATCAAGAATTATAGAAGCAATCTTATTATTTATCTTAATATCAGCAAGCACGTCTAGTATACGCTCGGTAATGGCATCTCTCGTGTGTGATTTGTTAATTATCTTAAACTCTATGACTCTTTTGTTTAGTTTGTAATTGTCATCTAAATAATGGGCTACAACACTAAAGTATGCACTTATCTGACGCGATGATGTCCAAATGCCTGAAGTTATAGTAAAAGAGAATTGTATTTGTAGGAATAGTTCTTTTAGTTCTATTAGTTCCTTATGATACATCTGTAAAATATCAGATGTAATAGTTCTCCTGCTAATATGTTGATACTGTGAGCAAAAGCAGTGTTGGATTATTCTTTCAAACACGCGACTTTCACACATCCTAATCAATTGATCTTTTGAAACAATATATTTTGCAATTTCTATACAGGCAGAAAGCGGGTTGTATACCCAAGTACTTATAGAGCCATCAGCCTCAAAATTTAGCTATATTTGTACTCCTCCCCCTTGGCTATGCGCCCCCATCTTGCGTAAGCATGCTTTGTAGTTTCGGTTCATGTGTCATGTCCCTACAGTTGTATGAACCACTAATTTAGATTTGCAATAATTACAAGTTGTGATCCTTACTGTTTGGCTGTCTTGGATTTCTTGGCTCCATGTCATGTGCTTTCAGCAATTCATCCTTCATCTAGTCCCGCCAATGTTGTCGTCTATGGACGAAGGAGAGAAGTCTAGTGTCTCCATTGGCTCTAGACCATCCTGGTACTCCTCGTAGCTCTCTGTTCCGTCCATATGACAGTCATCCATGTCGTAGTCTCCCATGATTAGTGAGAGTTGATGAGCATCAATGGATGTCAGAGCCGGATGAGGATTAGGGAGCAGCGGCGGGAGCTTACACTAAGTCACTCTGCTGCCCTTTTTGTGCTACGACTCCTCGATAGCACATCGCTCAGGAGTTCCTTGGTGCTCCAACTCCTTGGAGTATAATGAATTTTTTGTTGTACAGACTACTGAGCAGAGTAAAGACAGGTGAGAATCTTGGAGTTTATGTTTTAGTGGTCAATAAATGAGGATGGCGAAGAAATAAGAAGAGTGGGTAGATGAGGAAGAAATGAAGAGAGGGATGGATTTGGTGGATTTTATAGCCATATCCACATCCTCAGAACTCATATCCACATGCATGCAACTATGCAAGCTCAATTTGAGTTAAAGCAAAACAACCATGCATCAATGCATGTACTATTATACTGTATGTTTTGCTTTTGTATGTACCAGCACATTACAGTAGTACAGTACCATACGTCCACTCTATAGTCCACAGTCCACACCACCAGCACTGACCAGTGTTGTAGTGCTCTTACACTCCTGCATCATAGTCCATACCACACGATCCACAAGGCACAGACCACATCACTGAGGCACTAACGGTAGTCTGCACTCTACACCACCCAACCATCCTCCCTCGATAGTCGGTCCCCCCTATCTTCTCTTCTTCCATAATCCGGATTCCAGATCAAGACTCTAGAGTGCTCCTCGTGACCTCGCCTCCGTAGTCCTCTCCTCCCCCATCTCCCACTCTCCTACCATTTCCATTACTCCCCATCAATGCTTGCTCCATGCACTCCAATGGTGTCTACGAGTTCGTGGCGATGAACCTCGGGAAGGGGGTTGGTGCGACGAAGGGTGGCGTAGGTGGACAGTGTTGTTCAAGCACCCGAAGAAGTCATCACTTTGGCGAATGTTGAGTGACATGACACCCAAGGATACCATCGCGCCATTGTTCGTCCCCTGCTACGACCTCACCACCGCTACGCAATTCCTCTTCTCTCCACGCTGACATCGTCAAGAGCAGCAGCTTTGAATTCTGTCTCCACGATGTCTGCGCTGCCACCTGCACATGGCCATCACCGTGGCCTCAAAGGGCGTCACCGCCATGGGCAACCCCACCGCCGCCATCACGCACATCGTCCACAACAAGTAGGAGTTCCCCCTTTGCCGCTGGTGTTGACGACCTCCTCGTCATCTCCATCAGCTCTGGCTCCTCCTCCGAAGCTACTTCCTCCATTGATTGGCATACCCCGATCCCTTGCACTCTCCACGCCTGCCAAGATGATCTGCCTCATCGCCGAGGCCTACACCGCCCTCACCCTCCGCCTCCCTAGTTCCTCCTCCTTCCCGGACCCCAAGCGCAAGTGCACCTTCTCCAACGCCGATCTCGACCACTCCCCCCCTCATAGTCGTCGCCTCCTCCGATGCTCCCTCGGTCCCCTAAGTACTATCTCCCTGCCTCCCAAGAAAAAAATTCTTTCTTGCGAGAAATTATGGTGATGATTTTGTATTGACATGAGCTTCTTGTTGTTTGGTTGGATGATCACGGCGCGGGTGGTGGGGTCGCTGCTGGTGAGGTTGTTTCGCAAGAACTCGCCCGTCAATGTTGCAGGGTCCAGCAAGACGGCCGCTAAGTTCATAGGTTGCCATGGATAATGTACCTTACCTGCGAAAGGTGGACTTAGAGGCTTACGTCGACTACGACCAGCTCCTCCGCACGCTTTAGGACAAGTTCTTCTCCCACTTCACCATCCATGCATATTTCTTGCCTCTGGTTGTTGCACTTGCTGCTTGCTTGGTGGTCTGAGCCAGAGGAGGTGATTGTGACCGCTGTCGTGCTCGTCATGCCAGCCCAGCCCGAGCATGGCACGCTATGCCGGGCCAGGCCGTGCCGCCCAATGGGCTTGTTTTCTAGGCCCAGCACGGCTCTCCGTCCGTGCCGTGCCAGCATGGCCCATCATGTGGCGTGCTCGTGCCGTGCTTAGACCGTACTGAGCCAGCCAGGCTGGCACGAAAAAGTTCGGCCTGACTCCCACCTGTACACTTGGCACAAGGGCACTCACGGCTCGTCACGAGTGGCGAAAGCTCACCAAACCTTTGAAGCAAAAAGTGCGAGCGGATGGCGACCCACCCCGTCCTAGTGTTGGGAATTAGGCCGTGACATGGGTACAACACGAGCATGATGGGCCGCAGATTGTGGCAGCACGGTATGGCAACGTGCCATTGGTGAGGCCCAACAAGGCACGTCGGCACGGCGATTGACTACCTCGGCCCTCGTCGCATGATTGCCCACCTCCATCGCGCTTGCCCGCCTCCACCTTTGCCCCCCATGCTTGTCCTCTTCTGCCTGCCTCTACTGCACCTACCTGACTCGAATGCCGCCCCCGCGCTTGCCCTCCTCCGCCCGCCCCCACCGCGTTTGTCTACCTCCACCGAGCAGCCACGGTTGCCCATCATTAAGTGAGGAGCCGAGCTGGCGTAGTGGTGTGTGGAAGTAGGTGTGAGATGTCATGTGCAGTGCGGCGTGCATCTCGGCAAGGTGCTGCCTCGTTTTACACCTGCGAGGGGTAGAGCTGGTCGACCAGCCCAGCCAGCACCCGTCCGACACGCTTCATGCCGTTGACGACCAACGCCACACCACTTTAGTGCCGAGATGACCCAAGTATTGTCCAACAAACCATGCTATATCGTACCATTTGATAGGCCTTCTTTTCAGGCTTAACCTGGCTCGTCGTCGTTGCGTGTTACTTGGTCGTACCATACCGGTCGAGCCTTGGGCCGACCGATAAAAGCTCGGCCCAACTCGCAGCTGCTGTGCAACGAAAGCGACGGATGCCAAACGCGCGCGCGCGCGGGGCTGCGCGCACCTGCCACGGCACGACGCGCGTCGAAGGTTACCGTGCGCGACAAGGCCACATGGGGGCATTGAAGCCGATGCGACGCGAACGCGGGATGAATGTGATGCCGCCCGCCGTTCGTTTGTTTTCTAGCCCCATCGGTGGGTCGGTCATCAGTGGATGGCTACCACGTGCCCCGTCAGGTTGACTGGCTGGTCACCGGTGCGCGCGCGCTACAGGAGTTCCTCCTGTACGTGACAGGTGTGGCTGGATAACCACACGGTCTGTACCGGTAAAATGGCTAATTATTGACGTGTAACACGTTGTGGTTCGAGCATAGTAGTATCTGTGAAGGTAAGAGAAGAACAGAGCTCACAACGATAGGTAGTAGTGTACGGGCTTCTAGCTGGCATAAACCGCACAGTTCAGGGGTGCAGATGTTTGATTTCAACGCAACGTAGATAAGATGGTCACTCTCAGCTTGGGGCTATAATTGAGCGCCTCCTTTCGTGGATGGAGTATTTACGATCAGGTGGGAACGTGCCAGAAAAAGTTTAGCTCCAGCTGGTTTTGTGACGTGTCTCTATTAACTAGAGGCTATAATTAACGATGGTTCTGCTGAACGCAAGTACTTATGACGTGTGCTAGAAACCTTGCGTGAAATCCTGATGTTATCGATGTTACGACTTGAGAAGTTATACAGATGATCTCATCCACTGAACTGTCTGTATTCCTCCTTTCTTCTTCACGCGAACCAGCGGCTCTATGGGGTGGTTATCTCCTCTTCCTTCCATGGCGTCCGTACGACATGTATAAATATATATCAATGATCAATGAAAGGATGACTGGTTCATTTGCATTCACCGTGTTCCAGTTTTACATTTTACATTAGCATAAACACGTTATCAGCACTGCGTTCTGCCATTCAACACACCACAAACATTCACACGCTCGGCCATCCATCCGCGCACACACAAACAGCATACAACAGAGCAAACAACCAAGAACAGAAGGTATGGAGAACGATCAGATCCATCTCTGTGAGCAGCATCACAACGCCTTACTTGGTGTTCTTGCTTCAATGGATTCTTTGTGTGATTACCTGCAACTTCTTTTTGCCCCTTGCCATCAAGTTCCACCACCACCACGTCCGCCGACGACCACCATAATCTCCACTGGTCATGGCTCGAAGCCAGTTCGCCGTCGTCCATGGGAGGCGCGGCGTCATCTCTCGCCACGACCTTCACGCTATGGGTTCTGGCGCGCGCGCACGCCAAGCGGCAAACGCAAACCGCCTCGACTCGCATCCGCACGCCCTCTCGCAGAGGAGGCCTTCTCCACTTGATTCAAGAACGAGGGGAGGCCGACACGGCGCGGGCACGGCAACAGCGCCGGTTGCGGCGTAGCGCGGCCGGCCGACGCCGAGGCGTCTGGGCGGCGGCGGCGGCTCCCACGGCCGGCATCGTGGCGCACCGGCGACCGGGCGCGCGCCGGCGGCCGGAGGTGTGGTGGCGCAGCCCGCCACGCGCGGCCGGCGGCGTAGCCGGGCGGCGCGCGGCGGCGCGCAACCGGCCGGTGGTGCAGCACCGCGGCGGCAAAGCGGCAGCGCGCGGAGAAGCCCGAGCAGCCGAGAAGGTGCGGCGCCCTATGGGCGCGACCTGCGCGCAGACACGGCCCGCCAAGCCAGCGGCGCGGTGGGGCCGGCGGCGGCGAGGCGCTCGAGGCGGTGCGGCGCGGCCGACGCGAGGAGGCGCCTCGCGGTGGAGACGCGCCGCGGCGGCGCGCGCTTTGTGGTGAGGCGCCCATGGTGGCGGTGGAGGCCACAAAGGCCGTGGTGGCGCTGGATATGGGGTTAGGGTTGAAACCTAACCCTACCACTCCACCTTATATATACATGCTGCCTAAAATGGGTTTTTAGCCCATTAACCCCCCAACTCCCTCATGGGCCAAATGGCCGATCAAGAGACTTCAACCCAGTTGCCAACATTTTGCAACCTCCCCCCTCTGTTTTCATGTAATTGCAGCACTTTATGTTAAATAAATTTCAATTGTATATATTTGCAATAAAGACCCCTAATGTAACATTGTATTGTTCTTATATGTTTTCATGCAATGTATTATACATTAATTATTGCAATCTATCTTATGCAATTTTAATATTTCGATTCCCAGCTTACCATACAAGCATTTAATATTTTTTTTAATGCAAATGCCTTAGGTTGATTTTCTCTCATTTGGGAATAACACAATTTTTTTATATAACTTTGATATTGACCACACACAAGGTAGTACAATAGTACTACTGCGGGATTTATTCCTCAATGTGCGTACCTAATATCAAGTTTTGCAACAATTTGGTCTACACTTTTGGGTGACTACCTTTATTTATTTTCAAATTGGCCATACACAAGGTAGTACCATCGTACTACTGTGGGATTTCATCCTCAACGTGCGTACCCAATTTGATTATAAATTATTCAAGGTCTACACCTATGTGATTACCATGGTTCTTTTTCACATTGGCCATACACAAGGTAGTACCAAAATACTACTGTGGGATTATCATCCTCAAAGTGCGCACTCAATGTTGAAAAATGAATTAAATAATGTTAATACCATTAGTGATTAACTATGTTGTTCCACAATAGGAGAATGTCCCTTTATGTATTTCAAGTTTACCTTGATTACTTGCATTTAGCATTGCTTATTTAACATTGCCAAAGATTTTAACAAATCTGTGGCCCTACATATGTAGGCACAATGGCTACTAAAGAGTTTGAGGCTCTCGCTCTTGACGGCCACAACTTCCCCACATGGGCGATGGATCTCAAAGTGAGTCTATCGTTGCGCGGAATGTACCAGGCAATTGCAGCTCCCCAAGAGGGTGAAGCTCCTTTGGCTGAGACTCTCAAGTACAATGCCTTATTTCTCATAAGGAACCACATCCATCCTGATCTCAAGGCTGAGTATTTGATGGAAGAAGACCCACGCGCTCTGTGGCTTGCTCTTCAAACACGGTATGAACAGCAGAAGATCATCCTACGGAGGTCGTTAATGAGTGGAACCACCTCCGCATACAAGATTTTAAATCTGTGGGAGAGTTCAACCATGCTGTTCATAAAATCAGTTCTAAACTGCAATTTTGCGAGAAAGAACCATCTGATGCGGAGAAAATTGAGAAGACATTGTCTACCATGCTCCCCGCACAAATGATCCTTCAACAACAATACCGTGAACGAGGTTTCACCGTTTATTCTGAGTTAATTAAAACATTACTTCAGGCAGAAAGGCATAGTGAGCTTCTAATTTGGAACTCTAATCTGCGCCCTTTGGGCACTAAGCCTTTGCCAGAAGTACATGCTAACACTCAGAACAAACCCAAAGGGAATGCTCCTAACTCTAGCAATCCTGGGAACTTCAAAGGAAGAACAAGCGCAAGAGACAATGGTCGATCTAATGGTGCTAACAAGAGAAAGGATGTTTTAAGTCGAAAAGAACAAGTCTAACACTTGTGTCAAGTGTGGTCATTACAACCACCCGACCGAGAAATGTCGCACTCCCAAGCACTTGGTGGCTTTGTACTTGAATTCGTGGGACGAGCACGCCCAATCAAGGGCGTTCAATAACGGTGGACAATTTGAAGCACACTTCAACTCCCAATCTGATGTCAACATGGAAGAATTCCTCCAACTCGACATTACCAAGAAAGATGCCCCTGGTGCTCCTACTCTGCTCCTACACCATGCGGAAACAAGCAACACCAAGGCACTACCTCCACTTGATGGAAACGTTGTCGATATGGAGAACATGATCGTGGAGTTCACTTCTAACGATCCGTTTGGAGACTTTAATTAGGCTCCCGCACTTTGAGATACCTTATTTCATTACCCTTGAATGTGGATGTCGTTTAATTGTGAATGTTGTCATAAGCTAGTTGTTGTCAGTACTTCATTTACGCACAATGGGTATTGTAATTTGTATTAAGCACAATTGATACCTATATATATTGTATGTATTCTATATATATTTGTTGAGAATGACATATTCAAATTCTCCATTTTGTATAGATTGTAATGGAGTCGATCGATGGATGAGAAATGTGCCTAGTGGATAGCGGTACTACTAACTCTATACTCGGGAGATAAAATATTTCCAAACTCTCACAAAGAACAAAGGAAATGTTTTAACAATCATTGGACGCGATCTTTGTAATAGTTGGCACTGGTCGGGCCACTATTCGCGCTCCTATGGGTACATCAATAACGATTGAGGATGCACTCTTGTATCCCGATTCTACTCGTACCCTATTGAGTTATAGAGATATCCGTAAGAATGGGTTTCATGTTGAAACTCATGAGGACAACAATGAGGAGTTCCTTCTCATAACAAAAGATCACGGATATGGCAAAGAGACACTTGAAAAGTTTCCCTCACTCCCGTCTGGATTGTACTACACATACATTAAACCCGTACCACATGTTGCTTTCAAAGTAATTTTCCAGAATGTTAACGCATTCCAAACTTGGCATGATCGTCTTGGCCATCCTGGAATAGGGATGATGAGGAAAATTATAAGCAATTCTGTTGGTCACACTTTAAGTGATGCAAAATTTCCCCAATCCTCAGATTTTATGTGCACCGCATGTGCCACCGGGAAATTAATTTTGAGGCCCTCTTACCTCAAAATTCATGCCGAACCTCTCAAGTTCCTTGAACGCATTCAAGGTGACATATGTGGTCCCATTCAACCATTGTCTGGGCCGTTCAGGTATTTCATGGTTCTAATAGACGCATCTACACGATGGTCTCATGTGTGTCTACTTTCCACACGGAACCATGCATTTGCTAAAATTGTTGCACAAGTTATCAAACTTAAAGCACAATATCACGAACATCAAATCCGATCAATCCGAATGGATAATGTCGCTGAATTTTCCTCACGTGCCTTCAATGATTATTGCATGGCTTTAGGAATTCAAGTTCAGCACTCGGTCCCATATGTTCATACTCAAAATGGGTTGGCGAATCTCTCATCAAGAGAGTGAAACTTATTGCAAGACCTTTACTCTGATTGCAATCTACCAACATCATGTTGGGGTCACGCGATCTTACACGCTGCGACTTGATTCAATTGCGTCCAATCGCATACCATGCAACCTCCCGTTGCAACTAGTGCGTGGAAATACACCAAATATTTCCCATCTGCGGAAGTTCGGTTGCGCTACATATGTACCGATCTCTCCACGCGGCGTACATCTATGGGCCCCACAGGAAATTGGGATCTATGTGGGATATCAATCTCGTCGATCATTAAAACACGGAACCCTTACGGGGATCTATTCACCGCCTGCCGACGCTGATTGTATCTTCAATGAAGATCATTTCCGGCATTAGGGAGGAATTGAAAACCACAATAAATGCCAGAAATCAATTGGGATGCCATAGACATCTCCAACTCGATCCACGTACTACGAAACTGAATTCCAAGTTCGAAGATCATTAATTTGCAACACATTGCAAATAACATGCCGATGCATTTACGATTATAAGGGTGTTACAAAATCCTATAATCCTGCGAGAAATGTCTTGGAAAGAGTAGAGGTACCAAATAAAACTACTCAACTCCCCAAGAAGAGGGGAGAAATGCGGCTATTTCCACAGATGCGACTTCTACCAAGCAAAGGAAAGGGAAGAACAAATCTTCTAACTTGATAAATGTAAATCAACCTTATGTTGAGAAACACCTGTGGAGGTTCAACCTCCACATCCCACATCAACAGTGCACTCAATTCGATGTTGGGACATCGGATCATACGATGCAATCATTTTGGGAAATAATGATACATCACAAGGGTGCTTGAAATTTCCATCAACTATATTGAATCGGAGAATCATATGACGTAAAGTCTACAATTGTCGACATCTATTTCTCTCAAGCAATTGCGAAATCATCCAAAATGATCCAGATCCTAAGACCATGGCAGAGTGCGTAAAGCGCTCGGGTGGAATCAATGGAAAGATGCAATTCAAGCGAGAGATAACCTCGCTCACTAAAAGAGAGGTATTCACTCATGCAATACCTACACCTCGAGGAATCTTTCTGTGGATTCAAATGGGTTTCGTCAGGAAACGGAATGAGAACAATGAGGTGGTGAGACATAAAGCGAGGCTTGTAGCACAAGGGTTCACGCAGAGACCCGGCATTGATTTCAATGAAACATATTCTCCAGTTATGAGTGGAATAATATTCCGATACCTTATATCTCTGGCTGTTCAAAATCGTCTATCTTTGCAGTTGATGGACGTAGTGACTGCATATCTATATGGGTCACTTGATTCGGACATATATATGAAAGTCCCTGATGGGATCTCTATACCGGATCCAAACGCAAATCGCAACATGTATTGTGTAAAGCTTCAAAAGTCACTCTATGGCTTAAAGCAGTCGGGAAGAATGTGGTATAACCGACTTAGTGAGTTCCTTTTGCAGAAGGGATACACTAACAATGATGATTGTCCATGTGTTTTCATCAAAAAGTCCCAAACGGGATTTTGCATCATATCAGTATATGTTGATGATTTAAATATCATCGGCAACCCACAAGATATTGATGAAGCACGCAATCATCTAAAGACGGAATTTGAAATGAAAGATTTGGGCCAAACCAAATTTTGCTTAGGTTTACAACTTGAGCATCTTCCCACTGGAATTTTAGTGCATCAATCGGCATATATCCAGAAAATATTGGAGAAATTCAATATGGACAAATCACATCCATCCAAAACTCCTATGGTTGTTCGATCTCTAGAAATGGAGACTGATCAATTCAGACCACAGGATGATGGAGAAGAGATTCTGGGACCTCATTATCCTTATCTCAGTGTCATTGGAGCGCTTATGTATCTTGCAAATTGCACGAGCCCGATATTGCATTTGCGAGTGAACTTGCTAGCTCGACATAGCGCTGCTCCTACCAAACGGCATTGGGCGGGAGTAAAACATATCCTCGAGATATGTTAATGGTACAAGAGATCTTGGATTATTTTTCCAAAGGAACCAGATCCTAATCGATTGGATACTGCGATGCTGGCTATTTATCCGATCCCCATAATGGCCGATCCTGCGAGGTTTTGTGTTCTTGCGGAGGAACAACCATTTCATGGAAGTCTACAAAACAGACTCTGGTGGCTACCTCAACAAATCACTCTGAAATAATTGCACTATATGAGGCATCACGCGAATGTGTTTGGCTTCGCAGAGTGATTAACCACATACAACAATCGTGTGGCATTGGTGCCATCGATTCACCAACTATTATCTATGAAGATAATTCTGCTTGTGTTACACAGATGGAGAGAGGCTACATCAAGAGCAACATTACCAAGCATATTTCTCCCAAGTTGTTTTACCCCCATGAGTTAAAACAAATGGGTGAAATAAACATCTTGCAAACCAAATCATGTGATAACCTCGCTGATTTGTTTACTAAGTCCTTACCAGCTTCCTCGTTCCAGAAATGTGTTCAAGGAATTGGTATGCGACGACTTCGAGATTTGCAAACTTCAGGGGGAGAAATCTCCTAAATGTTACTCTGTCCAAAGCATCATATTGTACTCTTTTCTTTGTATGAGTTTTACTCACAAGATTTCTCATATAAAGTTTTTAATGAGACAATATTAGCATAAGCATATGTCGTATTTCCTATTTTTCCCATCGAGGTTTTTTAGGAGATATCAATGACATATATTGTCCTCTAAACTATCTATGAGTTTTCTCCTGCAAAGGTTTTTCTCATATGAATTTACAATGAGACAATACTCATTATATGTTGTATCAATTTCTCCTTATTTTCCCATTGGGTTTAAAGGAGTTTTTAACAACGTATCTATCAAATATTTCTCCTCGTTTTGTTTATCCTACAGGACTTTTTGTAGGATTAATAATATTCATTGATCTCAAAGATGGATTCGATCAAGGGGGAGTGTTACGACTTGAGAAGTTATACAGATGATCTCATCCACTGAACCGTCTGTATTCCTCCTTTCTTCTTCACGCGAACCAGCGGCTCCATGGGGTGGTTATCTCCTCTTCCTTCCATGGCGTCCGTACGACATGCATAAATATATATCAATGATCAATGAAAGGATGACTGGTTCATTTGCATTCACCGTGTTCCAGTTTTACATTTTACATTAGCATAAACAATCGATTGCCACCTATTTTTAGCTTATCAGCAGGCAACCGTAAGGCTGCGCCACCGCATGCAGTCTCCTATGAGCTGTAGCAAAGATGATCGAGCCTATGATAGCAATTATACATGTTTATCTGTATATCTGTGAGTAAATATTTTAATAAAGTTAGATATGGATTATTTTTTTACCCACATGTATAAAAATGGAAGGAACACTCTACCCGTCGGGTAACGGGCACAGATATAGGTAAACTTCACTTGTACCCGCCCCACCTATTTACCTACGATATATATTGACAGGTGGCACAACCATAGCAATATCTTTAATTGCTATTGATTGTTATAAAATTTTGCATATCTCTAATTGCTATTGATTGTTATAAACTTTTTTGATAGCTATTATATTTCCTAGCAACAGCTACTGCTTATATATACTTGCCATTAGTTTAACTCTCAAATGGTGACTTTCAGTTCGTGGGTAACGGGTATGAGCGAGGTTCTTCACCCGTCGTCCTTCGCGGGTATACTCATGGGCGTAAATCGCGATCGCGGGTACGGGTGTGGGCAAGCACTACCCGTACCCGCCGCGCCCGATTGCCATCCTTCCTCAACACCCAGGTACACCTTTTGTTGTAGGGATCATATAGGCGATGAGCCTTACATCCTTCCTCAACACCCAGGTACACCACTGCTCTACTCCTGTCATCCAATTTCTTCAAATGGACTGCAGGTATCTTTGCATGTGCAGTGCAACCAAAGATCTTCAGATGTGCCAAACTCAGTTTCCTACCTATCCATGCCTCATATGGGGTGATGCTGGGCAGGGCCTTGGTCGGTACCCAGTTCAACAGGTAAACAGTATGTCGAGCTGCCTCTCCCCACATCATGCCTGACACTCCCATAGTCTTTAGAAGGCTTCTGGTTATTGCCAGCACAGTCCGGTTCTGATGCTCCACCACCCTGTTCTGCTGAGGTGAATAAGGTGCGATGAGATGCTCGTGAACTCCTTCCTCATCACACAACTGTGTGAATTGTTTTGACAAGAACTCACCACCTCGATCAGTCCTTAGAGTCTTCAGATCACACCAGTCTCCTTCTCTACCAGCACCTTAAATTTCTTGAAAGCATTGACAGCTTCATCTTTCGACTTCAGTGTGTATAACCGCATCATCTGGTTGAAATCATCAACAAGTAATAAAAAAAATACTTGCTCCTGACCTGCGTCTGAGGTGTGATCAAGCTACACAAATCTGCATGAACAAGTTCAAATGACTGCACTGCTAAGTATAGAACTTGACTTGGGAAGGGCGACCGGCTTTACTTAGCTAGCAAACAATCCTCACAAATTTGTGCAGGATGTTCTATTCCTGGTACTCCCTACACCATACCTTTGTTGACCATCAGTTTCATTACTAGGAAATTAAGGTGCCCCAACCGAGCATGCCATAACCACTCCGGTTTGGCCAAACACACTACAAGACAAACTGGAGCACAAGTATGCAGAACGGCCTTGTATAGTCTGTTGGCCATGCATTTCACCTTCATGACGAGTTTGTCGGTCCTGTCATACATCCGAAGCAGGTTGTCTAGGAGCACAATCTTGGTGCCATCCTCTGCCAATTGTCCCAAACTCATGATATTATTTCAAAGGCTAGGGATGTAGTATACCTCTATCAACACCCGCTACTGTCCATTGCACTCAAATAGGATTGAACATTTTCCCTTGATTTATACTGTCAATCCATCACCGAAGCTTACCATACCGATGACGCTTTCATCAAGCTCGGTGAAGAATGATCGTTGTTCTGTCATGTGGTTACTGTCACCATTGTCTAGATACTACACTCCGAAAGTCGGTAGCTCCTGAGCTGTGACATGCTTGTCACCGTTTGCACGCTAGTCCACTAGGACATGCTATTCATTCAGGAGCACCAAATTGTGTGGCTCCTCCGCACATACTGACAACATCAGGGTTGGTTCTTCCTCTTGGCCTTGTGTCAGGTTCACCTCCTGTCGGCGCACGCTACGACATTCAGAGGCGTAGTGCTCCTTATTGCCACAGTTGAAACATTGAATGTGACTTTTATCCCTACCACCTCCAGTGCCTTCCTTCTGTGTCCCACCGGAGCTGGCGGAACATCCTTGACCACACCTGCGGCTGTGCCCTCAGCCACGACCTCTGCCCCGACCATGTCTGTTTGAGTTTCCAGTGCCTCGCCCCTTGTTGCTTGCTAACACTCCATGTCGTCGCCTTTCTGCCGCGCCAACCACTCTGTAAGTGAGGAGGAGCTGTCCATCGGTGTTGGTGTTGCCAGCGTGATCACGGATCTTCTCCTCATAAGCCTTCAGATGTCCTATGGCCTCCTCATACAACATCATCTCCAATCAGAGTATTGCTCGATTGAGGTGACCATCGGGATGAATTTGTCAGGTGCTGAGTCGAGGAGCTTCTTCACGAGCACTAGATCATCTAGTGTTGTACTGAGTGTGCTGTACTTGCTCGCCATCCCACTTAGCTTGCCGACAAAGTCATCAATGGACTCTTCCTCTTTCATGTGCAATGCCGCAAACTCATTCTGCAGTGTTTGCAGATATGCCTTTTGCACCCGATCATCATTGAGGTATCTAGTTTTCAAAGAATCTCACCTCTTTGGCTGTTTTCTTCTTGGCCACATACAAAAGAATATCTTCAGGTATGGCTTGGAAGATGAAAGCTCGCACCGACTTGTCCTTCTTAGCCTCTACGACCACTCCGGCCGTTGGTTCGATGGCCTCCCAGATCCCCTGGGTATCCATCAGCACCTCTATCTTTGATCGTCCATGCGGTGTAGTTGGAGGATATCAGCATCAGGAAGTGGAAGGGCACGCCGCCGCTCTCCCACTCCACCTACTGCGTGGTGATGGCCATCGGCTCAAACCGTGGGTATTGGGTATGCACCGGACTCTGATACCAAGTATTGAGAAGTTGCCACGGATCAAGACGCACAAATCGCCCAAGAGTTCTCTGTTGTCAACTAGAAAACAGAGAGCAACTAAGGCGAGGAGGAATGAGAATACAGAGTTGTATAAGAGTGTTTGGGGGCAATTTTTCTTGTATTCTCTTTCTTCCTCCTCTTCAACTTACAACTCGACTCAATTTACATGTTCCTTTTTTCTTCAAAAGCTAGATTGACTGAGGTCCGGTTTCTCCGTCCTCAGCTACTGTACTGCCTGCCCATACCGGGAAGTTCGCCGATTGAAAGACGACCTACGCCATCCACGACCACCCGTGTTGATGACTGCTACAGTGGTCGTCGACTGCTATAGTAACACCGACTGCACTTGGCACCGCCACCACGACACCAACGATCGCACACATACTCGACACCAACGACCATGGCCCTACGATCACGGTGCCTACGACCACACAGCATGGTCATATATGACAATACATGGAACCGGTCGTATACGACCACATAGACACTAGTCGTAACTACCACACAGACACCGATCGTAGCGACTATAAAAGAACCGGTCGTAACTACCATATAGACACCGGTCGTAGTGACTATAAAGAAACCAGCCATAACCACTACACAGACACCGATCGTAACGAACACAAGAGAACCGGTCATAACGATCACACAAACATCGGTCGTAACGACTGTAAAGGAACCGGTCATAATGATCACATATAGACTTCTGATCAATCAAATTTATTTGACCACCGTAATCATGTTTAGATTCGTGCTAAAGGTCGATTCAATGGTAGAAGGCTATCCCGTTGGTTTGGTGGAAGACTGTAGTTTTTCTCAAAGCATAATGGGCACATTTCCACGTATATACGTATGTATGTTTCCGAATTTTAGTCATTTCTAGCCTTATGTACCACGTTAATACTAAATTTGGCCCTTAGACCACCGTAATACCAAATCTAGCCCCCTTCCCGACCGCACGACTCCGAGAGTGTGACACGTGTTAGTCGTGCGGTCGGGGACCGCACGACTACACTGTTCACGATTTATTATTTTTTTTACCGAAAAGCAAATTAGTCATGCGGTGGATGGTACAAAAAAATTGTGAGTCATGCGGTGGACGGTACAAAAAATTTGTGAGTCGTGCGGTGGACGGTACAAAAAATTGGTGAACATTTTTTGGTTTTATTTGCTTTACGGTACAGAAAAAATAAAAAATTGTGAACAGTGTAGTCGTGTGGTCGCCGACCGCCCGACTAACACGTGTCACGCTCTCGGAGTCGTGCGGTCGGGAAGGGGGCTAGATTTAGAATTACGGTAGTTTGAAGACTAAATTTGGTATTAATGTAGAATAGGGGCTAGAAATGACCAACGCGTTAAAACCAGGGGTCCTACCTCCCAACTCCTTGAGCTGCTGACAAACGCATGCACCAGTGGCGGCCATACACTTTTCGCGTCCGAATCTCGCCTCCCTCTCCTTTTGTTTCCTCGATGGAGTAGTTTAGGCTTTGGGAATGATCGTGATCGATCGATGCCCAACAGCTGTCCAGGCGCATCCACCCACACCGGGGCAGCATCCGCGCGCGCAGTCACCGTGAAGCCACCGCGCGCGCCATGGCGGCGGCTGAGCGGGACACGTTGTTGGCGGCAAACGACTCCCAGTCCCAGACTAGACGGGCGGGGCCGATCACCCACGCAGACACGAAACGCACTACCATCTTTTCCACCCGCCGTAAAGCTAGCCGCGCTTGGCGCTCCCACGTACCCACACAGGTCCAGACGCCGGAAAGACGGGGCTCTGTAGCCACGCCTGACAGCTGTTCGGACGTAGGCTGCCACCGCGGCCCTTTCCTTGCTAGTACCTAGGTTTGAAAGGCACCGCATCGTTTGGCCATTTCCGGCGGGCAGGGAGCCAAATGACGTGAACGCCCCTGTGAAAAGGGATGCGATGCGATGCCCCCATTTATTTCTGTGGTGGCTGGTGAGGGCATCAGACTGACTGACTACTCGCAGTCTTGCAGGCTGCAGTGGTACCTGCAGAGAGCAGGGCGTGAGCCCAGGGAGAGGAGAAGCCACAGCTTATCTTCCTGGTCTTCCTGGTCTAGGTAAGTCTAGTTCAGCATATCAGGCACAGGGGAAAACGCTCAAGAGAATGGTAGACATGGTTGGAGATCCGGAGATGGAGGAAGCACTGGTGAATGGAAGCATCCGCTCCGTGCTGCCTATGGGCTCGCTTATCTCTCCTTCTGGGACCGAGGTGCTAATTGTCCAGTTCATGCTTTGCTTCTGCCTCAGCTCTCTCTCCCTCTCTCTGTCTCTACTTTGTTCTTCAGTTAAAGCTCCTTCGCTGTTCTTTCGTTAAAACAAGGTTTCGTCTATAGACCTCTATATGTATCAAACAAGCAATATGCGCAACAATGACTCCTAGAATGGATTTGATCATGCAAAGGGTGGGAATAAATCAGATGGGGAATGGATGATGCAAAAATCAATATATATTTTGCGTTACATGTAAGTTCACTCAGTACTCAGTAGCTAGTCAAGGTCCGATTTAGTAGGATTTGGAGTTTGAACGCTACTTAAGCAAAACTCTAGCGTCTAGCGTGTTTGAGGGGCTTCAGATTCAGCCTGAGGTAACCGAAACCTCAAGTTTTTTCAAATAGGTTGTGCTCCTCTTAGGGAAGCTTAACTAAGCCCCTTTATTAATTTACACTGATAAACTGAAACTCTGCTTCATCAGCTTTTCACGAGGAAGCTAGTAAGTCCAACCGAACATGGTCTTAAATAATGTTTCTGAAACAAAGCATAGCTGAGAAAAGGGCTTGTTTATAGAAACTTCAGCTCCTTGGCTATAAGAAGTAGAAGCCTCTCGAACTATATAAAAATACTGATTGAGGCGGCCTTTGGAAGAAACCAAGGACTCCCAAACATCTTGAGGAGTAAAGTAATACGCAGTTTCACCAGGAACGCACCAAATGCATAGTACGCGTTAAATCTGTGCACAGAATTAACACTTTTTTTATGTGGTCCTCGCTTAAGGTTCCCACTTCAAATCCTACTAAATCGACCTTACTATTTACTGAATATATGATCTGTTGTCTGAAGTTAATACTTCCATTTTATCTATTAAGTAAAACAACCCCAGCTTTCCCGTTAGCCCAGTTCTTTTGCCAGTCTCCCGATTGAATGTCAAAATAATGGAATTAATCAAATATGGAATAAGTCCATATAACACCCAAAATTTTGCTTAAAAGTTTGTCCAATACTTTAAACTATGAAATCAGGTATTTAACTTTGCGTAAACAGTTTTGGCATATAGGATGAAACGCTAGTCAAGTTAGGTTAATAACATGTATGACCCATAAGGAATTATCCTCAACCAAGCTCTTAGCTGTGCTTTCGTGATCACCGCCCCTTATAGTTTCCTCTCTGCTTCGATTCGAAAGAAAAATGCTCTATAGTCTCTACCTGTGGACTTTTCCATCAAACATCTGCTTTTAGGAAATTTCAGTATTCGGTATTCCTACATACGAGTGTACGACAAGAATCAGAATACTGGCATTGTGCATATTGTGTCTGCTATCTTTTGGCATCTGTCTACCCAATCTCCTCACATATGGTCTTTTTTCTAGCGCACTGTGCATCCTTTTTCTTTGTCTTTTGTTGCCATTTTCATGTTATTTCCCATTTTTGTCAATGTCAATCATGGATCATCTGATCAAAACAAGAAAGGTATTTTCTTCACAGGTGCAGCTTCAGGAGCTAGAGGGCAAGGTCATCGGCCTGTACTTCGCTGCAAACTGGTACCCCAAGTGCGAGGCCTTTACCCCGGCGCTGGCCGCCGCCTACCAACAGCTCAAGGAGCGCAACGCCGATTTCGTGGTCGTCTTCGTGTCGTGCGACGAGGACCGGCCGTCCTTCGAGAGGTTCCACCGCGACATGCTGTGGCCGGCCGTGCCCTTCGGCGACCTCCGGTGCAAGAAGCGCCTCAGCCAGAGGTTCCAAGTCGAGGGCATCCCGCGCCTGGTGATCGTCGCTCCCAACGGCGATGTCATACACTCGGACGCCGTCGAGCTCGTGAACCGCTATGGCGACCGGGCGTTCCCTTTCACGTCGGCGAGGGTGGCTGAGTTGGAGGAAGACGAGCAGCGCAAGTATGCGTCCCAGACGCTGGAGAAGCTTTTCTCCATCAGTGGGACAGACTACGTGAACGGTGGCAAAGAACAGGTAAAAAGTGTCGTTCTAGAATCCAGAGGTGCGTGATTGATCATCATGGGCTAGCATTGCCATCGCCATTGGCATTGATCTAACCATGCATCCAGCTGTTGGCCTCACCGTGGCTAATAGCTGCAGGTCCCCATCTCGAGCCTAATCGGGAAGACGGTAGGGTTTTACTTCTCGGCGCACCGGTGTGTGCCGTGCATCAAGTTCACCGAGAAGCTGGCCGCCATATACAGCAACCTGAAAGGCAAGTCCGAGGATTTCGAGATAGTCTACATACCCATGGACAAGGAGGAGGACGGGTACCTGCGGTCGTGCAGCGACATGCCGTGGCTGGCGCTGACGTACGACGGCACGTCGTCGCGGGCGCTGGCCAGGTACTTCGACGTCCGGGAGATCCCGACGCTGGTGGTGGTCGGGCCCGACGGGAAGACGGTGACGAGGGAGGGGAGGAACCTGGTGAACCTCTACTTCGACATGGCGTTCCCGTTCACCGAGGAGCAGATCAGGCTGCTGCAGGAGATGGAGGACGAGGAAGCCAAGGGATACCCGCCGTCCCTGCGCCACACCGGGCACCGCCACGAGCTGAGCATCGTGTCGGACAAGTCGGGGGGAGGGCCGTACATCTGCTGCGAGTGCGACGAGCAGGGGCTCGGCTGGGCGTACCAGTGCATCGCCTGCGGCTACGAGATACACCTCAGGTGCGGCCGGAACGTGGAAGGCGGCAGTGCGGGGGCTGGTTAGCACATAGCCCAAGCACGGCGGTACTGGTTAGCAGTATATTGAACTGAAATATTTTGTGCGTGTTTATGCTCTGAACAATGTTCAGCTTGCTCTTGTCAAGTCTGATGAGAGAATATATGAGCAGTGCTCAATGTGGTTTGGGGTAGGGGTTGTTGATTGCAAGAGTTGCAGTTGCAAATGTTAATCAAACAAGGTGATGCTGGATGTGAACTTCTATTGTTCCGCGTCTTGAGTTTTCCTCTTTTATCGGCTGACTAAACGAGCTCAAATCTTCACCACAGCAAGGCTTGTTAAATGTGATATATCTCACCAACGTCCCACACCCTTGCAGAACAGAACAGCCGAGTACAGAGTACTTCGCTTGGGATGCATAGTAAATAGGACGTGCTAGTGTCCGGACATATCAGATCTTCATAAACCAGAGTGCTATCAAGTATCACTGTCCGATCTCATCCACGGTGGCACAAACACAAGCAATGCCTCCCGTCGAACGCTCCTCTCCCATCCCTCCAACCTGCCATTGCCCATTTGACGGTAGCAGTATTGGGAGGAGGAGACCACACAAGCGGCCGACCGCTGCGCTGCCATGACACCCCACCCTTGCCGATCTAGAGAGAAGAGCGGGAAGAGCATCTCTGCCCCTAGCTGCCGGAGACTAGCAAGCCACCGAAGGGGAGGAGCTAAATAGGGATTGGGAAGCGCAGCCTTCGTGGGTAAATAGATGAGGGTGAGATAGCTAATTCGATTTGTGCAACAAAAATCCTAGAAGCGCAAGACTATGCTTGCAACAAATCATTGCTTCGGATACAACAATCACAAAATCAATAAACAAAAATATGCAGCAAATTTGACTTATTAGGACAATAAAAATAGAACCTATTATAACAAAAATTAAACCTCGTATCAATAACAAAGAAACCATCATAATAAAAATGGTGTAACAAATCAGCAACTCTACAACAATAAAAAAATAACTCTGACGCAACAGTCAAACAAAACTGCTACAACAAAAATACTCCATTTTGCAACAACACTCAAGAAGAATGTTGCAACAAAATAGAACACTTACCCCAACATCTAGCAAAATGGCTACAATAAATATAGATAATGCCTGCAACAACTAACAGGGGAGGTGTAAAGCAACAAGGTTGTAAGCTACCGCCAAGCAAGGCGAGCCACCGCTGACTTCGATTTGTGTGGTCACCACTTGCATTGAATGCATGCTGCTGGGCAGTGGCGGAGGACGGGGAAAAAATGAGGTGGGGCGGATCGCCCGCCGCCCGCCCGCCCGCCTCCCATCGCCGCCGCCGTCGCCTCGCCCGCGCCGCCGCCTCCCGCCTCCCGTTAGGCGGCGGCGCTCGGATGGAGGAGGACTGGAGGAGGAATAGAGATGGCGCGGTTCTGTGGAGGAGAGGAAGAGAAGGAGCGGCGATGAGGAAGAGCAGAGGAGAAGATGCAGGGCGGTGGCGCTGTGGCGACGAGGTGTGCGGAGGAGCCGGGAGCGGTTGGCCGGCAGTGGCGAGTTGCAGGGGGAGATCAAGGAAGCGGCGGCCGAACTGAGGAGAGTGCCGCGGTGGGAGAAGGAAGAGAGGCGCGAGAGAGGCAAGGAGGCTCGCCGGCCGGAGTAGAGGAAGAGGAGGCGCGATGGAGGGGTGGTGGATGAAGGCGGCGCTTGGTGGCGCGGTGGTGGAGCTGCGGGGTGAGCTGTGGTTGGCCGAGAGGTGGTGAATGGCGGCGGTGTGTTCGACGGCCGCCCGCAGCACGCCTCCCGCATCAAGGTTTGGCGCACGCCAGACCTTGCCCTATCGGGTCCTCCGCCACTGCTGCTGGGGACGGTTGTAATCCGGCACTGCCACTTTTGCATTCCCAATTGATGCTGCTAGTTTTCATTGATGCACATCGCCTGGAGATCGATTTGTGCGGTCGCCAGTGATTCACACCATGATAACTCAAGATCCAAGTCACAGTGCCCACGCGAGGGAAGGTGTTGGCACTCGCAGTTGCTCGATATGTTCTCAACCACTGCTCCATTCTCAATTTTCTCACCATCGATCAAATTTCTTTGCTCAAATCGGATGGAAATCGGTTGTAAATGTTGTCAAATTCAATCGACTCGGAAAGACTGTGTAACAAAGATCAAAAGAAAAAAGGTCTAGGGTGTTGCGGAAGAGGAGGGGAGGGGAAGGTGACGAGCAAGTCTCGTGGGAAGTAGCAGGGGAGGGGAAAGCGAGTGAGATATAGAGTGTAACATAATTCCCGCTCATTTCGGCTTAAACTTCTAGCCTCTGGTTTATTTTCCACTATTCCTAAATTTCATCTTTTTCTAGCCTTTTGGTTTTTTTTTGAGCTTTTTGTTGGTTCTTTTTCCCGTATTTATTTGCATTATATGTGATGGGCTAACATATTTTTTATTTTAATTTTTTTAAATTTAGTTACTCTAAATAAGTCATCATCAGTTACAATATAATTTTAACTAGCTATAGTATAATTTCAGCTATAAACCAGTTTATTTCAGCTCAATCGAGAAGCACCAAAGTGTTATGAGGAGTGAGAGCATACGATAGGATGGATGGGATTGGACGGATGGTCTCTATCAATCCCCATAGTAAATACTAGTATTTACATCATCAGTAATCGATAATGTCAAGGTCTAAAGAATCCACTGGCACAAAGAACCTCATTTCCAGCGATGCGTCATAGAGGTAGTAAATAGATCCCAACACATAACATTAACATGAGATGAGCACGAAATCCAACTCACAAAGCACATAAGGGAAAGATTTAGTGAAATACAAACTGCAAGTACTTTTATTTATTTAGTAGACAATATCCCAGGGAAACCATACTTTCATACTGGTAGCACATACAAATCATACTGAAAGGATAACTTGCATCCAGAACAGACACCTCGCACTAATACTAATTCAAGAGTTGATGCATGTAATGTGCTAAGTGACGAAGCCGATACATGTAGAGACAGTTTAGGAGAGTCCGAATGGGTGAAGACATGACAACTAGTCAGTGGACGTTGTAGATTATGTGTCAAAGCATGCAGAGATGCTTTGAGGTCAAGATAAGGTTCTTGGCTCATCAATTGTGTTAATTGATGATTTTTTTGTATCGTGCGGTGCTAGGTGATGGTTTGCTATGACTAAACTAAGCTAGTAGAGCCTAGATTCAGAACGGTCAATGGATTGGGACTAAGCTAGAAAGCTGAGGTCCAAAATGATCAAAATGCTGCCAGAAGATGACTAAGGCTAGCAGAGTGGTTACAAGTCGGGAAAACAGGGAACCGAAGTGGGAGCTACCGGTGGTAAACATGACGAGCAATGCCAAGGTGGATCGGGGCTAAGCTCAGGGAGGAGCTGAGGTCCAGAACAGTCACGGAAGCCTGATGCCGTCATGGTGCATAGAGAGGCATGTGATGCACCAAATGATTTGGGCTTGTTTGCAAGCGAGGATGGTTTGATGGAATCCGACACATGAGAGGCTTGGCGGTAAGTCATTGGGACCACATGAAGTTGAAGATGAAGCACGAAGCTGCTTCAAGAGGAAGGAAGTGTGAAGCTTCGTGGAAGGTGGTTTAGGGACAAAACAATCTTTTGCCCCAAACTGGAAAGTTCAAGATTTGATCAAACCATGGCGCAAGGAGGCACAAAAGCGGTGGTTTAGGTCAAGGATGTACCGAAATATTAAGTGGTCAAGTGTTTATTCACTATCAGGTTAATAATTGTATGCGCTTTGAGAAGCATGTATGCGTGAGTGTAAAATCTGGTATGATGTTGGGTTAATGGGTTAGTCCATGTAAGTGAATGAAATCTAACTAGAGAGTTAGTTAGGGTCTCTTGTGAGTCTCCATATATAAGGGGGGTGGCTTAGGGTTAAGTTTTGGAGGGCTTGTGCTAAGTTAACTCGAGGAGGTTAGGGTTATTGGAAAGAACCTTTGAGAGATAAGTTGTGACTCTTTATCTTGAGCTTTTTGTCATTCTTAGACTTTGTAGTTGGCTAGGGAGTGGTTGTAAACATTCATCTTCAAGTATCAATAGATATCTAAATCCATTCGAGTCTTTCTCCTCTTTGTTCAAGTGCTGAAATCTTGATTTGACTTGGTTCTTAGTGTTTTCTGTGATCCATAATGAGTAAGAGGTAGAAGATAAATCTATTGATCAATCTTTATCCATCTAGATCATTTACATAGCAAGATTCAAAATCAAACCTGATTTTGCTTGTTCTTGGCTCAAATTTGGGTTTTTATAGTTAAGATAGTATATCATAAATCCATGTCTAGATTAGTTTGCATGACACATAGGAATAGATTTGGATCATTCTCTTGATTAGAAACTCCTTAACCAAGAACCAATTTAGATTTTAAGGTTTTAGGTGCTCTTGACAGCCTTTAATGCTGTATTACAATGACACATGTGAATAGAAGCCAACTTATGTTTACTTGTTGAATTTCCAAATTAGATTGAGCAATCATTTTGGTCTTTGTGTTCACAGTTGTTCAAGGGAGGCCATCCATTTTGCGCAGCGGGACTACACGTTCGGTAGCCTAACTTGGTACAACGAGCACCATACTGTGAGAATCCGAATAGCGGTCCGGATCACAATTCAAGATTTCTACGCTGATGTTGCTTAGTAATGCACAGGGACACCGGGGAATAAAATTAATGATCTCAACAATAGCTTTTATGCGCATCATAGATCACAAGAAGATTACTTGTAATACTAGTACAGCCGTGCTGGGAAGATCCTAATCTAAGAGCGCCTGCAATTAATTTCTCCATGGCAATTCTTTGTTTATTATGACTGGTAAACAAAAAGGGGTGGCTAGGAAGAGAAACGGAAGAGGCAAACCTGACGGTGAAGGGGCGTGGCCGTGGAGAGTCCCGACCGTCTCCGTCGTCGTTAATCCGGTTGGCTGGGAAGAGAAGACGCTGGAAACACGGGGTGGTGGGCGGCAGCCGGCAGGCGATGCTGCCGGCGCGGAGCTGGCGGCGGAGGGCAGGGGCGCGCTCCGCTGTTTGGGCTGGCGCTTGCCGGTTGCCTGCCTCCGCCGATGTGTGGCGGGACGTAACCGAGTGGGTCGGCGGTGTCGGCCTGGATGGGCCTGATTCGCATGTGGACGTCGATTGCGGGTAGATTTGGGCCTCAGCGGTAGCATTAATTAGGAGATGTTTTCCACCGCAGATCCGTGGTTTTCTTCCGAATCCATTTTGGCTGCTCTCATGTGATCGATAATTGTTTTTCTTCATATGTTCTAAAAAATGTTTTTTCATAAATGCCAGTTTTCTATCGCTCAACATAAAATTTGGATTATGTTTGGAAGAGGAGAACTACATCTACATTTCAGTATACCTGTAAACTAAATCAAACTATGCACGCAATCAATGTTGCATTCTAACGTTCGAGAAAATTGCTATAATGAGACTCTAAACAACGTGTTTCGCTATAATGGGACTTCTAACGTTGACATCGTTAAAATGACACCTGAAACATTGGCTTCTCGTAATACATGACATTTGGCTCTTTTAATTCCAATGTTCGGGTATTTCGAAACATTAGCCAAATGTTATGTATTACGAGAAGCCAATGTTTCGGGTGTTATTTTAGCGATGTCAACGTTAGAAGTCCTATTATAACGAAACACGTTGTTTGAAGTCCCATTATAGCAATTTTCTCCTAACGTTCCTTGCAAATATTTCTGCACTGGAAATACTTGATAGTGTGAATGCTAGCCCGCGCAGTTGCTAGTCACGAAATGTACAGTTATACTAATGCTGCTCCTGTGTACTCGTCCCTGAAGCCTGCACCCTGAACACCATTTTCTCTACGGTAATGTATTACTACCACAGTACCACTGCATGTACCTACATGCCTTATCCAGGCCATCCATGTTGCACCATGATTCGTGCAGCTCCATGCAGTTGTAGAAAAACCTCTCTTTTCTCTGCCTCTTATGATGCAGAGATGAATCTATGTGACGGTCCGATGGATCTCTCTACTTTAAGCATTTTTCATAATAAAAAAAATCTTGAATGAAGAAATATTGTTCAAGGAGGAAACATACGTGTTAGACAATGTGGCTAAGTTTAAAATATTTGTGATGATGAATAATTGATAATGATGCTTATTGATGTTATTTGAAGTGTGTGCGGACTCATGTCGATCAAATTGGAAAGAACTTGTGCTGAAAAAATTTTTAGTTTGGTCTTTGCATGTGCAGAATAATTTGGAGGTGATCTTGGTCTACGGCGAGAATCGGGAGATAATTTGATACAAAGTCATGGTCCAGAATGTCAAGGATGCTGAAGGAGGCGGTCGTGCTCAAGTGGGGTGTGTGGAGATCACAGACAAATGATGCGTGTTGAAGTTACGGAGGTACGTAACAAAAAGTTAAAAAAAAACTCGTGTTACAAATGGGATTTAGGTCACTTATTTGTTAGAATTGGATAAGAACTCCTAGCTTAGGATAAACTTAGATTTTGTGTTTTAGACTATAAATAGAGATGGTATTAGAGGCTAACTTTAAGGCTAAATAGATAAACTTTTTGTACTAGAATTTGAGAGATGCTAAAAAAATATTTTGTAGTAAAAAACATAATGATCAACAATAAAAATAGATCTGATGTGAACGTTCGCTGGGTGTGCATGTCGGTTTCGGTAGGCGTCGCTTTTTTTTCTCGGTCAACGAAGTGCTTTGCTCCCGGGGAAAAATCGATCGGTTCTCGCGATCTTTGGTTCATTGCTTCGGGTGTCCATCACGGCCAGAAGGAAGCTTCACGTGGAGGAAGAAGAAAACAGGGTGCTGCATCATGCCATCATCACGTCAATATGGAGACCAGTGTACACGTGTTCCTCTCCCCACGGGAATAGTCGTGTTTGGTGTATCTTTTGCGCAGGTTCACGTGGAGTCTACGGGCTGCTGTGGTGATTGAAAAGAGAAGTCACGCAAGGCGGTGCATATGATGTACCTTTTGGTGGTGATCAGTAGGGTCTTTTTTTTTGTTTATGATTAAAAATACTGTAGCTAGCTGAAAAAAAACACTGTAACTGATAGAGACTTATTTAGCATAATTAAATTTAAAAAAATTAAAAATATGTTAGCCTATTACGTATAATACAAACGAATACGGGAAAAAAGAACCGGCAAAAAAGCTCAACAAAAAACCAAAAATTCAAAAAAAACGAAATTTATAAATACTGCAAAATAAGTCAGAAGCCAGAAACCGAAACCTAACCGATCACCACCTTTGAGTTCTTCAACTCCTTTTGGTTGGCTCAAGCGCAAGAGAATGGCCCAATCGAAAGGAAAATTTTCAGCACGCAGCACAGGCGAAAAGCGGCACTACAGTAACTACTGCAGTAAATCGCACTGTTTGGTACATAGCTCTGATCAACTCGGCTTCGGCTTCTGGCTTATTTTTTACTATTCATAAGTTTCGTCTTTTTCTGAACTTTTGGCTTTTTGTTGAGCTTTTTTGCCGGTTCTTTTTTTCCTGTATTTGTTTGTATTATACGTAATGGGCTAACATATTTTTTTTTATATTTTTAAATTTTTTAAATTTATTTATATTAAATAAGCCTCTGTCAGCTGCAGTGCTTTTTCAGCCAGCTACAGTGTTTTCATCTATAAGCCATGAGCTTTTCAGCCGAACCGATCACCACCTAAACCGTCTCTGTTGCTACAGTGTCCAAAGGGATATTTTTTTTACTTTTTCCTTTTTGTATTCTTGCTGTGATTGGTTGGTCAAAAGAGTAAAAGACATTAGATTTTAAAAAAGATTTTCACTGTAGATTACAGTTATTTACCCTCTCTAATTATCATCCATGATCCTCCTACAAGATGGATGGTACACATTTGGCCATTTCTTTGGCCAATGCAATGCTCTAGTGCAGTCAGCCAGTATACCCCACCAAGAAGCATCATGCATGGGATCAAGAAAACACGTTCAGATTCTCTTTATCTTATCCACAAGCGGTGTATGAACTTTCCTGTATACTTCTCTTCCGAGAAAACAAAAGAATAGACGTCAGTGACATCTGTAAGATAACATTGGAAGAATCGGCACTATGTATGGTAGGCATAAACCCGTAGTCATCCAAGTCAATGTTCTTTGATTCGACTAGTACAACCGCGGAAGATGACTTCGTGCGATGATGTGCAACGGCAAGAGGAAAAAAACAGGACACTCAGAATTCCCCGCTGATTGAGAAACACCAGATTGCCAAAATTCACATAAAATTACAATAAGTAGCACATCAGGAGGGTCCTTGGCTCCTTGCTCAGCGTAACCGATAGCATCTTCTGGAATTTTGTTCCCTGCACCTGCACATATTTTATTTTCGTAACATGTAGATGAACAAATTCTAAGCCTGCTTCTCATGGTGCTCCTTAAAAAAAAGCTAGTATAACCAAGTTAAAACGAATAGTAATCATGCAAGATAAGCTGGAGGCTGGAGCAGTGAGAAATGCAGCGCACACCAGTAAAGCTACTTTGACGGGAAACTCCAGAGAGGAAACTGAACCATAAAAAAATAATAAAGCAATACTTGTGCCATTTTGTCTTACGCTGTGATAGGTAGAGACATGAATTTTCAAAGATTGAATTCATCCAAGAGAACATATCTGTGAGCTTTCTTTCTGGACACCGGGACACGGACAATTAGCCACCAAACAAAGAGCTAAAGACCTAATGGCCTATAAATAAACATCACCTACTGGATCATATTAGCATATCCTACAAACATGGCTTTTCACTCTTCCTCTCGGCGTTTTTCAGCTTGCCTCCTATTTTGTTTATGCCATGTGATAATCAGAGCATATGGATCTCGCAAAGTATGAAGATGGATTGTTCTACATCTTATTTCATAGCACCCATTCTGTTTGATGGTAAATGATGCTTTCCGTACCTCTCTATGCATAGTTGTACATCGCCTACCTGGGTGAGAAGAAACATGATGACCCTACTCTCGTCACTGCTTCACACCATGACATGCTCAGCACCATTCTTGGAAGGTAAACCTCACAAGTTTGTCAGCTTTTGGAGTTTCGGTTCTTATCTTCGGAAGAGCAATATGTTTTATGAGCCGCATATTTGCTTTAACAACCCCAAACGCATCTTTTTTTGTTCCTGATAACTTGCTGACTGTATTTCAGCAAGGAAGAGGCATTGGGCTCCATCGCTTACAGCTACAAGCATGGCTTCTCAGGCTTCGCGGCAATGCTAACAGAAGACCAAGCAGAACATCTTGCAGGTGGGCTGATTTTAGCTAACGAAATTAATTCTTTTCTCAAGTAATTCACTGTTAATTCTACCACAATCAGTTAAGATGATCAAATTGAATAATTCAATTTTGATGCATGACCCCTTCTGGTGAATGAAAGAAAATACATATAAAAATGTATTGATATTGGTTAAAACTGTTCTATCGGAAAGTTCCCTCTGTTAAGCTATGTGCTTTCCTCCCCAGAAGGAAATTGGAATGTTCTCCGGCATGATTTATTTGATCACGAATATGGTGTTCTTCTGTTTATTTATCAGAAAAAGATTTGCTAACATATTTTTTTAAAATGTTCAGAATTACCTGAAGTTATCAGTGTTACTCCAAATCAGCAGCATGAGTTGATGACCACCAGAAGCTGGGATTTCCTCGGGCTGAACTACCAACAACCTAGTGAACTTCTGCGGAGGAGCAATTATGGAGAAGACATAATTATTGGGATAATTGACACTGGTCGGTCCTTCATTTTTATAGCAAGTCAAATTGCAAATATCTTGGAAGCTTAATGCATGAACACATGGATGTACCTTAAGACAACGCATGAAATTGATGCCGGGATCTGGCCTGAGTCAAGAAGCTTCAGTGACCAAGGATATGAAGCAATACCACCACGATGGAAGGGTGTGTGTCAGCTAGGACAAGGCTGGGGGCCCACCAACTGCAGCAAGAAAATCATTGGTGCACGGTACTACGCTGCAGGTCTGAATAAAGCCAAATTCAAGAAGAATTACATGTCTGCTCGGGACATGAATGGGCATGGAACACACACGGCATCCACAGCAGCAGGTGCAGTGGTAGAGGGAGTCAGCCTCCATGGCCTGGGAGCCGGGGTAGCACGTGGCGGTGCACCCCGAGCACGCCTTGCAGTGTATAAGGTTGTGTGGGAGGAGGATGGTGGAGTATACCTTGCTACTGCCGCAGTGCTAGCAGCTCTGGATGATGCAATCCATGATGGAGTTGATATCCTGTCCCTCTCTCTGGTTGTTGATGAGGATTCATTTGGTGCACTCCATGCAGTCCAGAAGGGGATTACCGTTGTTTATGCTGGGGGAAATAGTGGCCCTCGATCACAAGTCCTTTTTAACACAGCTCCTTGGGTTATTACAGTCGCAGCAAGCAAGATTGATCGGTCTTTTCCAACCGCCATCACCCTGGGAAACAAGCAAACATTAGTGGTACATAATAGAGACATATGATCCCTGTTAGGATGCTGGGAGGCACCTTTGCTCACTAATCATCCTCAAACACTTGTCACTCAAATGTTATGCATAACTCTCTCTGTCATATTTGCAGGGCCAATCACTCTATTACAAGTTAAAGAACGAATCCAAGAGCAGGTTCCAACCAATTGTACGTGGTGGCAAGTATGTTAAATGATGCTCAGTTTCTTGATTAACTACATTTGTTAATAGATGCCAACTTATGTTTTGTTGTTGAATTTCCAAATCAGATTGAGCAATCATTTTGGTCTTTGTGTTCACAGTTGTTCAAGGGAGGCACTAAACGGCACAAGCATCAATGGAAAATTTGTTCTATGCATTGAAGAAACTTTTGGCCCAATAGGAAAGTTTTTCAGGGATGTCTTCGCAAATGTTATTAGGGCTGGGGCATCTGGTCTTATTTTCGCTCTATATACCACAGATGTTCTTTTGAGCACTGACGATTGCCAAGGCATAGCCTGTGTTTTTGTCGACAATGAGATTGGGTTTCAAGTTGCAACATACATCGGCAGCCAAAGGTAATAAATTATTTCGAAACTTACCCAGCTTAACAGGTGTATTTTCTCTGCAACTATTTAAAAATAATGTGTGCTTTAATTTAAGCAGCTTGCCCATTGCAAAGATTGAGCCAGCAAGTAGTATTACAGGAAAACAAGTCCCGGCTCCAAAGGTGGCAATATTCTCCTCAAGAGGCCCATCCATCAAATACCCTACAGTTCTTAAGGTACACAAGCTGAAATGGAGTGCATCCTTTTTGGTCTAGGCATTCTGTATATTAGCCATAAAAGCATCTTACGACAAACATCAGAACATAGGGATCTAATATGTTCTTTTTATCTCACAAGCTAGCAGTGCCTTATTACAGTGAAGTTTTCCTAATCTCATTATATCTACTTTTTAAAAGCCTGACATAGCAGCACCTGGAGTCAACATCTTAGCAGCAAAAGAAGATGCATATGTATTTGACTCAGGGACATCAATGGCAACCCCACATGTAGCAGGCATTGTGGCATTGCTAAAGGCTCTACATCCTCATTGGTCTCATGCTGCTCTAAAATCAGCAATTGTTACCACTGGTAAATTACCGAAGCATGCTATCCACATGAAACACTATCTTGATCAATCCATTAACACTTTATAAACCACAATTTACTCTTTTTTGCATGGGAAAAGCATCAACCATGGATGAATATGGTATGCCGATGTTAGCAGAAGCGTTGCCTCGGAAGATTGCTGACCCATTCGACTATGGAGGGGGGCACATAAATCCTAATGGAGCTGCCAATCCTGGCCTCATTTACGACATTGATCCAAGGGATTACAACAAGTTCTTTGCTTGCAAGATCAAGAAATATGAGATTTGCAACATTACAACATTGCCCGCATATCACCTAAACCTACCTTCTATATCTATTCCAGACCTAAGGCATCTGATTAAGGTGCGGCGAGCAGTCACTAATGTAGGCAAGGTGAATGCAGTTTATCAATCTGCTATACAATCTCCCCTTGGGGTTAAGATGAGTGTCGAACCACCTGTCCTAGTCTTCAATGCCACAAAGAAAGTGATTGTCTTTAAGGTTAGCATAGCACCTTTGTGGAAAATGCAGGGGGACTACACGTTCGGTAGCCTGACTTGGTACAATGAGCACCATACTGTGAGAATCCCCATAGCGGTCCGGATCACAATTCAAGATTTCTACGCTGATGTTGCTTAGTAATGCACAGGGACACCGGGGAATAAAATTAATTATCTCAACATTAGCTTTTATGCGCATCATAAATCACAAGAAGATTACTTGTAATACTAGTACAGCCGTGCTGGGAAGATCCTAATCTAAGAGCGCCTGCAATAAATTTCTCCATGGCAATTCTTTGTTTATTATGACTGGTCAACAAAAAGGGGTGGCTAGGAAGAGAAACGGATGAGGCAAACCTGACGGTGAAGGGCGTGGCCGTGGAGGGTCCCGACCGTCTCCGTCGTCGTCAATCCGGTTCGCTGGGAAGAGAAGACGCTGGGAGGGGACAAACACGGGGTGGTGGGCGGCAGCCGGCAGGCGATGCTGCCGGCGCGGAGCTGGCGGCGTAGGGCAGGGGCGCGCTCCGCTGTTTGGGCTGGCGCTTGCCGGTTGCCCGCCTCCGCCGATGTGTGGCGGACGTAACCGAGTGGACGTCAATTCCGGGTGGATTTGGGCCTCAGCGGTAGCATTAATTAGAAGATGCTTTCCACCGCAGATCCGTGGTTTTCTTCCGAATCCATTTTGGCTACTCTCACGCGATCGATCGCCTCATTCAATTAAAGCTGTTTCAGTCATATGTTCCAAAAGATGTTTTTTTCCATGAATGCCAGTTTTCCATCGCTCAACATAAAATTTGGATTATGTTTGGAAGTGGGGAACTACATCTACATTTCAGTATACCTGTAAAACAAATCAAACTATGCACGCAATCAATGTTGCATTCCAACGTTCCTTGCAAATATTTCTGCACTCCGGAAATATTTGAAAGTGTGAATGCTAGCCCGCGCAGTTGCTAGTCACGAAATGTACAGTCATACTCGAGCGCTGCTGCTCTGTACTATGTCCCTGAAGTCTGCAGCCTGAACACCATTTTCTCTACTGTCGGTGGCGGATCCAGGAAAAATTTTTGGGGGCGAACAAAACGCTACAGCGACAAAACTCCACTATGACCCCCACAAAAGACAAATATAATAGTTTGAAGTAGTCTTATATCAAAACATCGATGAACGATGACAATCACAAAATACATCATGAAAAATAAAAGATGCAGTTTATCCATACCGAAAGGCCAAATTACGAAACTAATAGACGACGCGTGACGGTGACACCCATTATTCATCCGGAGAAGCAATCTACACAAATAGACAAATTGATTAGTTAAACAAATATGGACCTCCAAATTATGAATTTAGAAGAGAATAGAGCGTACCACTAAATTTTTATGTCCCCAATTATGTCCAATTGACTAAACTCTGCTCTAGGTTTCTTTGGTTGACTTGTGCTCTCATTAGTATGTGGAGTTGAGCCACTAGAACTTGAAAAGTAATTGCGCAAATTTCTTTTCGACATTCTGAAATCTGACATGCCAATCACATATTCAATTCAATAATTCAACCAGACAATCACAGACAAATAAGAATTTAAGTTCACTTAAATACCTAATCAGTAATCACCTGTGGGTTGTGGTCTATGAATTGCAGAGGGCCAGAGGCCACGCTCGACGCTCGAACCTAAATCCCCCAGGCGGGGCAGGCCCCAATGATTCGCCCCAACCTAAATCCTGGCCTAGTCGCCTCCTCCTCGGCGAGCGGCGCCGCCGCCGCCGCCTCCCGGCTCCTCCTTCCGCCGAGCCCCGCTCGGCTGCTCGCGCGCGCGCCCCGCCGGCGCCGGCGCTTCGCCGGCGCTGCGCTGCGCGCTGCGCTGGCCGGCGGCCGCCGGCCGCAGCGCGCGCGCCAGGAGCCGCGCCGCCGCATGTATGCCGCCGCCCGCCGCCGCGTGCTCGCGAAGTCGCGTGGCGCGTCGGCGCGTCCGGCGTCCGCCCCGCTGCGTTCGCGAGCGCCGCCGCTGCAGAGATGCGATTGGGATTTGGGATTTTGGGTGGCCACCGCCGATACTAGGGTTTCGAGGTTTGAGTTTGTTTGTTGTTGTGGGCCTTGGGCTTTGGCTTGGCTGGAAACTCTTCTACATTCTATGGGCTTTGCTAATGTGATTATTTTGTGATCATCTTCTACCTTCAGTCGATCTCAGCCCCTCCTACACCATACATCTATAGCTAAAAATTTAGGGGGGCTCTAGGGGGCTCCAAGGGTCCGGTAGCAGTAGGGGGGCTCGAGCCCCCCCGCCCCACCGCTAGATCTGCCCCTGTCTACGGGAATGTATTACTACCACCGCATGTACCTTCGTGCCTTATCCAGGCCATCCATTTTGCGCCAAGATTTGTGCAACCTTCCCCTCCTCTCCTCTTCTCTGTTCGTCTCTATCACTCTCGGCACCAACGGGGTGCAGCCAGAGGAGGAGTCAGACCACAGCGGCGAATCACCACCGGAAACCCTACCAAACCCCGCGGTTTCTGGTGGCGCAGGGTTTGGTGGGGTTTCCGGCGACGGTGTGGCTCTGGGGAGGAGAGGTTTAGATGTAGGGTTTCCCGCGGTTGGCGGCATGGTTTCCGGTGGTCCGACATTGGCAGCGCAAACTGAGGCAGCTCGAGAAAGGTGCTACGGCGGTGCAGCTCAGGGGAGGGACGGCGGCGGCTTGGGAGCCGAGAGCTAGAGGAGAAGGGAGAGAGGAGAAGCTAGCACGAATCTCAGAGCGGCTTGGATGGTGAAGATAGTGCATGTAACTACATGCAGTTGTAGAAAAACCTCACTCTATTCTCTGCCTCTTATGATGCAGAGATGAATCTCTGTGATGATCCGATGGATCTCTCTACTTTAAGCATTTTTCATAATAAAAAAATCTTGAATAAAAAATCACTGTTCAAGGAGGAAACAGACGGATTGTGCACATCTGGCCATTTCTTTGGCCAATGCATTGCTCTAGTACAGTCAGGCAGTATACCCACCAAGAAGCATCATGCGTGGGATCAAGAAACACGTTCGGATTCTCTTTATATTATCCACAAGTAGTGTATGAACTTTCCTGTATACTTCTGTTCCGAGAAAACAAAAGAATAGACAGCGGTGACATCTGTAAGATAACATTGGAAGCATCGGCCCTATGTATGGTATTGGTAGGCATAAACCCATAGTCATCCAAGTCAATGTTCTTTGGATCGACTAGTACAACCGCGGAAAATGACTTCATACAGTGATGTGCATTGGCAAGGGAAAAAAAAAGATGAGACTCAGAATTCCCCGCTGATTGAGAGACACCAGATTGTCAAAATTAAGTAGCACATGAGGAGGGTCCTTGGCTCCTTGCTCTGCGTTTGGTAACTGGTAGCATCTTCTGGAATTTTGTTCCCTGCGCCTGCACAGATTTTATTTTCTTAACATGTAGATGAACAAATTTTTAAGACTGCTTCTCACGGTGCTTCCGAAAAAAAAAAGAAGCTAGTAGAACCAAGTTAAACGAATAGTAATCATGCAAGATAAGCTGGAGGCTGGAGCAGTGAGAAATGCAGCGCACACCAGTCAAGCTACTTTTACGGGGAACTCCAGAGAGGAAACTGAACCATAAAAAAAAAATATAAAGCAAAACTTGTGCCATTTTGTCTTACAGATTTGCATTGCTCATCTTCAGTTGGGAAATTAATTAATCAAACAAGCAAGGCAAATTTTGCGGTGGCCATTAACTGGGCGCGGGAGGATCCATTCCTGGCGGCTGGGGAGACTGGCGAAGGGGGCGGCTTGGGAAGAAGATTCGGCGGGGAAAGGAAGGGGAATAATTAGGGTGTTTCAAGATTCGTGCTATGCCACGTGGCAGAATCAGGGTAAGGGCCTCAAGAGAGAATTTCCTTCGCGTGTAATCGCCGTCTCCAACGAATCCCCTCCTATCGATCTCTCTCCTCCCACACCGGAAAAATTGCACATATACCCATAGTTAATAGACATTTGTAAATTTATCCTATACTTGAATGACCTTATAATTTTGCCCCATACTTGATATGCCTCCTTATTCTTTGCCCCATTGCCCATTTAGATACCATTTTAATTTCGTTTTTCATTTTTTGGCAGGAAATGACAGTAAAACCCTTTAATTGGTGAACCTCCTCTCTTAGCTGTGTGTACAGATGCACAAAAAGGTTTAGAAAATACAGTAAAAATATTTTTTTAATGTCATTTCCTGCCTAAAAAATGAAAAACGATTTTAAAATAGCAACTAAATGGACAATGGAGCAAAATAATAAGGGGACATGTCAAGTATAAGGTAAAATTACAAGGCCATTCAAGTGTGGGGTAAATTTACAAGTGCCTGGTATATGTGCAATTTCCCCTCCCACACCCCCCAGCGGCAGCAAGCCACCCACCTCGCCCCTGCTCTGATGCTAAGGCCACCGCCGGCGCCACCACTCCCTCCGGCTCCCCGCGCCTCCCCTCTTCCGCCCCCCAAAGCGGCAAACCCTAACACCGACCCCACAACAACCACCGCCGCGGCGGGCACGGGCATGGGCGTTGCCGCGTGGTGGCGGCGCTCGCTGGGGCAGCGGTTCAACCCGGCCGGCGTGGCCACGATGGCGGCCGTCGCGGCGTCCGAACCGCGCCTGGCGCTACCGCACGTGTCGGTGCAGGACATCAGGTGGCTGGACTGGGACGAGCTCCGCCGCGCCGGGTTCCGCGGCGTCGTGTTTGACAAGGACAACACCCTCACCGCGCCCTACGCGCCAGCGCTCTGGCCGTCGCTCGCCTCCGCGTTCGACCAGTGCCTCGCGGCCTTCCCTGCCGGTGCCCTCACCGTCTACAGCAACTCCGCAGGTCTGTCTGCCACTCTGGCCTGGTTTGCCCGCTCTTAGCGTTAATTTGGGCGAAATGTTTTCGTGCTGATGGAATTGATTTGTTCCTGGTTGGACGCAGGGTTGAAGGAGTATGATCCGGATGGGATGGAAGCGAGGGCGATCGAGGCGGCCATCGAGGGGGTTCATGTGATCAGGCATGGCAAGTGCTGTTCTCTTTTGAGGGGAAAACACCGTCTTTGTTAGTTCCTGTTTCTGTGTCCCCTGAGACCTACAGTTTGATAGCTGTAGGTTTGATAGCTGTAGAACCCTATGGACGCTCTATGCGCTTGGTTCTCTTGTTAGTGAGCCTGGCATTACATGAGGGGAGTACGCCAACTGTCAGAGTCTAATCCCCTCTTCCTGTGAGAAGATTGGAGTCTTGAATCTTGAGCAAAAACGCCTTTATTTCTCAAAAGGGTATTAACTGGATTGAACTAATCATCTGTCACCTGATTCATGTCTAATTATTAATTCAGACTTGTTTGGTACCATTATTAGTTCAATAGTTCCATTTCATTAAGTATCTGTTGCAAGTCAAAATGCATCTCATGATTCTAAAGCACTGAAGTTCTGTGTTGCAAACTTGCAATGACATGTTTAAATGGTTTGCGTTTCTATACCATCTTCCTTTTTTGAGAATGTAATTTCATTGTGTGAAGCGGAAGCTTCTAATCATTATTTGCCCATATAAAATATAATGGGGATAGTGCGTTTTATTCATCTTCTCTATTAATTGCAGATATAAAGAAGCCTGCTGGAACAGCTAAGGAAATAGAGAGTTACTTTGGTTGTTCAGCCTCAAACCTTGTGCTGGTAGTAATGGCTATCATCAGTCGTGCCTATTCTTACTTCTGTACGTTTTCACTTTGTTAATCTTAGTTTTTTTTTTCACTTTTTTCAGGTTGGTGATAGATACTTTACTGATGTTGTATACGGAAACAGGAATGGTTTTCTCACTGTATTAACAGAACCATTGAATTTTGCCAACGAATCTTACATTGTCAGAAGGGTAAGCTCTATATTATCTGTTTCTCCTGTGAAGCTGACAACATATTTACATCCTGAAAAAGAAAGGAGAATGACTAATTTTGTTAGTACTTAGTACCACCCTAGACTGAGCATAAATGTTTATCTGTTAAATTGCTACTGTTGTTTTCTTATGGATGTCCTGACTTTGTGTGCGTGCTAATAGCTAGTTAGCTACATTATAATGATATACTGATGAATGGAAAGCTAAGCCTGTGATGATTAATGCAATGGAATACTTATCTAATAATTGAACCATTGGAAAACCTTTCAATTATCGTGATATCCAATGCCATCAACTAATAAAATGATTTAACCCTTGAGATTATCTTGACGATTGTGCTACTAACAGCTAACTATGTTATCCATCTAAGTATGTTTGAAATCAAGGTGATGTGCTGTCATAATCTTAAGAGATACTGTGTGTATCAAATGCTGATACATTTTAAAATCGTCAGTTTCATGTTTCACAGAAGTTACAAGTAAAACCCAAATGTGATCTCTAGTTCAACCATTGTTGTAGTTTTAAATGCTACTTTTCTTGTACATTTATTCATTCACATAAAAATTTAAAGAGTAACAAACAAGAATATGATTTGCTAGTTGGTTCTGGAAGATCGACTTGCTTGTGCTTGTTTTACAGAGCTCTTTTGCAAAAAGTGTTCATTCTGACGTTATGTTGCTTCCTCAGGTTAGAAAATTGGAAGCGTACATCATCAGTTATTGGTACAAGAAAGGACTCGAACCAATTAAGCACCCTTTGCTCCCTGATGTAAGAAAGATTGTGAAGTTTGATCCGTATGAAGACCCAACCAAATCCAGAGTATAGCACACTAGCGCAGTGATATATGTTGCTCCAGCTGACACTAGGCTAAATCAATGGATTCTCTTATCTGAATCAGGCTGGAATCAGGCTGTGGAGATATTTGTTGTTTATTGGTGAGCTGAGTATGGAGAATTGGAGAGGAATATGATGTGTGTGCCAAAACTCGATTTTGTTCAGGTTCAATTGGCTCTTTTGGTGTAAGATCGGGATGTGTCTCTGCTTCACAATCAGGAGAAGCGCGTTCTGTTGTGCCCGGGCAGTGGTCACTAGCTTCAGTCCTAGGCCCCTTGCTGCCCAAAGTAAAGAATTGAAAGCAATCTTACCGACATACTTAGTTCCCCCAAAAGAAAAGATTTAACACATAACACGCTTCACATAACCGCTGCTGTCCAGCACCAGCAACTAGCCAACTGCTCACCACCTCGCCTTCAGTCCTAGGCAGTTGTGCTGCACCTGACTATCTGTAATGACTGAAAATACATACTGTGTAATAAATTATGCAAAGGAGTCTGCAACAGTGCAGGGCATGGATCGCAAGTAATTTAAGTATGTGCATTCCATGATTTTCACTCGCAAAAGTTTCACAAATCAGCTTGAACCACTGGCCACCATTTTTTCACATAGCTTTTTTTTAAAAAAAAATCCTACATAGCAAAGCCCGCATAATCCTGTAATTGCCAAGGTGAGTTACATAAGCTCTGTTTTTTTTTTCTCACTGATGTACAAAGTATTCGTTTTGTAATTGCGAAGGTTAATACTACCAAGTATTCATTTTGGACAAGTGAATTACATAAGCTCTTTTTTTTCTCACTGATTTACGAAGTACATACACAGCTTGGTTTATTTGCTCAACAGCTGCATTGATCTTCACAGAGATGGCTTCGGTTTAACAGACGAAGACCCCTTTCCATACGAGTATACACCTTGCCCGCGCTTCCTTCCAATTCGGCCAGCATCAACATATTGGACAAGTAGAGGGCAAGGGCTGTACTTGTTATCTCCTAGGCCGTTGTGAAGCACCCGAAGTACTGAAAGGCAAACATCTAGCCCAATGAAGTCGGCAAGCTGGAGAGGACCCATCGGATGATTGGTGCCTAGCTTAATCCCTATATCAATGTCCTCTTTGGTCGCTACGCCAGTGTAAAGCGCCCAGCTATATAGCACAGACACTTGGCAAAATAGCCGTATCCGTGTCCGACACCGTGTCGGACACGGATACGACACGGACACGTCTTCGACACGTGTCGGAGAAGTATCGGCCGATTTTAGAATTAATTTTAATTAGTAAAATTCTCGACACGTGTCGGACACACTAAATAAATGAATCGGACACGGCCTGGACACAGCCGGGGCCCGCCCAGGACACGGCCGGCCCATAACGTCGCACGCACGGGCGGCCGCATCGTGCCCTAACCCTAACGCACGCATCGCACCGGCCGAGCGCGTTATTCCCATCTTCCTCGCGCTGCTCCGCTTGTCTGCATCGTCCGCATCGGCCGTAGCCCATTGGCTTCCTCGCCGCCGCCCGCTCCCTCTTCCTCCCCGCGCGCCGCCGGCTTCCTCCCCGCACGCCACCGCATTCTAGAAAAATGGAAGCCACTAATTCTAGTGCTAGAGAGGAGGAAAACACAAGCATGTGAAAATATAAAAAATAATATATATATATATATATAATTTATTTATTATTTAAATATATATAGCCGTGTCGCCGTATCGGTCTTTTTGGGAAAATGGCGAATTCCCGTGTCGGTGTCGTGTCGTATCGATGTATCCGTGTCCGTGCTACATAGGCGCCCAGAATGCTTCATTAATCATTGGCATTAGGATGCGGTTCACAATGAATACGGGGTAATCTTGCGAATATATGACAGTCTTCCCAAGCCTGCAAAGTGAAATATCAGCAAGCAATTTCAGGTGGACTAGCTCCCCACCTAAAAACAGGTTCAGCTAGAACAACTGCAGTAACATATATATTAGTGACTAGCTTTATAAAGCGAGTAACATCAGGGTGCAGCAGCTAGGCCAAAACCATCTTTGTCTTGCACTCTTGCTTCAACTGTAGCTTGCTCACTTTAAAGCCTGCACTAATGCATCCGTGTGTATGGGCAGTTGGGCACTGGGTAGCATAGTCATTCTCGGAGCTTAAATATGGTTCGAATTTCGAACCACAACCAAAACAGGTATATTGGGTCTTCTACACCGACTTCTCCACACCTTGTCGCCGTAGTGCCGCCGGAGGTCGTCGAGGAGGAGGCCGACGCCGATGGGGGCAGGCAGCGAGTGACGGCCGCCGTAGCTGAGAAGAGAGGGAAGTCGGCCGGTTGGAGTGGTGCGCGTCTGTAGGTTGGTGGTGGCGAGGAGCGCTGCGCCTCGTGTCGTCGCTCTCCGCGCCGGCCACCCCGACCGACCTCTGCGCCATGGCCGCCGTCCTCCTCCGCAAGCTCCTGTCCCCAACCTCATCCTCCGACTCATCCAGCGCCGCGGCGGCCCCGCTATGGCTGCACCTTTCCCCCGCCGGCCAGGCTGCGCTCAAGTCCCACCCCTTCTCCGCGCTCCAGTCCGATCCCCCCAAGCCCATCGCGAAGGAGGGCTCCGTGTGTGGTCTTCAGGTCTCGTCGGAGCTGACGGTGACTTTGTTGCTGAGAGTGGGTTGGGTGCCAGGCGAAAGCCTTCGTCTTGCTGTTGGGCTGACGATGAGATACCTTTGGGGCCGTATTGCTCCTTGGAGGCGTCTGTCTGTCGTTGCACCCCTCCTCTCTCGGTGTGGTTCTTGCGGGAGAAATCCCTGTCCATGTTGGACGGGCAGCGGCGGCGTGGCTACGTCGTGTTCCTTCATGAAGGCGTTGTCTTTACAGTTCCACACGTGATTCCCAAAGTGGTGGCTTCGTTTTGACATCAAAGTTTCTAAGTAAACGAGGATGCGAAGGACTGCTACTGATCAAGATCAAATTATGAGGCCTGTCATCAAGAGTTTCTAAGTAAACTAGGATGCGAAGGTTTGTCAGTGCACAAGATCAAAGCAAGTTTGGAGCAAGGATTTAGAAGTTAGAAGTTTAGTCTTTCTAACTCTCTTAGTCTTTTGCTTTTTGTTTTGTGTGTACCTCAGTGTTGAGGCTTTGAGGAATTGAGTCTAATGGCTCCTGTAATCGTTGGCTGTGTATATCCACGTGTAGATATAGAGGTCGGATTTCTATCCATTATCTAAAAAAAAAATACTAGTTTACCGACTACACTTGCCAGTTTTGACCAGGTAACTATTGCTCATGATGTCAACATGGGACCTGAACTCCAAAATACAGCAAGTCTATCAATTTCATTATTGGAGGAGGGTTAAAGAAGTGCATGCCTATCACCTGCAGCATGAAAATCTCCGATCATGGGACTGAATTTAAGTTCCTATCACCGAGAGATGCTACCAAAACCAAGAGGTGCATATCCAACAAGGGAAGCATGTCTAGAAGTGATAAATTGGATATATAACAAGAAAGATATGAAAACCAGATGATTGAGATTTGACAGTGTTGTGGGGGTGACCCAGTCCCAAACGACTGGGCCTTGTAGCAGACTCAATAGTATAAAGAAATATACCAATATACCTTTACCTTTTGTAATTATTAAGGAGTAGAAAGGAAAACTCATATATATAAACTCCCAAGAGGGTAGGAGGGACCAGATCCACTTATTTTCACACACGAACTCTCTCTCTCTCCTATCGTTGGCTATCTCTAGATCTACCTCCTATGGAAAAACGGCACCCTATACCCACTGTTATGCCTATGCTACAACAGACAGATATATCCACCGGCCAGGCGCCCACCGCATTGTGATATTTTGGTCTTCAGAAGCATGTTCTGAAGTTAGTTTTAGAATACACAATCTTATCTCCTCTTCCTTGGTTAACATGCACAGATGTTGACCAATGGGGCCATCACAGTTAAAAAAGTTCTGCCCCAAATGCACATCGATAAGACAGTTTCATCACTATTCTTATGTGAAATTCTAAACAAGCATATGATGGTCAACTGATACCAGAAGCAACTAGATTATTAGAACAATTAAAATCCGGTGCTGAGATAAACCGAACTGCTGATCACCTGAGAGGGGCGGTTGGTAGCTGAAGCCAGGCTGGTTACAGAGATGGAGCTAGTGTTAGAGGCAATAATAGCAGAAGGCTTCGTGATCTTATTCAGCTCCACGAACAGCTTCTTCTTGATATCTTCCGACTCCACGATGGCCTCAATCACAAGATCCACGTCCTTCCTCTTGCACGCCGGAGACGCACTTTATCCGCTTGATGGAATCATCGCACGCATCCTATGACCAAGCGAAACTGAAGCTGTCAAAGAAAAGAGTGATCTTTCACTGAGTAATCGTGCCCGCGCCCACCTGGGAGAGCTGGCCCTTGGCGGCGAGGCGGCGGAGCGAGGAGGAGATGGAGGCGACGGCGCGGGAGAGGGCGGCGGGGTGGGCCAGCCTCCGCCCCCACCACCGCGATCTCACTCGCCGCCGCCGCCGCCGTCGCTTGCGTCACCATGTTCGTTTCCTCACAATTTCTTGGGTTATCTCTGCGCTGCGTTTCGTACTTTCGTGGCGTGTTCTCTGCTGCTATATGCTTGATGGCAAAGCACAGCTCAGCTGCACAGGTAACCGACTGGGACACGGTTCAGGCTGCAAATTTGGCAGTAGGACTGATCTACAACGTCCAAAGGGAATCGAACGGCCACACTATGTCACGCCCAAGCTGGCACTTCGGATGTGAGAAGAACTTTGTATCGGCGGAGGTCAGACCGTGCGGCCGCACGCCCTGGGCGGACGAGTCGGTGACGGCGGCGGCGAACAGACTGGCAAAGAGAGAGACTGGATAGCCGACATGGACTTTCTGCCAAGCGCGGTGACCGTGGCAGCCCGACCATGCTGCTGCTCGGCGCTCGCTGAGAGACACGGTTGTGAGGTCCAGCCCAATCGGCTGCTACTCGGCGCCGCTGGGATGCTGGACACAGCCACCGGGAAGGAGGTCACTGCGGTGGTGCAAGGGAGGGAACCGGGGGCGTCGTGCGCGTGCGGGCGCCCCTCGTTGGTCGCTGTAGTAGCTCGCCTGTGCTCCATTGTCGTCGGCCCTGAGCGATGGTGGACTAATGGTGACGTCATGATCGCCGGCTCGCAAACAGTCAAACACTCACGCCATTAGTACGCTGCTTATGTGTACAGTGCTATCTCGCTAGGGAAGATTGTAGTATTGGAGATTAGTGGACAACAAATACTATATATTATATTGCTTTGATTTGTGTACAGACAACCTCTGCACTCGGTATCAACAGTATGAACGAAATGCATCGACTTAATCAGGATCAGCGGCGGATCCAGCGGTGGGGGCGGGGGCTCGAGTCCCTCTACTGCTACTGGACTCTTGCAGCCCCCTAAATTTTTAGCCATAAATGTATAATATAGAAGGGGCTGAGGTCGAACTGAAGGTATTTTAACCTCTTCAAAAAAATTTTCTGGATCCGCCACTGATCAGGATCAACAGCATTGAACTGAATTCACAAGTCTGCTCGCATGTGTATGCACGAAGAAGAAAAAGATGAATGGTACAGACCCAACGAATTTACGTTACATTTACAAAACACTAATCACGCTTGTCCCTGCCGATTACGGTGAGAGACCGGACACACCACCCAGATGCTGAGAATAGATGCATCAACACAAGTCACGTACCCAAAGCACCACATTAACCAGCCGTATCGCATAAGCGCGGGTTAGCTGATGCAGAGCGCGCGGAGGCTACAAGCTAGAGCATGGCCACCGCGGCCAGCAGCGAGGCGACGCACGCCGCCCAGGTGCCGCCGCTGAGGCTACGAGGGCTGCCGCTGTTTGCTCTGCCGCGGCCGCCGCCGCCGATATAGGCGCGGCCTCCTCGGCGCCTCCCTTCCGTGACGTCCACGAGGCTCGCCAGGCAGAGCAGGACGAGGAGGAGCGCGCAGAGGGGCAGGAACCGTCGACTCATCTTCTCAAACTCCACGCGCGACTTCCGGTGTCTGGTTTCTTTCTCTCGATCGCCTCCGGCTCGATGTCGTGGGCAGCTGCTGCGCGCACGGTTTATTTATGCACGATCCAGGGTTGACCCGGCCAGGTTTAGCTGTTGGCAAGTACTGCAGTGCACGACGAGTCCCTAGCTATGGTGGATTTCATTACGGTAGTGTGGGAACAAGTCCAGATGTAGGTTTCATGCGATTTTTTCTTCTTCTCCTTTAAGATGAATCCTTCGCCCGGTTTATTTTGGTTTAAACTTCTGGTTTCTGATTTAATTTTTATTATTTATAAATTTCATCTTTTTCTAAATTTTTGGTTTTTTTAAGTTTTTTTGTCGGTTCTTTTTCCTGTATTCGTTTTGCGTTGTCCGTGATAAGCTAACATATTTTTTTTCTATTTTTAAAATATTTTAAATTTAATTATATCAAATAAGTCATCTTTAACTACAGTGTAATTTTAGCCAATTACATTACAATTTCAACCATAAGCTATTATTTTTTAATCCAACCAAGCGAGATCCTTTTCTTGTGGACGTCGATTTGATAGCTTCTAGGACATGTTTGACGTGACGGATGGATTGCCTCAGAGGCCGGTGGTTTACCAGCCCATATCAATAATGCATACATATGCGTGTTACGCTTAGATTGAAATGCTCATATGCGCGTTATCGTATCAGATGGACTAAAATAACCTGTGGTTAATTTCTTGAGAGCGAAGCTCCCCGGTAGGTTGTCGTTAGCTTCATCTCGGTACGACTTGACGACTTCATACACGGTTCCAACTTCTCCGCTGATACACGTTGCTAGATGAAAGTCTATAAGAAGAAGAAATAGAAAACTGGCGCATCACTTGCGATCACGAAACTTGTCGGTTCTGTCTAAAGATGATGAGATCAAAGCCGAAAACGGCAACCAAATGATTGCAGCCGGCGAAAAGGGGCTGCACTGGACGCCAAAAATGGCAACCCAGGCTGCATCAAGGCCGAAGTTTCATCACATCTTAGGCCGCCCACGTACAAACGGCCGAGAACGATGGCCGGCGGCCGCACGGCACACCGGAACCGGAACGAATCCCATCCATTCCGGCGGGGCCGCGGGCAACCCACCGAACTGTGAAGCAAGCCACACTGGCAACCTCGCATTCCCATCTCGACGGCTGGGATGGTCCCCTCTCGCCATGGCCAAGCCGGCAAACCCCTTCGCCGGCCGCACCGCCAGGTTCTTCCCATCCGTCCTCCCTCCCCTGTTCCCTTCCCAGCGGGGACCCCGTTGTGCGGATTAGCCATGATAAGAGAGAGAACCGAGCATAATCGTAAAATCGAGTTTCCTTATTGCGAATGTTTCCCCAAATACAGACAGTTACAAATAGTCTTCTGATTTATGCTATCCATAAGACCAACTCTAGGGATCACCATGATTTATTCTTCATGTGACTTTCTTGATTACTATGCAACATCAGCGTAGAAATCTTGGATTGTGATCCGGACTGCAATTGGGATCCTTACTGTATGGTGCTCATTGTGCCAAGTTAGGCTGCCAAACGTGTAGTCCCCTTGCACTTTCGACAAAGGTGTTATGCTAACCTTGAATGAGTTCACTTTCTTTGTGGCATTGAATACTAGGGTTGGTGCTTCAACTTTGATCTTGACTCGTAGGGGACACACTATGGCAGATTGATAAACTGTATCAACTTCTCCCACATTTGTGACCGCTCTCTGCACCTTAATTGAATGCCTTAGTTCAGGAATAGATCTAGAAGTTAGGTTTACGTGATAAGCCGGCAATGTTGTAATGTTGCAAATCTCATATTTCTTGATCCTGCAAGCAAAGAACTTGTCGTAATCCATTGGACAAATGTCGTAAACGAGGCCAGGATCGGCAGCTCTATTAGGATTTATGTGACCCCTTCCATAGTCGAATGGGTCAGCAACCTTCCGAGGTATCGCTTCTGCTAACATTGGCATGCCATATTCAACCACGGTTGATGCTTTATCCATGCAAAAGTTACGCAGGTAAGAAAGTGCCAGTGGACTAATCAAGATAATGTTTCATGTGGGTAGCATAGTTTACCAGTGGTAACAATTGCTGATTTTAGGGCAGCATGAGACCAATGTGAATGTAGAGCCCTTAGCAATGCCACGTTGCCTGCTACATGTGGGGCTGCCATGGATGTCCCTGTGCCAAATACATGCGCATCTTCTTTTGCTGCTAAGGTGTTGACTCCAGGTGCTGCTATGTCAGGCTATTAAACGTAGTTATACTGTGATTAGGAAAATTTCACTGTAATAAACCATTTCTAACCTATGAAATAAAAGCATCTTAAGATCCCTATTGTCTGATGTTTGTCCTAAGATGCTTTTATCACTAAAATATAGACTGCCTAGACCAAAAGGGTGCCACTCATTTCAGCTTGAGTACCTTAAGATCTGTAGGGTATTTGGCGGATGGGCCTCTTGAGGAAAATATTGCCACCTTTGGAGCTGGGACCTGTTTTCCTGTAATACTACTTGCTGACTCGATCTTTGCAATAGGCAAGCTGCTTAGTTAAGGCACTATATCATTGCAGACTTTATATAGTTGCAGAGAATATACCGCTACGCCTGGTAGGTCACAAAAATAATTTCTTACCTTTGGCTGCCAATGTACGTTGCAACTTGAAACCCAATATCAATGTCGACGAAAACACAGGCCATGTCTTGGCAACCTTCAGTGCTCAAAAGAAAATCTGTGGTATACGGAGCGGAAATAAGACCAGATGCTCCACCACTATGAACATTTGCCATGGCACCTTGGAAAAGTTTTACTGTTGGGCCAAAAGTTACTTCAATGCATAGAACAACTTTTCCATTGATGTTTGTGCCATTTAGCGCCTCCCTTGAACAACTGTAAATAGAAAGATCAAAACGATTGCTCAATCAGCTTTGGAAATTCAACACCTAAACATATGTTGACATCTATTCATAAATGTCTCACTTCTGTCTCCACTCTGCCTTCGTTGCCTCGTTCGAGCCCAATGATGTTAGTCATACTCTTTCTGACGAGTCTTGGGTTAATACCATGCATGAGCAGTTAGAGAACTTTGAAGAAACATAGTCTGATCGCTTGTTGAGCCCCCTAGAGGTCGTAATGTCATAGGTACCAAGTGTGTGTTAAAAACAAGCAGAGTGAGGATGGAGAAGTCATTCGAAAAAGCTAGATTGGTATCTCAGGGTTTCTCTTAGATTGAGAGTCTAGATTTTGAGGAGACCTTTGCCCCTGTAGCTAGACTAGAGGCCATTAGGCTCTTGCTTGCTTTTGCAGCTTCTAAGGGCTTCAAGCTTTACCAAATGGATATCAAGAGTGCCTTCCTCAATGGGTTTACTGAGTAAGAAGTCTATGTTAGGCATCATCCAGGTTTCGAGAACCCCAAATACCCAAATCATGTCTGCAAGCTTTCCAAAACCCTCTATGGACTTAAGCAAGCCCGTAGAGTTTGGTATGAGAGGCTTAAGTCCTATCTGTTAAGTCATGGGTTTGAGATGGGTAAGGTAGATAAGACTTTGTTCATTCACAGACATGGCAATGACATTCTACTCGTCCAGATTTATGTGGATGATATCATCTTTGGCGGCTCCTCTCATGCTCTCGTTTCACAGTTCTCCGATGTCATGAGCACAGAGTTTGAGATGAGCATGATGGGCGAGTTGAGCTTCTTCCTTGATTTCCAGATCAAGCAGACTCGGGAGGGTATCTTCTTGCATCAGAGCAAGTACACTCGAGACCTCCTGAGACGCTTTGATATGAGTGATGGCAAGCCGTTGTCAACTCCAATGGCATCAACAACTTCACTTGATCATGATGAGAATGGCGAGCCAGTTGATCAAAAAGAGTACAGAAGTATGATTGGCTCCCTCTTGTACCCCACTGCCTCGAGACCGGACATACACTTCTCCGTGTGTCTGTGTGCTCGATTTCAGGCTTCTCCTCGCGTATCTCATCGCCAGGCGGTGAAGCGCATCTTTCGGTACCTTCGAGCTACCATGGACTATGGTATCTGGTACTCTTCCTCATCCTGTCTTTCCCTCAAAGTCTACTCGGACGCAGACTTTGCTGGCTGTAGGATAGATAGGAAGAGCACTTCTTGCACCTACCAATTCATTGGCACTTCTCTTGTTTCTTGGTCCTCTAGAAAGCAGTCCGGTGTTGCTTAGTCCACCGCAGAGCCAGAGTACGTTGCTGCCGCTAGTTGCTGCAGCTAGGTACTTTGGATGGCTTCGACCTTGCGGGACTTTGGGTTAGTTATAGACAGTGTTCCAGTCTTTTGTGATAACACTTTGCTATTAACATTGCTAAGAACCCAATGTAGCACTCTCGGACCAAGCACATTGATATCAGATATCACTTCCTTTAGAGTCTATGTGGAGAAGGGTGACATAGTGCTCCAGTTTGTGGAAATTGACCACTAGTTGACGGATATATTTACCAAGCCTTTGGATAGCTCTAGGTTTTCAGCCTTGCGGGGAGAGCTTGGGGTGGTCTGTCCGTATGGATTGTTTTGAGGGGGAGCTTTGTGCTTTATGTTTTATTCTGCTTATTTGCTGCTGTTCTCATTTTGCTGCATTGCATATGGGTGCATTCGGGTTAGTCCTTCTAGCATAGATTAGAGTGGTTCTCTTGTCTAGTTACTTAGATTTCTTCTCTCATCTTGTGGTTCTAGGATGCTGCTTATTAGTTGTCTCTCTTCTCATTAGGTTGAGCTCACTCACTTCTTATAGGTTCTAGCAAGAGTTGGACCACCCTTGGGTAGACAGGGAACATGTTTACTCCTTAGTATGTTAGAAGAACAGCTGATAGTCCTAGTGTCATATGGGGTAGATGAGAGTCAGTTTGAGCCATAGTATCCTCTATATCTTGTCTATGCTTTAAGGACAACCTTTTCTGTTTTTCTTCCCAGCTTCTCGTTTTTATTGCTTTGGTTCAGGGGGGTTCATTTGGGTATGCTAGAATTTAATTTTGTCATAACTTAACTTGAACTAAAGTTGCATCTCATGTTGAGGGGGAGCTGAATTTTCTTGCATGTCATTCTGCATTGTAATATAATTACATGGAGCCTTGATTATTATCATTTATGACATGTTTACAATGCCTTACATCTTGCCATGATCTGTGCTTACTTGCTAGAGTTATCATGACTTTATATGTGTAGTCTAATCTTTGCCATGATAAGTTGATTAAAAATTATAACTTGAATTAAGACATGTCATGTTAGCTCTTGAGACTAGTCTGTCTTTAGTTATCCTTTTATGATTCATGCCATGTCAAATAGGCTGAGTTGAGTCTTGAATCTTTATTGAGCTTTAGATTGAGTTATGCTAGTTCGTTTATGAAGCATGAGTTAGTATTAACTCCTTGTTCTTGAACTATATTCAACAAAAGCAAAAAGATCTCTTTTGTGCGAAAAACTGATCTCACCAATTCTTTCTCATGAGACTGCTTGTCATTGCACTAGGCATGAACTCAGGGAGAGTTTTGGATGACCAAGATTATCTTTTTAAGCTTCTTGCTTGGAGTGGTCGCATAAGGCTTGAGATCTAGCACATGACTAAACAAAAATCTGGTTGGAAACAACCATGAGATTTTATAAAGGAAAGACATGTCAATTGTGCTAAATTTGCTTCATATACAAAAAGACCAAGTACTTGAACAAATGATTCATTCTTGAACTTGTAGCACTGTAAATTGACTCAATTCTACATTCTTGGTTCCACTTAGGATATTGACATGGCTTGTATCATCTTTGGATACCTTTAGTTAGACTATACTCTTGAATGACTTGACATGCTACACAATTCGAGTAATTTTCAGATTGTGACTTATTTGGTTTAGCTTGATTATACATATCTTATCATGATCTTAATAGCATTCATATGCATTATGGCTTGGTGTAATACTTCAAAAGTCATTTTAGATAATCTTCATGGTTCTAATTGTTTAGGTTACATAAAATTCAGCCATTTCATCCATATCATTTCATCCTTTCATCTTGATGATTTTATTGCCAAAAGGGGGAGAATATTGGAGAAAAAGCCATTTCAAGGAAAAACTAGGAGCTTTTGAGGAAAACTTGCTCTTTCTGTTTTTGCTCCTTTTGTCAACATGGTCTTAAGTCTCTTTGTTCTTCTTTCAGACCATGTATGACTTTTAAACAAACTCAATCTTTATGCTTTTTCTGGGTTTGTCAATATACGCATCAAGGGGGAGATTGAGAGACCATGTGGAGGTGTCCCCATGTTTGTGATGAGTAATTGACTCGTGTTCTGGAAAGTTTGAGTTTGATTTGGTTGGTTCGCACCAAGTTGGTGCATGGCGCAATCTAGTTCGTTTGGACTCGGTCGATCGCGCTCGGACGTGTTTAGGACGCTTGTTCTTCTTCTCGATCGGTTGTTCGGGCCTTTTCGTGTTTGAGTATGTTTTACTGATGCTAATGTTGTTTATACTGTTTTGAGCGGTGCTATGTGATGGTTTCTTGTCTGTGATGGCCGTAGGACTTTGAGGTGGAGTCGTGGCGATGCATGGATGGCCGGACTAGGCACGGGCGGTGCTGAGGTCAAAGCGGTCGGGAGATGCCGAAGACGACAAGGACTCGAAGTGGTTGCGAGGCGTCGATAGCAAGAAAAGGGGAAGCTTCCAGGAAGGTGCGGCAGGGGCATTTCGGTAAAATGCGCAAGGCTGCAAAATGGAAGCGGATTCGGTTGAAGTTAATGGATTGGAGACCCGTTAGTGGATGGCTGTAGTGAGGGTTTAGGATTTGGAGTGTGTGGACTCAAATCCTGGTTCCCTCCTCTTCTCTACATGTGAGTGGGTTTTGCCCTATGTGTGTGAGAGTTTGGAAGTGAGGTTTGGTCTGCACTTCTTGAATTTTCTTTTGAGGGTGTGAGCTCCTTCTATATGTAGTGGGAGTTGGCAGTGCAGAGAATATGGTAGTGGTGTGTGTTGTGTGCTTCCTCTCGAGGGTGTTCATCTCAACCTATGAAATCATGTAGTGAGAGTTCTCAGGATGTGAGAATGGGTTGATGTGGCCATAGAAGAATCATATGTAATAGCCCATGTCTCTGAATCAATATGAAATGGATTGAATTTGAGCTATCCCTTTTTGTGCCTTTCTATGCTTTGCCTATGTTTCCTTGTTTTCTCAGTTCTTGTGGTTTTGAGTGAATTTTGTTTGAGTAATTGCAAATCTTTCTTGCTTAGAACTGGGAATACCCTCTAGGTCTCTTGGCCAATCCATTCCCAAAAGCAAAAGGATGAATCAAAGAGTCCCTTCATTTCTCAGCCATGCGCTCAAGGTTGCTCTGTTTTGCACTTTCTAGGGTTTGATGGCAGGGGTGCCTTGCTCTCATTGATTTGGGAGAAGGTTTGTTTCAGATTTGTGTATTCTCTCGTCCTGAGATCATTTCCTTGTAGAAATCGCAAATCTCATGGTCATCAGCTTAGTGATTCACAAGCTATGCAGGATTTGGTCTTCTTTCTGTTGGCAACCAGTTTTCAGGTTCAGAATTACAATCAAATGATTGTCTTGCCGCTATATGTTTCTCTTGCAGCCAAAACTGCTCTCTAAGGCCATTTCGGTGTTTAAGTTAATGATTCCAATCAGTTTACCTGAAAAGAGCAGCACAAGTTTGATCTTCACTCTGTTTTCCTCTTTTCTTCTGTAGGTACTGTACCAATGCATTTTCAGTATTTGTTTTGGCTTTGCTTCAATCCCCTACTGCCTGCTCCATTTAATTCTCTGCCAATCTGCTCTGTTTGGGACGGTTATTAGTCTCACATCTCAGTTTTCGCTTTGCCTGAAAAGAGCAGCCAATGGGCATAAACCTTGCAGTGTTCTCTCTGCTCAGTATTTTCTGTATCGGAAATTTTCAGTCTGCGTTTTCTGCAGTTTTCGGTCTGCATAACTGAATCTGTTAACCGCTCTTAATTCTACTCCCTGCCGGCTGCTAGACTGCACTGCAGATTTCAGTTTCTGTAGATTTCGGTTCTAAGACTTCAATTCTGTTTTAATCCTACCCAACAGTCTATTTTCAGCCGAGAGTTTGCTGTTGTTTTCAGCCGAAAGTTGCTGTTGTTTTCAGCCAAGAGTTTGCTGCTGTTTTCAGTTTTTTTGTCTTGTTTTTAGTTTGTTGCTGTTCAGTTTTCAGGTTTTCGGTTCTAGTAGTTAAATGAACATTTCTCTGTCAGTTTTCTGCAGATTTTCTATCTTGATCTGATTATCCTCTTCATAAGTTCTGTCAGGTATTTAGTTTGAAGTCCAGAGTGTTTGATTCAAGAAGCACAACAATAATTCTTCCTTTTGTTGTTTTAGCTTCTTCTTCGAGTATTCTCTGTAGTGCCTCTTTTCAGTTTTGTGTCAAGTGAGTTCAGCCGTAGCATCTATTCTCAGTTGGACTGAATGTACTCTGTTTGTTGTTTCTGTTTTGGAAGCTTTTGATTTTTTAGCTTTTGGTCAAGTAAGTCTATAACTTATGGCCTCCTGTATTTTCGGTCTGCTGTCTTTTTATCCTACTTTTTGCCAGCCGAAATAGAAGTTGAAGTTATGTTCTTTTCAGATTATTGTTGGTTTGATTTTGCATTTTCTGTGAGTATCTTTGATCAATCGACAAAATTGTCTTCGGCTTCCAATGAGCGAATTTCTTGCTTCATAGCTTCTATAGCTATCGGAGAAGAAGTATGTGGATACTTCGGGGCGATTTTTGAAGGCACCATTCACCCCCCTGTTGCCATTTCCGATCCTACAGTTTGATTAATAGTCGTGACGACCATCAACCGCTCGGAACCTAAAGACCTCAAAATTTTTGTTGCATTATCTCCATCAGCAGGAACAACACCAACTCCACGTAGGTTACTCAAAATTTTTTCAAAACAAGCAAAAATATCATTTATAGATTCACCAAATTTCATAGCAAAATCCGAGTATTCCAAATTTCATAGCAAAATCCGAGTATTCTTTTTTTATAAAGATTCTTACGCACTTTCTTAATCTTAGTCGTTCCTTCATGGTAATCGTAAAGAGTTTTCTAGATTAAATGAGCAAAAGCAATTTGAGCTACACGATCAAATTCTTTGCGAGAAATTCTTTTAAAAAGCTAGTTACGAGCACGAGCATTCAAATCTACATCAGTTTTATTTTTGGTTGTAACATCAGCAGAAACAACATAAGGTTGAGAAACCTTTTTCCAGACATCATTACCTTAAGCCTCAATGTAAGCTTGCATACGACACTTCCAAAAAACAAAATCAATACCATCTAGCATGGAGGGACGATTCACATACCTCTCTAATTCCACCGCTGCTTGCTCTGATACCACTAGTAGAACCGTATGGCGCAATCAGAGGGGGATGAATGACTGCATCTGCTTTTTGGAACTTGAAACCAAAACTAAAAGCAGAAGAAAAACAATATAAATTACCTAACGTAGATTACAACCACTAGAAGCTAGATCACTCGCACATGCTCGATGAATGCCTCGATCGTCTGACCGCTTTGCCTGGATCGCTCGCTATGACCACTCGCTCGATCGCCTATGCACGTTGTTGTATTCTCCCTCCGCTCGAAGACTTCAACACTCGAAAAGCGTCGATCACTCGAACACTTCGCCCACTTGAACTAGTACAAGCCGGAGACAACAGCGTGCTCGTGAAACACAAGATTGTGATGTGTCAGCACGCCGCTGAAGACACAAGAAAAGCAATGCTTAGAAAACATGCTGCTGATGAACTTTGCTTGGAATAGATCTGATCTAATACTTCTGTATTATGGATGTGGCTACAAAGCGCCCTCACGAAACCCCTAAAATCCTTTTCGATGAAAGCCCTCACAAAAACCTACTAAAACCACACGTTAGTCTTAGCCTCTCCCTGTTTTTATAGGCTAACATCAAGACCGCATTCAACTCAAACATGAACACAAACTTTATCTCTACCAAAAATCGAGGGGCCCGAAACCCTTCCTAACATGGGTTTTATTCGAACTCTTCCTCTTCCAAACTATTGACTCTATCCGTAACACTCCAAGTATATCACGTGACGAAGCCTCCAAAATAGCACATTCTGTAACCTCACCATGCATCATCACCACATATTGAAGTTTTCAGAATGCACCTCCTGCATCTTCGCTACGTATCAACAATCTCCGTATCGAATTCTCCTGAACTGTACCACCCATAGTTTCTCCATGAATCACCACCTTTGATCTCCATGTGCTCCAGCATGAGCCCGACCACCTCGCATGACATCCTCAATCGCTCGAACCTCAAACTCCCTCGTCCTAGTCCCGATACTCCTCGTCACTGACCATGATCGTCTCCATGGCCAACTGCACATCAAAGACCAAAGAAACATTTTCTCCGAGCACAACTTCTCCCAACTTGACTGACATGTGCACACGCACGAAAACCACACTCTTAACCAACCATCCAAACCAAACAGGTCTACCACGACCATAAACTCCATCGCTATCCAAAGATCACCACAAATCAAACCATCCATGACCGCCAGCCAGGTCGTCCGCGACCACCAATACCATCGCTCTTCAAAATCTCAACCTCAGACTACTCATTACAACCACTACCTCAACGAGTACTCAAAAACCACAAGTACTCAGGAAACTCCATCGCTCCACTTAAAACACTTGGGAAAAGCACCAATCGTTGCCAAGAATTAAACCATCGAGTACCGACAACCGAGTACCAATAACATACTACAAGTCTACGGCAGTCGATCGCAACGCCCATGACTACTGATCACCAACCACCGAGTCCCGAGCCCTTCCGACTACTGAGTACCAACCCCTTCCGTCTACAGAGCACTGAGTCCTTCCAACTACTAAGTACTTGCCACTGCAACACCGACTATCATCATCAAGACCTGTAGCACTGACCACCGAGTATCTACCTGGTACTCTAGCAACAACCACCAAGCACTGACCACCATGCACAGACCAGTTAACCACTGGCCCAACATAAGTACTCGAAGATCATAAGAGTGTGAAGCACTCGTACCAAGCCTACGACAACCGAACGCAAAAAAGCCTTCAACTACCGATCGCGAGGTCTACGACAACCGATCGAAAAGTCTAAGACCACCCATAGCAGACCACAAAGTCTACAGGTATCGACAAGATTGCAAAAACTATGACTATGAGAGCAGTCCACAAAATCTACGATTATCGACCGCACAGTCTTCGACTATTGAGTACCAACTAGTAAAGCCTATGACTATCAACCAGCAAAGTCTACAACTACCGACCAATAAAATCTATGCTACGAGTACAACCAATAAAGTTCACGAGTATCAAGTATCGACCAGTAAAGACCTCAACTATCGACCGGTATTGTAGCTATGACCACAAAAAGTATTGTAGCTACGATTACCTATCGTGGTCATATGGTCGAAGTAGTACTACAGTGGTTGAAGCCGGATGTGGTCATAGTCGAAATGTTATAGTCGAAGCTGGACGTGGTCATAGTCGAAGCCAGATGAGGTTGAAGTTTGTTGTTGCCGAAACCTGTAGTGTTTGACTTACCGTGGTCGAAGTTGAATATGATCGAAGTCAGACATGGTCATAATCGAATGTGGCCAAAATCTGTCGTGGTCGGAATGCTGTAGTCAAATTGCCGTGGTCGAAATCAAATGTAGTCGAAACACCGTGGTCGTTCAGACGTGATTGAAATCGTTCGTGGTCGAAGTTGGACGTGGTCGTAAGCCGTGCACTACTACAGTACTCTTACCGAGTACTAACCACTGCTACAGTACTCTTCCGAGTACCAGCTAAACCACTATTCCCCTTCGAGTACTATTCATTCGACCGTACAGGTTTGACCATATCACTAAGCTTTGGTCGTACAGAAAACCCATACCTTTTACCGGTCCGTGCTCTGATCATTGATCAGTTCGCTCGAAGGCCGTCCAATCCTCCAGTGGTACTCGAACGCTGTTCAATCCTCCTAGGCCATTCGAACACCATCCGATCCTCTGGTGGTTCTCAAACACCGTTCGATCCTCCGGGGCTACTCGAATCCAATCGGACTGGTCCGGAACAACTCGGAGGCTGACCCAAGCCACTCGGACTGGTTCGAAAGTACTCTAAGCCAATCAAAACCGCTCGAAGTAAACCAGGCAGACGAAAATCACTTGGAGCAGACCAAAACCACTTTGAGCTGATCAAAACCCGCTCGGAGGTAACGAAAACCACTCAGAGCGGAGCAAGACCACTCAAAGCCGACCAACTGGAACCACTCGGACTCAAAACTTTCAACTGCAATCGACCAAAACTTTCACAAACGCTAATTCCAAAATAATCCAAATAACAATTATTCATCATCTCTTTTAATTACAATCACCACATAGTCTAACACATCATTTACCGTCAAACAGAATGGGTGCTGTGAAATAAGATGTAGAACAATCCGTCTTCGTACTTCGCGAGATCCATATGCTAATCAATCACATGACAAGCAAAATAGGAGGCAAGCCGAAAAACGCCGAGATGAAGAGTGAAAAGCCATGTTTGTAGTATATGCTAATATGATCCAGTAGGTAATGTTTATTTGTAGGCCATTAGGTCTAGCTCTTTGTTTGGCGGCTAATTGTCCATGTCCAGAAAGAAAGCTCTCAGATAGCTTCTATTGGATGAATTCAATCTTTGAAAATTCATGTCTCTACCTATCACAGCGTAATACAAAATGGCACAAGTTTTGCTTACATTTTTTATGGCTCAGTTTCCTCCGTGGAGTTTCCCGTAAAAGTAGCTTTACTGGTGTGCGTTGCATTTCTCACTGCTCCAGCTCCAGCTCCAGCTTATCTTGCATGATTACTATTCGTTTAACATGGTTATACTAGCTTCTTTTTTTCAGAAGCACCATGAGAAGCGGGCTTAGAATTTGTTCATCTGCATGTTAAGAAAATAAAATATGTGCAGGCGCAGGGAACAAAATTCCAGAAGATGCTATCTTTTACGCTATCAAACGCAGAGCAAGGAGGCTGGAGGCAAGGACCCTCCTGATGTGCTACTTATTGTAGTTTTATGTGAACTTTGACAATCTGGTGTTTCTCAATCAGCGGGGAATTTTGAGTGTCCTCTTTTTTCCCCTTACCATTGCACATCATCGTATGGAGTCATCTTCCGCGGTTGTATGGAGTCATCTTCTGCGGTTGTACTAGTCGATGCAAAGAACGTTTGACTTGGATGACTACGGGTTTATGCCTACCATACATACTGCCGATTCTTCCAATGTTATCTTCGAGATGTCACTGACGTCTATTCTTTCGTTTTCTCGGAAGAGAAGTATACAGGAAAGTTCATAAACTACTTATGGAAAAGATAAATAGAATCTGAACTGTATTCTTGATCCCATACATGATGCTTCTTGGTGGGTATACTGGCTGACTGTACTGGAGTATTGCATTGGCCAAAGAAATGGCCAAGGCTTATTTTGTAATCTCTCAAACAAACAAATAGGATGATTTTTTTTGCAGTCGTTTCAAAGCAACTTATCGGAACAATATTTTTAAATCGGTTTATCGGTATTCGGTTCATTTATACCATACTTACACTAAAATAAAAAATTATAAACTGTGGCCCTAAGTTGCAGCTGAAAAGAACTCAACCTTAACTTTAGTTGTGAGCTGTATGAGATGGGATCTGGAGGTTGAGTTTTTTAGATAGTATTCATTTAGACTTATAAAGTTATATTTCTGATTTTTTTTACTATAGTAATTGAAAATGCGCTGATAATAAGCTGACCCTTTCATATTTTATTTTTTAGAAACAGAGCTAGCCCCAGCGTACAATGTCAAGGTCAACGAACAAACGGGGCAAGAAATAGTCGGGAAACGAGGCTTCGTTGGTTGGTATTGCACATTTGCACTCTTACCACCATCCGCCATCCGAGAAGCGGCTATGGGGCTCCGGAACACCACCGCTGCTCTTGTCGAAAGTCTCGGCAGCGTCGAAGCCAAACTGCTGCGTGTTGAGATCCTCGTCCTCTTCAGCACCCTCATCTGGATCTTGCTCCTGTTGTTCGGCTCATTCCGGCGGCGGCGCAGCGACAAGTCCTTCCGTTTCCTTGTCTGGGCAGTTTACACGCTGTCCACCGTGCTGGCCCCCTACACCATCGGCTTGCTCCAGGCAGGTCCATTCCGTGACCAAACCTTCGCCCTTTGGGGCACCATCCTTCTTCTGATCCAAGTAAGTGCCGATTCGGTCTCTGTTTACAGCATCCGTGACATTCAGCAAAGGAAAAGAATGCTTGTGGAGAGGTGCTGCAGATGTTTCTGGTGCTATGGCTGATTATTAATTGCAGGGGTCGCAACAAGAGCTACAGCGCTACGATATGGATGTTCTGGATTCTGAGCGCAATAAACATATACAGGAAGTCCAGAGTTCTAAGTAACGCAAGCAAAAGCGAAGGCCTGTTGGAGCATGCTAAAGTGGTCGCTGATTACATGATGGTCGAGCATGAGCTAGCTTCGGAAGACACGAGTATCGACGCGACCACCATGACGGGGTACAAGTACATATTCAACGGGGAAGACGAACTAACTTCCTTGCATCCTACTGGACCCGCCTATAGAATTGAACTAAAAGAGACTACCAGCGAACTCTCCACCATCGATTCAGTTTGGCGATGGATCGACTCCCAGGGCGAGGGCGTCTACGGCAAGAAACGAGCTGACACACTGAAGGACGTTGCGCTCTCCTTCACATTATTCAAACTACTGAAGCGGAGATTCTGTGGTTACAAGCTCGGTGAAGCTGGCCTTCCCAAGACACTGCATTTTGTTGTTCATGGGCTCTTATCAGAAAAAGGTAACCATGTTCGTGCTTTCGAGGTTATCGATATGGAGTTGTCGTTCCTGTATGATTTCTTCTATACAAGGTTCGACTTGAAGTTTCAGTATATAATATGGTCAGGAATTATTATATCAACTGCTATTGTTTGGAATAGCATTTCTGGAACTTTCAGCAGGCACTACCACCGTACTAATTTTGAACAGATAGTCAACGGAGCCGATGTCATTCGTTGGATTACCATTGCGCTGATTGCCGTCTTGGTGGTTGTATTCGTTGTGGAGATAATTATAAGCCCCGGAAGGTGGCTTATGGTGTCCGATCTCCATGAAGTGACTGCAGGGGAAAAAAACAAGCTACGATCGATGAGTAGTTATACTGATCGTCCGTCGGAAGGCTGCTGGGAGAGAAAGCTCGGGCAGTATTCGCTGTTACTCAACTTCGACTACCACCCATGGAATGTACTATCGCATCTGTCACTAAGTCTAATCGAGGCAACAAGGGAAGGCCAAAAGGTAGGGAAGAAGATTGAACTGCCAGAAGAAGTCATCGTACGCGTCCTTTCTCGGTTCAAAGAGAACGACGGCCACCTAGCAAACGGGCAATCAGCATTGGCCAGAAATCAGCTGGTTAGCCAATTCTCATGGGCTTGCACTCTGCCAACTCATATCCACACCGTTCTCGTATGGCACATCGGAACAACCATCTGCGAGATTGAGAACACATGGTCGCAGCAGCCGCCCAACGTTGACCGTCTTGTTTCGAAGAGCCTGTCGGATTATTGTGCCTACCTGGTAGCTTTTGTTCCAGGCATGCTGCCCGGTCATGCCTACGACACACAGCGAATCTTTGATGCAGTGATCGCAGAAGCTCGGGGATGTCTTGCCGGATGTGAGACCATGAGCAGCAGATGTGAGAAGATGATGGGCTTAGAGACGGGCAGCAACAGCACGATCTTACAGATGGGAGCCAGGCTTGGGAGAGAACTCAGAGACAATGTTCCAGACGAGGTGCGGCGATGGAAGGCGCTGGCCGACTTCTGGGTGGAGTTCATTCTCTTCCTAGCGCCGTCGAGCAATGCCGACATCCATGCAGACATGCTCGCCGCCGGCGGGGAGTTCATGACCCATCTGTGGGCGCTGCTCACTCATGCCGGCATTCTGGAGCGCCCCTCTTCCTCCTCTGAAACCGACGCTGCGGGAGGGGTGTAGTAATGGTACCACTGCACAAGATTCTGCTGTTTGAGTAATCAAATCATTCTGCATATTTGTTCTAGTTATAGGTGTGAAGCTTATGCATTCTTCTCCTAGTTTAGTAATTGATACATTGTGCATATTTGTTCGTCCTTTTTCTAGGACTTTGTTCGTCCTTTCTAAACGCTGTACAGAGTGTGAAGCTTGTTTTCACATGGTCGTATTGTAAGTTTGTTGAGTGTGCTCTCTACGAAGAAACAAAGCAAAGCTGTGTTCATTCGACTCTGAATTGGCATGTATTTACAATATGTTTGCCCGTGTAAGATGAGATTGAGCCTGCTCGTGAATTCACTCTAAGTTGTTGTGCTTCTCACTTGAATCGTACATCGGCAGACGGCAGTGTCATCTAATCATCATTCTAAAGTGACCCGTTCTTCATAATGAAATGTGTGACACGAGACGGTAGGAGCAAGGAGAGAAGTGATGACTTATCATCAGAAATATAGTGGCAGACCGAAGCTATATGTACATAGCTAGAAATGAAAGCCTGAACAAGGAAATGATGGATTGATTTTATAACAATCAGCTTCCAACTTCCCATGATCCCAACAACTGGTATAAATGAACAACGAATAGTAGTAGTAGTAGATAGCTTGCTTCAGCTATATATGACCATTGCTCAATTAGATCCACGCATGTTAACCATGTAAATATATATTACAAAGACATTAACCCAAACCAAACAAAAAAACTAATCAGAAAGAGCCACTTCACCATTTGCACATTGAATGCTTGTTACATAGAACCGTTCACCAGATGCAGACCCCATGTGGACCGTAGTATCGACGGCGACCGAAAAAAATGATAGCGAGGGGCAAGTGGTGTCACAAAATTGATCTAGTCATGAGTTTTCAAAGCATACAACAATTCCTGCCAATTAGGGGGCAGTATATCAGAAATGAAACAATGAGAAAACATACATGGCAGCTAAAATTATTTCAAGATTGGATCTTACCAGATCACCGTGACCAGAGGCAAATGAAGGGTGAAGCTCCGAAAGAAGTTTATCTTCCCTCAATCTTTCCAAGCCATCAAACATTTGCATTTTTGCCTCACCCGTACTGGAGTCCTTTCTTGCAACACTTCTACTGTAGAAGCCCATCCTTATATATATCTCAAGTTCTTCAACATGCCGAGACAACTGAAGAGCAACGAACTGAAAACATGCAAATTTCACAGCCTTTCATTGTTAAAGTTCAACCGAGTAAACTAGAATAGTTCAAAAACAAAAGGATTAATAGAGGCAAGCAATCACCTGTACAAGATGCCGAATAGACAAGGTTGGCCGACAACTTAGATAGGGCTTTTCCAAGTTAGGCGTTCTTTGCCCATCAAGAGGAATGAGAACAAGATACACGTTGAACTGCAATATAAAAAAAATATAGAAAATTCAGCTAACCTAGCACATGCTCCCTGCACCAGTTCAAGTTAAACTCCACTGGACAGAACTACTAAAACGTGCGAAGATACATATAGAAAAGGTATGCATCTGCTATGACGAGATCAGAGACACTATTCAAAATGACATGACCAACGAAACTTATGCTTCAGCCTGCTTTGAAGTGCGTCTTTTCCAAACAGTTTTCAGTTTGTAAGTAACTAATAAATTTCAGAATTTCCAGAATATAACTATAACTACAAAAAAATTATGTTAAGAAAAAACATAAATACAAAACGTAATCCATGATCTGATTGCTCGTGCAGTTCTATAATACCTCCTTATCCATTTCATCAGTAGTACGGAGGTGATCCACCAACTTTGCAATGCGCCCGCCCTTTGCCACCCTGCCATTTGAACCACCAGCATTTCCATGTCGAGTTTGGCTTCGTGTACCATTTTTTCCCCATGCGAGCATCTCCCCGCGCAGTGGAGAGGTGGTGAAATTTTCTTTTCCACCTAGTAATTCACCGTTCTCCTCAAAGCCATGGTCACTACTGCCAGTGGTTCTAGAAGGCGATGATCGTGCAGCAGGCCTCTTCCTACCTCGTTTCTGTCTTAAATCTGGAGAGTGATCATCAGCAGAAGACGACTCTTTGCTGGCATCATTGGCATTTCCTTCTTCTCTGTCCTCATCATCGGAGCCATTAGGGGCAATATCAGGAGCAATTGTTTTACCTCTCCCCCTTGCTCGCACATTTCTCCTGTACTTCCTTCCAAAAGCAGCCGTGGAACGGTTCTTACTGATTGCCTCTGACTGTCTTCGAAATGTTTCCTCAATGGTTGCTTGAATCTTTCATGAAAAAGTAATGTTGATGTCAATGATCAAATATATGATGGAAAAGGGAAATCGAAATTTGCAAAAAAAAAAAAATAGTGCTGGTATTACCAAGCAGATAAACTCACCTTTTTATTCCGGCTTTTCTCCTCTTCACTGAAAGCAAGTTCCTGCAATGTCAAGTATATTAGAAGCGCTGCATACAAGAGCTAAATGAGGCTAAATAAAACAAACAATTAAATGATAACGGGGCAACATAAACATCACCTCTTCCTCATACTTATCAATATCTGGATATAAGGCTGCAATCAGAGCATCATAATTAGGATCATCCCTCAAAGAACGTCTGCTTGCACAATGAGTGCGGCATGCTGGGCATTCATTATTTCTGTAAAATCAATGCATTATTTGTACTGTCAACTAAAGAACGTTGTATTTTATTATTTATAAACCAAAATTAGGCTGTAGATTCCACATTTTGAAAATTGATATTGTGATAAGATTGTAGACAGATGATGTTTGGCATCATACCCTAGCCGCATAGATTTATCAATGCAATCCCTACAAAACCGGTGCAAACATTCCATAACCGTTCTTGTCTTCCGGATAATGCCTGCAAATTAGAGGGATCATACGTTTCATATATCATATCATCATCTGACAGAAAATCACACAGGTAGAACAATACATCTCAAACTTCGAACATGCAAGTTATAGTAGCTAGTAACAAACAGATTTTTTCAATTGGATTTGCTCATAGTTCTGTCCAACAAAGGAAAATAGTATTTACCCTAGACTTTTAACATAGCTGCTATACTGAGTTTTGTATAATGAAGAGGCAATAAACTGCACCATATGGTTTATAACTGGTTAGGAAATAGTACCATCAGATGTAACACAGGATAACTGGCCCATATAATAGCTACTGGAGAAATTAGGGATGAACTGAGTCTGGAATCAGTAGAGGTACGACCATAGTAGATAGGAAATAATATCGTCAGTGTGAAAAGTGATACCCATCCAACCAAACGGTAAGAGCCACAATTGGCACAATCCAAACGATGATGCATGTATGGCACAAGAAAGATCGTGTTATCATGCTAAAAACAGATGGAGGATGAGTTTCTCCTGAGCAGACAGCTAGTATCGACAATTCAATGTAGACCTATAGTTCCTTGAATTCAAATGTGTTTACTAGGGAAACAGAACTGAAAAGTCCTAGTAATGAGGAATGTGGCTTCAATTTAGCCATGCTGTGAACTGCACCAAATGAAAGAAATCTAGTGCAAGTCTGCAACTCCCCTTCAAAGTGCAAGTAACCAGTTACCTAAGAACTTCATGTTCTATATAGATTCAAGGGAATAACTGAGAAGAACGTGAAACAGTTCCAAATACGATGCATACACTGCTTTGATTCATTTATCTATTTGAGATGCATCTAGTACTTTTATGTACTGACAAAAAGATGCAACAACTAATTGATGAAGAAAAGCCCTAGAAGCTGATCAAAGATACGATGATGGTGGGAAGGTCACCATTTACTATAGGCATAGAACAATAAATGGTTGCATGAATGAAACAAGCAGGCTGCTGCTGAGTATGCTAGCTAGGTTAAATCATGTAGTGATAAAAAAGATTCATACATGCATTAGCATGTCCAGGTTCAACTTTTGAGTGAGAAATCTGAAGAGCAATATGATATCCAAATCTCTTAAGAAAATTGAAATGAGATATACTTACCTAAACAGATAGGGCATTGGACCTCCTTTCGTATTTCTGCTAATTTCACTAGTATAAACCTGAGTAAGAAAATAGTTCATGTAAGCTTCAGGCTGTGTGAAACATCAAATCTTTCAACATCTATCAACCTGAACATTGATCTTGAACTAATGTAGTGCGTCAAGTGCAGTTCAACATAAATCAGTTGCGTAGAGCTTCAAAATACCGCTACAATATGAAACTCACACAATGATGACATAAGAGAGACATGAGTGAAGGTAAATATCTAACTACAAATTAACAACAGACAGGATCACAGAATTGTCAATTAAAACTTATAACCCCAGATTTGACAACCTAAATCTGCAGAACCAGAGACTCTAAATTGAGAATGGCTGAAAACTTTAACATATTTATCTGGGAGGCCTAAGACATAGCAGTAGTCCAAGTAGAGGCTTGCCTACAATATCATCTGACATGGATTTAGTAAGGTAAGACATCTGATATAAAGAATACCAAATCTGCTCTTAAAACCAACTCTGATCAACAATACGTTGCATATTATGAATTTCCATATAGCATGTGAATTTTCAGTAAGACTGCTGGTTGAAGAACATGATGTGCATTTCTAACAAAGATGGAATAAATAGGTCAAATCACAAGGAAAAAGAAAGCCTCTTCAGAGTTACAACACCTAAGCCTCTATAGCAAACAGAGTTAGAACACCTAAGGTAACATCAACCAAAATCGTCTAGGCCATGGAACCAACAATTTCAAAACAGAAAATCACAAGCTATGACAAATTATCAACATACAGCCGACGAATAACAGCAACAAAACTGCGAACTATTCTAACGTACAGCTTAACCCACGACAGACTGAGCAGTTCAGATGCAAGAGATGACTCCAGCATAACAATACAGCACAAACAGGTAGCTTGCACAGCTGAGACTGAGACCGGGTATCGTTCCCAGGAATCTCAGTCACGGCCATGGCGTGCAACACGATGGCAGCATGCATACTACCGAAGAGATCGTATGCCTAGCTCACAAACACAGGGTGTACAACATCCATGCCCGCGCAGGTGATCGCTTGCACAGATGCCACCCGATCACACGAACGAAGCTACCATGTCCGATGCCGACGGCTAACCGAGCCCACCAGTTCCGGCAGGCAGCTCGCAGAGTCACCGGGGTGGGTAGGGATACGACAAACCGGAGCTGGGACATGGAGCATGGCACCGCGAGGTCGGATGGACGGGATAGGGTAGGAGAGACAACATAGACAGCCATAGGGGATCCACGAGGCCCGATGGCCGGGATGGAGTCGGAGAGAGCGCAGAGGAGGGAAGGGGGGCTCACTCGTCCATGTCGCCGTCGCTCTGCGAAGACTCGCTGTCGCCGTCCGCGCCGCCGCCGCCCTCCGCGTCCGAATCTGCCAAACCCATCCGAACACACATGCCTCTCAGCCATACACACGGAGATACAGAACGCGACATGCACACATCGCGAGAGCGAGAGATGAGAGGTCTCGATCGATGCCGTTGAGCTCACCGCCTTCGCACCGCAGCTGCGGCTCAGTCACCCGCTTCGCGGCGCCTCCGCCCGGCACCGGCGGGACTCCCCCTCCCTGTCCACCGCCGCCGCCAGTTGAAGCAGCAGTCGTCCCGTTTGCCTCCACGTGGTCGCGGGGTTTGGAAGACGGCGACGGGAGCCGGCGCTTCTGCGCGGGCATTCTGGCCTTCTGCCCGTAGGATCTCGGCCCTCAGCCTCCGGCGAGGCGGTGGCACCTACCCTCGCGAGGCGTTTGGGAGGGGAGGAGGGGGCGGTCGACCGGGTCTCGGGGAGGAAGAGGAGGGCAGTACAAGAAGGGGAGGTGGCCAGGTGGGTTCGGGAGGCGCAGAGAGAGAGACGGAGGGGAGGAAAATAAGAAGGGACCTGAGGTGTTTGTGCTGTGTTGGGCTGTGTATACCTGCGTCTGGGGGCTGGTGCTCGCGGTCTGACTGGTGCCTTGGGGAATCGCGCGAGACCAGCGGGCGAGGCAGGCAGGCAGCAAGCGACGCTCGGGACATGCAGGCCGCCTCGCCTCGCCGCCGTGCTTCTGGGCTTCGCAGCGGTAGCTCCGGTTGTACCAGCTCCGTGGTGACAACCAAAGCCGAGGGATCATGTGCTTCCATCAGTTCCATGCCGCTCGATTTAGTACGAGGCAGATCAAGGAACGAGAGTTACGTGAGCCGAACACAGGTGTTCCTTGTCTGGGACAGTGAGATTGTGTTTGTGAGAAGTGCCAGGCTCTGAGGATAGCCATGCTGCGCCGCCGTTTTCGTAAGTGTTGTCCGCCGGCGATGAAGCCTCAACGTTGCTTTGCCGGTATATATAGGGATGTACTGATGATTTTTAGGTGTCTTTATGGCTTGTCATAAGCTGCTCAAAAACCGGGATTGCATTGGCGCCTCTCACCGCGCGGCAGTCGGCAGGCCGCAGGTGTTACCGTGTTAGCCTTCAGTTGTCAGCTCCAGTCGTCACCACCATGCTTACGTATATACTCCCCTGCTGGCTGCTGGCATTCTACCAAACCTCTCCGGCGGTCTGCGGAAATCCGTCCAGCTGATCTTCCATGGCCGTTTGACCAACAGATCTATGTTCTTCAGCTTGTAGAGCACAATTAATGGAGAGGGCAGCGTTCAGGAGGGAACAAAAACAATAGAGTTTAATTAGCTTGATTATGTAGGCTATGTTTGTCAGAAGTCTAGAACAGGGGACTGGCCAATTTTGATCGATACTGCAAGAGAAACAAATGACGTAGCAACTATAGCAAAAGCCAGCACTAGTCATTGCAGCTGTGTGAGTAATCTGCACGTAGTAAAAAAACACATTGGGGCTTCTAGTTCAGTACTTCAAGCAGTAGTATCCAACCAAGATTTCCAAAGTTGGAAGTGAACACTCCTTATCAAAAAGGTTCTGGAACTAATTAACACTGGAGCCATAAAACATTTCCTTTTCCTGAAGAAGCTATGCATGCAGAAACGTCTCTTTGTGATTCCCTTTCATATTTGTCATAGAAGAAGATGCAGCACTAACTTGCGATATAAGGGCTGGAAGAAACACGCCTAGGTATAAAAGGACCATGGAGAATGGAAGGTCTTGCACTCGACTCGCTCGACTCCGGACGGCGTTGAAACTTCCGAATTTTCCAGTGGTCATGGAGATTGGAGAGGTTTTAAGGGCTCAAGCCCGCAGTTTCACATTGCAGCTCTTCAGCTCATTAAGCTACTGTCAGGCTTGGTGACAACGGACAATGACACGCCATTAGTTTTTCTAGTTGCATATTGTGATTGGTACCTTGCAGTCTTGTAATTCTCTTTAAAATAAGAACTCTGGATTTTAATTTATAGTGCATAGAGTTGCAGGAGGAGAGGAGCGGCTATTCACCAGAAAAGAAAAGGTTCCAGTCACTGACCAAGAATCCAAACTCTAGAAACTTCTTCTGACAGAAGTCATTAACTGGGAACTCAAAATAACAATCAACAACGACGCGAGAAAACATCAAGCTCTTGCATTCAACAGCTCCCTGCCTGTCTACGGGTAGCCTGAAAGGCTGAGTACGGAACTTCGAAGGACAAGCAGGAGATGTGAAATCAGCGGCGACGCCATGACAGCATCACGGATCGGTTCTGCACCTGGCATTCGCCGCCGCCGCCATGCCGTTCCCATGGAGACACGCATCATGGCGAAAGCATGCACACCATCGTGAGCCCGACGCTTCGTACGTTCGCTGTTCCTATTAGGATCCAATATCCATATATCCCGTGCGGCTGGTCAGCTCGCCCGACGCCAAGACCAGAGACCAAAACACGAACAATTGGAACGAAGCAATCGTCGCGCATCGCGGTAGTATACCTACCAACACTCCCCGGAGCTCACCGGCTCGGCCACGTACCCCGCCGGAGGGCGGAGTCGCGGCAGTAACGAACCGGAGCTAGCGGCTAGCGCACGAGACATAAAGCGGTCGGCGAAGAGGTTGGATCGCCTTGACGGCCACGCGACACGACCCACGAGAGGTCGTGGAGGGCGAGAGGATACGAGAGTGGCGGGCAGGGAAGGCTTACTCGTCCTTATCGCTGGCGCTCAGAGACGACTCGCTGTCGCTGTCGTTGTCGCTTCCATCTCCTCTGCCGCCACCCTCCTCGTCGGGATCTGCGAAACCCATCGAACACAGACGAAACCTCTCAAGAGATATCAACAACCCATGACATCGAACGCGATGTTCGTGCATCGAGAGGCAGAGGATGGTGCCGGTGTTGTTCATCTCACCATGGTCCTGCGGCGGCGCCCTCGCCTGACGCACAGCGGGTTCGCCGTCCATCTCGTGTGAGCCTCCGCCTCCGCCGCGTCTGGCAGCGGCTTGGCGGACCGCGACGTGGCCGTCGGAGTCGGGCGGTGGGAGCGGGCGCTTATGGGAGGGCATTTCGTCTTCAGGCCCGGTGCCCCGGCCTCTCGGGTCGGGGGCGGCGGTGGCTTTCGCTTGCGAGGCGTTGGGGGAGGGGTGGTTTCGTGGAGAGGGAGGAGAGGGAGGAGAGCGTGAGGTGGGTGGAGAACTGCAGAAGGGATGCAGAACAGAGGGAGAGAGGAAGGAATTGGAAGGAAAGGGTCAGGAAGAATTTTTTTGTACTAATAATTTATTTTTTACTCAAAATTACAGGAATATACCTGTGAAAATTTTTATAAAAATAGGCTCCAATCGCCTAATGGGGGTGACTGGAGCCAATCGCCCAACCAGGAGGCGACACGTGGGGAATCTGGTAACGGTTGGGCGAATTAGTGCTGTCGCCCGGGCGTTGGGCGACTGGAGCTCCAATTGCCCAACGCTCGGGCAACAGGGGGGTTAAAAAGGCAGCGCGCTTTGCCGCCGCCACCCTACCTCATTTCAATTGCAATCGCTCGGCGCCAAGAGAAAGGAGAAGAGAAGAGAAAGGAGAGGGAGAAGAGGAGAGGAGAGGAGAGGAAGGAGGGGAAGAAGAGGAGGGGGAGAAGAGAAGAGGGAGAGGAAGGAAGGACATCGTAATTTAGGGAATATAGTTTTACAAAATTAGCATCAGGATGAAATTCTGCATGCCTACAAAATTGTAGTTGTAAAAAATTCAGTCACCGTAATATAGAAACGAATCGTCTGGTGAAATTTATACCTATTAAAAAATTCAGAAAATATTTATGGTAGTATTTAATTAATTCGTATGTTGGAAGTTCATAGTACGAGGTTATTTTAGTGGGTTACGACATGCGAACAATCGACGAAATGTGAATTGCAGTATGTGAATGTCAAGAGGGGCACACAGTTAGATGATGCAATGCATGTGCTGATCAGTAGGTAGAGCGGTATGGCGTGTACTACTAGTTGTTGGATACTAGAACTAAATTTACATTGTAAACTGTGTTTGTTTAGTATGCACTTATGACGTGTGAAATGTCGTACTAAATGTATCGTATATTTCATGTACCATTTGTACAACTGCTATGTTATATCCCTTTTTCTATAATGTAGTTGGTGTTGTGCTGGTAGCTTAGTATTGCTCTGTTTACTTATTTACTAGTTCTATTTGCTGTTAGTTTACATGCGATGTTTTTTGGTTTACTATAAGTGCTAACTTGAACTTTTTTGCAGGTATGGCGCGTGATGGTCGTGACTCGGACTGGCGGTACCCCCTGTTGGATGAGCACATGGACCACGTGCATCGCGCTTCCCGTCGTGTGCCGCCACCGGGGAGCGCAGACGAGCCAGTTGAGCTGGGAGTGGTCCGAACACGCACACCTTGAGTGGCCTGGAGACTCGACCCCATTGGACAGTCAAGTTTGCACTCTGCCAGTGTTTTAGCGCTGTCATAAGAATGTTCTGTGCTCACCTTCACTTTGTTTGCAGGCTGCGGGATGCTGGGCTACTCCCTCTTGCTCGGATGCTGTAGGCCACGGACGAGGATGGACCCACCGTGGCCGTTGGCGAGGACGACGTCGTGGAACGATCACAATGCTTCCCGTTCGACCGTTCCCTGCTGACGGCTTTGGTGGACCGTTGGCGGTCCGAGACGCACACTTTCCACCTCCCATTTGGGGATGATGCCAACCCTGCAGGATGTGTCTCTACAGCTTGGCCTTCCGATCGCGGGAGGCGCTGCCTTCCTACCGGATATCGCAATGCTTTACATCTGAAACTAATGATATTACTTTTGCAGGTCTTTTCCCGCCCAAGCAGCAGTTCGGCCCCTCCGCGAGCCCGGACGATCCGGACCAGTACTTCTTCGAGTGGGCCGGGTAGGCATCTGGGTCTGCACCTCGCGGCACACCACCAGAGGTTCTCTCCGGGAGTGCCCTCCCCGGTGCACCAGAGGGCACATAGGCAGAGGTGCAGCTGACTCCACCAGCTCAGGGGCGGGTGCGACACACTCCTGATCGTCTTACGTTGTCAGGGCGTCGTCACCCGTTGCAGCGAAGGACGACCAAGCGGGCCCGTATGGGAGGACACGGGCTTGGAGACGGGGCAGGCCAGGGTAGCGACTGAGGGTAGTCCTGACTGTACACCATTTGTTCATGTACTATTTATGTTTGTTATTTACAATGTGAACTTTTTAGTACTGTGCCGTGCTTACTTGTACTCCTCGTTACCTACTCGATGCGCGCTCTAAACAAATAGTGAACTTCAATGATGGCAACCGCACGAAGATAACAACTAATCTATTACATGCTTAACAGCATTGCACATTTATTCGAACAACACTCCTACATACTACGGTACAACCATACACCTCATTGCCTATATGCCAAACTAGCCTCGTGGCACCCACATGGAGTATTGCTATATGTTATGCATGTAACGAAAAAGTACGCGGCATGTTACTCCCAACTGTATTATGAAGTTTATTTAAATTCAAACAAGCCTATTATCTCATCTTTTCGCATTCAATCATTCACATATCAAGTCATTTAACAATATTAACATACCTGTTTTCTCGCACACGAATTCTCAGTAACATCAAAATATTACTTACCATCATATGTACCGATCGTTCTACGGTCAATCGTTCCTAAAGAAATTTCCTAAATTTTTTTACGCACCTACAACATACAATGAACATAAACTTTTATTACAACTCTAGCATATTTTTTCTCAGTTAAAAACTACAAAATAGACAAAATTTAAAAAATTCATGGGGACTGAGTGCAGTCGCCCAATGGGGGGCGACTAGCTGCAGTCGCCCGAGTGTAGGGCGACAAGGACTCTGTCGGCCCCCCATTGGGCGATTGGCTCCAGTCGCTCCCTCATTGGGCGACTGGAGCCTATTTTTGTAAAAAAAAATTCTGCGAGTATATTTCTGTAATTTCGAATAAAAAATAGATTATTCGTACAAAAATTTGGGTCAGGGATGCATGTTATTTTGAGATGTTTCTTTTCGCTGCGGCTATGTTTAGTGTGCTTGTAGGCGCTTGCATTCTGACCGGATTTGATGATCGCGCGAGCGATGATGGCCTTGGGCAGTGAGCAAGAGGGGCCAAGGAGGAAGCGAGCGGCGCACGGGACGTCTTTCTGGAGCTGCGAGACTTTACGAATTCGCACACATCGATCGTGAGCCGTGGCCCATGAGTAATCATGTGAGGAAGCCTTGATCTGGTGTACGGTTGAGATCTTGTTTCGATTTTCGAATAGCAAGACCTGATTCGGAATTTTGCATGGTTGTGGCCAATAGAAATAGGGCTGTTAGCTACGGCTGTGGCTTATAAAATCCGCTTGTGGCACACCTTTGATCCCCAATATCCCTACTCATCCCACCACATCGATGGACATCGCATCCGTGCTAGGGTTCTATGGCCACCCACCCCCGCCAGTTTCCATCGACCCCTCATCGGTTAGCCCTCTACGCCGTCAGCTCCCCACTTGCAGCACCGCCCACCCCCTCCCCGCCCAAAAGCTTATGCAAATATTTCCACTGATGCCACCCTCTTCTCCATGTTGGCGTCTACCTCCACGTCGGCGTCGACGTCCAAGCTGCCCTCGTCGTCCGACGCAACCTCCAGCCCCGTTGCCTACTCAAACACTGTATCCGTTCCCACCCCCATCCGATGTCGCCAGCCCCCGTGTGGTTGTAAGGTTGAGGAGCCTGGCTATAGGGAGGTGAATAGTTTATATGAGAAAACATAAATTAAATTGGTTTTGCTCAAATAAGACCTAAATCATTTAGTTTCACTAAGTGCACCAACAAACTACAACTATGTCAAGATTTGTACTCTTAGGGTGACAAATAATCAATTCAATTCTTGAAATATAAATTGTAAGAATATAAATAAGTACAAGAAAGTAAACCACAATTGATATAATCTCTTTTTGCTGTGGTGTTTGGAGATTTGCTGGTCTTCTGTAGTCCATGTTGAGATAAGCCCAAACGAATTAAACCACCTCTATGAATTAAGCCAAACACATCAATTCCAATAGTAATAGCTCTTTTCCGTTTCGAGTAGGTGAGTTTTAACCTTCACAATACTCCAAGCCTTCTCACAAGCTTCTTAAGAAGATTCCTGGACCACGACACCTCCAACGTTGTCTAGAAGTTGGTAACCTCCAATTAATAAGTTAAGCTCCTTGCTTAACTCACACCAAGTGCAACACATAGATAAATGGATACTCAATCCACCTTTACAAACAATACATGTAACTAGAGAGTTCTCTCTTTGCTCATAAGGTCTAACACGTACATAATTGAGAAGAGATGCTCATACTAGCTTAAAGGAATATAATAAGATGCAGCAACCTTACTCCCAACTGGCCATAGTGGGTATTTATAACCCCTACACAAAACTAGCCGTTGGGGCAAGATTCCAGCAAAAACAGCCAGGGTCGGTACTATCACCAACTAAAGGCCGATTGTTCCGTCCTCCTCTACAACGGCTAGAAAATAGTCATTACATTCGCTGTTGGTTTGATCGACCACACAGGGCCTAGTCAGACCACCACATAGACCAATCATACCACTCAACAAATTAGAGAAAATGACTCTCTGAAAAAAGCAACCGGCGACCAAGCTCGGTCATACCGTACAACCGATCAGACTGCTCACATAGAGGTGGTTTACTGTTGGCCGGTCCAACGGCTCACACAAAATCGGTTGTACCGCTGGCCGATCTAATCGCTCACACAGGACTAGTTGTACTGCCAGTCGGTCATACCGCCACAAAGGCTAGTCAGACCGTCGACCGATCATACCGCTCGCATGGAGCTAGTCACACCGCCCGGTCATACCACACGGCCGGTCCGACTGCTCACATAGAGCCGATCGTACCGCTTTGAATTTTCCAGCAGAGATAGAGATGTATGTACTTAAACAAATTTATGGAACACATTCGCAAATCGTAGTACCATGCAACCAAAGGTCAAAGCATGATTGACAACAAGTTACAAAATACATTGGCACACTTTAGATTCATGGCACATGGTTTAGGGATATGGACTCAAAATGTTTGTAAAACATATTCACAAACTTAAGTCACATGCTACAATAATTATACATGAACTTCAACTATTTATAAAACACATTTGTAAATCTTAGCATCATGGCACAAGGAGTAGGTACATGAATTTCAACCTTTTGCGAAATATATTTACAAACACTAATCACATGCTACAAGAATTACATATGTATAAGCCTCAACTATTTGCAAAACACATTCACAAATACTACCATCATGCCACGAAGAGCAAGAGCAAGTGGATGTGAGCTATCAACACATGATGAAACTGAAGCTACTAGACATGATCTCTCTTGATAGTGTGATAACCTATACTACCAATCCGTTCTCTCAACCAAACACCGAGACTGGTATAAGATTAGGAACGCATCCTTATCGTATACTAGCTATACGTTTGTCTTGCGCGTACTCTTGAAGCTTGATGATGAATATTTTGACTTCAAGTCCACATCCTTGTCTTGATGTGCATCCTGGAGCACATCTTAGGCTTCAACGCGGCAACCCCAGATGATAATATCCACAACAATGGCCTTATACAATTTCATAATAGATAATAGGCTACGCGATAGGGATTTCAAAAATCCCCACTTGGGCCGCAATTATGTAGGATCCAAACTGGACATTACTTTTCTGATGTGGGTGTACTTCTGTTGGGGGGATATAGATATAGATCATGTACGTGGTGCCATTGCAGACGCTCTCATTGTGTGAAATCATTTTGACTGCCCTACGTTGTGTGTGTATGTAAGAAAGACATGTGTATGCGTACATTTGAATTGAACCCTTATATGCAAGGACTACATGTATGTTTGTATGTTTGTATTTGTGTATATATGCCTGTAACAAACACATTTACTTGTCAAAGTCTGTCTGTTTGTATGTTTGTGCGATGCTTGTGCATTGCAATTCATTCATAATTGTGTGTGTTCAATTTTATGTACACGAATCAATATGCTCGTTAAATTAGCAACCAACCCAAAAGCCATCAACCCAAAAGATTGCATCAACAGTTACTATTTATCAGCCATAGCCATAAGCCACTAGCCATAGTCACCAACAAAAGCAAAAAAAAGAATGGGCTTGTAGGTAATAATCTTATCATGAGGTACATAATTTAGGCAATTTATGCTGCATCCATGCCTTTAATATATCATTTTTGTTTTGTCTGGGCCTTGGACTGTAAGTGGGTAGCAGATTTTGCCCAAGGCCTAATGGAGTAATGGTAATGGCGGGGTATTCTAGTGGGCCAAAATTGGGTTGCTTTAGTAGTATTTGGCTGAATTGGGTTGGGGTTTATCTTACGCCTTACAAAGGTAGGGTTAGGCAGTGGCGAATCCAGGATAAAAATAGAGGGGGAGCTCTACTGTGGAGACTATAGCACAACATAAATATACTAAAGCTACATCCACTAGTCTTTTGCCATTGGAATATAAAATTCATACATAAATAGGAAGAGAACAAATTGAAAATGTACAATACAAAAATTTAGTACCTTGCTAATGGATAATGTGCCCCCAAATCTTCATAAATATGTGAGTACCGATCTGTAGATAAAAAATATCAAATGTAGTGATACAATATTAAATTGTGAATTTCCATAAACATTAAAAATGAAATAAAAACATACCACTAAGTCACTAAATCTGATTACGACCCAATTTCACTCCACGAGTTTTCATGTCTTGAAAGCGTTGAATGATTCTTTTGTTATCAAGGCTTCTAATTATCTCTCGCTCAGTGTAGCACACCATCAAGTCATTGAGCCATTCATCTGATACCTTGTTGCGCAAATCTGTTTTAATAATCTTCATTGCTGAGAAAATTCTTTCAACTGATGCTGTTGCCACTGGAAGTATCAATGTGAGCTCAATGAGGCGATACACCAATGCAAAAGTTATATTTTTCCCGGTTTCAACCATCTTTTGAGCAACCTTTGCAAGATCACAACATTCACGAAATTCACCACTTCTTCTAACATTGAGAATGAATGTTTGAAGTTGATTTCTTAACAACAAACAATACTATGGTGAAATCACGTATAAATCTCAAGCAAGGCGAACTAATTTTTGCACATCAAACTTAGAAAAGGAGTTGCTTGGATCAAGACAAGACATGCATACCAATAACTCAAGAAACTTCATTGAAACGATGATCCATCTCGCCATAATAGCATCAAGAGCAACATTGAAAATATCAATCCGATAATAGTGAAGGAGAGTAACTTTATGCTTCCGACGTGCAGATTTACCCTTTACTCCAATGTGATCATCCATACTTGGCACATCAATCTCATTTGACTCACAAAACTTTTCTTGTGTTGAACAATGGCTCCCACCCATTATCCCTCATGTCTTGCAAGTGTGTTTTCACATCCACAATCAAACCCATAGCTTCAATAATATCTTGATCTCTTCTTTGCAAAGAAAGTGACAACTCATGTGTAATGCTCAATAAGTCTATCAAGAAATGCATGATGAACACAAATTCAAAACTCTCCATCTTTTGTATCAAACCTCTTTGCTCCACCATGACCAAGGATATGCCGCATCTTTACATATCATCTCTAACACCGCAAGCACCGATTCCCACATTTGGTATATACGAAGTAATGTTTTAATATGTGAGCCCCATCTAGTATCTCCAGTCTAGCTAGGCCGGTTGTTCGATTCAAGCCTGCTCCAGTTGAAAGCACACCATTCTCCAATTTCTCTAATAAGACTTCCTGATGCTTTTCCATCAAAGCATCCTTTCTTTTGCAAGATGAACTCACAGTGGTCACTATCAAGGGAACATAGTTGAAGAAATCAGCAATAGCACCACTACAACTTACGACAGTGACAACCACTAATTGCAATTGGTGGCTAAACAATGGACATAGAAAGCATACAGATTCTCATCTCGTATTAGTCTCTGCAAGCCATTAAATTCCCCTCTCATATTTGAAGCTCCATCATAACCCTGTCACGTAGCCTAGAAATAGGTAGATCAACCTTAGCAAGCACACGAACCAAAGCTTCCTTCAATGCAATAGATGTACACAAAGTGACATGCTCAATACCAATAAACCTTTCCATGATCTTCCTTCTTTATTTACAAACCTACATAGTATGAATTTTACAAAGTTAAAACAAAACCACAATACACAAATCATAAAATGATAAGACTAAAAACATCATATGCACAATCGACCTCGCAATCACGGACATTCGCTCCTTTATTGATGAATCACGTGACTCATCAATAAGCACTGCAAGTTTCTATCTCCAATCTCATCCTTAATCACCGTGTGACCTCCTGCACAACATTTCGCGAGTTCCTTCAGATATCCGGACAAAGCATCAAACAATTGCCAAGACCCTCAAATTCAAAAGCCTCCTTCACATCCGCTTTTTATCAATGTACCAATCCACCAACTCTCTAAAATTGCCCTTATTCATGGAAGTAGATGATTCTGTCGTGTCCACGAAAAGCTTCACCTTGTTGAATGAGATATCTTGCACAATCTAAAGAAGCAGTCAAACGAATCTTGTATGCAATTTCAGATTCTTTGCTATAGGTATTTAATTTATGATCTACACTTGCTCTTTGATTATGAAAATCTTCACAATCTAGCATTGCAATGTTGTGGACACTAGTAGGTCCACCAACATGTTGTTTGAAAGATTCCATAGCACTTCTCCAATTCACATACCTAACTTTTGTGAAGACATCCCTCCCAAAATGAGTGGGGTGCGACGGCTTCTTAAAAAGAAAGCAATAGAAACAATATGCGGCATCCTTTTCCACACTATATTCCAACCAGTCGAACTTCTTATACCATGATTCTTGAAATGATCTTGAAATTGAACCTTGTATTTTCTTTGGAAAATCATGACCAATTGGTTGAGTTGGACCCTTTAACAAATATGCCCTCCTAACTTGATCTCTAATCTCATTAGGGTAATCTTCAATTGGTTTGTGCGACATTTGGATCGGCAATAATATCATCTGGATTAAATTCATGCCGAACCTTTTTTGCTTCAGTTCTACTTTCTATGATTGGAGGGTTACTGCTAGTTGCATTGTTTGAGAAATATCTGTGCAAAGTTCGCTTCTCCATTTTTATAAATCTAAGAATAATTAAACAACAACTAGTTAATAACTGATTAAACAACTTGCTAATTGGTAGAACAATAATAAAATAGGGCACTCACTTATATTGAACAGTAAACCAAACTACCAAAGCAGCCAAGCAGGATCCACTGTCGCCGGTCGGCCGTCGCCCGTCGGTCCCCACTGGTCACGCGTCACTGGATCAGTGGTGGATTCGCCAGTCGCCACTGTGCGCAAATCAATACCACGCCATAAGGCCTCGCCACTGAGTGCTGCTGCTAGCCCCACAGCCCCCACTCACCACATTCCAGACTTCAACTCTTCAAGACTCTTCCCGTGACGCCGTCTCTCCCGCTAGCCCCACTCCGCCGCAGCCGCCGCCGCCTCGCGCGCGTGGCCGATCGCCTCCTGGCCGGCTGGCCTCCGCAGCTCCGCTCCGCGCGTCGAGCGCCCGGCCTCCTCCGCGCCGAGACGCCGACCGCCCCGCCTCCCCCCCCTCTCCCCCGCCCGCCTCCCCTCCCCTCCCGCGCGCCGCCGCCCCCCACCCCGCCCTCCTCCGCTGCGCGGCCGCGGCGACGCCGCGACGGTCTCTCCGACTCGGCGACCGGATCATCGTTGAGGCGTCTTGTTCATCTTCCTCCCCTCTCCCGCAGATCCGATCCGTTGAGGCGCATGATTCGTTGAATGTTGATCGCGTTGTTGTTTTGGGCCAGGATTCGCCGGGTATTTGGGCTGGCTAGGGTGATACCGTGATGAGCCTTAAGAAGAATAGACCACCTGGCGCCCTGGCCTGCCCTCGAGTTCTGCCGACTGCCGAGTTTTTCAAGCGACGACACTGTCCACGGCGACGCCGACGGCCGACGTTCAACAGTGGGAGACTGGGACTCGGGGAGGGGGGGGTCTTCTTCCACCGTGGGAGGAGGGGATGCTCGAGCACCCACTAGCACCCACGGTGGATTCGCCACTGGGGTTAGGCTTTTTTCAAGATGAAAGGACGGGTTGGGATGGTCACCTTAGAAAATGGCATTTGAGGTTGGATGTTTTTCGTTGGTTTATTAATTAATTTTAGAAAAGGAAAAGTCATAACATTTTATGCCTTTTGCTAAGAACAGAGATATTTTGGAATCTGGATGATATTTTTGTTAATCAGGTCGTACAAGGACTTAGTAGATGACATGGTGGTGATGAAGAGATAGGTGCCATTCCAAGCCGGTTGGAACGAGTGGACTTTCGCAGCGGTTTCTGAGAAGTCGTTTTTCACGGACTGTAGCCGCTTCTGATCGAATGGATAAGGGCAAGCACCGATTCATGCACACACTAACTCTCTTGCCACCTTTTCCCACTCCTCACTCTCACTCTCTCATCCATTGCCCTCCGCTCCTAATCCAGCTGCGCTCGCCAATGTTTGTGGCCGTGTAGGGTCATTGCCTTTCAGCTGTCCTCTGTAGTCTCCGCGTCTTTGGATCTATGTGGGATTTTGTCCCCTTCGCCATCTGTGGCCTTCACCTCTCTAGATTTGTCACTCCCGCCTTCATCATCGATGCCCTCCTCGCCTCTATCTAACCCACATCCACTAGATCCGGCAAGGACACTCTCGCGTTGCGTTGTTGTGTGCCTCGGTGACCTCCAATCCAACTGGGTCGAGCTTCTCCATCATCGACACTGTCATCTTCGGGTCAGCCACCTATCTCTATTCCAATTCCAGCTGCAACACTAAGGTACATACGGTGCACACAAAGTGTTGTTGTTTCCATGTTCATCAACTTTCATATTATGGGTTATTGTTGGTTTTTGCTTTCAATTTGTTAAAGATGCCATGTGCGATAGCTTCTTTTCCTCATTTGAGCATGTTCCACAGACATGTCTATGGGCATGGCTTGTTCATTTCATACTCAGATTTGCTTCTTCTGCATCGGCGCTAGGTGCAGATGGACAAGCCCATGGCTACCTAGGGAGTAGAGTCTATGATCATTTTTCTTCGAAATTAGCGTAAGAGTTACAACCAGCTATTTAGGTGTCTCGACACGAAGGGTTACAACAACCTTTATCAGAAATTCACCAAGCACACCGGCTGGGCATAGCTATGAAAGCAAATGAAAAACAAGTAGGACAACCTCAAACAATATTATGCTGCATGGAAGACCTTGAAGCAACGCGCATCTGGCCTTAGCATCGATCCAGAGGCTGGCTCCATCACTGTTGATGACCAATGGTGGGCACATGCAGCTACGGTGAGTGTGATGTGTTGCATTCATGTATTGTTACATGTATTTGCTCTGCATGGCACCATCGCTTGCCCATTTTTCTGGTTTTTGTAGGGGAAGGCCATCGTGCTCAAGTTCAAGAATGGTCCCCTTGAAAAACAAGGACATGATGGATGTCATGTTCGGCACTGCGACCTGCACGAACAAGCACTCATTTGTGCCCGATGTTGACACACTAGGCTACGTCAATGAAGACGACATCCCCCATCATACATAGTGGAAACACTGGATCGTCCAAGGCATCCCGAGGCAAGCGGCCATGGTTATCCTTGCTGCCTTTCACAGACAACATCAAGGTGAAGCCCACTGACTGTGATGTTGAGCTGAAGCACCTCGTTGTCCTGTACTAGAAGATGCACACCACCAGCACCCGTGCGTCGGGTGTGTGCACCACTTCCCCTATACGTGACCCAACGAGGGAAGAAATGGCATGGCTAATGACTCTAGTCAAGGAGGTTGGTGCTGACAAGGACACTAATGAGCACTATTATGCCAGTCATCTTTTCATGAAGAAAGGATACCACAACAGCTTCCTTACCATGAAAACGGATGAGGACGGCTTTTGTTGATCAAGAGGACATGGGACTGGATGAAGAACCAGCCTTGAGCAATGTTGTTCTATGTTTCTACCGTTGTGCCATGTTGCGCATTTAGTTTGGACATTACTTTGAGTTGTTTTTTCACTGCATAAACTACATTTCATTCTTGTGTCATACACTATGTAATGTTATGCACTATTTATTTTGGATCGTTTACATTATTTCATAATTGCATGATGTCATTGGGTCAATATTTGGGGGCCGACTTTGTTGTTAAATTCGACAATTGAACATCAAGTTTAGTTCAAACCAATGTAATTCAATGGTTTTGCTCGATACCACTTGCTAAAGTGCCAAATATAGCAGTTCTTAATTCAGTTCTACAAAAATCCAAAAGCTGAATTGAACACCCCTAGTTTCAACTATAGCCTTTTGCTACCGTTACAGTACCATTTCACCCAAAACCAAAAGCCTTTGGCCAAAACAAACGGGGCAGCTTCTCGAAGTTCCTTCTCCAACAGCTTTTTGAGCCCAAAATCATATGCGATGTCCGTGTTGCATCTTCATCATCCACTGCAATCTCAAAAACTAAAAAAAATAGGGGCTGCTATTTGGAACACACCTTATAGTAGGGTACGCATCAAGACACATAAAAGATTAATAGATTATCCCAACTTTAGAAACTAGATGGAAAGGTGATTAGTGGTGCACAGTGTTGGCACCACCAGCCAAATTATGAGGCAATATGTGATGGCATGAACAGGCAAAGAGGATAGATAGAAATGGGAGCACAACAAATTGAATTGTTGGAGGGAATTGCTAGTGGTTGGAAATAGGGTAAGATGCAAGGAACAAGGGTTGCACAAATGAGTCTACAGATTGAGAGTGGCATTGAATAGGAGGGAGGTGGCAGTGCTAAGACTGGCTGGCAGCTTTGGACGCTGTCAATAGCAATGATGGAAAGGAGGCCTTTGCGCACGCTGTGTGTATATATTATAACAGGCCCCATCAGCCTATCGTGCTATTGTGGCTCGACAGGGCTGCCAAGGAGCCCATGTTCAGCACATGTTCAGCAGGTCACAATGGGCATGTACAATTAATGTGTAATTCAATGCCATTAATGCATGGCATTCATGGTCAACACGTGACCTGTTGAGCCTGGGCTCCTCAGCAAGCACTGCCGAGACGCGGTGGTGCGACAGCCAGTGGGGTTGGCTGCCTATTGCATCGCATTGCTACTATGCCGAGCTCAAGTGCCCTCTCGTAGACATGCCCTCCGTCGAGCTAATGGAGTGCTGCAGGGAACACATGTCGCCTACTGCGGCTGTCGAGCTCAGGGAGGGGCTAGATTTACAAAAAACAGACATTTAAGGGCCAATTTTTTTTAAAAAAAATATTGCTACAATGCCATATATGTGAATGATTCTAGTGGAAAGGGCTAGTGGGTGGACAAGGGGTATTGGCACGACTTAGTTGGAGGGTTTATGTTGAAGAGTAAAGGGATAGGGAATAAACGAATGAAAATAATATGCGATGGGATTAGTAGCTATAATGCCCCACGTTTTCAGTTAACCTTAAGGTGCGGGTTACAAAGCTAAGCGGGGTTTATTAAGTAACAAGTGATTTAAAATGTAGGGCAATTTAAACTTTTTGTGTGTTCATTTAAATTGAAAATGATGAGCGATAAGTAAATACGTTACTTTCATAATTTCATCGACGAGGACGAAACAATCTGAATAGACTAGATGGAGAAATAAAATTTAATTGCACGATAATTAAGAGTGTTCAACTCAAATAAAATATATTTCAGTCTGTGGTACTAGGCATCCATAACCTAGCATCATATAACATTCACCAGCAGCAGCGCTAGGCATCAATGGCAATGATCAAGAGTATCATAAATCACCATACAGAGTAGTAAGACAAGAGAGAAGAGAGGGAGTATACCGAGGGGCAAAGCAGTCATGGTTACATGCACGCCATGTGCTCACGACAACCGTCCTGAACTCTTTGGTGCATGGAATGATTTCAAGACCCGTCATAGTAGCCGCAGTAGCACCAACCTCAAATCCCAAATCAAAAGAGATGTAAATTATAATCCAACGAACTCAAGCAATCCAGTAATAGAACAGAGTAAGACTAGAAAATAGGCATTTGGCCACGAAGGGGGGCAGTCGGCATGGAGGCCGGCGCTTGGAGTAGGGTTGAACGGAGTGGTAGCCATAGGGAAGGAGGCAGCAGTGCTAGGTAGACGTGGAGGCGCCAAGGGAGATTTGGGGGGAGCTCAGGCGATGGTGCAAGGGGAACTCGGGGTGCGGTGGCTGAAGGCCAATTGGGGGTAGCACGGAGGTGAGGAGCCAGAGGGGGAGCCGATGCATGGGACGAAGGCTAGGGCGATGCGAGGTGGCGGCAGCCATAGGCCAATTGTTGGTGCTAGAATGGTGTGATGACGCAGGGGACATGACCCAAGGGCGGCAGTGCTTGGGACCCAGCAAGGCGAGGCTCCTGACACCAGGGGAGGCAGTGGCCAACACTAGGGAAACTAGGAGGCGACCAAGGGGAGGCGTGTAGGAGACTAGAGGCGTGTGGGACGGCGGAGCAATGGCAAGTCATGGGGGGCAAGAGAGCCAGTGGAGAAAAGTAAGGATGAGAAGGGGAAATGATAAGGGGATGCGACATGAGAGAACAAGCCGAAGGGATGAGAGGCTTCGACTAAGGGAAGGCTCGGCCAGATGAAAGAGAGAGAGAGAAGAGAGAGGAGAAAAAAGAAAAGGGGGAAAGAAAGAAAAGAAGAAGAGGAAATAGAAGAAGCGCGTGTCTAATAAAAAATTTCTTCATAGTTATTTAACACTGAGCTTTCCGTTGTTGCAGGTCAAATTATTTAGTAAAACCTTGTTAGTCATATTAAATTGCAAAATCCCACTAACAAATATTTATGATTATTAATAATAAATTTCATGTCGTTAGTAGATTAAAATTTAGTGTGTACAGATTAAATTGGTGAATTGTTGTTTAACTAATTTTGATGCTAATTTAAATAATTAATTAGTTTGGTAGTCACATGTAAATGGTAGAAACCATTAAGAATTTTTTAGGATCTCTAGAATAAATTAATTGCCATTTGGATATTTAAAACCTAAATAAAGTTACGTGCATCAATTAAACTTTAACTCAATGATTAAAATAGTAATTAAGCCACAAAAATCAGCAAATGGGTAAAATAAAATTTAAGGATTACATAGGGATGCTTTCGTGCAATTTATTTAATTATTTGCCTTAATGTTATTTTCTTCAGCCCAGTAAGCTAAACCGTGGCGCGTGTATTAAATTGCAGGACAGGAACCATTAGCAGAAGGCGAATTTTACCCAGGTAACTAGGAAACCCAAAACTTCCATCCATACTCAGGCAAGCATCCCTTTTGAGCATATGATCAAAGTATCTTCCGTAAAACAAGTATTTTTCCTATTTAATTATTGTCACACTACATCAAAAATTAAAATGATATTTAAATCAGATGAATGTTGTGAGAATGAAATGAAAAAGATAAGAGTAGACAGTTGGGGAAGCCACTATTGTTCCTAGAATTTAGGGCAGACAGTTGGACAAGCCATGGTTAGGCTAGTAAATAAGTGGGTAGAAGGTCCCTAGGGCAGGAAAGAAAAGGAGCAGGTATGTGACCTTCTGTACAGGGATAAAATCTAAAGTTAATCAGACTTGTGTAATGGACCGTATCAATCGTTGTTCCATTTAGAGGTGGGCAGAATCAGTAACTCTATCATGGTTATTATACTCACCACATGGGTGAATAGCATAACTAGGTGCAGGAACCCAGAGCCAGTACAGAAATCGGAGTAGGAGATGCAACCGTAGGAACCCAGAACTAGGAGAGAACCCAGAACTAGGAGAGAACCCAGAATTGGGGGACGCGGACCGTAAGAACCCGGAACTGGGAGAGAGAGCCCAAAATTGGGGGATGCGGGGCGCACATATTAGTGCAGGTGGAGTGTTGGGGAAGGGTTAGGCTGCCCCAGCTAGGGATGGCAATCGGGCGTGGCGGGTACGGATAGTGCTCGCCCATACCCGTACCCGCGACCCCGATTTACGCCCACGGGTATACCCGCGAAGGACGACGGGTGAAAAACCTCGCCCATACCCGTCGCTCGTGGGTACCCGTCGCCCATGGGCATACACGTTTACCCGCGAATTGAGAGTCACCATCTGAGAGTTGAACTAATGACAGGTACATATAAGCAACAGTTGTTGCTAGGAAATATAATAGCTATCAAAAAAGTTTATAGCAATCAATAGCAATTAGAGATATGCAAAAGTTTATAACAATCAATAGTAATTAGAGATATTGCTATGACTGTGCCACCTGTCAATCTATATCGCGGGTAAATGGGCGGGGCGAGTACGGGTGGAGCTTACCCATACCCATGCCCGTTTACCCGACGGGTAGAGTGTTCCCCTCATTTCCATACCCGTGGGTAAAGAAAATATCCCATATCCGGCTCTATTAGGGTATTTACCCACGGGTATACAGGTAAACGGGTACAATTGCCATCTCTAGCCCCAGCCAACATCTACTTTGAGATCGGTGCGCACCGGGTAAGGGTGAGAGACCGACCTAGGCTACCAGTTGAGAGTAGTTGAGTGGAGATATAATATACTATGATAGCTGCAAAAGTTCTGTGCTTTGATTTGGCCATCATATATAACAAAATGCGAAGATCCATTTGCTACAAGAATCAAAGTGACTATGGGTAAAGTGGTATAAACCTGTGCAGTGCTATATAAATCATAAATTCATGCTTGTCTCATGAACTGGAGGCTACAGAACCAGTGGAGGTTTTTATCCACTATACAAGTGTTCAGTAGATTTCTAAATTAATAATATGAAATTCTCTCATAACCTAAAAACCTTTATTTTCTATAAGTCCATAAAATGAAAAGAGAAGGAGAAATATAATGAGAAAGAGAGAAAATGAAAAGAGAAGGATAAGGAGAGAAAGAATAGAAATGAGAAAGAGAAAGAAAATGCAAAGAGAAGGAGCGAAAGAATAAAAATGAGAAGGAGAAAGAAAATGAAATGAGGATGAGAAATTGAATGTATGCTCCAAGAAGTGTTTGCTTAGTAGCATAAGTACTTTTTGTTAAATAAGCTTGCTGAGTACTTTAGTACTCACCATTGCTATTATTCTCATTTGTTTAGATGATCGCCAGTGTGGCTCTTCACTTGGGATGGAGGAGGTCTTTCCAGGGGAACCCTATCAGGAAGAGAACGGGGATGTTTATGAGAACGAACTGTATGAGGTGGATCCCACATATGGCGCTCAGAACGATTAGGGAGTTAATAGAACCTAGACTCAACCTCCTGGGTGCCTTTACAACCAATCGATTGTTTTTTATCTAGTAATATCTATATAATTAGATATCGAACTAGAATGTGTAGTTTTAGTATTGTATTATTCGAGCCTCAGTGGCTTTGTACCAAACTCTAGCCCTGCGTGGCTATGTTTATGTAATAATACCAGGTATTGTCTCTAATCATTGTTCTATTTTAATAATCTTATGGGCTTATCTCTACTATTATATAAAGAGGAGTTGGTGGTCATCGGTGCGTTCTCCTCTCCTTCTCTACAGCCATCCGATTTGATTTAGACTACTCGTCTCTCTCCTCCTCTCTCTCTCTTAGGATACAACCGCCTACCCCCACCACTTTTCCCATCTCCTCGCGCATTCTGGCCACCCTTCTCTCTCTGTCGTTTGCTCTTCAATGTTTGATGTGTGAAGTTGGCCAGGCAGTAAGTTCCATCTCACCATTTTTATAACTCCGTTGCAACGCACAGGACTCTAACTAGTTATTTGTTAGATAGATGTTCTATCAACTAAAATGAGTAATAATCCATTGACTAAGGTTATTACCCCTCGGTAAAATCCTATGTCATCACAGGTGGTATCAAAGCAATAGTTCGAGGGCCACACATATAATTAGAGACATTTTCTGGACTTAAGGATCTTTTCTTTGCTATATGGCAATAAGTATTCCATAATACTTCTCGTCCTTGTGTTATTTCTTGTTTAGTTAGCTTTAGACTTCATCATTTCTACTTCAAACCACCACATATAGTTAGAACTGGAGAGGGCAGCTGGAGGTGAGCAGCAATAATGGGAGTTATGAGAATCTAGACTAAGGTACTAGTCTTTTTAGTTTTAGTAGTGGGGACTTCTGCAAAGCAATATCGGTAACTAATAAATATGCAATATTAGTATGGACTTGAGGTGATGTTGTGCAATGTGTAGCTATAGCATGCATGTAGACATTAAGAGCTTGCTAATTGAATGTACGTCATGCATGCTGCATTATTAATGCAATTGCACACATTTTAGGTGGGCTGGTTTGTTAATGTTTAATTTTAGGTGACCAGTGAACCCAAAACTTCCACCGTACTTAGGCAAGCATCCCTTTGAGTATATGACTAGAGTATCTTCCATAAAAACAAGTATTTTCCTATTTAATTATTATCACACTGCATCAAAACTTAAAATGATATTAAATTGGATGAATGTTGTCAGAAGGAAATGAAAGAGATAAGGGTAGACAGTTAGGAAAACCACTGTCGTACCAAGAATTTAGGGCAGACAGATGGAGAAGCCACTGTTAGGCCAGTAAATAAGTGGGTGGAAGGTTACCCCAAGGCAGGAAAGAAAAGGAGCAGGTATAGGACCTTCTGCATAGGGATAAAATCTAAGGTTAATCAAACTTCATTTGTGTAATGGACCGTATCAATCATATCAACCATTGTTCCATTTAGAGGCTGGCAAAATCGGTAACTCTATCTAGGTTATTATACTCTTCACATGGGTAAGCAGTATAACTAGGTGCAGGAACCTAGAGCGGTACTGCGACTGGGGTGGGGGACGCAACCGCAGGAACCCAGAACTAGGAGAGAACCTAGAAGTGGGGGACACAAACCGTAGGAACCCAGAATTGGGAGAGAACCTAGAAATAGGGGACGTGGGGCGCATATATTAGTGCAAGTGGAGTGTTGGGGAAGGGCTAGGCCGCCCTAACCAACATCTACATCGAGATCGGTGGGCGACAAGTAAGGGTGAGAGACCAACCCGAGCTGCTTGTTGAGAGTAGTTTGATGGAGATATAATATACTAAAATAGCTATAAAAGTCATGTGCCCTGATTTGGGCATCGTATGTAAGGAAATGCGAAGATCTACTCGCTACAAGAATCAGAGTGATTATGGGTAAAGTGGTACAAACATGCACATTGCTATATAAATCATGAATTCATATCTGTCTCATAGACTCGAGGCTACGGAACTAGTGGAGGTTTTTATCCACTATACGAGTGTTCAGTAGGTTTCTAAATTAATAATATGAAGTTCTTTCATAACCTAAAAATCTTTATTTTCTATAAGTCAAATATGAAAATAGAATGAGAAGGAGAAAGAGAATGAGAAAGAGAAAGAGAAAGAGAGAAAGGATAAAAATAAGAAAGAGAAAGAAAATGAAAAGAGAAGGAGAGAGAATAAAAATGAGAGAGAAAGAAAATGCAAAGAGGAGAAGGAGAGAGAGAATAAAATGAGGAGAAAGAAAATGAAATGAGGATGAAAAAGGGCATGGATACTCCAGGAATTATTAGCTAAGTAGTATACATTACTTTTTGTTAAATAAGCTTACTAAGTGCTTTCATACTCGCCCTTGTTATTACTCTCCTTTGTTTAGATAATCCCCAATGTGAGTCTTTAGTTGAGATGGAGGAGGCCTTTCCAAGGGAACTCTATTAGGAAGGGAACGATACTGTTTATGAGAACAAATCGTATAAAGTGGATTCCGCATATGGTGCTCGGAACGATTAGAGAGTTAATAGCCCCACATATCCAACCTCTAAGGTGCCTTTACAACTAATCGGTTGTTCTTTTATCTAGTAATCATTATCATTACTATTATAAAAGAGTGAGTTGGTGGTTGTACGTCCATTCTTCTTCAACCGCTCTATTCCCTTAACTTCTCACCATTCTCCACTTTCCAACCAATCAGAGTAACTCTCTTCTATAACACGATTCTCTATACATTTAATGAGTTCCGTTGCAATGCACGGGTAATAACACGATTCTCTATACATTTAATGAGTTCCATTGCAATGCACGGGTATGTAACTAGTCTCTATATAATTAGATGTTGAACTAGAATGTGTATTTTTTGTATTGTATTATTCGAGTCTCAGTGACTTTATACCAAATTCTAGCCCTATGTGGCTACGTTTATGTAATAATAGCAGATATTGGCTAGCTTCTAATTATTATTTTGTTGCAATACTCTGATAAACTTATTATTCATTAGAGCGGTGTTTTATCAGCTAAAACGAATAATAATTATTGACTAGGTTACTACCTTTCGGTAAAACCCCCGGATCGTCACAGTAGCTGAATTGGGTTTGACGTATCTCATTGGATTTTCCGTGAACAACATACATTCCACAGGTGATCCCTGTTTTAAAATGTTGAAGAACCCAATAGTATATCTCTTAAATAAAGAATGGCCCAATGTGGAAATGATCCAACAGCATTCTTAAACATAGTTGGGATGGAAGGCTTCAAAGAGACTGTCACCCAATCTTGGAACCAACCGGTAGTAACTGTCAATGTCACCAAACGCCTCCACATCAAGCTCTCTTGTGTAGCAAAAGCAATAAAGACTTGGAAAAGAACCAAACAAGGGAATATAAGGCTGTGACTGGCTATCGTCAAAGAAGTCATTCTGAGGTTAGATGTGGCGCAGGAACAAAGACAACTCACTCAGCAAGAGAGAGACCTCCACAAAAGAATAAAGCTTAAATGCGCAGAACTAGCGAGTGTTGAGAAAGCACGCATGAAGCAAAGATCGAGACCTACTTGTATGAGACACGGCGACGTGAATACCAAATTCTTCCAACTTACGGCGGGATCACGCAAAAGAAAAAGAAAAACATCCAGTGCCTCAAAACTGACCAAGGATTGGTCTTCTGCAAAGAAGAAAAAGAGGGGAAAAAATTGTTCACACACTTCGAATGACACCTAGGTGAAGCACATTTGAGAACGGCCTCTCTGGATTGGGATGCCCTATGCTACCATGCTCTCGACCTCTCCCACCTCGAAGCCCCCTTTGACAGAGGGGAAATCAAAAGTACCATCCTCTGCATGGTTTGAACAATGTGCCTGGCCTGGACGGGTTCATGGGACTCTTCTTCACGGAATGTTGTGAAACCATCAAAGGGGACCTAGGAGGCAGTCTTTCAACAAATCTATGAGATGAATGTAAGGTCCTGCTCAATCTGGTTTATAGAAGGCAAAAGTTGAGATGAACGTATCAGCTTCTTAATTTCAGATTTTTTCTTTTTTTCTTTTCTTTTTTTATTTTCTTTGAATTGTCCGTTGAGATATAACATTGTTTTTTCTTATTTTTCTTTAATTGAATGACTCAGAAAAACTAACAGCCGCTACAGTATAATTTTAGCTAAAAGCAGCCAGGTGAAGTTGGATTGAATGGCCCATAAATTCAAATGGATAAACTCTGCAAACATGGTGCTTATTCCAAAAAAATGCCACCTTGCTAGATCACCTTCATAAAGAAACATCGTATCGAAGATAAATTTTTGCGCACCAAGAATGTGGTGTGTGATCTTCACAAAAGCAGGACGCCAGCCATCTTCCTCAAACTAGATATCGCCAAGGCATTCGACTCGCTAAACTAGGGTTTGTTAAGTTTAGGTTTAGGTCTTTAGGATCTCCTAGGTTAAATCTAGCGGGGTTCTTCTCTTAGGGGTCGTGTTAGGGGTACCGACCTTCGGATGTAGAGGAGGAGGAGTTGGCCATCGCGGGTTCGCTCGGTGGAGTCTGCGCACGGGCAGCGACGGTCGGGGAAGAGGTGCGGGGCTCCTCTGCGGCGTGTCCCGGGCGGCGGCGTCTCCCTGGCGGCGGTGAACAATGGCGGTGGTGCTTCCGTCGCTAGAGCGCCCCTCTTAGATCGGTCTAGGTTTTGTCGGTGGGGTGGCGGCACGGTCAACCTCGTGATGCGAGCCGCCCGCCCCACCTCTGTTTATATGGCGTCGGCGACAGGCCCACCACTATTAGCCGGGCGCCCGATCGTAGCGCTGATCAGGGGTTGGCATTTGGCCGTTGGGCCAAATGCCTGAGATCATCCTAACATTCTCCCCCTTGATCTTAATCTATACTTTATCTTTAATTACTTTTGCCTTTACACATTCCATCACAGATTAGTGCATAGAACATGTCTCATCGTCATGGTCAATCGCCGATAGATTCAACAGTTACAATACACCTCTCTGTTCTAAAATAGTTACTTTAATCTTTTGGGCCATCTTTTAGTCCAGGAATCATAGGCTTTCCCTTAAACCCATGCCGCTACATGTTCTCTCGAACACGTTGGGTGGTAAGCCTTTAGTAAGCGGATCCGCTAACATCTTTGCGTACTTATGTGCTCAAGACTTATAATTTGATCCCGAACTTTATCTTTCACAACATAGTACTTTATGTCAATGTGTTTGGCAGCACCACTTGACTTATTGTTGTGGGCATACATTACTGCGGGTTCATTATCGTAGTACAACTTAAGTGGTCTATTGATGTCGTCAACCACTTTTAAACCGGGTATGAACTTTTTAGCCGTTCACCGCCCCGTAGCCTCATAACATGCTACAAACTCGGCATACATTGTGGACGATGTAGTGACGGTTTGCTTTGAGCTTTTCCACGATATAGCTCCTCCAGCGAGAGTGAATACATATCCGGATGTAGACTTTCTATCATCTCCCGCAAAATCAGAATCTGTATACCCCACTATATGGAGTAAATCTGATCTTCAGATGTCATCATGAGGCCTTTTGTTCCTTGCAAATAACGCAAGACTTTCTTTATCAATTTCTAATGTTCTATTCGAGATTGCTCTAGAATCGCCAAGTAACCCAGTAACAAATGCTAAGTCGGGCATGTGCACACTTGAGCATCTTGTAAGCTTCCGACAGTGAAGCATATGGAACCGCTTTCATTTGATCGATCTCATATGGTTCCGGGCATTGAAAATCCCCATATCTGTGCCGCCCTTGACTATAGGTGCAGGTGAAGGACTACTTTTATGCATACCAAATTTCTTTAAGACTTTCTCTATGTATGCCTTTTGTGACAGTCCCAATACCCTTTGTTTCTATCCGGTGAATTTCGATCCCTAGAACGAACGAAGCTTCACCAAGATCTTTCATATCAAAGTTTGAGGACAAAATTTCTTTGTATCCGAGAGCGCACTAACATCACTACTAGCTAGCAGGATATCATCCACATACAGGATTAGGAAGATAAACTTCTCATCTTTAAACTTTGCATAAATGCAGTTGTCCTCTACATTCTCTTTAAACCCAAATTTTCTTATTGTATTGTCAAACTTCAAGTACCACTGTCTTGAAGCTTGCTTTAACCCATAAATTGATTTCTTTAGGCGGCATCTCATTCTTTCATTTCCTTCCATGACAAAACATTTCGGTTGTGCCATGTAAACATTTTCCTCCAAATCCCCATTAAGAAATACCGTCTTTACATCCATCTGATGTAACTCTAAATCATAATGTGCTACTAATGCCATTATGATTCTGAAGGAATCTTTACATGAGACTGGAGAAAAGGTCTCATTGTAATCAATCCCTTCTCTTTGCGTAAATCCTTTTGCCACAAGTCGCGCTTTGTATCTTTCTACATTCCTTGGGAGTCATGCTTTGTCTTGTAGACCCATTTACTGACCCTCTGTTTTGGCTCCTTTAGGAATAATTTCCAAGTCCTGGACTTTATTAGTCTTCATGGACCTCATTTCCTCTTCCATGGCCTCAAGCCATTTTGAGGAATTTTCGCTTCTCATGGCTTCTTCAAATGAGGTGGGATCATCCTCCATTTGAAATTCCTCTGTATGATAAATCTGATAATCATCGAAATAGCTGATCTTCTTACTCTTTGAGACCTCCTGGGCCTCCTCATTTGGTACATCTTCTGCTTGAGGTCGCTGTTGCTCCCCTCATCTATGGCAATAGGTTCTATAGGATCATGAAGAACAGTTCCTCATTATCATTCATTGTTGCCACAGAGGAACAATAACAGTGCCGGCACCACGTTGTCTTGCACCGTCGGTGCGGCAACGGCAGCAGTAGTGTGAAAATGGCTCTTGAATCATCGGAGTGGGTGCATACACCGCTTCTCTTCAAGGTCAATCTCACGAGCTACCATACTTCCTCTCATCATTTCATCCTCTAAGAAGACAGCGTGTCTCGTTTCTACAAACTTTGTATATCTATCCGACAAGAGAAACGAAACCCTTTTGACTTTTAGGGTAGCCAATGAAATGGCAACTTCATTGCTTTGGGATCAAGCTTCCCAAGGTTTGGGTTAAATACTTTAGCCTCAGCAGACTTCCCACACACGTAAGTGGTTTAGTGAGGAACTCTTCCGTCCACATCTCATACGGTGTTTTGGGCACCGACTTACTAGGCACTCTGTTGAGAATATGAATGGCGGTTTTCAACGCCTCCATCCATAAACTCAATGGTAGTGTGGAGTAGCTCATCATGCTTCGCACCATATCCATCGAGTGCGGTTGCGTCTTTCACTACTCCATTTTGCCGAGGTTCGCCGGTGTAGAATATGGGCCACTATGCCATTTTCCGTAAAACCTCGCAAAGGTCCAGAACTTGTCCATATGGGGTATGTCGATCGTAGTACTCCCCACGATCGATCGGACTATCTTAATCTTTAAATCGTGTTGGTTTTCAACTTCACCTTAAATATCTTGAATTTATCCAAGGCTTCATTTCTTTCTTTGATTGGATAAATATATCCATAACGGAGTAATCATCCGTGAATGTTATGAACGAGTCATAACCATCCACACTTTTCACAGAAAAGGACCACAAATGTCTGTGTGAACAATTTGTAGAACTCCGTGCTTCTTTTAGCGTCTTTTTAATTTTCTTTACATATTTTCCTTTAATGCATTCTCTGCATTGCTCTAAGTCCGAGAACTCTAATAGAGGAAGAATTTCATTCTTAACAAGTCTTTCTATTCTCCCCTCGAAATATGGCCTAAACGAGCGATGCCATAATTTCGACGATTCATTATGAGTTCTCTTTCGTTTTCATTCGCATTCACAAAGCGAGGATATACGCTCATTCACATCACATACGAATTCACATTTTCACGAAGTGACAACAAATAAAGCTCATTCGTAAGATGGCAAGACCAACACATTCTTTATTAAACATTATTTCACACTTGCCATTTCCAAAATTACAATCATAACCATCTTTGTCCAAATTTGAAACACTAATCAAATTCCTCTGTAAAGAGGAACAAAAGGACATCTCTAAGTAAAAGATTGGAGCCATTAGCTAACTCTAATGAAAGATCGCCAACGGCTTCAACTTCAGCTTGGACTCCATTTGCAACTTTAATGCATCTTTCGTTTCTTTGCGTAGTCCTTGTCGAACGGAATCCTCAGAAAGAATTAGCAACATGAACAGTTGTTCTGAGTCAATCCACCAAGTGGATTTCGAATATTGCACATACAGGCATTCATTTATAAAGGTAATAATGTTCTCACCTTTCTTTGCCATTATCATCTTTAAGTAATTAGGACAGTTCTTCTTGTAGTGTCCCGTCTTCTTACAGTGAAGACACTGATCTTTGTCTACAGCAAATTTATTCTGTTGAGGCTGATGGACAGAGGCTTTTCCCTTGTTCTTTGAGAAGGGGTTACTGTTGAAGTTCTTTTTCTTGTTATCCCTCACATAGTTGATAGAACCACCATGTGAGGATTTGATTCTTTCCTCCTCTTGCACACACATGGTTATGCACTTTTCCAAGTCCCATTTCTCAGGCTGCATATTGTAGTTGACAACAAAAGTGTCAAACTCTTTGGGCAAGGAAGCAAAAATCAAGTGAATAAGGAACTCATCCTTGATAGCCAAATCCATTGGTTTAAGTTTAGATGCCAAGTTGCTCATCCTCAGTATGTGCTCTCTTATGCCACTGCCACCATCAGAGTACCTCTCTGTCACAAGTCGCTTAATCACCGTAGTATAAGTCTTTGAAGAGCCAAGAACCGACTCTTTATTCTCTCAAGGTACTCGTGACAAGAAACACACTCTGCGATTGAGCCCACAATAGCGAGCTCAATCGTGTTCTTTATCACACCATACATTTCTTGTTGGTGTGGTCCATTTCTTATGCTCAAGGTCATAAGACATCCGTAAGGGAGCATGATCCTCTCTGTTTTCTCGCCAAGCAAGATCATCCTCATTTTGATCCCTCACTGGTGCCATAGGCTCAGTGGGACGTGCTGTAGTGAGGACCCAGTCCACCTCAGCCAAGATAAACGCCAAGTCTATCTTTTTCTTCCACTCTCCATAATTATCTCCTTTGAGAGTGAGGATCTCTCTGATACAACCCATTAAGTTGTATCCGCCTGAAAATTTAGTTCAATAAAGTGAGAACATAACAGGAAAATTATATGCCTTATTTCCAGCGTTGGTCAAAAATACAACATACAATTTAAATCAATTATATCTATACATTAAATCTACATCACCGTTGGGCAGAAATAGAAATAATGCATAAAAATCATCAATTAAAAATTATAACATTGTTATTATCAACGTTGGCCAGAAAATAATAATATCATAATTATCTGGGATTTATATCTATCTTTCCAAAATTAAATTCTCCCGTTGGTTCGAATTTAATAATGAAAAATCAATCAATATTATCTTTTGCAGCGGAAACTGTAATTATTCTAAAAATAATTCAATATTCAGAAGCATTATACATTACACATTTAATCTCTGAAAAAATATACACGTTGGTGCAAAAATTTACAGAGATTTGGATCAAATTTCAATCAAATTCACTCAAAAATGCTTCTGAAAAACAATAAAATCAATTTTCTTGATTTACTGTGCAAATCGGCCATTTGGCCCGCCGCGCAGCCATGCCCACGGCAAGACGGCGGCCGCCTCGCCACGAGCGCCTGCCTCCTCGCCACGAGCGCCACACGCGCGCACACGCGCGCGCGCTGCCACGCGCGCCCGCTCGGCCAGCTCTCGCGCGCGCTCACGCGCGCGCGCCGACGTCGCGCGCCGCGCGCCGGCCACAACATGGGCTGGCCGGAATTCCTCCGCCGCTGGGCAAAAGAGGCTCGCGCGCTCGGCGCTATCTCGGCCGTCGGCGCCATCCGACGGCCGGCGTCGTTCGCCGATAAACCCGCGCGCGACGCCCCAAACCCTAACTCATTTTTCCTCTCCTCTCTCTCGCCGCGCGCGAGCGAACGCAGCGGGCGGCGGCGGCGCTTCGCCCACGCGCCGGAGAAGGAGAAGAAGACCGCGCCGCCATGGGCCTCTCGCCGCGCGCGCGCTCCTCGAGAGGAGCGCGCGCGCCGAGCGGCTCGTGTCGGCGCGCCTCCGAGCACGCGCGCTCGGATCTATCCCGAAGCGTCGACGGTGGCGCGACGTGGAGCGCCGGCGAGCCACGGCTCGGCCGATCTCCCGCACGCCCCGATTTACGCGGTGGCCCGTAAGTCCGGTCTTTTCGATCTAGGGTTAGGGTTTGACCGTGCCCCTCTCTTTTTCTTTTCTCGCTTTCTAGGTTAGGGGTTCGTCCTCTGTTTCTTCCTTTCCTCCGTCTAGATCTACACCTAACCTCGGCTCGATACCATTGTTAAGTTTAGGTTTAGGTCTTTAGGATCTCCTAGGTTAGATCTAGCGGGTTCTTCTCTTAGGGTCGTGTTCTTGAGGTTAAACCGAGAGGAGAGAGGTACCAACCTTCGGATGTAGAGGAGGAGGAGTTGGCCATCGCGGGTTCGCTCGGTGGAGTTCGCGCGACGGCGCGGACGGTCGGGAAGAGGTGCGGGGCTCCTCGCGGCGTGTCCCGGCGGCGGCGTCTCTCGCGGCGGTGTGAGCAGCGGCGGTGGTGCTTCCGTCGCTAGCGCCCCTCTTAGATCGGTCTAGGTTTTGTCGGTGGGGTGGCGGCGCACGGTCAACCTCGTGATGCGAGCCGCCCGCCCCACCTCTGCTTATATGGCGCGGCGACAGGGCCCTGACCTATTGGTGGGCGCCCGATCGCATGATGTCAGGTTGGCATTTGGCCGTTGGGCCAAATGCCTGAGATCATCCTAACAGGGTTACATGTTCGAAATTCTTCAAAGGTTGGGCTTTAGCTCCATCACCCCTTTGCTACCAAAGTCTGGTCACGGTGCTCGCCTCGGCGAACTGCATTATTCTACAAAACATCAGGCCACCGAACTATGACGCCATCATCGATTAGTGGCAGTAAGCGACCCTGGCAATGCCAAAATAACAAAGAAGGGACTTCAACGTCAATGCCATCATCGATAATGTGGAGCATTTGGGAGGAGCGTAAACAGAAGGGTTTTCCAAAATCAACATGGCACGACCCAAGAGGTCGCTGACAAAGTGAGATAAGAGATTGAACGACGGAAGAAGGCCTTCCACAACTTGTGATGACCTCGTTCGCTCCTTTCGAGCTAGTTTTACCTGAAGTGTATTTTTCAACCCTTTCCCAAGTCTGGCATTCAAAGTTCGAGTCAAAGTCGTAGTTGCCAGCTGAGCTGTAATATGTACTCACGATCTCGCAGCGAGTTTCCTCTTATATTAAATGACACAGCTGGATCGCCAAGATCACTGCGTGTTCGTAAAGATTTACGATCACGGTATTAAGGGAGAGCTGGAGGAAGACAAAGACTCGATATCGCAGAGTGGTCGTAAGTTGCTACAGTAACTTTACGACCACGCTGAAAAAGATCGGAAGAGATTGAAGCGGTGGGCGGCGGTAAGCCGCGTAAACTATTTCAAAACTCTAAAAAACATTGTTGACGCCAATATCATAATGAAGCTAGGGTTGTTTTGCATTCTTCTCGTTTTGCTTCGCCACCTTCAACTCCGACGTCTACCTCTTCACTTCCTCGATGAACACCTGCAATGCATGTACTTGGCTCATGGCAATGGAGGTGGAACTCATCTACAACTTCTCCTAACATGCATTATCGTTGAGCTAGCATTCGTAATTATGACGCAACACATTGCAAGTGTCCACATAAGCTTATAGACATAATCAAGCATTGGTGCCATCAGAATTCCACTTCTTGAGAGAACGTTAGAATCGCACTTTTGAGAGAGCGTTAGAATCACACTTTCTGCCAAAGTAGATGATAAAAGTAATGAAGCGACTATTGTACAACATCCGCTTGTGAGCGCATCTTCAAATTCTACCCCATCACCCTCCAAAAACAAAAGCAAGCGGGCCATATGAACCTTACTCATGGCGGTGGAGGCGAAGCTCGTCTGTGCCAAAACGGCATGGTTGACTGAAAGAACAAGATGCTAAAACTAGCGTTTTTTGAAGGAAACTAAAACTAGCATTTATCGATGAAACAGCATCAATCTACTAAAACCATCATCATAGTAGCTTTGAATTTACCTGTAAACATCTCATTTCTCAAATTTTATTTCAAAAACTCAGAAAGGTATACACAACCACGTCCCAAAACTACCAAGGACCGCCTCTTCACTTCCTTGCAGCAGTTGTGCCCAAAAATCGCTGGCTGTGAGGGGAGCGAGTCACCTGGTACGCGCCCCTTCGCCACGAGGTCCAGGCGAGGGTCCAACGGACGGACGCTGGCCGATCCGCGAGGCTGCCAGGTGGCCCCCAACACGGTAGCTCCTCTATGCCAAGGCCAGACACGCGCCCGCGCCAGTGTGAACAAAGCGAAAGAGGGAAGTGTCGAGGCTCGAGAGCAAACGCCGCAGCAGCGCGCCCGGTGAGGTTCTTCCCCCCCAAACCCCCAAATTCCCCACAGCCTTTTCGCCTCTCCTCCACATGAATCGCCCGCCCAGGCGCAACTCCACCGCGGCGGCAGGAACCCCGGTGGCGAGCAGCATTGGCGGCGGCGGCGGCCACGGAGGCCGCCGTGGCTTCCCTGCGCAGATGCCGGCGGGAGGGATTGAGGACGCGCAGACGAGGATGGTGGCGCGAGCGGAGCAGCAGGCGGCGGTCGAGACGGCTAGGGTTTCGTCCAACGCTTCGCGGTCGGGCGGTATGGCACTGTGATCACCCCTGTGCTTGCTTTGCTTGTTGCTTCGGTTCCCGCTGATACATGATTGCGATGCTCTTATAGTTGCTGTTCAGATACGCGTTTTTGTTTGTGATGTTAGATTTATGCAGGGACGATCGGCAAGATACGTGGGAGAAGATTGCAGCTCATTCTCTGGTGTTTAATATCTAGTATTTGGCATGATTTTTTTTTTGGGTTTGCTTCAGTTGCTTGGAAACTAGTGTTATATCCTTGCAAGTTGATGAGTGGTATTGTATGGGCTCGATGTCTCCATGAATAGATGGTGGAGCTTCTTAGCAATGTTATGATGATGGGGGTGGCTGAAAATATCACTGATTGGGAGCCATGTAATGTAGTGCAATTAGTAAGGCATTTTACTTAGCCCTTGCTGATTTTGTCTGGAAAGGTCATGTCAATTTTGTTGTTGAGCATCCAGTTGGCCTATCCTAATGCATGTGGGTGATGTAGGCATTGGTAATTAACTTGTAGTCGTGCTCGCTAGAGTCTCTAGTGTTACAAGGATGAGAGATTAGGCAATTAGCTTGTAATCGTGCTTGCTAGAGTCTCTAATGTTACAAGGATGAGAGATTAATGTGCATTAGCAATATTATTAGATTGTTTGCACTATTTTTATCGAATGAGACAACAAATTTGACAAATCGATCGATCACCGATCACCTCCATTGTTATTACTATGTACACTCTTCTCATAATCCAGTCACCAGTAATGTGGTAGCACTAGTCAAGGGTTTAGTCTCACTGTAGAACTTAATCAACTTATTGCTTGAGAGACTCATATTTCACAAAGAGGTAGTTCTCCCAGGCTAATGTACTGATACGACGTAGGCATGCCGATGCATGGCGAGTTGTTGCTCATGCTTCCGTCAAAATAAAATCACATTATTTTATGAGTGGGGATTATAGAAAATGGCACACTTTAATTAAAAACAAGCAATTAATTTGTATCCGTGAGTATGTAGATAGCGCAATCATGTATAAATAGTTTTCAGATTACACTTTTTATTGAGGTATAACTATTGTTTTAAATATCGCGCTATAGCGGTCAAGGTACCCCAAGCACTACATATTGTTGTTGTTGCGGTTTGGTGCAATATCGCCGATATATCGGACCGATACACGCGCTATTTGCTACAAGCTAAATCAATGCTACAACCCAAGAACGTTCAAACTACCTCTGATATAGGGATGCGCCTCTTGATTTGCTAAGTTTCACTAATGCCGGCCTTTCCATTGAATGTGCTTCCATATCCTCACATAATCCAATTAATTAACCTTTCATATTCCCACAATCTCTAGTTTTGCTAGTTAATAACATTCCATCTCTTCCGCTGCCCATTGGAAATTTCTCTCTTGTCAGAAGAGGAGGGAAGAGCCCATACACACCTAAGGGCTCAAACAACGTAAATCTAATGCTTGATCTATTTTCTTGTATGATTTACCAAACAAGGTAAGCATGCGTTATCAAAGGATAACGAGAAGCCAAGCAACATACACAGATTCTCCATGTGGACAGAAAAGGATCAAAGGGGACATTGATTTTCCATTTTCTTATAATAGGATGAAGAATCAACAAAACACTACATAGCTTTTATGATCTTGATGTTATATTAGATATAGACCTGTGGGATTTGATATTTTGGGTGTTTTATGCAAATTATGGTTGACACTTATAGTTTAAGTATCTTTATATTTTAAGTGTTTTATAGCTCAACATGTAGCGCCCGCTATATTTCTGATATACGCTATCTACTATAAAAAACAGTCTACCTCTACGCTTTCGTTACCTGCTATTTAAAACCTTGGCAGCAACTTCTGATTTCACTTGTATAAATATGAAATATTTATATGTCATAACGTTTCTTGCAATGATGGCAAGAAGGATGAATGAAATTGGAATCAGAGATGGCGTAATGCGGTATACTTGATGCATCAGCACATTGTGCCCTTATCTAGATCACTTTTTCGTGTATTTCTTCAGCATATCAATTTATTGTTTGGTGGCATTATGTCCCTTTAGAAAGTTTCAAGATACTTCTTAGGATTGTATCGACTTTTTGAGAGGATTGATTTTTAAATAAGATAAATTACACCTCATGATGAAATAACCATAACATCTTAGAAATGCTGGTGTAATTCCTAAGGTGTGTCATAGACTATTATTGGATAATAACAAGCAATTTATTTTGCTGAAAATGCTTCTTAATCGTTCCCCAGTCAGAATGTTCTGCATTAAGAATTCAAACGGATACTTAGTCAGGCAAAGTTAGCACCTACCTGATATCAGTTGCTTTGTATTTTGGGTGGGAGACAAATTTTGTCTTCTTGAATGTAATTAGCTTAATTCTTTGCCCCCACTTCATTTGTGCATGTGCCAGGCAATGCTTAACCCCATTTGTTCCATATAAACTAGTCCATCAAATTTGTTGTCAACTAACAGCTGGTTTGTCATATGCTTGAATTCTTGCCTCATTTTTATCCATGCGCTTGTGAAACTGTGAGGAACTTTTATCCTGGTGATCTATTTCCTCCATTGTTTTTGCCCTAACTAGCAATAAATTATTTTACCTCTGAATTAGTTTGAATACTGTCCTGAAAACTATTATAAACAGGGCGATTAAGTCTGATTAGACCTGTATGTTGGCTTGATCGAAAATTGAATTTATGGTGTAACAGTTTTATAGATTAGTAACATCTTTTAAATGTTAAACACTTAAAGGTATTGTAAATTGACCTAATGGTCTTCATTTCCAAAGCTCTGACCTGTATGTAAGCAGCCTGTTATTTGTAAGTGAAACATTAATAAATGGACAAATACAAAGATACATAGGCTGAAGCTGTTATGCCTGTTTGACGGCCCTTTCATATATGGCTTTGATCAAACAAAAACATTTTTTGGCGTATGTCATTGTATTCATTTCTGATTGAGTAATGATGGCGTGATCTCTTGATTCCATATACCCTTGACTCTAATTTGAAACAAAGTTGCTATTTCACAAGTGTTACGGACTCTTACTGGGGAAAGTACTACGGCAGAAGGTCCAAACAGGCAGCCCAATCCAAACAAAGACCAAAGAATGCTCTTCGGATTAGGAGTCCTCGCTCGCACGTGGATCGCATTAGGCAAGTCTTTAAAGATTAGGTTATATATGAAGTCGTCTAGGAGTTGGTCTCTGGGAGGAGGCTAAGATTGTAAGCTATAAACACCTTCATGCGCTTTGGCAGAAGGGTAGACAAGAAATAAAGTGTTCTTCTTCTCCCCAACCCTAGTTCTACAGTAGAGGATCAATCACGGCGAGGCAAGGAAAGCCTCGCTGGGAGGAATCCAATATTTCCCAGCCTATCCACCCATATAATCTGAGACCAAGAGCTAAGGCTCACAACAGTTTGGTATCAGATTCCATGGCCTCTGAGACAATCAACTCGGAATTGCGAGAATTGAAGGAGATGTTGGGCAAGATATTGAAGCAGCAAGAAGATCAATCTACTGCCCATGCTAATCTGGAAGCCGCTGTCCTAGCTCTCGAAGGTCGCGTGTCGTCTCCAACTAAGGTCACCAATTCTGCAATCCTTTCGGCACAACCTCCTTCCAGTGGTCAATCTGCAGCTCCACCGCCAGGTCGGTTCTATAAAGTTTATTTCCCTCTCTTTGATGGCAATTCCGATCCATTGGAGTGGCTCGCTCGTTGTGATCAGTTCTTTCGTGGTCACCGGACTCTAGAGGAGGAAAAAGTCTGGCTAGCAACCTATCATATGACGGGTATCGCTCAGCAGTGGTACTACAAATTGGAGCGCACAGAAGGGATTCCGACGTGGCCTAGGTTTCAAAGTTCTTGCAAACTGCGCTTTGGTCCTCCCTTTAGATCAAATTCGGTTTCAGAACTTGCTCTTCTTCGCCAGACAGGCTCGGTGGAGGAGTATGCACAAGAATTCTATAGGATTCTTTGTCGAGCGGACAATCTCTCTCCGGAGCATGAAGTCGGATTGTTTTTGGCCGGATTAGGGGAACTCCTCAAGTCAGATGTTGAATTATAGAACCCGTCCTCGTTGGATACAGCAGTAAGTCTGGCCAAAGCAGCTGAGAGGCATTACAAGTTGCTCTACAATTCCGGCTTGTTCCTTCGTCAACAGCACTCCAGTCCACTGCCGTCGACACCAAAGTATTCGCCAGCGCAGCGAACAGCACCGCTGCTATCTAAGCCGCCTGAGGTGCCACTACTTCCTGCGCCTTCAACAGGGCCAGCACTACCACCGCAGCCACCGCAGCGAGCTTTTCGGCGCCTCACACCTACTGAGATGGCTGATCGACGACAAAAAGGTCTTTGCTTTAATTGTGATGAACAATTTACAAGAGGCCACCGATGCAAGCGCTTGTACTGGATTGAGATATTGGATGAAGATGATGTTCCCGACAACAGTATGGAAGATCCCAACCTCGATTCCCTCCACGACCGACGGAATCTCTTCCGAATACTATGCACCGATCGTCATCAATAACCAAAAATTCTGTGCTTTGGTTGATTCGGGATCTACTCACAACTTCATCAGTAGTGAGGCCGCTAATCTACTAGCTCTTCCCTTGCAAGATCGCACGGGCCTTAATGTAGCGGTAGCTAATGGAGACATGATACCTTGCCCGGGTTCTTGCCCGTCCTTACCGATCTCCATTGATCAAGAAGAGTTCGTTATCAGCTACTATGCTTTAGCTCTTCAGGGCTTCGACCTAATCTTGGGAGTTCACTGGCTTCGCACATTGGGACCAATCCTTTGGAACTTTTCCAGTCTGTCGATGTCCTTCTGGCATCAGGGACATCAAGTGAAATTCATGGGCATTCCGCACCGGCCATCTTCTCGCTTGTTTGCGCTCACTGATTCCTCTCAAGCTTTACTAGCCGATCTATTATCGGACTTTCATGACATTTTTTAGCAGCCGTCAGGTTTACCACCTCAACGTCTATTCGACCATCGCATTCATCTGGTGCCAGGATCGCAACCAGTCGCAGTACGGCCATATCGGTACCCCCACCACCAGAAGGATGAAATTGAAAAGCAATGTGCTGAGATGTTATCACAAGGGATCATCCGACACAGCACCTCTCCTTTCAGTTCGCCAGTGGTTTTGGTCAAAAAGAAGGATAATTCATGGCGCCTTTGTGTGGACTACCGTGCTCTTAATACCCTCACCATCAAGGATAAATTCCCTATTCCGGTGGTTGATGAGTTACTAGATGAATTGAAGAGTGCCAAGTACTTCACCAAATTGGATTTACAGTCCGGCTACCACCAAATCCGAACGCATCCGGATGACATCCATATATTTGGTCTTTACCTTCGGCCTCCAATGCGCCGCAACATTTCAGTCGTGATGAACGCATCACGGCCACTTTGAGTATTTGGTCTTTACCTCATTTTTAGCCCATCATGGCCTCATATTCGCACGCCTTGCGCGCAACAGCAACATTTCGGCAGTCTAAGTGTGATGAATGCGATTCTCGAGGTGTCTCAATGGTATCTTCGCAGATATTTGTGTTGGATTTTCGTTGATGATATCCTCATTGCTGCCTCTTTTAGCCCATCATGGTCCCAAGAGGCGACGCGCTTTCGCCTTTAAAGGCATTTGTGCCATATTCGATTTTACACTACCTTGATGCTCTTCTTTCAAGGGCAACATCAACTTTTCAGATAAGCAACTCTGGTGGGTTCTTACCTGTACAATGGACCATTATAGTCTTTGTCAACCTAAACACCATCCTTCAAGAAACTATGATTCGCTTCCAAATTTATCAATCGACAAACCAATACCGATGCCTTGTCTCCGGATGAAAACATGACCTTAGGATCCAAAAATCTCTCGCACTCGTTGACATCTCAAGAAAGGACTTCTATATTCCCAACTCAAAATCACCTACCACTCCATCGGTTCGCGATCACGTTACCTGTTGTGTTACTTGTCAACGCAACAAGGCCGATCACCTTCATCCCGCAGGTCTGCTACAACCTCTCCCGATTCCACATCAGATTTGGTCGCACATTTCGATGGATTTCATCGATGGGTTTCCGCGTGTACATGGGAAATCTGTCGTCTTGACGGTAGTGGACAGATTCTCCAAATATACTCATTTTGTTCCATTGGCACATCCTTATACGGCTCAATCGGTGGCTCATGCATTCTTTGAGGCTATTGTTCGACTCCATGGGTTCCCCGAATCTATTGTCAGTGATTGGGATACCATCTTCACTAGCAACTTCTGGAAAGAACTCTTTAAGTTAGCCGGCGTATCTCTTGATATGACCTCGGCTTTTCACCCGCAAGCTGATGGCCAGAGTGAAGTTGTCAATCGCACAATTGAAATGTATCTACGTTGTCTTAGTGGAGATCACCCTCGTCATTGGGTGCGATGGCTTTCGTGGGCTGAATTCTGCTACAATACTTCCTACCATTCTGCTCTCCGCTGCACCCCTTTTCAGGTTGTGTATGGGCGACCCCCCCCCCAAGCCCTCATTCCTTACAAAGAAGGTTCAACTCCAAATTCTGCAGTTGATGCAATGTTACGTTCTCGGGATGAATTTCTGCTGGAAATCCGGGAACGCTTATTACTTGCTCAACAACGCATGAAGGACTTCTATGACAAGCACCATCGGGAAGTGGAATTTGACGTTGGCCAATGGGTTTTGCTCAAGCTTCATCATCGTCAAGCTGTGGGTATTACATCAAAATTTTCCAAGTTATCACCCAAGTTTTACGGACCTTATCAAATCATTGATCGCGTTGGTCCAGTGGCATATAAACTTCAGGTTCCCCAATCGGCTCGGCTCCACAATGTTTTCCATGTGGCTTTTCTGAAGAAATTCATTGGCAACCCACCTTCTGCACCTCCAGCATTACCTGACATACTCAATGGCCGAGTTTTGCCCACTCCAGCAACAATTGTGTGTTCTCGTCTTTATAAAGACAACTGGGAGGTTCTTGTGCAATGGGCTGGTCAAGCAGCATCAGAAGCTTCTTGGGTACCGGTTAAAGATTTCAAACAACACTATCCAAATTTTCAGCTCGAGGACGAGCTGTTTCCGCAAGAGGAGGGAAATGTTACGGACTCTTACCGGGGAAAGTACTACGGCAGAAGGTCCAAACAGGCAGCCCAATCCAAACAGCACCAGCAATGCTCTTCGGATTAGGAGTCCTGCTCTGCTATGTGACTGCATTAGGCAAGTCTTTAAAGATTAGGTTATATATGAAGTCGTCTAGGAGTCGGTCTCTGGGAGGAGGCTAAGATTGTAAGCTATAAATACCTTCATGCGCTTTGGCAGAAGGATAGACAAGAAATAAAGTGTTCTTCTTCTCCCCAACCCTAGTTCTGCAGTAGAGGATCAATCACTGCGAGGCAAGGAAAGCCTCGCTGGGAGGAATCCAATATTTCCCAGCCTATCCACCCATATAATCTGAGACCAAGAGCTAAGGCTCACAACAACAAGGAAATTGGATTTTTCCCATTGAGTTACCTCTGATTATTCTTTGCTGTTTTTAGCATGCAGTTGGATAACAATGAACTGGACTGCTTCTATGCTGGTTGTTATGATGTTTTTTTTCATATAACCACTCGATGTATATATTTCCATACTTCAAAGGGACTGATTCTAGACTAACACAGCTATATACCCTTAGCAGAGCATTCAAGTGACAATGATGGGCTACAGGCAATCTTCCGTCGCCTATTGATGGATCATGTGAAGAAGGTGGCAAAACAGTATTTAACTGAGGAGTTTGTGACTGAGGATGGCCACAATACCATAGTGGATTATGCAGTCGACACAATTATTGCCTTTGAGGGTAATCGACTGCCACCAACAGAAAAACTGATGGAGAAGTATATATCTCAGATTGAAAAAACTATCAAAGATCTTGTGAAGGTATAATTTTTTGAACTTGTAGGTGGAAGGCATATGGAGCAATTGTCCCTCACTTTTGTATCTGTGTTTTGTTACAGCAATATGTGGACGTGTTTTGGATTGGTGCTGGTGTGCTTCAGGCATGATGTCGAAGTCCATGTTGTATTAACATGTCTGTGCCCAACAGTCGATGTTCTTAATTCACAGCATGGCATTGAATTGGTACGCTCCTTGTGAGATATAATGCCATGACTGGATTATAAGTCTTATCTGGATTCTTTGCAAGGACTAGTAGATATTTATTTTTGGATGTTTGCATGTTATCTGGATTTCCGTTATTCGGATGTTATTGGGAACTCCTTAATAATATGTTTGGCACTATACAATCTCTTATATACCGAAATAGGGTTGATATTCGGGGTGGCACTTATCCCCAAATGACAGGATGTCAAACTTGTGAAAGTACCAACCTGCATTTTGACACTGTTGTCGCAAGATTCTCTCAAGCATTTACTGAGCACACGTTACATACATGCTTGTGAGGTGTTTAACCAAATAATGCATAATTGGAGTATTAATGCCATCACAGCAAATTGCTATTGAATTATTAGCAATTAATATATATTTTTTAGTGAAGTTGCATATAGTGTCTTTGTGATCCAATCTCCCGATGTCAAAGTAAATGTAGTCATGTAGATGCCTCATATGGCAAATGATGAATGGATGTACCAGTAAAAGAGCATATGATTTTAATTTTTAAAGTATGGCGATGATTTACCGAGCGGATGCCTTGAAGAGTATACAGAAACAGAAGTGGCCATATCTTGTCAAAGGTACTTGAGTAGAAACGCGAAGGTTCAAATCTGCAGAATTTCAAATACAAAAGGTTAATGGGGTTATGTAAATTGATGGGGCCAGCAGAGGTCCAACCCACAGTCCTTTTTTTTTGGCACTCATCACATGAACTGGATCAGACTAATGATTTCGATGGAAATTAATTAAATCAATTTATGATCTTAAAAGAGAAAGCTATTTAGTGGTTGTCACTTTTTTGCTAGTCTGGCACAGGCTCACAAATAGACAGTATGTAGGTTACTACTTTTTTGTCCTTGTTCTACAGTTACTAGGAAATTTCCATAACACCTACATAGCATCACTGGATATTTGTGAATCTCAGTGGAGTAGAAATAAGGTCTAAGAACTGTTGTCCTGGCGCCATTCTCTAGCCTTTTCCAATCCACCATGAAATTTCTTTCTCTGCATGCAAAAATGATTCTTTACTGATGATAAGTTCAACAAGAGTGCATTCTTCTCCTTTAGGTCTATTTGTATGCAGAACATGCTTGAATAGAAAATATTTATTGTTGGTAGCTTCTGTCTCTTTTAATAGAAATGACATCAACCTAATTAAAGCTTTACTTAAATAGAAGAATCAAGAATGTTCAGTCCTTTTGGTTTCTCATGCTTCAAGGTGTGCAGTTTGATCTACACTAAGTAAACACATGAAGGATACTAAATGGTATAATATTAACTCTATGATGTAGAATGAATTTGTCCTTACTGTCTCCTACTAGTCCATCAGGAAAAGAAATTAATTAATAGAGATATGTCATATGTCATTTATGTCTGACAGCACATGTAACATACCTTTCATAGTTATATTTCCCAAATGACATTATTTTCCGGAGCATAACAACAATAAGATATGTGATGCCATTCGTACACTTCAGAATATAGCTGTCCAGCGGTCATAAATTCGCTGGACCTGTTAATTTTTCGTTTGGTTTATCCTCCTGAGTTGTAATCATCCTATTTATTTTGTTGTGCAGTGCTTACTTGCCAAAAGAATGAAAGTTGTCATTTCTGGCTTGATGTGCCCAAAATAGCAGGTATTTATGCTATGTACCTGTTCTGGCCGTGCTTTTGAATTTCTTAATGTGATTCATTGTATCTGTTGCAATGTAGAGGTATCCAAAGCTTCTTCTCGTTTTAAAATAGGCCCACTGTTGTAGCATGAGCACAACAGTGGATACAGAAGCACAACAGTGGATACAACAGTGGATACAGAAGCACAACAGTGGATACAGAATATCTCTTTCTCCATAGGAGTAGGTAGAGGTACAGAGAGCTAACGACAGGAGAAAGAGAGCTTGTATATAAGATGAGTGGATCTGGCCTCTTGGAGACTTATATACATAAGTGGGGTAGGATGTAAAATTACAAAAGGTAGAGGTACATTGATACATTTTTTATACTGTTGGATTTACTGCAAGGCCCAGTTGTTTGGGGTTGGGCCACCCTCACAACACCCACATTGTTTGCAAAGGCTTAAATCATTAGTTTTGTGAGCTGGATACCATTTGGCCCATGGGCCTTAGGTGGATTCTCCTTCTGCCCTGGTCCAAGCCTGAATCGGTAGGAATGAGTTTTTATCGATCCAATGGATTTTTCTGACTTGTCAAGTTCAATGGATGTGCTTTATTAGTTGTAGGGTTTGCAGTCATGGATTTATAAGATAACGGTGGATTCCTGCAACAGTGTTCTTACAAGCATGACACAGGTAAAATATTAACCACATATGAAGTATGGATCTATGTTAATTTCCTATGTGTTACTTATGACATGCTCTAGAACAATGTTACTCTGAAATGTTTTGATTTTACTTAATGCATTTTCCTTTAGTGAGATAGAATGATTCTATATCATATTTATCAATGCTTTCCTTGAGTTTGTGGAATCCATTTTGGCTCTCGAGCTTAGATAGGAGATGATGTCCTCCTTGGTGCACTTCATGTCGTATCACTTATTTACACTTGTTCTGTTTTAATGTATCTTCAGTCTGCACCTCGCGAAGAGTTTTGATCTTGCCCGATAATTCATATCTGTTGGCAGTTACTAATTCACTGCCATTTAGTGCAAGCTTTATCTAAAAAGTTGTTTATGGTTTTCCCCCAAATGTGGAAGGTCAGGTGGTAACAACAGCTTTCACAGGTTTATGGAGCAACCTATATTGGCTATATTGAATAAATACTCCCTCCATTCTGCAATATAAGTCCAAGCCCACTATACGCACAGATCAAGGAAACACAGATCTAAGAAATAGTTAATGTCATTGGACCATCTATGGCCCTATTAAATGTCATACAATAACTACTCAATCACTTTTTCTGTATTAAAGCAGGGATATGAAGTAGAAATATTACAATAACTACACTTTGATTTCCTCAATGGACTTGTATCGTGGGATGCCGCTTCCCAAGAATAGAGACTTATATTGCGGGATAGAGAGAGTATTGATTAGGCAGTGTTGCATTCCATCTTAGGTTGTCATATTTGGATATGCTGACAGTATACAAATTATATGAAATATAGTCACTAACTACAAATTTGTAGTAGCTAGTTTAGTTACGTTGCTGCGAGACTTCCATAAACGAAATGCACAAGATTGTGTTATGGCCGTGGGTTAGCTGCAAGGAAGCTTCGGCGGCAACGGCAATCTCACGAATTAAGGAGAATAAATGAATTAGTTATCATATTTAGTTATAGCTTTCCTTACTGAATTTGGGATGTTATCTTTATTAGTTGAAAGGTTTAGATTTGATTGTTAGGTGGTTGGCTCTATATAAGTACGACGGTCTATCTCTTTTCATTAAGCAAGAAAGAAAGAACAAAGTCATTCTCATGTGTAGTCTCCTCTCTCCCCACAGCACGCTGCTGCCACCCAGCCATCCTCTTTGGGGTGTTTACCCTAGCTCCATGAATTCAAGGCCATAACAATTGTTGCTGAAGAATAAAGGGTGGGGTCTGCTTTGGTACACATCTTTTAAAAAGTTTATGAATCTTAAAACAAAGTAGTTAATATTAGGTGGGGGCATATGCATAACATAAAAAATAAATCAAATCAACGATTTGCCCCTACCTAATATTAAAGTCTATATCTATATCTAATCTTCAATTTGACTTATTTTTATATGTTAATACAGATTTGCCATCACCTAATATTAACTATTTTGCTTTAAGATTCATACTTTATAAAAGAGGTGTATCGAAGGATACGCCATAAAAAGCATATTGTCTTGGGGAAGCAGTCACTGGTACTTGCACTAAATGGGGAAGATGCATTGGATACTTCCCTTGGATAATATGCCCTTTTTGGGCCAAAATCTTGTAATTTCAGTTAAATATGAGATTCCATATGGTTTTTGTTAGAGATATGTATAGTTTGTTATTCCCCTTGTTATGAGGGGTTCTTTGCATATTTACCACTTGTACTTTGTGTATATATTCTGGCCCATTGGCCTCATATGAATACAAGCGCTATTCATAACATGGTATCAGAGCCAAAACTAGGATTTTGGCTTACCTAGGGTTCCGTGCGCCCGTGTGCCGCCTCCGCCGTAGTCGCCGACTCCGGCCTCCGCCGCTGCCGCGACTCGGCCTCTCCGCTATCACCGCGCTCGGTCTTCACCGCTCGCGCCGCGCTTCGGTCTGCCGCCGCTCTCTCGCGCCGCCGTCGCTGCCGCCTCCGCCTGCTGCCGCCGCGCTCGCGATCGGATCGGCCGCCTCCGCCGGACGGCGCCGCCGCTGCTGGCCGCTGAGCACGCTCTCAGCCGCGCTCGCCCGACGCCGCCTCCTCCGGCGCGCGCCTCGCCTCGCGCCGCCGCGCCCCGACGCGCCGCGCCGCGCGCCGCGTCGTGCGTGCTCTAGCCGCGTGAGTGTAGCGCGCGAAGGCCGCTTTAGCCGACTAAAGAAATTTCGCGTGAGTGAGCGAAAAGCCGGCCAAAAAGCTGAGTAAAAAAAAGCAAAAACGTCGTTCTACCGCGCGCCGTCGGCGCGCTGTTAGACCGTTCCTTGGTCGCCGCGCGCGCCGGTAGCCGCTACCAATGGGCACCGTTTCTCTCATTGCCGGTGATTTTTGATGGTGTTAATTACACCGACTTCGTGTCTCACATGCGCATCCACATGCGTGGTCTTCGTCTCGGGCGCCTCTCGCAATGTCACCGCCCGCTTGCCCTATTCCTCCGACGGAGCCTACGCTGTGGCATTGCCCCGATACCGATAAAGGCTGCTGCTGAGGCCGCCGCCTCGGCGATGATGAAGCCGCCTCGCTACCACGAGGCTCGATTTCTACAAGGATCGTCGACCGTCTACACTCGGTGGTACGATGACGCGCTTTCGGCCGCCGCTTTGTCTTCATTGCCGATGTCCGGCCTCGATTTTCTTACGAGGTTGTGGGACTCCTTCGCTTTTCGGATGTGGACTCATCTTCGTCGGCGCTACGAGTTACGCGCAGAGGAGACTCGTTTGAGTGGTCTTTGATGCGATGCCACTCCCCTCGTGCTCGCCGCTCGTCGCGCGCACCGCCGCCTCCTCGGCTACCACAGTGGTGGTGGCGTCCTCCGTCTGGAGGTGGCCGCCTCACTGCTCCTATCGCGACAAGGATGGCCACTGCTGCGTCCCTGCTACAAGAAGAAGCGGCATCTTTCACGCCGTTCTTCATCGGCAGAGTGCTTTACGACGACGTCGCCTCGACTTCTTCAAAGACTTCTCTCACCGAGCAGAGATAGCCGATTTCGACGCCTACTTGCCGCCTGTGTTCTCCTCGGCGTGTTCTGCAGTTACTCGCATCGACTTTCTGCACCGAGAGACCACCTCCTACACGATCGAGCACCTCCCCGTGGATTTTTGATTCGGAGCATCTTTTCACATGACTCGATCCTTCCACTCTGTCTTCTATTACACCTCTTGATTCTCCGCCGGTGTTCTTACTGCGATGGTACATCTCTTTCGTCTCTCGTCGAGGATCTCTTAGCAACTCATCCTTTCATGTTCCTTCGTTGCTCATGTTCCTCGCCTTACCTTCTGACTTCTTTTCTCTGGCGGATCATCGACCTTGGTTATCGGGTCATTCTCGACTCGACTCTTGTTGTGTTCGGGATCGCCACACGGAGCTCGGTTGGTTACGGCCTCGCGCGCGTGACTCACGGCGTCTTTGGGAGCTTGATCGCTTCACCTTCCTTCCGCCACCACCGCCGCGCCTTCTCCGCTTCGCCACTTCGTCTCGGCTCTTTCCAGCGGTGGCATCACCGTCTTGGCCATCCGTGTGGATCCGTCCTCGCCGCCCTTAGTTCGCCGTGGTCTTTCGGGTCCGCCTCAGAGACGTATCTTTAGATTGTCGGGTGTAAGTTAGGTAAAATGATTGACTTCCTTATCCTCATAGTGAGTCCGTGTCTCGGCGTCCTTTTGATCTTGTTCATTCGGACGTTTGGGGTCCGCCCCTTTGTTTGAAAGGGGTCATCGTTATTATATTATTTTTATAGATGATTTCTCTCGCCACACTTGGATATATTTCATGTCTTCTCGTAGTGAGGCCTTGCCTATCTATAAACAATTTGCCACTATGATACACACACGCTTCTCCACTCCTATTCGTGTCCTTCGTGGCCGACTCTGTGGCGAGTACCTCTCTCGCCACTGCGCAGCCTTCCTTGCTTTGGCGAGGCACTCTCGCCGATTCTCTTGTCCGGTGCTCATGCTCGAATGGTGTCGCGAGCGCAAGCATCGGCACCTCCTTGAGACGGCTCGTGCTCGATGATCGCCGCCTCTATTCCACCTCACTTTTGGGCCGAGGTCGTTTCCATCGCCACCTATCTCGTCAACATCCGACCTCTTCTCGCTCTTAAGGGTGCGATCCACGTTGAGCGTCTCTGTGGTCTTCTTCCGACTACTCGCCCTTCATCTGCTTGGTTGCGTTTGCTACGTTCTCCTCGCCTCGAGAACGCACCAAACCGACCGCTCACCGTTGAGTGTGTCTTTTCGGGATCTGAGCGCGAGCACAAGGGCTATCGGTGTTGGGATCTCGTTGGTCGTCGGATGCGGGTTTCTCGGGATGTGACTTTCGACGAGTCTCGCCCATTCTACCCACGCCCCGCCCTCTCCGGCTTCCTCTGTGGAGTCTCTGTCTTTCTTGACCTTTCCGGATACACCTATATCTGCTTTGCCTCGCCCACCTATCCCACCGAGTCTCCACATATTCCTCCTGTGGCCTCTCGCCGTTGTCGCCGCCTATGTCGCCTCCTACGACTCCCGTGCTCCTCCTACTACAGATACCTCCTCCTCTTATCTTCTACACTCGTCGACCTCGTTTTGAGGATCTTCCGGTGAGCCATCTTCTTCGATGTTCCCTCTTCTTCGATGCTCCATCTTCCCCGATGGGCCATCTTCTCCTCGCTACGCTCTCGCGATCGCGCTGATTCGGCCTCCGCCTGCTTTGCCTTTGCTTGGCGCGGCTACTCGTGAGCTTGTCTCCCACCGGATGTCAGTTACTCACCCCGAGTGGCAGCTTGCCATGGCCGAGGAGATTGCTGCCCTTGAGCGCATCTTGGTACTTGGGATCTTGTTCCTTGTCCATCTCATTCTCATCCCATCACTTGTAAGTGGGTCTATAAGATTAAGACTCGCCTCGATGGCTCTCTTGAGCGCTATAAGGCGCGTCTTGTTGCTCGTGGTTTTCAGCAGAGCATGGTGTTGACTACGACGAGACTTTTGCTCCTGAGCCCACATGACCACCTGTTCGGACTCTTATTTGGTGGCGTCTGCTCGCCACCGGTCCTGCTTTCGGCTTGATGTCAAGAATGTCTTTCTTAATGGCGAGTTGCGTGAGGAGGTCTACATGCATCCACCACCGGGTATTCATTCTCGAGGGCATGGTCATCGCCTTCATCGCTCTCTCTATGGCCTTAAGCAAGCCCTCGTGCTTGGTTTGAGCGCTTCTCCTCTGTGGTCACTGCTGGTTTTTCAGCTAGTGATCATGATCTCGCGCTCTTTGTCCACACTTCGCCTCGTGGTGGACTCTTCTTCTCCCGTATGTTGATGATATGATCATTACGGAGATGATTCGAGTACATTGCCTTTGTCAAGGCTCGTCTTAGTGAGCAGTTCCTTATGTCGGATCTTGGTCCTCTTCGTTACTTCCTTGGGATTGAGGTTACTTCCACTCCGGATGGTTTCTTTATGTCCCAAGCGAAATATATTCGGGATCTTCTTGATCGCGCCTCTCATCGGATCAGATCGTTGAGACTCTCATGGAGCTCAATGTTCACCTCCGACTCTCGATGGCGAGCCTCTTTACGATCCGACTCGCTATCGTCATCTTGTTGGGAGTCTTGTCTACCTTGTCGTTACTCGTCCGGATATCACTTATCCAGTTCATATTACGAGTCGCTTTGTTTCCGCTCCCACTCAGTCCACTACACCCACCTTCTTCGAGTTCTCGCGATACCTTCGCGGGACTATCTCTCGCCGTCTCTTCTTTCCACGCCCGGCTCTTTACTGCCTTCAGCCTATTCGGATGTTACTTGGGCGGCGATCCTTCCGATCGCGGTCTATCTCGCCATCGTGTTTTTCTTGGTGGTTCCCTTATTGCACGGAAGACGAAGAAACAGATCGCAGTGTCCCGCTCGAGTGCAGAGGAGGTGAGTTGCGAGCTATGGCTCTGACAGCAGAGATTACTTGGCTACGGTGGTTACCGGCGAATAAGTCTCAGATCGTGGTCTTTGTAGGGCTGTGGTAGTTTTTGTTTTTTTGATCGCTTTAGGATAGCATCGCTTAGGACAGATTCGCTTTTGCTTTAGGACAGCATTGCGCTTAGGACAGCATCGCGCTCATCGCTTTAGGACACCATCCGCTTTAGGACAGCATATTGACCGCTTTAGGACAGCATCTAGGATAGCATCGTAGCATATGCTTGGCTGGTTCTCACCTATAAATTTGTATCCCCAACCCTCAAAGTTGGCATGGCATTGTGTGAGAAATAAACAAGAAAACTTGCCCCATCTCCTAGTGTCATCCTCTCCATGAGAGTAAGGATCTTGCTATCACCAAGAGCAAGAGTCCAATGACTAACAAGTGGTATCGAGCCTTAGTATCCTCGTAGCTTGAGCATCTCCCGCTCATCTCCTTCTCCGCCTCGCAGCAGCCCACCAAGATGCGATAGCGGCCCGGTTTGTCCCCGCCACTCCTCTCCGAGACGGCAAAGGCTCGTCGGCAGCCCTCTCCACGCAACAGCCCGGTGGCGCGCCATGTCCGCAGGCGCGCTCGGGCTTCGCCGCCTCGAGCATGCGGCGTCGCCAGACGGCCGAGCTCGCCGCGCGCAGCAAGCAGCGCGAGCAGAAGCGGCAGCAGACGGCCGCGGCGGCGAAAGGGCGCAAAGGCCGGCGGGCGGAGCCGGGCAGCGGCAGAGCGGAGGTGGAAGCGCGGGCGCGCAGATGCGGCGCGGCGGCGGCAGCAGAGGTCAAAGCTCTGCGGTAGCAACAGCAGCTCGCTCGTTGATGCAGCGACGACGCGGACCCTCACCGCTGGAGAGGAGGCGCGCAGGGCGAACGCAGCGCAATGGGCGGCCGCGACGCCACGAGCGCGGCGGCAGCCAGACAGCGCGGACGCGCGGCGGCGCTCTGAAGGAGGCGACACGGCGGTGGCGCCTCGGAGGAGCGCGCGACGGCGGCGGCGTGACGGTCGACGGAGAGCGCGGCCTTCACAGTAACGCGCTCTTTCTCCCGGTTCGATACCGTGGTCACCACGAGTACCGGCCGCCGCCGAGGACGCCGCCCCGGCGGCGGTGGCCTACCTCACCAAGACCAACTACGCCGAGCGGGCTGCGGTGATGAGGTGAAGCTCAGTGCGGCATATGTGGGATGCGACCCGTGACGGCGACGCCGACCACGACCGGGATCGACGGCGCTGGATGCTCTCATCGCCGCAGCCCCGCCCGAGATGCGCTTCGCTACCAACAAGCGGATCGCCAAAGAGGCTTGGGACGCCATCGCCGCGACGACGACGGCGGCGGCGCGCGCAAGTCTACACCGCAGCACTACGCGACGGAGTGGGAGAACACCGCCTTCAAGCGGTGAAGACGTTGATGACTTTGCTCTCCGCCTCAACACTCGTTGAAGAAGTTGGTGCGATTCGGTGGCGACACCTACGCGAGAGAGAGCGTGGAGAAGCTCTTCCGTTGCGCCCCAGAAGTACAAGCGGATGGCTCGCCGATCGGGTCTCGCTGGACCTTTCCACGATGACCATCGAGAGGCGCGGTCGCCTCAAGGTCGCCGACATCGATGAGCCACAGAGCCTCTCGACCCGTCACCATTGGCGGAAGCTCCTCCTCACTCGGGAGCGGTGGGTTGCGGCCAAGGTGACAAGAAGAAGCGGGAGCCTTCTTCCACGACAGCGGCCGCAAGAGTGGCAAGCGCGCAAGCGCGCAAAGCGCCCAGGCGGCGTCTTTGGCAAGCAAAGCCAAGACGAGACGACTCTTGCCACAATGCGCAAGCTTGGTCATTGGGCCAAGGAGTGTCGATACCACGACGCGGCGCCAGCCCACGCCGCGCAAGCGAGGAGGAGCGGCCGGTCTGTTCATTGCTCATGCGAGCATCGACCACCTCCGGCCGCACCGCCGCAGTGGCTCTCTCCACCTTGACGAGCCAAAAGCACACGCCTCCTCGGCGGCGATTCGGCAATGACAAGACCGACGGGTGGTGCTCGACACCGCGCCACCCACCACATGACCGGGCGGCGGAGTTCTTCTCCGAGCTCGACCAGCGCTCGAGGCACCGCTCAAGTTCGGCGACGCCTCCGCCGTGGAGATCAAGGCGTCGGCTCTGCTCGTCTTCGCCGCCAAGATCGGCGAGCACCGGCCGCCACCGGCGTCTACTACATCCCCGACTGCGAACTCCATCATCGCCTTGGGGCGGTGGATGAGAACGGCTCGCGTGTCGAGATCGAGCACGGTGCCGCGGATTTGGGATCTTCGACGCCGCCTCCTTGCCAAGGTAACCGAGGCGCAAATCGACTCTACACTCTTCACGTGCGGTGGCACAACCCTCTGTCTCGCGGCTCGTCGGGACGACGAGGCGTGGCGATGGCACGAGCGCTTTGGGCACCTTTCACTTCGAGGCCCCGGCGGCTCGGTGCCACGGAAATGGTGCGAGGCCGCGCGTGCCTTGACAATGTGGAGCAGCTCTGCGGCGTCTGCGTGTTGACGGCGCAGGCGACTTCTTTCCCAAAGAAGCGAAGTTTCGAGCCAAGGAGAGGCTCGAGCTCGTGCACGGGACTTGTGTGGCGGTGACACCGCCACACCGAGGACGACGCTACTTCCTGCCGCTCGTCGACGACCTCTCCCGCTACATGTGGGTGATGGTCCTCGGCAGCAAGGAGAGGTCGCGGACGCCATCAGCGACGCAGCCGCCGCGAGGCGAGCGCGCCGCAAGTCGCGCGTCTTTGCGCGCGGACAGATAACGGCGCGAATTCACGGCGGTGGTCGCGTCGCATCGCTACCGATGAGGGCATTGAGCGCCACTACTCCGCGCCGCATGACCGCGCAGAACGGCGTCGTCGAGCAGCGCAACCAGACGGTTGTGGGGATGGCTCGGGCTCTCTCAGCAGGGGATCGGTGTCTTACGGGAGAAGCGGTGGTGATCGCCGTCTACATCCTCAACCGCTCGCCTACCAAGGCGCCGACGGCAGGACGCCGCACGAGGCTCGTATGGGCGCAGCCGGCGGTCTCCCACTTGCGGGTCTTGGCTCCTCACGTTCGCCAAGGAGCTTGGCCACATCGGCAAGCTCGACGGCGGAGCACTCGGGAGTGTTCATCGGCCACGCGGAGGGCTCGAGGCCTACCGCATCCTCGACCTGTCACACGTCAAGCGCCCGCATCTCGCGTGACGCCGTGTTCGACGGGCGAGGTGGACGGGACAAGGCGGTGGACGATGGTTCGCCTCGACTCGTGGACTTTGTTGTCGATCACGCCCATTTCGAGAGTCGGGGCTAGCGGCTCGTCTTCACCGAGCTCGCCCACTCGACACCTTGCTCGCCACCGGCTCGGCGAGTGCTCCACCACCGGCGCACGCCACGCCCACCTTCACCACCGGCCACCTCTCCCGCACCGGCGGCCACACCACCGAATCGGCCCCAACGGCCGGGCCCACGATGAGGAGCGCATGGTGGAGTTCGCTACTCGCTGTCCCACGACGAGGACCGCGTCGACGCCTACCACGACGACGAGCCTCGCGCTTATCGCACCATGGACAACATCCTCGGCGAGCTACCCGCCCTCGGATTGGCGCGCAGCGATCGCGGCTGAGCCGCGCTTGGCATGCGACGACGGCGAGCCCGCGCCTTCGCCGAGGGCGAGGGAGACGCGGCGTGGCGTGTCGCGATGAAGCGAGAGATGGACGCCGCCGAGCGTAACCGACGTGGAGCCGGGCGGATCTTCTGCCGGCCACCGCGCGATCACCCTTAAGTGGGTGTTCAGGCCGAGCGGGATGGCCGGCGCCATCGTCAAGCACAAGGCTCGCTTGGTGGCACGAGGCTTCGTGCGGCAGAGAGGGTCGACCGATGACGCCGCGCGCGTCGCACGGATGGAGTCCGCGCGACTCCTCCTGCGCTAGCTGCCCAGAAGGTGGCGTGTTCATCACATGGATGTCAAGTCGGCATTTCTTAACGGCGACTTGAAGGAGGAGGTCTCGTGCATCACCCGCCGGGATTTGCGATCCCGGCAAGGAGGCAGGTGCTCGCCGCGCAAGGCCCTCTATGGCTTGCGACAGCACCGAGGGCGTGGAACGCTGTCGACTCCACCTCAAGCAAATGGGGTTCCAGCAGAGCGCACACGCAGGTCGATCTGGGCGGGCAAAGGTGGCAACGCCCTGGCGGTGGGTGTCTCGTCGACGACTTGGTGATCACCGCACCAAGGATGCGAGGTGGCGGCATTCAAGGAAGAGATGAAGGCCACCTTCCGGATGAGTGACACGGGTCTCTTTCCTTCTACTTAGGGATCGAGGTGCACCGGGATGATTCCGGATCACGCCGACTGCATCGCCACGCCAAGCGCGTCGTTGAGCTAGCTGGGCTCACCGATCGCAACCAGCTCTCACCCAATGGAGGAGAGGTCGGCCGAGCCGCGACAAAGACGACGGAGGAGGTGGACGCCACGCAGCACGCGTCTTGTGGGGAGCCTTCGCTACCTCGCCCACACACGCCGGACTTGGCATTCTCCGTCGGCACGTTAGTCGGTTCATGCAACGACCGACGACGAGCATCGGCAGGTCGTGAAGAGGATCATCCGCTACGCTGCGGGGACTCTTGACCACGGCCTCCATTACCCGAGGTGTCCCGGCGCGCACACTTCGTCGCATGGCGACAGCGACCACGCGGCGACATCGACACCAAAGAAGAGCACAAGCGGGATTCTCTTCTTCCTCGGCAAGTGTCTCGTTCATCGGCAATCGATCAAGCGGCAGTGGTGGCCTGCTCACTGTGAGGCCGAGTACATAGCGGCTTCCACCGCTCGACTCGAGCACTCGGCTCGCCGATCGCTGGTGATCTCTCGGCGGGGACATCAAGCGATGGAGCTCGGGGTGGACAAACAAGTCCGCTCTAGCCCTCGCAAAGAACCCGTTTTCATGAACGAGCAAGCACATCCGGGTGAAGTATCATTTCATCCGAGATTGCTTGGATGAAGGAAGCATCAAGGCAAGCTACATCAACACCACGGATCAACTTGCGGATCCGCCACCAAGCCTCTTGGAAGGATCAAGTTCCTTGAGCTCGCTCCAAGATCGATGGTTCAACCCTCCCACAAGACGACGCACAAGACTTAGGGAGAATGATGAATAAGTCTCAGATCGTGGTCTTTGTGGGGCTGTGGTAGTTTTGTTTTTTTGATCGCTTTAGGATAGCATCCTTTTAGGACAAAGATCTGCTTTTGCTTTAGGACAACATTCTTTTAGGACAGACATCGCTTTAGGACAGCATATTGACCGCTTTAGGACAAGCATCTAGGATAGCATCGTAGCATATGCTTGGTGGTTCTCACCTATAATTTGTATCCCCAACCCCTCAAAGTTGGCATGGCATTGTGTGAGAAATAAACAAGAAAACTTGCCCCATCTCCTAGTGTCATCCTCTCCATGAGAGTAAGGATCTTGCTATCACCAAGAGCAAGAGTCCAAATGACTATGATTACTTGAGGATTTTGGTGTTTCACACTACACCGACCCTCTCTTGTCGACAAGACAAAGTGCTATCGGTATTGCTCGTGATCCCGTGAAGCATGAGCTCACCAAGCATATTGGTGTTGATGCTTCTTTCATGAGGTCTTGTGTGCATGATCAGATGATTACTCTTCAGTATGTGCCTTTGGAGCTTCAGATAGCGGATTTCTTCACGAAGGCCCAGACTCGAGCACAACATAGCTTCTACCTCTCCAAACTCAGTGTTGTTGATCCACCATGAGTTTGAGGGGGGGTGTTAGAGATATGTATAGTTTGTTATTCCCCTTGTTATGAGGGGTTCTTTGCATATTTACCACATGTACTTTGTGTATATATTCTGGCCCATTGGCCTCATATGAATACAAGCGCTATTCATAACAGTTTTCATGTGATATATGTGTGTGTGGTTTTGTTTCTTTTATATTGCTAATCAATTTGGTTATTTTCTGTGATGTACCACATCAAGAAGGTGAAAACATGTTATGGCCTAGGATCCGGCAAGGCATGCACTGTAGCACGTGAACAGTACAACGCGTGTATTGTAGCAGACGTGCACTGTAGCACGTGAACAGTACCGCATGTGCTGCAGCGATCAAATTAGGAGTGGTTAGATGCATATCTTCATATTAGGAATAGTTAAATGCATATTTTTGTATTAAGAATAATTAGATGTATATCTGCATATTAGGAATAGATATATACATATCTTTATATTTAGATAGTATGGATATGATATTATTTTTAGTTAATTGGTTGCATTAGATTGTATTAGTTTCTATATTGTTAGGGACTAACCTCATCTATATAAAGGGAGGAGCCGCACCATTCATAAGCAAGCAATGAATAAATAAAGATTCTCCAAATAAGTCTCAGAGCCTCTCTATCTCATCAGAGAAGAACCCTACTGGTGGTTAGATGAGGGTGAGTGCCCTATCCTCGATCTTTGGACCCGTACCCAACCACCGACCACAATATTTGGTATCAGAGCCAACTGCTGCTCCATCATCCATAGGAAGCAGCAAAGGTTTTGATCCCATGAAGGCCCGAGCTTCACAAGTCCACTGCCTAGGGCTTCCGACCTTTGACAGCAAGGAAAACCCACAACCTTGGTTGAATCGCTTTGAGCAATTCTTTAAGAAGCAACAGACAATGGAGGAAGAGGAGTGGTTGGCATCACACCACTGGGGAATGCTACCCTATGGTACCGGCAACTGGGGTGTGCGCTCGGGTGCAGTCATGGCCAAGTTTTGTTAAACATGTCAACCTCCATTTCACCATCACCATCGCATCATCTCCACCAACACATCAAGTCTCCACTGAGCCAACTACCGTGTCTTTCGATGCCAAGTTATCCTCTTTTGATATTTGCGCCAACTTGATGGCTTGGATGAAAGAGTTTATGGCCAAGATGGAGAAAGTGCAACATGTTGCTGCGGTTTCTGAGTCGCCATCACCACTGGTTGCGACCATGTCCAAGATAGAGGAGCAGCAAGAGATGACATGTCACTGCAATGGCGGCGCTGTCGTCACCGTCCCCATCGCTGTCATCAATGTTGATCATGTTCTCGCCTTCACCGACGACGACTCCTCTCCAGGCTTCGCTATCATTGGCTACACCTCTGGTGCCTTTGCCAAGGAGAAAGGTTGCCGTTGTCCAGCGACGGTCTTTTCCACGTGACCAACCGATGCCATGCCTTCGTAGATGTGGGGCGTGGCGGATGTTAGGAGCACAACGGCGTTGCGCTCTTCCCCGCACTAGCAGGAAGAGCATCATTGCTGCCCTGCGCAACTTGTCCATGTTGTCAACGTCTCCTACAACGGCAAGTCACGCCAAGGGACCACAGTCCTCACTGCTGTTCATCGGAATGTTGCGCTCTCTCTTCCACAGGACTATCCGTTGGCGCCACGGGCTCTCGACATGGGGTTACGAAGGACTTCAATTATGGCCACCACCTGATAGCTCAAGGATGAGCTGTCTCGCCACGATGGGTGTAAACTTATGGTCTAAGATCCGGCGAGGCATGCATTGTAGCACGTGAATAGTACCACGTGTGTATTGTAGCAGGCGCACACTATAGTGAGGCCTGTGCCTATGACAAAACATTTGTTAAGAGGGAGGCCAAACAGTGACAACTTGAACTAGAACGACGCTAGATGAAGAAAGGCATCAATTGGGGCGGAATAGATCTAGAATAGCCGGTTGAGGGAGAGACCTAGAAACTAGTTTATTCATCTTTGCTTATCATGAATGGTACGGCTTCTCTCCTCATATAGATGAGACTAACCCTGACAACAGAATTTAATCAAATAACAGGATCTTATCTCAAACCAATCTCTAACAAAAATGACTTATCCCTCAAGCAACCAAATTTGTGATACAGTAACCATATAGGGCCCATGCCGGTGTTGGCACATGACATTTACATTTTTGTATATGAAATGCATGGGATTACTTTTCTTCCAATCTTTTTTGCCATAGTACCAGGGTTATCATTGAGTATCAAGAAAAAATGGGATCCCCACCAAATAAGAAGCAACTGAAATTTTTTTATAGGACTGAAAGCTTGTACTGTTTAATGGTTTCATATCTTGTAATTATATTTCTTCTTAAATAATGTTGTCATGTCCTTGCTAGAAAAAAAAAATGCAGATGAAGGTTTCAACTAGCAAGAGCCCTATTTGTACTGCTTCAGTGAGGTCTTTAATTCCACTGACATACTATGATAGAGGTATTACCGTCCATAAATTTTTCCCTATCTCCCTCTTATTTACTGAAAGAAGTACATTTTGTGTATGTTTGTTTTTGGCATGTTGAGTGTTGTGATCATATTTGCGCATGCTCAAGTAGTTATCTGCTCCGGTATGGAGAGTAAAGACTTCTCATAGCATTATCGGTATACCAATTATTACCCTATCAGTAGGGTGGATAGGAAAACCTGGTGGTAAACAGCCTGTTACTTCTCATATCGGTCTAGGTAAGTATACAAAAAAAAGGACAATTTAGTTGTAGTTCAAATTAGCTTTCTTTATATCTTTCTAAAAAAATAGTAAGTGGTGACATATGACTGGTTGCTGCTACACACACAAGCACAAAAAATAATGATAATAGACCACCAGCGTCCAGTTTTAAACCTCAAATGCCAGGTTACTGGTGGTGACAACCCTTTCAGCATGCTACTGGTTCCCACCACCAACCGGGCGGAGATTGCTACTAGGCTGCTGGTGGGATTTGGTCCAGTATAAGTTTATAACTATATCAAGGTTGGAAACCATATTCGGTGAATTCGAAGTTTGAAACCATAACCGGTTAAACTAAACTGCTTTCATTAATCATGACATTGTACTCTGATAAAGACCAGTATGAAATATGTAATGAATGGGCTTTGAAGTTCAAATGCTCCATTCCTATGATAAGTCATTGATAAGAGCTGGCCTTAAACACATCTGTAGAGCATATGATAGGTACATACCTACGAAGAGCTGTTTTCTTCATGTATCCTCTAGAAGTCTAGAGGACACAAACTTTCTAGTTTGCCTCAAAAACAACTGTGGTGGTAGGGACTGCTTAATTTTGTTTTTCTTTGTCTGTTCAAAATCTGACCTACTTGCATGCCCGACTGGGAGAAGAAACTGGCTTATTTTTATCTTTCACTAAGTATATGTAGCAGTATCTTCATGGGCTCAAATAGATGAAATAGGTGTTCTTCTTTTCACAATGTAGCATGTTGGTGGCAGGGGCTTTGGTTCTGTGCTCATTTTCTTTTTTTGAAAAAGGAAGAACTGGTATGGCCACTGTCTGTAATTCAGGTTGGCCAGCTTCAGGATAGGCGAAGCTTGACAGAGCATGAATGATCCACTTTTAGTTTGTTTATCTGTTAAGGCATTTTGTTCCACCATCACTATTAATGGTCTTTTGCAACTTAGTTGTATGAGCTTGCATGGATGATTACGCAAAACACATGTTATTGTCATGGTGAATATCATGGTAGGTGTAAGTTTGTAACTAATAAGGTATTTTCCTCCACTGTCAAATGGTAGTGCCTTTCATAGATGTTATCGTGATGCATCTCGGGTTTTGGGGGAGTGGAGCTATGTGTTAACAAGCACTATTCGTGAATGGTTACTGATTGTGAAGTTGTAATACATGAACTTTCTTTCTTCAATCTTCTCTTCCTCATTGTTTGATTTTAGGGGTATTGAATTGTAAATTTATGCTATATTTGGTTTCTACTCAATAGTTTGGAGATGCAAGACAATCATTCCCAGAGTTCAGGTCTTCATCATCTGACTTATTGCCCATTATATGCCTGCAGAATCTCTAGAGTAGATGGATTGTGTCCGAGATTTGGCAAGCGGAGATAGACAAGTACCCTTCGTTCTGTGTACATTTGCGCGAGCGGTTTGGTTCACTTCACCTTTTGGTCTCCTTTGCCCTTAGCGATCACCCTGAATTCTCCTCTGTCATATGCTCGGATTGCTTAACCATATACTTGCTATCAAGGTTTTAAATAGCGGGCAATGGAAGCGTAGCAGTGAGCTATTTTTATAGTGGATAGCGTATATCAAATCCCGCAGGTATATATATAAGATATTAAATTTTAAACTATAAGTCTCAACCATAATTTGCATAAAACATCCAAATATCCAATACCACAGGTCTATATATAAGATAACATCAAAATCATAAAAACCATGTAGTATTTTGTTGATTAATTTTCATCCTATGATGAAGAAAATGGGAAATTAAAGTCCTCTTTGTTTCTTCTTTTCTGTCCTTATGGAGAATTTGTGCTTGTTGCTTGGCTTCTTATTATCGTTTGATAACAATATGTTTGCTTTGTTTGGTAAATTATATAAGAAAATAGATTAAGAATTAGGCTTACCTTATATAAGCATTTAGATGTACATGGGCCCTTCCCTCCTCTTCCGATGAGAGAAATTTTTAGTGCCATAAGAAGAGATGGAATGTTATTAACTAGCAAAGCTGAGAATTGTGGGAATGTAGAAGTTAATTAATTAGTTAGGTGAGGATATGGAAGCTCATTCAATAGAAAGGATGGTATTAATGAAATTTAGCAAATCAAGAGGTGTATCCCTATATCAGAGGTAGTTTGAACGTTCTTGGTAGTAGCACTCATATAGCTTAGCGGATAGTGTGTGTATCGGTCCGATATATTAACAATATTGCACCAAATCGTAACAACAACCATGTTCGGGGTACCTTGGCTGCTATAGCGGGGCTATATTTAAAACAATGCTGGCTATTCTTTCTAACGAAATTTATGCACCCTTTTCTTCTCTGATTTCTTTGGAAGGCAAAAGGATGGCCAGCTATTATTCACAAGTCATAAAGGATGGTATATGTATCGTGTTCTGCAGCAAGCGTCGGCATTGCAGGCAGCTAAAGAGCAATATTTCACCCAAATCAGCGGCAGTGACCTCCTACTTGCCTCCTATTGATCGTAAGTTTGTAACCCTCAAGTTGGGCGATATGGTAATTTCCCTCCATTCTGAATAAAAAGAAAGGGAAAAGAAATTCAGAGTGGGGCCCACCTGTAAGAGAGATAAGAGAGAGGAGATGCGGTCGGTTGACCGGGTGCCCGAGCAAGGGGATTAGATCTGATCCCCCCTCCTCGCGCGGCTCTAGCTCTGGCTTTTTGTGGCGGCGCAGCTCCCATCTCCTCTCGGATCTCTCAAGCAAAAGTCTCGGCGGGTCTGTTCCATGGCGGCCGAAGTATCACCTGTGAGTCCTGGCCTCCCTCTTGTCTTTAAATCAGATGGGAGAGTTTGGGAGCGGGCAGAGCTGAAAAGTTCACCACTCAATCCAAAAGCTTCTAGTAAGGATTTGGCTTTTAGTATTGACTGTGAGAGTTCGGCGGCTTTGCTTCAGTGAGCTCGGCGGGCTGCGGTGCTCTTGATCTCTATCTCTCGGGGATCCAGACTGGACCGTGTGCTTGCGTGCGAGTATTCTCTGATTTCTAGAAGTGGCGTATGTGGTGTGGCGTGTGACGAGTTCACGCTATTCATGTGGGCTTTGGGCGGCATTAACCAGCATCTTGGCTTCGCAATTTGGTGAGTACTGATTTGTGAAGTTGGGCATTATATCTCTGATTACCTCGCCGGTAATATCCTGGCATACGCTGGTGATTGGTTTTCTGGGACATCATTCTTGCGACGTGTCTTGCCCTATCTGCCTTCTCGGTGGCTTGGATTGCCACTGCCCAGTGAGTTTTACTTTGCATACCCATTACTATTGTGCATAAGATTGCCGTGGTCGTACACTGCGGTGGTTGTACACTGCTGTGGTCGTAAAAGACTTTGCATAATAGCTGTGGTTATAAATGTAGTATTAATAGATTGCGGGCTTTCGAAATTGCTGTGGTTATAATGAAATCTTGTCAAACTTGAAATCATTTTGATTATCTAGTAATATTCTACTAGTTTTATTTTGTTGATTGCTAGTTCATACTTATGTTCAGTATTGGTTATTGCTGCCTGTTGTAGGGGTGGCCCCCACCTAAGCCAGCCGACCTGTTAGGGCGTCCGCAATGGTAATAGCTAGTACTAGCTATATAGTCAGCTGACGTGGAGGTGAGAGACAAAAGCAAAGACTATTTTATACTGTTGGACCCACATGCTCCTCTCTCATGTTCTTGAATTACGTGAAATAGATCAGCTATTTGCTCATCGCTAGTGACTACTCTCTCTCCTACTTTTTCCTTGCCACATCAGATCTAGCTAACTAAATAGCCAGCTGTTGGAGACGCCCTTAGAAGGTTAAGAAGCCCAAAACGGTACATGTGTAATGGCTTAAACGTCTCTGCTAGGGATACTTGGGTGTAAGGACACAATTGTAAACGCTCCCCATGTGAATATATATATATAAGGCCATCCAGGCCATGGGGAAACCCCTAAGCATTGCTCACCTAACTCTCCACTACCATACTACCATCTCTCTGTTTCGTCTGTAACCACAACACTGCCCTTTTCTGATTATTGCCGAAAACTGTCCTGCTGTAGTTTTCTCTATTGTCTATTACCGATTAGAGTTTGCTATTGTTTCTGTTACTTCACAAGGTAATTTTGATGGTTATTGAAGGGAATATTGAATATTGAAGGGATATTGTTTCTCTATTGTCTATTACCGATTAGAGTTTGCTATACTTAAACTAGCAGAATATTGAAGGGATTAATCACTTCGATTGTTGATATAGTGACGAGAGTTAAGAAGGCTAAGATTAATTCTTGAGCAACTCCTTAGCTGAGAGCAATATAACAAATTATAATATGTGCATTATGCTGATTATAATTGTCTACTTTCTTTCTCACTTTAGCATACAGTCCTAGTTAAATGACTTGTATTCATGATATGTGTTTAGAGATAATTGCTTAATTTTTCATGTATTTGGATATATGCTTTACAGTATATGCTTAAATTTGAAGTTAATATGGGAAATTGCTAAAATCACTTAATTTCTAACAATCCAGAAAACATACACTTGTTGAAGTGGCTTCATCCTCTGATTTCGTTAAACCGAAAGTTTTTGATGGTGCTAACTTTAAGCTTTGGCAAGCCAAAACAAAGTTGTGGTTGATTGACTTAAAACTATTTTAGGTCATTTCTCATCCTCCTATGCTTCCTTTGGAAGGCGAGAATAAAACTCGTTGGGAGGATCAGACCATTCATCTTTGGCTAGGTTGTTAGCCATCCTATCAAACTGACTTTTTGATGTGTGTGTGAACTTTACATTTTACAGAGGCAAATAAGCTGTGGTATGAATTGAATGAAAAATATTCAGAAAGGGATAATGGAAATGAGTCTTTCATTACTGTAAATTACTTGAATTACAAGATGCTAGAGGGATGGTCGATGATGGAGCAACTTCATGAGCTACAGCTCCATGTACGTGATTTAAATCAGTACAACTATCTCCTGCTAGAGAGTTTTTAAGTAAATGTCATATTGGCCAAGTTACCGCCTTTGTGGCGAGACTTTGTGACCGCTCGGAAACACATTAAGGAGCGGATGAAGAGGGATGGTCGATGCTGGAGCAACTTCATGAGCTACAGCTCCATGTACGTGATTTAAATTAGTACAACTATGTCCTGCCAGAGAGTTTTTAAGTAAATGTCATATTGGCCAAGTTACCGCCTTTGTGGCGAAACTTTGAGACCGCTCGGAAACACATTAAGGAGCGGATGAAGCTCACTTCTGGCGGGACGCTCATTCTTAGAGACGTATTTTATGTGCCTGCGATTTTCGTAATCTTATTAGTGGATCCATGCTTTGTAGGCAAGAAATAAAGCTTGTTTTTGAGTCTAATAAGGTCGTGTTGATCGAATTTAGTACTTTTGTAGGAAAAGGCTATGAAAGCGGAGGCATGTTCCGCATATCCATTCTTGATTTTAATAATTCAAACATTTTTAATGTTATTCATTGCAATAAAGTTCATGATATTTGATACTCGTTTATGTCATGTTAATTTTGAAGTCATATAGCGGTTAAGCAAAATGAGTTTAATTCCAAGTTATAAGTATGAGAAGGGCTTAAAGTGTGAAGTGTGTGTGCAAGCAAAGCAGCCTCGAAAGCCTTTCCATAGTGTTGAGAGGTGAGACACTTCTCCACTTGAGTTAGTTAATTCTGATCTTTGTGAGATGAATGACATTTTAACTAAAGGTGACAAGCGTTATTTATTTATTCTCATTCATTATGCGACTAAATATTGTTATGTTTATTTTCTTCAGTCGAAAGATAAAGCACTAGAATATTTTAAAATATATAAGTCTGAGGTGGAAATCAAGTAGAAAAGAAAATCAAAAGGTTAAGATCGGACCGAGGTGGTGAATATATCTCTAAGGAATTCTCCCAATTTTGTGAAGCGGATGGAATAATTCATGAAGTTACTCCACCATATTCTCCCCAATCAAATGGAGTAGCCGAACGAAAGATCCGGACTCTTTGTGACTTGGTGAATGCCACGTTACAAAGTTCAAGAATGTCGTACTCATGGTGGGGTGAGGCAGTTCTCACAAGCTAATTATGTCATTAATAAGGTGCCTCTCCGCAATAACGAAGAAACACCTTATGAAGGATAGAATAGGAGAAAATCAAATGTGTCCTTTCTTTGTACTTAGGGTTGTCTTGTAAAAGTGCATATGTATTTACCGAAGAAAAGGAAACTTGGTCTAAACACTGTTCATTGTGTCTTTCTAGAATACGTCCATCGCAGCATAGCATACAGATTTCTAGTGGTCAAATTCGAGATTAGCGATATCGCTAAGAATGTCCTTATAAAATCTCATGATGTGATATTCCTTGATAGTGTGTTTCCTATTATAGCAAATGAAGTCATTGTCCTTGATGGTTTTTATGAACACTTTTTTCTCCCAGTGTGGATGACATAACTCCTAAATTGGAGTTGAGGAGTAAAAGACAAAGGACTATAAAGTCTTTGGGTGATGACTTTGTCAACTATCTTGTGGATAATGAACCACGTACCCTTTCAGAGATATATGCATCCCCAGATGTGGAGTACAGGAAGGATGCAATCTGTATTGAGATGGATTCCATTATTGCTAACAGAACTTGGGAGATTACTGATCTTCCAAATAAATATAAGCTAGTGGGTTGCAAATGGATCTTCAAAAGAAATCGAAGACCTGATGGTACTATTGAATAGTATAAGGCCCGTTTAGTAGCTAAGGGTTTCACGCAAAAGGAGGATGAAGACTATTTTGATATATACTCGCCTGTGGCTCGATTACCCATAATTCAAGTGCTCCCTATGATCCAAATGCTAAGCTACATAAAAACACTGAACATGAAAACAACCAGCTTAAATACTCACAAATTATTTGTCCTTGATATATTTAACTAGTGCAACGAGGCCTGACATCTCATATGTTGTAAGCAGATTGAGCTGATACAAGGCCAATCCAGGAGATGATCATTGGACAGCGCTAGCAAGAGTACTTAGGTATCTAAAGGGAACCAATAATTTATGGATACATTATTCTAGCCATTTGGCGGTCCTCGAAGGATTCAGTGACTTTAACTAGATCAGTGACTTGGATGATATGAAGTCTACGAGTGGTTATGTATTCACTCTAGCAGGTGGGGCTATTGCGTGGAAGTCTTCAATACAGACTATTCTTACACGGTCTACCATGAAGGCTGAGCTAGAAGCACTTGATTCAACAGTAATAGAGGTGAAATGGCTCAAAGAGCATCTTTCCGACCTACCAGTATTGGAAAAGCCAATACCAGCTGTCTTAATCTACTACGGTAATCAAACCGTTCTGGTTAAGGTCAAGAGGAGGAAAGACAACATGGAGTCCTCGAAACACATTAAGAGGCGACTTAAGTCAGTTTGACATGCTAGAGATATTGGTGTAATCACTGCGGAATACATTCGGTCCGAAAAGAATCTAGCATATCCTTTCATTAAAGAAATGGCGAGTAAGGTCATTCTTGCAACATCAAAGGAAATAGGGCTCATACCTATTTGCTGGTCTTGAACGGTGGTAACCTAACTTAGAAGAGCAGAGACCCCATGAACTAGGCTCTAGGAAAACAAATTGTGAAAGACTGAGAGTAACTTTAGGGTCCCATGAGCTGCAGTACTCAAAACTGTATGGCAGGTTAAACAATAGCGCTTAATGAATTAGATATCTTATATGGCAACTGGAACTGTCCTACAGAGTTCCATGGAGAATTCACCTAAGTGAGTATGGCTGTGGGGTTGTGATTAAAAGAAAGCCTGGGTATGCTTTCTTAAATACTCATAAAAAGATACAGAAACATGACCGTAATATTCCAACCTGAGAGGTGCGATTCAACTGCCCTGTACATAGTGCAGCATAAGTGAAAGCTCTCACACCAAGACATTGGATCAAGGCGCAGTCCTCCTTTGTCTGTGCAGAGTCGTAACTTTTGTTGCTAGGCATTGGGTCCAAACCCGAAAGGTACCCTTTGTCAAACCACTATATCAAACAATTGGTCCTACAGGAAGTTTTATATGTCGCAAATTGCAGGGCAAAAGAACGCGTAAATCGTACCGCACTTCATAGTTACCTTCAAAATTCACCGATGGAAAGAACAGCCAAACAAACCTAAAATAACATAAAAACACAGATAGAGAAAACGCCCAAAAAATATGAGAAGCAAAAACTCGTAGAAGAGAAGAGGGATGGAAACCACAGGACCAAGAACCCAAGAGAAGCATTAGCAAACCAGGTCGAGCTCGGGAGATGGAGGGTGTCGCCGTGTCAGCGGGATCCACCTGGGAGGAGCAGGAGCAGGAGCCTGAGGTAGAGCAGGTCCGATGGGAAGGCGGTTGTCCGATCCCTACAACACCGTCGATTGGCCTACATAATCGCTGCTCGCTCCCCGCTCTTGAACGCTGTGGTCGCCGGAGTGGCATCGACGACGACGAGATTGAAAGGGAGGAGGCGAGATGACGAGCAGGATAAGAGGAGGAGGGCGAGAGAAAGGGACGTAAGGAGCGAGGGGAGGCGGCGGCGACGTGTGGAAAGGGATCGGGAGAGGAGGCGGGCTAGGGCATGGGGCCTGGACGCGCGCGCAGATGGCCGGCTGCAGCCCTTGGAGCGATCAAACAGCTAGAGTCTACAAGAGCTTAGAAGAATTCCAGAAAATCATAGGGGGTTTTATGCAAACAAAAACACGTTGAAACACTCAGACCGGAAAAATTTTTGCTTTTTAGTCCAAAATTTAAAAGTTTTTTACATATGGACCCCTGGAGAAAAGATTTGCAAAAATGGACTCTTAGCACGGCGCCAAAGCATATGGCGCCTACGATACATGCCACGGCGCTATATGCTTTGGCGCCGTGAATTGACACGTCGGAGTCAGGGTGGCACAGCACGGCGCCATGGACTGTGGCGCCGTGATATGTACCCTAGGCGCTAACTGTGATGGCGCCGTGCTTCGAGACTTAGCCACCACGGCTCCAAACATCACATCTCGGCGCCAAAATCTCGGCGCCAGATATATACATCTCGGCGCCTAAAAATCCTAGCGCCAGTATATACACATCCGGCGCTAAAACCACGGCGCCGTGTTAGCTACACCTCACAAAAAAAAGAAACAAAGAAATCAGAAACATATGCACATACAGACATTCACACATGAAACATCTGAAAACCTAAATAACGACATAACGACATCGTATAACTATCAATAAGTCTCAAAATACCACATAACTATACAAAAGTCTCAAAATATCACATAAGTCTGAAAATATCACATATGTCTATAAAAAAGTCTCAAAACATCACTGCCTCTTGGCCCTCCCCTTGCCCTTGGCTAGAGCATCACTCCCTGGAGTATACGCAGTGGCGGAGGGAGGGGGGCCAGCAGGGGCCATGGCCCCACCCAACATTTGGTGGAAAAAACTTCAGTTATGTGCATATGGCCCAAACGGCCAAGCCCACGCATCGGCGTCGGCCCAGCCGACGAGCCCGGAGTTTCGAATGCGAGCCGAGCACGCCGCCCAACTTCGAGAGGATCACGACCCGATCTCGCGATTCCTCACGATCCGCGATTCTGCGCCGCCACACCCATACGCACGCGCGACGGCAGATCCGTTTCACGAGACGCCGGCCGCGGATGCTCGCGGTTCCACGTCGCGGCTGCGCCGCCGCGCTATTGCGCCGCGTCGCCGCGCAACCACGCAAAGGCACCTCCGTCCGAGGCTCTCCGATCGTCCACGATCGCACGCCCGAGTCGAGCATCATCATCCGCTCAGACTTGGTATGTTCTAATTTTTTATGTCCATCGGTTTAGAGCTAATGCCTAATTGACTAATTAAACCATTATTTTTTATATTGAAGGATAATCATCATGAAACTTAAAAGGAAGACAATTGACTCTTTTTACAAGAAGGGAGACACTGCTGATGTTTCGATAGATCAAGGGCAAGATGAGTCTCTGGAAGATGAAATAGCTAACTGGCTTGTTGCAGAACTAGAAAACGATAAAGAAGAAGAGGAAGATCCAAGTATGCAATCAGCATCTAAGGTTCAATGAGTAAATTGTGCAGACAAAAGTGTGTTGGATGTAGAACGAGATCCGAGTTTGCGTGATCAAATTCAGACTTATCCTCCAGATAAACAAGAACAAGTTATTAGAGCATACATGAAACATGGTCCATACCAATTTGTTAAGGATGTATACCCTCCTTCAGGTTCAGAGAGGCACCCACGGAGGTTTCACTCACAATGGTTCAAATCTTTTCCTTGGTTAGAATACTCACCAACAAAAGATGCGACCTTTTGCCTTCCTTGCTTTTTATTTTCTAAAAGCCGAGGGAAATCGAGATTAGATGTGTTTACAAGTGAAAGGTTTTAAGAGCCGAAGAAGATTGGTGGGAATAAGTGTGCCTTCGTAACTCACATGGGAGAGAGTGGTTCACTCATCAAGATTCTCGTTAAATGCTATGACAATTTGAAGAACCGATTATGTCACATTGAACCGGTGATCGAGAAACAAACAAGTGAAGAAATCAAGGCAAATAGATCGCGCTTAGAACATCAATTGATGATGTCCGATGGTTAGCATTCCGTGCTTGCCCTTTCGTGGACATGATGAATCGCCAATTCAAAGAACCAAGGTAATTTTCTTGAAATGGTAAAGCTACTAGCTTCATATGATGAGGAGGTTAAGGTTGTTGTATTAAGTAATGCTCCATAGAATGCTAAATATACCTCACCTCAAATTCAGAAAGAAATATTGGATCTTATAGCTTGTAATGTACAAAAAACAATTTGTAGTGAGATTGGTGATGCTAAGTTTTGCATAATTGTTGATGAATCAAGAGATGAGTCAAGAAGAGAACAAATGGCACTTGTTATTCGGTTTGTTGATAAAGGTGGTTTCATTAGAGAGCGTTTTCTTGACATTGTTCATGTTCATGACACATACTCGCCACACTTAAACAAGAAATATGCTCTGTTCTATCAAGACTTAAATTGGATATTCAAAATATTTGTGGACAAGGATATGATGGTGCTAGCAATATGCGTGGAGAGTGGAATGGACTAGTGCAAAGTTCTTAGAAGAGTGCCCATATGCATATTATGTTCATTGCTTTGCTCATCGATTCTGACTAGCTCTTGTTCTTTGCATCAAAAGAGGTAATCGAGGTTCATAATTTTTTTGATCATCTAGCTCTCATTGTCAACACGCTTGTGTCTTCTAGTAAGAGAAATGATGATTTGCGTGCTAATCAAGTTGTTGAATTAGAGCGACTCATTGAGCTTAGTGAGCTTGAGACGGAAGAGGTGCTAATCAAATTGGAACTTTACAAATACCGTGAAACTAGGTGGAGCTCCCATTATGATTCGATTTGCACCTTATAAAGCTTTACAAGCCTACATTCTTAATCTTGAAAGATATCGCATCGCTAAAGGTTCAGGGAACCACAAAATCGTATGCAAAGGTCTGGTGTCGTTAAATTGATGATGACATTTGAGTTTGTATTTATTATGCATGTCATGAAAGAATTAATGGGAATCACAAACCTACTTTGCAAGAAGTTACTGACAAAAATCTCAGACATTGTGAATGCTATGGATGATGTTGCCACTACCAAAAGGTTGATTCAAAACCTAAGAGACCATGGTTGGAATAGCCTTATTAGTGATGTGACACAATTTTGCAACAAACAGGAATCATAGTTCCAAATATGATCGACTCTTATGCAGATTACATTCGATCTCGTGCAGATAATGAGATCACAGATTGAGCATCACTACCGACACGATATTTTCATGGTTACAGCTTGATCAACAAGCACAAGAGTTGAATTGCGATTCAGTGAACAAGCTACTGAGCTTCTCACTTTATGTACTTCTTTGAATCCATCAATATCATTCAGCTCACTGAAAATTGATGATGTGTGCTCTCTAGCTTCAAAGTTCTACCTTGCTGATTTTTCTGAGCAAGAAAGAGTTACATTAAGACAACAGTTACAACATTATGAACTTGATGTACCTACAAATCCTAGATTTCAGAATTTGACAACCATTCTTTGAGCTTTGTCGTCGGTTAGTAAACAGGAAATCGGATGACTATTATTTGATCGATGTGTCTACATTATACAATATTTAGTTGATTACTTTGTCTTCATAGTCATAGTTATGTCAAATGTCGATAATAGTTTTCCTTGGCGAGTTGATTCGGCTTGTGCTAACTCTACGATTTCCACGAAACGCGAGAGCGTGCCTTTTCTCGCAATGAAACTTGTTAAAACCAAAGCTACGGAATAAGATGGAAGATGGGTTCCTAAGAGATTGCTTAATAACTTACATTGAAAAGGAGATTGCAATGGAGTTTACAACGGATGAACTTATTGATGACTTCGATGCAATTCAGACGCGCAGAGCAAAATTTAATTGAAACATGTTAGTTCCTTTAACCATTTATGCTTATCATTATATTTTTCATCGCAAAATTGTCAATATATGATCACAACATAATTAATGATTTAATAGAGATTTTGGTGTTTCAATATATGATCGAACCCTATATATATATATATATACACACACACACACTATATGTATTTAATTGTCTGGCCCCCACTATATATAATTCCTAGCTCTGCCCCTGAGTATACGTGCTCGGGGGACAAGCCGAACGACGAGGCCGCTGCGAAGCCTGAGTAGACGGTGCGTCAGGCATCTGCGACATCCCAATCTCGTCGTGGGTAGATGCCTCCTTGTCCTCGTGCTCTCCTCGACGTCGCCACCACTGCTCGCCTCGTCGCCGCCGCTATCACCTCGACTAAAAGTCGGAGCGCGTGACGAGCTCCTCGTGGATGGCGCGCCGCCGACGTGTGATGACGACGCAGCAATGCCGAGGCACCCGAGCGCTGGAGCGGCGGCAGACGATCATGCTCGAGCGTGCGCGGCAACCACACCGACCGCCGCCTAACCGAGGCGACGCCAAAGTCTCGCAAATAATGATATGTCACAAATGTATACATGCTGAATGGATCTAACTTAACAAACTATCTTTGTACCGCAGGAGGTCCTCGCGGCTCGCCGCCCGTGTCACCAATCGGGTGGTGAGAGCCTCGTCGATGTCCCGCACCGAGGTTTGGAGAGAAGTCCCTAAAGAAATAAGGAAACATAAGTAAGTGCGAGATAAACGTATTGAACCAAAGAAATGTAAATATCATGCATTCCGCACCTCGATCGAGAATCGAGCGCCTCGACCATCGTGCCCTCCTCGACGCTTGTCGTGACGCGGTGTCCTCGTCCTCGGACGGCGAGGTCCGCGTAGTCGACATCGTCCACCGCCGCCTCACCAGAAGCGTGGTGGCGGTGTGGTACCGTGACAAGTAATCCCTTGCCGGCGTTCTTTGGGGTACTGTCCGGCTCGCAGTTGTCCTCCATCCTCCACCACTGGACGTAGTCTCGGTGGTAATGAGCGAAGTCCGTCACCTTCGTTGGCGGACCGCCGAACCTGTACATATAGCGATGTCAACAATAATTGTTAGTACGAACCAAAAGAATTTTAAATGAAACAAAAATTGTTACTTGTGCAAGGCAACAGAAGTCGACATCCTCTCGGGGAAGAATCGCACGAGGTCGAATCGACGCGCAACTCGTGGGGAGGTGAATCTCCACGGCGTAGAAGCGCATCACGGACACCTCATCCTCCAAATATGGAGTCCTCGCGGCACATGGTGCCGAGCGGTAGCGCTAGAACTCGTGGCTCTGAGTAAGGCTCCTGTGACACCTAGTGCGAACACACGATTAGCCATGTACAAAAACCAAGAATCAGAGGAAAAATAAATGCAGTACCAATTTCTTACCATCGTGGGAGACAAGGTGTCAAACTCGTTGCTGAAATCCACGTACGCCCGCTGAGTAGTCACGAACGGATCGACATCAGATCCCAGTGCACGCAATAATGGGCCGAGGTCATCCACACCCTGTGGATGCCAAGGCTGCGCCTGGAACACTCGAGGGCGCCCCACTGGAATGCATGTCCACATCCACACCTAGCAACCGAACATAGGGGCAAACACACGATTAGCCATGTACGAAAACAAAGAACTATAGGAAAAATAAATGCATTACCACACCTGCAGAAGGAAGACGCAGCCACCGAGCGTCGACGTGGGCGCCTTGCGTCTGCAGGCCTCGCAAAGCTGGCGGTTGATAAATCTTATGTTTGTAATAAAAGTTTCTTATCTTGTAAGATAGTTTTGGGCTTGCACGCTTGCATTGTAAAAAGGAGGTTGATAAATCTTGTGTTTGTAATAAAAGTTTTACCCTTTTGCTATAACTGCGTGTTGTTGTGGTGTACATTTATATATAATACTTTGTAACTGTTTAATTTTAAATAGTTATAGAGATTACTAATGTCTTTAGAAATAAGGACGTTGCGGTGTGCCTTTCTGAATGGATCGAGCAGCGCTGATGGCGGCACCGCTGGGACAATCCCAGTGTCTAAATTGAAAGATGCTTGCAACGGCTCAGGACGGGAGAGGAACACATGGTGCGCTATCGGCCACGCGCGGCGACGCTAACACGTACACGAGGCCAGCAGCCTCGGATATATTCGGTGGGCCCGCCAAAATCCTCTCGTGTGGGCCAACGTTACACGCGACGTCAATCGTTGTCGTTCCCTTGTTAGCCTGTATACAATTTGAACATCTGGCGATAACTCTCAACTAATCTAACACCGTCCCAAGTGTAGACAGGTTAAACTAAGCTCGGTCCTAAGGTGGAGAAATTTAACATGTATAATTTTCATTTTGACAATTCACCGGCTAGTCCGAACTAACGTGCTAAAGAAACTGGGATTAAGGGGGTGTTTGGTTGCCAGCCACAGTTTACCACGCTTAAGGTTAGGCAAGTTTGATCAACTTTGGGAGCTGTTTGGTTGCAGCCACAGTTGTGGCAAGATTCTCTTCCAGCAAACTAGGTCCCACGCGTCAATGACTCAAAAAAGTGTGGCAAGATTCTCTTAGGCTTGCTAAGGTGTGGCAAAGAATTTGAGCACCTCAACTTAGGCAAGTGTGGTAATTTTTGTTGACAAAGTGTGGCTAGCAACCAAACAGCCCCTAAAACCGGACAATGAAATATAACCCGCTCTATTAAGAAGCAAAGGCGCTAGTTTAGAACACATGATTGACATGGAAATTTCGAAGGAAACATTCGATAGAATGAATGTGCGCATCTTTTCGAAATTCATCTAGGGAACTACAGATGGAAAATTTCTAATGTATGCCGGTCAGGGGCGAAGCCAGCGGGGAGGCTTAGTGAGGCTCGAGCCTCACCTCCCTGGGCGCGAACACCCCTGCGCGAGCGCCACAAAGGAGCAGCGGTCACATAGCACATCCCAACAAACACAGCCCAACGAAGAACAAAATGCATAGTCGGCAGCCCACTTCCTTTCTCTTATCTCTTAAAGAGGCCCAACAAATTCATCATTCGCCTACCAAAACACCCACTAAAAGTCTGCAACAAAGCAACCGGTTACCGCTACACTTCCAGCCTCCTGCATCGGCGCGCGCGCACACCAGAGGCGATGTGAGAGAGAGACGCGCGTCGCCGCCGCCCGCGCCGCCACAACGCAGGCCGAGCGCGACGGGCGAGGCTCGCGCGACGCAGCAGGGTGTCGCCGGTGCGAGCGATCGCGACGACCCGCGGCGAGAGCGACCGGGCGACGAGGCCACGAGGCTAAGCCCGGCAGGGGAGCAGGATCGGGCGGCGAGGGCCGAGGCGCCGCCATCGAAGTTCGGCAGCGGGCGCGGCGCTGCGCCGCGGAGGAGCACCGAGTCCCGAGACCGACGGAGAAGCGAGAAGGAGACCGAGTGGCGTCGTGAAGGAGAGCAGATGGCGAGACGGCGAGTCCGAGGAGGCGAGGAGCGACGGACCGGAGTGTTGGATGAAGCGAGGCGAGGCGAAGCGATTAAATCTGAGACGAGAGAGAGAGCGATAGAGAGCGAGACTGACGGACTAATTGAGGACCGAGGAGATATGAGTGAGCGCGAGACACGGGTGAGAGACGAATTGAGGACCGAGCACGAGGATATAGGGGCGCGTCGCTTTGGACATTTCAAAGAATCAGATTAGGCAACTTTTCTCCGGTTGTTTTCTTTTCAATTTAGGTAATTAGATATCATATCATTAATTTTGATATTTTTGATATGCAGATAACTGAAATCATATTTATTTATTTTTAGGATGTGCATTCTATTACTGTAGTACTTCTGTTGTATTTATATCTTTTCGACTATGTTTCTCTTCTATTCATAAATGAATTTGAATTGAACAAGAGTAAATAACTGTGTTTGTGACAATCAAGCTTAGTGTCTTAGCCCACCCTCCATTTTATTCCTGGCTTCGCCACTGATGCCGGTGACATAATCAAGTTTGTGTAACGCGCGAATGAGGTGGCGACACGCAAGAAGAACACGAGAACAAAAAATTTTATTTCTTACTACAGCATCGAAAAATATTTGTAGAATATACTCTCTGATACTTTTGGCATGTGCCACTAATATTTTTAGAATAGCTGCTATAGTACTTTTGGCATGTGCCACTATCTCATTTGTGCGTTACACAAAGTGGATTTTGTCACGGGTAATTTTCCTACGGATGGCAGAGTCGCAGATACCTGGAGGCGGCTGGCGCGCGCCGGCCCCAAAATCCGAGGGCCCATATACCAAGATCTGAGCGAGTATATACACGACGCGATATTGGTTGGCATAGATGTCTCGTGATCTCGCCTTCTTGTTGGCCCGAGAGCCCACGACGTTAATGATATTCTCGATCCGCATAGATGTCTCATAAAAAAATTTTATTTCTTACTACAGCATCAGCTTGTGCGAAAAATATTTTTAGAATATCTCACAATTTTCAAGATTTTTGGCATGTGCCACTAATATTTTAGAATAGCTGCTATAGATACCTACATCAAACGTTATTTAATCTCAAGCAAATCAATCTGATATTGTGCCTGTATATACCGTATATATATATATATATATATATATATATATATATATATATATATATATATATATATATATATATATATATATATATATATATATATAAAAATAGTTCAATCTCATTTTGGCATGTGCCACTATCTCATTTGTGCGTTACACAAAGTGGATTTTGTCACGGGTAATTTTCCTACGGATGGCAGAGTCGCATGGAGAATTGGCCCTTCTTTTCCTTCTAGCGTTCAGTAGACCAGAGTGAATGGATCCAGGTTCGTAACACTTACGTCACTAAGCCGTGGGGCCAAGTTGACGCAACTGCTCCTCCATCCGCCGCCGCCCAGATGGCCCAATTCGAAAATGAAATACGGCGAAACCGGCACGCCAGACCGCGTTTTCGCGGCAGCAAGTGGAGACGTCAGGTGGGAGCGGAGGGCTAACGACTTGGACCCGGTAGCGCGGCGAGCAGCGACGTCCTGTCCGGATCTCCACTGCTCCACTCCGCGCCGCGCGCTCCACACCGCCCGCCCCCGCCGTCCATCCATCATCCGCCCGGAAAAAAACAAGCGAGCAAGTGCCGGCGTCGCTGGGCAATCCCGTCCACGCGTCCTGCCTCCACCTGGCGCCGCGCCGTTTCGCGTGGGGATCCGCATCCACGCGCCGTCCGACGACTGATTTGGAGAGGCGGCACGTAGAAGACGCACCGGTCTCTCTCGCTTTTCCTTTTTTTTTCCGGCGAGTCTCTCTCGTTGGCTTTCTCTCTCTCACTCCGCCCATCTTTTTCCACGGCTTATAAAGAATCTCACATCTTCAAAAAAAAAAGATCACGGCCGGGTCGACGTACGTTGCTACGCGTCCGCCAGCTGTGCGTCTGAGCAGTGGGGCCAGCCGGACGTACTTATCGGGTGCACTATTTTTGTGGGCGTCACAAGTCGCAAGGGTGTTCCGTTTGTAGTACCAAAGTGGATAGGATAATCCTATGTAGAATGGTGTGTTTTGTTCGATTTATCCGAAGGATACGGTACAGCATCATACAGAACAATTTCATTTAAGATAAAATAATTTTATTCACTGAACTAAATAAAAAAAACGGAACAAAATGATCCATCCACCGAGCACCCCTAAGCGTCACGTCCACACCAAGTGCGTGGAGCAGGCGCAGTCCACCAGTCCACCTCGGCGCCTTAAATTCCTTCTTCAATAATTGCGTCTCGTAAGTGGGGTGCATCCTACCTGCCGCTCGAAAATGCTCAGTCCAGGTACGGCGTACCTTGCCATTCGCTGATTGTGGAGTAGGAAAGTTGTGGGGGCAAGTTACAATTATCAATATTTTCGTTTTTTGTTATTTCAAGTCAATGTGTTAAATCTTACACTACTATTCCATTCATCGTGCAATAGAGGTTCATTCTCGTGGGAAAAGTTGTCACGTAATATAAGTTCACAGAAGAAACCAAATATTTAGTTATGATAATATTTTCACTCTATATCTCTAATTTAATTCTAGAAAAGTGAATAAGTAGTTGTCATATGTTATTAAATTTAATAAGAGTATGCGGTGGTCCAATATATTGATTTTACCATAGATTTAGTGAGCCCTTAATCCAGGCATATGATGGGTTTTGACTTATATTATACAAGGGAAGTATACCTCATGTTCCTACACTAAAATTCAAAATTAAACTATTTTCCGACGCTATTTGTCCATCAAGTGTATGCCTACTCATCCAATGTGGCCTAGCTAGGATAGGCAAGAGCAAAGCAATTGTCTTCTGAAAAATCTTGGGTGCATTTGGGTGACCTATTGTGTTTCCTCGGGTATAGCCAAGCTTAAGAGTGTGTTTGGATTGTGTCCTAGAGCTAACTTGTCTGGCCAGGAGCATTCCTGGGGGGCACCTGGGAAGTGTTTGGTTGCCACCTAGGACCTCACCTGGTCTTGGCTGGACGCTAGGCCCAGACGCTCGAAAATGGAAGCCTGGGAGGCCAGACAAGCCAGCGCCCGTTGACTGGCCAGCTCTTCAACCAAATATTATATCCTCTTTATTGTCATATGAGTACAATAATAGATACATGTACCTTTTCTCTTAAGAGATATAAAACTAAGAGTATTAACGTCTCGCTTATTTCGGCTTAATCTTCTGACTTTTGACTTATTTTTCACTATTCATAAATTTCGTCTTTTCTGAACTTTTGGCTTTTTCTTGAATTTTTTTGCCTTTTTTCCTATATTCATTTACGTTGTCCATGATGAGCTAACATATTTTTCTATTTTTAAATTTTTTAAATTTAATTATGCTAAACAAGTGACCTTTAACTACAGTGCAATTTCAACCATAAGCCACTATTTTTCAACCCAACTGAGCGGGGCCTAAAGAGCCAATAGAGAGAGAGCTAGTGAGTAAAATAAGAAGACCTGACCATCTCGTACCCCTATTAGGGGTTTATATATATATATATATATATATATATATATATATATATATATATATGTGTGTGTGTGTGTGTGTGTGTGTGTGTGTGTGTGTGTGTGTGTGATAAGATAGAAAATTATCATCCTACGTCTTAATAATTATAAAAGGTAATGGTACATTAGTATATTCCTTTATACATATATCCATATACGCTTTTTGAAAGACCCAGTAGCTGAACTTAACGGTCATGGGGTTGGCCACCCCCATAACAGTACTCTCTCGACATCAAGCGCGGAGATCCTAAGGGTCAAACTAACATGACCAACTGCCCCAGCCTCCATCCCCTGACAGCAAGCACAAAGGTCCCGAGTGGCAAGCTGATGCAACTACTAGCTCCATTCCCCCTAGGGTCTGAACACTCTAAACTTTCCGAAACAGGGTTCTTTTTTCACCAATCATGATATGGTCGTGGAATCCCCCGACAGAGCCTGAGCCGGCACGTCGAGGTCATGCCTCAAACTTAGGCCTATTCTTTTTGGCTGAAACTTATGATTTTTGGTTGCAGCTTGTGACTTTTGGGCTGTTCATACGAGAGATTACAGAGTAACAGAAACTCACTTGCGATTTTTGCCTATATAAATAAAGTTGGTACAGTATGTACTACAATTAATTAGTAGATTTTATCTTGAAAAGATATTCTGTTTAAAAACTAGTTACTGTAGAAAAGGCAAAAAGTAGCTTTTAGAAACTGAAAAAAAAGACTCATTATTATGTTAGAGATGGCTTAACTGAAAAAATTGTGTTTCTTTCTCTTCCAACATATTTCATTTCTCTAAAAAGAGAAAGTCAATATCTGGAATTTTAGGCAACAAGGAAATAAACTATAGTCCCACCAGTCACAAAATGTGAGCTCTCGTCCGTGTAAGTATACATGTAATCCTAGCTTTTCTCTCCCGCCATCCGGGAAAATTCATGACTAAGCAACACGTCTCTCTCTGGCCCTAAAGCTCCTTGGCTATGATCAACTCGGTTTCAGTTTCTGACTTATTTTTCACTATTTATAAGTTTCATCTTTTTCTGAACTTTTGGTTTTTTGTTGAGCTTTTTTGCCGGTTCTTTTTTCCCCGTATTTGTTTGTATTATACGTAATGGGCTAACATATTTTTATATTTTTAAATTTAATTATGCTAAATAAGCCTCTATCAGCTACAGTGTTTTTTTCAGCCATAAGCCATGAACTTTTCAGCCGAACCGATCACCACCATATTGAAGGACATTTTTACATGGCCCTAAATGCATTGACGATAATCAAAGACGAGACAATTAATAAAAATTAAAACGGATCTTTTTGTGTGAACACATGTTCTAGTAGGGACCTTGAGCAACATATTCTCGCTAAAAAGGTGTGGGGACACGTAGACGATCGAGATGTTGCACTCTCCGAACATTATGCGCAATACAGCATGTAATCCAACCAAGGTGACGATCTGGGTATTGTGTGGTCACATGATCTAAAGTTTTATAGGGAACCAATTTGAGTTGTGTAAATTTGCATAAATACTTGAAAGTTACGAAAGAAACAAGTACGAGGCCTAATCTAAATTATAATATACTAGTACATATGACGAGCCTGTTGTGCGTACATCTACTAATAAAAGTGAGCTCACACAAACGGGGAAAGGGAAAAGTGTTGCATAGTTTGGAGCCTGGTAGCGTTGGAGCACAACTGAAACAGTATGATAGTGGTTCTCAAGGATTATTCGTTACAGTTAGGAATTTTATCAGACTGTCATGCGCTCAAAAGTTAACATGATACTATATGGTTGATCGTTTACTATCAGAGAAAAATGGGGAGACTTGCGCGTCGGCAATAGCTGCCAATGGTTGATCGTTTACTATCAGAGAAAAATGGGGAGACTTGCGCGTCGGCAATAGCTGCCAACGGCCCGCGGTCCTATCGAAGAATTTTTTGTACGGATAATCTATTTTTTATTCGAAATTACAGAAATATACCTGCGGAAAATTTTTACGAAATAGGCTCCATCGCTTAATGGTTGGGCGATCGAGCCTTTCGCCCAACCATTGGGCGACTTTAATCTAGTCGCTTCATCGTTGGGCGATCGCATCCATCCGCCAACCATTGGGCGACTTAAATGCCTTTCGCCCAACCATTGGGCGCATCGCACTCAAGTCCCTCGTGAATGTTTTAAATTTTTTCAATTTTGTAGTTTTAAACTGGTAAAAATCTGCTGGAGTTGTAATAAAAGTTTATGTTCATTGTATATTATAGGTGTGTAAAAATTTGGGAAATTTTTTAGAACGACAACCGTAGAACGATCGGTACATACGATGGTAAGTGATATTTTAATATTATTGAGAATTCGTGTCTCTGGGTTAGGATTGGGTTTAGGAGGATAGACGGGCTCAATGGTCAGATTATCACGCATTTGCCTACATACAAACCGTCAGTAATACTCTTTATCACAAGTTTTATATACCGATGCAATATAAATAACTAGTCTGAAAAGATAAAATAGCAAAGTTGTATATGGCTTATATATACTCATTTCAAAGGTTTCGACGAGATCTACAACTTTTCAGTTGAAGCAAAATCCAAATTCGAAAGGAAGACCAAGAAAAAGGGCAAAACAGAAACTAAAAACTTACGACGCATGTTTAGGTCCAAAGATGACCGATTTTCGGGTCTTGAGGGCGACTGGCGCACGCTGGTCGTTTTTATTGGATCGGGCTCGTCGTTAGCTTTCCAACGAGTACAAGAACGCCGAAAACGGACACCGTATGCAAAAGTTATGCCCGCTTTTATCAAGGTGTGTCTGAAACAGACGGAAACTGCTATAACTTTTGATCCTGTAGCCGAAATTGCTCAAATTTTTGAAGAGGCTGTTGGATGTATGAAGAACAGCTCCACCAATTTTCACTTTTTTGGCGAAGGTTTGATGCACTTTCCAAATTCTCACTAAATCAAAATATTACTTACCATCGTATGTACCAATTGTTCTATTATCATTTGTTCCTAAAAGAAGTTTCCCAAAATTTTTTACACTCCTACAATATACAATGAACATAAACTTTTATTACAATTTCAGCAAATTTTTACCGCTTTAAAACTATAAAATTGACAAAATTTAAAACATTCACTGTGTCTGAGCGCAATGCCAACCATTGGGCGATCGATTTAAGTCGCCAATGGTTGAGCGATCGATGCAGCCGCCAACGGTAGAGCGACTAGATTAAAGTCGCCAATGGTTAGCGAAGGCTCCATCGCCCAACCATTAGGCGATTGGAGCCTATTTCTGTAAAAAATTTTCCCGCGGGTATATTTCTGTAATTTCGAATAAAAAATGGATTATCCGTACAAAAAATTCCCTATCGAACTCATAAATGGACGGTAGCGGTGACTGGTACATGGTCGGAGGTATGTCCAGCAATTCATCCGTCCATCAGGAAAGTGGCAGCGCCGCTGCCGCAAGCGTGTGATGGAAGCGGCGCGGCAGCATCACGCAATCCGCGGGCAACCGGCGCGTGCCGGTGCGTGGGCGCGCGAGCCCGTTCATCCGGCTTTTTGGTGACGGCAGGGTCAAAATAAATTGATTTATGATTAAAATTGTATTATAGTTGATTGAATTTATGTTGTAGCCGATAGTGGTTTATTTGATGTAATTAATTTTTTAAAAAATTTAAAAATAAAAAGCAGATTAGTCCATCACTGATAATGCAAATAAATACAGAAAAAGAACCGGTAAAAAAGCTAAAAACAAAAATCAGAAAAAGATGAAATTTATCAATATTGAAAAATAAGCCAGTAGACATAAACTCAAGCCGAAATGAGCAAGACATTGATTTGGTAAAAAAAATAATATCTTATAGAAAAGTTTGCATAGAGAAATAATTATATATAATTTTAGTTGGTATAAATGAAGTCGTTATAGTATATATTATAATCGATTAATAGATTATGTCTTAAAAAGATATTTTATTTAAAAGATAAATACTGTACAAAAACTGTTTATTATAGGAAAATAGTTTGGAGAGCCTAATTTGAGTGTCGGTCGCCGAGCGCCTGCGCCTCGAAATAAGAGAAACCCGCGTCCCGCCCCAGTGGGTGCAGCCAGCCGGTGGGCACGGCCCCGCGATCCACGCAACACGCCCGCGCCACCAATCCAACCTCGCGCGCGCCCCCACGCTTGCTCGTCTCTCCGTTAACACCGCCGTCCACGCCCCGTCATGTGACCTCTGCGTCCTTGTTGTTTCCATCGGAATTGTGACCTCATGAGCTACTCAAAATAGCTCCTCCATCGTATTCACAGGGGATCGCCAGATCGGCTAGTGCTTTTGGTCTTGCTGTGACTTGCGAAAGTTCAACGAGTTTTGAGCTTCACAGAATAAAGTAACACTAAAGGCCTATTTGGCAGAGCTTTACCAATTTTAGATCCACCAAAAACAGCTTCACTCTACGAATTTTTACTCAAACGCTCCAGCTTCACGAAATCTGGATCCACCAGAATACTGAATCTAGTTCCAAATTCATGAAATCTATGGAGCACCTCAAGGGGTGCTCCACGAAACCTTGTTTCGTATCTACTCGTAGAGTTAGGTGGTAATTACCCACCTTTTGCCACTGGTTACACACCCCATCCCATACCACCATAAAACCCATGGGCAAAATAGGTCATTCCCACCAAAACTCGGGCGTGGATTTGGAGTCTGCTGCAAGCCAAACAGTTTTGTCTAGCTTCATGGTGGGATCCCAGATTCACGGTGGAGCTGTTTTTTGTGGATCTGCTGCTCCAGATTCATTTTTTCAGTAGTGGAGCTCTGCCAAACAGGCCCTAACATCGCAAAGTGCTTAAAATATGTGCTGTCTGTTGGCTTTTAATTACGACTGATTAATTTTGATTAAAAAGAAATAGTGCTCTTGGCTAAAAAAATGTTTTTAGGACAGGTTGAGCGGTTGATTTTGGCTGAAAAAATAGTACTCGTGGTTTTAAAAAAAAGTGTTTTTTGGACGAGGTGAGCGTTAAAAAAATAAAAAAGATATACATGGACAATAGGAAGCAAGAAAAGTGATGTGTATGATGTGTCCATAATCTTCTATCTTATTCTTGTAGTGAGAAAAATAGAGAAGCCGTTTTGGAAAGCATGATTTATATTAGTTTCTGATTTCTTCAAGCAGAAAATATAAGCAGAAGCCAATATAAAAAAATGCACACATTCGCTCTACTTCCGGCGTTCGTTCCGGCTTTTCATATTGTTATTCCATATGAAACAAGCTCAGGATGTTCACGAATTTTACCTCGTATCCGACACATTAAGCAGAGCTCTTTCAAAACTCTTCTAGTCAAATTGGCAAGAGGATAATGGAAACTTGACATTCCTTCTTTTAATGGATCGATTATATTGCACTCGATTGATTTGTCTGAATAAATCATTTATAATTAGGGTAGCTGGATCTAGATTTTGGTGGTGATCGGTTCGGCTGAAAAGCTCGTGGCTTATGGTAAAAACATCTGAATGATTAAAAAAACATCAGAGTGATAGAGGCTTATTTAGCATAATTAAATTTAAAAATTTAAAATAAGAAAATATGTTAGCCCAAGACGTATAATACAAACAAATACGGAAAAAAGAACCGCAAAAACTCAACAAAAGCCAAAAGTTCTAAAAAGACGAAACTTATGAATAGTGAAAAATAAATCAAGTCTAAACCAAGTTGATCAGACTAGGCTCAGGCATTCGGTTACCCGATTTTTTTCGGGTAGTTCGTAATTCAAATTCGTAATGAAATCAGCACCGATATTAGCCCCAAAAACACTACCCGCATTTCTGTGCCGATAATCGGGTTCGGTTCAGTATCTCGATATACCCAATTCACAAAATCAAGAACCGCATAGAATTTCAGCAGCAATTTCGGGTTCGTAATTCGCACGTAATAAAGTGATAAGTTCAAGTGTATTTCGGTAGTTCGTAATTGGGTAGTTCGCACGGATATTACCCGAACTACCCAAACTAATTTCGGGTAATCAAAATCGCTATCCGAATTTGGGATCGGGTACCTCGGGTTCGGGTATTTCGGGTCCGGGTAATTCGGGTACGGGTAACAGGTAGTGGGTATTTTGCCCACCCCTAATCAGGACATATGTATTTGCTCTCTTCCACATCTTTATCGTACAACCCTACCCAACTATTTCTGCCTTGGCTACTCGTGAAGCCTGTCGGACCCGCCACTTCCTGCCGTGCCGCTCCTCTAGCGGTAGCGACAACAAAAAAAAATCTTAATTGATAGACGAAGAAAGTAGGTCAGTTGACGAATCTTTAAAGTAAATCTGGCACCAGAAATTTTGCTGAAATCCAAAATTTTTAGTCACTCGGCATGTTGCTGACGATCACTCGTGTTCCGGCGTATGCGTTCATCTCGCCAAAAAGGAAACAACAAATTCGATCCACTCTTCTTACGTAAAGCAACGCACGCTTTTTCACCAAAGAAACGGCTACATATTCCAGTCTAAAAGCGAGCGGCGAGCGGGTCCGTCTACGAGCAGCGTATCTTGCGGCACCAGATTTCCCCACACGACAAGGTTCCTTCCCCCGCGCGGTTAGCTGAGGTTGACGATCCTTTAGCGCAGGAGGCGTGCGTTGGAGAGGACGACAGCGCGGAGGTGGTGGCCGCCGCGGCCCCCACGTGTCTTCACGCCCAGGCCGCCTGCTGCGTGCGCTGCCGATGCCGATGCTGCCCCCCCGCGCCGGACCCCAGCTCGGGACGCACGGATCGTGCTGCGTCGTCTTCCTCGCCGCGGGGCCCGCCCTGCCCGCGACGTGCCCGCACTACGTGCCGGCTCCGCGCTCCAGCTGGGGCCATGGAGCGGCGGCTTTGCTTCCTCATTCCTCCCCCTTCGCTTTTGGCCGGGATATCTGAGGATCTTTGCATTCTGGCGCTCGCGTTTGGAGGCTTTTTAAGCGTACAGGCCTGCGGGAGCTCTTGGTTGGCCACGCGTTTCGGGTCTTTTTCGACTTATCACCCTGCCAAGCTTCCCGGTCCAAAATTTTGAGATGATTTGCATTACAAGGATACCGCATCAATTTCTAAGGAATCATTAAGAATTTACCAAGGTAAAGCGGTGTATTTGAGGATGTGCCACTGTGTTGCTTTAGACCTTGCTTCGACCGGCTAAAGTTTCTTGCTGTGGCTTTTAATTAAAATTATATGATAATGATTGTTAGTTTTTTGAGTTATTTAATTAAAAATAAAAAACACCGTTATACTTTCACAAACAATGTAAAAGAATTAGAGAAAAATAGAAATTAGGAAACCAACGACATATGGCTTAGAAGCTAGAAGTCAAAACTGGCTAGAACTGAGCCTTAATTCCTTAATTTCCAAAATTCTACTTCGGTTGTGCACAAAAAGTTAGGACAAGCATAATAGAAAAGGCGCCCGGTGTTTTTGCTCGACGAAGTCACTAAACGACTTCTCATGATTAAGTGTCAAATAGCTAGGATCTGGTTTAAACAAAATTTTGACAAGAGAAAATTGATACTTACAGAGATCGGACCTTTTGCCTTTCCGCAACTAGAATAGTACTAGATAACCAAGGGCGTCTGACTTATCATGACTGAGAAGATGTTGTGTTACAATCGTACACTAGCGGTTTTACACATCAAACAAAAAGTACGTAGAGTTTAAGGTTCCGCTTCAAATAACTTCTACTTCTCGTTTTTAGAAAACGTCCGTTTCTTAATTATATTTATTTAGTTTTTGGCTTTTATGGCTTTCCTTTTTTCTCTTTATTCCTTTATATTATATGTGATGAAATAATTTTTTTATGTTTTTAATTTAATTACTTAGAAAAAACTAACAATCGCTATAATGCATTTTTAACTACTATAATGTATTTAAGCCAAAAGCCAAAAAGTTAAAAGTCACTTTGAGCACTACCTAAAACTGGAAGAACATAACAACTTTACCAATGATTTTGCTATTAAAAAGATTGTTTACAAAAATATGTTTTAAAAGTAAGAAAACCAATAGGTTAACCACGAGGGCAACTATTACAAGGCTCTAGAAGCAGCTATCTTACTAATGGCTTTTGCTTATGGCTCTTAGGCTGCGGTGATAAATAGTAGTGTCAGATAGAAACGATTGATGAATAGTAGTGTATTATGTAAAAAAAGACGGTGCAATAAAAGACACTACAACATTCGGACCATCATGCAACTTACAGAATTGTGATATAATAAAATACAAAGTATATTACAATATATGAATAGTAGTGGTTGATAGAAGCTGAGACGTTCATATTGGCTTCTGTTTCTTGAAGTAGAAACTAATACGAACAATCCCTTAATTTTAACATCCAACCCATGAGGGCCTACTTAAATTAAGTTTTTGAGAAGCAGAAAAAGAATAATTTACAAAGGCAAAAACCAGAATAAACCAATGTTCTCTTGGTCATTCCAACTTGGGACTAATGAGAAGATTATTATTAGCATAAGAACCACCATTATAAAAGGGAATATTGTCTAGTTTTGCATAAACTATGCAACTTACTGTTAACAGGCTAAAATCATGTTATATCATCGATGTCAACTTTCATAATCCAACCTGTAGTTCGTCCTAAACTAAGTATTTGGAACTATATGGTAAGCAATTAAGTATACAATAAAACGAACAGCTTTAATGCAAGATCATATTTCTAATAGCTTTAACGCAAATATATGCATTTTTTCAACAATGTAGTATCAACTAGAAGCACACAAAAGTAGGTTTTCACGCAAGAAACCCTGGGTTCAGAAACAAAAAGGCCACCAACTTTAATGTAACGCAACCAAAATTCTAGGGCCCCTATGTACGCAAAGTTACCATTAGGGTACTCTCAATGCTTCATCATCTACAATGTTTATAGAATTAACTAGCTATTTACATAGAATGAGATATGAAATGGCAAAAATTTAAGAAAAAAAGAGAAAAGCAATGTCTTTCATGAGTTGGAGATAATTACCCGTAACGTCATCTAGAGGACGAGATACGATGACCACCATTCACTCTATAGAAAAATAACCCCAAAGTTAGAGATAATTACTCCTAATGCCATCTAGAGTGAGTTGGTGGGTGGTCACTCCTCATAAAAATTTGGCTTGTAACCCGTCTTATAACCACCCTCCGAGGTCAGCCCCTAACCCCCAATATCATTAGTCCTCCCACCTAACCCCAATCTCATTGCACCTACGCCCACCCCGCCCCGTTCTTCGTTGCCCCACCCCCACCACACGCTGGCCCGTCGCTCCTCGCCCAACCCCTAATCTCACTGCTCCTCTACGCCCGCCCCTCCTCACCTCTACCGCTGTTGCCTCCACCCATTTCAACTACCTCCCTACCTCTCCTCTCTCATTGCCGACTCTCTCTCCTCTTCACTTGTAGGTGGCGATGCAACTGCCCGTGATGGTTGTGTGGTGGCCGGAGGGAGGCTGCGTGGGCCAGAGGGTGTTGGCGTGGTGAGGATGTGGCAATGTAGTAGACATCCAATAGCAAACGACAGAAGGACTGGATCCAGTGGTGATGTGGCTGGGGAGATCAAAACCAACAATGGCACGGTAAGGAACAGCTGGATCCGACCATCTTCCCCGCCTGCAGCAACTATGCATCATGCTCGCTCTAGGAAGGCCGATCTGACAGTAGTGTAGTGGCGTTGGTTGGATCCATCATGTCCCTCCCCAATGACGATCGGTTTTGTTGGGGATGCACGGAAACTACCACCCCACCTCCCCTATTTTTTTCTCATCTCTCGTATGCGATTCGCTACCCCGCCTATCCCCAACAAACCACCAACTCCCCAACACACCTGCGTCCCACGCCACCTTCTACCTCGCCGGTTGTTGCCGCCTCCCATGAAAAGTACCGATGGTGCATTGGTGGTGTTCGCATGGAAGGGTGAGATGCTCAAGGAGTATTAGTGATGCAGCGGGGTATAGCCTTGACTAGGGCGCCGTGGCGGTCTTGACCTCATCATCGACAACGACGGTGATGCGCGGTACTCATCCACGAGGGCATCAAGGATGAGGAGGAGTTCGAGACGTCCGGTACAGGGGGAGAGGAAATTGTAGCGATGCCAAATTGGAAGGTGGATCCAAGGTGCCCAAACGCGCATCCAACCCATACCACAAAGTGTGGGGAATATTTTCTAAGATAAAAGGTGACAAGTAGATTAGGTAATGTACATGCAGTAGTCTCTTCTATTGTGAAAGAGTTATTCATCATTTGTTTCAATTGAAGTTATCTTAACAAAGCACATGCTTCAGTTGGATGCGCATATCTATTAGCCAAACATATTTTACTTAACATGGGTATCATTTGATCATACTAAGATTTGATAGTTACAAATTTCAACTTACAAAGTCCTTTTGACTGAGTCCACCCTTATTCAAGATCCTGTTTGGTTAAAATTTAGTAGTAAAATATTAGCAAGACAAATTCCTTTTGATCGAGTCCATATTTCATTTAGGAACAACTTGTCATCTTTCATGTAGTTGCTAAATTAATGTTGCAAACCTACTAACTCAAGTAATGAACTTATGACTTAGCCATGGCAAATCATCTTTCACTCTCCCCAAAAGACCATGAAGTATCTAACAGTCCTTATTTGCAATTTTCTTTTAGACGCTAAATATAAATGTGTATTCTAGAATGTGTTCTATGGTTCTATTTTCCATATGCATTCAAATTGAGGCTTTACTTCTTTATTACGTGATTTACTGTTCTTGGTTCGATCTTGTTATTTATCAATTAGTGCCTTGAGGAAATCAATTGCTTCGAATGTTCCTATCCATCTGCTCGTGAGATGACTCTTCCAAGTTGCCATTTGCCAAGACTAAAGTCCATCCATCTGAAGAGGCTAGAGGGAAGCAAGCAAAAATATATGCCTGTCAATAATGTATTCGACAAAAACCTTTGCAGTCACAGGATGAATAAATGCCTTCGGCCAAGCCAAGACCACAGCAAGTTGACCATGAACAAAGGGGATGATGTTGGGACTAGATCAACGCTCGTGTGTTAGCTTGTTCTCTTTGCATGTGCCTTAGAGGCATCGGTTTGTTAGTTCTTGCCTAAAGTTTTCTTGGCATATCACCGTGTTTGTATTCTGCCTAAAATTTTATGGGTTTTTGAATAGCAATTGGCTGGTGTTATTCTGATGTCAGTCTTTGGCTGATGTGGTTTTAGGTCAGTTTATAGTGGTGGGCAGATAATCTTCTAGAGGAACCAGCACAACAAGAAGCTCATGTGTTACTAGTAGCAAGGTGAGACCTTTGTCTACTTTCCGTAGTTGGTGATATGATCTTTCTCATGTGACGGTGAATGATTAGTTTCATGAAATGGTTGAGATATACTTGCCCAATCAATATGCTGGTGGATATTATCTGTTCTTCCGATGGGAATTGGGTTCTCTCTCTCTCTTAACTTACATTGTAAGTACAACTTGCGTATTAAAATTTATCGAATGATATGCAAAAATAACATGTCAATATGGATGGTGTATTACTTCTTGTAACTTCATATGTTCTCCCTTGCATTCAATCTGTTAGAATCGGCATTAAAATAGGGGATATATATAGTGAAAATATTATAATAAATACACCTTAGTTCTTCATAATTGATTTATATTATGGAAGGATGCTTCTTAATGATGAGGACTTATATTGCGGGATAAAGGAAACAATATATTATTATCCCAAGAGGCATTTAAGCATATATGTTGTTATATGTTCTAACTATTTCAATGTCGCAGCGGTCGGTCGCATGTCAAAAGGTTACTCTCTCCGTTCTTTTTTACTTGGCGTTTTTGACTTTTACGGTTTTTGAGATGTGACTTTGGCTGTAACTTTTTATAGCTTTATACTAAGATGTACTAATAAAATTGTAATATTAGGAAAATAATTTTAACGATAAATCTGATGGTATAACTTTTATATAGCTAATTTAGATAGTTTTAAATTTATTGATAGTCAAAATTTAGAAAGTTTGATGGTACAGATTCTAAAAAATTAAGTAAAAATATGGAGGAAGTATTTGCATAGAAAAAACAAAGGGTTTAATGAGGCAAGAAGACTAGCAACTTTAACGCAAGGCAACGCAAAGTACGGGGCCTCCGAAGCAAAACTCCCCCTTAACACCTGCCATACGTTGCGTAATTTGCGACCCTGCTGGTGGCCGAAACGGAAAAGCGTCCGCCTAATTTTAAAGCCGCCCCGCTAAAGGCGAGGGGCGGCGGCGAGGAGAGGACAGTCAAACCGCTCGCTGACTGCGCCGAGTTTTATTCCCTCTCGCCGCTCCACCACTCGCTTGCCTTTTCCCCTACTTACTGCCCTTTTTTAACCCCCCGTCCATCTATAAATGCCGCCCCCTCCCCCACACCTCATCCTAGACGCCACACACCCACCCGTACCTCCCAAAACACCCGCTTAACCAAAAGATACGCATACGCCACTTGTAGCTGCACCCATGACGCCTAGAGCGGCGGAAAAGGTGCCGGTACCGCCGGCCACCGGACTTGGCCTTGGCGTTGGCGGAGGAGTCGGAGGCGGAGCCGGTGGACCGCACTACAGGGGTGTCCGCAAGCGCCCGTGGGGACGTTACGCCGCGGAGATCCGTGACCCGGCCAAGAAGAGCCGGGTGTGGCTCGGCACGTACGACACGGCTGAGGAGGCCGCGCGCGCCTACGACGCCGCCGCCCGCGATTTCCGCGGCGCCAAGGCCAAGACCAACTTCCCGTTCCCTTCGCAGTCCCCCGTCGTTGGCGGCGGCGGCAGCCCGAGCAGCAACAGCACCGTAGAGTCGAGCGGGGGTGCCAGCGGCGGCGGCGTCGTCCAGGCTCCTATGCAGGCCATGCCGCTGCCGCCTGCCCTCGACCTCGACCTCTTCCACCGTGCGGCGGCCGGCGGCGGCGTGCGCTTCCCCTTCAAGGGCTACCCAGTCGCACGCCCAGCCCCGCACCTGTACTTCTACGAGCAGGCAGCGGCCGCCGCCGCTGCGGCGGCTGGCTATCGCATGATGAAGCTGGCGCCACCGGTCACCGTGGCCACCGTGGCGCAGAGCGACTCCGACTCCTCGTCGGTTGTTGATCTGGCGCCCTCGCCACCCGCGGTTACAGCGAAGAAGGCGGCCGTGTTCGATCTGGATCTGAACCGGCCGCCGCCGGCGGAGAACTAGGCACAGGAGGGGAGTTTAGCTGATGACTTTGTAGTTTCTCTTTTTCCCCTCAGGAATATTTCTTTTTTTTTGATGTTTTGGTCCTCTTTCTTGTATTTTCGTCTAGTAGTCTGTGGGAGACGGAGGAGCCTTGTGTAAATAGTTGTTCCGCCGAGGACGGAATCGATCTGGGATCTGTTCGTCTAAACAGATCAAACTGGCGTTGGTATGGACTGAAACCATGGAGTATATGTATTTCATTCGATCAGTATAAGGAGCTATTCAGAAAATCTCAAAAAAAAAATATGCCTACAGAGCTCGACGTTTCCATATTTCATCTTTCGTTCAAAAAAGGTGAGACGCTTGGTTGGGAAACATAACTTTCATTTATCGGCGCCGCTTCGTTCGCAGTCAATATTTTGTTGCCATATCTGCGACACGATAATTAATGGTTTGGTAACTCGTTCGCATGGGTCTCTTTAGATCTACGTAATTATTGTTCTCGAAGCAGTCAAATTGCGCCTAGGAATATCAAATCCTCAACACACTGAGCTTAGATCTAAGAATAGGAAATGCAAATTATGGTGTTCGATGGGCGTAGGAGGAGCCAAGTGTGGACGGAAGACGTCTTCAGCGCCGGGGGTGGGCGCTGGGTCTTCCGCACCGCCGATCCTCTCTTTTCGGTACGATGGAACCGCGACTGCGTTGCTCGACCTGTGACCTTGAGAACCAACGTGTGCGTGTGGGCGACGTCTTTAGGACACGTGTGCGCGGCTGCTGCCGGCCGGTGAGATTTTGAGTGCGCGGCTCGCCCCGTGGACCGGTGCGGGGTTCTCGTAGGTGCACGGGTGTGCCCGATTCCCACCGGTGGCGCGGGAGCCGCGCGTTTGGGTGGGCGCATCAGCGCATGGGGACGCGCGCGAGGACCGGCGCGGTCTCGGCCGACAGGTGTGGGCCAAACACGCGGGAGGGCGGGCATCAGGAGGCAGTGATTCGCGCGGCGGCAGCTTCTCCTCGCGGTGGGGCCCGCCACCCGCCCCGCCTCCGGAAGGTTGCCGCTTTCCCTCTCCCCTGTGCTACCCCTCGCTCACCGAACTCTTAGCACCGCTCATTTCGACTTCAATTTCTAGCTTCTAATTTATTTTTTACTATTTATAAATATAGTCTTTTCTAAACTTTGGCTTTTTTGAGCTGTTTGCCAGTTCTTTTTTCCGTATTCGTTTACGTTGTCCATGATGAGCTAGTATATTTTTCTATTTTTATTTTTTTAAATTTAATTACGTTAAATAAGTCACCTTTAGCTACAGTGAAACTTTAGCTGCTACAATGCAATTTCAGACATAAATCACAACTTTTCAGTCCAACCGAGCCGGGTTAATACGGCGACTGCTAAGGGTACACGGCATTGGTACATTGTGCTCTGCATTGAGCGTCATGGCTCGGTCCTAGTGTTATTTTGTTGAGCTCAACTACATGTTAAAATGTTGCTGGCACATCAGCTTATTAATTGTATACAATGAAAAGTGTATTGATAAAAAACTAACCTAGTATCCCATGTGGTGTATATGACATACAGGGAGATACATTTACTTTAGTTTTTATACTCACGTGACCGCAAATTCACATACCTTCATGTGCGTGTCTGTATCATTATTTACCGAAACAGACGGCAAGGAGCCCACGTCGGGATTTCGAATGGGGCGGGCAGGGAAAAGCAGTGGTGAACGTAATGGGGACGTAGACGGGTGAGGCGGTGGAGAGTGGGGACATCGACAGACGTGCGTGCACGGAGGGGGCACCGATGGGCGTTGATGACAGGTGGGCCCAGTCTCCGGTGGGGACCCATCTCATGCAAATGCTCGTACCAGCTGGGCGGAGTAGCGGCGGATGGCGTGGCGGAGCAGCGCGGACAGGAAAAAGGCTCGTTCTCGTGCGCCCATGCGTGGTGTGGCCTCTCATGTGCTCAGCTTTCATCAGGCCACAGGACAGGGTAGTGTGCGTCACTTGGGACAGTGGGTCTGTTTGGCAATGGCTGCGGTTTATGATTTTTGGTTGAAAATTTTGAATTTTGGTTATTTATAGTACAGATTACGGAGAGAGATACTCACTTGCGATTTTGGCTGGTACAGATGTTGGACTTTTAACGTGTATATTGTTTAACTTGTAGACTATGTTTTGAGAAAATACTCCGTTTAAAGTTAGATACTGTAGTAAAAGCCAAAAGACGTCAGTTTCAGAGGAAAAGAACAGGCCCAATAACAGATTCTCTTTTGTTTTTAAAGATTCTTTTACGTTTTGTATATCTGTTTCATATATGCAACATGAAACAAAAATTTTAAAACAAATTTGTGTTATATATAGATTTCTGATGGCATAGGACTGGGATATACGTGTACTAGTGGTACCATACCTCCCACGGCACTGCTGTCCACTGAACAAGAGGGGATGAAACCAGACCAAAGCCCACACAAATATGCCCATAGAGATGCTACTTGTCAGGACAGGCGGTTGCGGTGGGCGTGGGCGTGCGTCATTGTAGGTGAGGACTACGGGGGGCCTCGTGAGTCCGGCCGCTACGCCACGTTTGGCGCGGCGACATAAATTAGTGGCGTTCACGGATAAGGTCCGCTCGTTTCGGATCGAAATTCTAATTGTTAGTTTATTTTGTACTATTTATAAGTTTTGTCTTTTTATATATTTTTAGTTTTTTTTGAGTTTTTATCAGTTCTTTTTTCTCATATTTGTTTGTATTATACGTGATTGGCTAATATTTTTTCTATTTTTATTTTTCTAATTTAATTATGTGAAATAAGTCTTCATTAGCTATAGTGTTTTTTAATTAGTTATAGTACTTTTCAGTTATAAATTACTAAAAAAACTCTTTTGAACATAGCCAAACTCTTCGTTTGCGTGGGGAGCGAGAGCGCGGCAGCCGCCGCTTGCTGGATAAAACGTACGGGTTAGTGAAGTGGTGGTGGGCTCCAGTACACCCCAATCTCTTTCCGCTGCTTCTGCGAGAATTTGTCGAGGCGGATGGCGTCAGAGAGGGGGGAGAGTGAGAGGGAATATACTGGTGAGCTGGTGGCCGCGCACGCAGCGTCATGCAAGGGGCTGCTACGGTGCTACCGACACGCTTTATGGAGACGGCACTCATCCCTCGTTCAGTCGTTCCGGAGGATTTTGTGCCTTTTTTTGGGTACTTTTAAATGTTCGATGAGTAACTAGCTTGTGGCTAGTGTAATTTCCGCTATACTCATGCTATGATAAGACTATTAATGGCCCTGATTAACTCGGTTTTGGCTTCTGACTTATTTTTCAGTATTCATAAGTTTCGTCTTTTTCTGAACTTTTGGCTTTTTGTTGAGCTTTTTTGCCGGTTCTTTTTTTCCCGTATTTGTTTGTATTATACGTAATGGGCTAACATATTTTTTATATTTTTAAATTTTTTTAAATTTAATTATGCTAAATAAGCCTCTGTCAGCTACAGTGATTTTTTCAGCTAGCTACAGTGTTTTCAGCCATAAACCATGAGCTTTTCAGCCGAACCAATCACCACCAATATTACTCATACAAAGATTTCATTTCCCTGCTACAAAGTTGTCGATAACTTAAGAATAGGATTATATCAGAGAGCCACACCTGAGCAGGATAGATTTTAGATCGAGATGTGAAAAATATCTAGTATATAGATTGGATAAATTTAGTCCAGCCTGAGTAACATTTTTATGGTTCAGCACAAATAACCTAGATCATTCCACCACTGAATCCAGAGCATGTCCAAATCCTAACTACACCACTGGATTATATAGTAGCACACTACTTACTTGGTAGCTGGGAATTCCATGTGTTTTGCTAAATGGAATGTACTATACACTCCGATGAAGGTACACTCATTATATATTTTCGAATATGTGTTTATCTTATTAATCTGCACCACCATAAGTTGTTTTGTGCAAAACAATCTTTAAAAGCATTTTCTTCTTCTTTCTATGGTAAAAAGTACTACTCTCATCACAAATGTATGTCATTTTTTATTTGGTCTCCAACTCCATTAATTTATGTTTGACTGTAGTTTTGTATTATAGATATTCTAGCAAAAATATATGTTATGAAAGTATTTTGTGAGACAAAGCAAATGATGTTATTTTCATGGAGTCAACGTATATATTTGAATATATACCAATGGTTGAAGTTTTAAAATATCGACCACACGGTTTCTATGATGATCTATGTTTATGGAAAAAAGGAGTATGTATGTAAGTATATATTTTACAAGGGAATATATAGTATGCACTTATTTTTAAGGTGTACTCAAATTAAAAAATCATAAAAAAAAATTCTGAAAAATTTTCTAGATATACTTTATGGTTTACTCTATGTATATATAAAATTCTAAGTTTAAATTCATTCTATATTAAGAGTATCAAAAAAAGAGAAAATTTTGATAGATTTAAACTTTTATCATAATTTTCTCTTTTTTGGTACTTTTAATATAGAATGAATCTAAATTTGAAATTTTACACATAGGTAGAGTAAACCATAAAATACATCTAGAAATTTTTCATGACTTTTTAGTTTAAATACATGATAAATGCACTAGTGAGGATATACTATATGTTCCTATTTTACAAATACATGTTTATTTATGTCCTTATGGACGCTATGGTTACTCAAACAAACACAAAACGTGTTCATGCATGCCGCCACAGAAGATCTCGGTATATGGCTACGTGTTATCGCTGCTAAATCAAAGTCATTTTTGGCACTATTTTGTATCGTATTTACAAAAATAGTAGTATGTCCACCGTATTGATAAAAATATAATTTTTGCCATCCGGCGGCCGGTCGGCAGAGCCCGCGAGGGTGGCAAGCCTGCCGCCCAGCCACCAGGTGGCACGTAATTAGGCCAGCTAAGTAGTCGGTCTAATTATCTGCATAATTTTTTCTGTTTAGTGTTTGTTTGAATTTTTAAATAAATGAAATGAGCTCAAAAAGTTACGAAAATTTATGTACAACCTCCCGACATAATGTTTCTCATAGTGTAATTTTTGGAGAATTTTATCCATGGCGAATGTTGCCCAAAAATTCATAAATTTTCAATATTTTTACGGGTTTTTACATATAACAAACGAGCTCCAAAAATTACGAAATGTTATGTGAAGCCCCCCGATGCAGTAATAGTTATTATGTAATTTTTGAGAATTTTATACGGTTTGAATTAGCCACGTTTATTCGAATTAACTTAACTATAAATTTAAAGATCGTAACGCTTGTTTTGAAGTGCCATGTGTCGGGCAATCGTGGTATATATTATTTGCGGCTATCCAATTCGCACAATTGTCACTCTTTCTGTATATGCCCCTCTTGCGCGCTCTCTTGTTCGCACTAATATCATTACTTGAGTATGGTCCCCCCTCGCCTGCTCTCTTGTTTGCATATTGTTAGTGAGGCGTTGTCGTTCGGTCACCAGACGGCAAAAACAATATTTTTGTTAATACAATAAATATATTACTATTTTTATAAATACAGTGTGAAATCGTGTTAAAAGTGACCTACGGTGACGACCCACTGGTCCCAAGATTGACGATGAGTGCGTACCGTGTCAATCCCATGCTTCACACTCAACACATAGATCACCACAAATCGCAGAGCCCGTGACACGAAGGGACCAGAATGAGACGACTTTGAACCGTTCAATCAAACGAACACGGCAACGCTACCGAACCCGACGGACCGGATCGCTCCAACACACAACAGGTTCCCAACACAAGGCCTGAGCTATTAAGCGGCACATAGAATCCTTCGGTGCCGCAGCTAGGAGTCGGAGCCCTTTGCGGAACGTGACCGCGGCGGAGGGCGATGGGTCCACCAGGCAGCGACATGGCCGAGAGGCGGAAAGCACGGCGCTGACCGGAGAGCCCACGTCGCCCACCCAACCCTACCAGACCAACAGCAACCAAAAAAGCGTGGACGCGGCTCCCACCGCGTCACGCCGCCGTGCCAGCCATGCCGAAGGCGTGCTCGTTTGTTTTCTATTGGCTCCGTTTCTTTTAAAGCGAGCCGCTACGGCGAGGTTGCACGGCGCCTCTGTTTGCTGAAACTGTGCCTGCAGTACCTCCGTTGTAATATGACTCTGTGATGTATGTTCGAGTGTTTACAGGACATCGTTTTTGGAATATAGATACTCTTTTGTCACTACTAGTGCTGTTGTTTCTTTTCCGATTGGAAAATACATCCTGCGATTAGTATGGTCTGTTCGAATTAGCGTGGTCCGTTTGCATGATCGTACTTTGCCCCCAATCCCTATACAACAGACCACTTATGTCTATCTCCCTCCTCTCTCTTGAAAAAACCATTGATTATACAAAACCACGATTTAACAAAAGAATGGATGCCTTGCTGCTCTTTTGGAAAGGATGGACCTATCGTTGAATTCTGAATGAACTTGGGGTATTTCTTCTCTTAATGTGTACTGAAACATAATTGGTTACGTGTTTTTAACTAAATAATTTGTTAGATTGCAAACACCATTTCTTGTGAGCAAGGAGAAACATTCTAGAAATTCTCACAGCAATAAGCACGAACCGAGTAAACGAAATCCATGTCAATAAGAAATGTACCTAACTTGTGTATTAAGAATGTGTTTTTTTCTATGGCTGGGGATTTTTTTTGTATTAACACGAGCGCTTGTGCCAACAAACCGAACACATAAATTGATAATCTGCTTCGAAAAAGCGATAGAGAAATCGTTCTATTTGCTTATTCGAGTGAAGGTATAAATTATAAGCCGAAAAAAATAAGCCTAAATGACACAATCCAATCATAAGGTTGAGATTTATTCTTGAAAGGAGTCGATGCAACAAGAAAAGCATCTTACGATGATGTGATCTACGTAGAGTGATATACCTAAGTTGGGAAGGGAACCATGCAAGAAAAGAAATCAAACATTGGTCAGGAAACAATAGAAATTGCGTTGGAAGCAAACTCTAACAATAAAAATTAAATGGCCTACTTGGCTAGTTTAAATAAAAAAGTAACTAGCTAATTGTTTTGTGTGATCCGACAGAGGAAGATCACTATATGCGCTGCCATCGCGTGAGGAAAATGAGATCAAAATTAAGGCCCCACTTCAAACAACTGTGACTTTCGACTGTTGATTTTTAACTAAAATTATATTTTAATAGTTGTTAACTTTTGTCAAGTCATTTAATTAAAGAAAAATGAGAAAAAAGAAAATACTGCTATATCTCTACGAACAATACAAATGAATAAAAAAAGACAAACAAAAAAAGCCAAAAAAAAGCCAAAATCATGAATCAATACGGTTGGCTTACATACTAGACCAAGCTGATCCATGTCTCATTTCAAACGGTTTCAGCTTCTATCTTCTTAATTTTGTCTTTTCTGGATTTTTTGGTTTTATTACTTTGCATTGTCCGTGATGATATAATACTTTTAATTTTTAAAATTTAATTACTAAAAAAAACTAATAGTTTTTATAGTAAAAAAGTCAGAAGTCAAAGTATATAAGCTGAGTAGAGCATGGTCATCATCAGTTCATCACTCGTGTAAGAACATAATGCTTTCGTACGATGGTTGTTACGCAAGCGAAATGTTAGTATAAAGGTTTTTCTAACCTTGCCACGGCTATTGGGCCAATGGAGACGGCGAGGGCGAGAGGCGGGCTACGTTCCACGCGACGCAGGCCCGGCTCACTGGCCCGACGCGGCGGTAGCCACGGATCCGATCAAAAATCGTCGGCCGCGTCTCCTTGCCGCCCACATTTCCCACCACGTGCGCCACGACCCGACCTGCTCCCATCACCGCGACACGGCATCTCTGCCCCGGCCTCCCGCGCGGGACCCGCCCGGCCCTGATTCGCACAGCCTCAGGTGTACATCGCTTCACCGTCCCATCCGTCCTTTGCGCGACAGTGCGCGTCCAGACCATAGCTTGACGAACCACGCGATTCGATTCGTACTCCACGGCGCGATAGCTAACGTTCTCCGCGCCGCGCACCATCCCTCTGAATTTTCTTCGTGCAGCGGCGGCCTTCCACGAAGCAGAAGCCAAATTATTAATATGAACAGGTTTTACTTTTCACTTTAATAAACTATAATATATTTTATTATATCATAATTCATAAATCGGTTTAAATATTATAGCATCTTTTGTTGTACTATTTTTCATATATTATATATAACTATTTATCAGCTTATTACTATTGCTATATTTAGATACTACTATTTATCAGCTATAATTAAAAGTAACCAGTAAAAACTAGTACGAAGGGTCTGACAACGGCCAAAGGCTAAGCCGCACGGTGCGTGGTAGATTGACAGGCGCCTCTCGGCACAGAATACTGAAAACTAGTACGAAGGGGCTGACCACGGCCAAAGGGTAAGGCAGCACGGTGCGTGGCAGATTGGCAGGCGCCGCTCGGCACAGAATACTGCAAAGTGACTTGTGGCATACGGGCTCGTGAAGCCGTGCGACGGGTTTGTGGCCATACGACATCACGGCGCGTGACGTGCGGCGGTGCAGTGGGCCTTTGGGTTACGGTCCCGGTCAGTCTGTGCCAGCGGCGCGGGTCTTGTCGGGCGCTGGTCCCCATACGGACAGCGGAATATGTGGAGACACGGATGTATCGTCCTCGCCCACGCGTTGCACGGTGAGTGATATGGCTGGCCTCATGCACGTACGCACAGGGCGTCATCAGATAAGACTGGACCTTGTCTGTGCTTCTTCCGCACTGGTGGTGTATTGAAAGATGCAACTACCCATGGTTGCAAGCAAATTGGTGAGCAAATTGGTGGGTTACTCGTTGTCAACCTTTTGATTTCTCAACGGTTTTATGTAAATTTGTGGGTATTATGCACAACTTTTCTATGGAGAAAACGATTTGGTGGTGCTAGTTTCTTTGCCTTCGGGCCACTCTAGCCATTAGATCTAGCGCAAACGGTTCATATGGAGGCGTCTTTGCCCGTATTCACTTAACTGCATTTTGCAAAAAAAAAAAAAAACTCCTCACCACATAAGAATTTTGTGAATACCAGCGGCACCCTAGATCCACACCGTGTTGCACGGGCACCAGCCCCACACAGCCTCCACACTCGCTGGTCACACACCCTTCCACCACAAGCAATCTAGAGTTTGTGCTCCCACCTCGTAGCCCCACATCCATTACTCTCCTCTCTCTCATCTACCCTTGGCCCATGGTCGTTCCCCACGCATCAGTCGCCACTCTCTCCATCCCCAGCGAATGACCTGCTGCCGCCGCTCAACCCTTTTTCCGATTGCCGTTCGTCACTAGTATAGTCATCACCTTCATTGAGCCTACTAGATTTGGCCAGGATTGAGAGGCCGCACCAACACCCCAAACCCTACCAAGGCACCGCACCACCTCCGCTCTCCCTCTGCTCCCCACAACATGAGCAACCTCAATAGGGGTAGAGGTAGCTATGAAAACCATGAAGGAGAGGAGCAACATAGTGGGGAGCGAATGGCGTCGCCAGCCGTTATAGGGGTGGCCCAACCTCCCGTGACGGGGCCTTGCAACTGACTTAATATGTAATAGACCCAATAGTATAGAAACATGTATATAAAGAAATGTATCAATGTACTCTTAACTTTTTGTAATTATTAAGAGGGTAGAACAGAAATTTTTCATCCAATCCTACTCATGTATATAAGCCCCTCAAGAGGGGTATGAGGGGCCAGATCTATTCATTTCATACGTGAGCACCCTCTCCTGTTGTTAGCGCTCTCTCTCTTGCTAGTCCCCTCATATGCTGTTTGGTCAGTAGCCATAACACTAGTCATGGTGACATTCTACGGCCCGACAAGCAGGACATGGTGGTGTAGTTCCAGATCCAAACTTGGGTCATGTGCAGGGTTCACAATTTCGAAGAAATTTCACTTATTTCGTTGCTTTCGTTACTCTTCAAAGATAAAATGATTTGCTCAAATTTTGTTTGAATTTGTCCCGTTTGAGTTTTCTCCAAATTTTATCTAAATTTTGATTAAATTTTGTCAAAATTCAAATGACATTTGAAAATTTCATCGGAATTTTTGAACAAAAGAATGAAACTTCAGAGAGGCAGTTCAGAAACAAGAATGTCAGATTTTGCAGAGTGCAATGGAAGAATCACACAGCGGATGAGTCCACCTGGGAATGAGAGTCAGACTTGCAGCGAGATCTTCCCAACTTACTCCCTGGACCAAGTTAATCTCGGGGTCGAGATTCTTTTAAGGGGGGTAGGGTGAAAAGTCCCCAAAATTTCAAATCAATTTTTTCCTTTAATTTTGCTGCATTTTTGGGTGAATTTCTGGAAATTTTCCCATTTGGGAAAGTTCCCCTCGCTTTCCGCTTTCCTCTTTTGGCCGGGCGCCTTCCCCTCCCGCTGGCGCCCTCCTCCTTCCCGCCTTCTCTCTTCCTCGGCGCCTCCCTCCCCTTTCTCTCCCGCCAGCGCCCCGCCCTCCCTGCCTCTCCGCCTCAGCGCCCCGCCCCTTCCCGCTTCACTCGCCCCGCCGTGTGCTTCTCCTCGCGCCTCCTTCCTCCCGCTGGCGCCTTCCTTCCCGCTTTCTCCCACGCGTGCAGCGCGCTGCGCGCGCACCGCTTTGCGCTCGCGGTTTCTCTGCGTCTCGCGCACTCGACGCCTCTCGGCCCCGGCGGCAGAGCCTGCGCCACGCGTTGCCGCTCCTCTGCGCCTAACCCCACCCGTCAGTCCCCGCCTCCTCCCTCTCCCGCGCGCGGACGCCATCGACCATACCCGAGCTCACCTGCTCCCCAGCTCCCGTCGCCTCGCCATCACTTCGGTGCAGTGCCAACCCCGCTTTCCTTCCACGCCAAGGCATCCCCCGTCCCTTCCTGTTGACCCCGGAGGCCGCCCGTTGCCTTCTCCCCTCAGATTACTTCCCCTCGGCTCGGGGTATAAAACCCCCATCCTTCTCCCGCACGCTCTCTTATTTCCCCGTTTCCCCTACCACCCTCAGACACTCCCCACCACTACAAAGAAGCTCCACGCGCAGCCGATTAAAGTCCCGCCGCCCGTAGCGCCGTCGTGGTCTCCCCCTGCGCCGGCGACCCCGTAAAGCGGACTTCCCTTTCCCCTTGCGCATTTTCCGATTGCTTTCGTCCAGAGCACCTCCGCGGCCCCCTCATCCCTTTGATGCTTGCCTCTGGACAGGTGATCGCCCGTGGAGTGCCCGCACCGTCAACCACCGCCGGCCGTTTCGCTCTCCCATGGCCAGCTCGCTTGGAAGCGTCTCACCCCAAACCGCCACCGCCAATGTGAGCATCTGGTCCCCCCTGATCGTGTGACCGCCACCAATTGGGCTACCTCGCCGCCGGTGACCCCCTCCGCCACCAATTACCCGAGACAACCCCTTCTCCCTTCTGCTCTCCCCATTGATCCCCTCGCCCTCCCACCACCCAAAATGGGTTCCCCTCTCGGAGACCTACCCGCCGGTGCCCTCGGTCGCCGTCGACGCTCCCCCATGTGCCCGACCGCCTGCTGTTAACGAGTCCTCGCCGCGGGCATCAGAGCGGCTGGAGGAGGAAGAAGACCCCTCCCCGCTACGTGGCGCATCTCGCCGCCGACCCGATCGGCGCCGTCTGTCCCCGAGCGTCGGATGGTCGTTTCCCCGCCGCCGTCCGATTTCCTTAAACACACCTCCTCCCAGCCGTCCGATCCGCTGCATCGCCGCCCACCTCTCCACCGTCCCGCCTGCTCGATCTCCCCTCATCGCATCGTGACCGCCGCCCGCTCGCCATCCCGCCCGCCGCCCCGCGTGTCGCCCATCCGTCGAGGCGGACGCGCACGCACGCCCCGGCCGAGCGCATTCGCGGCCGCTTCTCGCCCGCTTTCTCCCACGCGCAAGACGCGCATGGGCCGACCGACCGTGCGGGCTGTTTCCCGCCCGAGCCGCACAGTGTTGGGCCGCACAGTAATCGAACCGGCCATTCATTGTTCACACTGATTTTTCAGCCTTTTTTCCAATTTTCAAAATCCCAGAAAATCCAAATAAATCCTAGGAAATCACAGAAAATCCCAAAAATTCTCAAATTTCGCCACTTTGCTCCAAATAATATTCTGGACCCATTTTTTGCCTCCTTTCCCATAGAATCATCCCAGATAAATTCCTAAAATTCCATTTAAAGGATTTATGCATTTTACTCCTTTTTAAATAGTTTATTTTCCCTCGCTTGATTAGACTCAAGCTGGATTTAATTATTTTATGTGTTTGCGCTAGACTCGGAGAACCCGGAAGCCCAGGTGCAGTCTCAGGATCCAGGCGTTTCTTCATTCGAGCTAGCTGAGATCATCCGGATTGTCGGTAAGTCCCAAATGCTAGTTCTGAAATGTTAGTTCAAAATTAAAATAAAATATTTAGAATGACATGTTATGTAGTTAAACCTACCACCGACAAATGCCATGTTAAACTTGTAGCCATGCCTTTGTAACCTTAGAAATAATTATCTGTTAATCTAGATAATTGTATGTTATTATTATCATGCAAAGTCTTATACTAATAAGGTTGTGGCTGCGGGCCAATAGGATTTGCAAACCCGACTCTAGGGTAGGGTGGTATGGGACACCGTGCCCTAGAGCGGAGAGTGCCGGCGTGCACAAGGTAGGGTAAGGGTTGGGGAAGAGCTGGCGAGTTAGTCTTCGCCCATCTCTTACCCTAGGAATGAAGTTAGGGTAAGAGTGTTGTGGGGCGCCGCGAGATGGCTTTCGCCCACCGCTTACCCTAGGTTGGGGTCGCGGGCCTGGTGAGGTTGCGGACCCCGGAAAAATATAAGGACTAAACCCTTGCGCTGAGCAAATGACATGGTGATCGCTCAACCACAGGAGTTGACTTGTCAACACTGGTTTAGTACCTGCTCAACTCGATTGAAACTCTACAGGTGTTGAGAAAGCTTGGTGTTGAGACAAGCGAGGTTAGGTAGGCCGCATCGCGGGTGCCTAACAACCAGAGAGTTCACTCGAGGCGACGGAGTTATATATATGTGCGGACTTGAGTGGATTCTACCGGGTAGAGTCTATATAAAGAGTTGAGCAGTGAAACGACCTGGCTTTCTTAACCCGAACGCGGGAGTTAAGAAATCGTGTGGGTAAAGCTGAGCAAACTCTGCAGAGTCAAATAAATGGTATTCGAATACGCCGTGCTCCCGGTTAATGGAGCTGTGTCACTTGGGTGATTCCAGCAGCGAAGCTTAAGTAGTTTTGTACATGCTTTAACTTGATGAGTTGGTTAATTAAACTTTCGTGAAAACCCCTGAGATCTTAAGGAGTAGTTTTGGGTCTGTTTTACCAAAATATTTGCAAATAAAACTGCATCCACTCAAAGATAATAAACCAAAGATACTCCCTTCCTTTGTTAATCCGTGCATGTAGTAAGTTAGAGTCCATTTGGGACTTGCTGAGCCGGTTGTTTGGCTCACGGCTTGCTTAATCCACTCTTTAGAGGATCAAGACGAAGGTGAAGGTCTCCCCGTTGAGGAAGTCCCACAGGATCGCTTCTTCGGCGAGGACCCGTGGCTTTAGGTCTTGGCCGCGCTCAAGCGGATCTTGGAGCTTCTGTAATGTAATTATATTTTGGGCTTGCACGCCCCGCTGTCGAAAATGGATGTTAATCCTTATGTAAAATATATGCTGGATCTTTGTTGTAAGCATGCAATGGTATACTCTTGCGCGACACTCCATAACTTTTCATGCGTGAATAGTTGCGGGGTGTCGTGCCCTCCGACGCCCCTGGGAATCAGGTGCGTTACAAGTTTCAAGGTGAGTCCTTTGATTAAGTTAATTCAGGGCCAAAAAAATGTTACTATACTGAGCATATACTGAATACATGTAACAGCACGGAGCTCCGTGGTGTAGGTGAGACGCATACTATCGCGGAGCTTGGTTGGATGCCACAGCTCACGGTGGAACCGAGAGTGCGACGCAAGACGGATAGTGCTGCGCGTGACAGAGGTGGCCACGGAGGCGCCCGACATGACACCGACGCTCGCACGGATCGTGGTTAGGGCTGGACAATTGGCTTGAAGCTCGCGAGCCGGCTCGGCTCGGGCTCGAGAAGTTTCAAGCCGAGCCAAGCCCGGTCTGTAGCTCGGGGAAAAAACAAGCCGAGCTCGAGCCGCTCGCGAGCTGCTCGTTGGCTCGTGCGAGCTGGGCCACGAGTAGGAGCAGCCCAGTCCCCAGTTGCCCGGTCGGCCCAGTCGCCCAATTTAAAGCGAGTGCGGTGCGAATGTGTGATCGATCAATTCGAAGCGAGCGCGGTCACTCGGCGGGCCAACCCTAACGCTAACCTGCCGCCGCGGCGCCGCCGTGGCAATCGACCGTCGCCGTCCTTCCCACGCTCGCCGCCGCCGCCGTCTTTCCCCCGCGTGCACCCGCCGTCCTTCCCCCACACGCGCCGCCGTCTTCCCCGCGAGCAATCGCCGCCCTTCCATGCGCGCGCGCCCTGCTCCCCCGCGCCCGATCTCCGTCCTTTCCCACGCGCTCGGTGGCGCCGCCGCCCTTCCCCAAGCTCCATCGTCCCCACGCGCGAGGGCGACGTCCTTCCATCCGTGCGACCTCCTCCAAGCCATTTTGGCTCGTTTGGCTAAGTTCAAGCCATTTTGGCTTGTTTGGCTAAATTCAAGCCATTTTGGCTCGTTTGGCTAAGTTCAAGCCATTTTGGCTTGTTTGGTTAACTTCAAGCCATTTTGGCTCGTTTGGTTAACTTCAAGCCATTTTATCTCATTCGGTGAATGTGCCTGCTCTGTTGTGCCTCTGTTAACTCCGAACCATTTTGGCTCGTTCAGGCTCGCGAGCCAGCTCGAGCCTCATTTCAAGCCGAGCCGAGCCCCTCGCGTAGCTCGTTTCGAAAATGAGCCGAGCCGAGCCTACTGTTCACCCGAGCCAGACCGAGCTTAGCTTGAGCCGGCTCGGCTCGTTTCCACCCCTAATTGTGGTGGAGGGCAGTGGGGTAAGGGAGTTGAAGCGCGCGCTGGCCGTGGTGGAGAGGATTTGTCATACAAAGAATGATCGAGACATGGTGGTCATGGGCGCCGGGGGTGGTGGCCACATGGCAGAGCATGCAACAGGCACGTTGGTGGCAATGGTGCACGGATCTGAGGTGCTGTAGGTGGAGGGCTAGAGGCTGTTGACGTTGTCCTAGAAGTACTGGCCGCTGGTGGTAGGTCTATTGGTGGCGCCATTGCCAGAGCAACGACGAGCCTCTTCGATTGGTTAACGAGGAAGAGAGCGATTGGAGGAAGAAGGGGCAAAATCATCCATAGTGGTAAATCCTAGAGAAATAGATGAACCTAGTGGCAAATAAACAATTATCCTGGGAGAAGTGGCAAATCATAGAGTGCTAATCTGAACAGTGGCATATAACCAATTTTTCCTTCCTCTCTTTGCAGACCGTTTCCTATGCAACCCATTTATGAAGACATGTGCACTGGAGGGTGCCACAAATTCCTTCTTCTAGCCTTCTACCTGATGGCACAATACAACAGAGAGATGAAGAGCTCGTGCAATAAGTGGAAAAACAAAACCGATAGTAAAGCCGCAGCGGGCCTGGAGGACCCTAGGATAGTATTGTGATGAACCATTGTAAGTTTTGTAAAATGAATATTTGATTCTGTAAAGATTGTATTTTATCTGGATAGTTTCAGAATTTTTAGGCAAACTGGTTAGATTGTCGGTATGGCACCGGTCAGACCGCTGGAGTGATGCGACCACAACAGTCAGATCGCTAACCAATAGTACCATGGGTTACTTACCGGTTGCTACTTTTCATAGAGGTCCAATTGTGGGAGCGATAGTACCGGCCTATGTTGGGTGGTATTACCGGCCCACATGAAAATTTTTAGATTTTGAGAATTTGGTTTTGGGTTGTTTTGAATTGTATTTGGTCAGTGCATTAATGTCACATGAAGCATATTTTCACTAACGTGGGTCAAGTTGTGAAGAGCTCGTGTCCGAAAGTGATTTCTTGGTCTTTGAATGTGCATATACGCTTGAAGTTAACCACAATCAAAGACGATGATTGGGGCTACGCTCATGGATAAGTCAAGACCCCAAAAAAAAATCAAGAATGTTAGGTGAGATGGCTGAGCTCAAGAATGGAAGGCGGGAAATATTGAAGGGAAGTTTAAGTGATGGGTTGCACCAAGGGGTTTGGTCGGTCTAAATGAGACGTGGTCCGATGGAACCGAAATGGGAGAGATTTGCTCACATATGGTAAGCTAGTGATGCACTTATACATGGCAAGCATGGTAATTGTTTGCAAATGAAGATGAACACTGGGTAAAAAAAGAGAGGGTATTTTGGTAAGTTGACCAAAATACTAGAAACTACCTTCAATTAAAACCGCGTTGCTTGGGAAAGAGGTTTGGGTCAAGGAGAAGCTAAGAAGATTAAGTTGGATCAAAGCTAAGGACTTAGCGGATTCGAGCTTATGTACTATGAAAAGCGTGTATAAGTATTATATATGAGTAAAACCTGTGATGTGTGGGGTTAATGAGTTTTTCCATTTGTGCTAAATGGATAACATCTATTAGGGTTAGATGGAGCTAACTACCTTGTCTATTTAGCGGGTTAGGATGGAATTTGCTAGTTAACCATTCAACTATCCTAACTTTACTCATTGAAGCCAAGTGTTCCAGGTTTAGGGTTTGAGAAAGATGAATGTTGTGATGTGCTCTCTTGTCCTCCAGGTGAAATGACTGTAAAACATTCATTCTCAAGTAGCAACATATTAACTGGATTTTGGTTGATTTTGCTTTTCTCTCTCCCCTTCTTGATATTGCTGGATCCCACTAATGGGCTAGTGATAGAGATATATCATGAAAATCAATCTTTATCTATCTAGACATCAGGTTTGGCAAGTCTTGAAGTTGTTCGATTTGTTTTGCTTGGTTTGACGTCTCCAAGTGATTTCTTAATGTAGTTGACTTTGCCTTGATTCCTTATGTGTTCCAGCTCCCTATGATATATAAAAATACATTTAGAATTATCTTGGCCATCATTCACCCATGAGCAAGTTATATTCACCATTTTTTGTTTATGTCTAGTTTTCATGCAACCTTCTTTTAAATAAAAAATGTCACAATTTTGATAACAATTCTCGCAATCATTGGTTAGAATTGGTTCATGATATCGTAGAGAATGTGCATATCAAGTTTTATGTCATTTGGATCTACAGATCAAAATTTACACGAATTCTTGATTTTGAAATAATGTTATCTTTATTGTTTCTAAGCTGATTACACTGTAGCCGTACTACCGATTTTATTGTTTACCTGTATGACCAGATTTTGCTAGAGGTATGATCAGTGGGGTTTTGAATTTCTTGGATTTTTGGATTCTTGTTTTGCTGGCTTTTCTGTTGGCTTTCTATCCTAAATCTTCATCTAACAACCTCGTGATCGTAGACTTTCGTCTGATCGTCTGGCGGTCGAGACCTCGTTCGACCACGTCGTGGTCGTAGACATTCTGTTTGACCACATCATGGTTGTCGAGACTTCGTCCGATCGCCTCGCAGTCGAGACTTCGTCCAACCAACTCGTGGTCGTAGACGCTTCGTCCGACCACGTCGCGGTTGTAGACGCTTCGTCCGACCACCTCGCGGTCGTAGACGCTTCGTCCGACCAGGCCATAGATTGCATCCGACCCACTCACGGTCGTAAACTCTGTCTGACCATGTCGTTGTCGGACGCTTACTCCAACAGCCTCGTGGTCGTGACTTTGTCCGACCACATCGTGGTCGTAGGCTTCATCTGACCCCCTCACAGTCATAGACTTTGTCCGACCTACTCACGGGCGTATGGGTATGTTTTGGATTTTAGCTATGCCTTATTAGCCTAAGGAGACGTTCGTATTGGCTTTACTGATGGCTTTTAGTCGTGACTTATGATTTTTTAGTGAAAATAAATAGTAGCGAGTGAAATAAATGGTTTTTAGAAGGAGGGGTGAGCAGTGAAAAAGTGAGGGAGAGATATGTTCGCGTAACGGAAGAGAAGTGAGGTGTGTGTTGCACCCATGAACCCTGCCTTATCCTCGAAGTGAGACAGTAGCGAGAGAAGTGGAGAAATCTGTTGGCGTTTGGTTTTTTAAGTAGAAGATACTATGAACTAGGTCTAATAAATAGTGATCGTTGAAAAAAAACGAAAATCAAAAGTCAGCTGAAAAGTCAAAATAAGCGGCATGTCCAACGAGACAATTCTCGCTTTCCAAATTTTAAAATGCGACTAGATTCTAAGCAATATCTTATATCCAAACAAATTAATTCGGTATCAAAGTGATTCCAACGTTTGTTTGAGTCAGACTGCAGATTTGTAGTTGACATCCCAGTCGTGAACCAAACATCATCTAAATTTGCCACAAGCATGTTTTGCCGCGAAAGGTTCCTCGCAATGGCAACAGAATAAACATATCAGATTGGTGACCCGTGGGGAAGACATCTGGAAAGGGCCGATCCACCGCTCGCCGGCCGGCGAACCACATGAGATTGCGGGGCATCGTCTCCTTCGCGTGTCCTAGCACTAGCAGCTTTATGCGGCGCCTTCGCCCTTCGCCGACGGCCAGCCGGCCAGGAGATTGGGGAACTCCGACGTGTGCACCGCGCGCAAGCAGTGTGCGAACAGGCCGAAAATACTTTGTACGAGGAGTAAATGGTCTCGAAATGCTTGGTCCAGAATGATAGAAGAGACTGGGCCATTTGTGGCGGGCTGCGGCCTATTTTCCTGGGACGACTTAGCCGCTATTGTCTCGGGATCCTGGCCCATCCAAACAAGCTCTTAATGGGCTGAATTGTGGTTGTTCAGTCCAAGCTATGATTTTGGAGCGTTTACATTCCTCTCTCACACTTGATCCGAAGTTTGTTTTGCAACTCCGATGCAGACAGTAAATCTGATGTCCACGGTAACTGTCTTCTTCTTCTGCTGCTGCTGTCCACGGTAGCTAATTTCTTCTCGTCTTCTTTTAAAACTAAATTACAAAAGGTCGCCCGATCCCAACTCACACTTATAGTGCACTTTTTGAACGAGATTTACAGTGCACTTGACAGGCTATTTCTTCTTCTTTTGAGAGGAAAAGGTTATATTGCGAACTGATGATGACTTTCTCTTCTCTGTGATATACATCGTTGCAGCACTTGGAAAATCACGATGTACGGTACTTTCTCCGCGTTTTTAAAAGGAAAAGACCATTTTGGCTCCTGATCTTTGCTCAGAGTCCAATTTTTACCTAAACTCAAAAACTAATTGTTTTTTACCCCTAACTTTTAAATCCGCACAAATAATCTTCGACCTAATTCCACCGGGTTTTCTCCACACTGGCCGCGGACTCACAACACATTATCCACTGACTTCAAATGAGCTAAAGATGGACCGGGGAATTGGGAAGAATGGCACCATTATCTCCCTGGGCGTGAAGGGAAAATGTCTTACCCTCCCAAACCATAAATTGGCGGTGGGTGAGGATTTTTTTGGGGGCATTGGATAGAGGTGTGTGGCGACGTTGATAGCAAGCTCGAGCAGCTCAAGCTCAGGTTCGGTGTGCAGGCGATATGGCTAGTTTTTTTTTTTATCGCTGATTCTTTATAGGGAGCGCCATTTGGAGCATGTGACGGCGGTCTTCTGCCATTGCGGTGAGATTAGAAGATGGCCAGATGGATTTTCTAGAGCGATTTGAATCCCACAAGGAGATACTTCACCTACTAGAGAGCTTGGTCAAGTAAATTTCTGGGCAAGATTTGCTTTATTTGCCTCCGATTTGTTGCTCTAGTTGACTTCTTACAAAATTTTTTGGATGTATTGTTCATTATGGTTTGTAGCCAGGAGGTTGCAATTACTAGCGCTAGGATGACTCTGAGACTACTATATTCCTGAAACGGGTCCTAGTTGATTTGCACGATGCTGTTAGAACCTATAGGAATGATAGCATAAACCTTAGAGGTTCGGTTGATGATACTAGAGCAAGTGCACAAGAGATGAAGGTTTTGCATAGAGTAGAATTAGAAATGCTAAAAGCATATCTGCTTGAGAAATATGCTTGCATAGCCGAACTTGGTCAGAAAGTAGTGAAGTTAGAGGGAGATAGACGTATACTTAAGTATTTGTTAGCAATTTGCATAGCAGTTGTAATAGGTTTGTTGTTCTGGTGATTAATATCTAGTCTGATATGCTATGTACTCTTTCATTTGAAATGAAGTATTGTAGAATGTGGTTGATATGCAAGTAATGAACATGTATTTGTAATCCTGAATGTTATGCATTGTGTTTTGTGATTCACAACTAATTACAACCAAAGCCAATGGCTCACACATAATTTGCACCTTCCTTAATGATGCTATGTCCTTCTGCGTATCAACTGGGGAAGATGGGATAATTTGCATCTTCTTTGGTTCTTGCTGCTACAACTAATCATCCTCATATTCCTCATCTGGTGTCAATGCATCCATCTCTTTCTAAAAATCACCATCTTTCCAGCCATTGTCATGATCTTATTTTGACACCCCTCACCCCTTCAACTGGCATTGTCTCCATAGATATGTTAACAACCTTTCCTTTAGAAACATAGTTGGACATTAACTGACATGCCTTATCATCTACTAGCACCCTGAGACCATTTAGAAGCTCTTTACTAGGAAATAACCAGTGCAACAACATCCCCTGCACTTCCTCATAGTGGTTTCCAAGGTGCACACTAATCTCAAATAAAGATACTCTATCTTGTTCAATGTATAACAAACGCTTAGAACCACCACAATAATGTAGCACCTTCCCATCATTGATAAACTCTTCATTCAAGTGGAATCTGACAACAAGCTTGTCCAAAATATTCATCTCTACAACGCAAGGATATCTTACATGCATTCCAACAAAAAATTTTGATCAATTTAATACCCACAACGTAGCACAAATCAGTATTTAACTGCACCTCTTTACACTCTACTCATGCCATTTGCAAATAAACTAACTGCATCACTGTCCTACTTCTAGTTAAATACACATATCCGACAATCAAAAGTCTCAACACTGGCCTTAAACAAATGTAAGCTAACACTTCGCCATCCATAAACAACCCAACCAATTCCTGTAAATCCAAGAAAATCTTTTATCAAATCAAGTCCAAACCTAACAGATCCTAGAAGCACTAACTTTTATGGACATCACTGTGGAGTGTCTCCTCCTTTAGCCCACCATGCTTCCCGAACGTGTAAGCTCTGCCTCGTCGCGATGGATTTGGCCACCACAATCAAGTTAGGGATTTAGGGGAGGTAAGGGCTTGTTCACTTGTTATATGGTGTTGCCCATGGGACATTACTTGCCAATGTGGTGTGAGTCAGCGGCCAGCATGGAGGAGCCAAGGTGGAATTGGGTAAGGGGTGATTTGTTCGAATTTGAAAGTTGGGGGTAAAAACAACTAGTTTCGAGTCCAATGTGAAAATTCAACTTCAAATAGAGTTCAAGGGCAAAATAGACTTTTTTCCCTTTTTAAAACATTAGGATCACTACATCAGATTTACCGAGACAGACCTCAGCAAACTATAGCTCGTGTGGGCAAGGTTGTCAAATCGCAATACACATATAGGATAGTACAATCCCACAAAGCTGACATAGAACGTATTGGTATATAAAAAGGAATTTCATTGAATCATGATCCTAAAGGTAGTATCGGGTAGCATCATGATCCTGACGATAAAGTATTTTAGCATAAGAAATTTGATATTGCCTATTGGATCAGATTTAGACAAACCTCGGTGAACTATAGCTTGTGTGATGGGCTAGATAGTCAGGACCATGGTACAGATCATAGGATCATATGATCCAATAGAGCTGACATGGAACGGCTTGGTATATAAATTGGAATATCATAGAATCATGATATTGAATGTAGTATTAAGTATGATCATGATCTTCACAAGAAAGTATTTCAGCATAAGTAATTTGTTATTACCGATTGCTAATTTAGTTTAATTTGCTTTCTTTTGGCTCTTTATTTGTTGTTCCAGGGCAAAGATATTATGGGTGTCCTATTTTGCGAGCGCACACACGCATCCATATCGTGGCCATGCCTCCGCGCATGATGTGTGCCTAGTCCAAGCGTAAGATGACGACACATGGCACACCCTTCGCCACTACTTTGCACTGCTCAGTTGGTTCCCATAGAGATAGGAGGGAGAGAGAGAGCAAGGAAGAGAGGAAGGAGAGAGAGAAACAAGAGCAACACATAGAGTGATGTGATCCCGTCAAATAAAGATGATCATACTTAAGATCACGATTCTTGTAAAAATGATTATACTTAAGATCACAATTCTAATAACCTTGGTCATAGTGATGTGAGATTTGTCCCTTACTATTATGCCTAAATCGTGTTCTTCCTAATGGCTTAAAGATGGCCCTCTCAAACTTGTGCTCCGCTACTGCTAACTTATGTTTCCAACAATCCCACTAATATTGGGTAATTTACCGTATGAGATACTATAATGTTAGCTTCTACTCTCTCCGTCTAAGTTTATAAGACATATTTTCTCTTGGCATATAGACTTAAGAGATATTAAAAATGACTAGAGTATACATAATTATTATCTCTAAGCACTATATTCAATGCATATATGTAAATAATATAAAGTAAAGCTATATATTTATTATGGGTATAGAGGGAACATGCCATTAATTTTACATTATAATATGAAATATGCCTTATATTTAAGAACAAAATTATTCAAAAATATGCGCTATAAACTTAGACGGAGGAAGCACTAACTACTCACTCAATCCTATAATAAGTCAGTTCATTATGCGTCGGATAAGAAGACACTAAATCAAAGAAAAAGTTAACATTGGAGTACCAAGAGATGACGTTGCCTCTCAAAGTTTGATGTGTTATCAATGCTGATCCGCAGGGACGGATCCAAAATTAGCCTACGGTATAAGCTGAGTTAATACATATTATAGATTAGATTTTTGACGGATCCTAGGACTAAATTAGCCTACCTGATCCGATATCCTTAATTACAATAGGGGAGTCCTCAGTTGTTAATACATATTATAGGTTAGATTTTTTGTACCATATAAATTTTATAATTTTTTACAATGATTTAGAGACTTTTAGTTCTACGTCTAGGACTATAGCCTGTGTAGCTCTAAGCCTCATTAAAAAGAGAAACTTCTCCGCCATTTGGTCTACAGGACTTTATTTTGGGTACTTAATCTTCATGATCAAGATTTATTAGCGGGACCTGATCCTTGCAATTCATGTGCATAGAAGATATCATAGCCCGTTTGCACTTGTGCAACGCAGCGGCATTATCTTCATAGATAATTGTGGGGTTTGCACAATGTTCATCCCTTACTGATGCTATAATTTACAAGTAGCTACTGTGCTTTGCTTAAGCTAGCCTGTTTGTGACTTAGCGGTATATGGGGCATAGCCAATCAAGTTCAGATCTTGATTCTTTCAGAAACAATCCAAGGTCCTTGTCGGAAAATGTCCTCAGTTGATACTTCCTCCCCTCTTCCCACGAGGCCTTCTCAAAGCGTGAAACTTGTGGTGTCGGCACAGAGAATCCTATCGTGGTCAGAGGGCTACAGGCAGGCGGTCAAAGCAGACGTGATGGTCGATTAGTAATTCCACTCATTTAGGTTTCTTCATAATCAACTCCGGACGTTGAGTGAAACCAGGCTACTGACCTTGCTTTGTATCTCACTACTTCATTTCTTTCATTTCTCTTCGAACAAATACCCACTTTGCCCAACGGGTGTATGGGAGGTGTGCGATATAGCCCAAACACCTCTCTTTGTTCAGAGATAGCAATTCGATTGCTATTGCCTTCTTCCAATCTTCCCAATCTGATCTTTTCTTACATTCGTGACGAGCGGGCTCGGGATCAAGATCGATGATGGTGGCAATTTTCTTTGCGAAGTAGATCCCTTTTATCCTTTTCACGCCGGGCGCCCCGGTTTTTGGACTCGAGGAACGGAGTTCTCGCCTTTTATTTCGAGGCCTCGGACGGGATTAGGGATACCTTCAATTTTCTTTGGTATTTCAACCTCTCCGGTGCATTGCGTGCGTGCACATGCGACTTAATCACGCTCTTCAAATCACTAAAGTGATCGGGCGTTGATTTGCTAATGTTTGCAAGTCGATGATCTTTCTGGACCTCTTTTTCAGTTTCACTAGCGCGGGTCATGTGCATGAATTCCGTGGCTTCCAACGTAATTTCGACATTTTTCATCAACGGTTGATTTCCTCCCTAATGACGGAAATTATCTTCATCAAAAATGCAATCGGCGAAGCGCAGATGCAAATCTCCGACATGGGTTCCAAATACCGATTATGGATGCGCCTCATAACCAACGATATCCCGGTCTTGCGGTGGGCCCATTGTAGTTCGCATGAGGTGGTATCGGTACATAAACCTTACATCCAAACCTCCTAAGATGGGAAACTTTGGTGGTGACCCTTGCGCTAGTTGCATAGGTGAATGGATGTTGTAGGTCGAAGGTCTAAGGTTGATGAGATTCACTGCATGAAGAACTGCGTGTCCCCAACATGTAGCGGCAAATTACTTTTATGCAAGAGGGTCGGGCAATAAATTTAATTCTTTTAATTAAAGCCTCGCCAATCCATTCAGGTATGGACATGCGGTACCAATGCTCAACCGCAATTCCCATCGCCATGCAATAATCATCAAATGCCTTTGAAGTAAATTCTCGGCGTTGTCCATTCGAATGGACTTGATATGATGATCCGAAACACATTTCGATGCGAATGATCTGCGAGATCAATTTTGCAAATGCGTGGTTTCTTGTGGACAACAAACCCACATATGACCACTTCAAGAAGCGTCAATGAGCACCATGAAATACTTAAACGCCCCGAGACGGGCTGAATGGGACCGCAAATGTCTCCTCGGATGCGTTCCAGAATGCAGGACTTCATCCTTCACTTTGAGTGGAGGGTCTAGTAATTAGTTTCGTGGCACATGCAGGCACACGAAATCTTCATGATTCGGGAAATTCTTCACATTAATATTATGCCCATGCGAGTTATTTATTATGTTTCTCATCATCCTAAGACTTGGGTGGCCTAATCTGTCATGCCGAGATGTAAGAGTTCAGAGCTTCTAAACACTGCTGTATCAGCGATTATGCTGCAGCGCTTTAATTGTGGTATAATATAGCCCTGTTTGAAGTGAAGGAAGTTTTTCTAATATTCTTTGCCATTCTCTTGGCTTTGTGATGAGCGGTATTCCTTACCGTACTCTTCGTCGGCCTCAACGTGGAAACCATTGGCGCGAATATCCTTAAAACTTAGGAGAGTTCTAGTCGATTCTGGGTACAATAAGGCTTCCTCAATGACCAAAGTTGTGCCCATGGGAAGTATAATTGTGGCTCTTCCGGAACCGATTATACATGCATCGCTTCCGGCGATTGTCGTAAGGTCGCCGGTGCTTTTACGGATCGATCGAAATACTTAGTCTCTCTTAAGATGGTATTCGTTGTGCCGCTGTCGGCAAGACATACTTCCTCCATAGGGCGCCACACGTGTTCTAATATAACGTATTTAATTAACATGTATTAGAAGGCATTCAACACATAAATAAAATACGCTAATACCAGAACAGAACATGCCATCATAAAATGAATAAATGAATGCTTTATTCCAAAATCATCCAACCATTACGAAAGCAAAATCCTAAAGCACCAACCATGCAAGTTCTAAACTTGTCCATTTAACACGAAAATAAATGACATTTAACGCCTCATGCATTCTCGGCATCGACGGAATCAACTAGAAAATCATCGACTTCTTCGCTATTTTCTCAGCAGTGACATTCTCTTCAAGAGAGATCATGGTGTGGCGCCTCTAAGTCGTAAGGGGGCCTGCGGATGGATTCAACCTCCATCATCTCCGGCATGCTCAGCCGCTCCTCAACGGCCGCAAAGTGGGCTTCAGTTGCCCTTTGCCATTCTTCTTCGAGCTTGGTGGGCATCAATGACATGTTGCGGTGCTTTGCATATCCGCGACCAATGTCCCCACTTGCCACATTTGTAACAACCACGGTTCACGCCATAGGTCTTGTCACTCTTTTTAGCCTTTTTGTCGCTTGGAGCATCCGACTTGCCTTTACGGGCAACAATCTTACCCTTCTTCCCTTTTCTTCATTAAGGGCTTTCGCACCTGAGGTCGCTAGCGTTGGCTTCATGGCCGGAGCTTCCTTGTGGCCGCGAGACGTAATTTTGCGCGAGAAGTTCGCCCCGAGCCTCGCTACCGCATCATATCGATCAATTCGGCATACTCCTTGTAGCCGCTTTGACGATAGTTGCGCAACTTTGTCACAAAGATCGGGGTGGAAAGTGGACAGGTCTTCTCGATCTTCCGTCCTCTGTGATCTCCTTGCCACGAGTTTAAGGTTTGTACAAATCTCATGCAAGGCGTAATTGTACTCCCGACCGCTTTAAAGTCGGCAAACCTCGACCGATCCCTCCGCTCGCTTGAGGAAGAATGGTGTACTTGAGCCTCTCAAACCGCTTCTTGAGTGCGGTCCAGAGTGCTAGCGCATTTCTCTCGCCATATACTCATTCTTGAGAGTCGAGCGAGAGATGATGCTCGAGAAAATGAAGTGCCCGATCATTCTCCTCGGTGTGGGTCTAGCGTCTTTCTCGTCGCTTATCCCAATAGCTACGCCGAGCTTCCGCCCCAAGCACAATCTCGACATCGGATGCCCATGTCGAGATAGTTTCGCCATGTTTGGGCGACTCCGAACTCCTTGCTCAAATTCCAATCATCTACATGTGTATGAACGAAATAAAATAAGTTTACTGCAGGTAAACATGCATGGAAAATTTACTACAGGTAAATAAAGTGGTACAATAGATTCCCATAATGTTTCATAATTTTCTCGTGCATTTTCTATAATTTTATGCTAATTTCGGTGATTAAAAGCAATTTTCAGTAATTACAATTAACCAAAACAGTAAATAAATACAGAAAATACAAAGAATAATAATGGCATAAATAAATAAGCTTCAAATGCTAAAATTGATGCAAAATTCGGATTCGAGGCCCTTTTTATGCTAGAATATGAAATTTCAAAGAAATTTCGCAATTTCGGGGTTTTACATAAAATTTCAGTTCAGAGAAAATTTTGCAATTTTCTGATTTACAGAGGGTTTTCTGAAAATTCTGGACCCGCGTCAGAATTTGAGGGCTTATTCGCAATTTCGAATTACGAGGCCTTCCCCGCAAAAATTCGGGACTTAAATTAAATGATTAAGGGCCAATCGGTAATATTCAGACTTGGGTCCTTTTTGTAAAATCCGCGCCCCATCGACCAGCCTCTTTTTTTTTTTTTTTTTTTCACCGCCCTCCCGGCCCAATTCTTTCTACCATGTGGCCTTGCCCCCATCCGATTCGGGCGGATCCGCCCGCCCCACTGGCCTCATATGGCCCATGGCGCGCGTGAAGAGAGGAAGGGTAGGGTTTACCCTACCCGCTCACACCTAGCGGCGGCGCGCGGAGGCTGGGGCGGACAGCCGGGCGCGCAGGCGCCGGCGGGTCGCGGCCGGTGGCGGGAGGAATCCGGCGGGCGCGCGCGGTTCATTCGGATGGAGCGGCCGAGCGGGCGAGGGTGGTGCCGGCGTGGCGGCGGGACCGGCGCGGCTGCGGGCCGCGCGCGACGGCGAGCGCGCGCGGCGAGGAAGCCGGGCGGCGGGCCGGCGCCATGCGGGCGGCGGCGAGGCCGAGGACTGGCGGCGGGCGCGCGCCATGCGGGCGGCGGCGAGACCGGCGCCTATACGGTGGCGGGGCGCGCCATGGCTCGGGCGGCGCGCGCGGTAGGAGGCGGCGACCGGGCGGCGAGGAGGCGGCTCGTGCGCGCGGCGGCGCACGGGAAGCCGAGATGACGGCGGCCGACGCGCATGCGGCGCGGGCGGAAGCCGAGGTTACAGCTGGGCCGGCGCGCATGCGGCGACGGCGGTTGGAGCGCGGCGGCGCTTGGCGGGCGCGAGCCGACGACGGCGGTGGCGCGCGTGGCTGGCGCGCGTAGGAGACCCGCGGGTGCGGCGATCGCGGCAGCAGCGGCCGCCGCGGCAGCGGCTTCGTGCGGCGCCAATCCCTTTGTCCTCCTTTTTTTCATGCAGATGTGAAACTTTAACAGAGAGATGCAAATTTCCTTTCCACTTTCATGCAATGATATTGATGATGCCGTGCGAGAAAAGGAAGATAAAATTTTCCAACTGCAATGCCGAAAGTAAAAATGAAATCATTGCATATATTTCTTGTGCTTGTGATCATGCGGGATCAAACAACACTATGCAAAAATTTCTAATCTATGATGCAATCAACATCTACCCGTTTCGCAATCTACCGATCGACATTGTGCCGCGATTTCAGATCCGCTCGCGGTAGATTTAGGGCGGATTTGCATCGTTCTACGGCGCAATCAACATCTACCGTTTCACAATCTACCGATCGGCATTGTGCCGCGACTTCAAGTCTGCTCGCGGTAGATTAGGCGGATTTGCACCGTAGAATTTCAATCTAGAATGCGAAAAGAAAATACTGATTCAAAAGCGATCTAGAAAATCAATCGCGCTTCGATGATTACCTCGCTCACCGGAGCGAAGTCGTGCCGATAACGTGTTGAGGAACCGACGCCGAGACCACCCGAGCGATTCTCCGCTTAGAACAAGAACGAATCAATCACGTAATCACGAATAATAGATTGAATACGAGAGGTAGAGAGAACTCTGGTCTTTCTTTATTGCTTTAGATTGCATCGGGTGTACATAATGAGGGGGTATGGCTCTCATTTATAGTCCACGGTGGGGTGCCCAATTAGATCAGGACTCTTGGATAGAGTCCTGGTTTCCTAACACATCTCTCTATTCTCTAATCATGATTCGCTGCAACTTGCAACTTGTCCTACTAGCAGTGCACTTTAATCACGTAACTTACCAAGGTAGGCTAATGAAATTCTGAGGCTTTCGCAGTAGGTTCATGTCTTCGCGTCCCACTTGTTTATGTCCTTATAGTCCGTACTCAGAAAATTTTAAAAATTACAGAAAAATAGTTTAATTTCCGCAGAAGTCGAAGAAAAAATTTAACGTTCCAAACAGTCATTTTATCCTAGCTAGAGCAAGAAAGTACGTTGTAAAAACAATACAAATGCATGACGGGCAAAAGGTTATAGAAATTAAGACCCATAGCAAATGAGAAATCATAAACAACTTTATGGAACAAAATAGATAGAAGATCATGAGCTCTAACAAGCATAACATTGGAAAATCACAACTACTAATACAAGATATCAGTAAAATAAATAAAACTAGCCGAATTTTCTACGTAGTTGCGCAATCACATTGTGTGTTTTAATCATACTTAAATATAAAGTTGCATAACGGTTATACAACTATAATTCTTGTGGTAGAAATCTAGTTGCGTTCATTATATAATTGTAACAGCTTTCATACATATTTGTTTAGTCGGGATGTACCCAGCAAAATCGATATTATAGATATTTCTTTTTTACCTCCAATTAATGTGCAAATTTCTAACCCTTAAGAGCGAACATAGTACCTTTTTATTTTATTTTAACTAACAAATTTACCCGCGCAACTGTATGGCTAGATGTTATGATACAATCTTTACTATTATAAAAATATGAATTGGTGGTCGTCGGTTCGTTCTACTTTCTCTCTTCTCAGCCGTCCAGATCCGTATGTAGATAATTCTTCCGCTCCTTGTAGAAAAGGTCGAGCCGACGCGTAGGCCGAGTTCCTCCTCTTCTCTGTCCCCTCATCCTCCGCCTCCCGCAACCACTCCACCTTCCGCAACCGCCGCCACCTTCTCTCCCCCGAACCCTCGTGTCGTGCCTCCTTCTCAGCGTCGTCACCAATTCCTTCTCCGTACGGCAGCGTCTGGTCGCAGTCCCCCAACTTCCTTCGTAGCGTCGCATCCCCTCGTCGTTGCCTCCCAACGCATTTGCCCGCCACCTTCTCTTCCCATCTGCTTGCCGCCGCCTCCCCACCTCCCCGCAACCGCCGCCTCCTTCTCCCCCGAATCCTTGTGTCACTCCTTCTCCTCCTCCTCTTCGGTGTCGCCACCAACTCCTTTCCCGCGCGGCAATGTCTGGTCGCAGTCCCCCAACTTTCCCTAGGGCGCCGCCACCAATTTCATCTCCCATCACCCCTCCAACCAGCGGCACAACACTCGGCGACAGCGACCGTTGGATTGGAGAGAATGGCACTCGACGACAGCGGCCGATGGATAAGAGAGAAGGGCACTCGGCGATGGCAGTGAATTCCTCTTAATACGCCCGCCCACGTGGCTCCCCTCCCCACCGCCTAGCGGTCGCTCGCTCGGTGAGCGTCTCTACCTCCTCCTGCTCTTCGCTCGGAGCTTGTTGCGCGGTTTAGTGATTTTGATCTCCCAAGCTGGTCGTCGAAGTTGGTGCTGTGGTCGAATGGGGCCATGGTCGAGGGGCCATGGCCGAAGTCAAAGCCGTGGTTGAAGAGAGCCGTGCCTGAAGTAAAAGATCCGTGGTCGAAGTCGATGTCATGGCCGAAGGGACGGTGGTCGAAGTCGAAGGGTCGTGGTCAAAGTCAGGCCGTGATCGAAGTCCAAGCCGTGGTCGAAGGGGACAGTGGATGAAGGGGGCAGTGGTCAAAGTTGAAGGGCCATAGACGAAGTCGGTTTGCGGTCGAAATCGAAGTGTTATGGTTGAAGTCAGGCTGAAGTTGAAGTCGAAGGGTCATGGTTGAAGTCCAAACCATGCTCAAAGGGGAGAGTGGTCGAAGGGGCAATGGTTGAAGTCGAAGGGCCGTGGATGAAGTCGGTCCACGGTCGAAGTCGAAGGGTCGTGATCGAAGTCCAAGCCATGGTCGAAGGGGTAGTGGTCAAAGTTGAAGGGCCATGGACGAAGTCGGTCCGCGGTCAAAGTCGAAGGGCCATGGTCAATGTCAGGGCCGTGGTCGAAGGGGGTGGTGGTCGACGTTGAGGTTGTGGTTGAAGGGGGCTTGGTTGAAGGGCCATGGCTGAAGTTAAAGATCCATGGTTGAAGTTGATGCCATGGTCAAAGGGGGCGGTGGTCGAAGGGGGAAGTGGTCGATGTCAAAGGACCGTGGTCGCAGGGGACAGTAGTCGACGTTAAAAGGCCATGGTCGAAGAGGGCAGTGGTCGAAGGGGACAGTGGTCAAAGTGGGAAGTGGTCGACGTCGAAGGGCCATGGTTGTTGAAGGGTCATGGTCGAAGGGGACAGTGGTCGAAGGGTGCAGTGGTCGAAGTCGAAGATCTATGGTCGAAGTTGAAGCCGTAGTCGAAAGGGGCCATGGTCAAAAGGGAAAGTGGTCAACGTCGAAGGGCCGTGGTCGAAGGGGACAGTGGTCGAAAGGGCGTTGGTCGAAGGGGGCAGTGGTCAAAGTTGCAGATTCATGGTTGAAGTTGAAGATCCGTGGTTGATGGGAGAAGTGGTCAACATCGAAGGGCCGTGGTCGAAGGAGACAGTGGTCAAAGTCGAAGATCTGTGGTCAAAGTCGAAGATCCTTAGTCGAAGTTAGAGCCGTGGTCGAAGGGGGAAGTAATCGATGTCGAAGGGCCGTGGTCGTTGAAGGGTCGTGATCGGAGGGGACAATGGTTGAGTGGGGCAGTGGTTGAAGTTGAAGATCTGTGGTCGTCATTGAAGCCGTGGTCGAAGAGGACAATAGTCAACATCGAAGGGCCGTGGTCATGGTCGTAGTTGTAACGCCTGTAGACATGGTCGTAGCGATCATGGTCGTAGTCATAGCGCCAACCCGGAGGGCACCTGTTGGTTCGTCCACAACCTCTACCGCTACGTGTTCCCCCTCTAGTTGGACATCCTCGTCGCCTACCCCTAGGTCACCCCTAAGATTGAGCTCCCCACCCTCAACGGCAAGACCCACAAGGTGGTCGAAGTCGAAGCCATAGTCGAAGGGGGCCATGGTCGAAGGGGGTTAGTGGTCGACGTCAAGGGGTTAGTGGTCGAAGGGGACAGTGGTTGAAGGGAGCAGTGGTCAAAGTCGAAGGGGGCAGTGGTCAAAGTCGAAGGGGGCAGTGGTCAAAGTCAAAGGGGCAGTGGTCAAAGTCGGGGCCGTGGTCGAAGTTGGGGCCGAGCGGGCTGACGCCAGCAGTCGGGCGACAGGGCACAAGTGCACCGGAGGCCTGCCAACGTACGACCACCAGCGATGGTCGACCGCTCCTAACCTATGATCACGCGCGTGGTCGACGGCTTCTAACTTGCAACCATGAGGTGTGATTGACGGTTTCTAATTTATGACCATGAGCACTAGTCGATGTGTTTTGACTTACGACTACGAGGTATGGTCGATGTCTTCCGACTTACGACTATGATCACTGGTCGATATGTTCCGACTTACGACCATGAGGTATCCTCGATGGCTTCCTACTTATGACCACGAACAATGATCATCGGCTTCTGATGTACAACCATGAGCCATTATCGAAGGCTCGCAATTTAGGACCACGATCGATCGTCGATCGCTGCCAACTTACGACCACTAATGATGGTCGACCGCTCTCGACCTACGATCACGCGCGATGGTCAACGGCTTCCAACTTACGACAACGACAACCTATGATCACACACGATTTAAAAACTTTTAGAACATGTTTGTATGCATATTCTAAAAAATTTTACCACTCATGAGTTTTAAAATATGTAGTATGATAAATTTTAAAAATCCGTAGCAGCGCACGGGCATTCAGCTAGTTATCTTTGATATGCAACTTTACTTCCTATAATTAAAATATAATTATATTTGTTATATAACTCTAACATATATATGTGATTAATCTGTATCGTTATAATCTGGCCCTGTCAAAATAAGTAATGGAGATCATTCTCTTTTTCTTTCGATTAATGTCAGAACTTCTAGGATCTCCCCTTTTTAGGATTATTGTGGAATTTTCTTACCTCAAAACAAAGAAGTTGCTTTGAATATTACCGGTTGTTTTTATTTATATAAATAATATAACTAACTAAATTACTCACGCAATTAAGTTCATAACTAGCTGTTACAATTTCTACTAATGTCAAAGTAATGCTCGATTGGGAATACCTTTATATACACATAAATGCGTTTTAGTAAGAATTTTATAATGTCATAGATTTAGCCTAGTCTCCGTCTTTCTATGCATATCCTAAGAGAATGAATTCACATGTACAGGGGCGGTGGTGTGCATGGTTGTGCACCCATTACAAGTAATGCTCGATTGGTCCTGCTCGTTTCGGCTTCAATTTCTGTCTTTTGGATTCTAGTTCATTATTCCTCAATTTTATCTTTTTATCTTTTTTTGGCTTTTTTTTGCCTTTTCTTTTTTTTCGTATTCATTTGTATTGTCTGTGACAAGCTAACTTATTTTTCTATTTTTAAATTTAATTACAAAAAATACAATATAAAATAAATTAGTTATAGTATAAAATAAACTATAAACCATAAAAAAAAAAGGTCCGAAAGAGCAGCCTGGGCATCTGTCTTTTGGTTGTCCGTCACAATTGTTTACGCGTGACGAGGCAGCGGGGCACCGCCACGCACGTGCGCACGAAGCACCCCTGTCTTTAAGTCCACACAAAGCCATGTATTAATGAGTTCTTACCTTCAGCTACTCATAATTACCTGCCTCCACGCGAAGCTGAATTTGCAATAATGCAGTAATTAGCTGTTTGAAGAAAATGTTTAGGGCGGCAGGGGTGTTTATATTAATTTTTATTGATGTTTTTAACTATGATTTATAGTTTTTGATTAAACATAAATAGTAATAACTGAAAAAAGTGACTTTAAAAAGAAAAGTGCGAGTGGTGGAAAAAAAATAAGAAAGAGATATGTATACGTGATGAAAGTGAGAGGAATAGAGTGCGTGATGCACTCATAACCCCTTGACTTGTAATTCGGAGCAAGACGACAACGAAAGAAGTGATAAAGCCGCTTCGATATATCATATATTTATATTAATTTTTTACTTCTCTGAGCAGCCGGAAGCAGAAGTTGGTTCAAACAAGCCATATCGGGAGTGTTTTTAATTAACATGGTCAGCCCTATCGGAAAAGCTTGGAGTACATATATATAACTGCAACTTCTCCACAAAATTATCGTCTCTCACTTGGACGTACTTGATGTAGTTTCATAATCTACTGTACTTTGCCGGAGATGCGCCGCTCTGACAGTCTCGACTTGCTGCTCTGAATGAAGTTTCCGTCTTTCCGATCGGTCCTGGTTTCAGTAGTCTTCTGTATTGACCTTTTCATTCAAGTTGAATTTCAAGATCAGTATCTTCCGCGGGGAATAACAGTGGTGAATACTTTCTAGGTCGGGAGAGCGAAACGAGTGGGAAAACTAGAAATACAAACATACATATGCAACTCGATGCCCACTGGAGTTGGGAGTGGTTCGGTTGCTTACATTGCATAAGCTTGGAGAGGAGAAGGCCTTGTCTTTTTTACGAGAGACTATACCTGGACGAAGGACTGAACGTTCAAATGATTAATGGAACTGGTCTTCTCATTGAGCAGGAGTTTATGAGTTGAAGTTCTTACTATATTGTTGTGTAAGCATTCATGGTCCTTGGCAGAAGGTGAGCTTCAGCTGTCTACAACTTCCAAATGCATAATCTGTTAGGTTAAAAATCTTGTTTAGTCCGTATGAGTCCGTTATATACATATACGAGTAGACGTCAAGTCGTGTATAAGTGCAGGGGCGGAGGCAGCTATGTGGCAAGGTTTGGCAGCCGCCATACCTACAAAAGACTAGTATGTATTATGTATATATACGTGAAAATAAAATACATCAATACATCATGTACTGCTGTACTACTGGCCGATTGGCTGCTCTGAGCCTCCGATTGTCAGATTCCGAAAGGCCAAAACCGATCGAACTCCTCGCGTGATCCGGGCCCTATTTGCCTTCAAACGCTAGCTCCATCGCTCAGCCTAAAAAATCTCCGATCCAAATCATCCAATTCCAAGTTCCCATCCAAATCATCCAATACGTGCAGGGCAGGAGGTAATCATTCAAACGCTATCTGCCTATCTCTGATCCAAATCATCCAATACGTGCGTGCGGCCGGCCGGCGTCCGCGGCGAACTACAAGTCCTTTCAAATTGCAGATCATCTCTAGGTTGGTCTAGTTGACATAGATGATAATGATCAATTATCTATGTAATCTTCATTTAGTGAGGTATTTTAAATGCCAATACTTTACTTTTGGATTTCTGTTATATTTGCTGATCACAAAGTAATATATATATTTATATAATGTTCTAGTGAGCCCTTGCATAGTTTTGATATGTTTAACCTTTATAAACCTGCCACACCTGAAAATTATTTTTGCTTCCGCCACTGTATAAGTGGTAGCCGAGTTTTAGTAGTAGTCTGACTCTGTATCTAGTTTAAGTTGTGAGTATAAAAGCTGAGAAGAAGTAGGCTTGTAAGGTAGAATGAGAATAAGTAGAAGAGTAAGAAAAGAAAAACGAGAGCGATCACAAGAGATCGAGAAGGGCGATCGGTTGTGATCGGAAGTGTAACGAGGGGAAGAGGAAATACAGAAAAGCGGAGTGCTTTGGTACCCTGAAATATTGACTTGTGCTCTCGACTTGTTTTCATGTTGTCGCTGCAATACTCGAAAACGTGAGGAACAAAGGAGCTGCCCATCGAAAGTGCACGTACTCAAACTATCGAGTATCGAGTACTCGCTAACCGTTGGAAGTTTTATAAGCGGAGGTGTTCACGGTCAAAGTGGAGTGTGGTTGCTACGAGTACGTGCACATCAGCGAAGGAATTGTCGTAACTAGCTGAGTGGTCATAACCAATAGCATGGTCGTAACCAACATACAACATGGTCGTAAATGACTTTGAGTGATCGTAAACATCAACTAGGCCAACAATTGGCATCAGAACTTCAGGGGGTGAAGCGATGGGCAGCAACATGAGTGATCTATCAAAGCCAGGAGCGCTCGTTAAGACTAAGGGCAATGAGCTCAATCCATCAAAGTTAGGGTTGATCGTCAAGCCGATGGCAAGAAGCGTCTCGAGGGTGAAGCGATGGGCAGCAACATGAGTGATCTATCAAAGCCAAGAGCGCTCGTTAAGACTAAGGGCAATGAGCTCAATCCATCAAAGTTAGGGTTGATCGTCAAGCCGATGGCAAGAAGCGTCTCGATCCCGATCCAATACCCAATGTTGAGCAAAACGAATTATGACAAATGGGCCGTCAAGATAAAGATAATCTTGTGTTCACTTAGGGTATGGTCAATGATAGAAGGTGGAGACGATGACAATGACAAGGATCAAGACGCAATGGTGGCCATCTCGCAAGCGGTATTAGATGACATGATGATGTTGATCGCGAGAACGAAACAACGAAAGAAGCCTGGAACGCACTCAGGGAAATACGAGTAGGCGAAGATCGCGTCAAGAAGACGTGGTCAAATGCTCAAATGGCGACTGAGTACTCCATGAAACTCACCACGCTGATGGGTGAGATCCATTCACTTGGTGCAAAGCTGGAAGAGATCGACGTTGTCAAAAAACTATTCAGTTTGGTTCCAGATTGATTCCTCCATATTATCGAAATGATCGAACAGTTCAGCGATGTCATAGCGATGATGCTCACGGAGGTGATCGGCTACCTTAGAACCTTTGAGGAAGTACTCAAGGGTCGACGGCACTCGAAGGACGAGAGAGATCAACATCTATTTACCCAAACCAAGTGGGAAGCAAGGAACTTGAAGATTAAAAAGGAGAGATCTAGCAGCGCCGAGAGAGGAGGGTATCATAGGAATGGTCGGGGACGCGACCGCGGACAAAGCGATGGTGAAAGATCTCATGACAAGTCACATATCAAGTGCTTTGAATGTGATGAATATGGGCACTACGCATCAAAGTGTCGTAACCACATAAAGTGTTTCAACTATGAAAAATACGGTCACTACGTTTCGGACTACCAAAGCAAGAAGTACGAGGAGGTAAACCTCACCAAAGTGGAGAAGGACGATAAGCCGACACTACTTCTTTCCTTATATGTCAAAGAGACATTAGGCATGGTGATCTTGAACGAGAAGAACATAGTTCCTAAACTACGCAGGAGGAAGGCAACAACGATCATATTGATTGGTGGTACCTGGACAATGGAGCATGCAATCCATGAGCTCGACGAGAAGGTTTCGGGCAAAATCAAGTTTGGCAATGGCTCCACGGTGGAGATAAAAGGCAAAGAATTGATGTTGTCACAATGCAAGAACGGTGATCAAAAGTTGGTGTCTGAAATTTACTATATAGTGAGTCTGTATAATAACATACTCAGCCTCGGACAAATGATAGAAGAAGGGCGCATGGTAGTGCTGCAAGATGAGTTCTTGTGTGTATATGCAAAGAACACTGATCTATTGATGAAAGTGAAAAGATCTCCAAATCGGTTATACAAGATTTTCTTGAAAACTTGTAAATCTGCTTGTCTAAAGAGTAGTCTAGAGGAGCCAAGTGGTAGCAAAGAGTGAGCTCGAGAGGGTGGTCAGCAAGACGAGTCCTAAGGGATAACTGCGCCAAGCACGGAAGCTAGCGGTTCGGGTCAAGGCCGTAGATTCCATGAACAAGGGGTGCATATGAAGAGCAGCTCAGACGCACAGGGGGTGCATGTACGCTGGGAAGGTTTCAACCAAGTAAGGCATAGAAGGCATCCCGAGTCATCCCAGGCTTCCCGGTGCGTCACATCAGCAGCGACCCACAGTAAGACGATGTGTCTCTTGACCAAGCAAGGTCGGCACACATCACGGGGACCAACGAGTCCCACCGAAGGGAAAGGACAACACATCCCTACAGGCGACAGAGTAAAAGAAAATTTTCGAGCAAGGAGAAATTTTGCTGCATGTGGCATGGAAAGAAGTGGTCCAGGCAGGCCCCACATGCGTGTGTCAGGCATAATGAGTAGTAGCTCGGGAGCATTTGCGGGCGCACATGTTCATGTGTGTGTAATTGGGGTAAATCGTAGTGACTCGGGACGACTAGGCGACAAGTTCCACGGGCACGCAAAAGATACAGGAAGGTCTCACGAGCATGCAGCAGTCCCACCCTCTAGAGAAGATGTCACCTGTAGCGCCAGTGGAGGAAGAGTGACAGGTGTGGATACTGGTGCGGCAACAATGGAAGACGAAGGAAGCAGAGAGGCAGGCAGTGATTTAGGAGCAAGTACAAGTCAACGAGAGTACCAGGTGTGGAAGCGCAGCAGAAAGTGGTTGCAGGTGTTGTTAAATTAAGTTGCGACGCAGGTGCAAGAGCGAAAGAAGATCGGTGTGATCAAGATGAAGAAACAAGATTAAGGGGGTGAATGTTAGGTTAATAATCTTATTTAGTCCATATGACTCTGTTGTATATGTATACGAGTAGACGTCGAGTCGTGTATAAGTGATAGCCAAGTTTTAGTAGTAGTCCAAGTCCGTATCTAGTTCAGGTTGTATGAGTATAAAAGCAAAGGAGAGGTAGGCTTGTAAGGTAGAATGAGAACGAGTAGAAGAGTAAGAAAAGAAAAATGAGAGCGATCAGAAGAGATCGAGAAGGGCGATCAGTTATGATCGAAAGTGTGACGAGGGGAAGAGGAAATATAGAAAAGCGGGGGGCTTTGGTGCCCTAGAATATCGACTTGTGCTCTGACCTGTTTTCATGCTGTCGCTGCAATACTTGAAGATGTGAGGAGCAGAGGAGCTGTGCATCGAAAGTACTTGTACTCGAAGTATCGAGTACTCACTAACCTTTTAAAGTTTACGAGTGGAGGTGCTCGTAGTCGAAGTGGAGCGTGGTCATTACGAGTACGTACACAACATCGAAGGGGTGGTCGTACCAGCTGAGTGGTCGTAACCATTAGCGTGGTCATAACCAACAGACAACGTGGTCGTAAACATCAACTGGGCCAACATGACCTACTTCAATACCATCTTTCACGGACCTAAACATAGAATTTTTTATGTCAGTAGCTACCTAGTTCTACATAAAATTACGAACAAAAGTGAATCAACAATTCAGGTAGGGCTCGTTCCAAACAGCAACGATTTCTCTCTTTGAGAAGTCAAAAACTATTTGGAACGTATTGACTTCTTAATGTACCTTTTTTCTTTGCATTATCCCTACGGATACAATGATGTTTTTTTTTTTTTCTATTTTCTTTTAATTAAGTATCTCATAGAAAACTAACCGTCACTATTATGTTATTTCAGCTAAAAGTCAAAACCCACGACTCTTTAAATCAGTGCCATAAACTGTGAGTCAAAAGTACAGCGTGCGACACCTTTAACTACCCTAAGCAGCGGCATAAGAGCCTCAATTGCTCCCTCTGCATGCAAACATCACCATGAATTCTTTGGTGGTAGGAAGTAGCACAAGCAGAACCTACTACGAGCCCCTAGTCTTAAGTCTACAGTAGGAGTATTCTTCTTGCCAAAAGGGGTCTAACTTTTGCAGTTATTATGCGAAGATGTACATGGGATGATAATTTAATTTGGAAGAAAACTAGGGAGTGAGCATACTATCCTAGCTTCTTCTATCTCTTGCTCACCTCTCCCTCGCTCACTCTCGCCCTTGCATGACAGCCGATGGGGGTGATGCCACTGCTATCGATGGGTTTACTACACCTTCCAGCTGTAGAGGGAGGTCGGGGCGGCAGTGGTGGAGGGTGGGGGGCTACGCTGAAGGATTGGTCGATGAGGTGAGAGTTAAGAGAATGTTAGGTTGAACGTGGTGGTTGGCAGGGACGAAGGAGCTAATGGCGCGGTGAGCTCGTCGTCAGCCGTAAGGGGAGATGAAGGTAGGGGCAAGGATGGAGGAGGAGGCATGTAGAGCTATAACTAACATGATGGCGGCAACGGCGAAGAAAGGCAGCATAAGTGAGTGAAAGAGAGGGAGGCAGATAATAAGATAGTAGTCAGAGGAGCAAATATTATACCGTCGGAATGCCACGTGGTACTCTCAACTTGCACCACTCCCTCGGACCACTTACCCTCTGTTACCCATGTAGTGGTAAAAAAGGAAAGGGAAAAACCCCTCCCACTTGAGCGGGCAGGACTGGCAGGGGCATCTGCTCTCGTTTTTATACTCGTGTCCCGAGCTCATTCTAGACATCCACGCCTCCAAATCCACGCTCACACTGTTCCCGAGGCATTGCAGATTTGCGAGCGTTAGGTTTAACCCAAGAATGGGCGAAAAGAACGAGTCTGTGCAACGCCCTACTCTTGCCTCTGCTCTGTTATGGCATATGGCACTTTGAACGCTACCGTTATTGTTCGGAATTGAGTCCGGAGCTCCATTCGGCTGACCTCCATTTAAACTATAGTACTGTGGAACGTAAAGCTACGTGGAATATCATTCTTGCACTGAACATATTTCCACTTTCGCTTGCATGATGTAAATTTTTGATAGGCGCACATTTTCTTTTACTTAACTAGAAGCTCCTGTTCTACAAGGCAGAGCCTACTGTTAAATATAACTCACAGGCTAGTCGATTCCTTACTTTTATTAGTAACTTGGTTAACAATGGTTTTGTATTTGCTAAATAAATATGTAACTGCAGGTACTTCGGTACATACTTGTGACAAAAAAAGTAAAAAAGGACAATTTAAAACCAAATTACACTGCTTTTAAGATTTTTTTTTTACCATTTAGTTTTTACGAGAGCATTGAGAGTCACTCACTGCTCGTACCGTAAAACACTTCAACAATGAATTGACTAAGTATTAAATTGTTTAAAAGTGGACATTAGGTGAACAGCCGACTGGAGAACCTGATTCCTTGGGCCTTGGCTCTGCTTGGCTGCTTCTCTCTTGACACAGAATTGAGAGCAAAAGCTGTGTAACGATGTAAGACGACTTTAGATGTGCAGGCAATACATAGACTGACGCCACTTTAGACCGGAGTCGCTGACACTTTGCGGCTCCTTCAAACATCTGCTTTTCATTAAAAAAGAGCAAATCACATTTCGCCCTAGGTAGTAGTTTTTAGATTGTTATACTGCAAGCTTACTGCAACATTTTGGGAATCGCTGCCGCATATATGCCACAAATTTCTTTGCTCATAGTTGTAACTACAATACGTACTACTACTGCTGGGCGATTCATTAACCAGCCAGATGTGTATAGCTAGGTCGATGGCATCAAAAGAGTGATGAACATATTTGATAAGATATCAATCGCACAGTACATTGTATTTCAAATGATGTAAAGCCAAAAGTGGGGTCTATTCATTCACCAAGATGGTGGGCCAAAAAAAAACCGAAATTTAGAAGTAAAAAAACTAAAGTCGCCTAAAGCAGAGGCTTAAGTGCTGCCAAGCACGCATACCTCACAACGCTACCTACAACTCTTAGCATCATAACTAAGTTGGGATGGATTGCCTCTGGTAAGAAAAACAAAAACCTTGCTGTGTACCTCTACTGATTTCCAAATTGTTTAGTGCAACGATTCTCCAACTGCTTGCGTTATCCAACGGCTTGGGTTGCTCCGAGATTCGTGTGCTCTCTCCCCCCTCTCCTTCCCACCTTCCTTCCTCTTCTCTGGCAGGGGGGAATTTAACTTTTTGCCACTCTTAATATTGCCACATACTCAAATGTCATCCTCTACATTGCAATTAACATTTTGCCACTCTCCACCTACGTGGCGCCTAGTCATCGCCATGTCACGCCGCGCCTCCGCGCGCGCCGCCGCCTCGCCCGCGCCGCCTCTCGCCGTCCTCCGCAGCCGCCCGCCTCCCGCGCCTCCCCCGCCGCCGCCGCCGTCGCCCGCTTCGCCGCGCGCCGCGCCTCCCTTCCCGAGTCCGCGCGGATCCGCCGCGGCTCAGCGATGGGAGCCCGATTCTCGACGGTGAAGCATCTACGGGCATCCCGAGCTCACTGGGCGTCGGTCGAGGCCGAGATGGAGCGTGGCGGGCCGGCGGCGAGAGGAGCTTGGCGGCGAGGATGAAGATGGGCGGCTCGGCTGGGAGGGCGGCGGGTCCGACGAGGTGGGGATGTGCTCGGGTGCCCGGAGATGCCCCACGTGCGATGAATTGGCTCGAGACGCAGCGCTTCACCGGCGGGATCCCGCGCCGGACTCGGGAAGGGGAGCGCGCGCGCGGCGAGCGGGGAGGCCGGGTGGCGACGCGGGAGGACGGCGAGGCGGCGGCGGCGCGCGGCGCGGGAGGCGCGGCGTGACATGGCGGTGACTAGGCGCCACGAGGTCGGAGAGTGGCAAAATGTTAATTGCAATGTAGATGATGACATTTGAGTAGGTGGCAATGTTAAGAGTGGCAAAAAGTTAAATTTCCCCTGGCAGGGTGCCACACGCCCGCTGCAAACCCCGCGAAGCCGAGGTGGAACCGGAACGTCAGAGATGAGAGAGAAAAGGAGAGAGTAGAGAGGCACGAATCTCGGAGCAAAAACCGGTGGCTGTGATGACGGTTGTAGCTAGAACCGGTTGCTATCTTGCATTTTCGACTGTTTAAAATGTGAATGTTTTGCAGCACTATCTGGATTAATTATTCCGTACCTTGCAGATTTATCATGAAATTCCGGTGTTCCAATCAAGCACTAAAAATTCCGAGAATATTATAGGGAAATAAACTTGCAAGGCAAAGACCATCTCAATTGGCCGGGCCGGTTTGCCACACCATGGACCATGGTACGATCGCCCCATGGAGAACTGTTCACATATATGCCCTCCTAGCAACGTTTTTTCCTTTCAATCTTGACCATTTAGCACACTTTTTACGAAAATAGACTCTTCCTTGAGATCAGAAGGCACCACACGTGACACGTATCATCTGCCGTGTTCTCCTAGCTCGGCACTATTTGGCACTGTCCACCCATTAACTAGCGCTAAATGTAATTAAATAATACTACTAGTAATTAATTAGTGCTAATTAAAATACTAAATTAATAGTATTTTATTTTTGTTGCTCGGTGGAGGCGGCGATGACAGTGTAGGGTATGCAAAAATAATGGCAGTCAACACACACACTTTTTCTGTGCTATTCATCCTCGTCAACTATACAAGGGAGCATTTGTTGTCCGAATAAGCTAAAAATTTCATACAAGATTTTCACTTGAACCACTAACGTGCCATAGAAATTTACTGCTATAATTCATTCTGTATCGCGTAACAAAAATCATGGAAGACAGGACATGCACTTTCGCCTACACTATCTTGCTATTTTAACCTATACAAGCGAACAGTTGTTATCCGAATGAGCTGAAAATTTCATGCTCTAATCCCACTTTCCCCGCTAATGTGACATGAAAATTCACCACTGAAATTCAATATGTACTGCACAACAAAAATAATGGAAGTCAACACATACGTTTTCCCTACGTCGTTGGTCTCCGTTAACCATATAAGCAAGTATTTGTTGTCCGAATGAGCTGAAAAATTTTACACAACACTTTCACTTGAACTGCTAACGTACCATAGAGATTTACTGCTATAATTCATTTTGTATTGCGTAACAAAAATCATGAAAAACAGGACATGCACTTTCGCCTACACTATCTTGCTATTTTAACCTATACAAGTGAACAGTTGTTATCCGAATGAGCTAAAAATTCCTTGCTGTAATCCCACTTTCACGTTAGCGGTGATCATGCCATAGAAATTTGTAATTGGAATTCATTCCGTACTGTGCAACAAAAATCATGGAAGTCAACACCTGCGCCTTTTCCTACATCGTTCATCTCCGCCAGCCATACAAGCGAGTATGTATTGTGTAAATGAGCTAAAAATTTAACATAAGACTTTTCACTTGAACCTTTTACGTGCCATAGAATTTCACTACCGGAGTTCATTCTGTACTATGCAACAAAAATTATGGAAGACAAGATATGCACTTTTGCCTATCCTGTCTGGCTATTTCAACCTTTACAAAGTAAGCAGTTGTTAGGGAGAGATGCGTGCGTATGGCAGGAGCAAGAGGAGTGGGGTGCATGATGCACGCGTGACTCCCTGCCTTATCCCCAGAGCGAGACAGTAGTAAGATGAGTAAATCCTGAATTTTATCCCACGAAAGACTTTTAATTTTAATTAGCATTAATTAAATATGATTTGTACTAATTACTTGTGAGTGCAATAAATTATCATGCATGCGTAATTAGCACTACATAATTAGCGTTAATTAAATGTAATTAATGTTAAATAAAATACTATTAATTCAATATTGTAATTAGTAGTAATTAATTACTATTAGTACTAATTAATTGAGCTTATGGTTAATTAATGGATAAACAGTGCATAGCGGTGCCAAATAGTGCTGCATAGTACCTACCGTGATTGCCACTCGGCAAGAACCTCCCGTGCATGGGCAGCTTGGTAGGAGCCGGCTCTTGCACCCCTGCGCCTGCTGCCGCGCCAGTTCGCCCAACACTTCACCCATCCTGTCGAGCTAAATGGCGTAACAAGTGACATGTGCCGTCTGCTACACCTTCCGATCCAATGATAGATCTATTTTTTCCCAAAAAAAATGATAAGAAGCCAAAATTAAAAATAAATTGCCAGGACCTATATATGTGTGAACAGTCCCCCATGGAATGGTATGGGTAAGGGGGAGAGAAAAAAAATGCTGGCCTTAGAAGGGCATGGGGGACCCGGCCTAGCCGCTTTTACTCTCGGAGTTTGGGTGCTGCCAACGCCGAAAAAACATAGGGTGCGGTTAGCGACCGCAGTGACTACTCCGCCAGCGCGCCGAGGCCGTCGCCTTTCGGTTTCCTCCTGCCCAAAGTGAAAAGCAATTAGAGAGAGAGAGGGGGAGGTAAGCTAAGCTAGCCCGAGCTCGGAGCTTCACTCCCTCTCCCTCGAGAAAAACCCACGAAACGATCGAAAAGAGACAGGCCGGCTAGCTATAGCCTTCCGAGGAGCTCCGAGAGCAGCACCACAAAGTAGAAGGGTCTTTACGACGGACGCTAGCTAGCGTCCGCGCGAGAGAGGGAGGGAGAGGTAGAAAGAAACAAGCAGGAAATGGTGGGCTCGGGGGCGGCAGGGGGAGGAGGGGATCACGCGCGGAGCAAAGAAGCCGCCGGGATGATGGCGCTGCACGAGGCGCTGCGCAACGTCTGCCTCAGCTCGGATTGGACTTACTCCGTCTTCTGGACCATCCGTCCTCGCCCGTATGTCCACCCCCCCCCCCCCCCCTCGCTCCAATTTTATTTTTACCTCCCTTAATCTCCCCGCGCGCCGCCGTAAACGTCAAAGAAGCAAGCAAGCTGGCACGCCGCGCCAGCAAAGTTACGGCAGTGACGTCCGTCTAACGCTTATTCCTCCTGCAAGGCGGTGCCGCGGCGGCAACGGGTGCAAGGTCGGCGACGACAACGGCAGCCTGTGAGCACTTCTTGCCTTGCCATACAAGCTCAACTCTCTTAGTTTGCTCTGCCTAATTATCGGTACATGTGAGAATCGATCGGGCCGGTGTTAACCAGTCAATCTGCTGCTGGTACGCGCGCGCGTGCGTGCAGGATGCTGATGTGGGAGGATGGGTTCTGCCGGCCGCCGGTGGCGGAGTGCCTGGACGACATCGACGGCGAGGATCTGGTGCGCAAGGTCTTCAGCAAGATGTCCATCCAGCTCTACAACTACGGAGAAGGGTGAGTCCTGGACAGGTGCAGTCGTGTGCAATTTGCGCCACCCCCCCTCCCCACGGGTCGTCGTAGCGGCCCAAGTCATGTCAGCCTAGCTAGCTCCTCTAACTAGCCCTGCAAATTTTCGTCACGTTCCCTGTTCTTCGATTAGGACTTCAGGCTGTGTGTGATTGACGCTAGCAGTACATCTTATTCATTAGTGGTGTAACTCGATTTGGCTTAGCTGCTGGCACAATACGGCTCAAGGGGAGAGATAGGACTTGGGGAGAGGGCGAGGAAAGGGGATGGGGATGGGATGGGTGCGTGACTTTCATCTTTTCGCTTTGTTCTATAGGTACTACTGGTACGTACCACAGCGTAATTAACCTTGGTTTTGATTTGGATCGCGGAGCTTGCTTTGGCGCGGGCAGAGGCAGAGCAGGGAGCACGCGTGGAGACGGTGATTATGCCGGGGTCGTGGCGTGGGTCAAAACTAAAATTAACAGCCATTAAGTCGTGGCTTTAAGTGAGGACTAAGGACGGGGGGCTGTCACGTGCGCACGTTCGTTGAGGTGGGGCGGTACCTCGTTAGGCATAAACAATCGCGGCGCGTCAGTGGGTTAATTGGGTGGTTTATCTGTGATTAGAAACACCTAATGCTACACTCACAAGGAAATGGTACACGGTGAGTGTATAGGAGTAGCGAAATCAGTTTAAGCAGCGCGTCACTTCGATTTTTCTCTGATGAGTTTGCTTAAATGCCAACGAAGTAATACTGAGCTTTTGAGCATGATGTGCTAAGTCGATTTGATTTGCACCGCTGCAGGCTGATGGGAAAGGTGGCATCTGATAAATGTCACAAATGGGTCTTCAAGGAACCTTCTGAATGCGAGCCCAACATCGCCAACTACTGGCAGAGCTCTTTTGATGCCGTATGTACCATCATGAACTGTGCCCCGCTGCTCTTTGCCTGCCCCCGTTCTCTCTCTGCAGCCTCTGCCTCCCTGCTCTCGGGGAGAGGCAGCTTAACTTACTAGCAGTACACCATATTAATCACTTGCGAAAAAACTCAGTAGCCTATTCAAATAAGCACTGGTACAGCAGTACTGCCAAGAACACAGTTGTAGGTTTGAAGTTTTTACTGCATGAATGGGGGGAAGTAAAGAGATCATCAGACATCTCTCTGGGGAGCTCTCAGGCTTTGCATCAAATCTGCTCCCCCAAAAGAGAGAGGAGAATTGGACTCACTCAGGAGCATCCTCTACCATCAAGAATTAATGCCACAATCACAGTCACGGCTTAGCCTTTATTCCTACGCACTTACCCAATTCCCTCTCCACTTTTGCTTTTGCAGCTTCCTCCGGAATGGACTGATCAGTTTGCCTCAGGCATCCAGGCATGCATTGCCCCCACCCCCACCTCTTACTGTTCATCTTTTACTTAGTCTTCAGATATACGAGTGGCTAGTAGTATTAATTAGTGTTCCTAAACTTGCGCTTAATTTGCAGACCATAGCTGTGATCCAAGCCGGCCATGGCCTCCTGCAGCTGGGCTCTTGCAAGATTGTGAGCACTAATATACTAACACATCTCGCAACATTTTTTCCTTGACTTGTTTTGTCGTTTTGGTCAAAAGACGCCAACGTGGACGTTTGAGCATTAAGAGCAACGTACAACTACTGTGCGCAGATACCCGAGGACCTGCACTTCGTGCTGCGGATGCGACACATGTTCGAGTCACTGGGCTACCAGTCGGGCTTCTTCCTCTCCCAGCTCTTCTCCTCGTCCCGGGGCACCTCGCCGTCGCCGTCCTTCCCGCTCAAGCAGCCGTCGCCCGCGCGCCCGCCGCCGCAGCTCTTCAACTGGCCGGGCCAGCCGCAGCTCCCGCCCGCCGCGGCGTCGCCGCTATTCCCGCCCGGCTCGGCCGCGTTCCACCCGGCCGCACGGCCGATGCCGCCGTTCCCGGGTAGCGGCGGTGGCAACAAGGACGAGAGCCACCTGTTCCACCTCCCGCCGGCTCACCATGCCAAGCTGCCCCACATGGACGAGCACCTGCCGCCGATGGCGCCCGGGGAGGCGCCGGACGGTGACCTGAAGTGGCCCAACGGGCTGTCATTCTTCACCGCACTCACCGGGCGCGCAGATGACGCGAAGCTGCTGTTCGGCGGCGGCGGTGGCGCCGCGGACGACGGGAAGACAGCGCAGGACGCGCAGGCCGGACACGGGGGCGCGGAGAACGTGGAGGAGTACCTGAGCCTGGAGAGCCACTCGAACAAGGCGAGGAGGATGGAGAACGCCCAGAGCACCAAGTTCAAGAGGAGCTTCACGTTGCCGGCGAGGATGAGCACATCCACGTCGACGTCCCCGTCCGTGTCGCCCTCGACGGCGCCGCCCCCGCCGCCGCAAGGGATGGAGTATAGAGGGCCGCACGAGGGCGGCGTCTACTCGGACCTAATGGAGACGTTCTTGGAGTAGCATGCAGCATGCATGCATGATCAGTAGTGATCTCTACAAGAAGTGTACGGTCTTCGTGTTTATTGTCAACTCTTATCTTTCTTGGTGGTGTCAAGAAAGTATTTGAGTATTTTGTTACTAAATAGTGCTTAACTTTTGAGCTCTCAGATTTGGATCTAATGGATAAAGTCACTCCCCCATACTCCTTTGTAAGTCCTCCCCTTCCCAGCCCATCCTCCCCAACCCTAGCCACCAGGCCACCACCCTACCACCGCCCAACCACTCCTTGGCGCGGTGGCCTTGTCAATGTCCACCTGAGCCACCTCATCCTCCTCCCCCAATCCTGCACCGCTGCCATCTCTTTCTCCCCCATGCGCCACCACCCTACACACTAGCGCTGCCTCCGATGCCGCGATGCTTGTCAACCTCCACCGCCTCGCCACCACCCCCAACTGCTCGATGGCATCTCCATCTTCACCGCTTCCGCCTCACTCCCTCCCGTGTCGCCCATTTTCCTTCTCTCCAGTGAGTCGCCCCACACCACTACCTTCTTCTTCCTCTTCGGTGAAATCCCCTATGCCGCCCTCCTTCCTTATCTTCGGCAACTGCCGCCGCCCTCCTAACCACTTGTCCTTATCACGCCGGCCAACTTCCATGGCCCACCGCCCTCTTCCAGCCCACGGCTAAGGCGGCGCCGCTGCCACCTTGCCATCCCACCATTACCATTGCCCACCACCAATCTACCGCTGCCTCTGACCTTCCTCTAAATCTAAGAGCCTTTGGTGAACTCAATCCACATCCTAACCCAAACTCGTTGGAGCCGCCACAGGTGCTCTCACCGGAGCCGGAGAGGGAGGTTGAGCATGAATCTTGAGATAAAATCCAAGTGCTTAATAAAAAAACACTCGAGTACTAGTTAGCAATTCTCCTCTTTCTTTCTTTTTCCAAGCTATGTTTAAGCTCTTTTAGCGTCTGGTTTGGAGTTTGCTTCTTTTTAATTAGAAGATCTTTGTAACCTTTTTTTTTTTTTTGCTTCGTGGCTAGCTCGATCTAGCTGTAGCTCGTAGTGTAAAAACTTGATACATGCAAAGATGGGCATGAGTTTGCTTCCGTGATGGTTGGCAAGTTATATGATGCAATGATGGTGAGGTGCAATGATATGCAACACCTAATAATATGCTCTTTTCCTTCCATAAGTCAGCTTGGCCACAGCACTGTTGCCTACTCATTGCACCCCGTATTTTTTTTGTCGTACCAATTACATGCACAGGAGCAACAAGACGATCTCGTTCAAACCATTGACTCGATCGGATTTTGTGATGCTTGTCATGCTTGCTCGCTGAAATACCGTTTCTACATCTGGTACTTACGTACGTTTCAGTAATATTCTACGTACGCATTAACACAAAATTCTTAATTTGCTGAATTAATTAGTGCTTGGCCAGTTAATTGTAAGGGATAGATGTACGTGGTTCATGTACTAGTATGTGCAGAGGCTGTATTATTATTGGCTGGTTACATGGGGGGACGTACGTACAAGACATGGGGGCTTCCATGAAACGATTAGAAAGTAGTGTGCAATAATTTCCAGAAAGATAAGAGAAGGGGAAAAAAGGAGCTGGGACGCATGCTCTGCACGCGACACAGAGAATGACAGTGAGAGTGCGAGATACACTCGATGGCCTCGTTTCTATATGCATGGCAGTCGTTGGCTGTGTGCAGCTTTCCATGGAGAGGAGAAAAATATCGGTATGTCGTACATACAAAATCATCCCTACGAAATTTCTTTTGAAGATACTTCAAATGGTACAGATAAATGCTACGAAATTTCTTTTGAAGATACTTCAAATGGTACAGATAAATGCCCACTCGATTGGACTGAAAAGCTGTGGTATATAACTGAAATTACATTGTAACGACTGAAATTTCATTGTAACTGGAGGTGGCTTGTTTGGCGTAATTAAATTTTTAAAAATTTAAAAATAGAAAAAACATGCTATCTCACTATGGACAATGCAAACGAATATGGGAAAAAAAGAACCGTAAAAAAACTTAAAAACCAAAAGTTCAGAAAAAAGACGAAATTTATGAATAGTGAAAAATAAACCAGAAGTTGAAGCTGAAACGGTTACACGTAGACCTTGTTCTAACCCAAACTAAATGGCTTCAACTTCAGATTTTTTTAGTTTTCAGTTTATTTAAGTCAGAAACCACTTAGAATGTATCGGTTTTTCATTTTGGCTTATTTTAGTTTTTTACCTTTTCTTTTTTCTTATTCCTTTGCATAGCTCATGATGATATAACGGTTTTTTTAAAATTTTCTTAGAAAAAGTTAACGGCCATTATAGTACAATTCAAGCAAAAAGTCCTAAGCCGAAGCCCACAGCCAAAGCCGTGAGCCATTTGGAACGCCGGCTAAATAGCTTTTGACTTTTAGAAGCTAGTTTCTAAATGGAGTGGCTTCTCAAGATGATTTCTATAAGCTGTTTGTAGGAGTCACTACATGAGTCACTTTAAACATAGTGGCTTCTCAACGTGAATGCCACTTATTCTCTCAATCTCTCTCGCAATTAGCTAAAAGCCACAACACTTTTGAACATAACTCATTTTCTCAGCTATATGTCAATTGAGAAATGTTTATCATGTCATATTTTCTAAAATATATTCCCGTTATGCACAAGTTTATTATATTGTGCTTCCATAGTATTCAGAGGCAGAACTAGAAATTGACGGCATTATGGGCAGGTATGTAACCTATACCCTTGCAAAAAAAAAAGTAATCTGCAGAGCAAAAGGGCATGATGCCTGGAAAGAATCGTGTATAGTGATTTCCAAGCCTTTTCTAAATTCTAATACGTTGATGAACTTTCGAATTTCGAAGATTTTTTAAAAAGTTTGGTCAGGCTAATGGACTTGGAAATTTTGATCCGGACCCATTCCGGCCTGATTGCATACTATGGACAATCCAGTTCGTTCGGACCGATCCCCAGAAAACTGTGATGGGCTAAGCAGGCCATACAAGGCCCGCGGGGCGTGGGCCGTGGCTATCAAACAACGTAGTCGCTTCGCAGTGTCGCACACGTACGCACCCCGCCGTTCACTCAACTCTGCGGCTCGCGGCCCGCAAGGAAACCAACACCGTCGTCGTCCTCCCAACCATGCGGCCGCCAGCCGAGATGCCCCGACCCAAAAGAGATAAGCCGCCACGGCCGCTGGCCGGAGCCAAATGGTGCTGCTCTCGCCGCCCTCCCCTCCCCCTCTGCTCCCGCTGGTTCGCCACCTCTTCGCCTCTCCCCCACTCTTTGCCGTCACGACGACTCCTAGCTCTCCCTTCTCTCCCCCTACTGCCACCACAGCCTCCTCCTCCCCTCCGCCGCCAACGCCTTGCCGTTCCGCCGCCGCCGCCGCATAGAACCATCCCTTGGGCGGGACGATCCTGGCCTCTCCGACACTGCCATCGCCCCTGAGGGAGACGGAGACTCGGAACCGCCGGGCTCCTCCGATGCAGCCGCAGGCGCGGTCAAGGCTTCCACCGAGCCGGCGGACGCGAGCCCCGAGGACTTGGAGAACTTCGGCGAGGTCAAACGGGTCCGTGGCCTCAGCCCCTTTTTGGTTTGATTTACATTTTTGGGATAGCTCGTATTTACTTGGTATTTGGTTTGGATGCGGCATTAGGTGCTGGAGCTTCTTAAGAAGAACAGGGACATGACCTTCCGAGAGGTAAGCAATCTTCTCTGCTGCTTAATTTGTGTGGATTCTGGAAGTAAATCCGTCGACTGCTTCCGTCTCAGTAGAATAGCATCACATCTTGATGACGATTGATGGACAGAAGTATAATGTGGAGTAATTCAGAATGTAAGATTAAAGTAGACAGATGTTAGAAATAAACCTCGACACATAGTGTCCATGGGGTGTGTGTCAGTGTGCCGCGTCATGGTGGTGTCGCAAGTGTTGTGTCCATGTCCGCACCATTGCAGGTGAGCTGCGATGCGAGGCTGTGTCCGGGGCGTGTTGCGTCGCGGTCGGGCACGTCGTAGTCGAGTCGGAGTCCAGTCGCTGTGCAGGGAGGCTGCCAGGGCTGTTTGAGTCATAGGTTGTTAGGAGTTCATGCCTTCATGGTGTGCATGAAGCCGATCTGCACGGAGGAAGCCGCAACGTTCGGGATGAGCGAACGGCTCTCGGGGCATCGCTGAGCGCGTCGTGCGGATCATGGCGCAAATAACGGATGCTTGGAGCCCATGTACTCCCTAGTCTCACGTACTGAACTCTTGCATGCAGCTGCATGGGGCATTCAATGCTAGTCATCATGCATGTAGCAGAGGGTGTTTTTTTATGCTTTAAATAAGAGAAGCTGAGTAAATGAAAAGGAGTGAGCAGTTCTCACGTCCCATCCGATGTGTGCTCTCTCTCTCTTGCCATTCGTGAGTGTTTTTTTGAGTTCGTTGCGATCATCTCGCTTGCTGCATTCAGTGGAGATCGCATGTGAACCGAGCCGGTTCCAAGTTTGGTTCTCTCAATTGGTATCGAGCGGCCGTGAGCAAGCGATGATGACGACGCCCGCCAAAGAAGAAGGCGGCAACGGCGACTCGGCCTCTAGCGACAACTCGCGCGAATCGTCGCGGTGGAGCGCGTCGTCTCCAACATCGGCTGCAGACGGCAGAGATTCCGGCCGTCGAAGACGCAATTACCACGAGCGGCGCTCGAGATGCGAGTCAACCGGAGGCATGAAGCTCGGGATGCCGTGGAGGAGGCAACGCCGAAGCGTGGCAGGATCGACGGGCGCTAGCCGTCATCCTGCGCGGTGCCGCGGAGATGAAGTCGGGCTCGCCGCGAAGAAGAGCGCGCGAGGTGTGGGGCGGTGAAGTCCATGAGGATGGGCGGCGCGCGCGCGGGAGAGGCAAAGCGCAGCCTCAAGCAATTCGAGAACGTGGCGTTCCTCGATGGTGAGTCCATTGATGATTTTGCCATGCGTCTCGGCTCTGCAGTCGCGAGTCGCGCGAGCTTGGAGAGGACATTGAGGAGTGCGGCGTCGTCAAGAAGCTACCGCGAGTGGTGCCGCGGTTCAACCAGTCGCGTGCTCGATTGAGATGTCGATGGACTGAAAAGATGTCGCCGAGGAGCTCGTCGAGCGATCGCGGCGTGGCGGAACGCGCGGCGTTGAGGTGATCTGCGGACGGCGTCGGCGCCTCTACCACCGAGGAGCGATGGGAGGAGCGCCGTCGCAGCAGCAAGGCAGCAGCCGGCGGCGCGCGGCGAGCACGCGCGCGGCGGTGCGAAAGACGTGGTGGCGGAATGGCGACCACGGCGACGACGACGACGATCGCGGCAAAGACGAGCTCGAGGAGCAAGCGTGGGAGCCGCTAGTGGCGGTGCCGATCAGCGCGGCGTGGCCACATGGCCAAGGGCGCCGGGAAGAAGAAGGAAGGGCCTCTCGCCGACGCCGACGACGAGCCGACGCTCCCGTAGGTTGGGCGACGGGTGTCGTGGTTTAGGGGTGATTGTTAGAAATAAACCTCGACACATAGTGTCCATGGGGTGTGTGTCAATGTGCCGCGTCGTGGTGGTGTCGCAAGTGTTGTGTCCGTGTCCGCACCATTGCGGTGAGCCGCGATGCGAGGCCGTGTCCGGGCGTGTTGCGTCGTGGTCGGGCACGTCGTAGTCGAGTCGAGTCGATCGGCCGTGGCAGGAGGAGGCGCGGTGGCTGTTTGAGTCATAGGTTGTTAGGAGTTCATGGTGTGCATGGAGCCGATCGCACGGAGGAAGCCGCAACGTCGGGATGAGCGAACGGCTCGGGGCATCGCCGAGCGCGTCGTGCAGATCATGGCGCAAATAACGGATGCTTGGAGCCCATGTACTCCCTAGTCTCACGTACTGAACTCTTGCATGCAGCTGCATGGGGCATTCAATGCTAGTCATCATGCATGTAGCAGAGGGTGTTTTTTTATGCTTTAAATAAGAGAAGCAGAGTAAATGAAAAGGAGTGAGCAGTTCTCACGTCCCATCCGATGTGTGCTCTCTCTCTCTCTTGCCATTCGTGAGTGTTTTTTTGAGTTCGTTGCAATCATCTCGCTTGCTGCATTCCGGTGGAGATCGCATGTGAACTGAGCCGAGTTCCAAGTTTGGTTCTCTCAACAGATAGATACATTTTGAGGGGCCTAAAATACGGTCGTCCATTGGGCTTATGCAACAAGGTTGCCAGCTCTGTAATGGCTGCGCTCTCTGTTGAAACTTTGGAGTTGGCATGTTCGTTGTTGCCAATGAAAACTTACGGTATTTTGGTTTGGTTGCTATTGCATCACAGGTTAAGCTAACTATCATGATTGAGGACCCTAGAGATGTAGAAAGGAAGAGGTTGCTTGGCATAGAGGATCCTGATGAAATTACCAGGGAGGATTTAGCTGATGCTTTGGTTGAGGTACATTGCCATTCCCTTGTGATGTACAACTTGGAGTCATGTGAAGAGTCTTGTTTTTCTTCTCCTTCTTGGGGTTCGGTTGGCGGACTACTTCATGGCCCGAACAGAGCAGGATCCACGGGTTCGACCAATAGCTCACGGAGTTGGAATCCATGGCGTTCGGGGACTGCAGCCCCAGATGACTTAGCGGCGTCTGCACTCGCGCAGCTCGTGTTCAACGGCCCGCGGGCTAGGGGCCGCTTCTTCCCCAGGATCTGCGTGTGCCTGTCGCGCACCGCTTGTGTTGGATCAGGCGTGCGCAAGGAAGTTTTGCAGAGCATGTTTATGGTTCTTGGCCTCGAGGAGGTCTTCTTGTCCATGGATGTTGGTAATAGCCTGGCAGAGCTGGTGTTTGCTGTCCATGAACAACTCAAGGGGAAGAGGCACCTCATTGTATTCGACGACGTCTGGAATGTTGACGGCTGGTACGCTGACGTTGCAGGCCACAAAACTGCTGAGTCTCTGCGCTGAGCCTCCATGTCGCGAGATCTCCACACCGAGTCTCCGCGCCGGGCCTTCACGTTGCAAGGTCTCTGTGCTGAGTCTCCGCACCAAGCTAACACGTTGTGAGGCCTCCACACCGAGCCTCCGTGCTGAGCCTTCGTGTTGAGTCTCCACGCCAAGGCTCCACATCGCGAGGTCTCCATGAGCTTCCATGTCGCGAGGTCTCCACTCTCAGCCTCTGCGCACCTTCGCCGAGATACTTCACCGCTTGCCTTGGAGGAATCGCCTCAGTTGGGTGGCACGGCTTTGGCGTGGGTTTCATCGCCCACTTTGGAGGCGTCACCTCGGCAGGGTGGCCTGGCTTCTGCTTGGGTGTCGCCGCCCGCCTTGGGAAGCACCGCCTCCACGGGGCGGCCTGGTTTCGGCGTGGGCTTCGCCATCTGCCATGGAGGCGTCGCCTCAACAGGGCGGTATGACTTCGTCATGCGCAGGATGCCACGCCTTCACTATGAGACTTCATCGCCTGCCTCGGAGGCATTGCCTTGATGGGCCGGCACGACTTCGGCGTCGAAATTCATCGCCCGCCTTGGAGGCATTACCTCGGCATGGTGGTGCTACTTCGCTGTCCACGGGACAACATGCCTTTGCCACTTCATCGTCCACCTCGGAGGCATTACCTTGACCGGCCGGTACGATTTCGACATCAGACTTCATTGCTCGCCTTGGAGACATCGCCTCGGCAGGGTGGTGCGACTTCGCCATCCGCGGGACAACACACCTTCACTGGGGGATTTTGCCTAACACCTTGGAGGCATCGCCTCGCGCGGGGCAGCTTAGCTTCGGCGTGGGCTTTGCTGCCCACCTTGGAGGCGTCGCCTCAGCAGGGCAGTACAACTTCGTCGTGCGCGGGATGCCGCGCCTCCGCTGGGAGACTTCGTCGCCCGCCTCGGAGGTGTTGCCTTGACGGGCTAGCACACTTTGGTGTTGGACTTCGTCGCCCGCCTTGGAGGCATCGCCTTGGTAGGGTGGCACGATTTCGCCGTCCGCGGGATAGCATGCCTTCACCAGGGGACTTCACCTAACGCCTTGGAGGCATCGCTCGCGCGGGGCAGCCTGGCTTTGGCGTGGGCTTCACTGCCCGCCTTGGAGGCGTCGCCTCGGCAGGGCGGTACGACTTCGCCATCCGCAGGACGGCATGCCTTCGCTGGGGGACTTCGTCACCCATTTGGAGGCATTGCCTCGGCAGGGCAACACGACCTTGGCATGGGACTTCGCTGACCGTCTTGGAGGCATCGCCTCAGCAGGACGGCATGACTTCGCCGTCTGCGGGACACCGTGCTTTCAAGGCGAGATTTCGCCGTCCGCCTCGTAGGTATTGCCTCGGTGGAACGGCCTACGCGCTGCCCATCTCAGAGGCACCACCTCGGCAGAGTGACCGCTACTTCGTGTCTTGCCTGGTGGGCCCCGCCACGTTGGGGCGGGTTCACTTCCATGCGCCGCCATCTCAGGTGCATCGCCTCGATGGAGTGGTCGTGACATTGGTGCCTTCCCCATAGGCGTCACCTCAGAGGGGCAGCCCCCGTCCTCGGCTCCGCCTCCACACTCTGTCGGGGGACTCCATGACCACATCACGATCAGGCAAAGAACTTTGTTTCGGCAAGTTTACAGCGTCCAGATCCTCGGGGGTTGGACACAGCAATTGCATCAGCTCACCTCTCGGGACCTTCGGGCTTGTTGCCGGGGGACGTGGGGCTGGGGTAAGTGGTCACGTCAGCTTGCCCCTCGGGACCTCCACGTTTGCTATCGAGGGAGTACTGTTGTAGGGGTGGCCCAACCCCCTGTGACTAGATCTTGCAACTGGCTCAACATGTAATAGACCTAGTAGTATAGAGGAATATACCAACATACCACTACCTTTTGTAATTACTAAGGGGTAGGATAGGAACTTCCTATCCTACTCCATTCATGTGTATAAACCCCCAAGAGAGATTTGAGGGAGAGAGATCCACCTATTTTCCATATACCGTCTCTCGGTTGACTTTCCTCATCTTCTACTGGTCCTCTTCTTTACTGTTTGGCCTGTTATTGTGGCTAATAAGCCGTAGCTTCTAGCTTTTTTGCGCTATAGCGGCTAAAATTGCATTGTAACGGCCATTAGCTTTTTCCAAGTAATTAAATTTGAAAAATAAAAAATTATATTATAACAGACAATGCAAAAGAATAAGGTGAAAAAAGCTAAAAACTAAAAAACCAAGAAAAGATGAAACTAAGAACTTAGAAGCTAAATCTGTTTGAAGTGGGGTCTGACAACAAATTATTCAATATATATACAACTTAACCGAATCTTGCGAGAAGACAAGTCCATAGATGGATATAGTTGCCGCTCGGTTGGGCTAAAATAAGCTGGCTTATGGCTGAAATTGTACTGTAGCTAGTTGAAATTACACTGTAGCCTATGGTGGCTTATTTGGTGTAACTAAATTTAAAAATGGAAAAAAACATGTTAGTCCATCACGGATAATACAAACGAATATGGAAAAAAAGAATCGGCAAAAAAGCTCAGAAAAGCTAAAAAGCTAAAAAAAAAAGAAATTTATAAATAATAAAAAATAAGCTAGAAGTCATAACTTAAGCCGAAATACGTGGACCATAATGGATTGCAGGGTTCCATCAAGTGGCAGGAATAGGATGGTGCGGTTCCAAAAGCGGTTGAGCTCGCTCCGGACAGGCAAGCGCGTTGGCTGTTGTTTCTATTCGTTGCAAGTCTAGCCACAGGAAGCTAGGACCGGCAAGCGCGTTGGCTGTTGTTTGTATTCGTTGGAAGAAGCCTAACCACGTGAAGCTGGGGTTCTTCATATCCCTTCTAATATCGCACGAAAGGAAACCAAGGATAGAAAAGGGGGACGCTAGCACTAGCAGGAGAGGAAAGAGAGAAGAATTGTTCGATGGATCTGCAGGCCTTCGTAGAATCTTGATCAGCAAGCTCGCCGCTCATCTTCTCTGCTTGTTCGGCTATCCGAGGTTCGTGAATAGAAATATCCTGTGAATATTTAGTTATTAGCTGCGTAAACACTGGTTTGCCAAATATTTTCGTTTTGACTGATGCATAGCATTTTCGAAGGAAAAAATCGTTCTTTACCAGTTGAATTACCTCCTTATTCACTTCAACTCCATGCAGAATAATTTACATGTTTATTCACAGCTTCAAGAGTTTTTTTAGTTCTCTTCTTTCATGACTCTTAGTAAAATTAATTCAAACTAGCAAAATAGCCCGCACAATTTTGCGGTGAGTCCTATTACTTTCTTTTAGTTAGCTATTGGACTTTTCCTCTCAAAATAAAAAGCTATTGCACTTTCATTTTCAATGTAATTTCCAACCTCCCCTGCTAGAATGTATTATGTAGATGCCGCATACATTTATTGCTAGTCTTTCTTTGTATGCATGGTTCGATTGAGACAATATCCTTAACCTGTATTCTTCTCTCTTCTTGTTCAACTTACCTATTGTAGCTTAAATTATATCTCTTGTTTTGCTCCTCAAAGGTTTCACGTACATTTGTTTGTCAAATGCTTCTTTCTATTATTGTATAAGAAGTCCCTAATCTCATTTCACAGTATGACTGATATGACGTACATATACAAATATATATTGCTCCGATTTCGATAGCTCATCCAGTTAATGCCAATTAAGCTCCCTTTAGTCCGTCGTAGGCCCTATGCTAATTGCACGGAAAATCTTAAAATTTTAATTGAACTAACTCTAAAAATAATTACACCTAAAATGGTTTGTCCTTTCTTTTTAAGCCTTTGATTTCTTGTGTTATGCTACTGCTGTGGAGTGTCCAGCCCCTCACGCTATTAGGATTAGTTGACAGGTCTTGAAACAAGTCCAATAGTATAGTGTGGCATGTCTAAAGAAATGTACAAATATACCTTTACTTTTTGTAATTATTGAGAGGCAGGATAGAGAATTCCCATCATACCTCATTCATGTATATAGGTGGGTTCTTTTGGGTTGTGGCTTATGGTTTAAGTTTTTGAATTTTAGCTGTCCGCGAGAGGCAGTACACAGAGAAAAATAGTCGTATGCAATTTTGACCGATACAGCTGAACTCAGTACACTTTTTACTACAATCTTTTTGTTGACCCACCTTAAAAACCGCAACATTTAAAAGTTAGTTACTGTACCATAAACCATAAGCCACAAGCTATAAGTGGGAAAGAAGGCACCCTATAAACCCCAAGGGGTATGAGGTGAGGGCGGCTGATTTATTTTACTCACTAGCTTTCTCCCCCAATACTGGCTCTCTTTAGCTCTCTTGATTCCACATCCCTAAGGGGAGGGTAGAATCTACCCACTGTTGTGTGCCACAACAGTTGGTGTCGTCTGTGAGATGCATGAAAAGCTGTTTAAGGAGCTGAAAGCTAGTTTTTGGGAGCATGCCCCTTTATTCAGGGTATCTATACCCCTTCGCAGGCCATCGGCGGCAAATAAGTACTCCCTCCGTTTTCGATTAGTTGACATTTTTGACCGGGTATATATATTTAGGCAATCATTTTTGTTCACACTATAACGAAAATGTTCTACCAACTAACTACTTCGATGAACAGTAACCATAAAAAGTAGTAAAGCTATGTATTTTTTGCTATCTATATAAGTACATGAGCAAAATTTTGTATTGAAAATAGCAAAATGCTAAGTATTTAAGAAAAACACTTGATAAAAAATGCCAAGTAAACAAAAACAAAGCTAGTAGTTTACTCCCTAAAAGTTTAATCATCCTTGCTGCTGCAGGGGTGGAAGTCCTTTGCCTGTGTACCTTGTTCACGTCTTGCCCTCCCACGTTACACGCCCATCGAGGCTAGTTAAACAATATACATAACTGTCAGATCGGTGAGAAAAAAATCCACCCCTTTTGACCCACATGTAAATAATGTATGTTATTCCAACTGAATATTGATACCAACATAACATTTATGGACCAAATTCAGCATGTTGTCAAGATTGACATATATTGCTCTCAGAAGGCTAGTTGCAAAAGACCTATTCTTGGCCATCTCCACAATGACAAATATTAATCTTGATAATATGTGACAGTTATAAATTAGATCTTGAGCTCAAATTAAGCCTTGCCATCGAAAGAGGCTAACAAATCATGAACACAACTTGTTGAGCAACATAAATGACCCTAAATTAATCTAACATTCAGCTATCATGAATTTTATTGATTAGACAGGGTTCGGCAGTTTAGCAAAAGTGACCAAAAACAATCATAGATCACAGAACTAACGTAAAAAACAGTGGGCAACAAGTAGCATATTGCAGTCCTCAATGATCAGAGCATATAAAAGCAAGCTAGCAGTAAGCTCAAGATCAATCTACCATCAGATTCATATATAATTTCAGCAATATGTCATTTCATCATTGAGCAATCTAACCCACAAAACCTCTTTGCAAATTCTAACTAGAGATTAATCACAGATATTTGGTATAGATCAAACAAAGAAAGTAAAGTAGTCGGAAAAATTCACAAAGCCGGTGATACTCGAAATTATCGAGAAGAAATCAGAGCAAGGCACGCCTGAAGGCGCTGTCCCAGAAAACCTAGCACCCTGCTATGCCACAGTGAGAAGGCGTGGCGTTCGGAGACACAATGCCCCTTTGCCAGTCGGGACACACCGAAGCCGACAAAGCTGAGGTGAAGGAGATGCCGCACAAGAACAAGAGAAGCACCGGCCGAGTACGTCTCTCCGCCGAGCACTAGGGACCTCAAACCACCACCAAGGCCAGTGGATGCCAGCGAAGAGGAGGTTCTAAAGACCAAAACCAGAGTCAAATCGGGAAGAAGAAGAAAGAATGGAAGAGATTATGCTCACGTTTTTCCAATGGATCTCACAGAGGAGGTGACCTCCTTTTATAGCCGTGTGAAGGGGGAAATGGAGCACTGACTTAGATCACCAAATCATCTCGTGACTCAAATTTTCCAAAATCATCCATTTAGGCAAGCTGCCCAGAAAATCAGCAAATTTGTAAATTTTAAATTTTCACTCCTCCAAAATAATAATGGTTTATCACAACAAAACCATGGACCTTCTCATATGGTACTTCATATGCATTTAGCGGAATGGATGCGTTCTTTTTTTCGTGAAACATAGTGGACCACATCTACCATATCGAATTAAAATTATCTTCTCTCTTAGTTTTGAATCACAAGGTAATATATATCTCTAAGTAATAAAATTTAATCGTTGGTATTGTTCATCTTTAATTAGGGTCCACTACATTAAGGGCCGGTATATAGAATTTCTAGCTATTTTCTTGGCAACTCTAAAACATCTGTCATTATAGATTATACTTCAAAATTTTCCAGCTAATTCGAGTGCAAGTGCATACTTGAAAAAGAAAATGCACAAGACATCAATCATAAACAGTGTCAAGGAAGATGATGAAAAGAAAAAAAAATTGTACTACCCCACTCATTGGCCTTAGCTTAATTCTTTTTAATTTATAGCTTATGATTTATGACTTCTCTCGAATAAATAAACGGAGCGGGTTCTCTGCTGCCATTTCGAAACGGCTTATCGAGATAGTTCTTTTAAAATGGTTTATTAGTACACAGTTCATGAGCATAAATGCTCACTCTAAGGTCAAAAATCATAAGCTGTAGTTATAAACCATAAACTGTTAGAACTTGTCTGTTTTTTTTAAAAAAACACTGTAAGAACTTGTCCGCTACGCAGGGACACGAATTTTGATGGCTTGTCCAGACTAGGCGCTCAGGCGGACAAAACAGGAGTGTCATGGCATCCTACTGCTGTTTTAGGAAACCGAGGAAGCATTCGCCCATCTTTATTATACAACGATATCGGTCGATATCGCTCCAAGATACGCTCTGCCTGGTTCTTCGTCCAGAAGGCGAAGTAGTTGTCATCGAGGGTATTGGTGGCTTGGGAAGACATGGGCCGCAAAAGCTGCATTCGAAGCAGCAAGGAACTCAAATCTCTTTGATGTCTATATCTGGGTTTCGTTGTCTGGAAGTTGTAGTCTGAGACGGTGCATCGAGAAGATCGCAGCATGTCTTTCAAGTGACACTGGAGAGGATCTGCCATCACGAAGAATTAGGGCCATTATCAGGGAACATCTCGCAAGACGGAAGTTCTTGTTGGTTCTTGATAATGCTTATTTCACCGAGGAAAACATATTAGAGCACTTGGGGATTCCTCATCCTCGAGAGCAGAGTTTAGGTTCAAAGGTCATTGTGACCACAAGAACCGGGAGGGCTCTGGCAGTCATGGAGCCAGCTATAGTTATAACGCCACAGCCTCTCACGAAGCAGGGCTCGTACGACCTACTACGCGAGAAGATTGGCAAAGATATTAGCCCTTCGGACACACTAGAGTTAATCAACTACTGCAATGGCATGCCATTGTCAATTATCTTACTGGCTGGGGCACTGTGTGATGTGCCAACACAAGAGGAATTCAGTGAGTTAATCAGTACGGCTCAAGGACACAAGTGGTCACCGTTCAACACAATGATTCACCTTGTAAATTTTGGTTACCGTCGGCTTCCTAGTGATACTGCTAGGCACTGCTTCCTGTACTGCTTACTCTTCCCTGACGATGAAGCAATTCCTGTCAAAGATCTGATCATTTTCTGGATAATGGATGGTTTGATTCAAGAAGCTAGAGATTTTCATGACGCTAATTGTATTGCTATGGAAATTCTTCAAGTGATCTTAAAGCATCGTTTGATTTATTTGGAGGATGATGATCATGTCCGCATGCATGATGTCATCAGAGAGACAGTATCACTACTTGGACGGAAAAATGGCTATTGGTACTTTGACAATTACTTTCGAATAGAGCATCTTGCCAAGTTACGCAGAAGAATTTCCGTAATGAACACGACAAAGGAGGAGCTCTGCGGAAGTCCTTACTGCAATTGGACTTCAACACTACTTTTAAGAGGAAACCGCCATTTGAGAACTATATCGGAAGAATTTTTTGGCTGTATGGGAATGCTTAGAGTGCTAGACCTGTCGTTTACTCGAATTAAAATCCTACCTCAATCCATTTCCCATTTATTTTTGCTCCGGATGTTGCTACTAATTGGATGTGAACACCTGGAGAAAATTCAGCACATTGGCTCGCTGGAGATGCTTGAGGTACTTAACGCATCAGGTTGTGGCTCCCTGAAATGGATAGAATATGGATCATTTGACAATATGAGGTTGCTCAAGATCCTTGACCTTTCCAGGACTTCTATCGAATGCTTGCCATCTCTGGCTGCGTCCACTGAGCTTCGCCAACTCGTGCTACAGGATTGCCCCTGTCTCGAGTCTGAGCAAACTACGGAAAAATACGCCAAGCCCTGCGATACAACTTTTGTCAAGTTCCCTTACGGAGTTTCAAAAACAGGTGCAGTAAGGAACTTACAGATAGGGGCAAACAAGGATCCAGTGGATTGGATGGCCATGCTTTGGATACCTCGTGACAGATTTGGCATGATGATCTCACAAGATGTAAATGAGAATAGCAAAACATACATTCATGCAAGTAACGCCAACTTCTTTCAGTCTTTGGATAAAGAAGTTTTTGAGTTGTCTGACAGATTTGGCATGATGGTCTCACAAGATGTAAATGAGAATAGCAAAACATACATTCGTGTAAGTAATGCCAACTTCTTTCAGTCTTTGGATAAAGACTCTCCACTATGGTTAAACTGCTTTCAAAAGTTTCAGATAGTAATCTCCCCTTTAAAGTATGATCAAACCATGGACAGCCACTCTAGAGTAATGAGGACAAAGTTCGCTTCCGTGGACATGCATCCTGGTGATTTCGATAGGTTTCTGGAGATAAATGGTGTCAACATTCCTAGTGGTATCGAGGGGATTCTTAGTCATGCTGAGCTGTTATCATTAAAAAGACTAACCGCAACAGATCAAGTATGGAATCTGAATACTGGAAGAATGGTAGCAGCACGAGAAGTTTGGATAGAGAACTGTCACCAACTGGAGAATCTTTTTTTACTGGATGAAGTGCAGGTATTATCTGTAACGGCCAAATTGCAGAATATATGGATCTCCAACATGGAAAATTTAGCATCCTTCTGCCAAGGGATGAAAGATGTGATTAGTTTCAGTTGTCTGATTCACTTGCTCCTCGATTGCTGTCCAAAACTCAACTTCCTCTTTCCTTCATCACTACGTCTGCCAAATCTTCGTAGTCTACATATCAGGTTCTGTGACAGCTTGGAGAGTGTGTTTGATGAATCAATCGCCGTAGAAGATGCTCTTCCAGTGTTACAGTCACTGCAACTGTGGGAGCTTCCTGAGCTTACCTGTGTCGGTGGAGGAGTCTTGCCATCTCTCAAGGACTTGAAGGTGAGAGGCTGTGCAAAACTGAAGAAAATTCCTGTTGGTGTGAATGAAAATAACCCATTTTTCACAACAATAATAGGAGAAACACAGTGGTGGAACAGTTTAATCTGGGACAACGAAAGTATCAAGCGTTGGATGCTGTTTAGAAATTGGGGGCCCTTGCTACCACATCTTGCAACTGAAGGATGAAAATACCTCCTTTTGTAAGACCGTGGACATCTGTTTCCAAATCTGGTAGTTTTTAAAACTGTTTCTGAAAGAAACATTTTTGTGTGTGTGTGTGTGTGTTAGCCGGCGGAATGCCAGTTGTTCACCCTCTCATATGCCATTGCTGGTCCATGCCCTGTACATTTCTCTGAATTGATCTAGTCATCTAGTCAAAATACTCTTTTATTGTTGTAAGACGAAGGCTCTTTGTCATTTTTATAAGTGAAATGAAAATTGGCAAGGATTTTGCTCTATATTTGCTCTCACGTCAATAAAAGTTGTGTGTATTTTAGGTACTGGACAGGGACAGCTTTTGCTTATTTTGAAGTGGGTATAGTGCAAACTTCAGGGACGGTAGCGTTGCATCGTTGTTTTGTTCCTTTATTCGTTGTTTGATGCTGATTAGTCGTATGTGCTACTTGGAGCATTCAATAGCACATTGTGTTCTTCCCGCGAACAGATTGGTACGGAGGAATGGAAATGTACTTGCCGGTGCATCAAGATTGCCTTGTTCTTTTACCCAAGATCTGACTGAATACCTCAGATATGATCCGCTGTCCAAGACACTGGGAGCATATCCCCTCCGATCCGTCATTGTCTGAGTAGGAGGCATCTTCTCCTTGGTGCACAGCGGCAGGATTCCACGTACGTCGCATATGATCTGCTGTTACCTGTGGGTGCTCTCTCGTCCCGGGCTTGTTTGGTTGGTTTGGCGGCTGTTGGTAGGCTAGGGTTTTTTATGCCTTAGTTTCAACTTGCACCAATTAAATTCGCCGATGTGTAGTAACTTTGCTCCAATTGGTGGTCATGACTACTAAAATACGGCGTCGATTGTCCAAACTCGTTTGTCGCCCACAGAATTGTACATCAAAACTCGTTGATTATCTGTGTAAATCGCAGCCCTCATCTACCATGAAACCCCAGACATGGACCAACCTAGCGCCAGCACGCTGTTGCCCCGGCGCCCAGCACCGGCTATTCAAGGAGCTGTGCGATCCACAACCATGGCACGAGGCATCATCCACTCCACCCCAGCCTCTGTACAAACTGACGCCGCCGCATCGGCCCCGCACCGTCTCCAACCCAAACCCGAGCCAGCGAGCGACCGGCTTCGCTTCATGTGCCTGGCCGGCCTCCCTCTCCCTAACACGGGCGCGGTAGCTCGCTCGCTCGCTCGGCGGGCACCGCAAGTGGGGCTCCCGGTGCTTTCCTACAAGATTGGCATCGGAATAATGGGTGTGCTGGGGCCTAGGGCTGCACATGGCGTGTCCCCCCCACCTCCGGTGGTTGCCCACTCGCGCGCGCTCTGCCAAAGTTAGTTGCCGGGATTTATGCGTACGCTTCTTCGATTGTGCCGATGTTTCGCTGCGTGCCCTTCTTTTGGACGGAGCTCTAATTTGGATCCGGCGAATCCCGATCGATCGATCGGTCGGTCCATGAATCGAGCGGGTTTTGGGGCGGTGTAGCCTGGGAGCAGTAGCAGTGATGGTCCAATGCGTAGTAGCTCGTCGCGTGGCAGCCCCGTTCTTCGTTCCGATCCGACGCATGCGACGAGCGAGCCCACCCATGCATGCTCAGTAGCGGCATAACGCTAGCTCCCGTTTACAGTCCTCCTTCAGGGCAGCCGCCCATTATTGTTGTGTTTTGTAGTACGTCGACCAGTGGCGGAGCCACAGTGTTGCATGCGTGAAGTTACACACCCAAATTTTTTACACAAAAATCCGATATATCACTACTACAGAAATCCACATTACAGACGGTTCAGAAACGTCATCACGCGGTTTTCGAAACGTCAAATGATAATCAAATTATGGGTCAATGATAATTCAGTTATCGATATCACGACGGTTTTTGAAAAACCGCTCGTGATTATCGATATCACGACGGTTTTGTACTAAAACCGTCAGGATTATCGATATCACGACGGTTTTGTACTAAAACCGTCGCGATTATTCAATATCACGACGCTTTTTCTAAAAACCGTCGCGATATCGATAATCGCTGCACGGTTTTAGTACAAAACCGCTCGTGATATCGATAATCACTGCACGGTTTTTCTAAAAATCGCCTCGTGATACTCCTCCCCGCCAGAATATATTTACATTTATAGCTAGCCTCTTAAAATGCTAGCCATGCCCTCTCAAACAAGCAGATATATACATACAATTCACATGGGAAATCATTTCACATACATAAAACATCCAATTCACATCTCAATTCATTTCACAAACATAAAACATGCACTCTCACTCATTTGACAAACATAAAACATCCATTTCACAAAGCAAATAATTGAAATGAAATAAAATATCCATTTAGAAATATACAATTACAAATCCGGAGTGATAAGAGCAATAAAAACTCATGGTGCGCAGTGGAACCGTCCTTCTGGCTTTATAACTTGAGATGACAAAAGTACGCTAACTCGATCGACCGGGCAAGGTCAGCCGTTTCAATGCGATGACGGATAAATGCACTGTCGATAGGAATATCAATGTGCGTATATATAACATGATAAGTATGAAGTAATTATGGGAAGATTGACAAACCTTGGGATTGGTAATCCTCGAGGAATCGAGAGTAGTTCCATATGGTGGCAAACGAGTAGCCACATGTGTTGTCCCATTCTTGGTGACACCGCAAAAATAGAATGTGTCAATTCAAGAGGCATTAATTACTACAAACTGTTGCATAGGATTAATTAATGTGTAATAGCGAATACTTTAAAATCTCGAGCATGTGTCAGGCCTTTGGCCCCTGGCTTGGAGTCACCTCCCTTTGCAACGTACATCTCGAACGCCCTACGTGATTCGAAAAGATTAACCTTAGTCATTCGGAAGGAAAGAAAGAGTACAATATAGGTATGTATGGAGAAAATGTACTTACGCATCGATTACTTGGCTGATAAGTGTGAAGTCCATTTTATTCTTACTTAGGGAATCAAGGTAATATACCATGTTCCATTTTGGTACAATCACTATTAAAATCCAATGATAGCTCTGGTTGTAGGGCATAAGCACGTATTCATCGGTCGGTAATCCAAAGATCAGTACCGCAATGTACCTCTGGACGAAGGGTCTATCCTCGTCGATGGTATACTTGGCGACCATGTGTGGGTCCAATAAACCAACCGATGCTTTGGATGCCCTAGCTTTACTCAAAGATGTGGCTACATATATACACAAGAAATCAACAAATTATACGAAATTTATCGGTATGACATGAATCGAGATCGTGATTGTACACACTTACGTCGCCCAAAGATCGCATGAGAGAGACGCCCGAGTGTTGAGCGTGTAAAGATCGAATAAATCATCAAAGGTGACTACGAAGACACCGTTTTGCATATTGTGATGTAAATCACTCGGCAAGAATTTGATAGAGATACTTGAGATCCGCTCTTGCTCGTTTATTGGATCGTTGCATGTACCACATGTGCAATTGCACGCAACTATATGCTAGGCGTTGGAGGGCCTTTTCCTCGAGCAACGGCCGCCAAGCACGCAATTTGCGAGCTAATGGCTTGTACGAGATTTCATCATTGGTCTTTGCTTTGCTTTTGCCCTTGCGCCCTTGCCGCCCCAACCGTAGGTCGACTTTACAGTAGCACCGGTGGTGGAGGTTGCACTTGTTCGTAGCGGTCCGGTTCCGTTGCCCTTGTGGAGAAGGCACCAGTGCACGTTGTCGATCGCCACCGGTGAATAAGCCTCGTGCAGATATCACTTTTGGGCCACCGGATGAAGGATCCAATGGCTTGCCCTAAAGTCACGAGCTCGTCGTTGGTGGGCTTGGTGAGTGGGACGACCTCAAAATTGGTGTTTACCCCATCTACCGACACTTTTGCGGCTTTGTTGCTAAGGTTGATCAGTGCACTCGCCTCGATACAGACGGATATGCCATGCCCCACGCAGCGCTCAACGCAACGAGGCATATCTTACTTGGAGCGTGCACCGTAGGCTCCTACATAACGATACAAAATTAGCTACTCAACTAATAGGCATATCCATGGAGCAAGCATTCGAGAGATAATAATTATTACCGTGATGTCGCCCACCGGAAATCGCCTCGCTGCGCGGATTGGACGCACAACTACTCGGATGGTTGCGCGGGCTAGCTAGACCCGATGCGGCGCGCGCCCGCTGATTTTCTCGTAATTCTCCGCACCTCATCTCTAACATAATCAGCAAGCTCCTCTCTAAGAGATGCCTTGATCTCTTCTCGTAGCCGTGCCTCGCGATCGGCTTTGCTTCTCTTCCTACGCCGACATCGGTCGAGTCATCTTGAAACCATGTTTCCAAGGAACATAAAGCCCAAGGCCTCTCGTGACGGCACGGTGCTCCTTGTTTCAGGCGTGGAGAGCATATCATTCTCCTTCGTCCCTGGAATGATCCCAGCCAGATTCAAAACTCGGCTCTTCCCGCAAGAACACGACATGTCATTTTACTTGTAGGAGGTTGTGGAGTAATTACAAGCTACGTAGTTCGCTCGATATCTTACCAGCGCTGGGACACTTGCCGGTCCGCAGGTTTCAAAGGAGACATCCTCGATGTCGTTGTAGATGACCTTGCTCTAATCCAATTTCGAGCGCGGTCATCCGGATATTTGAAAATGGCGGGCGATGTCTGTTTGGCTGCCGATTCATCCTCCTCGCCCATCGCAGGATTTTACCCGCATACCCAGTGTGCCAAGTCCGTGGGGTGGGTGTTTTTGCTGGAGGGCCTTGTGCGCCGCACTTGTACTTTTGAACTCGTCGGTAATCTTCATCGCCTTGAACTGTTCCCATTGTGATTCCAAGAATGGGTATTTATGATAAGGCGTTTCGTCTGTCTCCACATATTTCTTGACAAGCGTGCTCTTGAAGTTCTTCCATGCTTTGCACGCCGCTAGTAAGGTTTGTCGTTGCACGGCGTCTTGATGTTCTTCTGGGATCTCAAACGACGCCAAAATTTCTGTCCACAGCTCGCTTTCCGGAGTCGGAGGCACGTCCTTCCACGAATTGAATGTGATCTCAATTCGTTCTCGTGCAACTATGCCGATCATTCTTCTCCATGCGCTTACTGTTTTCTTAGGAATGAGAGGCACCCCAGATACATTGACCTGTGTGATGATAAATCGGCCCTCAGGCTTCTTCGATAGCCCTCTTCCTTGGCGTTTTGCTTTTGGAGCGGACTCCTCCGGCGAAGATGGTGAAGAATGAGTGGAAGACATGTTGCTCAATTTGTGCGTCTATTAGGACAGGATGAGGAAACATGATGCTCAATGATATGAAGAGAGGAGAGGAGTAGAGGGGAGGGGAGAAGGGAGGGGGAGAAGGGAGGGGGTGATGTGCCTATCTTAGTTCCATATTTAATTCCAACTAAATTCAATTTATATTTCCAACATAACATGAATGACATAAATTGCATGTAAACATATAATTCTATCTTGCCATTCATAACCATGTAAATATTCAATGAATATAAACACCAACATGCTGAAATAACATGACAATCATCTTCTAAGCAAATAAACAATTAAATCCAGCATTACACAAATTAATTGTTTTAGATTTGCTCTCGATCTGAGTTGCGCAAGATTGAAAATCTTGGCCATCTCATGCTAATATCGACACTCATCATCAATAATCCGATTATTAAAGATTTGAGCTCACAAAAATACATGTCTAGACAAGATTAATCTTGCATCACAAATAGATCAATTGAATAAAAGGATCATTCTACACAAGATTAATATCTTGCATCACAAGATTAATATAATCTGCATCACAAACAGATCTCAAAAGATGTAAACTTATATGCCCAAATTAAATAAGGTCTAACAAGATAGCCGAAATACCAAGGAGCTCAAATCTAACTCAACCAGATTATTTACATTTCTGATATTATCATCACAGAGCAGGAGGAGGCGGCGACGGAGGATTGAATGCACTCACGTAGGATGGCGGCGTCGACGGGCTCGGGGATGGCGGCGGCGCTCGGGATGGTGGCGGCGGCTCGGGGATGGCGGCGTCGACGGGCTCGGGATGGCGGCGTCGACGGCTCGGGATGGCGGCGTCGACGGGCTCGGGGCTCGAGGATGAGGCCGACACGGCGACGGAGGAGGAGGCCTACGGCGCGACGGAGGAGGAGGAGCGGGAGAGCCGCGAGTTTAATTAGATGTATATCATCGCAGCGGAAAACCCTAGCCGAGGAATATATAGTGGGATTATCACAGACGGTTCCACATTTAGAACCGTCAGGAAATTATTATCACGCACGGTTCTAAATGTGGAACCGTCAGGATAATAATATCACGACGGTTCTAAAGTGTGGAACCGTCTGTGATAATCATTTACACCCGCACCTACCCAGTGCATTACAACACCAACCAGCTTAAATGCCAACATACAACACAATATATTTCTTCACACATTTGCCACATGCATTGTTGTATACAAATATGCCAATTCACATATACATAACACATATACATCATTCTACTTGCTTATTTCCTTGGCAACATATAACACAATGTATTTCTTGACACATTTGCCACATACATCACACACATGCATTATTGTATACAAATATGCCAATTCACATCTGGCCGCTCCGGATTCTGTTGCCGAAGCACATCCTTGTGCTGGTCGACATAAGGCGCCACTTCAGTCATGTGTTGCAACACCGTGAAATGGGCTTGAGTATACGTGTCTATATCTGCAGTGATTGCTTTCCTTCCGATAGTTCCGATACCTTTCACCTCCTCATGACGAGATCGAGCACACCTATCGGTTGAATCTGCGCATATAATCGACACAAAACTCAACAACCTCTTCGCTTGCATAACCTTCGACGATCTCGCCCTCCCACGAGATCGATTCCGTACGTAAGACTTGAGAATTCCCATGAACCTCTCAAATGGGTACATGCTACGTAGGAATACGGGCCCGCACATTTTTATCTCCCACACAACATGAACAATGAGATGGACCATGATGTCGAAAAACGAAGGAGGGAAATACATTTCAAGATGACATAGAGTCATCACCACCTCGCCCCGCAAAGCATCTAGTCCTTCGGGATCAATGACCTTCTGAGCAATTGTGTTAAAGAAATAACATAGCCTCATGACTGTCTCTCGAACTTTGATCGGCAAAATATTTCTAATTGCAATAGGGAGCATCTGTGTCATCAGCACATGACAATCATGAGACTTCATGCCATTTAACTTCAAATCTTGCATCGAAACAAGTTTCCTCACGTTGTCGGAGTAACGAGACGGAACTTTGACACCATGCAAGCATCGCACGATTCGCTTTTCTCGCCTTGGACAGAGTGTAACACGCAGGGGAAGGTACGTTCGTCCATTATCTCGTTGTCGGTGCTAACTCGGGCCCGATGTCCATATCACCAAGTCAAGCCGCGCGTTGACGCCGCCCTTTGTTTTATCACGAATGTTCGTGAAGAGACCAATCAAGTCGTCACATACATTCTTTTCACGCATGACGTCGATGCGATGTCGAACATCTAGGTACTTCCAATAAGGTAAGTCCCAAAATATTGATCTCTTCTTCCACTAGTGTTCTTCTCATGAGCCCTCAATTTACGCCCTTTCCGAGGATAACATCTAAATCCTTAACCATATCATAAACCTCGTTTCCCTTAAATGCCTTGGAGCTGAACCGTCTTCCTTCTCTCCATCAAATTGTTTCTTCATCTTGCGGTATGGGTGAGCCCTCCAAGGAACCGGCGGTGACGCATGTAGACGCTTTTGCGTGAGTGTCTCAACCACACTCTCGGTACCATCTAAACAGTGGGTACAAGCTTTGCACCTTTAGTACTGCCCGATAGGTTACCAAGGGCAGGATAATCATTTATGGTGCGAGAACAATAAGGTGCGCAAAGTGAAGTTCTCTCGCTTGTATGCATCCCATACCTGCACCCCTTCGCTCCACAAGCTTTTAGATCTTCCACCAATGGTGCTAGGTACACATCGATATCATTCCCGAGTTGCTTGGCCCTTGGATAAGTATCGACAACAAGATATACTTTCGCTTCATACACAACCAAGGAGGAAGGTTATACATGCAGAGAGTCACGGGCCATGTGCTATGTCTGCCGCTCATGCTATCAAAGGATTCATTGCATCCGTACTCACCCAAACCTAATATTCCTTGGTTCGCACCAAGTCCGCAAAACTCCTATCGATGTTTCTCCACCGCGTAATCCGCAAGGTGTCTTAGCATTCCATCCTTCTTCCGCTCCTCCGAGTGCCAACGCAATGCTTTGCCTCCTTTGGATTTGCAAAAACCTTTTCAAACGGGAATTATAGGAAAATACCATGCCACCTTAGCAAAGCGGTCCTTTCTTCGCCTCTGTTCTCGCCGTCATCCGATTGATTGTTACGTTTGTATCGGGATGCGTTGCACACGGACATACATGCATGTCTGCATACTCTTTACGGTAGAGGATACAATCGTTCGGACATGCATGCATTCTTTCTATTTCCATTCCCAATGGACAAAGAACCTTCTTGGCTTTATACGTGGTTTTAGGCAACTCATTTCCCTCCGAAAGCATGTCGGCTAAAAGATCTAGCAAATCTTTGTGAAACTCTTGTCGGACCAACCGTTGCTTGCCTTCGTTTCAACAGTTCAAGCACGCGCCGACAACGCGTGTACTTTGACCGCAAAGACGTGAACAAAGGTTTCTCCGAGTCCTCCATCAAGCCCCGAATTTAACATACTCTCTCTCATCATAGTTCTCTTCTACATCGCGAAGCATTCGATCCAGATTGTCGTCGTGCAACCTATCTCGGTCGCACAACAATCGACATCATCCGCAAAGATATCATTCACTTCACCGCGATGTCGTCCGCGGCATTTCATTCACTTCACCGCGATGTCATCCGCGGCATTTCATTAACTTCACCGCAATATCATCCGGCATATCATCGTTGACTTCGCCATGATCGGTCCAACACGTATAACCCTTTTTGAAACCCCTCCGAATCAAGTGCGCTTCAATTTGCCTCGGTTCTTAAACATCTTTAAATTCTCGCATCGATTGCATGGACAAGATACATATATTCCACCCCTTATTCAACATATCCTCCTCGGCAGCTCTTGTAAAATCGGACACGCCATTAATGTACTCTTCACTCACACGGCTAGCGGCATACATCCAACTTCGGTCCTACGTTACGTACATATATAACAACTTAGTATTACAAATTAAATTAACTAATTATTACTACATATATATCGCCACATGTATTATATTGAGGCTTATCAATTTGCTAGCTCAATTCATATTATAAACACAACAACTATTATTGCAAACTATCTTCAATTAATAACACTCACCAATTACTTATATCTAGAGCATGAAATTCATTACTAACCAAATCTAGAGCAAATTTGTAATGCATGCAAAGAAAAATGAAATTCATTACTAACCATATCTAGAGCAACCGGAAAATATAAGTAGCTTCAAAGCTCAATATCCGCCTCCTCCCACCAAATTAAGTGGCTCAAATCGCCAAGCTTGCCTTGAGCGAAAGAGTAAAGCAACCACTAGATCTCGTGGATCGAAATGAAGACAGATGTCGAGCAAAGAATAAATGCCTTAGCCATTATCACGAGCGGTTTTAACTTAACTTAAAACTGTCAGGAATTATCACTGACGGTTTTAATAATAAACCGCTCGTGATAATTAACTTATCACGACGGTTGTTTATTAAAACCGCTCGTGATAATCTGGGATTATCACAGACGGTTTTTAATACGCACCGCCTCGTGATACTTAGGTAATAACCGCTGTGATAATCCATTTTCCGCCACAAATACCACAGACGGCCTCCTAATTACAACCGTCTGTAATAGTGTTCATCACAGACGGTTTCACAAAACCGTCTGTGATGAGGCGTCTCCTATGAGGCTTTCTGTAGTAGTGTATACCTCTCTTAATACATAAAGTATAAACTATACATACTAACATACTCCTTACAGCCTATTAGGCCCAACAGGCAACAAGTCAAGCCTACTGCCTTAAGTGTCTAAACCATCCTTACTTCCTCAATCGATTGGCCACCCCACCGGAGATTCTCCAATCGGTCAAATACTTCAGGCTTCTACCCTAGCGCGGCAGCCGAGCTCGAGCTCAGGCACGTGGCTCTGCTCACACGCAGCTCATTGCTGTTGCTACGCTCCTCGGAGGCCGGAGCCCCCGTCGTTGCCAACGACCACCAGGCACCAGAGAGGAAAAGGTAAACCAAAGAAGTCATCGAGCCAAGTCTCGATCTCGTGCTTCCCAATCTATAGATATATTGTTTTGATTTTTCTCATCTGCATGCATTACTTTGGTTTAACTGTGAAACAACAGTAGATCCATGAGGACGTTTGACGTCGATGCTAGCATAGCTGCAATCTAAGGCGTGCGAGGTGACGAGGTTGGCGGTCAAGCACGGGTGCACATATCACAAGACGCTTATAGAGAGGAACAAGCAATATGCCGTCGACCCGCCCACCATCGAGAAGTGCCAAGAACTCTCCAAGTAGCTCTTCTACACTTGCCTCGCCAAGTCTACACTCTTGATTTATTATCTCTTGTTTTTTACTTCCCAGCTCTTCTATGCATCCGAGTCCTCGATGTCAATTAGATTCTTGAATCTTGAATGCTAATAAATCATTTCCTAATGTTCATGTGTCAACTAGCTGCCAATTCAGGATGCTAATGCTGCTAAATCCTTCTGAATTGTCCAAACTAAGGTATGATTAGAACATTATGGGGCTGCAGGATAGCCTCTAGAGAATTCTATGATGTTAACTTGAGTCTCGGTATACCAATTTGTGAGGTTGTGTGGCATGAGGTGGTGTATTGAGGTTTTTTCTTGTTACAGGGTTTAGTGATCGGATGGGGATGCAAAAGTCTCCGACAGGATGGTTTTCATGGTAGTCATAGATTATAGTGTATATATTGATCTGGGGCAACAGAGAGTAAATTGCTCCTTTTTTTTGCCTTTGGGTTTAAAAGGATGATCTGAGAAATCAAAATCCAAAGGGAAGTTGAAGCAGATATGATCAATCCTAACGAGCTAAGAAATAGTATAGGTAAATAATACTTAGTTATATAGATTGAACTTCTGTACTATATCATTTGAACTTATCTTAGAATGAATATATCTTAAATTCACACCTTTACTATTGAAGTACTGTCTCCGCCACTACTATCTACCGAATCTAGTTTTACTGATGAAATGATTGGTAAAGGACAATCGGTCCCTCGCGTGTTCCCTTCTCACGGATCCATGCGATGGGGGCGGTTACAGGCTTACGATCACTCACTTTTTAGCCATGCCAGGTCCAGTTCGGTTGCTGCTTACGCTCACGCAGTAATGCGTTGTGATCTCTTCTCAAATGGTCTTGTGCCTCTGTGGTGGTTGGTGGCGTTATGGATTTGTGTTTTTTCTGCCCCTTAGCTCTACTCCAGCAGCATTCATGCCGAAATACCTAATTGAAGTAGGAAGTTGCTTCATTTTAGGGAAGAGAAAAAAGATACATATAACAGTGTGTCACCCATCAGAAATCTTTTATTTTCTTTCTTTTCTTTTCTACGAGGACCCATGAGAAATCTTTAATGCCTAACAAGAACTCACTGTAAGGAAAAGATTTCATGTTCGATTAGGGTCCTGCTCATTTCAATTCGAGTTTCTGATTTCTGATTTATTTTTCACTATTCTAAAATTTCGTTTTTTATTTTTAAAACTTTTTTATCGATTCTTTTTATATTTATTTATATTATCTGTGATGGGTTAACCTATTTTTTATTTTTAAAAATTTTAAATTTAGTTACATCAAATAAGTTATTATCAGTTATAGTGTAATTTTAATTAATTATAATATAATTTTAATCGTATGCAAACGTATTTCAGTTAAACCGTGCGGCAACCGAAAAGGTTGATGACTACCCGAGCACTTTGATAGATGTCAGGCAAGATGCAGTCAACTGAGAAGGTAGATGACTACCTGAGTACTTTGATAGGCATCCAAGGCTCCATCTCATCGGTCCATCTGTCATTTTAACTGTCTATAAAACGAAACCCATAGAAGTGACATATAACAAGGTACACCAGAAAACGACTGTTGTACACTGAGTCTGATACACTGACAAAATAGGACCAGGTACGCTTCTTCTAGCCAGTTGCCCAGTTAGGATGCATAATGCGCCTCGATCGGGAAGTCATATTAGCTAGCTACATAATCTCCATGAATATTCCTGGAAAGTGGCCTAATTTTTTAGATGTTTGACACGTGTGGAATGATGTACTAGAAACTCCTGCATATCGCGAAACATAGCCAAGAAATCAACTGCAACTAGCCTTGGAACATCGTATGTATTGTATTTTATGATCGGTCGGATTACTTTTAGCCGAGTGCGACTACAGTTGATCTTTTCAACTGTTTGAACAGTCCAATCAATATTCGCTCAAACAATAATGATTGATCGGAGGTTATGATTAGAATCATCTTCGTGGTGCTCTAAGGTGTATGTGTCGACTGAAGTTAGATATATCTACTCGAGACGTTTCCAACTGCAACTTTACACCGTTATCTTCAGAGACATTATGAGTGAGGTGTTGTTCCCATCTCTGAAAAGATTTCTCTTCTAATTTTCAACAGTTTTTGTTTCGTTACCGACTAGAATTATGTTCATTTCTTTGTTAGGGACTCTAATCCTTAGCCTATATATATATATCCTCTGTAGTAGCACGGCTACCGCCGTTGAAAACTCCGGTACTACCGTTCGCCGGTAGTTCCGCAAAGTCGGCGCGGTACTACCACTTGAGTTGAAATCTCAAAAGTCCCAAACTTGACGCTCTGGAAAAAGGCTCCGCTCTGCCTCCGAGCTTCCGGGCTCCGGAAGTACCGCTCTGGACAACGGAACTACCGCACCTTGCGGTAGTTCCGGCATTGAAATCGCCGGTACTTCCGCTCCGCGAAAACTCAGATTGCGTCCGGAGGGTGCTCTTTGAAAACAAAAGGCTTCGCTCGGGTTCCGGAGCTTCCGGTTGCCGGTAGTACCGATTTTACCAGCGGAACTACCGCCCTGCGGTAGTTTGACGTTAAAAACTGTGGTACTATCGCTCTTCCAGACAGAGCACAGTTTTGGTTTTAAATCTGATTTTTTGATGAATGCATGCTTTTAGTTTAATCCAAATGGCACATAAATTTTGCTATCAAGCTACTTGCCATGATCCCTCTTTATGGTACGATTATTTAGCCTATAATTCGGTCTTCCACCTTTTCTCCTTAAGACCGATAAAAATAAAAAGAATTCTATTCTAAGTATACATTTGTCTTGAGCCATTTTTTATCTTCACATTTATTCTTTGGCTTGCATCTTGTCACCAACATATGGACTTAACCTTTACATACTCATTAAACATGTTAGTCCCATATTCACATAAAATCATTAATTACCAAAACCATTTTTAGAGGCCTAAATGCTTTCAATTGCTCTGACCTATCTCATATTTTGAGTGATATCAACAGATATATGGCCAATCCTGGCAAAAACCTCTAGAGAGCTATTCAGTGGATTGACTGGTCAAATATATTGATTCAGTCTTAGCAGGAGATCTAGATAAGCGAAGATCTCTTACTAGTTATGTTTTCATGATCAGAGGCTATACCGTGAATTGGAAAGCTAGTTTACAAGCTGTTGTTGCTCTCTAAATCACTGAAGCCGAGTACATGACTATTTCAGGAGCCTATAAAGAATTGTTTGGCTAAGAGTTTTCTACACTGAGCTTTACAAAAGTACATCTTGCACTAATATTTTCTTACAAAAGACCAAATATTCCATGCGAGAACAAAACACATTGAAGTTAGATATCACTTCATCAGAGAAGTTATTACACAAGGTGGTATCAAAGTTTGCAAGATTAGTACTCATCAGAATCCAACTAATATGATGACAAAGCCAGTCCCTACCATAAAGTTTGAGCTTTGCTCAGACTTGATCGATACCATTTATTATTATTTTTTGGACATTTAATGCACTAGAAGTGTTTTACAATCTATTCAAGAAGTTTTTGGTTTTTCTTCTACTATAGGAAGAGTTCGGCTCAAGGTGAAGATTGTTGTACTTTGTTATTCAAATCTAGCCGAGTCTGACCACTTTTAGTCGAGCCCAACCACTGCCGGTCTTTCCGACCGCTTGAACAGTCTGATCAGTATTTGCTCAAGCAATGAGGATTAGTCGGAGGTTATGATTGTGATCATCTTCATACCTGTGATGGACTCTGCACCGACCTACAATAGATGTGGTGCTCTAAGGTACGTGCGCCGACTAGAGTTAGATGTGGCTACTCGAGACGCTTTTGACTATAACTCTACACCGTTATCTTCTGAGACTCTGAGTGGGGTGTTGTTTCCATCTCTGAGAATGTTACTGTTCTAATTTCCGATAGGTCTCTATTCCGTTGCCATCTAGGACTCTGTTCCTTTCTTCGTTAGGGCCTCTGATCACTAGCTTATATATGTACTCCTGTAGTCACACGGTTCACATGTGTTGAAGTTTTCCATGCTCGTAACTTCTTCTCATATAATGGTTTTGCCGACTGTGCATCTATGATTTTTTATCCGAAAGAGTTTTCCAATTGCTCTTTATTATTCCATGTTTTGTCTTTTGCTTTATCGATTTCATAACAAGTGGTATTCGATCCTAACAATATGAATGCGCAGGGCTGAACCATTACGATCAAGGGAGATGATGCATGCTTGTGTTCAGGTCAAATCAGGTTCATGCAAGCCGGACAGAGCGAGAGGTGTTCACTGTCATGGATAGACATCCGCATGCGTCAGATGGCGGCTCTTATCGTGGTAGGACAAAGCAATGCATCGCGTGCCATAAGGTTCATGTACCCCTGTTCGGTTAGATATTCTCAATCTGGAGCATGCATGTCCGACAACCGAAAACAATGGTGCTGCAGATCACCACACACACCACGCATTTAAATTTCTAGCAGAGCCGACACAACTAGTGCAAAGAGCATGGCTTTCTATCAGCACAAACGCTTGAGAGATCATTCGTAGAACCTCCGGATCACGCCTCCACAGTACATATCCTATTGCACATTGGCATTTGGCAAAGATAGCAGAAAGAATTGCCTGTTACGCGTGTATATAGCATAGCTCCAACCGCCAGATTTGGCGCATCAGGCCAATTAGTCTCGAGCCAACCATCGCAATATGACACGGGCGGCCTAACCCACGCATGTGCTCGGCGTATCATGACAAACGAGGGGATTCGATCGTCACCACCTACAGTACGGATGAAAGCAAGCAGAAGCAGATTAAGCGGATTTCGAAATGATAGATCGGTTGGGCGCCCGGCTGCGCGCCTCTGCCGGCCCGGGCCCTTGATTAATCAGCGTGTAGTGTAATGCGCTCGGTTCAATTATTTGTCTCTATCACAACTGTTGCGATTGAATCACAACTGTTGTGATTGAGACCAGTACAACGGCAACAGCAACAGCAGCTACAACGACAGCACGGAGATCAACGCCTTACCATCCTTTTTAAGGGTGCGTGTACCTCGTTATCAAATTACCCTTAAACTCTACCTCCGCCTCTTAAACTTTTATACCTCTTGATATCTTTTAGTGCTACGTCAATGGTTGGTTTGGTACCTCTTAGAGATGGTAAAAAAAATCTCCCCATTAATACCCTGGTGATACAAGGGAACCGTGCATGCATGAACCAACATACATGCATCTCCTAATTACTAAGGGTATATATAATGATATAGACACAGTTGTTTGTAATACACCTCTATATCATTTATAAACAGTACTAAAGATAAATCATACAATAGATACTAAGGGCATGTATAATAGTATAGACAACAGTTATCTGTAATACACATCTATGTCATCTATAAATAGTACTAAAGATATATCATGCAATAGATTGTCTATATGATTATTTGTAATGATGAATTTTTAAAAAATAATCTATTTTTATTCTGAATTATAGTAATATACCTGTGTTTATTATTTTACACTAACGACCCTCAGTTGAGCGACTTGGGCTAGCCGCCCAACAGTTGAACGACAAATGTCCAAATTACTTAACGGTTGAGCGACTAGTACTAGTCGCTCAACCGTTAAGTGATTTGGACACTTGTCGCATTTGCATGTCTTTTCCTGAAATATTTGAGTAGTATGGTGTATGTGGTTTGAGCGACTACGGGGCTAGTCGCTTAATCATTGGGCGACTAGCCCAAGTCATTCAACGGTTGAGCGAGAGAGGGTCATTAGTGTAGAATAAAAAACGCAAGTATATTATTGTAATTCAAAAAATAGATTATTTAAAAAAACTCCTATAATGACCTCATACAATTAATACATTGTCTATAGTATTGTCTATATAATGATATACATAATATAAAGTCATACATAAAATCACATGTTAAATAGTAGATAGTATTTTTCTCTCTCCTTCTCTATTATTTTTTTTTCTTCACATCATCTAAAATCTTATATGAGATAGATTTACAAACTGCTGATATGTATACCGTGTATGCCTTAACGGATGGAAAGGAGGATGGATGGATGTTGGGAGTTACGGAGCAGGGGAGGGAATGAGCACACAAGATTCCTTGCCAGCTCGGATGAGCGCGGGAGAACGTGGGATGGGTCGGCCGGGCTCGCTTGCCATCCTTTTTCTCCTCCCCGACTCAAAACAGCCGCGCGTGTGCGAGGCTATGGCTTCTTGTCGGACCGGATACATTACAACCTACGCGCCCCGTACCGGCCGCGACCATACGCACGAGGCACGGCACGGCTAGGCGAGGCGAGCAAGTATGATACTTCCTTCCAGCCCCAAGTGGCTCTCGTGAGCACAGAACCACCTCGATTTTTCTTTTTGTCAGGTCTCTGCGGTGCGCCGTACACGTACGCTGTGGTGTGTGACAGTGTGAGCCGTGTACGGACACGGTTGAGAAGGGAAGTGTCAAGAGTCCAGTGAAAATATACTGATTGAGCATATATGTGTGTACACTGTACATCAGGCCTCGTTTTGTTTCTACATGGATGAAACGTTGGATCAACTCGTGATTTGTTCCTTCAAAAAAAAACATGTGATTTGGGGTCGGTTGATTTGTAGCCGAGTATGCCAAATATGTTATCGTCTGTAGAGTTATTAGCCAAAATGGTCGTATTTAACACAGGATTAGCAAATATGGCATCTTTGCACGGTGACCGTATGGCATTCGCCATGTGTTGGCCCGGATTAGTGTACCGCACGATTACCATACGGCAAGGATGTTATTTTTGTAAATACCACTTTGAAATACTATTTTTACTAATTCTACCCAAAAGACGACCATTTCAGCCAAAAACTCCCGTTTGTAGTCCACACCCTGTACGCTACGCTACGGTATCTCGGCCGGTCGGCAGTCTTAGGTAGGAGGGAACCTGGTAGGCGTAATTTGCACCAGTTTGGTCGGTTCGGAAGCCTTTTCTTTTCTTTTTTTGCTCGCTATGGCCTAGCTAGCCATGGCTCTACGTGGTAGTTTTCAGATTGTTAGGTATTAGGCATTGCTTCTTGGGCCGTCGCATGTATAGCTAGTTCTGTCCGTGTGCGTTTCAGCGGCCGATTGGAAGCTGCATTTGTCAGCTTTGAGAAGAGGTCGTCATGATTTGGGGGTCTTTTCAGTTGCATCGTGCACTTTCAGGGGCGCAGCATTTTACTTGCTACCTATCCGTTGGTTTGTGTTGCATGTGCTAATGCTCTATAGAGTACACAGGGTACAAAAGTACGATTCATGAACATCCCGTAGAGACGAAAAAAAAAGGTTTACCATCCCACAGGCCACAGGCCAGAGCTGAGCAATCCCAACCAACCCTTACCGGTTCCTCTAGTTAACACCACCCGTGCCGTTCGATACAACAGGGAGCTTGGCTCCAAAACTCCGATGCAATGCATGCAAACAGCACACACACGGCCTTCTCCTCAGCTGTGACCTGTCCCTACCTTCCCCGAAATTTGGACACTGTTGGACCCCTAAACAATTCAATTTCCATTTTTGGCCCCCTTCTGAAATAAATTCCAAATCTATACCCCTCCTCGCGCTGCCGCTCGCTGCCGCCACGCCGCCGGCCGTGCGGTCGGGATCGCGACGATCGCCTGGCGGCGCTGAGCGCGACCGCTTCGCCAAGCAAGCGTCCCTCGCCCGAAGCGCGGCCCGCCTCGCCGATCGCGCGTCCCGCCTCGCCAGCGCGTCACGCCCGGCGGCGCTGGCCCCGCCCCGCCTGGGCCAGCGCGACCTCCCGCCCGGGCGTGTCTTGACGGCCGATCGCACGAATCTCCGCCATTCGCGCCCCGCTCTTTCGCCAAAATGAAAAAGCAGCAGACGCACACGCCAAAATGAAGGGCTTTTTCTTGTACCCAGCGCACACGCGCCAGAGCTAAAAACGCCCCCTCAGAGCACACGCGCATGCACTTAAAAGCGCAAGGAGAAGGAAGAAATGCTTGGCCAGCCAGAAGCGCAAGCACGCTTGAAACGGCCAAAGCGAGAGAGTGAGGAAGCGAAGGAAAGTGACGAGTGAAAACCCGTAGATTTGAGTTGTGTTTGTTCGGAATCTGCGGTTTTTGCAAATACAAAAGTTGTAGATCGTCTCGTGTGCTTCAAGAAGAGGTAAGTCTTGTGCCCGCGAAAATAAAAATTTATGTATGTGATTAGTCCATAATTAGTCGATTAGCACAAACCATCGTTTGGTAATGTTATTTTATGTGAATGTGTGATACGCGATGTCAATATTTGGTACGTTATGTATTTGTAGGTAATCTTTATGTGAATATATGTATTATAGGTCAATGTGTCATACAGTTGTGTATGTGTAGGTAAAAATCAACATATGATGCATGCTTTATTGTAGTGTAGATAATGTTGTATTTTATGTTGAAGTTACGTATTGTAATGTAGTTAGTTTTGTCAAGAAAAGAGAGGAGCAAAGCCTAAGAGTTGAATTGTTTTCGCTTGGAATCAGTGGACTTGGCAAGTAGAAAAGTTGTAGATCGTCTCGTGAGCATCAACAAGAGGTAAGTTTTGTGCCCATGCAACTATAATTTTTGTATGTCATTAGGCCTGAATTAACGAAACCATCTTGTGTTATCTTGTTATTTTATGTCAATATTTTATACGCTATGTATGTATAGCAAATCTTGCATATGTTTAGCATGATGTATTGTAGTGTATATAGGGTTTCAATTTTTGTGAACATACGTAATGTAAAGTAGTTTCGATTAGGTAGAAAATATGAAGTTGTACTGTAGACGTTGAGAAAACACATATTTATGTTAGAGCAATTGTAGGTGATAACAATAGTACTAGGATTAAAATAAATTAGAAATAAATTAGGTAGATTAGAAATAATGGAGGGTGAAAGGTACAGTATGGTAATCGAGCAAAGTAATGTGTATGGTGTGGGGAGGAGCAGTGAGGACTGTGCAGAAGTTTGCAAGTGGGGAAGATCTTGGTGCGTGCTAGTGCGCTTGTTGGCTGATCAGATCGTATAGAATCAGGTGGTGGAAGGAGATAGAAATCGAAATGGCATGGCACCCGCCACCACGCCTACTCTACTCTAGCCCAAAGATCTTTTAGCTTTGAACTTTTCCCAAAATCAAAATAAACGGATACCTTTTGAAGTGAATATTTCAATGGTTTACGACTTCAAATCTATATACGCTGCTTATGTCGCTTTTTGCGTCTCAAAAATGTTGACCGTAGTTATTTGTAGTGTTTATGTCGCTTTCATCTATATACCACTAGAAATTTCCACCGAGGTTCGAGCTCGAGTTTGCCGACGAGACCGTGGCCATGGTCTCCACGAAGCATTGCGAACACGGCCCCACGGGTTGTCATACCAAAGGCGAGCGAGATCGAGGTACCGGATGACGACCGCCACTTGGTGTTCGCAAGACGCGCCGAGCCGCATGCACCCACACCGAGTCATGAGACGTTCGGCTGTACCAAAGATGTCCTCCCATGGCAGACGCCTCTTGCGAGGAGTTCCACCGTATGTCAAGACACCCCAAATTTAATTATCGCATTAGTGTCAATGTCGCACTGCATCGATTGTGTAATGTCTCAATGGACTTGCAGCAATCGAGAGAGGCGAGCGATCAAGATCGGAGAGCCACACAATGGACGTGGACAGACATGTGGTCCGACCATGCGCATACGATGGTTGTGGATGAGACACGCCGCACGACCACTCGACGACTCGCGCCGCATGTGGCATACCTTGATCGGTACGCCGCACGCACCGCCGTAGGCTTACTACTGGGGAGCCCCACGCCTCCACCTCATGCCGCTCACAGGCGGCTATACAGAAGGTCCGCACCGTCATCTAGCGGCACGGGTCGACGAGGCGGTACGAGAGTACTGTGTCATTACGCAATGCAGGATTACATTTGAACTGACTGTTTGTTTCACTGCAGGTGGACCGGATACATCGTATCGACATCGAGGCTAATGAGGCTATACGACATAGGAAGTCCAATACCGAATCTCGGTGGGTAAGCTATATGCGCAGCATCAGCGAAATGGCAAGGGGTACGATACGGGGCTTGAGTTGTGGTCGCCGAGATGACGTTGTTGCTACACGCGGTGGCGGACGTGGGCAGGGACCACCACCTCCCTCCGCGCCTCCGTCAGCACCAGGATCAAGACGGCCATCCTCGCCCCACGCGCTTCGCCCAGCCGTTCGACAATTGGCAACTATTTGTTTGTGCACTCATTAACCATTTATGTCTAACCACATCTTCGCCTTGCAGCAATTGCGCCAGATAGCACACGCTACGAGGGCGACGCCATCACGGAGGTCGACATCGCCGCACGAACTGCAGGGGCCGCCCGAGAGTCGGCAAAGCTACGGCCGCCGCCTCCACGCGCTCGCCCGGCGGTTCGACAATTCGCAACTATTTGTTCATGCACTCATTTACCATTTATGTTCACGCACATGTTCGACTTGCAGCAATTGCAACAGATAGCACGCAGCTACGAGGGCGACGCCATCACGGAGGTCGCCATCGCCGCACGAACCGTAGGGGCTGTCCGAGAGTCGGCAGTTACGGCCGCCGGCCTCCACGCGCTCGCCCGGCGGTTCGACAATTCGCAACTATCTGCTCATGCACTCATTTACCATTTATGTCCGACGACATGTTCGTCTTGCAAGAATTGCGACGGATAGCACTCGCAACCGCATCGCCATCACGGAGGGCGACGGACGAGCGACCGCGCTCTCCGTGACGACGGGGCCCACTCCGCATACAGCGACGCGACTCACGGACCAACCGAGGGGCAGATGCCCTCGATCTCCCGGACAGTGCACCAACCTATATGACCCGGACAGTGGGTTGTGCCGACCTATCAAGGCATGACATCGCACGAGTACATGGGGACTTCCGCCGACATCCTCATTTCACCACCACATACCCCTGTATGCACTAAACGTGTGTATTTCATTATGAACAATTTCCGTACTTTCCATTGTCTAATTCAGTTGTACCATCTAAGCGGGACGTAGGCACCTCCTCCGACCGGGTGAGCTCTATGCTTTATGACCACCGCCGAATCGCCCACGAGTTGTACCCACCGCCTCCGCCACACCCTCGCACTACGATCTTCGCGATGCACCCCGCTCCCTAGTAGGTTCACCTTCTCGAGGATCATATGCGCTGCATTTAGGCGCGACGACGAGATGATGAATGAATTTTTAAATTGTGCTTTAGTAATATTTGTGATGTTTTTCAAGTGCTTGATGGTTTGATGTTCAAAGATGGTTTCAGATCAAGGGTTGCTCTAAGTTCTTTGATTTAGTACGCACGTACAACCAACCGAGAGATGACAACACGGGGTAGCGGAGAAGACAAAGCTTGACGACAATTTTTTTGCCTTGTGATAACAACTCCACGTACATAACAACCAATTCATCACATGCTTAACAACGTTGCACATTACATCGTTATGGAAAGAGGGCACAGTAATATGAAGGTCACGTAAAATGCAAAGGCCATGCACTTACAACACGAAACAACACATACATTGCACATACGCATGAATTTATGCAAACTTCTACACCCAAAACATGAACACAATAAATCCCATCGCACAAAGATCAACACATTCCGCACTCGTGGCCTACATGCCAAACGAGCCTCGTGGCACCCACATGGAGAATCACGAGGGGCCGCCGACGGGCTGGCCATCGTGGTAGTGGCACGCACATATGCAGCTCGGGTTCGCGCAGCAACATGTGGGATCATAAGAGCTTCCTATGTTGACAACCTCCTCGCTTCTCTCGCGTTGCATCTGTTGGCGGAGCTCATTGTTCTCCTCATTGAGAGTCTCCATTCGGTACTCCAAGTCCATTATTCGGTCCCATAAAGTACCCACATAACGGCCAATATACCGCTCATGAGGAGGGTCGATCCAATGGAGAAGTCGATTTCGCCATCCGCGAAAAATGACAAGAAACATGGAGGGTCCATAAGCAATAAAAATGTACTATTAGTAATTTGTACCGGAGCGTGGGCATCGGAAGAAACAGCGCCGCCATCGCTCGCCCTTCCAGACTCGCACGACCACGCACTCATTGTGTATCGCATTTCGCCACGCTGGTTGCACACGCCGCTTGGTAGCAAGCGCATCGTGGTCCGAACATCTCCTCCTTTCCAAGGGAAGGTCTTCCTTCGGTGACCCATATCCGATCGCCCTCATCTTCCGCCATGGTATGTTCTTTGTTCGATTTACTGTGGTTTTCTAGCTACAACTTCATGGGACCTCTACTGCTATTTATATCGAATGGCGGGACAAAAGATGGCTGCTTTGCGCAGACACAAGACAAAAGCGCCAGCTTTACTCGGTGAGATGACAACACATGCCGCTTTATGCAAGTGATATGACAAATCGGGCAGCTTTGCTCGGTTAGATGACAACACATGCCGCCTAAACCGCCTACATAAAGACTACGATCTGAAAAGCCTTCATACGAACATTTATTGCTACTCAAAAGCCTACATAGGAACATTTATTGCTACTCAAAAGCCTATCGCTACGAAACCAACAAAATAGGGCGAGGTCGTAGCCTTTACAAGTGAGTGTTCACGTCATAGGCATGTATCCTTTCCAATGAGTTTTCACGTCATAGGATGCAATGAGCCATCTTCAAGGCGCGATAAAAGGGGAAACAACCACGCTACACCCAAGAGACAAAATGTTACGAACGGTTGGGTGGGTTAGTCGCATATCATCCGTACAAAAATTCCATAAAAATTACCAACATATACGAGGAGAAGGCATCAGCAAAGACAACACGAACAACTCATACATTTCACGTACATGACATGTAGCAAGTAGTACAACCACCAACACAAAGAACGAACACAAGAACTAAAATACAACACAACCGTACATAAAACATTACCACTCTAGTACATTGCGACAAGATAGCATAAAACATTGCGAACATACACGAGGATAACCTCCAAAGACTACAACTTGAGGATAACAATAAACACAAGAAACAAAATAGCACACAACATTAAATTTATCTTCCACTCTAGTCTGTCAAACGATGTCAGATCCCGACGGGTCGCAACCCCCACGACAACTCTCTCACGGCGAACACCGTCATTCCTATTTCCCATTTCATCCTCCCACACCCGACCCAGCAACCACCATGAGCTTCCTGCGATTCCATGACAAGAAGATTTTTAAACATACCACCACGATTTGAATGAACCCGAAACAATATGACTCACCGAGTGATTGGGGCACTTGTAGTAGTGTCGCCCGATTCTTGGCCGTCTGTGATGTCCTACGCCTAACCACCAAGTTGCAATTTGGGCACATCACCGTGGTGCCCATGAAGACGTCTGAGTGACTCATTGCCTAGTCCGGGGAGTGAGCACGAAATAAAACTACACAGATTGTGAACAACTTACTCGGAGGTGACTGATAACATGGCCAGGAGTATGTGAGGGATGGCTCCGCTTTATAGGTGTGTGGGGTAGCCTCACGCACAAAGACCACAGACAACACAAATCTTGACCCCACACCATGCTCGGTGAGGAGACAAACATGCCGCTTTTGAGGTGACCTCACAAAAGGGCCACTTTGCTCAATGACATGACAAAAGAGGTCACTTTTCCTCGTGATTAGACAAACAGCCGCTTTGCTCTGACTAGACAAAACGGGCTGTTGTTGAGCTACCGCCACCGATGCTTGATGACTCGGCTAGGCCATTACGACATATACATAGTAGGCTAATACTTTAACTTGGAAGAATGACGTGTGGTACAATTTTCACGCACACGTAAGAGAGTGAATGCACAAATTCCGCAGGTCTTGGGACGAGCCTATCTCATCAATTATCCATTTTCAGTCCCCGAGCTAGTGTCAAAGTCAATAAGTCATTCCTCGAAAGTCCCAAGTGCAATGATACACATCACATTCAAAAGGCATTACATAAGAAAGCATAAAATGCATACCCGAGATGTACATAATATTGACAATGAAATAAATTTTAATATTGGATCAAATAACACCTCTACCGAATGAGGCCATCATCTTGCCTCGTGGCTTGAATAAGGAGGACATCATTTCTAGCTTGGGTGACTGAGTGTGCACCGATGCTCAGATTTAGAGATAAGAGGCCATTGGCGAGAGCTAAACACCTAAACAATGCCAAAAGGCATGAGTATAGCCAATTCGTGATTACTAAAGAGAGCAGCTTGTCCTCCGTGGGATGCCAAAATATGCCACTTTGGGCAGTGACATTACTAAAGAGAGCATTGTCCTCACCAAATGACAAAAAGAGGCAAGCTTTGCTCGGTGAGATGACAATACATGGCACTGTGGTCACGCACATGACAAAACGAGGCAGATTTGCTCGTGGAGATGACAACACATGCCGCTTTGCGCAGTTGACATGATAAACGGGCAGCTTTGCTCGTTGATATGACAAAAGAGGTCAGCTTTGCTCAGTGGGATGACAAAAGATGCCACTTTGGGTGGACAAGATTAAAGAGGGCAGTGTGCTCGGTGACAAGACAACAAGAGGTCACTTTGCTCGGTGGGATGACAAAAGATGCCACTTTGGGCAATGACATGAGAAAACGGGGCCTTTTTCGGTGATATCGCAGCACTCCCATCTTTACTCACCGCTACGACCACGCGGACCATCTTTACACGCATTTAGTAGAGACAAACGACCCTATAAATTGGTATGCATTTCATTTCCAATGAACATTGCACATCCAAACCTTATACTACATCGCGCTTCCTCACCCAATCGGGATGGACAAAGGCAAGAAGAAGCAATGGGACAAGATGGTGAAGGATTGGGAGGAGACCCGTGACATAGCACGGTCACCGCAGCCGCGATGCCGCCGCGATGAGAAAATAAGGGCGATACAGCCCGGTAGAACAAGCCCATCGTGCTACGATGAAAGGTCCCCAGAGCGCTCGCAGAGCAACAACCCCATCCCGACGCCCCCACCGAGCGCTCGCCACAACTACCACCGAGGGGAGACACCTCCCTTTGTTGGTGCGGGACGTGTGCAAGTTCTTCAAGTCTAAGCACCGCATCGCCTAGGTATGCAGATCGGGTTGCGCAAACTACTCCAGTGACTACCCCAACCGCTGCTTTGACACCGCAACCTATCTGCACTGCAGAACGACCACATGCACCATTTTCCCTACCTTTTCTCCTTCACAACACGCACTAACAATATCTCTCTTTATTTACACTCCGAGCCCCTATGTGCCTACCGCAAATGGATCGATCTTGAAATCCACCTCAGACTAATGGACCTCGACTTCGAGGAGTGGAATGTCACAAAGGAGAAGGAGTTGTTGGAGGAGGAGCGCCGCAAGCACGAGCACACCCGCGATATACAGCCGCGAGACGCAAGCTCATCTTGAAGCGTGCACCAGAGGGAGCGGGAGGCTCGCGAGATGGAGCGCGAGAGAAAGAGGGAAATTGCGCTAAGGCAAAAGAGGCCGCGGAGGAGTTCAACGCCGAGCGGCAAGGAAGGGAAAGTGGTCCCGGCCCACACAAGAGGTCGCATGAGCAGCTTGGGTGGGTTAGTCGCAATCATGCTATATGTTATGCATGTAATAAAATCTACGCGCATGTTACTCCCAACTGTATTATGAAGTTTAATATCTCGATTTTCGATTCCATGATTCACGTAGCACCTCATTTAACAATATTAACATAGCGGTCCTCACCTTCAAAATATCACTTACCACTTTATGTATGGACCGTTCTACGGTCAATCTTTCCTAAAAAAATTTACCAAAAGTTTTTATGCATCTACAACTTACAATGAACATAATCTTTTATTACAACTTTATCTGATTTTTATCCAGTTTATAACTACAAAATTGCTAAAATGAAAACAATCACGAGATTGCAAACCCTAAAAATGTACTCAAACCCTAAAATTCACTTACCACTTTATGTATCGACCGTTCTACGGTCAATCGCTCCTAAAAAATTTACCAAATATTTTTATGCATCTACAACTTACATTGAACATAAACTTCTATTGCAACTTTATCCGATTTTTACGCATTCGTTTATAACTACAAAATTAACAAAACATACAAACATCACTTACCACTTTATATATCGATCGTTCTACGCATTAATCGTTCCTAAAAAATTTTACCCAAATTTTTTATGCATCTACAACATATAATCAACATAAACTTGTTTTACAATTTTTGCAAATTTTTTTCTGATTCACAACTACAAAATTAACAAAACTTATAATCATACGTGTTCAATATCACTTTCCTTCATTTCCTTCAATTGTTCATATCACATTTGTGCTCAAAAAATTTTTCTTTAAATTACTTCCAATAAAACAACATACCATGATCGAAATTTGTTATTGTCAGCTCAACACATTTTTCACGGTCAAGAATATATGAAAATCACAAATACGCTAATCGTTACTTCACACAAATTTCTTTCAGACTTACTTAAACAATATTTTAAATTTTCAAATTTGCACAAAAATTACAAAAGCAAGACAAAGGACTCCACTTCAAATTCATATTTTTCCACTCATTTTATATATACAAATAAATTTTTAAATAATAACTTTATATATGTATAAATATATATACACAATCAATACAAATTTTGTTTGGTTGCACAGCACAGACGCGCGGCCAAGCGCCAAGACGCCAAGGTGGCGGTACGGGCAACGCGCGCCGCGGTGGCACACGCGCCGGGCGCCGACGCGCGGCCGGCGGGAGACGCGCGCGCGGGCGAGGGACGCAAGGCCGGCGAGGGACGCGCGGCGGGCGGGCGGCGCGCGCTTCCGGGCCAGCGCCAGGCGGTCGTCGGCGGTCCCCGACCGCACGATCGGGCGACGACGGCGGCAGCGGAGCGACGCGCGCGAGGAGGGTATAGATTTGGAATTTATTTCAGAAGGGGGCCAAAAATGGAAATTGAATTGTTTAGGGGTCCAACAGTGTCCAAAAACCTTCCCCACCACCTTCATCTCCTCTCCGTCCCTACCATCTTCCTCTACCTTTCCGGGCTTCCTCTTGCTTTCTCCCCGCTTATATATACCACCTCGCTTCCCGCACCACAACCCACCTCTCATATATCTCACAGCTCATAGCGCCTTCCCGGAGTTAACCGCGCCTCAGATTAGAGAACCAACGTGTCAAACCGATCCTCACAGACAAGATGTGCAACTCCAACGTCAAGTCCGCCGGTGTCGCTCAGATCGACGGCCGCCCTGTCCTGCAGCCGGCCGGTAACCGCGTGGCGGCGCCGGAATGTGCACGGCCGCTCAAGAAGTCCCTGCAGAAGTCGCTCTCCATGCCCGCTTCGTTCGACAATGCTGCTGGTGCTGCCACCGCCTGCACCCACGCGGCGGCGCCCGCGCTTTCCCTTCTGCCACCTACACCGGCCAAGGCAACGAAGGCGGCTGGAGCCAAGGTGGCAGGGGCCAAGGCAGCCATGGGCGGAGACAAGAGCAGGAAGGCCAAGAAGGCCGGCGGCACCGTGCTGCCCGTGGTGACGTTCGCGGCGCTGGAGGCGTTCGAGCCCGTGGGGAGCATCGCGGCGGCGCAGCGGGAGCACGCCGCGCTGACGCAGGCGCAACGCAAGATGCGGATCGCGCACTACGGCCGCACCGCGTCCTTCTCCCGGGTCGAGGGGAGGGTCGGCGCCACGGCGGCCGCTGAGCCCGTCAACGCAGCACCAGGGCAGGACGAGAAGCGCTGCAGCTTCATCACGCCCTACTCAGGTACGCTCACGAGCCTACAATGAAGCACTGTAAATTGAATTTGCCGCCTAGTTGCTAATGCGTTTTCGCTTGTCATGTGCAGACCCCCTGTACGTCGCCTACCACGACGAGGAGTGGGGAGTGCCCGTGCACGACGACGAGTGAGTTGCCATCCTTCTCTGCCAACACAACCGATCGATTGTTTTCAAGTCGTAGCAACAGTTCTCCTTACATTCCCTGCAACTGAAAATGGCAGGCTGCTATTCGAGATGCTTACATTGTCCGGCGTGCAAGTCGGGGCAGACTGGACTTCTATCCTAAAGAGGAGACACGTCTACAGGTTTGGAACAGAGCGACCCCTGCTTCGCCAAAGATGCCGAAGCCTACTGATTTACATTTACGTACGCACATTCCTAGAAACATTTGCGCTGATTTTGTGTGTTGCCTGATCACAAAAAGGGAGGCATTCTCCGGTTTCGACGTGGACGCGGTGGCCAAGTACACGGAGAAGCGGATGGCGTCGCTGAGCGCGGAGTTTGGGCTGGATTTGGGCACCATCAGAGGGGCCGTCAACAACGCCAGCCGGATTCTCGAGGTATTACCGTCAGCTGAGATCAATCGAGCACAACCTGTCCTCATGATCTTAATTTCTGAACTTTGTCGTTTTAACTTTTAAGTAGGAACATGTTTTTTTTACTTCTAATTAGGATCCTTTGACTTCTCTAGCAATCTCATCCTCCAAATATTTGTTATACCGCCGTTCATATTAGCTTTTTGCTTTAGCTTATAAATAATAATAGTTTATAGAGAAGCTAGGTATGTACAATTTTAGTAAATATAAATAAAATCTATCAACTAGTAAGTCTCACCTTAAAAAGGCTCTTCATTTGAAAATTAGATACCATAGAACGGGACTTAGTGATAAGTGACCAACCCTACAGTGAAGTAAGTTTAGACTTGGGATGTCCGAAAATTGTTTTAGTAGTTAATAGGCCCCATTCTCCTCAGCTTACATTTTCTGTTCTGTACTGGTGCTCTCGATCGGTGAGTTGACCTGATAACATGAGTAGTACAACTTCGCAATTGAAGCTTTACCAGAAGATAAAGGGAGGTCAATGAATGAAGGCCTACGAAACGAAGATCAGTTAAGGGAAAGCGAAGCCTGGTTGAGTACCAGCATGACTGCTTACACCCCCTGATGGTAGACAGCTCAATCAGCAGCGGCATCCCCCCTTTTAAATGCCACTGCTTTGCAGAAGCAAAGCAAGTGCGTCATAAAGTTGGATAGTACAAACCAAAAAGAGCGAACCCTTCCTACATCTCCAAGAGATACTCTATATGACTCTTAATATTTAAATTTTAGAGTTGAAGGGTAAAAAGTAGCTCCAACAGATTCCCAAATAGACTCCCAAAAATAGAACACACCCAAAAAATGGGCTCTCGCTCTCTACTTAAAGAGGATGATCTAGGCTCCCAATACTGTTTTTCTGGTTTAGGGTATCTGTTGAAGGGAATGATTATTTTGAGACCTTATATCGTGATTAGGATCTGTAAAAAGAGATTTAGGGTGTGAATTTATTGGGCATCTCTTGGAGATGCTCTAATGGACATTTGAGAGCCGGAAAAGATGCTGACAGTACTTGTCAAGCTTTTGGCCGGAGCTCGCTCCACATCATCACAAGATGCTAACAGTAACGAGTGTTGCGCACGACGTATCGCTCACAAGGATCCTCCAATATTCCAAAACGGGACGGTTAGCCTAACTACCAATCAACTAAATTATCGGTCAAGTATAGTACGCCGGCCACAGAGTATTTAACTGTTCGTTAGTATATATATGTGTCTACTACATTCTACGTATACAACTTGGTATATGATATGCAGTGGAAGAATGAGGAATTCTGATGATGTTTCGCATGCGCGTGGCATGGATTTTGGGCAAGCAGGTGAGGAGAGACTTGGGGTCGCTCGGCAAGTACGTGTGGGCGTTCGTGAACAACAAGCCGCTCTCGCCGAGCTACAAATACAGCCGGAAGATCCCCGTGAAGACGTCCAAGTCGGAGACCATCAGCAAGGACATGGTCCGGCGCGGCTTCCGGTTCGTCGGCCCGACCGTCATCCACTCCTTCATGCAGGCCGTCGGGCTCACCAACGACCACCTCGTCTCCTGCCCGCGCCACCGCATCTGCTCCTCCTCCTCCTCCTCCTCCGCTTAATTAATCTGACCGCCACCATCAACTACCGATCCTCCAAAAGAAGCAGGGGAAATTCTCAATAAAAGAAAAGACGGGATAGCCTCATGGTAGTAGTATACAAATGGAGTACGTATTGATCTGCGAGTGTGCTTGGTGTAGATTACTGTCCCTAATTAGTCAAGAAGCTTGCGTGTTAATTACTACCACTTGGTAGTTGTGATCGAGTACCACCACTGCTTGGTGTAATGGTGTGTGTATAGTCATTGTTTGTGAGAGGTTGGTGCGTGCATGTGGTGTGCTAGGTTTGCAATTGCGTGCCTTTGGTGTTTTGTCTTCGCTTTTCTTTGTTCTCTCATGATAGGGATGGACGACGAAGAAGTCGATCATTAGCAAGCAAGCAGGCACACTCACACAGGCAGGCAGAGGCAGGCCATGTGGTGTCGCAGGCAAGCACATGTGTAAGAGAGAGAAAAGGCCCGCCCTTGGCGCATGTGATTCTGCAGCTCCCTCTCATCACAGTCTCACTCATCAATGAATCCATGCGCTGTGCGCGCGAATGGGAGGACGGAGACGGACCCAGGCGGCCACTGCACGCCTTCTCACCTTCCTCCGGCCGGCCAGCTACGTCCGTCCATCCATTGCTCCTCCATGCGCTGCATTATTACTATATATATGCTGCTTCCATCATGAGTTCATGGCCTAGGTGGAAACGGCATGTAATGTAGCATTTCCCAGACGTTTGTTAGTTGTTTACATTATGCTTGTGAATTGTGATCGACTTTGTGTCCTATATTGATGCAGAGAGGAACAAGAGTGTGTACTACGAACGGTACAAGGCTTTTGTGTGGTGCGCGGTGCTTGTGTGACGTCACCCTTGGATCGATGTACGCTGCACACTTAATCTTTGCTGTTTGGTCTCATGCGCACATCTCCGCGAGAATCTTTGCATGTGCTCCGCTTCCCTGTGTTTGGTTCTTGCTTGCGTCTGCCCCTGCAGTTCCAGCCTTGTACAATTGTGTGGTTCTTGCATGCATGAATGCTGTTGGTGGTGGTTGTTCTACTTAATTGATGATGGTTTTATGATGGGAACAGCCTGTGGATGAAGGTTAGTTAATGTTAAAGTATAACGGAATTATTTGTCTTTTTTTATCAGTATAAACTTTTAAATAAACTAGTTGATATATGCAACTCAATATGGTATCATAGTTAAGAGATCAACTCAATTTTTGCAGTCTACTTCTCTTTTAGGTCTTAGACCTAAGAGAGTCTACACGCGAGAGGGGTGTTGAAGTAAAGTGAATTGCTTGTCTTTTCTCATCAGCTTAAAGTTTTGGGTAAATTAGTTGGTGCATGCAACTCAGTAGTTAAGCAGGCCCAGTTCCTGGCAACAGACAAGCCTGCCATGATTGAGTTGGAATGTCATTGGCTTTGATGCTTATTACTCATATTGGCAAGGTGAATTATCTATCTTTTCTCATCAACTTAAGTTTTTAGATACACTGATTAAAACATGCATCGCAATAGTTAAGCAGGCCCAGTTCCCGGCAACTGACAAGCCTGCCATGATTGAGCTGGAATGTCATTGGCTTTGATGCTTATTACTCAGATTGGCATGGTGATGCCACTGACATACATGATCGATGCTTCTGTCATTTAAACTTTTCATTACCTCCAAGATTAACCACGCCGGTTGATGTCATCCTCCTGTGTATTTTCCGTAGCAGATCATACAGGGGCAGTGGGCAGTGCATAACTGGATATGGCCGCAGTCGTCTCACACAAACAACTTGCAATTACATAATTGCATAGAAATTAGCTTCCACAGGTCCAATCCTTTTTCAGTTTGTAGTTCTTTCTATAGGAAATGAGTGGGATGCAAATATGTATTTGAAGTTAGAGAGATGCCAAAAGGAACAGTAAATTGTATTGCTCCACATTGCTAGAGCTGCTTAGCTTTACTCTCCATCTTTAGTTTACACACATTGCCCATGACCATTACTTTCAGACCTTTAGATATCAATCGGATATTATTCAATTTGATATTTAGATGGAAGTAAGCCATCGTTCTTTAAAATTTCCAGGTCCTTTGAAAATTAAACTATGAATGGCTTACTTTTCATGGAAGGTTCATCTAGTCAGACAGCATTTGATGTGGATACAGATATACTTAACGTTTTTCAATTAAATATATTATTTAACTGGAAGAAATTATTGAGCCGTATTAAATATTATCATGTGAACTCTAATATAATTGGGTCTTTAATTATTATATTTGGAGATATAGAATTACTACTATGTTATGTACTTATATACATACTTATACTCGTTCTGTACAAATCTAAAGTGAAGATACGTTTAGAAGGTCTCTCGATACTAGTGCATCGTTCATCACTTCAAGTGTACAAGATGATGAGGACATTCCAATTGGACCGATTACACAAGCACGAGCTAAACAAATTAATCAACAGGTGAATTCGATCCTAATTGAATTTTAGTTATAATTTATATGAGAACTGGATACTACATCATTCCAATGTGTTGTGTATTCTCAGGTTTGAACGATGTGAAGCTTTTGGAATTGGAGCCATGGAGGAGAAGCTAATGGAGAAGAAATACTTGGAGTCAAGCAAGGGAAGACAGGTTCAAATCCTCATTGCCACGTCGGATCAACCACAAGAATAATCAAACTCACAAAGATGCTCCAGACATTCAAATGTTTTCAACTGGTATCAAAAACTACCTTCGGATCGGTCTGATCGACCTCAGATGTGTTCAGGACCGTCCGATCCACATCGAGCGCTCGCAAGACCTTCAGAACATTCAGACCAGTCCGAATGATTTCAATTGCCCGAACTGTCTGATCAGCGTTGGACGCTTAGATGCTTCGGAGATGTTTGGACCGCTTCGAACGATCGCACCATCCGATCGCCTTGGAAATGTTTGGACCACTCTAAATGAGTCATATTGTCTGATCTTCAACGGACCGCCTGATTGCCTTAGAGACATTCGGACCACTTCGAACGTTCGTTCATACCACAACGTTCGATCGGTTTTGGATGGTCAATAGTGACGGGGACGTTCAGACCGCTCCGAATGTTCGCCCTTCTACGTCGTTCGATCAATTTTGGATGGTCGATATTGATGGTAATGCTCGAACCAAGCCGAACGATCCCGCTGTTGGATTGCCTAGAGATGCTTGCAGCCATTTGATTGACTTAGAGGTGTTCAGAACAATATGACCATATCTTTGACCGTATACCTAGAGTATAAAGACAATAACTTTTACATGCAAGGTCCGATTGGGGTGATCATATATTCGTTTAAAAGCTTATTTCAAGGGCTACGTAATGGAGAAGGATTTATCTTAAAAGTTCATAGATTTTTATTTTTATTTTTTTAGTGAGAGTATGAGTCTAAAATACTTAGGAATTGTGTAGGAGACCTTGTGTAACTTTTTGGTAGACTACGATTGAATCTATTATTTTCAAGAGAGAGCTATATACTTATTCTTCCTAGTGTTTGTCATCTGATTGCAATCTAGAGGGCAATTGGGTGTTTCTCTACATCATTGTTCTTGTTATTCCTTGTGATTCTCAGGAGATGCGACGCGTCTGCTTTGTGATCAGGTAGACAGGATCATGAACATATGGTTGGGTGAATTCTTTTATCGTAGGTTGCTATTCTAACAGTTGTTGGCGCCATCGGTTCGTCAAGTTGCACAAATCTAAATTATCATTATCGATCCTACGTCGTGAAGATCGGACACCCCGCATTAGCATTGTAGCACTGCAATGCAAGCAATCTGGGAAGAGGACGAAAACACACATGGATCACATTTCAACACACTGCGCACACCCAAACATCATCGGCAAAATATAGCTGATACATATTCAAGACAAAAAGTTGATGGAACTCTTTCCCTTTAATGCATGCAGAGGTGGAGAGTCTAGGCTTTTGGGTTGCTGTTACTCTATGTTGCCTGGATATCTCAATACAGAAATGGATACGGATACACGATACAGTGATACCGTGATTTGCCATTTTTTTCAAAAATACCGATACAGTGATACATTTATATACACACACAATAAAGATAAAGATAATAGATTAATGAATTCTTATAAGGAATTGAGAAACCGAGAATACCTTAATATTGATGTAGTAAATTGCTTAGTTCTCCAGTTCTCTCTCCTAACTGTTAGACTAATATAATGAACCATCTGCGAAAAATAAGAGAATAGATAAGTACATGTACACAAATAATGAAATAAATAACAGAATCACAATCACAGATAGTTAGACAGTAAGTATTCGACAAACCGCTTAATAAGTGTTGACCATAAGTCCATAAAACCATAACTATTACATAATAATATAGCTAGATAAAAAACATGATAGAATACATATGTATAGTCTAATTATTGCTTCCATCATGTGGAGTTGTCTCTGATTGGACCATAAGTATTCGAATACGAGCAGCATTTATGATGTTTATGGTCAAGGCGGCTTCACTGGATGGGGTAGGACATGCCCTAGTACCAGTGTTGTATTACGCACTCAAGCCTCCAAATCCACCACCACTAGATGCCATGATCTGACAAGATCAAACATTGAATAAGCTCATAGATACAACCTAGAGCATTCTACAAAACAGTGAATCATTAATAAACACATATAAGAATATGTCATACATACACAGATCTACCCTAATCAACAAATCAGAGAATGGATCGAGGGCTCATCATGGAGGGGAGGCCATGGCCGGGCGACGCCTTGGAGGGGAGGGCGTGGCTGGGCGGCTTCGAGGCAGCAGCGGCTCCGAGTGGACGGCGTGGAGACAACGGCTCCAAGTGGACGGCGTGGAGGCGAAGGGCGTGGAGGCGGCGGCTCCGCGGGGCGGCGTGGCGGCGGCAGCATGGAGACAAAGGGTGTGGAGGCAGCAGCTCCGAGGGGACGGCGTCGAGCAGACGGCATGGAGGTGGCGACGCCAAGGGGACGGCGTGGAGGCGTGACCGCGTTAGACTAGGGGGACCGAAGGGGCAATTGGATCTGAGAGGTACAAAGTAGGTTATAGCGTATCGGGGGGTATCCATGAAGTATCGGTGAAGTATCAGAAGTATTTTCTTTTTTAAAAAAAACAAAAAACTAGGATACGGGCAGGATATGTATCGAAGCGTATTGGAGAAGTATCTGTATCTGATACGGTATCTGATATTGATATGCAACTTTGAGAAATATCCGTGCAACATAACTGTTACTTGTATCAACAATTTCCATCTTTCATATGTGTACGTATTTCCTAAGATAATCAGTTGACGTATAGCAAGCAAGGGCAGTCAATCAGCACGATGTGTTCAATGGAGTAGAAGGCATGCAACTTCTTTCAAAGCTTTGCCATCCATCTATGTTCTGCTGGAACTCATCAGTCATCTCCATGACTCAAATTCTTGATTCAATCACCGATAGTCTATCCAGACAGGCCTTACGCAGGAAAGTTCTTGGTTGGGAGTTGGGGAGTGGCTCTCACCGTGATCTAGTCAGTCCATTATACCAGGAGACCCAATAATCGTGCTGCCACATGGCTGACCTACGAGGGGTGTCATAAGAGAATGGGCGATATTGGCTCTATGATTGTAGATCCAGATAGGGATATTTATGTAAAAACCTCCTCGTGGCTTTAAATATATACCTAGGCAGAATGAGAGGGAAGAGAGAGCTCATTTTTCATGACAAGTCTATGCAATACAAACATCTATCTTCCATCTCTATGATTTTTAAAGCTCCGGACAGCTCATCTATGGCCTCTCTGTAACCCTATTATTCATTGTTTAGTCTGTAACCATAATAGTTGGCACCGTTCGTAGGGAGCGACATAGAAGTGACGAGCTAAGAAAAGAGTGTTCGGATCCAATGGCACAAAAAAGGCAATGATGTCGTCCTACCACTAACTATGTAAAAGGGTGGGGGACAGACCGTGCACGAGCTTAACTCATCCTACCATTGACTATGTCAATGCTCATGCGAAGGGTGGGGGATGGAGCGCGCGCGAGCCTAACTCATCCTTCTGTCAACTTTGTCGACGCTCGTTCGAGCGGTAGGGGACGGACCGTGCGTGAGCCTAACTCATACTACCGCTGACTTCGTCAACACTCGAGCCAAATGTGGGGGATGGAGCACGTGCGAGCCTACCTCACCCTACTCATCCTACCATCGACTTCATCGATGATCGTGCAAAGGGTGGGGGGATGCACTATGCACGAGCATGACTCATCCTACCATTGACTTCGTCGATGCTCGTGTGAATGGTGGGGGATAGAGTACACGTCAACTACCTAGTCCTACCAACGACTTCGTCCAAGCCCATTCCAAGGGTGGAGGATGGAGCTTCTGCAGCTGACATCGTTCTACCGCCGACCTTGTTGGTGACACACAAGTAACATTAATAGATCCATGTATATATTCCACTCATGAAGCCAAATGTCGCTACATCACATGGAAGCAAACCATCAATTGCCCTCATTGGAACTTTCAATCTTTACATAATTGTCCAGACGGACGCACACCCGAGGCTAAAAATCTGTCCAAAAGTGCACGAACTCTTCCACTTGACTCCAATGATGAAGACCGCGGTGGAGAAGATGCACAGTGACAGAGGGTTGGTCTTTACAGAGTACATGTCCAAACAAAACATAGTAACAAAAAACAGCAACGAAACAAAAGGGACGAAGTCACCAAAAGATAAATATATTTCCCAAAATGGACACCCCAATACAAGCATCGCACACGTTCGCCGATAAACAGACAAATAAACATGCCCAAAAGATAGGCTGCGCTGCAACCTACGGCCTCACACCTATCGGCGGGCCTCCGCGGTGACTTCACCGGACGGGCGTCGTAGGGTCAACCCTCTAAGTCAAGTCCCCAGCTGGGTAGCTGCTCCAAGAGCGCACCGTAGTGACACCTTTGCTGTGGCCTCACCCAAAAGTCCCCAGCTATGTTCATGGAAGGTTTGGATGGAGCGCATCGTCACTTGAATGACATGCACCATCGTTGTGTTCCCTAGGAGGATGATCAGGAGCATGAAACCTCGGAGGAAAGAGAAATGGTCATCTATTCCAACAACCAGTAGCGAAGTCAGAATGAAATTAGAGGGAAGACTCGAAGGACGAAACTATTATTTTAACTAAAAACTGCTAAGTTAAATCGAGCTAAGTATAACAAATATAGTTTATGTGATCCGAATTTATATATGAATTAAAGGGAAAAAGAGCTAAAAGAAAAAAATACAATAAAGATACCGCGTTCAGGATTACCTTTGCTGGGCTCGAGCCCAACGTAGCCCTCCTGGTGGCTACACCCCCTGCACACAACATAACACATTATTCACCCTGAAAAGCGTAACATTGGCCAGCGTCGATGAGAAACATCAACCAGAGAATCGACTGCATATTCACATAATCTTTTTTTAACAAAGCAAGCATGCTGCAAAGTAGTACGAAAATGTTCTGAATCTCTTGGCAACACAACTCAAAGCAGACAGAAAAAGCACCTCCCATTTTATTAGCTAGGCAGCCAGTACAATAACATTGCTAGAAAGCAGCAGAACAAGCTCTGAAAAATAGAAAGACAGAATTGAAGCAGCAGAACCACAAGGTCCACATCGAAGCATGTAGATGATGCAGTAGGAGCCACGAAGGACAGCATGGACGGACGCACGCGCGCTTGCTCTGTCACGCGTGCTACCGATATGTACTGGATTACTGGGAGGAGACGGAAACCACGGGTCAGGGCTTGGCGCCGGCCACGGCGCCGGCCGCCTGGCAGCAGTCGGGGTGGTTGAGGCAGCAAGCGGGCGTCGACTCCAGGGCCACAGGCCTGCCCTTCACCGTCGCCGACGCTGCCATTATCACGAGCAGGCAGACCTGCACGGCGAGGAAAACTAGGAAGACGCGGAGGTTGTCGGTCGCCATCACCTCGATCGGCTGACAGAGCGCGAGAGAGAACAGTGCACTACCCCTTCCACGGTACCTTTTATTTTGTCATAACCAAGTCCTACAGGATAGCTCTGGATTAATTATTTTTTGCTAAAAATAAATAGTAGTAATGGAAAGAAATAGTTTTTCGAATAAAAATATGAGTTGTAGGGAAAGTAAGGGAGATATACATGTGTGAGATGGAAGCGAGATGAGTGAGGTGTATGATGCACCTGTGATCTTTATCTTATCCTTGAAACGAGAGGATAGGGATGTTACTTCAAAAAATCAGCAAAACCAATATAAACATACCTAACGATGCATAGAGATGGAGTTTTTCTGGGGCTATAACCCCTCCAAAAAAAAATCAAGTTTTTCAATGACGTGTTAGCCACCGGATACAATTGCAAGTGGCAAGGTCAAATTGTGCATTTAGTGCTCTCTTTTTTAGAGGCATTTATTATTATTTATTAAATTTGATTTTATTAACTTCCCCGTTAGGGCGTCCGCAATGGTAATAGCTAGTACTAGCTATATAGTCAGCTGACGTGAAGGTGAGAGACAAAAGCAAAGACTATTTTATACTGTTGGACCCACATGCTCCTCTCTTATGTTCTTGGACTACGTGAAATAGATCAGCTATTTGCTCGTCGCTAGTGACTACTCTCTCTCCTACTTTTTCCTTGCCACATCAGATCTAGCTAACTAAATAGTCATCTGTTGGAGACACCCTTAACAGACCCGTGAATTTTGTTATAGCATGCATAGGATCACCCTCTCTCTCATGCATAAAAGTGGCATGCTTCGATTATAATTATTCCATATATCAATTTACAACGTGCTATTTATGCTTCGAGTATTGATTGCCGGTGTGCTTGCATGACCAATCTAGTTGTACAGGGCAAATGCATGACGGGAGCGACAGGCTCTCGAATACCACAGGAAATGACACAGCTCAGACGCTGACCTATTTAATTTACACGAGCAGAACAGAGCTCAAACTACTCAAGAGACTGCGTTGCAGTGTACTGACATATTTGCATCACACTAGGATATCAAAAGAAAAAAGTGTGCCAACGACCAACAGCTCTTAGGCCCCACTTATTTCAGCTTGAATTTCTGGTTTATTTTGCACTATTTATAAATTTCGTCTTTTTTATACTTGTAGCTTTTTTAGCTTTTTTGCCGGTTCTTTTTTCTCGTATTTGTTTGCATTATACATGATGGACTAATATATTTTTACTATTTTTAAAATTTTAAAATTTTAATTATGCTAAATAAACATTCATCTGCTACAATATTTTTCAACGAGCTACAATATTTTTCAGTCATAAGTTACTAAAAAAACTCTTTTAAGCAGAGCCTTACACCCTGGACCATCTCACCATCACAAGGGCGCTGTAACGCAAGCGATGCCTCTCGGCGATCGAGCTCGATCGCGTATCTCACTCTGCTCCTCTCTCATGCATGATGGGGTGTGCTGCTTTCGCAGTTTCGCTGTCTCCGTATCTCGGCATCACCATCTCCGGCTCCGGCGCCCAGACGCGAGGGCGCATGGTCGGGGCGGACGTCGCTGGCGGGCGGGGTCTTCTCGGTCGGCGACACTGAGGAAGCTTCACACGCATACGGTGTTGTAAAATATAGCAAGATTATTATGGTTAATTATTTACCATATTAGCTACCATGCTTTCAATGAGAGGTGCCAAAATATATGTAGTTGTTTTCCTTTTATTATGTAATAATTGACCATAATAGCATTTGAATGGTAATAGGTGACCATTTCACTGTCTACCTCTTGTGAGTTGCGAGGTAGTGATATAGGACGGTTAACGTTAATACAAGGTGCACCATCTTTTCTTTATCCCCTTCGATCATAAATATATGTCGTTTTAGATATAGATACAATTAAAATTTTAAAACTTTAACTATCAATATTTTAAAAAATAAAATTAGATACATAAAAATTATATGTGTAGATTTGTATAAAAAAATACATTTTATAATATTATGATTTTATTGATTTTATAAATATATCATATATAAATCAATGATCAAAATTATTTTTTAAAAACTATATCGATATCTAAAATAGCGTGTATTTGTAACTGGTGGGAGCACCTTTTCGGTGTCCTGGCCTGAAAACTATAACATTCGTCAGCTTCATGAGAAACAACAAGCTGAGAATATGTTGCATACTCCCCTGAAAAATCTTCAGAACACCACGCGTGTTCACAGGATCAATTGTTCTTTTTTTAAAAAGAAGAAAACAAGCTGCAAACTGAATGAACACAAGTACATACCCTGAAGCTCTTGGCGACGTCTGAAAGCAATCTCTCTCTCTCTCTCTCTCTCTCTCTCTCTCGCTTAAGAAACTGAGTACATAATAGATGAAAAGGATCATGACTATATGAAATTACAGAGAGACATTTAAGAGGCACGATGCGAAAGACACCTGCTTGCTCTGCTGACATTGGATTACCGGAAGGAGATCGACGACGGGCAGGCGGCGCTCCATGCATGGGTAGGGCTTGGCGGCCGCGACGCCGGTGGCCAGGCAGCATTCGCGGCGGAAACGCACCCACCGGCCTGCCCTGCACTGTCCACGGCGCTGCCATCATCACGAGCAGGCAGACCAGTTCTTCCACGGGGTACACCTTTTCCTCTGGTGAATGGTGAGAGCACGTCCTCCTATGTACATATATGCAGCATAGAAGCATTGCAATCACGCTTTATCTACGGGCCGGGTACTCTTCCGATCGAGCCAGAACCCACCACTTGTATGCTGTAGCACGACGAGAAGCCATGTCAGCCACCTAGGCGCAATGCCAAGTGGCATGTCAAGTGTTAGCCACCCCTAGATGCATTGACAAGTGGCATGTCAAGCGTTAGCCACCCCAGATACACTGACAAGTGTCTGGTCAAGTAGTGAAATTACATCTTGTACAAGATAATAAACTAGGCAGCACGAGTATACCGAGCGAGACAAGCGGTGAGGAAGCTGAGATGGGCCGCACGCAACGCCGCTGGGGCCGGTCCGTGCCTTGTGTTGTGGTAGTCGTTCTTTTGTATTTTTTTCTCTTTTATTTTATTAATTCTCCATAAATATAAATAAATAGGATAATTTTTAAAGCGGATTTTTTAAAACAACTTTCCGAATATAAGACCATATGCATCGTCTACATCGACGTCTCTATCATCCGCTGTCGTTTTAAAAAATATAACTAAAAATAATTCACAAATAGTTATAGTTATATTAAATTAGCTTCTGAGTAGTAATATCAACTTTTGTTCAAACCTTGTAATCCTAGTTTATCTGAACCTAGGCTTGTGATAAAATTCCACTTTTCATCTTCCACTTATACTTTGAATCTCTGGGTAGTTAGATGATTGTTGATTAGAAAACCATAAGGTGACAGATAGATCGTTCTCTGTGGATTCGTATCCTGGAATACTCAGGTGAAAAGTTATAATTGATCCGTGTACTACAAATGGATTGCATGTAGTTTGCATCAACACTAGCTAGTATCCTTATTCTCCTTTTTTTAAAGTATTTATTTAAATATATCTATACTGAAGATAAAAAACTCCAATAAATGAGCTAATCAAATATATGCTCCAATGATCTCAATACTCTTAATAACTATACATTTGATGCAGGCATTCAATGTGGGCACATAGCAATGTCTCCAACAAACTGCTTGCTTATAAGACATAAGCAAGTCAAAAACCCAACAATAGTGTTCACACGTGTCTACCAAGCAACACCAGTGACACTTGTCTATGAAGCAACACCAAGGTTGACATGTCTACAAAACCAGCACCAGTACTGACACTTGTCAACACAACCAATACCCGTGTTGACACTTGTCCATGTGAGATCATCCCACCTCGGTTGAAGCCATTGATTTTGCATCCAGTGGAGAACATGAACATGCTATTTGCAAACCATTGCACAGTAAACGTGAACCTTCCCCTCAACACATCTATATAAACCCAACTATCCCACACAGGACACTCGCACCAAAACCATACAATTCCTTTATTAACATCTAAGAGTGAGGCCTACTACAGGTGATACTAGCAGCCATGACAAAACTCTTGGGTTTGTTCTTGGTCCTCGCCTTTGTAGTGGCTGTGGCAGCTGACAAAAAGTCGGCCACCATTGGCACCAAGGATGACCAAGACTGTGACAACAATATAATGGAACTAATCCAGGAGTGCAAGCAGTACGTGAAGTTCCCTGCAAACCCGAAGATAGATCCTTCAGAGGCATGCTGCGGTGCAGTCCAAAAGGCAGACACTATTCCATGCTTGTGCTCCCAGGTTAATGATGAAATCGAGAAGGTGGTGTGCATGGAAAAGGTCGTGTACGTCGCCAAATTCTGCAAGAATCCACTCACACCTGGCTCCAAGTGTGGGAGTAAGTGTTTTACGCTGACCTCTATGGATATATTCTATACTAATGCACGATATATGCCTGTTATGAACTATGCATGACATGTGTTTTTTTCCATTATTTTTGTAGGCTACACAGTTCCTTCTCCAGGCCACTGAATGGATGGTTGATGTTTTGTTAATCTCAGGAGAAGAAGCGTTGGATTTAGTTTCTAGGTCTCTCTACCTCGATTGTCTCTGACTCTTGAGATATATGTAATCTGCATGGTTGTGTTGGGTAATTTTTGGGGAATGTGGCTACAATGGGTGTGAGAGATCGAGTAATGTATGAGAAATAGTGGGAATTAATAAAGGCTTCTCCTTAAACTATATGCTTGCTCTCTTTTTTATTTCTGTTTATATATTGCTTTGTGATCTTCATTCCTCTCAATAGGACGGAAAAGAAAGAAAGTAAGCCAAATAAGTTTCTTCCAGAAAAAAAAAGTGAAGCTTTTTCCTACTTTTGATTATTCCAATATATGATGACCAACCATTCGTGCTTTTTTTTTTTACAATGAACATAATCTTCTTCTACATTTTAATTTTAGAGGGGAACTTGAGCATCTGGCCCATGGCCAAGTAAGCTAAAAAAATCCAGGTGTATTTCAAAAAGGCATGGCTTATACTTGTCCATATGTCTATCATCCGTTGTCTATCATCCGTTGTTGTTTTAAAAAATATAACTAAAAACCATCAGATATAACTAAAAATCATTAACCGCACCAAAAAAATAAGGCCGCCTGCTGACTACTTGTTCCTCCAATTGCCCTCTCATAAAACAGTACATTTTCCCACTACAAGGTGGTTAGAATGCTTCGAACAGATCACGCCAGCCCTTGCACATTAACAACAGACCTAGCCACGGAGTGAACAATACATTCTACAGGTAAAAAGTGCAGGATTGAGATGCACAATACTGGCTTAGATGCACCTACGTGTTGAAGACAGAGCCCAGTCCGTTTCGAGAAAGAGAGAGAGAGAGAGAAGAAACAAAGCTCAAGGAAGAGAGAAGAAACAAAGCTCAAGGAATCGGTCTGGATTGAATGAATGCCTGATCGGGGCAAAAAAAGGAAACACGATCCTTGATGCTTTTCACCATAATCAACCAAGACCGTCCGTTTTTGGTTGAACGACTGGGGTTGCAGTTTGCTCTACCATTGCAGCGCACCATCCCAGATCATCGGCGCGACGACCCCTTTGCAGTTTGGATCCCGGCCTCTCTCAACCGCGACCAGCGAAGATCTCTTCCCTGCCTCCTCACCTTCCCGCTCCACTCTCCCTGCCAATGGCGGCGGCGGCGGCGCCCACCTCCCTCTCCCTGACCCGCCTCGCCTCCCGCCGGGCCGTAGCCGCCGTCCCCGCCGTGCCGCTCCGCCGCTCGGGCCTCGCCGTCGCGTGCGCTTCGGCGCGGTTGCTGGGGTTCGCGACCGGCGGGGGAGTCGACCCGCGGTTGGCGATCCACGTCGCGTCGCGCTGCCGAGCGGCGTCGGCGGGGCGCGGGACGCGCGCTGCGGCGACGATGGCGAAGAAGAGCGTGGGCGACCTCACCGCCGCCGACCTCGAGGGGAAGCGTGTGCTCGTGCGCGTCGACCTCAACGTTCCCCTCGACGACAGCCAGAACATCACCGACGACACACGGGTCCGCGCCGCCATCCCCACCATCAAGCACCTCATAGGCAATGGCGCCAAGGTCATCCTCTCCAGCCACTTGGTAAACCTCGCCATACCAATATTTTTCCCAGATGTCATGTTGCTTGCGCATATACTCCCAGATGAGTGAACTAGAAACTTAAAACGGTATGTTGAATGGTAAATTTATAAAGCCTGGCAGAGATTATAGGCTGTGGATTTAGATTTAGGTGAATCATATACGCGCTTGCATCAGTGCTTGTGTCCATTTAGTTATGCTGGATACATTATCTTCAGTGTTTTGAGATAATACATGAGCATTACCTGTAGCCCTGTAGGTTGTGAATCTGCTTCTTGTATACATAGATTTGAACGTGTGTAATTCATCCGGTTGGTTTTGAGATAACTGGACCTACATAGTTGGATTTTTTTTTTTGAGGAACGTAGCTGAAGCTCTGCTTAATCAATTAAGAAGGAAAAGAGTATGGTACGGACCGGCTGTAGAGCAGCCTTAAACAGGAAAACAAAAAACGAGAAGGAAAAAACGACAATCGAATTGCCAACTCTGTAAGGGGACTTGCAGAGCCAACGACTACTCTAGTTCTAAAAGATTAATCTCCTCTCTGGCTTCTTGCAACAGTGACAGCTCTGAATGAACTCGATGCACTACCTGTCGAACATCACCCTCCACCCTATCGAAAACCCTGTTTTTCTTTTCCTTCCATTAGTTCAAACAGGTGTAAATTCTGATGATTGTAATACGCTTAATGGAAGCGGAGTCGAGATATCCTGGGAAGCCTGACCACCAGTCCGTGAGGCTCGTGTCCAGCTGCGTGAGAGGCACCATCAATCCTGTGGCAACAGAAAGCCAAACCTGCTTGCAGAAGGAGCAGTCAAGAATAATATGCCGTGCCGTCTCATCCACCTGATCACATAGGGTGCAGGTTGCGGTGTGCGGCCATCCCCTGCACTGCAATTTGTCCACCGTCAGGACTCTCTTGGAGTAGTAACCACATGAAGAATTTGCATTTGTTTTCAGCCTTAAGACTTGCAAAGCCGCGCTGCCTCAAATACTCCATGAGATCCAGCAAACTGAGCCTTATAAGCAGTCTTTGCAGAGTATATTCTGTCGACCGTCATAGTCCAGCAAATTTCATCTGGCCGGCTCACCAGGGTTGTGCCTTGAATTATGTGCCAGAGACATAGGAATTCATTTGCTTGTTGTGGGGTATTTAGTCACTGCAGGCCCCTCATTCATCTATTGTTTTGCCAGTAGTTGGAGAATTTACATCTAAGTTGCTTCTAATATAATTGAAACCTACAGTCCTACACAATTGTTTGCTCTGCATTACGAAAAGTTAACCTTCGGGTGTAAAAAGACTTAACATTGCTGGATTGTGAACAGTTTGTGGTTTCATTGATAATAATGGAAGTTCTAAAAAAAAGTTAACCTTCTGGTTGCATGACCTTGGATCTGTTATAATAATTTTGAATAATGTAGATGTAGTTCATTATGCTGGGGCTGCTGTGATTTGTCATGACACCAGAAAAAATGATTAATTTACACTTCACATTCCTTGGTAGCAAACCTTTTTTTAACACTAAGTATGATAATGCTAGTTTGATGAGGAACTTCTTATGATTACATGTCATCAAAACATATCTTTTTTTCTTCTTCTGTGGATGTAGGGTCGCCCTAAGGGTTTTACTCCTAAATTTAGCTTGGCTCCCCTTGTACCAAGGTTATCTGATCTTCTTGGCATACAGGTATTCTTTTTATCTTTTACAATGTTGATACTTCTAATGTATGCTCATGTATTAGCACTTAGTTATGCTGGTCATACCCTACCATGTTTGCATGCACAAACAGGTGCAAAAAGCAGATGATGTTATTGGCCCAGAAGTTGAGAAATTGGTGTCTGCACTGCCAAACGGCAGCGTTTTGCTCCTCGAAAATGTCAGATTTTACAAGGAGGAAGAGAAGAATAACCCAGAGTTTGCGAAGAAGCTTGCCTCCCTAGCGGATCTTTACGTGAATGATGCATTCGGAACTGCTCACCGAGCACATGCGTCAACTGAGGGAGTTACCAAGTTCTTGAAGCCCGCTGTTGCAGGGTTCCTTTTACAGAAGGTTTACATTTTTTTTCCATTCTTTTCTTTAATGCCTGAACTCAAAGTACAAACCCTCTATACTTTCTATGAAGAATTGCTAGTGTCTTCTTTCATTTGTTCTTCCAATTATCTCTCTGAATGACTGAATCTCTTCTCTCTTTAAAAATTTTAATATAAAAATTGCAGGAGCTTGATTACCTTGTTGGAGCTGTTTCAAACCCCAAACGGCCATTTGCTGCTATCGTGGGTGGCTCCAAAGTGTCATCTAAAATCGGAGTTATTGAATCATTATTGGAAAAGTGTGACATCCTTCTGTTGGGTGGTGGCATGATCTTCACGTTTTACAAGGCACAAGGACTCTCAGTAGGTGCTTCATTGGTTGAGGACGACAAACTCGAGCTAGCAACATCTCTCCTTGCAAAGGCAAAAGAAAAGGGTGTCTCCCTTATGTTACCAACTGATGTTGTCATTGCTGATAAGTTTGCTTCTGATGCTAATAATAAGGTTTGTCATAGTTTATGCTATCTTAATTATCAGGACATAGTGGAAGGTTTCTCGCCACTTACAAAAAATCACTTTCCAGTTTCCAACCAAATTGCGTTTGTAGAAATTGTGTGAATGAGATTGTTCCTTAGGTTGTTGCAGCATCTGCGATTCCTGATGGATGGATGGGACTGGATATTGGCCCAGATTCAATTGCAGCGTTCAGTTCTGCCTTGGAAACTACCCAGACAGTCATTTGGAATGGACCCATGGGAGTTTTCGAATTTGACAAGTTTGCAGTAGGAACTGAGGTAATGTGACTAATATCTATGCAAGTTCACTAATTCAGCTATCCTACTAGGGAAAATTTCATGGAAAGAAACATGACCTTGAATTTCCTTCTGTAGGCAATTGCAAAGAAGTTGGCAGAGCTTAGTGGCAAGGGTGTCACAACAATAATTGGAGGTGGAGACTCCGTTGCAGCTGTTGAGAAAGTTGGAGTCGCGGATGTTATGAGCCACATTTCAACCGGAGGTGGTGCGAGTTTGGAGTTGTTGGAAGGGAAGGAACTTCCAGGAGTAGTAGCACTAGATGAAGCTTAGCTTTTGCTTTTAATCTTCATATCTACCGTTGGAAACTTGTGGCAATATTGTTCACCTTCTGTACATTTGTTCAACGGCCAGAGTCATATAAGAGTCAATGTTCTGTAGAGCTTTTTGGGAATTGTTTGGATAACTTCTAGAATATTTGCGTTTACTCACATCAAGACGTTACAAACATTTAGAAAGAACAATACTTGTAATTTTCCGACCTGGTCCTATTTATGCAAGAACTCGTTTTGTTGAGTAAAGACGTTTGGTTTGCCTTTTCTGTTCGTCAGGAAAGCAATTTTCTAAGACTGATGATTGAAACTAGGCGAGTTTGAGACTTGAAGTCTAGGAGTCTACACGCCAAATTAAAGGGAATTAAGACATCACCATACTCTTATCTTAACAACTGAAACAACATCGGCAATATCCAAATCATCTTAATGCGATAAATTTACTCCAAATGACATGCCAGCCTCCACATTGCAGCTTCTGACCTAGAGTTCCGATAGGAGTATTCCATATCTCCATGGCTGAGGTTATTGCTGGCGATTCCGCCAAAGGTATACTGACGCACATTATCCTAAGGAACTTCCTAGACCCATTCTCATAGTGTTGGTGACCTGATCTTAGATGGTAGTGAGACTCAAGACGGTCATGGTGGTTGATCCTATCACTACGGACGTGGACAGCTGACAAGTGACAACTTGGCTAGAACCGTTCTACAATCAGTCACTCCAAAAGATGGGTAATCAGCAATAGCTGTCGGTATCCAAGCTCTATCTGTCGCTCAGGCTCGGCCGGCAAAACTACGACAAGCAGGTCACCAGGTTTCTTCCTCAGGCAATCACGGCACATCACACATCCTCACACGAAGCATGACCGAGAAGTCTGAAACAGCATGGCCGCACATACTAAGTGAGGTCTGAAACAGAAATGACGACACAAATGCAGGCGGAAAGAATCAAACACCAGCAGTCATCATCAAGGCGTGGACAAATCATTCGGAACAAGAATATAAAGCTTCATCGTAGGCATACATAGAAGAAAGCCACAAGTTATTTAAAAAGAAAAGGTTGGATAACACGGAGAAACTGCATGCTGCGACGTACCCCTTTTTGCTTTTCGGTGAGCACTGACTTGGCATCAACAATTTCTGGCCGGCAAACATGTGATCTCCTGAAACCCACTAGCCTTAATATATCGCATCAAAAGGCCTTTCGTCCAATTATGCTCACGTTCTTATTATCCAATATTTTTCATTATGGCAAAACTCACCAATGTACGAATTTCACTAACTTGTAAATTTGTTAAACTGGGGGAGAGTATCACCTCGGTTACACACGATGTTCCCGCTACCAGTGTGTTGACTAAAATATATGAACCACTCCAAATACTTGATGGGTGATTTTTTTTAAGTTATCATATGAGTTCAATTATCTTCAGAAATGATAAAAACAAGCCCATTTTTGGTTCATCCAAACCAAAGTGGCAATTAAGCATAGTTACAACAACTAATATACCATGAAAATCATCTTGTAGGAACCTCTTTCAAAAAGGGTATGGCTAAATATGCGTAACGGGTTGGCTATTATTTCCATTACTTAGGAGCAATTTTGTGCTTTTCATTAAAGCTCCTTATGTTCCTAAATAGATGCTATGGGATAATGAAAATGACAAGAAGACTCTACTGACACCTAGAAAGCAGTTCAAAAATGTAGAAAATCACACAACCAGCTGTTTCTGCAACGAAAGATATGACACCAAAACCATCAGCCGGTTGAGAAAATCTTTGCAAACTCCAGCAGACTGAAACAATCGTATGATTCCTTTCAGTTCAACCAAATAATCAACAGAGATGTAATATAGCATATTTTAGCAGGACAACAACTAGAGAGCCTACCTCTCAATTTCACAAGTTTTTGTTTCCTAGTATGGTGATGAAAATTAGGATGATGAGGACGGTTATTTTAGCAGGACAACAACTAGAGAGCCTACCTCTCAATTTCACAAGTTTTTGTTTCCTAGTATGGTGATGAAAATTAGGATGATGAGGACGGCTTTTCATGATTGCCACAAAAAAAAAAGAACAGCAAGACCAGTAGATCACTGATGTAGAAGTAAGAACTTAATCACTAGTTTCCACGACAGACAAAGATGTTGATATTTCACCACTCTTTCAAAAACATATTCCAACACAACAGGTATAAAAACTGAAAGGAACACTTGATCCTGGTCTCGCTCCGACTTCAATTTTACCATTCCCTACCATCTTCCGCTATTAACAATCACACTAATTGTTTGCATTCATTAGAATTCTGTCTGAAACTGCCTAACCAGTAAACATAATAATTCGACCAGTCTTCCAAAAAAAAATCTGACCATCTCAAACCCTTGTTAAGCCTTCTGTTGCTTCGAAATTGTCACTATACTAGTAACGGTAGAAATTCCACAACAGTGCACTGTTTCTCTCGAATGAGCTGACTTAACACAAAGTCCATTCTATTATTCACTAAGTGGCGAAAGGGCCTCTATCGTAGCGGTAGAGTGCCTGTGTAGCACCCCTTACGTCCCAAGTTCGATTCCCGAGTGGGGACGAACGGCTAAGGAAAAATCCTCGCCACCTCACAAGCCAAAGCACAGTCAAAGGCCCGGCCCCGTCGAGGTCGTTCTCTCTGTAACGTGGCCCCCGTGGTCGGGGTGTGGGTAGGGGTTCGGGGTTTCGATCTGAGAGAAGTTCGAGCTTCTGTCTTAAGGGTGAATACCCGGGTTTCTTCCCCCCGCAGGTCGAGTTTTTTATTATTCACTAAGTGCCCCCTAAACCCTGGAAAGATAGGATATCCCACAGAGGAAAAATAAGAGCACCAGCAAACATGAACTGCTTCTAACATTAGTAGAGTAAACCAACCACGCACTGATAACCCTCACTCTTCAACCATTAAATCTCTAGCCATAGGTCCAGGATCATAACATGAATTATCGGAAAGCAAGGTAAACAAGACGATTTTGCAAAAGAAAGAGAACTTTCTTTATACAAATCCGTTCCATTCCAAACACTGGTCGATCCTGCGCATTATTACTTACAGATTACAAACTAGTACAAGTGAACCAGAAACAAGAAAACGAAAATAAATCCTAGTAACACCGCTCTCTTCTTCAGAGCAAGATCCAACAAGACAACTAGTATGGAGCAAACAGGTGAGCAGCTTACCCTTCCCCGATGAGTCAGTTTCACAGATTCTCCATCTGGATATTGCTCTTGAGCGGCACATACTCGCCAAGGTACCCACCGAGGTGCTCGTACAGAGCGCTCCTATCAATCTGCTGGTTGTGGAAGGCTTTGCAGGCGTAGTAGAACACGCTCTGCACAAGCAGCCCCAACAAATTCACACAGACGAGAACAGCGACCAGCACAGCGCCGACAAGCATCCGCCCAGGCAAGCTCAGGCCGAGGCTCCCCTCCTCGCCTCGCCCCTTCACGACGGCGGCACGAAACAGCGCCGCGATAACGCCGCAGGCAGCAAAGTAGGAGACAACGAGCACGGCGGCCGTGCGGGTGCGCCCCTGCAAGAGTTGCTTGCTTTTGGCCATGGCGGCGAGCCCGCAGAGAGGCTCGAGGACGGAGATGACGCTGGCGAGGTGCCATAGCGCGGAGATGTAGACGTGGATCGCGAGGAAGACGAAGACGACGACGACAAGGAGGAGAACGAAAGAGAGGGAGGGCGGGGAGGAGGGGGAGGAGGAGGAGGGGGAGAAGAAGATGAGGAGGAGGACGGTGAGGGCGAAGACGAGGTGGTAGGCGAGCATGAGGAGGGAAACCCAGAGGAAGGTGCGGAGGAGGCGCGGCAGAATGGGCGGCAGCGCGGCGAGGGAGGCTGCGATGGAGGCGGGCTTGGCGGCGTAGAGGGAGGCGACGGTGAAGACGGCCGCGGCCGTGGAGAGGAGGGAGAAGGTGAAGAGGAAGATGAGGTACAGGAACTGGTAGGCGAAGAGCCTGAGCCACTGGGCGGAGTCGGAGGAGTAGTCGGAGCTGGTGTCCTGGAGGCGGAGGAGGATGGGGTGGGTGAAGATGGAGTGGGCGAGCACGGCGAAGGAGAGCGGGAAGACGAGGCAGGCGGTGAGCAGCGCGAAGGTCCGTGGAGCGGCGCGCGGAATCGAGGCGGAGACGCGGACGAGGTCGGCCGCGCCCAGCGCCGCGAGGTCGTGCGACGCCAGCTCCATCGGTGGTGCGACCGGTTGGTTCCGGGGGGAATTCGGCGATTACTCTGGTCGTTCTGGGGGTCGATTCGTCTGGGTGAGGCGGTGCTGCCGCGGCGGCGGTAGTTGAGGAAGGCAGGCACGGTCGGTGGGGGGAGCGTGGCCGCCGGGCCCGAGCGGGGGAAGGGAAAGGTGCGGCGAGGTGGGCAACTTGGCAAGAGGTTTGGGTGGGATTCCACCGTGGGATGCGTGTGCCGCCCCGCGTGTCGCTGTATGCGCGCGCGGCCAGGCCGTTCTAGAACTCCGGATCCGTCCTGGACGCAAGCGCGATTGCGGTCTTGCGGATCACGTCATGTGGGCTGTGGCTGCGCCGAATGCTATTAACCATGGGCCGACGGAGCCGTGCCCCGTCTTGTATCCAAGACTAATTGGGTTGGTGCTTATCATGGCCCACCAGTATAAACCACAAAACCATAACGAGTTTTAAATACATTAATGAAAATTTTGCGAACCTTATACATCACCAATTCTCCACCTGACTCAAACAAAAAATCTTCCTTAAAAATAGGAAGCAACTACACGCTATATCGTCATAGATGGGTCCAAAGGGTATAGCATCCAACCATACTATCCCGCTATCGCTGATTCGTACCATTTACCTGTCTGATATCAATTAATACGGATTATATCAGTCTCAATATTAGACAATATCAAATACACCGAATTAAAATATCATCTATTAAACTCGTTAAACTATATGTTCTATTTAATCCGACTACTATGTATTTGAAGTAATGTATATTATATTGGACTCCGAAGTAGCGCACACGGTATACGCTGGTATCGGAATATACCAATCCAACAGACAAACAGGTATGCACGCGTGATGCCTAATTTTTTTAATTAAATGTGATATTAAATTATTACCTGAGCAGTATGCCATTTTATATGCTCTTCCTTCTATAAATTACCAGTAGGGTTAGAAACAGAATGAATTTCTTTAGATCACGGCTGCTGTGGCGAGAAGATGAACGAGTTATGATTTTGTTGTTCTAATTCTAAGGAACAAATGCTCAAAAAACTTAGTTAGCCATAAAAGAATTCCTGTGAAATCGGCCCATCAAAGAATCAAGCAGGCCTTAAGCGGTGCAGCCTTCTTGACGACCGCGCGACCCACGAGCCGCCCAACCAGCTCGACCCAACGCCAACGCTTCACCGAATCACCGGTTGGTTCCAGGTTTCCAGCACGGTCCACAGCACCAGCACAGCAGTCCCGCCTCAAGTCTAAACCGAAGCCGCCGCTCCGGCGCCGCGCCGCTCTAATCGCGGCACACCCCTACTCCCCATGTCCCTTCCTCACCACCTCGCCGCCGGCGACCTCCTCACCGCCCTCCGCGGCGCCGCCTGTCCCTCCTCGGCCCTCCGTCTCTACTCCCTCCTCCGCGTCCGCCTCCACCCCTCAGACCCCACCATCGCGTGGCGCGCCGCTGTCCTCGCCCTCAAGCCACTCTCCGCCGCCGCCTCCCTCCCCCTCCTCTCGCATTTCCACGCCCACCTACTCAGGTCCAACCTTCTTGCCTACCCCCACGTCGCCTCCTCCCTCCTCCGCTCTTACTCACTCTGCTCCCCCTCCGTCGCCCACCATCTGTTCGATCAAATACCCCCCGCCACCTGCAACCTGGTCGTCGTCAACGTCATGCTCGCGTCCCTGTGCCGCTCCTCCGACCTCGTCTCCGCGCGCGCATTCTTTGACGGCATCCCTGACAAGGACGTCGTCTCTTGGTCGACCATGCTCGCTTGTTATTTCTCCCACGGTCGCCTCGCTGCCGGCCTTGCCTTCTTCCGCACAATGACATTCACCACCCAAATAGCTGCGGATTATGTAACGCTTGTCACCGTCCTCACGGGTTGTGCGTCGGCTGGCTTGCTGCCGCCCTTCTGCAGGGCTGTGCACGGGTACGTTGTGCGGCGCCACGTCCCAGCCAGTATGCACCTCGGGACAGCGCTCATTGATTGCTATGCCAAGGCCGGCCGCCTTGACTATGCTTCCCGTGTGTTCACACGGGTGCCTTCGAGGAATGTGATGCATTGGACTGCGATGATTTGTGGGTTGGCTGCGCATCGGCACAACGACGAGGCTGTCCGACTGTTTGGGGAGATGTGTCGGAGAAGAGTGCAGCCAAACGAGATGACATTCACAGCTGTGCTCAGCGCATGTGGGCATGCTGGGCTGGTGGAGCAAGGGAGGGAGTTCTTTAAACTTATGGTTGACAAATATGGCCTTGAGCCAAGTATACATCACTATGGGTGCATGGTTGATATCTATGCAAAGGCAGGGCAGTTGGAGGATGCTTATGAGGTTATCAAGACCATGAGAATGGAGCCAAATGTCATTATTTGGACTTCATTGTTAGCGGCATGCAAGAAGTTCAAGAATTTTAACATTGCAGTGGAGGGAGTGGAGAAAGTCTTGGCAATGGAGATATCTGATGAAAATGGTGGATTATATACACTGATATCCGATCTGTATGCCATGGGTGGACGGTGGGGTGATGTGCTGAAGGTTAGGAAGTTGATGGAGGAACATAATGTGAGGAAAAACAGAGGGTCGAGCTCCATTAAGGTGGGTGAACCCCGGGGCTTGACTGTTGCTACAGTCAGTTGATCTTTCGCATGGTTTCACACCTTCAAAGTTTTTGAATGGAATGGGGAACAGTAGATTCTTTTGATTAGCCTCATTGCGGAGGAGTTCAGAGGATAGCTCCACATGTTGCTTGATGAAATCCAGTTGAGGGAATCAGCGTAATGAATACAAACTTTTGCTCGAAACTTTTGCAATATTGCATTGAGGTAAGCAATGCTATTTGGATATGGTTCAATCGGGATGATGAACTGAGATATTAATGATTTGGTTGGTACAGATGATTCACGCGCATACAAATACGTGATCAAGAAGTGCTCTGAGGAAGCCAAATTCATCTCTGAAAAGTCTCGGCTTTTGGATGATTTCCTACGTACTTCTGCAGTCATTATCATGTGATTCTGTACTGATTTTCCTCCTCTTCATTGTCCGCATAGGATTGCAGAAAATAGAAAAGGATTGCTTTGAGTATGTTGCTGCTTATAATTTCATTCATGCACTTGTTTCTTGCCGTTTTGACCTTTCAAAGAGAACCGAATAGAGAGTAAGGATCGGGATTCAGCATCCAGAAATGCCAATACTCTATAATCATTTATCCAGGCAGTTTTGTTGCTAACAATGTGCAGCTCCAGTGTCTCAAATAAATTCTGCAACCTTATGTCCAGGCGACGTTGTGGTTGATCTGTTCTTTTGTTCAACAGTAGGGTAGATTGCAGATTCTTTTCTGTGTTACATTCAAAGATATTCCTTGTGTCCTTGTTGGAAATTCTTTTTAGCTTGATGACCTGGGGTTATCTTCTTGTGCATTTTTAGTTGCTGTATTTTGAGTGGGGAACTGTGCTCTAATGTAAAGGACCTTGTATGCAAAGAAATTGCTGGAAATCATGAAACTGTTTTGTGTAAAAAATATCCCGCCATTAGTTTCGATTGCCATTGCCTTGTATAGTATTTCAGGAACAGGTCACTTCCAGTATGGAAATAGACATACTCCATTTGGTTTTAATTTATGGGAATGCGACCGAACAATTGTGAAATCTCGCTCTCAGACTGAAAAACCCCAAAATTTCAAACCAAAAATTTTTGTGCTTTTTGCTGGATTTTTGAGGGATTTTTGGGGACTTTCCCTTTTTGGAAAGTCGCCCGGTTCCCGCTTTCCCTTTTCGGCCGGACGCCTCCCTCTTCCTTTGGCGCCCCGCCCCTTCCCGCCTTCTCTTCTCCGGCGCCGCGCTTTTTTTTCGCCGCGCGCCGCTCCTCGCTTTCCCTCGCGCGTGCGGCGCTGCGCTGGCGCCGCGCCGCACCGCCGCGCGCCTCGCGCCATCGTTTTCGCGCGCGCTGCTCCGACCACCCCGGTCCGAAACTGGCTGGCGTGCTTGCGCCACGCGTCGCCGCGCCTCGCGCTCGACCTTACTCGCCTGCGGCCGCCTCCTCGCGCGCGACGCCCGCCCATGCCCGCAGCTCACCCATTCCTGTGCCATCGCGTCACCATTACGGCTGCCAGCGCCTGGTCACACCCCACTGCGCGGAGGAGACGCCCTCACCTACTCCCCGTCACTCCTGTTGACCCCAGCGCCCCGCCCGTTGCCTTCTCCCCTAAGCCTCCACCTCCCTCCGCTCGGTATAAAACCCCACCCCGTTGCTCCCTTCTCTCCTTTGCTTCCCGAGCTACTCCACTGCGCTCAATCCCCTCCCACTACTCCTAGCTACCTCCCAGAGCCGCCGATTGAAGCCCCGCCGCCCGTAGCTCCGCCATTGCCGCCCTGTGAGCAGGCGACCCCCGGGAGCCAATCTCCCTCTCCTCTCCTTCACTCCTCAATTGCGTCTCGCCAGAGCTTCTCCTCGGTGTGCTAACCACGGTGGTGGGCTTATTTGGACAGGTGCTCGCCCGAGGAGTCCTGACGCCGAAGCTCCCCGTCGGTGAAACCACCTCACCGTGGCCAGACTTCCCTGCAGCTCCCCAGCTTCCACCTCCGCCGCCAATGTGAGCTCCCAACTCCCCAGATCGTGTAGCCATCACCGATTTGGCCCATTCGCCGCCGGTGACCTCCCTCACCGCCAAATAGCCGAACCACCCCCATCTGCCTCTCGTTCCCTCCGTTGGTTCCCGTCCCTTCCAACTGCCCAAAATGGACTCCCCAAGTCAAGCCCTACCCGGTGGTGTCCTCCACTGCCGTCGGGAGCCCCTACAGTCACCGGGGAGCAGAGGCACCGTCGTCCCCGTCCCTCTGCTGCGCGCACACGGCTGGAGGAAGACGACGACGACGTGGCCACCTCTCAGCCATCCGCTCTCCCCGTTGCCGTCTAACCGCAGCCGCCAGATCCCGCCATCCTCGCCAGCGTCGGATCATCATAAACTCCGCCCCGCCTCCGCCGAATTCCCCATCGTATCGCCGCTTTCCTATCCGGCCGCCCACCGAGCCACGCGCCGCCATCCGAGCCGCGTGAGCGCGCGGGAGCCGGCCGAGCCGGCCGCCTGCCGCTCGAGCGCTGCGCTATGGCCGCTGCCGCCGTCAGGCCGCGACGGCCGCACAAAGGCCAGCGCCAGAGCGCTGGCCGCCTAGTACTGTTCACACTAATTTCCAGAGACTTTTCCAATTTCTAAATCCCAAAAAAAATCCGAATAAATCCTAGAAAATCGCAGAAAATCCCAAAAATTCCCAAATTTCACCACTTTGCTCCAAATAATGTTCTGAACCCATTTTTGGCCTCCACTTCCACAAATTCATCCCAGATAAATTCCTAAAATTCCCATTTGGAGATTTATGCATTTTACTCCTTTTTAATTAGTTTATTTTGCCTCGCTTGATTAGTCTCAAGCTGGATTTAATTATTTTATGTGTTTTGCGCTAGTGTCGGAGATTCCAGAGGTTCAAGAGCAGGCTCAGGATCCAGGTGTTTCTTCGTTCGAGCTAGCTGAGATCATCTGGGTTGACGGCAAGTCCCAAATCCTTTGATCATGTTGCAACCCATGTTATTTAATTATGTTATTATGCTATTTGCATTATGCTAGTTGTGAAATGTTAGTTTAAAGTAAAATAAAATATTTAGAATGACATATTATGTAGATAAACCTACCACTGACAAATGCCATGTTAAACTCGTAGCCATGCCTTTGTAACCCTAGAAATAATTATCTGTTAATCTAGATAACTGTAGGTTATTATTACCATGCAAAGTCTTTATACTGATAAGGTTGTGGCTGCGGGCCAATAGAATTTGGAAAAATCCGACTCTAAGATAGGGTGGTATGGGACACCGTATCTTAGAGTGGAGAGTGCCGGCGTGCACAAGGTAGGGTAAGGGTTGGGGAGGAGCCGTGAGACGGTCTTCGCTCGTCTTTTACCCTAGGATTAAAGTTAGGGTAAGGGTGTTGTGGGAAACCGCGAGATTGCTCACGCCACCGCTACCCAGGTTGGGTCGCGGGCCGGCGAGGTTGCGGGCCAGGTGAAAATATAAGGACTAAACCCTTACGCTGAGCAAATATCATAGTGATCGCTCAACTACAGGAGTTGACTTGTCAACACTGGTCTAGTAGCTGCTCAACTCGATTGAAACTCTACAGGCGTGGAGGAGGAGGAGGTTAGGAAGTGAGGTTAGGTAGGCCGTGCTGCGGGTGCCTAACAACGGTAGATTTCACTCGAAGCGGACGTTTGTTTTCCTGTGCCAGACCCGAGTGAATTCTACCGGGTAGAGCCTATATAAAGAATTGGGCAGTGAAACGACCTGGCTTTCTTAACTCTTTAGCGGGAGTTAATAAGGGATCGTGTGGGTAAAGTTGAGCAAACTCTGCAGAGTCAAATAAATGGTATTCGAATACGCCGTGCTCCCAGTTAATGGAGCTGTGTCACTTGGGTGATTCCAGCAGCGAAGCTTAAGTAGTCTTGTAAATGCTTTAACTTGATTAGTTGGTTAATTAACTCTTCATGAAAAACCCCTGAGATCTTACGAAGTAGTTTTGGGTCCGTCTTATCAAAATATTTGCAAATAAAACTGCATCCACTCAAAGTAATAAACCAAGTATACTCCCTTCCATTGTAAATCCGTGCATGTAGTAAGATAGAGTCCCTTTGGGGCTTGCTGAGCCGGTTGTTTGGCTCACGGCTTGCTTAATCCCCTCTTTAGAGGATCAAGACGCTGGTGAAGGTCTCCCCGTCGAGGACGTCCCTGAGGATCTCTTCGTCGACGAGGACCCGTGGCTTTAGGTCTTCGCCGCGCTCGAAGCGGATTCTGGAAGCTTTTGTGATGTAAATATACTTTGGGCTTGCACGCCCCGCTGTTAAAAACTGGATGTTATTCCATATGTAAAATATATGCTGGACTTTTGTTGTAAGCATGCAATGGTATACTCTTGCGTGACACTCCATAACTGTTCATGCGTGAATAGTTACAGAATACCGTGTCCGTACGCGCCCTAGAAACGGGGGCGTTACACAGACACTGTCGTGGTGGATCCTGAACGATCTTTGGCTCAATCAGTCACAATAACTCGACGTACACGATGGCGTGACTTTCTAGTCTTGTTCTAGCCTAGTTGAAGCGTCAGTTCACAAGAACTGGTGGAAAGCTTTCACGCTAAGTCGTACTTTAATATTGATCTTATAAACCATTGAAAGTTTTCAGCATCAGTCATAAGATATACTCCTAAAAGAACCACTACATATACTACGCCCTGATCTTGGGGATCATCGATGCAATTTGTATGGTCTTGCGCCAACAGCATGCATGTGTGCTGCTATACTGTGCACGAGCGATGAGCCAACTGCCGACGAAACCTGCGTCTTCAGCTAGTTCCATCAGAAAAACGCCGGCTGTTCCAACATCGAGGCTAAGCCCGCCGGCGGCACATTAATGTGCTGCACGATTCGTTGATGGTTACGAACTAGTACTGCACATGTTCCGCGATACAGACAAAGAGTACTGCACATGCTCCATCGCCTACGCGTTCGGTTGGCCTGCGTCCTGCCTGTATACTACATGTGCTTACGAATCTATGATCGCTTACTTATCAGTCGGTGCCACCGTCAGCTACACACAGCCACAGATAATGCGCATCAAACGTTAGTTGGGCACAACTCCCTTCTTTTCGTCGTCCAACCGGTCGGTAACCATTGCAATTAATCGAGGAAGGCGGGTGGGCGGGTTCCCAAGCAAACTTATCAATATCATACTGGTACCGATCGGTATGACCGGTATATATATCATTTTTGCTATCTTAAAGGGTACATTGCGTTTCGTACCACTTTCCATACTCGTCAAACTAATCTAATATCGGTCAATACTAACCATATCGGCTCTGATACTAAACAATATCGTCTATACTGATAGAATTGATAATATCGTCTATTGAATATATTGAACTATATGTTATATTTGATTCTACTACTATGTATTTAAAGTAATATTACAACTAAAATTTAATATGCATATAAGTAAACACGTATACTTATAAATATATATTATTATACTAAAGTTCGATTGTACACCGATATGGTCCGATATCGGAATAAACCATTTCAAGAGCCAAACCACTATGGTTACCGGAATAAGGAAAGGAAAATTGGCAGCTCCGCCCGTTCCCACAGCTCGCTCGGCGCGACGCACAGGTCCCTCCCATTTCGCTTTCTGAGACGTTGATATCCCGATATATATGTGCCTCCTCCGCTCTCGTCGCGACGCCTGCTAGTTACATCGTCCGCACGGGGAGACGTGCTGGTCTGGCCTTCTTCTCCTCGGTCCCCCCATTATAAGGCTCCTGCAGGCTCCTTCAGCTTGTGTGCGCGCGGCCGCACACACCCTCGTTAGTGCAGTTCGTTAGTTGCACGTGCGTTGGGGGGGGGGGGGGGGGGGTGCGGGCGGGCGGTTGCGAGTGATGGGTTTCCCGTCCTCCGGGGCAGCTCTGCTTGTGCTCCTCGGCCTCTGCGCCGCCGTCTCGTGCTCGCCGCGTCCGCCGGCGCCGGCGATGCACGAGAGCTACGCCGGGAAGTCGGAGTTCAGGATGATCACCCGGAAGCCGCTGGAGTCGTGCCTGAACCCGAGGCCCGAGCCCTTACCTGGCGATCAATGTCAGCACCGGCGGGCCGCTCCCAGACGAGGCGTTCCTGAACGTGACCGTCGGCGGCGTCCTCATGCCCCAAAGGTCCGACTGGGTCGCCATGATCACGCCTTCAAACTCCAGGTAAAGAAACATATTAAGGGAATCACTGACATTGATCTGATTTGTTTGTTTCGCCCCCTCCTGGCTCGAAAAGTTTTGATTAATTTGGTTTGCTTTCCAGTACGTACGTAGTGTGTTCGATCGTTTTGATGGATTTGTCTGTGAAATAATGATGCGTGCACGCGCAGTGTCTCCGCATGCCCTCTGAATGGTTTGAAACTACATCCAGACTGGTGATCTGGCGAGTCTCCCTCTTTGTGCCACTACCCAGTCAAGGTCAGTTTTGCATGCAATGCTAATTCTTTTGCTACATATTTGCAGTCTTGCATTAGCTTAGTTATTGTAGGAAGTTGCCACAACAACTCATCTCATGTTTTAGCTGCGTCCCCAGTACTACTACGGCAGTACGTTGCCATATAAACTCCTTTGTCATGCTCAATCTTTCCTTGCAGAGGCTGTTGAGTTTAGGAAAACACGGTGCTAGCTGAAGTGTCGATAACGACATGATTCGTTACCCAATGCAACGTGTGCATTAGTCTCACCATGGATGGTCCATCCATGAAGCAACCCTAGTTATCAAGCGTGCTAACGTCGACTACATATGGGGGCATGCACGACGAAGTGTGCTGTTGCATGGTTCCTGCAGACAATGTCTGGAGTCAAAGAAAATATACATCATGTTGTGCAACTGACACCGCTAAACGAGCGTCCCATACCTAGGTCTTTGGGCCCCTAAACAAGCAAATTAACCCAGCACCAGGCAACAATGGGTGCGAGTACTCCCTCACAAGTTGTAATTCTTCTCTTCCTAGGCTCTGATACAGTTGCACAACTGACAGTGCCACACGACTTCAGACTGCTGAAGGAGCGTCCGACACCCATGTCTTTGGGCCTGTAGCTAGCAAGCCCAACACCAGAGCAGCAACAAAGTGAAACTTGGTCCATCTCCACCCAAAAATCTAGCTCAATGGCTGAGAACTTCCTCACACTTATAAATTATACTTTTTTTTCTTTTTTACACTATCGATGTGGAACAATCCTAACACGCCATTCGCTTGTTTTGTCCAAAATAGTTTCACCTGTTGGATCGTGATCTTACTACCAAAACTAGATCTAACATTCATAACCCTAACAATCCATCATATGACAGGAGGTGACCGTCGCCTCCACCAACCTTGCAACTCACATCACATGCGGCACGAGCTCGCGGGTCACACTTCTTTGGCTTGTTGTCACCGCTACATCTCTCACTATGGCTCGGCGGACCGCCGCCTCCTCCTCCACCTTCTTCTTCCCTGTGCCTCCTCTTTCTTCTCCCCACGTGCATTGTCATCCTTGCCGCCGCCTTCGGCAACGGAAGGTAGTGCCTCTCGCACGTATCAAATACAAGGCTGTTTTCAACAAAAAACATAAGTATTTTACTATTTTAGTAGCTAGCCGCGCACTTACACGGCAAATTCAGCTAGTTCAACTAATTTTTAAAAAATAATGATATATATAGTATAAATAACAAAGGCACCATGGTGCTCAGGCTCCATGATTGAGACTTTCCATTCATGATTGATTCACCATGCTAAATCAATGACTATATATACGTGAGATACTTCCTACGTTGTGAAATATGATATAAAGTGTAATTACACCTGTGAGTAGAAAAAGAGGCTTCATATATATATATATATATATATATATATATATATATATATATATATATATAGGAAAATTACATAAGGCACCTTGGTGCCTAGGCACCAACATCCGATACACGTGTATGATTGATAATTTTTTTAGTTTGGGTATGGAAATGTTTTATACCCTTGATATATTTATGGTAAGTAAGTTTTGAACTCAGTTCAAACTAATTTGAACTACTTTTGAGTTCAATGCGACTACGATGAGTATATACCGTAAAAATAGTTCAAACTAATTAAACCTGAAGTTGAATTTAATTTTTTTTGAGTTTGACATCTCAAATATACTTTTATGGGTATATGAAGATACCCACATCAAACGTTATGAATCTCAAGCAAATCAACGGTATTGATATTGGTGCCTAGGCACCATGGTGCATGAAACACTCGCCCTATATAGGAAAATTACATAAGGCACCTTGGTGCCTAGGCACCAACATCCGATACACGTGTATGATTGATAATTTTTTTGAGTTTGGGTATGGAAATGTTTTATACCCTTGATATATTTATGGTAAGTAAGTTTTGAACTCAGTTCAAACTAATTTGAACTACTTTTGAGTTCAATGCGACTACAGTGAGTATATACCGTAAAAATAGTTCAAACTAATTAAACTGAAGTTGAATTTAATTTTTTTCGGAGTTTGACATCTCAAATATACTTTTTATGGGTATATGAAGATACCCACATCAAACGTTATAATCTCAAGCAAATCAACGGTATTGATATTGGTGCCTAGGCACCATGGTGCATGAAACACTCGCCCTATATAGGAAAATTACATAAGGCACCTTGGTGCCTAGGCACCAACATCCGATACACGTGTATGATTGATAATTTTTTAGTTTGGGTATGGAAATGTTTTATACCCTTGATATATTTATGGTAAGTAAGTTTTGAACTCAGTTCAAACTAATTTGAACTACTTTTGAGTTCAATGCGACTACAGTGAGTATATACCGTAAAAATAGTTCAAACTAATTAAACCGAAGTTGAATTTAATTTTTTGAGTTTGACATCTCAAATATACTTTTTATGGGTATATGAAGATACCCACATCAAACGCTACGAATCTCAAGCAAATCAACGGTATTGATATTGGTGCCTAGGCACCATGGTGCATGAAACACTCGCCCTATATAGGAAAATTACATAAGGCACCTTGGTGCCTAGGCACCAACATCCGATACACGTGTATGATTGATAATTTTTTTAGTTTGGGTATGGAAATGTTTTATACCCTTGATATATTTATGGTAAGTAAGTTTTGAACTCGGTTCAAACTAATTTGAACTACTTTTGAGTTCAATGCGACTACAAATGAGTATATACCGTAAAATAGTTCAAACTAATTAAACTGAAGTTGAATTTAATTTTTTTCGGAGTTTGACATCTCAAATATACTTTTTTATGGGTATATGAAGATACCCACATCAAACGTTGCGAATCTCGAAGCAAATCAACGGGTATTGATATTGGTGCCTAGGCACCATGGTGCATGAAACACTCGTCCTATATAGGAAAATTACATAAGGCACCTTGGTGCCTAGGCACCAACATCCGATACACGTGTATGATTGATAATTTTTTTTAGTTTGGGTATGGAAATGTTTTATACCCTTGATATATTTATGGTAAGTAAGTTTTGAACTCAGTTCAAACTAATTTGAACTACTTTTGAGTTCAATGCGACTACAGTGAGTATATACCGTAAAAATAGTTCAAACTAATTAAACTGAAGTTGAATTTAATTTTTTTCGGAGTTTGACATCTCAAATATACTTTTTTATGGGTATATGAAGATACCCACATCAAACGTTATGAATCTCAAGCAAATCAACGGGTATTGATATTGGTGCCTAGGCACCATGGTGCATGAAACACTCGTCCTATATAGGAAAATTACATAAGGCACCTTGGTGCCTAGGCACCAACATCCGATACACGTGTATGATTGATAATTTTTTTTAGTTTGGGTATGGAAATGTTTTATACCCTTGATATATTTATGGTAAGTAAGTTTTGAACTCAGTTCAAACTAATTTGAACTACTTTTGAGTTCAATGCGACTACAGTGAGTATATACCGTAAAAATAGTTCAAACTAATTAAACTGAAGTTGAATTTAATTTTTTTCGGAGTTTGACATCTCAAATATACTTTTTTATGGGTATATGAAGATACCCACATCAAACGTTGCGAATCTCGAAGCAAATCAACGGGTATTGATATTGGTGCCTAGGCACCATGGTGCATGAAACACTCGTCCTATATAGGAAAATTACATAAGGCACCTTGGTGCCTAGGCACCAACATCCGATACACGTGTATGATTGATAATTTTTTTTAGTTTGGGTATGGAAATGTTTTATACCCTTGATATATTTATGGTAAGTAAGTTTTGAACTCAGTTCAAACTAATTTGAACTACTTTTGAGTTCAATGCGACTACAGTGAGTATATACCGTAAAAATAGTTCAAACTAATTAAACTGAAGTTGAATTTAATTTTTTCTGAGTTTGACATCTCAAATATACTTTTTATGGGTATATGAAGATACCCACATCAAACGTTATAATCTCAAGCAAATCAACGGTATTGATATTGGTGCCTAGGCACCATGGTGCATGAAACACTGCCTATATATATATATATATATATATATATATATATATATATATATATATATATATATATATATATATATATATATATATATATATATATATATATATATATATATATATATATATATATATAGCAAATCCGAATAAAAAACTTTGGCAAAATCTGTATCATGTACCGCTAGCGTAGATATGAACAATATGGTCGATCTCTAGCTAGGCCCGTCCCCACACACTGGCCCAGGCCAATTTAGGCCTAGTTACAGTTAGGCCCATTAAATGGCTCATGCCAGATAGGCCTAATTGTGGCGAGAACCAGCTCAGGTCTAGCTACTTGACACGAAGCCTGAGTGAAGTGCAGGCCCAGTTCCTGTCAAGCGACCCTGAAGTGCAAGGAAATAGCGTGGAGGGTGAGAGGTATTGCATGCGTTTATGGAAAAAGAATGAGCAATCAGATAGCTTGGTAACAAGTGGAATAAAAGGTAAGGATTAAGATGTATTGGGAAAGTATTCACCAAATATCACGAATTTTCTTTTTTTTTGAAGAAAAGGAAAATCACCGATATAGACAAGATATATCTAGCCATATTGAGGCAGTATCTATATCTGATACGGTATCTGATATCGATACACCGATTTTCAGAAGTATTAATGCAACATAGGCTATAGATATATTCTTTTATTAGTAACATGTCACAAGGTTAGCCGGTCCTTGTGCAGTATTGTTCAGAGTTCTGACTAATTAAGACGCTTCACGGATTCATGTTTGCTGGTGCCTTCTGTACGACATATAATTAGTAGCTTAATATCTTGTTTGTTCAGTGATTCCGTGGGCTGGAGTGACACAATCAAATTCAAGACCCCATCAGCCGCAGGGGCAGATGAGCTATATCCTATGTTATCTACGGCGATATGGGGAAGGCTCCACTAGACCCATCGGTGGAACACTATATTCAGGTACACGGAAATGTTGCCATGATGTATGTTTTCTTTAAGACGGATCTTCTACTTGCATATTGTACCGTACGTCTATACCTTTCCATATGGTATGGCCTGATGTCAATGTTCATGACATGCAATTGCAGTCAGGATCGATTTCTGTGACCAAAGCAAATAACTAAAGAGATGCAAACCGGAAAGGTCGACTCGATCTTCCCACATAGGAGGCATCAGCTATGCCGCGGGCTTTCTGGTCGAATGGGACTTCTTTCTTCACCTCATCACGCCATTCGCACCTCAAGTTTCCTACATGACAGCCATTGGTAACCACGAGAGAAATACTCTTTATTTGTCCATGGGTGATCTTCTTCGGGGGAGCTAAATACTCTTTATGAAAGATTGAATATGGCAACAGAACGAGGGTAAATGATGTTGTTTTAATTTTTTCTTAAGTATTCAAGATTCTATTTTCAAACACCTACAGAGATGTAGAATATAGAATATACAACTGAAAATCCAAACCAACTAACTCAAGACAACAAAACTTTGAACCTAACCTTTCCTAGCGGTCTGACCGGCCTTTAAACAGCGGTCTAACCATTCTGGTGGTCTGGTTGCTAGTATAAGGGCGGTCTGACCACTGCTACAGTAAAATCAGACAAATGAATAGTATTTTTTAGCACGGTTTCAAAAACGAAAATTGAGAGAACTTTTGATCCGTAGATTCAAATAATATGAAACTTTGTAGAGATCTACTCTAGGGTATTAAAAACCCATTCCAACAAACGATCATGAAAATTATGGCCAAAATTGTGATATTTTTCAGTTTGTTAGAAGGTTAAACCAAAAACGAGCCAAAAACCCAAATGATGAATACGACTTGCTCGTGGGTTTATGATGGCCAAGATGACTTTAGATGTATTTTCACATGTCACAGTAAGAAATCATCATGCTTGCCATGTGTAGGTGTACCACTAGCCTACCACGCGTTGCTAAGTCTCTCCCGTCTCGGTTCCACCGAACCACGGCTCACTTGGACCGTACAAGCTATATGGTGCTATCCTACCGTTCGAACTCGCCTTTAACATTTCCACCTTTCTCGTGTCATGCTTGAGCTCACCATCTCACCCGGCATCTTCGATTATTCTAGACCTCAACTCCTCCATGAGTCTAGCTCCAATTCTTACCGTTGATCACGGTTGACTCTAAGCGATGCTGCACATCCAAAGACAAATAAATTATTTTCACACACAAGTTATTCATAGCTTGACCTACATTAGTTAAGACATGCATAATGCAATCTTAATACATTGATTTAGGTTATTCCAACTCAATCCATGACTTAATTTCTAAAACCCCTATTTTCTGTCAAGATTGGAAGTACCGCACCTAACACACCAGTACTTTCGCAATGCAGAATTGCCGCCTCCCAAACCGGTACTTCCGCATGATGAGAATCTCACCTAGAGCTCTCTGGAAAAAATGTACCATAACTCAACCCGGTTCTTCCGCCAAACGGTACTTCCGCATTTATACCTGCGGTACTTCCGCCAAACGAAACTATCGCACTTATACCTGAAGTACTTCTGATTTTTCTGACACTTCCAAAAGACAGCCAAAATCAAATGCAACTTTTGTAAAACCATTTCACCACTCCACAATACTTGCAATGGTTCATCACAATAATATTTTGGACCTTTTCATATGATCCTTCACTTTATTTGTTCTTAACATGGCTTTTCTCTAGAGGTAAATCAAGCCAAAAAAAATCCTTTTCGTTTCCAAAACAAACAGGCCAAAAAAAAGTTGATACATGAGGCTGGACCTAATTCTTGGTGTGTTTCGATATGATACTCTGGAATGTATATTATCTGATACTAGAAATAACACTTGCCATTTCAATGACCATCACAGGCATAGACAAATGTATTCATCCAATGTCGGTATACTGCCCAACGTGGACCCAAATTTTGTTGCCTCAGTCGAGCTAATCTTACTCAACTACAAGGTAAGTGTTAGACTGGACAGTGGAGAGATTGGATTTTTGGGAAGGTTTTGCAGTGCAAATCGCATCTGCTCCTTGATTCAATATAAAGGCCCAAAAGCTAAAACAGAACTCAACAAACTAAAGCAAAAAGCTTAACAACTAAAGCAACAGAATCAAACCAAATCAAAACTGAAAGCAAAAGAACTTTCTATCTAAACTGACCTGGACTGGAGCTCCATCTACCACTAACAACGAACACACACACATCACACAAGATTATTGCTTCATTTCTCCCCCTAAGCCTTGTGTGCAGCCTCTAACTTGATGTGAATCAGTCCAATTTGCGTACGCAGTTCATGGAACCTCACCCTGCCGAGAGATTTGGTGAGAATATCAGCGAGTTGGTCCACGGTGTTGATGTGGCCGGCCTTCATGCTCCCTTCTTCCAGACAATTTCTGATGAAATGGTATCTGATCCGGATGTGCTTACTTCTCTCGTGGAAGACGGGATTCTTGGCCAGTGCTAGGGCAGACTTGTTATCCACCTTGAGCTCGACTGCGTCGGCTCCCTTGCCAAGAAGTTCGCCCAGCAGCCGAGCCAGCCAAACTGCTTGTGTCGCGGCAGAGGTGGCAGCAATGTACTCAGCTTCGCAGCTTGACAATGCCACCACTCGTTGCTTGAGAGATTGCCAGCTCATGAGACTGTTGCCGAGAAAGAACAGCGTGCCGCTTGTGCTCTTGCTCGTGTCGACGTCGCCGGCGAGGTCGCTGTCGTAGTAGCCGACGAGCTGTGTGGCACCGGGTTCCTTGCATAATGCAGACCGAAGTCAGTGGTGCCCGCCACGTAGCGTAGGATTCGCTTGATGGCCTGCTGGTGCTCCATCGTCGGCCGCTCCATAAATCGACTCACGTACTCGACGGCGAACGCCAAGTCCGGCCGGGTGTGCACCAGGTAGCGCAAGCTGCCGACAATGCGCCGGTACTGTGTCGCATCGACCTCCTCCGCCTCGCTGTAGCGGCTCAGCTTCAGCCGCTCCTCCATCGGAGTATGGGCGGGGTTGCACCCGTCCAAGCCGCCCATCTTGACGACGTGCTTGGCGTAGTGAGCTTGGCGAAGGGAGATGCCGGAGTTGTCCTGGCGCACCTCAATGCCGAGGTAGAAGCTGAGGAGGCCAAGGTCACTCATCTGGAAGGTGGCCTTCATTTGAGCCTTGAACGCCTCCACCTCTGCTTCTTCCGTGCCGGTGATAACAAGGTCGTCGACGTAGACGCCCATCAGCAAGATGGACCGATCGCTGCCTCGCTGATACATTGCCGCCTCCTGAGCACTTTGCTGGAAGCCCATCTCCTTGAGCGTGCTATCCAGCTTGGCGTTCCAAGCCCGGGGTGCTTGTCGCAGGCCGTAGAGTGCCTTCCGCAGTCGCAACACCTTCCCCTCCTTGCCGGCAATGGCGAAACCGGGGGGCTGCCGGACGTACACCTCCTCCTTCAAGTCGCCGTTCAGGAACACCGACTTGACGTCCATATGATGGACGTGCCACCCCTCCTGGGCGGCCAAAGCAAGGAGAATGCGGATGGACTCAATACGAGCCACTGGCGCGAATGCATCGTCGTAATCAATCCCTTCCTACTGGACGAAGCCCCGGGCGATAAGCCTTGCCTTGTGCTTGACCACCTCTCCTGCCTCATTCTTCTTGAGCTTGAACACCCACTTCAGGGTAATTGGGCGATGGCCGGCCGGTAGATCGACAAACTCCCAAGTTTTGTTGTGCTCGACGGAATCCAACTCCTGCTGCATTGCGGCACGCCAAGCCGCATCACCTTCGGCCTCCACAAATGAGCAGGGCTCCCCGGTGTGAGTCAGATGTAGCTCGGCGTCGATGTTGCGCTGTACATACCCCGGCACCGCTTGATCACCGAGTATGTTGTCGATGGTGCGGTAGCGCAGCGGGGTATCCTCATGTGCAGCGTCGATGCGATCCTCATCATCCTCCAGAGGAGTGGAAAAGATGGGGGCTGGAGTGGTTGTCGGTGCAGCGAGCGGAGTGGTGGTGGGCGACGGTGTGCACGGCGTGCCTCCCTGGTCTGGAGCTGGCGGGCTCGGCGGAGTCGAGGGCGTCCAGGATGCGGGAGTAGGTGAGCCGGGTGCTGGCACTGTGCCACTCGCTCCCCCAGCTCCTCCAAGATGCACATCCTCGATGACGAAGTCATCCAGGGTCGTCGTTGCGTTGCCACTGACCTCCTTGGTCCAGTCTCAGCCACGACCTTCATCGAAGACGACGTCGCGCGCCGTGCGCACACGCCAGGTTGTCGGGTCGAGGATGCGGTACCCCTTGACACCTTCTGCGTAGCCGATGAAGACTCCAGGCGTGCTTCGGTCATCCAGCTTGCTGACGTGGTTCAGCTCCTTGACGTACGCCAGACAGCCAAACGTGCGGAGATGTCCGACGGCCGGCGTACGCCCATGCCAGGCCTCGTACGGAGTCTTCCCTGCTAGACTCTTGGTCGGCGAGCGATTGAGAAGATGAACAGCAGTCATCACTGCCTCCCCCCAGAGCGTCGATGGCAAGCCCCTCTGTTTGAGCAGGGCCCGTGCGGTTGCCACCACGTGCCGTTCCGTCGCCGACCACTGCTCGCTGCTGCGCGTAGGGCGCGGAGTAGTGCCGCTGGATCCCTTCATCAGCACAATAGGCAACGAACTCGGCTGCGGTGAACTCCTTTCCATTGTCGGTGCGCAGCACTCGGAGCTTGTGGCCACACTTCTTCTCTGCAGCGGCCTGGATATGCTTGACGGCTTCCGCAGCTCCAGCCTTTGTCGCGAGAAGAACGACCCACATGAACCGCGACGCATCATCCACCAGGAGCAGAAAGTAGCGCCGGCCTCCCGGAGTCGCCGGTGTGACGGGGCCGCACAGATCGCCATGGACGAGCTCCAGCTGCTTCTGCGCGCGGTACATGGCCTGACGAGGGAAGGGACACCGCTTCTGCTTGGTCACCACGCAGGTGTCACACAGCTGCTCAACGTGGTCGATCCGAGGCATCCCGCGCACCATCTCTTCACGCCCAGCTTCTGCAGAGCCTCGAAGTGGAGATGACCGAACCGCTCGTGCCAATGCCAGGCATCGTCGTCACGACGAGCGGCGAGGCAGAGAGGCCGGGCCACCTCCATGTGCAGTACGTACAGGCGGGTGCGCCCACGGCTGACCTTGGCGAGGAGGCGCCCGCGTCGATCCCAGATCCGGAGTATACCACGGTCGATCTCCACCCGTGAGCCGCCCTCGTCGAGCTGGCCGAGGCTTATGATGGAGTTACGGAGCACCGGGATGTAGTAGACGCCACTGAGCAGCTTGTGCTCCCCGGTCTTGGCCACGAAGATGACGGATCCAACACCGCGAATCTCTACCACAGATGCATCACCGAACTTGACGGTGCCTCGGACGCTTCGATCCAGATCCGCGAAGTACTCCACGCGCCCGGTCATGTGGTGCGTGGCGCCGCTGTCGAGGTACCATCCTTCAAGCTTGTCGTCACTGGAGCCGTCGCCGAGGAAAGCGCGTGCGTGCGGCTGGTCGATGTGAAAGAGGGCGGACGCCGGCTGAGGAGAAAAATTGAGCGGCGATGTGGATTCTGGGCGAACCGGTACATCACTTTCCCCTTTATCTCCTGAGCGCTGTAGCCTAGAGTTGCGTGGGCCAGGAACAGGGCGGGCTCCTCATCCTCCTCAGCTTGAGCCATGTGGACTGCGCCACCGCGCTTGGGCTGTCTGTAATCTCTGGCCCAGTGGCCACGGCGCCGCAGTTGAGGCAGATATCATCGTGAGCTGCCTTGCGTTCACCGCCGCCACCTCCTTCTTTTCCACCGGTGCCGCCGCCAGTCTTCTCCTTCTTGCGCGGTCGCCGACGGCGATCCTTGGACGGAGTCGAGCTTTCCCCCTTCTTCTTCTCCTTCTGACGAGCGAGCCATTGCTCTTCGGTGAAGAGCAGCTTCCCCCCAAGACGACTGGTTCAGTCGAAGACTCCTCCTCGCGGTCGTCGACGGCCTTGAGCCTGCCCGTCACTTCCTCGATGGACAAGGTGGAGAGATCCAGAAGGGTCTCAATCAAGAGGCGATCCGGGTGTACTTCTTGGGAACGATGCGCAAGAACTTTCCACCGCTTCGCTCGCCGATGTCGCCGTCGCCGTGCCGGACCAGCTGCTGCACCAGGCCGGCGAGACGGAGAGCAAAGTCGTCTACGTCCTCGCCAGGCCGGAAGGCAAGCCGGTCCCAGTCCTGCCGCAGCTTCTGCAGCGTGGACTTGCGGACACGGTCGGCTCCAATTCGTGCCGCCGCGATGGAGTCCCAAGCTTCCTTCACGGTCGGCTTGTCCGCGATCGACGGCACCATCTCCGGCGGGACGGAAGCAAGAAGAGCGTCGAACGCCAGCCGGTCATCATGGAAATCGGCGTCTCCGTACTCAACGGCATCCCAGAGCCGCCGAGCCTGCAACTTCACTTTCATCAGCAAACTCCACTCGTTGTAGTTCGTCTTGGTTAGCATCGGCCATGGGGTGCCTCCGCCGGACTCCTTGAACACGCGCTGGACGATGGGCGAAGCCGGTCTCCCGGAACGACCTCGACGACGGTGCGGAGACGGCGAGGCTCGACGGTCGTGGTCCCTGTGAGGGGTCCGCGACAGAGGGCGATGCTCCCGGTCTTCCTCGTCGATGCGGAGAGCAGCAGTGGCAGCAGCAGCAGCTTCGGCCGCCGCCATGGCAGCCCTGGCCGCCTCTGCTGCCTGCGCCGCTCTTGCCTCAGCGGCAGTGATGCGCGCCTTGCGCGTCTCCGCTTCGGCAGCCACCACCGCCTGAGCTGCAGCCGTAGCAGCCCTTCGGCTCGAGGAGGAAGACATCTCCCAAAGAAGGTAAGAGAGGCTCTGATACCAACTGTTAGACTGGACAGTGGAGAGACTGGATTTTTGGGAAGGTTTTGCAGTGCAAATCGCATCTGCTCCTTGATTCAATATAAAGGCCCAAAAGCCAAAACAGATTTCAACAAACTAAAGCAAAAGGCTTAACAACTAAAGCAACAGAATCAAACCAAATCAAAACTGAAAGCAAAAGAACTTTCTATCTAAACTGACCTGGACTGGAGCTCCATCTACCACTAACAACGAACACACACACTGCACACAAGATTATTGCTTCAGTAAGAAATTGCATTATAGCTGAAAGAGGACTGCACCAACACATTCTGGAAAACATAAAATGGCCATGTGAATACAAATTTACAGTACGCTGACTATGATGACATGTTTTGATTTTTCGATGAATAGGTAGATTTGGTTTTCTTTGGCCATGCGCACAACTACGAGAGGACTTGTGCAGTACACCAAAGCAAGTGCAAAGGCATGCCAAAGAAGGATGCAAATGGGATTGATACCTATGATAACAGCAACTATATCGGACCAGTTCATGCCATTGTTGGAGCAGGGGGATTCAGCTTGGACGGCTTCCCTAGGAATAGTGTAAGGGCTACGGGCAGCTAGTCTTTTGTGTGCTGTTCTCCAAAGCAAACAGTTCATACTTTTTAAGTAGTAGGGATGCTAACAACGAATTTTAGGACGAGGCAATTGTAAATTGGTAATCCTGCATTAACACCTGATATATTGTTCGTTGACAACCTTATCTTGCTGTTCAAATATTTAGAGGGACAGATGGAGCTTATCGAGGATTTCAGAGTTCGGCTATGCCAGGGTGCATACCACAAGAACCGATATGCTGGTTCAGGTCAGTTTTATCTTTCCTTTTTTTTTTCAATCTCGTCCTCCTTCACATGTTTAAAAAGTAGCATTTCAAATATTGGAATTGGCTAAATACAAACGAGCTTCGAAAGAATGTGGGAAAGCCACCATTTGGATGCTCATAAATGGTTCAATATCTGCATGTGAAGTCTGAACAACTGTATTCTGTCTTTTCAGTTTGTAAACTCAAAGCACGATGGAGGTTCGGGACCAATTTAGAATTGTGAAGAGAGCCAGATGATCCAACAGCAGCTGCAGCTCAAGAAAAAAGGAAGGGGAAATTGGAACTACTATTTTTTTAAGTTGTTACAAACTGTAAATAGATGCTGAATCACAAATTACACATCAATGTATAGCCTATAAAAAGAAGTCTTGTTTTACTTGAGATAATTAGCAACACAGACTTACTCGTCTTCTCCAGGCTTATGTACAGTCTCGCTACTTCTGATACTACAGTTAATTTCACCGCTACAGGGTCCACAATAGTCAAACTACCTTAGCGGCTGAGCCTATGCATGCCACACAACACAACAATGCCGCGCTTCTTTCTTCGCAACGCCTAAATCCTGCAAGCTAGAACGGACAATAGAATCATATGTTGGATAAGTCACACCTAATCACGGTGTGATCCAATACAAATTAGAAGAACAACAACAAAAAAAAAAGGAACGGGCGTATCTGTCCACTTACCTATTTTGCTGTCAAAACACTCTGAAACCATTTCGTTTGCACGGTCATCTTCTGTATCTCGCCAAATTATCTGGATGGGGAATTCCTCAGGCTGGCAGGACTGCAGTTGCTATTGATATGTAGTTTTGGTGCTGAAACTAAACTGCTAGATATTGTGCACAGCGCTTAGGCCTAAGCTGTTTACATGCTATGCCTATGCATGCATGCACACGCTACTTACATTAGACATTATGTCAGGCAACCTCTAATTAAGCTGTATGTATATGCTGTCTGTGTTACTCACATTATTGTTAGGGATAAATCATACTTTCTTTCTGTTACATGTGCTTCGAGATGTCCGTGCTTCAGTGGTTACATATTGATCTGGTGGCTAAAATATGACTTATTCCTACCAAAAATTCAGTCTACTTTATGTATGGACACCTCATCTACATTTTGCTTCTGATCTTATATACTTGATTAGTTCATTTGGAGTAACAATTTTGGCAGTTTGCAAACATTTCTTTTGACATAAGAAGTTTTTGGAGATTAGCGTGACGTGTATCGGTGCATCCGTCACATATAGGGGTCAACTCATGAATCGAGAACCACCACAATATCATTGAGTGGTGCTGTGAAGTTTGTCTTGATATCATGTATGCTAAACCAATACGGCGACATCTAAGCACTGTATAATTTATACCAATGTGGTTTGACTGTACAGTCGATAAAAACGAATGAAAGGAAAGCTACAGCGTGTATATTGCATGTCTCCTGGAAACTGTCACAACAGAATATACCCGAAAATTTAGTGCTGTTAGACGCCTTGTAAATATAGCACATCCTCTGTCATCTGGCCAGTGGCTACCTTTTTGGTCTTAATTACTGTTCATGCATGAAAATACAATGACAAGTTTGTGTCTATTCAGAAATTTAGTAATTTGGAGAGACGATGGGTGTTCCATTGTTACTGGTGTATGTTCATTTCCTAAGAAACAACATATGATTCACCGACTCAAGTCATACTGACAGCTTATAGTCAATCCATATAGCCTTCAGATTCCAGTTAAATGCCATTTGCTTTGGACGTTTGTTTTTTGTTCCGGCCGGTTTGTGATTGCATAACTGGATGGCTGAACTTGGTAAAAACAAGGTACAAGTATTAGCTTTACTTAAAAAAAGGAATAAGTATTAGCTGAGCCAGATTTCTGAAAGTGCTAAGCTATGCTTGCACCAGTGGCGGATCCAGAAAATTTTGGAGGGGCTGAAATATCTTCAGCTCGACCTCAGCCCCTTCTACATTATACATCCATGGTTAAAAATTTAGGAGGGGCTCTAAGAGTCCGGTAGCGATAGGCCCCCCCCCACCACTGGATCCGCTGCTGGCTTGCACAATACTTGTCCTTTTCCACCATGATCCCTACATAAACCCAACCATCCCCATGCGGCCATGCCACTACCTAGTAATTAAGCAAGGCACACAGCAATAGCTAGCAGGTAGCAACTACTGTCCTCATTATGGCTAGGCTGTTTGCTATGTGCTTGGCCATCCTTAGCTTGGCCATGGCCATGGAGGCAGCGAGGCCGACAACGGCGACGGCCGACGCTCCACCGACGGCCAACTGTGACCAAGACTTGCAGGACCTGCTAGCCAACTGCCAGGACTACGTGAAGTTCCCGGCCGACCCGAAGATCGCGCCGTCGCAGGCCTGCTGCAACGTGATCCAAAGGGTGAACATACCGTGCCTGTGCTCCAAGGTCACCCCGCAGGTCGAGCAGTTCATATGCATGGACAAGGTTGTGTACGTCGCCGCCTACTGCAAGAGGCCCTTCAAGCCTGGCTCCAACTGTGGAAGTAAGTACATAGCGTTATAGGTAGTCGAGAAACGTTGTTTGCGTAAGGGCTTAGTCTTCAACGGTCGATCAAACTCGAATATCCGATTAGATGATTGGAGACGGTCTTACGGCGTTGGGAGATTAATTCCTCGTGGAAGTTCTTTTTCCGTAATAATATGATTAAAAGCTGCGATACAATACATGCACATATGATATGATCTCTTGGGATTAATTCTAGAATATAATATACAACTGAATATATACTATATTTTGCGCATGATGAGCCTTCATGGTTGTTGTGATTGTTTTTTTGCAGGCTATCACGTTCCCGGTTCGCTCGCTTAATGCAGCATATCTTTCCGGTTTGATGATCACGGAGAACGCAGATGCTACTTTCGGCCTTCACTTATATATGTACTATTTTCTTATGTTTGTATGTCCGTTAAGAGTCTACGCGCTCTCCTCAATAAATTCTTCATAAATATCCACATACATGTACGAGATATTTACGAGTGATCCGGGCATTGATTGGGAAAATAAAGGGTGATCGGTTGGGCTTCAGCTTTTAGATTCCGGCTTATTTTTCATTATTCATAAATTTTGTTTTTTTTCTGAACTTTTGGCTTTTTGTTGAGCTTTTTTGCCGGTTCTTTTTTTCCGTATTTGTTTGTATTATATGTAATAAGCTAACTTTTTTATATTTTTAATTTTTAAATTTAATTATGCTAAATAAGTCCCTGTTAGCTACATTATTTTTTTCAGTCAGTTACAGTGCTTTTCAGCCATAAATCACTAAAAATAAGCCCAAATGATCACCACCAAAAAAGGCTTCTCTGCTTTGTGTTGGCTTTAGTTTTTTACTCCTAGGAAATTATCCCCTTCTTTTTAGAGCCTGTGTTAATAAATTTTCTAAAGTTTGATCGCTAGTAGGTTTAAAGCTATCTAGATTGGTTATATCAAAATTATATTATTAGATTTATCACTAAAGATACTTTATAATATTATATTTTACTCGTACACATTAATGTAAAGTTATGAAAATTAATAATCAAAGTCGCATCTCTAAGACTGTGAAGAATAAAAAATATTAAGTAAAAAAGAATGGAGGGAGTAATCTATTGTTGCCCATAGTTATAGTAAATAGCTGTTGACGTTATTTCCACATTATTTCATACTCTCCCACAGTGTCATTTTCTGTTTTTATGCCTCACTAATGCTACGTATTGTACTACTAATTATTTATATCTAAGACATAATTACAAAATTGTTGTATTGTTGGAAAACATAGCCTTTTAGATACTTTTCATGCCAAATCACTCATTGGAGAAGCCTGCTCCTAAACCAGCAAATCGACATGTTTTGAAGATCCTTTCCATGAGCATTTTCAAATCCCAATCTGGGGGCTCTCATTATGATGCTCTCATCGAGACAATCGAAACATATACATTATTTGCCCAATTCGGAGTTTGTATAGAAAAGTTATGATGAAAACACCGAACCTTCGACGGATTGGTGATATGATAACGTGGTCAATTGCTATGTGCACGTCAATATTTTAGTATGAATCAATGGTGGAACCCATTATTAAGTAAGAAAACATATTCTCTTGCTTCTGAATGCTTTCACATGATTTTTGAAGAAAAGGAAGCCGAAAAGATAAGGAATTTGAGAGATTCTATATTTGCCATTCTAACAAATGGTACAAAATCTATCTGTCATTTTTCAACGCAATTTCGGCAATCGAAATGGCTTCACATGGAAAAACTAATAACTACAAAGTTGTAGATCCTTTCATGGGCTATAATTTAGAGTCATCATTGACCTAAATTAGAGTTCTGACATGGGATATATGGGCTCCACAAGAAAGGTTGCACAGAGAATCAGAGTCCGCAACATAGTCAACTTCTAAGGCAAATTTGATGATGAAGACGGCATTTTTAGAATTTATCCACAACTAGAAAGTTAAAGATATCTTTATTAGATAAAAAAATACAAAAAGTAATCACTAATTTCAAGATATCTTCGTATAACCGAAATATGGCCTCCGGAACGTTCAATGCACAATAGAAAGGTACAAACTGACTCAAATATGAAAGAGATTCCGAATTCAAACTTTCTATCCCGATTGTTTTCAACTTTGCTATGTTCAAGCCAAGACCCTCCAGTCCCTTGGCCCGTAAATAGGACCCCACGGGCGCACTCTATGCCATCCCTTTGACGTCTAAGTAAATGGGACCCATGCTTTTCAAAAAAAAATGGGACCCATGGGCGCACTCTATGCCATCCCATTGACGTGTAATTGTCGAGTTCTCAATTCATAGCTCCGGCGTGGCCGGAGCCATGTTTTCTAATAGTAGGATTAGTCTAGAGATTAGAGAAGGCTCTAATTAGCCTCTCTAATAAGATTAGACGGCTCTAATTGACATCTCTAATTATGGTTCTAGCCTCCACTGCTATAAAAGAGGCTAAACTGAACACTTACATCACAGACAGTTCCTAGGAACCATCTGTGCTGCAAGTATCACAGACAGTTCATACGAATAACCGTCTGTGGTATTTTCACAGATGGGCTTTAATACAAACTGTCTGTGATAATGAAGTTATCACAGACGATTTTTAATACAAACCATTTGTGAAGTATTACAGATGGTTCTAGATAAGAACCGTCCGTGATAATGGCAGACATCACAGACGGTTCTTATCAAGAACCATCTGTGATACTTCACAGACGGTTTGTATTAAAAAAACTATCTATGATAATGAAGTTATCACAGACGGTTTGTATCAAAAATCGTCTGTGATATGTTTCCCGCCTTGCAATCCCCCAAAATTTCATAATTTCCCGCCTAAGTCCGAGTATGATCTAGTTTTAAGACACTTTCAGTAAAACGTGCATAACTTTTGCATATGGTGTCCATTTTCGACGTTCTTGTACTCGTTAGAATGCTAACGACGAGCCCAATCCAAAAAATGACTCGTTTGTGCTTGTCACCCTCTAAGATCCTCAAAATTGGCCATCTTTAGCACCAAATTTGTGTTGCAAGTTTTTGGTTTCTGTTTTTGCCAAAATTTCAATCTTCACTTTGGAATTTGGGTTTTGCCTCAACTACAAAGTTATAGATCTCGTCGAAACCTTTCAAACGAGTATATATAAGTCATATAAAACTTTACTATTTTATCTTTTCAGACTAGCTATTTATATTATACCGGTATATTGCCTTTGTGATATCATAGACAGTTGTTGTTATGAATCATCTGTGATGTCTCTATCACAGACGGTTTGTAATCCGAACCGTCTGTGATGTCCCGCCATGTTACCGATCTGTAGCATATCCCCCAGGATCCCGATCTCACCCCTGCATTCTCTCCGCATTGAATGGCAGGCACCGTTCTCCTCCCCACCTCTCGCCCCTTATTAACCCCCTCTCCCTACTCAAAGAACCAATACCACCAGTTTTACTCCAACTCATTTGTGCGCGACAAGGGAAGAAAGGGTTCGGCAAGAGCGACTGAAATTTCACTTGAAGCTAGATGGAAAGGAAGAACTGAAGAAGGCAATGGCAAGATGGAAAGGAAGAAGGCTGGCATAGAAGCTATTGATTTTGTCATAGAAGTTAAAAATGGTGTTCGCTGTCTTTTTATTTCTGCTACTTGAAAAAAATTTCGCACAACTTGTTTTAGATTATAGTTTAATGTAGTGTAAGTATTTTTATAAATTTGTAGTCGTGAAGTTGATTTTTGTAAAATTATAAGTGTCCTCTTATGCATGCAGTGCTATGGGTAACCTACTCGATATATTGTGATGTTATAATGGTGGATTCTAATTTTAATGAAAATAGATTGTGTTGCTGTATTTTCTTGTTTTAAGATGATATTGTTAACATTTTCTGAGGCTAACCGAAAAATAAAAAATTTAGGTATAGAATGAACTATCACAAACGGTTTTGTAGTATAAACCGTCTGTGAAGAATTATCACAAACGACTCGAACCAAAAACCGTCTGTGATGGGGAAGTATCACAGGTGGTTTTATATACCAACCGTCTGTGATACTCACACATCACAGACGGTTGGTAACTAGAACCATCTGTGATGTGTGAGTATCATAGACGGTTGGTAGCTAGAATCGTTTGTGATAATATTTTTCACAGACGGTTCTAGTTATAAACCGTCTGTGATGTAGTTATCACAGACGGCTCACAAACCGTCTGTGATAACTTCTGATTATCACTGACATATAAATTCAGACGGTTCAAAAAACCGTCTATGATGATAATTTTGAAACGTCTGTGATGACCCCTTTTATAGTAGTGCTATCTAATTAGAGGGGTTCTAATTAGGCTCTAATTAGCAGCCGAGGTTCTGGAGCTACAACTTCAAGTTGTAAGTCAATCATGTATCTTATTGTCATTGTCTAATTACTCTCTAATTATCTTTCATTTTTTATTATTCTAGTTTTAGTTGCTTCTTCTATTTCTATCTTGCAATTGTCTAGTTAATGCAATATGTCCTTTTCAATCTATTTTGATATATCATAGATCGTCTTAGCTAGTTGTTTTAATCGTGGTGATTACATTGATTTAGTGGAAACTTGCATGTTAGTTTATGTTGGAACCCGGAGCAATGACTCCTGGATTCTCTGTGTAATCGCACTAGTCCAGGATCAGCTAGTGCACACAGCGTTCAACAAAGATAAATATCAACCATAATGACATTTATTAACTGAATATGGGCATGAATGCCAAAGTTTACATCAACGGCACATAAGCCAAAAGTAAGTAATAAGCAGCGGAAGAAAAACCGAAGCGGAAGAAGCCCGCTGAGCCTGCCCACAGGCAAACGACAGTAAGACGCGGCCTATTCGTCCAGATCTTCACCGAAGTTGACAACATCTTCCTCTGTGTGGAAAAAGCAATGTGAGTACAAACTTGTACTCCGCAAATCACCCGGGAAAATGCAACATAATGATAAAGGCTTCAATGGAAGGCTTATAGGGTTAGTTTGCATAAAACAACATTTAAGAAATACAATAGATAGATTGAATCGCAGAATTTAATACAGTAAGTAAAAATATTACTTGTAATAGAAAATAATACCATCAGTGCAGGCTCCGACCAAACACCAACCTATCCACGGGCATCCCACCCGGACCGTCTTTTCCAAAAGCTCACGTATGGATTCCATCCATCCACACGCTTTCACTGCGCAACTCTGATAAATTCCATCAATTCACCAAATTTCAATCTCTCACGGATTCCATCCATCCGCAAGGTTTTCATTTTCTCATGGATTCCATCCATCCATAAGGTTTTCAAAAATATTTTGAAAAGCAAAGTCTAATCCATGAAAAACTTTTACTCAGCATGCCCATGACCGTGGGCACGGCTATCCAGGATAGATTATACACTCTGCAGAGGTTGTACAGCTTTACCCACAAGACACGATCATCCCATATTGCCACTAGATTACACACTTCCTTAGGTGTGCGACGAGGAGTCGTGACAAGGCCTTTACAATGCAAAGCCTTCAACCTGGTCGAGCCAACTCTAAGGTTTCACCCCAGTAAGGAATCCACTGCACCGGACCCCTCTTGAGCCTAGACGAGACTTCTCATGGCTTAACCACGCTCGCCCAAGTGAGACTTCACATGGCACCAACCACGCTCACTTTCAACCTACGACTTAACTCAGGTTGGGACTTCACAAATTATTCACCGGTGTCCCATACCAGCCATGTGGTAGTACGATAGGGCTTTGCAACAGTAGCTCACAGACCAATCCTTAATCTGACTCAGGCCCAACCACATACCCCCGTGCACGACAATCAACCACTGCGGCTCCAACCAACAGGGCATGCCTGCACCCACCACTCTAACCAATTGCCTAAGTCTAAACCAGTTTTATATTTTGTTTTCAAAATAATTCATAAACCTCCTTGACTCACCAAAGTCAAGAACATATCATTTTATGTAAAAAGGGTCATCATTTTATGTGAAAGATATCCCAAAACAAAATTATATGACTATACAGGGCTAAGCATTTGATATAAAATCTCTCTAGCCAATACTAGTGTACTAACTAGAGTTTGATCTAGGGTGACAAGGTATGAGGAATTCAATATCAAAGGAGGAATTAACAAGTAGACAAAAACTAAATTTAAAACTGAAACGAAATACGTTGAATAAAAATATGCATGCAATATAATTTAAATCAAAATAGTTTTATTTCGAAAACTGGGATCAACATGATCAAAAAGGGTGACTTGCTTTGCTCTTCAAATTGGCTCAAACCTTCGTCGTCGAATTTTCCCGAATCGTCGAAGTCTACACGTGAAAATAACCCATCAAATTCAAATAAAATCAAATTAAATTCAAATTGAACTCAAATATTTGAATTGAGGCTAGAAATGAATAGAGGGGAATTTTTGATGAATTTAGAAATTTGATTGGGCTAAATCGGAGTTAGAACGGAGGAGAACGGGCTTCGGGAAGTTTGAAAAGAGAGAAAATGGAAAATCTGATTTTTTGGAATTATTTTCCTAAAGGAAAATCAGAATTATTGCGTCAGCAGGGAATTTAATATTCGAACGAATTATTTTTCTACTGGAAAATGGGATTTACTGCGTCAGCAAGGGGGTGGGCTGGCTGACAGTGGGCCCTCGGTCCATGGACCGAGCCCACAGAGGAGAGGGGGAGGTGAGGTGGCATGGGTGGCAGGGCCGGGCTGGCGTGGCGGTGACGGGGTGCGGGAGGCCGACGTGGCGCTGCGTCACCTGCCGCGCGGGCATGCTGACGGGCGGCGGAGGGCGACGGAAGCGAGCCTCGCCGGCGCTCCGATGGGCGGTGGCTGGCGGCGAAGGTTGGGCGAGAGAGGGCGCCGCGGGGATCTCAGAGAGGGGCACGAGCATTACCGGAGATGACCGGGACTAGGCCGGCGGCGAGAAAAGGCGGCGGCGGCTCGGGTCTCCGGGGAGGATGGCTTTCCGGCGGTGCTAGGGCACGGCCGAGGGGCGAGGGAGGCTCGGCGCGATGCGGCGGAGCTCGGGGTGGCCTCGGCGGAGCTCGGGGGCTCTCCTTCGCCGGCAATTCCTCGTCGGAGGAGAAGGCGGCGCGGCGGAGCGAAGGCGCACGGTGGGGGAGCTCTCGGGCGCGCGGGGACTGGTTTGAGGGGCGGGGCGAGGTGTGGAGTGAGGAGGGGAGTCTCGGGTGGGGTTTAAATAGGGGCGGAGGGGCGAGGCACGGCGGGATTCCTCGCCGGAATAATCGGGAGGTGGGCGGCGGTTGCAACGGAGAGGCCGAGTGGCGCGTGGGAGACGTGGGCGACGTGCGCGGAAAATGGGGAGGAGATGGGCGCGGGCTTGCGGCGCACGAAGGGAGGAGCGACGCGCGAGAGAGATAAGGGGGGTGGCCGGTTAGGGCGGAGGCGGTTGCGGGCGGCGGCGGCGGCACGCGGAGGAAGACGGCGCGGGGTAGGGGACGGGCCCGACAGGTGGGTCCGTCCTGTCAGCGGGGCGTGAGGGGAGCGAGGCGCGGCGTCGGATGAGGATCAGACGGCTGGGGGGTTAGGCGGTGCGGAGGGGCCGGATGGGCCGAGACGGCGACGTGGCGGCCATCGGGAGGGGGTAGGCGGGGTGGAGGCAACGGCCGGATGGCGGGCGGCGGGGAGCAGATCTGGCCGTCCACGTGGCGGCTGGAGGGGAGGGGAGAGGGATTTGATTTTGATTTTCTTTTTTCAGAAAAGCACAGAAAATACATTAAGCCTCAGAAAAATACAAAAATACCTCCAAAAATTCCAGAAAAATTCAGAGAATCTCCTGGAGACATTTTGGACTTAATAAAATTATTTCCAACTAATGTTGGTATTTAATTTTCATACTTTAAATTACTTTTTAATTTTCAAAAATACATTTTTAACTCCAGAAAATCCAGGAAACCAAATAAAAGCCAAATAACTCCAAATGATTAATTTGAATTAGGATTTTTATAGAAAATCAAAATATCATATTATTTAATAATAATTTTTAGGTTTTTCTTAAAATACTTTTCAAATTCAGCCTTTTTCAAAAACAGAAATTCAGGGCAAATCCAAAATAAAAATTAGGCACAAAAATACTTATTTTAAGTCAAATTTTATTTTATTCCATTTTTATTATTTATTTAATTATTTATATTTTACTAAAAATCTGGGCTGTTACAGTTTATGAGCATGTTTGTAGTTAGCGCATGAGTTAGAAAGATCCATACATTTGAAGGTTAAAACCATGGCTAGTGGTGACATCACTAGTGCATAGAGATCGACGAACTGTCAGTAGGTAGCTTATGTTTGATGGCTCTCTCATTGCTTGTTTATGCGTTAGATATGGATGTTGGGTGCAATGATGTACCAGTAGTTGGTTGTGGCTTTTGATCAAGGTGCGCATGGCTAGCAAAGACGTTACAATCTCTGGTGAGAGTTCTCTCGAACAATTCACAAATAGTTATAGTTATATTAAATTAGCTTCTGAGAATAGTATCAACTTTTGTTCAAACCCTGTAATCCTAGTTTGTTTGAACCTAGGCTCGTGATTAAATTCCACTTTTCATCTTCCACTTATACTTTGAATATCTTGGTAGTTAGATGATTGTTGATTAGAAAACTGTAAGGTGATCAATAGACCGTTCTCTGTGGATTCGTACCCTAGAATACTCAGGTGAAAAACTACAATTGATCTGTGTACTACAAATTGATTGCATGTAGTTTGCGTCAACACTAGCTCTAGTATCCTTATTCTCCTTGATTTTTAAAGTATTTATTTAAATATATCTATACCAAAGATAAAAAAACTTCAATAAATGAGCTAATCAAATATATGCTCCAATGATCTCAATACTCTTAATAGATATACATTGGGAGTGACTATTCAATGTGGGCACATAGCAATGCCTCCAATAAATGCTTATAAGACATAAGCAAGTAAAAAACCCAATAATAGTGTTCACACTTGTCTACGAAGGAACCCCAAGGTTGACACTTGTCTACAAAACCAGCACCAGTACTGACACTTGTCTATGAAGGAACCCCAAGGTTGACACTTGTCTACAAAACCAGCACCAGTACTGACACTTGTCTACACAACCAATACCCGTGTTGACACTTGTCTATGTGGGATCATCCCCACCTCGATTGAAACCATTGATTTTGCATCCAGTGGAGAACATGAGCATGCTATTAGCAAACCGTTGTGCAGTAAACATGACCTTCCCCTCAACACGCCTATATAAACCCAACTATCTCACTCAGGACACTCGCACCAAACCATACAATTCCTTTATTAACATCTAAGACTGAGGCCTACTACAGGTGATACTAGCTAGCAGCCATGGTAAAACTCCTAGGTTTGTTCTTGGTTCTCGCCTTTGTAGTGTCTGTGGCAGCTGACAAAAAGCCGGCCACCATTGGCACCAAGGGTGGCCAAGACTGTGACAACAATGTAAAGGAACTGTTCCAGGAGTGCAAGCAGTACGTGATGTTCCCTGCAAACCCGAAGATAGACCCTTCAGAGGCATGCTGCGGTGCAGTCCAAAAGGCAGACATTCCATGCTTGTGCTCCAAGGTTAATGAGGGTGTCGAGAAGGTGGTGTGCATGGAAAAGGTCGTGTACGTTGCCAAATTCTGCAAGAATCCACTCACGCCTGGCTCCAAGTGTGGGAGTAAGTGTTTCACGCTGACCTCCATGGATGTGTTCTATACTAATGCACGATATGTGCCTGTTATGAACTATGCATGACAAGTGTTTTTTCCCATTATTTTTGCAGGCTACACAGTTCCTTCTTCAGGCCACTGAATGGATGGTTGATGTTTTGTTAATCTCAGGAGAAGAAGCGTTGGATTTAGTTTCTAGGTCTCTCTACCTCGATTGTCCCTGACTCTTGAGATATATGTAATCTGCATGGTTGTGTTGGGTGGTTTTTGGGGAATGTGGCTACAGTGGGTGTGAGAGATCGAGTAATGTATGAGAAATAGTGGGAATTAATAAAGGCTTCTCCTTAAACTATATGCTTGATCTCTTTTTTATTTCTGTCTTATATATTGCTTTGTGATCTTCATTCCTCTCAATAGCACAGAAAAGAAAGAAACTAAGCCAAATAAGTTTTTTCTAGAAAAAAAGTGAAGCTTTTTCCTACTTTTGATTATTCCAATATATGATGACCATAATCTTTCTACATTTTAATTTTAGAGGGGAACTTGAGCATCTGGCCCATGGCCAAGTAAGTTAGGAAAAACCCAGATGTATTTCGAACAGGCATGGCTTATGCCTGTCCTGTTGGTGGTGGTTAGCTAGCTAATTTGGGTGAGACGGCCGATACTGGTTTAAAATGTCAGTTCAAGTTAAGTTAGGCTCAAATTGTTTAAGACCTGGTCTCGTGGCTGGCTGGTGCAGAGTTGATGTCATTTAGTTCCTCGCCGAGTTCGAATCCTAGCGTTCGCCTAAACGCCTTCCGCCTTCTCAGGCGAATGCTAGACCTCTTTACCATTTTTTTAAAAAAACAAATTGGCTAGACCTACCGTATTTATATCAAAACTACAAATCTCCAATAAATGAGCTAATCAAATATTTTTCTTAACAACTATACGTTTGATGCATGTATGCAACGTGGATGTAGCGACGCCTCCAACAAACTAATTGCCTTCTGGGTTAAGCAAGTCAAAAACTAACGTAAGTGTTGACACTTGTATATGTAGTAGCATCTATGTTGACACTTGTCTACACAACCAACACTAGTGTTGACACTTGTCTACGTGGGACCATCCCCACCTCGATCATATTCATTGATTTTGCATCGAGTGGACAACATGAATGTGCCAAGTATGATGAGTGTCAAAAGAGCTGGACCGGAGGCCACATATGATGAGTGTCAGAGCCCATCACGCCCGAAAGGCGAGCCGTGATTTACCGGGCCGGTATGGGCCGGCTACCCATCAGCACGACCGTACGAGGGAGAGGGAACGCCGACACGCCGTCCCGTGACTCGCATATGCTAAGCGCACCGGCACCGCATCGGCTGCCCACTTCGCCCTTCACGCCGCGCTGCCTTGTTAGCGCTCCACGTCGCGGCGACCCCGCGCACCCGCTCCCAATCGCCGATGCCGCCGCTCCTCCGCGTCGGCTCTCTCCTCCGCCTGTACGAGTACGGTTATCACCTCTCCCCCTCGCTCTCCCCATCCTACACGCATTTGCTATTTTCGTTTCGATTTGGCCCGTGTAGTTTTGTTTTCTATTCGGTTCTTCCGCACACCATGGAGGAGCTCTTTTCTATTTTGGAGTATAATGGAAAGGGGTGGAGCCCGTCAAGGGTTTAGCTCTGACGGCGGATCGGAATCCCACGTTCCTCGTTTCTTTTCGGCGGTGCTGTACAACGTGCTACAGTTGTGTGGGCTTGCGGTCATAGCGCGGGTGGGGATTTAGCATTTTTCTTCTTGGGAATTGGTTCCGCTCAACTCATTTGCAGATAGTATGAATTGTCCAAGAATTTGTTGAACGCGATGGTGTTTCTGTAACTTGCTGTGCATCGAGGAAATTTTGCACATTTATTATGTGCCTGGATTACTCGGTTGTCACAAGAATCGCTTCACTTAGAGCAGGGTTTCAGGCTTTCAGCAATAAGTGGTGAAACAACATGTCTTTGTAGGTGTAGCAGTGGGCTTCCAAGTGCAAACTTCAGTTGCAGAAAACTAGCGCCGACAAAACTAAACGTGATGAGGGAGGGGATGCAGGCTACCAATTCGCGCAGAGCTGCCTCTAAGAATAGTGAGATCAAAAAAGATGAGCAATCAGTCCTAGAGAAGGTTAGTCTTTCGTGCCCATTTTTCTGATAATATCTGTTTATCTGCCTCTTGATCGTGGTTTGATTTCTTTTTTGTTTGGACTACAGGAAGATGTTGCTGAAAGCAAATTGGAGATGGAACAAATCCGAAGTGACCCTAACCAGCTCCAATCCATGACAGTGAAGGAGCTCAAGGAACTCACAAGGTTCAAACTTTTCCTAAGCCTGCCCTTATTGTCAGTCGATGGGAATTGATTTGCCCCTTCAGTTTAATTCTGTTATGCAATGAATTTGAAGGAGGATGGGAGTTTCTGTGAGAGGTAACAAGAAAGATTTAATATCAGCCCTGATGGATTCTCTGGGTGAGGAAGCAAATGGTATGGCTTACTTGCAGACTTGTAGCAGTACCATTGAACTAAATCCATGCTTTCTTCATATGAACTCTTCAAAACGGTTCTAATTAGCCGACTATGCACGGCGACGACGGTGCTCTAGTCGGCGGCGACAGCTAACCGGTGACAAATCCAGAAAAGGGGCGAGCACATGAGCATCTACACAATGTAGGGAATTTGCAGGAGAGGGTGGTGAGGACGGGGTCAGATGGAGGCAGGCTAGCTGCGAAGACCTGGGACGGTGAGCTTGACGTGGCGGTGGTGATCTGGAGGAAAGGCGGCCCAAATTAGCTGGGGGGTGTTGGAGAAGGTGAGGAGATGCCCTAGGAGGGAGGAATCAAGTTGAAGCTCACCCAGGTGGGAATGGCGCCCACGGCGGCGGTTTTAGCATGGGGTGGGTGGCGTGAGAGGTTGTGGCTAGCGTTGTTGCGGTCATGCGGCATGGGCTACAGGCGGTGGCGTTTGGTGCAAGCAGTGCGTGGAGTGAGGAAGGGGTTGACAGTTCGGTTCTCCTGTGATAAGAAATCAGCATGAGTTCTTCCCCGCTGCCACCTTGCTTAATTCCGGACAACTTCGCCCCGCTCGATCTCCACCAAGGTAAGCCCCCGGCGCGGAATTGACCCCACCTCTAGTAGCTCCACCCTTCACCGGAGCACCACCGCCTCACCATCCTCTCCCGCTGACCGCAGCCCACCATTGCTGGCCTCGCCACGAGCGTCTCCTCACCCAAGGCCATGCTCATTGTGCTCCCCTTCTCCTGTTGCTCGCACACCCCTCAGCTGTCGCTGTTTGTCACCGTTTCGCTAGAGCCACCACGACTCTCTCTCTCCCTCCCTGCGGCCAACCTTTGTCGCCTTCTCCATTGCTTCCCCGCCGATGAGACCATCGCAAACGCACTCATCATGTTGCGTGCGTTCGGATTTGCCCCTCGCCGCTGGTGATCGCCGCCCGAACATCCATTGCCTCCTATGTTTTCGTCACAGCCGATAGGAAGGTGACGAAGACCCCTCCGTCTCTCTCATCCTCTCTCCCTCTCTATGGCACATTGGCTCCACTCCTTAGTCCTTGACATATGGGCTAGCTCAGATTTGACATGGACACGAGGTGGGTCAAAACAACAGTCAAAGGGACAGAGGGGTATGTTTTAACTGGTATTGCCAGTTGGGGGATGAGTTTTACCCTGTTTTGCACTTTAGGGACGAAAACTACACGAACTGAATAGTTGAGGGACCACATATGGACTTTTTCCAAACAGAAATGATGAACTAATGCATGTACTTACAAAAATTCATTGTTCAAATTATGGTTCCTGCACCAGTAACATAAGACAATGTTCGTTGTTCATCCCTAGAAATTCTGCTGTAGGTAGCCAGAGAAATTGTGAACCAATCCATGTAGCCATGCACTTACCTTTATATAATGTTGCAATGAAGCATTTTAGCTGGAGGCTGGTAACTTGGTTTCCTTTCCACAGGTAAAGATGGAGCATCATCAGTTGAGCAGATTGGCTTATCAGAAGTACCTTCAAAAAGAAAAGGTGGTGCTTCAGTAGTAATTGAACAAAAAGTAGAAAGTTTTGAGGTTATTTCGGATACTCCTAGCAAGAGAAGTAGAACAAAGCAGAAGTCAATTAAGAGCACCACACTTGAGGACAACTCTGTGACTAGTGTCAAGCTAAACAAGACATCAGTACAGAAGGAAACACTTGTTGGTACGCTCATTCTTTCATCAATTTTTACTCGATAAGTTTTTTTGTTGGAAAATTAATTCTCTCTTGGCTTACTGTGGGATGATCTATCACAGTCCAAGGTGCTGTTGCTAAGGCAGGAATGGATCTTACCGCAGACCATGAAGAGCCTTGGACTGTACTTGTACACAAGAAACCACAACCTGGGTGGATTCCATACAACCCTAAGGTCATGAGGCGTCCACCTCTTAACAAGGATACAAGGGCTCTAAAGATTCTATCATGGAATGTCAATGGATTGAAAGCTTTACTCAAATCTAGGGGCTTCTCTGTTCATCAGTTAGCACAGAGGGAAGATTTTGATGTGCTATGCCTGCAAGAGACGAAAATGCAGGCAAGATATAAGTTTAATTTTGTCAATGCAAAATAATCATACAAAGATAAGACAAATGTTCTTTCTTACAAAGATGGAACATTTTATTATCTCTGAATTGTTTGTTGTACTTGTTTCGCTGTTATATTTTTTTAACCAACAATTGCACTATTTTGAGCAGGAGAAGGATGTTGAAGTCATTAAGGAAAGTCTGCTTGAGGGCTACACCAATAGTTTCTGGACATGCAGTGTATCGAAGCTTGGCTATTCAGGAACTGCAATAATTTCACGAGTATGCACTGCCATTCCTGTGCCCTACCACCACCACCATTGCCAAATGCTGCACACATAAAGAAGTAAAACACCTATGTTTTTTTAGACGGACTTATGAATTTTCATTGGTTTGTTCTGTTTTTGTTGCCTTTTAAACAACTGCAAGGAAACCTGAAAGGAAATGGAAAGAAGGAACAAAGTTCCCAAAATGCCTTGTTGTGGTTATAGACCAACAGTGAATGATGAGGACTACGGGGAGGCCACAGAGGGGTTGTACAAAGCCTAAAACTCATAGTATGGAGTGGATGTAGAAGATATATGTATTATGTCTGAGTTATAGCTCTCTCTCTCAAAATGAATTCATCCTCCTCTATAGCGTCATAAGGACCGTATTTATAACCATAAGGGGATTGTTTACATAAATACCTCTATTAGGGTCTACAATAATGAAGGTAAATATGTCTTTCCCCTATCCTAGGCCTTTTGGGCTTCCCATACAATTCACATGCTTTAGCGGGCCTTTTAGCATGGTGGGCTGATTGGGCCACGGTGGGGGCCACCCCCAACAGTAGCCCTTATGACCTTACCTCGGAATAAGCCCACTATACCATGTTTCATTGGCACTGATGTTTAATTTTGAACCCTTTAGCCGTAGCTTAGTTGAAACTTATAAAGTATGTGGTATAAGCACTTACAACAAAATACAAAAGAAAACAAGATCCAAAGACAAAGGACAGAAGAAAAGGGTACTAATGCAGTTCCCATTTTGGACTAGTGTAGCTGATATTCCCTGCCTTGCTGAAATCTAAAGCCAGCTTCATGAGAGTTTACTTTAGTATGAAAAGTATCACATGACTAAAATCTCTAGCTCAAGAATACCTTTAAGAAAAGTATCACATGACTAAAATCTCTAGCTCAAGAATACCTTCACACTTGTTAGTTTGCTTCTTCTTGATCCTTGGATTATATTAATACTTGGCAGTTGGTGTCAGGGGTGTGGGCCTTGGGGCCAAGGCCTAGTCAGTCTATTATTAGAAGTTAGAGATTAGATTCTATCTGAATTAGAGATTGGTTTCCTTATGTTAGAGATATAGTTAGAGATATAATATTAGTTACTATATCTGTTAGAGATATGATTGAGATTAGATTCTATCTGTTAGGGGGAGCCATCTATATAAGAGGGCTACCGCATGCTATTGTAATCAAGCAGAGTAATATCAAGTCTCTCTTCGTCTAAATCTCTAGTCTCTCTCCCTCTCGTTCTACGCCGACGCCATCCGGCCATCCTCTTGGTGGTGTTTACCCCGGTTCATGACAGTTGGCACCTGATTAATCACTGAGGTGTTTGTTTTTCAGTTTTTTCGATAGATATTAGGCAAGGAGACCCCCTTTTTTTTTGTGATGCTGGCTTTTCTTCAGTTTAATTTTCTGCTACTATTGATCACGTGGTCACACTAAGCATATAAACATTATTTCTTCTCAAACATAATGCTACAATACTTTGGTGAACATTTTTGTGACTTATATTTTGTTTGTATTCATCATGTGTTCTTCATTTTCTATAGGTGAAACCACTCTCTATCAAGTATGGGCTTGGTGTACCAGACCATGATACTGAAGGGAGGGTTGTGACAGTGGAATTTGATGATTTTTACTTGCTAACTGCTTATGTACCAAATTCTGGTGATGGTCTAAGAAGATTGGTAATTCATTGCTGTTTTTCATTATGGTACATCACTTGAGATTAAAATCTAAAATTCATGGCCGTATATTACTTTGTAGACTTACAGGGTCAAAGAGTGGGATCCATCTCTTGGTAACTACATGAAAGTATGCCTCTTTTTTACTCCGATTATTATTTTAGAGTAGTTTTCTTATGCCTTTATCCATTTTCTGTCATGTTTACCTTTATTTCATTTTTACACTGTTCATTGTTTTTCTTCCTAGTCCTTACTGTTATATGGCATGTTTTTCCAGTAGTATAATTAGTTGTGGTGGACATCTGTTTCTTTGTGGTTGCATGTAGGGTTGATGAGTTTTCCTGATAATACATTTGCGCATAACAAATCTCACTATGAACTAAGAATAAAAGAACTCAGGTCCTTGTTACAACTTTAGAGGACTCAGGTCCTCTAAATATATGCATAAAAAATAATTAGAGCTGTGAACTTTGAAATTGATTAATCTAACACATTTGGGTGTATTCCATTGTGCATCATATTCGTTTTATGGGCCATTGCCAGTCACTTTGTTTACCTTTACCAATCAAGTTAGCATATTTGACCATGTTTCATTTGTTGTGTGGGATGTGTGTTGCTAGTTACTCCCTCTGTTTACAAATATATGTTGCTATAGGTTCCGTACGGTCAAGGTTTGATCATTAATATATGTTAAAGTATATAGATTGACTACATGAAAATAATACCATTGAATGTCTTGTAAAATACTTTCATAATATATATATTTTTATTATTATTTTTGCTAGTATATTATGGTAATAAATTATAGTCAAAGTTTTGCATTGGAGACCGTAAAAAGTCAAAAACGGCCTACAGTTGTGGACGGAGGTAGTACAAGCTAATGGTTGTCTAAACCCTAGATTTCTAGTGTATTTCTATGGAACTGTCATCCTGTGCAAAACTACCTTGCTACTTGCTAGCTCAGAAATGTGACTATGTTTAAACATGATGTCACCTCTCTTGCACTTACCTGGTTTTAGTAGCAATCGTTGTACTTCCAAGTGCCAAATGGCATGTTAAGTGCCAAATGGCGTGTTTTTAACAGAACCTGACAAATTTCTTGTGATTATGTAGGAATTGGAAAAATCAAAGCCTGTCATACTAACTGGTGATCTTAATTGTGCCCATCAGGAGATTGATATCAATGATCCTGCTGTAAGTAATTTTAGTTTGAATCACCTGCATATTTGAATATTGTTTCATGCAAAAACATTGTAGTCTTATGCTTGAATGTATGGTGTATGCGGTATTGCCTGGTGTAGGTTACAAAATTTTCATTTCTGACCTTTGCTCATTATGTCATTAAAAATGGTTTGTTTTGAACTATCAGTGAGGCTTGAACTAAACATTTCACAGGTGAAGATAGCCACACTAATGCTTAGCACATCAATGCTTACTGCTTAGTTTGTTTGAATGATCGCCAATCTGAAAGCTACACAAGCAATCAATATGTAACTCAAAAGGTGCTGTATATTATGCAAAATTGCCATGCACCACATGCTAACATTATTTCATGCTGTATTTGTTACTTCAGTGTCCAAAAATATGATTGTTACAAATTCAGTATCAACATCCTTATGAGAAAGTGCTGTTACCGAAATCCTTGTTTAGATTGTGAGAAATAAATAGCCTAATTGTGTTGCCATCGTTCTTGTTTTTGAGTGAACTGTACACCTTGTCTAGCTCATAGATGTGCCCGCTGACATGATCAGATTGTGATAAATGATGTCATTTTCACTTTAGCTTACCAACATTTTTCGTTTTAGATTTTCTTAACTCGTATCTAATACTTTTTGCCCAGGGAAATCGTAGAAGTGCAGGCTTCACAAACGAGGAAAGGGAGTCGTTTGAGACTAATTTTTTGTCCAAAGGGTTTGTTGATACGTTTCGAAAACAGCATCCCAATGTTGTCGCATATAGTTACTGGGGGTATAGGCATAATGGCAGGAAGACTAATAAAGGTACACGTACCCAATGTGATATGAGCTTTACCTTGCCATATAAAAACTGAAGCATTTCTCTCTTCTTTTTTAAGTATTTACTATTTAGCATGATTACTGAGCAACTATTTATGTCCATCCTTTTTGTTCAAATAACACATTTTGCACAGGTCTGAGCTACCAAATTAGCCTCTGTTGTTTCGACGTAAGAGAAAATTATGCTCATTATCTTACTATGTTGCATTTGTCTGTTCCATGTATTTGCAGGCTGGCGCCTGGATTACTTTCTTGTGTCAGAGTCCATCGCAGAAAGGGTCCATGATTCGTATATTCTTCCGGACATATCTGCGAGTGATCACAGCCCACTTGGCCTCATACTGAAGCTCTAGGCCGCCGCACCCCAGGCCGCACAAAACATGCAATCTTTCTTCTGGGGTTCGTCTGCATTGTTGCTTGTTCTGCTGGTTCCGGTTGGCGCAGATCTATGACAGGAAGTCTGTGATTTTGTATCAGCGAAACAATATGTACTACTGTAATGGCTGTGGATTGGTTATTATACCGATCCGACATTGGCTGGGATAATTTCAATATTGTAGGAGTCTAGGTGATGGCCTACTGACAGCGATACATGCGGTTGCATTGCAGTGTTCTTACTCAGCACGAGCATTTGGGGGAGGAACCGCTGCCCGGTTACGGATACGATTACTGATTTGTGAAAATACACAAACTGTTCCTCCGATGTGTTGTGTTGCTGTGTCACATATGGCTGAAACCTAAATTTTCTTAGGGACTTGTGGGCTTATTTTTTGGGCTACGGTTTTGGCCCTGTTATTTTGGGTGCATTTTTTTTTAAAACGGTAGCGAGTGGTGGAGACGTGTATGACGCATATAGCGGTAGGCTTAGAAAGTCATTTAGAAAGAAGTCGCCTATAGAAATATCTTTGTCTGTTTCCATTTTTAAAGAAGCCGAAGTTACCAGCACTCCAAAAGTCCAAAAGTCGTGCCCTTTACATGTAGAGCTTAATAACCAGCAGATAGGGCGCCTATCAATTGAAGTGCGGGACGAGCGTAAATGCACGCGTCTAATTCAACGCCAACAACAACAAAAGAAAGGAATCCGTCGGCTGAGCCGAATCCGATATGGACTGGGGAGTTTTGAACGGTTGATCTTGTAGCCACGTATGCACAAGCAGGTTTATATTCCGCGAGGGAATTTTGCTTTGCCCCCGAGCCGTCGCGGACGACAAAACATTATGGATTGCCAATTTGCGATGTGACAGTTATTTGAAAAGTGTTTCCATACTTTTTTCTAGTAATTTATATAAATTTTAAAATACGTTAAATTGTTGAGATATTACTTTTTTTTATTTATTTTGAGATTAATATTGTTTATTAGAGAAAAAAGTATTGAAATACTGTCCTAATTAACTTCGTTTCCGGCAAGTCACCGGATCCTATAAAAGCAGGGTTTTTCTCTTGGAAAATTGTTACCCATCGCTCGTCTTCTCCAAAAATTCGCAGAGGCGGTGGCGTCATCTCATCTGCTGCCCCTCGCACGGACGGCGGCGTCTCGCGCCTCCGCTCTCCGACTGTACCTCTCTCTCTCTCTCTCTCTCTCTCTCTCTCTCTCTCTCTCTCTCCGCGCACGATTTACATGTGTTTCGGATATTTCTCGGCGGGATTTTCCCTGAGTTCTGGACGGGAAAGGCGTGGCGCTGGATTTTTCTCCTTTTTTTCCTTCCGTGGAAGCTTATCATAAGAAGTCTTCGCTGTCTTTCTTTGAAGTGGTAGTGGTTCTTTGCCGATGCACAAGAGTGCGGAATCGTGTAGATTTTGGATTGGGTTTTTGCAAACAACATTGTGATGAAACCCCTTCCTTAGGGCAAAAAAGACAATTTTGATGAGACCGTGTTCTTGTTTGGGAACAGAGCAGCTTTGATTACTAACTTTTATTCTCTCGATGGTATTTACTTGGTACAAATTATGGATAAGATCATAAGAACCCGATTTTCTGTATGGAATTGCCTTTTTTGGGCACATGACTAGTACTTCCATGGAAATGGCTTGATTTCTGATGAAAAGCGCTTCTCTGATCAAATCACACCTGCATTCTTGCATGACAACTATTCTGCCATCTTCGATCCTACCTTTTACAAACAGAATTCGGTTTAGTTTTTGCTTCGTATGACAAACTAGGGAAAGATGGAGCTCTTGTGTTCTTTTCTGAAGTCTTGTTTCTGGAATCAGGCAAACAAGAATTGTGGCATTGACAAGGAGAAAGATGGCGAGCACATCAGGTTTTCAGCCTGGACATCCTGCCCATTGGAGTGAGCCCTGGACTAAACTTACCCACAGAGAGAGATTGCCAGGATGGTTCGCGTACAATCCAAGGACCATGAGGCCTCCACCACTTAGTAGCGATACCAAGTGTATGAAAATTCTATCCTGGAATGTTAATGGGCTGAGAACTGTTTTGGAGTCAGGAGGGTTTTCTGCGTTTGAATTGGCTCAGAGAGAGAATTTTGATGTATTATGTCTTCAAGAAACACATTTGGAGGCAGGTTTTCATGTTTCCACCATTATTAGACTATTATTCTACAGTATCCCTACCTCCAATTTTTCATGGGTCATGGGATGCTTCAATGTGCACATGGGGCAGGGGTTTTTCAAACCACCATCACCTGATATGGTGGATGGGTGATCGTTCATATGATGTATACATGATGATGACTGCCTTTTTGTTCTGTTTTCAGGAGAAGGATGTTAAAGACTTCGAGAACCTGATAGCAGACTACGACAACAGCTTTTGGTCATGCAGTGTCTCAAGGCTTGGCTATTCAGGGACTGCAGTAATTTCACGGGTATGGTATCTTGTTGGTCAATGCTCAAGACCCCCCTTTCGTACTGAGTTCATAAAACAATAGGGTCTCCTCGCATTAGAAGTTTTCATAGTACTAAAACTAAACTTCTTCATAAGTTGGCTGATTTCACTGTACATATTAGTTTTATACAACACATCTGTTGATGCAAAGTAGATCGTAACATGGTTTTGGCTTGTGCTTCCATCGCCTTCATAGGTAAAACCAATCTCTGTCCAATACGGAATTGGCATACCAGAACATGATCAGGAGGGCAGGGTTATTACTTTGGAGTTTGATGGTTTTTACTTGGTAAATGCTTATGTCCCAAATTCTGGCCGTGGCCTACGCAGACTGGTAAGACTGATCTTCCTTTTCATTATAACTACTGCTTTATGTTTTACTGTTATTGCTTATATCTAATTTTATTTTAATCCATCTTGATCTTCAGAATTACAGGATCAATAATTGGGATCCATGCTTTAGTGACTACATAAAAGTGCGTCTACTTACCTAGCTCTCCAGTCTCATTTTCCTTTTGACATCAATATAGTATGTGCTGCATATTCACTTTATATGATCTATTGTCTTGCCTGTACATGAGACATAGTGTTATGGTTCTTATCTGCAGTTCTGCACCAGATATCGTAGAATAACTTCACAATGTGATCCTTGCAAGATAGCTTTTCAATGTAAAACTGATATATACTTTTTTGATCTGTAGAAACTGGAAAATTCCAAACCGGTAATTGTTGCTGGTGATCTTAACTGTGCTCGTCAAAGTATTGACATTCACAATCCTCCAGTAAGTTCTCTTTTCATATTTGAACAATTCTCATTCAAAACCTCTGTCCTTACATTTATACGCCCTGGCACTGGTATTGTCCTTGTCTTCGTAAATCAAAATGTGCATGGTTAGATGACACTTGTATGTTAGTTCACACATTTGTCACATAGATACGTATTCTTAACCCAGGAGAATTTCAAGATGTATGTGTGGATATACTGCATTGGAATTAGAAACAAAAGTTTGTGTATTCGGCTGTTCTACCTTGTCTTAATGATGTCTGTAGCAGAGCAGTTAGATATGAAATGCAATTGCCTGTTATGAAATATTACATGCTCTGTGATATGAAAAAAAGAACTCTGTTTGGACGTGTGTGGTTCCTTATTTACAACAGTAATAAGAAGTTTAGAGAAATTAAAAATGGTCCAGGTATTGATTCATAATTTCATATATGTGGGTTGCATGAAAGTGGTAATTTTTGGAGCAACAGTGATAATTGCCATGCATTAGCTATCAGATAAGGACATGTACTTCTGTACAGAAGCTCTAAAAAAATGTCCATGAGCAAGAAGGTTCAGCTAAAGGAGACTATTGAAGAAACATGAAAGTATGTTTCTACCCATTTGCCAGAATGTGACATGACAACATAGTCTTGAACTTACTTAGTCAGTTTTCCAAGTTTAATATTGAATTGCCAATAGAGTTAAAAAGTCAACAAAAATATTCCGAGTTGCTGTTTGTATTGCATTTACATCTTCTGAGCACGGAACAGCTTAGGTTGTTTCAGAATTCCCATTTTAGTACACGAGTTCTCTTCATGTTTCAGTAGCACCTTGCTGTAACCTGTAGTTTGGGAATTCCTTACTCAGCACTATTTTTCAGGCAAAAACCGAGGCTGCAGGTTTCACAATTTATGAGAGGGAGTCATTTGAGACAAACTTTTCTAGCAGAGGCCTCATTGATACCTTCAGAAAAAAGCATCCTAATGCTGTGGCCTACACCTTCTGGGGTGAAAACCAGCGCATAACCAATAAAGGTACAACATTATGTTGGTTAAATACTTAATTTCGTGAATGTGTCAGTATTGTTTGCATTTGCTTTCTTGTTGCATTCGAACTACTGCAGAGAAACAGTCCTCCATTTTACAATTACTATTGTATGTAACAACCTACTACTAGCATCTTTCCAATTCCTGTTACCCTGGTGCCAAAAGGTGTCCTTGCCTGTGGGAAATCTTTAGAAAAAATAGCACGGGCCTGCCAACTTTCATTAAAGGAGTAGTATTGTCTTAGCACCTGCGGAAGTAACTATTTAATCATCCTTGAGAGCTAGATCTACTGTGAAATATAAACATATACTGCAAAACTGCAGGTCTACCTAGGACAATTTTTTCAAGTAGTACAATCAAGGGATTATAATTTACAAAATATATGGTCCAAAATTTGTGCTATAGTCCATAATCTCATAAATAAAAGATAAGAAACCTAATGCTTATTTCCCAAGATTTTAAGGATAATGAAAGCTTTCTCTCCTCACTGTAGAAATATAAGCTTAGCTGGTTCTAATATTTTGTTTTCATTTAGCAGGTTGGCGATTAGATTACTTTCTTGCATCAGAATCTATTGCTGACAAGGTTCATGATTCGTACATTCTTCCGGATGTATCATTCAGCGACCACAGTCCAATTGGGCTTGTACTGAAGATATAGGCACCGACGAGACGAGGCCCTCAAATATGAAACTTTACTGAAGGCCAACTATATCATAGAATCACTTCCTCTAAAGAAGAAATGATTCAGCATGTTGTAATGGTCCAAGCAGGGGTGGAGATAGTTTGCATAGTCATTTGTTACCGGAGGTTATAGATCACTGTGTGTCTGTGGATTTGGGTTTGCAGGATATCAATCTAGAGTGATATATCGTGTCTAATCCCCCTCTGCGCCAAATGTTTTACAAGTATTTGCACCATGAATATATGGTTCTATTTGTGCTAGTACTTACTAATATACATGCACATTAAGCTTATGTTGATAATGAAATCATGACCAAATATGCTAAGCCCTATAACTGAACTTCTCTCCACTCCCAGTGTTGCAGCTAGAACTTTCAGATGGCACGATGTTAAATTGTTGAGAGTCACACGCTCACATCTGCTCAGACAGATTAATCTGGTTTCCTGCTGAGGCTTATCTTTGAGCGCCGGCGACCATTCCATCCTGCATGAGCTCCAGGACTATCAAAGCATCACAGTTGGTCTGAAATCTGAATCATTTGCTATGTTACATAGGACTATAGCAACACCACCTCAGCTGCATTGCAAGCTGCGCGTATTCCTGATTCAGATTCCGAGCACAGAGGCATATCCTTTCAGAATGCAAAGAGCGCAGGAAATGGGTGAGAGAAATAAAGGAAATTGCAGTTACTAGCTTGATAGCAACCTAAACACAAACGAGAGATAAATATGTTATTATTGCCATTAGAATAAGATCCTAGATCGGTAAGACCAATCGTTTTCACCACCACGGAATAAATAGTTAACACAGGTACCGTCTTCATTCCCACTATGCAACATTGACGCTGCAATACAGCCAGTAAACAAAAAACGACCGGGCTCAAAACATATATATGTACAAAGGGTGCAAATGGCATATGATAAAACCTTCACTAGGTTGGTAGGCGGTACTATCTACAAGAACTTCAAGAAAGAAGGAAACTATTAACCTACAGTGGTCCTCGGCTAGCTCTATTCTAGCTCATCTGAAGATGTCCACATTTACTAGTGCAACATGACACCTCCAAAGCCAAGAAGTGGCCAGCAGCAAGATCTCAATGGCTGCAGGCCTTCTCACTCACATTGCTAGTGACTGGTTGGCGTAACCAGGTTTCTCATAAGAGTAATGCATGTTATTTCTTACTCTGCAGTGCCTCCAGAAATTATTCGCGCCACTATGCTCATCGGCATGGTACTTTGATTTCATGGCCTTTGTGCTAGTAAGGCCTCCTCTATTCCTGCTGCTCCTTCTGCCTGACTCATTATTTCGCCTTCTCCAGTGTCCATATGACCTGCCTTGGCTGTCGGGCACATAAGAGCTGTCTATATGGTTGTCCCATGAATCTGTCTGAAAAGCTGCATAACCCCAACCGTAATCACGTTTCCATGCATCCAGGGAGTCACCCTTCATGTCCCAGTTGGATGTACAGGGCATGGTTGACGCCCCCCAGTTGCTTGTTTGACCTTGCTGTTCCACATAGATGTCCCAATTTTCTGAGCTTTGCTGAACAGTTGTTTGTGCAGGCTGGTTGACATAATTATCCCAATTTACTGAGCTATGCTTGCCATTTGCTTCAACTGGCTGTTCCATGTGATTATCCCAGTTTACAGAGTACTGCTGACCGGGAGTGTTGCTTGTTTCCCCATCACCCCATCCTGTGGCCGGAACTGGCTTGTCTGTGAAAATAAAGGAGTCCCAACCATCAGGAGCAGCATTATCCCTTTTGGGGACAGCACGCCATGACTTCTCCAGATCAACCACCAATTCAGGATCAACAAGTTCATCTGGGTTGACCATGTCAATGTACATGTTTGGGTCAGGTAAAGGGATATCACAAGGATGACCATGATATATGGCACAGAAACGGGCCTTTGCTTCTTTGAAAGCTTCTAATGCAGCTGAATCATCCCAGTCAACAACATTTTTGTACAAAGACATCAATTTCTTGGTCTCACACAGTTTACCCCAGGGGACAGCACAAGCATCGGTGCAAAACTTCTTCTCCCACAATGGAACAGAGAAATTCCCACCCCCTGAAAGTCAAACATAAACCATGTGTTGTGAGTACATGACACTAATCTATGTAGAGAAAAGAACTTCTGTTTGGTACTATTGGGATGTAAGAACCCTGACCAGAGGAAAACTACAATGGGAATAAGGCAGCAAAAGATAAGAGAGGGACTAACTAGGAGTCATGAATAAACCTAGTAGTAACATATGCAGATAAACTAAAATAAATAGGGATACTTTCACTTAAATAATAGCAAATCAACAAAAACTAATGCAAATTTGGTATGATAAAAGACTAGATCGCATAACAAGATATCTAATACTTACAGTGGGGAACAATAAAAGGCATTGCCAAAATCTCTGCTACTGGAAATAAATGCATCAGAGAGTACAGACGTACAGTTTCAACTTAGGTTAGTCATAGAGTTCAAATTAGTTTTCACCAATAAATTTGGCCCGAAAGTGCTAACTTCAATGTATTTTTTAGCATCCCATGCATGTTCTAACTAGCATAGTCTCATATGTCATAACTGAGTTCAGATATGAGGTCTACTACAACTATATCAAATTATAGTACATTTTTGAAAGGAAAAAGTCCATATTTGGTATCAATACTTTCACGTTGGTTCGATTCACCCCCTGAACTATAAAACCGGTTATCTATCACCCTCTACTTGCAATACCAAATCAAATCCCCCCTTGCAGCTCGAAAGGTGGTTTTGGACATGATGTGGCTTCTGACTCAGCAAATGATGCGCCATCAGAGTGGGGCCAGCTTGTCAGCTGTTCAGAGCATGAGAAACATGGCGACGGATCGAGACAGCTTCACCGGAGGCGAACGCAATGGTGGCGAGGGCGGCGGTGCTTGGGAATGAGTCAAGTGGCTCAGGGCGAAGCTATGGGTGGAAGTGGTTTGGCCGGAGGTCAACGACGGCAAGCTGGGCAGCGGCAGTATTACGGGTTAGGGCCTACTCCAATCTCTCTCTCTCTCTCCGGTGAGTTTCTTACAAAACCATTCGTGTCAAAATGTGTTCTATCTATCCCTCATTCACCCCCAACAAGTTAATTTCATTTTCTTGGTCCTGGCCGACGATAATCAAGGTTCTTCTCCTTTGGCTCCAACTAGAACAATCGCCACCGTATACCTCTGTTGGTAAGTATCAACCCGTATACCTCTGTCAGTAAGTATCGACCCAATTAGTTCACACCAAAGATTAACATCCTCATGTTCTACGTTTTGACATGGTCACATCTCTTTCCCGACCACCCCATTACTGTTGCTGCGTGTGCCCTAGCCATAGCTGCAGCCTCAAGCAACACAAGTGTGTCCTCGGTGTGCCTATGCCCAAACCACCACCACCGTGTTCGTCTCATCACCCTCATTCCGTTTTGCCAATTCCCAAGACCCCATTGCCATCTTCCCGTTGTCGATTAGCCTTGCTCGATGCCATTGGCCGTGTCTCGGTACAAATGCAGGGGAAGAAGATGAACCCCTTCTTTATCTCTCCCTCTCTTTCAGGCCGGCCCCACCTATTGAGTCCCCCTTTCTTTGGCCCACTGGATGAGTTGGACGCCACGTCATGTCCAAAACCACCTTTCGGGATGCCAGGGGGACTTGATCTGGTATTGCAAGTAGAGGGTGTTAGTTAACAGGTTTTATAGTTCAGGGGTGAATCGAACCAACTTGAAAGTATAGGTAACTTTTTCCTTTCTGAAATTTTGATGTGTCACAAGAAATACAACTTTTGAAACGCACAATGGAATTAGGTTATCAAATAGCTCATTACAAGGGGGCTTTGCTAAAGAATCCATACAATGTTTCAATTGCAACACACTCTATTCACTTCCTACTTGAGCGCTGGTGGGGGACATGGGTGTGCAGATGAATGGTTGACCCCTATCCAATTACAAGGCTTAAAATGTTGAACTGTCATTTAATATTTCTGAAAAATAATGTTCCTTTTTAGCACAATATGCTATCGTACCAGCATTCTTGTAGAACTGCAAAGAACACTCGTACGGATAATTCTCCTTAAGATTTTGCACCGAAAGATCAGGGCTCCCTGGAATATGTAATGGTCAAGAATGTAACATGAACTCATCAACATTAAATTGCAGACCGATATTACTATCAGAACTTTATAATTACTCATCATATATACATAAACAGATATGTGAGCTGGGAACCAGAGAGGTCCAGTGCAAATTTCGCAAAACATTCCCATCAATTTAAGCAAAACAAATTCACAAACATTATCAATATCTAAAGAACGTCACCCAAAAAAAAAACTATATCCTCGCGCGTCATTTTCCTTGCAAGTTACATCCTCAAAGAAAATGTACTTATTTACCCCATCGGGGCACGCTGCCACACACTGACACACATCACCAAAAGGGCTGTACATACTATTTACATGATGTTACTACCTACCCAGCCAATTTTACCCAAAATGTTACCGCGTCTCCACATTGCCAGGAACACATGGATCATGGAAGAGAGGGAAGCTTAACTCCCCCAACCCAAACACATTTCTTCCCTGCGCATTCTAAAATTCCAACACAGGAAATGGCGCAGAAACCGAGAAACGGCGCAACCAATCGGACCAAATGCAAGCAAGCAAAGCGCGAATATTAGCAAGATTAACAAGGTGAGCACGGATCAAGAGACGAACCTTGGGAGCGCGGTGGTCGCCAATGCTTGCCGGGCTCGCCTGCGCCCCTGTCCCTGTCCCTGTAGCTGGGCCACCTCTCCCCCATGGACGACCGCCGAGACCTCGAGCCCAGCTCGCCAAGACCGGAACTTGCCACCCTCGACCCCAGAGATTACCCTCCAAGACACGCGGGACAGGCGCTCCCCGCCTCAGGAATCCCCCCGCGCAAGCGCCGGAATCCCAGCGCAGGCACCGGCGCGAACAGAAAGGAAGCGATCCGAAAGGCAAAGGTTGCCGCCTCCCACACGACGCGTTCGATTAAATCGGCGGGTAAAAAAGGGCGGGGTGAGCAGATAAAGCGGCGAAACAAACGAGAGACCACGAGCGCGAGTGGGATGGGAGGCGGTTTGGGCGGCGTCGTTGGTTTCGCCGCCGGAGAGGAGGGGGATTAAAAAAAGGGCTTTTTACGCTTGCTTTCGCCGGTTTCGAGGCGCGTCGGGGATGGAGACGGACTATTGTAGACTACCACCACCAAAGCGACGGCCTCTGGCGCTCGGATTTTCTGCATGTGCTTTCTGCTTTGACCTTTCCCGTATTGAAAACAATCCCGGATTTAACACCACCATACGCCTTTTCCACCGCTCGTGCCGATCTGCTATTTGCATTGCATCATGTGTCAAAATACTAGGCTGACAGATCTAAAGAAAAAAAATACATGAGCTGAACTTTTTTCCATTTGTTGTGACCAAGTTGCATTACCTTTTTTTTCACTCTTGCATCGATACACTAAAAGGGGTTGTTTGAGATGCGGGTATTTTTCTCGTTTTCTAAAAACTGGCTGATTCTTGTAGAATTCTTACGAAATATATGTAAAAATCCTACGGTCCAAAGCAGTAAACTTTTTTTTTCTTACGAGCACGAAGTATGAATGACGCGTTAGTACTAGAATTTTGTTCGTGCTGTAGCTTTGTTTTTCTCTGACAGGCTGTACATTTGACCAGACAGAATCTAAGCCCTAGGTTAGGCTATGTGTCCAATTTTCCTTTGCTCTACTTATCAAGGTGACTAGCCGACCAATGCGGCTGTGCATTTCAGTTCACGCCGGCCAGAGAGGTGAATGTAGGGAGAAATGGACAATTTGCCACCTCTAAGATTTCTTATTTAGTATTTCTTATTTTTATTTTTATTTATAATCTGTTATTACTTAAGCACTAAATACATGAAATTTGTCACTATAGATGTATTCTAGTATTTTCAAATTTTTTTGCTAAAACTAACTATAAACTGTCTATTTTATCCTCCACCTAGCTCGGTCTAGCTGAAGCCTACTCCCTTGCTCGGCTACTCAAGACACGATTATAGAGTGCAGACCTCATTCACTCCAGAGTCCCAACCTCACCCTGTTCCACATGGCATCCTCTTCTCTAGCCCTAGCCCTACCACAGCGGTGAGCTGGAGTTTGCATTGGCAAGCAGCCAGTTGTTTACTTGTCCTCGTGCCGTTCTTGAAACAGAGATAAATAAAGATCACACAAAATTAATTTGGAAGACCGGCAAATGACTAGATGAATGCATTTCAGATTGCATGCATTTCTAGCTCCAAAAACCATCAGAAAAAGCTGAATTGGACGGGGCCTTAGCCAGAGGATATCAAGTTCCTTGAAAAAAAAAGAGGGAATTAGCCTTTGCTTGCTGCGCAGATGGACCTGGTCAAATAGGCTAGACCAACCGTGCCACTTCGAGGTACGTTACTATTGGCCCGGCCCAAGCACCACATAGCACGAACAATAAACGAGCCATGCCGGCCGCCCCTACCGAGCGTACCATGCTTGGGTCGACATATCGACACGGTGGGCTGACCCAGCACACCATGCATGGTACCATGCCGAGGCATGGCCTAGTCGAGCACAACATAGCACGCCATTTACACCCCCTAGCCCTCCCCAGAGGCCAAGCCTGTTCAGAAGAGTGTGGTGACTCTCACGTGGTAGTGTAGTAAAATTTGCTTGCAGATGACAGTAAAATTATTTGTGTTAGGGTTACTGCACTCTTCTGAGCACAGACGAAAGACCTAGTAGTAAAATTACTTGTGATTAACAGTAAAATTATTTGCGACTGACAGTAAAATTACTTGTGATTGGCAGCAAATTATTTATGACTGTCAATAAACTTACTTGCGACTGATAATAATCTTACTATCAATGGTCCCCTTAGCCCTTGCCTAGTTGCCCCCTGCGGCCCTACCACTGATGTACTACTGCATGAGGCAGCGGCACTGGCAGTGCCGCTATTGCGCACCAGGCTGGCTACCCCCATTGCCTCCTCCCTCACGGCTCCGCCCCTGCCAGCCTCCTCTCCTCCCTCCTCGGCCGTCGCCCCCGCCTCCTTTGCCCCTGCCCACACCAACCATTGCCCTCCCTTCTCTTGCTCTCCCTTTAGTTGGCCTCCCTCCCTTCTTCTCACCCACAGGTGACAATGACGGCGCAATGACTACGAGCGCGCGCAGGGCGTGCGGCGAAGGATGGCGTAGGCGAGCAACATCAGAGCGATGTCGGACGAGCCACCATGCTCAACGAGCTACCAGTAGTCTATTAAGGTAAACGTGTCTAGGCCAGCTCGGTACGATACAATCTCTCTTCGTATCATATCTATATCGTAGAATAGACACGTAAGACACAATAATTTATTTGCGCTAACCGTGTCGAATCCGATTAGACCGTTCTCTATTTAGATTTGTGCCATGTCTCATCGACGGCCCATTAGACAGGTCCGAGGGCAGAGCTTCCAGCGAATCTTCATCTGGTTGTTTGTCTCCCATTCGCCTCCTCCGTTGTAGGGCGCAAGTGGCTTCTCGATGGTACAACAGTCGAGTACTTATCGGTTACACCATGTCAGTTATCAGTACAAGAACCAGTAGGCAATACAGTGAGCCCGTAAAGTGGGATAAGGATGAGAGCTAATGGCATGTTGGCAAATGGAATGGCAACAAACCACTGAGGTCGCATGTGGGACTTCAGAGTTCAGACACCATGTGTGTACAGACTAGAGAGCCGTGCTATCTCAAACGTGGCAACCTGCAAATTGTAGCGCCAGGTCGGATGCAACAAAGAGCATATTTCACTACCGAGTAGCCAACAGGCTGAGACCAAGTGTCAACTAATGCCCCAACCAGGCCCACATGCTCTATCCAGCTACATGAGTGACCTTTTGCTCAGAACCAAGGGTTGACTCAGTGGGTGAGGTTGCCGTCGGGCAGCCCGCCCGCCCGGGGACAGTGGGCTGTGTCTCACCTCGTGTGTCTATCTATGCCTTTTATCTTTTTTACTTATAAATTATACTTTATAATTTATGATATAGTAACTAACTTCTAAATAATGTATTTTTAATATAAGGTCAACAAAAAATTATAGTAAAAAATATATTGAGTTCAGCTGTATCGGCTAAAATCGTATGTGACTATTTTTCTTTGCATATTGCCTCTCGCGAACAGCTAAAATTCAAAAAATTAAACCATAAGAAATAGCCCAAAAGAACCCACCCATCTATCTATGTAGGACCGAGTATGGTGAATAGAGGGGGTGAATAGGAACCTAAATTAATTCCGAGGCTTTTCAATCTTTTTCTTTGAGCGAAGCAAAACTCCTCACTTCAGTAGCTATGGAAGCTATAAAAATCAGAGACATATACTTACAAGGAAAAGATCCGATCAAGATCGTGCAAAGCACATTTAAAACCCCCCCGGCGGTTTCACCTTCGTGAAGGAGGCAGTCTGACCGCTCTCCAGGCGATCTGACCGCTATGAACAGTAAAATCAGGCTAAGCTACAACAACCCCGGTCAAACCGCTGCTGCAGTGCCGGTCAGACTGCTGCTACAGTAATTTCAAGAATGAATAGTGTTTTTAGCGCGGTTTCAAATTTAAAAATCGACGGAACTTTTGATACGTATATCCAAATAACATGAATTTTTGCAGAGATCTTCTCTAGGTTATCAAGAACCTATTCCAACAAATGATCATGAAAATCATGGCTAAAGTTGAGACCTTTTTATTTTGAAGGAAAGGTGCACCGAAACTAAGCCAAAATCAAAATCGATGAATACAATTTGCTCGTAGGTGGACGATGACCAAGATGGGTCTAGATGTATTCCTACATGTTCCAACAAGCAAGAACATAAAAGAAATCATGTCAAAAACCCTCAGATCAAGAAATCACACTTTGAAGCCAAATCGAGCAAAACCGGGTTCTTGTGATAAACTTGCTATTAAAGTGCCTAGATGGGTGGAGATAGATTCCCAGAAGTTGTATCTATCTATTACACGTTCTTGGCAAAGCAAGATTAAGAAAAGGAAGAGGAAAAAAAATCAAAACCAATAAAATCAAGAGCAAATAAATCAAAATATGATAGATTTATGAAGCTAATCAAAGATTGAAGTATTGCTTGCTTGGAGAGGTATATTTTACAGTTAATCTCTCATGATAGCAGAGCTCTAAGCCTAAAGTGCGCACACACAAGGCTCTAACCCAAGAATCCCTAATCTCACATGGGAGGGAGAAAGAGCTAGCCATCAAAAGGCCTAGAGTCCTTGCCTCTCTTCCTTTGCAAATAAAACACCAAATGGTCAAAATGAAGAATGTACTTAGCTGAAAATGACCATTTGAGGTAGAAATAGATAAAAGCTGCTGGAAATGATAATTTTCACAAACAGTTTCAAATCCACCAAATGAGTCCGAAAATATCACTCTAGATCCATATGAAAGAGCAATTATTCTATTTAACCTTAGTTATAGTGAGAAGAGATCAAAAACTCCAATTTAGCAAAAAATTATGCACAAAAACTCAAAATCATGCTCTAAATATACATTTTATCGATCTTTCTCCCCCTTTGACAATGGAATCATCAATACGCATGGAAAGAGATAGAGCATGAATGAAATAAAGTGGCTGTATTTTATTTATTTTTAGCATTAGGAGTCATGAAGAACACACCCCCACACAAACTCTATTTAGACCTCACCAAATCATCTAGGACAACAAAGCATAGTACAAACTAAATCTAAAAGAAGCTTATGGACTAATCAAAGTTCTCATGATATCTAGACATAAACACAATCTAAAGCTACCAAGATGTCATACAAACTATGTTCATGCCAAGACAGAAATAAATAAGTTTAAGATATGCATGCATCTCAATGAATCACAACTATACACACATAGCAAATGGCAAATGTAAGTGAGATATCACAGGGCATTTTATCAAATGCATATAAAATATGTGGCAAATGATCAAAAATTTCTAATTTATAACGTATTTTTCAAGCAATGATCGATAATTGCAATTGTAGGTGCTAGATTGAAAAAAAATCATGGTTAGAGCTTCAAGTTCGATATGATTGCGGAGAATCAACAATAGAGGCCAACTTAAATTCAGTAAAGACAGAACGCAATTGTATGATTGGGCAAAGAAAAGGTAAGGAGCCTCACTCGCATTGCTAATCATCTGCATTGGAGTTATGATTTGTGGCACGGGATCTAACCTGTTCTTTTTGGCTGCGGCTTATGGCTTTTGGCTGAAATTTTTGAATTTTAGCTGTTTACGGTACAGATTATGGAGAGACAGATACTCATTTGTGATTTTGGCTGATACAGATATTGGGCTTTTAACGTGTAGATCGTTTAACTTGTAGACCCCGTCTTGAGAAAATACTCCGTTTGAAAGTTAGGTACTATAGCAAAAGCTAAAAGCCGTCAGCTTTTGACTTAAAGAATAGACACAGGCCAGCGAGATGATGACCGGGGCAGTAATCCTCTCCTTTCAGTACCTACCGATCTCCCCAAACACAGCCAGGTCTCCGTGGAGGGTAGCCCGTTGATGGCAATGTCGGCGTCCCAGACGGCCCCCTTCAGGTTGGTGACGACCTTGAGCAGGACGTCCTTGCGGGCGTTGATGACCTCGAAGAGGTGCTCAGCGGTGGCGCGGTCGGGTCGGCGTCAGATGCAGACCTAGACGTTGCCCAGCTGCCGCCGCAGCTCGTCTCCATTGGCATGCCTGTTCGTCGGGTGGCCGGCCGCGGCGTGCGGCCCATCCTCCGCTCCGCCCATTGCTCCCTCTCTTTCCTTCTCGCCGCAAGCAAAGCAAGCCCGAGTGCACAAGCTACTAGCTACTACATAACCTAGACTTGACTTGTTCCAAGGATGGGCACTTCGGGTAGGGAAAAAAACCCGAACAAACGAAAGCTGCTGTAATTAACCAGGAGAAGATGGAAAAAAGACGCGATTTGCGGTGGGTTTGACCGTCGAATGACGACGAGGTGACAAGCTATCGGCCGGAGAGACCGAGGCGGGCCGCGGCTGGCTGGCTGCTGGCCGTACGCACGAACGTGAGACGGAGGTGACGGGCTAAGGATGGTGACGGTGTTGGATTGAGGATTTCGTCAGGCGTCTCTGGTGTGGTGCCGTGGCACCGGTGCCAGATCAGCGCTGCTCGATGGCGCATCCGCGGGCGCGCCCGGCATGTGGCAACCAGGGAAAAAATTCTGTTTTGTAAAAAAAATTGGAGGGCAATGAAAGGACGAAAGAAACGAAATTTCGTTCTTTCCGTAAAAAATTCTGACAAAAATGTTCAAATATCATTTGAATTTTTGACAAAATTTAAATAAATTTCAAATAAAAATAAATTTGGCCGAATGATTTTTAAGCGAAATTTTCGCTGAAATTGTGAACCCGGTGGCGATCAGACCCACGTCTTATGGAGGGAGTACTGGCAATCTGGTCCTTCTCTCTTCTTTTTCTTCTCGAGTGCCATTTTGCCTCCAAAACAGAGGGTATGTTCTTTTCCTCTGAAGCTGATGGCTTTTGACTTTTACTACAGTACCTAACTTTCAAACGGAGTATTTTCTCAAGATGGGGTCTACAAGTTAAATGGTTTACATGTTAAAAGCTCAACATCTGTACCAGCCAAAATCGTAAGTGAGTACCTGTCTCTTCGTAATCTGTATACCAAAATTCAAAATTTTCAACCAAAAGCCATAAGCTGCAGGCCATCCTACGGCCACAGCTGCTCATGGGCAAGCCTAGAGGCACGGCTGATCCGACAAAAGCAGGAACTTGCGCGGAATCTAGCGATCCACTGCCTGCAGAGACACATGACACGAAACAACACTCCTATCCTATTTGCAACGTCGCTAATATAACACAGGCAAGTGAGACAACGCGAGACAAATGGCACGAAACCTCTGCTGCTTCTTTGTGCCCGATCAGCCGCTGTTTCAATCTTCAAGTTCACCTAACCAAGATCATAGTGCAAGGAGCTGATACAGACACCACCTTTGCTGATGGAGCTATTTCCCGGCCTCCCAGTGCGCACTACCCATTTCATCATCCCATATATTCATCCCAAGTTCCCAACAGAGAAGAGGAGGCCAAATGTGTTGTTTTTGGTTGGTAGATGATCGGTGACCTGAATGCAGCCGACCAGCTGTTGGCTGGGGGCTTTTCATGTATCTGAACTTTACTGTGACCTGAATGAAACCGCGGGATGCTTTCCATGCGTTTTTAAGAAAACGTAGCCAGGGCAGAGGACAGCATCGACTGATGCGGTTGATTCAAAGTCGACATGGTGACATGATCCAAAGAAAAAACATTTACATCATCGATAAATCGTAGCAAGTGTTCGTTTGCATACCACATTCATGCCAATACAAATTCACCGAGAGCCGCTTCTACTACCACGCTCCAAGCTCATTTGATATGCTGGGCTGGCAGGTGAGCAGCTGAGAATGTGAGATGCATTAAGAAAACTTGAATAGCGCATTTCACTTAACTACAGATGTTGATTTCCAGTTATGCAGATGCGCTCGAAACAACAGTAGGAGGATTATGGAACAAAAAACAAATGCATCTCTCTCCACATCACAAATGTCTTTCAGCCTATTCAGGCCTTCCGTCCAGCAAATGCGCTACTACTTGCTTTAAGCAAAACCATGCATCACATTGCAAAAGTGTGTTGCCTGGCAATCCAAGATTATGAAGTACTGTCCACGAAGTGTGTTGCCTGGCAATGTGTGGAGATGGGGGCACTCCAACAGTTCATTCAGCTGCCTAATGGGGGGAAATGTAATTTGTTACAAATGACATGAATACATAAAACAACCTCCTCTGCAAAAAAGACATGACCAATACTGGTGGTTATGATCTATTTCACAATTTCTGCTTCCCTGGAGAATGTCAAAAGACCATTCAGAAAACATGCATTAGGACACGCGGAGGGTCTTCCAGTTACTTGAAGGGAGCGATGATCCTCCTTCGCCGTTTTGGAGTCTCCCTCTTCACATACATCTTCTCCATATCATTTAGTGGACGGCTTGATCCATCAGGTAAACTGATGAACTTCCAGCCCCCTCCTGCACCACGCTTTCCCTGTGGCCCAAGCTTCTCAACCATGAAGGTCCATCCCTCGTCTGGTCGCCGTCTGCTGTACTTGTGGCACTTCACCTCCCCTGCCACCTGAAATCCAATAAAGAATAAGGCAGATCAGAATCAAATTAGTCATTGCTCGATGAAAACACAAAGGCCAATCCAGGAGATGAAAGGAGGTAAATGACCAATGGAAATATGTATTTCAACATATTTTTTTTTCCATTTCCCCTATTCATAGAACTTGACAGGAACAGAGTTTGCTATGCAGAAACTATTTTTTCCTTTTTTCCAAAACTTCAGTATTTTAAATTTTAATGCAAACATAGCAAACAATTATCATGGGGCCTTATGTGTACCTACAAGCAGACTGCAGGAAAGTCTGCTTGATCTAAACAAAAACAAACACTACAATAGCCGATCTCTTTTAGCAAATAGCCGAATATGATGAAAGGGGGCGAAGGAAATGTACAGTCCTTACCTTCTTCTTGCTGAACTCCAAACGTTGTACAAATTCCTCATACAACATCTGGTCTTCCTTCATCGAAATCTCATACAGAACCTCATCAGGATCTCTTGTCGTGCCATCCCAATCCTCAGGCATAACTTTGAAGTCAGGTTTATATGGAAGCGATGCAACATGAAATTCTCTGTCATGGGAATTGAAAAACCTGCAAGATAAAACAAAAGAAGGCTCAGATGTTGCAGATCATTCGGCAAAAAATATTATAAGAGGGGGAAAAAAGAGAAGGTACATAAATTGCATGCAACTATCCTGACACAAAAGGAAAATTTCATGTCATCCTGGCAAGGCTAAACACATAACCTTCCAAGCTGATAGTTTGATTCTCACTGTTCACGAGAGACACCAACAATTTGTAAACCAGTGACCTCACTGTATATGAAGTAATAAGTGCACATTCACATCGCATGCAAATTGAAATGGTACTCTTCAAGTCTTCTCTTCACCACGAATTTAAAACCAATTTCCTATCATCTACCCAACTCCACGATGGCCTCTATACATGTAATGTTGAGCTAATCAAATCAGTAATAATATACACCGAAATTTTCAGAATAAGCCAGCTGAGATGGACACATCCAGGATTTGACACCAATGACTGTTTTCCTTACAAATGCTGAAATGCATTAAGCCATTAACCTGGAATTTCCAAAACTTCATGCCGGAATAACTCTATTAGTAGATTTGCAACACAAACACCTAACTTAATGCATCCTCATCCCCTTAACAAGAATTCCTCACCTCATTTCATTCCATTGACTATATATCTACTAAAAAAATTCAAGATGCAGAGCTTTAAACTGTTACTTCCATTTAGAAACCAGCCACCTGGTTCAGTTTCCTAAATCACATAGTTCTAATCAAAGCCTAGCCAAAGTGCTACTAATCAAATGCGACGATCCAGAGCACTGAACGTTTCCATCCAGGAAGAACTTGCTTGAAGCAACAACTCAAGTGCCATACTGAAGTTATGGATGAACTAGGCCTCTTTCTATATCTTGTTTTCATTGATTTCCTAACAAGCTGGTGTTGTTTTTACCAACATGAGTTCATCCCTGTATGTTTGTAACATGTTTCTCTTAAATATAACATGGTCTTACAAGTTAGAACCCTCGATTTCTTAACTCTGCCTATTGTCCCTGGACTTAAGACTGATCCAACCTATAAGAGCTTGATCTAATTATCTCAACACAAAACTTAAGAAAGCAAACAAACTCTTGACGTACTCTGGGCAGCTGTCGAGCAGGATCTCGACGGAGTCGTCGAGCGGCTTGCCCCGCTTCCTCTCCTCTTCCTCCTCCATCTCCTTGAGCCACAGGATGGCGTGCACGCGCTGCCGCATGACGCGGAAGTCCTTGGCGAGCCGCTCCACGGTGTACGTCTCGGGGTCCTCCTTGTGCAACCGGTACATCTCCTGCTTCTCCGAGTCCTTGAGGTACGCTCCACGGGACCCCGGCTCCCGCACCTGCTTCAGCAGCGCGCACGTCTCCCGCATCCGGCCGTTCCACGAGTCCACGAACGCCTTCGACTCCCTGTTGTCGCGATCCACGGCGCCGAGGATATCCTCCTCCTCGTCCATGGCGCGCACGGCCGCCAGCTCCGGAGAGACGGGCGCGGACGGGGAGGGGGAAGGGCGCCCGACGGCGGAGCCGGACCCGTCGAAGTGGTCCTTGGTGATGCCGGTGGACCAGGAGGAGCCCCATTCGTCCCCACCTCCGCCGCCTCCGGGGGAGGAGGAGAGGGGGCGGAGGAGGGAGGAGATCCTAGAAGCAGAGCCGGCGGCCGGCGGCGCCGTGAGGCGGCCGTGGAGGAGGGTTTTGCGGAGGGCGAACATTTTCTTGGCTTCGTTCTGATTGGGCTGTCGCACTTGCACGGTACCAATGGAGGTGGGTGGCACCGGGGCAAATATGGGCTGAGCTTACAGTTGGGCTGCCAGTGGACTTGCCCTGTCTAGACTGATCCAAAATTGTAAATAGATAAATTAGATTTGAAATCTTCTTTATAGAGCCAGACTTCGATTGAATTACATCAGACTGTGGGCCTTATCCTTTTGTATTACTTACTAAAGATAGATGAGAGCTGATCCACTTACTTTTGAGACTTCCTTCCAGAGGTTGTGAATTCGCGAGTCGCGACTTAGCGCCACCGCCATCCGACTATGTCGTTCCCCATCGCTCTCAAGCTCTACCTGCACCACCATCAGAAAACGTGGAGTGTACACCATTTGTCTCCAGTCGTACTTACTGAGCATGGCCACCAGGTTGTCCATGGACAGGACAGTGTCATCGTCCACGAGCACAAACCACCGCGCACTACCGCCACCCATGAGCCACACAGCTTTGGCCACGATGCGCACAATCCAGAAGTCAGAGGGGTAGCCCGTCATAGGGCTGTGTATTTGTACTAGAGGTGAGAAGCGAGGAGTCAGTCGAGCGTACGATCTTAAGGCTTGCGCAGCTGCGTATGTGGCGAAAGAATAGCTTAGTGGCGCCAGAGTCAGTCAACAAGCGCGGTGCCATCACCAGAGCCCATAGGAGAGGCCCACGACATTGACCACCCCAACATCGATGGTGAGCAACCTGAGCAACCCCCTCCCGCGGGCAACGACGGGGAGGCGCTATAGTAAGGCCTAGCAAAGTGCCTCCAGCTCATCTTTCGCCTCCTGCCATAACCCCTACTGCGACAACGCTGCCTAACCAAGGTCTCTATCCTCAATCTGCTCCTCTCTACTTTCTTCTCTCTAATTCATGGATTTAGTGGAAGATGAAACCGAAGACAATTAGACAACTGATAAGGTAGAGGTGCTCGATTCAGTCTAAGGCATACATCTATTTTTGGGCCTAGATCAGGTTTAGGCTTACATAATTTAGGCTAGGCTTGGACCAAATCCTTCTCAATTTTATTTGAATTTATACCAGATTTCAGCCCATTAACAGTTACAGGTCCATTTGATTCGTGCCCACAGAAAAATTGCAATTATTTATTCAATATATTTTTAAAAATCTTATTTGACACCAAAAATTCTCAAATCCTTGTGCCATTGAGAAACTTATGTTCTTTTACTGCCACTCCATCCTCAGCCGCTGACTGCACACCAGGCGCAGTAGCACGGCCGCGGCCACTCGCCTTAGGTGGCATTCCTATAGCCACCACGATACACAAGCATGCACAGACATCAACTTCAAGCAATTAAGGCATAATCACTAACAGAACAAAACAAAACAAGGTATATACAAGGATATGCAAACCCTTTCCCATCATACATGTGTAAGTGTGTCAAATTATTTATTATTTTCATGGAATGTAAAGCCTAGGCTATGATACCAACTGTAACACCCCAGGAACCACATTACCCTGGGATGCTACCAAACTACACTTACGACTAGCTGGATTATAAGGAAAACCCGGTAGCACCTCCCTAGAAAAATGGGGCTACACGGAAGCATGACAACATAATATGTAATGGGAGATAGTAAAGCATCATAAGAACATAAAACTGCACACTAACATCCTTTATCAACCTAGCTTTGAATGTTCAAACCCCACTAAAGCCAACCACGATCTAGCATCATTAAGATACAATGTTTAATGACTAGGAGAAAGAAATGATTAAAAATCATCTAACTTATTACAGTAAAACTCATGAAGACTTGTGTAATGGTTCCGTGCTGCTCTACCCTTTCCAAACATGCTCAAGAATCACCTGGGAGAGAGAATACAAGAGTAAGATGAAATCTTAGCAAGCAAACTGTTTAACAAGTTAATTAAACTATGGATGATTAAGCATAAAATTAATAACTCGTGGTACAATAATAAAGCATTAAAAATTAATTCTCATCATCCGCATTGTAGCCTCATTCATATCCAAAACCACAACTCCTACCAACAGCAACCACAAGATAATACCCCTTGCCACAAGTGACTTTCACGAGCCAATACCTCTTAAGATCTCAGAACAAGGATTATCCTCATAAAATGCATATATATGCAAATGAACCACTAAACTCTTACCTGGCAATATAAGAGTACGCATCGTACTACAATAATGTACGATGTTGTACTGGTACGGTTATAGCTAGATGCGGTGACATAGCTTCAATGCAAATGACATGCATGATATGTCCATAATTAATCATTAGGAATATAACCACATGGACAGCAATATATAAAGTAAGGCATACAACGCAGCATGGCATCTTTATGTAAAGGTGGATTAATTACTAAACATCAACAATTATGGTGAAGGTAGTAAATTTAATTAGTTAAACTGTAACAACAACTGCTACGTTTACTTGTCTCTATTGAAGGGGCGAAGGGCTTAAGCACGGTCAGGAGCGAAGTCACATGTTCACAAATCACCACTCAGTACAAAACCTCAATATAACATTTATAACTAAAAGGTAAATCGCCACTATACCCGTAACCCGACAACTCCCTCTCAAACTGCCGTTCCGACACTCAGCTCACTGCAGCAGCGCTACCTGTCTTTTTCATATCTTTTTATTCACTAAACGGACCATATAAACAAATAGCATTTCTGAAATCTACAGAATAAAAGCTACAACTTTCGCAAATGCACCATAATTTTATTTTGTCATTAAAAGGGCATAATTCACAATGGAAAACATATGACAAAATCTCCCTCTGAGTTGTGACCAGCGAACTTCTATAGACCACCAACAACAGTACACTGCTTCAAAAATTATAAACTTTTACTAGCAGCTATACTACAACAATATCTACAACTTCCGTTATTATGAGAAAATTCATTAAAAAACATTAGAGCCTCTGAACTTGCCCACGAATAGAACTGAATCCTGAAACCAACCATGCTACACAACAGACTTCCAATCTCTATTACGCCCAATCCATTCGTCAAAAAATTATGGAAAAAAAATAGAAAACTAGGTCTCTAAGTCGTCTACAAGCTTCCTATTCATGGGTTCTGTGGAAAAAATCTTCTTGGCCACCTAAACCACCTAAACAACAACAACGCCCGATCAGACTACGTGCAGAATACCGATTAAGTGTAGAACAACGGTTCCCCTAGATGATCCACCCCTGATGACTAGCCAAACGCCTAAGATCATCCTAAAACAGAGAGGAAAGGTGGGGATTCCAAACCAAGGTCGTCCTCGCAAGAAATCCTTTTCCTCCTTCCTTCCTTCTTCTCCTTCCTTTCCTTCTTCTTTCCAGTAGGGGGAAGCAGCAGGGCGCAGGGGAAAAGGACGCAGGGGAGAGAGGGCACGCAGGGGGAGGAGTGGCGGCCTAGGGTTGGGGAAAAAAGGGGGATGGCTAGACCTTTGGTTGGGCCAGCTTGGGCCCAAGGTGGGAGGTGAAAAGTCCAGTCTCCCTCTTTGGAAATCCCACCAATCCTCTTCTTTATCCTTTTTAGACAAATCCATTGCCCACACCCGCTTTCCGTGATTCAACGAAAGAAAGAGAAATCTTCGCGAATCCGTTAAATACTTCAGGAAATGCCTAATCGATGTCTAGGGCATTACATAACCCTATTGCGGGGGTTAAGGAACCATTCGAATAAATGGTATTTGAATACACCGTGCTCTCGAATAATGGAGCTGTATTTAATGGGTGATTCCAACAATAAGGCATAAGTAGATTTCTTAATGTTTTAAATTGGTGTAATTTATGAAAGTAACTGTTGAAAACCCCTTTTAATCTTAAGGAGTTTATGTATTGTGTTTCTCTTGTTTAGAAATGTTTGTAAATAAAATTACATCCACACTCTCATTAATAAAACCACTTTATTCACATCCATTGAATATCCTTGCAAGTAGATATGTTAGGATTTATTCTTGTGACTTGCTGGATACGATTGTACATTACTTACTAAATAACAAACAGAAGATCAATGGGACGACAATGAACAAACTGTTGATGAAGATACAGAAGAGCTCTGTTTCATCGATGACCAGTTGTTTAGGTCTTAACCACACTTAAGTACGTCTATGAGAGTTTCTTTTGTACTGTAAGTTAACTTTGGGCTTGATCGCCCGTTGTGTTCAAAACCAGATTGTTAAGCTTTATTTTTATAATAAAATTTAATGCTTTTATCGAAAGCATATATTAAATTGATGTTTATTTTTGTATAGTGCTCTGCAACTGAACAGTCAGAAACGGGAGAGTTACTGGAACGAGGCGTGATATCTCGTAAGTGTCAAGTAAAATATCATACGAAATTCCCATACCCGGAAGGAGATTATATTCCTAAGATAATAATTCAGTCAAGTGGCTGGGTATGCTGTCTGAATGCCACCGGGCCAAATGCTGCTGCTACTGGTTGAAATGGAATGGCAAAAGAATCTCAACAGAAAGATCATGGTGGGGAATGAAAAGTACCTGAACAGCGGCCAAAACTGGGATTCTCCCCCTTTCTATCCTCTCCGCTCCAATCCAATAACATCACTCTCCACCGCTTCCCTCCCTCTATTTCCAAGGTTCTCCTCCCTCTGAGATACCCAAAAAGAAAAGGAGAGAAGGCAGGCAAACACCATCGAAAGATTGGTGGAGAGGAGACGGATCAAAAAGTGTAGGGAAAAAGGCAAAAATAAGGCGGCTTCTTGCAAGAAGCAGCCGCTGTTGAGAGGTCTATCCATCAATTCCATACCGTTTCCCCCATCAAGATGAGATTTTGATGCACTTCGGCAGTTTGGGTATTTTACATCTCTGTCAAATTTACTATCCTGATTTAGTCCGACTCCGTTCTCAACTATTGATGTTGTTTCTCCTATTTGGATGCTGACCACTTATGCAGGAAGTTGCTGTCCTAATTGGAATCTTGTGAGGTTTTGCTATTCAGTGGTGAGAATTGTGCATATGTTCATGCTCCTGGCCATCATGGAAATTTGGTACATACATGATCTTTTGAGTATTCAATCACTAATCAGTAATCTAGGGGTTACGTGAATTTCTTTAAATTTTGTTTTGCGTCAAGTAAGATCCTGCTAAATCAGTAAGCTTTTATGGAACAAGGTTACCCAGTTCTTGAGTTGTTGAAGTGCTTTTGGCACTTTTGTTCAACCTGCCCAGTTAACCATAGGAGGAGAATTTTCTTGGCACATTTTGTGACAATGGACGACGGAGTAGACCTTCCAATTCCAAGCCACCTTCTGTTTTCACATCCCGAGATCTCCCATGGCTTTGATGAATTCTTAAGGAATACAACTACATGTACTCACACCCACACTTGCAATCCACCTGGTCCATCGGTTGCTATGCATACCCACACTTGCCTCCACACGCACACCCAAGTCATAGCTTCCGGTGAAACTAATGTGGAAGAAGAGCTGAGAAAGCCCCGCAAACCATTGGGAAATAGAGAGGCTGTGCGCAAGTACCGGGAGAAGAAGAAAGCGCACACAGCCTTCTTGGAAGAGGAAGTCAAGAAGCTCCGCGCCACTAATCAGCAGCTCTTGAGGAGATTGCAGGGGCATGCAGCACTCGAGGCTGAGGTGGTGAGGTTAAGAAGCCTCTTGTTTGATGTCCGAGGCAAGATCGATGCAGAGATTGGTGCCTTCCCGTTCCAGAAGCCGTGCAGTGTTGGTTCTGTAGTTTGTACAGACCATACTCTATGCTTTAACACTAATACTGAGGTAGCAGTCCGGGAAGAGAGCTCTAGACCAACAGTTGTGGATTGTGGGATTGATGAAAGTGGAATTATTTCACAAGAACTTGATATTCCTGAAGTGGTGAATTCGATGAATGGTGTTGCAAGCTTTGTGAACTCTGCCTAATTGGCTGAATGACTTTCTTCCAGTTCTTCAAACCCATTAATCAGATCTGTGGTGGCTTGGGTTGCTAGCTTTTGCGGGGGATTTTTTTTTCTTATACCCTGCTTGAATAAAATGGTGGCTACGTGTAAAAGTGTGAAATTGATCTGCCCTGTCAAGATCTTGCTAATTATAAGTTTTGTTACTTTCTTCTGAGGTGTTCGGTTTGCACTGTACTTGTATGATAGTATTGGAAGAAGCTAATGCTCAATATGATATAACGTGTTCTGTGTTCTGCGAAGTGCTGCAACTGTGTGAATGAGCTAAACTTGGTTCTTGTTGGTTCGTTAAAAAAATAAAAATAACCTTGGTTCTTGATGTTGGTTCTTTTTGTCGGTAATACATCACTGTTCAAATCAGTTAGTTGCTGATGTTCTTTACTCTTGATTTTTTTTTTTGTTGCCCTCTGAACATAATTCTACTATCCAGGTGATGTTTGCTGTTACCATAAGTTGTTTATCAGACCAGTCAAGGCTCGACTTCTTAGAAGTTGATTTCCTCAAGTAAATGATTTCCGCAAGTAAAACAACAATCTTAGCTTATTATGTTTACTCTGCAGAAGTACTCAAAGGATGCCAACACAATATAGTTTGCTCTACTTGTTTGTAATTCTTTTGGGTTTGTGACGGGAATATGGTTCTGAAATGGTTGACAGACACTTTTTTAGTTTACTGAAAACTGCCGTTGACGAAAGCGTGCTGCAAAGCAACACTGCTGTGAACCTACTTGCTGTGTTTGTGGCGCTTCAGACCTGCCATTACTGTGCCATTATGAAATTAGGCTGCCCACAGGGCCAGTTTATACACAGTAGATTACGGAATCTTGAGATAATATGAGTGGACTGAAGGTGCAGAGGTTGGGAATCATGTAGTTTTAGTACAAAAGATACTTTGCATCCACTAGCCGCAGACCAAGTATTTTATGTCCACAGGGGTTATTCAGCCTGTGTTAATTACGATTTAATTTTTAAGAAGGCAAAGCTGCAGAGGCCAGCGATTATGCTTTCAGAAAGCTATCATATGCAGGTTTGTAGCTCTGGGCATACCATTTCGATGTTCGAAAAGCTGTCTCGTTGCAACAAAGAATCTTTCTCCCTATATTTTTTTTAAAAAATAAGAGGTTGGCGTATCATGATATCAAATAGAACCATGAAACTCCACGATGGAGTCTATATGTGACGGAGTTGACATTTCTCCAACAAATTCTTTCTCAAAGTTTGGCACTTGTTAATAGTCATTTTTTTATACGCCTAAAGGTGATCATGAAACTTCAACCTGGTGATACGGAAAAAAACCTAACTTGAAAATTGAAAAACCTTGCTGCTCTTGGGCTTACAAGTGACTATATTTTTTTAACAGTCGATAGCCATTTATATTTTTAAGATAACAGTAAACGATAAAGATATTAACACATAAAACATACAGCTTTAGACTAGAGATAGCTTAAAAAAATCATCCGAAACCAAAAAGAAGAAAGAGAACGGGCTCGTAGCACCGTCAGTTCACGTAGAGACGACACTGACGCCCAGTCTACGGGCCTGTTCGGCTGGCCATAAGCCGGTCGGCTTTTCGCAGCCGCTACAGTACCTAACTTTTAAACGGAGTATTTTCTCAAGACGGGGTCTACAAGTTAAACGTAGTACACGTTAAAAGCCCAACATCTGTATCAGCCAAAATCGTAAGTGAGTATCGATCTCTTCATAATCTGTACCGTAAACAACCAAAATTCAAAAATTTCAATCAACAATAATAAACTACAGCTAAAAAGAACAGACCTGCGTACAAGATCAGCCGCGGGTGGAGCCAGGCTTTACCGGCACGAGTGGTGCCGTGGTGGCCGTGCGGTGCGCCTCGCATCCTCGCGCACCCAACCTCACGCGGGGCCCCGTGCGATACAGCCAACGGCGCATTTGCGGCAAAGCTGCCGGGTTATATGAGAGCAGGCAGCAGCACGCGCACACGCCCGATCATGCCCCGTCACGCTCCTCGTCACATCACCACCTCCCCAGCCGCCCCGGAGCAAGGTACCACCAAACCCCAGTGCTCTTGTTTCTTCGGAACTAATCTACTATGCCGGTTAGTACTTGCGTAGGATCGTTGCGTGCGTCGGATCGATCGCCTTTTTCGTCTCCAACTGCGTGAGATCTTGGGGTGTTGCGTGCCTGCGTGTGGGATTGGTGCGGAATTGGGGTGCAGGTGGTTTGCTAGTGTGTGCGCTTCTAGCAAACCAAGGCCTGGTGGTTCGCAAAAAGAAGAAGATCAAGGGGGATTGAGGCGAGGCCCTCAGGAGCTGGTTGTTTGCAATTCTGATTTCTGACGAAGGTCAGAGATTCTTGCCCTTTCTTTTGCGCGAGAAGAATGTGTTGTTCTAAGGTTGGGTATCTCGCAAAGACGCATGCTCTTTTTTACTTTTCCCCCCTTTAGAGTTGGGTTTGAGGAACACAGGTATCTGTTGCAAGATGCTAAGATCTGTTGAAACTCTGAAAGAAAGAGAACGGTGCTAAAAACACATCCTGTCCCACTTAGCACCCACGGGGAAATTGGTTGTCTCGGGATGGACAGTCAATTAACTATTCCGGTCATGTCTCGCGCTGTACCGCCATAGCATACTCATAATGTGCATCCCGCAGAGGGAATGTCTGCACCCAAAATCTGTTCAAGCATTGGATGATCACTCTTTGGCCGAAGTAGTTGCTCCGACGAAAGAACCATACTATAAGAAGTGCGGTGGATAAACAAAGCTGAAATTTGGTCTGGTAGGGCAATTGACCCATGAGGCCATGAGCTATGTTTTTGTGACTACGTAACTATATGACTGGAACATGGGTTCCTAAAAAAAGCAATGTCAGTTGACTGTCGGGATACTGCTAACTGACGGGTGCTGAAGGTAATTGGGGTTCAGTACCATATGATTTATTGTTGCAAAGGATCTCAACAACAAACAACTCGACTGATTACTGGCCAAAATCTCGCTGGAAACCTCTTTGTTTATTAGGAGAATACCATGCAGTAGGCAACCATGTGAAATTTGGATAGTGTAAATAAACCAAATTCCTGAATCCAATCAGTGAGTTTTCCGTATAGAACCCTGTGGTTCATTCCCAAAACCAGCCAGTTTCAGAAGCTAGTCCAGCCTAGTAAAAAGCAGCAATAAGCACTGCCCTTAGTTTTTCCAAACTTAAGTTGGGATACGTTTTAGTGAGAGATGTGAGCTTTTGTGAACTGTCGTTTCCTTCTTGAACTGTTGTTTCCTTCCTGTCTACCGATAAAATGTGACCTGTACTGCCTTGAAATGTTGACATTTTTTCTCCTTCTGTTAAATGTTATAGCAAATCTGGAACTTAAAAAAAATGTGGAGACTAGTAGGCATTTTATAGTGTACGCAGCATACTCTAGAAATACCTAATTGGACTGCTCATCTTTTCTATCTCATCTTAACTGAATGGGTTACATTTCTATTAGTGACAAGGTGTCAAGGTGAAGAGGAGATTTTCACTGCACTAGCACTGAGTTTATTGTATTAAGCATGCAATGATAGCAACCCAAAGTAGTGGATAGGAAGTTAGGGATGACATGACATTTGCAGAATATACGCATTGATTCTGCTTCATGAAATGCATGATCTCTGTGAGCTGGCTTGCCATCTGTTCTTTTTTACATTCTTTGATAACTTATTGAGAGCTGCTCCGGCTGTTTTTTGTCTATCACCTCTTCCACAGTACTTTTTTTAAAAATATATCATTCGTCCTTAGTACTTTGTTTATAGGAGCATTCTGCTAATGCCGAGCGCTTAATTTTTCACAGATACAAGATGTCAAATAGAGCCACGCATTGGTGTTATGCCTGCCGGCGGCCAATTCGTCTTCGTGGGCAAGATATAATCTGCCCCAACTGCAACGATGGCTTTGTCCAGGAAATCAGTGAGATAGGAAGCATGTTGAACACTTATGGTATCTTTGAACCAGACTTTGATGAGCGCTGGGATAGAAGATCTGGAATGATGGAGACTATGTCTAGCCTTATGCAACAATGGATGGCAGAAATGGGCAGAGATCGGGTGTTTGATATCCATGGTACGCAAGGGGCGAGTACTGAACGAGGAAGGCACAACACGCCTGCTCATACGAGCGAGGGCACTGCAGTAAATGTCGTCTTCAGGGGAGGCCCCAGAGTTGGCGCCGAGCGTCCAAATTTCAGTGGTTTCCTTGTCGGTCCCAGTCTTGAAGCTCTATTTGAGCAGCTGCTTCTGCAGAATAACCGTCAGGGGCCACCGCCGGCTCCACGGTCAGCGATCGACTCCATGCCAGTGGTGAAGATAAACCGCAGGCATCTTAACGATGATCCGCACTGTCCAGTTTGCACGGACAAATTTGAGGTTGGCTCAGAGGCGAGGGAGATGCCATGCAAGCACTTGTACCATGCCGACTGCATCATTCCCTGGCTGGTTCAGCACAATTCTTGCCCCGTTTGCCGCCACCCGCTGCCATCACAGCGATCAGGCAACGGCACCCGCTCTCCTTCAATCCGCCCTAACGGAGCCGCTAGCGATGGGGTCACCGGAGCTGATCTTGGGCCTGTCGCGAGAAACGATGACGGCGGCGACCAGGAAAGGCGCAGCTCTTTCTCGTTTCTCTGGCCATTTGGCTCGTCGAGCTCCAATCCCAGTTCTTACTACCAGTGCGACGGAAGCGTGGGTGAGCCTGCAGTTTACGACGACCCCAGCAACCAGATAACCTACTCTGAGTGGTACTATGACCACTGAACTCCTGCTCCAACCTGTGACTACAGCAATTCTTGCCTTCAGCCTGCAGCGGTGGTGCGGAATTTATCGATGTCATGTGGATCAGTGGATGTGGGTGCTCGCCGGAGACAACCGGAGGCATGTTGCCTGTAACGTTCGCCTTGTGTTGCATCGCATGTGAAGTTCTAGCCCGGATGCTGGAGCTGTGTATGACTGTCACATCGACTATTGAGCAATGAACTGTCCTGTTCTGTTCTGTACCTCCGGGATGTTCCTGTGTCGTTAATACTATTGAACTGCAAATGAATGAATCTGTTGTATGCTTGATCGTCCGTGTGGACAGTTCCTGACGAGCAGAATCCAATCAGAATTAAAGGGCGTGTCAGTTTCTGTTTCTCTCGCAGAAGAAAATCATGGCAGTCCTTTAAGAAGAGTCCCAACGCCGTGAAAAAAAATGAGCTGCACTAAATCCGGACGCTGATTAGCGAGTTTCACGTCTTACACGAGTCTTTGCACGAGGAAGAAGGTACGACAATTCGGCATCACGTTTTGTCCTTGGTCCAGCCATGCTCACACAAATGGCAGTATAGTCAACTTTTTTTTAAAATATTTGACATTTAAACATTTAGACGTCTATTTTTATAAATCTAATATTTTCTTAGCTCAACTGCCATACAATGATTAATTAATATTGATTATACTTAATTAGTAATAATTATAATTAATCCGACCAACTGCCGATTTGCGGATTGCTATTGAGCCACAGGCCACACATGCTTGTGGGTCAAAGACCTATAGAGCTACTGTAGTACGTCAGGCGACACGTATGACTGTCACGGTTGTCAAGCTCAAGGAGAAGTCTAGATTTATAAAAATAGAGCTAAATTTAAGAAGAAAAAAAAGTGCCACAGTAGTTGGCAATAGTGGAATATTATTAACTGATCTTTCTCACTCAAAAAAATTGGACTACCAAAACCTATCACTTAATTCCAAATTCCAAACACATGTCGCGGACGAGGACGACCTCTTGACCGGAGGCCGAGCGGCCGCTCGAACCCGTCATCTCCAGCCGCCCCACGCACCAGAGTGGCCGCTATTTCCTCCCTCCCTTCCCCCGTGTCTCCGCTCCTACTCCAGGCAGCGGCGGCCATGGCTTGCTCCACCCACCTCCTGTCGCAGAGTCTCTACCCGTCCCACCGCTCCAATCCGGCCGCGCCCAGGCACCTCCGGTTCCAGGCCCGACCACTCGCGGCTGCCTCTCCCGTTGTGAGGTCCAGCTCCAGCCCCAGGAGCCGCCGGGCTCTCGGTCTAAGAGTCGCCGCGTCGGCCGAGCAAGGGGGGAGGCAAGTGGAGGTAATCGCCTTGACTACCCCTCTATTATCTGCTGGAATTGGGAACATCTGTAACTGAACTAGTGCGTTTCGCTCTCCTTCGTTGCTGTTTCTACTTTCTGTAATCATTATTTATGAGTTCTGACCCCAATTATTTAGTCACTTGCGCGAGTTTCTTTGCGGTTACTTATTATTCAGCTTATCCGAAGAAACCATAGACATAGCACAGGTTGAATAACGTGAACAATAGTTATTGCCTCATGGACATGTTATAGTAAGTACAAAACATATCATAATTGCATGGTAGCAACTGTTAGTGGAATGATGCAGTATTTCGCTTCAAAAGCTACATTGTTTTTGCCATTAAGCAAGTATCTTCGAACTGTTGTGATGTTTTATTTGACTTGCTCTAACATAGCGCTAGAATAGCTACGCCTACCGTAAATTACTTCACTGTTTTTTCCTTTTAAAAAGAAGTACGGAAATTCGATTGTTGTTTAGACATTTTAAGAAAATTTCCGTTATAATGTACAACTTGTATTTTTTTTAGGTTGTGTATGACCCAGAATCAAAGTTTAACCAGCTAGCTGACCAAGTTGACAAGGATGCCGGGATTACACGGCTCAACCTATTTTCACCTTGCAAAGTATGTATCTGTAATGTTTGTCATAAGTAAGGAAAAGGTTTTTTTTTATTGATTCTGTTGCGCTTGGAGCTCAGAATTATACATCTATTTATCATGTAGATTAATGTGTTCTTGAGGATAACCGGGAAGAGACCAGATGGGTTCCATAACCTGGCTTCTCTGTTTCATGTGAGTCGTTTCTTATACCTGTTTTGGTGTTGTTTGCATGAACATAATGTACATAGGGTGTTTTTATCAATTTGTATGTCATTATTTTTTTCATGCAGTAGTAGTATGCAAGGTTAAAAAAAAAGTAAGTTGAGATGTTGGGATGAAGGGATATTTATTGTGTCCAAGCAGGAGAATATATAGATACAGTACGTAGCAACCTATGTGGTTCGACACATCAAAAGAATGCACGAAGTACCAGTAATTGACAACAAACAGAGCAACATGGAAAAAATGTAGGGGATATATTTCTCACATTTGCCGGCACCATGCGGGCATATGGAGATTTTTAGAGGAAGTTGTCACAATTTTGCCACCCATTCAATTTTCATGAAGCTCTGACTCTTCCTCTTTGCAAGATTCGGTCACTCAAGAAAATGTAACCTTCAACCCTCTTCCTTCTATGCTTTGATGTTGTGTCTGAGTCTCTAACACTGCTGCAATATGTATCTGAATGTATATGTTCCCAATAGCAAACTAGCGTTGCAAACTTGCAACAGATTTTTCATATTGCAAGTTGAAACTACTATCAAATCTTAATTTAGCAATGACACTTGCTTTGGACAATCAAGAAATATCATCTATATGTATGCAATATACATGTGCTATACTGATGTACCAAAATAATTGCCACCGCGACAGGCTTTAATTCAAAATGAGGAAGAAGTGCTTTTCCAAAAATGGATCTTTAAGATATACAAAATTTATCAGCTGTAAGGTCCTTTCTGGACTAACTATAGGCATGCTCCTAAGTCCTAACCATTATATCAGTTTCCCCTTTTATATTCTGGTGCATCAGGTAATTAATTAAAGCTAGTAGCAAAGAGCTGGCTCTACAAACTACATTATTCTATCTGCAAATTAGATTATCTGATCTTATGTTAGCCTTATGCTATAGTGTCTCTTTTTCTTCTTCTTATTATTGGTGTGGTTATGGTAATTTTTTGCTTTGTAGAATAGAATCGTTTCTATATCACTTTTGTTAATTCGTTATATGAACTTTCAGGTCATAAGTTTGGGTGATACTATCAAATTCTCATTGTCACCAAGTAAGAGCAAAGATCGCCTATCTACCAATGTTGCAGGTGTCCCGGTTGATGAAAGTAATTTGGTACGTTGGCTACAGATACTTTCAACATCTTACTAACAAATGCACTCTAAACATTTACACCGTGCCTAACTTTTCCATTTCATGAATCCGCAGATCATCAAGGCACTCAATCTTTACCGCAAGAAAACTGGGACTGACAAATTTTTTTGGGTAATGTCAAGTGTACATTGTTTTGACATCTAAGCTAGTGAAGTTTGTTCTCTTTCTATTGTTATCTAATTAGTATGTTGGGTTTTGTTTTCTACTGTCATCTTCATTGAAATGTAGATACATCTTGATAAGAAGGTCCCAACTGGTGCTGGTCTTGGTGGTGGAAGTAGTAATGCCGCAACTGCACTGTGGGCTGCTAACCAGTTTAGTGGTTGCATTGCTTCAGAAAAGGATCTTCAAGAGTGGTCTGGTGAGATTGGATCAGATATCCCCTTCTTCTTTTCACGAGGAGCAGCATATTGTACTGGTAGAGGAGAGGTATGTCACTCATTGCATCTAATTAGTTCCCTAAAATTTTCTTTCTTTATTATACACATTGGGCCTTCCAATAGTAGTCCTTCGGTCCTTCCATCCCATTGATAGTTTCTATTCCATTAAGGAATGATTGGCCTTCCCAAACCTTTTCTCAAGCTGCTGCAAACTGAGTGAGGCTAGTTATATTGCCATATTTCAACTGTGTCATAATCTTGTTAGCACAATTTGGGTCTTCCAAAAGTACTGCAGTACCAGTGAATGTTGTTACATTTAATTTGTTCCTTGTTTTTTATCAGTAAATTCCATGTTAGAAATAGATAATGTGGAACATCAGCCAGGCCACACCAATCTTGATTAGCGTATATCGTTCATTCAACTATTCAAGGCAGTGCAGAGCTTTTCAAAACCGTTGATCATTCAATGAAATTGTTTACACGACATCTAAATATTCTAGGCCAGAAAGAGTGAAGTGTTTGACTTGAAGTCAGTATGAACTTATCAAGGGTTGCTCATGTAGTTGATTTAGCTGATCATGCTAGTTGCAGTTTGGTTCGTACTATGTTATTGATTTCTTCGTTTATAGTAGTTGCCTTCTTCAACTGTGTTGAGGTATATATTGACTTTTGTAGAGGTAGTTTGCAGCTTGCAAAACTCTTCAAGTTATTACTATAAACTAGATATTGACATGGAGATGTATATCCATGAGCCATGTTTACCTTGCTGCAGAAGTGTCTGATCAACTTTCAACTTGAATGTATGTAGATTGTCCAAGATATTCCAAATCCATTGCCAGTAAATTTTCCAATGGTTCTAATAAAGCCACCTGAAGCATGCTCAACTGCTGAAGTTTACAAGGTAATTAATTACTTAATTTCTTAATTGGAAGCCCATGCTTTTCCTAACATGCTTCTTGCACTGCAGCGACTCCGGTCAGAACAGACTAGTCGAGCTGATCCCTTGACTTTGCTCAAGGAAATCACTCAAAATGGGATATCACAAGATGTCTGTGTAAATGATCTAGGTATGCAGTATGATTGCAATAATACATTATGCGCTAGCCCTGTGTCATATCTTCAATTATATTGTTTGTTTCAGTGTGTTTTGTTTAATTACATTCAGTAAAAATTATTCCTGAACCTTCATTTTCTCTTTCCAGAGCCTCCAGCTTTTGAGGTATTGCCATCGTTAAAGAAGTTGAAGAAACGAATTATTGCAGCTAACCGGGGAGATTATAGTGCTGTTTTTATGTCAGGAAGGTAAGGAGGGTATATTCTCTATCAAGCCTTTTGAAGAATCTGTTTGTTCAAAAGTAGTCATATGATCCCAAACATAACGTTAATTGCCATCCTACTATCCTTTGCCTGGGGCCTGGGTTGATTAGGAAAGCGTCTCACTCTTTTGGAGAGCTACAGTTATGGAATTAGTTGTGTAGTTAGTAAAGTTGTCATGGCGCTCCGGCAAGTCACGGTGAGCCCGGAGTGTCTGGACACCTAGTCGACTAGGCATCCGACATGGCAATAGATAGACGATAGTAATAAATACAGATAATACCTTATATGACAGAAAATTAAATAATCATGCAACATAATAGCATAAATTAATGGGTTGGTTGCAATTACTTATATGACAGAAAGTTAAATAATCAAGGTATATATTGCAATTACTTCATCAAAATCTTACTGGCTAGGTTGAAGTAGTCGCTAAACTCACCACTGCTATGAAGCATTGAGGCACAGAGAAAAAAAATAAAGGGAGAAGAAAAACATAGTAGAGGCGGTGGAAGAAGCCGCTTACCTTGCTTCGTGCAGGGGGAGGTGGTGCCGGTGTCTGCGGGGGAGAGGTGTGTCGGCGGCGGTGGAAGCCTGGAAGGCAACGCAGAGGGAGGGAGAGAGAGGCGGCGGGCGGCGGCCGTGAGGGGGGAGGAAGACGCATAGGAGGGGGAGAGAGGCGGCGGCCAGATCTGGAAGATTCAAGGAGGGGGCAGAGGAGTAAAGCCGAGCAGTAGGCTTTGGAGTGGGCTGTAGCCCGTATTATTCACATACCTCAAGCGCCAAGCCACATGCCTTGGGCGTCCGGACGTCCTGGCGACGCCATGTAGTCCCCGGCGAGCACCTAACTCCAAATTTCTGGGCGGGAGACCACGGCGACGATCTCCGGGCGACAGGACGCCTAGTCGTCAAGTGGACGACGTGATAACTATGGTAGTTAGCATCGATATGGAAATTGCCAAAACGCTGTCATCAGTCATTCTGTCAATTTTAGTAGCATAAATCATATTTAAGGTGTGAGATTCTATGTTGCATATATCAATCAGGGAGAACAGCTCCCTCTATCCAACACTCATATGTGCGTTTGGAGCGGTGTTTTCCAGTAACATATGTGACACCAAATTATATATGTTTCATGCAGTGGAAGCACAATTGTTGGAATTGGTTCCCCAGATCCGCCTGCATTTGTGTATGACGATGATGACTACAAGGATGTTTTTGTGTCAGGTATGTTGACTGTTGTATTTAACAACTTTTATATTTTTCATTTATACACAGCCAAAAGGCGTAGCTGAATTGCTGAACAGATGACAAAACTGGATTGCTAAAATCTGAATTGACAAAAAGAGATTAGTTTGAACAATGTGGAACCAACATTGCGGTCATTTTGTTTCCCCGTGTCCTTTTGTGCAGAGGCTTGCTTCCTCACTCGCAATGAGAATGAGTGGTACAGGGAACCAATCTCATCCAAAGCCACGTTTAGCAAAGAGGATTTACCGCCAGAGGTAGCATCAGTTGCTGACTGACCGAGTGAGGTTCTGTATTTGATCTCAATTTTTGCGGTTACACAGGTGTGCATTTACTCTGTAAACATGTCAAAGTGGTAAGGAAAGAAGAATTACACGGTCAAACTTTGTTCACAAGACAATCTGATATCATAAAGATATCATGTTCAATAAAGCATTTTTCCCATGATATTTGTCAGCAAAAGGCAGTAGGTGAAACCATGCTTGGAAGTATTTCAGAGGTATATCTCAAGCACGCGGCCTTAACGAATTGCCGTTTTGCAAGGGCGGGATATGTCAGCTTGGCAAGGGTAGCTACCATATTTGGTTGGTGGAAAAATACCACCAAATGACTACCATTTCGTGGGATAGGATCACAGTATACATCAGCTTGGCGAGAGCTGCTAGCCACAGCACCCGGTATGAGAGCAACTTCAGATTCGATTTTACAAGAGCTATGGTGTTTGTGAGGGAAGCTATGGCACCAGGTAAATTTTCTTCGGTAGTACTACCATGGAACAAAGGAAATCTTACCAGTATTAAACCCGGAAGGATTCCAGCCCGCGCAGCGTGTCCACGTCGCCCCAGCGCTCGGTCGGCCGGCGCGTGGCGGAGGAATTTGCGTACGGCCGGCCGAGGCACTTTCCCTGAGTTTTCTGAAAATTACGTAAAGGTCTTCTGTTATCGCAAAAAGATCTCTACATTTTTTTGAATAAGCCCCTGCATATTTTTTGCTGGGTAGCGACCCGAGGTTTCCCGTAATTACGAACAGGCCCTCGGTTTTTTACGAAAAAACCCCTCTGGTCTCCTTTTACTGTGAGAAGGCCCACGATATTTTGCCAAAAAAACCCCTTCGCTTTCTTTTTTCTGCGAATTTTCCCCTCTTTTACTTCGGTCCACACGGTGGCTGGCGTGGCCACGCCTATGTGGCTAGTGACCTTCATTCCATAACAAATGTAACAACACACATGATTACGTAACACCAGTAGTGCTGAACTGCTGATGCACGACAACATGGACACCAAGAAAAAGAAAACCAAGTTGCACAGAAGGGCAAAGCAAACTAGGTGGTGTTCAGCTGAGGTGAATTTTAATGGTTTATGATTGAATTTTTATTGTAACTAGTTGAAATTATAGTGTAGCTGATGACGGTTTATTTAGCATAATTAAATTTTAAAAAAAATTAAAAATAGAAAAAAAGGGTTAACCCATCACATATAATATAAACGAATATGAGAAAAAAGAATCGACAAAAAAGCTCAAAAACAACCGAAAAATCAGAAAAAGACAAAATTTAGAAATAGTGAAAAATGAGTCGAAAGCCAGAAGCTTAGCCCTGCTTATTTCAGCTTGAGATTCTGGCTTCTGGCTTATTTTTTACTATTCATAAATTTTGTCTTTTTTCTATTTTTCGCTTTTTTTTAGTTTTTTACCGATTCTTTTTCCCGTATTCGTTTGCATTATCCGTGATGGGCTAACCTGTTTTTTTCTATTTTAAATTTTTTTAAATTTAGTTAGGCCAAATAAGCCACCATCAATTACAGTGTAATTTCAACCAATTACAATAAAATTTTAGCCATAAGTCTTTTTTTCAGCCCAACGGAGCGGCACCTTAAGCCCAATCAAGCAGGGAGTAGGAGTGGAGTGGTCTACTACTCCAAGGCCCAGGCAACTTGTATTCTTGATTTCTTGTACGGCTGGTCAAAAGTCAAACAAAGTTAGCATTCATGTCTGCCCCTGACCATCCACCCCACTGACCGCGAATTCCTATCTTTGCCCTCTCCCTTCCCACGGGTCGACAGCGCCAAGGCCGCCGCCTCTGGTGAGTCCTCCCTGGCAGGCGGCGGGGGCGTTGGGTCGAGGATGGCCGCGGGCGGGTTGAAGGAGCCGAACTTGGGCATCGTCTCCAGCGCCATGAAGCCGCCGTGCCCGTGCTAGAATGAGAAGGACGAGGCATCACCGTGCCCCTCCCCCTCCCTACCAACCGACACGGCGCAGGGGACGCTGTCGAGCGCGGCGCCGCTTCGGTTCTGGCCGCTCCTCTCCACCACCCTCCGGGACCACGCGCTTCCCGGGGACGGGCAGTGGAGGGGACGGCGGCGCGGGCGCAGGGCTCTCGACCCGGGCCTCCGCTGCCATTTGTGTTGGAGAGTATAAAGTGCGGCAGGGTGCTGGCTTGCTAGGTGGGGGAAATTAGGCAGGTAGGGGTGGGACTGTGGGAGGCGCGAGGCTGGGGGAGTCCGCGGGTGGGAAAGGCGGAATTTTCCATTCCGGCAGAGGAGGCTGCTGCGTCCGTGTGCCGTGCGCGCCTCTCCCACTTGCTTTGGTCGTGGTAGTGGTGGTGAATTGGTGATGGTAACATGTCATCCTTGTGGGACGAGACAACACCGCCAACGCAGCACTCTTGCCGCTGCTGCTGTGCGCCCGTGCAGCAACTTGCACCATCACCCTGCCATGCGACGGGAGCCAGAGCCTCTGTTGTAGCTTTGTTGCAGCCTTGCAGGTGTGGTCGGATCTCAGGTCGAGTGCACACCCGGTACTGTAGCAGTCATCTTTTTACCGACATAGGCAAATTCGCCGACCTATATAGGCATTTCCTAGTCAATGGGCCATGGGCCCGATTTAAAAGTGATGTGACTTTTAGTTTTTAGCTGATTGTGACAGAAATTTAGAGAGTAAAAAACACTCGTGTTAAGAAGTACTATGTTTAAAACGGTTCCTATAGTGATTTATACAAATAGCTTATAGAAACCACCATTAAAAAGTCACTCTGTTCAAAAGTTGGCTTCTACAAGCTAAAAGTTAGAAGTTGTTTGAAACGGAGCAACTGCCATTGCTACACCAAATCCAATGGCTCATGAATGGTAGCATTGGTGACTTTCCGGTGAAGACTAGTTTGGTACCTCGCAACAAAAACAAGAAGACATCTTCTGAAAATTGAATATTAGTGGGATTTTTATTTCTTTGTGAGGTTGTAGGGGCGGAGGCGAAAGAACATGTTATGTGTGGGGTCGTTTGACCCCCATAGATTTTGAGCATCAGTAAAATTCCAGCTACATATAACATCATTGACCTCACAGATCCTAACAAATGACCCCACTGGTCCCAGCCATCAGTCGCTTGTAGAAGTATTTTATTAATTTTTTGGTCCATCTAGCAGCAGCATCTGCCCCTGTCTAGGAGCATCATGCCATCATCTCTCTGTTACCTCTCTCACCAATTCCCTATTCCTCTCGGTGCTACGTTATAGCAAAAAAATAGTGGTGCCCTTGCTCAGGCTCATAATTTATGGCTTCGGGGCAAGTCGCATCCAGATGTCGGGCTCCCTAAGTGGCCTCCCGACCAGGGGCGCTTCTGCTACAGCACACCAGGGTCAGTCGTACCGAAGCACTTCACGCGGGTGTCGCGCTTCTCCAAGACGTCTGGCCGAAGCTTACTGTCGCGGCGGTGCAGGGGTGATCTGCTATACGTGTTCGACCCGTGCGAGCACGCGGTGCCTGGTGTAGCCGACGACGTCGGCGCCTACCGCAGCATGTTCCGCGAGTTCATGCGGTCGCGGACACAGGCCTACCTAGCAGGCCGCCAGGCCGTGCTGGACACGCGCCTGCGCCTGGAGCATTGTCACCACGGGGCTAGTGCCCTGCAGCACGTGGCGGCTGCTGGGCTCCTATGAGGGCTACCTCGAGTACTACATCTGCGTCAGCGGCCACGTCCACGGCAACTGTTGGCTCGCGCACCTCACCTCTAGTGATGACAAGCACGACGGTAACTGCATCAGCAGGCAGCGACGACAACGACGATGACGGCCATGTCGCGCTGTAAGTGTGGCAGGTCCACCACCATGGCGCCCATGTGTTCCATGGATTGGCATAGAGCCCTGATGTGGCTGTACTATTAAACATTGTTGCACAGAGCTACTCCAGTGCTCAGTCGGTGTTGAGCAGAGGACGGAGCGACTGCTGCTTGAGCCAGCCTTGTTCTGATGTGGCGTGCGGTTGTATGTATCTTTTTGATGTGAACTGACCGCGTTTTGGTTCGTTATTGTTCGGTCGGTTGCCGGCCTTGTTTTACTCGCCTCTGCTTTTTCTTTCTTTTCTTTTCAAGCCGCCGTGTTATGAGCGTTGACTTTTACTCTTCCAGTGCTCCCGTTTGCAACAACATGTGTCCATCTTTCTTGGCCCTGTCACCGTCAGTAGCGCTTACAGAGTACAGTATTTTCACTTCACTCTTTCTGGGAGGATAAAATTGCTGATTGTTGTCGGTAGATAACCATGTGACTGGATCTTATAACTGATTTAATATGTATTAGACCCAATAATATAGAAATATATAATAATATATCTTCATCTTTTGTAATTATTAAGAAGTACGATGATAAATTCCTATCCTACTCTATTCGAATATATAAACCTTAAGAGGGGGTATGAGAAAAGAGATCCACTCATTTCATACATGAGCACTCTCTTCTATCTTTAGTTTTCTCTAATCAGTCTCTTTCTTTACTATTTGGTCTGTAACCACAACACTAATGCTATAATAAATACTCCTACAAACTCCGTTCCCTTAATTGAGTGGAGAGCACTCGTCCATTTCTTACTATCTCTTTTTTCGAATACTTATCATTTTGGACTAAATTTTATTTCACAAATACTTCACACTTCGTTTTTTCCTAGATAAAAAATTTCCAAACTATCCGATCAATAATAGCCATTTTCCCACCAATTTGCTACCTCGTTTTGTGTGCTTGAGATATTTATTAGGGGGCATTTTGGTCACATGTCCCAAGTACAATCACTTTAATATGCGTGAATTGGTTGACTTATATATATATATATATATATATATATATATATATATCATGTTTTATATTTATATTTGTAAAAATAGCTATATGCACATAGAAATTAGAAAAATAGTACTTCTGCCGTTTGGTGGCCGGACGGCAATGGCCTGCAGGTGGCCTGCCGCCCCACCATAATACCTGCCTAAATACTATTTTATGTGTCATATTTGTTTGAATTTTTAAATATAGCAAATGAGCTTGAAAAATTACAAAATTTTATGTGCAGCTTTTTGACACAACATACTTCATTGTGTAATTTTTTTGATAATTTTATCTGCTCTGAATATTGCTTCATACTATTGAGATATTTGCAGGAGTTGTTACATATAGCAAACGCGCTCTAAAAATTATAAAATTTTATGTGCAGTCTCCTGACACAGTCCACGTGTCATCTGCAGGCCACTGCCGCCCGGCCACCGGATGGCAGAAGTGTCATTTTTGTAATTTCCATGCGTATATAGCTTTATATATATATATATATGTATATGTATATGTATGTATATGTATGTATATGTATATGCTAAAATTGGTTGAATTGTCCATTCAGTAAAGTTACATTAATGTGCATGAAATTGGTCAACAGTGCTCATGCCGTCCCGATTTTTCCTGTAGGTCCTACCAGTAAAGCCAGTCCTTTATGTCGTCCCGATTTGAAGTGTTCGACTCGGCCTCTTGTACATCCTGCCAGGCTACGTATTTTCCGATACAGGCTCCAAGGCAAAGTTGGAAGCATATTGCATATTTGCATGGACGTGCTCATGTCCAACACCAAGTCACCAACTACACGGGCTGCCTTTGCATACATACTCCATACATGATTAATCCAAGCCGTAGATTATATCAACATAGAGAACTGGATGGCTAAGACTTTTTTCTCCGATTAACGTAAAAGTGTTTAGAATTTTTTATCTAATTAATATGATAATTTCTAATTTTTCATATCTAGAGTTAACCTAAGCCCTCGTAGAGGAGTCTCTAATTAGTAAAGATAACAAAGATAAGAAAACAATTAATATAATTTAATTATATAGTTGGAGGAATTCCAAAAGTACGAAGGACGCGCACACTGTTGGCGTCCCAAACGGACGCGAGCAGCACCTGCGTGGCTGCGTCCCTTGGCCCTGCAGTCCATGACCCCTCTTCTCTTTCGCCTGGTGTTCGTTAAGTGGGGATCATTTAGGCTTATTTTTGGTGACTTATGGCTGAAAAGCATTGTAGCTGACTGAAAAAATATTGTAACTGACAGAGGCTTATTTAGCATAATTAAATTTTAAAAAAATTAAAAAAATATTAAAAAATATGTTAGCCCATTATGTATAATACAAACAAATACGGGAAAAAAGAACCGGCAAAAAAGCTCAACAAAAAACCAAAAGTTCAGAAAAGATGAAATTTATGAATAGTAAAAAATAAGTCAGAAGCTAAAAGCTGAAGTCAAAACGATCACAGCTTCTGCACTGACAGCACCAGGTTGATGATGCGTTATGTCATGCCATTTCCTGCTGTGGACAAATTAAATGATGAGCTGCTGGTTAGTGGGGTCGATCTAAGCAGCAAATCGCTAACAGGTTGAACTGAACTTGGCAACGACTGAAAATGGTGAGTCGAACTCTGCAAACATTCAAATGCAACTGACTTGAGTCTAGTAACATTTCAAAAACCAAACAGATACGTGCATGCTCTTAACATTGCCATGGACGGCAATATCCGACGTGCACGAGGGATCATTGGGGCGTGGAAGTGCCATTTTGCGCGCGGCGAGGTGTATGCGGAACAGGCCCGGCTCTGGGGGTAGGCCGGGGGGCGCCGGCCTAGGGCTCCGGGCCAGGAAGGGCCCCCCGCACAAGCCGCAACGCCCCACGCCCCACGCTGGGGAATCCTAATGCTAACTAAAGAAGCTTTTGTTGGGGGTGGACGAGCACATAGAACGGCTTCGATCAAGAATCCGCCAGCTTTCAAATGTTGATGCCTTGGTGATGTCTAGAGTTGTTTAGTCTTGTGGTGGTTTAGCTTTCTTTGGTATGGTCTGGTTGTGTAGGCTGTGTCTAGTGCTTTGATGCTTTAGCCTTCTAGTCAGTCTATTTTGAGTTGGAGTGGCAATACTTGAACTCTTTTCTTGGGTGCTATTTTGTTTTTGGGCGCAATCTTGTAAGCTAATGTCCCAGGAAAACTATATTGTAGCTTTCAATAAAAGCTAGGCTTGTGCCTGTCGTCTAAAAGAAACGTATCCCCAGATTTGGTTACTATAACAGTGCGATTTTAAGATATGTGCAATTAAGTTTTTTTAGGCGTATGCAATTCAGTTTTTGGAGCGCGTAGAAGCACCACCCATAGATCTTTGGTAAATCCATCCAGCAACGAGTTGAAGCATCCATAAGTTTTTTTTTATCTTGTAAAGAAAAGTAATACCAGAAAGTGACCCTCATCAGCGTGCATCTGAAATGGATGTAGAGCCAGAATTTCCCATAAAACGTCAAAGTAAAAGAAAGAAGCATTTTGATGAACAAAATGATCAAAATGAAGAAATACAATCAGCTATAGAATCCTATTTGCGGTCTACTATGTCACAAGAAAGATTGAATGGCTTGGCTATGTGCTGCATTGAGAAAAATATCTTGAACGACATTGATCTCGATGTTATTATTAATGATTTTGCATCAAGAAGTGCTAGAAGAAGTTCCTTTTTATGAAAGACATTGGATATTTGTCGCTCCTATTTGAGGTAAATTAATTCTTACTAGTTACATTTGGTTTATAAACTAGTTAGTACCTAATTAGTTTATCATGTTAGAACTATTGATTTGTGTCACTTTAGACATATAAAGTTTAAACTGCACATTTTATAAGTAGAAAAAAAATTTTATAGTAAAGGGTCCACGGAGCTGAATTCGCCCTAGGGCCCTTGAAAATGTTGAGCCGGCCCTGATGCAGAATTGCCGATCAAATACTACGTATGTACATCGGCTTCCTGCTTATCTATTATATTAATAAGCCACCACGTTCACTCTCTCAAGAGGTAGCAATTCCTACATTAATAGAAGAAAAAAGATCCTCACCGCTGATTGTAATGGGGCTAGATTAAAAAAAAGAGTCTATATCAAGTACAACCTAAAAATAGCTAAAATTTGGAATAAAAAATAAAATAAAATGAGCAATTTAATTTCCCTACGAATTCTAAGTAAAAATAAATTGGAATAAAAATTAAGTAAAAATTAACAATTAGATTTGTATATGAATTCCAATAAAATATTACTAAAATTCAAAATAAAGATGAAATAAAAATTAGCACTTTGATTACGATACACATTTCAAATTAAAATCTCCAAATAATTGTTAATCGCATTAAAAATTAAATAAAAATTAGCAATTGAATTTACATATAAATTCCAACAAACAAAATTGAAATTTGAAAAATTAAACAAAGCAAATTTGTAATTTGATTTCCATACAATTCCAAAGTAAAATCCTTAAATAACTAAAATCCTAGATAAATTAAATAAAATAAGCAATTTGGTTTCCATGCGAATTCCTAAGTAAAATCCCTAAATAAATATAATTTATAATAAAAATTAAACAAATATTAGTAATTGGATTTGTACCAGATTCAAAAAAAATTGAAATTCAAAATAAAAATACAATAAAATTAGCAAGTTGATTTCAATACAAATTCCAAAATGAAATCCCTAAATAACTATAATTCCAAATAAATATTTAAAAAATAGCAATTGGATTTGTATAAAAATTTCAACAAAAAATAATTAAAATTCAGAGTAAAAAACAAAAATAGAATTTGCAATTTAATTTCCATACAATTGCAAAGTAAAATACCTAAATAACTTAAATTCAATATAAATTAAATAAAATTAGCATTTTCATTTATATACAGACTCCAATAAAAACAACTAAAAATTTTAATAAAAATAAAGTTATAACAAAGATAGCACGAATGATGTTGGAAAAGATCCAACAAGAAGACATTAACCAACCAGGAAGCAAAGAGCTGAGACGATGGCAAGGGAGATGAGGATAATGTTGTGCTATGCACCTTAGCCGTTGATTTGGACAATGTTGTATTACTCGCCAAAGTCGTTGAAGAGAAAAACCAGAGCCAAAGGCGCTAAGGGCATGACAACAAGTGGTGAGTGTCAGCATTTTTAAAGAAATCAGTGTCCAAATAAAATCTATAATAGGGAAGCTTTGGTAAAGAGGAGATGAAGCTTTGCATTAAAGATGACCTATAACAATATGGGACGTTCAATTAGCTAGGAGCGCGTCATTGCTAGTAAGGGGCACGACGTCACCTACGGTGACGAGAAGATTCTCTATATTGTTAGACAGCGACTAAAATAGACATATCGACATATGTGAATATGCTAAATCACTGTTGTTAGCGAGGAAGCCATAACGTTAAGGTAGCAACGTTGAGGAAGAGGAGTGATCGGTATGGGAGAAGAGAGACATCAAGAATATATAACATCATGTATGTATATATACATGCATGTATTTATACAAATAGAAGTACAGACATATAGAAGTAGAGGAGCAAAGAGCTCAAAGTAGAGATGACATAATCATAGGAAATAGGCTTAAACCCACCCAAGAGAGCGTGACAGATGTCCCCAGTAGCGATCAATGATGATTGCACGTGTATACATATTTGATATTGCAACGGTCAGCATTAAGCAATAATTGAGAGAATTAGAAGATAACTATGTGGTGAGGTATTGTATTAGAATGGGTATCAGCTAAGAGATTGTATTGGAATGGGTAACAGTTAAGAGGTATCGATCAAGAATTGTGTGTGGTATTGGAGATTCAAGCAGAAAAGTTGTGATGGCGAGTTGAGATAGAAGACATATGGTTCAGTGGGGCAACCGACTCGTGAAGGATTATAAGTTCAAGGAAGGTCACACAATATTGTATTGGTGTATGTGTAAGCGATATACTCTAATACCATGTAAAATAATAAGATTGCCACACATATAATCAACGTATTGCCTTGAGATTAAATAGAGGTATATGCACATGCATATATTTTGGAGAAGAGTAACTAGTAGAGGAAGAATATGGGTATGCAACTATATGATCCATGTGTGATAAAGAGTGTTTACGTTTTTAAGAATCTCAACCCATCAAGCTCATACTTTAATTACATTTCTCAAGTTTTTTTCAAGCTTATGTTATTATTTTCAATATTTATGATGTATTAAAATCCTAAATAGTTTACAAGATACATATATATATATATATATATATATATATATATATATTCTTAAATACCTAAGTTATATTATTTGATACTAAAAAAATTTAAAACAATTCTAGTCGCGCAAATGCGCGGGCCACCTTGCTAGTTGCCAGAATGCTAGGGCCTTTGGGTTTCTATGAGGTGATTTGAGACTCCGGCTTGGATAACATAACACCATGTTCTTTTTGGTTTTTTTATGCCTTTTGGCATCGGCTTCAAACGGGACAGCTTTTTCAAACGGCTTTTCGCTTCTCCAAACGATTTTCTGAGTTTAAAATTATGTGTGTCATCCATATCAGCGTTTTTATTATCCGTTGCCATCTCAAAAAATATAGATAAAAACTATAAATATAATTAAAAGCTATCAGCCACAATTTAAAAGAAGAATATAGTAGAGTATTGCTTAAGGAAGAGAAGGCAGGGTAGGCGCCTTGGCAAAGGGGGACACGCAATGTCGCCGTCCCACTAGGGACGCGAGTGTTGCACACGTCCTTCCTATACTTCAAATCGTGTCTTCTATTTTCCTACGTATTTAATTTCTGCATGCATTAGTCTTGCAAAATAAAAGTTTCTCGCCGGCCGACCTTAAATGTTCAAAGTTCAAACAGTGTTCGAAATTCTTTATTCACGACATCGAAGGACTTTGCTCATAACTCATGACAATTCCGGCCACAAAATTACAAGAGGCTAGCTTTTTTTAGTGGCAAATATCTTGTTCATAGCAAGTTTGAACTTCGCCTCTGTATACTTGATGTACACTGTAAATTTTCAACAAACAAATTAACATGTATGCTACTTTCTAGTGATTAATCTTATTCGGCAACATTGCACGAGCCACAATTTTTTTTTACATATTGTGGTACCTATCTATCCAGGCATTTCCAGTTGTCCTCCTCAATTACTTTGTTCATTCTGTCTTCTTTGTATGCACATGCAACTTCTGCCTTGGCTTAATTAATCTAGATATCTCCATCACAGCCCCAACACAATATAGTACACAATGGTAACAGGGAGTGATATAAATATCCCAAGAATAACCCTGCAAAAACACAAAACCAGATACAGTCGGATGGCATTCACAGAAACCAGTGAGAGAGATTTCTGCTAGTATTAAGTTGACAGTATCTGGTAGAGAAACAAACCCTGTGCTCATGATGTCTGCGTGGACCTTGTACTCTTCAGCGTACACGAACGACGTCACGGCCAAGGGGAGAGCCGCCTGTACATATAATAAAATGCACGCATGTGAAAACGGTGATAAGAGAAATACACTTCGATTTTTTCTATGTATGTTGTACTCAATAAACAAATATATTTAGGGCATCTGCGTGTACGGCTTCTTGTTATCCTGCAGCCGTTTTATTTTCTGTTTTGCTCTCTGTTTCCAACCTGATTTGCTAGGACAGCCGCTCTTCTACCGTGGTACTTCCAGCCAAAAAAAGATAGAAAAATTAGGGTTCCAGGTCAACCTTGAGATACTAGCAACAGAGACGACACACATCGAATGGGGACGCCGTATAATACGAGAAAGTACCACTTGGAGCTGACTTTCCTTGTCTGACGGCTCACTACAGACGTGTACAATCATCTTTCGCTGAACCTTTTCTGTTATAATATGCAACGGAAATGGCTGGCTAAGCCAATCTCTCAAGAAAGGGAGTAATGTCGCAGTCGTCCTTACTGGGAACGTGTGCATGGTTTCATTCATGTCACTTTCTCAATGTTTCTGCAGTTAGTATTATGCACTTGCACAGTTCGTTGTGTGCTTAATTCAGCTTCCATTAGAAAAAAAAAAGAAATTGCTTGTGTGTGCTTAGTTATTACCTGCACAACGGCAATGTGCAGAAGGGTGCCGTGCATGCCGATGACGAGCGAGGCGAGCAGCATCACCACCGGGCCGATCAGAAACTTGAGGACCATCGAAATCGATGCGATCTTATAGCCGCATGGAACGAACCGCGACTGCCGCGCTATGAACGTCCCTGCAACGCGTAGGAGAATATGTATGTTGATTTGCATTAACAAATGGTGAGTTAAATACAGCAACTTATCACTTGTGGTCTTGGAGGTCAAAATCTAAACAAAGACATATTTACGGACCTGAAGCGAACATGCTTAGGCCAACAGCAGTTGTGTGAATGGTGAACAGAGAGTCGTTGATAATTTTTGGCATGCTGAATCCACATCTGCAAAAACAAATACACACGTCCATGAGAGCGAGCGAGAGAGGGATGTTACTAATTAAGTATAAGTACTTAACTCTTATAAAAAAAAGTATAAGTACTTAACTGTGCAAGTGCAAATATACAACTAGGTAGTATACCATACGAGGTATGAAATGTGAATGAAAGGGACGTACTTGTATGCGATTAGAGACCAGATGAGGCCAAGGAAGCTTGCATAGGTATTTGGAATCTGCAGAAGCTTCTTCCCTGCCATCCAGACGACGTGCCTCACCGACGGCGCCGGCGCTGGCGCGGGCGCGGGCAGTGAGGCCTCCTCTGCTTCCACCGTACCATCTTCACCGGTACTCACATCCTTCGCGACCGACGTCGTCGTCTCGCCGGCCACGCCATCTCGTGCTGCTGTGGGCGCCGCCGCCACCTCCGTGATTTCAATGTTTACGGCCACTTCGTGAGTCCGCTCGGCCGTGACAATGGCGTCGCCGTTTGCATCACGGGCGCCTTTCTCCGCCGCCGCCGCCACCACCGGCGCTGCAGGGCTGATCTTGGCGCTGCAATCCCGCGCCGCCGCTGTGCGCCGGGCCGCCATGTACTCGTAGAGGAAGATGATGACGTTGTACCAGACGCAGAACTGCATCACGACGATCTGCTGCATGAGGTCCTTGGACACTGCCCCGTACATACCGTTGAGGAGCGGCACGCCCATGATGATGGTGTTGGGCAGCGCCGCCACGGAGAAGGCGGTCACCACCCACTGCAGCGGGGTCGACGCCGCCGCCACCGCGCCGCCTCCGCCCCGGCGGCGCGAGCTGGACCAGCGCGCCCACGCCATGAGGCCGAGCAACATGACCGCCTTCTGCAGCGTGTCGGCGGCGATGAGGCGGCCGTTCATGTTGTAGGGGTCGTTGGTGGAGACCATGTGGAAGATGAGCACCGGCACGGCGTAGAGCGCGACGAAGTGGTTGATCCCCGCGCACTGCTCGTCGGAGAAGGCCTTGAGCCACCGCACGGACGCGTACCCCAGCACCGCCGCCGTGTACAGCGGCGCCATCGCCTCAACGACCTGGTACACGGCCGAGCCCGTAATCATGGTGCCCTACCTAGCTATGCCCTTAGCTGTACACTATATCTCAACTGATCAGGAACCACGCCGCTCTATATCTACGGTGAGATTGATCTAGCTAAGCTGGGATCGATCTCCTCTCTTCTCTTCTCTTCTCTTCTAATAGTAGTACAATTGTGCAAGCTCCTGCGAAGTGTTGTAGTGTGAGGACTTTAGGTTTTGGCTTGGACGTGTATATATAGGCCGGGAAGCGCGGTGTGTTGCACAGAAATCAGAGTCAATTCGTAGGTTTTGCAGATGGTTTTGGATCATGGAAAAAGACGGGGGGTCGAGAGAAGCTAACTAGAAAGCTGCCGGTACTATATATGCGTGTGTCCGCACTAGCTACGCAGTGGGATTTGTCAATAGGAATTGGATGGTGACGCCACTGGTGCGCGACTGGCTTACCTGTACGTCCAACCAGGAGGATTATAACTGGATTATGTTTTTTTTGCATGCTATCGATGGAGTATATAGAATGCATTTACTTTGCATGTTATCGTTAATTGCTCGAAGTGTTAGGACAACTAGGTAGTGTTGTTTTTAGGATGTAGAAATTAGAATGGATGACATCAACTATTTGTGGGCCTGTTCTTTTTGATTGAAACTAATGGCTTTTAGTTTTTACTGCAGTACGTAACTTTCAAACAGGATATTTTCTCAAGACGGGGTCTACAAGTTAATTGTAGTATACGTTAAAAGCCTAACATCCAATATGGTATACCCTAGCCCAACAAATACCCTCACTCGCCTGTAACCGTCCTAAAACCCCCTCTGCTTTGCTCTAGCTCCGCCACCGAGTTAATTGTAGACGTAAAATCTATCTCTCACAAGTGAGTATCTATCTCTAATCATAAACAGCTAAAACTTAAAAATTTAAACCAAAAGCCATAAAGTCGCAGCTAAAACAAACAGGCCTGTAACTCATCAGGTAAGATTTGTGATAACAAGGACTATAGAGAATAAGGAGAGAAAAAGATACCATATAGTATGCAACAGATGGTCCATAACTGAGAAATAAGACCCTTATAGATGATTTTCTTAATGTTGTAAGGATGTTGTCTATACTCGACGTGTTTTCAATGCCCCTCAATAGCCTGTCTATAGACACATTAGAAACTATACATTGTAGGGTTTATTTTTAGATTAAATTGTATTTTACATAGGTAACATATTAGTAGTTTTTTTACTATGTACCAGAATTAATTAATAGTTTCACTTTGTATTAAGTTAAATCAATCTAAGTTGCACTTCGCCCCAGCCTAAACACTTTCGGTCTAACCAGCTTGCTTCCTGACATGCAGGAACCCGACCCGAAGCCCAACTCCTCTCGTCGCATGGGAAGCGACGGCGCCCCATCCTTCCCGGCCCGATCATTCCTTCGCTCGCCGTCCGCTTCCTTCCCGCCCACCCTCTAAGTCTCTAACTAACTAGAGATGCCATCTTCCCGATTCGCTTCGCGCCCGCTCAAGGCCCTCGGGGAGTCCAGAACTTCGTGCTCGGTGGGGCCCTGCGTCGGCGCGGCGCCTTCAAGTACTCCAAGAGCCCGCACGGGTATGCGACGAATCGCGCCTTGCGCCTGCGTTGCGCTTTCGTAGCCGTTGTTTATGGAGATGTCGTGGTGACTTCCTTCGCAGCGTCGTCTTTGCCCACCGGGTTCAGAGCGCTCTGCAGTGCCGTCTTCGGATAGGTGGTGGCGAAGCACTGGTACCAGCTCTACAAGATGGACAAGCAGGGGGCCAACCTCAGGTTCATCTACTGGTGGGAGGACAAGGTCTCAGGTGTGTGGCCTCAAATCCTGCCTTCCATCTATTATCCCCATTTGATGATTCAGTTTTAACAAGTGTTGTGTCTTGTACCTACATATGTATCCCTCGAACATTATGCGATAGTGATTGCAGTAGCTTCTATGTGAACGTTGTGATTGTGAGGTATCGATGATACACCATTTGAGTAAGGCTACCATTGCATCGCGTCGCTAATATATTGTTTGAGTAGGATGTGGTTGTGCTGTTTGATATCAAGAGTATTTGTTAACAGTGGTGATGGGAGTCGAGTGGTTGCGTGATAGTATTAGTTAGTTTTGCAAGTTTTATTAGCTCTCTTATAAGGACATTATACCAAAAGTTGCAAGTTTTATTAGCTCTCTATATTGTTAGGTTTTTGATGTGTGGTCCTTAGTAAGTTTACTGATGAACACAATATTGGTCTGCTAGGGTTTGTGGCTTGGGAGTCTCAATCTGACGGTTTCGGATATGTTTTGTCTCTGTACTGTGTGCGTTGGAGGGCTTGCCGCTATGGTGCAGCGGTGCTCTCGGACAACAGCGCGTGCATTGGAGGCCACCACGCAGATTCCAAAGCTGCTTTTCCATCGGTGAGATTTGAATTTTATGCGTTTTTAACGCTTGTGGAGAATATTGTTGCGCTTAGGACGAGTTTAGGGGTCCAAATTCATTTAATTATGGACTAATAATCGTGAAGGTTTGGCATCCAGTTCTAGATTTGTTGTTTGGGGGTGAATTATGACAGGCTTGTTAAGAGTATATCTGTGGATTGAGTGAGGGCAAAATTAATTGCTTCCCCTTGTTTTCTTTTGAGATTTGGAATTAACTGAATATGTTAATTTCATCTTGTTGGGCTGCAGGAAATTTTGATGAAGAAATTGTTATTGCTTTCTAGAGTATTTGATTTTACGAATCACATGTTTTTTCAACGCTCTGTTGAGTTTTTGTGTCAACTGTTTGTCGATCCGTGAAACATTAATTATGGTTCCGTGGAATACTTGTTTCAATAACTATGAAGAGGATTTATGTTCTTTAGTTTGTACACTTTTTTTTACTTCAAGAGAACAACTTTAATTCACTTCATGGGATTTTTGGACAAAGTCTAACAAGATCCGTTGATAACATAATTACTTCTACTATGTGCAAATTGTGAAAGGTTCACTTGTCGATGAGTTGCTTAAATGTTTGTAGAACGAGTCCTCCTATTGAGGAGGTAATCAACACAGGATGGTGCCTCGCTTCATTGAGTTCCTCACACGTGAGGACTACCCCAACTCTGTGTGTGAGAACAATCGCAATGATCCAATCACATTTATTTGATTTGATCGGTGACATTTGTGAAAATTTACCTTTTCCTTGGGGTGTTTTGGGTCCAACTTCTCGGCATGGGAAGGAGCAAAGCAGCGGCACGACGGAGGACAGAGGATGAGAGGAGTACGGAGTGACGCGTAAGCCCGGCCTCCCCAGCGAGGATGTCCGCGAGTAGGCATGAGAATAATTTATTGAAAAGTTGTCTTTCCCTTAAGAGATTTGTACTGCATGGTATTTAGGTTGATGTGTTTCTTATTTGATTTGCAGGCAGTATGGGCTCTGGGGAATGTTGCTGGTGACTCTCCAAAGTGCCGTGACTTGGTGCTTGGTTGCGGTGGATTATTCCCATTTTTGCAGCAGCTCAATGAGCATGCCAAGCTTTCGATGCAAAGGAACGCCACACGGACACACTCCAACTTTTGCCGTGGGAAGCCACAGCCGAACTTTGAGCAGGTTTAATTCTGGGCTGGTGTCTCATTTGTCCCATCGATCGTAAATGTTGATCCTTATGTGGTTTACGATATAGTATATGTTGTCGATGGGCATTTTTATCTTTCGATTATTTATTTTAGTAACCCACATGCCATTCCCAATATTTGCTCTATTCTCTTTTCCTATAAAGTGCTTTGTTAGGACCTAATTTTACCTTGGATTTAAGTTGTGAAGGCGCAAAGTAGGAATATCTCACTGTTTGATAAAAGCATTCAGCTATTCCAGTCTTTGAGAAATCATATTACTATTTACAGATCCATATGTGCAGAATTGAAATTTCATATAATGCTATAGTAGATGTGGTTGCCATGTATGCACATATGATCTATATACAATTGTATAATTTGCACTTTGTGCGCTGACATACATATTCTCGTCCCTGCGCTTCTTTTATTTTTTCAGAAACGCTCGTTGAGATTCGTCTCTAACCGATCCAAGGCAGGCACATGCATGCTGTGTTTTGAATCACATGCATGGTAAAAACTAGCGAACTCGTCCGTGAGCGGTTTTATATATAGCTGATCGAACGAGCGTGTAGTTAGGTCTGCATGTTTCTGCAGGGCTACCGTCACGACGACCACGAGAACGCGTACGTACGAACGTGCACGGCTGGTTGTCAAGTTTGAATCGCGCCATGTACGACTTCTGGAGAACGAGACCTGAGAAACAGCAACGAGGAGGAGTCTCTTAGAACCGCACCGAAATTACGGACTGAAAAGCCAAATCATGCGTGCAACTTGCCTTGACATGTTTGACCACAGCTTCGAACCCTTTCCCTGCTCCCTAAGCAGACGCTTAGAGAGATGTTTAGCAATGAAAAACTGATTTTTCTTACCACATAAGATAAATAAGATGTTTATTTTGAAGCATCTATGCTTAAATAAGCATCGGTATTTAGTACGTGGTTATGTGTATAACTATACTTATTAATAGATAATATAGCATTTAAGCACCTATGGAAGAGATGCTTGCATTGGAGGAAATAACTTTTGCATGAGTGCTTGATGATGTGGCTATATTCTTTCTTTAAGCATTCATATATAAGCATATTGCATTGTGCATGCCCTAATATGCACCGGAAGCTACAGCCTCCGTTCTTTTGTTGGATATCGACTCGGTTTCTAATAAACCTTTGAGCATTATTTTTTTTTTCTAATTGTATGTTAGTGAAAAAATAATAATGGGTTGAAAATATTTTTTTATAATAAATCTAGTAATATCGTTTTCACATGAAAAATATAGATGTTTTTGTTTGTATTAGTGGCTAAAATTTAAAATAGGTTTATTGCACGCGTTCTAAGTTGATATCTAACAAATAACGTAGGGAGTAGTAAGTTGTTTTGCTCTGCCTAAGTTCTGTTCCCCACGGGAGGGTAAAGCCAAACACTTCCTACGTACTACTGTCTGAGTAAATCTGACTTTCCAGGCGTGCATTCCAAATGCGCAAAAGCAAAGACTTGAACTGCATTTTTGCACTCTTGACCATCTAGAGATTGTGCGTACTTCACACGCTTGCCTTCACGCTGCTGCCTAATAATATTGCTCCTTTCCCTGCAAAGTTCTTACGAAGCTTCATTCTGACATGATCAGCAGCGCACCTTAATTAAATTACTTGCCTCGCTAACGAACCGTTGACGCCAACAGTGGATACAGTTCTAATAAAAGTATGATAGGACTAACAAAAGGCTACTTACTACTCACCAGACTATGTGGGAATCGACCTGTTCTCAACAGAAGCTTTTGGCATTTTTATTTTGCAAGCGCTTCATGCGGCTACATACAGCTACCGGCCGCAGTTTCTCCAAGAGTAAGAAGAAGAGGATGGTCGGCCACTCGTGCGCCAACATGGCTAGCTGAATGCGACGCATCTAGTTTGCCGGCCGTCGAAACCAGTCGTGAGTCGTCGGCCAGATGCTGAGTCGCGTCGGTCGTGTAACTTTGTAGTTTCTACTGCCTGCCACTTAATTTGAAGCTAGCTCAGCCCACTTTGAGAGGACCAAATAGCAGTAACTGAATAAGGTCGTATTAGAGTATCCCAAAAAATCCAAATAAAAATCACCCATTTCACACGTCACACCCTGGTTCTTGATTTTTTTTCCAACTTTATTTTTGGACGGACATTATTTCGTCCGAGACAACATGAGAAAGGAATGGTTTCCGGTTGGTTGTTTGATTGTTCCTGCCAACTATGTTGAAACACTAGCCTCATAGGCACGGCGACACGCCGCGCCAGCCACCGTGTGTACCGAAATAAAAGAGGCGATAATTCGTGAGGAGTTTTTTTAAAAAAATCGAGGGCAAATACGTATTTTCGAGAAAGCTAAAGGGTTTTTTCGTAAAAAATCGAGGACTTGTAAGGACCTGTACGTAAGTAAATAAGGACCTATACGTAATTTCGGGAACTTGCGGGCCACTATCCAAATTTTTTTTTTAAAAAACTTACAGGGACCTTTTCGCGAGAAAAAAAGGACCTTTACGTAATTTCTGAAAAACTGGAGGAAATGACCTCTCCCGGCCGTACGAAGATTCTCCCGCCACGCGGCCGATGGAGCGTGCGCGCGGGCGGGAGCTGCCGACGTGGACGCGCTGGGGGGGGGGGGGCGGAACCCCCCGCAAATGTAGTTGTTAGTATTTGCCTGTACCTTTGTACTGGCACATACAGCTAGTGTTGCTGTAAGTACCCCGGCCAGTATTGGCCTATTTGGTTTGGGGGCATCAGAAGTCAGATTGAGCGTTATATTTCCCCTATAATGGGCAATGTAACGCATGTAGCTAGGAGGTTTTTCATTATGTAAAAGGAAAATTAATTGCAAATATCATATCAGAAGTCAGGCAGAGTTTCTCTTTGCTTTGGAGATTTTTTTGTTGACATAGACTCCATGGCGTGCCAGGTTGGTCCAAATCATTCCAACATGGTTTGTAGGGTTAAGTTGCGTGAGAGGGCATATCAAACAATCATGCACTTGTGTGTTTAATGTGTTAGGAGAGAGGGCATATGCCACAAAAACACAAGAGTACCTGTAGGAGGTAAATCAAACTCCGACTCACATATGGGGGTATTTGCAATTTTCCCTTATGTAGTTTTCCCTTATGTAAAATATGAAGGTTATTTCTCTTGCTTTTGGGTTAGAAATATTTTTATAAAACTACCTGCATTATCCACGCAATTACATGGCTAAATACAAAGACATGTATGTTTATATTTGAACATAAAATTTTATTTCTATAAAATTGCAATCCCCATGATTGAAGATATAGTTGTATTTGTTATGTAACTATAGCCACTACAATATCTGTATATGATTAATCTATACCGTTATAATATGGCCCACTAAGATAAGTGTCATAGAACTATAGATTATTATCTTTTATCTCTCTATTGATTAATGAGGTAATTACTAGTTTTTTCTTTCTTACAAATCTTAATATATATTAAATTCGAGTACAAACAAAGCCGTATGAGAGTGCTATATTGTCCCAATTTTTCTACGCCGTCCAATTTCCATCCAATGGGGACAAGACACGTAGAAAAGCACTACAATGCAAAATAGAAAAAAACTAAAATAGAAAGGGCAACCATGTGCACTAGAAAATTCTAGATTCCATAAGCTGCGATACTTACAATGTGGGTTTCATTTGTAAACTCCTGATGCATTTGGAACATTTGCTACTAATTTGTTTTTTCATAACCAGGTCTTCTTCCTCGACAGTATAAAATTTCCGAAGCAACACATGTGTTAATGTAGCCAGTTTTGGCAATAAAAAAACAAATCACGTGCATTTAACCACATCAGTTGTTTATAGATGTCAATTCTGCGCTCACCAAGCGCATCCATCTTCAGCATGCAGTCTTGGAGACTATGGATGGATTCATACTTGACATGTAGAATAGCAGCTCGAGTTGAACCTAGATTTGGAACTTCTGGTCAGGCAGGAATAGAATAAAGCTTCAATAGCCGCGTCGTATTTCAGGTCTTGTTGGTCTGCAGATTCTACTTCTTATGATATTGCCTACATCCTGAAGACTTTAGAGCCCAGTTTTGCGTTGCAGGAAGAATGGACGAACAGCAAAATTAAGCCAACCAAGGTTTTGCTAGCGGGCCAAGTCCGATGCAGACCATTCCTGCAACCTCGGGTTCTCACTGCAAAGTTTCTTCGGTCAAATACTAGTTTCTATGGGCCTTTGTGTTTCCAAAGGTTCCCTTGGAAATCAAAATGGGCTTCATCTGCTGGTAATCAGCTTATACTGCTTAAAACCAGGCAGGGAGACGCAAGGATTAGAGGTGAAAACGGATCGGATAGTTTCTGATCGATCCGAATAAAAACAAATACAGATTGTATCGGATTGGATCTTTTTCGGATAATTTTCGGATCGGAAACAAATACAGATTTTTTTTGTCGGAAACGAATACAAATACAATAGGCCTGATATCCGGCGAATACGAATACGGATTATCCGAATAATATGGATCCGAATATCCGAGATTTCAGCCTAACATTGCCCAGCCCAAACTAGCCTCTCTCATCTCCCATGCCCGTATGTTGTTACGGATTTAAAAACTTTTTAGAACATGTTTGTATGCATATTCTAAAAATTTTTACCACCCATGAGTTTCTTTTAAAAATCTGTAGTAACGCACGGGCATTCAGCTAGTTATAGAGAAAAACTATCAGCTAGTTATAGAGAAAAACTACTCCACTGTATACCGTTGCAACCAATCCAACAGGATAGCAAACCACCGTTGGATCCCCAGATCTGTCCATGCCCACGTAACCCAGTATGACCTTATTCACTCCCCTGACTCATCGTCACCTTCAGTGCTGCACGCAATCTCACTTGCTCTGTGCACGTTCTTGACTGGTTGTCATCGTCGACGGTATGCGGGGATGAGTAGCAAGCGGCGGTGGGCTAGTACTGGCGGCGACTGGGCATGATGCATGTCACCGACCTTGGATTCGGCCATGATGCGGCTTGGCAACGTGGCAAGGAGCTCGGGCCGGAGCCAGGGAAAAGAGAGATGGAGGCTCAATGAGAAGCTCGAGCACGGATTCAGTGGTGAGCAACATCGGTCGGCTCCATGACGGTCGCTGTATTTGGGGTCGAAGCTGGAGAAGAGGGTGTGTCAGCAATGTGAGGCAACCCTTGGCAGTGTGGTAGTACCGTCGTAGCCAGATGAGCTTACCGAAACTTCTTGAAACTTATTTGCTATTGAAACTTGTTAAAACTTTTGGTTAAAACTTATTACAACTTGTTGAAACTCATCGATTGAAATTTGGGTTTCAAAATTTAAAACTCGTTGAGACTTTAGCTTGGAATCTTCTAGAAATATAAAAAACTCACCAAAACGTGTAACTTTTCAAATGTTCTCTTGAAACTTGCTAGAATTTTATGGAACTTGTTGCTATAGACTGTTCTCTAGTCGCTCCCTTTATTATATGATTAGCTAGAAAGTAAATTTATCAGCACGCAAGATGATAAAATAAGCACTAATATATCGCACATTTCTTTTGAAGGAAATATACTATAAATTATAAAAAAACACATAAGGTAAAAAACAAAGTACATGAAATTTAGACATGTATATGTACCAATCTATGAGTAAATATACTTGGGGATGGGAAGCCTACTGGAATTCCCACCAGGTTACCGGGAGCGAGCCGATTACCGCCGTCCCTGCGAGTCTCCCGTCACGGCCCAACCAGCGCTCCTCTTAGCGTGTGTTTGGTTTGGAGACGTGGTGGGATGGGATGGACCCATTCCTGATTTCTAGGATGGAACCAAGCCAGTTCTTGTTTGGTTGCTGGGATAGGATCGACCCTATTTTCTGTTTGGTTGAGAGGATAAAAGGGGATGGAATGATCCCAGTCACCAGTTTGGATAGATGGATGGGGATAGGACAGAAGGTGTGGTGACCTTTTGGTAAGGTTACCTCTGTGCTACTCATCTTTTGTCACATGAATCAAACATTTGCTAGAATGAATGAAGCTCATCTCCGATGTTTTTTTTTTGCATAATCAAATTATGTCGAATAAATGAACCTTTTTGCATAATCAAATATTTTTTTGGCTTATCTCCAAGGCGTACATAATACATCGAATTCAAGCCACACAATATAGCAAGTTCAAGGCTTGTGACATTAGACAGTACATAAGTTATAGCATTCCTAATATTAGACCACAGTGCATAGTTATATGTGGTTCCACCAAAAGAAATGTCCTACTCCTCCAAATCACCTTCACTGTCCTGGAAACCTCTCACTAATGAACATTGCAACCCAGTCTAGCTTGTGCTCGAACGGCAGGAGGTAGAAAGCCTTACCAATGTGAGGGTTAGCCACCAAATAAGCAAATTAGAAAGATATGTGTGTCTTATCAAACCCAGAAAGGCTTTTCAATTGGTCAAATAAGTCTGCAGGCAATTCATTTTCAGGTTTAGCGGCCATCTTTATAGCATTGGCATATTGTCAACTACACAATCAAGCAAGTTTACAGTGGAAATCGATGTCTACTGCTCAATATCAATACTACTACTCAATATCAATACTACTGCACAAAATCATCTCAATCTCAATATTGTTTACGGCACAAAATCGTCTCAATCTCAATATTGTTTACTGCACAAAATCATCTCAATCTCAACATGTTTACACAATGCAGTATTTGAGATGACATATCATCTCAAAAGAAGAGACAGGGCATGTCCTAGGGTTTCCATACCTTGCAAGGCAGCCGAGATCTCGCCGGCCTGGCTTGTCCTTGACATTGAGGGAGAGTGCTGAGGTTGAGGGAGACCGTCCCCGGTGTGGAAGATCAGGTACGGATCAAGCCAAACCCGCGGCCGCAAGAATACCTGGAACCAAACCCAAGAAAAGAAACCTGAATCGCAGAAATCCAAACCCAAGAAGGCAGAAAATCACCTGATGTTGATGCGCACACACCCTCCCAAGAACCAGCGGCGGCGCGCGCACTAGGAGAGAAAGAAGGTGACGAGCGGCGGGATGGAGGAGGAGCTGTGTGTGGCAACTTTACCCGTCCCAGCCGGTGATGCGCCGCCGCCTGGCTTTCCCTTGAGACGAGCGGCCGCCGCTGGACCTCTGCGGGCGCGGAGGCCCACCGGTGGCCTGAGATCGAGAAGGGGACGGGAGGAGAACATAATGACGGGGAGGAGAACAGACGGGAGGGGCGGAGCCGCTGAGGGGGTGACCGCAGGGGGATTTTTTCCCACGCGCTCGGCACGTGAGGCGTCGGGGGATGAGGGACAGCCCCCGTCCCACCGATTCCTGGGGCTGGCGCGGTCCCTCCAATTCCACTGTTTTGGAACCATCCCATCCCATTTCATCCCAGTGATTCAGATCCAAACGCTATGTTTTTAGGGATGGATTTGTCCCATCCCCAATGATCTCAGGAACCAGACATATGCTTACTACGCCTCAGAGGACCATTTACTACCGTGAAGAAGTCCATGAAAGTAGCACCGGCGTTTGATCATCGCAGCCGAACGGAACGTTTCCGTAGTCCATCCTTAGTACTCGTGTGGTTTTCTTCACACCGTACGTACAAACTGAAGGAGCATCAATGCTGATCCTGCTGTTGGTACGTACTCCGATTGGAAACTTATAGTCCCAAATTGGAGGACCGAGCAACGAAGTGAGAAGGGCGTAACTAGAGCTGGGACTTGGGCCGTGCTTTTTTGGGCCAGCCTGAAGCACGGCCGGCTCGGCACGGCCCAAGCACGGTCCGGCCCGACACGTGGCGGGCCGTGCCGCCCGGACGAACGGAGGGCCGTGGCTGGGCTCGAGAACCGGCCGGTGGGCGGCACGCGTGGCGACGGCGATTCGTTGCCGTGCTCGCCGGTGACGCACGGCGGCACGGCGCACACGGCCAAGACGGCCGGCACGCGGCGGCCTCCCTAGTCCCGATCCCATCGACATCCAAATCCCCACAATCACAATCATCACAGAGCGAGAAGAGAACAGAGAGGAAGGAGGCACGCCGGAGCTTGGAGCCTTGGACGAGTAGACGGCGGCCGCATCGCGCGGCATCCCGCATCCCGCGCGATGACAAACTCGTCGTCGCCGCGCCGCCATCCGCCGGTGGCTTGCTCTCGAGTAGTCGAGGTCGCCGTCGTCGTCGCCGGAGCAGGGAGGAGGCGGCGGAAGGAGAGGTGTCGGCGCCGAGGAGCGCGGAGGGGAGGCGGCGGGGGCGGGGCGGGGAGAGAGGCGGCGGGGCGGCGTGGGGGGAGCGGGGAGGCGCCGAGGAGGGGTGGCGAGGAGCGAGGGGGAGGCGGCGGAGGGGAGCCGGGAGGAGCGGCGAGGAGGGGGCGGCGGGAGGGAGCGGATGGGGGAGCGGCGGGAGGGAGCGGCGCGGGAGGGGCCGGGAGGGGCGGGGAGGGGAGGCGGGAGGAGCGGATGGGGGAGAGGGAGTCGGCCGGGAGGGGAGCGGGGGGGGGCCGGGAGGGGAGGGGCGGCGGGAGGGGGCCGAGGGGGTGGGGGGCGGGAGGGGAGCCGGGAGGCGGCGTGGGAGGCGGAGCGGGAGAGACCGAGAGAGGGAGCCGGGAGGGAGGGAGTACCGAGGAGGCGCTTTTGGCCGGACGGGGCGACGGGCTCACGGGAAAAAAGTAAAGGATGGCCCCTCCACCGAACCGATGGGAAAAAAGATGGACAGAGACAACGTTCGTATAACTTTAACAGATAACGTTCGCAGACAAGAGACAACGTTCATCAAACTTTAGCAGATAACGTTCAGTAAACAACGTTCGATTTTATAGTTATAAATGCACTCCCTTCGGCCTCCGCCAGCATCACAGATTCTTTCCAGCATTCAACTTCATTCAACTTCATTCTTCACTCTCTTCGGTCTTCACTCTGCAATTTCTTTCCAGCAGCAACATAGAGGCTCCATTTATTCACTCTGCATTTATACTCTTTATTTATTTATTACTTCTAATTCCGCAAGCACATTTATTGTATTTATATTTCTTATTTATTAATTAATCACCATGTTACCAAGAAGCCGCAGTTCCAGGGAGCAGGCAAGCAGTATGCAGAGAAATCGAAGCTCGAAAAGGACAGCGGGACGACTTAGTGTAAGCTCTCGCCGTCGCTCCCCTAGTCCTCCTCCTCCTCCGACCCCATTGATGCTCGTCGGCTCTCGCCAAGCATGGGAGACTACGGCATGGATGACCGTCATATGGACGGTACAGAGGGCTATGAGGAGTACTAGGGAGCAACGGGGACACCAGAATTCTCTACCCCGTCCACGGACGCCAACATTGGCGGGTCTACACGAAGGGCGAATTTGGAAGCACATGACCGGAGCCAGAAATCCAAGACGGTGAAACGGTAGATATCGCAACTGTAATTATTGTAATGCTAAATTAAGTGCTCGCTCATTTGTAGGGAGGACACTTGAACCGCCACTACAAAGCATGCTTACGCAAGATGGCGCACAGGGCCGAGGGGAGGAGGAGTACAAACACAGCTAAACTTCGAGGCCGATGGCTCTGTAAGTACTTGGGTATACAACCCGCTTAATGCACGTGAGGAAATTGCTAGATATATAGTTTCAGAAGACCAGCCGATTAGGATGGGTGAAAGCCGCGCGTTCGAAAGAATGATCCAACGCGGCTTTTGCCTGAGCACCAACATGTTAGTAGGAGGACTACTACATCCGATATTTCTGGATGTATCAAAAGAACTGGTAGAGTTAAAACAACAATTCCAACAAGTTCAATATTCTTTTGCCATAACCTCCGATATTTGGACATCATCCCATCAAAGAAGTGCATACCTTAGTGTTGTAGCTCATTATTTAGATGATAATTATAAACTAAACAAAAGAGTCATAGGATTTAAACTAATAAATGAATCGCACACTGGGAGAGGCAATTATGCGGAGCGTATATTATATGTACTTGATGATTTTAAGATAGATAATAAAATTGCTTCTATAACTCTAGATAACGCATCGGCAAACACAATAACTATGAATATCCTCACCCCAAGATTACAAACATATATTGGTGGTTATGTCCTCCACCCAAAGATGTGTATGCCACATCTTGAATCTTGTTGTTCAAGATGGCATGCAAGTAATTGGTCCATATCTGAACAGTATCCGCGATGCTATTCGTTACCTCGCAAGCTCTCCACAAGTGGTAGCTAGATTCATGCGAATCTTGTGCAGCTAATGGGAAAGAGCCAAGAAAATTTGGCCTTGACATGAAGGTGAGGTGGAACTCAACATATATCATGCTAAAAAAGATACAAGGTTACGAGAATATCATATCCGTTTTTGTCAATGCTAACTATCAAAATAATGAATTGCTAGTTACTAATTCAGATTGGCAGGTTGCTATGCATTTTCGAGAGTTTTTAAAACCTTTTTATAAAGCAACAAAGGTTTTATCTGGTATTTATTATCCAACCTCTTGCTTAGTTATAGAGTTTATTTGGTTAATTGCGGATAAAATTGCTAAATCTAGGGATGATAATATTTTAGGCCATGCCGTCAGTAGCAATGGAACAAAAATTTGTTAAATATTTTGGTTCCTTTCACACTGTATTGTTTTGCTATTATTTTTATCCTACAAAAAGTTGACAGTTTGAGTGAAGCTATGGAGGGATAGGTGAATGTCTTGGCTTAGATTTTTCGAATCTTTCAACATGTCAAACAGGAGCTTTTTCGTGTTTTTCGTTTGTACCATGATAAGTTTGCCAAAGCAATGAAGATCGAGGCCTCACAGAGCAGACGCAACAGGAAGACAAGCCGGACACTTGTGGAAGAAACTAAAACAAAAGGGCAAGTCTACTTCTTCGTCCTCTCGATCTCGTGCATCCTCCAATTGGAATTCTATCTCGGTGTTGAACCACTATTTGGAGCATGATTTTGCAAACATTGATCCCGATCTTCATCGATGGAAGCAAGATAGACTTGCTCGAGTGGTGGAAGAACAACAAGCGGATCTTTTTGTCTTGTCACATTTCGCACGTGATGTTCTCCCGGTGCCGTGTCCACTGTCTCTTGAGCGGCGTTCGATGCAGTAGGGAGAATAATAGAGAGAGAAGATCATCCCTTACGCCCGTGATGGTGGAGGCAATCACATGTGCCAAAGGCGGGAATTAGCCAAAGAGCGGGAACAACATCAACTGGAGGATCCCAAAATCGCATAAATGCGTATGCCGACTTAGACATTGCCGAGTAGATATTATCTACGCATGTTGTAATATTTTGTATATACATATATTGTTCTGTACTCTTTTCCTTACTGGAAACCCCACTGGGCGTAAGGTTTTTAACGAGGCAGTAACATTGTATTTCTAAAATATTAAAGAAATTTCACTTTTCCCAAATATTTATGTTGTTGCGTGTCTATGTTTTTATGCAATTAATTTAATTTCAATTAGTTTTAAACGAGGCAGTACGAGAGAAAGGAAGATGACGATCGCCGCCATGCGCGTTCGCGTATAGTAATTTTGGTGGGCTTGGTGGCACGGCACGAACGCTGCACGGTGGGCTTTGGGTCGCTTGGGCTCGACCGGAGACGACGTGGGCCGCACGGCGAGATGATGGGCCGAGCCGCACGGCACGGCGCGACGGCACGATGGGCCGCGTGCGACAAGACGCACGGCCCAAGTCCCAGCTCTCAGGCGTAACTATAGAGCGACTAGGTGCGGGTTAGTCTTAACGCGTATCGAGGCGAGACCTTACGCAGCCAGTTCCTTCCGAGGCCCAATGCCTCTGCGTTCTTTTCTTAGTTTTCTTAGAGCAAGTACAATAATGGTCTTATAGCTGCTTAGTCAAGATTTTTGCTGATGTGGAGAGAGAAGAGAAGAGAGATGAGAGCTTGGCTCTCATGCAAGCAACAAGCTGGGCACGGGAGCCTATGCAGTGGTGGGCCAAGATAATAAATGTATGTGAGGATGAATAGGAAAGAGAATGTGAGACATGGTACCACATAACAATAAAAAAATCTTTTGTAGACAAATAGAAGACAAATTATTGTATAACTTGGCTCTTATAACTTGACTTATAGCCAAACACTTGGCTCTATTATTGGACTTGCTCTTAACGAAACATGCAGCACATTCAACCCTCTTCGTTGTTTTCTGAACCAATCATCCAACCCTTGTTTCCTTCTCAGCGGTAGTGCGTTCCCAATAGTCTCGCCTCTTGTGCATGGCTCAGCCCGCTCGACCACATGGCCTTGTGTGCCATCAACTTATAAGAGCAAGTTCAATAATAGAGTCAAGTATTTGGCTATAAATCAAGTTATAAGAGCCAAGTTATACAATAATTTATCTTCTATTTGTCTACAAATTTTTTATTATTATTATGTGGTACCATGTCTCATATTTTCTTTCCTATTCCTCCTCACATACATTTGTTATCTTGGCCCACCACTGCATAGACTCCCGTGACCAGCTTGTTGCTTGCATGAGAGCCAAGCTCTCATCTCTCTCCTCTCTTCTCTCCTCCACATCAGCAAAAATGATGACTAGCTTGGCTATAAGACCATTATTGTACTTGCTCTAAGTAGGCTTTGACTCGGCTCATGAGATTTTCATTGCAACATATTGTTAGAAATTGCTCATATGAGTAAGATTTATTTTTTTAATTCTAAATCATACATAGTTTAGTACCATATTACTAAAACAAGATAGAAAAGAAAATTTATAAGGTAGAGTCTTTATCACTCCTTGAATATGAATAGAGATGCCATGAGGAGGGCTTTGGCTAATCCTGTGCGCACGTGTTCGCGCATTTTGCTTGACTTATACCTTGCGACACTTGACCGTGCCGTGACGTTATTTTAGCTGAACCGTGCACCACATACTCTCTGTTTTAATGGGATTCAAACGTTTGAATATAAGGCTTTATTGAATTTTGATGACAGGCAGTCACCAATGGGTAAATGACTGGTTAAATGTGTCAGTTACTAGTGGGTAAATGGTTGTTTAATTTTGTCAGTTCAAAGTCTGTTTATACACACACCTCGAGACGTCCAAAGTATAAAGCAGAGAATCTCACTGCCTCCATTTCTCACTTCTGTGAACTTGTGCTGTTGTACTATGCCATCTGAATCTCGTTGACTCTTCTTCCTAGCGTGCATTGTGAAGAAGGGGAGTGGTATCTCCGAGCCGTTGCTACCGTGAAGACCTGCACAAGGGCGGCAATAAGGTTTCTGGATAGCGTACATCTACGCGACCGCTCGCTGCTTTGCTTCATCTATGTCTTGCACTGCATCGTGTCTGCACTGACTGCTTGTGTTCTTCATCAAGTCCAACAGTAAGTCGTTCGCACGTTTGATCCACATTGATATTATGTTTTTCTTTGCGTGTTTTCTGAAGTACAATGAGTAGCATGCTGTTAGTTTTTGTGTTTAGCATCACTAGTTTTTTTATTGTATTTGTTTCCTAGTAAAATTTGAAATTAAAATATTGCCCATATTTCCAAAATATATACATACATATGCTTACGTAAAAAAAGTTATCATCTGTAAGATGCAGCTTACCTCGCAAAAAAAATGTAGCTTTGAGAAAATTTACCACCGTGTCTTGGTCAAATTACCGTACTATATTTAAGGAGGCATCACCATAAGTTCCAAATTTTCCCATCTTTTTTGCATGAAGAAAATTAAAAACTATCAGCTTTGCTAGACAAAACTTACCAGCTATAGATTGAAGACATTACGGCGTAAAAAGTTCAACTTTGACCATAAAATTTCATTTATGTAAAAGAAAACAGTCAAACCCTAAGTTATTATTATAATTTTAAAAAATTACTAGCGTAAATTCAAAATTATCATTAGTCTTATGAGTCTAAAAAGTTCAAAAAATTACCATCAGTTGCAATTAAGTCACCATCGGTAGTTTCGATATATAATCAATCTCACTACTACAGAAAGCCTCATAGGAGACGCCTCATCACAGACGGTTTTGTGAAACCGTCTCGATGAACACTATTACTGATTTTGTAATTAGGAGGCCGTCTGTGGTATTTGTGGCGGAAAATGGATTATCACAAAGCGGTTATTATTAAGTATCACTGCATTTGCCTGTATTAAAAACCGTCGTGATAATCTCAGATATCACGCACGGTTTTAATAAAAACCGCTCGTGATAACTAGTTATCACGCACGGTTTATTATTAAAACCGTCAGGATAATTCACTGACAGTTTTAGTTAAAAATCGCTCGTGATAATGGCTAAGGCATTTATTGCGCCGCTCGAGATCGCATTCGTTCTTCATTTCGATCCACGATCTAGTTGGTTGCTTTACTCTTTCGCTCCGGAGGCAAGCTTGGTGATTTGTGCCACTTAATTTGGTGGGAGGAGGCGATATTGAGCTTTGAAGCTACTTATATTTTCCGCTTGCTCTAGATATGGTTAGTAATGAATTTCATTTTTCTTTGCATGCATTACAAATTTGCTCTAGATTTGGTTAGTAATGAATTTCATGCTCTAGATATAAGTAATTGGTGAGTGTTATTAATTGAAGATAGTTTGCAATAATAATTGTTGTGTTTATAATATGAATTGAGCTAGCAAATTAATAAGCCTCAATATAATACATGTGGCCGATATATATGTAGTAATAATTAGTTAATTTAATTTGTAATACTAAGTTGTTATATATGTACGTAACGTAGGACCGAAGCTGGATGTATGCCGCTAGCCGTGTGAGTGAAGAGTACATTAATGGCGTGTCTGATTTACAAGAGCCGCGAGGAGGATATGTTGAATAAGGGGTGGAATATATGTACCGTCCATGCAATCGATCGAGAATTTAAAGACGTTTAAGAACCGAGGCAAATTGAAGCGCACTTGATTCGGAGGGGTTTCAAAAAGGGTTATACGTGTTGGACCAATCATGGCGGTCAACGATCATATGCGCGGATGATATTGCGGTGAAGTTAATGAAATGCCACCGGATGACATCGCGGTGAAGTGAATGAAATGTCACGACGACATCGCCGGTGAAGTGAATGATATGTCACGGATGATGTCGATTGTTGTGCGACCAGATAGGTTGCACGACGACAACTGATCAGATGCTTCGCGATGTAGAAGAGAACTATGATGAGAGAGTATGTTAAATTCGGGCTTGATGGAGGACTCTGAGAAACCTTTGTTCACGTGCTGCAGTCAAAGTACACGCGTTGTCGGCGTGCTTGAACCGTTGAAATTGAAGGCAAGCAACGGTTGGTCCGACAAGAGTTTCACAAAGACTGCTAGGTCTTTTAGCCGACATGCTTCCGGAGGGAAATGAGTTGCCTAAAACCACGATAAAGCCAAGAAGGTTCTTTGTCCATTGGGAATGGAAATAGAAAGAATGCATGCATGTCCGAACGATCGTATCCTCTACCGTAAAGAGTATGCAGACATGCATGTATGTCCGTGTGCAACGATCCCGATACAAACGTAACAATCAATCGATGATGGCGAGGAACAGAGGCGAAGAAAGGACCGCCGCTAAGGTGGCATGGTATTTTCCTATAATTCCCGCTTGAAAAGGTTTTTGCAAATCCAAAGGAGGCAAAACTGTTGCGTTGGCACTCCGGAGGAGCGGAAGAAGGATGGAATGCTAAGACACCTCGCGGATTCGCCAAAGGAGAAACATCGATAGGAGTTTTGCAGACTTGGTGCAGTAACCAAGGAATATTAGGTTTGGACCGAGTACGATGGAATGAATCCTTTCAAGAGCATGAGCAGCAGACATAGCACATGGCCCGTGACTCTGCATGTATAACCTTCCTCCTTGGTTGTGTATGAAGCGAAAGTATATCTTGTTGTCGATACTTATCCAAGGGCCAAGCAACTCGGGAATGATATCGATGTGTACCTAGCACCATTGGTGGAAGATCTAAAAGTACTGTGGAATGAAGGGTGCAGTATGAGATGCATACAAACGAGAGAACTTCACTTTGCGCACCTTATTGTTCTCGCACCATAAATGATTATCCCGCCTTGGTAACCTATCGGGCCAGAGTACTAAAGGTGCAAAGCTTGTACCCACTGCTTAGATGGTACCGAGAGTGTGTGGCTGAGACACTCACGCAAAATCGCTCTACATGCGCCACCGCGGTTCCTTTGGAGGGCTCACCCATACCGCAAGATGAAGAAACAATTTGATGGAGAGAAGGAAGACGGTTCAGCTCCAAGGCATTTAAGGGAAACGAGGTTTATGATATGGTTAAGGATTTAGATGTTATCTCTGAAAGGACGAAATTGAGGGCTCATGAGAAGAACACTAGCTGGAAGAAGAGATCAATATTTTGGGACTTACCTTATTGGAAGTACCTAGATGTTCGACATCGCATCGACGCCATGCACGAGAAAAGAATGTATGTGACAGCTTGATTGGTCTCTTCATGAACATTCGTGATAAAACAAAGGACAGCGTCAACGCGACGGCTTGACTTGGCCGATATGGACATCGTGCCCGAGTTAGCACCGACAACGATAATGGACGAACGTACCTTCCCCTCGCGTGTTACACTGGCCCAAGGCCGAAAACAGAATCGTGCGCTGCTTGCATGGTGTCAAAGTTCCGTCTCGTTACTCCGACAACGTGAGGAAACTTGTTTCGATGCAAGATTTGAAGTTAAATGGCATGAAGTCTCATGATTGTCATGTGCTGATCACATGATGCTCCCTATTGCAATTAGAAATATTTTGCCGATCAAAGTTCGAGAGAGAGTCATGAGGCTATGTTATTTCTTTAACACAATTGCTCGAAGGTCATTGATCCCGAAGGACTAGATGCTTTGCAGACGAGGTGGTGATGACTCTATGTCATCTTGAAATGTATTTCCTCCTTCGCTTTTTCGACATCATGGTCCATCTCATTGTTCATGTTGTGTGGGAGATAAAATGTGCGGGCCCGTATTCCCACGTAGCATGTACCCATTTGAGAGGTTCATGGGAATTCTCAAGTCTTACGACGGAATCGATCTCACGAGGGCAAGATCGCGAAGGTTATGCAGCGAAGAGGTTATTGAGTTTTGTGTCGATTATATGGCACAGATTCAACCGATAGGTGTGCCTCGATCTCGCCATGAGGGGAGGTGAAAGGTATCGGAACTATTGGAAGGAAAGCAATCACTGCAGATATAGACACGTATACTCAAGCTCATTTCACGGTCTTGCAACACATGATGAAGTGGCGCCTTATGTCGACTCAGACAAGGATGTGCTTTGGCATGTAATCCGAGCGCCGATGTTTGGATCATGAGACAACACACGATCGGTTCAACCAATGGTTGAAGGAGGAAATCGCTAGGAGCTCGCCAAGTGAGATGATGACATGGTTGGCAAAAGGGCCAACATTTACAGCCAGACATGGCAAGGATATGACATAAATGGGTACACATTTTATACACAGTCTCGTGGATGTTAAGAGCACTAACTGTATCAGCGGTGTCCGCATAGATGCGTTCAGACCGATGGGTCGAGAAACTCGTACTATGGGTTCATAGAAGAGATTTGGGAGCTCGACTACGTGTTGTTCAAGATCCCCTTATTTCACGCCGTTGGGTGCATCTCCCACAGTGAAGGTTGACAAGTACGGTGTCACTACCGTGGACCGCAACGTGTCGGGTACAAAGACGAACCATTCGCACTCGCCAACCAAGTTGTTCAAGTTTTCTATGTAACCGACCCGGCAAATAAGAGACGCCATGTAGTTCTTCATGGAAAAGGAGAATTGTCGGAGTAGAGAATGTAGTGGATGAGGAAGAATACAATCAATTTGACGAGTTACCTCCTTTTGGAAAAGGCATAATGGTCGACGACGAACAACGTGATTTAAACTAGTTACGCACGCATTGATCATCATGAAGGGCTAATTTTTAAAGGAAATAAGCAAGTAGAATGATGTATATGTCTTATGTATATGTGAATTGGCATATTTGTATACAATAATGCATGTGTGTGATGTATGTGGCAAATGTGTCAAGAAATACATTGTGTTATATGTTGCCAAGGAAATAAGCAAGTAGAATGATGTATATGTGTTATGTATATGTGAATTGGCATATTTGTATACAATAATGCATGTGTGTGATGTATGTGGCAAATGTGTCAAGAAATACATTGTGTTATATGTTGCCAAGGAAATAAGCAAGTAGAATGATGTATATGTGTTATGTATATGTGAATTGGCATATTTGTATACAACAATGCATGTGTGTGATGTATGTGGCAAATGTGTGAAGAAATATATTGTGTTGTATGTTGGCATTTAAGCTGGTTGGTGTTGTAATGCAGCTGGTAGGTGCGGGTGTAATGATTATCACAGACGGTTCCACACTTTAGAACTGTCGTGATATTATTATCACTGCACGGTTCCACATTTAGAACCGTCTCGTGATAATAATTTCGCTGACAGTTCTAAATGTGGAACCGTCTCGTGCTAATCCCGCTATATATTCCCTCCGCTAGGGTTTTCCGCCGCAGTGATATACATCTAATTAAACTCGCGCTCTCCCTCCTCCTCCTCCGTCGCCTGTAGGCCTCCTCTCCGCCGCCACCGTCGGCCTCATCCTCGAGCCTCCTACCGTGAGTACATTCAATCCTCCGCCGCCGCCATCCTCGAGCCCCCGAGCCCGCCGACGCCGCCATCCTCGAGCCCGCCGACGCCGCCATCCCCGAGCCGTCGCCGCGCGCCTCCTCTCCTCCTCCGCTGCCGCCTCCTCGGACGAAGACGCCGCCGCAGCCTCCTCCTCCTCGTTCGCCGCCTCCTCCTCCGCCTCCTACCGTGAGTGCATTCAATCCTCCGTCGCCGCCTCCTCCCGCTCTGTGATGATAATATCGAAAACAGAAATAACTGTTGAGTTAGATTTGAGCTCCTTGGTATTTCGGCCATACTGTTAGACCTTATTTTATTTGGGCATATAAGTTTACATCTTTTGAGATCTGTTTGTGATGCAAGATTATATTAATCTTGTGATGCAAGATTAATCTTGTGTAGAACAGATCCTTTTATTCAATTGATCTATTTGTGATGCAAGATTAATCTTGTCTAGACATGTATTTTTGTGAGCTCAAATCTTTAATAATCAGATTATTGATGATGAGTGTCGATATTAGCATGAGATGGCTAAGATTTTCAATCTTGCGCAACTCAGATCGAGAGCAAATCTAAAACAATTAATTTGTGTAATGCTGGATTTAATTGTTTATTTGCTTAGAAGACGATTGTCATGTTATTTCAGCATGTTGGTGTTTATATTCATTGAATATTTACATGGTTATGAATGGCAAGATAGAATTATATGTTTACATGCAATTTATGTCATTCATGTTATGTTGGAAATATAAATTGAATTTAGTTGGAATTAAATATGGAACTAAGATAGGCACATTACCTCCTCTCTCTCGTCCACATCACCCCTCCCTTCTCCTCCCCTCTACTCCTCTCCTCTCTTCATATCATTGAGCATCATGTTTCCTCATCCCGTCCTAATAGACGCACAAATTGAGCAACATGTCTTCCACTCATTCTTCACCATCTTCACGGAGGAGTCCGCTCCAAAAGCAAAACGCCAAGGAAGAGGGCTATCGAAGAAGCTCGAGGCCGATTTATCATCACACAGTCAATGTATCAGGGTGCCTCTCATTCCTAAGAAAACAGAAGCGCATGGAGAAGAATGATCGGCATAGTTGCACGAGAACGAATTGAGATCACATTCAATTCGTGGAAGGACGTGCCTCCGACTTAAAAGCGAGTGTGGACAGTAAATTTTGGCGTCGCTTGAGATCCCGTAAGAACATCAAGACGCCGTGCAACGACAAACCTTACTAGCGGCGTGCAAAGCATGGAAGAACTTCAAGAGCACGCTTGTCAAGAAATATGTGGAGATGCATTTAAACGCTTTATCATAAATACCCATTCTTGGAATCACAATGGGAACAGTTCAAGGCGATGAAGATTACCGACGAGTTCAAAAGTACAAGTGCGGCGCACAAGGCCCTCCAGCAAAAACACCCACCCCACGCACTTGGCACACTGGGTATGCGGGTAAATCTGCATGGGACGAGGAGGATGAATCGCAGCCCACAGACATCGCCCGCCATTTTCAAATATCCTGATGACCGCGCTCGAAATTGGATTAGAGCAAGGTCATCTACAACGACATCGGGGACGCCTCCTTTCAAACCCCGCAGACCAAAGCAAGTGTCCAAATACCGAAAGATATCGAACGAACCACGAGCTTGTAATTACTCCACAACCTCCTACGAAGTAAAATGACATGTCGTGTTCTTGCAGGAAGAGCGAGTTTTGAATCTACGCTGGGATCATTCCAGGACGAAGGAGAATGATATGCTCTCCACGCCTGGAAACAAGGAGCACCAGCCGCACGAGAGGCCTTGGGCTTTATGTTCCTTGGAAACATGGTTTCCAAGATGACTCGACCAAGATCGGCGTAGGAAGAGAAGCAAAGCCGATCGCGAGGCACGGCTACGAGAAGAGATCAAGGCATCTCTTAGAGAGGAGCTTGCTGATTATGTTAGAGATGAGGTGCGGAGAATTACAGAAATCAGCAGTGCCGCCGCCGCCATGGTCTAGCTAGCCCGCGCAACCATCCGAGTAGTTGTGCGCCCAATCCGGCGCAGCGAGGCGATTTCGGTGGACGACATCCTCGGTAATAATTATTATCTCTCGAATGCTTGCTCCATTGATATGCCTATTAATTGAGTAGCTAATTTTGTATCGTTATGTAGGAGCCTACGGCGCACGCCCAAGTAAGATATGCCTCGCTGCGCTGAGCGCCGCGTGGGGCATGGCATATCCGTCTCGTATCGAGGCCGGGTGCACAATCAACCTTAGCAACAGCCGCAAAAGTGTCGATAGATGGGGTAAACACCAATTTTGAGGTCGCCCCACTACCAAGCCCACCAACGACGAGCTCGTGACTTTAGGGCAAGCCATTGATCCTTCATCCAGTGGCCCAAAAGTGATATCTGCCGGAGGCTTATTCACCGGTGGCAGATCGCAACGCACCGTGCCTTCTCCACAAGGGCAACCGGAACCGGACCCGCTACCTGAACAAGTGCAACCTCCACCACCGGTGCTACCTGTAAAGTCGACCAACAGTCGGGGCAGCAAGGGCAGCAAGGGCAAAAGCAAAGCAAAGACCAATGATGAAATCTCGTACAAGCCATTAGCTCGCAAATTGCGTGCTTGGCGAGCCGTTGCTCGAGGAAAAGGCCTCCAACGCCTAGCATATAGTTACGTGCAATTGCACATGTGGTACATGCAACAGTCCAATAAACCAGAGCAAGAGCGGATCTCAAGTATCTCTATCAAATTCTTGCCGAGTGATTTACATCACAATATGCAAAACGGTGTCTTCGTAGTCACCTTTGATGATTTATTCGATCTTTACACGCCAACACTGGACGCCTCTCTCATGCGATGCTTTGGACGCCGTAAGTGTGTACAATCACGCCTCGATTCATGTCATACCGATAAATTTCGTATAATTTGTTGATTTCTTGTGTATATATGTAGCCACATGCCGAGTAAAGCTAGGGCATCCAAAGCATCGGTTGGTTTATTGGACCCACACATGGTCGCCAAGTATACCATCGACGAGGATAGACCCTTCGTCCAGAGGTACATTGCACTGGATCACTGGATTACCGCACCGATGAATACGCATTTATGCCCTACAACCGAGCTATCATTGGATTTTAATAGTGATTGTACCAAAATGGAACATGGTATATTACCTTGATTCCTAAGTAAGAATAAAATGGACTTCACACTTATCACCAAGTAATCGATGCGTAAGTACATTTTCTCCATACATACCTATATTGTACTCTTTCTTTCCTTCCGAATGACTAAGGTTAATCTTTTCAATCACGTAGGGCGCTCGAGATGTACGTTGCAAAGGAGGTGACTCAAGCCAGGGCAAAGGCGACACATGCTCGAGATTTTAAAGTATTCGCTATTACACATTAATTAATCCTATGCAACAGTTTGTAGTAATTAATGCCTCTTGAATTGACACATTCTATTTTTTGCAGTGCCACCAGCAGCACGCCGGGCAACACATGTGGCTACTACGTTTGCCACCATATGGAACTACTCCTCGATTCCTCGAGGATTACCAATCCCAAGGTTTGTCAATCTTCCCATAATTACTTCATACTTATCATGTTATATATACGCACATTGATATTCCTATCGACAGGCTGCATTTATCCCGTCATCTGCATTGAAACATTTGACGACCTTGCCCGAATTCGATCGAGTTAGCGTATTTTTTGTCGACTCAAGTTATAAAGCCGAAGGACGGTTCCATCACGCACCATGAGTTTTTATTGCTCTTATCACTCCGGATTTGTAATTGTATATTTCTAAATGGATATTTTATTTCATTTCAATTATTTGCTTTGTGAAATGGATGTTTTATGTTTGTCAAATGAGTGAGATGTGAAGTGCATGTTTTATGTTTGTGAAATGCATTGAGATGTGAATTGATGTTTTATGTATGTGAAATGATTTCCCATGTGAATTGTATGTATATATCTGCTTGTTTGAGGGCATGGCTAGCATTTCCGAGGCTAGCCATTTAAACGTAAATAGATTTAGGGTAGAAATCAATATCACGACGGTTTTAAGTAAAACCGCTCGATATATCAATATCACGAGCGGTTTGGAATCAAAAACCGTCTGCGATGTATCAATATCACAGACGGTTTGGAATAAAACCGCTCGTGATATATTAATATCACGACGGTTTTTATTAAAACCGCTCGTGATATCGATACATCGCAGACGGTTTTGATTCCAAACCGCTCGTGATATGTACACCATGCATTTGTTCAAAACCGCTCGTGATAACCTTCGACTATCATCGACCCATAAATTCAGACGGTTCATATAACCGTCTGTGATGACGTTTTTCAACCGTCTGTGATGATGATTTCTGTAGTAGTGTCTAAAGTTCAAAAATTACCTACCATGAATTTAGTGAACTTGAAAACTTCAAAATTACCACCTAAGTTAGCATGTATATTTACAACCTATTATCACCCTAAATGTTTGTTTTCATCAAGGCGAAGTAGGATGAACACTAGGCTACATCTCCGTGCATTGGTTACATTCTAATTACCATATGTAATTTTAGCAAATTATTGATTTAAGATAAAAAAAAAAGTTACCATCAATTTTGTGAATTTAAATACTTCAAAAAATTACTGTCGACTGCACCCTAAGTTACCATGTGTAATTTAAACATTTATAGATACATGTTAAAAATTATCATTAATTTATAAAAAGGTATAAAATACTCTGAATTGTACCATAAATTACCATATAAAATTTCAACAAATTACCACCAAAATTAGAGCAAATAGAGTGGGAGGGAGAAGGAAATTAACATGAAATCAGTGGCTTTGCTTCTCCCTAAAAAAAGTGAATTTTTGCTTTGAATAGTAGGCACAGTTTTCAAGTGTTTGCTCCACATCTCACACATCATTAATTTCCAGTGCTCTACATAAGTAGGCAAAGCAAAAAAAAAAGTGACTTTGACTTGTAATTCTTTTGGGGTCCGATTCTCTAGTCATCTCTGACCATGTATATTCATTAGTTTGTCGCTCATCTCTGACCATGTTTATTCATTAGTTTGTCATTCATATTTGACCATGATTATTTATTGGTTTTACTCCACCGTCGACACCAGCCCGTCACTTCGCTCGGCCCGGCCATGGGCGGCGGGGCCGAGCGGAGCTCGGCGGCACTTCGGGGCTGGCCTCGGGCGGCGGAGCCAGTGGCACTTCGGGAGGGGTTGGCCTCGGGTGGCGGAGCTGACGACGCTTCGAGTGATGGCTTTGGGCCGAGCGACTGCCGAGCAGAGCGGCGGACGGCCTTGGCTTCATGCACAGCACAGGTAGGGCTGGATAACGAGCTGGCTCAGCTCGGCTTGGCTCGGTCTGGCTCGGTAGGATAACGAGCTGGCTCGTTATAACTAACGAGCTAAAAAGCTAGCTCGGCTCGGCTCGATGACAAGCTCGAGCTAGCTCGTTTGGCTCGTGAGCCAGGGCCAAAAAAATGTCTCCATCATATATTCATCCATGGAAGTATGGCTCGTTTAGCTCGTTTGGCTCGTTTGGGTACAATAGAGTACAAATTAACATATGCATGGCTCGTTTGGGTACAATAGAGTACAAATTTACACATTAACACATGCAATAGAGTACAAATTAGGTCCATAGAAGCGACATATGCATATCTAAATTCTCGAAGCATGGCTCGTTTGGCTCGTGAGCGGCTCGCGAGTCAAGCTCGAGTTGGCTCGTTATAGCTAACGAGCTAAAATCTTGCCGGCTCGGCTATCCTAACGAGCCGAGCCGAGCCAGCCACGAGCCGAGCGAGCTAACGAGCTTCGAAGTTTTTCGTCCGTGCCTATGCACGTGGCACCGGGGCGGCGCTCGGCGGCGCGGGCGGGCGGCGGTGGAAACCGAGGCAGCGTTGTCGGCTGGCTCCACCCATTGCTTCGGCCGGCGCCTGCGCGCGGCTTCAGACGACACTTTGGGTTCGGCGTGTGCGGGGTGGTGCATGAGAGGAGTACGGGGCCGGCCGTGCACGGTTTTTCTATTTTAATCTACAGTGCAATCAACATCTACTCTTTCATGTAATCTACCGATCGATATTGTGCCCGTGACTTCAAGTCTGCTCGCGATAGATTAGAGCGGATTTGCACCGTAGAAAAAATAATCTAGAAAACGAAATCTACAAATTTAGAACAATCTATATATAGACAATTCAATCTACTAATGCTTAGAAGATTATCTTTCAATTCACCAGAGCGATTTGTGTTGATAACGTGTTGAGGAACCGTCGCTGGCGACCAATCCGATCGATTCCTCTGCTATGCAAAACCAGATCAATCACAGAAGACAGAAATAATAGATTGAAACTTAGAGATAGAGAGAACTCCTGATCTTTCTTTATTGTTTTTTTTCTGATTTCATATACAAAATAACCAATAGTACTCCTTATTTATAGCTTAGTGGTGAGGTGTCTATTGTGGACAAAGCCTTTTAAGTCTAGATCTAGGCTTCCGAACAGTAGCATGGCGCATTGTTGAGATGTTCCACATATATATGTACACACTAAAGTTAGCATTCTAAGAACTATCTATAAGGATAGCTATTTGATGCTTACATGCACACAATGAATTTAGAGGTCTGCCTCGTTTGGCGTTATGGGTTCTTCTAACAGTGATGCATGTCACCCATTGGAGTTAGGGACCAACTGAACAGTCTAAATCTGTGGAGGAGAGGAACCGAGTAAAGGGCAACGGGCGCACGGAAAAATTCACTCGGCGGACGATGCGCACGGCTCGGAAGATTTCACACCCGTGCCGCGTCTTGCCTCGCGTTCCGCGGGTGCGGCTGAGTGGGCCGCAAGTTACTCGCGCGCGGGTGGCTTGGGCACTTGGCCTGGGCGCGTGGGAGCTCGGCCGCGTGGGAGCGCTGGAAGCCGGGAAGATTGGCCTGGGCCCTGGGAGACTGCGCGGATGGACGTGGTGTGCGTGTGCCGGCGGCGGCGGCGGGTAGAAGCCGCGTGGCGTGGAGGAAGCCGTGATCCCGTGACGCACACACGCTGGGCCGGTCATGTCTGCGCTGGACATGGGAGGGAGAGGTCGCTGGCCAATTTTGATTTTGGGCCGTCTCCTCTTTACATCTCAACGATTTGTCAACGATTTTGGTAGTAGCAGCACAAACCAACCCTGCATATCATTGGATTTGGCCCACTAAAAAAATCATTGGATTCGGCTCACGAATTTTTTGTACGGATAATCCATTTTTATTCGAAATTACAAAAATATACCCGCGAGAAAAGTTTTTATAAAAATAGGCTCCAGTCGCCTAATGGTTGGACGACTGGAGCCTTTCACCCAACCAGACTGCGACAGTTAATGAATATACCAACCGTTCGGCGATTAATTGCAGTCGCTCCACCGTTGGACGACTATATTCCAGTCGCCGAACCGTTGGGCGACTGCAATCTAGTCATCGAACGGTTGGGCGACTGGAGGCGATATAAGACCACTCGGCCGAGCGCCGACCGTTGCACTGCTTTCATTCGGCCACGCGAGGAGTAGAAGAAGAAGAGAAGAAGAGAGGAAGAGGGAAGAAGAGAAGGGGGGAGGGATCGAGAGGGAGAGGAGGAGAAGAGGAGGGGAGAGGAGGAGAAGAGGAGGTGGAGAGAAGGAGAGGGAGAGCGCGATTTTCAGGTAATTTTTTTGTGTTATATTTTTTTTAGTGTTCAAAAATAGTTTATAAATTTAGTTTAGAAAATGTAGTTTAGAAATTTAGTTTAGAAAATATAGTATAGAAATTTAGTTTAGAAAATGTAGTTTAGAAATTTAGTTTTCAAATTTAGTTTAGAAAATATAGTTTAGAAAATATATTTTAGAAATTTAGTTTTCAAATTTTGTTTAGAAAATATAGTTTACAAACTAAGTTTAGAAAAATTAGTTTTGAAAATTTAAGATAGAAAATATAGTTTAGAAAATGTAGTTTAGAAATTTAGTTTAGAAATTTAGTTTAGAAAATATAGTTTACAAATTTAGTTTAGAAAATATAGTTTAGAAATTTAGTTTAGAAATTTAATTTAGAAATTTAATTTAGAAAATATAGTTTAGAAATTTAGTTTAGAAAATATAGTTTAGAAATTTAGTTTAGAAAATATAGTTTAGAAAAATTAGTTTTGAAATTTTAGTTTAGAAAATATAGTTTAGAAATTTAGTTTAGAAAATTTAGTTTAGAAATTTAGTTTAGAAAATGTAGTTTAGAAATTTAGTTTAGAAATTTAGTTTAGAAAATGTAGTTTAGAAATTTAGTTTAGAAAATGTAGTTTAGAAATTTAGTTTAGAAAATGTAGTTTAGAAAATATAGTTTACAAATTTAGTTTAGAAAATATAGTTTAGAAATTTAGTTTACAAAATGTAGTTTAGAAATTTAGTTTAGAAATTTAATTTAGAAATTTAGTTTAGAAATTTAATTTTGTGTAGAAAATATAGTTTAGAAATTTAGTTGTATACCATTTTTAATGCATTATTGTAGAAAATATAGTATTCAAATGTAGATGTAGAAAATGTTTTGTATGTATTATTATAGAAAATGTAGTGTACAAATTTAGATGTAGAAAATTGAGTGTACAAGTTTTGTATAGTATTTTTGATGTATTATTATAGAAAATTTAGTGTAGAAATTTAGATGTATAAAATTTAATGTTGAAATTATTGTACAAATTTTGCAGGTATGACTCGTGCTGGACGTGACTCCGAGTGGCGGTACGAGCTGTTGGACGAGCACGTGGACCGCGTGCATCGCGTTTCCCGTCGTGCGGCGCCACTCCGAGTGGCGGTACGAGCTGTTGGACGAGCACGTGGACCGCGTGCATCGCGTTTCCCGTCGTGCGGCGCCACCGGGGAGCACGGGCGAGCCGCCTAAGCTGGGAGTGGTCCGGACACGCACACCTCGCGTGGCCTGAGGACTCGACCCCCGTTGGACTGCCAGGTTTGCACTACGCCAACGTTTAGCCCGACCGTAAGAACGTTCCGTACTGATCTTCACTTTGTTTGCCCGGATGGTGGAGGCCACGGAGGAGGATGGAGCCGCCTTGGTCGCGGGCGGGGAGCCATCACGATGATTCCTGTTTGACCGTTCCCTGCTGACGGCTTTGGTGGACCGTTGGCGGCCCGAGACGCACACTTTCCACCTCCCATTCGGGGAGATGACGCCGACCCTGCAGGATGTGTCCCTGCTCCCTGGCCTTCCGATCGTGGGAGACGCCGCCTTCCTACCGAGGCCCCGCCGCCAATCGACCGCTTCGGCAGATTCGACCATCGGGCGATCACCACCACATCTTCGAGGAGGATCAGACCCATGGGCCGACGCTGAGGTGGCTCGCACAGTACCGGGTACGTAGTATTTAGAATTGATCGTGTATTGGAAGCTCTTATTTGTTGTATTACGTACTAATAACAACTTATTTGCATGCAGGTGGAGCGCATGGATCCGCAAGCAAATGATTACCAGGTCTCGCGCCACTTGGAGGCGACGTGCGTGTTGTGGTGTTTGGTTGGGTGCTTTTCACCACCACCACGGCAACTTGGTGGATGCGCGCTTATCGCTATGCGAGGGCGATCGTCACGGCAAGCCCCTAGGTCACCGGGATCGACCACACTTGCCGCGACGCATCACGTGTTGTGCGGCGCGCGTGCACGAGACCGTGGAGAACTTCGGTCCTCACGGCCGTCCCATGTTCTGCAGATTGTAGTCGTTCGAGCGGTTGAGCATCGGACGACTGTGATAGATGACATGGGTCCGTGCGGGCCCGAGATATATCCAGAGGAGACGTCGACCGCCGACGATGGGTTCTCTCTAGTGCCGTCGTCGAGTAAGTATTATCACGATTAACTATTTCTTTCTTATTGACGATCGTCGTACTAAACAACTTGTCTTTCTTGCAGTACGATTCGCGCGCGTCGCGGTCACGCGGCGTATCGCCTTTGTGAAGCGATTCGACCGCATCACACCAACAACGCGCGCGGGAGGCCGACGCAGATACTGGCAGTGCAGCCCGTGCTCTGGCGGGCTGTCCACACTTTGCTTCGTGGCCGGGCTTTCGCTCACCGCCGAAGCTCGTGTACCATATCTACGTGGAGGACTACGCACCCGCCGAGTCATGCGCGATTCGGGCTACGGCAGCGCTTCGTACTGGGTCGGACCATCGCTTCCGCGGAACGTGCACGGGTGAGTGATCGTTTGTGCTAAATATGTACATACTTACTACTGCGTTCGCAAGTATCTCACATTTTGTAATGGTTCTATACGCAGGCACAGCGCGAAGGGAGTTAAAAGAGGCACGGACTGATCGACGAAGATGCAGCCCTTGTTTGAGCAGTGGGAGGGTGCGCTCGATGACCGCGTGGAGGAGGACCAGCCATACGACAGCAAGGACTACGCGAGTACTGCGGCGCTACCGGGCGGACACGCACGTGCTCGTATATGTCGAGACCCGCCGCCACCACAGTCGCCGCTCCGACAGACACGCACTTCGCGCGCCTCGCGCGCGACGCCACATCGCGATGCGTTACATGTAATTTCAAATATTCCCAAATGGTCATTTTGGTATGCATGCGTTTACATTTCCCAAATGTCGCTTCGATGATCGACCATTTTATGTCTTTATGTCCGATCGACGTCGGTGCTGCCCTATGGAACGACTCACCACTCACTCGCAGAGGGTCGCCATCGTGCGGAGCGACCCACGAGGAGGGCGCGGCTTTGTGCGTCGGGTGGAGGCCGGGTGTAGACGTATTGTTAGCTCGCTGTCTGCACGAGGCTACCGGCGGTCTCCACGCCCGGCCGCCCGATTGCTCGCCCACGGTGCCACCCGACCAACGTGGCACTACTCGAGGTAGTACGTGGACACGCCCTACACCACTTCACCCGAGCAGCCGGGGTTCAGCCCGGCACGACCTCCTACACCACCGAAGCTTCACACCTCCTCCGCACATCCCCGGCCCACACGCAGAGGTGTATGCCCCCTCCTACCTCGATGGCGCTAGCTACGGTACACATCGTCCGATCTCGTTTTATCCCAAGACGACATGCAACGAACTAACGATATTACTATTGCGGTACTTACCAGCATGGCGTCTCCGGGCCGGACGATGTGGACCGATTTTTGCGGAGTGGTCCGGCGGTTCTCCGACGCGAAGACGGAGGTTCTCTCTGGCGGTGCCCTCCCGGTGCACCGGAGGCACACGCCAGAGGTGCAAACCGACTCCACCAGCGCAGGGGCGGGATGGACACCCTCCTGCTCGTTTTACTTTCTCGGAGCCTCGTAACCCATTGCACCGGAGGAGAGCCAAGCGAGGCCGTATGGGAGGACGCAGACGCGGTGACGGGGCACACCAGGGTGGCGAGTGAGGGATGCTATATTATGTAATGAAAAAATATGCGGCATGTTACTCACACTTATATTATGAAGTTTATTTAAATTCAAACATGTCTATCATCTCTTCTTTTCGCATTCAATCATAAACGTACCGGTTCTCCGCACACGAATTATCATCGTATGTCACTTAATATTGTATTTATCGATCGTTCTCCCGTTAATATTTAATAAAAAAAGTTTCTAAAAATTTTTACTCACCTACAATATACAATAAACATAAACATAAACTTATATTACAGCATTTTTTTTACCACTTTAAAACTACAAATTTCACAAAATTCACGGGGGGCATGCAGTCGCCTAATGGGATGGTGACTGCATGCAAGTCGCCTAATGGGTTGGCGACTGCATGGAAGTCGCCGTACGGAAGCGCGACTAGATGCAATCGCTCCAACGTACGGCGACAAATATTGTGTCTCAGTTTGGTTGGGCGAAAGGTTCAAGTCGTCCAACCATTAGGCGACTGGAGCCTATTTTTATAAAAAAAATTTCTACATATATATTTCTGTAATTTTGAATAAAAAATTAATTATCCGTACAAAAAATTCTTCGGCTCACAGCATGCTATTATTTTAAGTAATCAACACAGTCCCTTCAAAAAAAAGGAATCAACGCACATGTCCTGACACTTACGACGCATTTACTTTTTTTTTTTAAAGAAACGACGCATTTACTTTTGAAGGACTAAAGAATCATATCTGTTGGCACAATCGAAGATGTCATGACGTGAATAGGATTACTGAATAGTATAATAGATTAATAGTAGTACTAACATGCTCCATCGACTGACTTGGCACGAAATTAATCACATCCTGGATGGAGGGGAAAACACTCGTGAAGTTCTTGGACACGGAAGGCCGTAGGGCGAAGGCAATGCCGTTTTTCTCTAGTTCCGTGTCCAAACTATGTCCAGGAGCTACGTGGTTCGTTACCCTTGGAGTATAAACAGAGTAATTTTTATTCGATCAATCGATCAAATACTTGTGAAGTGAATATAGAAAGGATGAATGGTTATCTAATACTATTTATATTTGACTCCAATCCGAAAAAAAATGAAACAAAATACATGATGAGTGATATCCATTTATATATATCCAAGGAAGTCTATTGTTACTTCACTTAGAATATGATAACAGATAGATATTTGCCACATTTAAATAGACAGAGAATATTGAGTATTCTTCCTTCAATATCTCGACGATTAATTCGCTCTGATTGCACACCTATTATTGAATATCCAATGTAGGGTGCAGAAGAAATAGATGATTTCCATCTGGCTGACAGTCCGAAGACTTATGGAACGAATACAGAATAGAGAAATGGTATCTAACAGGGGAGAAGCGACATTTGTCATTGGTGGAGTCTTGACCTAAAAAAACGTAATACAATTATTAACCCTGATTTTTCACCTTATTTGCACCCCCAAAACTAAAGTGGCGCACCCAGGCCCAAGCAAATCCTTCAGAGCACCAAAGACTAGAAGCTCAGAGCCCAAGAGTCCAACACCCTTTAGTTGCACAGTCGAAGGGAATAGTTCCGCCGCTTTTCGTCTTCCGCTCATGCGCTCGCCCGTCTGTTCGCTTGCACACCGCACGCAGCAAGCCGCGGACTACTAGCTGCACGTTGTTGCTTCGCGTCGCCGGCGCCAATGAAGTCGCGCCACCGCGATTCCGCGTCACTCCCCTTCGACGATCACAAAGGCAAGAAATCTCAGTTATTTATTTCAATTCCCATCTAATTAAATGTTGTGTTTTCAATTTATGATTCTTAGTTATTTGTCAAATTTCTAGGGTTAGAGTTTGATAGCCGCTTTCATGAGACAAGCTCTCAATTGCTTGTTTGCTCAGCTGCTTTCAATCCAAGAGACTCATATCATGATTTTAATGTGGAGAGTTTAATGAGCCTAGCAAAACTATATCCTGATGATTTTAACTCTATGGATCTAAGGGAACTTAGCCACCAACTTCATCTTTACATTGCTGATGTGAGAGAAGATGATCGATTCTCCAACATAAACACTATTAGTGAGCTTTCACAAAAAATGGTGGAGACAAGGAAAGATCGTTGTTATACGTTGGTTTATCGACTTTTGAAGCTTGTGCTAGTATTGCCTGTTGCTACTGCATCAGTGGGGAGATGCTTTTCAGCCATGAAGATTGTGAAAACATCTTTGAGTAACCGCATTGGTGATCAGCATTTGAGTCATAGACTTATTTGTTATGTGGAGAAAGAAGAATTGAAGAAAGTTACCAATGATGCTGTGGTCCGTCGTTTCATGAACATAGAAGGAAAAGGACGTAGATTTGATCTCTAAAAGGTAATGCAACTATTTTCAGTGCATCATTCTATAATTTCTTTGCTTAAAATTGAATTGTTTGTTCTTCTTTCTTTAGGCCAGTGAGGATCTTGAGGATGGATCGTGCATTTTGCCAACGTCGACAGTCAACATGTTTGTAATTGTGGCGTTCTCTCACTATATTTTGGTAAACGGTAAGCACTATTACCGCTATTTCATTGTTGATGTACATCGTTATCGTATATGTTCAATTATTAATAATAAAAGCTTGCCCATTGCGCTCTTAAGTTACACTATTACAAAGAACATAGTACGTATCAATGTAATTGCTATGAAGAAAGTGCTGCACAACCGCACCCCCCTCATTTTTCTCTAGCTCCGCCCCTGGTATCTAACACTATCTATGTCCAACTTCGATTCCGAGAAAAAATACGAAATAGAATATAGAATGAGCGATATCTACCTATATCCGCTCCAATTGCCTCCCCATCCTTGCGATTCAATCTAGGTTCTAATAATAGTGAATTAACGACTAAGCTTTCAGAAGCCAGCAAGACTGCATAGCACGCAAGAAAAAGAAATACAAGAACGAACTTGTTGTTTCAACGCCTAGCAAATCTTTTCGACATGAACGCAACCTGTTGCTTAAAGCACAGATACACGATGCATCCTTAAAAGTCAAATTGGAGCCCTGTAACTTCATATATACCCTTTTGTTTCTACCTGGTTTTGACCCTCCAAGATTCCAACTTACAATCATCTTGATACCGTAACATGTCATATATTTTGTTCGGTGCCACACTAAAGTTAGACAAGTATTGCCAACTGTATGGTTTACAGCCACACACAAGCTATTGCCAAAATTTGTATAAATTGTGGCGGCCAATCTGAGTGTCAACCAAAGTGTGTTAAGGCACTCTTCGTCAAGAAAATGTTTCGCAATGTGTGGCATTTATCAAATAAACCTTATATTGAATGTCATTGGAGTATTGGACACAAATGTAACATTTTGAGCTCTCATGGGGTGGCATCCTATACCTATGATATGAAGAACTACTTTCCTTCCCTTCAAATTTTGTACTAGAGCCATTGCTGTGTCCCAGCAAATTGCAATCAGCTGGTATTCATATGAAGAACTACCTTCCTACCTATGAGATTACCAGGCAATGACACTAGATTCACTCTTTATCAAATTTGGTTGGGAAAAAAGGGATTGCAATGACGGTAGATCCTCCGTTATTCGTTACTGTACGTCTTAAAGGCAAAAGATGCACTTCGGAGTAGGGGTGGAAACGGATCGGATAGTTTTCGACCGATCCGGATGAAAACAAATACGGATTGTATCGGATCGGATTTTCTTCGGATAATTCTCGGATCGGAAACAAATACGGATTTCTTTGTTGGAAATGAATACGAATACAGTAGGCCTGATATCCGGCGAATACGGATTATCCGGATAATACGGATTCGGATATCTGAGATTTCAGCCCAACATTGCCTAGCCCAAGTCAGCCTCTCTATCTCCCTTGTCACCAGCCCACTAGCAAATATTTATGTTTATTAAAAATAAATTTAGTATTGTCGGTAGATACTTATATTTGTTGAGATTTCATTAATATTTTGACAAGATAAACTATTTGTGTTTTCATTGATTTTGGATGTATAGTTTAAGGGGTTTTCATGTTCGATAAATATTTGTGACCGTATTCGCTTCGATTCGTATTCGCCTGTATCTATATTCGATATTATTCGTATTTGTATTCGTATCCGAGGTATCTGTATTCGTATCCGCATCTAAGAAAAAAATAAAAATAAATATGATAAAAATATTATCCGTCCGTATTTGATCTATTTGCATCCCTACTTTGGAAGGAGGTGCGTATCCTCTGCCTTTCCACGTGAAAGGCAGAGGTGTACAATATTGTGTCTTTCCGGTGTTGAAGAACCATGGGATAAAGATCCAGACGGCCTATATCAAGGTTGGCGATAATTTGTGAACTTCTCGCGAGATATTGGGAATCTACAGTTTCTCATCTGACACAATCTGGAGCGTTGGATTTCAAACCGAACAGCCAAGAAGGACGTACCATTGGTGCCTTGATGCTTTCGACAGAGGATGTGCATCCCTTCGGAGAAGATAGCTCGCTTCTTTTAAATTTTATATGTTAATTTTTAGTTTTTTCTATAGTAACCAGCTTTCAATCATAGTGTCATTTTAAGGTAGAGATCTATAAATTAATTGTAATATATACTATAGCGACTTCATTTATATCGGATAAAATCGCACATAGGTTTTCGTTAATCCGTACTTTCTCTCACGAACAGTCCAAAAGCAAAAGTCGTAGCTAAAAGCCGAAGCCAAAAAGAACATGCTCGATAACGGGTGGGTTATTTTAGGTAAGGGTGAAAACGGGTCGGATTCGGACGGATATTGCTGTTACCATATCCTAACCCATATTTTTTTTCGGATTCGGTATCAATCGGATTCGGTACCAATCGGATTGGTGTCGGATCGGTCGGATTAACCCATTTCGTTTGCACCCTACTTGTTTGTAAGGAATGCATACTGATGCGATAAATGGAGTAGGACGACCGACTTGATGTTACTATTTAATAGGCGATGTGGAAGATTTTATTTTACCATTGCGAGAAGAAAATGAAACGTCAAATAGTAGCACTAACCTAAAATCAAACTTGAAGATGTATCGGATTCGGACGGATATTCGGATTGGACGGATATTATCGTTACCATATCCTAACCCATATTTTTTCCTCCGGATTCGGTACTAGTCGGATTCGGTACCAATCGGATTCGGTGCCGGATCGGTCGGGATTAACCCGACCCATTTTCACCCCTAATTTTAGGCTGTGGCCAGTGGTGGACCCATGATCAAAATTTAAGGAAGGCTAATGAGACCTGCTCACCGGTTTACTGAATTGCCGACCTATAGTAGCCTGCCGGACCACTGTCCCCCGCCTTCGCCACCGGTGCTACCCATCATCGGGCACCACCACCTCGTTGGCTCACTCCCTCATGTCTCCCTCTGCGGCCTTGCCAGGAAGCACGGCCCCAACCTCATGCCCCTCCTCATAATTAAACTTGGCTAGATAATAATAGCGATCTAGGACTAAGTAATTATTTCAAGCCCCTTCCCACTTGTGTACTAGTACAAATCTTGCTTTAGTCTCACAAAGTGGAAAACTACACCTCACATTTCTCACTGCCAGGCCCTATTACCCACAAGTGGTCCCAAGCCACGTCATCAAGATCCACGAGGCCCACGCTGGGTACGAGTACGAATGTACGAGATCCCCCTAGGCCAGCTACTCCTCCTTTCCGACCACCAGCCATGAAGCGTGGCGCGGGTAGGGTCTCAAACCTTTTGCCTGACTTGTGAGCCTGTGGTAGATCTAGCCCCACAAGCTAGGCATATGATTGAAACCTCCTGAAGCCCCCACGCAGCTTCTCGTCCCGTCGCTCGCATTTCATGCTATTTCATCAAACACAACAAAACCAGTAGTAGAACAAAGGGAGCAAAACAAACAAGAAGGACCAGTGCCGCATACTCCGGGGAGGGGGCGGCAGCCCTACCTGACCCCGGTGAGTTTGCCCCTGCTGTGGCTTATGATTTTTAGCTTTTGCCTTTTGAATTATGGTTGTTTGCGAGAGAGAGTATGAAGAAAGAAACAATTGCATGTGATTTTGGCCATGTAGAACCATATAGATAACAGAGGGGGATGAATGTCGCCTTAAAAATTTACCCCAAGTATTCACTTATTCTTTACTCCAATAGCTACAAATCTATAAAGATTAGGATAGCAATTCCACTGGAAAACCAGAGATCCTCAGAGCTGAGCCAAAAACAATCAGAAAAACAATGTGGTCGATTTCGACTACATGGTCGGAAGTCCCATGAAGCTGAGAATAACCAGTTGAAAAACAACGTGGTCGGAATTCGACTACGGGATTCTATCCACTATTACAATGGGGAAACCCGTTAACCCCCACACAGATTTTACTCATACAAGTTCACATATGCACGCTTTTCAAAGCGCATAAGTGTGCATTCGCTAAATCCTTAGCCTTGATCTGCCTTAATCAAACCAGCTCCACCATGATCTAAACCGCTCTCCAACACATCGCCTATGCACCGCGGTTTCAATCAAAGGTGGTTTCTAGTATTTTGGTCAAACTACCAAAATACTTTCTGTTGACTCGGTTTTCACCAACCTTTGCAAGCAATCATCATGTTTGCCACGTGTAGGTGCACCACTAGCTTGCCACGCACCGCCAATTCTCTCTCGATCCGGTTCCACCGAACCACGGCTCACTTGGCGGGCAAGCCACATAGCGCCATGTCGCCATTCAAACTCGTCTTCAACACTTCCCGCCTTTCTAGTGCCATGCTTGACCTCACCATCTCACCCAGCATTCTTGATCATTCTGAGCCTCAGCTCCTCCCTAAGCGTAGCCCTGATCCTCACCATTGACCACAGTTGATTCCAAACGACCCTGCACATCCAAAGACAAATAAACAATTTCTAGGCACATGTTCTTCACAATTTGACCTATATTAGCTAAGACATGCATCATACAATCTTAATCCAATGACCTAAGTCATCCTACCTCATTCCATGATCCAAATCTCAAAATCCTCAAAATTTGTCCAAAACCAAACCAGTCAAAAAGCAATATTTGCAAACTCACTTGACCACTCCACAAACATTGCAATGGTTCATCACAACACTACTTGGACTTTCTCACATGGTCCTTCAGGCCATTATAGCTGAAATCGATATAATGTCTGCTACAATCGATTTGTAGACACCGTCTTGAAAAGACACATAATTTAAAAGTTAGTTACTATATAAAAAGCTAAAAGCTATAAGCATGAAGCCCAAAAGAACCCATACAACATCAACACCAGGTTATGGCCTTGTTCTTTTTTAGTTTTTGGTTTCTGCTTTTGGCTTTTCTAGAATGTCTTTTCAAGATGGGGTCTACTAGTTAATTGTAGTACATACTGTACCAACTTCATTTATATCGGTAAAAACTGCATGTGAGTTTCTGTTACTCTGTAATCTCTCGCACGAACAACTCAAAACCACAAGCCGCAACCAAAAGTCACAAGCCGCAGCAAAAAAAAGAACAGGCCTTATGACATCACTAAAGCATCTTTAAACTTTGGATGGATTATTTTCAGCTGTGGCTAATGACTTATGACTAATGATTTATAGCTCTAGTGTGAATGCTTGTGTGAACAAACTGAATATCGATAAACTAATTTAAAAAGATTATCTTCATAAACTGTTTTAAAAGGAGACGAAGAAATCGATTTAGTTTTTTTCGAAAGAAACTATAAGACAATCTATAAACTAGCCCCTAGTTTCTATGTAATTGTCGCAGTGACCTTGAGCTCGTGACACACATTTCCAGCCATGACTGATAGCGATGCCATCGGCACAAGGAGCGCCCTCTAGCGTCACACGAGCTGCGATAGTGCGATGCGATCAACCCCTTGCGAAAACGAAGGTGGTGCACATGGACGTGGTAGGCCCGAGAGGCCGAGAGATAGTACTAAAATCATGGATCTCGTTCCACCTGTTCGTTCCACCAGCTCCCAAAGACCCGAGGTCCCACATAATAATATCGTTGACAGATGGTATCCTCCCCCATCTTCTCTCCTCCCGCGGCTACAAATCCCGGGCCCGATGGAGATGCGGCGTTATCATCGAGTCGTCCGACTGGTGGCTGTCCTGCTCGTGCTGCACGTACTCGCCGCTCAGACCGAGACGCGGAGCGCAGGAGAGGAGTTCGCCATGGCGGACGACCAAGGGCCGCTGGATGGCGGCATCCAAGACGCGCCGGAGGGGCGTGAGAACGACCTCCACGTCCTCGACCTCGCCCGCTTCGCCGTCTCGGAGCACAACAAGATGGCCGTATGCCCCCCTACCCCTCCCCCCTCTCTTTCTTACTCTCCTCTCTTTGTGAGGTCCAACTGAATCTGTGTTCTACAGCCTGATTGTGCCATGGACACTGCTTTGATCACAAATCCTTTGTTAGAAACAAATCGATCTAAGTCAAATCGATTTTCTGTCGAAAAAAACGGGTTTTGGTTTCGTAAATTATGTAGATCTGCAATTTGATGGGAAACATGAGGTATTGGGATGGACGGCCCAATTGCAGCGCTCCTCCTGGACGTGCTGGATTAATATTTGTGTTAAGAATGTGCTAATGTTTTTCCCCCTCCGATACAAAGGAGGTTTTGGATTGGATTAATGATCTTGGCGGTGCCCTGTGCAGAATGCTCTGCTGGAGTTCGAGAAGGTTGTGAAGGTGAAGGAGCAAGTTGTTTCTGGCATGATGTACTATTTTACTATTGAGGTGAAGGAAGGGGATGCCAAGAAGCTCTATGAAGCTAAGGTCTGGGAGAAGCAATGGATGAACTTTAAGGAGCTCCAGGAGTTCAAGCCTGTCGAGCACGGTGCAAGCGCCTAAGGTAAGATTTACGAATGTTGACGTGGATGCCGATCAAATACAGTTTCTTTTTCTCCTTGTGGTGACATTAACATAAGTTTCTTGATTTCTTGATTGATCATTAGCATTAACAACTTCTAAAAAACTGTCATGTGGCCATAGGAAGATGCCAACCTTTTGTTTCTCCCAGTATCCTTCAGTAGGATTCATTATTAATGAGCGAGAACCATTCTTCATTCATTGCTTCAGATTAGAGAATTGATAGTTCAAAAACTATCTGCTCATCATTTATTTCTAGAGAATTGATCGACCAAAATATACAAGTTTCAGGCACATCTCATCTTCTATGTTCGCGGTATGAAGTGTGCAAGGATCTGCAGAATAATATGGTGTTGATATATCTATTGAACATGTTATAGCATGTTCCACTGTGTAATATCATGAATAAAGTCTGCTTCTTACAAGGTGTATAAACAACTTTTGTAATGGAATTCTCCGTATTACAAGTATCTTTTTTATCCTTTTGATTGATTTGTTTGAACTTGGCAAGCAAAACTTTGTAATGATACGCCCAGCCCGTCCCATCTTGAACTGTTAATAGTTTTTATGCCAATTCGCTAGTGTTTTTTTTTATCTTACCATTAACGAGTTTCAGAAATTATGCCTTAAAATCTATGAAAAGTATATCTTAGTTGCACTATTCAGCTTTGCTTGATTGCTGGTCCAGTATGACAATCTTACTGACTGACTGTGATGTTTGTCTGAGCAGATATGAAGACCATATCGCAGTTTTTTTGGTGGTGGGGGGGGGGGGGGGTGTTTGATGCCTCTGCTTTGTTAAATCTCTACGTAGTCGAAGTCGACCGCTCGAAAGAACACTCGTTGCACAACTTCGCTCGCGTAATATGCTTCGCCCAAACAACAATCACCAGAACTCACGAACTATATTGATTCAAGATTTTCTCCATTGCTGAGTTTACGTGAAGTTATAAAGTACCACACAAACACCCCCTAAAAACCCTAGCACACATACACTCACCAAAGCCACGCTAAAATTTTTAGTCTATCTCTACTTTTATATGCTAGTGTCCTACACCGTGTTGGGTGTTTGACTTAAACATGAACACATAATTTTATCTCTTCCTTAAATCAAGAGACTCGAAACCCTTCCTAATACAGATCAAACCCTACCTCTTCCTAGTTATGGACTCTATCTACAACTCTTAATTCAACATATGACAAAGCCTCCAAGAAGGCACCTCCTGTAGCTCCATCTTGTATCATCAACTTCCGTGTCAAAACCTTCAGAACCGCACCGTCCATAGCTTCTACATGTATCACCACCTTTGATCTCCATGTACTCCAGCGTTAGCCCGATCACCTCGCGTGACATCCTCAACCACCTGGATCTTAGATCTCCCTATTCTAGTCCCCGTCACCGACATGATTGTTTCCACACTCACTTGCACATGCAAAGACCAAAGAAATATTTTTTTCTAGCACAAGTTCTTAACAACTTGACTGTCATCAGCACACACACCTTAAACCATCCATCATCATCAACCAGGTCAATCACGATTACTCATATCATTGCTCTCCAGAAATTAGTCTAAAACCACTCATTATGATAGCTGAAACCATCACTTTCCAAAACTCATCCTCAGACAACGCATTACGATCGCTAGTTCAATGAGTACTCGAAAACCATAAGTATTCGGGAAATACCATCGTTCCGCTCAAAACACTCAGGAATACATCATTGCTACCGACCAGAGAACCAACGAGTACCAATAACCGAGTACCGATCACATACCGCAAGTCTCAGACAACCAATCGCAATACCCACAACTATCGAGTACCGAGCCCTTCCGACATAAATGACATGGAGTGTATTGTAGATATCAGTTGTTTATACCATTATACATATCTTAAGGGTGGCTATGCCACATCAGCCTTTTGGTCAACAATTTTTAGAAAACCAAGAATTTAGTACCAAGTGGATGATTATTGAGGAGCTTGACACCAAATATGGAGTGGTTGTTATTATCAAACAAGTATGAATACTTATGCAAGTATCAGGCATTAGTATCAAATTATTGAGATGATTGTTACTGAAAGACCACCTAAGCACACTCTCTGCTATAGTACTAGAAACAATAGTATCGAATCACTGTGAAGGCCTAAAACCAATAATCATTAGCGTTCACCAGGCACCGGCTGCCCCATCGAGAACCGATAGTGCCTCATAATAATTCCCCGAAAGCGGCCAATCATGCGCGCGCGTTGCGTGTAGAGCTGTAAATGAGCCGAGCTCGAGTAAGTCTAGCCTTCTAGGCTTGAGCTTCGTGGAAGCTCGACTCGAGCTCGAGTTAGGGTCCAAGCCTGGACCTAGGCTCGAGCTTGGCCCATTGAGCTCGAGTTGGTGTCTATGTCTTGACCTGAGCTCGAGTTTGACTCGGTCTAAACTCGAATAGGCTCGTGCGCGACTCGTTGAAGCTCGATAACAATTAAAATAATTTATTATATACTAATTTTCAATAATAAGAAAAATTCGAGTTTGAGCTCGGTTAGAGTAAGCTCGATAACAGTCAAAATAATTCAAACATATACTAATTTTTAACAATAAGAAAAAGCTCGAGCTCAAATTTAGCTTGGGTAAACTCGGTAAGAGTTAATATGTATCACTATTTAATCTCAAATCGAGGCTCGTGAATTATTCGAGATCACCTCGGTGAAACTCACAAGTTCGAGATCAAGGTCAAGTTTGGCTTGTTTAAAGTTCAAATCGAGTTTAAATTAAATCTAAAATAAACCAAACTCGAATAGCTGGTGAGTTCTAAACTTTTTTACAGTCCTAGTCGCGTGAACAACTTTGGCGAATTTTTTGTACGGATAATCCATTTTTTTATTAAAAATTACAGAAATATACCCGCGGGAAATTTTTTTACAAAAATAGGCTCCAGCCGCCCAATGATTGAGCGACTGGAGCCTTTTGCCCAACCCAGCAGCGATAACTGGGAAATCTCCCAACCGTTGGGCGATTAATTGCAGTCGCCCCACCGTTGGGCGACTTTCCCCCAGTCGCCCTCCCATTGGGCGACTTTCATGCAGTCGCCTAATGGTTGGGCGACTGCACTCAGGCCTTCGCCAAAAATAGTGAAAATTGGTGGAGCTGTTCTTCATACATCCAAAAGTTTTCAGAAAAAATTTAAGCAATTTTGGCCACGGGATCAAAAGTTATAGCAGTTTCAATTGAGGTCGAAATGAATTCAAGTCCGTTTCCGACACACTTTCAGTAAAACGGGCATAACTTTTGCATACGGTGTTCGTTTTCGACGTTCTTGTACTCGTTGGAAAGCTAACGACGAGCCCGATCCAAAAAAAGCGACTAGCATAAGTTTATGCTAGTCGCCCTCCAAGACCCCGAAAATTGGCCATCTTTGAACCTAAACCTGCGTCGCAAGTTTTTAGTTTCTGTTTTTGCCCTTTTTCTTGGTCTTCCTTTCTGAATTTGGATTTTGCTTCAACTGAAAAGTTGTAGATCTTGTCGAAACCTTTCAAATGAGTATATATACGCTATATAAAACTTAGCTATCTTATCTTTTCAGACTAGTTGTTTATATTTGCATCGGTATATAAAACTTGTGATAGGGAGTATTACAGATGGTTGTATGTAGAACCGTTTGTGATAATCTGACTGTTGGGCCCGTCAATGCTCCTCAATCCAATCCTAGCACAGAGACACGAATTCTCAATAACATCAAAATATTATTTACCATCGTATGTACCGATCGTTCTACGGTCAATCGTTTTTAAAAAAATTTCCAAAATTTTTTACACACCTACAACATATAATGAACATAAAATTTTATTACAACTTCAGCAAATTTTTTACCAGTTTAAAAGTACAAAATTAAAAAATTTAAAATATTCACGGGGGACCTGAGTGCAGTCGCCTAACGGTGGGGCGACTGCAATTAATCGCCCAACGGTTGGGAGATTTTCTAGTTATCGCTGTTGGGTTGGGCGAAAGGCTCCAATCACCCAACCATTGGGTAACTGAAGCCTATTTTTGTAAAAAAATTTCCCGCGAATATATTTCTGTAATTTCGAATAAAAAATGGATTATCCGTACAAAAAATTCCTTCTTCGGCACTGGCGGCTGACGTCGAACACGTTTGTCGGAACCGGGCCAGTCGGGCGCTGTTTCCGTTGGAAATAGCGCGAACCTGGACGTGACCGGAAGAGCACGGCCGCAGTGGGGCCGCGCCCTCGTCCACGAACCATGGGGTGGGGTGGCCAGGATCCGGGTGGGTAACTGGGCAAATTTGGGCCAGGCCGCGCGGTCGCGTCCGGTTCCCTCCCGCTGGGGCGAGGCAAATTTGACAGGTTACAAGAGGAATTCGCCGGGCTCTGGGCTACACACCCCGCGCTTGGTCGGTTCGGGCCCCCGGCCTCGCGTCTCATCGCGTGCCGAGGTGCCGTGATTAGCCCACACTGCATCACAATCCACATCACGATTGGCAGCTATGTTAGCAGGTTTGTTGTGTCGTTTACGCCTTTACGGGTTGTTGTGGATTAGTTACTGGCACTAGGTTTAACTAATTAACTTATTTTTTCCAAGAAGCCTACCTTGTAGTCTGATACAGGAGTTTTTATGTTGACTTTTGTTTATAGCTTTTAGTTATAATTTTTGACTAAAAATAAATAGTAATGGTTGAAGGAAGTGATTTTTATAAAGAGATGATAAGTAATGTAAAAAGTAAGAAAGAAATACGTGCGCGTGACTAGATACAAATACATGATGAGCCCATGCGAAAGGTCTGGTTAAGATATGCCGAATGTCTTTCTTTTCAGTTACGGAATCCGAATTTTTCTATAGATGGTGCCTGTAGTAGCTAACACGAACTGGTCATAATAATGGTTAAATTCTTATACTAAACAGAACGATGGTTCAAACCTAGCTTCCACTATCCATAGCCATATTGGCTCTAGCTAGGCCATACGGCCAGTTCCATATGCTATTTGACCAGGACCATTTGGTTGATCTAGCCGACTAGTGCAGATACTACTCTCTACTTTCCTTTCTAAAAGATCAGAAACTAATTATTTGCAAACCCTACTTAGACAGGAAGCAAAGCAGAGCAAATGGATCTGGTATTGTTTATTAGTCTTCTCCAGATCTTTCCATGTTGCATTCGTAGCTCATCCCCACTACACCAGTTTATGCTGCAGAAAGGAAACTGGTACACTTTGATACTTTTATATGCACAGCAACGTGCACCAAGAATGAAGAAGATGAATCACATAGAATGAACCCAAATAACGATGTTGAAGTAACCGCGACGAGAGAAAAGATTTGGTAAAATTGACTGCAAATTCTTTAAGCATAAACACAAAAAAGTATAAAAAATTATCATTCTATCACAACACTCTCGAATCTTTTATTACTTTAAAATCCTTGCCCTATATAAGAATCTAGTGCTAAAGAATAAGTTAGCCTCTAATCATCTCGTGCATCTCTACCTTTATATGAGTGACTTTTTTTTTACTTTATTACTTGATTGTTTGGGTTCTCTACAACCGCCCTTATGGCTTTGTATAGTCATCCTTAACTCTTCTCTGAAGTAGATAAAGTATAGTAGAAATCTTAGTACGAAAGAAAATAGAAATCTTAGACCTTTTAAAATTCATCAAGAGCTACTTACAACACATTTGTCTAAATCTTAAAATATTAGCACACGAGTCATCGTAGTCAAGACTCAAGAGAATATAAAAAGGCGTCCTTTTAATTTTGTCGCTGCAGTCTCCTTCGGTCAGTGCTATCCGCGTAGGGAAACCTTACCAAACCACTTGCCATTGTGGATGTGGAGGCTTCGGCTACAACTGTGCCCTCTTGTGCTGCATGCCTGATAAAAGTCGTCTTTCTTTTTTAGTTTATGATTTATAATTTATAATTTTTTAAATAAATAAATAGAATAATTTTTACCATCTTTTTAAAATAACTTATCGGAACAGTATTTTTGAAGCGACTTATTGTTATTCACTTCGTCCATATAGGCATTTGCGCTAGGGCAAAAACCATCAGCCGCAATCATAAACCATCAGTCACAACTGAAAAGAACCCATCCAAAGAAGCACAGAAAAAATCCATCCCATTCTTCTTTTTTGGACAAATCCCATATGATGGCCTTTATTATTTCCTCCCCTGAGAGCAACGCCTACGCCTTGACGCTCGGCGATGAGTTCGGATGTTTTGAACCCACCAGTCCTTCGTTGGATCTCGGATTAAACGAAGAATTTTCTATTTATCCCTTCGGGCTAGATCTCAAGAAGAGAGAATACATGTACATGTGGGTACGTTCAGTGATTAGAACACGTGCTCACGCTCTGTGAGGCGTAAACCGCTGCTCTAGTTAGACGTGTGCTAGCGGATGCATCAACGTGTGTGAGTTAGGGCGTGCATGAGAAGACGAGTAGTATGGAAAATGAGGGAGAGATGCGTGTACGAGATGAGAGCAAGAAGAGTGAGGTACATGATGCGTCCATAACCCCTATTTTATCCGTAGAGCATAATAAAAACAAAAAGAATGAGAAAGTCGTTTTAAAAAGCTATATATTTATATTGGTTTCTGACTTAGATCGGTCTGGCCAGGCTATGTTCACTTCAAATTGCTGTATGCGTAAAGCATAAAGATAGCATGTGAGCAGCACAAAGGAGTTGAGGTTTGGTGAAAAGAAGCTCATGTGGCCAACAAAAAGAGGCCTTCGTTTCCTCTGGAATGGGCAGAGTTATGTGGAGAAACGTTGGCGCACGACACCATATGCATGGGACGTCAGGATTCTGCAAATCTGCAGCAAGTGGTGGTTTTCGTGAAAGTAATTCAGCTAATGACACTTCCACTCGAAGATATTAATGAGATTAATCAACTAGATTAGTGGTTATAAAGATAAGTTGATGTGATGTTTGACATTAACAAATGGGGTAGCACCAAAACTTCGTTTATATGAGCATGTTGTGCATAGGGCTGAAAATTCAGTCTAACGACCTATCGCCCTTTACACGCTGATATCAACCAACAAAGTGAATTGATATAGAGAGTTTCAGACATGAACCGCATCTGAAAGTAAAAGTGTACTAGTAGCAGTATTATTGGGGAAGAATGGATAGTAAAATGACTAAATGACGGGTATATTTGTTTGGAAGTACTGGACCAAGTGGCACAATAGTGAACAAATAGTGATATGAACTATGTCTGCAAGGTGGGCTTCGAGAACTGAATCAATCGATCAGTCTAATTAATTTCTGACAAGCAGTCACACGCTATCATATGAGAAGTTAACATGCTTCAACTTCGTTTATATGATGAAAATAATTCAGATCCTACAGAAGATAAATTCGCATAGAACATAAATTCCTCCCAGGTTTGATCAACCGAAGAACGATGAAGACATCTCCTTATCTTGGCCAATTTAACATTTCAAGTAATGGGAGACTGGGAGCTTTGATAAGATTTATTTTTGTTGATTGATAGCATGATATGCAAACGGCACTGAAACGACAGCCATATATTCTACCATGCACGCCCGGCAGTAACAAGTCCGGACAACTACAGATTTTGCGACAAGTATCCCAACAAATGTTTGTGGATTCTGGTTCGATCGCATCAGTAAGTCATCAGATGTTACGCGCAAGTCCTGTCTCTCCATTTCTGTAGCTAAAATCTCAGAAAGTTCTTACGCAATAAATTGATTTTAATTTGTTGGGACTTGCCAGCGCGAGCAAGGTGCACCATGGTGCCTTGCTAGTGGAGTCTGCATTCAAGTCCATGAACCATAGCTTTGGGTGACGCGGTATTTGCCTTTGCACGTTGCCTTTCATATAGGTACAGCAATAGTGCCCTAGAGATGTTGAGAGGGACGTTCATCAGCGAGCGGGATTCTCTGACGAAGCTTCGGCTACGTTAGGCGTGACTTTGGCCAGATCTGGCCGTTCATCTCGGTTCAGATTATTTCTACCTTTATTTTTTAGTTTTTAATTTTTTGATTTTTAGTTTTTTTATTTTCATCTTTTTAACTATAAAAAGATGAAAATAAAAAACTAAAAACTAAAAATTAAAAATTAAAAATTAAAAAATAAAGACAGAAATAATCTGGACCGTCCATTCGAAGATAAACGGTCAGATCTGGCCAAAGTCACCGCCTGACGTAGCCGAAGCTACGTCAGAGAATACGCGCCGGTTCATCAGATGTGTGGAATGCTAGTGTGTACTTATATAAGCAATCAACGTTACACAGTACGAAATTGATTCAAACTCATCCACTAGGTGCATGCAAACTCGTAATAAGGAGAAACTCCGTTTCATCATGTCAGAGACAACATATATATATTTATCTCGAAATTAAAATTCTGGTACATGAATACATACCCTGCCAAAACACGACATTTTTTTTCTTCTCCCCGATCAAAAACAGAAGAATAGTACAGGGTAGCTAGAGTACCAGTAGGCCGCCGAACGAATCACAAAAAGGACAGAAATAAAAGCATAGAGCAAAATTATTCCACTGCCATTCTGCAGCCCCTCCCAATCACCCGGCCCTAATGCATGCAACGTCAGTAACACAGCATTTCAGACACGCACACGCACGCATGAGAAGACAGTTAGCACTCGGAACTGGAATTGCAGCATCGATCAAACTGCACCAACTCCGTGTCCGTTGGAAGATGACTTCACTCCATTTGCTTTCTTGCACTCTGCGTCGTCCCCAACAGCGGTGATCTCCTTGATGAACGCGTCATCGCCGCTTACTCCGTTTCCCTTCGACGCCGCCACGGGCAGCTCCATGGACTGTGCCTCCTGGGTCTCCTTGTGCTTGCCCCAGAGGACAGAGTAGAGCCCGATCACGATCAGGACGGCGCCGAGGACTCCGCCGAGGTATATCTTCTCGGCGAGGATGAAGGAGCCCATGACGGCCACGACGATCATCATCAGAGGGCTGAACGCGGACGCGAACACCGGCCCGGTCTTCTGGATCACGAGGCCTTGCACGTAGTACGCTATGCTCGACGCCATGATGCCCTGAAACACCAGAGGTTCGATCTTTAAGCGTTGGGCACAACAATAATGTACTCACATGTGCATTGTTTGAGGAGATGAGACGGCCGGAGAGCACTCACAGCGTATGCAGCGGCGAGGAGGTTCATGTCGAAGCCGATGGTCCAGACGGAGGGGCGGTGCTCCATGGCGAAGGTGACGACGGTGGCCTGCAGGGTGCCGACGAAGCAGATGAGCGTGGTGAGGGAAAGCGGCGCCGAGTACTGCTTGAGGGTGTGCGCCTGCAGGATGAAGAGCGACGCCCAGGCGAGGGTGGCGATGATGACGAAGAGCGAGCCCAGGAACCACTCCCTGCCCGTGGGGCCGACGGCGGCGACCGGCGCCTCCGCGCCGTGGCCGTGCGGCTGCACGTGGCTCGTCCACGCCATCTGCATGAGTGGGCCCTTGTAGAGCGTCATCATCATCGCGCCGGCCACCGTCACCAGCGTCCCGGCCACCTTCGCCTGGCACCTCACCCTCTTCAGGTCCACCTTCTCCATCCTATTACATTGTTATTGTTCGAGACAAAGCAGTGTCAGATGTTTGCTCCAAGTGACTCTTCTTCTCTAATAATGTTCATCTCAGTTTTTCAGAAGATATATATACCTGAAGATTACGGCCATCACGAAGGTCATGGCGGGAAGGATGTTGCTCAATGCGCATGCGAAGGTTGGGCCGGTGAACTTCAGACCGGCGTAGTAGAAGTTCTGATCGATCACAGGCCTGTAATTTGGGACGACATGCACGAGCATGTTAGTACTATTTCTGAAGAGCTGACAATTTTGACGTACTACTAGCGAGTAAAAAAAAAGCGTTTGCAGATAAATTTTCTTGACAAAAGAAATAGAATCTTCCCATTGGAGTGTCCACTTAAATCTTGTTTTTCTTAAAGAACTAAGTTGGGTACACAAGTTGATAGGAGAAACACAATAATAAATAGGAGGTATCTAAGCAACACTCGAGTGTTTTTTGAGATTGAGAGTACTTAGATATTTTGAGTGTTAGATTTTCATCCAACGTCTTAGATTCGGAGGATTTACATTTTGTTTGAGGGGTGGGATATGGGAGATCCGTTAGATCTCTAGATTCGTTTGTTTTTGAGGGGATATGGGAGATCCATTAGATAGGGATCTAACACTCTAAAATCTAAGTGCTTCTAAACCCTAAAAAAAATACTCAAGTGCTCTTTAGTACTTCTCTGATTAATAAGCATGCACTAACCCGAGCAGTGCCAGTACGAAGATTTGGAGGAAGACCGACCACGTCATCTTGGGCCTCACCTTCCTGCCATTTTCAATCGAGTGATGGTACGATCAGCTTCAGATGAACTATGAACTATGTAAGAGACAAAAATTGTACCGCTTGCTTAATTTCGTTCGTGGACCGATTGTCATATAGCTAGCAAGCTACGTACCTCTCGAGAAGCAGGGCAAATGGCGCGATGGAGATGGTGGCGAAGGCGTGGCGGTACACGACGAGCACGTAGTGGCTCATGCCGCGGTTGAGCGAGACCTTGGTGATCACGTTCATGCCGGCGTAGCCGAACTGCAGGGAGATCATGGCGATGTAAGGCTTGGCCTTCTCGAAGAAATCGCCGCAGCAACCCATTGTGAATCGATGACAGGTGAAGTTGTTCTTGCTAGCTAGCTAGCTGCAAACTTGGCGATTGGCGAACGGGTAGCTAGCTATGGTAGCACTAGCTAGAGAACTCAAGGAGCAAGAGATCGAGACCTTGAGTTGAAGGAAATGTTCAGAGTTCACTGCCCTATTTATATGCTCGTCGTAGGAGCATGCTGGGGAATTCAACCTCTCTTTTTCCGGGTAAAGGTGTGTTTGGTTGAGCTGTGGTTTCTGAAAAAGTTCTGTAAGTGTGGTTCAAACAAGTATAAAACTTACCTCCTATCTCTGGAAAAGAAACAGCTCTCTATTTTCACCATTTCAAAAACAGAAAGCCAAAAGCCAAAAGCAGGTCCTTTGTAGGTTGGCTTTTAGCTCCCAAAGCTCAACCAAAGGCACCCTAAGGCTGGCCCTATCCATGCTGGATCCGCATATGTGTAGACGTAGGCCTTCCACGAGTAGGGGTGCTCGAGCTTGTTACGAGCCGAATGCTGGCTCGCTGCCGAGCCGAGCCTTAGTAAAAATTCGAAAGCTCGAGTACTCGCGAGCAAGCCACTCACGAGCCATTTTGGTTTGGTTCAAACAAGTATAAAAACTTACCTCCTATCTCTATTTTCCTTGAAACAACTATGAAACAGCTCTCTATTTTCACCATTTCAAAAGCTCGTGCCGAAAGCCAAAAGCCAAAAGCGCGGAGTCCAATGTGCTTTCAAACCTCTTCTCGGGTAAAGATTCATCTTACTTAAAGTAATTCTTCGCTTGATTTTGATCTCCGCTCTAAAAAGCAAAAAATTTTGTTCTTGCTAGTTTCCACCCCTTTGATTGGCTTTTGATTTTTTAGAAGCAAAAGTAGCTCCTAAAACTCAACCAAAGGCACCCTAAGGCTGGCCCCATCCATGCTGGATCCGCATATGTGTAGACGTAGGCCTTCTCCACGAGTGGCTTCGTGGGTGGCACGGTAGGCCCATCTGTCAGTCAAAGAAGGCCATTAGCTTCTGTCAAGTTCATCTGGTGAGATATGTATAGCCTGGTTGATGGCCTCTTCGAAATTTGAAGCAGATGAAGACCACCTGGAGAACAAGGAGATCTCAACGGCTTCTTTGGTTGGGGTAGTATTGTAGCATCGAACGTCACAAGTGGAAAAGCATCAAAATCTGGGCATATTTGGCATTGAAGAAGGGTCAGTCTAGGATGGAAATGGATCGGATATGATAGAATGGTCTCAAATATAAATATGAATTCATAATTTTAAAATAAATACAAATACGAATTTGAATATTCTCGAATACGAATACGAATCGAATGTCATAACGAATACGAATTCGAATCGACTATGTACTTAATTTGGTCGAATACGAATATCCTCCTACAACTTTTGTAACAACTTAACTCAATCGAATACGAATACGGATGTCGTTGGGCTTGGTTGCTGGGCCGATCGGTCGTCATAGGAAACGAATCGAATACGAATTGAATAGTTTCAAATAAGAGTACATATACGAATGTTCTCAAATACGAATATGAATATGAACATTCTCAAATATGGATACGAATATTGTCGAATACAAATCCGAACATTTTTAAATTTAAATTTTACTTGTCACATTCCTGTTTTTGGATAAAATATCGAATAAAACAAATCATTCGTTACTGTTTGCCACCCCTAGTAAGGCAGCAAGTACATATTGGAAGGCGAATAAATCATCATATGCCTATCCGATGTCACAAAGTAACAGTGTGCTGTAACCTGTCCTGATGCGAAGTTCAGATATGCAAACTTCAAGCTAGCTAGCCGACATGCATTTTTGCTTGTCGTTTCCATTGTGCTTGGTAATTAGGGCCGGTTAGTGGAATGTGTTGGCACTTTGGCCTGGGGTGAGATCGACGACGGAGGCTCGTGTTCAAGAAATTACTGTGTGAAGTTGTGAACGTTTGAGAATACCATTTTCATGTGGGAAATGCCACTTTCATGTGGCTAAGCTAGGTTCCAATTACATATCAGTGGCCAAGGTTGACATTATAGCGAGTAGTATTTCTGTACTCTCTCAGTTTCTCTCAAAAACCAAATTGCATTATCATTTCTGTACTCTCTCTCAGTTTCTCTCAAAAACTAAATTGCACTATCTTAAAATAGTACGGGTGGTATGGGGTTTGTATTGCAAACCAGGCTAGTATTGAGTCAAATATGCTTTTGAAATCCTTACTTCCTAAAATTTCTTGTTTAGACACAGAGGTAGTATTGAGGGTTAAGTTCTCTACGAAGTTGCAAGGTTGCAAATTCTATCCAATAAAAAGGGGGCAACGGATCGACTTTGAGCAAAGTTGCCATGCCATTCTCATGGGCGTGTCGCTGTCGACCTACTAAAGGAGAAGCATTATATTTCAGGGGCGTTCTTGTGCTGAATTCGTGGACTACACTAGTGTCATGCATTATAGTCGGTAAACGCAACCGTCGCCACACAAGAAATGCACGGTGCAAGCTAGCGGCTGCGGAAAGCTACATCCCCAAACAGAGACCCAAGAAGGCAGACCTGAGTGCGATCTACGATAGCCCATATTTTAGTATCGGATGGATTTGATGGTTGTCTGGCTAGGTGTTATTCCTGCATGCACCACAGTGCTCAGCTTGCTAGTGTTAGACCATGTGGATGATCGTGAGTTTAGTGATAATAAATAATTGATATTTGGTTTGCTTAGGAATTTATGTTTGTGAAAGTTTTGGTTGATCGCAATTGAAGGTTTCGAGTCCGAGTGGTTTTAGTCTGCTTCGAGTGGTTCTTGATCCGCTCTGAATGGTTTTGGTATGTTTCGAGTAGTTTTGGACCATTCCGATCGGATCCGAGTGGCATCGAGTAGCAACGGAGTATCAGACGATGCTCAAGTGGAATCGAGTATCGGATAGTGTCCGAATAGCATCAGAGGATCGAATGGCTTTGTGTTGGGTGGTCTGATGACAAACTTCGACCACGGCATTTCGACCATAGTATTTCGACCACGGTAAGTCGAGCACTGGAGATTTCGACCATGTTTGGTAGTCGGTGGTCCGAACGGCCTTGTATCGTTGGTCCGAACAGCTCTGTGCAGGGTGGTCTGAATGGCTTTGTTTGATCAACAGACTTAGACCATGTCAGGCTTTGACCACATATTCAACTGTGGTATTTCGACCATATCCGACTTCGACCACATCATACTTCGACCATGTCCGACTCGACCACATTTGGCTTTGATCATGGATTTCTAGATAGCGATGGGATGTGTTGTCGTGGACAACCTATGTGATGCTGATGGATGGTTAACGGTGTGGTTTGTGTGTATGGAGTGATGACGGTCAAGTTGTAAATAACTTGTTCTAGAAAATTTTCTTTGGTCTTTGCATATGTAGGTGGACGTAGAGACGATCATGGTCGGTGGCAAGGAGAACCGGGACTAGAATGGGGAAGTCTGAGGTCCAGACGGTTGAGGATGTCACACGAGACGGTTGGGCTCACAGTGGAGCGTGTGGAAATCAAAGATGGTGATTCATGGAGAGGCTACGGGCGGTATGGTCCAGGAGGCTTCAACACAAGAGGTGATGATACGTGAAGGAGATACGAGATGTGTGATCCTGGAGGCTTCAACATATGGGACAGCGCGTGATGAAGATACAGGAGGTGTGGTCCTGGAGACTTCATCACGTGTTGAGTTAGGAGTTGTGGATGGAGTTCATAACTCGAAAGAGATTGAGTTTAGTTAAAACATGTGTTTAGAAGGGTTTCAGATCCCTTGGTTTCGGAAGAGATAGAATTATGTTTGTGTTTGAGGTGAACAAGTTTAGGGCTCTAGCATATAAAAGCAGGGTGATGCTAACTTAGGTTTTAACTATGACTTTGAGGGGCTTTGTGAGGATTTTTGTGCTAGAGTTTTAGGGATACCATGAGGGTGCTTTGTAGCAATAGAATATGATCCAGAAGTAATAGATCAGATCAATTCAAAAAAGTTAGTGTCAACGATGTTTTTTATGAGCATTATTTTCTTGTGTCTTCGGCGGCGTTTTAACACATCATGATCTTGTGTGCCATGAGCTTGGTGTCTACGATCATCGGTTCAATCCAACCAAGTAGATGTAACATCCTGATTTTCAGAGCCTTTTTGAAGCTTTCGAAATAAAATTCACCATTTGAATTTTTCTGGAATTAATTAAAGCTTAAATGAAATTTTATGAATTAAAAAGATTTAATACGATTAAGTTAAACATTAAAATGTGCTAAAAGTATTTTATTTGAGTTCCCTGAGCCTCAAGAGCTTTTCTGGCATTTTATGTGATTTTTTCTGGATTTATTTGCTATTTTCTAGAGCTCAAAAGTATTTGTTTGAATTTCTGAAAAAGAAAAGAAAAGAAATCCTAAACCGGCCGATGGGCGAAACCCACCGGCCCGGCCGCCCGCCGCCGATCGATCCGGCTGCCTCGCGCCGCCTCGCGTCGCCGATCCGCCGCTCCCGCGCCCGCTTGCCCGCCGGATGTGTGCGCGTGTCACCCATCCACCTGGCCGCCGCTCGCGCTCGCGCGCATCGCAGCCTTTGCTAGCAAGTCGTACTCGTTTACGAGTGGGACTCTCGGTCGTATCCACCGGACTCGTACTCGTGGCGACCGTGACACCTCTACGACCGGGTATAAAGGGCCGAACCCCCGTGTCTCCTCGTCCCAAGTCAAGCCTCGCCTCGAGTTGAGCCGCAAACCGAAGTCGTGCCGCCCCGCCGTGGTCATACGCGTAGCCGCTGCCGTGGTCGTGCGAGCACGAGATCGTGTTGTCCTCGCCGTCGTTTCGCCGCCGCCGATCCGCCGTCGCCGTAAGTCCGCCGCCATCCGTGGTCGTAGATCCGTGTGGTCGTAAGGTTCTACAACTACGTTGTAGAGCCTTAGTCGTAAGTCGTAAAGCCACCGGAAAGTTCTTTGTGGTCGTAAAGTTCGGCTGTGGTCGTAAATCGACCACGTGGTCGTAACCCTCCGATCGCGTTTGTCGTGGTCGTAGTCCCTCCGATCGCGTTTGTCGTGGTCGTAGTCCCCCCGATCGCGTTTGCCGTGGTCGTAACCCTCCGATCGCGTTTGCCGTGGTCGTAACCCTCCGATCGCGTTGTCGTGGTCGTAGTCCCTCCGATCGCGTTAGCCGTGGTCGTATCCCCCTTTTCGACCACGTTGATTCCCGAATATGACTTGTTTTCTCTGATTTAAAACTTCCCAGAGCCCGTTCTCCCTCGTCCTAGCTCCGATTGACCCGATTCTTTTTCCTAAATTCATCTAAAACTGAGCTCTATCTTTTGGTTCAAGTTTGAGAATTTTTGGAGTTCATTTCAATTTTATTTGATTTTATTTTGTGTTTCAATTTGCGCTCTCTCTCGTTAGATCACGCGTTGAAGGAGCGGAAGTTGGATTTGAAGATCAAGAGCCGTCAAGCTGAGCAAGGCCAAGGCAAGTCGTGTCCTTTGATCATGTTGAACCCAGTTTGTAATCTATTATTTAATTAGTTTGTTTTAAATTATCTTGCATCGCTATTTTTATTCAAACCCTTGTATTGGTAGTTCTCGTCCCAATTGGTTATTTCCCTCCTTGATATTTTGGAATACCTTGATGCCATTGTCACCTTAGGTTGGGAATTTAATTAGTGATGCTATGTTATTTGTCACATTGGGTTAGTACGATTAGAATGCTTAGCATTGCTTATTTTGCGAAAGGGTTCATCATCACATGTGGTTAATTAATCTTGACTTAATGATATACTTGAATATGGTGGTTAACCACGATTATAAAACTTGTTCCCATGGCATGGGTAGTGTCATTGGTGTTGGTTATACAAAATTGGTTTTTACTTGGGCGATTGATCGTGCAGTAAAGGGGTCTTGAATGCACATGGGATGTGGATGCTTCGCTGGGTAATTCTTAAGGACTTAACTTTGTGCGCCATTGATCCGAGCTAAGTCGTGCAAACCACATGTCTAGTATGGGATAGACTGGCATAATAATTTGTGAAGTCTCCACTTTGGTTTTGCTACTGATGTTGTTGTGGCGTAAGAGGGGGCAATTATCGACTAGGGGGTTACCCTACTCGACGGCGAAACCTTAGCGAGTGGGATCAGGTGGAGATGGATCATTGTAAAAGCCTTGTTGTGATTATCTTTAACGTGAGGATTATCACATCGTGTGGGTACAGTTGTGCAACCTCTGTAGAGTGTAAAACTATTCGAATAGCCGTGTCCTCGGTCATGGACAATGCTCGGTGATCTCACACGAGGGTAGAGTTTTCATAAAAACCTGTTGGGTTAAGTTGGGAAGTGAATGGTTAGTTCACGGTGTTCATTTCATGGATCTTGGTTCATGGTGGATTCCTTGGGTGAATGATCAATTCACTTGTGGTTGATCTCAATTCCTTTGGTTACTTATTTATTATCATTTACAAAGCTTGCTTTTCAATCTACTTATTGTATTTACTTTAAATTGTTGCTTTACGCAAAATTAACCTCTCGACCATCCATTGGTAAGCCTTGCATACTATATTGCATCTTTGTTACAAGCGACTTCTTTGAGTACTCTATGTACTCACGGCTTTATGCCCTGTTGCTCGATTGAGGAGGAGGAGAATCACCAGCAGGAGGTTCGGAAGGAGAGTACTTGACGTCTTCGCGGATTAGGCTTCGTTCTCCACTCGATAGCTTTGTGGGCGTGTCGATTGGCTGCTGCGCTTTCTTTTGGAATTCATTGCTAGTTTTTGTTAAGCCCTTGAGCTAATAATTGTAAGCTTGACCATAAGGTCGTACTCGATGATTATTAATAATATTTGAGTCTTTTCCTAGTAAATCGTGATATGTTCGATATTTCATCTTTGTTTATCTGTGTGCACTAGCGTGATCTGGACTAGTGCGAATACACAGAGAGTCGGATTGCATATTCGAGGTCTCGGCAGAGATGGTATCGAGCTATATCGATCAGAGGACGGAGCCCTAGTTAGAATGGTCGAATTAGTCAAGATTTCAAAATTTATTTTCTAAATCAAATCAACCAAATGATTGTATAGTAATTCTTTATTCGTACCTCATTCTTAGGATTCTTTCTCCTTGCCTCCTCTGAAATAGTGTTTTGAATTTCAATTTGACTTCTTATCCCCATAATGTCCATAGATGTCTCGAGTGTCCCTCGATCAAAGTGAAAGTTGGCATGGAATTCTTCAAGTTGTCTTTGTGAATTTTGGATCAAGGAAGCATCAATATGTCAAGAAAAGATTGGGAATGTCCGGTAAGATTAGGAGCCATTAGCTTTGAACCTTGTTATAGTTTTAGTATCGTGTAGATCGTCTTGCTTCTTATTTGCCGTTGGGTGTGATGTGAGCTGCAGTTTGCTTCTAGCATTATGATGCGATCATGTCAAAAGTCTTTTGTGGAGTTTATTGCTTCTTTTGTTAGCCTTTTCGGCTAAGTGTTTGCTTAGTTTTAGGATTGCCATTAGTTACCCCTTAGACGCAGTTTACCACTTACCTTTGCTTTTCCTCTTACCTATTGAGCCTTGAAGAGTCGGTTCTCAACAAATGGTCTTTTCCTTGAGCAGAGCGAAATGGTTGACACCGGAGCTCGCAGACGCGGTCAAATGAACCAAGATCCGGAAGGCGATAATGGAAACCAAGCAACTCGAGCAGCATGCGAATCCGCTGGTTTAGATCCGACCTTGAGTCGGTTCATGGCTGCCCGGACCCAATTAATGAATACCATGATGCGAGAATATGAACGCAATGATGAATCGGCGAGAATCAAGAAATGGCAATGCCCCAACCAGTTCGTCAACGGTCTAAATTTGCGAGAATTCATGAGGACAAGGCCACCCACTTATTCACGATCTTGAGCCTTTGGAAGCCGATGATGGATGCGCTCAGAGAGAAGAAGCTTAATCTTGCCCGGTGTACGGACGCGAGAAGGTTTTGTATGCCGCCCACCAGCTAGAAGGCGCTGCTGAATGGTGGGAAAACTCTTGCTTTGCTCATGAAGATCAAGATAGTATCACTTGGGCGGAGTTCTCATGACTTTTCGTCATACCCATGTTTTGGACGGAGTGATTGAGATGAAGAAGGAGGAATTCCGGGAGTTCTGTGAGAAGAACATGTCGGTGAGTGAGTATCTCAATAAATTCACCCAGCTAGCCCGTTATGCCGGAGGATGTCGCTACAGATGATGCCCGTCAAAAGAGGTTCAAGAAAGGACTAAACCCGGTGCGAAAGTTCAAGTGGTGGGAAATGACTACGCCGACTTTCAAAACATGGTGGACAAAGCGATGCTCATTGAGGAGAGTCGTCGTGAGTTAGAGAATCCATAGCGAGAGGATGATGCAGCAAGGATCACAGATGCACGTGCTCGAGGACCCGCTTCAAGATGCGTTTCAGCCCGCTCGTGTTCCACAGCGATCAGATTCAAAACACCGCACACTCCTCGCCGATTCTCATCGGGACCAAGGCCAATTCGATTGGAAGCCAACAGCAGATGATCACCAAGCCCATGACAGCAGTTACCTGTTTCAAATGCCATGAAATGGGACATTATGCCAACAAATGCCCGCAGAATCAAGCCTTGACACCAGTTCGTTTCAACTTGGGCTCTACACCAAATCGGACTCCTGCAGCAGGGTCAGGACGCGGAGCACCGCAGACATCAAGTCAACCCAACAGAGGATCGCAGACCGTGCTGCGCGGCCAGGTGAACCATGTCACCATGGAGGAGGCTCAAGCAGCACCAGATGTTGTGATCGGTAAATTTCAAGTAAACTCAGTTCCTGCAACAGTTTTGTTCGATTCTGGAGCTTCACATTCGTTTGTGTCCCGGAGTTTTGCTCTAAAGCATAAATTGGAAGTTGTTGCTCTTGTTTCTATTTTTTGGTTCAATCCCGTGCTCGAGATGAGTACCAATCTAGGATGCCCTAGAGTTAAAATAGCCATCCAAGGAATAGAGTTCTCCGTGATTTGGTAGTGCTAAATATCCGATCTTTGGATGTGATTCAGGTATGGATTGGCTCAAAAGCATCAAGCGATGTTGGAATGTGGAAGTCGAGCCGTCACCTTGGTGGTTCAGATGGAAGTAAAGTTAGATTTGAAGCCAACATGAAGCGACGAGAAAAAGTGATGGTATGCCAAAGCAAAGGGATCATGATAGAGGAAGTACCAATTGTATGCGAGAATATCCCGATGTATTCCCGATGATCTTCTGGGATGCCACTCAACAGAGAAGTAGAGTTCGCAATTGAGTTAGTACGGGTACATCGCCTATTTCCAAGAGACCCTACCGAATGCCCGCCAATGAATTGGCAGAATTGAAGAAACAAATACAAGAGTTGTTGGATAAAGGCTATGTCAGGCCTAGTACCTCTCCGTGGGGAGCACCAGTATTGTTTGTCAAAAAGAAGGATGGTAGCCAGCGCATGTGCGTGGATTACCGAGCTCTTAATGAAGTTACCATCAAGAACAAGTATCCCTTGCCCAGAATTGATGACTTGTTCGATCAACTAAAAGGAGCCGGAGTGTTTTCCAAGATTGATTTGAGGTCAGGTTATCATCAAATGAAGATTCGACGGAGGATATACCTAAGACAAGATTCTCAACTCGTTATGGTTTATACGAATTCTCCGTAATGTCTTTTGGCTAACCAATGCCCCAAACATACTTCATGTACCGATGAACAAGGTGTTCATGGATTACTGGATAAGTTCGTTGTCGTGTTTATCGATGACATTCGATCTACTCCAAGAATGAGGAAGAACATGAAGAGCATTTGAGGATGGTATTGCAGAGGTTGCGAGCATAAGTTGTATGCCAAGTTTAGCAAATGTGAATTTTGGATGAAGGAAGTTGCGTTTTGGGCCATGTGATGACCGCAGAAGGAGTAGCGATTGACCGGGAAAGTGAGCGATGTACTCACTTGGAGGGCACCAACGTCGATAACTCAGTCGAAGCTTTCGAATGGCGGGTTATTACCGCCGTTTCATTGAAGGATTCTCCAGTGTAGCGCGCCAGCTCACTCGGTGTTGAAGAAGGAAAAGAAATTTGAATGGACGCCGAGTGCGAGAGGAGTTTTCAGAAATTAAAGGAGAGCCTAACAACAGCGCCAAGACTAATTCTACCCGACATCAAGAAGGACTTTGAGATCTCTTGTGATGCATCCCGCAAAGGTTTGGGGTGTGTGTTGATGCAGGACAAGAGGGTGGTGGCTTATGCATCACGCCGGTGAGACCACACGAAGAGAACTACCCCACGCATGACTTGGAGTTAGCGGCGATTGTGCATGCCCTGAAAATTTGGCGTCACTATTTAATGGGTAACCAAGTGAGATCTACACGGATCATAAGAGCCTGAAATATATTTTCACACAATCGGAGCTCAACCTAAGACAAAGAAGATGGTTGGAATTAATAAAGGATTATGACATCGAATCCATTATCATCCGGGAAAAGCCAATGTAGTGGCGGCGCGTTGAGCGTAAAGGTGTATTGCAATACGGTGATGGTCAAGGAAAACCAACCAGCTCTACGAGGAATTTTAGAAGCTTAGTTTGAAGTTGGTTGAGGAAGGGATGTTAGCTACCTTGGACTTGCGGCCGACCACGGATAGTCGATTCGTCACGAGCAACCGGGGATGAAAATATCCAGAGAATCAAAGAAGGTTTAAAGGAAGGCAAAGCACCGGCTTTGTGGAAGGCGATCAGGAATCATGTGGTATAAGACGCGTTTGTGCGTACCAAACAAGGGGGCGAAGAAGTTATTACTTAAGGAAGCGCATGAGTCCTTATATTCAATCCATCCCGCAGTACCAAGATGTACCAGATATTAAAGACAAATATTGGTGGCTGTATGAAGCGCGAGATAGCCGAGTATGTAGCACTTTGCGATGTGTGCCAAAGAGTGAAGGTGAACATCAAAGACCAGCGGGTTTTTGCAACCCTTGAAGATTCTGAATGGAAGTGGGAAGATGTGGGAATGGACTTTATTACAGGCTTACCCAAGACTAAAGAGGGCTACGACTCAATATGGGTAATTGTGGATCGACTAACGAAGGTCGCTCACTTTCTTCCGATCAAAACAACTTATTCTCGTGATAAATTGGCCGAGTTATACATGTCGAGATTGTGAGTCTTCATGGGGTGCCCAAGAGGATAGTATCGGATCGTGGGTCACAGTTTACTTCACGATTTTGGAATAGCTTTCACGAGGCAATGGGTACTCACTTGAGCTTGAGATGACATATCATCCGCAAACTGATGGTCAGACGGAGCGTGTGAATCAAATCACGGAGGATATGTTAAGAGCTTGTGTATTGGATCACGGAGCTAAATGGGATAGTTGTTTACCTTTTGCGGAGTTCTCCTACAATACGATTACTGACTAGTCTACAAATGTCACCGTTTGAAGCCCTGTATGGCAGAAAATGTAGAACCCCTCTCAATTGGAAAGAGACGGGGGAGAGTCAAATCTTCGGGCCAGAATGTCTTCAGGAAGCAGAAGAGAAAGTGCGTTTGATTCAAGAAAGGCTAAAGGCAGCCCAAGCCGCATGAAGAGTTATCCGATACTCGTCGAAGAGATTTAAGTTTTGAGCCAAATGACTATGTGTATCTCAGATCACACCCTTCAAAGGTGTTAAGAGATTTCAAATGAAGGGAAAGCTAGCGCCAAGGTATGTGGGGCCATTTAAAATTTTAAAGCGCAAAGGAGAGGTTGCATACCAGCTGGAATTACCAAACACCTTGAGCGGGATCCATGATGTTTTCCATGTATCTCAACTAAAGAAGTGCTTGAGAGTGCCAGAGAGAAGCAAGTGCCGTAGAGGCGGTGGATCTTCGGAGGATCTGTCTTATAAAGAACATCCTATAAAATTTTTGGAAGTGGCGAGCGTGTAACGAGAAGAAGGACGATTCGCTTTGCAAGGTTCAATGCAGCAACCATTCCGAGGAGGAAGCAACACGGGAGAGCGAGAAGGATCTTAGGCGGAGTTTCCAAACCTATTCCTTAGAGAGCCGTAATCTCGGGTCGAGATTCCGTTTAAGGGGAGGTTTGTAACATCCTCGATTTTGAGCCTTTTGAAGCTTTCAAATAAAATTCACCATTTGAATTTTTCTGGAATTAATTAAAACTTAAATGAAATTTTATGAATTAAAAGATTTAATACGATTAAGTTAAACATTAAAATGTGCTAAAAGTATTTTATTTGAGTTCCCGAGCCTCAAGAGCTTTTCGGCATTTTATGTGATTTTTCTCGATTTATTTGCTATTTTCTAGAGCTCAAAAGTATTTGTTTGAATTTCGGAAAAGAAAAGAAAAGAAATCCTAAACCGATGGTCGAAACCCACCACCGGCCGCCCACTCGCCCGCTTCGATCCGGCTGCTCGCCCCGCCTCGCGTCGCCGATCCGCCGCTCCCGCGCCGCTTGCCCTTCTGGATGTGTGCGCGTGTCACCCATCCACACTGCGCCGCTCGCGCTCGCGCATCGCAGCCGCTTTGCTAGCAAGTCGTACTCGTTCTGAGTGGGACTCTCGTGTCGTATCCACCGGACTCGTGCTCGTGGCCGACCGGGACACCTCTACGGCCGGGTATAAAAGGCCGAACCCCGTGTCTCCTCGTCCCAAGTCAAGCCTCGCCTCCGAAGTTGAGCCGCAAACCGGTCGTGCCGCCCGCCGCCGTGGTCATACGCGCAGCCGCTGCCGTGGTCGTGCCGGAGCCCGAGATCGTGTCGTCCTCGCCATCGTTTCGCCTTCGCCGATCCGCCGTCGCCATCCGTGGTCGTAGATCCGTGTGGTCGTGGGTTCTACGACTACGCCAGAGCCTTAGTCGTAAGTCGTAAAGCCACCGGAAAGTTCTTCGTGGTCGTAAAGTTCGGCTGTGGTCGTAAATCGACCACGTGGTCGTAACCCTCCGATCGCGTTTGTCGTGGTCGTAGTCTCTCCGATCGCGTTTGTCGTGGTCGTAGTCCCCCCGATCGCGTTTGCCGTGGTCGTAACCCTCCGATCGCGTTTGCCGTGGTCGTAACCCTCCGATCGCGTTTGTCGTGGTCGTAGTCCCTCCGATCGCGTTGTCGTGGTCGTAGTCCCTCCGATCGCGTTAGCCGTGGTCGTATCCCCCTTTTCGACCACGTTGATTCCCGAGTATGACTTGTTTTCTCTGATTTAAAACTTCCCAGAGCCCGTTCTCCCTCGTCCTAGCTCCGATTGACCCGATTCTTTTTCCTAAATTCATCTAAAACTGAGCTCTATCTTTTGGTTCAAGTTTGAGAATTTTTGGAGTTCATTTGAATTTTATTTTATTTTATTTTGTGTTTCGATTTGCGTTTCTCTCGTTAGATCACGCGTTCAAGGAGCGGAAGTTGGATTTGAAGATCAAGAGCCGTCAATCGAGCAAGGCCAAGGCAAGTCGTGTCCTTTGATCATGTTGAACCCAGTTTGTAATCTATTATTTAATTAGTTTGTTTTAAATTATCTTGCATCGCTATTTTTATTCAAACCCTTGTATTGGTAGTTCTCGTCCCAATTGGTTATTTCCCTCCTTGATATTTTGGAATACCTTGATGCCATTGTCACCTTAGGTTGGGAATTTAATTAGTGATGCTATGTTATTTGTCACATTGGGTTGGTACGATTAGAATGCTTAGCCTTGCTTATTTTGCGAAAGGGTTCATCATCACATGTGGTTAATTAATCTTGACTTAATGATATATTTGAATATGGTGGTTAACCACGATTATAAAACTTGTTCCCATGGCATGGGTAGTGTCATTGGTGTTGGTTATACAAAATTGGTTTTTACTTGGGCGATTGATCGTGCAGTAAAGAGGGTGCTGAATGCACATGGGATGTGGATGCTTCGCCTGGGTAATTCTTAAGGACTTAACTTTGTGCGCCATTGATCTGAGCTAAGTCGTGCAAACCACATGTCTAGTATGGGATAGACCTGGCATAATAATTTGTGAAGTCTCCACTTTGGTTTTGCTACCGATGTTGTTGTGGCGTAAGAGGGGCAATTATCGACTAGGGGTTACCCTACTCGGACGGCGAAACCTTAGCGAGTGGGATCAGGTGGAGATGGATCATTGTAAAAGCCTTGTTGTGATTATCTTTAACGTGAGGATTATCACATCGTGTGGGTACAGTTGTGCAACCTCTGCAGAGTGTAAAACTATTCGAATAGCCGTGTCCTCGGTCATGGACAATGCTCGGTGATCTCACATGAGGGGTAGAGTTTTCATAAAAACCTGGTTGGGTTAAGTTGGGAAGTGAATGGTTAGTTCACGGGTGTTCATTTCATGGATCTTGGTTCATGGTGGATTCCTTGGGTGAATGATCAATTCACTTGTGGTTGATCTCAATTCCTTTGGTTACTTATTTATTATCATTTACAAAGCTTGCTTTTCAATCTACTTATTGTATTTACTTTAAATTGTTGCTTTCTGCAAAATTAACCTCTCAGCCATCCATTGGTAAGCCTTGCATACTATATTGCATCTTTGTTACAAACGAAGTTCTTGAGTACTCTATGTACTCACGGCTTTATGCCCCTGTTGCTCAGTTGAGGAGGAGGAGAATCACCAGCAGGAGGTTCCAGAAGGAGAGTACTTCGACGTCTTCGCGGATTAGGCTTCGTTCTCCACTCGATAGCCTGTGGGCGTGTCGATTGGCTGCTGCGCTTTCTTTTGGAATTCCGCTGCTAGTTTTTGTTAAGCCCTTCAGGCTAATAATTGTAAGCTTGACCATAAGGTCGTACTCTGATGATTATTAATAATATTTGAGTCTTTTCCTAGTAAATCGTGATATGTTCGATATTTCATCTTTGTTTATCTTTGTGTGCACTAGCGTGATCTGGACTAGTGCAGAATACAGGAGAGTCCGGATTTGCATATTCGGTCTCGGCAAGCAGAGCACGATGTTATCTTTAGCGTGTTCTCGCTCGGCGGAAGCGCGGCTACCAAGCTTTCAAGCTGTGGGAGATTTCAACCATGTGCAAACGTGGTTGTAGCAAGCAGTCGAAGTGAGCGATCAAACAATCGAGTGAGGTTATCGAATAGATCGGTCGATTGAGCGGGCAGTCAAGCAGAACAATTGATCAAGTGGTCGTACGCTGGGCATTTAATTAGGCAATTGATCATCGAGCGGCCAAAAACATCATCAATCATCAGGAGACTCCAAAAAGCGGCAATAACCATTCACCGCCCTCTAATTGTAGTAGTCGATCCTACAAATGGTATCAGAGCCAATGCGATGGCATCAGAGAGGTATGTAAGCCGCCACCCATGCTAGATGGTACTGATTTTGCTTTTTGGAAGTGTCAGATGCAATTGTACATTGAGGCTCACAGTAGTGACATTTCAAATAAGGTTTCTAGTCCATATGAGGTTCCTACTATGGTTACGACTCTAAATAAAACTGATGTTTATTTGAATGCTCAAGCTCGTAACCTGGTTTTTCAAGGAATTTCTTGCAAAGAATTTGATTGAGTAGCTCATATTGCTTATGCCCACTTAACCTGGAAAACTCTTTGCGATTACCATGAAGGAACAACTAAAATCAAGAAAGTCTGATTTTGCTATGAAGCCTGGTGAATCCATTGATGATCTTTTTGCTCGGTTTGAGAAAATCTTGAGTGATTTGCATGGTGTTAATGTTACTCCTGTTGATGAAGATAATGTAACTAAAATTTTAATATCTTTAGGTTCTGAGTGGTTAATGGTTGTCAGGACTATTAATTAAACTATAAATCTAGATATTTTAACCATTGATGATTTGTACTCTAGATTGAAAACCTGTGAGATGGAAGCTTTGCTATCTAAAATTGATAAATCCTAATCTTTAGCACTTGTGACTAACCCCGTGCAGACTGTTATATCGAGTGTGTTGTCTTGTGTATCAATATCTGCTTTGTCTTCTTTTTCAAAGGAACCGTTCGAATAGCTTCCTGAAGACGACTTGGTGTTGATCTCCACATGGTCATACAAGACACTTAACACAATGGTTTTGGTTTGCTTGAGTAGTTTCAGACCAGTCTGATCGGGTCCGAGTGGCATCAGACGGCTATTGAGTAGCAACGGAGTATCAGACGATGCTCGAGTGGAATTGGAGTATTGGACGGTGTCCGAGTAGTATCGAAGGATTGAACGGCTTTGTGTTGGGTGGTCTGATCGATAGACTTTAATCACATCATTTCGACAATGGTATTTCAATCACGGTAAGTCGAAAACTACAGATTTTGACCACGTTTGGTAGTCAGTGGTTCGAATGGCCTTGTATCCTTGGTTCAAATAGCTCTATGCTTGGTGCCCAAATGGCTTTATCTGATTAGCAGACTTCGACCTTGTAAGGGTTTGACCATGTATTTGACTATGGTATTTCGATCATGTCCGACTTCAACCATGGCCAACTTTGACTACATTAGACTTCGACCATGTCCGACTACGACCACAACATCTGGCTTCGACTCGACCATGGTCCTTTTCGACCACGGTAGAACGACCACGCAGTAATCGGTAAGCTTCGATCCCGATCAGTGTATTGGCTGTAGCTACAGTGCCTTGTCTATGGTTGTAGCTATAGTAACTGGTCGATTATCGTAGACTTTACTGGTACTCGATAGTCGAAGATTTTGTGATCGATAGTCATAAACTTTACTGGTACTCGATAGTCAAAGATTTTGTGATTGGTAGTCGTAGACTTTATAGTCTGCTGTCGTTGTTTTAGGCTTTGTGGTCGGAAGTCGAAGACTTTATGATCGCTTACCATAGGCTTTATGGTCTATACTCGTAGACTTTATGGTTAGTACGAGTGCTTTAATTGTGCTATCTTTGAGTGCCTCGAGTACTCGTGTTTGGCCATGGTACGACTGGCTGGGGTAGATGGTCATAGTACTCGGTAGTTAGAAGGACTTGGTACTCGATAGTCATGGTTTTCGCAATGATGGTCAGTGATCAGTTGTTGGAGATTTGTGGTTGGTGCTTTGGTATTGTAGACTGTGTGGTACTCGGTGATCAATGGTGTAGCGAATGGTTGGAGATCGGTAGTGTGGACTTAGTGATCTGGTGCTTTAGTGGTAGCGATCGATACTCGGTAGTTAGTACTCGAGGCTCTGCGGTCAGTAGCGATGTGGATGTATTCCCGAGTGTTTTGAGCGTAGCGATGGTATTTCTCAAGTACTTGGTGTTTTCGAGTACGCATGAGATAGCAGTCGTATTAAGTGGCCTAAGGCTGAGTTTTGGATAGCGATAAAGTTGGTGGTCATAATGAGTTGTTTAAAGCGGATTTCTGAATAGTGATGGGATTTGTAGTCGTGGATGACCTGTGTGATGCTGATGGATGGTTAATGGTATGGTTTGTGTGTGTGTGAACTGATGACGGTCAAGTTGTGAAGAAGTTATGCCGGAAAACTTTCTTTGGTCGTTGCATGTGCAGGTGGACATTAAGATGATCATGGCCGGTGACAAGGAGAATCGGGATTAGGATGGGAAATCTGGGGTCTAGGCGGTTGAGGATGTCACGCGAGGTGGTCGGGCTCACGCTAGAGCATGTGGAGATCAAAGGTGGTTGTTCGTGGAGAGGCTATGGGCGATGCAATTCAGGAGACTTCGACACGAGAGGTAATGATGCGTGAAGAAGATACGAGAGGTGTGGTCCTAGAGCATTCAACACGTGGGATGGTGCGTGATGAAGATACAAGAGATGCTATTCTGGAGACTTCGTCGCATGTTGAGTTAGGAGTTGTGGATGGAGTTCATAACTCAGAAGAGATAGAGTTTGGTTAAAATCCGTATTCGGAAGGTTTGGGTCCCTTGGTTTGGAAGGGATAGAATTGTGTCCGTGTTTAAGGTGAACGCGGTTTAGGGCTCTAGCATATAAAAGCAGGGTGAGGCTAAGGGTTTTAGTCATGACTTTGAGAGGCTTTGCGAGGTTTTTTGTGCTAGAGTTTTAGGGGTGTCGTGAGGGCACTTTGTAGCTACAGAACATGATACAGAAGTAATAGATCAGATCGATTCAAGAAAAGTTAGTCAGCGTCGACGATGTGTTGTCTAAGCATTGTTTTTTGTGTCTTCGGCGGCGTTCTAACACATCGTGATCTTGTGTGCCACGAGCTCGGTGTCTACGATTGTCGGTTCAATCTAAGCGGCGAGCACGGTATTATTTTCGGCGTGTTCTCGTTCGAGTGGTGAAGCGCTCGGGCGGCTAAATATTTCGAGTGGCGGGAGATTTCGACCATATGCAAAGGTGGTCGAAGCGAGCGATCAAACAATCGAGTGAGGTGGTCGAACAGATCGATCGAGCAGGCAGTCATGCAAAATAGTTGATCAAGTGATCGTACGCTGGGCATTTGATCACCGAACAGTGAAAAGCATCATCGATCGTCAGGAGACTTCAAAAAGCGACGATAATCATTCATCCTCACTAATTACAGTAGTCGATCCTACCGCTAGATATATGACTATTCTCCCTTTGGATTTTGCTGTTTCAAAAGATCCATGTGGTAACAAACAGAGAAATGGGAAATTAAAGTAAGTAAATTGGGAAAGAATCTTTTGCTTGTTGCTTATTAGAAGAAATTAGCTAGCTGGCCTCCAAATCTAACCTCCCATTGGCTCTAGCCTTGCTAAACATGCTACTAGAATATTTGAATTTTCGGCGGGTCGGGTAGCTAAAGTTTCTGTGTAGTTTCTTGTGGAAGTTGTCAAAGTTGACGGCTCCTTTCAGCTGTAGCGGACGTGTACCATGCACGGAGATATTCAGAACAAAGCACGAAGCCACGAACAGAGCTAGGTACGCGCATGCATGTTCAAATGCATTGGCACATTGCACAGATAGACATAGGCTTAGGTATTTTTTTGCTTTTAGCTAGTTTATGTTTGTATTATTATAATAACTAATTTTTAAATAGTAAAATTTTAAAATAAGGTTAATAGAAAGATTGTAGTAAAAAATATACTGAGTTCAGTTGTATCGGTCAAAATCATATACGACTATTTTTCCTATGTATACTACTTCTTACAAATATGTAAAATTTAAATATTTAAACTATAAATCATAAACAATCAGTCCAAAAATCCATTATATCTATCTAGCTCGATCGCATTAGGCTTTGGTTTTTGCCGCTTGTTTCAGACTTTTCTTTGATATGTCTGCCCTTTTCTTGTACTTCGGATCCACGAGGAGAAGTTGGATTTGACTTGATAAACATAGAACTCCAAAATCATTTGAGCTTGACGGTGCTTTCCAACGTGCATAGTTGTATGCTGATCATCAGTTGCACAGACGAATAACAGCGCGCATCTCTCTCTATCATGTCACAGCTAGCGTAGTACGGATAGGCACGCACAGCGAATGACTAGCTAGCGTTCTTATTTATTGGATTCGAATTGCAAATTAACAAGGCCCTTGGCTTAGGGTCTGTTTTTTTTTCGGCTTGTGGCTTTTGGTTGTGATTTATAATTTTTAGGTTATTTGTATGAGATATTACAGAATAACAGAAATTCATGTGCGATTTTTGCCAATATAAATAAAGTCAGTAAAGTATGTACTACAATTAACTAGTTGATCCTATTTTAAAAAGGGTATTGATAAACATCATCCGGATGTTTTCTTCCTAAGTATCATCTAGATTTGTGACCATTAGATTAGAGATCCAACGGCCATAAATTCTCCCCCACCCCCTCCAAAAAAAATCTCCCCCTCCTAAAAAAATAATTTAAAAAAAATACTCTGTTTAAAGTTAGTTACTGTAAAAAAAATCGAAAAACAGTTTTTAAAAGCTGAAAAGAACAGTGCCTTAGCTTTTGCGGTGCTGCTCGTCTCTTTTTTACGAGTGATTGTACTATATAATTCACAAATTAAGCTATCAATCACTTTAATTGATTTGGAGTTTGCTCCTGTCGTCATATTGCGCGGTTATGTAAGCACGTATCCCACTATTGGATCCCCAGCTCGATCGACCAAATGCTCCTCACCATCTGGTCTAATCACGCTTAAAGGTGCCCGTGATGCGCCATGGCCATGCGCACTCATGTTGCCATGCAGGTTTTGCCCCATTGATGACAAATAGAATTACTAAGATTCTGGAACCTCTTTTTTCTTGCCTCAAATCACCCCATCCGTACTACAATATAAGTGCAAAGTTCATTATATGTACAGATAAAAAATAAAAAATTTAATGCTATTAGACCATATATATACTTCTATTAAATGACATACTAAAATTATTCATCTACTTTTTTAGCATTAAAAACACAAGTATATGATGAAAATATTACAAGAATTACACCTTTAATATTTACAACCGACTTATATTATCAGACAACATTTTTTAAAAACAAGGATTTATAGGGTGGATTCTTTTAGGCTGCGGCTTATGACTTTTTAGGTTATGGCTTTTGAATTCTGGCTGTTCGCAAGAAAGAGACAGTCGCATACGATTTGGTAACTGAAGTCAATATAGTGTCTACTAAAATCAACTTGTAGATACCATCTTAAAAAAATATATCATTTAAAAGCTAGTTACTATAATAAAAACAAAAATTATAAGTATAGAATCTAAAAGAACCTAACTATATTACAGGACGGAGGGAGTGATAGACCTAGATTATATCCAATTAATGCGAGAGAGCGCGCGAGATTAATAATTTCTAGCAAGCCCCACAGCCAAGCGACCGCTGTTGGCATCCAAATTAACAAACAACAGGCTCGACCGGTACGTGATCGGTTCTGGTTTATGCAGGAGATTCGTTGGTTTTTACCTGCAGAGATTCGTTGTTCTGCAACAAGGGGCTGCCTTACAGCCTTATGCAGGAGATCAATGTCTTTTTAAGAAGGGGCTGCCTTATGCAGGAGATCAATGTCTTTTTTTCCCACCGTGCCAAGGCCAGATGGTATGGACATTTTATCTTAAACAGGTCTATTAGAGGGACCCAATACAACATTTACATATTTTTTACATCCATCTATGATTAACAGGAAGGAGGGTACGGTGCCCTCGGACAACAGAGGAAGACTATGTCAGACCCAGATTTTATAATCCGAATCATCATGTTTATTTTGCACTATTCCTGGATCATAGATAGTGCACACGATTCTGATAATGGTCATCGAATTACATATCAGGCGGAAGCGTAAATGAAATAGTAGACTTACTTCATGGGCCGATTAGGCCGAAATCAATAAATTGCAGCAGCGGAAGAACGAGCACACAGGTGGGACCTTCAGGACATGCCCACAGGCAGCCAACTGGAGGATCGCGACCTAGTTCTTGACATCTTCATCTTCTTCGCCAGCATGCCCAGTCGTGTTGCTGAGGCAAGGTGATCTAATTTCGATCACGAATTTTGTCGCAAAGCGGCGTGAGCACTCGCCCCGTGCTCGCGAGCCAATACACTGAATGCAAATAAATAGTATGCATGGCATAACAAAGGAGAGGCTCGGGTTATTTTATTTGCAAAAAATTGCTTTTAGCAGCATTATTATTCTTATTTAATCAAAGTGTTATTGTTGCTACCTAACTCCACACTACCCTTACCAAAATCGACTTAATCCACCGAACATGCACTCTATTTATTGACTGCTGTCTAAAACTCCAAACAGCAAGTATCACCATTTATTTAATCCACCGATCATACTCTGTATTTTAAGTTACTAATAATCCAATCCTGCCATTACTATTCATCAGCCCTTACCTCTGAATTCGAATGATTCTCTAATATAATTACTTTCAAATCCACCGATATCATTCGCATTCAATCCTTTTTGTCATTGATTCCAACCCCTAATCCATCTCATTTTCCATTACCTATCACTAGCTAATCCTCAAGTATACTTCCACCGAAAATTCAATTTACTAAGATTGTAATCCACTAATTGTTATGAATCCTCCAATCTTCTCAGAAATTCAATTCATCCATCCAGTAATTGATCAACTCTTATTAATTCCCATATTGTCAACATCTCCCAAGAATTAATAATCACCATTATATATCCACCAAGAATATCATTGATTAATTCTACGATCCACTAGTATCCTCTCACCAAGTAAATCACTAATCAGGATCTATAATCCAATACTTGTATTACTCCTCCAAATTCCCGAAAATTCAATTGACTCATCTAGTAACCGAATCATTAATTCTAATATTGTTCTCTCCTAAGAATTTATTTATCGATGTCGTAATCCAATATTTATCATGCAATCCCTAAATCTCCAAAAATCATTTAAATCATCTATCTAGCCTATCTATTCAGCTAGACTCCACCAATTTATTTCTCCCAAGACCCACACTATCATTTCCTACTTAAGATCGATATGAATCCACCAATACCTTTATGTGTACACTACAAACATCTATTTCCTTTACTCACGACCCTGCTTATTCTTTCCATATTTTATTTTGTAGGAATAGAAAAGCCACTATTTGAAATACAATACATAAAATTTCCTAAGACCTAGCAGCTTTGGAACAAAACATAATGTTCAAGGAATACTAACATGATTTTTCATACATATGGCATCACACCATATGCCTAATATCACCATAATTTCTCCATAACGCACGGCATCACACCAGTATAGCATTTTTCAGCGTTATAGCCGCTTAACTTACCATCGGGACGACACCGGGACAACTCAAATCGGGGCTTTCCTCTGCCTTCCACTTTTCCATTCCGATTTTCCAAACATTTTTAAATAGAACTATATCTAGTTAAGTTCCCATGTCCGCCCTTGACCGTAAGCACGGCTATTCGAATAGTTTTAGACTCTGCGAGTTTGCACACTTTACCCACAAGAGACGGTTTACTCGTTGCCCCACATGATTCCTTAGTCGTGCGGTTGAGCCAACCATCACAATAACCGCTCAAATTACCTCGCCCTTCCATCATCTCATCTCATGGGAAGCGCCCACTTGCGGTGGGTCCCATAAGTGTGCGGGATGTCCCCTTACGAACGCCAGCAGCTGGATACTTCACCTTGCTAGCACGCCACGGCGGGACTTCACCCTCGCGGGTGTCCCATTCAAGCCGTCACACTGCATACCGCTTGCACTACTTCACTCTCCCACTCATGATGATGACTTTCTGTGGTCAGTAAATTTACTAAGCCAAGTTGTATTTTACAGACTTGTGGTTGTACTTGTTTTACACAGAGGTCATGACAAGATTCAGCCCTTAGTGGTATCTGGCGGATTTACCACTACTCACTTTGTGCTTCCACCGCACCACATACACACACACACACTCGAACCATCCGCCTGGATATTTAAGCAAGTTGGGGTTTTGGAAGTATAAAATAATCATGTACAACATATACCACTCATTCCCACCATGATCGCCCAACCAATTTTCTCAAGATTAAAAGTGATGCTTGGCGCTCGCGCCCATGAGTATCTAAGCAATACTAAGCATGGCATATAATTACGGACTTATTTTGAAAGGTTACTATTACAATTTTTTTGCTAGGCGACAATGTTCGCAAATTCAAATGTTCCAAAGGATGGATAATATTAATCAAGGTACACAATGGAATATAACTAGAATCTTAATTTCAGCATGTATTTGCATATAAAATAGCAGCATGCAATTTGATAATTTAAACAAAAATAATTTGCAGAAAATGTAGGTTCAACATGATCAAAGTATTGACTACTTTGGCGCGGTTTATCATGGTCTTGAGCTCACACGATGCTTTCTTCAGTTTTTGGCGTTTATCTTCACTTCGAGCTTGACCTCACTTGATCCCATGAGTCTTCACGACTTCCAATTTCTAATTACGCGATAAACGACTGAATCCAAATAAAAGCGAATAACTCAAAGGATCCAAATAAATCCGAATAAATTTAGTTTAGATTTATTATTAGTTATTGGGTGATTCGGATGATCGAGACAAGGCACGTGGTGTGATATTTTACGTACCCCATTTTATTGCTAGGTTAAGTTTAATTTAAATTAGGGTCTATTTATATGGGTCCTAGCTTGTTATATAAATTTATGTTCAGTACCATTATTCATTTTAGAACTAACATTAAGATTTAATTATTGTCACTTTTATTTTCTGGCATTTACTTTTAGCTAATATTAGGCTTATCTTTACTCCCAATTTTAGTTTAAACCTAGTTGTCGGGCAAAGCTTGGCATAGAGGGTTATATTTCAATATTTGCTATTTTAACAAAACCTACGGCTAAAACGTATCTAATGAAGGCATGTTGAATATTGGGCATAGATTTTGGTTATAATTAATAGTAGCCTTTATTAAATTTGAACATTTAACCAAAGGAGGTTTTATTTCTTTAGACCACTCTCCATTAATGTTCTTTTATCGATGTTTAGATTTATTTACCTAGGCGAGAGATTATTGTACAAGGTAATATTTTATAATTGCTATTTGCTAAAATCTAACACTGAGGTTTGGTTAAGGTGACAGGATAAATATTGGGACATTTATACTAAAAACCATCTTCTACTAATATTCCTTTAGAAGTTTCAGATTTAAGTAATAAAGGTACACTTATATGATCACTAATCCCATATTTAAACCTTACATAATCTCCTGTACGTTCTAGCTAAATTTTATTGACTTCTCTAAATTATTGTTAAATTTTCCTTGATTGTTAATACTTAAAAAGGGGTTACAAAAATTGAAATAAAAGTGGGGAATGGGGGGTGCGGTCGGCTGGAATTGAACCCCTGACCGAAGGGCAAGGAAGCTAATGATATTGCTCAGTTAACCAACTGGTCGCTCGGTCTTTCGCGACACACAATAGGAAAGAAAGTTTAAAGTCGCTAGCGGTTGGTTGAGGAACTAAAACGAACAGCCAGTCGGCCGAACAGAGGAGGCGCCGGCTTGGGGCAGATGGTGGCGTCGCCGGCGAGGGGGCAGCCAGAGGGAGGCGGCGGCTCATGAAAAGGATTCCGGGGTAGGTAGGGAGGAGGATGGGGGCGGCGCTTTGACCGGAGCGGCGGCGAGGCGGACGGACGGCAACCCGGCGCGCGGCGGCGAGGTGGTCACGATCGCGGCGACGGCGACGTGGTGGAGGGAAGAGTAAATTAACCGGCACAAGAGCACAAGGGGGTCTTGGGGATGCTCACCGTGCTATTTGCCTGGTCGGGGATCGCCCTCGGCGGGCCGGCGACGTGCACGGCGGTGGCGCGAAGAAGGGCACCGTGGCGAGAGGAACTCCGGCAAGGGGAGGCTCGGCCGGCAGTGGGGAAGGGTCCACGGCGTCGCAAAGATGCTCACCGCAAATGGAATCGGGGAGGAGTCGCCCGAGGCGGCGGTGGCGCTGGTGGAGGCGGTGACGGCCGGAAGTTGGGGACAAGAAGACGAGGGGAAAATGGGGAAGGAGGAAGGGATGGCACGGGCAAAGGGGAACCCGGGAGCTTGGGGCCTCTTATGGGCGCAGCGGGGCGGGGGAGGCGCTGAGGGAGGGCTGGACGGAGCGGGGAACGGACCACCGGGCGGCGGCGAAGAACCATCGGGCAAAACCCAGCGCGAGGCTCGGCGGAGGCGCGGGGCTCGACGTGTGAGGGCACGGGGCTCGTCGCGCGCGCAGAGGGACCGGCGAGCGGCGATGGGACGGCTAGCAGAGCTTGGCCGAGAGGATTTGACGCGAGAGAAGAGGAGAAACGGAGAACGGGGAAGAAAAACAGTAGCAGGAGGAATGCATTCGGGCAGAGAGGGGAGGATGGAGGCGGGCCGCGCGTGGTGACGGGGAGAGGAACGGGGGTCGGACTGGGCCGACTGGCCTGGTCTGGCCTCCCCCCTCTACTTCTTTTTTTTTTCTTTTGCTATTATCCATATATATGCATGGGTATAGATATATTTGCATATATATATTAATTCATGAATGTTGACCTTTTTGATTTATTTTATCCTGGCTATTTATATCGTTATTTCCAGAATGAGATTCTATATTTTAATTTTAGTTTCTCCCTCCCTTTCATGGATCATCTTTTCAGATTCGAATTTAAAATTTTGAGTTTCCATTATTTGCATATTTCCTTTTTGGCATTACTAATGTTTGTCGTTATCGTTTATGAATTTATTCAGTTTTTTTTTTTGGAATCTCAACCAAAACCCAGGAGAAACACCATAAGATCCAAATTCCGATAGAATTAAATTGCAAAATAATTCAAGAAATTCATATTTTCAAATTCAGATTTTTCAGGATGTTACAAATCTACTTCTTAAAAGAATCTCACCCGAGATTAGGTGAGAGTAGAAGAAGCAGGTGAGGTTATATTGGCTAGCAATGAGTTTCGGGGTGTTGCTCGACGTATGGTTCTTTAGCTTCACCGAGAGACGAAAATCTGCACATCAGGGATTAGCACTTGGAGAAAATCAATAGGAAAGAGAGAAACCTTGTTCTCCTGGATAGGTCGTAGACTTCCAACCGCTTGCTCTTTGATATGGTCGTAGTCCCTCGACATTTTGTCACTTCATGCTACCCCCCTTAAATAATTGACGATTGTCATTATTCATCCACTATACTCTAGCTGTCTTGGTCAACAACAGATTTGAGTAGCAATTCATGGGGTAGGGGTCTTGTCCTTCGCAAAAACAGGCGACCTTGCTCGGTAGGCTCTCTCCTGACGGGCGGTCTTCTTCATAGTGATGTTGTTTCCTTAAATACTGGGAGATTGAAAAGTCTTCGCTTCCTCTTGATTGCCCTAATTTTGGGTTACTTGTTATTTCGTTCCTTTGGATCCGATGGGGTTTTCAGCAAAAGGTGAGGGAGAATAGCATGAGGTAAGGATAGAATCGTGGGAATAAGGTAATCCGAACCCATCTAACTTTAAAAGAGCACACCCAGGGAGCTGGAGTGATACTGAGCCACACAAAATTTTTAAAAGCAAGCTTTTCCTGTGACTGCAAAATAGGATGCCCGAGGGCAAGAAGGCAGTGCACAGGGCCCAATGAAAATCTTGCAACAGTACATCGTCTACTTGGGGAGGCACACATAAAAGAGTACAGGGTTCATCTGCATAGTCCGTTTAGAACGAGACTACCTTATCTTCATGAATATCTTCAACGTTCCTAACCTTAAATTTTAGAGCAAGGGTACAAGAAGAGGATCAAAATTTTCTTTTCGAATCAATAGATAGAAAAGGAAAGCATTTGGGGATAATTTGATTGATATCAGCACCCACTCGAGGTTGTTATTTGGAATTTAGGGTAAGGGAGGTTTAGATGTAAAAATGGCTAAGGCAGCATTTGGATGAGAAAGAATCATCTAAGAGAGATACGAATGAGCAGTATAACTTATATCTTTGGAAATAGTATTTTAAAGAATTATTTCTAGTCATAAAACTAACGCCGGACTAACTAGGTCACGACTGCAATGATATGCTCGATACCATCCCATCGGACCAGATTTTATAATCCGAATCATCAGTGTTTAGCCGCACTATTCCTGGATCGTAGATAGTGCACACGATTCTGAGAATGGTCATCGAATTACATATCAAAGCGAAGCGTAAATGAAATAGTAGACTTACTTCATGGGCCGATTAGGCGAAATCAATAAATTGCAGCAATGAAGAACGAGCACACAGTGGGACCTTCGTGACATGCCCACAGCACCAACTGGAGGATCGCGACCTAGTTCTTGACATCTTCATCTTCTTCGCCAGCATGCCCAGTCGTGTTGCTGAGGCAAGGTGATCTAATTCCTGATCCTGAATTTTGTCGCAAAAGCGAGCGTGAGCACTCCGCCCCCGTGCTCCGCGAGCCAATACACAGAATGCAAATAAATAGTATGCATGGCATAACAAAGGAGAGGCTCGGGTTATTTTATTTGCAAAAAATTGCTTTTAGCAGCATTATTATTCTTATTTAATCAAAGTGTTATTGTTGCTACCTAACTCCACACTACCCTTACCAAAATCGACTTAATCCACCGAACATGCACTCTATTTATTGACTGCTGTCTAAAACTCCAAACAGCAAGTATCACCATTTATTTAATCCACCGATCATACTCTGTATTTTAAGTTACTAATAATCCAATCCTGCCATTACTATTCATCAGCCCTTACCTCTGAATTCGAATGATTCTCTAATATAATTACTTTCAAATCCACCGATATCATTCGCATTCAATCCTTTTTGTCATTGATTCCAACCCCTAATCCATCTCATTTTCCATTACCTATCACTAGCTAATCCTCAAGTATACTTCCACCGAAAATTCAATTTACTAAGATTGTAATCCACTAATTGTTATGAATCCTCCAATCTTCTCAGAAATTCAATTCATCCATCCAGTAATTGATCAACTCTTATTAATTCCCATATTGTCAACATCTCCCAAGAATTAATAATCACCATTATATATCCACCAAGAATATCATTGATTAATTCTACGATCCACTAGTATCCTCTCACCAAGTAAATCACTAATCAGGATCTATAATCCAATACTTGTATTACTCCTCCAAATTCCCGAAAATTCAATTGACTCATCTAGTAACCGAATCTGTTAATTCTAATATTGTTCTCTCCTAAGAATTTATTTATCAGTGTCGTAATCCAATATTTATCTGTGCAATCCCTAAATCTCCAAAAATCATTTAAATCATCTATCTAGCCTATCTATTCAGCTAGACTCCACCAATTTATTTCTCCCAAGACCCACACTATCATTTCCTACTTAAGATCGATATGAATCCACCAATACCTTTATGTGTACACTACAAACATCTATTTCCTTTACTCACGACCCTGCTTATTCTTTCCATATTTTATTTTGTAGGAATAGAAAAGCCACTATTTGAAATACAATACATAAAATTTCCTAAGACCTAGCAGCTTTGGAACAAAACATAATGTTCAAGGAATACTAACATGATTTTTCATACATATGGCATCACACCATATGCCTAATATCACCATAATTTCTCCATACGTACGGCATCACACCGTATAGCATTTTTCAGCGTTATAGCCGCTTAACTTACCACTGGGACGACACCCAGGACAACTCAAATCAGGGCTTTCCTCTGCCCTTCCACTTTTCCATTCCGATTTTCCAAACATTTTTAAATAGAACTATATCTAGTTAAGTTCCCATGTCCGCCCTTGACCGTGGGCACGGCTATTCGAATAGTTTTAGACTCTGCAGAGTTTGCACACTTTACCCACAAGAGACGGTTTACTCGTTGCCCCACATGATTCCTTAGTCGTGCGGTTGAGCCAACCATCACAATAACTGCTCAAATTACCTCGCCTTCCATCATCTCATCTCATGGGAAACCGCCCACTTGCGGTGGGTCCCATAAGTGTGCGGGATGTCCCCTTCGAACGCCCAGCCACTGGATACTTCACCTTGCTAGCACGCCACGGCGGGACTTCACCTCCGCGGTGTCCCATTCAAGCCGTCACACGCATGTACCGCTTGCACTACTTCACTCTCCCACTCATGATGATGACTTTCAGGGTCCGGTAAATTTACTAAGCCAAGTTGTATTTTACAGACTTGTGGTTGTACTTGTTTTACACAGGAGGTCATGACAAGATTCAGTCCTTAGTGGTATCTGGGCGGATTTACCACTACTCACTTTGTGCTTCCACCGCACCACATACACACACACACACACTCGAACCATCCGCCCAGATATTTAAGCAAGTTGGGGTTTTTGGAAGTATAAAATAATCATGTACAACATATACCAGTCATTCCCACCATGACTGCCCAACCAATTTTTCTCAGGATTAAAAGTGATGCTTGGGCGCTCTCGCGCCCATGAGTATCTAAGCAATACTAAGCATGGCATATAATTACGGACTTATTTTCGAAAGGTTACTATTACAATTTTTTTTGCTAGGGCGACAATGTTCGCAAATTCAAATGTTCCAAAGGATGGATAATATTAATCAAGGTACACAATGGAATATAACTAGAATCTTAATTTCAGCATGTATTTGCATATAAAATAGCAGCATGCAATTTGATAATTTAAACAAAAATAATTTGCAGAAAATGTAGGTTCAACATGATCAAAGTATTGACTCGCCTGGCGCGGTTTACCGCGGTCTTGAGCTCACACGATGCTTTCTCTTCAGTTTTTGGCGTTTATCTTCACTTCGAGCTTGACCTCACTTGATCCCATGAGTCTTCACGACTTCCAATTTCTAATTACGCGATAAACGACTGAATCCAAATAAAAGCGAATAACTCAAAGGATCCAAATAAATCCGAATAAATTTAGTTTAGATTTATTATTAGTTATTGGGTGATTCAGATGATCTGAGACAAGGCCTGTGGTGTGATATTTTACGTACCCCATTTTATTGCTAGGTTAAGTTTAATTTAAATTAGGGTCTATTTATATGGGTCCTAGCTTGTTATATAAATTTATGTTCAGTACCATTATTCATTTTAGAACTAACATTAAGATTTAATTATTGTCACTTTTATTTTCTGGCATTTACTTTTAGCTAATATTAGGCTTATCTTTACTCCCAATTTTAGTTTAAACCTAGTTGTCGGGGCAAAGCTTGGCATAGAGGGTTATATTTCAATATTTGCTATTTTAACAAAACCTACGGCTAAAACGTATCTAATGAAGGCATGTTGAATATTGGGCATAGATTTTGGTTATAATTAATAGTAGCCTTTATTAAATTTGAACATTTAACCAAAGGAGGTTTTATTTCTTTAGACCACTCTCCATTAATGTTCTTTTATCGATGTTTAGATTTATTTACCTAGGCAGAGATTATTGTACAAGGTAATATTTTATAATTGCTATTTGCTAAAATCTAACACCGAGGTTTGGTTAAGGTGACAGATAAATATTGGGACATTTATACTAAAACCATCTTCTACTAATATTCCTTTAGAAGTTTTGATTTAAGTAATAAAGGTACACTTATATGATCACTAATCCCATATTTAAACCTTACATAATCTCCAGACGTTCTAGCTAAATTTTATTGACTTCTAAATTATTGTTAAATTTTCCTTGATTGTTAATACTTAAAAGGGTTACAAAAATTGAAATAAAAGTGGGAATGGGGTGCGGTTTGGTGGAATTGAACCTCGCCAGAAGGGCAAGGAAGCTAATGATATTGCTCGATTAACCAACTGGTCGCTCGGTCTTCGCGACACACAATAGGAAAGAAAGTTTAAAGTCGCTAGCGGTTGGTTGAGGAACTAAAACGAACAACAATGGCCGATCGGCGAGGAGGCGCGGCTTAGGGCGGATGGTGGCGTCGCCGCGAGGGGCAGCGAGGAGGCGGCGGCTCATGAAAAGGATTCCGGTAGGTAGGGAGGAGGATGGGGCGGCGCTTGACCGAGCGGCGCGAGGCGACGGACGGCAACCCGCAGCGGCGTGGCGAGGTGGTCACGAGGCGACGCGACGTGGTGGAGGGAAGAGTAAATTAACCGCACAAGAGCACAAGGGGGTCTTGGGGATGCTCACGTGCTATTTGCTCGGTCGGGATCGCCTCGGCGGCCGGCGACGCACGGCGGTGGCGCCAAGAAGGGCACCGTGGCAGAGGAACTCCGGCAAGGGAGGCTCGGCGGCAGTGGGGAAGGGTCCACGGCGTCGCAAAGATGCTCACCGCAAATGGAATCGGGAGGAGTCGCCGAGGCGGCGGTGGCGCTGGTGGAGGCGTGTGACGCCGGAAGTTGGGGACAAGAAGACGAGGGAAATGGGAAGGAGGAAGGGATGGCACGGGCAAAGGGGAACCCGGAGCTTGGGGCCTCTTATGGCGCAGCGGGGCGGGGAGGCGCTGAGGGAGGGCTGGACGGAGCGGGGAACGGACCACCGGGCCGCGGCGAAGAACCATCGGGCAAAACCCAGCGCGAGGCTCGGCGGAGGCGCGGGGCTCGACGTGTGAGGGCACGGGGCTCGTCGCGGCGCGCAGAGGGACTGGCGAGCGGCGATGGGACGGCTAGCGCAGAGCTTGGCCAGAGGGGATTTGCGCACGCGGAGAGAAGAGGAGAAACGGAGAACGGGGAAGAAAAACAGTAGCAGGAGGAATGCATTCGGGCAGAGAGGGGAGGATGGAGGCGGGCCGCGCGTGGTGACGGGGAGAGAACGGGGCCTGATGGGCCGACCGGCCGGTCCGCCTCCCCTACTTCTTTTTTTCTTTTGCTATTATCCATATATATGCATGGGTATAGATATATTTGCATATATATATTAATTCATGAATGTTGACCTTTTTGATTTATTTTATCCTGGCTATTTATATCGTTATTTCCAGAATGAGATTCTATATTTTAATTTTAGTTTCTCCCTCCCTTTCATGGATCATCTTTTCAGATTCGAATTTAAAATTTTGAGTTTCCATTATTTGCATATTTCCTTTTTGGCATTACTAATGTTTGTCGTTATCGTTTATGAATTTATTCAGTTTTTTTTTTTTGGAATCTCAACCAAAACCCAGGAGAAACACCATAAGATCCAAATTCCGATAGAATTAAATTGCAAAATAATTCAAGAAATTCATATTTTCAAATTCAGATTTTTCAGGATGTTACAGACTATATGATGATGGACACGGATCTCTTTTTTTCCCCTCTTGAGACAAGATGTTAAAGACCCGCTCGTTTGGACTTTGGACTTCTGGCTTCGAGCTTATTTTTTGTTATTTCTAAATTTCATCATTTTCTGATTTTTTAAATTTTTTGAGCTTTTTTACCAGTTCTTTTTCCCGTATTTGTTTACATTATACGTGCTAGGCTAACTCATTTTTTCTATTTTAACATTTTTAAATTTAAGTATGCCAAATAAGTCATCATCAGCTACAATGCAATTTCCGCCAGATACAGTGAAAATTCAGTCATAAGCCACAGAAAATAAGTCCAACTAAACACATTGTAAGATAGACTTGAAAATTCTTTTTTTAATTACAATGGAGGGATGCACAGTTACGCACATCATACTTACACCGTACACCACACACGCGCACACGTATGTGTCCCATTGAATCACATGCTAGGACTTAAGCATGGGTCATTAGATAAATCTCTTAGATTTATCTAGTATCTTATGGAGAACGGTTACGAGCTTTTCCAATGAACTCACACACGTATGTAAGGTGAGACACTCAAGACCGATTTAGGGATCAAACCTGGGTAGGCAACTCGTATGACTGCGAAGCTTGCCAATCCAGCAAAACTTGGTCCTCAAGATTACTTGAAAATTCATAGAAAGAAAAAACTGGGCCTGGCATCAAATCAGCGTGGGCTTGGCATCAAGTCAGCGTAGCCCATGTCTAATCTGGCCTCTAGTTATTCTCCAGGCTGTTGCTCAATTGTGGTGCTAGACTGAGCTATGGGCCTGTAATTCATATTTTGTTACTTCACAGAATCTCAGGGCCTAATACTTGCCTACCTGAGTCCCAGAACGAGATTTGAAGACGTCAAACACAGACAATGTGAGTACGTGAATTATTTTTTGTAAATAATCAAATTTCAATTGAAATTACCAGCATAAATTTTTTAACAGAAATGACCTCTAGTCGACCGCGCGACACGTAGGCTATCCATAGGCCGTTGGGGGATATAATTACAGTGCCGAGCGGTCAGGCGATTGGGACCAGTGGCCCAACCGTCGGGTGACTGCAGTTCCAGTCGCTCGACTGTTGGGAGATTGAAACTCGTCCATTTTTGCAACTGGGTCCTCGACAGCGTATAGGGGTAAATGATAATTGTTGTAGGTAGATATCATTTATTAAAATTTATGTATGAGTTGTATTTTTTTGGAAAAAATAGGAGACAATGTCGGTTGATCCACATTTGTGATTTTCGTAGATTATGAATGGTAGAAAATCTGTTAGATTGGTAATAACAGTTTGTGATTGTCGTACGTTATTGTAATGCAAGAAAATTTGTAAAATTTTATTTGAGAACGATTGGGATAGCAACGTTGGCAAATACCAAGATAAATGATATTGTTACGCAACCGGGAATTCATAAATGTTGGAGAACTTATTTTTTATATTGTTGGATGCATTACTACACGGAAGAATTAAATGGGAAAAGACGAGGACAAGTGCTTTTGCGAATTAAAATAGACTTCATAATAAAGCTAGATGTAACACGGCGCACAGGGTTTGGTTACATGCACAAGAAAGAGAATCATGCACGATATAACAAACCGAAGTATTCCTATGATACATATGCGCCATTTTGGAATGGAAATAAATTCGACTTTCGGGGGACCAGTGCGGAATGCCCTGACCTACTATGTGGACTGAAGCCATTTTCCTTTCCTTGCGAGCTCGGCGTTGAACTCTTTGGCGACCTCTTTGGCGACCTCTTTGGCCTTGACTGTCATTTCTCTCTTTTTTCGCACTCCCTCTCGTGAGCCTCGTGATCCCTGCGCGTACACACCTCGAGATGAGTTTTTGTCTCCCAATGTATACGCTCGGTGCGGCGCTCCTCCTCCCGGATCTCGCAGACCCTTTTGACATCCCACTCCTCGAAGTTAAGAGCCCACTGGTCATGTGGGTGGATTTCTAGGTCAATCCACTTGCGGTAGCCACATAGTGTGTCGGATCCCAGAGCAACAACTCCGAAACCTCTGTATAAATCACACTAGTCTAGGATTAGCTAGTGCACATAGTGATAACAGGGATACATATCAAGCACAATGATAAACTTTATTTAACTGAATATGGGCCTGATAGCCAAAGTTTTACATCAATGGTCCATAAACCAAAATTAAATGTAAGTAGCACAAGATAAAACCGAAGTGGAAGAAGCCCACTAAGCTTGCCCACAGGCAAACGACAGTAAGACATGCCCTATTTGTTCTGATCCTCATCGAAGTCGAAATCGTCCTATGGAAAATGATGAATTGAGCAACATGAGCACATAAAGTACTCCACAAGTTACACAAGGAAGTTTAACAGAGTTAATGGATGTATAAGGATTGACAAAGGAAGGTATAATAAGGTTAATGGAGTGAAAAGCATAATTGAAGTAAATATTGTAAGTAGATTTAAAAGCTAAATTTGATACAATAAATAGAAACATGAATTTAACAAAATAATATCGTTAGTGCATGCTCCAACCAAACTCTAACCTATCCACAGGTATCCCACCTGGACCATATGTCCACAAAAAGATCTCATATGGATTCCATCTATCCATAGGCAGTTTGTAAACCATTTTGAAAACAAAGTCTAATCCGTGAAAAACTTTACTCAGCTTGCCCATGACCGTGGACACGGCTAACCAGGATAAATTATACACTCTGCAGAGATTGTACAGCTTTACTCATAAGATATGATCATCGCATAAGGCCACGCGATTATCACACTTAGGTGTGTGGTGGAGAGATCATGACAAGGTTTTTACAATACAAAGCCTTTAACCTAGCCAAGTCAACATTAAGGTTTCACCCCAGTAAGAAATCCACTAGACCAGGACCCCCTCTTGAGCCGAGTGAGACTTCTCATGGTCTACGTCATGCTCACTTTCAATCTACAGCGAGACTCAGGTTGTGACATGTAAATTGATCAGTCAGAACTGTCCCACACCAACCTTGTGGTAGTACGAAAAGGCTTTGTAGCAATAGCTCACAAACCAATCCTTAATTTGACTTAGACACCAACCACACACCCCTTGTGCCTAGCAATCAACATTGTGTCACCAAACAACAATGCATGCCAGCAAGCACCTACCACCTAACCATTTGCCTAAGTCGAAACCAAGTTTTTATATTTTATTTTGAAATAATTCATAGCCTTTCTTGACTTACCGATGTCAAGAGTATATTTCAAAAGCTTATTATTTTATGTGGAAAAGGTTATCTCAAAACAAAAATTATATCTAAGCAGGTCTAAGCATTTGATACAAAATTTTCTTTAGTCCATACTAGTGTATTAACTAGAGTTTTATTTAAGATGAAAAGGCATGTTGATATTCAATGTCAAATTTGGCCATATACAAAGGACATGGATATAACTAGAATTTAAATCAACTTTAAACTAATTTTGAATAAAGATATGCATGCATAATAATTTAAAAACAACATAAATAATTTGAAATACTGGGAGTGTCAGACCCAGATTTTTCAACCTGAATCTACTGTGTTTCACTGCACTAATCCCTGGATCAGTAGTTAGTGCACACAGGTACATTGCTGAATCATTTCATACATCGCATAATCATTTATTATATTACATAAGTTGAAATACACCACGTTGGGTGATAGAGTTTACAAAAGGGGCCGATTAGGCCAAATGTCAACATTACAAACATGCAGCGGAACCATAGCAAAAGTAAACCCAAAATCCACAGGCAAGCGACTGGAAGGGTATTGTGTGCATTATATGTCACCAGCTAACTAGTAACATACGTGCACACAAAGCCGAAAGTCCACTTGTCTATGCCTAATCTACGGGGCCTACGTCTTAGTCTCTTTCGCCATTCTTCTCCTCCGTAGCGGGAGCTTCCTCGTAGGCATAATGGTCTTGTGTTCCTGTTTCTGAATTTTGTCGCAAAAGCGAGCGTGAGCACTCCGACCCCGTGCTCCGCGAGCCAACACACAGAATGCAATATTTAACATGCATGGCTAATCGAAGGAAAGGTTGTGGCTCATTTTATTTTTGCGTAGAGTGCTTTTGAATACAATTACTTAAAAATTTCTAAGACCTAACATTTTGAGCAAAAGCATAATGTTCAAGAATATGCAATAATAATAGCAATCCAGATTCTATCCACCATTACATGGCATCTGCACCATATAGCAATTCTTCAGCGTTATAGCCGCTTAACTTACCACTGGGACGACACCCAGGACACTTCCAAATTAGGGCAGTCATTCACCCTACAAGTCTTTTCATACCCAGTTTTCAATATTTTTAAACAGAACTATATCTGGTTAAGTTCCCATGTCTGCCCCTGACCGTGGGCACGGCTATTCGAATAGTTTTAGACTCTGCAGAGTTTGTACACTTTCACCACAAGAAATAATCAACTCATTGCCCCACATGATACCTTAGACATGTAGTCGAGCATACCATCACAGTGACTTTTCAAAGTATCTAGACCCTTTTGTCATCTCACCTTTATGGAAAACTGCCCACTTGCGGTGGGTCCCATCTGTGCGCGGGATGTTTCCCCCAGCTACTACGCAGCTTGGGCTTCTACCTCCCCACAACGTAGGACAGCTGGGAAACTTCACCCTCCACTGGTGTCCCTTCAGGCCCCCTTGCCATAGCATAACCCCTTCACTCCCCTACCAGTGAGATGAGTCCGGAGTTTCGATAAATTTACTTAGGCAAGTTGTACTTTACAGACTTGTGGTTGTACTGTTTTACACAGGAGGTCATGACAAGATTCGATCCTTAGTGGTATCTGGGCGGTCTATCACTAGCCCATTTTGTGCATCCACTGCACCACACTCACACCATCAAACCAATCCGCCCAGATATTTAAGCAATTTGGGGACTTTAAGGGTATAAAATAGTCATGTCCAAAATATACCAGTCATTCCCATCATGACTGCCCAAACCATTTTCTCATCATTAAAAGCGATCATGATGTATGGGGCATTTCAGCGCCCTGAGTATCTATGCAAAACTAAGCATAGCATATAGCTAGGGACTTATTTTCAAAATATTACTATTATAATTTTGCTAGGGCGACAAGGTTCACACATTGAATATTCCAAAGGAGAGGGTAATATTATTCAAGGTAAACAATGGCATATAACTAGAATATCAAATTTAGTATGTATTTGCATAAAAATAACAGCATGCAATTTGTTAATTTAAAACAAAGTAATTTGCATGAAATGTAGGTTCAACATGATCAAAGTATTGACTCGCCTTGGTCACACTGGTCGGCATCCGGATTCTCTGGTGCTTCTAGGGTTGCTGCCTCGATCTCCTCCTCTTGTGCCTCGTAAGCTATTTTAGCGTGCGCCAAAATTTGGATAAAAAGAAAAAGCAGCAAATCAAACTAAATAACACCAAAAATTCAAATGAACTTTAAAAATTATGATTTCAGTTTCATTGGATAGATCTTGAATTTAGATGAATTTAGAAATTTGTCTCACTTAATTTGGTGTTAAAATGAATAAGTTATGCCTATTTGAATATTTCAGTTTAGTTAAATCCCAAAATTAATAAATTTCTGACAGTGGGTCCCATATGTCATATTTTCCATTTTATCTTTTTCTTTTATTATTTTCCTTCTGTGTCTATGGCCAGTGGGGCCCATATGTCGTGGCAGATCGAGGCGGGACCTAGCGTCGGCAAACAACATGATCACGCGGCCACCGACCACCGAGGCCCGGTGTCGAGCGAGTAAAATTAAAAGAAATGCTCGACCGCAACGCGCGGAGACGGGCTTGAACGCGCGTCGCGGGAGCAGGAGGGAGGAAAGAATAGCGCTGAAAGCCACTCGGTCAGCCCGAGCGATGCTTACCCTATAAGGGTAATAAATCCCCTTAAAATAGCTTTGGGAGGGTGCCGGGCAGAGGAAGAAGAAGGCGGTGGCGACGGCGGCGAGTGGTGGCCGGAGAGGTTCGGGGGTTTCGTGAAATGCAGCCCCCAGGTGATGGTGAAGATGTTGGTGTAGACGGCCGGAGGTGACGGTCACCGGAGAGGGCTGGCGGCGAACGGTGGCGGTGGTTCGGGCAGGAGCTCTGGTGATGGCGAGGTACGGGCTTCGGGAGGTGCGGATGAGACCGGGGATAGCTTCGCGACGCTCCGGAGATGGTTCAAGAGCGGGGAATCGGGTTCTGGTGGCTCGGTTTGGCGGATCGGTGATCGCCGGAGTTGGGGAAGGAAGTAGGCTCGACGGCGATTTAGGGGCTCTCGGTTCAATTGCTTGCAGGGGAGGGGAGAAAGAAGCATTGCGGCGTGGTTGCGACTCCCGGGAGGGGCTTGTATAGCCAGGGAAGCGGCGCGCGGCGAGGGCGGCATCTGGCCCTCCGCTGTTCACGCGGGGAAGGGGTGAAGAACGAGATCTTCTTCGGGATTTCGTAGGGGGGGAGGTGGCGGGAGAGGTGCGTCCCCCCTCCTGTTGGTTCTTTGAATTTGCCCTTGAGGTGAGAGAGGGAGGAAGGGGATTTGCTGCGGCAGAGGCGCAAGCGCGAGGGAGAGCAACGACGCGGGCGCGTGGAGAAGAGAGGGGAAGAAGAGTCTGACGACTCGGGCCCACCGGCCAGCGGGAGAAGGGCGCGAGGGAGCGGGTCCGCTCGCAGAGGGAGAGGCGCGGGTGGAGGCGGGGCCACTCGGCAGTGGGGGCGGATGCGCGCGGGAGATGGGCCGCAGAGTGCACCCGGCTGGGCCGGAGGCGATGGGCGGCCCGGTTTTCCTTTTTCTTTTCTTTTTGCATTTCTTTGATTTTCCTTTTGGGTACCCATGTGTGTGTATGTGTATATATGTACATATATTATTGATATTTACTTCCTTGCTTCCTGAAATTCTATATCCACTATTTTGCTGATATTTATTACCTAAAAGATTATTTTCTGGTTATATTTATATGTATGCCTACACATATATATATACATAAATATATTTTTATTTCATTTGCTCCTTAACTATTCATTCCATTATTTGTTTGAAATGAGGTACTATGTTTGGTTACAATCCTCCTTTTTAATTCTTTTTGGATCATCTTTTCAGATTCTTAATTTAGATTTTAACTTTCTACTATTTAAACATGTTTATTTCTTCTTTAACTTTTGGAACCTCCATCAACTTTTCTAAGAAAAATTCCAAAAACTCCAAATTCAAATGGAAAGCAAATAAAATAATCCAAAAATTCCACAATTTAATATTTACATTTTTCAGGATGTTACAGGGAGCAACATAATCAAAGGTGTAACTTGCCTTGCTTGAAGACTTGATGTTGCGAATCATCGAAATCAAGCTCTCCGGATTTGTCATAGTTTAGAATTTTAGAGGAATTTAGAAATTTGAACGGGTCCAATCGGAGTTAAAATAAAGAAATACGGGTTTTTGGAAGTTTGAAAATAGAGAGAAAGGATAAATAGGATTTTCTAGAATTATTTTTGTACTGGAAATTCAATTTATAATGTCAACAAGGGATTAAAATTTTGGCTGAATTATATTTCTAAATAAAAGGGGTATTTATGACGTAATGCTGACGTCAGCTGGATTTTAAATCTCTGGTAGAGGCTGACAAGTGGGCCCGGCTTTTATGGACTGGGTCCATAGACCAGAGAGGTGGCTGAGGTAGCAGGGAGGTGGTGGTTGCTGAGGTGGCGCACACGCGGCTGCCAGGTGGCGGCCACGTCACCTACCGCTGACGTGGCACATGGCTGCAAGGAGGCTACGGGGAGTCCAGGGCTACCTGGTGTGGGGCTCGGTGATAAGCAGAGGTGGCCAGCAACGAGCAGGAAGCGGCGGCAATGGGCAGCTCCCGATGCGGTGGCGCTCCGGTGGTACACGCGGCCGAGGGCTGGATGGAGCTCGCACGGGTGCAGTGAAGCTGGAGGAGGGGTTGGCTAGGCGTGGTGAGGACCGAGGCGGTTGGAATTCCTCATCGGAGGTGCTTGTTGACACGGAGGATAGAGGGCACGATTGCGGGGAGAGCTTGAGCTTGGAGAAGAGGAGTCAGGGCGAATAGAGGTGGTGCGAAGGTAGGGGTGCTCGGAGGGGGGATTTATAGGGGGAAGGGACGGCGCGGCGAGTAATTGCTCGCCGGAGATTACGGGGAGGAAACCGGTTAGGATGTGTGAACACCGAGACGAGCGGCCAAGGATAGAAGCACGAGGTGCGGCGAGAAGGGGAAGTCGAGGGGGCGCTTTAGGAAGAGAGACCAACCGAAAACAAGAGTTCGGCGAGGCAGCCATGGCGATGACGGTGGAAAGAGGAGGGACGGCCGAGGAAGAAGAAGGGGAGAGGAGGAAGAGGGAGAGGAGGACGGCTTGATGAAAGGCAAGTGGTCAGAGAAGAGAATCCCGGCCATTGGCACGGTTTAAGTGAAGATGGACATGCGGGAATGAATTGGGTGGCGATGATGAAATCAAGGTCGTTTGCGAGAATCGACAGGGGAAGTGGGAGCGGACGACTGGGATTAGATCGGGCGGGGTGGTGGATTGAATCAAGGCCAGACACGTGTCGACCGAGGAGAGAGGGAGGTTTTAAATTACATTTTAATTTTTGAAAATACTAGGAAGCTTCAAAAACTCTTAGAAAATAACAAATAAAGTCTAAAAATTCTAGACAAATTCACAAAAATTCCTGAAGCTGTTTTAGACTTAGGGAAAATATTTCCAACTAAAAGTTGGTCTTTCAATTTTTACAAAAATACTTTTTAGCTTTGAAATTGATTTTAAAATCCTAGAAAAACACAAAAAATCCAGATAAAAATCCTAAAAAGGGTTGGCATGGTGTGGTTATTTTCATGTAAGTAGCCTGCAAGGCAGAGTGATGCCTATCTTTCGGAAAAGTTTCTGATGAAAAGCTTCCCCGTCTGGGCTTCCACTGCACAAAGCTGTACCATGTGGTCTTATCACCGCGTAAAGTATCTCGTCTGGTCTTACCACTGCCAAAATTGCCCCATCTGGCCTTGTCACTACGCGAAGCCGCACCCTTTGGTCTTGTCACTGCCCAAAGCTGGTCCATCTGGTCTTGTCACTGCGCAAAGACACACCATTTGGTCTTAGCACTGCACAAAGGTGGCCCGTCTGATCTTGTCACTGCGCAAAGCTGCCTCGTCTGGTCTTGTCATTGCGCAAAGCTGTCGTGTCTGGTCTTTCTACTGCGCAAAGCTGCACACTTTGGTCTTCTCGCTTTGCAAAGCTAGCCTGTCTGGTCTTTTCACTGTGCAAAGTTGCCCCATCTGGTCTTATCACTGTGCAAAGTTGTACACTTTGGTCTTGTCACTGTGTAAAGCTGGCCTGTCTGGCCTTATTATTGCACAAAGCTACCCTGTTTGGTCTTGTGACTTTGCAAAACTGCCCCGTTTGATCTTAGCACTGCGCAAATCTGCACCCTCTAGTCTTATCACTATGCCAAGCTGCCCTGTCTAGGGCAAAGCTGCACAAAGGTAGCGCATGACCCGGTTTGACATAAAGCACGCTGCCTCCTCCCATGGGCTATAAAATACACACCCTACCCCCTTGATAGTAGGAAGAACTACCTTCTCCGTCCTAGAGTAACATACCATGATAGACGTCAAGGGGCTAGTCAAGTATGGGTCACCAAATGAAGACATTCTGCTGGAAACGAGGGAGGAGTTCGGCCCTAACAACCGCTTGATGTCAAACAGGCGTGCTCAAATAATCAACTCATGGATGAAGTTTGTCGTGGTCGTAACCTAGACGTGGTTTGCCGTGGTTGTAAACTGGATGAAGTTCAAAGCCGGTCATGGTCAAAAAGCGTTGAAGCCGGCCAAAACACTTGAAGAAGCAAAAACCTCCCGGAAAGAACCAAAAACACTCGAACCCAAAATCTTTGACTACGATCATCCGATACTTTCACAAATGCGAATTCTAAAGCAATCTAAATGTTAATTATTTATTATCATTTTTAATCATGACCATCCACATGGTCTAACATGCACCGTTTCTCCAGTTTGATCAGATCCTCCTCTCTCCTCGCCGCCTCGGTCTCAATGCACAACTGCTGCAATGCTGTTGTCAAGTTGGACACGATCGCCTTGGACCTCTCGTCGGCTGCTGTGACAGCCTCCATCCTGGCCCTCACCTTGAGGAGCTTCACGTTCAACTGCTGCACCTGCGCATCCGCCTTCTCCTTCGCCTTGCAAATGAGATCCTCTGACGTAACTTCCCGTCACTGACGCATGGGGCCACGCGGCGAGGGGGCCCACACGCAGTGACCCACGTCAGAGGGAAGTTACGTCAGAGGAGTTGATTCCTTCGCCTTGAGCCAGCTGATCTCCTTAGCGATGCCCATGATCTCGATGTTCGTGCAAAACAGACCACTGCAAATCAAGTCAAAAGTGCTTATATGCTTTTGATTTTTTTTTGAAGAGACTCGATCTTATGTATCTACTTATTGTCTTTTTGTCTTTGCTCAGTAGTTCCCGTAGCCTATTTTTTTGGATGTTCTCTAGGATCTGAAGGAACCATCCATGGGCATCATGAACTGGAAGCCGCCCGCCTTGATGTTCTCTAGCTCTCTCTTTGCTGCAGCCAGCTCGGCCTTTGTAGCCTGCAGCAGCGCCTTGTCTTGCACCTCTTCTTTCTTCTGTCTCGCGGCAGTCTCTGCTGGCTCATCATTCATGATGTGTTCTTCTCCATGGCATGCACCAGCTCCATCTCGGCCGTATGAGTGTTATAGCTCTAAGATTTGTTTCTTAATAAGGATTATCTTCTCTTCTAAATTAAGGTTGTGATCAACATGGCTGAAAAGCCCGTGGCTTATAGCTGAAAACACTGTAGCTGGCTGAAAAAAGCACTGTAGCTGACAGAGGCTTATTTTGCATAATTAAATTTAAAAAAATTTAAAAATAAAAAAATATGTTAGCCCATTACGTATAATACAAACGAATACGGGAAAAAAGAACCGGCAAAAAAGCTCAACAAAAAGCCAAAATTTCAGAAAAAGACGAAACTTGTGAATAGTGCCAAATAAGCCTCCAGCACTGTAGCATCAGCCACAATGATCGCAGCCTAAGAAGAAATATATCTTTAAACAATAACATCTTAATAAGCATTTTCATCTCTTTTAAATTAAGAAAAAAAATATATCTTTAAGTAATAATATCTGACAACTGCTATAGTTTTGCTCAATTAGGACCCACTTGATTAAGGGCTAGATGTTTTTTTAGATAGCCAGAATTCAAAAACCATAAACCAAAATTCATATTAAACCTGTCACATAATTACACATATAATAGACTTTTTCCTTCGATAGATTAAATCAAGGTAGGGCCACTGCTCCAACAACATTCATCCTTTGTATAACTGGCTGGCATGCAAGTACTCATCCAGCTTAACTTTGGATCGGAGATTAAGCATGACCAAGCTTGGTTTGCTTATGCTTATGCTTAGGCTTAGGCTTTTATTACTATAGTAACTTACTGTTAAACGGCATATTTTTTTAAGACAGGCTCTACAGGTATATTATAGTACAAATTGTACCAAGTTTAGCTGTACCGGCTAAAATCACATGCCATTATTTTTCTCTACGTATTGTCTCTCACGAACAGACCATAATTCAAAAATCATAGTCATAAACCATAACAGGCCTGTTTGGCAACGGCTGCGGCTTATAGCTTTTGGCTGAAATTTTTGAATTTTGGCTGTTTACGGTACAGATTACAGAGAGAGACACTCACTTGCGATTTTGGCTGATACAGATATTGAGCTTTTAACGTGTACATTGTTTAACTTATGGGATAGACTATTGCACAGGCGACTGAATTTTTTTTATCTTTCAGTCACCTAAAGTTGCACTTTGAATCACCTGAAGTTGCACATGTTTTTTTGGAGGGGGGCTACAATTTTAGTTGATTGAGAGTGCAATTTCAGGTCACTTGAAGTTGCACTCTGAATCACCTAAAATTGCAGCTGTTTTTTTAGGGGGTCTGCAATTTTAGTTCATTGAGAGTGCAATTCCAGGTGACTGAAAATACTGTTAACTTATAGATCCCGTCTTGAGAAAATACTCCATTTAAAAATTAGGTACTATAACAAAAGCAAAAAATCTTCAGCTTCAAAGGAAAAGGACATGCCCTACATTCAACGGAAAAGAATCCACCACAGACGCAGCAATTCTAACTACAGAGAATCTTTCCCTCTGCCAAACACCCAAATCACTCCTACAGTTTGGACTTGGCAAGCCTGAGATCTCGATCGCCATGGAGCTCTCGTTGACCTCATCCCTCCCCATGCTCCTCGTCTTGCTCCTACCTCTCCTCTGGTTCCTCTGCCTGGGCCGGGACACCACGAAGCAGCCTCGCGCCGACGGCCTCAAGGCCTACCCCGTCGTCGGCACGCTCCCGCACTTCGTCAAGAACCAGCGCCGCCTCATCGAGTGGTCGGCCGGCGTCGTCGCGCGCTGCCCCACGCACACCATGTCCTTCAACTTCAAGGCCCTCGGCCTCATGGCCGGCGCCATCACCGCCAACCCGGCCAATGTCGAATACATCGTGAAGACCAACTTCCAGAACTACCCCAAGGGGGAGTTCGTGGTGTCCGTCATCGAGGACTTCCTCGGCCACGGCATCTTCAACTCCGACGGAGACCAGTGGCTGTGGCAGCGCAAGGCCGCCAGCTACGAGTTCAGCAAGCGCTCGCTGAGAAACTTAGTGGTCAGCACCGTCCGTTTCGAGGTCGTCGAGCGGCTGCTGCCGCTGCTCGCGCGGGCGGAGCGCGACGGCCGGACGCTGGTGATAGCGAGGAAATGCCTCACACGATGATATAGCAGGTCTCAGCCAAAATACATAAATAGCCAGACAGTTTCCATATCTCGTCCAGACTAATAGCAGCAGGGATCCGGAGAGATTGGAAAGCTGGCCGGTAACATAGGAGCCATGCAACGGCAGATAAGAGGGAACCAACGGGCAAACCAACGGCTACTCTAACACGCCCCCGCAGTTGGAACGTCGGTTGGCCGCACGTTCAAACTGGAGCGAAACTCGGAGAAGACGGCTGTAGGAAGTCCCTTGGTGAAGATGTCCGCAAATTGCGAAGTGGTTGGCACATGGAGTACACGCACCGAGCCGGCGGCAACACGATCCCGCACAAAATGAAGATCAATCTCTATGTGTTTCGTGCGTTGGTGTTGAACCGGGTTGGTGGAGAGGTACACCGCGCTGATGTTGTCGCAGTAGACGAGCGTCGAGCGCGATGGAGTATGGTGGAGCTCCTGAAGAAGTTGGCGCAGCCAGGACGCCTCGGCGACGGCGTTGGCCACAGCTCGATACTCGGCCTCGGCGCTGGAACGGGAGACCGTGTTCTGGCGCTTGGAGGACCAGGAGATGAGGTTGTCGCCGAGGAAGACCGCGTAGCCGGAGGTGGAACGTCTGGTGTCGGGGCAGCCGGCCCAGTCGGCGTCGGAGTAGGCCACCAACTCGGTAGTGGAGGAGCGGTGGATGACCAACCCATGGTCAAGAGTGCCGCGGACGTAGCGTAGGATACGCTTGAGTGCAGCAAGGTGAGGCTCCCGAGGGGAGTGCATGTGAAGGCAGACTTGTTGGACGGCGTGGCGTGTCGGTGCAGTGAAGGTGAGATCGCAGGCGCCGGCAAGACTCCTGTAGTCGGTGGGATTGTTGCGGATCACCGCAGAGGAGGACAACAGCCAGCGATCGGCGAGGGTGCTCACGAGCTTGCGATCCGTCATGCCCGCGCGATCAAGGATCTCGGCGATCTGGCGTTAGGTGAAACATTCGAGGCGGGCGAGTAACGCTCACACCAAGGAAATGATGTAGATCGCCGAGGTCCTTCATGGCGAACTCGGTGTAAGGAGGAGCGGTCCATTGGAGGAGAGCTGCGGAGGAGGCGGTGAGCACGATGTCATCCACGTAGAGGAGAAGGAAGACCAAGTCATCACCTCGTCGCAAAATAAAAAGAGATGTGTCGATTTAGCCTCAATAAATCCCAAAGAAATAAGATATGACGCAACGACCGTATCAGCGCGAGGAGCTTGCCAGCCGTAGAGGGACTGTTGAGGCGACAAACCGAGTCGGGATGGCGGGGTCGGTGAAGCGGAAGGTTGGATCGATGCCGTTTCTTCAAGAGTGCCATGGAGGAAGGCGTTCTTGACATCCAAGCGACGGATGCCCCAACCGCGGCGCCGAGGAGAGGGCGGTGCGGGCGGTGGCGGTTTGACAACGGTGAAGGTCTCATCATAGTCCACTCCCGGGCGTTGGGTGAATCCGCGAAGGACCCACCGAGCCTTGTAGCGATCAAGGGTGCCGTCGGCATTGAATTTGTGCCGAAACACCCACTTACCAGTGACCACGTTGACACCCGGTGGCCGAGGGACGAGGTTCCAGGTGTTGTTGGTGATGAGAGCCTGGTACTCCTCCTCCATGGCCGCCCGCCAAAGAGGATCGGCGAGTGCGGCACGGTAAGTCCGAGGTACAGGAGAAAGAACGTCGGCGTGAAGGCTTGGAGTGGTTTTCAGGTGACGAAGACCTGTCTTGCCGCGTGTAGTCATGGCATGGTCATTGACGATTGGCGCGGCAGGAGAAATTCCGAGCGGTGGAAGCTGTGGCGCGATCGAGCGGGGAACCCGCGCACCACGAGGCCCTCTGGTGGCGGCCAGCGGCGCCAGGCCGGCCGCCAACGAAGGCCCCAGAGAAGTGGAGTCGGCTGGGCCAGGCGCGGTCGCCCCCGGCACAGTACCACTCTGTTGGCCCGAGTGGCTCAAAGGCTCTGTAGCGGGCGGCGAGCTGTGGGCTGGTGGAGACAAAGGCCCACAGTGAGCATCAGCAGCCGCACTCGGGTGGGCCGTGGCTGTCGAAGGCCCGCCTGTGTGCGCCAAGCGGTGTGGTGGATCGTGCACCCCGGCCGCAGTCGAGGATGGTCCAACCACGGCTGTGGTGGAAGGCAGCGGCCCACGAGCGGTAGTAGATGGTGCCGAGGTAGAGATCGGTCCAGTAGGTCGCCGAGGGCGGATGCAGACCGGCAGAGGAGTGCTGTCATCATCTAAAAAGGATAGGTCGATGCTTTGTAGAAGATGAAGGATTAGCAGCAAAAGGAAAAGATTGCTCATCAAAAATCACATGGCGCGAAATAATGACCCTATTGGAGGTAGGATCAAGACACCGGTATCCCTTGTGATCGGAAGAGTAACCAAGGAAAATACACATGGTGGAGCGAGGGGATAGTTTGTGAGCGGCGGTGGAGGAAAGGTTAGGATAACAAGTGCAACCAAAGACGCGGAGGTGGTCATAACGAGGATGAGTCCCAAAAAGGGCGAAGTGAGGAGTGTGAAAGTGAAGTGTTTTGGTTGGGTGGCGGTTGATTAGGTGAGTGGCGGTGTGGAGAGCTTCAACCCAAAAGGAGGAGGGGAGGCTTGCCTGAAAGAGGAGTGAGCGAACAATGTTATTGATGGAGCGAATGATACGTTCGGCCTTGCCATTTTGTGGAGAGGTGTAGGGGCATGACATGCGAAGTGTCACGCCATTGGTTAGGAAAAATGTGCGAGAGGACGAATTATCAAATTCGCGACCATTGTCACATTGAACGCTTTTGATGGTTTTTGAAAATTGTGTTTGGACATAAGCAAAAAAATGTGAAAGAGTAGCGAATGTGTCGGATTTAAAACGAAGAGGAAAGGTCCAAACAAAGTGCGAACAGTCGTCAAGAATAACAAGATAGTATTTGTAGCTGTGACACTAGCACAGGAGAAGTCCAAAGATCACAATGAATTAAATCAAAATTTGAAGTAGCTCGAGTAAAACTAGTAGAAAACGGTAGGCGAGTATGACGGCCTAGTTGACAGGCATGACAAATAGTGGAGGGCGCAACTCGAAGAGAAGGGATGGCCGAACTGTGCGTCAGTCGGGCAAGGGCTTCATGACCGAGATGTCCAAGGCGACGATGCCAGAGGGTGGAGGCGGAGGTCTCGACAATGAGGGCTGTGGAGGTGGTCGACGTTGAGGAAAACGGGTAGAGACCGTCGGGGCTATTGCACCTGACGATCACGTTCTTGGAGTGCGGGTCCTTCACAGAGAAACCAAATTGATCAAATTCGACTGTAACATTATTGTCGATGACAAGCGTGACGAAATGAGGTTCTTAACAAGAGAAGGGGAAACGAGAACATTATTAAGAGTAAAGGGTGCATGAGTAGTATTGAGAGTGGTGGAACCAGTGTAAGTAATAGGCATAAGAGCACCGTTACCAACAATAATATGAGAGGGGGAGGAGGAGGGAGGTTGATGAAGGGAAAGGGTACCGGTATCCGACGTCATGTGAGAGGAGGCACCTGTATCCATATACCACTCATGCGAGGATGGCTGATGCAGAGTCATTGTACTGAAGGCGTTTGCAAGCTGCTGTTGATCCCATTGGGTGGGACCACCCCATGCGGCAGGAGGTGGGGCAGTTACACCAGCCGAAGCAACCTGAGCAGCCGGCTCGGGCACAGGTGCGGCAAAGGCAGCAAGGCCGGCCGGCTGGTAGTTGGGCCGAGGGCCCAGGAGACCTGGTAGAGGAGGACGGCCCGGTCCTGGCCACATATTAATTGTCCCTGTCCAGGGATTATAAGGAGTGGGCCAGGGCCCAGAGGGAAGAGCAGCCCCTCTCGGTGCGCCTCCAGGACCGGGAGCTCCTGCCGCCGTCATGGTGCCGTGGTTGCCGCTGTGCCCACCGCCGCCCCCGCCGCCGCCGTTCCCGCGGCGGCGCCGGTTGCGGGAGTTGCCATTGCCGGAGCAATTTTGTCCGCCACCATGCTGTACGCCCCCGGAATTGGCGCCGGGCACCGCAGGAGAGGAGCCGTTCGGGCGCCCCCCGCCGGCAATGAAAGCGGTGGCCGGGGCAGTCGGGCGGGAGCTCTTGGTGAGCTCCTCAAGGAGCAGCTGGGAGCGAGCTTCAACAAAAGAGGGGAAAGGACGCTGCATAGGGAGAAGGGTGGTGAGATGTTCATACTTGGGGTTGAGCCCTCGGAGAAGGGTCAACACGAGAGTGCGGTCGTGGACGGGCTCGCCGAGATCAGCGAGGGTGTCAGCCATCGTCTTCAACCGGCGGCAGTAGTCGGTGGCGGAGAGATCACCTTGCGCGAAATTGTGAAATTCCGCGGCAAGGTTCAGCGCCCGGCGTTCACGGTTGCCGAGGAACTGGTGCTCGAGACTCCGCCACACGAGGCGCGCTGTGGCAGTGCTTGTCATGACGATCTCCAAAAGCTCGGCGGAGACGGAGCCGTAAAGCCACGCGAGGACGACGCAATCCATCCGGATCCAGTCCGCGCGGTCCGGGTGATAGGCGTCCGTCAAGACGTGGTCGGTGAGGGCGTACTTGCCGACGGTGACGAGGAAGAGACCGCGCCACTTGGTGTAGTTGGAAGCAGAGAGATCGAGGGTGACCGGGACAAGAGACTTGATGTTGAGGACGGCCACGGCCTGCGTGTGGAGGGCGGCAACAGTGTCGTCGTCGAGGTCAGAGGGAAGGAGGCCGATGACGCCGGGCGCGGACGTTCCCGCACCGGTGGAGAGGAGGGCACCAGGCGAAAGGATGGAGGACGGCACATCGGCGAGGCGCATCACGGGCGAAGGCGCGCCCTGTGATGCGCCCAGCGCAGTCGTCGGAGGCCCCTCGGTGAGAGGCGCGAGCGTTGACGCTGGGGAAGAAGAGACCGCCCCGGGCGGCGTCCGCGGCGCGAGTGCCGCGCGGACGGCATCGGCGGCAGCTGCTGCCGCGGCATCGACGATGGCTCTTGCGGCAGCGGCGTCGGTCTCGGAGGCCGACAGGTCGGGAGAATAGGAGGCACGGACGGCCGCGGCGACAGCCTCGGCGGCGGCATCCATGATCGGATGAGACATGGCGCTAGGTGCGAGCGGAAGCGAGGATCAAAGAATCTGATACCATGATAGCGAGGAAATGCCTCACACGATGATATAGCAGGTCTCAGCCAAAATACATAAATAGCCAGACAGTTTCCATATCTCGTCCAGACTAATAGCAGCAGGGATCCGGAGAGATTGGAAAGCTGGCCGGTAACATAGGAGCCATGCAACGGCAGATAAGAGGGAACCAACGGGCAAACCAACGGCTACTCTAACAGCTGGACGTGCAGGACGTGCTCGAGCGCTTCGCGTTCGACAACGTCTGCTGCATCGCCTTCCACGAGGACCCGGCGTGCCTCACCGAGGAGGGCCTGGGGGCGAACGGGCGGACCGAATTCCTCCGCGCCTTCAACGACGCACAGAACATCGTCATGGCGCGGTTCATGTCGCCAGTCAAGTGGGCGTGGCGCGTCAAGAGGCTGCTCAACATGGAGCCGGAGAGGCGGATGCGCAAGGCGCTTGCCACGATCCACGGCTATGCCGACAGGATCGTCCGCAAGCGCAGGGAGAGGAGCGCGGCCGGGCTGGCGCGCAAGGACGACTTCCTGTCGCGCTTCGCCGCTACCGGCGAACACAACGAGGAGAGCCTCCGCGACGTGGTGACCAACTTCGTCCTCGCCGGGCGGGACACGACGTCCTCGGCGCTGACTTGGTTCTTCTGGATGGTGTCCGGCCGGCCCGACGTGGAGGAAAAGATCGTGCGCGAGATCCGCGCGGTGCGGGCGTCGTGCGGGAGCGCGGACGCGGCGTTCAGCTTCGACGAGCTGCACGAGATGCACTACCTGCACGCGGCCATCACGGAGTCCATGCGGCTGTACCCGCCGGTGGCCATGGACACGCACTGCTGCCGGCACGACGACTTCTTGCCCGACGGCACGTTTGTTGGTGAAGGGTGGCAGGTCACGTACAGCGCATACGCCATGGCGCGGTTGGAGGAGATATGGGGCGAGGACTGCGCGGAGTACCGGCCGGAGCGGTGGCTCAACGACGACAGCACGTTCCGGCCGGAGAGCCCGTTCAAGTACCCGATCTTCCACGCCGGACCGAGGATGTGCCTTGGCAAGGAGATGGCCTACATACAGATGAAGTCCATCGTGGCGTGCGTGTTTGAGAGGTTCAGTTTTCGGTTCGTCGGAGGCGAGCCGTGCCCGGGGCTTGTGTTCTCGGTGACCTTGCGAATGGAAGGCGGCTTGCCGATGCAAGTGAAGAAGAGGGAGAACCTGATTTGCTAGGCATGCCCCCCTTGGATACAGAATCATTCTCATTCCTTCGTATTTTAGCTCTAGATCTTCCATTTCATCTGAGAGCAAAATTTGTTGCAAAGATGGGTACTAAAGAGATTGGCACAAAAGAGAAGCCGGAAGGATTGTGCTGGACATTTGGAATTATTTATGAAATAACCTAGAGAGGGTAAACTTCACTGGATTGTCCCAACAAACAAGAAGAAGATCCTACTGAAGAACAGAAAAGGTGATGAATGTATTCAAGCATCTGTTCAAGTCTTCCTCAAAATTCTGAAGATGTAGTAAGTACCAATTCTGTCCTACCGCACACAAGTTCTTCGATAACAAGCAGCATTTAGGCCCTTCAGACAGAGTCCACATGCAGAATGCAGTACTCAATAAAATATGCTCTCTCACTGAACAACATAGTATTGAAGATTGTCGCAACCAAAAAGGATAAATTGCATCGGTGATCGGTGTTGAGAATATGATTCAGATATTAAGCTATTAACAAAAAAACAACAGGAAAAGGATGTGCAGCAATTGTTACAAATGGACAAGGCTGAAACATGGGATGCAAAAGGTAAAACTTACAGGTGGAATACAGAGGGCCTCAAATTGTAGTGCAATCACAATAATCGTTTCTTCCCAGTGGGTGAGTTCGTCCTTGTGCAGAGACCCTTCCTTCCTCTGGCGGGTCTATGCTCCAAGACATTTCTTCCAGCAGTAGTCCGCATCCGCCTGCGGAAACCATGTACACGGGCAAGTGACTTCCTAGATCTTGACCTCTTGGTCATGCAGAGGGCAGCCTTTCCGGCCCTAATCTGCAGACCACGAGATCTTCGCGTTGTTACTCTGTTGTAGCTGAACTCAATTCCGAAAGTGGAACCTGACATACATAACGTTCAAATATCAAAATACTGATGCCATTTCTAGGCTGGAACCGAGACAAGGGTTTGACGCGTAAAATCTAGAATTTGCTAAATAGTGTTAGAATGATCTCAGCAGGGCATTTGGCCCAACGGCCAAATACCCTCCCCTTGCTCGCGCCCTGATCGGGGGCGCCCAGCCCAATAGGCTGGTGGGCCCCTGTCGCCAGCGCCATATAAAAGAGAGGTGGGGGCCGGGGCGGCACGCACGACGAGGTTCACCGTGCCGCCGCCAGACCCAACGAAAAACCCTAACCCGATCTGTTGAGGGGGCGCTCCAGCGACGGGAAGCCACCACCGGCCAGGGAGATCGTCGCCACCGCGAGACGCCACCGCCAGTCTCTTCCCCGACCGCTTCACCGACGATGGCCAGCTCCTCCTCCAACGCGTCCGACGGTTAGTCCCCTCTCCCCACTCGGTAGAACACCAAGAACAAGAACCCTAGTCTAGAGAAAAGGAAAGAGTACCCCGCTAGATCTAACCTAGAGATCCTAGAGAGCTGTCAATGGTATCAGAGCCAACCCCTAGGCGTTGATCTATGCGGGAAAAGGAAAAGAAAAGCAAATCTCGAACCCTAGCCCACCGGATCGGCAAAAGAAAAGAAAGAAACGGGAAAGGGGAGGGATTGGGACTCACGGGTGAGGTAGCCGCCGTGCGCTACGTCGGTCGCAGCCGGCCGGCGCCTCGGGCGCCGTCGCGTGCGCGGGTAGCCGCGCCGCCGCTCCGGCTCGGGTTACCCTCCGTGCGCCCGCCTCCCATGGGGCGATCGTGCTCCATTTGGGGTCGCCGTGGCTGGGCCGATGCGCCGCCGGCACGCAAAGCCGCCGCTAGGCCGCCGTCGTCCTCATGGGCGCGCCGTCGCCTCGCGAGTGCGCCGCCGCTATTCCGCGGCGCCGCCACTCGGCGGAGCCCGCGCCGACGCAGCTCACGCTGCCGAGCCGCTGCAGCTCCTCTCCGTCGCGCTGCGCGCCGCCGCGCGCCGCGCGAGCGAAAGACGCGCGCCGCGCCGTCGCCCGTCCGTTTTTTTCGGGAGGAGGCGGGCGTGAAATGAGGGCTAGGGTTAGGTTTTGGGGGTGTTATCCCCTCCGCGAGCGCTCTCGGCCGTTGATTTCGATCGGACGGGTGTCGTTCTGCGGCCGGATTGATCATGGGTCGGCTCTGTTTTCAGGCGTCCGATCTTGATCGGACGGCTAACGTGAGGCCGGGCGCGTGAGGCCGAGAGAGAGCAGGCCGCCTGGGCCGCGCGGGGGGAAAGAGAGCGGGGCCGCCATGGGCCGCGCCGCTGGCTGAGCGCGCGCGCGTGCGGTAGCCCTTTTGGGCCGGCACGCCATGGGCCGTGGTCGGCGGGTTGGGCCAAAAATGGCCTTTTGCACAGAAATTTTTTGCTAAATGAATTTTATTGTTATTTTCAGAAGCATTAATGATTGAATTTGATTGAAATTTGATTCAAATCTCTGTAAATTTTTGCACCAACGTGTTAATTTTTATAGAGATTAAAAGTGTACAGTATAATGCTTCTGAATAATGAATTATTTTGAATAATTTATTGTTTCCGCTGCAAAAGTTAATGTTAATTGTTTTCATTATTGAATTCGAACCAACGGGAGAATTTAATTTTGAAAAATAGAGATAATTTCCAGAGATTTATGATATTGTTATTTTCTGACCAACGTTGATAATAACAGTATTATAAATTTTTTAATTGATGTTTTATGCATTATTTCTATTTCTGCCCAACGGTGATGTAGATTTAATGCATAGATAAAATTGATTTAAATTGTATGTCGTATTTTGACCAATGTTGGAAATAAGGCATATAATTTTGCTGTTAACAGTATTATAGTTTCAATTGATGATTTTATGCATTATTTCTATTTCTACCCAACGGTGATGTAGATTTAATGTGTAAACAACTATATGTTTTAATTTTAACCAACGTTGAAACCAAGGCATGCAGTTGTTGTTATTATGTTTAATTGTTCTCATTGTATATGAATTGTGTCACCACACCGTGTCCCACAGAGACTGTGGCACCGGTGAGGGATGAAAATGAGGCTGATGCTGTTTGGCAGACTAGACAGAGGGACTATGCTCCCATAAAATGTCATATGATCTTAATCATAAAAAGTGGGTCACTGCCAACAAGAAATGTTTGGCTGTGATAAAGAACACGATTGAGCCTGCAATTGTGGGCTCAATCGCAGAGTGTGACACTGTCACAGAGTACCTTGATAAAATAAAGAGTCAGTTCACTGGCTCTTCAAAGACTTATGCTACACAGCTAATTAAGCAGCTGGTAATAGAAAGGTATTCTGGCAGTGGCAATGGCATAAGATGCCAAGTTGCTCATTCTAAGAATGTGTTGGTCTTGCCATTTTACAAAACGAGCTTTATTTGTTGTCATTATGTGATGATGTGAATGTCGTATGCGATAATGAGAACGTCGCGTGCGAGAAAGTGATTTAATCCTCGTCTCAAATGAAAACAGAAAACGAAAGAGAACTCATAATGAATCGTCGAAATTATGGCACTGTCGTTTAGGCCATATTTCGAGGGGGAGAATAGAAAGACTAGTTAAGAATGATATTCTTCCTCCATTAGAGTTCTCAGACTTAGAACAATGCAGAGAATGCATTAAAGGAAAATATGTAAAGAAAATAAAGAAAGACGCTAAAAGAAGCACAGGAGTTCTACAAATTATTCACACAGATATTTGTGGAACTTTTCCTGTGAAAAGTGTGGATGGATATGACTCGTTCATAACATTCACAGATGATTACTCCCGTTATGGATATATTTATCCAATCAAATAAAGAAATGAAGCCTTGGATAAATTCAAGATATTTAAGGTTGAAATTGAAAACCAACACGATTTAAAGATTAAGATAGTCCGATCGATCGTGGGGAGTACTACGATCGACATACCCCATATGGACAAGTTCTGGACCTTTTGCGAGGTTTTTGGGAAAATGGAATAGTGGCCCAAGATATTCTATGCCGGCGAACCTCGGCAAAATGGAGTAGTGAAAGACGCAACCGCACCTCGATGGATATGGTGCGAAGTATGATGAGCTACTCCACACTCCCATTGAGTTTATGGATGGAGGCGTTGAAAACCGCCATTCATATTCTCAACAGAGTGCCTAGTAAGTCGGTGCCCAAAACACCGCATTGCGAGTTGTGGACGGGAAGAGTTCCTCACTAAACCACTTACGTGTGTGGGGAGTCTGCTTGAGGCTAAAGTATTTAACCCAAACCTTGGGAAACTTGATCCCAAAGCGAAGTTGCCATTTCATTGGCTACCCCGAAAAGTCAAAAGGTTATCGTTTCTCTTGTCGCACGGATACACAAAGTTTGTAGAAACGAGACATCTTTGTCTTCTTAGAGGATGAAATGATGAGGGGAGCATGGTAGCTCGAGAGATTGACCTTGAAGAGAAGCGGTGTTTGCGCCACTCCGATGATTCAAGAGCCATTCTTCACACTACTGTGCCGCTGCACCGACGGTGCAAGACAACGTGGTGCCAAGACTGTTATTGTTCCTCCCGTGGCAACAATGAATGAGAATGAAGAACCTGTTCTTCAGATCATATAGAACCTATTGCCACAGATGAGGGGAGCAACAGTGACCTCAAACAGTAGATGTACCAAATGAGGAGGCCCCAGGAGGTCTCAAAGAGTAAGAAGATCAGCTATTTCGATGATTATCAGATTTATCATACAGAGGAATTTCAAATGGAGGATGATCCCACCTCATTTGAAGAAGCCATGAGAAGCGAAAATTCCTCAAAATGGCTTGAGGCTATGGAAGAGGAAATGAGGTCCATGAAGACTAATAAAGTCAGGATTTGGAAATTATTCCTAAAGGAGCCAAAGCAGAGGGTCAGTAAATGGGTCTACAAGACTAAACATGACTCCCAAGGGAATGTAGAAAGACATAAAGCGCGACTTGTGGCAAAAGGCTTTACGCAAAGAGAAGGGATTGATTACAATGAGACATTTTCTCGGTCTCATGTAAAGATTCCTTGAGAATCATAATGGCATTAGTAGCACATTATGATTTAGAGTTACATCGATGGATGTAAAGACGGCATTTCTTAATGGGGATTTGGAGGAAAATGTTTACATGGCACAACCGAAAGGTTTTGTCGTGGAAGGAAATGAAAGAATGGGATGCCGCCTAAAGAAATCGATTTATGGGTTAAAGCAAGCTTCAAGACAATGGTACTTGAAGTTTGACAGTACAATAAGAAAATTTGGGTTTAAAGAAAATGTAGAGGACAACTGTGTTTATACAAAGTTTAAAGATGGGAAGTTTATCTTCCTAATCACGTATGTGGATGATATCCTCTTGGCTAGTAGTGATGTTAGTGCACATTGGAGACAAAGAAGTTTTTGTCCTCAAACTTTGATATGAAAAGATCTTGGTGAAGCTTCGTTCGTTCTAGGGATCGAAATTCAGGGATAGAAACAAGGGATATTGGGATGTCACAAAAGCATACACAGAGAAAGTCTTAAAGAAATTTGGTATGCATAAAAGTAGTCCTTCACCTGCACCTATAGTCAAGGGCGATGATATGGGGATTTTCAATGCCCCAGAACCAATCTGAGCTCGATCAAATGAAAGCGGTTCCATATGCTTCAGTTGTCGGAAGCTTACGGTATGCTCAAGTGTGCACACATACGACTTAGCATTTGTTACTGGGTTACTTGGCGATTCGAGCAATCTCGGAATAGAACATTGAAATTGATAAAGAAAGTCTTGCGTTATTTGCAAGGAACAAAAGGCCTCATGATGACATACTGAAGATCGACTCACTCCATATAGTGGGGTATCTGATTCGATTTTGCGGGAGATGATAGAAAGTTTACATCCGGATATGTGTTCACTCGCTAAAGGAGCTATATCGTGGAAAAGCTCAAAACAAACCGTCACTACATCGTCCACAATGTATGCCGAGTTTGTAGCATGTTATGAGGCTACGGGGCAGGTGAAGCGGCTAAAGAAGTTCATACCGGTTTAAAAGTGGTTGACGACATCAACAGACCACTTAAGTTGTCTGCGATAATGAACCCGATAATGTATGCCCACAACAATAAGTCAAGTGGTGCTGCCAAACACATTGACATAAAGTACTATGTTGTGAAAGATAAAGTTCGGGATCAAATTATAAGTCTAGAGCATATAAGTGCGCAAAGATGTTAGCGGATCCGCTTACTAAAGGCTTACCACCCAACGTGTTCGAGAGAACATGTAGCGGCATGGGTTTAAGGAAAGCCTATGATTCTGAACTAAAAGATGGCCCAAAAGTTTAAAGTAACTATTTGAGCAGAGGTGTATTGTAGTTGTTGAATCTATCGGCGATTGACCGTGACGATGAGACATGTTCTATGCACTAATCTATGATGGAATGTGTAAAGTCAAAAAGTAATTAAAGATAAAGTATAGATTGAGATCAAGGGGAGAATGTTAGAATGATCTCGCAGGCATTTGGCCCAACGGCCAAATACCCTCCTGCTCGCGCATACGATCGGGGCGCCACCAATAGGTGGTGGGCCCTGCCGCGCGCCATATAAAAGAGAGGTGGGGCCGGGCGCACGCACGGCGAGGTTCACCGTCGCCGCCGAGACCACCGAAAAACCCTAACCCGATCTGTTGAGGGGGCGCTCCAGCGACGGGAAGCCACCACCGGCCAGGGAGATCGTCGCCACCGCGAGACGCCACCGCCAGTCTCTTCCCCGACCGCTTCACCGACGATGGCCAGCTCCTCCTCCAACGCGTCCGACGGTTAGTCCCCTCTCCCCTCTCGGTAGAACACCAAGAACAAGAACCCTAGTCTAGAGAAAAGGAAAGAGTACCCCGCTAGATCTAACCTAGAGATCCTAGAGAGCTGTCAAATAGAACTAACATACTCATAAATCAGTTCTTTAGCTGTCTTTGCCTATGTTTTTTGTCTCTGAGATTTATTTTATTGTAATTGGAAAAGGTTCTACCATGTTTAATTGGTTCGTTTCCCCCAAAAAAATGTTTAACTGGTTCATTTAGTCAAACATCACTGTGCTCCTTTTAGGACCACTTGGGGCTGCTTTAGGTGGTACACAAATTGGTTGTGTTAGATTATTTATTTATTTCATTACATCAGTCATTCAGTCGTGTGCATTTGCCTCCTAAAACATGAGTTTTAGTTAAGGAAACAAGAACTCCAGTTCTATGTAGCTTTTTTTTTGTGAGATTTTGCAATTAATATATGATTCGGGCTCGGAATTCAAACACATATCTAAGGTCTGCAGATCATCTGACACTACTGGAAATCGCAGGACATGGAGAACAAAAAGAAACCTTCAGCCTTGCACTTTTTCCTAATTTTGCATTCACATAAGCTGATCACCGAAATATGAACCCGTATCAGTTTCATGTTTGGACAGTGAAATAAAAACTGAGCCTACAACTACAAGTTAACTTTGCCTCTCATCCGAACTACTTAAGCAAATTTGCTGGCTCATGGTTAATTGCAAGAGTGCTCAGACTCTAGGATTGGACATTTCAGATTTCATCAAGCCATGTACATCAACCAATAGGTCCAACAGCAATGTTATCTAAGATTTTTTTTTTCAGAAATGCCGGACAAATTTCAGATTTTTCAGGCACCAATTTTGGGCATAGTTTCCTTCCGCACGCCAAACTAACATCAAAGTACCTATGTTCTTCTGTTTCCTAATTTAGACTAACACGACAAGTGAAGCAGTGAACAAACAATACACGCTCACTCTCACTTGGATATGTTTCGCTTTCTTGGTATCACTGGATTTTTGTAGAGCACATGGCATTACAAGCTTAAAACACCGTATCAACGTCTCATTGGGCAGCACTAGAGCCTACACCCACAGTTCCGAAGTGCAAACCCACCCTTTCTCTTGCAGGTAACTTCCCTCTAGCTCCCCAACCCAACGGAACTAGCACAACAATATCGAGAAATCGAACGCAAGTAATGAGGAGAGGCTCTCTCACCGGCGAACGAGGAGGCAGAGGTGAAGGCGAGCGACGCTGAGACCGCAGCCAAGAGCGAGGCGGAGGCGGATGATGTGGAGGAGCACGAGACGAAGGGGCTCCGGAGGAATAGGGAGGCGGAGGCGCCCATCGGGGCTACCTTGTGAGGGCGGAGACCACCGCTGATCAAGGTTATTAAGGCATCACTTAGGTGGTAAGGCGGCCCAGGGGGTCAAGGCGTCGCCCTCGCCTTGTCGTTCATGTCCAAGGCATCCACGTTAGGACTAAGGCATCTCTAAGGCGGCATATGGCGTCGGGAAGACTCAAGGCGATGCCTTTGGAGAAGGCGACGCTTGCAAGTACATAACCTCACCTAAGCGACCTGAGCTAAACTAGAACCGAGATGGGAACGGCGGCTAAACCAGAGAAAGAAGGGCGAAGAGTACTCACCTCACCTAGAACCCTAGGTGGAGGCACCTCCATCTCGCCGCTCCTATCTCGTCGTCCTCTCTAGTAGCAGCAAGGTACACCTCCTCTCCCTTCCCCTCCTCTCCCCTCATGTCCCTCCCCCTCCTCTCCTGATGGTTTGCAACCAATATGGTGTGAAGGCGGAGGAGAGGAGTGCTCCCCCGATGTCTCGCAGCCAGCGACAACAAGGAGGTGGAGGCGGTGACGAAGAGAGGGCCAGAGCATGTATCTTTTGCGTAGAAGGCAGGGGAAGGGAGGCACAGAAGGCAGGGAAGGGAGGCGCGAGTTGGGGCAACGACGTGCACAGAAGGCATGAGGTGGCGGCATGCACAGAAGGCACAGGGCAAGGGAAGGGATTCTCCCTGGCTGCCTCCTTATGTGAGTGGAGTGGGCTAGGTTGGGCCGAAGCCAGCCCACTCCCTCCTCACTAGTACTGCCATCTATTGCCACTGGCCCACTGAGCCAACATGGATAATTGAGAGAGATGGCAATAGATGGTAATAGATACAGGGGGATGGATGTTACATGGAAGAAGAGTAATTAGAAATGGGGATGGGTGCTATATGAACTCAAGAAGTGGCAACAACGAGGTATATATGTGTTGCACTACTGCTAAAATACTCATTTTATTTGCTACCTTAGCGCCTTAGGATGTGTGTAAGGCACCACCTCGTCTCGCGCCTTACCGCTTAAAAAGTGTAAGGGAGTGGGTTGCCTTATCTCACCTTACAGCCTTAATAACCTTGCCGCCGATAGCTACCAACGAGATCCTCTCGGAGTGGAGGGAGAGGGGCGCCATTGGGGTGGCCAAGGCTAGCGCCATGTCTGGGGAGTCCAAGTGCGGGGTAGCCTCTCCCACTCAATGCTTTTTCTATGAGATAATAGATTCTATGCTATTGAAGAGTAGCTGATTCCACGAATTGCCATCGTTGAAGGCCATAACAACTATATGCCACTAACTTTGAGATTAGTTTCACTATTTACCATTACCGTTAGTCCCCCGTTAATCAACAACTGCTAAGTCGGTCAATTTTTGTAAATGACAAAAATGCCGCTCACTTTGAGTGACAGACTAAGATACTTGAGCTAAATTTGGCATGTACATGAATGGCACATAATAGAAATCAAATCACTTAGTCAATGCCACTGGGGAGTGGCATATAATAGAGTAAAGAAAGACAAGAATTCAAGGGCAAAATGGTCTTTTTCTCACACTAAATGCCCTCTAATTGACGGTAATGGCAAATAATAAAACTAATCTCAAGGTTTGTGACATACAGTTGTTATGACCTTCGGTAATGGCAATTCATGGAACTAGCTAGTCCCAGTGGCATAGAATCTATTCTCTTTTTTCTATCTTATCCACGACTGAATGAGATGTTCGGGCCTTGTGAGCTTTCAGTATGGGCCAAGTATTGTTTGGCCCATTAAATGGCCCACACCGTTAACTCTATTGACCGGTAATGTTGCATTACCTGGATGAGGTTGAGGAGCTCTAGGGGACGGACAACAGGTGGTTCTTGGAGATGAAGAGGCTCAATGGTGTTCTTTCCTTCCATTCACAACAACTCACAGTCCGTGCATGCCCTCCCCTCATGGCGTCTTCTTCCATCTTCTCCCCACTATTCCCTTCCTCCGGCTGCCCACCACCTTCTGCACGCGCTCTTCTGCTCCCCATGTTGTGTCATCATCGGTGGACAGAGTCACCACAGATGCTGTTGCCACGAGACCGGCGCCTCTAGCGGTTGTTAGCCGTAGGAGGGAGCCGGTGCTGGGGACGACACTAAGCGCGTTCTTCTTGAGGGCGCCACTGCCCGCCGAGGCACATAAGGTCAAGATCAGCACGTACCTGCCACCAGCGCCGTCCAACCCAAGCTTCGTGTTCTTCCAAGCCACCCCCAATGACACCCCTGTCCTGGTGATGATTCGGCACTTGCTACTCTTTTTGTCCATGCATCGCTTCTTGCTAGTGCTACCTATCTTGCATTTAGAAAAAGAACTAATTGCAGAACACCAATTCAGTTATTTTTGTATATATAGTCATGTAGTATGTAGCTGTATAACTACGTTGAAAATATCCATAGTTTATTTGGGTTAAACAATTATCAATCATGTCGAGTTAAACTTTAAATTTATGAGAGGTTGTAAGTTTTTAGAGTTGCTATCAAACTAGAGCAGTCTGACCAGGGGACGATATGACTGTAAGTTCGGTGTGATTATATTTTAGGGGCGATCGGACTGCTTGTGTGGTGCCTTTAGTTCTTAGTTGATGGCTGATTTTTTCAGAGATGTGTTTTCTAAGTGTTCAACCTAAGCTTCAGACCGACCAGGGGGTGATCCGACTGAGGCCAGCAGTCTGATCGATCGCTCAATGGCGGTCAGACCAGTTTTGTTTGAAAATATCTGAGTGGTTTTAGATGTTTGGGAGAATGGTCATGGGTTGAGTTTTGGAGTTCTAGGTCATTGCATTCATTGTGCATGAAGCATGTTGGACTAATGTGGGTCAAATTGTGAAGGACTTTTGTCCGAAAATGATTTCTTCATTTTTGATGTGTAGGAAGTTTGAAGGCAACCATGGTCGACGGCGTAGACTGGGACTAGGCTCGGGGATAAATTGAGGTACAATCAAGGAAGTCAGATAGGATGGTTGAACTCAAGCAAGACATAGGGAAGACTATGGATGTCAAAGGGAAGGTTGAGCAATAGTTCATCAAATGGTACGGTTGGCGCATGTGAGACGTGGTTGAGAGGAACCGGTACGGAGAGACTTGCCGGTCTGTGAGCCATTGGTGAACATACACATTGCAACTATAGTGATTGATTACAAAAGAAGAGATGACCATGGACTAGGCTTAGGGAAGAGGTGAGATTGATGGTCAAAGAGAGAGTATTTTGACAGGGAAGCAAAAATATGAGAAACAGTTATAGGACCAAAACCGCAATGCTTAGAGAGTGTTGGAAGAGCAGTTTAGATAAAGGAGACGCTGAAAAGGCCAAATTGATGGGAAACTTGCTCTTTAACGGATTTGGGCTTATGCACTTTGAGAAGTATGCATAAGTCATGTATATATGTAAAACCCGGTGTGTGTTGGGTTAACGAGTTCCCCTAGTTGTGCTAATGGATAATATACATTAGTGTTAGATATGGTCTGATTGCTCTAATTATATAGTGAGATGGATTGGAGGCTTGTGGCCAAGGAGGTGAAGTAGACCAACCAATCATCTATTCAGTAGGATTTTCATATGGTAGAGGCTTTGGGTGAGTGCTCCTGTAGGAGCTATGTCCTCTATAGTAGAGTGGTTGTAAGACTTTATATTCAAGTTGCAATAGATCAATATTGTTTATCCTATATGGTGTATTCTTATACTTGTTGATCAATAGATCAATATTCAAGTTGCAATAGATCAATATTCTTATACTTGTTGATCAATATTGCAATAGATCAATATTCAAGTTGCAATAGATCAATATTGTTTATCCTATATGGTGTATTCAAGTTGCAAAACTAGAGCAGTCTGACCAGGAGACGATATGACTGTAAGTCCGATGTGATTAGATTTTAGGGGCGGTCGGACTGCTTGTGTGGTGCCATTAGTTCTTAGTTGATGGCTGATTTTTTCAAAGATGTGTTTTCTAAGTGTTCAACCTAAGCTTCAGATCGGCCATGGGGGTGATCCGACTGAGGCCAGTGGTCAAACCAGTTTTGTTTGAAAGTATCTAAGTGGTTTTAGATGTTTGGGAGAATGGTCATGGGTTGAATTTTGGAGTCCTAGGTCATATTCGTGGTGCATGCATGAAGCATGTTGGACTAATGTGGGTCAAATTGTGAAGGACTTTTGTCCGAAAATGATTTCTCCGTTTTTGATGTGTAGGAAGTTTGGAGGCAAACATGGTCGACGGTGTAGACTGGGACTAGGCTCGGGGATAAATTGAGGTACAGTCAAGGAAGTTAGATGGGACGGTTGAACTCAAGCAATACATAGGGAAGACTATGGATGTCAAAAGGAAGGTTTGAGCAATAGTTCATCAAATGGTACGGTTGGCGCATGTGAGACGTGATCGAGGGGAACCGATACGGAGAGACTTGCCGATTGTGAGCCACTGGTGAACCTACACGTTGCAACTATAGTGATTGATTACAAAAGAAGAGATGACCATGGACTAGGCTCGAGGAAGAGGTGAGATTGATGGTCAAAGCGAGAGTATTTTGACAGGGAAGCAAAAATACGAGAAACAGTTATGGGACCAAAACCGCGACGTGTAGAGGGTGTTGGAAGAGCAATTTAGATAAAGGAGACGCTAACGAGGCCAAATTGATGGGAAACTTGCTCCTTAATGGATTTATGCTTATGCGCTTTGAGAAGTATGCATAAGTCATGTATATATGTAAAACCCGGTGTGTGTTGGGTTAACGAGTTCCCCTAGTTGTGCTAATGGATAATATACATTAGTGTTAAATATGGTCTGATTGCTCTATCTATATAGTGAGATGGGTTGAAGGCTTGTGGCCAAGGAGGTGAAGTAGACCAACCAATCATCTATTCAGTAGGATTTTCATATGGTAGAGGCTTTGGGTGAGTGCTCCTGTAGGAGCTATGTCCTCTATAGTAGAGTGGTTGTAAGACTTTATATTCAAGTTGCAATAGATCAATATTGTTTATCCTATATGGTGTATTCTTATACTTGTTGATTTTATACTTGTTTTGTTGGTTGTTTGCCCTCTCTCTCTGTCGCTCATGATCTTGAGGATATGTGCACAATTCTTGTAACGTAGTACTGCAGCTATGTGTTGGAGACTCCACTAGTCCAGACCGGTTCTCACAATCTGGCTAAGGCCGCTGCCAAGGGGAACATGGTGGTGCTCTTCGTCGCAAGCACCGACGACAAACAGTGGCGGTCGTCGGAGAAGGTTCTGAAGACCATAGTAGACTCATTTAAAGTATGACTGCAGCAAGTGCAATTCATGACGTGATTGTTGTGGGGTGTCCAGCCCTTTAGATTGTTAGAATTGTCTAGTGGGCTTAGAATAAATCTAATAGAACAGTTTTGAGGCTGGGAGAACTGAGTAAAGAGCTACTTGCTATCGAGTTACTCTAAGGTGATAGCACTGTTTAATGTCTATAGTTCTTTTTTGCAAGCGTTTAATGTGTAAAGCTTATTTAATAGTAGAGTTTAACTGGTTAAGTGTACACAATGCAGAGGGACAACTTGCTTTCAGCAAGAGCAGTAAGTTGTAATATAAGCTTACGTTGGTAAGCTATAAATGCGATTCCCTAATCCCTGTTGTCACTTGGGATATACATGCTTGCTGTCGTTGAAGGGCTAATATATGTTTTTGTCTGAGTGAGATTAACTGTCTGTTCATTCCAAAATGTATTACCCATAAGGGAGGAATCAGCCTAAGCCCCGGACTAGCCAGTTGCTTTTGGAACTGACTCTTAGACTAACTATGCTTTTTTAATGATTTTTTATGAATTTTGTATGGACTTTAGTTGCCAAGTCTTAGGTATAACCTAAGTAGTTTAAGGTCTGATTCCACCTTTGACTACCCAGTTAGCTAACATAAAAAGCAGACTGGTTTTGTGTGAACACCCTTGAGTGGCTAACATATGTATATGGTCAGCATGAGGTCTCCAATGGGTTTTCGACCGGTTGTCCGCTTGGCTCCGTTTGTGTAGGCGCCACTTTCCCCCTGAAAAGGCAAATTCTTCCTGGTAGTACTGTAGTAGTAGTACTGTAGTAATAGTACCGCTCCAAACTATTTTTGATTCTTGCTTCTGGCTTCTAGAACACACCGGTTACTTAATTTTGTCTTTTCTGTTTTCTTTATTTCTTTTGTTGTCTGTGATAATATAACTTATTTATTTTTTTAAATTTAATTATTCAGAAAAAACTAATATATGTAACAGTATTTCTTTAGTTGCTACAGTGTTTGTCAGTCAAAATTTACTTCGAGCGCTACCGGGGCATCCTACGCTTCTTTCTAGCAGAGGGCAACGAGAGCACCTCGTGCCCAAATTCCAATACGAAAAATAGCCGCAACCCAGCATGTAAAACACAAGAATTGATCTTTTCTGCGATTCATTTGATGACCTATCACACCGGAAAGCAACCTTGATGTTCAGTGCAACCAACCATGTTTGCGTTTCTCGTTTGATGACCCAGAGCCGTGTAGACTGATGCTGCATCACACTCGCCGCCGCCGACTTCTGTGTGTTATTAGATAGTGACGAGTAGAAAAGAGGTGGCCTTGATTTGATGCATTAAGTACCCAGGAAGAGCAGTGTTATGTGCCTACTGATCAAATAGTATATAAGGAGATTAATTAGAGAGAACTAGTGAGTAAAAATGAGTGGATCCCGCTCTCTCATACCTCTCTTGGGGTTTATATACATGAATGTGATAGAATAAAAAATTCACATCCTACCTCCTGAGAATTATAAAAGGTGAGAATACATTGGTATATTCCTCTATACTACAGTGTCTATACATACTGGGCCAATTGCAAGGCTCACTCACGAGAGTTGGGCCACCACTACAACAGACTCCTTCGACAGCAAGCGCGAAGGTCCCGATGGGCGAGCTGATGTGACCAACTATCCCAGCTCCCCGTCGCCTACCAACAATGGCGAAGGTCCCGATGGGCGAGCTAATGCTATTGGTAACTGCAATCCCTCCGACACCGAGGTTGTGGTCGTGTCATCGATGTCGTATTCCGACGTGAACGGCACACAAAGGTAGAGTCATGGATCGGACTGCCCCTTCGAAGCGAGACCTACGAGTAGGGCGGTGAAATCCCGCGACGCAGCAGAAGGTGCCCCGTCGAGGTGGCTCGTTTGACGCGGAGTTGTGGGTGGACAAAGTTAGGACCGCGAATTGTCGGACAAGGTCGGCGAAGTGCCGCGATGCAGCCGAAGGTGCCCCATCGAGGTGACACGTTTGACGCAAAGTTGTGGGTGGACAAAGTCTACGACCACAAGGTGGTCGGACGAGTCTACAACCGCAAAGTGGTCGGGCAAAGCCGCAACCACAAGGTGGTCGAGCGAAGCCGCAACCACAAGGTGGCCGGACGAAGTCATCTTCGACCACAAGGTGGTCGAACAAAGTGCTGAAGCGCGTGTGCCGTCCCCCACCCTTCATACTGGGCGTCGACGAAGTTGGCGGCAAGACAAAGCTCTGACACGCGCGCATTGCATGAAAATCATTTAAAAGGGTGCTCTTGTTCTAAAAAGTTCATTATTGTAATCATGAGTAAGATATAGGTGGCACATTAAGATAGAGTGCTAAATCATACTCATGTATATCACATCCCTAAGTGTGTCTAAATTAATTAAGTGCTAGTATTGATTTTCAAAATTGAGCCATTTAACCTAAAGTTAAAATTTTAAATATTAGTATATCTTAAAAAATTAGTTGAAAAATATATACAAATGCATTTCAAAGGTTTTCTAAAAGTTTTGGCTTTAGAAAAACATATGTTAAGTAAAACTGAGTTTCTAACCCCAAAATTAGCAATATAGTATCTTATTTTGACTTTAAACTCAAAAAAATTAGCCAAAATCAATTGTAAAAGGAATTTAAAAAAGTGTTCAATACCAAAAACATAGGGTTGGCTATTTCAAATATTATTGGTATTCAAAAGTTTTCAAAAAGACCAACCAATCAAAAGTTACTTAGATTTAAAACTCATACAAAATTTTGAGTTGACCTAAATGGTCACAATCTAGCACTTAAGTGAGTTTTGCCATTTGAGCTAAAATTATTGATATATATTAGCTCACAAGGGTATTTACAACTCATACATGAAATTACATGCTTAAAAATACCATCCAATGCTCATTCTTGTAATCTAAAAGTTTCCTTCAAAAATAAGCTTGTTTTTGAAAAAAAAATAAAAACCTGATTGTTAGAAACTATATCTAAAAAAAGTTTAAATCTTGACATATAGTTGGAAGTGCTCCACAAGTGGTTTAAGTTTCTTTGTGAAAGGTTTTGGAATAAGGTGCAACATTATATCAACCCTCTCCTCAAAATTTCAATCTTTGGCATGCTTCTAAAAAATGGAACTACCGCTGCACATTCTGTGGTACTTCCATCTTCCAGAACTATCGGCAATGAAACTGTTGTACTTCTGATTTCTCTGAAAAATGGCTGATTTGATTCAAAACCAGTTGATTTCAATTCTATCAGCCATTCCCTTTGCTCCTCAAAGTCAAGTTGATCTTTGTTATCATTGCTAGCTACCCTCGAGTAATCTCTTGACCCTATATGCCATTTTGATCCTTTATACTACTCTTCTATCATAAAATGGCATGCTCTCTAAGAGTAGTAGACTTTTGATCATCTTGACCTTGACATGAGTTTTATCCCTGTCTTGACAAGTGATATTATATTTTCCCTTTTCAAAGTGGTATCAAATTTTTCCTCTTGCCGAGCAAAATCTTTTCTTAACCAAGCTCTTCCATATAATATCTTTCAAGAGATATCCATTCTTACAAGTGGTATATCACTCCTAAATGGTATCCTCTCAAATGGTATCATCCAGTTCTCTCAAGTAGTGTTTCAAGTAATATCTTCTTACAAGTGGTATTTCCTATAAGTTTTATCTAGTGGAAACCATGAAAGACGAAGTGCCAAGTTTGACCTTGTGGGATACGAGTTGATCATACATGTGGTATCAAGTTTTACAAATGGAATCAATCACACTTGCTGCCATATATGCTCTCAAAATGGTATCAAGTCTTACAAAATGGATTTAATCATACTTAATATCATCTAAGCTCATGAGTGGTATCGAGTCTCTATAATTAGTTTTAATTATACTTTGTATCATTCATGATTGAAAGTGGTATTTTTCAAAAATTGTATCTAATGTCATCATAAGTGGTATAAATGTCAAAGTGGTATATGCCTTAATGGGAAAGACAAAAAACCACAAAAGATTAAAAGGCACCTAATATGGACAAAAGGCATACAAGTGATACCTATTATGGACAAAAGGTTTACACTTGGTATCTTTAATTTTTTTTATACTAGATGATATAAGGAGAGAAATATTAAACAAAAAGGAAGAGATATGAAAAGAGAAGTCAAACAAGAAGAGAAAAATCATTTGTGTGTCAAAGGAGAAAAAAAAGAAATGTCAAGTGGAACTTTTGTATAAAGGGAGTTTTTCTTTATGAAAAATTTATATAGTATTTTGATCCTCTTAAAGCAAAAGGGTGAAGTATTAATATTAGGAAAAATATTTTACCTATTTGCTCAAAATATTTTATGAATATTGTGAATGAATGTGCTTCATTCTCATTTTCTTCGTTTGGTGTTCATGAAGTGAAAATTGATTTTTGAGCTTTAAATGAAAATCCTTGTACCCTCATGCTTTCAAAGTATATTTTAGCATAACTTTTGAATGGAGACTCCTTTTCGAAATTTCTTGGTTGAAAAGTTTGTTAGGAGTCCAAAGTTTATTTCTAAAAAATTTGAAAGCATTTCAAGTACATTTGAGAAGGTTGTGTATTTTTCTCATTTCGACAAAATGTTGAAATTTTAGAACTTCACATGACTTTGAGGGTTTTGTGATTTTTGTATCTTTCTGTGTGCTCACAACCTGAGGAAGGTATAATAATAACTTTTGATCCCCTATTATTGACCTATACTAGTAAATTTTCTCAGATTTATTGGACATATGTAGATCAAGTTTTCAGCCAGCTTTTAAAGCTAAATTGAAATGTCAAAATCCTAAAAATCTGAAACTTCAAATTGGTGTGCTTCAAATGCTACAAGTGGTATCTAATGTCAAAAAGGGGAGAGCTTTAAAAGCCTTCAAGGAGCTCTCATGAATAAGATTATTTGAATATGTTTCAAATACCTTTTCTTTTTATTACCTCAAATTCCCTCTTGGTCATATGTATTTATTTTCATACTCTCTATAACCACATTAAGATTGAATTAATTGATATCGAGCTCCATATGTTGGGAAATCTCCACCTTTTCTTAACTCTCTTATTTACTTTTTGGTGATCAATACCAAAAGGGGGAGAATTATGTATAATAGCATTGTTATATAGTAAAATGCCAAAAGAGGGAGATAAAATGCCAAAAGGGGGGAAATGGGGGAATGACAAAATGGAAAATAGCAATTATTAAAATGCAAAAAGAAAAAGGAGGTGAATGTATAGAAAGGGGAAATCGTTAAAATTGCCAAATGGGGAAATTCCTTATTCTCATGCTTTCTCCTTAGGTTAATTTTCTATCAAATATTCATATTCATTCAAATGCTATTATTGCTAATGGATTTGCCATTCATCACCAAAAAGGGGGATTATAAGTTCAAGCTCCATTAAGTTGGTTTTGATGATAATGACAAATCTAATTATGAGACTAACTTATTTATTGATTATAATATTACTTAGTCTCATTTGGATGAAAAGTGAAAACAATAAGATGTATGCATTCGACACAACCTTTCTTACATCTTAATGCATTCCTTGGATCCAAAATATAAATTGAACTTCACCAAATAGTCTAACTTGAATGTGTGCATATGTGTTCACTATGTATTCTTGTATGCGCATATTTAGAGGAGTTCACTCTATGTTTTGAAGTTTCATTAGTGTCGATCCATGTTCACCTTTTCTCATATTAAGGATCTTTGTTTTGAAACATATCCCTTATGTATATAAAGCTTGTGTAGTTGAACCAACGTGGCCAGAACCGATGTGGTTGAAGATCTGTGTGATCGAAACCAATATGGTCAAAACCAGCGTGGTCGAACCGACATAATCGGATACCGATGTGATCGAGATCTGTGTGATCGAAACCGATATGATCGAGATCTAACCGATGTGGTCAAGATCTGTGTGATCAAAATCGATGTGGTCGAAACTAGCATGGTTGAACCGACGTGGTCGGACACCAGCATGGTCGGTGACCTGTGTGGTCGAAACCGACATGGTCGAGACCTGTGTGGTCAAAATCGATGTGTTCGAATCTACGTGATCAAAACAATGTGATTGGATACTAGCATGGTCGGTGACCTATGTGGTCAAATCGGATAACGTGGTTGGAGACCTATGTGATCGAATTAGACAATGTGATCGAAAGACCTGTGTGGTCGAATCGGACAACGTGGTCAGATGCCGACATGGTCGAAGCTCTATGTGAGCGGTTCGAACAGCGAGTGGTACTTTGGCTCATGTAAACAATACTTCCGATGTTTGGAATGACCGGCTTGTGTAGCGGTATTTTTTCCGAGAGACACCTTCATGGAGTCTTCTCGTCCCCGGTGAGATCGGTAGTTCTGCACAAGTGTTGCGGTACTTTTGATGATCGGTAGTACCTGACTTTACATGTCGGAACTACCAATTTTGATTGTAACAGCTAGTTTTCTGACCATTATGAAGGGGAGCATAGGTCCAAAAATATAACTACGGTACTTATGAAAATCCTGTTTTCTCAAGTACCTTGCTTCCAACGGCTAGTTTTTGTAATGTGGGTATATATACTCCCTTGTGGTCGGTTGGGGTAAGACTTTTGGCACTCCATTCACTTCTTTGAGCTAGTGTGGAGTCCTCATCTCAATTTTGCATATGTTGCACCTTGTGAGCAAGGAGGAAGGCTCTAGGTTGCATGTGTTGCATCTAAAGGTGGATTTAGTATCCACTCGAGTTTATGCATTCGTTACACGTGGTGAGAGTTAAGCGAGAGGCTTGACTTATTACTCTTGGAGGTTACCAACTCATAGACGGTATTAGAGGCATCGTGCGTGATGATCTTCTCAAAGAAGGTTGTGCGAAGACCCGGTAAAGTGTGAAGGTTGGAGCTCACCTACTCGGAATGGGAAAGAGCTACCACTAGTGGATTTGAGGTGGAAGGGTTAATTCATGGAGCCGGTCCAATTCATTTGGGTTTACCTCAACGTAGACTAGGGGAGACCGGTAAGTCTCTGAACACCACAAAAAAGGAATCATGTCAATTGTGGTTTATTTTCTTATGCTCAATTTATGTTCAAGCAATTTATATTTATAGAATTAAATTAATTGCTTGTCATCCTAGGATTGCAAATCTTGACATAGTCTTAGAGTGTTGGTGCACTTAGGTGAACATAATTGATTTAGATTTTATTTATGCTAAACAAATTTGAATTAAGCTTTTGTATTATATACTTGGTTTAGCCAAATAGAAAATAATAATGATAATTTAAAAATTAATTGAAAGAGAATTTTTAGGACCGCCTATTTACCTCCCACCCTCTAGTCGGCCTCCTTGATCCTACAGTACACCGGGGGTTTTTTATACTCTGTAGAGTTGCCTTAGGACGACAAAGTTCCCAACGCTTGCATAGAGGGGCTTACGATCATGCGGTGGTCGTGGTAACGCACACGACCAAAGCACGTTCGAAGGGGCCTACGACCACGAAGGCACGTGGCAAGGCTCTCGACCATATCGTGGTCATAGAAAGGGCCTACGATCATGAAGTAGTTGTGGTAAAGCTCACAACCGTATCATGGTCGTAGAAGGGGCTTACGTTCATGAAGTGGTAGTCGTAAAGCTCACGACCATATTATGATCGTAGAAGGGGCCTAAAGTCACAAAGTGATCGTGGCAAAGCTCACGATTGTATCGTGGTCGTAGAAAGGGCCTATAATATAGTCACAAAGGTGCGCGATGTTCGACGTCGATAAAGATCATATGAAGTCTAGTGGGGATGACATCCGGTGGAGGCTAACGAACCATGCGAAGTTCAGCGAAGATCATACGAAGTCCGACGAAAATAATATCCACACGAAGTGTCACGGAGACAAGTATCATGAAGTTACCATCACGATGTGGTCAACCGAGTATTGAGTAATTGACGACTACGATGGCGAGGCGGACAGGTTGTTTCCGCTAGATAACCTCACGTTGTCTCCTGCCAAAAGGACAATGCAGAGAGAGAATCAGAAGTCAGAAAAGATGTGGCGTTGATTTCTTTCATCACAACTCTCTCTCTCTCTCTCTCTCTCTCTCTCTCTCTCTAAGAATTTTAGTAGCAGTATACAAGGAGTCCATCTCAGTTTGGATCTCATCAAAATTTCTACTAAAATTCACTTTCCAAACGAGACCTTACCTTCGATAATTGTGCAGTAGTTACATTCCGCCTCTCTCTCTCTCTCTGCACAGACACAAATAATGGCCTCAACGGCGACGACTCGGCACGTGGTCGCGGTGCCGTACCCGGGCCGCGGCCACATCAACCCCATGCTTGCCGCGTGCCGCCTCCTTGCCGCCGCGGACGGCGCCCTCACCGTCACCGTGGTCGTCACGGAGGAGTGGCACGCGCTGCTGGCCTCCGCCGGTGTGCCCCCCACACTGCCGGACCGTGTCCGCTTCGCCACCATCCCCAACATCATCCCCTCCGAGCACGGCCGCGGCGCCGACCACGCCGGCTTCATCGAGGCCGTGCACGCCAGGATGGCGGAACCCGTCGAGCGGCTGCTCGACCGGCTGGTGCTGGAGCGGAGGCCGGAGGCCATCGTGGCCGACACCTACCTGACGTGGGGAGTGGCGCTCGGCGCGCAGCGCGGGATACCTGTGTGCTCGCTGTGGACCATGGCGGCCACGTTCTTCTTGGCGCTCTTCCACTACGACCTGTGGCCGCCGGTGGATGGCCGTGAAGGCGAACAAGGTATTGGCCACATCCCTTGAATCTTCCATGTAGGGACGATGTCTCCAATCCATCATCTTAATCTTTTAGTCCCCCAATTAGTTTCTAGACAGCCATGACAAATTGTGAGACATGGTTAGATGGATTAAGGGGAGGTCTACTTACAGAAAAAAAAAAACTGGAGTACCAAATGGCAAATATAGCTTTCCTTTGACAAAGACAAATACTGGAGCGTGGAGACTCAAAAGGTTTCGTTTTTGTTCAGACAAATATATCATCTGCTTCCAAGAACTTTGGATGATGCAAAACAAGGGCTAAGTATTTAATTGAGTCTAGAAAAAATTTCAACTGGATCATTTTCTGTTTAAAGGTTTCTGAAATCAAGTTATCAAAGTTAAAAATCAGTGAATTCGGCTACTTTCTTCGGGAATACTAACTGAAAATAGTGTGACTTTACTCGGCTGAAATTCTGACGATGCTTTTAGCATAAAAATACAAAAGTTGCAGCTGCCGTGAATAGACATATGGGGTCGAGATTAAAGGTATTTGACATTAAGATCCGCAATTTTAAGAAGTAAACCAGGATTAAAGCTATTTTCCATGGCCGTTTTTTCGTAAATCAATACCCCTAACAGCACCAAACGGACTTTTATGTACACAAACAAAAGCGTGAGGCTGATTATTAGGACGATTAATTCGGCTGGTTTTCATACTTCCTAAAATCAACTAGCAGAAATCAGTTGAAATAACAAGACCAAATTGCAAAATTTAGTCAAACACATGGTTCTTGCATATAACACTTAATGTGCTTTCCATTCCCATTTTCTGAATAAGTTGTAAACGTCTATTGCTTTCACGGTGACAAAATCACTTGTTAATTAAGAAAAATATGAGTAATTTATTCCACATGATCCCTTTTGTTTTATTATAGAATATTGTTATTTCTTTAGCCTAGGACAAGTTTCAATTTTCAATAATGCAGAGGATGAAAGTATACAGCTAAATATGCAATGCCTTTTCTTAATTCTTATGCTCAGGCATTCCCTGTCAGACTTGCAGTTACAATGCTGTGTGTTTGCAATTGCATCTTCAGTTGCTTCCTTGGTAATCGTAGATAACTGACGTGTTCTACTTATATCCTCTGCAGAACTAAGCTGCAAGTCCTTGGAGCAATATGTCCCTGGCCTCTCATCAGTAAGATTGTCTGATATCAAGATCTTCCGCTCCTGGGAGCGGCCAATGAAACTAGCGGTAGAACTATTCGCTAATGTGCGTAAAGCGCATTGTGTCCTCTTCACCTCCTTCTATGAGCTTGAACCCTGCACCATCAACAGAATAACACATGTGGTTCCATGCCCCATATATCCAATTGGCCCTTCAATTCCACATATGCCACTGAAGCATGACTCAGGGAAGATTCACAATGAGGAACACTCTAACTGGCTGGATGCACAGCCGAAGAACTCAGTGCTGTACGTCTCATTTGGCAGCTATGTTTCGATGTCACACTCACAGTTGGAAGAGATCGCCATGGCGCTGCATGACAGTGCAGTCAGGTTCTTCTGGGTAGCCCAGGACAAGGCCACCGGTCTGCAGCAGATGTGCGGTGATAAGGGCTTGCTGGTGCCATGGTGTGACCAGCTGAAGGTCCTGTGCCATCCCTCGGTCGGTGGCTTTCTGAGCCATTGTGGGTGGAACTCGATGCTCGAGGCTGTATGTGCTGGAGTGCCTTTGCTTGCCTTCCCTATTGCTTGGGACCAATTGGTGAATGGCCGGATTGTAGCTGATGAATGGAAGATTGGCGTCAACTTGAGGGAACAGAGAAAGGAGGATGGCATTATCAGCAGGGCTGCAATCTCTGCTGCTGCGACAAAGCTAATGGATTTGGATAGTGGTGATAGCCAAGAAATGAGAAAAAGAGCTGCAGAATTGTGCGAGGCTTCCCGTAGCGCAGTTCAGGAAGGTGGCTCATCACATCGTTTTTGAACGATTTTGTGAGAGATCTCATCGAAGGAAGACTAAATGTTGCAGAAACATCTCAGTGATCTTGCTTCCTTGAGTACAGTCGGGAAGGAAGAAATGTTGCTTGATTGCAAAAATAAACGGTGTAAAGAGTTGTAATAAGGCCTCCCAGGTTGGGTGTCATGTTGTGGCAAGTTACCAGAACAATAGCTCAATGTGGCTGCAAAGTTCGCAGCCTTTATATGCCCCACTGCTGCCTGGTGGTATGCACCTTTTTATCCAAGTCGTGGTCTGATAACATGTCCATGACAAATTTGTGTTGCCTGTGTTACACAATCAAAATAGTTGGACCCGATATGGCAATCCGAGAAGGGTGAATAATGCTTTCAAATTCAACCTCTAAAAGATATTCTAAAACTTTCACTTCACTGGCTATTAGAAGTTAGGAAGATAAGATTTGCTCACCAACAAAGAACTTACAAAAGCGTGAAAGCAAACGGAATTCAACTCTTCTGACTTGGTCAAACCGCAATGAGAGAGTAGTTGGACCGGCTTGGCGGTTTGACCGTCAGAGATGATCGGTTTGACCCGCCTTGGTCGGACCAAAGGCTTGGGCGGTCGGATCACACCTCTGTTCCCAAAACTGAAAATCAGCTTGAGCCAAAAAAAACTGTGTAATCTTCAAAATACATATTCAAATGATTTAAAACTATACACATACATTAGTGAGGATCTCAGCAATCGAATATATTTAAGAATCGTATGGATCTTAATTAAAGTTCCAACTTTTTTTCTCAAAACACACAAGATTACACTAAAATCGGGTAAAGATCAAGAATTGGATTTATGACTTGCTCATAGATTGGGGATAACTAAGCTGATTTTAGATAAATTCCTACATATCACAGTAAGTAAAAGTACCCAAAGATTCGAAACCAAAATCTTAGGAATTGGAATTCACTACAAAGGCTCCAAATCGAATCAAATCACACAACCTTCAAGATTTTGCTATAGTTGTTTCCTATAGGGAATATGATCCTCATGAGGCATCTTCATCACTTACACATTCTTGAAACCCAACAAGATCAAAAGGGAATGAGAGGGGGGCAAAACCACAAAACACCAACCACAACAAGTGCAAAACAACAAGAGTAAGAATACACCATGAAAGATGAACAAAATTAATATAGATTTTAAAGCCATTCCAACATGAAGGATAAAGCTCTTATGAGAGCACTCACCCAAGACCTCTAGCACAAGGAAGTTACTCTCTCAAATCCTAATGAATGGATGGTTGGTTCTTTACATGCCTCTAACCCATCCTACTTAAATAGATGAAACAACTAGACTACATCTAACTATAATGGATAATATCCATTAGCACAACCAATGACCCGCTAACCCCACACACCGAATTTTACACTCATACATGACTTATGTACATTTCTTAAAGCGCATAATTCGAACCCACTAAGGAGTAAGTTTTCCATGCACTTAGCCTTCTCAATGTCTCCTTAACCTAAAACGCTCTCCCAATGCCCTCCAAGCGCTGCAATTCTAGTCCAATCGTTGTTTCTTGTATTTTGCCTTCTCTACCATAACACCATCACTTTGACCATGGACACCTTGGCGAGTGGAACTTGAGTCATCCCTATGCGCAGGTCTGCAACAAAGCGCTTGGCCAAAAGACTTCAAGATGTCCATGGTGGAGACATATAAGGGTAACACAGTCCCCCACGAGTTTCTACTTGTCTACGAGATGGCCATTGAGACATCGGGGGGAGATGACTTAACGAAGACAAAGGGGTTGTCGCTCGCTCTTCAGGGCGTTGTACTCTCTTGGTTTTTACTATTGCCCCTGGCTCGGTATACGCCTGGGAGCATATCTAGGATCTTATGCATAATAACTTCTAAGGCAACTCCAACTCTTCACGGTAAGACAAGCGCCGGGGGAGAAGCTACAGTAGCATTTCAGACGCTTCACGAAGGTGTGATGTCAAGTGAAGGACATCAACGACATGATGGTCATCAACGCTACCATCCGCAACCTCCAAATGGGGCCTCTCACATAGTACAATGCGCGAAAGCCCATAAAAATAGTGGCCAAGCTCTTTGATAAGATAGAGGAGTATGCAAGGGCAGAAGAAGATGCGAAGCGGCACAAGGCAGAGGCTGCGCCGCCCACCCCAGAAGCTAAGCCTGCTCCTATGGCCCCAAGGAGGGCCCCATCTGCAAGCAGCGAAAGGGGTCCCAGCCTAAGTACGTCCTCAGCATCGAAAGGGGTGACAAGAAGAATGCTACTTCGGGGGTCGCGAACACGAAGGGTGGGCCTAAGAAGATGGGCACCAACAAGTCCCCTAGTGCGAGGTGCACGACCGAGGAGAGCACATCACCCACGACTGCTCCACCATTGCGGCCCTCCATAAGAGCGTGGCCAGAGAGTGCACCCAAGACATGAGGGCACTAGTGGTGGCACATGTCTAACCTCTAGAGGTGCAACTCATCCATCCTACACCAAATAGTCTACGAATCCAAGCCAACGAGGCTGGCCCCCGCCATGTGATTAATGTCATCGCAGTGGTCGTCCCTTGAATTCCCCTCCGAGAGGCAGCGGAGGGCCTATGCACGCCGAATTCATCACATCGCCACATACCCCACACATGTGGCCCTAGAGTAAGCCCGAGTAGATATCACCTTCAAGGCAGAGGACGCTTCGGGAGTGGACTTCTCCCACCAAGACCCGCTGGTAATCTCGACCAATATCATAGGGTGCAATGTGAGGTGAGTCTTTATAGATGGAGGCAACTCTGCAGACCTCCAATTCATCGACGCCTTTGATCAAATGGGCATCCCCAAAGCAGGTTGGACCTACTAGGAGTGCCACTACAAAGTTTCAATGGGAAGTTGGTCAATGCATTGGGGTAGATAGCACTCGAGCTAGTCTTCCGAGAAGAAGAACAAAGTCAATGGAAAGTCACCAACTTTGATGACATAGACCTCCACTATCCCCATAATGTTATCTTAGGAAGAGCTATCCTCAACACCTTGATACGGTCCCACATCATAACTACCTATGCATAAAGCTCCTAGGCCTCAAGGGGATCATCACAGTCTCCGCCAACCAGGACCTTGTGTGGTAGATCAAGGCACGTAAAGCTCCCATCGCAAAGTGCATGCCGTTAGCGATCAGCTCACGCCTCCCTCGGTGGTACCCCCTCCATCCGTCGTAGGGTGGACATCAAAGCCAAAGCTGGACGGTGAGGTAAAGAGAGTATCCCTTGACCCGAAGGACCCATCGAAGCAAGTATCGGTGGGTGCGGTCTTACCCCGGAGGCCGAGCGAAGCCTACTGGAGGTGCTTCGCAATAATGCAGACGTCTTTGCGTGGTCATCCGCCGATATCTCTAGGGTGAACTACTGCACTATCGAACACAAGCTAGCGGTACACCCTAATACGAAGCCAGTCAAGCAACGAATGAGGAGAATGTCTCTCGACAAACAGAAGGCTGCTAAGGCAAAGGTGGCCAAACTGCTCGTCTCTGGCATCATCAGGGAGGTGGTCTACCCCAAGTGGCTCGCCAACCCGATGTTGATAAAGAAGATGAACGGCACCTGGTGCATGTGTGTCGACTTCATCAACCTCAACAAGACGTGCCCCAAGCACAACTACCCTTTGTTGCGTATTGACCAGCTAATGGATGCCACAGTGGGGTGCGAGCTGATGAGCTTCCTCGATGCATGCTCAGGATATCACTAGATATGCATGGCCAAGGAGGACGAAGTCAAGACAAGCTTCATAGTCCCCGACGAGACATATTGTTTTATCAGGATGTCTTTCGGACTAAAGAATGTCGGGGCCACCTTCACCAAGCTCATTGCCCTCATCCTCGCATCCCAGCTAGGCCAGAATGTCGAAGCATATATTGATGACATCATCGTCAAAAGCAGATAAGTGGCACCCCATGGCGCGAACCTTCAAGAAACCTTCAACAATCTTTGACAGACCACGATAAAACTCAACCCAGAAAAATATGTCTTCAGAGTTGGGCGAGAAAGCTCCTCGGCTTTCTAGTATCCAGGAGAGGAATAGAAGTTAACCATGATAAAATTGATGCTATACAGTCCATGGAGGCTCCAAAGAACGTCATGGAGGTTCAAAGGCTATCGAGTCACGCCAGTCGCTTCCTGTCAAGGGCGATGGAGCAAGCGCTACCCTTCTTCAAAACACTCCATGACTCAGACGACTTTTAGTAGACCAATGAGTACTCACAGGCCTTCAAGGACCTCAAGGACTACCTAGCCAAGCTCCGCCCAACCTCGCATGTGTTGCACCAGAGGCTTCGCTTCTACTGTACTTGGCAATAACGCCGCATGTGGTCAGCGTAATGCTCGTGCTAGAGGAAGTCTCCACCTAGCGGTCGTGTATTACTTTTCAGAAGCCCTTCAGGAAGCTAAGACATGATACACGGAGCTAAAGAAATTGATTTATATCCTACTCATGGCTTTGCGCAAACTGCGAAACTATTTTCTAGCACACAAAATCATGGAGCTCTTGTCCTTTCCCTTGGGCGGGGCGCGGAGGTCATGGCCGCATGGAGCCCGACCGCGCATGGCCGGTGGAGGCGGGCGCGCGAAGCCAAGGTCTCGGTGGGCGCGTAGGCGGACGCACAGCCACGGAGGCCGGCGTCAAGCGAGGCGCAGAGCAGGCGGAGTTCGAGGCATGGACCCCGACGAAGCTGGAGGCGGGGCACGAAGGTCGCGGCCGCACGGAGCTCGGTAGCGCATGGCCGATGGAGGCAGCGCAGAGCCCAGCGGAGCCGAGGTGGAGGCCGACGAGGGCGCACGGAGCCTAGATCGACGGCCTCGCGGGCACGTACCTCATGGGCGTGGAAGCGCGGATTCCGGGGAAACCCGAGGTGGGGCGCGGAGGCGTGGGCGCACGGAGCCCGGCCGCACACGGACGGCGGAGACGGCGCGAAGCCGAGGTCGACGGCCTTGCGGCCGCGTAGGCGGGACGCATAGCCGCGGAGGATGGTGTTGAGTTCCTCCACTTACTAGCAGATGCAGCAGTCACAGCAGTATGCACGATGCACCTTTTGATATTATGAAGAACCTATGCTGCTGTTGCTCTATGCTCCCCTCACTGATGCCATACGCTCCCCTCTAATCAATGCAGGAAAGAAAGAATGGGAGCACCAAGGTTGAGAGAGAGAAGAATAGCAGACATCTCGGCTCCTCACCATGCCCCTGAAGAACAGAAAGGGAGAGATTGGGGTATGTGTTAAGACACGAGCGAAATCCTTTCAGTGGTGGCTATATCTCTAGCGTTCTTCCGTGTGCAACTTTTTGTGTGGTCTACACGAACAGTGTCAACTACTGTAACATTAGCTTACAGGTGTCAACTATTGTAACATTAGCTTACAGCATTGCGTAGCTCTTTCTTTGTAGGAGACATAAGAAGAGAGAGCTAGAGACTACCAGTAGTGAGAGAGAGAGAGAGAGAGTGCTGCTGAGGAGAAATGAGTGGATGTGTCCACTTCATACTTCCCTAGAGTAGTAGAAATGGAGTAGGATAGAGATTTCTGTTCTACCTCTCAATAATTATAAAAAGCAAAAATATAAATATATTTATTTAGATATATATAATATTATGTTATTATACTCGTTTCAAAGCTCATCACTAGCTAATTCTAACCGTTCGAGCGATTGGGCACCCCCAACAACAGTAGGGAGTTCTCGAGTGCCCTCTGTACCGAAATACGTCAGTCTGCACCGATAAGAATACAAGATGCCACAAAATATCTAGAAGCATCGTCACCATCACCTGCACCAAATCACGAATTTACTACTACACCACTGAGGCGACAACGTCCCCTTGAGCCCTGCCTGCAATGCAGTGCTTTTGCCAGGGGTAAGTGGTAACAGTTTTACACTTTTACTGGAAGTCTCAAGTCTCAAGGTGGTTTTTTAGATAAAGGATATAAAATCCAGCCTCTATATCCATGAGGGATATACACAGCCAACAGATACACGAGCTCTTAGGCTCAATTCCTCAAAACCTGAGGAGCATAAAACAACAAGAAATAAAGCTTAAGGACTATTAAAAAAACTAGAAAGACTAAGCTTCATAACTTCTTCTCCGTCCTTATTTTCAACCAAGCCCTATCCTTTTCGTGGTACCCTCTAACCTTCTGGTCTCTGTGCGTGAAGAAGGACCTCCGAGGCGACGCTCCAAGGAGGCGACGAGTCGCCGACGCCGCCCGCCTCACCGAGGCAAGGTTTTCACACGGAGATCGGTAAACATGAGGCTATGGGGCACCATGACAACACCTCGGGAAGGAAAATGGCGCCGGCGTCATCGTTATCGAGCCGGTAAGATCACCGTAAGGCTTTCGCCAAGCCTCCACAAAGACCCCACGTACTACCCACTCACAAAATAGACCGCCACCAACCCACCGGGACTGCGCGCCTCAAGGCCATGGCATAGCCACTCTTGAACTCTACGACGAGTCGCTCCCGCAAAGTCCGCCCGAAGAAACCACAAGCGGCGCCTATGCGCCACCACCGAGCGAGATCCGGGAAGAAATCTCCCACGCACGGATCCAAGCACGCCCGGTGAGGAAATCCAGTGCGGCTGCGATTGTGACTTGCATGCCCACTCAATTTGTTGCCTCGTCCGCGGCACCCCTTCTCCTTCCATGACCGCATCATCCGCGGCGTCCTCATGCGCCGTTGCCTGGTCGTGCCACCTCGTGGCGCTGTCGTACCCCGGCCGAGGCCACATCAATGCGACGCTGAGCCTGTGCCACCTGCTCGCCGCGCATGGCGGCGGCAGCAGCATCGCGGTCACGGTTGTCCTCACCGAGGAGTGGCTCGGCTTGCTCGGCGCGCCCGAACCGCCCCTGCCGGAGCACCATCCCCAACAAAATCTCCTCGGAGCACGGCCGCGCGGCCGACTTCTCCGGCTTCATCGAGGCCGTGCACACCAAGACGGAGGGCCCCGTGGAGCGGCTCCTGATGACATGTTGCCTGTTGGCTTGACTCAGTTAGCTTGATTCGAGAACGAATGAACTCACTAGCTTGTAGATAAGATTATAGATTTTAGGGCAATTGAGCTCGTCATTACTCATGTTATCTTGTACATGAATACTTTATACATGCTATGATGCTAAGCAGTTGCCAACTTTATACTCATGGCTGAAGATTGTTGTTGCTTAAGTGGTTTTGATGAGTACTGTTCCTGAAGTTTTTTGTGTAGTCACTTTCAATGTTAATAAATAAGCTGAAGCTTAAGCCTATCGGGATAAACTCTTCCAATGCAGTCATGCTCATGAAGAGTTCCAAACATCAAACAGTTTAAGAGAAAAAAATCCAATATGCAAACATTTCCAATTCATCATTCATACTTATGAAGAACTGTGACAGATATATACACCAAGGTGTACTATCACATGGAGGCAGAACTGCCAAATCCAAATAGCCATCAAAAGTCAGATAATACTCCTGACTCCTGAATAACAGTGTAGGAGTCTTAGTTTTAAACTTTCACTTTCTTGACTCCAATCAAGCAAACAACCTAGCGAATTGACTCTAAATCAAAAGCAAACAAATCCTAAACGAAGCCATCTCCATTTATTTGCAGAATTCCATTGCTGGTGGGCGCAGTGCGACTCCTCCGAACTGCTCGCTGGAATACTTCTTGTACACCACCCTTAGCTTGCTCTCAGGGGCAGTCGAGTGTGAGCTCACAAGAATCTTTGCACACTCCCTGGAATCATCACAGAAAAAGGTCAGCATCAGTGTGACTGCTCAAATTGTTCAGAGTAGAATGAGGGGCTATGGGGACTTACGTTAGCTGTGACTCGGTAAAGCCAGTATGGTGCTTTAACGTGTCAGTCCATATAGGGTTCCTCTTCAAGGTGAGCCTGGCTGCATAGACAGCCGAAGCAGCAACCATAGAAGGGAGGGACATCACCAACCCGTATTGCATCAGCGACAATTCGGCGAAGAAGAAGACCATGTGCTCTACCTGCATTTCAACCAAAGAATTTTGAGTACAAAATCTCTGCTTGAAAGTTCAACCTGAATACATCTGATGGGAAACTACACAGGGACACCAAGCTTGATTATTTACCTCCTTGTCTTTTTTGATATCTGAAGATGCCGCCTTCAGAAAGCGCACAAGGAAGACATATTGTGTAGGAACAGTGAGGTTCCACTCAAGCCTATTAAGAATTCCCTTCTCCATTGAAAGAATCTGTTCCCTACTGTATGCACTGTCTGATATCAAGATGAAATCGTTCACCTGCAAGTGCATGGCAACTAATTAGAATAACTAGCAATGCAAGCAAGGGAAAAATGCTTTCTGTCTCTACCTCTGGGGCCCAAATTTCCTCATACTTGCAGGCGATCAGCATGGCTGAAACGCCGACCAGCTGCAGCTCCCTTCGCAGCACGGGCTGAATCGAGAGGTACCGGTCAATTATGTACATAGTGAGGTAGAGGGTCTCCGGCATGAGCTCAAACTTGTGATGCACTTCAATGATCCAGTCTGCAAGGATGGCCCTCATCTTGGAATTGATCTCCACCTGGGAGTCAATGTAGTCGCATGGGCGGCACTCATTCTGCAACAAGCCAGGAAAGATCAATTTCAGAGACAATCAGATCCCAAAATTTGCGTACACCTAAGGATCTGTAGTTACCTCAGCAATCTTGTAGAACTTGTAGATATCCTCAATGTAGTCGACGACAGCCAGCTGATTGTCGGCGTCATGTTTATCAATGTCTTCAATCACTTCTCGAGGCTTATCAGTAATTCCACAGGCAACCTGGCATTAAAATGGAGAATCATACTAATTCCACAGGTTTATGCTACTGCAACATATGATAAGACTAGAATGTAAATGTCTTGAGAAGTTTTTTCACAGATGATGCACCTTAGAGCGGGCTGTTAGCACGGAAGTGAGGGTGTTGATGACCTTCTTCCTCGAGCACTTACGGACGGAGCTGGTGCTGCCCTCCGACTGCTTCATGCTCACGTCAGAATCAGAGCTGATCTCGATGACGTGCTCAGGGGGTGGAGGGGCAGGCTTGGAAACGACCTTCCTGGCCGGCCTCGGCGCAGGCCTCGCCTGCTGTATCTTGACTGCGGCGGCATTCGCCTGCGCGTTCTGTAGCAGCTGAGCACCAAAGTTTCTGGTGATGGGGCGGACCACCGGCTCCTGCTGCGGCGGCGGCTTCCTGTTTCCAGGAACAAGTAAGTTTTCAGAGGAAGAACGGGAAATGACGTTACTGTGACTGGGCTGAGGAGTGCTCAGTTCCTTCCGTACCCTTCGGTGACGCGGACGTTGACGAGGTTGCCGATATCGCCGAGGGCCCGCCGGTTCTTGGCGTCGGGCCTGCCGGTCACGACGGCCTTCTGCTTTCCCAGAGCGGCGACACCACCTAACCATTGCACAGGAGAAACGAGAACAAGATGATATGAGAAATCCCTCGTAAGAAGTTGGATCGAACCACATCCAATAGGCATAAAAATCGAATCTTTTCTTCAGAATTCAATTCGGAAGCTGGTAATCAAATAACCAAATTAAAGAAGCCTAATCAAGAAGCCCCTGAACACACCAAAATCAATTATTGAACAATGAACCGAAGAGAACCTAGGCAAAGATCGGCAACTCACATCAAAACCCAGTCTTCACCAAGAAACCGTGCGGAACAAACGAATGAAGAACTCGAATCAGGCAGGCCCCCGTCCATGCCAAAACCCAACCTCCCCCCGAGAACCGGACAAGACAGAACCACCAAGAACTCATCTTTCCCCAAGCAAGAACCCCGTAAGACCCCAGGCAGGAACACCGCAAGACGAACTAGGAGCCGATAAAAAAAACCCCACCCCAGAACCACGGCAAACCCCAAGATCCTTCCCCTCACCTCTGTTCTGCAGCTGCGGAGCGGCAGCGGCAGCGGTGTTCTGGTTGCGCGTCGCCATCTCCTCCAGCTCCTCCTCGCCCTGGCCGAAGAGTCTCGAGAGCGCCGAGGTGAAGAACGAGTGGAGGCGCGCCGCCCGCGTCCCCTCTTCCCCGCCGGCGAGCGCAGCAGCAAGAAGTCCTAGGCTCTTCTCGCCTTGCCTTGGTCAATCAATGGCGTGGGGAGGCGCAAGGCTGATCGATGGGTACAGTTCTTGGCGGAGGCGGCTTTGGGAGGAGGGAGATATAACGACGGGTGCAGGGCGCTGTCGGGCTTGGGCGGAGCGGCTCCAACGGTCGGGAGGGATTCGAATCGCAACGGGGGAGCGGGAGATCGGACGGCTGGGATTGCACGCGCCGGGGGGTGGTGGTGCGCGCCCCACGAAACTAGCCGTTGGGGGTGGATTCCCCTCGGTCGCTTCCGAGCTGGAAAGGGGATGGCCTTTTTTACTGCTTGCTATTCCTGTCTGTGGAATGGGCTGTTTTATAGTTACAGAGTTGCATTTCACACGGTAAAAGGAGTAATTAGGACTAGCGTCATTGAGGCCCTGTTTGTTTTGGCTTCAACTTCTGGTTTCTGTCTTTTTTTTTTTTGAACTTTTGATTTTTTTTTTTTGAGCTTTTTTGCCGGTTTTTTTCCCCATATTTGTTTACATTATACGTGATGGGCTAATATATTTTTTCTATTTTTAAATTTTTTAAATTTAATTATACTAAATAAGCTCTGTCATTCTGAGTTTTTCACCAATTAGCATAAGCCACCGAAAAAAGCCATATTGATCACAGCTGAGAGGTTGCATACGACTATTCGAGACAATTTCATTGGCCTATAGGTTTCGCACACTGTGATGTTTGTGAACATAAATGATGGATCTAACTCAATTCAAGATTTGGGCTAACTTCACAAGAGACGAAAATGAGCCCGTGATGCATCTTGAGCAAGAGCATGTGGCATTCTAGCTCCATGGAGTCCTGGCCTCCTGGGAGAGAAAAAAAACTCAATTCTTTACTCTAATGAGCTGGTCTCATTCTCTACTCCAATGAGCTAGTGCTCCATGAAAAGGCTGAAAGGCATGTGAATATGTGGTCCAGTTGTGCACTGACAAGAGCTCAGTACCAGTACCACTAGCTTTGGATTGAAGACATCTTCAATTGACGCATGTGACTCCATGACAATGGTCAGACGTCTTGGAGAGAGACGTTCGTACGCGGTACGGGCCCTTGTACTGGGCAGATATTCTTTAGGGTGTGTTTGGTTCGTGGATGGAGGTTGTATCGTATATCCTGACTGAGTGGATGCAGGCTGAGTGGAATCGTATTTTAGAAAAAGAAGATGTTTGGTGAGGTTGCATGAGCGGATGCAAAAAAAACTGAGATGTTGTTTGGTTGCTCAGATGAGCGGATCGATCTACCAAACCCGAGAGATCGACACGTGGGACCGCATAAGATACATGCGCATCAACCCATCCAGATGGCGGTGAAGCTCATTTTGAGCGTATCCACCCATCCAGGATGAGGGCGTATTTTTGCATCCGCTCATGCAGGCTGCATCCACTCATACAGGCAACCAAACAGGCTCTTTCTCATATTATACGGATCCACCCAGCCAGGATGAAGGAGATTCAGGCAACCAAACACACCCTTATTGTTTGCTTTTTGTGTGTGTTTGGCTCTCGCTTGACGGCTTCCCTAAACGATTTTTCGAGGTTAAAATTGTCTGTGAGTGTATTTTTATTGTCCATCAAAAAAACCACAGATAAAAATTATCAACCGTAATTTAAAATAACAAAGACATTGTCTTATCGTGGCATCCCTTTGATGGATTTCTTACATCTATAGACGATGAAATGTTTCCAATCCGGTGTTGAATACTTGGACCATGTTCTTTTAGAGTGTGGTTGATGATTTTTTGCTGTGATTGATAACTTTTATCTATGTTTTTCAAGACAATAGCGGATGGTAAAGATACTAATATAAACGACACATAATTTTAAATTTAAGAGGCCATTTAGACAAACCGTTTCAATATATCGTCCTAGTTATTTCGACTTCGGAGAAACCAAAAATCCAAAAAAAAACATACCATTGAGCCTTCCTGGTTTTGATCATCCGTACAGGCAGGCTAGTTAGTCCAAATCAGACTGGGCGTTGCATTTTAGTAGAGTTTATCATAATGCTTTCCAATGTTCTATACGCCATAAATTAAATAAATATGTTAAAGAGGCAAGAGAATTCTCCAAAAACAATCGCTAGGAGGTCAGGCTATAAAACAAGGCTTGCCAGTCTTTGGAGAAAACATGCAGTTGTCTTTATTCTTTTAGCATATTTCAGACAAGAGAATATAGTAATGCAAGTGATTATTCTCTCTATGAAAGATTCTTGCTTTTGGCACGTCCAAATGCTAGTGTCACCTCATCGTAGCCCCCAATAATGACTAAAGTAGCTGTAAAGAGCTTCAAGCTACCAAAAAGAAAAATAACAAATACAAATGCGTGGTCATTCTACTCACACCAAGGCCAAGAAAAATACCACATATTGATATGCAAATTATCCACACTATCCACAGACCTCAGTCAACACAATTCTAACCTCCCTACTTGAATAGAGGGTAATTGCCTGCTAAGACTATGAGCTCCCCTGAATATCATCAATAATATCTTCATGCAATCAGTTACACATCATAGATGAAATGATTCTTATCTGTACATTTCTTAATGACTCAAGGGAAAGCTCCTCCTGGACAAACTACACTAAAATCAAGTTTTTTTTCAAACGTGAGACATGTAATACACAAGAATAGCAATCAATTTGTACAGTATATTTTCATAACGATGCTAACCGCTTCAGGTAGGCAAATAAAAAGAATGCCTTCACAAGACGTATCAAAAGGGGGAAGCCTCGTGTAGTCGTGTACAACCTCTACTCTCACAAACACGAATAGACAAGTCCCAATTCACACCCTAATTATGTATGTATTGCGAGTTCATCGGCTGCCAGCGTGAACTTGATCACCTGGTCCAGTGAGCACAACCTGCATCGAGCAGACAAAAAGCTGTAAAACACCTCGCTTCTTAAGTTAGTTGAAACTGCACAGATTCTTGAACACAACAACGTAACAAGTCGTATTTTTTTCAAAGACATACTTACATTGCAATTGGAAGCAAATTTACGAGCAAGCATAATTGCGGCATTCCTATCCCTGTCTGTTTCGAAAGCTAAAGTGTAGGATAGACCTTTCCTAGCTTGCCAGAAAACTGCCCTAGCCACAGCATTACCGCCACCACGGCTCCCACACAACTGGAGATTGGCCAAGGAAAACAACAGATTATCAGAAAATTATCCCCAACATAAAGCCTTAAATGTTAATTTTGGAGTGAACATTAGAAATTCTCTCACACAGTGAACAGCAGTTAGTAATTCCAATAGAATCCTTTGCATATTTAATGATCTATGACCCGTAACAGAACATGCTCAAAATTCCCCAAACTTTTATGAACATTACAAACCCTTGTTTGCTTCTGAAATATGATCAGAAGCCTAGAAGGAAAGGCCAAAATTCTTCTAAATTAACAAGCACAGATACAGTATGCAGATCTACTATACTACTACAACCTCACACAATATGTTCAGGAAGCAAAACACTACAGTTGTCACTGGACATCATTTTAATTACACACAGACTTTGAACAGACTTTACCTTCATCGTGGTGGAATATGACTCTTTTGCTTTTGTAGACCTTCCTTTTCGAAGCTTTATTCTCAGCTTTCCAATATGAAATACATGGACAGAGTTTGATGAGTAATCAATCCCATTCATTTGGGTGACTACCACCTGCAAAGCAGCACAGATGCAAACCTGAATTCAACTTATATTAAGTAAAATCTCAATCGCACTGTTTTTCCTTTCCATTGCTAACCCAATATTCATGCCAAACTCAGCTTCCTGTTTCAATTCAGTTAGAGGGGGGAAATGAAGGGCCTGTTTAGATGTGGGGGATTGGGCTAGATTTATTTTTTGGGCTTGAATCCCCCCATATCCAAACAGATCCTAAATAGGTACAAGATAGTGATCATGGGTTTTATTAAAATCATGGGAGATGGCTTTAAGTTTCAAAGAAGTGGTATACTATAAGCAAGAAGAATTCATACATTGAACTCAATATCTGTCCTTTTCATTAGCGAGTCCACATAACGTTCCAGTCCTGCAGCTGTTCAAAGTATGACGAAGTCAGCCATTTATGTGAAACTTTGGTGATATCACAAGCCCATGACTTGTTGCTTTTGTGAGACTGTTGTGGTGCAACCACAAATACGGTTAAAACACGCCACTGCCTTGAGAAAGCACACATAACAAATTGTAATATGAGATTAACCCATAAGTTGCTTATATATACCTCCTGATGAACAAAAGAAGTTATATTAATCTCTAATTTTAGAGTACGAAACGAAATCAGTGTAGGACTCAAGAGTACAAAATGAAATCAGTGTAGGACTCAAATTTAGAAATGTGAAAACAATTTGATATTGCAAGAAGAAAACTAAAAGTTCAGTTTTTTCTGGAAGGAACACATTTATCCACATCAATCAGCCACATAAAAAAAAAGAATGCCTACTGAAAAGATGTTAAAAGAAAGTTGGGAAAAGGCCTAACCAGGATTTATAGGGCCATCTGTCTGAACTATAACTTTCTCTGTGTTCAAAATTATCTCTGCCTGCAACAATCGGCCAACATCAATTGGCTCTGGAGCATAGGTGAGTTTTGTTGCTCCTGCAGCAAGAAAATACAATATCTAAACATATATATGAATAAAGGATAAGAAAAACAATTAGCTGAAATTTCTGACAAGACTACATGAGACACAAAAAAGGTATAGAGTTTCTCATGAAACATAATCTACTGCAAAAATTGCTCGCAAATGAGTCTGTTTCTTTGAAACTTGCCCTGTGTGCTATTGACCTGATTACATACCCGATATGAGCTCTCTACTGCCTCCAGAAATTACACGGTACCACTGAGTAGGACAGCTTGCAATGTCTGGAGCACCATCAACTCGTGGGATAATACGAAACTGTGACCCAAGATCATCAGAACCTTCAAGCTCAAAGAGGTCAGAGCTATCTTCTTCAAGCCTCTTGATCATGGCAAGCTGAAGATAAAAGTGAGTGGGGGGATTGCATAGGTCAACATTACTTGAATCATGAGATTTTAAATAATATGAACCCTGTCCTGACAGAAATTACCTCTTTCTTTAGCTGATTGCAAAGCTGAGTTTTTTCCAATATGAGTGTCCGCAGTGCCTGAAGCTCAAACTCCATGTCCATTACCTACAATTTTTTTACATGGACAGTATTTTAATACATACATGAGTACAAGCAAATTGCCAGAAGATGCTTTGTTTCATCACTAGCTACAAGTGGAGATAATATAGCATTGACAAAAAAAAAAGGCGTGCCAATTTATAAGACTAGGATTAAAAAAAGGAGGAATAACTCTATTGAAACTTGACAGAGAAAAGACAAAAACAAAGAGAAGTAACACCAGAGATCAACATAAACACAAAAACTGTAATTCCATACATAAAACAATGAGCCAATGATGCAAAACAAACCTTGCTTGGCTGGTGTAGCATTTTTATTCTTCTAGCTTCTCGAACCTCTTTCCTAAGTTGCTCTATCTCCTGATTAGGAAAAAAATAACTGAGATGCAAAATAAATGTGACAACTCAAATCACAAGGATACAACAGTCACATGCAGTGTATTTGAATCACCAGAAAGCGGAATACATGAAATGTACTACGAAAGAGCAAGTTCAGTAAGAGTAAAGAAACATCCAAATTCATTATGAATTGAGGAAGCACCTCCTCCTCCCTGCTACTTGATGCTGAATCGTGCTCATGCAATGCTTTCTCAACTTTTGCTATTGCAGCTCTAGCCTTTTCAATTTCAGCAAGCGCAAGAGCTCTTTCCTCTTCAGCCACCTTTCGGGCATCTTCGGTAGCCTAAAATATACAGGAGAACAATAACATTGTTATTTTTGTGTAACCAAACAACAGTACCATACTACCTGCAAAAGCTGATATCTTAGTAGGCATTGAGCAGATTGATGTGGAGCACCCGCATATTTGCATATACAAAACTATATAAACATTGGAGGTGACTCGGAGTGAGAAATAGGACTGCTTTCCTTCACAGACCCATCACAACATTTACAACAGTGCAGTATATGCTAAAATAATCTTTAGTCTCCAGCTATTAAGATTTTTTTTTCAAAAAAAAGGCTCAGCCCTCAAGATTCTTTCCACCAAAAAAACCAATATTATGGCCTGCAAGATAGAAAATGGCTCAAAAAGACAATATAATTCTTGTAAACACTAAGGTTTGCTTAGGCCATTGTGCTAAGTTTCCCGGGGAAAAAAGTTCAGGTCATTTTGCAAAAGAGCATCAGATGTTCCTAGGCTGATATTGGTCTTACCACTACCAGAAGGGTCTATGAATATATTTTTTCCAAATTAATGAAATTATTTGTTCTCGGTCTTCCAAAAGAAAAACCTTCTATTTCCCACTGGAACCATGTACACACTATCTAAACATGTTACCATATCCATGTCGTAAATGTAGTGACAATTAAAAACAAAATATTCTTTATCATCTCTGAAGCCTAACTTCGTCTTTAAGGCTCCCAGATCTGGTTCATTACACAGTTTAAACAGGTTTGAATAACTACTTAGATAATTAAGAAATGAGGTATACCTGCTTGAGGAAGCTAGCCAACTTTTTTACTTCAGCCTTTTCATAAATTAATTCTCCTTCTCTTTGAGTCAGCTGGACTGCTAGTGCTTCCACCTGATAGCACATAACTTGCCATAATCACATAAACTTTTCCAACAAAAGGTAATATAGACAAAGAACAAAAACATCACAACTGACGGTAAGGCAAAAAAGGAGTACAAATTTATAAAGTATGAGATATGGATTTCTCATGCAACTAGACATATTTGAGCCTTCCGTAGGCTGATAAGATTAATTCAGAAACATACAACCAAAATCATCGGCACTTCCTTTCAAAACATTACATTAAGATACTTTCAAATTCTGAGCATTTTCAAGAATCTGTAAATATTCAAAGCATCACGTATAAACACAAATAATTGTAACAAATAAATAGTGGGCATCTTCTTTTCAGCTTCCAAAAACTGTTTTTCGTCTTTTCTATAATAACTAGCCTTTAAACAGAGTATCTTTTTAAGGTGGGGTCTACAAATTGATTGTAGTACACTGTAGCGACTTCATTTATATCGGCCAAAATCGCACGCAAGTTTTTATTACTCTGTACTCTCTTTCAAAAACAGTCCATAAGTCATAAGCCAAAGCTAAAAAAAATAAACCCAGTGTTGGCACGTCATGTCAAATACTACAAATAAAGGTGTTAATTGCTTATAATATTTTTCCATTTGTTTTGTGCCATCTCCAGAATGCTTACTTCAAGAAAGAGCAATTAGGGGGGAAATCAACTTAACTCTATGAGTTTAATTAACAACAGATGAATGGATTTACAAGAAGCTTATAATAGCAATCAAATATTGGCAATACAGCATATGCTCGACTCTAGAGAAGAGATTAACCAGTGAGATAGCTTCATCAGCATCATCTCTATTTCGACCAGCCACACGGCCTTTCAGAGTGTCTAAAACATCTCTGAGCTTCTTCAGAAGAACCTGCCTGTCCAGTGAAGCTGCTTCTCGCCGCTTAGCCTGAAATATGAAGCTACAACTTCAACATGGAATTTCATTGCAACACAGTTACTTTAACACTATATTTATCCTAGTTAGCAAGGCAAGATGTCAATTGTAGAATGCAACTCATAGAACATCTGTGAGAATTACTAACACCCCCTGTGTTTATCATCCATTTGATTCTAAACAATATGTTGTTTTCGACACGGAAGCAACTTCAGGAATGAGAAGCAAAGTAGAAACGAACTAACGAAGTATGAGAAAAGAGCTCAACAAGGACTGAAGCAATAGATTTGAGCTCTGGAGAAAGCTACTGATGTTATTAAGGTGAGACTGAAAACAACATTTTAATTTGGTAACTGACAGATAAACCGAACATGATTACATAAATTCATTCTGCCACTTGTTGTGATTTCAGTATTTCACTAACCATCAACATTTTTTTATATATACCAAGTGTCAATCTGCATCATTCACATATAAGCAAAGCATGTGAAATTTCTAAGTGAGAGTTCGTGTGTTGTGTGAACAATATTATAGCTAATTACAACATCTTTCATCTATTAATTATGATTCCCTGACATATTTTGTTGGCAAAAGTTGGCAAAAGCAAACTGAAGTACTGGAAGTGAGTAAAATACCTCTTCAGACAACTTGGAGGCACCAGATAGACCCTTCTCAAACTTCTCCTTGAGATCACGCACCGAGAGCCGCCTTTGCTGCTCTAGCAGCTGTGCTGTTTCCTTCGCAACAATCTCCTTCAGAGGGACAACCTCATGTGTCTCCTCTGGGTCAATGATTTGGTTGTTTGGCCCGATCCTGTAGTCCGGGAAATGGCCCTTGGGGAAGTTGACATCAGACGACACCATATCAAGTGCCTCCTTCTGCATGCCTTCCCCAGAGTCATGGATGACCCTTGTCATCTGTGGTACTCTGATCAAAAATTGAACAAGAATATATATTTTCAGTGCTTGCTACACTACATAAAATTGCAATATTAGTACCAAAAGATATGACAGGTGCCAGGGGCGGACCTAACGTGGGACATGGGGGTTCAGTTGAACCCCCAAAAATATGGGGAAATAAACTGCTACTGGTAATCCACAACGCAGCAAGCAAATCCACCACAAATTCCATGTACTGGACTATCCATCCCAGAAAGGAATATTTGGATGAGATTGCTCACGGAAAAGAAAAGATCCTCAGGACAAAGCTCACTCTTAGAACAATCCAAGCAAGCTAGGGCTTCCTTACCAGCGAAAGAAGAGATCAATCCAGCAGAGCGGAGGACGACGACGACGCCTAGGAGAGAAGAATTCCTTCGCTTCGAGGGTTAAATGACGTTGGCGTGAGAATTTGGGACAAACGGCGAAGCAATAGCCGCCGCCGCCGCCGCCGCCGTCGCGACGAGATATGGAGAAGAGTTCAAGGAAGAGGATGGGCTGGAACCTGGAACTAGATGTCAGATCACAACTCAATTAGGCAGATCAGCCGTGAGAATCAAGTGGAGATCTGGAGATAGAAAAGGGAAAGGAGGAAGGACACGGGAGAACAATATACTCTAGGGCTACTGTAAAGATAGCAAATGACAGCTCATACCCTTCATTACGGGTGCGGCTCTGGTGCTGGGGGCACAGCACTTAGCGCGTGCGGGTGCCCCTAGCACCCGCCACGTGTCTCACAAGCCCAAAAAAATTCCGAAAAATTCGAAAAAAAAATACTTACAAAATCCGAAAATTTGTAAAAAAAATACTTTTTTAAATATAAAAAGTATTTTTTTGTAAGTACTTAAATTTTTTTGATTTATACTGTTATTAAAAAGTATTTTTTAAGTACTTAAAATACTTTTTAATAAAAGTATTTTTACAAAAAATACTTTTTACAAATTTTTGGATTTTGCAAGTATTTTTTTCGAATTTTTCAGAACTTTTTTGGATCTTGTGAGACACGTGGCGGGTGCTGGGGGCACCCTCGCACGCGCTAAGTGATGTGCCCCCAGCACCTGAGCCGCACCCCTTCATTACTTCCACCAGAATATATTTGAGTACAGGAATCCACATTAATGTTTAAGTGATGATTACAATTGCTAAACCCAGATTAGCTAGACAATAAACTCTACTCAAAGTAAATAACTAAGATGCTAAACACACTTGCCGAAATCAATCTGGACCGTCCATCCAAGCTAAAAAGTAAGAAGGCATCCTGGCCGTTTGTAATACTTGAACTGGTAGCAATGAAGCGTTATCCTTCAGATTTCCTTCCTTCTTCCACTCTTCAGACATTTGCCGGACTTGACATTTCCTCCCCCTTGACAATATACTTGTCCTCAAGTATGACTATCAGGAAACCATGATCGAATGGTTTGTGAGTAAAAGTCTGGGAAGGAACCTTTGATGAAATCGGCGTCCTCCCACGAAGCATCTTCAATTGGTAAGTTAACCCATTGCACTAACCACTGTGTGACTAGTTGATCCCTGTGAGGCAGCGCTCTTGTTTCCAGTACAGCAGCCAGTTCAGCCTTTATCTTCCCATCCCTGCTGACTAGCGGTAAGTCTGGACTCGGCACTGCCAATGGTCCACAATGCTTTTTCAGTTGGCTAACATGGAAAACGGGGTGGATTCCCACCCCTTCAGGCAACTGGAGTTTATAAGCAACATTACCAATCTTCTGCAGAATCCGGAACGGCCCATAAAACTTGCTAGTAAGCTTCAGAACGTTCTTAATTCCGAAGGCAGCAGCTCGATAAGGTTGCAGTTTGAGATACACCATGTCACCTACTTTGAACTATCGTTCACAACGGTTTAAGTCCGCTTATTTCTTCATCCTTGACTGGGCCAAAACCAGATTTTCTTTTAGCCTCTTGAGCATATTTTGCTTTTCCTGGAGGTAGTCTCTGACTTCTTCTTCCTTTGGACCCGGAACTGCTACTCCATTGATCATGGGTGGGGGAAATCCATACAAGGCTTGAAAGGGAGAGATTTTGAGTGAAGTGTGAAAGGTGGTGTTGTACCACCACTATGCGAGAGCCAGCCAAGATGCCCACCTTTTTGGTTCCTGGAAGGCCATGCACCGTAGATAAGTCTCCACACATTGGTTAACTCGTTCCGTTTGGCCGTCCGTTTGCGGGTGATATGCGGTGCTAAACCTCAGCTCCACTTTCAAGGCCTTAAACAGTTCTTGCCAAAGCTTGCTAGTAAAGATCCTATCTCTATCTGTCACAATAGCTAGAGGAAACCCATGCAATTTGAAGATGTTGTCAATGAAAGCTTGCGTGACCGATTGAACTGAATATGGGTGCATTAAGGGAATAAAATGTGCATATTTGCTAAATCTGTCTACAACTACCAAAATTACCTCATACCCTCTCGATTTTGGCATTCCCTCTATGAAGTCCATGGAAATGTGGGTCCAAGCCATATCAGGTATGGGTAGGGGTTCCAAAAGACCCGTGTAATGGCAATGTTCCGCTTTAGATCGCTGACAAACTGCATAATTCTGAACATAAGCTTGGACTTCCTTCTTTAATCCCGGCCAATAGAACAAGTTCTTCACTCTTTGGTAAGTTGCTACCATTCCCGACTGTCCTCCCACAGCCGAAGAATGCAAAGAATGGATGAGGTTTTGTCTCAATTCGGCATCATCTCCTACATATATCCTCCCTTTATATCTCAACACCCCGGAATGCAAGGTATATTCAGACTGCAGTCTAGGTGCTATGGTAAGTTGTTCCATCAACTCTTTGCAATGAGCATCCGTGGTATAGCTATTTTCAATGGTTTCAATCCAAGTTGGAACTGCCATGGTAATTGCTATCAACTCAGTACCCCTTCTGATAATGCATCAGCGACTCTATTTTCCTTTCCCCTTTTATACTCAATGGTGTAGTCAAATTCTAGTAATCTCAACATAAGTTTGTGTTGAATTCCCTCACCAATCTTTTGCTCCGCCATGAATTTAAGGCTCTGTTGATCGGTTCTAATAATCAACCGAGTTCCCAAAAAGTAGTGCCTCCACCGCTTCAAAGATTCGATGATCGCCAGGGCCTCTTTGTCATATGTGGACAGTGTTGCAGCCCTAACCCCCAAGGTTTTACTAAAGTACTCGATCGGTCTTCCCTTTTGCATTAGCACTGCACCAATTCCTTTTGCACTCGCATCTGTCTCTAGTGTGAAGAAATCAGAGAAATCGGGAAGGGCTAGAACAGGGGCAGTAGTTAAACGGAGTTTCAACTCCTCTAAGGCCTCATCTTGCAGTTTTCCCCAAGTAAATCCTTCTTTCTTTAGCATATCGTGTAAAGGCCTGCAAATTAGCCCGTAATTTTTGATGAATCGCCTGTAGTACCCCGTCATCCCCAGAAAACTCCTCAGCTGTGACACATCCAAAGGTTTAGGCCAATCCTTGATAGCCTCAATCTTTTTAGGGTCTGTAGCTACTCCTTGCTTCGAGATTATATGACCCAGGTACTCCACATGTGCTGCAGCAATCACACACTTATGGATGTTGGCAAACAATTTTTGCTGCCTCAAAGTCTCCAGGACGATAGAAAGATGCTGCAGGTGTTTCTGTTCAGTTCTGCTGTACACAAGAATATCGTCGAAGAAAACAAGGATGAACCTTCGCAGGTACTTGGCAAAAATGGTGTTCATTAAGGTCTGGAAAGTGGCCGGCGCATTTGTCAGCCCAAAGGGCATGACCAAGTACTCAAAATGCCCCAAATAAGTCCTAAAGGCTGTTTTACAAATGTCCTCAGGCTTCATCCTTATTTGGTGGTACCTCGATTTCAAATCCAGTTTGCTGAAAATAGTTGTCCCATGTAACTCATCCAATAAGTCTTCGATAACCGGAATGGGATACTTGTTCTTGATTGTCATCGCGTTTAGTTTCCTGTAATCCACACACAATCTCCAAGAGCCATCTTTCTTCTTAACTAGTATAGCCGGAGAAGCAAAAGGACTAGAACTGGGTCTGATAATGGAAGATTCCAGCAATTTGTGAATTTGTTGTTCCATTTTAGCCTTGAGTTGGTGTGGGACTCGATAAGGTCGAATGTTGGGTGGATCAACCCCTCCTTTGATAGGAATGGAGTGGTCGCATTCCCTCTCAGGTGGTAATTCTTGGGGATCCTTAAAGACATCTGGGTATGAATCTAAAAGAGACTGAAATAGGGGATTCATGGAGGTAGGTTCTTCTGGTGACTGGATGGGCTGATAGTCAATCAAATACCCGCTGGCTCCTGCTTTCTGAATCTTGCTCCACCCTCTTGGGCTTAAGACTCGCACTTGAGGGTTCTGTTGTTGGTCCACAAAAATAACTTCTGCGATACCATCTTTCTTAATGGCTAACTTTCGAGTCTTCATATCGAGGTTCACCGGGCTATGCTGATACAGCCAATCACAACCCAGCACCATTTCATACCCCTTTAGTGTCAATACCTTGAAAGAATTTCTAAATCTCTCTCCACTGATATAGTATTCTGCATCTGCTATGTAAGAACCCGTCAAAAGAGTGCCTCCCCCAGCTATTGTGACCTTTTGCAAAGGAACAATTTGGATCTTACAAGTTGTTTGGGTAGCGAATGTGACATCGATGAAGGTGTGAGTACTACCTCTATCCACCAATGTCACTCCTCTCTTGCCCCCAATACCTATCTCTAAGGTATAAGTGGTAACTTCCCTCAGTCCTCTCACAGCTTGGAGGGAAATATGCATCAATTGCTCTTCTGAGTCTGCTTGGGAAGAGGCCTTTTCCACATTGTCCACAGTCGTTCCTTCATGTCCCAATCCGGTTGTAACTACCTCTTCTCCCTCACTTGCCATTAGATTCATTTGCTGGTACTGTTTACATTTATGCCCAAGGAACCATTTCCCTCCGCAATATTTACAAACTCCCGGAGTGAATGGCTTCAAGGCTGCTTCTTTCTTCTGAATAGGAGCCTCTGTAAGCGGTTTGTTCTTGACAAAAGTGGGGTAGTTCTTGTTCTGCCCTGAGTTAACATTGTGAACAGTTTTCTTTGCCACTGCTCCTGCTCCTTTCTCCATATCCTTCGCCATCCAGTAGGCTTCACAAAGACTTTGAAGCTTCAGGGGTTTGAGATAATGTTTAATATCATTCCTCAATCCATTTACAAAGCATTTGACAAAGAATAGAGGATTCTGCAAAGGGTTCTCGCTTTTGTAAACAGCCATGAGTTCTTCAAACTTGTCAATGTAATCTGAAACACTAAGGTTGTATTGCTTCACTGAGTGAAAATTTTCCAACACTTCATACCCACTGTGCTGAGCAAAACAGTCGCAAACCATTGCACAAAATTCTGGCCAAGGTGGGGGATTCCAAAGTAACCCTGTGCTCCTCAACCACCTATTTGCCCTGCCCACCATACAGATCTGTGCTAGGTCAAACTTAGCTTCATCAGGAACGTTGGCCATCGCAAAATATGTCTCACTCTGCCTAATCCATTCCAAAGGTTCCCCTCCATCAAATCTAGGGAAGTCTATTTTAGGGCCTTTAGCAATGGATTTGTAAAAGCTATGCACTCTCTCATTGCTGGGATTAGGATTCCACTGTTTAGCATGGTACTGAAACTAAGGCTGACCAAAGTAATCTCTAGGGTTCTGGGGCCATTGTCTTGCCAAGTCTGGACCAAGATTTTGATTCAGATTGTTCAAGGTAGGGGAGCTTGAAGTGAGTGCGGAATCTGGCTTTGACCCCAACCACTATGCACTACCGAATAACCAGTAGAAGGAGAGTTGAAGTTACCTTCGGGTGTGCCCATCAAGTGAATTCCTTGAGTGTTGTTTAGATTAATCTGCCTCAGTTCATCGATTCTTCTGATCATCTCCATCTCTAGTTCGGCTGGTGGAACCATACCTGGCAAACTTCTTGGTTCCTCTGGTGGCCGCAAGTTGGAAGCAGATCTTCCCGTGGTCAGGTCGGTTGCTTGCGCTTGGGAATTAGCTAGCCCTTGCAACAAAGCTTCCATCCTATTCATCTGATCTTGCAATCCCGTCACTTGTTTTTGCAACTCGCCCATCTGACGTTGTACCACCTCAGCCTTGTAACTGGCCTCCATAGCCTCCTGCCTGGCTGCGGTGAGTTCAGACGCCTCCGCTTCGTTCCTTGCCATAGATTTCGTCATCTTCTTCCCAAATCGGTGCTAGGCTTAGGGATTTTACCGCGAAATGAATCTGTAACCCTCACCCGCACCAATCTCTTCCGCCGTCGCAGCTGAAGTATGACCAGGGATTTTACGGAGAACCTAAGTTCCCAACCCAATCACCTCCAACTAACTCCGCTGAGGATTCGTGAGGCTCTGATACCAATTTGTCAGATCCCAACTCAATTAGGCAGATCAGCCGTGAGAATCAAGTGGAGATCTGGAGATAGAAAAGGGAAAGGAGGAAGAACATGGGAGAACAATATACTCTAGGGCTACTGTAAAGATAGCAAATGACAACTCATACCCTTCATTACTTCCACCAGAATGTATTTGAGTACAGGAATCCACATTAATGTTTAAGTGATGATTACAACTGCTAAACCCAGATTAGCTAGACGATAAACTCTACTCAAAGTAAATAACTGAGATGCTATACACACTTGCCAAAATCGATCTGGACCATCCATCCAAGCTAAAAAGTAAGAAGGCATCCTGGCCGTTTGTAATACTTGAACTGGTAGCAATGAAGCGTTATCCTTCAGATTTCCTTCCTTCTTCCACTCTTCAGACATTTGCCGGACTTGACACTAGAGACGAGAGAGGTTTGGGATTGGGCTGTGAGGACTGCGGATTTGGGGAGGAGGAGGATAGAATGTTGACGATGGCCTGTCTCTTACGCGCGAACATTGGGATGTATTCTAGGGTTCGTGTGGAATAAGAAGAGAGACTCAAGGCCCGCATGTCATGCATGTTAGTAGGCACTGGCCACTACACCGCTCGGCTATCAGGTTCATTAATTTTGCCACAGTACACGCACGTGCTTCCTATTATATACTTGGTTTAGGTAAATAGAAAGGATCTTAAATTGTTAGTATTAATTTGTAGAGAATTTTTAGACCGCCTATTCAGCCCTCTCTAGTCGGCCTCCTCGATCTTACAGTCAGTCATTTGCGGAACTACTGCAGTTATAAAATGCATTAGTATATGAGAGAGTGATTTCAAATGCATACCTCTTTGATTTCACCTTTCCATCCAAATGAGACTAAACATAAATAAACTTAAACAAGCATATTAGTCTGATATATACATTTGTCATTATCACCAAAACATTACAAAAGTATTTGTCATTAATATCAAAATCCCATAATAACATTTGTCATTAACACCAAAACCAACTTAAATGGGGCTTGATCTTTCAGCGGACCGTGAGGACCTGTTGTTGACTGTTGGCGCAAGGGAGCAGCAAGCAGGCCGAGAAAAATCAGTGTCAATCAAGGGAAGAAAAGTAGAAGTAGCAACGGGACAAGAGCTGGGGAAAAAGGCAGGAGGAGATCGTGGCTTTCTCGCTCCTCACTTGGGTAACGATTTGATTTTCTCTATGTTTGTTAATTTAATTAGAGATTAGAGTTGAGACTAGAGAGAAAGTGAAAAGTATTCGTTAGGGAAAAGTATTCCTGTAATTTTGGATATTGTATGACAGTAATTTAAAAATGTTATCTACTAGATAATTGTAGAGAAATTTGATAGTTTTCTATACAATATTTATTTATGTTGATCAGATAAATAGATTTTAAGTTATGAATTTTGTAATATGACTATCTGGTAAATTTATCATCTTCTAGTACATATATTAATCTGTAGATTAAAATTACTGGATGGAATATTGGATGATTTATCTACATGAAAGATGTAGATAATTAAGGGTTCTAGAGATCCCATGAACATGATCTTAAATCCAGATAGTTTCTTAGAAATATCTAGATATTTTAGAGGCTTTATTCGAAAGAATTTGATGGTGCCAATTGTCATAAATCTAGTGGTCACAAGAATCTATATAATACTTTCAATCCAAAATATACATCATTTGGGAGAGTTGGTTTGGTTTATAAATATTTATATTTTGTTTTTCGGAAGCAATATGTTCATCAAAGTGTCCATGTTAATTGTTATTCTTAGAGAGGGGTAAATCATAAATAGAGACATCATATGTCAAAAACAAAAATATGTACTACTTCTTTTTCTATGTGTGTGAAAAACATTATTTAATATGCTAACATAGAAAATAAGAAAAAAGAAAAGTGAGTTAAAGTTAATATCTATTTAAAAACAAAGTGTACACTTGTGTTATCAACTAAAGTTGTAATAGTTTTACTCTAAAAAGTTGTGATTGTGTTGCCACCAAATAAAGTGTCAGTATTAGTTTATTATTTTAATTTTTTTAGTGTTATTGACTTTCAATAGACTTAGAAATGTGGCTTTTATCTTCAGTTTTTATAAACCAATATAATTATATATTAAAAAAATGTAACACAATGTAATTAGCGAACACTCATTCATAAATCCTAAATCCGCCATTGACAGGTGCTAGCTGCTGATAGATTTGTCAGTGCACAAGCAACTTGGCTCATGGCTATACAAAGCAAGGCGCAGCTCAAGCCTTTCGAATATGAAATGCTTTGAATTCATGTTCATTCTTTATTTGGAATAATTCATATTTCAGTAGCACATCCAAGCAACCTAGCCAGGAAGCATACTCCACACCCCCTAGCAACTAGAGCACCAAAACTTATTTAATTAGCATTCAAAGATCCTTCGCCATAATAGTTAGGGAAAAATGTTTTGAACAAAAATGGAGCAAATTTTGTAACTGGAAGTGCTAAGTGCTAGCATAAAATTTGGAGCAGGATAAATCGACATACTTGAACTAAAGCTTGAACAAAAGAACAACTATATTGGTTAGTGCAAAGGATGGATTCAAACTACGGTAACTGACTACTCTCATATATAGCAGCAGCTTTGACAAAATCTGAGTTGCTTTGTATGGCAGATTATAGATTTCTCACCAGTAAGGAGACAACTTTATGAAACACAACCATCAATGATGGGTTCTTCCGTAACAAACTGACAGAACGACCCAACAAACTAACTAAAAACATAGATGAGATGCTAAAAGGAACTAACTTTAGGATAGGAAGACAATCGTATGAACAACACCTCCAAGACCCCCATAAAAAGGATCAAATCCTTGCATAAACACAATGAAATTACACCTTAAAAAAGAAAAATAGAGCGATACGAAATCGCACCTCGTAAGCGGCTCACAGATCGCCGAATCGCCCGATGACTAGAGGCGAATTCCTCTGCGCAATTTAGGATCCAACCCCTCCGACTTTTAAAAAAGTGGGGGCTTTAATAATCGAATCGGACGGTGCTGTTGCTTTCGATCTTGTGGATTCCTTTTGACCGGTGGCGAGCTCAAATTTTGGGTTGAGTTGATGCGACGGCCAAAGCGAATGAGGGGAAAGGAGAAGAGTATGGAGCACTTCTGTCTAGAGCAGAAGAGAGAGAAAAAGTTTAGTTTAGTTTAGTTTTTTTTATATAATTTAGTTTAATTTAGTCTATAACGAGGGATCACCATGCACCAACGATGGATGAGCTGGGTGGTCGCTTAATTGTGGGGCCTCACTTTTTAAACGAGCTGGGGGACCTGGGTGTCGTGCTGCTTGTTGGTAAGATAAAATTGCGGGGTGTACCTGCACTTGAAAGCTGGACCGGTGGGAAAATTTCCAATCAGAGATAAGGAGGTAACTGGGTCTTGGTTATAACTGATATCTTTGTCTGTTTTTTATTACGACTGTGAACAGTAAATATATCTATGTAAATGACGCACACTGAGCTTGAGAAGCTGTTAAAAAAATTTATTTCAAGAGGTTATCAAGTTTTGATGTTTGGTTTTTTGACTCTTTAAGAAGCCGAAGGTAGAATCTGAAAAGAACAAGAACACACACATACTCTCACGGTGGATAAGTTACTATAGTATGTGTGTGTGGTCTGCGATGTTTAGGCATCTGTTTTTGTTTTTGACTTTTGCTTTTAGTTTCTCCGAAAGTTAAAAAGCCAAACAACAAAAGAAAGCGGTCTCTTAAAGCGAATTCTTTAAATAGTTTTCCGAACTTAAAATCATGTGCGATATCCATATCGGCGTCTCCGCCATCTGCTACCATGTCGAAAAAGCATAAAAAAACATTAACCGTAGCCTAAAAGAACACCTCATAGCTTATTCGGCCCACATGAATTTTGCAAGAAATTCATATTATATTGCTAGCGTTTAAGGTCTTGGACATGCTTAGTTCCTTGCCATGCTCGATTCCGCTCCTCTTGATCTGCTAACTCGACAGACTAGAGTGGGCAAGAGAACGAACATGGTGGTCTTCTATGTCAGTCCATGTAAAGATGTATAGATCATCCGGGGGGAAGGTAAACGTGTATAGATGGCGGCCGGCCAAAGAGAGGAGAACATCATCTTCTTGTTGTGGACGACTGGCGACTGCGACACGGCCGGGCGTGACACAAAAACTACCTGACCTTTCGGCAACGCATCGCTTGATTCTACAAGGAAGCGAGCAAGCCAGCTAAGCCAGCGACTTGTGCATGGCCGGTGCAGGTCGGTGAGGCGCCTGTGGCCGCTGGCATCGACACGTTTGGTCTTAATATATTTTTCCCGTGTTAGTCATTAGCAGCTGCTGATTGATCACTAGTGCTATACTATCGTATGAACCGGTCCTTCTTCTCATCTCGTGTTCTCTGGAAGAGGGGGGATGTGCGCCGAACCGGTCCAAGAAATGGATTGCTGCTAGCCTGATGACGGTTTCTCGAGTTTAATTTAGTTTACATGGCGAAGGCGGGAGAGTTTGATACTCTCATATAATCTTGAAATATATGTATAAGACTAACTCTTAATCAAGAGATAGCTTTTCTCTCTCTTTTATTAAAATATATAATATACCTAGAGCTAGCTCGATCAAGAGATATTAGCTTTTTCTCTTTTATTAAAAGATAGAGATAATAATACACTACAAGACAAGAACCAAGAACTTTGTGAGAGGATGGGTAGATCATCATAAGTTACTATATAAATAGGTGATAAGTGGAATATACAAAGCTGTATTATAAGACTTGCTCTAAGAGTACGATCGAAATTGCTAGCTCTACAGAAACAACTCATAATGACCGGCATAAATGCTTCACCTAATCGGCCCACTAACCCCGCGTGCGGTGGACTGTCGCGATGGTGACGGACTAGAGAGCAAATATCGCTACATGTACGAGAGAGCGACAGTTTCAGATCGGTATTTGCTTGCATGGCTGTTCTATTTCATCCACAAGATAGTACGGTCTTATTTGCTCAAGAAACGCAACGGTTTGGCCTGTCTCTTATCGGAAGCAAAGAATGATACACGAGGGGAGACAGGCGTAATTTGCAATGGTGATCATTTCGGCTTAAACTTTTAGCTTCCGGTTTATTTTTGCTAATTATAAATTTCATTTTTTTCCTGAACTTTTGGCTTTTTGTTGAGCTTTTTTGCCGGTTCTTTTTTCCTGTATTTGTTTGTATTATATGTAATGTGCTAACATATTTTTTATATTTTTTAAATTTAATTATCTAAATAAGTCTCTGTTAGCTACAGTATTTTTCCGTCATAAACCACTCAAAATAAGCCATATTGATCACAGAAATCATCCGCATATCCTACTGCCATCTAATCAACAAATCGAGACAGGCGTACGTGGTTATTTGTCTATAGCATCAATTCAGCCGAGCAAGTATGCTCTGATCGAAAAATTAGTTATTGGTTGGCGTGTAGCTGCACGACCTAATTTGTTGACGAGAAGGAACGGACGAATGATTATGCTGTGCCCATTGATTTAGGGGTCTGGATTCTGAAGAGAGGATTAGGGCGAACTCAAAGCACCTTTTTCTGGTTGCACCCTGACTTGTTTTATGCCTATTCCATCACCGTCGCCGTCTCCACGGGACAACGGCATGCACAAAATAAGCAGTACGCGTGTATCTTTCTTTCCTTCTCCCTTCTCCTTTTCTTTTGGATTCCTAATGTTGTGGCTTGGGTTGGTGGCCAGTGATGCCTGCTAGTAGAATCCATTGCATCATGCACTATTATAGATTTGCTGCAGCTGCCGGTACAAGTTAGTGTAGTATATTAATCTGAAAGTTGTTAGCTTTGTGTACTCTGAAAGTCGTTAGCTAGTAGTAATGCCTGATAGGCAGAAATGGTCCCTGTGTGGTCTCTCGTAGAATTCACTTGTTTGTCCAGCATATATATCCTACCGGTACCGGACATAAGACCGGGGGAGTTCCCGGCCGCAGGCTCGCCCACGTCACCCCGCCCGCGCGCTCCGGCCGGCGCGTGGCGGGGGATTTTTGGTACGGCCGAGGAGGCATTTTCCCTGTATTTTTGAAAATTACGTAAAGGTCCTTTTTTTCTCGCGAAAAGGTCCCTGTGACCAGTTTTTTTTTAAAAAATTTGGATAGCGCCCCGCGGGTTTCCAAAATTACGTACAAGTCCTTATTTACTTACGTACAAATCCTTGCAAGTCCTCAGTTTTTTACGAAAAAGACCTTTTGTTTTTTCGAAAATACACATGTGCCCTCAGTTTTTTTTTGAAACTCCCTGCGAATTGTCGTCTCTTTTACTTTGATCCACACGGTAGCTAGCGCGGCGTGCGCTGTGCTTATGCAGCTAGTTGACTATAGTACTGGTCTACTGGACAGCTCCAGCCTCCAATGCTCCATACTGAAGGCCTGAAGTTTTAAGGGGATCTGTCTGTTATGTTACCTCTGCAATTCTTGTCATAAGTATGCATGTACGGTGCGTTATAAAACGCACGGCAAGCACGAAAAACAATAAAAAATAATTAAAATTACGATATAAAGACTTAATATGAAAATCCTTGTAGAAAAAATTATTAATGCATCGACGAAAGGACTACATGAAAAGAAGTTACAAAACACTCGTGGTATATTACATGAGTTGATAACTTGTGTTGTAGGCGCTTCGCTATCATGAGGCTTCCAGAGAGAATAAATAGCCTTGAAAACAAAAGTCTCATACGAGAAAGGAACATAATCTTAGCCGACAATAGAAACAAATATCTACTTGAAAAACTGGAGCAGTAACATGTTCGGAGATGAGAACAAGACTCCGCTCAGAGATGAAATAGTCTCAAAAAATAATAGTAAAAGGTTGTAGTTAGAAACGTCTTGAGTAGCCACGTCTGACTCCAGTCGGTTTAAACAACTTTGGACACCATGATGATATAAATTGATGCAGAGTCCATCACGAATATGAAGATAATCCGAATTATAATATACGATCGGTTCGTATTATCGGCTAGTTATACCGGTCGGAATATATCTTTCAGCAAAACCATATTAAATTCTTTAAATTGTCATACCCGATCTGATTCCGATCATAAAATACAGCACGGTGCTATGCCAAAATGAACATGGAAACAAGTAACAGAATTCAACAATTCCGAGCCCAGGTATGACAATGGATCACCATACATGCATGATGAAGATGACATCGATATACTCCCATTTGGGTCAGTTTTGCGAGCTGACTTCTAAGGAAGCGACCCTCCTATAGTCTCTACTCCCTAGCATATAGAGTTGCCTGCATGAACCAGGCATGATGAAGATGACAGCCAAGAAGTTTCCATTCTACGAAGGGTGAAAAGACGCAGTTATCGGTGTTAAGCGACGCTTATGAAAGCAATTCTGTTTCATGATATCCATTTTAGGCGATGATGCGGATCTCACAGTACTAAGCGTGATCCACAAACAATACAGATGTCTATTAAAGTACAGTTGCGATGGAGCCACCACTAAACCGACTTATTCCTATAAATTCTGAACTAACGAATCCATTTCCTTTAAAAATGAACAAAAGGCTAACGCTAAAGCAATCATCAATTCGATATCAGTTATATCATTTTAGCATAAACTATGGTGCTTCATCAATCTTATATCTTCACCGACTACACATCTACTGCGTTATTGCATCCGGCAAAATAAAGAGAATGAACTTTTACCTGAAGTAAATGTATACAGCGACTCTCCAGAATCCCCCCACTATATATGTCGCTCATTAATATGTTCGTTGCAAATTAAGTCCAAGATTGATTCATGCAAATGATACCCAAAAGCAGAACAGAAGAAGCTTTTATTGCTCTGAAAACAAGTGTTTTTCATTCTATAGTTTTGTATATAGTTCATGAAACAAGTCCATGATTGATTCATGCAAATGACACCCCATAAGCAGAACTGCAGAAGCTTCTATTGCTCTGAAAACGAGTGTTTTTATTCTGTAGTTTTGTATACAGTTCATGAAACAAGTGTACAACATTGAGGATTTATGTATGTTCCATATACTCAGCTTATTTAAATTCGCTTACATAACAGCCATGCCATCGTTAACATGGCTGCTCCAAAGCAATACCGATTTCTCCAAGCAAATGGGGTATGTATAGCTGCAAAAATCACAATATTTATGGTTCTCTCCCTTAATTCGCTTGTGTACTGTCATACAACATAGCGATATGTAACATATCTGCCGGCTGTCTCGCTGGGCCTGATTATCTTCACAACCTGACCTCGTCTGAGGCCATAGTACCTTGCAATAGGGTCCGTAATTTGTATTCTTGGAAGCTGTTTGGTCCAATTGCATTCAGAAGAGTGGTGGGTTACATACTAGTAAGCATGTGCAAACATAATGAAAAATGCAGAGGGTATCATGCACACAGAAGTGGTTCAGTGGTTAATCTGATACATTTCCAACAGGCACTTTGATCAATTTTGTTGGAGCTAATTGTAGCGAGAATCAGGAGTTCAGGGCATTCTCTGACCTATACCTATTCGCGCCTATTTTGTTGTCATGTGAGCTAAGAGTCATAATCAGGGCTCTTGCTTCATACAAAATAGTGCATTCCATGCATGCTCATGGAACAGATGACCTGATTAGGTAACATCTACTAGAAATGCCTAAAGCACAGATAATTGTTGGAACTGAAAATGAACAAAGATTGCTGAAATTGACTAGTGAAGATTTTTTTTTTTGGGCATGGTTGTGGCTAAAAATGTTATCAACACTTCCACCACTAAAAAAACCTTCCATTTCTTTGATGCTGACCATAGTACAGCATTAGGAAAGTAGATATATCATTGACTCAACTGATGCCAAAAGTACAGTGTAAATCTGCAAGTGTCAACAAGTAGCAATACCTGAGTTTCCTTTAATGTATATCGCTCCAGTAATGTCTTCTTTTCCTCATTAGAAAGCACTTGATGCTCAGGAACAAGAACATGCTCCTTGATATTTATAAGCAATTCGGCTTCCTGTTCATTGCTTCAGATATCAGGCCAAGCAGAGTAAAAGATCATAATAAAATAGAATGCGGACCAAGTCTGGTTCTTTTGTCCTGCCAGTGAAATTTAAGTGCAGTAATATGTAGCCTCTTGGCATGCAAGCCTAACCTGGAAAACTTCCAAGTGGATCTTTGGCTCTAGCTCTAGAAGAAATGACTTTGCAAATGGAGTGAGGTTCTGTTGAAGAACCAATACAGCTCTAGAGACATTCTCAGCTTTCATCATTTCAACGTACTTCTTTATGTGTTTCATCCCCACCTTGTCATCGTTAGGAAAGAAAACATATATCTGATTCCAGACAGAAAAAAACAAATTAAGTGATTGAGCAACTGTCAATACTAAATTTTACCAACAACCTTGCTTTGCAGGTGTACATAAGGTTATTGCAGTTTGCACAGACAAGATTGCAATATTTGATATCTGAACTTGGCCAAATTTGCATTTAGTGATCTGCATGTTCAGTCTCACAGTACAAAACTTTGATTTCTGCATCACTTCTAAATTTCTGTCAGCTTATCCAAGCTGAAGTGTTTCTCTTAGGAGTAAACATTTTCCTCAAGAGAACCAGTAGCGCAACCACTAAGACCTAGACGATGCATAGGATCCACTGCAGTAGTTTAGCATGGCAACATGCTGTTCGGTTGCAACTGGGGCATGCGACTTGGAATCGGATGATTATGCTTGAATTAAGGTGAAAAAACCAAAAAACAAAAGGGTGCTGCTATTACGAGCGTATGTGCTAGGGACGGAAACAATAAAAGAATCCGATCAGATTTCACTCAAAGATATATTCCGACCAGTATGACTGGTTGGTAATACGAACTGGTTGGATGTTGTGATTGGGATCACTTCGTGTTCGTGATGGACTATGCATCGACTTGCATCAGACGTGGTGTCCAAAGGTGTTTGCGCCAACTGGAATCAGACGTGGCTACTCGAGACACTTCCGACTACAACTCTTCATCATTATCTTCCGAGATTCTATTTCATCTCTCCGAGCGGGGTTTTGTTCTCGTCTCTGAGCAGGTAATTGTTTCAATTTCCGAGGTCTCTGTTTCCATTGCCAACTGGGACTATATTCCTTTCTTGTCTGAGACTCTTGTTCCTAAGGCTATTTATACACCTGTAAATCTCATGATAAATAGCATACACAACATAAGTTATCTACACATGTCATACGCCAAGAACGTTCTGTAACGTCTCCTCCATAGAGTGATTTCACCGATTGTGCGTCTGTGGTTTTTTCACGCAAGAGTTTTTCATGTTAAATCTTTGTTTCGTGATCCTGATTATTCTTCATTGCTTTTCATATCTTGTCGTGTGCTTTATAACAAGTGGTATCAGAGCTTGGTTCTTCGCACGAGCAATCTAGGGTATACTCGTCATGGCGTCAATGAAGTATGATGTTCCGCTACTAGATCGTGAAACAAGATTTTCTCTCTGACAAGTCAAGATGTGAGTTGTTCTGTCACAACCCGATTTGGATGAGTTATTGGGAATTGACAAGATGCCCACTGCATAGTCCGTTGAGGAGAAGCAAATGAGAGGTCATAAAACTCTCTCTCAAATTCATCTTCATCTTTCTAATAATATCCTCTAGGAAGTTATGAAGGAGACCACCGCTGCTGCGTTATGGCTAAAGTTGGAACAGATCTGCATGACCAAGAATTTGACTAGCAAGATACATTTAAAGCAGAAGCTTTTCACTCAAGTTGGCAAAAGGCGAATTGGTGCAAGATCACTTGACAGTGTTTAAAGATGTGATCACTGACCTTGAAGTCATGGAGGTCAAAGGCCTTGTTCTTTTGGGTTGCGACTAATGGCTTTTTGGATGCGCTTTTCTAGATGATGGCAGACAGCAGAGACGCCGCCGCGGACGGCGCACATGTTTTGGGCTCAAAAAGGCGTTTGGAGAAGTTGTTCCATTTGTTTCGGCTTCTAAAGAAGCCAAAGCCACAAAAGCCAAAACGAATAGGTCAAACACGATGATGAAGATTTGAGTCTTATTTTGCTCTATTCGCTACCTATTTCGTTCTCTACTTTTAGAGACACAATTCTATACAGTCAAGATACTCTTAATCTGAAGAAGGTTTATGAAGCTCTGTATACCAAAAAAAATAAAAAGTATGGTTTCAAGCGAGAGCTCGAGTTCGCATTTAGAAGGTTTGACCATTCGAGGCAAACAAGAGGTCTCCGACTAGTGATTCCAAAGAGAGAAGCTTGAGTAAATACAAATGTCATTCGAAGTTGAAGACCAAGAAGTCGTGCCGTTACTGCAATAAGGGTGGACACAATATCTTCGAGTGCTGGAGACTCCAGAATAAGAAGAGGAATAATAATTCCAAAAAAATCAACGAGATGATGAAACTAAGGCCACCATTGTCACAAAAGAAGATTCCGAATGGGAGATTCTTGTTGCCTTTGCTAGTGATTTCAAAATCAACGATGAATGGATTCTTGATTCAGCCTGCACTTTTCACATGAGCCCGAATTGTGACTGGTTCGTTACTTATGAAGCTATTCCTAGTGGATCAATCTTAATGGGAGATAATACTCTGTGTAAGACTGTAGGCATCGATTCCGTCCAGATTAAGATGTTTAATGGCACCATCAGAACCCTATCAGAGGTCTGATATTCCAAATTTGAAGAGGAAATTTATCTCACTGAGTACTCTTGATACCAAAGAGTATGAGTTTTTAGGTAGAGATGGAGTTCTGAAGATCTCCAAAGGCTCTCTTGCTGTGATAAAAGGTAATATGAAGACAGCAAATCTCTATCATTTTCGAGGCACTAAAGTTTTGCGAACATTGTGTCTTTGGTAAACAGAAGAAGGTGAGTTTCAGCTCTGCAAATCACTCTTCAAAAGGCATATTGGATTATGTTCACTCTGATTTATTGGGTAAGTCCCACATTCCATCCCTTGAAGACTGCAATTATATGCTGACCATCATCGATGACTACTCTCAAAGAGTTTGAGTATACTTCATCAAGCACAAGTCTGAAGTGTTCAAGACATTCAAAGAGTGAAATATTGTGATGAGAAACAGACCGACAAGCATGTCAGTAAAACTCCAAACAGATAATGGACTAGAATTCTGCTTGAGAGAATTTGAAGCCTCATGCTAATCAAAAGGCATCTTAAGGCATTACACAGTACCGGACACACCTCAACAGAACAGTGTGGCCAATCGCATGAACAGAACCAGCATAGAAAATGTGTGTTGCATGTTGTCTGTGTCTAGTCTGTCAAAGAGTTTTTGAGCTGAAGCCGCTTCCACTGCTTGTTATCTAATCATCAATCATCAAACATTGCCATCGACAAGAAAACTCCGATCGATATGTGGTCTGTTTCTCCTACAGGCAACTCAAGTATAAGAATTTTTTATTGTCCTGCTTATACTCCTACTAATAAAGGTAAACTTGAGCCAAGAGTTGTTAAGTGCATTTTCTTCGGCTATGAGTTGGAGTTAAAAGCTATAAGTTGTAGAATCCTGAGACCCAAAAGATGGTAATGAGCAGAAGTGTTACTTTTGATAAGTCTGCTTTGTTGAAAGGAATTATGACCAGTGATGCTCCCATTGTGAAGCCACAGAAGACCAATGTGCAGGTGGAGCACGTTATTGATTCAGGATTCTCCCCAGAGGCGACAAAGAGAATACACAGTATATCTCTGTTCAAACTCTGATAGTAATCTTCCAACATGAACTGGTCGGAACCAACAATCTGTTGCAACTGGTCGGGAAAAGAGGAAAATCCAGCCTCCGAAGAGGTTAATTGAAGAAGCCAATATTGTGGCTTATTGTTTGAATAAGGTAAAAGACATTGAAGGCACTACTGAACCTTAAACTTATTCAGAGGTCATCTGCTCTGATGAGTCAGAGAAGTGGTTACATGTCATACATGAAGAAATGAAATCCCTCAAGAATAATTCCACTTGGAAGGTAGTCGAGCTCCTGATTGAAAAGAAACACATACGTTGCAAGTGAATTTACAAGAAGGAAGGCACATCCCTAACCGATTAGGTCAGGTACAAGACAAGGCTCGTTGCTAAAGGATACATCCAAATTCTAGGTATTGACTTTACACATGTCTTCTCCCTGATCGTGAAGCATAGTTCTATTTGGACCTTACTCAGTATTGTAGCTATACATGATTATGAGCTCAAGCAACTAGATAGTAAAGTCATATTCTTACACGGGGAGTTGAAAGAAGACATCTATATGGAGCAGCTGGAAGGTTTTGTTGTTCCGAGAAAAGAGAACTTTACATGTAAATTGAAGAAATCTCTTTATGAGTTGAAGCAACCACCTAGACAATGGTATAAGAAATTTGACTCATTTATGATCTCTCAAGGCTTCAAGAGACCTGACTATGATAGATGTATTTATTTAAATACCGTCAACGGTTCAGCTATCTACTTGCTTCTATATGTTAATGATATGCTAATCACGACAAAAGATAATATTGAAATGACAAAGTTAAAGGCACAATTAAACAGTGAATTTGAGATAAAGGATCTCGGTGCAACAAAAAAGTTCTTGGTATGGAAATCTTTAGAGATCATCGGATTGGAAAGTTAAACTTGAGTCAGAGAGGATATATTGAAAAAGTGATTCATAGTTTCAACATGATCAAGGCCAAACCGACTAGCACTCCATTAGCTGCATATTTAAAACTCTCTTCAGCATCAAGTCTACAAACAGTTGCAGAAGTTGAATGCATGTCAAGTGTTTTGTATACAAGTGCAATCAGATCACTTATGTACGCCATGGTTTGCTCTCTGAAGAATCTAGACTCACTATTATGAGTTAATGGTATATTTTGGTAATTAATGTCAATCATATTATGAAACTAACATTTTCCATGAGTTGGATGAATAGGTAAAGTCTCGTGATGATAAAGACCTTTGATGGCGTTATGAGTTGAGAGTCATCAAGTCAAGGTTTGGGATAAAGGATGGCTTCATGTGTTGATAAGTATCAAGTCAAGATTTCGAAGGGAGATGATTATGAGTTGATCATCAAGTCAAGAGAAAATACATCATGTGCTGATGGAGAGCAAGTAGAGGATGAATCATGGGTTATGCATATCAAGATAAGAACATGACATGATCTTGAAGAGAGGATTTCGTAATTAAGCTTTAAGAAAATGCTCAAGGCAAAAGTATAAGTAGCATAAGCTAGGAATGTGTTCCTAGTTTTTACCGATCTTAGTGTTTGGTTGGAAGACCGGATTGTTAATATAGGTAGATGTACTATTAAGAGGAGTCATATGTAGTAGCTTGAGTCTCATTATGTGTTGATAGCATGATACTAATATTTGCGAATGTGTTTTTATAAATAGTTGTAGCTCATGCATAATCTTTGTGATATGTGACTTAGATTTGCAAATGTATTTTGCAAATAGTTGAAACTTGTGTTCTATACTCACTCCTTACAAATGGTTGAAGTTCATGCACAATCGTTGCATCATGTGACTTAGGTTTGCAAACATATTGAGTCCATGCACACAATCTTTGTGTCACGATTCTAAATTGTGCAAATGTGTTTTAGAACTTGTTGTGAATCGTACTTTCACTTTTGTGTGCATGATACTACAATTTACGAATGCATTTTGCAAATTTATTGAAGTATATACACCATTGTCTCTGTTGGAAAGTATATGCTTGGAGACATCATGCTGGCGATCTTTTCAAAGAAGTTTATGATAAGATCCAGCGTTGTTGTGAAGGTTGGAGTTCAAGGGAAGAGCTACCGCTAGTGAAATTGAGGTGTCTGGCTTAATTTGTGGAGCTTGTCTAATTTATTTAGGATTATCTCAACGTGGATAAGGGGAGATCGACAAATCTCCGAGTACCACAGTAAAAAGTAACCTTGTCAATTTATTGTTTACTTTTTTGAGCTCAATTTATACACTTGCAATTTATATTCATAGAAATTGAATTGATTGCTTGTTACCGTAGAATTACAAATATTGGCATAAACTTAGGGTGTTGACGCACTTAGGTGAACCTAGATAATTTAGATCTTAATTGTACAAAACCGATTTGATTTACGCTTCCGCATATAAATCGGTTTTAGCCAAAGAGAATTTTAAAAGCGTCTATTCACCCCCTCTCTAGTTGGCCTCCTCGATTCTACACTCTCGGCCCCACCTATCTCATGATTTGAGTGTTGTCAGCAGATATATGGACAATCCAGGGAAAGACCACTGGAGAGCAGTTCAATAGATCTTCAGATACTTGAGGGGCACTTCTAATGCTTGTTTGCAGTTTCAAAGGACCAGTGATGGATTGAATTGGTCGAATATGAGGATTCTGATTTCGCTGGAAATTTAGATAAGAAGAGATCTCTTACTGGTTATATATTCACTGTTGGAGGCTGTGCCGTAAGCTGGAAAGCTTGTTTGTAAACTATTATTGCTATTTCGACCACTAAAGCTGAGTACATGGCTATTTCAAAAGTCTGTAAAGAAATTGTTTGGCCAAGAGGTTTGTACACTGAGCTTTGTGAAAGCACATCTTGCACCAATATCCATTGCGATAGTCAGAGTGCTATTTGTCTTACAAAATACCAAATGTTTCATGAGAGAATAAAGCACATCGATATCAAATATCACTTCATCCGAGGAGACAAAACCAATTCCTACCACTAAATTTGAGCTCTGCTCAAATTTGGTCGGTATTACTCATTAATGCTTTTGGATGATTGACGTATAAAAAGTGTTTTACAAGTTATTCAAGAAGTTCTTGTTGATATAGGAGGAATTCAACTCAAGGTGAAGATTGTTGTATTTTATGATCTAAATCTGGTCGGTCCGACCACTTGAAAAATCTAGCCTGGTTTCGCTTAAAGATATATTTCGACCAGTATGACTGGTACTAGTCAGAGGTTATGATTGGAATCATCTTCGTGTTCATGATGGATTATGCACCAACTTACAATAGACGTGGACACGTCGTGTCCAAAGGTATTTGCGCCGACTGCAGTCAAGCGTGGCTACTCGAGATGATTTCGACTACAACTCTTCACCGTTATCTTCTGATACTCTGTTTTGTCTCCGAGCAGGGTGTTGTTCCTGTCTCCGAGTAGGTCTCTATTTCCAGAGCTGAGTATGACCATGTTCCTTTCTCGTCTGGGGCTCTTGTTTCCATTTTTGAAGACTATTTATACCCCTGTAAAACTCATGATAGATAGTGTGCATAGCATAAGTTATCTATACATGTAATACACCAAGAGCATTTCTGTAACTTCTCCTTCATAGAGCGATTTCGCCAATTGCATGTCTGTGGTTTTTTTTCGTAAGGGTTTTTTTATGTTAAATCTTTGTCTCATGATCTTAATTATTCTTTATTATTTCAATATCTTGCCATGCGTTTTATAACAGTATGTTGTCGGAAGGAGCTTTCAACTCCAATTACAAAGCTTCCAACTAGAATCAAGAACTTTCAACTCAAATGTTTCAAGTATTTCACCTAAAAGCTAGAACATCTAACCTGTCAACTCCGGTTTGAACTTTCAGCTCAATTTCAGTAGAGAAAATTCGAGAACTTTCAAATCAGAACTTTCTACTCGGATTGGGAACTTTCAAATCGGATCCCAAAAGCTTTCAAAAAGATCTCAAACTTTCTAATCGAGAACTTCCTAATCGGATCGGAAATCTTTCTGCATGGTCTCACACTTTCAAATCGGGATAAGAAAACGTTCAAATCGAGCTCAAGAACTTTCAAATCGAATCTTCAAAATAATCAAAGACGCAGAGGAGCGCACGGTGGCCGGAGCTTGGAGCTGCGCGGCGGCTTCCATGGCACTTGCCAGGAGCTTGGAGATGACCCTTGGGCGCGGCCTCCACCCGCCGCCAGATCCAGAGTGCAGCGCGGCAAGATGCGTCCCTAGCTTGCCCCTCCGGCGATGTGGACGCAAGCGCAGCGGGTTCGGCACAAGGCGGCGGCGGCGGACGGCGCTGGCGCGGGGGAGGGGAGGCGCACAAAACGGAGGACGAGGTGGCCGCAACAGAGGTGAAGTGGGGAAGGCAAGGGCGGTCACGAGTCGGTGAGGACGAAGGAAACAAGAAATGGGAAGAGATGAAGGGGAAGGAGACGCCAGAAAAAGGAAGTCACGCTGCTGTCGGATTCTTCGCGTCGCAACGCGTAATAGGAGTTTTGAAAACAAAAATCTAAACTTGTCGTTCTGACTTGATAGGAATTGTTACTCGGCATCAATCATCAGGCAGCACGCTCAAGCTGCCCAGCGAAATGTTGGCAAGAACAGCCATAGCAGCCGCTTCTCTGCACTACCACCGAGTCCTGACTCCAGAGGGCAATCAGAGCTCAGGGCCTCAGGTAGAGGCTAGTCCCAGTAGCAAACAAGCAGTTGCGGCGAAACAAATCGCCCGGCGCAACGTGCACAGCGGAGCAACCCCATTATTACTATTCCCCAAGCCAAACAGTAGATGCCATGAGCATGATCTGGCCTGAGCTACTCGATCGCAGATCAAATCTCGACGAACCGATCGAGCGAGAGCAGAACGATCGATTATGCAGCCGGTAGTATCGATCAAGGAACGGATCGCAGGTGCCGATCCACGAAAAGGAAAACACAAGAGAGCTGGATCGATCGAGCAGCAGCTCCATACTAGGCACTACGTATCTCTCTGATCAGGGAGAGGAGGAAGCACGGGGGGGTTGACCTGACCTGGTCAGCGGGGTCGTTCTTCTTGTACTTGTTGATGAGGAGGTCCTCGCGGTGGAAGGACTCGCCGAACTTGCGGAGGAAGTCGCGGCGGTTCATGGCCAGCTCGTGCTCCACCACCAGGTAACCCCGGTCCCGCAGCATCTGCATCACCGTCCGCCGGATCCGCACCAGCCGCCCCACCATCGCCTCCTCCGTCACCAGGCCCGCCGACATCCCCTCCTCCTTCGCTCCCGGCCGGCGCCGATCGCCGCCTTACCCCCCCCTTTCTTCGCTTCGCTTTCGCGGTGAGAAGCTGAGGGCGACGTCGTCGTCCCACGTCCCACCCACTACTCAGTAACCAAGCTCGGTGGGTCCGGGTATGCGCGGAGCTGCGTGCCTTGTAAGCCGCGGCGGTGGATGACGTGTGGGGCCCCGGAAGCAGGCGGGGTTAATTACCATTGTCCATTGCTTCGTATTACCAGGGGCGTCGCAGGCGGCTCTCGGCTCTCCCGTCGGCGTCGGCGGCTTGGCTAGTCTCTCTGGCTCTGGTAGATCTGAAGCTGGTTGGAGATCTGTGACTCGATCAGAGGAAGGGAAACAAACCGAGAGCAATCGCTGCAACATCACCAGATCACCTTACCACAAAAGGCAAGGTTCGTTGCAAGAGCACCTTACCACAAAAGGCCAGGTTCGGTCAGATCTGGGCTGGACCTACATTGCCACAACTAAGAGCAGCTGGGCTCGATCAAGCTTTCTCTTGCGATGCATTTTCGGACCAGGCAGCAAAATCAGGCCATTCCGTTTTTGAAAAGAGAAGAAACACAAACTAGCTTAAAAAGGGATAACTTACAAATGAAGGGCAAACTACCAGAGCCATCGTTTTCCTTTCGTTGGGAAAAACCCTTCTCGAATTAGCTGGAGAGGCGTTTTCGTCGATTTTGCCAATTCCAACCATCATACAATTGTGTAATGACTATGATTGGTCGCCAAAGAGTACCCATTCATGAGACATCACTACAGGGTATGCTATATGTTTATAACGAACAGTTAGCACATCGCCAAAGAGTACCGCCATGGGGAGAGCGATCAGACTAGCCATGAACCTTTTTAAAATCGAACACCAAATATTTATGTAGTATTGTTTGGGATGAACAATTGGCACTTTAGTATAATTGAATTTATATTTTGTAACATTTTCAGAAAATTCAGTTTTTGGTTGCGCTGTCAAAGATCAGTCGGTTTGACCGCCATGTGGTCGGCGGTCTGATTGCCATAGGGCGAGCGTTCACATTGACCATGGACCTTTGGAAAATTGAATACCAAACACTCGTGTAGGTTCCTTTGAGGATGAGTTTGCACTTGGTGCCCATGGAATTAGAAACTAGAGCTGAAATTATATGGAATTTAACTGAAATTCCAAATATGGTATTTTTTGGTGTAGTTAAGCGGTCATACTAGCTAGTGGGCGGCGGCTTGACTCGGGTGGTCTGATCGACATGGTGTCCGCTATCAAACTGGTCTAGTAATGGCGGTCAAACCTGCTGTTGGCGAATTATTTTGGTCAAGTTAGGATCAATGGTGATTAAGTGTATACATGGTATGGATATCATGGTTGGTTGTGTTGTATTGTATGATGCATGATTTTGACTAACGTGAGTCAAATACATAGAACTTGTATTTGAGATGGTTGCTTAGTCTTTTGAATGTGTAAGTGGCTTAGAGAACGATAATGATCGATAGTGGCTTAGAGAACGATAATGATCGATGGCAATGGACTAGGACTAGACGGGGGGAGCTGAGGTCCGAGTGGTCGTGTAAGTCTAGATAAGGCTATGTGGCCCAAGAGGGAAGCACAGAGATGACAAGGATCATGAAGAGGAGAGTTGGTGCATGTAGTGTACCAAGTGACGAGGCTGATACATGTAGAGACGATTCGGGGGGAGTTCGAATGCGTGAAGATGTGACAGCTAGTCCTTAGGCACTACTGACTGTGTGTTAAACATGTTGAGATACTTTGAGGTGAAGGTGAATACTGAGTCAAGAGAAGGTGCCTAGAAGTTTTGTCGAGGGTATTTTGGTAGTTGACCAAATATAGGGTTATTTTCTTGATAAAAAACTGCAGGGTGGAGAGGCGTAAAGGAGAAGTGGTTTAGATCAAGGATAGCTGAAATTGACAAGTAGATCAATTGGCAAAAGAGTTAGCAGATCAAGTCTTGTAAACATTTTGAGAAGTTTATGTGAGTGTATAAAAACCACGTTAGTGGAGTTGACAGGTTCCCCTGGAAGACTTAATGGGTTGAACTCATTATGATTGTTGTTGGTTATTAAGAGGGGAGGAGAGGAGGTGGTAGATCTAAGGATTATAGTTTAGGTTTTTGTTCTACTGCCTTGTCTCCTTCCATGGTTATGAAAGAGAGAACTTGAAAGAGGGAAGAGTGGTGTTTTAACTATACCTTGTAATCATCCATAAGTATATAAACCTCATCCTCCATTGAAATAGATCAAAGCTTTTATTTCAATCATGTTCTTATTTGTGTTATTACTTTTACTTATTTTTAAGCTAAATTTGTGATTTCGGGTTCGTGTAAGTTCTAGCCTGATCTTTTGCTTAAATTATCTTGCTAGTATATGTGAGAATAGATCTAGAAAACCTCATGCCTTAGATCCTCACAAGTAAAAAGTAATTTAAGTTTGGGTGTTTTTGGTATTCTTCTAAACTGATTTGATTCTCTTCAATTTGGTGAACTCAAACCCAAGAATCTTGTAATTCTTGATTGGTTTCGGTTCGTATTACCTGAACAAGTCTCATGCAAAACTTGAAATTATTTGGATGTGAATTGACAAAGTTCATGATCTTTGATATTTTGTCCTGAGAGGTTTTCAGGTCTGAGACACAGGGGACCGTTCAGACCAGTCCCTCAATGGTGGTCTAATCGGCCTTGGGATGTAGGCTGATGTTTTTATTGGCTCTTATCTCTAACTTTATTTTGCTTAGTCTAATTTATGTGATTTAAACTTGATAACTATTATAGTCACTTAAGTGAATATTTTGAATATTTTAAAAAATAAAAAATAATTCAAAGTCTATTCATATTGGCTTTTATTAATGGCTTTCGACTATGGTTGATAGGAGTGGCTGATGAATAGTAGTGCATTATGTAAGAAAGACGGTGCAACGACGATTTACGGAATTGTGATATAATAAAATATAAAGTACGTTACAATATATGAAAATCGAAAAGTAATGAATAATGAATAGTAGTGGCTGATAGAAGCAACTTATAGAATCTGGGGTATTCATATTTGCTATGCTTTCGAAAGTAGAAGTCAGAAACAGAAACCAATATAAACATGCTCTCAGTCCGCTCTGATCGCCATCATCGGTTCTAAAAGTCCCAACACCTGTGAACTCCACCTACACACTATCGCGCTGGCCTTGCAAGTTGCAAACGCCATTTTGGACATTGGATAGGCACACCTAAATTACACGTAAATAGTGTGCTACTTCTGCTAGATCCATAGGGATTGGTTCGGAATTGCTTATTGCTTATGCTTATCTACCGTAGCTACAATAGATTTTTCAAAAAACGATGTATTTCCTCGTGGCGTGGTCTAAATGCTAATTATAGTAAAAAATGTATTACGTTTAGCTATACCAATCAAAATCATATATAACTATTTTTCTATATATATTATTTACCATAAATAATCAAAATTTAAAAAATTAATCTATATGATACAGCGTAAAAAATCAACCTCTCATGGTCACTATTTTACCCTCGAACGTCAAAGGAGAGAACAGACAGGCACTGTCGGCGGCGCATGTGACCCCACACGTGCAGTCCCAGAAAAGCTGAGAGGGAGAGAGGTCACATGTCTCTGTCCCCGGGCCCACCCCCGCGCTGTTTCCCCTTGAATCGTGCGTGCACCATGATCCCAACTCCGCATCACATCTGAACCCAACCCAACTACCCAAGCCCACATGTGCCAGGCAGCCGCGCCCCTGGCCCACGTCTCTCTCACACCTACGCAACACAGCGCGGCGTTGTAACTACTTAACACCGACTTGTGGGGTCATAATCCACCATGTCCCACTTGTCAGTCAGTATTAGCGTGGGGTAATGGGGCCACGTTTCACCGGTTTGCACCGACAGGAGCGGGGCAGCGAGGCGAAATATCCCGTCCCGGGGGCAGCTCCCCGCGAGGGGGGAAATTTGAAAAATACGCAAGGCCGAGCGATCTGGGCCGTCCGTCCCGAGGAGGGGTGAGCGGGAGTGGGGGCGTGGGCCGTCGGATGCTGTCTCCTCCGCCTCCGGCTATTTAAGGCACACTGCGCTCGCCTCGTTCTCCCCGGCCTACCTCAGTCCCTCCCCCCCAGTCCTCCACCGATCGATCTCGATCTCTCCCTCGCCGCTGGTCGAATCGCCTGTGCCAATCATCTCATATCTCGTAAGTGAATTTTCTTTGAACTCTCTCGTAAGCGTGTTTTGCCTTTAGTACAGCCGATGCCTTAGGTTTGAATTTGATATGTCCTGGTGGTTTGAACCGTTGTTTGCTGCGAATTTTGTTGCCGGGGGGGGGGGGGGGTTCCTCGAATTTTTGGGTTATTTTTTGGCGAGGAAATTGGTAATGCGCTAGGATCTGCGGGGGATTTTACTGATTTCTGTAGAGCAATGCCCTGATCCTGTTCGTGTTCATCTCGCTTTTAGATTTTGTTTTAGGTGGATTGGCATAAACGTTTGTAAGTTGTGTTGGATCTGTGGAATTTTGACTGCTTTTGCGGCATCTCTCTCGATCTCGCGGATGATCTAGTCTGGATCCTGGAGTCTATTTCGGAGCTGGCTTATGGGATATCGGGTAGATTTTTGGGCTATTAATTTAGGGGATTTTTCTATGAGATCTGAAAGCTATTTCTGCTCCATTTGAGACATTTCGTGCATATTTAGAGCACGAAATTAGTGTACCTGAGCCATTTTCGAAGAGATCTGCTGTGCACGGTGATACATTTACTAGGTGATTTATTGTGGGTACACTAATTTCTAGTCATTTTAGCATATGAAACCCCAGATCTGGCTGGGTTCAAGGTGATCTGTGTAGTGACACGACATCTGGGATTTGAAACAACATGAATTGTTTGCTTCCCCTTGTCCCACTGAATGTTAGATATGTGTTTGCTTTTGAGACATTTGGTGATTTGATGATAGAAACATTCACCTGATGAGATGCTCGTCATGCCTTTTGTATGGTTTTATGTTAGCCTAGCTGTGTTGGACTTGCCCCAAATTTTGTTGCTCCGTATCAGAATCTGAATTGGTTTAGAAACAACTTGAGCTTGATTGCACCCTCATTTCGTGATTTCAAGTCCTAATTAAAAAGTAAATGATTTTGATATGCTTGAACTAAGTAACTTGAGCAGCATATCAACTACCTTTTTTTTTTACATTGAATCCTTAGGTTACTGATGCTTGCTGCAACATCTGAGATTAATTCCTCTATGTGACTCCCTTAAATTTCTAGGGCAAAGATGAGAGAGATCCTGCACATCCAGGGCGGGCAATGTGGCAACCAGATTGGTGCCAAGTTCTGGGAGGTTGTGTGCGACGAGCATGGCATTGACCCTACTGGGCGCTACACGGGCAACTCTGACCTGCAGTTGGAGCGTGTCAATGTCTACTACAATGAGGCCTCCTGCGGTCGTTTTGTACCCCGTGCCGTTCTTATGGACCTTGAGCCTGGTACCATGGACAGTGTCCGCACTGGACCCTACGGGCAGATCTTCCGCCCTGACAACTTTGTCTTCGGGCAATCTGGTGCCGGTAACAACTGGGCCAAAGGCCACTACACTGAGGGTGCTGAGCTCATTGATTCTGTTTTGGATGTTGTGAGGAAGGAGGCTGAGAACTGTGACTGTCTGCAAGGTAATTGCACTTATCGATAACCAACTTATGATAGTAGCTAGACCATTTCCTGTTGAATCAGTTAGAATGCAGAACTGCAGATGCTTATGTGAGATTGCCCTTATTTTGCGATGCCCGCGAATTTTCCGGTATGATGCATAGTAGTGCTGTAGTACATCATATGAGTAATGCTATACCAGGGCACTAAGATATCTTGTTAGTGTGAAACATGTTGCACATGCGTAATTGTATGATATACATATTGAATTGGTCTAGATTACGCTCATGATTCTTGCTAATTGCTTGGTGCCCTAATTACAGATGGCACTGACATGCAGCGATTTTGTACTTTATGATGTACCTCATATTAGTATTGAGATGGTTGTGAATTCTGAAAGGTTTGTCTTATTTGGGTAACTTGGGTGGCATATTAATAAATGACCAGAACTAATTTTATTATCCATGATATCAGAGTATGGGTGTTTTGTTATTCAGATTTGTTGGTCAACCAAATAGTTTAGCATAACAAGCCTTTTATCATTTTATATGTTGTTGAGATAATCTAGTGGTCAACAACGGTTATAGAATTGCCATAATTAAGAAACTTCATGCGTTTGTTGCATTTTGGTTAGCAAGTGTACCGAATTTGCTATTTTGTTCTGCATTTTTAGTCCCTCAGCAAGTATACTTCATTTTATCATGTTGCGGTGATCATTAAAGCCATCTGTTTCTGTGATCAGGATTCCAAGTATGCCACTCTCTTGGTGGCGGTACTGGATCTGGTATGGGTACACTATTGATATCAAAGATCAGGGAGGAGTACCCTGACCGCATGATGCTTACATTCTCAGTTTTCCCCTCGCCAAAAGTATCTGATACTGTGGTTGAGCCATACAACGCTACTCTCTCTGTCCATCAGTTGGTTGAGAATGCTGATGAGTGCATGGTTCTGGACAATGAGGCTCTCTATGACATATGTTTCAGGACTCTCAAGCTGACCACACCTAGCTGTAAGTTGCTTCAACTTTCCCAATTTCTAGTTTTTACTGGATATAAACTGGTGCATGATTACTTGTTTGTAATCATCATTATTTCCATATTTGTTCAGTGGTGCAGATGTGCACATGCTTGTTCTAGAAACTTGTTCTAGTACATGCTATATGATCTAGCATTGATACTACGGTTATCCATAGTCTTGTAAATTATTGGTGTATATACAATTCTGCAAACTATACTTTTAGGATATCAGGGATCATGCTAAACATAGCCTGCGCTAACTCCAGCAGGTGCCTTATGATTGAGGAATCATCTTAGTTGATCATGCTGTGCTTTATCTGAAACTTAAAAGAATGGCAACTGCCCCTTTTCTTTTCAACCGAAGCTAATGAAATGTTAGGACCAGGTGTGCAATAAGATTGAAAGAAGAGCAAATTGGATCTACTGGTGCGCAATAAGATTGAAAGAAGAGCAAATTAGATTTACTCATATTTGAAAACCTGGAATTGAACACTGACTTTGTTACTCAATATCCATAAACAATTAAGGTGGGATATGGTTGCTGTTTGGATAAATGCTTGATTTATTGTTGCCTTCAACATTTTAACATTTTCCACATGTTTGCTATTTTCTGCAGTTGGAGATTTGAACCATTTGATCTCTGCCACCATGAGTGGAGTCACTTGCTGCCTACGATTCCCTGGTCAGCTGAATTCTGACCTCCGGAAGCTGGCAGTGAACCTTATCCCCTTCCCTCGTCTTCACTTCTTCATGGTCGGATTCGCTCCGCTGACATCCCGTGGGTCCCAGCAGTACCGTGCCCTCACAGTGCCTGAGCTCACACAGCAGATGTGGGATGCTAAGAACATGATGTGTGCCGCCGATCCTCGCCATGGCCGTTACCTCACCGCCTCTGCCATGTTCCGTGGAAAGATGAGCACAAAGGAGGTCGACGAGCAGATGATCAATGTCCAGAACAAGAACTCATCCTACTTTGTCGAGTGGATCCCCAACAATGTGAAGTCCAGTGTGTGCGACATTCCACCGAGAGGCCTCTCCATGGCATCAACCTTCATCGGCAACTCGACGTCCATCCAGGAGATGTTCCGGAGGGTGAGCGAGCAGTTCACCGCCATGTTCAGGAGGAAGGCCTTCCTGCACTGGTACACCGGCGAAGGCATGGACGAGATGGAGTTCACCGAGGCAGAGAGCAACATGAACGACCTCGTCTCAGAGTACCAGCAGTACCAGGATGCGACCGCCGACGAGGAGGGCGAGTACGAGGATGAGGAACTGCAGGCTGAGGAAATGTAAGGAGGTCTGGCAGCCTTGGTGGTTCTAGGGCAGAGTTTGATGTGTTTGGTGTTTCGTTCCTACTATATTTTCACCCCATTACCACTTATAGCATGCCACCGCCCTTATCCCCACTCCTTCGGCTTTCGATTTTCTGTGCTACAGGACCTTTTGGGTATCGTATTACTGGATGCTGGTCGTATGTTCTGCGTCGTTGAGCGTTCTGGTGAAATCGAAGCCTTTTGCGTTGATGTTTCTGTGCAGCTATTTTGGCAGATCATATGCACTGCCTTGTCATAACATGGTGTAGCCGGCAGTCTGGTAGAACCGGCAAATTTATGCTCGTGCATTTAGGTGCTTGGAGAGATGCTTAGCAAAAGAAAACTACCTTTTCTTGCCACCTAGTACAGATGAAGTGATAATTTTTTAGCATCAATGCCTTGAGTAGGCGCTCATGCCTTAACAGGTGCTTACGCATATAGCTGTCTGATTAATAAGTTCCTACAAGGTATATTTGTACGAGAACCGAGCCAGCCTGGTAGGCTGGTAGCGCCTGGAAAGGAGAAGCTACTCGCATTCTGGCAAAATGATAACCATGACATGGTGCTGATCTGATTTTCAAATACTTCAGTTTGATGATTTCATCAATTGGCTGGGTGATTGGGTTGGATCCCCCGTTCGGCCGTTCATCCCTGGCTTGAGTTGGCCACAGCTAGCTTTCATTCACAATGCTGCTTAAACTTTGGAAAGTTAATGATACGGGGATGATGCAGATATCCATAACTACAACTCGAAAGTAAAATACTGCCATGGTCCATAAATAAATGGAGAAGGCACATATAGTTGTATTATTTCGTCTTTCTAATTTCTGTGTTACACAATGGCATGCTGTTGCAGTAACAAATCCTGAAAATTCAACAGAAGAACGAATGAAACGCTTCACATTCCGCTCTTTAATTAAAAAGCATCTATCTTTGGCTCCAGCGATGAATTCTACGTAGATTGTGCTTCCAGCAGGATGTTTGAGGCCAAATGGACGTCATAATTTGCCAGTGCAAGAGCCTGCATTGCAGAACCACGGTCGAAACCCATGGAAACAAGCGTAGCGATTGAAGATTCCATTGGATCTTGGGTGGTTGTGCGTGCGCCCTGAACGAAGGTACAGTACCCCAGAGGCAAAATTCAATGAGGAACAGAGGGATCTCGTAGAGCAAGGAGTAACTACCATGTTCAATCCTCAAGAGTAATAATAAAAAAATTCAAAACACAAACGATAATCGCCTAACTTCATTTATGAGGCAAAAACTAGTTCTATTTTTTACTTGAGGGATCCAATAACACCAGTATGTGAAAAAACTATAGTCGGAAAAAGGTACAGATGAGCGATACATTTGCTGGCTGTGGAAGACACTTGATCTTATTACTACTTTGCCAAGGATCACTCAGATGTCTGTAGGTGCTTGTTGTTGCCAATATTTTGAACCCTAAATATGCTATACATGGAAGTTTGAAGAATTGGTAGGCATCCTAATTTGTTTTCTCATTCTGTAACAAGCACATGAACTACTACCAAGGTTCAAAATGTACTAGAGATCAGTCATAGACTAACATCTTTAGAAACAAGGGCAGCAGCAACAAGGTGCTAACTTCTAAGCTATCAAGCTTAGTTTCAATTATTCATTTTCAGAAGGAAATTACAATAAGCATAGTTATATCAAAATAACCTGGGGTTTCCTGCGCGTTATTTTATTTTGTCAAGCACCAAATACCAAATGAAATGAAAGGCCTTTGACTGAGTGTTCCTTTAGAACTTTGGTTGCTAATCTGCTAATCTCTCAACAAAATCAATATATTTCAACATGACAATGCTATAAGTGGTTTTATAACAGATACAGTGTACAAATACTTGCCTCCATTTGATGAGCCTGGTGAGCAGTCATGTTGCCATCAGTTTCTGTAATTGGCAATCCTTGATAGGAGTTGTTAGAGAAGGGCCATGATAACCGCAAGAAGAATGATGTTTCAAAATCTGGGACCTGTAATGATTCAAAGTTTCTTTTACAATGTGGCAGCAGGTAAAGACCACTATAGGCGCTAATCACATATGAAACACACAACCTTACCAAGGAAACAAAAATACCAACACAAGAAAAAGTCATTTGCAAAATCTCCTAACCAACAACAGGACTTAATCAACCGTATCCAGATTATCAGTCAACTCATTTAGCAAGCTAAACATGATATTTAGACATTGCCACCATCTGGACAATATAAACTAGTAGAGAAAAGGCAGTTGCATGTACAAAGCATGGTTATTAATTTGTATTTTGACATGATGTAGAAACATTATTCACACATATGGAAAGATGTTGGTAGAGTTACCTTCAACCTGCGGATGCCAAATATATTTAGACGATACAAAAGCCCAGCCAGTATACCAGAAAGTCCAGGTAGAACAGAACGCCTTCCAGATGATAAAAGGACCTGAAGATGCAAAATCAAATACATAAAGCTACAGTACAGTGGAGCTGTGGAAGACTCAAGACAAGGATAAAAGTTTATCTTAGGACTGACCTGGAGTCCTGCCAAATATATAAATGACTTGTCACTTAAACGCAGTCCAAATATGCGAAACTTTGTTGAGATTGGAATGTCAAAGAAGAATGGTACATAAGACGCAAATATGATGCCATATGGTCCAGATGTCAATGGATTTAACGAAGGATCTGCACTCCTAACACTAACATGTCAGAAGAAAATCGAACACAAATAGCTGAATTTCTGTCACCGAGAAACAAGAAAAAGGAATAGTGTGAGTCCAAAATCACAGTCAGAAGTAAATACGAACAGACTAACAAATGAATATATTACAGAAGTTAGCGAGAAAAAGAACCCAACCTAATGTGATGAAAACTAGTTGTATTGTTGGTTATTTTGTTTCCCTCGACTAGCATCCTTTACGGGAAGCTAAAATCCCTTTTGATCTTAGTGTTGATCTTCAGGAGATCGATTTCTAATTCTACATGCATCTATATGGTAGATAAGCATTCCTATCAAGTGAATCCAAAGCTGAAATAAAGCAAGACACATACCAAACAAATAAACTGATTGGAACACCAATCATTTCAGTAGCATTTGACAGGATGATACATTACAAAAAGAAAAGAACGGTGAAGCATACCTTTCAGGTAACCTAAGGCAAGGATCTGAAGCAGTACAGAGACTGTCATGGAGAAGACTATGAAAACCTACGTGTTTAAGTAACTACATCAGCATCATCAAATTAAATATACCAAGTGCGAGAGCGACATCATGAGCACAATATTTACTTACAGCATACTTGTTTGAACCTATTTGCCGCTCAAACACCCGAAAGTAGTACAGCAGAGCCGCTCCAAAGATCAGCTCAGGCGACGACGAGAAAGCAAACAACGAGGTGATCAGCCTCCATATCCGCAGATTTTCGTAAACATTCTGCATTGAAAGGGGTTGTGAACCCAATCAGCTATCTTTTACAGCATTGCCGTATGATCCCCGTAAACACCTACCCAACTGCAGCTCAAACCAAACCAAACTGATACAGGCAACGGGAATTCTACTACGTCTGCATCTTCAGAACAACACTTGATACACCACTACACAGAATTTGTCCTACAATTCCCACTTGTTGATCCCAGAATACAGAAAGCAAGTGTTTCCCCCCAAAATTAAGAGCGTTTGCAGGAGCAGGCAGGATCTAGTACAAGCACTGGGTAGCGAGGGTAGGGCGACTTGCCTCGTAGGCCAGGCCGAGGTCGAGGTAGCGGGCGCGGAAGCCGAAGGGGACGGAGAAGAGCGCGGCGGCGACGACCACGGCCCTCGACACCGGCGCATTGTCTGCGCGGCAACGGATCGAATCGGGTCGGTTGGTCCAATGAAAATCGTGCCACTAAGATTGCGAGTTGCAACAGTATAGAAACGAAAAGGAACGAGAAAGAAGCCCAAGAACCGATCGAGACTTGGATTCAGCTGGGGGAGAGAGATCAGGGCGATAGGTGGCGTACGGAATCCCGGGAGCCCGCCGCTCATCGCCGGCGCCCGCAGTGGCCGGGAGGAGGGGAGGAGCGGCTCGTCGTCCGGTCTCGTCGGTGGATGCGCGCGTGGGACGGGGCCAGGCAGGCTGTGCGGCCACCCAGGGGAGTTTTTTGCTATTTAGTACCCTCGAAAGCGGGCTTCTCTAAAATAGTACCAATACCGCGAGCTTCTCTAAGATCTATCTACTCCATAATAGTACTCCACTTTATTTTCTTTTTCTTTTCTGATTTTTACTCCCTAAACTACCTAAAGTACCCCTCCTAATTTGATTTCGATCTAATCAAATCGTTTGAAACGATTCACTTTGATTCTGCTCGAAGGAGCCCCAAAGCCGCGCCATCATGGTGAGTGAGCCGCCCATCACCGCCGCCGCGCCACCGACCGCGGCGCCCGACGGCCCCCAGCGCCCCTCTCCATGTGGGACGGCGCACTGTGTGCCCCTCCTCCCGGACGACGGAGCACCTCAGCCACGGCCGTGGTCGGCTTCCCCCTCGTCTCCTTCTCTTGCCGCCCGCCCCGCATGTAGGCGCGGACCGCGGAGATCACCACCGAGGAGGAGGCGCGGGGACGCAGCGCAGGCGAGGAGAGAGGACGCTTGTCTCCCTCCGGCCCCGCCTCGCTCGCCACCGAGCGCCACGACGCGCCGTGACCCTCGCCGGCCGAGCTCTTGCGCAGACTCGCCACCGCCTCCTTCGCGGCCCGCCGTCTCGACCTGCCTCCGTCACCGCCGCCGCCGGAGGCCGAGGATCGTACAGAGGCGGGGAGGCCGTACATGTATATGCTCGGCCCTCCTCCTCGTCTCCTAATATCTGTTGTTGTTTGATGATTGGTGGGATGAATATTCTGCGCTTGGGGATGGGGAGCTCTCCATTAGCTAGGAACGTGTTGCTGATGCACTGGATTTTGCTTTTGTCGGTAGAATCGTGATCCGATTTGGTAGAATTTCATGCTTTTCTCGCTTGGTATCAATTGTTAGATAGAGCTTGTGCTGATGAATGTGTGATTGGATGCGTCCTTTGCATCCATACACGGGAATAGAGATATCAAATGTTATATAAATCTTGTGCTTATGAATGTACCTGGTGCGCCGTCATCAGTGGAGAGAGGGCCGCTGGGGGGCGCCGTCGGGCCGCCGCCGTCGGTGAGGCGCGGCGAGCGGTGATGGGGCGGCTCAGCTCACCAGTGGGCGACTGCTTCGGGGCTCCTTCAAACAGAATCAAAGTGAATCGTTTGAAACGATTTGATTAGATCGAAATCAAATTAGGAGGGATACTTTAGGTAGTTTAGGGAGTAAAAATCAGAAAAGAAAAAGAAAATAAAGTGAAGTACTATTATAGAGTAGATAGATCATTAACAGTACTGTTTTAGAGAAATCTATGGTATCAGTACTATTTTAGAGAAACCCGTTTTCGAGGGTACTAAAATAGTAAAAAAAACTCCCACCCAGGGAGCAGCAACTTCTGGAAGCGGTGGAGTCGGCTCGGTCGAGTCGAGTCTGACCTGTGGAACACACCTGGCGCTGGGAGTTGGGAACACGCGCCGAACCGTGTGGAGGTGAGAGGACGGCTCTGCAGTCTGGGATTCACACCCTCTTCCTTCACTCTTTGGTCACGTGATCACCACGGGAACGCGTTCATTACCTCGAAGATGACACCGTAGCCATGTAAGATGGCACCGGCGGCGGTGTCTTTTAGGCAAAAGCCGCGAGGAGCATCTGGTGCGCGCACGTCAATTCGGACGGACACCGACAGTCGTCGACTGCAAACTTGCCTGATATACGAGCTAACGAGCCTAAGCGTTTGGTATAGGCGATTCTCAAGTACAATACTGGTTTATGTTACTTATAGAAAGAATTAAAGATACCTTTATAATTTTTTACATATCTATATAGACAACTTCTTTATAACATAATACATATTGTTTCTTGTTACAGTCGATTGTTGCATAAGAGATGGCATAATTCTCTATACACCTTCTCCCCTCTTCACATCATCTTATATACTATATGATAATATTTACAAATAGCTAATGTCACATCATTGTACATGCTCTAAGTGGAGGGCCTATTTGGCCGTCCATTATTTTTTTATAGAGGTGATTTGTGCGATTATTTTGTTAACTGGTTTTTTTAAACTAGGATAGAAATCACTAGTTTATTTTTAAGCTAGGGGCACCAAGGACACTTGGCACTAGTCGAACAAGCACGAAAGGGCTAATGTACCTATATCGCCTCTAGTCGGGACCCGGTGACGATGTTTTTTTGGGTCAGTCGATGTCAGGATATTTTTGTCTCCACGATCACATCAGAATTTGTTATTGTTGTTACAACTTGCAAAAAAAAAAAAACTCGTGTGATTTCGGCCATTGCAGAGGTGATTCATGTGGTTATTCGACCAATCCGGTCGCTGACTTATTCCATAAGCCAATGGTAAAATCATATCATGGCTCTGCGAATGCATGATTGGCAGAAGCACGTGAGGCCCTTTTAGTTGCCTACGGGGCACAGCGGACGTTCGGACCCGGTCAGACCATCACAAAAGGGATAGCACAGATTTATGGCGATTTTTGGGGCAGCGACTGTCACATCAGAGCATCTCCAACAATCCCCTTAAAAACCCACCCCAAAAGACACCTTTTAGGGGCAGTTCAAAAAATTTGTTAACCTATTTTTGTCCCCTCTTCCAACAGCTCCCTTAAATATATACTAATAGTATTTTGAATCTGGTCCAACCGAATAGAAATCAGGGAGATTGAGTCCATTATTTCAACCGGCCCGTACGCGGATACATCCAACCGAATAGAATAGGGAGTCTGAGTCGTTCCCGTACGCGGATACGTGACGTATAGAATAGGGACGACGGCCGGCGTATAAATACGAAACGGTGATAGAAATCAGGACCGACTATACAATGAACAAAACACATGCAATACGTGACGTGAGCTCGTGAGTTTTTGATTTCCATCGCATCGCCATCAGCCATCGCAAGGACGTCGTTCGGCGCCCGCGACCGATTTCGATCTCCCGATGTTGCTTCAGGTTGGTGCGTCCTTGTAGATACGTGGAACTATGAGCGGGCGCAAGTCGTTGTTGCAACAAGTACTGGACTCGTCATCATCGGATGATGATGATGATTTCTTGATCCAGTCCGTATCTATAATTCATACGTACTATACATCCATGAGTGCACCTAAACAGGGTGGTTCTGTTCCTGGGCATAAAATTGTTCGTCATAATGCATAAGAAGGACACCAAAAATTATATGAAGATTATTTCTCCGATGATCCTACATATGGACCGAATTCTTGAGACGAGGTTCGTATTGTGTCATGTTTAGTGTTTAATTTAAATATTTTAGTTATTATCGATTGTAATAATTTTGTATTTATTTGCAGGTTTAGAATGAGCCGACCTCTTTTCTCGCGTATAATGAATGCGATGACAGATCATGATGAGTATTTTGTGCAAAAAGAAATGCAGCTAATGTACTTGGATTAAGTTGTTTACTGAAGGTAACAAAGAAGACTTCGTATGCTAACTTACTGGTATCGGTGATTCCACAGATGAGTACATTTGTATTGGAGAGAGTACCGCTATTGAGAGTATGAGACGGCTTGTCATTGCAGATTGTTCAAATATTTGAAGATGAGTATTTGAGAGCGCCAAATCGAAGGATACGGCCCGCCATCGCAATAGGAGAAGAAAGAGGGTTTCGGGAATGTTAGGATCCATAGATTGTATGCATTGGAAATGGAAGAATTGTCCTACAAAGATGGCACGGTATGTATTCGGACATGTCGAGTGCCAACTATAATATTAGAAGTCGTTGCTTCTAAAGACTCGTGGATTTGCACGCTTTTTTGGTTTACCGGGATCTCACAACGACATCAATGTTCTTCAACGCTCTCCACTCTTTGCAAAATTAGCTGAAGGTCAATCACCTGAAGTCAATTATACAGTCAATGGTCATGATTATACAATGGGGTACTATCTTGCCAATGGGATTTACCCATCATGGGCAACATTCGTGAAGACCATTTCTCAACCACAGGGCAATAAGCAAAAATATTTTGCCAAAGCACAGGAGGCAGTCAGAAAGGATGTCGAGCGAGCCTTCGGAGTTTTACAGGCTTGTTTTGCCATAATTCGAGGTCAAGCTCGTTTATGGGATCAAGAGACATTAGGATACATTATGAAAGCTTGTGTTATCATGCATAATATGATTATAGAGGACGAGGGTGATGTAGATGCAGAAGAACATTTTGACTCTGCAGATGAACATGTCCGAGCTTCTCATAACTATACTGTTGATCTTATGGAGTTCATTGAGACAAGGAAAAAAATAAGAGACAAAGAAGCTCATCATCAACTACGAGAAGACCTAATAGAGCACCTATGGCAACATAAGCCGGACACATATTGATCATCACACCTAGATTTATAATTTTTTTGTTTTCTATTAATAAGATACAATATGGGTGCAAGATACATTATTTATCACATCTCAAGGGACCTGACTCCCGAGTGAAATGTTACACAAAATGGGAAATGTACAAACGTTGCATGCGCTCGATTGAAATTCTAATGTTTAGTATGGTCAGCTATATGGTATTGACTCATGGGCGATGATGATAAGTTCAACTATGTTGACATAATGTTTATCTTCCAGATGTGAAACAGAAGGTTCTGCTCTTAACAGTAAAAGGTTCTTAGATGTATGCTACTGCTACCCCAAAGTTCGTGATTCTGAAAAAATGCAGAGGCTCTACAGTCATACGCCATTCAACATTTCAACTCCAATGCTTCAGAACCTTGATCAGTGAGTGCAAAAGGGATTTACAAGTTTTCCACAAACCGCAGGCACATATTCTACCATGAAGACTTAACATGTATGGATGAAATCTGACTGCAGTTCTGAAAGCATAGAACAGCATAGATGTATGAAATCTGACTGCAGTTCTGAAAGCATAGAACAACATAGAACAGCCCAATGCTTAAATTGATTTAGACTTCAACTATATAAGAACATTGCTAAACAAAGTTCAATTGAAATAAACTAAAAACAGATGATACTGAATGATAAAGAGCAAAATCAGACCATACTGTTGATCCCTCGACGAGTGAGTATCTCACTCCGTAGGCTCCTATAGTAAAGCTGCTGCTCAATAGGCAGACCACTAATGTCCATTGTCATGATTCTCTCCTCTTCTAACATAAGTTTCAGCTTCGACTGGTCCTTCTCTATTTGCAACCTCTCTTGTTCAATTTGCAAGGATTTGTTAAACCTTTCATCCTTTTTTACTTCTTTGTAATCATCGGATATCTTCTTTTTCTCCCACATATTTGCGAATGCCTCAATGCAACCATCACCTACTCCATTACGGAGCTGTTGTTTAGCCTTCTTTCTACCAATTGGCCGCTTCGGAACTGCAGGATCTACGCAATTCTCTTTATTTCCATCACCTGTCAAATCCAGAATTGAATCTCCAAGATCCCTTTGTTTCTTTTGGGTAGGTTTCTGAGCTGCCAGTTGAGCCATCTTGTCATGCCATTTTGGTTCAAATCTTAATACGTGCCAACAGTGCAATAGAGTAAAGAATTTGTTTTCTTTATCCTCAGCCTTGTACAAAGCACGTGCATCCATAAGCTACAAAAAAACAATAATATATTAGTTGACAACCAAAATTAATAGAAATCATACATAGAGATCAAAACATGTACCTTATCTTCAAAAGTCTTTCCACTTTGATTTCTTCCTTCAATTGCAGCAAAGCTCCCACAAAACTTATTGACACACTCTTGAATAACTGTCCACCGATGTGATAGAGAATTTGGAGTACGATCTAATACAACATCCTTTTCACAAATGAAGGCTTCATGTACCCTTATCCAATATGACGCACGCTTTTGATTTGTTCCTGGAATTGGATCTGTACCGGTGTTCAACCAAGCTTTCACGAGTATTATATCTTCATTTTCGCTGAAGTTCTTGTTCCTACTTTTTGTGCTCCCTTTTGTTGTAGGAGTAGGTTCAGGTTGCTCTTCCGGAGGGCTTCCTGTGCCATCCCATCCCATTCCGGCATTTCCTGGACTCTGGTTCATCAAACCCATGAAATAGCCCTGTCCCTCCATTGCAGAAAATGCCTATTAAAATAATACAGAACAGTTAGCATAACAGTTAGCATTTACGAATGGTAAACTTCACTATAAACAAGATATCTAGTCATATGACACATGGGAATGTAAGTTGATGTCTCAAACAACATGCAGAGGTGATGACAGCACCAACTCATACTGAACACATCCTTTAAAAAAATAGTGAACACATCCGGATTTAGTTTGTTAAGCATGGACATGCTGTATTTCTAATGCTCTTGTGTTTCATTGTTTTTCTGATGTGAATTAGAGGCTAGAGCATGGACATGCTGTATATCTTTTACTCTGGCATTGTCGATGCTGATCCTGAATAGACTTTTGGAAGTATCAACAATAACATAGATCAGCAGCTCAAATCAAGTTTGGATAACAAAATTCTCAAGACCATAGAAGCTACAAGCTAGGTGTTTGCAGCAAAAAATAATGAGTATCCATAATTGTTCTTTGCCAAACAGCTAAAAAAAACCTTCTTTCCTGGTAGGCAAAATGGCAAAAATAACACTCACATTACATTCACTATTTAAGGAGTTACAATTATATGATGTAGAATATGCACCTAAGAAAGGAAATCCCGCAACAATATCCAAGCCTAGGCTGCTATGCATTAGCACGACGTCAAAGAATGTAGTTCAGTATAATATTATAAAGTGAGTATATCAACTGTAAGTTACACAAATCAGTCAAAGACCAGATTTTTTTCAGATAAAATGCATCCACAATACTTAGTAAGAGCAGCAATAATAGCGGTATTGTACCACCACACACCAATCATCAATCCATGTCATGATATAGTTAACAGGACAACAATCATTTGTCCACACCAAGCAAAGTTAAGTGACAACAAAGAACAAAAATCATGTGATCTAGTAGTCTTCTGCTGCGTGGGGAGATGCAAAGATGGAAAGAAGATGGCGCCGCCGAATGCCAATTGGCATTTGTTTAACATACTGGTACTCCTTTCTAAAAGCTCAACTAGTAGCAGCAGCAGAATGCAAACACATCGAGTGCAGAGCCAACATCTCACATACAATTTCTAAACGAAATTTGTCCTTAACCAAAAGATGTATTAGTACAAACTAAGTGCAGACACATGCCGAACTGAATGCCCCATGAAACCTTCAATTCATTCACACTAAGTGCAGACAAAATATGTATTCATTCACAGCAGTTCTTCAAAAGATGTATTAGTACAAACTAAGTGCAGACAAAAGATGTATTCATTCACAGCAGTTCTTCAATACTTGAGTAATTTACAGATCAAGATCAACAAAATAACCTTCAATTCTAGCAGAGATAGACCGAGGGGAGTAGAAGCAGCAGAGGGCTGAGGCTGTCGGTGAAGTGGATGCAGGCGATGTCGATGAAGTGGTGGCCGGCGGCGCCGCTCGTTGTAGAGGAAGAAGCCGTGGAGATGTCGGTGCAGCAGATGTGGGTGAAGATGCAGGGCGGCGGCGCTGAAGGGGTGGAGAAATCGCGGCAGCGGAGGAGCTGGGGTCGGCGATGTGGATGGAGACGGGTCCCGGTCGCCGAGGTCGGTGTCGGTGGCGATGAGATCGGCGGTGGATGCGGTGGTGCCGAAGGAAGAGATGGGGAGAAAAGCAAGATGGGGCAAATGAAGAAGTGGATGCAGGTGGCGCACTGGAGGGAGGCTGTAGGGAGCGGCGGCGTTGGCCGGCGGTGCGGGTGAGAAGGCAGAGAAGGGGACTGGCGGCGCAAGGGCAGAGGATGAAGGGGGAGACCAAGGGAGAAGAGGAGAGGAGAGAAGTCGCGGTCTCGCGGACACGGGAAAAAGGACGGGGACACGGGGCGCCGGGTGGGGAAAAAAATGGCGCGTATTTTTTCCCAGCGAGCGTGACGGCGGGAGCGGGATACGGGACCCCTGAAAATTCCCGGTTTCTACCTGGGTTTTGGGAGAGTTTTGGGGAGGAATAAAAATAGGGGGGTGTTTAGGGGAGTTGTTGGAGAAGACTTTTTACATAATTTTCTAATAATTTGATTTAAGGGGAGATTTAAGGGGATTGTTGGAGATACTCTCAGTTCTTGTTGCTGTTTCACATCCAGTATCCTCGAATTTAGACGCTTGCTCAAGCATGTCCTGAATCTCACATCCAGTATCCTCGAATGGGTCACCATTGCCAGGCCAACGGTTGAGGACTAACCATGTTGTATCGTGGCACCTATGCGATCTAGGTATATGGTATAGGGACAAATGTTACAGCGGAAATATCACATGTAAACCACTATTTCAGTGTGAATTGTGAACCCGTTGTCAACCGTTGGATGCGAAGTGTAGCATCAAGATCAAACCCCTGTCCGCTCGGTACAATTTTGTAGAACTCCCCTCCAACGTGTACACTTGCACATAATCCCCTCCCCTAAACCTTAGGCCCTGAATAACTTGACTTCGGCTTCTGACTTCTGGCTTATTTTTCACTATTCATAAGTTTCGTTTTTTTAAACTTTTGGCTTTTTGTTGAGCTTTTTTGCCGATTTTTTTCCTGTATTTGTTTGTATTATACGTAATGGGCTAACATATTTTTTATATCTTTAAATTTAATTATGCTAAATAAGCTCACACATTCAATGCTTTTTCAGTAGCTACTGAAGCTTTCACTATAAGCCATGAGCTTTTCAGCCAAACCGATCACCACCTTAGTTTCCTTAACTCAGCCCATGTGGCTAGGTGCAAACGTATAGGATGGCAGGTGTGTGTGTGTGTGTTTTTGCAAATTTTGTTGAGTGGATGGTTTGATCTCGATGGTACACTTCGCGTCCAACGATTTACTATGGAGTTTTTAAGTTCACATAGGATACGTGGTTTACATGTGATATTTCCCCAATGTTACAGGAAGACAGAGAGGAAGAGGTGGTGCCTGATTATATGCCAAAAACACATTTTTAGCTTTTAGTAATTTCCAAAGAGGGCTCTAAACACTGATGCCTATCTCCTATGTTTTCCACAATGTTGCTTTAGGTACAACTTCCCCCGCCGTAAAAGTGTAGTACAGAGATTTATATAGCTAAAGTCATGGCTACTTTTACAACTAGCTGGATGGCTCATGTATTTACGTAGCTAGATTTGCTATAACTATGTATAACTGTTTGATTTCCTCCTAACTATTAAGTCAATTTTACTGGTAATTAAATTAACTTTGAGATGTTTACATGTAATTAGATAGACGTTTACAATTATAAAAAAGCTTCTAGCCGAAATACATCTTAAGGGAACTTAATTGAAGTTTTGGTACAAAATTTTTCATGCAGTGTAGTACGTTCTTAGGGTAATACAAATGTATTATTCAAACAACATTCTTTTACGAAGCTACTATTGTTCTAACATAATCTATTTTACTTTCCAGTTCCCCTCATCTATTGCTCCTTCTCCCTCACTACGTGTCGTTCCACCAAGACTTGAAGCAAGACACAAATAGTTCTTACTGGTTGTTGCTAAAGCCTATGTCCTCTTCCTCGACTCGCCCCACGACTTACTACATTGTAGCTGCATTAATTGATAAGCATGACTGACTCCTTAGACTCTGGTATTTCTCTATAACGGCTTTGGCGAGTAGCATGACATTATTCTCATCGAACGACTAATGTGACCAGCACACCATTGTCCTTATCTCGTTGCAGCCTCGACTCTTTGCTTTCTAGTAGGTTAATGTATTCTTGTAAGACAGATCGACACCATTACACTGTTTCTGGTATCCTCCGATACCATTCATGCTATCATTGTAATAACATTTATTTTTATTCAAACTTTTGTTGTTTTTTTATTGGAGTTCGTATACAGATCAAATTTCTAATTTTAATTATTCATGGATCTAACTTTAGTTTGTATCGAAATAAAATTGCTAATTTTATTTTATTTTTGTTTTGAATATAAATTATTTTTTTCTTGGAATTCGTATACAAATCCAGTTGCTAATATTTGATTAATTTTTATTCCAAAATATATTTGTTAAAGTATTTTGCTACGAATTCATATGGAAATCAAATTGCTAATTTTGTTTCATTTATTTTGAATTTTAGTTATTTATATATTTTACTTTAGAATTGTATAGAAATCAAATTGCAATTTTTATTTATTTTTGGATGGAATTTGTATACAAATCCAATTGCTAATTTTTGTTTCAAATTATAGTTATTTTGGGATTTCACTTTGGAATTCATATTAAAATCAAATTGCTAATTTTATTTTGTTTTTATTCCGAATTTAATTAATTTTTGTAGGAATTAGTATATAAATCCAATTGCTAATATTTTTTATTTTTATTCTGAATTATATTTATTTAGGGATTTTACTTAGGAATTTGTATGTGAATCAAATTGCTAATTTTATTTTATTCTTATTCTAAATTTTAGTTATTTCTGGATTGTATTTGATATGTACTCTTTTTTTAATCTAAACCATTATAATGTGTATCCACCCTAATCAACTGTGCAGATTTTTTCTTCGATTGACATGAGAATTTCTAACCCTTAAGGGGGGAACACGGTAGTTTCTTTTGACTTAGTTTTTATAAGATAATGATGGATACAGATTGAAGATCTCGGGCCTCACCCCGTGAGGTTGCTACAGGTTCAATCCAAAGTCCAAACACAAGTTGGAGTTTGCCACCATCAGCCCTCCAGTTCGTCTCAAACCTTTTCACTGCAATTTTCCATTCCAATAATTGTGGAATTGCCCATTCGTTCCAGATGATAGAAAATTTCGGGCCACACCCAGTGAGGCTGCTACAGGTTCAATCCAAAGTCCAAACACAAGTTGGGAGTTTGCCACCATCAGCCCTCCAGTTCCTCTCAAACCTTTTCACTGCAATTTTTCATTCCAATAATTGTGTAATCGCCTATTCGTTCCAGATGTAGTTGTCAAAACAGAGTTAGGCACGACTCTATCCCCCAATTCATCGGCAAAGACTTGCAAACCTAGCGCTACTCACCTGCCAGAAATTAGGCACCTGATCGTCGTCAGATACATGCAGAACTTTCAGCAAAAGCACGCTTTCCGCGCAGCTGACACAACTGCGTACCTTGAGATCTTTGACTAACATGGTAGAAACATCAGCTCGAATATAACCGGATCGTGATTTGTCGTATAATAGCATTCAGAAGAATTATAGCTCTAAAAGTTACATACATCAACTAGGATATGACAACAGTACAGGCAATGGGCAAACCGAAAACTGGGTAAGGCTGTACATCATTCATAACCATTACCTACCGTTGATCCTCTAATGGATCTTGGACAGAACATATCTTCTGCTACATCTTAGAGCTACCAAAAATTCAGAAGGACGAGAGCAGTAGGTGAGTGAATTACTCAGACGAACGCGGAGTGCCGCAGCTCGACAACTACACAACAGGATGGCGATATGCAGTAAATGCAGGCAGGCGGCGCATATGTATATCTTCAGTTCAGGACATCAACCGGCCAAAATCTTCGCCACGTCGCTATCTCGTCTTTGGTTTGGAGCTTCCTGATGCCTCCGTAGAAACCATCCGCATCCCCTTTCTCCCTGTGATCTTTCCTGCTCACGGTGGTCTGCCTCCATCTCGAACCAGGCGCGTAGTGCTTGAACTCCAGGACAACCATATCTGTCAGAAAACAGAAGAACACACCAAAACATTCAGATGAGCGCGCGCGCGCACACACAGAAGCGCAGCATGCAAATGTCTAATTGGTCATGGTCCTATTCCATCCATGGAATGCAGTTTAACTGACAAAAATGGCCCCAAATACTAGGAAGATGCTAGCACTACATACGAACAGACTATGGATATGGATGGCACAAGATCCACAAAAGGGGAATAAGACTGTAGCCACAGCGCATCTCGCAAGTTGCTCTTTGGGGACAACGAATCTTGATCCTTGAAAAGAAGAAAGGGGCCAAGAATCTTTATTGTCTCCGATATGTTCCCGAATATTTTCTTCCTTCTTTGTATCTTTCACTCCTTTCAGTACAAACAGATGAGTGAGGTAGCCACGCTCGTTTCTTTTGTACGGTAACGCGTGCTCTTCCCCAGTGTTTATCTCGGCCGCGCGTGTTATCGCCGACGGTATCTAAAGGTGAAAAAAACGGAAAGGAAGTGGATCTTTACCGTCTCCATGGCAACGACAGAGATGCTCGTTTGCATTGCATGACTCCAGGTGACCCACGACACCATACCACCAGCCTGTAATCCATAACAACAAAGCATCAATCAATTATCAAGCGCTAAACCAACAGAATTTTGCATTGGCATAAGGTGTACTAATCACCAAGCAAGTCGGCATCGTCAGTCGTCTTAAGCAGTGTAGTACAAGGCTAGATTTTGCCTGTTAGGTACCACACGAGTACACGACCGATGTGAGCACATACCGTAAGGGAAGTCCTTGTTCTTCCTCCACTGGATCTCAAAGTGGTCTCCGGGATGCAGGTCCTCCAGGCAGGCCGAGACATGGAGATCGTGCGCCGGCGTGCTCACCGGCGGGGCGCGGATCCTGCTCCACTGCACGCCGTCCTCCTCTTTCGCCGGTTTCCGGCCGTGTGGCGGGTACCTATCAGCCAGAACCCATCAATTGCCCATCACCGATTAAAAGCGATCCCAATCACCGCAAATGAATCCGAAAGATTGCGCCTTCATTAACATTTCTCTCTATCTTTTTTAAAAACAGTTTTTTCATTAACATTTCTCAATCACCGATTCAACGTGTCATTATGATGATGCAATCCCCGAATAGGCGCTTGCACTTTACAGAGGTTAACTAACTCCTAAACTCCATGAGCACTACATGGATTAAGAGAGAAAATTAGCTTCATTCACTTGTGGACAGTTCAATCGGATCAAAACAGTAAACTACCAGCGGCAACAAGTAAGTTGGAGTACCTCGCCGTGAAGGTGTCAGTGCGCCTGTCATAGCGGAGGTGAGCGTCGTAGCACGACAGCACGAATCCGACATGCCCGTCCTGCTAAGGATATTATTCTCCCAGTGTTAAACAAAGCGAACAGTGCTTCTTCTACCTAATCTAATGGCGACTATGATTAAAAAGAACAAACTTTAATTACAACTGAGCAAACAAATTAGGGGAGGATACTCCGAGTATATACTACTAGGAGCGAGTTGTTTACCTCGCGGTTGTACACCTGCGAGGGGAACCAGAACTCTCCGCACTCGAGCGCGCGGTACCACGCGGCCACCGTGTCGGCCGGCGGCGCGGGTGGTGTCTCGGCCGTGACGGCGGCGGCGGCGGTGGGGTGACCGAGTCCACCTTGAGCAAGCGGCAGGTGATCCGAGAGAAGGGCCAGGCGCACGCCAGCGAGTCCACCCAGCTCCTCCGCCTGGCCGGGCGCGGCGGGGTGGTGGCGCTCCTCCTGGTGGTCAGCTCCGCTTCCCGCTCCTTGCGAGCGGCGGCGCCGAGCACGCGACCCCACTTCCGCCGGACGTGGCGCTCCCACAGGCTGTCCATGGAGCAGCGGTCCCTGAGCCCCGCGCAGACGCACGCCATCGCGGCGAGCGACGCAGGGGATAGCTCCTCCAGCACGCGGTCCAACGCCAGCTCCGGTAGGTCGAGCACCGGGAGCGCCGCCTCCGCCCCCTCCGCCAATGCGGGCGCCGCCGCCTCCGCATCCTCCCTGGCCACCTTCGCCTTGGACGGCGGCATTCTCGCCCCCTGCTCCCTCTTACCCCGCACGGTGGAGACGGAGTGCCTCAGCAGCTCCCGCGCGAGCAGCAGCGCGACGAGGCCGAGCTCCCGCACGAGCTTGCAGGGCTTGTACGTGGCAGGCCCGACGAGGAGCAGCGTGAAGGCCGGGAGGGTGGATATAAGGAGCAGCGGAAGCATCTCAAGAAGGAACAAGAAAGACACGACTCCTCCGCCCTTTGTGCTGGTGCTCGCGGTGCTGATGCTGCTGCGGTGCGCGCGGTGGTGGTGGTGCAACGACAGCGGCAGCACCCAGCAAAATCCAGCCCCAGCAGCGTGCGTTCGAGAGGGGGGAGGACGCGGGGGTGGGAGGGAGCGGAGGATAGGCCAGGCCCTGGAAAGCGGGGACAGTGCCGACGAGGTGGCGACGGGCCGACGGCAGCTTTGCAGCCGAATGACTCCTCCAGTCCTGCCTCCTCGCGCTCGCCTCCACTTGATACGGGCTTCTTGGTTGCCTATGCACCTGGCCCTCCCTGCCTCTGTTTTTGAGGAGCCAGCCCCACCGGAAAGCTACCCACGGGAGCAGCACTAGCTAGTTATTCACCTCCTCTAATCGGTTATTCTTAATCCTACACAACCTTAATATTTTAAATAGACAGATAGATAGAAAATTGCTCCCCAAAACAGATAGCACCACAATTATTCACAATCGCTGCAAAAAAAAGCAGAATGGCCTCTGATGTGTTACAAAATGGCAATCAAATAAGGGACATCTGGTCGAGGATCACCCCAAGTATGCCCAATGAATATGTCGACTTATGGTCCAGATTGTCGGTGATTGCACTACATGTAGAGGCACACAACGCGGTGATATGGTGTCTCTCTCAGGATGGCCAATATTTAGCAAGCTCAGCTTGCAAACTTCAGTGCATGGGTGGAGTCCTTCCCCTTTAAGCTGTGCTCATTTGGGTTTCAGTTTCTGATTTTCGGTTTATTTTTCACTATTTATAAATTTTATCTTTTTTAAACTTTTGGTTTTTTGTTGAGTTTTTTTGCCGGTTCTTTTTTCCAGTATTTGTTTGTATTATACGTATTGGGCTAACATATTTTTTATATTTTATAAATTTTTTAAATTTAATTATGCTAAATAAGCCTATGTCAGCTGTAGTGTTTTTCAAGCAGCTACAATGCTTTTCAGCCATAAGCCACTCAAAAAAAAGCTCAAATGAGCACACAGAAGCATCTGACGACCTTCCGCTCTGTCCAAATGCAAGTTTTTTTGCCTGGTTAGCAATCGAAGGAAAATTCCTCACATCGGATGTTCTTCTAGCTCGCTCACGGCCAAACTACTACTTCTACCATCTATGTTACAGGAACCTAGAGACGACCAGCCACCTGCTTCTGGGTTGTATCTACAGCCAGTATGGCATGGAATAGCAGATTGGCTTCAAGTTTACACTCTAAAACCAACTGGTTGGACGCGCAACGACTTACTACAGTGGTGGATGGATGACATAGCGCCCAGATGTCAGGGTAGTGCCATGTCCGGTCTTAGCTCAGTAACAATGGCTATCTTATGGGGACTTTGGCATGAAAGAAATATAAGAATTTTCCAGCAAGTTGAATGTCCTCGTGACTTATTACTCCGAATTATCAAGGACGACATCCACTCCTGGGCAGACACCAACGCCAAACATCTACAACAATTAGTCCCTTGTTAGTTTCCCTATAGGTGGCTCCCTCAATAGCCTCTGTACAGTTTGTGAGCCTCTTCTTTTCAGCTTCTAAAAGTTGTTTTTTGCTTTTCTACAGTAACTAACTTTTAAATAGAATGTCTTTTCAATACAGGGTTTACAAGTTGATTGTAGTACACACTGTAGCGTTTTCATTTATATCGGCCAAAACCGTATGTAAAATTTTGTTACTCTATACTCTCTTTATGAACAACCTAAAAAAATTATAAAACACATCTATAAGCAGAAGCCCAAAAATAGACCTTGTTTCTTTCATGTGCTTTGTAATTTGTACTCTCTTCTTCAATGAACTGAAGGCAGCTCTCTTGCCTTTCGTTGGAAAAAAAGAGCCACATGTCGATTCCATCTAATAACTAGCCATGAATTACAACATCATTTTTTTTCTCCCTGCGATACCCTGGTCTTATGGATCGGATTTGGTTTCGCATTGGTCGGTGAATGAGATACCCGCATGTTTAGAGCATGTCTCGATTGACCTGGCGGCTTTCCCCGTGTTGGACATGGAATGTTCCTCGACGAATTTTTTTTCCTTGGATCAAAGATCGGAATGTTCCTCTTAGATCATCATCATCATTATTATTTAACTTCAACTCGTGGTAGAAAAGTGAAAGGGAATATTTACCAACCCGTATTCTGCAGGCAACAAATCACGTGCACGAATTAGAGCACGGGGGCGGCTTTGGGTTTAGCAACCATCAAGATTCAAAGGGAGCGTGGCTTCAAAGAAACTTCACCGTTCGACGCGTCGTGCTAGATTTGAGAGGATCGGAAGGCTCAAGCGACCAATGACAGGTGAAAACGTTCATCGTCTCTCCACCGAAAGGACGGAGAAAACCTATTCTAAAGTTCTGCTGGTAAAATTCGATGTTGCCGTGTACTTTTGTTCCACATGTCTGCTCTCGGTGATTCACTTCAACTCGAACTGGAGCTCGTGTGACGTGACGACTATGCTAGCATCTCGGGGTGTGAAGTGTGAACTGCCGCTAGGGTAAAAATGGGGTTAGTGCTTAAGCTATATTCATATATGTATTTGTTCTCGGATTTGAATACAAATCAAACAAATATCGAATACAAATATAGATTGGATATAAATTCGAATCAAATATCTACTCAATTGGATCGAAACTAGATATATTCATAACTTATATAGTATGAAGATATTAATAATATTTTATTCTCGTACAATCACGATTGATCATTCTAATTCATTTACTTCACATAAAGAAACACGAATTCACGTTCAATTAAAAAAACTTATCCAACTAATTAGTCGTATTATAATAAAATATACATATTGCTTCGTCGAATACGAATAGTCCGAATAAAATAATATTTCGGATGATCAAAGTTCATACTATATTTGCATCCATATTTTTATACGAATTCAAATTCAAATATGAATAAAATAGAAATTATTAATTAGATAAAAAATATATACTATATTTATATCCTATTAAATGCATTAATTAAATAATTCAGATAATTTGTATTTATTGTTTACCCTAACTGCCACGCGCATATGAATAAGTGCTAGTATTCCTATCAGGCTATCACAATGCATGTCTGGACACTTATCTCCCGCCTCATAACGCACCGCCATAGCCCATAGCTGCCGTGCCTACGAACGCAACGCCACGCGCAACCCCCGTACTTGCATTGATGGCGATGGGATTAATTAAGCCAGCATGTTCGCGGCCGCGTCAAGCCGGCCTCGCTCCGTCGCTCGTAGCTTCTACCCCTTTGTTTTTAATTTACTATTTTCTTAAATTTTAGACTTTTTTATCTTTTTTATATTCCTTCGTATTATCTATGACAATCTAACCTATTTTTATTTTAAAATTTAATTATATCAAATAAACCATATCAGCTATAATTAAAAATAAGTCAAATACAGTGAAAAAAGTCATAAACCATCGCCAAACTGAGCGCGTTACCTAGCCCCGTTTAATTAGAGATGGCAGCAGGTAGCGGGCCTGTTTTTCTTCGACAAGCTGTTTTTCAGCTTTTCTATAGTAATCAGCTTCCAAATAGAGTACCTTTTCAAGGTAAGTCTACAAGTTAATTGTAGTACATATTGTACTGACTTCATTTATATGGGGGTCAAAACCACACTGCTTTTCGGCTTTTCTATTGTAACTAGATTTTAAATGGAGTGCATTTTGAAGGTAGGGTCTACAAGTTAATTATAATACATATTACAGTGATTTTTATTATAGAAATGAAGATAGCAATAGAGCGGGTGAATTGTGCCTTGAAATGGGCTCCCGCCAATCTCCGACCGATCAATGCGGTGGACAAGTGCCGCGTCCGGTTGTCTGCGCGATGGCGCCTTGCTAACACTCGTAGAATGCCCCCTCGGGGCGCTGTTCTTTGGCCGCCGCCTTGGCGAGGGCGTGCTTGCTCATTCTCCGCCCGGGATGGCCTTGACGGTGACACCCAAAAGTGCCTTTCCCTCGCCGCATCGGGCCGCAGGTACTTGGCCAACTCGGGGTCCTTGGCTTGATATGACTTGTCCACGTGGCGGCCACCAAGCGCGAAGCCTGCGACCAACACCCGCCTCGCCGGCCGCTTGAGCTTCGCGTGCCAAAGAGCAAGACTCGTATTCGCCGTGTTGTTGGTGGCGGGAAGGCAAGGCGCGCCGAGTACAAAGAAACGCCGCCCTCGGGCGTGACGATCAACGGCCGCGGCCGTAAGCCCCGCGATTGTAAGCGTCCGCACGGTCACCGGGTTGGGCGCGGGTCCATTCGGCGCTTAGGACTTGGGATTTGATTGCCGAGCATACGCCAAGGAGAAGGGAGCGAGCTCGCGCCCATTTACCGATACGCCTGTGGACTCCTTGTTGTGTAGCATCTCTACCGGGGGAATGAGGAAGGCACCGTGTGATTGGGTGAGCGAGAAAATAATGCCGAAGCTTCCCGAGGCCATGACCAGCCACAGAGGCGAGCTTCTCAAGCTCGTATCTTGTCTTCGCGCCTTGAAGGGCTTCTGAGACAAAGTAGACAAAGTTGCCGTGATGGCGCCTTCCTCTAAGACGAGGACTTTTCGAGTGGGGATGAGCTCGTTGAAGGCCTTCGCAGCCTCCGCCCCAACGAAACCCATCGCACCGCGAGTGTCTTGAAAACGGCAGTCCCGCTCCGCCGCTCGATAGGAAGCTTAAGCCATGCGCCCGCCTCCGGACCTCCTCGTTGTTGGGCGGCTCCATACCCGGATAGCGCCTACTTTGTGGGGTTCGCCGATGCCCCGCCTTACACACGAAACCGAGGAGTTTGCCCGCTGTACCCAAGACACATTTGTCGGGTTGAGCTTGATGCCCGCCTCCGGAGGTTGTCAAGGTCTCTGGAGGTCCTGCTGTAGAGCAATAGTTTGACCACCACGCCATCGACATAGGCTTCGACGCTCTCCCGAGCCGGGCGCCAGGCAATTGAAGGTAGCGCTGCGTTCTTCAAGCCAAAGGGCATTCTGGGCGTAACGTCCCAAGTGGTGTGATGAAACCGGTCTTTTCCTCGCCGTCTTCGCCATGTATACCGTGGTAGCCGAATAGCGCCCAGAAACTCATGAGTTCGCACTCAGCAGCGGGCATCAACCACCGATCGATGCGCGCGCAAGGGTAGTTGTCCTTCGCACGTCTTGTTGAGTGTCGATGCACATGCGCCGTGCCCCGCCGCCTTTTGACTAGCACCGGTTAGCGAGCCATTTCGATGGTGGACCTCGCGGATGACCCGCGCGAAGAAGCTTCGCCACCTCCGCATCGCCAAAAGTTTCTCCGCGCGAGGCCGCTCCTCATGGGCGAGACCGAGGCGGTGATGTTGCGTCTTCGCGCATCCTCCTCCGCCCGCACATACTCGTCTATTTTGTCGAAGAGCTTGGCCATCGTCGTAATTGGCCTCCGCGCGTTGTATTCGGCCATCGGGCCCGGGCGAAGGCCCTGTATGGTTGCATTAACGATCGTTGTGATTTCATTAACATCGTGTACCTGGCCTCGAATTTTGGCAAAGCGCTTGAAGTAGTCCCTGAGCGTCTCCGAGGGTCCTTGCTTCACAGCGAAGAGTTGGTCCGCATCGACTCGCTCGACATGATATCCTTGAAAGTTGGTACGAAGTCGGTCGCGGCTGCTCCCACGCATAGATGGAGCACGGGTCTATGGTAAAAACAAGAGAGCGCCACTCGTGCGGTCACGAGGGAGTCCTTCGCGCTCGCGGTGTCGTCTCGCCCGCGCCTCGATCGTGGTTTCGTGCACGCGCACGAACTCGCGAGATCCGTGGTCGCCGTGATGCCAATTCGGTATTCACTTATCCTTTGCTCCGATAGCTATAAAGATATGAAGATTCGAATAGGAATCCTACTCACAATCTAGAGAAACACAAAGCTATACCACTGTGGAAAACTAGACACTCACAGAGCTGAGCAAAACCAGTCAGAAAACAACATGGTCGAACTTCAACTACATGATCGGAAGCCCCACAAAGCTGAGCACAACCTGATCGGAAATTGACGTGGTCAGCTTTCGACTATGGTGGTCGATGACCAGATAGCGATTTAGAACCAACGTGGTCGTAACCAATGTGGTTGAAAGCCAACGTGGTCGAAATGCGACTCGAGTGATCAACGACTAGTGAGTGGTCGAAAACTATTGTGGTTGAAACCAACGTGGTCGAAACTAACGTAATCGAAACCAACATGGTCGAGACCAACGTGGTCGAAACTAGTATGGTCGAAACCAGCATAGTCGAAACCAATGTGGTCAACACCAACGTGGTCAAAACCAACGTGATCGAAAACCGACGTGGTTGATGTCTGGTATGCGGTCGAAAAAACAGTGTGGTCGAGAACCAATGAGTAGTTGAAAACCAACGTGATCAAGACCAATGTGATCATACCTTCGTGGTTGATGACCAGGAGCCGCAGTCAGAAAACCAATTGTGTGGATGATGACCAGAGAAGTCGTAACAGTTCGGAATATGACCGGAGTGGTCTACAACCAATGAGTGATCGAAACCAAAGTGGTCGAATCAAGTCGAAACACGATCAGAGTGGTCGACGACCAGTGAATGGTCGAAAATCGAAGTAGTCAAAAACCAAGGATTGTGGTACTATCGCTACAAGGCTTGCGATACTACCGTTTCCAACAGAAGAACAGGGTTTTCAGCCCGACCGCGAGAACCAAAATTGATAGAACTTTCGGTCGACTCAACCAAAAGCCGTGAAACTTTGTACACATGTTTCTTAAGATCTTTAGAAGCTATTTCATTCCTGAATTGCAAAATTAACGACAAATTTGAGACATTTTTGCAATTTAAAGCAGTGCACACCAACCATGAACTAAAAACCAAATCGATGATCAGATCTTGCTTGTAGGTAATTTAAGCACGTTCCCACATGTCACAGCAAACAAGATCACCGAAGGAATCAACACAAAAACTCTCATATCAAGAAATCACCCGATTGGGCCAAGTATGAGCAAAACTAGGTTTCTTGAAAATCTTGCTATTGAAGTGTCTAGCTGATCAGAGAACGATTTTAAGATATTATCTCCATCTCGTCCATGTCCTTGGTACAATAAGATCAAGAGAGGGGCAAAAGAGAGATTAAACCAACCAAAACATACGCAACTCAATCAATAGGAAGAGGTCAAGAAGGGGTTGAGAGAAGAGAGAAAAAACCAACTCAAACCAGAGCATACTTAATCAAACAAAAAGATACACAAAAGGTAGATCAAAAATTGATGTATTGCTCACTTGAGATGATTCATTTTACAGCTACTCCACTCAGAAGAACAGAGCTCTAAGCCTAGAGCACATACACTCTCTAACATATCTCCCATGGGAGAGAGGAGGAGCTAGTCACCAAAAGGCTTAGCCAACCTTCTTAAACCCTAGCTTTTACCTCCCCTCCCTTTATATGGGCTTACAACCTGAACCAAAACCTAATGAATCCACTCATTAGGCCAAACCGGGATAACCCATTAACCCCACTTAACACCGAGTTTTACTCACACACGCTTCTTCAGTATTGAGCAATTTTACCAAAATACCCCTCTACCGCTTTCGCCGAAGCTTCCCGCTTCCTTTTCCGCGAAGCATCACCCATGCTTTGCCATCTTCCATGTTGCCCCCAATGACTTGCCACCAAGCCTCTTATGCGTCCGGATCCCACCGAACCGTCCTCGCTTGCAACCAGCCCAAGTCACTTGGTGCACCACGTGCCTCTTCTCTCACATGACAGCACCTGGTTTCCTTGACTATCTGGATCTTGACTCCTCCCTGAGCCTAATCCTGGTCCACCTTGTTGTTGCCCATCATATCCATCACTGGTAGCTCCCGCTTCGGTTCCTCATCGTCCCGGTTTGCAACCACGCCCGTAAGCCTTAGTCATCTTCGGCGTCTCCCTATCGTTCTGGACCTCAACACCATCTTATGCCTAGTCCTGGTCCTCCTACACCTCACCATAACCTAGCTTTGAAGTCCTGCAACCAACATTAAAAAGCAAACTATCACGTAGCACCGAATAATACACAAAGTCTTCAATTTACGCAATTAATCCATACAATGTACAATGCAAAAGGTATGCGCCCAAATTACTGATCCTAATCTTAGGACCCAACAATAAATACGAGTGTACTCAAGTAACAACACCTAGGTCAAACCATGACCAAACTCCAAGATTTCCAATCAGCTGTTTCAAACCACTGAGAGAACCCAGCCTGACCACTAAACACAGGCTGGTCAGACCACTGACTGGTGTGACACGAGTACTCGAGGTCTACGATAGCTGATCGTAACACCCATGACTATCGATCACGAAGTCTACGACTACGACAATATGTGAAGTCTATGACTACCGACCATCAACCACCCGTGGTCATTCAGGCACTGTAGCTTTCGACCATCGACCATCCGTTGAGCGGTAATACCATTGAGTAGTAGTACCATAGGTGTTTGTGCGATAGTACCGTCGAGCGATAGTACCGACATTGTGAGTGCGATAGTTGTAACATCCCTAAAAATAAGAATTTGTAAACTATGGAGCCCTTGAAACACTTTGCAATATATTTCATTTTTGGATTTGGATTTCATGGTGTTTCTTCCAGAATTTCTGGTTAAGGTTCCAAAATTTGAAAATATACAATTAAGAGGTAATCACAAATTTTAATAAAGAATCTGAAAAGATGATCCAAAAATTAGGGGAGAGGAACTTAAGCTAAAATCTAGGAATTTACACTCGAATTTGTACCAAAGTTAAACAAAAAATATATCAAGAAATATAAAGCAACAAAAACAAAAAAAACAAAAAAAGGGGGATGGTGGCAGCCACCAAACCGACCACCCAACCCATCTCGCGGCCCCACTCACATGGCTAGCGCTGCGCGTTGCTCGCAAGCGGTCCCGCCCGCTCCCGCTCTCACTCTCCCTGGCACGCGGGCCCGTGTCCGTTCTCTCGCTGCCGCTGGCCCGCCCCCGCCGCGTCTTCCTCCTCTCCCGCGGCGATCGAGCGTGCACCTCGCTCAGAAGCTCCTGGCCCCGTGGCGTTCATGCCTCGCCCCGCCTGCCGAGCTGTCCGTCCCCGCTGGAAAGCCGGGGCCGCTCGCCCGTTTCGCCGCCACCGCCCGCTGTTTCCCTCCGCGCAGTCGCTTCGGCCTGGCCACGTGGCGCTGGTCTTCTGCGCTCCGTCCGTGCGTGGGAGGTGGTAAGAGCTGAGGAGGCCGCACGAGGGGAGGCGCAGCGCAGCTCTGCCTTGCCATTACGACGCCTGCGTCACCGCCTGCCACCGCCACCTGCTCCGACAGGACCGATCGGCCGCCCGCCCGTTGCCAGCTTCGCTCGGCCGCCTATAAAAGGCACCGAGCCCTCCGTCGGGTTCCCCACGCTGCCCTCTCTGTTCTCCCGAAGGTAATCGAGCGTCCGTGCCCCGTAACCACCGGCGAGCCTTGCTTCCTCCCCAACTCTGGCAACCACCGAACCGCCGAACCAAGCCATTAGCTGTCGATTCCTCGCGCCAGGACCATCTCCAGAACATCGCGGCCACCCCGCCTCGCTCGAGCTCCCGACGCGACGCCGCCGCCCCCGAGCTCTCGAAGTCGCTGCCACCGCTCGACGCCGACCCATCTCCGGACCTCCTCGGCCCCTGGCGACCGCATCACTGTCTGCACCGTAGCTCGAGGAACGCGTTTCGCCTCACCGCCGGACCTCCTCGACACTCCCTCGCCGCCGGCCACCGTCGTCCCCGACTCCTCTGTCCGGCCCCCTCCACGACATACTCCAAAAGGATTTTGCATCCTTATAGGGTAGGCAACGCCTCCCCCGCTCACTTGGCTAGCAGAGCTAACTCTATCCCCCCCGTTCCCTCGGCCGCTGCTCGAGCCTCCGCTCCAGCAGTGCGAGGTCGAACATTTCTTTATTTCGCTTTGACATGTGGGCCCCACTGTCACCGTCAGAGCTTGAGCGCCATCGACCGCTGGACCCACCGGTCGATGGAACACTTACATCGCACCGTCTCGACATGTGGACCCCATCGAACGAAGAATCGACCCACATGTCGAGAGTACGTAAAGTAAATAAATGGAAAAGCAAAATAAAACTGAGGCTGACAGTGGACCCCACATGTCAGGATTTAGTAATTTTTGGATTTGACTTAAACAGAGAACTTTGACCGCTCATAACTTCTCCATTTTAGCTCCAAATTGAATGAAACAAATTTGTAAATTCATCTAAATTCAAGATCTGTCTAATGGAATCGAAACCATAAATTTTTGAGTTCATTTGAATTTTCGATTGTGGTTTGAATGATTTGCTAATTTTTGTCCAAAAATTTCGCGCAACGTATATAGTGTTCGAGGCCCAGCAAGAGGAGGCAGCAGACGACACCAGTCCCCACAGCCAAGACCCGGACACTAGCGACCCAGGCGAGTCAACACTTTGATCATATTGAACCCAGCATTTCAAAGCTATTTCCTTTTAAATTATCAACTTGCATGCTATTATTTCATGAAATATGATTTGTTTGATTTCAGCAAGTTAGATATACCTTGTTATTGCTATTATGTTTATTACTCTCCTTGCCAATTCTTGGAAATGTGAACCTTGTCGCCATAGTAGGAATTAGCATATGATTTCACAAATTAAGTCCTTAATTATATGGCACGCTTAGGAATGCTAGATACTTGGGGTGACGCTAATGCCCCAAGAAATATTCTTTGAACTATTATGAACACAATGGGTAACCTATGGTGGGATGCCATAAGCCACATATGGTGCGATGCCATATGTATTGTTGGTGCAATGCCGACATTTAGCGTATGGTGCGATGTCATACGCCGCCTTTGGTGCGATGCCAAGAGGTAACTTATGGTGCGATGCCATAAGGTTAGTTGGTGTGATGCCAACAACAAGCATATGGTGCGATGTCATATGCAACACTTAGTGCGATGCTAAGAAAGGGATATGGTGTGATGCCATAAATTGGGAAAACAATGATTACATGGATTATTACAACTAATGTTTTAAAAATGTGATTTCAAACCTGCTAGGTCATAGGGAATTTTAAGTAATTGTATTCAAAAGCACTCATTGGCAAAACAAAGTAGCCCTATGCCTTTCCATTGATAAGCCAGACATGTTATATATTTGCATCCTGTGTGTTGGCTTGTGGAGCACGGGGTTGGAGTGCTCACTCTCGCAAATATCAAACAGAGACAGGGACACAGGAGCACTATGAGCATGAAGAGGCTCCTACAAATGCGGGAGGAGGCGACGACAACAACTAGGACGCTTATTACGTATTTTGAAACATAGACAAGAGGACTAGATGGAGATTGTGTGCATATATATTATCCAATCTTGGGTAATATGCATGGAACACAATTACCCTCCGGTCACTTGCCTGTGGTAATGGTTTCACTTTTGCTACTATTCCACTACTTTAATGTGATATAACTGTTAGCCAATGTGGCTTCTATATGAACTATCGCCCAATATGGGAAGAGACCTTTATGGCATGTAATATTTTACGATGTATGTGTATGATTCAGCAATGTTACTGTGTACACTACCTACTGATCCATGGAGTAGTGCAATAAAACACAGTGGATTTGGATTGAAAAATCCGGGCCCCACAACGCTGGTATCAGAGCATACGACCGTAGGGTAAAAACCTTAGGATGGAAAATTAGGATGGCCTAGGAACACAATACTTATGAAATTATGAAAATAATTTCCAAAATCATAGTATAATAATCTTACTCGTATCCTTCCTAGAATCTGCTCTACTCCATTTTTCATTACATTTTGGAAAAAGCACTAACATTAGTAACTTAAAATTTACAGATGGCAGGAATGGGACATGAGGGGAACTGGGATTACATGGCCCACGGTGTCTACGAAGGAGAATTCGCCAGCATCTTGCGCAAGCTTCTGCATTACATGGGCTATGAAGAGCAACCCATTTACCGCGGACTGAAGGCTACCGTAGGAGGAGAAGAATCTTGGACCATGGAGGTGTACATTTATCCAAAGAGCGAGCAAGACCCTCCTCATGTCTTTACAACGGAGCACCGAAGGAGCACCAGGGCAGCCGCGATCCAAGACGCCGCGCGCCTAGCCGCCGCGCGGCTGTGTGACATCTATGAGACCTCCATACGCCGCACGCCCTACCGTTTCTACCCGTCACGCCAGGAGGGTGCGCGGTTCAACGAGACAAACATGTCGGTTGATGAGGACGACCCGACGCTTACGCATCAGGTTGCTCTCACCAGGGCCATGGGCGCAGCCCACACCGCTGCCTTGGAGGAGATCACCATCCTCCGACAGCACCTTATCGCCGGGCACGCCGCCAGGGTGACTCTACAGGAGCAGCTCGCCAAGAGCGAGAAGGCCTTGGCGCAGGCCCAGGCGGAGGTGGTCGCCCTCCAGGCACAGCTCCGGCAGGCCTCCACCCTTGCAGCAGCTCCGGCACCTCCCCCACGGGGTCAGGCCCCCGCACCCGACTGACTGCACGCAAGAGTGTGCGAGCTCCGGGGCCCCAGACTGCACTTCGGCGGGGAGAGCCTCCCCAAAGCCGTAGCCCCCCACATGCCCCCTCGGACTCCGACCCATCGGAGTTCAGCGGGAGCCGCTCCCGTTCCAGGTCCCCGAGCTACAGTCCATCCGGCCCGAGTTATGGGTTTATAGAGGAGTAGGATAGGTAGAGCAGTGTGTACTTGCCATAGGTGGTGCAAGTACTAATCTATGTATGTTGTATCAGTCCCTCTGTATTGTAGCAGCTATCGGGTCAAACTTAGATCATTATGTTGCACCTGTAAGTCCAGTATAAAACTGGCTATGTGAGTGTGTAATGTATGGCCTAGAATGAGCCTTTTGTTAAAAAATTGTTTGTTGTTCCTTTGTTGGTTTTATTGCATGGATTTGTACCCTCCTTTTATTTGCTTAGTATTAGTATTGAACTATGAAACCCGACTGCAGATGGCTACGTGATGGTTTGCTTGTTGGTGTTGATTGCAGGACTTCGGAGCTAGGTCATGGTGAGGCATAGGAGGACCGGCACTAGGTACAGGGTGGTGCTGAGGTCCAGGACGGTCAGGGGACACCAAAGATGATAGAGATTTGCGGGGTGATTGCAAGCTGGGACAATGAGGAACCGAAGCGGGAGCTACCTGTAGTGGACATGACAAACAATGGCGAGGTGGACCGGGACTAGGCTCAGGGAGGAGTCGAGATCCAGATGGTCGAGGAAGCTGGGTGCCATTATGCGCGAGGAGAAGCATATGGTGCGCCAAGTGACTTGGGTCATTTGTAAGCGAGGACGGTTTGGTGGGATCTAGATGTATGAAAGGCTTGACGACAAGTCATTGAGACCACATGGAAGATGACGAAGCATAGGCGATGATTCATGGCAAAGAAAGCGGTAAGCTTCGAGGAAGGTGGTAGAGAGGTATTTTGGTAAATTTCCCAATACTGGGAAAGTGACATTATGTGAAATTGCAATGTTGGCCTAAGTAGTTTAGGTCTTGTATGTGCTGAAAACGTGAAGTGGATCGGGTGATGATTCACTAATGGGTTAATGGTTGAAAGCCGCTTTGAGAAGCGTGCATGAGAGTAAAACTCGGTGTTAGGTGGGGTTAACGGGTTATTCCCAATTTGGCCTAATGGGTGGATCCATTATATAAGGGGAGGAGAGGCAAGAGCTACGATTTGAGAAGATTGGCTAAGCCTTTTGGTGTCTAGCTCCTCCTTCCTCCCATAAGAGATAGGTTAGAGAGTGGGTGTGTGCTCTAGGCTTAGAGCTCTGTCTTCCAGAGTGGAGTGGCTATAAAATCAATCATCTTAAGTTAGCAATACATCAATCTTTGATATAGTTTTTATGTATCTTTTTGTCTGATTGAGTTTGCTCTATTTTCAGTTGGTTTTTTCCTCTTTTTCTCAACCCTTTCTTGTTCTGTTGCTCTTGTTTCGGTTGGTTTGATCTCTCTTCTGCCCTTCAATAGATGAGATGGAGATGGAGATAATCTCTTGAGATAGATATCCAATCATCTAGGAACTTCAATAGTAAGATTTTCAAGAACCCTGTTTTTGCAAGTTCTTGGTCTAATCGGCTGATTTCTTGATTCAAGGACTATTGATCTTATTTCTTCGATAATCCAGTTTGTCGTGACATGTGGGAGTGTATGCAAAGCCATCTTGACTATCTTCTACCCACGAGCAAGATCTGATCATCGATTAGCTTTTTAGTTCTTAGTTGATGTGTGCGTTCTCAAATTGCAAAAAGGTCTCAAATTTTTCATAGATTTTTTGATTTGAGAATGGAATAGCATCTTGAGACCTTAAGCAATTTGCACACAAAGTTTCACGGCCATTTGATCTTTTAATCAAAAGATGTGTGGATTTTAGATCTTGCGGTTGTGTGATTGCTCTGTTCTTCTAAGTCGTTTTCGACCGCGTCTAGTTATGATGGCTCATTGGTCCTCGGCCACGCTGGTCTTTTGACCGCTCTTTAATTTTCCATCATTCATTGATAGTCGATCTCACTAGTCAAAGTTTGGATTGGTTCAACCACTCTGGTTACGATCACTAGTAGATTGTTGACTCTTCTGGTCATATTCCGAACTGTTACAACTTCTCTGGTCATCAACTACTCGATTGGTTTTCCAACTGGCAGCTTCTGGACATCGACCATGAAGGTTACGATCACGTTGGTCTTGTCCGCGTTGGTTTCGACCACGCTGGTTTCGACTATGTTGGTTTCGACCATCGACCACGATTAGTTTCGACCATGTTGATTTCTGACTATGTTGGTATCCGACTGGCAGTCGATCTCCAACCACGGTGATCTCCGAACGACAGTCGATTTTCGACTACGTTGATATCCAACTAGCAGTCGATCTCCGACCACGACGATCTGCATCCGACAGTCGATTTCCGACTACGTTGATATCCAACTAGTAGTCAATCTCCGACCACGACGATCTCCATTCGACAGACGATTTCCGACTACGTTGATATCCAACTTGCAGTCGATCTCCGACTACAGTGATCTCCGTCCAACAGTCGATTTTCGACTACGTTGGTATCCGACTGGTGGTCGATCTCCGACCACGGTGATTTCCATTCGATAGTTAAACTCTGACTATGTTGGCTTCCATCTAATAGCCATAACCGATCATGTTGATTTTTGATCAGTGGCCATAACCCGACCACGTAGCGTTCCGAACTGATCATGCTTAGCTCTGTGTTCCTCCATTTTTCAAGAAGACTTCATATTCTAATCTTTACAACTTTGTAGCTATCGGAGCAAAGGATTGATGAATATTTTTAAAAAAATTAAGACATCATTTATTTTCTCTTTATTGCCTATTGGGTTCTATATTTTGTGCGCTGCTTGCCTGCTTTACATTGTACTCCGCTATGGTAGTGGAGCGACCCGGGTTTGGGGCTGCGTTGGGCTTGTGATTTTCGGCTCAAAAACAACTGATCAACCCTGTGGCTAAGCCTGAGCCTGCCTAGCAGCCACTTGATCGGGTCGGGACTCGGGACTAGGCCTGTCTTGCATGTTATTGAGCCTGTCACAAGTTTGTTTGCCTCAAGCGTGGCCTGACCTGGTGCATTCTATTATCTGACAATTGATCATATACCCTCCATTTAGATGGAAATTGAGGATTTACCCTCTTGACCCATGTGTCAGTGACTTATGATGATCCTACGTGTCATTGAGATGTGAAGGATAAATCCTCAATTTTCCAATTAAAGAGAGGGTATATAATCCAATCTTCCTTCTATTATTGGTCGTGGCATTGAGAGGGGATTTTTATGTTGGTTCTATGCCCTTCGTCGGTGATGGCTCACACTGTGATGATCAGTTCAGATGGTACAATCGACATGTGCGACTGTGCTTTACAGGACGATTGGGCATGAATATCTGGACAGCGCAACATGCTCAAAAACCTTTTGCTTGCGTCCTTGCAAACAGTGGTGTATATTCTGCTGAGGCGATTAGGTCTGATGTTGCCAATGTTGGTTTGACGCCTGTAAAATGTGCCAATTTTAGGTGGTGCTTTAATTAGTTTTTAGCTTAAATTTTTTGGTGTGGCTTTTGTTTTTAAGAAGAAGTTACACTATAATAGTTACTAGTTTTTTGTGAGAAAAATGATAAAAATTTCAAAAAAAAACCATTATATCATCACAAACAATACAAAGAAATAAGAATAAAAAGGGCAAAAAACAAAATAAACCAAAATTAAAAATTGATACGTTTCAAATGGTTTCGAATAAATAAGCCAAAAACAGTAAAACAAGAAACCGAAGCAGTTGGGTGCCTAGGCTATATGTATTGGGAAGCGATGTCAAATCGTGTAGAAAATGAATGTAGTGGCGTGTAGGGGTGCAATCGGTTCGGATAGTTCCCGACCGACCGCCCGACCGAGTCAGTTCGGATGGTATTTGGAAAATAGTCGAATCGGATGGTTTTGCGGATATGGTATCGAATCGGATAGTCATTGTCGAATCGAATCGGATTCTGATTCGGAGAGTAGTTTCCGTCGGATAGAGAATATCCGGATATCTAATCGGTAATATCCGATGCTAGTTATTCGTAATATCCGAATCGGATAATTATTTAAAATTTTATTTTAGGTTTTGATTTTCAGAAAATCTCAGAAATTAAAATAAAAGCTAAAAATAGTAGGAAAATCCAAATAAATCCCAAAAAAATCCCATAAATTCAGAAAAATGTAAGGAATCTAAATAAAATAAGTTCAACTTAGTTTTAGGCACAATTACTCAACTAAATTAATAACTTACTCTCTAGGCTTTAATTAAAGGATTTGAGAAAAAGGAAATTAGTTTCTAGAGAAAATCCAATCAAACCAATTAAATAAATAAGTAAGAAAGAAAACCAAAATTTTGGGATGCCACAGTAATACTCCTCAGGAAGTGGTTCTAGATAACTATTCATTCATTATTGTTGGTATGTATACAAGTTGCTCATTGTATTTAACTTTCAAGTACATGATATTTCTATATTATATTTAATTATTTATCCTAATATGCATGATCTATATTTAATTATTTAGGATCTTTGTTTTTCCGTGTTATCCGATGAAATATAGTTACCGTATCGAATCCGCTCCGTATTCGCTTCGTATTCGTGACCGATACTATCGCGTTCAGATTCGTATCCGCACTATCCGTGTCCGACTCCGATTCCGAGAAAAAATATGGTATAGGATACAGGATGAGCAATTACCGACCGTATCCGCTCCGATTGCATCCCTAGTGGCGTGCACGTTCGCCTGTCCGCGGCGGTTTTGTTCGTTCGTTGGGTGGTCCTGCAGGCTTATGAGATGAACCTTATGGTTTATTTTATTTTATAATTATTATTATTAGTTTTATTCTATATAATTAAATATAAAAAATTATATCAGCACGAATAATACAAAAAAAATAAAAAAGGAAAAGTAAAAATAGAAATAATTCAGAAAAAACGAAAAATTATAAGTTAGAAACCACAATCAGGAACTGTTTGGAGCGGCCCCGGCCGAACGGCGTGTCCCTGGCACGGCGATCAGTGGATTGGGAGAGGTACCGTCCCTTTCGCGTAGGTGCTGGCACATCGGCGAGCTGTTTATGCATCAACAAGTGCGGCGATCGGAATCGCCTATCATAGCTCAACCAAGCCGCAGCAGCCAACCCACTGATCGATCGCCAGTTTCCACGGCTGGACCATCACGGTTCATGATCGAACCGGCAGCACCTTCTGACAAGTCATCCTAGAATCTTGAGCAGTTTAGTACTCCTACACAGAGTACTACTGGCCGAATAGCCTGAGCCTGCAGTGCCGCTGCTAGCTAGTAGCTAGACGATAACGTTGCTGCTGTGCCGGTGCGATGGACACGCTACGGCAGGCCGTGCGTGCCGACTAGCTAAAAAGGGACGAGGATAGCACAGTAGCGCATCACAAAGCCTGCAGTGTTTGCTAGTCGTACGCCCTTGTTCAGACAAAAAAAAAAGCACCTAATGATCGATGCACGTACATGCGTTCCTTTCTTCGTTAGAAGGTCGATGCAAAGAACGGGGGACGGGAGACGTCGATCTGCATCTTCTGAGTCATTTTTTTTCCTTACGGAATGAAGAGGGAAAAAGGTGTACATGAAAACGCCGGTTGTGCAGTAACTGCTAGAGATCTTCTGCCGTTACTGAAATATTCAAACTATTCGCAAGAGTGCCGACCGAAGTTTTCTTGTTCCCTCTGAGAAATTTAGAAGAAAACCAACAATTGCTAGGCCATCTGCTCGCTAAGGCGGAAAAGGTGAAAAAAGGGGACCAAGTGATACCACCAAAAATCACAATCCTGACGACTACTGAAGAAACCACAGCACAAAGCTATCATATGTTTGTTTACAGCCTCAAATTGTCCACTTTTGAGGTGAGAAGTAAACTAGCCAACATCACAACAAGAATTTCATCTTTGACTTCATGAAGAGTAATTCTTCTTCGGTCACATTTTTCCACACACCACCAACCAGTAGTCTACAATTCAAAGGAAAGGTCAATTCTGGCATATCCGAAATCCCACATTCAGGTGACGATCTTGATATTTCCGGAATGCTTTCATCATCCAACTGCTTATCGGGGTGAGAATAATAGTCAAAACTTTCTGTATGATCATCATGTTCAAAATTTCCACGTTGTTCTAATGTGTAATCCTTCAATTCATGGTCATTGGCATCAAGGGCCGGAAGAACAACAGTTGAACTAAATGAACAAGGTATCATTCCTATTGGACAGGGGGTCCAAGACTTTGTTATAGACCATCTGTTACATTTCTCTGGCGTGCTCGTGTTGAACGATCCCTCAGTGCCATTTTCTGCTAAACATGCATTCTTCCATTCCTTCACCTGCAACTTGAACGTTTCCAGCCTCTCAGTTGCCTTCTCAACTGATTCTTGTTCGTTGGGTATGACACTGGATTCAGGCAGGGTAGAATCTTTAGCCGACCTTCCCAGGGATAACACAGGAAGCTTCCTCAGTTTCTCGTTCGCATTATTATTGCCGACCATCTCAATCAGTAGTAGTACTGCATCTATAATACATCTTTCACCTACAATGGACAAACTCAAGCACTTCTGCAGAAGTTTTGCAAGACTGAAACGAGGGACCACATTCTTGTCTGAAGAGAGTAATCCTGTCTCATGGACAAGCACAATACAGCCTGAATCCTTTAATTCTTTTATATTTTTGACAAGCCATAGAACCAGGGAACATACGTTTTTCATTTTTGTTGGCTCAGCTGGCAGGCATGCATATGATTCACCTATAAATATAACAAAAGATAATAAGACCAGAAACACAGCTGTGCAAATACAACTCTACAAGAGCTCTAAAATGGAAATAACAGCATCAAGTCTGGACAGTGAAATAAAACATGACAATCCTTCCGTTTCAAGATTGTGATTTGTGAAGCAATGCATGAGATGAATTATAGGAAATGAGAGGGTACAAAATTGAAAATAGAACACCCGACTATAAGAGCAGTACCTTTGTTTTCGAGGTCTTCCCTGGTCTCAATCATTTCAATTGCTGACTTTAGTATGCCAAGCAGCAGTCTTGGTTCTTTTTCTGATAGCCTTGTTATGATAGTTTTAATATCTCCATGTGATATTTCATTTTGCATTTTGAACATCAGATGAGTGATTTACATCCAAACTATCAGTTTGATGCAATTCACTGTTTTCAGAGGATTCTGGGGCTCGAAAAAAATCCAGTAGAACAGAGAGAAACTCAAGAGGGGCATGCATAGTAAAGTCGCAATACATAGTTTATGGTTTTGGAAATCAATTACTCGGAACCTGCAATTTAGAATTAACTCATTCAACACCGAGCTATCTTGGTCATGAAGATATATTCCCTTGAGAGACGATAATAATTATAAATGATATTAACTTTATCCATCTGTCATAAATACTACAAGAGAATTGCTATTCATGTCAGGATCAGATGGTAGCAATCAAACTAATTCAAGAATATTCACGAATCAGATCATTACATGCTGGCAAACAAGTATGATGAACACAGTTATTCTTCTACTAGTATATGCAATAATTTTGTGGCAGTTCAGAATAATGGAAGAGATAAGCAACGGAATTTCATGAATTGTGTTATTTGCACATCCTACGAGTTTCTTGGCACAACGCAAAAAAAAACATATATTAATAATCTTTCTTAGAATGTGGTCTGTTCTTTTTGGTTGAAGCTTATGACTTTTGGCTGCAGTCTGTGACTTTTGAGTTGTTTGTACGAGAGATTACAGATTAAAAGAAACTCACATGCAGTTTTTGCCGATATAAATGAAGTTGGTACAATACGTACTACAATTAACTAGTAGACCTTATCTTGAAAAGACACTCTGTTTAAAAGCTAGTTACTATAGAAATATCAAAAGCAGAAGCCAAAAGCTGTAAAAGAACAGGCCCGTATACAAAGCAGCACATCGTTAAGGAAATGAAATCAACACAATCAACAATTGTAACAAGCTTGAGTTTAGCACTGCATTCCGTGGTATTGAAATTTGGAGTTGTACCGTTTACTCTTTAGTGGTTGATTAATCATACTCAAGAGAGCATGGCCAGACCAATGCAACCAATCAAACAACTCCATGAATATGCATATTGCATGAAGTGAGCATAACCCTAGTCAGCCTGGTTCACTTTACTGGACCAGGCTAGGCCAAAGCAGGCAACCAAACACACCCGTAGGGCATGAACTTCCTAATTTGTAGAATCAAACTAGCTAAGTCTGGCAAACAACATATACCTAAAACAACAAAACTGATAAGAGCCTAGTACCATTGTAAACTTTACTATTCAAACACAAGGCCAACCCGAAAATTCTGGATACTAATCAGGAGTTGGTCAGAGACCTGGTAATCAAGAGCAAGGTTCCAAATCCCGCACCGGTAATCCGTCGGGCGCAGTCTGCGATTCTGCGCACGAATCGAAAAAACCAGTCAAATTTCACGCGTCAAAATTTAAATTTGAAATCGGTAACGGAAAAACCAGCCAGTAACCGCCCCAAAAACAGAGAAAAACCGTTAAAAACCACTAAAACTCAGTTTTTCAAGTTTAAAATTGGAAATCTCTAACATATTCATGGCAAAAAGTATGAAGTCAAGTACGAGAGATGCATGGATCTTCCTAATACATTCTATTAGTGTTAAACAATGTGAATATCATTAGGGAAACTGACTTTTACATTTAAAATTTGAAAATTCCTAATACATTCATGGCAAAAAGCATGAAGTCAAGCAAGAGAGGTGCATGCAACTTCCTAATACATTCTATTAGTGTTAAACAATGTAAATATTATTAGGGAAACTAACTTTTATATTCAAAATTTGAAAACTTCATAGAAATTATTAAAAATATAGAAAATTGTAGACATTGTTAATCATCAAGATAATTATTGTCAATAACATAATAAACTTTATTAACTTGTAGAATATCAATATAGATTATTATATGGCATGGCTATCTCGTTAAAAACTTTACTAAGTAAAAAAAACTCAAATTGAGAAAATATTTGTAAAGAAAAAAGAGTACAACCTATAAAGCTCACTAGTCACTACATCCGAAGAAAAATATTAGAAATCATATTCATTGCTATCTAGATACAAATTCTCAAAAGATTATTCTAAGTCTTTATTCTCTGTAGTATGATGAAGTCTTGATTCAACTTGTTCCCAGTCTTTGACGGTCAGAAAGATTATGACCATCTCGTTCGAGATACTTATTTACCTCTCCTCAATTATTCTTCTAAATAGACTGAAGGTTGACTCCGAGGAGACCGTAGAGACAGGAACAGTTACCACATTCTGTGCTAATATGTATGGCACTGGATATGTTACTTTCTGGATTTGCCACCATGAGAGGATATTCAACTCTTGCTCAAAGATGACGCTATAATTGTTGAGATAGCTCGATAGGCCTCCGGTGCTTTGCCACCTTCCTCCTCTTGACTAATGTGCATCTGCATAAGAACCTCGATAATCTCTAGAGAAAGAACTAAAAATCATGCCCCATTGCATGATCCCTATGGAGGTGCTAGAGGCAACATGGGTCTCTCCAAACGCACGAACCCAAACTAATTTTCATATTTCTCGTATACCTCATATAATTTATCCTTAATTACTCTATAGTATGTACGATAATCTGAACCAGTAGCATCACTTAAAAGTTATAATACATTCGTAAATCCTTGGAGTTTGGCCGTAGAATCCAAAATAAAGGCAAATGCATATAAAATAGGAAATTTCCTCCAATATTTAAAAACTTAGTTTTCATGGCAACTACATCATCCTGTAGTACAGAATCATTTTCAAAAGCCTTTAGGTGAGTGGCAATTTCAAGAATGTTATGAATAATTATAAGAGAAGTAGGGTAGTATACTCTAGAAAGACAAAGTGTAGCTTTATGAAAAAGTTATAAAAAAGAAAATATTTTTTCACCAACAACCCAATCGGCCTCAGTAAATTCGGGGTCTCTAACTTGGGTTCTACTGGAGGAGCTACGAGATTGATGAACTTAGGTGTGAAGGAAGATAGATAAGATGCTCTTATATGACAATATATGTTTAAGCATAAGGTAAGTAGAGTTTTATCTAAAAGGCATGTTTAAGGCAAATTTTCTGGGATGAACATTCATTACTATGCACAAACTCTTATATGCGGCTATTCGTTGGTTAGAGTGATTAATATATGAAATTGCATCCCTAAAAGAATCAAGACAAGCATTTAATATTTTTAAATCAGATTTAACAATAAGATTAATAATATGGCAAGCACAACATTGATGCAGTAAGAAAGATTATGCATAAGTATTAAACAAAGGAGTAAGAATTTCCATAGCCTTAGTGTTTGCAGCTGCATTATCCAAAGTTAGAGAAAAAAATCTTATCCGTGAGGCTAAAATCTTCTACAACTTTAATAATGCATTCTGTAATATTTTCAACAGTATGTGCAATATTAATTAATTTAAATCCTATACTTCTTTTTTCATTACCAGTCATTATTAACATAATGAGCAACAACACTAATATAATCCTCCCTAACCCTGCCACTCCATTTGTCTGATGTTAAATCAATAGAGAATGTACAAGTGTGAAACATTCCTTTCAAATTTTTATGGTAGTTGTTATAATATTTAATTAAATCTTTAGTTGTAGTTTGCCTAGATATAGCACTAAATCTAGGGTTATAAGCAGTCGTAATATATTTTTGAAAAGCATCAGACTCACCAAATTCTAAAGGTAAATCTTGAGAAACAATTAATCTACAAAGGGATTCTCGGGCTACCTCCGGGTTGTACTTTCAAGTACGTACCGAGTCGTTGGGGTGTATTGCAACTATGTCTAGCACATTTGTATCCCTTGCCTTCTTTTGTAGCTTGCAGCGTGCCGTTGCAGGTGACACGTCATACTTGAAGATTTTGCAGACAATTCGTTACCATAAATTTTACAAATAGCATATCTTATCGAATTCCCATCATTATCGGTTTTGAACTTTTTATCAAAATCATTCTAGATTCCCGATGTAATAGCTCTTGATCGTTTTGCACTCATGCTCTGAGTTGTGAATGCACTCATTGAGCCAGCAAAAGATGGACCCAATGACACTTCTTCTGGCTCTATAGTTTGTTGTGGATGTGCACTTTCTGTGGATGGATGTGCTCCTTAAAAGGATTGCACGTCTTCCGTCGTGAGGCCGAATTCGGAGAGTTGGAAATCTTAGTTCTCCATTGAATCAAATATAAATTCATATAGTAAAGTACAATTAACTTACTGTTGATTCAACAAATAATAACAAAAAATCGAAATAAGGCAGCACTATTAGTCTATTACCTCTTCTACAGCTCTCCGAAGATTCTTCGAAGTTTTCTCAATTTTTTGAATTTCGCACGAATTTCTCACTAATTTTACCAAATTTGCGCAAACACAATCAGATTTTTTAAGTTAAACATAGAGATGAGAGTGAGGTTTGAGGGGTGGAGAATAGAGGCTGCTAGCCCTCTATTTATAGGAAAAGAACTCTATTTTTTTTGAATTTTTATCTCCAATGATAAAAAATAGTTATTTTCTCCATGCTGTGCGGTGCCATTTCGACACAGCCTATTTATAGCCGTTGGAGCCCGGTCAGACGGACCGACACGGCCCGCGATCGCTACCGGGCCATGCCATGTGAGCTCGCCATACCATGTGTGCTCACCATACCGCCCTCCGGTCCAGCATGACACGGTCCACCGGACAATGCCGGCATGGCTCACGAGTCAAGACTGGTTATACCATGGCTAAGTTAGGCTAACAGTGGCAGGCCACGGGGCGCATGCCAAGGGTGGGACAAGGATGTATGTATGGTAGCGGCCTAGCGGGCAGGATGTTTTTTGCAATTTAGCCAGGGGAGTTGGCCCCCCGTGCGGCCGTGCCCACACTCCGGCATATGGCCTCGCCGGCCGCCTCGTCGGAGGAGAGGCGGGGAGGTGGCCGCAGCAAGAAGACCGCCGCCGCCGCCTCCTCCTCCTGCCGCCCTCATTGCCCGCTCCACCGTCCAACACCAACAAGTGAGTACCCTAACCCCCTGTGCCCCAACCCCCAACCGAAATTGCAGTTTCCATTCGATTCATGTTATAAATTTGGTATTAAGATGATAAATTTAAACTATTGGAGAGAAATAGTTACATTACGGAGCGATGTCAACCAAATATTTGCTGCAATTTTCGGGGCGAAATTCTGGTAGGCTTGATCTGGACATCTCCTACGCTAGATTGTATGAAGTATGGCCAGAGTGGGTCCTCCCATGCTTATAAAGGGATTGAGATCTTATTTTGCTTTGGCTAGGCTTATGATTGAAGGAGATGGAACTACAGGAGATTACCAATAGTTATAGTGCTCCTAGGCCAAATACATTTTAAAGCTTAAAGCTTGGTGCATAACGTGGAATGACCTCAATTAGCCCATGTGCTGTTCTAAGCTGATAAGTAGAAGGTAGTGATGATTCAGCTGATTAAGTATGCTTTACGTTGTAGCTCTTAGCGTTAGCACAAGTTATCTTTCCTACTTTGCAGCTAGATTACAGATTCTATCTTCTATTGTTCCGTTTTAGTGGATATATTATAAGTATGCAAAGAAGTTATCTACAATTTCATACTACCGTACCGCTCTGTTAACTACACCTTGGGTCCTGAGAAATCCTATTCACATGGTATTTCTCATAGTTTCGTAGTTTCTAGTACAATTACATGTGTATATAGTCATTAATCACTCAGTAGCAGCTAACTGTCACCAAGCTGCCAAGAGATGTGCCAAAGAAAGAACAAATTTGCAGTTTGTTTTTATGTTTTAAGCATCTAGTTTCTTTTATTCCTAGTAGTTTGATAACCATCCTATTAATGTTGAGATATATAAAGTAGAAGCTGTGAGGAAAGATCTAAGATAAACACTTAACATTATCATTGCTCATGAAAAGTTCATGCCTCACCAGTTTACGTATGTTACCAAAGTTGCAACAGAATATTAGCTTTTTATCGAGAGCAAAATCAAAGAGATATTGGTATGTCACTATGAGAAAAGGTGTCACCTTCTATATCTGCTCAGGCGCAATAACATCTCCATCAATCTCAATGTTGCTTAATTAGTGGGCATTTTTGATGTAAAGCTCCTTGAGCCCCCTGGGCAGGCCTTCTTCTGGCAAGCTTTCAGTCTCAGGACAGTTGCCAAATGAGTAGCATTTCAAGTGAGGAGACTTCATACAGGCTGAGGCAAACATTGGAGTTCATCACAGAATGATATTGTTATGTATTGAGCCGTGGCTTGAGGAAGAACGAAGGTTGTAAGGATGAGATGCCAGAATTGGATGGAAGAAGAAGAAACAGGACTTGAAGAGACTTGAAGAAGAGATATTTGTATTGATTGCTTCCCCCTGGTTACAATACTTCAGCCCTTTATATATTGATAGAGCTGAGCCCAACTGGAATCAGAAACTATTTTTAACTTCTATTTGGAAACTAGACTTTCTATCTATAACCTACTATATTGCAATTGTGCTATTCATTACTTGTTTTGGCGCCGGTATTGGATTCCCACAAAACTATCTGTAACAGATATCTCCAAGAATTGAAATGTATGAGGTAACCCCTCTGCTGGAAAGTTATTGATATCAGGACAGTCAGCAATTTCAAAATGCCTAAGACGAGGAAGGTATCTTAGGCCGTTTAGAAGCACACATGCTAATGGAGAGCATGGGTTTGGACGGATATCTTCATTTGAAGTGGGAAGCAAGCCTCCCTCCAGTGCTGTCCAAGGCACCAGCCAAGGGCACTTGTGGTCAGTGGGAAGAAGATAGATTAGGACTAGTTAATTCCCCTTTGTAGGCCTCTTTATAACCAGTTCATAAGTAATAAAGATCATCCCCTTTCTGTTCCAAGGAATCTAGCCATTTTTCTCATTTTATTCGTAAGATCGGCGACGACGCCACTGAATAAGGAGTGTCAAATATGTGAGAAACCCAATAATTTCAGAAAGGGGAAATTTTACCCTGTTGCTCAGCAAACTGCATCTGAAGCTTAAGGATTAACGAGGAAGGCCTAAGCCCAATTCATGCAATTACAATGGGAAGAAAATATGTAACCCTCTTCATAATCCTATGTAAATATTTTTTTATATGTTAACTGTAGACCTGATTTGTTTAATGAAATATCTGCCACAGTTTACATAAAATTTGTCATGAGTATGCCATTGTCATTTGACTTTTGGGATCTTAATGTTATGTACTTATGCTCTGTGAATAACTAAATATGTTTGCTGATCAACGTTTCTAGATTTTCAGGAGTTGATGCCTGGAGGTGTTAATTCGACGGTCCATACTTTTAAATCAGTTGGTGGGTGACCCATAGTTTTGATTCAGAAACGAATACATTGAATATGTTTAGTTTCCTACGATCATTGGTCATGCAGAAGGTAAGCTGCGAACCTTTTCTCTCTGTATTCTACAAAATTTATGCAGTAAACATTACATGGCCATTCTTATGTTAGCCGTCTATATGTGAGCTAGATCATAAGCCATTTGTCTTCGTACATGAAATGGACAATTTGATGTCAAAGCTTCTGCACTAATTTTGCAATTAAATTCCATTTAAATTTCGAAAAAATAACTGAAATACGATAAATTTCACATCTGTTTTTAAAATTATTAACAGTGATTTACTCGTTACAAGAAGGATCTTGAGGTTATGTAAATTCAACCAATGATATGGCTTGCCCCTTGACTTGCCTTTAGTCACATTGACATGTCTCAAAGCATGAAACACAGTCCAGTAATGTGCGGAACTTAAGATTTTTCTTGTATTGGAAACCTATTTGGCAAGGCGAAACATAATCTTTATACCAGTTTTTTTATTCTTCTTTGGTTTCAGCTGAATTCCGCCTTAAATGAAACTCTGAAGAAAGGAACTGACTTTGTTGCTCCTTGATTGGAACTCTGAAGGAAGGGGACATCATGCAGATGGTTGCTTGCTCTGGCAGGGCCAATGATGCACCTACGACTACCTGAAATGTGCAGAAGCACCATGATCCGGCCGAACTACCCCTCCTGCGATGATCTTAGGCAACAAAGATGCTGAGCCCATTGCTTCTGTGTGTCTTGTATGAATATTACCCATTTGATGGATTGGATGATACCTTGCCGAGCATAACAAGTCAACAAGGCAGCATGAGGCATCTCCCTGAGGTGTTTTCACGAGTGTATCTACCTTCTTTGCTACTGGTATTATTCCTATCACTAACTGCAAATGGTCAAAAGCACATGCAGGACTTTTTCCAGCCAGAGATAATGCTAGGCTTTTTTTAGGGATTAATTATGCGCTGCCTTGGTGCACTTCATAGTTACAGAGTCGCAGAAGCCTCAGTTTCTTACGGCACAGGGTGACAATGACCCTGAAGGTATCTACAGCATGCGTTACAGTGTCGCAGAAGCCTCAGTTTCTTACGGCACGGCGACAACCGACAATGACCCACGGTATCTTGTCCTGATCGTGTATAGCTTAAATATTTAAATTTTGGTTGTTTGTAAGAGGTAGTATGTAGAGAAAAATAGTTGTATATGATTTTGACAAGTACAGCTGAACTCAGTACCTTTTTATTACAACTTTCTATTGACATCGTCTTGAAAAAATGTACCGTTTAAAAGTTAGTTACTGTTTATACAGTCATATGCTAACTTTAAGTCCAAAACAACCTAGCCTACAGCATGCGTTGCTTGTTTTGCCATTGTGCCGATTCGATCCGTTTTTCTTCAGCTTTCAATCAGCAGCCTGGAAAGAAGATTACCCGAATAGATCAGGACCGAAGCTCGTGCGCCGCTAACACCAATCAACCTTAGTTTGGGACATGTCAGCCTTAATTTATAGCTGATAATTTTTATCTATATTTTTAATACGATAGCAGATGATAGAGATGTGGCCGATGAATACGCTCAGAAAGCTGTTTGAAAAATCTGATTCAAGAAATATTCAGTTAATTTTGATATTTAGAGAAGCTAAAAAGAAAAAAAACTATATCTCACTAATATAGGTCCTAGGTGCACGTATTGTTTCGGTACATGTTAATTCATATCTCAGTGGCGTGAGCCCTTGCTCTACCTGTCATATGCGAAGTGATCGAGATAGAAATAAGGGAGCGGCGTACCCTGAAAGAGAGGGTAAGGGCCTTTTCGTAATTACGGGAAACCGCATGTCACTACCCAGCAAAAAAGTATGTAGAGGCTTTTTCGCAAGAATCTAGGGACCTTTTTGTGAAAATCAGGGACCTAAATGTAATTACCAAATCTTTGCGGGCTGTTTCGTGGGGGCGACACGTGGATAGCCTCCCCTTCCGGGGAGTCCCCCATACGTAATATATACTAGCAGCATGAGCGCAGCGTCACGCCGCGTTAGCTACCGTGTAGACCGAAGTGAAAGAGAGGACAATTCGCAGAAAAGTTTTTTAAAAAAAATCGAGGACATACGTGTAATTTCAAGAAAATTAAAGGTCTTTTTCGTAAAAAACCGAGGACCTATAAGGGTCTATATATAATAAAAAAGGACCTGTACGTAATTTTTAAAAACCTCAGGGTGCTATCCTGCAAAGTATACAAAATTGCGGTGAAGTGGAGGGGTGTTTTCAGAAAAAACCTGACAGAGACCTTTTCGCGAGAACCGAGGACCTTTACGGGATTTCCAAAACTCAGGGGGCTTTTCGCAAAAATGATGACGTGGCGCGGGAGAAGCAGAATCCCCAGCGTAATATATATATATATATATATATATATATATATATATATATATATATATATATATATATATATATATATATATATATCTCAGTTTGACAACAAAATAGCTCCACCAGGACTTTGGAGCTGTTTAAAACCTGCTGAGAACAAAATAGCTCCTGGGTGAAGTCCTTAAAACTCTTTGAGACAAAAGTAGCTCCTGGTGAAGCTGAAAAGTAGATTCAAATAATTCTACTTACAAGTAAAAAAGTGAAGTCGTGCCAAACGGGGTCATAGTATACAGCACTCCTCTCGCATACGACGCACGCAGTGCTGAGTAGACAAGAAGCAAACGAACAAACTACCCTGCGAACGAATAGCAGGCAGCAGCGACTAGTCTTCCTCACCCAAATGGCCATGGCGACGCCCTGCCGCCTCGGCCTGCTCCCGTTCCTGCTCGGCATCGTCGTCGCGGCGTCTCACCCGGCGCACGAGGTTGGTGCTTCGCTTCCGTCTCACGACCGTCGCCTGTTCCGTTACTTGTCTCACGTGGTTGGATTTGGGGTGCGCGCGTGAAGTTTTGCGTGGCCGCCGGAGGAGGTGCAGGCGCCGGCTGCGGCGGCGGCGGGGAGGGGACGGCACGAGGATCCTGATCAAGGGCGGGACGGTGGTGAACGCGGACCGGGCGCATGAGGCCGACGTGTACGTCGAGGACGGCGTGGTCGTCGCCGTCCGGCCGAACATCCCGGTGAGTGGTTGGTTACTGTGCCTTCTTGCTTTGGGGAGACTCGGATTGGTTCCCCTCGGGATTTGAAATCTTTGAATCGGGGAGGATTGACTTGGTTCCATTCCACCCAGAGTGTCCACTCTGCTGCCGCACCTGTAGCCATGTTATTGGATGCCAAGTGGGTTGCTACTTGCTCTCTCAACAGCAAAAAGAAAAAAAAAAGAGAAGAAGATTGGGATACTTGGGATTCCTGACACTGCTTATTTTAGGATGAATTTATGTTAGGTCATTACATAATCTTATGGTGAATGTAAAATGTGTTAATGGAATTATGCAGGGGCAGTAACACAGTAGATTGCTATTATTGACCCTTTTCCTTCTTTCTTTTTCTGAGATCAGCAAGAGCATAATAAAGAATAGAAAAGTCTTTTCTGTTTTTCATGTTCTCGTAAACCAAAGCAAAATGGGAGATGTTCATGGGTTATGCCGTGTTCTGTTTCCTAAGAATATTTTAGGAGGGTGCACAAGAGTTCACCACTGCTTCCTTGTCCTATGTTACTATCACATTCTAGTCTGCTCACCCTACTCCAATATTATTACTTGTTTTCTCAATGGTTAGTGGAAAATAATATGGGTAACCCATGCAAAAGCAAAGCTTGCATTCTGAAATTTGATGTGCCTTAGGTCGTTTCTTTTATTCCCCAGCGATTAAGTTTTGTAGTTCGTTCTATAATTGGTCGTTTTATTTTTGGGATCGAGTGGTTGGGTCCCCACAAACCTAGTTGGTTGTACCCTTGCTTTCTTTCGTAATGGAATGGCACGCAAATTTACTGCATGTTCTCTTAAAAGAAATTTGATGTTCCAAGCTCAGGGTTTAACATGGCGACCAATGGATATGTTTCAAAGAAAACAGATGCATCTTAGAGTTGCCAGCAAAAACACTAATTCCCTTTTTATTGAGATGATATTGAAGATAGCCTTTTCTTTGTATCCATGGAATGGATCACTTTTTGTTTGAGAACTCCTTGGACATGAAATGAAATGTTCTGATGAAATCATGCCGTATGTTGCTTTTCCAACCTTGCAATTTTATAGTCTCATGTCTTCATATCATTTCTAGGTTGGTGACGATAATGTCAAAGTGATTGATGCAACTGGAAAGTATGTTTTGCCAGGTGATTCTTTCAGTTGTGGTAAATGTTTAAGGAATCGGTTTGTTACTTGTTGTTCAGTTCATCAGGCTTCTGGCAAATGTCACAGGTGGAATCGACCCTCACACGCACCTGGAGATGGAGTTCATGGGAACTGTTGCCATAGATGACTTCTTTAGTGGTCATGCTGCAGCACTGGCTGGTGGGACAACAATGCACATTGACTTTGTCATTCCAGTGAATGGAAACTTAACTGCAGGCTTGGAATCCTACAAACAGAAAGCAGAAAAATCCGCCATGGATTATGGATTTCACATGGCCATTACAAAGTGGAATGACGAGGTTTCAAGGGAAATGGAAGTGATGGTTAAGGAACATGGTATATCTCCCATAACATGATGTAAGATTGTATCAAATTTTATGTGCCGAAATGTGTCCAAAAGTTTAATTGCCAAACATTTTCAGGAATCAATTCTTTCAAGTTCTTCATGGCATATAAAGGTTCCTTGATGGTCACCGATGACCTCCTCTTGCAAGGCTTACAAAAATGCAAGTCTCTTGGTGCTCTGGCTATGGTTCATGCAGAGAATGGGGATGCTGTTGCTGAGGGACAGCAGCGGATGATCGATCTTGGGATAACTGGTCCAGAAGGACATGCTCTATCAAGACCTCCAATTGTAATTCCAAGTTGAACCTTCTCTTTTACTGTTATGCTCCTTTATCTTGACATGTTCAAGGTTTTTTTTTTGACAATAAGTCACTGCAGTGAGTTAGATACATTATGAACTTTTGTGCTTTCCTCTCACGGGAAGCTAATGAAGAGTCAATAAGTTGTTTATTATTCTCTGCAGTTGGAAGGAGAAGCAACTGCCCGGGCAATTCGCCTAGCAAAGTTCATCAATACACCGCTGTATATTGTTCATGTGATGAGCATTGATGCAATGGAAGAGATAGCCAAGGCTAAAAGAGAAGGTCAACTGCCTGACCTTTCTAGTTCCATACAAGTTCCTCATGCATGCAAACAAGCCAGAGTTCTTTTATGAACATTTAGTCTCGCAACATGAATAGACATGCCCCTAGAAAGATGCATCCATTGGTTAGTTTCTACTATGTAGTCCCAGACCAGAGTTCCAGAGGTTTGGCTGGTTTCAAATAACCTGCTGGCGTTTGGTGAACTGCTTGGGTCCAATTTGATTGAACATGTCCCAAATATATATGTTGATTTAGTTTTGCAACATTTCTATAAATTGATTTAATTTTGCAACATTTCTATAATTTGACAAACAAAGCGTAGGTTGATGTGAACTTAAACTTTGCAGGGCAGAGAGTCATCGGCGAACCTGTGGTTTCTGGGCTAGTCCTTGATGATTCCTGGCTTTGGGATCCTGACTTCACAATTGCTTCAAAGTACATAGAAACACAAACTCGATAATATATTTATGTAATTATGATTCCTTTTATCTCATATGATGCTTCTAGGTATGTGATGAGTCCTCCAATCCGGGAAGCAGGGCATAATAAAGCACTTCAAGCTGCTCTTTCATCAGGAATTTTACAGGTGATGCATTCGTGTCTTGTCCTAATTCCCTAAAGTTGCAGAGTTCTTAACATATTTCTTTTGCATATTTAGTGAGAATTGGAGGTGAGTTGGCAAACAATAATGCCATACTATTTGCTAAAAAGCAACTCGTGCATTGCCTACTATGGGGAAGGAAGCTATTTTTGCATAAACATCTAACTGTTTTTTGTTTCTATGCAGCTTGTAGGAACAGATCATTGTACCTTCAACTCCACACAGAAAGCTTTCGGCTCTGATGATTTCAGGAAGATTCCCAATGGTGTAAATGGTAATCCTTAGGGCTAGTGAGCTTTAGTGCTAATAGTTAAGTAGAAAAGGGAACTGTGGTTTTTATAATGAGTTCCTGTTCTATGCGAATAAAAACCGGCTAAGACATCTCTCTCTTAAATACTTGAACCCAGGTATTGAGGAAAGGATGCATATAATTTGGGATAGCATGGTGGTAAGTTAAGATTTTCAATTGTTTTTTAAGGAAAATTTTCTATAGTGTTAAAAGATATTAGCCAATCGGTAATCCATTGGTTTTATTTCCAGTATTTCTGTTCTCTGACATTCATACAATGTGTGCAGGAGACTGGCCAGATATCTGTCACTGATTATGTAAGAGTGACAAGCACTGAATGGTATAGCAGAAATTCACGAGCTACGTAAAATAATGACCCACTATTCAATTAAAGTACATTGATACAAATTAGTCAAATCTTTTCAGCGCCAAGATTTTCAACATATACCCTCAGAAAGGAGCAATCCTGGAAGGATCTGATGCAGATATCATCATCCTAAATCCCAAAAGGACCTTTATGATGGGTGCCCGCACACACCATTCAAGGTCCAACACAAATGTGTACGAGGGCAGGAAAGGAAAGGTTAGTTCCTCACTGGTCACAGCCAAGATTCCAAAACCCGGAACCATGGCTAATGGTAAACGGCTAGTTACCGGAAATCCCAGAAAAAACCCGAGCGAATTTCGTTATTTGAAACGAAATTTGAATTTGGGTAGTTTGAAACGGGTAACCGATGAAAAACCGGCAAAACCGCTAGGAAAACCGAAAAAAGGCAGAGAAAGCATGGGAGAAAAATAATTGATACGTATTTACTTTATATAATAGGTAATCTAGTACAATAAATATCTAAATCAATCTAGAAATTGCATTATTCAGTCATAAATCTAAATTTACATTTGAGTAATCCGACCGGTTTTTTTATCCGGGTACTGACCGGTTTTTCTGATAACTGGCGGTAACCGCCGGTTTTTCGAACCCTGGTCACAGCTGTATGTGATATAAACTTGAATCCAACTTGGATGTTTCTTGTGTAATTTGTGTAGGGAATGGTAGAAGTCACGATCTCACAGGGGCGAGTGGTATGGGAGGATGGCATTCTGAACATTGTTCCCGGCTCAGGAAGATACATCAGGACGCCGCCTTTTGGCTACCTCTTTGATGGCATTGAGAAGTCAGATGCTGCCTACAAAGCTTCCCTTCGAGCTCCTGTACAACGTGGAAAAAGTGCTGCTTAACGAGGCCCATGTTTGATCTTATTGCCCCTGACAGCAGCACCTTTTCCACCTGGTTCAAGAACAAGTTGCTCCAAGGTGAACACTACCTGATCCATGTGTAGTTCGTGTATACAAACAGCTTTATTTAAATTCAGATTCAGGATAGGTAAAAATGTAAGATTGCCTATGTATATGAAGCACCTTTCTGACTTGGAATATTACAAGTTTGTTTGAGTTCGATATATTTTTACATCTAGGGCATGCAACTTTGATAAGCGGGGCCCTAAAAAAACTCTGATAAGCGGGGGAAGTATAGTGTAATTTCTATACGTTTTCCCCTGGAATGGTTCAGCGCAATTTTGGTTCAGACGTGCTGAACTGCTGATGATGACAGTCATAACTTATCGTTTTAAATGCTTAAACATAATTAGCATACTGCATGCCAATACAAATGGAACCAAGGATGATTATTGATGAGTGCATGAAGCATGATCCATGACCATGCGGTACTGGGCTTCTCTTCATTTCTTCGGAAGAACAGAACTAAACCAAGTCCAAAGATATTGAAATAATTAAATGTTGTAACGTTTCATCCCATTGTCAGGTTGCATGATTTCTTATCCAACCATACCCTCCAATATCTTCACTTGATAAGATCTTCGATTATTCCGCAGGTATTTACAACTCCATTTTTTTTCAAAAATGTTACAAACTTGTCCAATAACTCATAATACGATGTCATCTCCAGACTACAATACACACTGAACATTCACTTGAACACATACATGAAAAGATTCTGATCCGAATCTCTCACCAATACATGAACAGTGTGAAGAATCTAGGGAGTAGGGAATACCTGAGTAACTATGAGACTAATATAACACTAAAGGTACAGTACCTGACAGGGCCAGATCCACACCCCGGGTAGGGTAGGCTTCAGCCCGGGGTGTGAAAAAATATCTAGTGTATAGTCCGAATAAATTTAGTTCAGTCTAGATAACATTTTCATGGTCCAGTTCAGATAATCCAGATCATCCCACTACCAAGTCCGGGCGTAATCAAATCCTGGCTCCGCCACTGGTACCTGACAATATCATATTTATGAATTGATTCAGTTTATTCCCGTGGGCGGGCGAGCCAAAGGGAACTCAAAGCACGTAGGCGGGAGAAGTAGTCGCTTATTGCAAGTAGAGCTCGTGCAGATTGGCGAGTGGTTAATATGCGTTGCATTTGCTGAAGAGTTTGCAGCCGCAGGTTATCAGCCTGCAGATAAGACATTTGTTGAACAAAGAATCAAAAGTTGCAATAGAACTTCTCTGCATTTTCTTGCCATTCCTCCCTTATTCCTTGATGCATCAGTTAAAGTAGAAATGAGCAGTCAAAATCCACATATCTACCTTTGTTTCGGGATTTTTTTTGTTTATTAATACCATTTAGATAGTCTTTTCAATACAGCAAAAATCATGTAGGCATTTCATTTCAGAGTAAGGTTGGCTATGCTACTCCCAAATTTCATCCTCCAAGATATCCAACGGATTAAGCACAGACAGAGAATAATACCATGTAATGAAATGAGCAACTGCATGGTTTGCATCACTTACCTGCCGTAGGAAGTTTTCCAGGGTGCCAAGTTTTCCCATAGCCATTGCCATCTGTCCCATGTAGTTTGCAACATTACCAGAAGATCCTGCAGTGCCCAGGGGTCCGGATGCTAGGGTTTCGGCAAGCGACTGTTGTAGTGCTTCCATTCCTTGAGAAAGAGCATCTTCAGCCTGTTGAGAGGACTGTTGCAGGTTGCATATACCAGCAAGCTGCTGCTCAGTAAGAGGTTCTAATTGACCTGCCAGTAACTGCAACAGAAATGTCAGTATAAAAAGAACTAGATGGGAACACAGGAAGTACTGGTCAGAAGTTTATTATCTTGAATTCTGTACAAGCCGTGAAAAAATAGTCATAACTAGATTGGCAACTTCAACAAGAAATCATATATAAAATCCAGCAAAATAGTATAATCTCCACAAGTAAAAATATGGGCCTGGTGACATATGAGCTTTTCTAACTTCCAAGTCCATCCTGTCAAAAGTGAAATGTTTTTCATCGTACATATGGGGCCTAAGCATAAGCTGACATTATTAAATAGTGTGCAGCCACAAAAACGTTCTATCGCAAAGGCATTAAGCAAACTTTTGGTCCAATGAAAAAGAAAAAAATTCCATTAAGGGCTTGTTTGATAGGTGAGGATTAGAACCAAGCCCGTCGGATTGGTGGGGATTTCAGTTCAATTTCCTTGCCAATCCGAAGGGATTAGGTCCAATCCCCACCTATCTAAACAAACCTTAAGCAGGACGAGCCTTGGAGTTTACAGGCATTTCCTGAGAGAGAAGGAATTGAATTGTGCGCGCAACAAAAATAATACTAGATCGGTACCTTAAGAAGCTCAGACGATCGGAAGCCACCTAACCACATAAAACACCTCTCAGCAGGGGTCTTCCACATTCCTGACAGCACATGAAAAACGTCTGCTTTGGCTGCCACACCCTTGAGCCTGAAAATTTCATCATAGTGTGCCATGATGGTATCAACAATACTCCGAAGATCATTATCACCAGCATGTGCATTGACTGCAGCCCTCAACTCATTGATATGCTTGTTATGCTCCTCCAACCACCGTGCATATTCCATGTCAAACGCCAAAGCTCCTACAAATTAGAGAACATTAACATAAAAAAGCATTGGCAGTATAATGGTATCAAACACACAAATTTAGAGCTTTTCCAGAAGTAACACTGATTGTAAACTTGTAATCTTACGGAAGGTACAATACTTCTCTAGGTATACAAGCATATGCTAGATCAAGGTTCCAAATACCGCTACCGGGATAAATCCCGCCAGGCGGCCGGTAACCGGGAAAAACCCGATCGAATTTCACACGCCAAAATTTGAATTTGAAATCGGTAACCGAAAAAACCGGCCGGTAACCGCCCAAAAAACCGGAGAAAAACTGCTAAAAACCGGAAAAACCGCTAAAACCCGGTTTTTCAAATTTGAAATTAGAAATTCTTAACATATGCATGGCAAAAAGTATGAAGTTAAGCACGAGAGATGCATGGATCTTCCTAATACATCATATTAGTGTTAAACAATTTAAATATCATTCGGGAAACTAACATTTGCATTCAAAATTTGAAAATTCCTAATACATTTACGGCAAAAAGTATGAAATCAAGCACGGAAAATATATGCATCTTTTTAATACATTCTATTAGTGTTAAACAATGTAAATATCATTGGAGAAACTAATTTTTACATTCAAAAGTTAAATTTGAATTAAATAAAAAAACCGGCGGGTTTTTTTCTCCCGGTCGGCACCGGTAAGACCGGTTACCGCCGGTATTTGGATCCCTGTGCTAGATGCCATGGTAGATAGTTTCAGCTGTTGCTTGTCTCTACCTTATTTTATCTCCTATCCTAAGGAGCACCCAAGAAAGGGCAGCTAGAAGTCACATAACAAAATAGAATACACACTACTGGTTACATTAACCTAAAATTTTGAGGAAAGAGAAAAAAGTCGTGGGAGTATAATTTTACCATTTCCACTCATTGAGTGAGACTGATCTCCCGACGTCGAAATAAAAATACCCTGAAGAAGCATACATGGGTCAAATTTAGGTACTGCGTGTTTAACTCCAGAAACTTCTGATAAATCCTGCATGGAAATATAAAGGTTCTACCTGTTGGCGAGAGCGCTGAAGCTCTTGCTCTAACTGAGTAAGTTTCAATCTGCTACTCTCAAGGTTTTGTATGTATGCCTAAGGAAAACAAATGATGAAACATTGCAAATCAATTCTACCAAAATGGTGAGACAAAACATATATAGAAGAAAACGAAAAAAAATATGTTAAGATCATAAAAGAGAAAAGGTTGCTAATCAAATCTACCATCGCAGATACAATCATGAGCTAGGCACACCATTTTGTGTGGAAAACAAATACACGGTGTACTAATAAAGCTTCAGGGAAACTAAATCTGTCATACACTGTTTAAATGAAGTAGTGTGTTACCACAGTAGATCATGGGAGCACGACGTAAATGAAATCTGATAGTAGTGAACATTTCAAGAACATACAAACTCACCTTCTTCCTTAAACGGCTTTTCCTGGCAGCTTCACGATTTTGGGCAAGACGACGAAGTGCCTGTTGGGAAAAGAGACCTTTACTTTCAACAGTGGGTTATAACATGATGAAGCATCAAATATGTAGTGATAAGAGTACCTTGTGATCTAATTTGTCTTTTGATTTGTCACTAGAATCAGAAGCTGTAGGGGCAGCAAGTTGTCCTTGTTCAAACTGCTAAGCAGATAACCAGTAAAGTGAGGAAAAAAAGACAATTGCAACAACTATTTCAGTAATTATGTTAATGGGGGGTAAATTCAATTGGTTACAAGGTTAAGTAGGATGGACAAATATCAAGCTTCCATGTGTAACACCTCAAAATTCATTCAAGGCATTTATACATGGATATAATATTGAGATTTCAAAAAGTTGTACTTATCACAAATTCTAGCAATTCTTTGCAAAGGACTTTTGAAAGAAAATTCAAACCTCGAAAACATATGAGAATGAACAGTTTTGTAAACATCAAGCATGCCATCACAAAAAAAAGCTGACAAAACAGTGAGCTCGGAATGGTAGGTACCATCTGATTCCTCTCATCGATGTCTGGATCCGTTGATGTATCAGTCCTAGGACTTGAATCCGCCATACTGGACTCTCCCCAGTTCTCAGTGTTACCAGTCCTTAAAGGTACCAGATTTGGTTGTGCTCCCTTTTGCTGTACTAGTGCCTGAGGATCAACTGTTGCTGCTGCTGCTGCTGCTGTAGTTATATCAGTCGGAGAAATAGACTGCAGTTAGGAGAGCAAGACAGCATCAATTCCCACTGCAGATCACTTAATAAATGGGTGTTTGATCAATTCTCAGTGTTACCAGTCCTTAAAGCTACCAGATTTGGTTGTACTAGTGCCTGAGGATCAACTGTTGCTGCTGCTGCTTCTGCTGTAGTTATATCAGTCGGAGAAATAGACTGCAATTAGGAGAGCAATACTGCATCAATTCCCACTGCAGATCACTTAATAAATGGGTGTTTGATCTATCACCAGGAATTATCAGTGCATGGCCTGCATACCTTTCCATAATTTCCAAACTGAAGGGGGTCATTGACAATAGTATGAGTATTTGGCTTCAAACTGAACAAAGGATCTGAAGAGCAGAAAATAAAGGAGCATTAGTCAAGCCACAGGCAGTCAACAAAAAGGTTTTAGTAGTTCATGTACATCGACAGAACTACTTCATTGCCATCTATGATAGGGAATTGTAACTGTACATTCAAAACTATTTTCCCAAAACAGAAAAGTGCACATGGCCCATAATTGAAGTTTCTAGACCTACAAAACATCATATGTAAGAGATAATTTTCTAGCATATTTGATTGAGAACAGAGTTACATACTTGTACTAAGATTAGCAAGATCTTCTATTCGGAATCCAGCAGATTGAGCAAGCACCCCAAAATCAGTAACTCGATCAGGTTGCATGCTGTTCACATCTGTGTGGCTGGAAAACATTGTTCACCAAAATTAGATACAGGTCAGAAAATAATGTACGTACTGCGTACAAGAAGCACTCGTTTCTTCTTTTGTCCTGAGGATCGCATACATCCTACGCCCATCACTTAATGTCTACTCAGCAACAGTCATCAAAGCAAACTATACATTTCTTTTCCATTACAAGAATCACACACGGGCATTCAGTTGCATCGTTTGCAAATTTGTATGCCTATTTACTAACCATCAAAGGGACCACTTGGATGCACTACAGTCAACAGCATAAATTTGGTTCAGAACCATACAAAAAAATAGTTTCTTTGTCATGTATAGATTAAGAATTTTGAAGATCATGACAGAAATGTTGCAAAGCTCAGCCAAAGCTCATTCCCCACCACACACTGTGCCATGCTCCCTACCCAATATTGGATACTTCATTCAAAACATACAATAACTCTTATATGAATTGACCCCAATTGTGCATGCCCAACTCTTACATACCCATCTTTTCCTTTATCTTTTTTAAGATCTGGACCTACCACAGTGATGATCTCCAGAGTCCTTGTGGAGCACATATATATGTGGTCCAGTGATCAATGATAAGCAAGCCCCTGAGAATGTTGACAAGAACAGAAGCAACCAAAAACCTACACTAGCAAAGTTACTCCACCCTCAAATCATTACTGCACATGAGCTAAAGGTCATCATACTCCACATCGACAGGAGCTAATCAGAAAAGCAATCGACTTTCTCCTCCCGGAAAAGCAGAGGCAATCAACCGCAATCCATGCGTTTCCCAATACCATGATCAATTAACTAATCAACAATCAGGGATCATATCTGTACAGGCAAGTGAGACAAACAGAGAGCATGCAGAAATGAGCAGGTAAATGGGAGAAGAAACCATCAAGAAATGGAGAAAGGGTGTCCAAGAACTGGCCATGGGGGGCACGTACATGGTGTGCTGAGGAGGCCCAAAGCCCGGCATCGCGCCGCGCGCATCTTCCGCTGCCGCCGCCGCCGCCGCCGCCCCTCGTCCTAGCTTACTCTCCATCCGCCACCATAAATCACCATGCAACCCGGTACTCCTGTCTCCTCACCACCTCAAACAACCAAGCAACCAACTCAAGAAGAAGCAAGGGTTCTTCTCTCCAAGACAAGATAGGCACAACCACCAACACTGCGACGGCGCCACCACCAACAGCAACAGCAAGCAAATCAAGAACGCGCAGAGAAGTCTTGTAAAAGAAAAGCTAGGATCTTTGCATGGCCTGACACTCTGATCGGACGAGCAATAATTTGACAGAGTTGTGAGGTGGGGGAGGGAGCAAGTGTTTGGGGGTGAAGGGAGGAGGAGATGAGAAAGAAATGGAGTGGGGAGAGTCACCACCACCAGCGGCAGCAGGAGGGGAGCTAACTCCGCAAAGCCTCGAATTCCGGCCGTTTTATAATGATTTCTTAGTTTGTGAGTCCCATTAGAGGAGGAGTGACGTTTGGACCAATACCAATCTCTAGGCGGGAGCCATCCTCTGCCTCCGCAACCACAGTGGGCTCGTCTGATGCTCATATCATCCCGCTAGTCTACTCCTCTCTAGCTTACTGCTCATGGTGGTTGGTTAATTCATTTGCAGCTAGATTAGTAGTATAATTTTTTTATCTATGCTTTACTTTGGGCTAATAAAATTCACTCTATAAAAATTACTCTTCGAAGAAAGGGGAAAAAAGAAACACGTAGCGTAGTCTCGGTTGAGCTAACCATCTTATGATATACTTGAACATTGAAAATTCTAACTTTGACTACAAGCTAGTAATAGATAGCTGAGAGCGAACAAACACACATATAGCGGTTGAGTCATAATTATAAGAGGGCATTATCTAAGAAAATGTAAATAAGACTTGAATTGTTTTAAATACTAACCGTAGCGAGGAGGAAGACAAAGGAGCTAATGGAAGATCAGGATGTTTAAGAAGCAAATTGCATTTGCCTAGCAAGGAGTTGCGCAGCAAAAGTGCCGTATAGGTTGCAGCACAAACGATCAGGAAGTTTTGGTGCAATTTTCTTCACATGGCTTCTCTACCAACCGCTGCACCATTTCCCAGGATTTGTTAAAGTCCTCGTTACTCCTCAACGAACCCCCTCGGGAGCACCACCGGTTTACAATATTTGCCATTATATCTCTCGTATTTTTGGCGTCACAACAAACCAACTCATTTATTTCATTTCACGAAACAACAACAACAACAACAACAAAATACGTAAAAGCTCGCAAACTTTTCCCAATTCCAATTTCAGTCCCGTTTGGAAGAGACGAATTTTGTAGGAATTCCATACAAAGTAATACAAATCCGATGTAATTCCTCTATTCCAAAGGGAACATCAACTTTTGGAGACTTAAGCTTTTTCCAGTTTTCCATGTTCATTTTTTCGCCTGTAGTGACTCAGAAACGGTTTGTCAGAGTCATCTGCTGAGCCTGCCCGTCGCTTTGCCAACACATCTACAAGTCGGGTGTAAGTGCTTGCAATGGGATTACAAATACTCTCTCGAGTCACAGATCCGTATAGTTTTGGAAACATGCAATGAAACTTCTAAAACTTTGGTTATCAATATATTTTTTAAATATTTTTTGTTAGATACAAAAATATATATATATATATATAAATGTATTCATAATATTACAATTTTATTGAATTTATAAATATATTAAATAAAAAATAGTGATCAAAGTGGTGTTTTGGGATCGTGTCAATGCATGTCTAAAATAACATGTATTGTGACCTGAATGGAGTAATTTATATGTGAACTATAAACTGTCAAGAAAAAATAATATGAGTTTCGCTCCATCCATGAGTTGGTCCTCTATGAGACTCGAAATTTCACTAAACAACACACTAAAGCAACCGTATGAATCCATCATGCATAAATAGTTAACCTTTAAATTTGGAAACCGCATGAAAAAAATCTCATCCTATAAGCAAGCGCTACAAGCCCGACGAGTAACATGCATACGCATGTGTATGGATGATCCCATCCATTGGGGAAAAAACCTACAAGTTGTTCTGATGTATATATAATAAATCCAAAATACGACGCTTCGTCATGGGCCGATGGAGTCGATCCTGACCGTCCAATCAGATTGTTATCATCTGCGCCCGCTCGTTTAAGCTTTTAATTCACTATTTCTTTATTTCGTCTTTTGGTTTTTTTGGGTCTTTTTGCTTCTTTTTCGTATTCTTTCACATTGTCCGTGATAGGCTAACATATTTTTAAATTTTTAAAATTTAACTACGTCAAATAAACTATTATCACCTATAGTAAAAAAATAAGCCAATTATAAAAAAAAAACTATAACCTTTCATGGAACTGAGCACCACGGAAATCGGCGTGATCGCGAGATTCCGTGGGGCCGAGCGTTGCGACATGCGGGGCCCAGCTCGCGAAGTGACTGGTTTCACCGGGTCCATGGACTTGTCTGGGCCGTTCATCGCCATGCATAGTATTCGTAACGAGCGGTCCGGATGGATCAACTGGTGTTCGAGCTAAGCACGTCGATTTCGAGATATTTTTTTGGTCGAATATTTGGTCATTTTCTCCGCTCCAAAATTTCAAATTGTTTGTTGGTGAGATGATTGGGGAGATGCATCAAATCTAGTGTTGACCTATGTATTGCATCGAGTGATAGGCAAGTGCCAACACGTCGCTTTGGAGTTTGAGGTGTTGGGGCAATCGCTTTCTTGAGAAGACAATCCAGGTAGATGAAGGATCGAGCGTTTTTGTTTTCTTCTAACTTTTCCGGGGTACTTATCCCGTGATCTCTTCCTGTTTGTATTTATTGTATCTGGTGATCATGTTTGTTTGGTTTCGTACCACAAAAGCAAAAAAGAAGGCGATATCATCCTTTTTTTTATTCTTTTGATAATAGAGTATTACTTCTCTTGTCGCTAATACATGTCTTTTTAGACATCGGCACAGCCTCTAAAACGTACTTTGATCACTATTTTCTATTTAGTATATTTACAAAATCTAATAAGATTGTGATATTATAAAAATATTTTTAAGATAAATCTACACATACGATTTTCATGTATCTAATTTAAATATTTAAAAAGATATTGATAGTTAAAGTTTCAAAATTTTGACTACACTTATGTCTAAAACATCATGCATTTATGACTAGGGACTATTATTTTGGTTTTTTAACCCAACATTTCCATCGATAATTAACTGCTTATTAATAGGAAGTGGTGTTAGAGACCAATGGATATACTGTCAATACATGCAAAATAGTACTATTTATTTATTATTTTATTACTCTCTCCAACCACAAAAATGTCATTTATGGGTGCATGCAGTAAAACTTTTTAAACTTTAGTTAGCTATATTTTTTCAAAATTTAAATTAAACACATAATATAACATATATATATATATATATCTTGAAAAGAATTTTCACAATAATATAATTTATTAGGGTTTACAAGTCTGTTATAATAGAAATTAGTTTATCAAAATTGGGTTCTAGCTATCGTATATAAAACGATTTTTTTTTCAGAGCAGAGCAAGTAGCTTGTAGGTACGAAGGTAAAACGATATCTAGATAAGAAGGGAGAGTCACGGGCAGTTTTTTTTAGGCCGTCTCATGTCTTATCATGGAGTGGTACTGAAGATCAGGATCATGCACTTGACCATCTGCTTCTGCTGAAATATAACGAGATTTGGCAAGCACATGGTTGGTAAAAATGATGAGCACCTTGAAGTCAGATATGGATCAATTCTCATGTGTTCCTCAGCGATCTGTACGTCCGCCTCCATCCCTAGGCCCTAGCTATGCATGTATGCATGGCACAATCGAGTAAAGAATCGAAAGCCGTGCTGGATCTGGTACACACGCATGCACAGGCTAGGGCCAGTAGTACACCAACGTATCATGCAGGATTCGTAGCACGCATGGCGAGTGTGTCCCTCTCATAAATGACTTGTTTTTAAACTGTTTCTTTCTTTTGATAATTAAAAGTCAGATTTTGAACAAAGTTATCTGTTTTCTATAAATTATCTGTACGAATTAATATAGAAACCACTACGTTCAAAGTAATTTCTCAACACGAGTATCACTTGCTCTCTAAAGGCACAATACTTTTAAATAGAATCGAAGAGGATAGTGCTACTACGAGTACACACATATACTATATGCTTCCGAAGTATCGTGAAACAGAAGATGTAAAGTCAGAGTACCAGAAACAAACGGCCTCACCAGGTGGCAACGCTAGGAGGGTAGTGCACCCTTGGCCCGAGCGTGCGGGGGTACACGTGCGAGGGATCTCCAGCCAGCCGATCACACCTGTAAAGTTGTGCCTGCCTTTTCTTTTTTCCCTTCGTGGGCTTGGGCCTACTACTGTAGTGTAGTGGTAATACGGACGGGGACTCGATAGTCGTGCCACCCGCCTCTGCTGTCGTGCCCGAGTATATTATGCCACTCCAATCCACACAGCTTCGCCCCTGCCTACCATCCCGTTCTTAAAACTACACTATTGATAAAATCTTTTTTTAAGCACTCAAATCTTCGTCCAGGGCCTGGTAACGACAACTCATTTTCTCAAGTGCGCAAATGGTTATCAAAGTCAGTCCTTCAATGAGCCACAGCTCATTTGAGGCCTAGAGAGCTCTGCTCTAAACTTCTTTATTTTCTCTTCTTAGTTTCTCCATATCTGGCCTCCCTCCCTGTTTCTGGCAACCGTCGTACTCGTGGATGGCTTGAGGGGGAGGGGACCCAACCCTTTTTAGCAGTAGTGTGCTAGCTTTAAGTTTTCTATATAGTTTGCAGTTCTTTTCCTGTTCTTTTTTTTCCAGTGGCCACCTCTTCTTCTCACTCTCTAGCTTACTGGAGAGTCAAACAAGGTAAGCTCTGTTGGTTTTGCTCCCTTTGTGTGTTGGTTGCTAGTGTCTTGCGGGGACTTTTGGCTTCCTCCCCCGCTTTCCCCAGATCTGGATCTTCTCAGACCCGGCTCGGGTGGCGGTGTTACGCCAGCTACTCCAGTGCCTGTGGGCTAAGGTCAGTTTGGCGGTGAACCTTCCTTGGGGAGTCCATCCTTGGCTGAGGGCTCCTGTTGGCGCGTTGATCCATTAGCAATCTTCATCTAGTATCTAAGCTCCCTTGGGCATGTCATTGTCCGCCGCCTTCTGGGCGGTGGTCTTTACTCGTCGACGCACAGGTCTCCGGTGAGTATCCCCACCAAATAAACATACCACTTGTGGTTGTGGAGTTTATCTCCTTGTTGGCAGGCGCACTATTTCCCCAGGTCGTTGTGTATTCCTCCCCCTTCCTCCAAAAAATATTTGGCCTCCTACCCATCCATTTCATGGTAATCTCTCAACCCAGTTCCAGTTTGATTTCCCCTCAGCAAAATCCACCAACTTCTTCAAACCCGACGGCTAGGACAAGAGTTCATCCTATTGAAAGTAGTTCAAGTCGTCGCCTCGAACCTCCACCAAGGGAGGCCCTCTTTTTCAACCAGCTCGCTCGCTCCGAGCAACGCTACCCGTTGGCCTGCAGGTTTAAGCCAGCTACTTTAAGACATCTCTAGCATGTCTCTCAGAAGGCATGTGCCAGCCGCCACACTCATCTTCGGTGAAATCTAGAGAAAGTTCAAGTCAACCACTATTTTAATCACCGGCCATGATGTCTAAGGCGATGCATAGAAGAAGCTTCAACATGTTTGTGGGGGAACATCTATCATTTTCACTTCTTTCTTGGGCTGCTATGTAAAAGTTATGACTATGGGTGGTTATATTGTACTGTTGAAATTAATCCAAAGCTAATGGCCCTTTGTGCCATGTTTGCCTTCAAAAAAAAAGTTAGCCCTTCAACAGCCCAATTACACTTTCGGTAATTGTTGCTTGTGTAATCGAGGTAAGCAGTTACTGTTAGACTATGCGATTAGGTTTAGGATATTTTGGTGATGAATAATTGGCAATGGTTAATTTGTTATGATAAATAATTGGTGATTTTGTTTAGCAATATTATGCGAGGTGTGTGGTGCGTGCGTGAACTGATGTTAGTCAAGTTCGGAGGAACTTGTGCCGGAAGAATGTTCTTTGGTCTTTGCATGTGCATGTTGAGTATGGAGACGATCATGGTCGGTGACGAGGTGGACCGGGACTAGAATAGGAAGATCCGAGGTTCAGACGGTCAAGGATGTCACAAGATGGTTGGGCTCATGCTTGGGGCGCATGGAGATAAGAGATGGATGATACGTGTTGGAGCTATGGAGGTGCGGTCCGGAGGCTACGACACATGGTGGAAGATGCGTGGAAAAACTACAGGAGGTGCGGTCCTGGAGGCTTCGATACGTGATGAGTTGAAAAATCTGAAGTGTGAAAACCCGTATTAGGAAGGGTTTCGGGTCCCTTGAAAATTAGTGGGCTGAAAGTCTAGTTGAATGGGTAAATGGGCTGGTTGATATTTTGTATTGGGTCTTAGAGTTAGTTTAGGTTTTGGTGATGATTAGGGACTCGGAAACGGCGTGGCGGCTGGTTATAAAAAGGAGCCGTGATCGAGTAGAAAAAGGGCCTTTCGCTGAGACGAAGAAAAAAAAAAAAGGTGTGCGGCGGCGTGACGCGAGAAGAAAAAGGAAAAAAGATGGTGCACTGTGCTGATGGATGTGTGCTTATGGATGGATGACATGATTTCTGCGTTTTTCAATTAAAGTTTATGAGTTTTTTAATTCATATCTATTATCCTTTTTTTTATTTTTTGATTCCTATAGATTCTCCATGCATTGATCTATATTTAGGTATTTTTGTTGCTTACATACATGAATTAGTTTTAATTAAAAATTGATTGGAAGATTGAGCAAAAACGTGCACGTTTATAACTCGTTATCTAGTCGCTACAATAACTACTACGATGCGCTATTGTAGTGTTTGCTTGATGTTGCTACTGAGATTGTCACGATGACTTTGCTACTGATGCGCTCTGATAAAATCGAAAAAGCTCTGTTTTTGTTTTTGTTATTTCTGGGTTTTGTAGATTAAACAATTAAAAAGGCAGAAAATTTGAAAAAAAAAGTTTCCGCTGTGCGTTGCAATCATTCACCCCCCTCTGATTACCATCGACGATCCTACAGTTACATTTTCTCAAGATCATAAAATTAAATCCAAAAAATTGACTATCAAAGAACATCTGCATCCCTAGGTGCTAAGCCAATGCTATAGGAGAGAGAAATTTCTTAGCATCGATGCTAAGGGATGGGGAAATGAGTGTTAAGTCTAGATTGTATGGTATTGAATCATATCTTGGCAGCTGGTGCTATATCAAAAAAGTTAAACGTTTAACACCTGTAAATAATGCTAAGGGTTGGAGTAAAAGTAGCTAACAATGGTCTTGTGGAGAGAGAGGGGTGATGTGCCTACCTTAGCACCTATTTTAAATGCTAAGGAATATACATGCTCTAAGCAGTTGTTGCATGCGTACTGCTCCTTTGCTAGCCCAATTGCACTTTTGGTCCAAGTTGTAGTATGTATCACTCCTTGGTAGAGTGCAATTATCAACAATTGTTGCATAGTACCTTTGCCTAGAGGCCTATGGGCCTCCCTACAAAAGGTCCAATCTTTCCACCCATGGACCCAATTTGGTTAGGAGTATTATCCCATAGTTGCTATGTGTTACATCTCCCCCTTCAATTACAGGTTTTGTTATTTGGGCCTACTCTTTGGGGTTGCGGTTTATACCTTACAGCTACAGTTTATGGCTTTTGCCTATTTATAAGAGAGATTACGGGGAGAGAGAGAGAGAGATACTCACGTGCAATTTTGACCAATATAGATAAAGTCGCTACAGTGTTTACTACAATCAACTTGTAGACCTCGCCTTAAAAACACACTACGTTTGAAAGCTATTTACTATAGAAAATCCAAAAACTACAAGCTAGAAGCTATTTACAAGTGATATTTGTGTGAGGCAATTATTTATTTGCCACTGTGTGACAGGCCAAAAAGTTCCAAAAAATGCATAAAATTTTTTCGTAAAATATCTTGATTTGTTTGTTGCATTTTTTGGATTTCCCTGTGTTTTTCGTGCGCTGGAAATGATATCTTTTTCCCTAAAGTCCTTGGTTAATATCTAATTTCCCCAAATGCATTTTCTCTCTTTCGGGTCATTTTTAACCTGGCCCACAACCATTTTTCCTTTTCTTTATCTCCTCTTTCTTTTATGGGCTACATCTCATTTCTTTTCTCTTTTCTCATTCTTTTCCTTCTTCAGCCGACTCGTCTTTTCCTTCTTCAGTCGGCTGCGTCGCGGGACTTCTCCGCCCTCCTCAATGGCACCGCCTTAGTGGGGCAACGCGACTGACGACTATGCCTTTGTATGCTGCCCGTGTCGGAATACGACCGCGATGGCATGACCGCAACCTTGGCGTCAGAGGGGCTGAACCTATCAATTGCATCAGTTCACTCATCAAGACCTTCATGCTTGCTAGTGGGGGATGGGGGCTGGGATAGTTGGCCACGTCAGCTCGCCCATCGGGACCTCCATGCTTGCTGTCGAGGGCGTACTATTGTAGCAGAGGTGGCCTAACCCCGGGGCCTTGCAACTGGCCCAATATGTAATAGACCCAATGGTATAGAGGAATATACCAATATACCCTCATATTTTGTAATTATTAAGGGGTATAATGGAAATTTTCCATCCTACCCCACTCATATATATAAACCTTCAAGAGGGGTATGAAGAGGCCAGATCTACTCATTCTTACTCACCAGCTCTCTCTCTAGCTCTCTTAGTGCTATGTCTCTCATGAAGAAGGGTACTCTCTACCCATTATTGTAGCTATGCTACAATTGAGAGGATTAGGCAAGTGGTTGGTTGTGTGCTATGCTCCCGTTGGTCTACAAATTGGTTTGTTTGGATGCCTCACCTAAAGTGTATAAGGACTAAAACCTGGTGTCATGAAATTAAACATAATTGACGCCCATCCACGGGATTGAGAAATCGGACTTACCCAGTATGTCATCCCACTTCATGAAGCCTGTAGGAGAAGACGGATATCAGTAGTTAAGGATGAGTCAAAGTAGACTTTCGAGTGCCACTTGCTGAGCTACACAATGGTAGAACCCACGTAAGCAGTCGACGGACGACATACCATAGGCCTAGTATGACCTTGATTGCTAGGATGGCCCTAACATCCACTGGATAAAAACTAATGTTGTGGGACTTTTGAACGATTTTGTTGTCTCTCAGTGACTACAAGTTGAAGACATCTCATGGGTAAAGCTGGACATTTTCTGCAGAAATTAAACCTGAATCATTCGAATATATCGTGCTTTTAGCACATAAAGCTATGTTGTGGGTGTGATTTCTAAACTCGAGGCATAAGTAATCTTCTGAAGTTCAAATGTGGTATTGATCGTGATGTTGAATCATTAAACCCCCCACTCTTAAAAATAATTGTTAACTTGCTTTGCTTCAAATCAAAATGCTTTACAAATAAAACTATGTGTATTAATGATGATAGGTCCAAGACAAACCCACCTTGATAGCTATTTTCCTTGAAATCTTCAGTTACATTATAAAATTTTATTACTGTGGCTTGTTAACTATAGATGTACTTATTCTAACATATCTTGATTCAGACAATTATTAATGATGCAAAGGGAACGTATCACTTCTTGACTCGGGATGGCCTGACCCGTCCAAGTGGCAGTGAAGGCCATGGCTAGGTGGCGACGAGGTACATCAATGGGAGCGGCCAGTTTAGGTGATGACGGGAACTAGCGCGATGGGTCGTAGGCCGTGACACGAACAGCACAGCCTAGTGAGGTCAGGGGCGGCGGTTCGCCTAGCGCGGTGCCATGGACGTCCGCGCGGTGCGGACCCAGCTCGACTTCGGCGATATGGCTGAGGGCAGCCGACGGAACGGAGGTCGCTAGGGCATGAGAAAGACAAGGGAAGTACGAAATTTTCAATTAGAGTGAGGAGGGCGACGAATTTTACTGAGTTTGCGGCCTTCGGCTTGGGGAACAGTGACGATTTAGCGGTCTCGGGGAGGAAGAAACAGAGCTGCAACGGCGGGGCTAGCTTCTGAGCTGAATGAGTTTGCGAACGGGGGCAGCTGGTGCTCTGCTTCTACGAAGGAGGAAGGGCTTGGCTGCCGCCGCCGGGTGCCAATGGCAAGCTTCGCGGAAATTTTTTGCCGAAATTATGAAACTCTGAAATTTTGGGGACATTGCACATGGGGAGGCGACGTGGGCATAAGGGCATGTTTGATATGGCTGTAGTTTATAGTTTTTGGCTGAAATTTTTGAATTTTGGCTATTTGCGATGGAGATTACAGAGAGAGATAATCGCTTATGATTTTGGTTGATACAGATGTTGAGCTTTTAACGTGTATTACAATTAAGCTGTAGATTCCATCTTGAAAAAAATACTCCGTTTGAAAGTTAGGTACTATAGCAAAAGCTAAAAGCTGCTTTTAGAAGTCGTTAAAGAACAGGCCCGGAGGCAGCGCGGGTGGGAGAGGCGGCCAGGGTAAGGATGCCATTTATGCGAAAAACTGATCTTAAGGGACGTAATGGCAGCCCTGTCAGGGTCGCCTAACGGGTGTGATCAAATGGCAACGAAGGAAAGATCATTTTCACGATGACATATAAGCGAAGCGGCCAGCTTCGAATGGAAAATAAAGAATTTCCTCCGTTTGTGAAGACAAGATGAAGATGTTACCAGAATTCCAATGTCGTTACCAATACGCGCACCAATGGACTATGATATTGTCACTACCTCGCGCAGATGGTAGATGGAGTTTATGTAGACTGCGGTCTATGGAGCATACGTATACAACATATTTAGGTAGCGTATGAATTTTGCAGGATTTTTATAACAAACAGTTCAGTATCCATAGGAATTTGGGAGAAAAAAAATCGTGTAGAGCAACTCCATCCCATTAGTCATTTCTCCCTCTCTATTTCCTAGGATGAAGAGGCTAGCTATTATTTTCAGCTCTCTATTTGAGTTAGCATTCCAATGGCCTAGCTATTTGAGAAGCGGGTGAGGAGGCGCTCGCCAAATCTAGCTAGCAGCCGGGAGAAAATAGCTACTCGATAAAAATGAAGAGGAGGATAAAGAACCGGTTGGAGTCCATTTCTTGAGTCATATTAGGTAAATATACAATAAAGAGCAGGATAAAGAATCGGTTGGAGTAGCTCTTAGGAACAGAGCCTTACCTTCGGCCCGTTGGCGAACTATACATGCTTAATTTTGATTTCCACCCTGGACCCACCAAACACGTCCGGTCTCTTTCTCTTTCACTTATAACTTATGGTTTATAGTTTATATTATAGTAACTAACTTTCAAACGGTATATTTTTAAAGCGGTGTTAAGAAAAATATTGTAATAAAAAGTGTACTGAATTCAGTTGTATCGATCAAAATCGTATACAACTGTTTTTCTTTACACACTGTCTTTGACAATCAGCTAAATTTTAAAATTTTAAATTATAAGACACAGCTCAAAAGAACCAAATGTGTCTCGTCACGTAGTCTTATTCCGACAAAACGAGTAAGATACAAAAAAAAAAATAATACTGGAGGGAAACAAAGCAAGGAGGAGGCCGTTTGCCTTCCCGCCATTTCCTCCCGACCCGTCCTCCCGCCCGGGTAGGGAGGCAATGAAACCGTTCCCTATACAGCTCCCCGGTGGCCTCCCCGTCCACCCCCTACGGCTCCGCATCCCCCACCACCCTCACGCCCCCTGCGCCGCTCCGCCTCCGCCGCTGCGCGCCATGGGCAACTGCTGCCCTTGCTCTGGGGATGCGGAGCCCACCCCCGCCTCCTCCTCCGATCCCTCCACCGGCCGCACGGGCACCTCCCTCAAGGCCGGCGCGTCCCCCTCCTCCGCGCCGGCGCCCGCCAAGCCGCCGGCCCCCATCGGCCCCGTGCTCGGCCGCCCCATGGAGGACGTGCGGACCATCTACACCGTCGGCAAGGAGCTCGGCCGGGGCCAGTTCGGCGTCACCAGCCTCTGCACGCACAAGGCCACGGGCCAGCGCTTCGCGTGCAAGACAATCGCCAAGCGGAAGCTGTCCACCAAGGAGGACGTCGAGGACGTGCGCCGTGAGGTGCAGATCATGTACCACCTCGCCGGCCAGCCCAACATCGTCGAGCTCAAGGGCGCCTACGAGGACAAGCAGTCCGTGCACCTCGTCATGGAGCTCTGCGCCGGCGGGGAGCTCTTCGACCGGATCATCGCCAAGGGACACTACACCGAGCGCGCCGCCGCCTCGCTGCTCCGCACCATCGTCGAGATCATCCATACCTGCCACTCCCTCGGCGTCATCCACCGCGACCTCAAGCCGGAGAACTTCCTCCTCCTCAGCAAGGATGAGGACGCACCGCTCAAGGCCACCGACTTCGGCCTCTCCGTCTTCTTCAAGCAAGGCACGCGTGCATGCATTTCTTGCCAGGCAAACGACAGCAATGGCGCCATCGGCATTGCTTCAAATTAATCAAATCGTGGATGAAACAATGCCATTACTAATTTCGTTTCCGGCCTGCCGCCATTGCAGGGGAGGTGTTCAAGGACATCGTCGGCAGCGCGTACTACATCGCGCCGGAGGTCCTGAAGAGGAGCTACGGCCCCGAGGCAGACATCTGGAGCGTCGGCGTGATCCTATACATCCTTCTTTGCGGAGTTCCTCCCTTCTGGGCAGGTAAGGTTTCCATCTTGTTCATCCCTCTCGTCGCGCTTAGCCGTTTACGTCCTAAGAAACGAATCAACGATGATGACGATGAGAGGAATCTGCCGTTTCAGAATCGGAGCACGGCATCTTCAATTCCATCCTGAGGGGGCAGGTGGACTTCACCAGCGACCCGTGGCCGCGCATTTCGCCCGGTGCGAAGGACCTCGTCAGGAAGATGCTCAACTCTGACCCCAAGAAGAGAATTTCTGCATATGAAGTCCTCAGTATGCTCAACTCTGAACATTTGAAGTATCATCTTGCTTTTTCGGTTTTTTCAATGTGTTATTAAACCGTGCAAAATGCTATTATTATTTTTGTTCAGATCATCCTTGGATCAAGGAAGACGGAGAAGCGCCTGATACACCACTGGATAATGCTGTCATGAACAGGCTCAAGCAGTTCAGGGCCATGAACCAGTTCAAGAAAGCCGCGCTAAGGGTCCGTGGTTATTTTTCAGTCGCTCTGAACTCAAGAACTAGCACAGGTTTCATCACGAACTCGCCTTGTTTCTGCATGAATCCATGGCATGCAGGTCATCGCTGGATGCCTGTCGGAGGAAGAGATCAGAGGGCTCAAGGAGATGTTCAAGAGCATGGACTCTGACAACAGCGGCACGATAACCGTCGACGAGTTGCGGAAAGGTCTCGCCAAGCAGGGAACCAAGCTCACGGAGACTGAAGTGCAGCAGCTAATGGAAGCCGTAAGTGTATAGTTTGCTTATATGTGATCGATGTACTACATATGGCACAATGCTTTTCAACTCATGCGGTATTTGCTGCAAATTCAGGCCGACGCGGATGGAAATGGAACGATCGATTACGAGGAGTTCATCACAGCGACGATGCACATGAACAGAATGGACAGAGAAGAGCATCTCTATACTGCGTTCCAGTACTTCGACAAGGACAACAGCGGGTAACTTCACATTCCTAAAACGTCGGTGCAAAGTTGCATTTAGAGCACCGAATTCTTACTCTTGTCATTTGCGCCGGTATCTTGGCAGTTGCATTTCGAAGGAGGAGCTCGAGCAAGCTCTCAGGGAGAAAGGGCTTCTCGATGGCAGAGATATAAAGGACATCATCGCAGAAGTCGACGCCGACAACGTAAGCCGCAACAATCTTTTCGCTGCACATCATCTAAGGACTGGCATTCTGAATTTCTGATGATGCATAGCTAATCGGCTGGAATTTTTACGCAGGATGGGAGGATCGACTACAGCGAGTTCGTGGCGATGATGAGGAAAGGGAACCCCGAGCCGAACCCCAAGAAGCGACGCGACGTTGTGCTATAGGAGAGGAGCCGACAACAGCAAGCGGCTGGTTCTTTACCAATCAGTTTTGGCATCGAACATTGTCACAATGTGTTGCACACTCCAGAGCAAAGCTCTTCCATGGCATACTGTCAGGGAGGCACGCATACATGTCTGCAAAAACATGGTGAATTGGAGGGGGAGGGGGCCTCACTATGTAACTGTGCGACGAACAACGGTGTGATGCATGCTTATGTATTGACCCAGGCACCCAGCTCGTGTTAGAACTGTCCATACTTCTTTCCCAACGGTCCTCCTTTCTCAGTGACCTCCGGCCGTACGGCGACGATAAGTGTATGTATATTTCAGATATAAGAGAAGTGAGTAGCATACAGCGAAATCAAAATGTTCAGGAAAGGAGCACGCTTTGGGCACCATTTTTTCTCTACTTTCTGAAGTTTTTTTTCCACGCTTTGCCTCGTAGTGAGTAGTACAATGCAGGCAGAGGCGACTAGTCATTTGCCAGTTTGCTCACATGTAGAATAAGAAGCATGGTCAGGTCAGTGGCTCAATGGCATGTAGGCTGGATGAGCCAGATCCTGTGCTGCTGCTGCCGCCGTGAGGCATGTGGGCTTTCCTGTGCCGTTATCGGCATGTACCGGGTACCGCACAAACAACGCACTGTGCACAAACGTGATACACGACTTGCTTCAGGACTTCATTGCTCCGAATTAGCCTGAATCTGTTCACGCTGGAGCAGACAACTTGTGCGACACATATATGTAGCAGAGGATCCCACGGTTACTTCGTGTAGGCAGGCAGAAGATGATAATGACATTCTCGTGTGGTTTTGAACAAATTGTTTTAAATTTGAAGATGGCAACGACTCACTGCTAATTAGCCTGATTAGCACTAGAACTGCAGGGACAAGGCCAGCTCAATTGTAAACTTCAGAACTTTGCGAAGAACTACTCGTGAAAGAAAGTGAGGGGAAAAGAGAAGACAAAAATACAAGCACCACAAAAACTAGGACTGGATAGAGATGGACAAGCATAACCACAGGTGTCGATGAATTGGGAGTTTGGACTGCATAATCTGGACCAGATCTGAAGATTACACCTAACAGAGAAAAAAACAAGGATGCCCATTCAAAGTGTTGTTCAGACTTAGGGCATGCAAGCAGAAACAAAAATATAAACCCAATTTGAACTAGGGAAGCACTGTGATGATTTGATCAGCAGAAACACAAACCACATATGTACATCTGCCTGGCTGGTGACATATAAATTGCCAGCCCTACATGAGTGTAAGGATCAAGTATACCACTTGTTATAAAATTGATATAATAGAGCACAAAACAACGAAGAACAATCAAGTATATGAAATAGAGATTTAACGTGAAAAACCCTTTCAAATGAAAAACCATGAACGCATAATCGATGAAATCACTATATGATGAGAAGTTACAAGCGCGAGAAATTTTGATGTGCTTCAACGTATTTTAACCATGTGACTACAAGGTTACATTTATAGGTTAGGAATCAGAGTCCCTAAAGAAAAAAGGGATAGTCCTAGTTGGCAACGAAAAGAGACCTATCGAAAACTAGAACAGTAACATTATCAGAGACGGGAATAGCACACCGCTAGAAGAGTCTTAGAACATAATGATTTAGAGTTGTAGTCAGAAGCGCTTCCAGTAGCCACATTTGACTCCAGTTGATGCATGCACCTAAGAGCACCATGTCTGATGTAGATCGGTGCAGAATCTATTAAGAACTCGAGGATGATCCAAATCAAAACCCCCTATCAGTTCACATTGCTTTCCTAATCGAACTCTTCAAGTGTTCAAAAAGATCAGCAGTGGTCGGACCTGACCAGATTCGGATCACAAAATACAACGATATCCATCTTGAGTCGAATTCCTCCTGTAGCAAAAAAGAAGAACCGAAGAACTTCTCAATGAAATTGTAGAACACCTCTTGTGCGTTAAATATTTGAAAAGACTAACAAGTAATACCCACCAAGTCTGAGCAGAGCTCAAACTTAATGGTAGAAACAAGCTTTGTCATCATAACAGCTAGATTATCATGAATAATAATCTTACAAACTTTGATATCACCTTGTGTAATAACTCCTCAGATGAAGTGATATTTGACTTCAATGTGCTTTGTTCTCTCATAGAACATTTGGTCTTTTGTAAGACAAACAACACTTTGACTGTCATAAAAAATATTTGTGTAAGATGTACTTCCACAAAATTCAGCGTAAAGACCTCTTAGGTTGAGAGTAACAATAGCTTACAAACTGGCTTTTCAATTCACAATACAGCCTCCAACCATGAAAACATAACTAGCAAGAGATCTTCGCTTATTTAGATCTCCTGCAAAGTCTGAATCAACATATCCCTCCAGCCCATTATTGTTCTGTCCAAAATACAAACAAGCACCAGAAGTGCCCCCTTAAATACTAGAAGATCCACTGAATAGCTCTCCAGTGGTCTTTGCTAGGATTAACCATATATTTGCTGACAGCACTCAAAGCATAAAATAGGTTGGGGTGAGAGCAGACCATGGCATACATTAGTGATCTGATACTTACATATGGAACACTTAACATGTATTCAATCTTTTTAATTGATTACAGACTTGATGCTGAAGAGAGCTTAAAATGTACAACTAACGGTGTACTAGTCAGTTTGGCCTTGTGCATGTTGAAGCGACAAAGAACTTTTCAATATACCTTTTATAACTTAGGTATAGCTTCCAAACCATAGGTCTCTAATGATTTTTATACTGGGAATCTTCTTTTGTACATCGAGATCTTTCATCTCAAATTCACTGCTCAATTACATCTTTAGCTTTGAAATTTCATACTTGTCTTCTACCACGAACAACATATCATCAACATATAGGAGCAAATAGATAGTAGAATCGTTGACGGTCTACACAGTTATTATAGTTATATCTCTTGAACCCTTGAGAAATCATAAATGAGTCAAATATCTTGTAGTATTGTTTGGATGATTGCTTCAACATGTAAAGAGATCTATTTAACTTACAAGCAAAACCACATTTCCTGAAACGATAAAATCTTCCAACAATTCCATATAGATGTCTTCTTCAAATTTTTATGTAAGAACGCGATCTTAGCATCCAATTGCTCAAGCTCAAAATCCCACATAGCCACAATGCTGAGTAGAGTATGAATAAAACTATGCTTTACTACATAGGAAAAATATATGTGAAATCAACCTAGGATTTGGCTATATCCCTTTGCAATGAGCCTTGCCTTATACCTGACCTGGTCAGTTGGTGATGTGCCTTCCATCTTCTTTACATCTACTTATAGCGTATGGGTTTCTTTTCAATCGAGAGCTCGACCAGCTCCCAAGTGGAGTTCTTCTTGAGAATCCTATCTCCTCGTGCATCGTGGCTATCCACCTCTTTGACTCATCAGAATATAATGGTACAACGTTCAAAGTATACAATCACAGAGGAAGGTCGTCACATAGGCAACTCTTTGTTCGAGTCCTCTATCTTTATGTACTCTCTCATGGAGGCATCGCTCATGGTGGGCCGCTCCGCCCAAATCGTAATGACTCCTTCGCCCATCCCCACCGGCGCAGCCGACGCTGAACAAGGCGGTCCGAAATCAGAGGATGGTCTTCCTCAAGTACCTGCTTGCCATGCAAACATAAATAGGAGGTCATCACACAAGAGTCCTGTATTTTTCATTGCAAATTGACTGTTACATGTCACCCAAGCACCCAGTGCCATGTACACACGAGCGATGAAGGCCACACACACGCAAACGACCACACACGAGAGCAAAAGGCCTCAGCGTCACACCTGCCGATCAACCGGACCATCCACGTCAGGATCGTCGTCTCCACTCCATCGAGGCTCTTCGTCTAACCAAGTGTCGAGGTCCACACTCCCACGCAAAATACGCCTCATAGCGATCTTTGCCACAGCTTCACAAATGTACTCCCATATCCGTTGGTGGAAGGCATGGACGGATCAGCGTATCTTATGTAGCACCCCGGACATTGCTTTGTTCTCCGCAAGAAGGTCCAGGCGGGGATTGGCCAGCTCACCCATATGTAGGCAGCCCCAAAGATGGATTAGCCCAAGAACCATCTGTGTAGTCCGTGAGTGAGCAATGGTTGCCATATGCTTGCACGGCATTCAGTGCAAGTAATAATGCCTCTCCAATCCTCAGAAGGCTGTGAAGGTCTTTTGGTCCAAACACTCGAGGAGGGACCTCCATCATGAGTTGGCTAAAACACCCTCCAGGGCCTCCACCAAACTCCATGCCGACACGAACACAATGCTCAATATGCGATCCCTCGCCGCCACCTCGGATGATAACCAAGCCTTCTCTTTTTTCAGCCTAGCAATCTACCACAACAGCCCCTTGCGCTCCTCGGTGGCCTTACACCGGGTCTGCTCCACCAAGGCGTGCGTGTCAGCGATGGCATTCACACCTTTCGTCTCGAGGAATCGAATGCATTCATTCTTCACCGCACTTGCTATGATGTCATCCTCGGCAGATAGTTAGGTAGCAGTGGCCTTTGCCTTCATAGCAGCTACCCGCTCTTGCAGACCACTTCGTTTGCGGTACCTTACTGCCTGCATAGCATAGGCGAGAGCGAGGGCCTGCAAGACACCCCGCGATCAGTACTCAAACTAGCCGCGTAATCAGCATGTTGTCATACATGTACCTTTATCTCCATCGCCTTGAGCATGCTCTCTAGGAGCTTCAAGTCGCACGAAGAAAGCATACGCTGCTCTAGAGCCGCATCTGCGCAATACGCAGCCTCCTTGGAATACCTCAACGCATTCGAGTGAGGCATGGAGTCCATCACAGCGAGCCGCTGAGACTCTAAACCGGAGCCTCAAGGATGGTCAAACTCGACGACACGTCCACGCCTACAACACCACTTGGGCCATGGCCAGCTTTGTCGCTAGAGCCCTACGTGCACCCTGGAGATCGAGGAGGCACTAACGCTGGGGACAGTGTCAGGAGCAAATTAGAGAGAGCCATGTAAAGTCACGAGAGGAGAACGAGTTGTTCATACCTGTACCATGAGTAGGAGACATCGGTTAGGAGGCAGTAGCACCTACGGAACCCATATGTGGGCTCACCGGTGCAGCACCAGCAGCGCCAGTGCCGAAGCCCACCACAAGACCGGCAAGGTCCACATCAGAGTATGAGTCTTCGATGCATGCCACTAGAGCCAATTGGAAGCCCACGCCCCCGGGCATGGGAGGAGGAGACACACGAGCACGTTTTGCCGCTCACGCTATCGGGGATATCTCACGGACTGGCGAGACTGCAGCCGTAGCCTCAGGGCTGTTCGTGACACCCTCTCCCATGGCTAGAGAAGAAGATTCTTGAGCACGTTTTGCTGCTCGCGCTGTTGGGAATGCCTCACGGACCGATGAAGCCGAGTCGCAGCCTGGGGGTGTCTGTGACATTTTCTTCTACGGCGTTCTTCGAACCTTCGGCCTCACCACCGTCATCACCTGGGCCCTCCACGGGGCTCACGTCGCCAGGGTAGTCCAAGCTGCCCATCCGACTGGTCTACTCAGCTTCAAGGTCTGAGTTCGCATAGTCTGCGGACTCCGACTCGCTGGCCGTGGTGGTCTTCTCCGGCCCACCCGATTCATCTAGCCGAGGGGGCAGGGCACCGAGCACAACGGCTCGACTGTGAGGGGAGAGCCAACACTGCGACGCGAAGGGGATGCCTCCGCTTTGGCGCCATCGCACGAGCGCGACCAAGCACTATTGGGCATGGGACAACTCAGCACGGGGATGCCGAGGGCTTCACACACTTGGCTCACCCAAGCGAAGTTTGACGTCAATGACGCCCGAAGGATGTGCTCCTTCGCAATGTATGACCCAAGAAAGACGGACACAACATGCTCAGCATCCTCCAGGATCAGCACTACCACGTGTAGCCAACGGAGTCACCAACGAGCCACCACATAACAAATACAACAGTAATGAGGCAAAAGTTTTTACCCGGATCGGCCAGCTTCAGCAACGAGATAATGTTGGGCCGTAGACGATCATCGTGAGTAGGGCCAGATTGAACATGCCACAGATGGGACAATGATAAACATGCAATACTCCTCCGCAAGGTCCCGCATATTGAACTAGAGGGTGACCCCGAATAGTCTCCGTACGTGCTGCTCGCCGTCATGATCGAGCATCACCGATGGAGACATATTAAAGTCCATCAGCTGCATTGACCACTTCAGACAGATGCTTTCCTCTACTCGATGGTAGAACCAGCGCCGCATCTAGCTTGACTCCTACTTCGTCCTCACCGAGTTCGCCAGGAACAGCTTTGTACACGCAATCCAAAGCACAAAGTTCACGCTTCCCAGGTTGTACTACTCGTCCTCGCCGAGTCTCTTGGGCTGGCATCGGGTGTCATGAAGGAAGGCAAACAGCGTCGAGCTCGGCCACACCGTCTCCACCCAGGAGGCCCAGTTGTAGATGGGCAGTCAGATGATCGCGTTAGGGGTTACCTACGCAAGCTCCAACCCATAGTCGAAGGATCTCATCAATGAAGGCTGCCATAGGGATACGAAGCTCGGCGTCGAAGTACATGGTGAATACCACGATCTATGATTTCGTCGGGCGAGGCTCCATTTCACCGGCGGTAGGCAGGTGAACCACCTCACATTCTGAGATCTTCCCGTTGCACACTAGTGACCAAATCAACTCTTCAGTCACCAGAATTAGCCCCAACACATTCGTGTAGACGTCGTTCACCTTCTTTTTGCCTTCCACTGCTTGTTGGTGGTTGACGCGTCGTGCTCTACCAGCTCGTACTCCACCACAGTCGTTGACGAGCTCCCACGACCAGATGACCCACCACGGCTAGAGGAGGCCTCGGCACCACTGCGCCGAGAACATTGGTCGCCGCCATGAGCCATCCTATCGGACTAACAGAGCGGCTGTGAAATGCGCGCTCAGAGCATGGGGCAAGGCGCACCGAGCGCTAAGGTGGTGGCTACAGGAACTACTAACGACAATGGCACCAACCAGCACGCAGAGAGAGAGAAGAAACAGGAGCAGATAGTGGTGCACTTCACCAAGGACGCCGAATTTAAAGGCACACAACCTTTTCGGCTGTGTCTCGGGAACTGCCGAAGCATGAAACGATAGCGCACGATGCGCCAACCGAGGGCACACATGTGTCCTCCACTACAGCACTGGCAGATGACCGTGGTTGCCGTGAGTCAGCCATGGGCGTGCTGTCCAGCAAGCCGAGGGGACCGAGGGGGCAAAAGGCTGGCGACATGGTTTCGGCCTATAGAAGACGAAACCCTTTACCATGAGAGGCTATTGTTGTAGAGGTGGCCCCCACCTAGATCCATTCGGCTGTTGGGCCCAATAAGGCATGTAAAAATATGTGTATGGCCCTGGCATAATACTACACTATGGGGGTATCATTGTAACCAGGCCTTATGGCCATATATATATGCAGTCTGGACATAGGAGAGACAGAGGTTAATTCATTTCTCATACTTACCATACTAGTCCCTTTTTACTATTTGGTTCCGTAGCCACAACAGTCATTATTTACCAAAACTTTACCATTAACTTATAATGGAGGGACTAGATTCTACAATCTTTTTCTTTTGGTAATTCATGGCAATCTCAACAAATAATGAGATAAAAGATTGATTTATGAGTATACAACATGTACACAATATTTTATACTCTAGAATAAGCTTTCGAAGCAATTAACTCATTTGAATGGAAGTGTTTATCTTTAAGAGTAATTACTAGCAAAGCTTACACTTGAATGGGGGAGCCCAAGCCGTGGCCTTTACTCTCTCTCCCCCTATTTCTCATCCCTTTTTTCTATCTTCTTGCTCCCAACTACTATCGCCCTTGGTCTCGCCGATCCCAGTGCCCTCCCCAGCCATCATCGACTACCTAGAGCTCTCCTCCACCAGATCTACCTCCTCGGCTCTCCCTGCAACTCGGATCTGCCCATGGTGCTCCCCTTCCAGTTGCCTCTTGTGCTCAGCACTTTGGCTGCCACCGCTTCCTTTGACTCCTGGCCTCCTTGTGTACTATTTTCCTCTAGTCGTCACTGCTTCCTCTAGGTCCCTGTCTCCTTGGCTCTCACACTCGGCTTTTCCTCTGACCACCGCTAGATCTGGCTTGCACCACCGTGCGATCCGGCTACCCCGGCCACCATTCCCACCTGGCTAGTCTGGTCGTCGACTGGTTCACCGGGCTCGGTGACTCTTGCATGATCCCCGTGCCCTGCAATGCTGAGCTCCTCCAACTCTGAACCATGGCCGCCCTGAGCTATGTATGGCACAGTGGCCCAAGGCCATCCACCGCATACTAGCAACGCCACCATCGTTGTCAAGACGGTGATGTGCCAAGCACCTCAACCACTCCGACGGCGGTGCTCCTCCCACGGTGAGTTTGATTTCCTGCCTCTCTCTTCTCTACTGGATGGTGGTACTAGATGTACGCTATGTGACATGTGTGGCCAATGATTGGAATTGTTGATTGGCTATTGGTCAATCCTTGAATGGTAGATCCATAGATGTCTAGATGTACACATGCATGCTCTTCTTTCCTAACAAGATTTTGCTGTAATTAACCTTTGACTTTCTAGCTTTCTGATGAATTATAGTAATATGAACATGTCTTTAGTTCTTACATGGGCACCTGTAAAGAATCTACTGCTCTGTTTACATGTCTTCCATTTATTCATGTTCCATAATATTCTAAGATTTTCATACGATGTTATTTGATGTTGCCATGATGTTATCGATACTCGGTGCATCATTTTTTTTACAGAATGCTTCTTATTCCCAGAAATTCCTATCCATTCATCCATGATCTGTATATATCTCAATTCATTCATATAGTGCACATGTATTCACTTGAGAGTTGTGACCCCATGCTCAAGAACAATTTAATCTCCGAGTTCACATAATTACATATATATATATATATATATTATATATATATATAAATATATATATATATATATGAAAATAGGCACCATGGTGCCTAGGCACATTCCATACATAAACGTGTATTATTGAATTTTTTGAGTTTGGGTATGAAAATATTTTATACCCTTGATATAATTATGGTAAGTATAGTTTGAACTCAGTTCAAACTAGTTTGAACTACTTTTGAGTTCAATACCATTAATGAGTAGGTTTAATATAAATAGTTCAAACTAATTAAATGAAGTTGAATTTAATTTTATGAGTTTGACATCTCAAATATACTTTTTATGGGTATATGAAGATACCCACATCAAACGATATAATCTCAAAATAAATCAAGTCTTTTATTGATATTGGTGCCTAGGCACCATGGTGCATTAAACACTGGTCCCCTCTTATATATCTTATATATATATTGGTATATTAAAATCCAACAAGGCTCTAAATAGGGATTTCACATTCCATACCAAAAAACAAATCGGAATGGTCGGAAGAATGGAATTGACAACTATGTTCCATAGCATGCTAAATTACTCAGTATAGTTTGGTCAATCATGTTATTTTGTGAAATACCATTAATGAGTAGGTTTAATTATAAACTGAGTGTCATCCGTAGATTAAAATTTAATTATATGACTAAATGGGTATTGCCAGTAAATCATCTTGATGCATAATTAAATACTTAATTACATTGTCAATCGCATAGAAATGGTAGGAACCTACTAGAAATGCTTTAGGACCTTTAGAATCAATTAATCGCTACCCAGAGATTTAAAACTTGTATACGACCAAATAGAAATACGCGCGACAATTAAAATAGCAATGGAGTCATGAAAATCTGCAACGAGCTAAAATAAAACTTAGGAATCACACTAGGACGCTTAGTGTAAATTACCCAATTAATTACTGCATATAATTTCCTTCAACATCGGTAAATTAAATTATAGCACGTGCACTAACTGCAGGAGGGGAACCAGGATTGGAGAGCGGACTGTATCAGAGTGACCTTGGGACCCAGTGCTTCAATCTAAACTCAGGCAAGTATTCCTTTGAACAATTGACCAGAGTATGTTCAGTAAAACAAGTATGTTTCTATTAATTTAATATCACCCTGCATAAAAATAAAAAATGTTAAATCAACTAAGTGAGCTGAAGAAGAAAAGAAAAGGAAATAGTCGTGTGAATTGTGTTCACCGTATCAACCATTATTTCATTTGAGAATGTACGAATTATGGAGCATTAGTAAGTATTATTTGACTAGCTAGGATAATTAGGAAGGTGGGCGATGATGAGGCGAGGGTGTCTTGTCGATTTTGGTGATAGATCCGAGCGAGACGTCACTTGCGTTTGGGACCTCTACATACGAATAGAATATAAGGAATTACAAACTTCACATTATTTTGGATATTGCGGCGCGACCAGAAGGGTTCTGAAGCTGGGGCCTTACCCATTGGATGGGTGTGAATGGTTTTCTCCATTGCTTTGACGCCGCCTCCTTCGTCCTCTCGGTTGTTCACCGTATCAACCATTATTTCATTTGAGAATCCGCTTTAACGGTTCTTCGTTGTTGCACAATTAATGCTATAACACAGCAGCAATCATAAAAGCTCATTGTATTATTAACCCAAAAGTAATCATATATGTTAATGAGCAAATCAAAATTTCTCACATAGCAATTATTGCAACTAGTTTTGCAAATTAGTAGCGCTATCAAGGCTATTATATTCTCCACATTAGTAAGTATTATTTAGATTTGGAGATTGTCAATGTTAGATGGTTCAACAAGAGAAGAACACATAGGCATTGAATGATCACTAAATTTTATTTTTCTTTCATAATGAACAAGATTGAGCATACAAGAGTTGTTGTTCAAAACAACAAGCTTCAATTCATCCATGTGATCACAAGTTATGCATATTCGATATACAAGAAATTGACTACACCATAATCTCCAATCAAATTAAACTTATACCGTGGTGTAGGCACTAAACAAGAATTTCGAACATGCAAGTTCGAAACTTTCTCCATAGCACAATCCAAACTAACGGCCTCATTAAGCTTGATATAGCACAATGCATCAAGCGAGGATATTCTATCAAATACTTCCTTATGTGTAATTAATTCGACATGTACAAAATTATGAGAATTTAGATCAGCACATGGTTCATTCAAGTCAACACAAGGAATATCAAAAGATTGCACTACAGCAGGTATATACTCACAAGGTTGCTCTATGTATTGTTGTAGCACCAAATTAGTACCTTTGTCATTATCGTCCTCATCGACATCAGAGGTACCTCAAACTTCTCCACTAATGGCACAAGATGCACCGATCATCCTTCTCTTCTTCAAGTTTCTCGGTGGTATCAGAGATGGAGTAGGAACCAAAATAATATCAACATTTTCAGTTACCTCATGTTGCACCTCGCTTGTGACCGTGGGTGCTGGAGGTACAAAACGATGTCGCAATTTCTTTTCATCCGCTCCCATGTGTATATATAGTGGTACTCGAGATTTGACCACCAATGTTGAACATCACCAATCAGCGCGTCCTTGCCATGCTCATCTTCTCATAAGGATCAAGATCTTGTCTTTCAAAATAGCTATCCATCATAGTAACCCACAAGAAGTAGTCCGACGACGTACTCTCGTGGTGAGTGGCAAGATATATACCGGTAATTGTTTCCCTTCGAGTTCAAATCTGCCCGCGATGACATCATAATCTACCAATTTTCTCAAGCCTGTCATTGTTAGTAGAAAACAAGGAAACAAATCACAAGTAAATGTTCCTATCAACTACTAGGATATGGAGGCTCAAATCAAGTCACGCATCTCTCAAGCTCTTACCGAATTCTTACAAGTTCTTACCAAAGCAAGCAGTGGTGCAACCGGTGGTGGTTCGTGATAAATCTAACTCAAGTGATGAGTAAAGCGATTGCAAGGTACAGCGAGACCTGTTTGGTTAGTAGAAAAGTGGAGCTTGGATAGGCTATGTATTTTGTAGTAAAGGAAAACAATCAATTAATTTCAGAAATTGCATGAATTGAATTATAGTTCGTATCTAGCACTTAGCCTATGTTGCTGATCAACCAAGGATGAAAGAAGGCTAAAATATGTGTATGGTAATGTATGGGAGTGGTAAATGCAAGATAATTCAATTGAATGCAATCTGGAATTGAAGAGCACAAGGATTGACCCAAAACATGAAATCTGGAGATTTCTGTCCACTGGATAGCACGTCGGTATTTTGGCCGTAACTTTTTGTCAGTTGCCTTTTTTTCAATGATTCTTTTTTTTTTCTGTTTCCTGACGGCTATTTCTACAACTTTTGTTTTGGGGCCAAGATCTGGAAACCGACCGAAAAATTCGCACAAAATTCACAAGTGCGGACTGTTGCAGATTCAATCTGGAATTTTTGGTCAACTTGCACCGCAGATATCTCTTAACTGCCTTTCTGGAATGACGTGAAATTTTACATATAGATGGACAATGAAGTTTGGAATCTAATGGCGGTGGTCTCACTCAAAAATAATCTCGGAATCAAAAGTTATGGCTTTTTTTCGTGGTGGCTGCAGAGAAAGGAAAAATCAGCCGAAATTGGAATTAGGGTTTGTGATGGGGAATTTTTTTTTGTTTGGATTTTTATAGGAACAAAGATATGACCAGCAACTAGACAAAGCTAAAACGGACACAAATTCAATTTAGCAAACCAAAACTAATAGATGGAAAGGCACAACAGGGTTTGGACAGCGGGAATTAACTCTTTTTGTGGGGCAATTTTTCTGGACTATAGGAAATAAAAACCAATCTACTAACTAGAGATACAAGAAATTCCTACCGGTCAATGAAGCTCGATACCAACCGATGAGGCGATGGGGTCCCGATCTTCCGATAGGATGATAACTATCGATTTTGGTGGAGATGACTCTTGCGATCCGACTACAACCGTCACGAGACGTCACTTGCGCCTTAGCAATCGCTGAACCACATCCAAGTCGTTATCAACCGTGCAAGAACGCGGTTGACCTGACCACGAAGGTCTATTCCTGCATGCAATCGAAGAACAAGCAAGAACAAGGATAGTGAGCAACCTGAATTTGCTAGATATAAAAGTCGCACAAGGGTAGTTGAGGTTCGAACACGAATCTGTTGGTCTAGCCGACACAAGAGAACGTGGAGTTTGCACAAGGGCTAAACTGATCTAAACAAAACCTAACCCTAAAAGCTATGAATAACAGGCTTATATAACCCCTTGGGACGTCCACAAGGTCCCCAAACTGAGTACAACTCAACCCAACATTGTATTAGACTCAAACTCATACAAAAAGGAAACCCTGATTTTTCCACCGTCACATTATTTTGGATATTGCGGCGCGACCAGAAGGGTTCTGAAGCTGGGGCCTTACCCATTGGATGGGCCTTGGAATAAGCTTTCCAACAAGCACAAGAACGCCTAAATCGGACTCCGTTTGTAGAAAGTTATGGCCGTTTTATTAAAGGCCTGTCTGGCTGTCCCGAACCGAGTCCGAATTGAGTTCTGAGTTGATTCCGAGTTTGATTTCAGTTGGGCTTGTGGAAATTCCGAATTGGGCTTGAAACCTCATCCAAAACATGGGCTTTTAAGTTCTTGGACCTCTCCTTTGCTCTCCCACTGTATGGCTTCTCCTTGGCTTTATTCTTCCTTGTTTTTCTCCATTGCTTTGACGCCGCCTCCTTCGTCCTACGGTTCAAAAGTCTTCCATTTGTCAAACCTAAGAATGTACAAAGTAACCTGAGGTACCTCATTCTCATGAATAACATTAGTAGGAATAGATAGAAACGAATTCACCTTTTGTTCAATCTTGATATTAGGTGCTATGGCAGATATCGTTTGTGACATGGTTACATCACGAAGAAAACCGTCCTCGGTTTTAACATATGTAGGCTATTGCATGATCTTGATCATAAATCTCGGTACATGGCAACAAACTCTCATTATGTAATATCATAAGTTCTTTATCAAACAAAGTGAAACCTGTTTGAAACGAACTCACCTGAAAATTTAAGTGATGCATTCTTGTAATTGAAACAACAAGCATAGCAAATGTGGTTGTATCCATAGGGTACATGTTCTCATCAGGCGATACGGACCGCAACAACCTAGGACTAATCAGATACCAGAAGCAGGGTACACGAAGGGGATATATTACGCAGTGGGGGTGTTGGGTGATGGTTAGATCACCGTAGCCAGCAGCTATATCGCTACCGGTGGGTGTTGGGTGAGGGTGAGTGACCGCCAATCAGCCGGTTGAGAATAGTTGGGTAGATATATAATATATTGAGATAGATGTAAAAGTTATGTACTCTGATTTGGGCATTACATCTAAGAAAATACAAAGATCAATGCACTACAAGAATCAGAGTGATTATGGATAAAGTGATACAAGCTTGTATAATACTATACAAACCATAATTCCATGCATATCTCCTGGATTGAAGGCTATGGAAACCAATGAAGGTTTTTAGCTATTTATACGAGTGTTCGGTAGCTTTCTAAAGTTAATAAATCTAAAATCTTTCACAACGTAAAAACAACTATTTTCTATATAGTTGGAGAATGAGGATGAGCATGAGACTGGGATATAACAAAAGAGGTGGAACATGCATAATTATTATGTAAGCTTACTGAGTACTTTGTACTCATCCTTACTATTATTTTTTCTTGTTTATAGGATAGCCAGCTAGAATCCACAGCTATAGTGGATGAGGCCTGCACGGAGGAGCCCTACTTCAAGTAGGTGGGAGATTGTACTAAAGTTGAGCTGTATGAGGGTGACACCTTATATGAGGATTGGGACGACTAGAGATCTAGGAGTAGCACGAATTCGACCTGTAGGGTATATATACTATTAGTGTATTGTGTTTGTAATCTTCTCTCTTGTATAATTAGATTTCCGAACTAAACTACATTCTAGTATTGTAATAACTTAGTGAATAGGTTGTATGGAACTTCAGCTCTGTGTGGTTATCTGGATGAATGTAATATACTGTCTTTATTTATTGTTTTGCTGTAACACTTTGATAAACTTATTATTCGTGAAAATGATGTTCTATCGGCTAAAACGAATAATAATTTGTTAATTAATATTTTTATCTTACGGTAAAAAATACAGGTCAAAACATACGGCGGACGTAGACTTGTATGGCCTCGATCGATTGAAGTACTCAAGAAATTAAAAAAAAAACTAGGATCATTCGAGACAGATCCGTATTGGCGCGCGTCTCAGTCGGAGGGACAAATCCAAGTTTGTGTGATGGCATATGTCCTTGTACAAATACAAGTCACTTAATTACTAGCCTTTCAGATTAGGCCTTTAACCTGACGCTAGCTACACACACTATTTTTCACTGTCCACGCGCGTGTAGTGCTTATGTAAGGGCATCTATTGTGTATATAACTCAAAGAATTTTAAAGTGGATCTCATCTAAATCTTAAGGTCAGGGCCGGCTCTGAGGGGGGCAAGCGGGGCGGCCACCCCGGGCCCCCAAAATCCAGGGGCCCCCATATTATGGCCCATATACATATACTATGTAGATATAATATGAGCACCGCACGCCGACTTCTCATCTTCTTCCGAGCGGAGCGATCAGCCGCGGAGGGCGGAGCTGCCACGCCGACCACGCGGGGGAGGTGCCTGCCTAGTGGTGTCCGGCCGGTGCAATGGCTGCGGTGTGGGCTGTGGCCAAGCTCGATCTCACGCGTGCCTTTCTGCTGCGCTTCTGTTTGTGCTTCTTGTCCCCTAGACTTAGCAGTTATGTCATTTTTACCTCCTTTTATGCCAAAGTGAACCCTTTCTCCTTATACGTACAGTAAGCTTTTCTAAAAATGCAAAAGGAACTCTTTAGTGTAAGGCACCGCCAAGTAGTTTTTTGAAGGTGAACTTTTGGTTCACATTGTGGTTGATATGGTCAGATGCCGGCAAGGGCTCTGCATTTGTTTTCTTTCTTGAATTCTGGAAGTGATTTGCAGTTTGGAGAAGTGTCTCCAAGCAACCATATACTTCAAGAGTGTGTACAGATCAAATGCACACACCAATCTAACTAATGAAAAATGGAAGGAAAAAAATCTTGCCCCTTTGCACTACCGTAGGCCTTACTGAAGTAAAGCCCTACTGAAGAAGAGCTGTTCATGTTCAGGGATTTATCACTTGAGATTGATGCTATGTAGACTATTCTTTTTTATTTAGAAAACAGAGATATTTCGATTTCCGTTAACACAAAGCTATGTAGACTTTTCTGTTCCCTATAATGTAGTTGTGCATTTCGTAATCAATACTTGGTTCTTAACACAGGTGAAGTTGCATGTATCTCTGGTTATAATTGATTAGTGACACATGAGCTGAATCGGCCTTGCTGCAAAGGACTTGATAATTTCAGCACAATATAGGATTTGGGATAAATGATCTCTTCCATCGGCTTATTTGGTAGTTCCTACGATGCCACTCACAAATTTTACAGAAAATGCTGGTCGGGTAACTCAAATTCTATACTGAACATGCATTCAATTGCGAAGTCTGTGGTAAAGGTATCAGGATGAAGAGGGCACATTTCAAGCCCCATGCCACAGAGGAACCCCCAGGCCCATGAGGAAGACAACGTGTTTAAGGTTAACAATGTCTCAAGAGAGGTTAAACGGTTTGGCAACTTTATGTATTGAGAAGAAATTATTGGATGAGATTGATATCAATACCATCATCAATGACTTCGCATCTAGAAATATTAGAAGAAAATTTTAAGGTAATATCTATAAACTCTTTGATATGAATTTTTCTTTAATTGTGTGTATATAGATTTATATTTAGATATTTATACTAGGGCCCCTATTTCTAGTTTTGCCCCGGGCCCCTAAAATCCCAGGACCGACCCTGCTTAAGGTTGACTTCATAGTGTATATAACCCAAAAGTCTTAAGACGGTCCCACTTAGCAGATAAAGAAAAATTGTATTTTAATGCTTGTGGCCAGGCCTTTAACTTGAGGACCAGCCTTAAGCCTTTTTTGCTTATAACCTGCTTAAGGTCACTCATATAATGTATAAGGTTGATCTTAAAGTGACTTAAAACTCTCTATTTTTATACACTATAGTTGCGATACAGGTGATACCTGGATGTCAACATTCGTCAAAATTGTGGGTAGATTGGTAGCCTAACATGTGTCAATGCATTTGCATCGTGGGAGATGTACTTTTCCAAACTGTAGGGCTTTGAATTCGAGCATATGCAGCTAGCAGTGGCTAGGTATATCAAGGTATGACGAAAAATAGCAACATGAAAACTATGACCTCACGACGACATTGAAAATACAACACGTAATGGCGCGGCCCTTCAAAGCCTACAGTTGAATATGCGTATACGAGCAAGCCGACTGGTTTAACGCGATTTAACAACCTCAACGCCTACAGGATAGATTGCTAGGTATATCAAGGTAACCTCGCAACGAAATTGAAAAAACAACACGTAATGACGTGGCGCCCTTCAAAGCCTACAGTCTACAGATAAATATGTAGTACGAATAAGCCACAGAATAATATATATATACGAATAAACCGACTAGTTTACATGATTTAACTTTCTCCAAATTAATAAAATAGATAGATATATTGTTCAACATTTTCTCCACCTTTAATGTCTCACTCAGTTCCCAAACATTTTGCCTTTTCTTAGAAAGGACAGCTCAACCAATAACTTCAAAAGGACAGCTGGCCTTTCTTGGAAACAACCTAAAAGTTGGAAAGGACAGCTCAGAAGTGCCCTTCCTTTAGAGTTTATATTGATTTTTATTGATAATAATTGTTTACTTTAACTTATAAATAATAACGATTTGTTCAACAAAGAAAGAAGTTTATATATGATTTTGTTTGATATATATAAATTATTTAAAATGTATACTACAATCGACTAGTATGTACCATCTTAAATGATACTTTATTTAAAGTCTAGTTATTATAAAAACATATTTATTATAGAAAAATACCTTTTAAAAATCAATATCAACAGGGCCAGACATGTGACATGCTGGTGACAAGCAAACACCTGCAATGGCTGTCGCAGCGTCAATAGTATACGCAGAAATATATAAATGTGGGCGAAGTGTTTTTCCCATACGAAGCTGGTTATGTGGTCCACACTTCATAAAAGTAGCAACTACGAGGCGTCACACTGTCCAACTACTAAGACGTGGGGCCCAGCAATAGGACGTGACGGTGACACTGCTATTATTTCTCCTTTTTTTTCCCTTCTCTCCGCACCATGTGGCAATTTTTATTTCCTCTCGACAGAGGAGAACGGCCCTGCCCTGGGATCTCGTCGGCTAGTGGCCATCGCCTCGGGAGCGGGCCCAGCGTGTCAGCTGGGGCGCGCGGAGGTACGCGGCGGCGGGTAAACCGTGGCGGGCGGTGAGAAAGGATTTCGGAGACAGTTTATTGAATAAATCGCGTCACCGTGGGGCCCACCGCTGACGCAGGCCCACCCCCTGCAAGCTCGCCACGTCGCACATGTGGCCGGGTCTGTACCGTATACTTGTTTCAGCTGATTGCGCTTCCCCATTAACCTGCCTTGTGGGCACCACCCACTCTCCCGCCACCAGCTTCTAAACGCTAGGGTCACACCACACCCCATGTACTTACGCCATCTTGGCACGCATCAGAAGCTAAACAGCTTTTCAACTAGTATTAGTTCCCAGAGAAAGAATTGAGGCTCTCTTCGTTTTGATTTCTATAAATTATTTTTCTAGAGTATATGATTTTTCTATAATATCTAGTTTTAAATAAGGTATCTTTTAAGATAGAATATATTAGTCGATTATAGTATACATTGTAGTAATTTCATTTATATCGGCTAAAATCACACACGAGTCACTCTCTATACATTTCTCTACAAACTATTATTATTTATAAGCCAAAGCTATCAGCAAAATCTAATATGAACATCTCCTAAAAAGATCACTTATAACATGATCAAAGTTACCAATCCGATATTAGCATCTTAAATTCGTAAGTCGTAAGAGAAGCCCTAAAAATAACTCTTAAACGATGTATTTAGCGGGAATTGGTAATGAAATGAAGCGTATATCTAATTCTAGAAATGGGCTAGCAAGATTTAATTTGCAATGTGAAAAAGTTCGTTTCTATTCCTAACTAACTCGACATTGTTTCAACCCCGCAGTTGGGTTAAAAAATAGTGACTTATAACTAAAATTGGTCTGTAGCTGGTTGAAATTACACTGTAACTAAAGGTAGTTTATTTGGTGTAATTAAATTTAAAAAAAATAAAAATAGAAAAATATGTTAGCTCATCACGGACAACGCAAACGAATACGGGAAAAAAAAGAACTGAAAAAAGCTCAAAAAGCCAAAAATTTAGAAAAAGATAAAATTTATAAATAGTGAAAAACAAGCCAGAACCTCAAGCTGAAATGAGCAGGGCGTCAATCCACGAATAGGATGAATGTTGGATCTAACTATAGGCTGTTGTGCTTCCCCTTTTTGGTTGCGCATGGCTGTGAGTTTCTGTGCCGCTCATTTAGGCTAAAAAAAGGCTTATGACTAAAACTTTACTGTAGCTAATGGTGCCTTATTAGATGTAATTAAATTTAATTTTTTTAAATAGAAAAACAGGTTAGCCCATCACGGACAATGCAAACAAATACGGGAAAAAAGAACTGGCAAAAGAGCTCAAAAGTCAAAAAAAGATAAACTTTAGGAATAGTGAAAAGTAATCCAGAAGAGCAAGGCCTTAATTTAAAGTCGTAAGTTTATTTTCTTTATAAACTATTTTATCAATAAATTCAAGTACCAAAATAATATGCTACTCCCTCCAAACACAAATATGTGTTGTTTTAGTATACGTGCAATCAAACTTTCAAAACTCTGGCTATCGATTTGTTTTTAAATATTTAGATTGGATACATAAAAAATTATATGTATAGATTTATCTTGAAAAGTACTTTTATAATATTATAATTTTATCCGGTTTTATAAACATATTATAACACAAACTAGTTATCAAAGTTGTGTTTTAGAGACTGTATCAATGCCAAAAATGATATCTATATGTATAACTTGAGGGAGTAAAAGAGTTTTAGAAATACATAACATAATGTCCTAGCGTGCCATATGTCACGCTAACATTCATATATACATGCATGCAACTTTTGTTTTTGCACATAGGAAACAACATGCATGCATGTAAACATAAAAACATACCAAGAACAGTAAAGGGTAGGCTTTAGTAAAATAAAAACTCCTAGCAAAATGTGAAAACATATATTGGAGTTTAGCGAAGCATGGTAACCACTTTAAGTAAACTATATCCTTTTATACATGATGTTTCTCGTTAGAACATTCCAAGTAGGCTCTACCATATGGATAGACTGTGATCATAGAATAATGAAACTTTCTTTACCCACGTAAAAAGTGCTTATTTCGTTTAGTTTAAGAATCAAATTGTCTCCATCAAGTGGCAGCTTAGGTTTCACATTTTAAATTGGTGCATGTTGGGTTGGTGTGCAAGATTCCAAGTGTAGTCAAATAAACACTCATAACCTATGGATTCCTAATTGTCATAATTAAGCGGTTGTTTGTACTTACCACACATGTTGATTTAATTCTCAAGCTGTTTCTATTGAAGAATCCATCAAAAGTTTAACAAACAAAATCTACGCAACATTTTTTTTTAAAAAAATCAAATTCCGTAGCCCCGTTTAGGATGTGAGAAATTTTTTAATTGATTATTGGAATTGAACTATTTCATGTAAAATCATATAGTTCTAAACAGAGCCTAATTAAATAGAGAAGGGAGATGCTTCTATGCATCAAGTGCATAGTGAATTGCACTAATATTGATATATATTTAAGGGTTGATTCTAATTACTTTTCTCTTAAATACATCAAGATTGGTGTAAGCTACAATAGAAAGGTGAAGCATTGAATCACTGCTCGACAGAGAATTAACCACTGTTGATTTTTTTTTTAAAAAAAACCTATGGAGTATGGACCGCTTTGGTTGCTGGTGGACAATTGCTGATTTCCCCTTTCAATTCCCCCTCCAGGTGAGGTGCGAGGGACCGGGCGTGCCCTCCCCTCCCCCGCAGCCAAAGCGAGACCGCCCCTCCAGTCTCTCCTCTTTCCCCCACCGGCCCACCCTCCCGTCCGAGTTATCGCTGGCTCCTCCACGACGCCAGCCCGACGCCATCCCCTCGCCCACGCGCGCACACTGCCCTCCGCATCTTCTGTCCTTACATGGCCAGGCCGGCCCTAGACCCACCAGCCCTCGCCCTCGTTCGCCCACTCCATACTGCCGCGTCTTTGTTCCGCTTCCGCTCCGCGCTCCTCCTCGGAATCAGATCGCCGCTTCCCCGAGAAAGCCGTTAGATAGAGGAGCACCAATGGATCACCAGAGGCAGCACAGTCCCAGGGGCAATGCTCCCCGGAGCGGCGGGAGCGCGGCGTCCGGGAAGCACGGCAAGGTGGGCAAGGCGGGGGGCGGCGCCGGGGGCAAGAAGCCGATCAAGGTGGTGTACATCTCCAACCCCATGCGGGTCAAGACCAGCGCCGCGGGGTTCCGCGCCCTCGTGCAGGAGCTCACCGGCCGCCACGCCGACCCCTCCAAGTACAGCCCCGATGACTTCGACGGCGCCGACGACGACGGGGCCGCGCAGGAGCTCCGCCCCGAGGGAGGCGCGGCCGCGTCGCCCGGCACCGGCGCCGCAGGCCCCGTCGCCGCGGCGGACCAGCCCGACGTCGTCGCCGCCGCGTTCGGCGAAGGCGAGGACGACGACGAGGAGGACATCTTCAGATTGCAGCTGCTGGACAACAGCTACTCGGTGTTCTCGCCGCCGACGCTGCTCTACGACCACCCGCACGACAGCAAGGTGCAGTGACCCGACCCCGCCCGCTGCATGAGTGCCCCCTCCTTGCATGACACGAGGATCTGGTTGTATCGCATGTGTGTGCCGCTAAGATTTGTGCGTGCGTGTGTGCTCCACCGATTAACCCGTGGCCTCACCCTGATCTGCCACACAATTCACCGCATGCCATATGCCTCAAGCCTACTGTATGGTACTGTGGACTCGAGCCACCTAGGTAGTAATTTATTTGGGTCGATCTTGGTCTTCTATTTTTTTTCCATCTCTTCTGTGGGGGAAGTTACTGCTACTGGGTTCACTGTTTGCAACTTGCAAGGGATGCAATGTTCATCGTCGCCATCGATCGACCAGCAAGTGTGTGCATGTGCATAGATATTTTTCCTTGCTGGGTTCTTTTCATACTGTTTTCCCTGATTTTATGGTCGCCTTTTCATGTTGTGTTTACTTTGGCATGGTCAGCTGGCGATTGCTGGATCATCAATTCACCAGTCACCACCATTTGGGGTTGGGGGTGTTATTCTCGGTCTATAGTGCGTGGGCAACGTGTGCATATAGAGAACACAGGAACTGATAATCAATTAATACATGTTTCTCAAAGAAACCATAATTCTCACCAGTTATGATCAGGCCAAGACTACGAGGGCAGATTAACTGAAACAATTGTAGAAGTCTCAGCTTTCATTAGGAACAGTGGACATGAACACATCCTTCTCTTTGCCCTTCATCAGTTATGGCATGAACAAGCAAATCAAAGTATTTTGCGTAGCTCAAGCTGATCTATAACCCAAATATTGCTTTCATTAGGAATAGTAAATCTGTGCACATTCTTTTCTTTGCCTTCGTTACTTCTTGGATGATAAAGATTGGAGCCGAATTACAGGCAGATATAAGTGCTGTCATGCTACAGCTTGGTCTTCAACATCCTTAAGGAGTAAGGACTACTGATCCTAGTACTACCATCCATTGCTTGCTGCCTTCACTCTTGTTCATGATTCTTCCGACTTTATATGTTTTACATGGTTTGATGTGTTTTACTTCAATTATTTGATTCTTCCAGTACTATTTGCTTGATTTGGTTTTTGTTAGTTACTTCAATTTGTTCTGTGATTCTTCTACTTTCATCAAATTGTTTGGCGTTCCGTCATGCATGTTGCTTTGTGTTCTTTGATTCTTCCACTTTTATTTCTTTGACATTGGTTGATTTGTGGTACTTTTGTTCGTCGTTGATTCTTTTCCTTAGATTCGATAGATATTGTGGTTGATTTATCTTTCCTTTTGTTCTACGATTCTTCACTTTTATTTCCTTGACATTGGTTGATGCACCTATTTCAGTATATTCCTTGATGTGCAATATTGCATAATTGCTGGGTCTTGTAGACCACAATATCCAGGTAATTAGCATTACCAAGGATATGTACTTGTAGGTCTGGCATACAAATATGTACATGGTGATAATACAAACTGATCCACATGTCATCGTGGGTATTTAGCTACATGGCTTTGATCACTTCTGCCCATTGGTATTTATATAATTGTTCTCTGGTCCTTTTCGATAACTTCTAATTTGGGTTTCATTTTATGAAAAGATGGTATGAATTTTACGTTGGCTTGCTAAGCCTAACATAACCCTCCTCCTTTTTCCTGGTTTGGGACAGGCTACGTAGAAAACTATATAGACTACGTAGAAAACTACATAGGTGGAGTTGTGATTTCAGTGGCGGTAGAGTAGATGATGGAGATGTTAGATTGGATGGACAAGTAGTGCCTAAGAAGGACACGTTGTGTTATTTGGGATCGATGCTACAGTGGAACGGTAAGATTGATGAAGACGTGAGCCACAGGATAAGAACGGGTGGATGAAATGGTGCCAAGCATCTAATGTCCTGTGTGACAAAAAAGTCCCTTAAAAGTTAAAAGGTAAGTTCTATAGGATGGCGATTAGACCCGTAATGCTATATGGAGCAGAATGTTGGGCGACTAAAAGACAACATATACAGAAAATGAGTGTAGCGAAGATGAGGATGCTGCGGTGGATCTGTGGTCATACAAGGCGGGATCACATCCGCAATAATGATATACGTGATAGGGTGAGGGTAGCACCAATTGAAGAGAAGGTTGTCCAACATCGCTTGAAATGGTTTGGACATCTCTAACAACGGCCTCATGAGGCACTGGTACGTAGTGAAATTTTAGGATGTACTGAAAATGTAAGAAGAGATAGAGGTTGACCAAAATTAACGTGAGAGGAAGCAGTTAAAAGAGATTTGAGGGATTGGAATGTATCTAAAGAATTAGCTCTGGATAGGAGTGCATGGAAGTTAGTGATCCACGTACCGGAACCATAAGAAAGTGAGGGGCGGTGTTTTAGGCTCTTGACTCAGATAGCAGGTTGTACAGCTTTAGGGTTTTAGCATTGTAAGTTTTGTTTCAAGATTCATATCTCTTTGATCTTGAGAAGGTTTCATTCCTAGTCTACCCTAAGTTGTTTGGGACAAAAGGCTTTGTTGTTGTTCTCTGGTCCTTTTCGATCCTACTGCTCCTTTCCATTTCTGAATGCGATATGCGCACCATGAGGAAAATTGATTTTTTTTCAGGACCTGATATGCATGCCATGCTGGCAGTTGATCTTTCTCTTGAAACAAACTTCTTGCTTACATCATTTATTTGTTTTCTCCTATATCTGTTGTCCCTGTTGATGATATAGCATCTCATTGTTCTCAGATGAATGCTGCTCTTCCTAGTGTTACCTCTTCTTTAGTTCTTTCACAAAGGTATACTTGTTGTGTTTTTTTTAAATGAAAGCCTGTGCAACCAATATACAAAGGTAGAGATAGCAACGGGTAAATACCCATCGGGTATTGCCATTCCATACCCGTACCCGCTAGGTGTAAATTTACCCATCAGGTTACCCGTATCCGCACGCGGGTAGGAAAATTTACCTATACTGCGTACCGCGCGGTATTACTACCCGACGGGTAACCTGCACCATAAGCATACCCGGTTCAACACATAAGAATATCATCAATTTAGACATTCATTAATCATACATACCAATCACAAAAGCGTCTAATGATCAAAATTAGTACATCACATAAACATACTTGACATGACCATATCAACATATAACAAACAAATAAACAATCAACAATAAGTAGATAATAAAATTAACATTTGAGTGGGATGTCTAGTTGTCTAATACGGGTATTTATTACCCGCGAGTAGGCGGGTATGGGTAGTATATACCCGCACCCGCCTACCCGGCGGGTAGAGGATTTCGCCCAATAACGTACCCATGAGTACATAAAATTTTCCATACCCATCTTTTTATTGGGTAAAACCCGTCGGGTATTTGGGTATCGGGTATCTATTGCCATCTCTATACAAAGGGCATGTCTTCATAATGCATGTGTATGGTTTCATTATAACACGAAATTTTGATTACTATATATGTTAATTATTGTCGTTGTTCTAAAAATGGCTGCTAGCTCAAGCCGCTTAAGCACCAAGTAGCCCCTCTCTGCCTACCACTTACATAGAACCCGCTTCGGCATTTAGATCCTGAATAATATGTGCACCAAATTTTTTGGGGAATTTTTCATGTTGATTTGGTGATCAATCCAAAATGGTTTGCATTATTGCACTTGGCTCATAGTTTGCCCCATATATGTTCCCTATATATGTGTGTCCAATTGAATACAACTTGAGTTCTTTTGTTTCCCTCTTTCACTAATCTGAGCAAGACAAGACTTGTCATTATTTCCTTCTAACAATTATATGAACATTGACTTGCTTTCTCGTCAAATTGCATGCAACGTAATCAACAAGATCATGCAGATCTTTTCATTAATCCACTTATAAGGCTGTATGAGTGCTAGGTGGTAGAGTGACCACTCACCGCTTTTTCAAACATTGGTTATTATACATGGTGCATATGTGCAAATTAAATATCTGCCTTTTCAAATATGTGTTACATATGTGGGTTCTTAGCAGTATATGAGGGAGTGTCTTGTTTTGATAAGTTGTGAGCAGTCTTGGGTTTTTGTAGTTCTCTCTAAGAGAATCCATTTATTGTTTGACAAATTGTGACCTTTTTTGGGTATACATAGTGCCTGGGCGTTGTGACGAATCTCAAATAAATATACCATAAGTTCTAAACTTACAAATGCAAACATAATTATCCTCAAATGTAAACAAATTGCATATATAATTCATATCACATCAACCGGCCACATGCATATACACATGTGCGGACAACGCAATCCTATACAAAAGATTCTACAAATAACACGCTACGCATATCCATCCACAAAATAGCTTTTGAAGTGAGGAGAGGAAATGAGAGGGATGGTATAACCTACCATCGGAACCACCAACTCCATTTAGTGAGTAAAGTTGTGAAGATATGTAGTACTGTAAAAAAGAGTAAGTTCATAATCCGATTTATTGTTTGATCATTTGTTAAAATATACCGCTTGTTCTTTTCATTAACTTATGATATTTTAGTCAAATTAGTTTATAAATATACTAATGCGTTTAACATGTAAGAAGTATGCACAGTAATTGAACTATACATTATAATTTATAAGCTCATATATGGCACTTCTAAGTTTACACGTGCGCAAATACTTTTTTTTTGTATTTTCTAGGTCTACACTTGTGAAAATCACTCATTTGATTAAAGGTCCATTATGTGCATACCTTACCCCTTGTTGCTATGAAACTAATACTAAAATGCATAAAGGTGACAAAGTTTTACAAATTTCAAATTGATCACCAAATTCTCTTTACCTTCTATTAATGGATGTGCTTCTATTCTTCTTTTTTTTTTAAAAAAAAAGTGCAGTTATTAATTGTTAGGTTCAAGTCCATCACTTGATTGGGCAAAAATAGAAAAACTCCTTTATATACTTTGATCTTTCACCCATCTAATATTTGTTAATTTGTCCCCTAGAGTTATATTTTTTGTTCATTATCTAGAATAGTTAGGTGTGGGAAATTCATTCGAATGACTTCGATGACACTAGTGCTCGATGTGGTATATTATTGTTCTCTGCGTCAACCGTCATTTAGGATCTTTTGTGGCAAATATATATAGAAACAGGAAAGGAGAAGAAAGTTTTTAAATAAAATGTTTGGAAGGAAATGCAAAATGCATGCTTCTCAACTAATCTTTGTCATGAAACCTAGTGAATGGTAAGAGAATAAGCGCAAGTTGAACTTTTGAGGTACAACATTTCTTTGAAGGTATAATTTAGTAATCTAGTTTTATAATTTATTTTTTGTCTTGTCTTCAGTTATGTTGATATAGTGCAATGAAATATAGCCGAGGATAAGTAAATGGAAAAAAACCAGAGAGTAAAAACTAACATCCAATGTCTAAATTTTATTTTCTTTGAAGGTACAATGCATTTTTATAATATAGTTGAGCCATCCATCCAGCTTGCTATGATATCATATCTGTACATTTTTGGAGGATCTTTTGAAAGTAGCTCACTTGCTACTTACAGTTTAGTATCGGCTATGTGTGCATGCATGATTTTATTAAACCAGTTGACTGCATCGATCTTCAGTTCTTTTTTTTGGCAGTATGCTCTCTTTGTGTGGCATTGATAAGAAAAAAAACATTTTACTAAAACAACAATCTTCTTATTCCCAAACAGCTCATGTTACACTTGCATATTGTAGAAATGTGCAAGTGTAACATGAGCTGTTTGACTGTTTCTGATCAGGGTTTAGGACAACAGGTGTTGGCTTCAGTTGGCATTGTACGGTACCTCGTAGGATTGCATTTTACCCTGAAACCAAAGTTAACCTATAATTTTGACTTGTTTTTAGTGAAAACGAAATGAATTTTTTAAACAGTTCTGTGAAACACAATCCGCATTTTGTGAAAGAACAAAAGCAGCCTTGATGTGCACATTCTCTGCAAATCAGTAGTTTACCAAATTCTGAATCTCGGTATAAATCAGCGGTACCTTTGTACCAGTGTACCAACTTCGAGAGTTACTAGGAAATCGTGAAACTGGTAGTGACTTTTGGCTTGTTCTTGATGCTTTTTCCTGACCTACATGTGCCACACGCAATCCTTTCCAGGCAATTCAAACTAAGATGCTGCTCTAGTTAACTCGTCTTTTACTCCGTGCAAATGAGGTGCTGATTCGAAGGGATCATTACTAACCACAACCAAATTTTTTTGGCATCTTTACAGTTTCCATTTGGTTAAGCGTAGAAGCAGTTATGATGTGGCGAGTACGTCTTCCAAACTGTCGCCCAAAACTGAAACGGTGAAATGAAGCCGTAGAAGAATTTGTAGATGAATTAGAATGTGCATGCATGATCCTCGCAAAAAAGAAAAAGAAGAATGTGCATTCATGAGACGATGGATTAGATTACCATCAGTGAATCAGTGATCGTCACTAGCCTGTATCCACTACTCTGCCTTGCTGCTTTTGCTGGTCGTGATGGAGTAGCAATGGCTGTTGCTTGGTTCCGTAGTGTCTGGTGTTACGCTGATCGATTAACTGCTCGACTGGAGATCAAGTGTCCAACCAAATCCGTCTCTCCGAGAGTCCACTGAGAAATGAGAAACGATAAACGTTGCAGACAAAAGTGCCCTTCGACTTCGAGGAAGTACCTTATTTCGTTTTTTCCTGAGGTGCTGCTCATTCATTTGGATTACGAGGGTTGAGCTGCTGACTGTAGGCAATGCTTGAATCCTTTATCCTGTGCGTAATTTTCGGCGCCCCAGCACGCAAGCTGGCCCAGTTAAACGACTGTGTTAAACGTCCAGCGATTAAACATTTAGATTGATCTTGCATTCTTAATCCTTTAAGAAAGACGCGTTTTTTAGACCGAAGAGCTCGGCCATTCTGGAGAAACTGCAACAAGCCATGCTTCAGCGGGTTCAGACAACCAAAAGGGGCAAGAACTCCAGAATGGAAAACGAAGGCGCCAGCACATTTCCTGCGCGATGCTTGAGATAAGCAGTAAGGCCTTCCAGTAATGCAAGGAAAAGACCACTTAATTTGGAAGTTAGGCCCCCCTGGATCTGCCGGTCTCTGCTCAGAGACTCCATCCTGCAGGTGCAGATTGACCAAAGGAAGCAGCAAAACCTTCGTTTATTTCTTGTTTCCTTTCAAGTCACCAGCTACCACATTTTTCTTTTCTTCAGTAGAGCAACGCCGCTGTTCGCAACAGCATGATACTAGTACATGATACGTACGCTTATACCGAAACTACGGGGAGGGACATTTTCAAAACAAAAAATATGGAGAAGAGATGTCGCCTAAACGGGCCGGCCAGAGACGGCTTCGCTCGGCTGGTCTCGCGGCCCGCTTTCCCTTTCTTTCGGGTTGGCTTTGCCCAATAGGTGAATTCTTTTAGAACATTTAAATTATTTTTAGTTTAAAATTTTAAATTTTGACTGTTCGTAAGGTAGAGTATAGAGAAATATATTTGCATTTGATTTTGATCGATATAAATAAAGTTGAGAATAATGTATATTCTAATCGACTCGATATAGATAAAATTGAGAACAGTGTATATTCTAATAGACTTGTAAATCTCGGTTTAGAAAAACACTATATTTGAAAACTAATTACTGTAGAAAATCAAGTCATAAGGAAATAACCACCCAATACCAGAAATCGCACTCGAGTATCTCTCTTCGTATGGCTTCTGTAAAACTATTACTATTTATAAACTAAAGACAAAAATCATTAATAAAAGTCAATATGAACCAACAGTCGCCTCGTTTACTATTTGAGATGTTGGGTACTGTTACTGGGCAATGCATCGGTGTGTGTTTCCGAGTTTTCAATTCGATCTCCTTTCAAGGTTCCTAAGTTAGGTCGAATAATCGACTTTTTTTCAACGCTAAGTGCTGCTCCGAATCAAGCAAGAGAGACGGAGCTTGTTTCGGAAAAGGCCGGGTATGCGAAAAATGGAAAAGCAGAGGCTCTCATGTCTCAAACCTTTTGACGTTTCGCGGGAGCTGTGAGCCTGTGAATGCGAAAATATATTTTTTGTATCCTGTTTGCAAAGTGGGTAGAAAAGTGAAGAAACAAACCCCACGAAACCAGCGAAGTGGACCGTGACATGGACATCCAGTGAGCCTTGTTGCCATGGAATATTCTTTGTTCCTGTCTCTCCTGCACTTCCTTTATGCCAATTCATTATTAATCTCAGCCTTTTCAAGGTGGTGGAAATGTTCCAATATATAAAAAATAGAAGATAATACAAACTAGAGCCAAGAGTATCTTACACATATAAAAAGAGAGGACAGAGATAAAAGAAACTTGAGTAGTACACAGTGGCGGACCTAGGATCAAAATTTAAATGGAGACTAATGGGACTTGCTTATTGATTTACTGAATGCCGAGTTGCCGACCTACGATAGTCTGCCGTATTACTGGTGAGAAATAGAAAAATACTATTACGGCTATATCAAACTATCTTGGAACTCCCATGCAATCTATAGAACCTAAACAAGTCGTATGGAAGAGCAAAATTACTCACAATTCCACCAACACCTCCTATTAGTAATGGACGCCTTCTAAGATTATCGACTTTAAATAGTGCAACACCTGATATTAGCAACGGCAAACAATAGAACTATCACATATCATTGAAGAATAAAAGAAAGTGAAAGCTAGGCATTTCTACTTACATGTCCTGATACACAAAAAATCTAACATAACATACTCTTTACTCTAGTAATGATCTAGCTCCTTGGCATCAATGCATCAATTCCATAAACACTAAAAAAAGAAGTAAGTTCCATTAATTCTTTTAAAAATTAAGAAAGGTCCAAATAGTATGAAATGAATAGACAATTAGTTTTGTGAATTTTTCTACTAGGGGCTGCCTCATAAATTCTAGTAAAGAATCTCATATGTGAGAAAAATAACTTTTAAAGCTAAAAAGTCTTAGCTTAGAATGGGAAATATATTACAAACAAGGACACTTCACTTTAAAGGGCAAATAATTGCAAATTTAATAGGACGATCAAAGCATGGCTAGATTTTTAAAACCAATGATGAGGGCCTTCAAGCTAGCTCCCTCAAATATCTCCTTCAGATTCTTGTTCTGCATAGACAACCTTAATAGAGACAAGGGTATCATCAATTTCACCTGCCAAAACCTTGTCACTTGCTGAGTGGCCCCTCAGTCTTTCTCAAGGCATGAGTTGCCTTCTTTTTGTTATTTTCTACAAAGCCCTTTCCCTGCACATTCTCACATCATCTAGGTCCCCGGGGGGGGGGGGGGTAGGGGCACTAGCCCAACTGACCCTCCAGTGGGTCTGCCTCTGGTAGGACAAGGGCATTCCCGATAGTCCTTCTAGCTTGTATCTAAACCTATGCCACATCAGATTTATGGTGAGTAGAAGACAGTGGCAAGAGAGAAAATGCTTGTATCTTACATGAGATAGACGCTGGGTACTCAGACCAATACAATAGATACAACAAAAAACTGCATTGGAGTGGAGCTTGTATCTAAACACTATTTGTGGTGCCCACGACATTAACACATCGGTACCTACAGAATCGACCATATGTCATGCGCTGGTGTCATGTCGCTCGAGCAACGACATCTTTCATCGCTGCTATGCCCACAGTAGTGTCACATATCTGTTGTTTCGCCTCTCATGCGGCGTTGCCATGCCTTCAGAGCACTGCCTATCATTGTTGAGCCGAATCAAAGCATTGCTCGCCGTCACAAATTTGGCCTAGATTAGCCCCCCACAACACCACCTCGCCCCGGAATTTAGCGGGTGCAGGGGAGGAGGGGATGGTCGATGGCGGCGGTGGAGTGAGGGGAGGAGGGGGGAATGGATGACAACAAGGGAGGCAGCAGTGATGGAGAAAGGGGGTATCGATGTCTTCCATTGTTGGGAGAGTGGCATGAGTGGAAGGGGAGGTATGGGAAATAGGAGAGAGGAAAACGAATAGGGAGATAGGATGAAAGGTGCCTATGGAGTGAAAAAATTATAAATTTTTGAAGTTGATTGTGTGGGCTTGTGGTAAGATACAAGTGATTTGAGAGGTTATTTTTAATATCATATCTAAATGATATGGAATGTATAGATACAAGCATAGATACAAACCATCGCGGATGCTCTAAGAGCGCTCCCAACAATTGTATCTACTTGTTACTATAGCCATGCTATATCACTTTTTTGCTTTGTGGAAGAGAGAGAAGAAAAGGAGAGAATTTGCAGGTTACTCATACAAGTGAAGTAACAAAGCTTTGTAGATACCAAGAATTTAGTGAGCCATCTCTCTTCAATCTAGCCTATCCTCTCTTCAAGATACAATTTCTAGTAATAAGTTAAAAGATACAAAGTACTGTGGTGATTGTAATTAAAATCACATGTAACCTCTCTCTATTCTAGTAAAGGTATAGTAATAAACTATTATGTGTGTCCTAATTGAAGCAACGACACTCCACACATAATTTTGAGAAGCTGCAGCCCATTCATTGAAAGAAGCCAGAAGGATTGCCATTGTCGTTGTAACTTCTCGATGTCTTACCATTAAGCCTATTCTTTTCGATTGTGGCTGATGGCTTATATCTGCGACTAATGTTTTTATCTATAGAGTGAGTGCTTGTGCAAAAGTTGCTCCGATAGAGAAGTCGTTCCAATAAGCCACTTCAAAAAGACGATAAAGAAATTATCCTATTTATTTATTCGAGCAAAGTCATGATATGAAAATAATAGAAACATTTTCTTCCTCATAAGCCCCGATTCTTACGCCCTATTTGGCCAAATTTCAGCTCTACATTTTAGACTCTAGTAGCCGGGCTTCACAAAAATCTCACTCCATGAGAATTTGCCTACTAAGGATTTTGGAGCTAGTACAAAGCTACCCCTGGCTAGCTCCATCCTCCTAGTACAGTTTGGGCTAGACTTCTTTAGCTTTGGCTCCAAAAGTAGTTGGAGTGATTGGTCAGCTTCGATTTCTCCTCAGAAGCTGGGAGTCGAAGGGCTTGTTCTTTTGGGCTGCGGTTGATACCTTTTAGTTGTGGGTGATAGCTTTTTGTGTTTTTTTGAGATAATAGAGGACGGGGAGACATTGACATGGATGGCACACACAATTTTGGCTCATGAAGCCGTTTAGAGAATCCGCTTCAAAAAGTCAATTCGTTTATTTCAACTTTCAGAGAAATCAAAAGCTAAAAGGCCAAAAGAACAAGGCCGAAGCTTGGCCAAACAGGCACCTTACCTATTATAGGGCCTGTTTATATTACCTTTTGATGATGGCTTTTGGCTGCGGCTGATTTAAACGACTGATGAATAGTAGCGGCTGATGAATAGTAGTGTATTGTGTAAGAAATACAGTGCAACGAAAGGCACTACAACATTTGAACCGCCATGCGACTTACGTAATTGTGATAATAAAATACAAAATACATTACAATATGTAAAAGCGAAAAGTACTAGCTGATGAATAGCAATGACAAATAGAAGCTGCTTATAGAAGTTAGGATATTTATATTGGCTTCTACTTCTGAAAACATAAGCCAGAACTAGAAACTAATATGAACAAGCCTATAAACAACTTTTTCAGCTTCTATGAGAAGATTGCTTTTCTTTTGGACTTCTTCACTTAAACCTAAAAACAAGCTTGGCAAAGAAGCTTAAGCCAGATCAATAGGACCTAAAGGGTCGATGACTGGCCGTCCGCTTTTTAGGGTCATTCATCGCAATGTTGTTAGGCTTTTGTTAAATCAAAAAGGAAAAAATAAATAATTGAAAAATATCACTAAATCTTTTATAACAATGCAAAAAAATAAGAAAAAACTCTAAAAGCAAAAAATAAACTAAAAAACTAAATTTTAGAAGCCAATGAGTCAAGAACGGACCTAAAAAAAGTAGAAGAGACCTGAGCGGACTCACCAACCAACTAGGTGTGTTTGGTTGCTGCATCTCCTTCGTCCCGGATGGGTGGATCCGTATAATCGAGAAAGAGCTGCTTTGGTTGCTCTGTATGAGCGGATATATCAGATGAGCGGATGCAAAATACGCCTCATCCTCGGATGGGTGGATACGCTCAAAATGAGCTTCACTAGCCATCCCTGGATGAGTGGATGCGATGTATCTTATGCGGTCCTACGTGTCACCTCTCGAGTTTGGTAGATCGCATCCGCTCATACAGCAACCAAACAACATCTCAATTTTTTTGTATCCGCTCATACAGCCTCACCAAATATCTTCTTTTTCTGAAATACGATTCCACTCAGCCTGCATCCACTCAGCCAGGATATACGATGCAACCTCTATCCACGAACCAAACACACCCCTAATCGCCGCTTTCCAGCGTGCATATGGCCCAAGGTACCCAACCCACCCAGTCGACCCGTCCGCTCCACTACTCCGCAGGACTCATTACATACACAGTACAGCTCTCACGCGCGACACGACGCGCCGAGCAATACAAATGTGCTAGTCGTACTCGTAGCACCAGCCTAGCAAAATTGGAGCACACCACATTTTCGCTGCCTGCCTGCTTGCTGGCCCGTCCCTTCCCTTCCCTTCCCTTCCCTTCTCTCATCTGCTGCTGCTCGCTCTCCGCGTCCAGATCCGGCCGCCGATCTCTCCCGCGGCCTCCCTCCTCCCATGGCGGCAGCGGAGACCGGTGCCCTGGCCCTAGCCATCGCCGCGGCGCTCGTCCTCACGCTGGCGGGGGCCAACTCCGAGGGCGACGCGCTCTCGGCGCTGCGCCGCAGCCTGCGGGACCCCGGCGGCGTGCTGCAGAGCTGGGACCCGACCCTCGTCAACCCCTGCACCTGGTTCCACGTCACCTGCGACCGCGACAACCGCGTCACCCGCCTGTGAGCCCCTCCTCCTTCGCGCGCGCTCTCTCTCTCTCTCTCTCTCTCTCTCTCTCTCTCTCTCTCTTGTCCTTTACGCCTCGCTTCGGTTTGAGTTGGGCCGTGGTTTGTGGACGGGGAATCGGATCGCTGAGCCCGCGTCTATGGAGGAGCAAGTGATTTCGTTGCGGTTGTGTCGATTTTGATTCCTAGCCATAATTTGTTGGTGCGAGGAGAAACTAGTGCTAGATCCATCTTTTTACTCGAGGATTTGGTATTGTGGCTTGGCTTGGAGTTAGTAGCTGGGTTTGATCAGCAAGTTGGTATGAAACTGATGAGTTTGTGAACATAGTGTGTGATTTAGATTTTTTTTGGGTACTGAAAGGCAAGTGCGATGTAGTTTAGTGATGGCGATGAAGACTGGAAAGGGTCTTACGAGAATCAAAACAGGAGAGGAGCCTGATCAGAAAAGGTCTCTTTAAATGAGAGTGTTCTTAAGTTTTTTTGGTTAGTTAGGGGATTGTGGTCGAACTTTGACGTGGTCAAGGTTTTGGGGTGGCTAAGAGGGAAGCTGGGACAATTTAGATGGAAAAGGATGACAAGGTCCAAAAGCTACGAAAACATTACCTACTTTGCTGGACGATTGCTGCTATTTTAGTTCTCCATGAATTTTCATTGGGATTGCAGATGGAGCATGGTATGCCTCAAGTTTTTTGACGTTTTCTTATGACTGTCATCTGTGTGCAGAGTTAGTCCAAATAATAACCCTCCAGATACAAAAACTAGTCAGAATTTTATATTTATTGCTATATATACGAAAACTGAGGACATACACATTTTTTTGTTGGGGAAAAACTATGGATGACTTCTTGTATTGTAAATGAGCTTGAAATTTCACAAGAGTATCTTCATCTGATTGTTTGCTTGGGATGCCCCCTCTTACAGAGATCTTGGTACTTTGAACTTATCTGGTCATCTGGTGCCCGAGCTTGGGAAATTGGAGCATTTGCAATATCTGTAAGTTCTTCTCCAAGTGGGTTGGTTCTTTTTGCTAGTTGCTCTCAATAGGAAGTTAACACTTGCTCATGTTATTTTTGTTCTACTGCCGTTGACACATACATTTCTCTATCATTTATAAATGCCGTTATGCATTCCTTGAAGTAGCTGGCGAGTCCCATATATGTTGCAATTTGCAAACACCAATAATAGCATCTGATCATTACACTCAGTATTCCCCTAGGCGCTAGGTGGAAGGCAGACAGAGGGTGGCCACCTAGTGCCTAGCGCCCCGCCTAGGTGGCCGAACAGGCTACAGGCACTTCTGAAGGACTATGCAGTGTACAAAAAATGGAGAAGAGCGAAAAAAAAAGGAAAAAAGAATGGGACTGAAGAGACCCAGTCCAGCCCATGCAGGCCCAGCATTGCTACTGCCGGTGAGGAGGTAAGGGGCACAGCCGCACAGCAAGCCTCTCCTATCTCCATGCCCTACCCTGCCCTGTCTCTCTGCTACCTCCATGCCGCCGCCTATTTCTCCCATCTCCATGACCCACAGCAAGCCGATGGCCATGGATTCAGCAAAGGTCAATGGCCACAATGCCGATTCCAGCAAGAAGCAGGCAGTGGCAGGAGGATGGAGGTGAGGGGATCAGCAGCAGTACCTAGAGGATGGAGGTCGATGTCGGCGGCAGGGGAGGAGAAATTGACGGCGGTGAGGTAGATTTGGCCGGCGACAAGGAAGATGCGGTGCAGGGTAGGCGGAGGGAGATAAAATCCCCAACCCTAAATCGGGTTTGGGAGAGCAAACACTTGAGTCGCCTCTTATACCCCCAACCTTCTAAGTCCAGTGCCGCTCATCTCCGCCTCAGTCGCCTTGGATTACCGTTGACCGTGCCTGGAGCTGCCTGAAGCTGTCATGCCTTGCGGTGCCTCGCCCGCCTAGGAGGCTAGGACCACCTTGGACTACCTCTGACTGCCTAGTCAGTCCGAGCGCCTAGCCAGCCTATTACATGGATATCATGGCGGGGAGACCTCACGTAGCTCCTAGGCTGGCTAGGCGGCCACATAGGGGAATACTGTTTACACTACTTATGTCCCACCCTTGATTAATTTGTAATTTGGACTGATATGCTGCTCGTGCAACCATCAGAGCATGTGTACTTCTGCACAGATGGGCTATATCTCCTCTAAGAGATACCTTGCATACATGCAATTTATATTAGCTTTGTTATAATTAGTAAGGGCTTTGAACTGGGATATGCCCTTTTATGTTCCAAGTGAAAATTTGGATTATAAAATTCAGTTTTTTTTTAATCTGGCACTTTTGTTACTTTGAAGCTTCTATGTAGACTGTATTACTGTAGCGCCTGTACTGTTAGCACAACCTATGTTAATAAAGTAATAGATTTCTGAACCATTTTTAGTATTTCTAGCAGGTAGATATGTACTTGAAAACCAAAAGGGAATTATAGGGACATGCTTTACCCATTCTGATGAGGAACAGACTTTAAGATGTCGAGGGCTAAAAGAAGCTAATCTGTGCGTTCCATTATAAACCAATGCCTGTCATCCTAGGTTGTGCAGTTAGATAAGATGCCATTTTCTGTTTTTCGTCAGTGCCTCCTACAACCTGTTCATGACATTAAGTTACTAATGCCTTTTATCCTAGGTTGGACAGGTATGTAGGAATAGTAGGAATGTAGGATCCATTTGCTGTTCAGCCCGTGGCGCCCTTTTGTACATGTTCTATTTCTTAGAGTTTATGGGGCGTTTGAAACGGCTGGAGTTTCTGGCTTTTGGCTTTGGAATGGTAGGGGCTAGAAGTAGAAGCGACTTCAGTGGGAGGTGTCTGATGGAGCTTTTGGTTTTGGAGTAGTAGCTGATTTGGCAAGTGTCTGAATTGCCCCTAAGGCAAATGATGGCTTATTTGATGCAAATAATTATGCTAGTAAATCTTAACAACAATCATCACGTCACATGATTACACAACTAATCAATTTTATTATTACACCAGTAATTAAACTAGTAATTGGTCTATATCCAAAAAAAAGAAAATGAAAAAATAGAAAAAGAAGAAGAAGCGACGGGAGGCTGATTGAAGCGGAGACGACACAGGGTGGTGGTGGTGGTGGGGGGGGGGGGGGGTTGGGAGGTGATCGGAGGCAGGGCCAAGGGAGAATGGGTGGAGGCGGAGGTGGGAGGAGGTGGAGGCAAAGCTCGTGGCGGCAGCAGAGCTTGATCCAGCCAAAGCCGCTTCCAAAAGCCGAACGTTTGATTCAGCTTCAGAAGCCAGAAGCTGAAGCTATTTCAAACGGCCCCTATGATATATGGGCCTGATGTTTTTGAAGCTATCGTTTAGTTTGATATATGTTTATTGACCATTTGCTGTTCATTTAATTATTCATCTCTATTGACCATTATCATTGAAACAGGGAGCTTTACAAAAATAACATTCAAGGAGAGATCCCATCGGAACTTGGTGGTTTGAAGAACCTTATTAGCCTCGACTTGTACAAGAACAACATTTCAGGAACTATACCTCCGGCGCTTGGAAAGTTGAAGTCCCTTGTATTCTTGTAAGTTTATGTTCGTCAAATGCTCTCTCCATATTGTAAAATATTTGTCACATATTTGCAACTGAATTTGGATTTGATGCTGATTCTGCTGAAGATGAACATTCTGTGTCGTTCAAATGGTTGTGGGCTGTCCTAGGGCTATTCCATTTGTATTTAGAGATGTCATACTGTAGTTATGTATATCGGCATATTTTATGCTGTGCCTATGGCTTGTGGTCTTTAGTGAGGTTTTCCAACTTTTAAGTTATTTCCACATCATTGTATCTTGCTAATACATGGCTGTGCTTTGGTAGGCGGCTTAACGGCAATCGTTTGACTGGGCCAATTCCAAGGGAGCTGGCTGGAATATCTAGTCTCAAAGTAGTGTAAGTGCAATTCAACTTCCAATGCTGAGTGCTTACTTCATGCGGATCTTCCATTTGACAATCCCTTGTTCTTTCAGTGATGTTTCTAGTAATGATCTGTGTGGAACGATCCCCACATCTGGACCATTTGAGCACATTCCTCTGAGCAAGTAAGTTTGACTGCCTTTGTAGTAATGTATTGTGATATGTTCAAAGATATTCTAGATATGCTCAATTTTACACTGAAGTTTCAGAACTACTAAAAACTTTTACCGAATATGAAGAGGAAACCTTTAGTTTTTGAGTGTCTCAACCAATACTTCGAAAGGGTAAATTAAATCACACCTCTAATGATTTGGGCGGCCCATATGAGGATCCTAAAATTACATTTAATTTTCTTGTCGGTTTCTGTCAGTTCAGCATCGTTAATTTGTTTCACTGTATTTTCTTTTGAAATTTACATCCATTTGTATTTTTATGCAGTGTTTCCTCGATAACAAATCAACAGCCACTCTATGTTATATGGTTGCAAACATGTTAGGGCCTGTTTGGAAGAGGGGGATTGCTCTAGGAATTTTTGGGAACTAAATCCTAAGGATTTGGATCCAAATCCCCCCTTTCCGAATAGGCATTGGTGTTTTGGGGAGGCCATTGCAATTTTTTGGTGAATACCTCATTATTTATAGCGTTACTTTGGTTGACCGCTTTGTTAATAATGAAGTGGATAATCGCCAATTATCGATTCAAAAGGATAGGATCTTATCGTTCTGAAAGGGCATCTGGGTGCATTACTTCAGGAATTTGAGACTTTTCATTGTCTATGTCTTGTTTAATTGGGTGCTGCTAGGTATACCACTGGATGTAGCAGTCCACCTAGTGGTGCTGCCTTGAATTCAAGAATAGTTTGGTTGATCCGTTCAAATACTTACTTTGTCTCCTTGTGCCCCATGTAGCAATTTCTCTTTTCAATATTCTATATATATATATATATATATATATATATATATATATATATATATATATATATATATATATATATTGACGCTGAAATGGGACACCTAGGTGCCCAGACACCTAGGCTCCCTGCCGTTAGATTGCTTTTAGATACGTGCTAGAGCAATGGTATGTATGGTATGTAATATATTAGGCATGCTAAATCAATCATGGAAGGAAAGTCTTAATCATGGATGGAAAGTCTCAATCACACTAGCACGTATCTAAAAGCAATCCAAAGGTAGGGAGACTAGGTGTCCAGACACCTAGGTGTCCCTGTTATTTATACTATATATATATATATATATATATATATATATATATATATATATATATATATATATATATATATATATATATATATATATATATATATTCGGATCAAAGGCAAGACTAGAATGTTGACAGTTTGTCTTTTTTTTGCTCATATGAAAAGTAGAACAGTACTACTTTTCTTTAATGGAAATTATGCAAACTGCAAAATACATGGTCATAAAGTTGTAGACTCGTAGTGCATTTTAATAGCATTCATTTTCCCGTTTCTATTGTACCCTGTTCTGCCCTTGGTGTTCCATTTTGTTGAGCTCTATTTTCGGTTTAGGTGCCAACAAGTTGACCTGTGTGCATTCTGTTTGCTTGCAGCTTTGAGAAGAACCCACGCTTGGAAGGTCCAGAACTACAAGGCCTGGTTGTATATGATACCAACTGCTAGATGGCAACATGAAGAAAAGAATGCTAGGAAGTGATGGGCATACAAGGTTACTGAAAACCGGGTGATATAGATAATGTTAGGTCTGAATCTGCCACTTTGTAATCCTCCCTACATAGCTCTTATTTGTGCCTTGCTCTCAGCAAGAAAGTTGTTGTATGTTGTAGCAGAATGCTCTGTCTGTGAAAGTAAACATGAAACTACTTCTATAATGACTGGAATTATATTGTCATCTGCACTATTACGCAGTTGCTGCTTGCTTTCTTGTGTTATATTAACCAAACTCAAAAGAATACTTAATTGTATACTAAGTCAGCCTTAGCAAAGGTGGCAAAGGCAACGTCACGCAACAATGCTCATGTTATTGGTTCACTGGAATTGTTTCGAAATCTTGGCAGGAACAAGCTGGTTCTAGCTGGTTTTGAACTAGTATGGTATATGAAAAGTTGGTCAGTTTACTCACTGTGTAAATTTGTGTTTTTTAAAACTTTGGTATACTAGCTAGCATCCTCGTTTTCCTGTGAATTAGGTGATATTGTACTTTGGAGAAGTTGCTATTAACGGCTTGACTAGTCATAAGTTGGCAAACGTACCTATACCCTCCACGATTGTTCAATACATCGATTAGCAGTAGCTGGTGGATGTATGATGTAAAATTGAAATGGAATTGATCTGAGATCTCCAAGCCTTTCCTGAGCTGAAGTAGATCAGGTTGGTGGATCAAATTAATACTGGTATACTAAACTAACGATGCCAACCTAACCTGCCAATCAAATTAATTGAAGAAGGAATGTCAAAAAATATATAGCATTCATGTTAGCAGGGTGAAAAGGAATCGAGTTCTAGTGCCTCGAGTCATTGGTTTGCTCTGTCCCCTGTTCCCGCCACCACTCGGCTTACCGCCGGCGAACCTCGGGACCAAATCAGCTCGCGCTAACTCGAGGAGGATGCATGTATGGTTGAGGAGACCATGTTGCTAATGCTACCGAGCTGCCAAGGTCCTTACTATCAGTGCCATGAGGCAACAGGAGGCGCTATGAGGGAGCTTTGGCAGGGAGCAACAACATCAGAAGAAATAGGGAGAGAAGAAGAACCAGAAAGTTTTGCTTTCTCTCCCCTAGGGCAAAATTGACAATTCGCATGGTTTCTCTCTCTTTGACCCAAAAATAATATAATAGTGTCCGCAGTGTTCTACAGCAAAATTACACATTTTTACAATGTGTTATAGCGTAATCATGTTTTTTGGATGCCCGTTGGCAAAAAGTGACAATTTATAGTGTCCTGTAGCCAATTTCCCCTTATATCTAAGTATCATCATTAGAAATAAGAAATCACAACAACAGATTAAAACACTACTTAGATCCAGAAGAACCATAACAGATCAAAGAAACAAGTCGATATCTAATGGCAGGAAAAGTCAAAAGCTATCCTAGATATCTCATAAAGCCAAAGCTTTCCTTGCAAAATCAAGCCAACGGCATCTGGATGGACCAAGAACAAATGCACTTCAAGGATCCAAACTATGATTGAGACAACAATCAATAATAACCAAGCACCACATTTACATCTCAATAAATTGAAACTATGCAGCAAAGGCCAAGCTACAACTTACATAATTTCACTTTAAGTATGCTATATTGCCATCATGCATCCACAATATATCCTAATTGCACAGTGTTAGCAGCAAAACAATATACTGCCTTAACACGAAACACCTCAAGAATCATCTGAGTTCCATAGCAACTGGATGAACCATCAACAGCAATATACAAACTAAAAAGTGTGACCTTTAATACAACATACAAGCACATACAATAATTTGTTAGTGATGAAAATCTCGAATACATCGAAACATCGGAAGCAAGAGTCACCCCTGGCGATGGTATCCTAGAGCTCTTGGATCTCCCTCTCCCCTTCATCCTGCTTCTCGTGGCTGCCATCGCCCTTCCCTCCCGAGCCCTTCTTCTCCCTCGCCATCGCCATTCCTTTGTCCATCTCCCTTCTATCCTCCTTCATCCTCTTCTTCTCCTTCTCCTTGTCCCCATCCCTCACAAGGTCCCTCAGTGCCGACAAGCCCTTCCTCTTCCTTGCTACATCGGCCTTCGCATCCACATCCTCATCCGCCAACGCCGTCGCCTCCCCCTAGTCATCTAGCCCATCACCGGTCATGCTATTGCCGCATCCCCCACCTTCGGTCTTCTTGAGTAGGGGCTTCTGGGGCTTGGACGAGGAGCCGGTGTAGGGGAGCGTTTGCGGTTCTAGTCGGTGCCGCCGCCGTCATCACCAAAGTTGTCCTCAAGGTCATCGTAGGGCATGACTTAGGCGAGGGGTCACGGGCGTCAAAGTCCATGAGTGGCTCACCGTCTTCATCGATGTAGCTACAAACGTGGATCGTAGGGGGATCGGGGTGAGGCGACAAAACCCTAGGGGAGAAGAAAGGGGAAGACAAAGTAGAAGAGTTACTTACCTATCGTCCACGGTGATGGTGGCGGGCATATGCGAATCCAAACCCTAGGGGAGAGAGTGAGAAAGAGAGGAGGAGGTAGAACAGAGGAGAGGGGGCAAGGTGAGTCTGGGAAGGGAGGTGATGGGGGAGGAGAAGCTGTAACATCCTGAAAAAGTCGAATTTGAAAATATAAAATTCTTAAAATATTTTGCAATATGTTTTGTTGAAATTTGGATTTTATGGCGTTTTCTGAGTTTTGGTGGAAGGTTCAAAAATTTAAGAAGTCTTTGAAAAATAAAAGCTACTGTGAATAATACCAAAAAGAGAATATGTAAATAATGGAAAACTAAAATTTTAATTACGAATCTGAAAAGATGATCCAGTATAAAGAGAGAGAAACCTGAGTTAAAATATAAAATCTTATCTTGGAAATCATGACATAAATAGCAATAAAAGTACATGAATAAAATACAAACACATATGTATATATATATATATGTGCATATAAAAATTGTGCAAGGTAGAGCTCAACACTACAGGAAATAATAGTAATAAAAAATATATATGCAAAATTAAGTAAATCAGCAAAATAACAGTATGTGAAATTATATATATACACACATATAACCTAATTAATAATAATAATAGAAACTCTCATTTAAATAGTTGAAAAATTGAAGCTTAAATTTTAAGTGTCATTCAAAAATCAGTGATCATAAATAATAAACAAAATTTTGAAATTTGAAATTCCAAAGCTAAGCTCACACATTACATCTTTCCTAAACCCTGTCTGCCAGTGGGCCCAGCGTTTTCACTCCTCGCGCTAGCTTCTTGTCCTCCTCTCATTCTTTCTTTCTCCTCCTTGTTTCCTCCTTCTCCCGAGCGCCGGACCCCCCTCCATCTCCTCCTTGCTTCGGTCAAAGCCGCTAGACTCGGCGCGCGACAAGCTGAGCAGTGGCAAATCCCGCCGCCCCTACCTTGCTCTGTGCCTCGCACGCCCGCGTGCACGTCGCCGCGCGATCCCCGCCGGCTTCCGTCCCCGGGTGCCCATGCCTCGCACGTCGCCCGGTCGGCTCGGAGCCCTTAAAAGCGAGGGGGTGCTTCCATCTGCTTCGCCTTGTCCCCCTCTCCCTCTCACCGCAGGGAATCGGTCCCGGAGCCTCCCAGTGGCGCCGACCGCATCCTTCTTCTCCAACCCCGGTGAACCGGCCATCCACCGATTGAGCCCACCTCGGACAAATTCCTCTTGGCTAGAGCATCACCAGAGTATGCCAAAGCTACCACAACCCGCGGCCGAGGCTCCCCGCCGCCCAAGCCCTCCGGCCGTGGTGATCCCCACTGTGCTGCCGCCTGAGCTCGCCGCCGGCCCGCCACAACGCCCCCTGGCCCGAGCCACCACCCCCAAGGGCTTCCCCTCCTCGTTGGGCTTCCATTTTGACCGTCGCTGACGCCTCCCCAGTGATTCCTCGCCGGCGACGCCGTTGGCCATGAGGGCACCGAGCTCCTCTATTCTACCGAGGCAATGGCTCGCTTCTTCTAACTATTTCTTCTGTTCAAAGCACGAGTAGGCCGTCGCGCAACTGGTCAGCCCAGCCGATCCTTACACTGAAGGTCCTGAGTTCGATCCCTCCCTGGCGCATTTCATCTTTTTCCATTACTTTATTTTATTAATCATTTCAACTAATGAAAGTCTAAGGAAGGTAATTAGAAAATAACCCCAGGAAGCTAAGAAAATTAGTTTAGATTCAAATAAAGTTTACTTATACCTTAAATATGGATTTATGAGTATATTGACATATAAATGATTAAGGGAAATAGTTAGGTAAAAGTTCGAATAATTAATTGAAATGCAAGACATAATAAAAATATGATGTAAGGATAAGTTGAGTTAATCCATAGTATTAAGATTCATGCAACGTAGAGATGCCGCCCGGGATTATTATACGCCAAATCTAGATTTATTTTTAGGGGTACTTCTGATTAATATAAAATGTAGTCGTTTAAATTATGGTGGTCGCTCTTATGTCTTCAACAAGCACATAAATTGATAGCAACCTTTAATTAATAGGGCGTCCCCAAGTAGAAGTGTCTTATTAGAAAGATATATAAGTATACATGCGACAATTATAGTAAAGTAACCCTTAGGTCATCAAATATTAAAAGTAATCTACATAAAGTAGCGATGTGAATAATAGTCATCCCTAGCGTGTCATCGATAAATGAATCTCAGCCGTGGATTCAGTAGAATATTGATAGTAAAATATAACCTAGTACAGTAGGCTCGAGTTACAAAGGGATAAAAATATCTGTATTAGTAACTTTCAGAGAGCGCTCAAATAAAAAGGCTATAATAGTATACAGATACAAAAATGTAATAGTCTAGGTAATCAAGCATCAAAATAACCTCGCGGATATATAGATGCTCTAAAGTAAATATGTAACTATTAACACAAGTAATTAGTGTCACATAAAATGATGCATAACAAGTATTGCTCAGATTGCTAAGTCTAAACTAAAATTAGAAATAAGGCTAAGTCTAATAGTAACTAAAGTATAGATTAAACAATAATGGTACTATTAATTAAATCTTAATACTAGATGTAGCAAATAATAATGATGAGCATGAAATAACAACATATGGTCCATACAACTGAATCATAATTCAAGTAGAAATAGGTTTAATGAAAACTGAGGCTATATAAAATGTCACCCCATAAAATGCTATACACTTAGACTCTAACAATTAATTCAGTAAGCCAAAATGCCCTGAAAAGTAACGCTCGACAAAATGATACCTACCCATAGGTCCATCCTGACTCATGGAACTTCCTTGATAAATATAAATATAATAAAAGAAACTGTTAATAAAAGATCAAGTCATCATTTTCTACCACCGGCCTTGCCTCAAATCACCCAAATCACCCATTAACTCATAATAAAACAAAAGTTGAGTTTATTCGGATTTATTTGGATCTTTTGAGTTATTTGCTTCCATTTGGATTCAGTCGTTTGTCGCGTAATTAGAAATTGGGAGTCGGGAAGATTCAGTGGATCCAGCAAGATTAAGCTCAAAGTGAAGATAAAGACCAGAAGCTCAAGAGAAATCATTGTGTGAGCTCAAGACTGCGGTAAACCGCACCAGGCGAGTCAATACTTTGATCATATTGAATCTTCATTTTCCGCAAATTTATATTTGTTTAAATTATCAAATTGCATGCTGTTATTTCATATGCAAATATATGTTTGTTTGAAGATTCTAGTTATATAGCCATTAATCGACTCGCTAGTACTATACCTCCTTTGGAACATTTGAATATCTGAGCCTTGTCACCCTAGCAAAAACTATAATGATAACCTTTCGAAAATAAGTCCATAATTATATGCCATGCTTAGTACTGCTTACATAATCGGGGCACCAAAATGCCCAAAGCATCACTTTGAGTTATGAGAAATTGGTTTGGGCAGTCATGGTGGAAATGACTGGTATGTTTGGTTAAGGATATTTTATGCTCCCCCAAAAACCTCAAGTTGCTTAATTATCTCGACGGATGGTTCGATGGTGTGTGAGTGTGGTGCAGTGGAAGCACAAAGGGGATAGCGGTAGAACCGCCCAGATAGCCCTAAAGACTGAATCTCGTGATGACCTCCCAGTGTACAACAGTACAATCACAAGCTGGCAAAATGTAGACATGACTAACTAATTTGCATTGACTTAGTAAGGGTTGCGCTGGTGTGACCACGGGCGGGTAGAGGGTGGCCACATCCTCCGACGTGATGGCGTAAGAGGGGGCTTCTGGAAGGGTGGTCGTACCCCGAAGGAAGTGGAAACCTTAGTGGACGTAACTCTGCTAGGAAAAATGCATTGTAAAGGTCCTGTGATAGTCTACTCAACCGCATGGCTAAGGAATCATGTGGGGGCAACGAGTGGATTTATCTCTTGTGGGTAAAGTGTGCAAAATCTGCAGAGTCAAAAACTATTCGAATAGCCGTGCCCACGGTTAAGGACGGACATGAGAACTTAACTAGATATAGTTCTGTTTCAAAAACACTTTGTGGGTGGAATTGGAAAAGTGGAGGGCAGAGAAAGGCCTTTATTTGTATTGCCCTGGGCGTCGTCCCAGTGATAAGTTAAGCGGTTATGATGCTGAAGGATTAAGCATATGGTGCAGAGACCATGTAACGGTGGATGGAATCTGAATCACTATTATTATTGCATTCTTTCATAACTTATGTTTTGGTTCAAACTGCTAGGTCTCAGGAAATTTCTATATATTGTATTTCGAAAATAATTTATGGCAAATAAAATAACCCGATCCTTTCCTTGATAAGACATGCATATTATTTAATTGCATCCTGTGTATTGGCTCGCGGAGCACGGTGGTTTGTGCTCACCCTCGCTCTTACAACAATTCAGAATCAGGATTCAAGTCTCTATGCTTCGACAATACAATTGGACATGATGACAAAGATGATGAAGTGTTAAGAACTAGGTCGTGAATAGGGCTGGATATCGAGCTGGCTCGGCTCGGTCTGGCTCGGTAGGATAACGAGCTGGCTCGTTATAACTAACGAGCTAAAAAGCCAGCTCGGCTCGGCTCGACAAAAAGCTCGAGTTAGCTCGTTTGGCTCGTGAGCCAGGGCCAAAAAATATCTCCATCATATATTCATCCATGGAAGTTTGGCTCGTTTGGCTCGTTAGGCTCGTTTGGGTACAATAGAGTACAAATTAACACATGCATGGCTCGTTTGGGTATAATAGAGTACAAATTTACACACTAACACATGCAATAGAGTACAAATTGGGTCCATGGAAGCAGCATATGCATATCTAAATTCTCGAAGCATGGCTCGCTTGGCTCGTGAGCGCTCGCGAGTAGCTCGAGTTGGCTCGTTATAGCTAACGAGCTAAAATCTTGGCTCGGCTCGGCTCGTTATCCTAACGAGCCGAGCCGAGCCAGCCACGAGCCGAGCGAGCTAACGAGCTTCGAGTTTTTCGTCCAGCCCTAGTCGTGAACCTCTAGTTGGCTGCCTGTGGGCATGTCCTGAAGGTCCCACCTGTGTGCTTCGTTCTTCCGCTGCTGCAATTTTTATGATTTCGGCCTAATCGGCCCATGAGTAAGTCTACTAATATATTTACACTTTCGCATGATATGTATTTTGATATTCATTTCTGTATCTGTGAGCACTATCTACTGATCCAGAGAATAGTGCAGTGGAATCACAGAGAATTCCGGATTGTAAAATCTGGGTCTTACAGAAGCGAAGGGAAGCACCACCGCCAGTAGAAAGAGGGATACGGATGAGTGGTCGGGGGCTACACAATTTGTTGGCAGTGGGTGTGGGAACAGAGGGAGGTGCAATTGGCGCGACGCCCATTATTTCAAGAGATAGAGAGAGGAGGCTAGCGGGAGTTGAAAGAGAGGTAGATGAACCACTGGTGGTGGACCACCACCACCAACCCCTCTTTTTAAGTAGTAGTGATTCCCTCTTTCTCGCTCACTTGCTCTCTCTCATGAGATGATTGATGGGGGTGGCGTCGCCACCGACAGACTCACTGCGCCCTCGTTGTAGAGGGAAGCTGAGGCAACGATGGCCTGACAGTGGTCGGCGATGGAGGGCGGTGGGCAGCGCTGGTGGGAAGTCGATGAGGTGAGGGCTATGATAATGTTAGGTTGGGCAAGGTGGCCGGCGGGGGCGGGGAAGCTAGTTGTGCGGCGAGCTCATTGCCAACCATAGGGGGAGACGAGGGCGGGGCCAGAGGAGGAGGCACGCAGAGTTGGCAATGACGAAGGATGAAGGCAGCAGAGTTGAGGGAGAGAGAGAATAGGTGGGAGAGGGAGAAGGAGGAGGGGAGGGCAGTCAGAAAAGCAGAAGTTGTATCGTCAGAGTTGGTCCTACTAGCGGCGGACCCAAAATTTCTATAATGAGTATTCAGAGTTGACAAATAAAATGTAAAAGTCTACAATAGCAAAAAAAGTACAAAATATTTCATGCTAGATAAAATATTTGTAAATAATTTAGAAAGTTTAAAAATAATGTAGAGAAATTATGAAATAACTTAAAACGAAACTATGTTGATGCAGTTTGATGTGTATGGGCTGCATGCACTAATGCATGACAATGTGTAGTCATTGCCTAGTGTCTACTGCCTTGTCGACCTGGCCGCCGCCACACGCTTCCTCCCCGGCTCTCAGTGATAGTTATCACTCGTTTGCTCCTTATAGATGTATCGTCGCTTCTCGTGGCTATGCGCCTTGCCATCGAGGCCAAGCCAAAGCCCATGCAAGGGGCCAGAGTTGTTCTCAGCCCCTCACCAAGTCGTTTGGTGGCCAATTGGCCCGCAATCTCATGCGCCAGTGCCACTAGGTTTGGCAATTTTTTTCTGGATTAGTGGAACCTGAGAGAGACACAAAGAGAGAGGAGGGGATAGGTTAGGGGTTTGAGGGGTTTACGGATGGGCCAATGGACCAGTCTGATGAGGGAGCAGATTTGTTATTAGGCCACGTTATTTTAGGTGAATTGGAGAGGGGAGGTGTGGGAGTGAGTTGAAATCAATTGTGGGAGGGGAGGTGTAGGAGTGAGTTGAAATAAATTGAGGGTACATATATAACATATTTTATCTAATTATCAGTATATATGTGTAATATACCTACTAAATATTGGGTATTACATAAAAAACTACATATGTAGTTGAATACCCTTGAATTACATTGGGTCTGTCCATGGGTCCCATAGTACTTCTCTTACCATTAATACACACACTCGCGTCCACGGGATGAATGTGGAGGTGTACATTGATTGATGTTCATGAAAACAATCATCGCCCCATCAACAAGAATGAGGTGAAGTCTAAAAGAATGTGAGATTAGACGGGGTGGCTGACAAGGGCAGGGGAGTTGGCTGTGTAGTGAGCTAGTCGTCGGCCATAGGGGGAGGCGAGGGCAGGGGCGGCGGAGCAGGCACGTGGAGGCGGTGATGACGGAGGAGGGAGGCAGTGGAGGTGAGGGAGAGAGAAGAGGGAGAGGGAGGAGGCAGTGGAGGTGAGGGAGAGAGAAGAGGGAGAGGGAGAAGGAGGAGGAGGAAGAGGAGGAGGGGAGGGCAGCCGGAGAAACAGAAGCTATACCGTCCCGTCGGATCGGTCCTACAGTACTTCTCTTATAGTTAATATATATACTTCGTCCACCGGATGAATGTGGAGGTGTGCATTGATTTATGTTCATGTAAACAATCACCACCCCATCAAAAAGTAGGTTTTGGGTATACCGGACCGAAGTGACAACATAACGATGTTGTTGCTATGTTTGTCAGCACCAAGGTCCTTCTAAAATTCTCACGTTCCCGTTCTCTACTGGAAGACTACAACCTTAACCATTTTAAGATCGCAAAATCCAACACGGCAATGCGATACATGTTGAAGTATAAGTAAATTATCCATCTTTCCTCATCAGCTTAAGTTTTTAGGTGAATTAACTGGTGCATGAAACTCAATATGGTATCAAAACCAAGAGGTCTCGAGTTCAAGACCTAACTGACGCAATTAAAAAAAATAATTGCAATCCACTTCTATTCCACATATTAGGCCTAAGGGAGCCTACACGTGAGGGGGGTGTTGAAGTATAAGTGAATTGCTCATCTTTTCTCATCAGTTTAAGTTTTTAGATGAATTAGCTGGTGTATGAAACTCAATAATAAACTCGTCGCAAAAAGGGTAAAAAAAAAGTGACACAAAGTTACAAACATGTCAAGAGGCACAAACGGGCTATGCTTGATGCGGCCCGACTGGCCCGGGAGACTCCAAGCCCGGCAGTAGCTTGTGGCTTTAACCACCTTGTGTGACCTCGCGGCCTGGAGCCCGGAGGAGCGGTCGAGAGCCGAGCATGCTGCCGCTGCGGCGCTTGGCGGGGACCTGCCGCCGGCGAGGCCTTGCCGGGTTCGCCACCGGAGCTCACCGGGAGGCGGCGGACGCTGTCGTGGTGGGCGCCGGCGTTGTCGGCCTCGCGGTGGCGCGCGCGCTGGCGATGGCCGGGCGCGAGGTCGTGGTGGTCGAGGCGGCCTCCAGCTTCGGCACCGGCACCAGCTCCCGCAACAGCGAGGTCATCCACGCTGGCATCTACTACCCTCCCCGCAGCCTAAAGGTGCGCCCTTTCCTGCGGGGCCGTGGCTTTGGCTTTGTAGAATTTTCCAGTCGTGCAGAAGGATTCCAAATTTCTGCCCGCTTTATGGTGGAGGAAATTTGGGCTTGCATCGTGGGGGAGACAGCTGAAATTTAAGTCAAGGCCACTGATTGAATTGTGAATAATTGCAGCTTAACTACTAGTGATTATGGGTTATTGTAATATTTCGGTCAGTTGGAAGAATTTCGCCCAGTGGTATTGCAGACCATCAGTTTAAGGGGGTTTGGTGACTCATGATGGGATTATGCATATGCGTGCGTGCGTGCGTCTCTCTCTAAGAAATTTGTTCCAGATTGTGCATTGTAATTTGTAGATTTCAAAAAGATTCAGCCTTTTCTGGTTATACGGAAGGGGATGGGGATTCTACATTGTAACACTGGAGATTAGAAATATGTTGGATTTCTAGTGATTCCGTATTCGAGCTGTTCGTACGGTAACTTGTATTAGGAAAGTGCTAGGCTTTATTCATACAAAACATCTGCAGATCGGTTCTTAGTTCTCACCACGTTGGATAGTTGACATTGATCCAAGCATTTCAGGCTCTTAAGTGTCCGTATGCTTGGGATTTTAGATTGTTACACAAATATTAGTATGAAAAATTATGCATCTATCGTTCAAATAAGCTCATTAAACAAAACTGGTAAGTGAAAATGGCATGCTAAGGTCCGTTCCTGTTTGGGTTATTTTCTGTTTCGCACATTGTGCTAGCAATATTCTAGTTGATTCTTTAGCAATAAACTACTGTCACCAATGCACCTGTAGAATTGTAGTATATTGACCCCTTCTGTCCATCCTTGGTGTTGTTAATAATGATTTTTTTGTCTTTAGTAAGACAAGACCTTTCCTGTGAATATTAGAGGAGGCCCCCCAATTTTACAGTTATGCTGTATAAAAATGAAAATTTATGCAGAACCCTATCACATCAGTGTGTTAATGATTATCCCTACAAAATGTTTTTTGTAGGCTAGTCTTTGTGTAAGAGGAAGGGATATGCTCTACAAGTACTGTGTGGAACGAGAAATCCCCCATAAACGGCTCGGTAAACTCATCGTTGCTACTGGTGTTGCAGAGACTGCAAAGCTGGACATGCTCCTCAAGACTGCTAAAGAAAATGGGGTGGATGATCTTCAGATGATGGAGGGTTCTCAAGCTATGGAGATGGAACCTGAACTTCAATGTCTTAAAGCTTTATTATCACCTAGTACTGGGATAGTTGACTCTCATTCATTCATGCTCTCTCTTTTGGTACTTGACCATACAAATCATTTCTTGATTCCATTCTGTCTTTCTTTTGTTTTCTTCCAGCCGGTTGCAATCCTTAGGAGAAATTTAATGCTTTTACAAGTTTTTTTTCATTTTCCAAGAAGAAAAAAATGTATATGTAGTTGAAACAAGTTTTATGTAGAGGGCCTTTGCACAATTGAAGTTTTTTTTAAACTAGTTAGTTAACTCAGGATCAAAAACTTTTATGTTTTCTCTTTCAAAAGAGCTCCCTGCCCCATGTTTGGTGAGTTTAGGCTACATAACCCAAAAACATTTTCTTTGTAGATCTTTCCTCTACTGTTATAGACGTGGGCCTTGGGCTTAGCCAGGGTATTATTAGGAATTAGAGATTGGGTTCTATTTGAATAAGAGATTGGTTTCCTTGTATTAGAGATAGAGTTAGAGATATGATTGAGATTAGATTCTATCTGTTAGGGGGAGCCATCTATATAAGGAGGCTACCGCATGCTTTCGGAATCAAGCAGAGTAATAATAAAGTCTTCCTAGTCTAAAGTCTCTCCTCCCTCCCTACGCCGACTCCATCCGGCCATCTTCTTGGTGGTGTTTACCCGTTACGAACTAAGGTTCATAACAGATTGGTATCAGAGCAGTCGATCCCTTCCCACGACTTCTGCTACCATGGTTTCTGCGATTCGCCCATCGCCGAGTCGTTAGCCATGATAAAGCTAGCGCCAACGAGTTGGCCAAAGATCAACAAGAAGATGACGGACGACCTTCTCAACATACAAGCCATCCTTGAGAGGATGGAGAATCGGAGGAAGGAGCAACAAGAAGCAAAGAACCGTGCACATGATGAACTGACACATCGCTGACAACGACAACCACATGGGCGAGCCCGCACATAATGATTCCGATGACTACACCGCCGACAAGCACCGCGACGCCGCGGCCGCTTCGCAACGTTTTCTTCGCCGGCCCATCGAAGCTTCCGGCGCGCGCGCCGCGGCCGAGGAGCTTGTGTCGCCCCCGACACGCCGTCGACCGCGACGCGCAACTCGCCTCGCGCCGACTCGAGCACCGCGCGCCGCTTTCCCGGCGTTTCCAAAGATCTTCTCGGCGCTGCCGGACCGGCTGCCGCCGACGCTGGCCGCCACCCGAACCTCGCGCTGGAGCGCCGCCGATCTCGTCGCCGCTAGATCCGCTGGCCTGGCCGACGCCGCTCAACCGCCGCCGATTCGACGGACGGCGTCTTGCGCCGATTCGTTGCCGCCGGGCATCGCTTCCGCTGACGCTGCTGTTGCCGCCGGCCCGGTCGCCGCCGAGCCGCACCGCCGGCCCGCCATCGAGACGCCGACGTCGCCGCGGGCCCACTCCGCCGGTCCGACCGAAGCGCTGCCGCTGCCGCCGGCCTCTCCGCTGATCGCGGCCGCCGCCGCCGGATCAGCGAAGCCGCCGCCGCCGGGCTCTCCTCGCGCGCTGCCGCTGCCGCTCGCCGGTCGCCTCGCCGGTGTCGCAGCCACCGCCGCAGCCGCCCGTCGGCCGCCGCTGTTCACCGACGCATCGCAAAGCCGCCGCCGAAGCCGCTGCCGCCGCCGATCCACACCTGCCGCCGCCGCCGCTGCCGTCGAATCGCCGAGGCTGCGCGCCTCGATCGCGCTCGCCAGCGAGATCGCTGTGCGTCTCGGTCGGTTTAACCGACCGATCGGTTAGTTAATGGAAAAAAATCAATCAAAAAAAATCAAAATAAAAAAAAATCAAAAAAAAATGAGAAAAAATAATTATTTTACAGGCATTATATTTCCGCAGACGCTATATTTCGTCTAGCTTTGTTCCGCGTGGATCTGGCCGTCCGTCTCCATCCGCTGCAGCACTCCGCCACCGTTCGTCTTCTACATCGGCATCGAAGGTCTTCCATTGACCGCCGTTTAGCAGCTCGAGGACAAGCTGCTTGTCCGGGAGGGGTGTAATGTTATAGACGTGGGCCTTGGGCTTAGCCAGGGTATTATTAGGAATTAGAGATTGTGTTCTATTTGAATAAGAGATTGGTTTCCTTGTATTAGAGATAGAGTTAGAGATATGATTGAGATTAGATTCTACCTGTTAGGGGGAGCCATCTATATAAGGAGGCTACCGCATGCTTTCGGAATCAAGCAGAGTAATAATAAAGTCTTCCTAGTCTAAAGTCTCTCCTCCCTCCCTACGCCGACTCCATCCGGCCATCTTCTTGGTGGTGTTTACCCGTTATGAACTAAGGTTCATAACATCTACCAATATGGTTACAAGAAAGATGATGTTCCTCTGCATGTCTAGTTTTGAACTTATGGCCATGTTTATGGTAGTCCATTTTATCTGCGTTGCATCATGCAGAACTCTAAACCAGTTTGTACTGACATTTTGTTCTTGTTTGTTTCTGCTGATGCAGGCCGATGCTGAAAACTTAGGAACAACCATATCATATAACACAGCAGTTATCAGTGGGCATGTTGGAGATGAAGGCCTTGAGCTTCATATTTCTGAAAGAAAAGAGCTGGAGAACCATTCTGCAGGCTCTCCTGTGTCCCCACAGCTTATTTTGCTTCCAAAGCTTCTGATAAATTCAGCAGGTTTGAGTGCAGTTCCACTTGCCAAAAGATTTCATGGCCTTGACCAAGCATTTGTTCCCCCTGCTTATTATGCCCGTGGATGTTACTTCACCCTCTCTCAAACCAAGAGTCCTTTCAGCCACTTAATATACCCTCTACCAGAGGATGGCGGTATAGGGGTCCATGTCACAGTAGACTTGAATGGCATTGCTAGATTTGGCCCAGATGTTGAATGGATCAATGGTGGAATGGACGACATGTCATGCTTCCTGAATAGGTAAGCCACTGCAAATACTTGTTTGTTCAATTATTTAACCATGCCACTGTTTTTGAAGAAAAAAAATTGAAGCTAACCAATGACCAAAGCAGTTGACCTATTTCTTTCAGGGGAAAAAGGGTTGAAATTTTAGGCTGTGTTTATGCACTGACATTTAGGCTTACTTGGTCCATGACCAAAGAAGCCTGTAAGTTATGAAATTATTAGATATATGTATACCCAAGTTACCCTTTCTTGTAACACAAGTTGTACATGGCTATATATATGAAAGTCACCCCCCCACATTGGGTGTGAGGTGTTCCCCTATTTCTCTACATGGTATCGATTGATTCCGGCATCTTCCGCGCCCCTCCTCTGCTTTCTCACCCGCCGCCTCCTCTCGCTTAGGGTTTCAACCGACGCCGCCGCTCTCTGTTCTCGGCCGCCGCCTTCCCTGCCGCCGCCTCCTGCGGTTTCTAAACCCTAGCCGCCGCCACTACTTTTCTCGGCCGCCGCCTCCTTTCCCAAGCCGCTGCCGCCCCTGTTTTTCTAAACCCTAGCCGCGCCGCCATCCCCTTCTCCCGCCAATCTTCCACAATGCCGACCTCCTCCACTGATCCCAACACACCGCGACATGCCAAACCTCCTCTTTGATCGATCGTTGTTGCTCCCTATGCCACGATCGCAGTCCGCTCACATGTTCCTCTCGTCCTCGAGTTGAAACACCCAAACTTCCACAAGTGGACTCCCTTCTTCAAGTCCTTGGTGGGAAAATTCGGACTTCGCGGCCACATCGACGGGACTTTACCGGCCGATCCCAATGATCCCCAGTGGGTCATGGACGATTCTTGCGTCCATAGTTGGCTTCTCGGCCCATCGCCACCGACGCTCGGGACCTCGCTATGGCGCAAGATCAATCGCGCGCCAACTATGGGTCGCCATCGAGGGCCTCTTTTCGCTAACAAGGAGCCCCGCGCCGCCTTCCCGCATGAGGAATTTTCTCAATGAAGCAGGCGATCTCTCCATCAACGACTATTGTCGCCGCATGAAGACCGCCGCCGATGCCTCGCGCGATGTCGGCCATCTCGCTTTCACCGCCGCACTGGTCCTCAACCTCCTCCGCGCCTCAACCGCGCTTCCAAAGACGGCAGACAACATCGCCGACACCACGCCACTTCCGGACTTCAACACACGCGCGAGAAGCTCGCCTCAAAGAACTTCGCCAGCCAACGAGGGCAAGGTTTCTCCGAGACCGCACTCCTCACACGCGCACGGCTTGCCGCTCTAGCTCTACGTGCCTCGCGCGGCACAACCAAGGTGGTCAGCAGACCTCCTCCAACCGCCGCAACAACAAGAAAAGCGGCAGCGGTAGTAACAACAACGGCGGCGGCAACACTGGCAGCAGCGCCGGCGGTGGTCGCCGCGACCAGCAGCCGCGCACTCCCATCCCTCGGTCCATGGGTGCATTTCGGCCCGCCGCCCGACAAAGCAGCGGCCGCCGCGACCATGGTTCAGCAAAACCAACAAGCAGCTCGGCGCGCGCCGGTCTCCTTGGGCCGCTCCACAGCTCACACGACCTTCACGCCCGCCCACTTCTCCTCCCGATCGGACGTCGCAGCAGAAGATTCGTTTCTCGCCGTCCGAACCTCTCAAGATAGCGGTTGGGACGGGCGGGACTCATTGCCGCCCGAACCAAATGGCTCTTCAAGGCGCTACTCTCGGGTGCTCGACATCGGTGCTACGCCCCACATGTCCTCTTCGGATGGTATACTCCTCACCCGCCTCCCTCATTCCTCTTCGTCTATCACTGTGGGCAATGGTCACTCCATTCCTGTTACCAGCCGTGGCACTTCCATACTACCCACAGCCGACACTTCCTTTTTCCTTAACAATGTTCTTGTTGCACCAGCTCTTGTGCGCAATCTTCTTTCTGTTCGTCAGTTTACATGTGATAATAACTATTCCATTGAATTTGACGCTTCTGGCTTTTCTGTCAAGGACCCATGGACGGGACACGTGATTCTTCGCTGCAATAGCAGCGGGGACCTCTACACCATCTCACCAACTTCGCCATCCACCGTCGCTAGTTGCAGCCTCGCCGTCTCGTCCACCATATGGCATCACCGCCTGGGTCATCCGGCCGCCTCTGCCGTTGCGTCTCTTCAAAATAAGTCGCTTATCACGTGTAATAAAGCAGCGCGATCCTTGTGCCATGCCTGTCAACTTGGCAAACACACGCGTCTGCCTTTTGCTAGTTCCATGTCCACTACGTCCGAACCTTTTGCCTTAGTTCATTGTGATGTATGGACGTCTCCAGTCCTTAGTACTTCGGGTTACAAATACTATTTGGTCATACTTGATGATTACGATCACTTTATTGGTCCTTTCCATCTGCGTCAAAAATCCGAAGTCTATGGTCACTTTGTTGATTTTGTTGCATACGCTCGGACTCAATTTGGTTCTATTCCTAAATGCTTTCAGGCTGACAATGGCACTGAGTTCGTTAATCATGCCATGTCCACCTTGGCGAACCACGGCATCCTTCTTCGTCTTTCTTGCCCATACACTTCTCCTCAAAATGGCAAAGCCGAGAGTATGATCCGCACCATCAACAACACCATTCGCACCCTCCTCATACATGCTTCCATGCCGCTACCATCGGGCCGAGGCTCTTGCCACGACCATCTATGTACCGAACCCGCGCCTCCTCCTCTGTTGGTCACCAAATCCGTGCATCACGCTCATCATTCCGCACAGATTACTCGCACCTTCGCGTGTTCTACTGCTGTGTTACCCCAACCTTAGTGCCACAACGCCCACAAACTCGCACTCGTTCTACGCCCGCGTTTTCTTGGGTATCCTCTTCTCACAAGGGTTACCGGTGCCTCAATATATCCACACGCGCGTGATCATCTCACGCCATGTCGTGTTTGATGAATCGATGTTTTTTCGCCGCCGCTCCATCCGGTGCATCTTCACTTGACTTTTGTTGCGGACGCTTCCGCGCTCGTCGGTCGCTCCACCCGGGTGTTGAGTACCGCCTTCTTCTTCGGTTGCTCTACGCGCTGCCGTTTTCGCGACCCGCCATCATCATTGCCGCCTCGCCGCTCAACCCGCTGGACATACTCCGGCGGTCCGCCGCCCAGCCAGATTTTCAGCCGCCACGGCCATAGCATCCACGGCACCTCCTGCTGCAGCTCCCGACCGCCGTTTCGGCAAGGTGTACCAACGTCGTCCACCCCATCCTTCTACACACACCGTCGGGATTTTCCCGTCGGCCGCTGGAGAGCCGGCTGGGAACGCTGCTCCTGCTCCCACTGCGAACCAGATCGCCACCAGCACCGTACAGCCTTCTACTCCCGCAACGCGACCCATGACTCGTTTGCACACGGGGGCAGTACAGCCTGTCAACTACCGGAATCTATCGGCTACATCGACTTCTCCACTGCCAGCCAACTACCGCAGCGCGTTAGCTGATCCCAACTGGCGTGCTGCCATGGCGGAAGAGTACCAAGCTCTCCTCGACAATGGCACTTGGCGCCTAGTGCCACGACCACCTGGCGCCAACATTGTGACGGGCAAGTGGATTTTTAAACACAAATTCCACTCCGATGGATCGCTTGCCCGCCACAAGGCTCGTTGGGTTGTTCGCGCTTCTCCCGGCACGGGTGTCGACTACGACGAGACATTCACCCGATGGTCAAGCCGCCACCATCCACGCTGCGTGCTAAGCATTGCCGCATCGCGGATCGCCTATTCATCACTCGACGTGAAGAACGCCTTTCTTCATGGCGACCTTGCGAAGCGAGCCATCGCCAATACCGCCCGGCCGTCGACCCTTCGGCCCGACTCCGTCTGTCTTTTGCACAAGTCACTATACGGTCTCAGCGGGCTCCTCGAGCATGGCACCGCCGTTTGCTTCTTACATCTGCGGCGCACGGCTTCACGGCGGCGAAGTCCGACACGCTCTCTTTATTTATAAAGATCGAGATGATGTCGCCTACCATCGCTTCTACGTTGACGACATCATCTTTGGCGTCTTTCACCGACTCTTCTACGGCGCATCACCGACGGCCGGCTCCGAAGTTCGCCATGACGGACCTCGGTGCTCTCCACCACTTCCTCGGCATCTCCGCCACGCGCTCTCCGACGGCCTACTCTGCCCCGGCGACAATACGCCGTTGATCTCCTTCACGGCCGGCATGGCCGAGTGTCACCCTACAGCGACACCTATTGACTCTCGGGCCAAGCTGTCCGCCATCGACGGACCACGCCGACAAATTTCTGAGTACCGAAGTCTTCTTTGGTGCTCTACAAGACTTACTCTCACTCGTCCGGACCTGGCCTACGCCGTTCAGCAAGTCTGTCTCTTCATGCACGACCCGCGGGAGCCGCATCTTGCTCTGATCAAGCGCATCCTGCGCTATGTGAAGGGCACCCTCGACGCAGCCTTACATCTCAAGATCGCCGCATGTGTCCTCCATCACCGCCTACTCGACGACGATCGGGGCGGCTGCCCCGACTCTCGGCGTTCCACCTCCGCCATCGTGCATCTTCCTCGGCGACAACTTGGTCTCCTGGTCTTCGAAGCGGCAGACTACAGTGTCCCGTTCCAGTGCAGAGGCCGAGTATCGGGCTGTTGCTCATGCAGTTGCTGAATGTTGCCGGCTGCGACAATTGCTTCAGAGCTTCATGTCTCGATCCTTCGCGACTATTGTCTATTGCGACAATGTTAGTGCGATCTACATGACAGCCAATCCGGTTCATCACCGCCGCACGAAGCACATCGAGATTGACATCCACTTCGTCGCGAGAAGGTTGCTTTGGGACAAATCCGTGTGCTCCATGTTCCTCCTCACATCGATTCATGGACATCATGACTAAGGGACTACATGCAGCTTGTTTAATGACTTTAGGTCCAGTCTCTGCGTCAGCCTCCTCCATTTGTGGATCATGGGCGGGTATTAGATATATGTATACCCAAGTTACCCTTTCTTGTAACACAAGTTGTACATGGCTATATATATGAAAGTCACCCCCCCCCCACATTGGGTGTGAGGTGTTCCCCTAATTCTCTACAGAAATCTTATGTTGTCTGTCCATACCTTGCCCAACAATACTTGATGCAATGCAACCTTTAATTGGCATGTATAGAAGGCCAATGCTAGTGTCCTTAACTAGGCATTTGCTAATGTGCTTTATGCTTGATATAGTTTGCGATGACTAACCGGTAAGGATATTGTTTGCTATCTGGGTGTTGCACATAGTTGAATTTGTGTTTTTGCATGACTGTGCAATTGGGTGCAATACCATGGTTCTTGAGAGTAGTAACAGGATTTCTGCAACACAAGAGCTTGTGAACTCCTATTGCTGGTCATATGCATCATTGAAATGGATGGAGTTCACAAATATCTAATTTGTCTTTCTAATGATGGCCACATTTGCAAATAGATTTATTACAGTTGTTACACCACATCCAGTGGTTACTATGAAAATAGTTACCTTTAGAAAATAGTAAGATGTTTATAACTTTAGCATCTATGTTGATCAGGTTTGATTACTTAGTCAACCCCACCCGATGCTCTAGATTTTACCCCGTAATTAGAAAGTATTTTCCAAATCTCAAGGATGGGTCGTTGGAACCTGGTTATTCTGGGATCCGACCAAAGCTCTCTGGCGCTGGACAGCCTCCTTCAGATTTTATTATTCAGGTTCTTCTCTGATAACATATGTTTGATCACTGTCTTGCACTATATCAGCGTCGAAGTTCAATTTTTTCCTTAAGGACATCCATAACCTGTTAAGTTGAAACACTTGAACTACTGCAGGGGGAGGATATCCACGGTATTCCTGGGCTGGTTAACTTGTTTGGAATAGAATCCCCTGGTCTGACGTCAAGCTTGGCAATTGCAGATTACATAGTTTCAAGGTATTTGAGATGAGACTTTCATTCTCAGACGATCCCTGCTTCAATCGCGGCAGGATGAACCAAGATGTCTGGAGGCTCTGCTGTACTGTGAATCAAATTGCTTATCGGGACTCCATGATTGTGATCTTCTTTGTTTACGGGAAAAAATTCTTCAAATTACTAGATAAGCTTGCAAGCAGTTCTTATTGTATTCTTTGTTGTTCCTTTTGTTTTGGGGAACTAGCTTGCATGCAGATATGCAGTTCAAGTTCAGTAAGGGACCCAAGGGTTGGATTTCAGCGGCTAGGGCTGAGATCTGAACTTGTCAATTGCAACTTGCAAGCCAGTGCATAGAGAAGCACGAAAAATGGTATTGAAATATGCAATGCAGGGATATTTACGAGGGTGTACAAATCTCACGTTTTCTTTGATACAATACCGGCTGAGAAATTTGCCCGACTTGTCTGACTGATGCAATGAGTCATGACGAGATAATTCCATTTTTAGAGCAAGAAACATGTGAAACGCGAAACCAACCGTTTCAGGCCATGATTTGTGTAACTGATCTGTCATCTGGCTTTGCTTGCTAATCGTGGAGTGTAAGTTATCAAGTTGCTAGGATCGAAGTTCTAGAGGTCAATTACAAACATTCTGTTAAGAAAGAAAACAGCAAATGGAGACATGAATTGAACCATTCAAGCTTGTCACTTATCCATCAAAACTATTATTGCATGTTGATTCTGGTCGTCCAACATTTTGAGAAAAGAATGGAGATACAGTAGAAGTACATGGTCTCCCACATGAACCACGAATATCATCATTCATCAAGTAAAGGATATGATAAGAGGACGAAGGGGCGGGGGTTGTGGAGGGCCACTGTTACAGGGAAGTGCGTTTTAGGATTCAAGAAAAACTCTCCAGTTCGGATCCCCTTGTTAGTCATCCATATCATCTGAAGATTGAAGAACGACAGCAAGTAAACATTGATAGGTCAACAAGGAAATAAAAAGTAAAAGTGGGCAGATGGCTACCTCACCGCTTCCGTTGCGCTCGCCACTTATAAACAGGCTGTGATGTTGGGTTCGTAATCTCATCTTCACCGAGTTCTCTTTTGCGTCCAGGTTTCTGCCCCAGTATTTGATAAGTCAGTAACTGAAGAGCTTAACAATATAAATTTTCGGTCAAGTCAATTCCTAATTAGAAGAAACAGAATCACCTTATCTCCAGTACCAGCAATAACCTGCCCTCACATGATCCAAAAAGCTAGTTGTTTGCGATTTCACATGTAGGCCATTTTAGACTTAGATTGCAGCTGAAATATGAATAAATTCCTGTCACGCCGCGATCTCAAGTCATACGAATGTCTTGCAGGCGGCCGAGAACTGGGAGCAGTCGGCGGGGCCGTGCTGGTAGCCGGCAGTCAGGCCGGAAGAGGTAAAGAAGTCGGGCCGGAAGAAGAGAGGCGGTCAGACTGGGAAAACTAGGGTTTGCAGCGGTCTGGCCGGAAGATAGGTGGCGGTTAGACCGGAGGAAGGCCGGCCGAACCGGAGAAGAAGAAGAGGGGTTGAGGTAAGATCTTTTCTTAACTTTATTGCATCATCTCATCCCCTTTATATATAGAGGAGAGTCCAAACCCTTCACGGCTAAGCCGGATTCACAACCCTTAAGTCCTAATACAATCCTGACTCCTTAACCGACTCTTACCCTAACATCAACTCGAATACGAATTACAAAAGCAAACCTATTCGGAAGGGGCTGCAGTTGCGCCTGGCAATCCTGCCGTCGCCCCTGCTGTAGGAGGTTGTGCGGCAGAGCCTCTCCTGACATAGATTCTCCCAAATCGGCCCGGCCTGACAATTCCACTGATAGGGCTGCATTTGACAGTATCACTTGTAAACATAAAACTTCACAAATTCTGTTTCAGAAAGCACAAAATTGTGTTTTCATATAACAGATAATAGTCATCTAACATCAACCAAGTCTGATACCAGTTTTCATGATGTTATTTCAAGTACACTCTCTACCCCCCCCCCCCCCCCCCAAAAGCAAAAAGTATGCTAAATGTCAGAGATCCTGTACCTTCAGCTCTTTTGAACCCTCTGTTTCCTCTCTTCTAACTCCTTGTAGGAAGAAGCAGTTTTTCTGTAAAGGATACAATGGGAGTATCAAGTTTATCAGGTAGCAGTCAATACACTAAACTGCACAACATAATGCTTTGAGCTGGAGAAACATAATCCCATCTCACGTATGAAACATCACCACAGAGTAGTTTCCTAATTAAATGCACACGAATTATGAATTAACATAAACTAAAGAGATAATTGATTCTATGCTACTGAATAGCGTCTACTTCTACAAAATGCCACTGGAAAACACTCTCTCTGTTATATGCCATTGAATTGCACCGAAATTCAACTATATACCATTGCCATCAGTTAGCCTCCGTTTGGCCCCAGAAAAAGACGATTTTGCCATCAGTTCAAAATCTGTCTCTATGATAAAAATTAAATATACGGCAAATTGGTTTAGCCAAAAATACCGAAACTTGCCTCCTGGTTCCCTTCTGGTGCGGCTGGGAATTTTGCCCAGCCACACGTCCACCACGGCGCCAAAGCGCCGCCCGTTTTCGCCCGCTCCCATCCTCCCCTACCGTCTTCGATCTGAGCGACCATCGCCCGACAACTTGGTATCAGAGCCAATCGTTGCTGCAACAACCATGTCAAGCCTCGTGGGTGACGATGACTTCCAACAGGTGATGCGCAAGTTCACTGAAGACACTGCCAAAGTCCTCGCCAACATCAACGATCAACTCACCCCGCATGCAAGCTTGATTGAAGCCAACAACAGCCAATTAACTCGACATGATTGTCGCCTCACACGCATGGACGGGCAGCCCATCAGCGAGGAGGGGACGAAGAGGAGGCAGCGTCCCGTCGAGAGAGCAAAGGGGAGATGGCGCCCAATCAACACCCTCCCAGCGAAGGCTCTCTGCCCAACTACTGCCGGTGACCATCTCGGTGCCAGCAGCGAGAAACCATCAAACCCTGCTTCGCTACCTCAAGCTTAACTTCTTGACTTTCGACGGAAGAGAAGACCCGTTGCCTTGGATCAACCGGTGCGAACAATTTTTTCGGGCCCAACAAACACCATTGGAGGACAAGGTCTGGTTCGCCACATACCACATGTCCGGCCTGGCACAGCTGTGGTACATGAGGATTGAGTGCATGGACGACATGCCCAACTGGCGACATTTTACGGACCTTGTCAATAGAAGGTTCGGGGCCCCAACACGCCATAATCCTCTGGGAGAATTAATAGGGCTCCTGCGTACAACATCGGTGGAGTTCACCGAAAACTTCTTAATCTTATTGGCCCGTTGTGGCCATCTTCATGAGAAGCAAGTGACGATTTTCACGACAGGATTGGGTGAGCCATTGAAGACGCATGTTGAACTCTAGCATCCACCTAACTTGGAGGTCGCCATGGACCTGGCCAGGGCGTATGAACGCCTGCTTCTGCATCAGCCAGTCCATGGGACCACCGTCGCTCCCTCCAAGCCGTCATTCTCCAGACAGATCTCGGCTCGTACGTCGGCATCTGGCTTGGTGGCCTCCAGCCCGGCAGCTCCGTCACTTGCAAATTCGGGCGCGCCGGTACCAAGCAAGCCGTTCAAGTGACTCACACCAACCGAGATGGAGGACCGGAGGAGCAAAGGGGTCCGCTACAACTGCGACGAGAAGTTCATACCAGGCCACCAACGATTCTGCAAGCATCTCTTCTTGCTCCAAGTCAAACCGGACATGGACACAGCCAAGGAAGCGGATGGGCATGCCACCATCTCCCTTCTAGCTCTCACCGGGATTCGCAAGTCCCAAACGATGCAGCTGGCCGTGATAATCAACGGCGTGTCCTCAGTGACTTTGGTTGACTCGGGCTCTACACACAATTTCATCGCCGCCGAGATCATGGACCGGGTGGGCTTGAAGCTCGTGCTACATACAGGACTCTCCGTGGCCGCCGCCAATTAGGGTAGCTAGTGGCGGGGTGTGCCACGCAACACCCATTGTCATCGACAACGAACGCTTCATGCTCAACTTACTATCCCGCTAGGGGGCTTCGACGTCGTCCTTGGGGTCCAATGGCTTCGCACACTCGGACCAATCGTGCGGGATTTCAGTCTGCTGATGATGAGCTACCAATGCCATCACTGACACATCACATGGCATGGTGTGGCTCCATTCGAGACGGCAACACACCTTCACTTCGTATCTGCCACACGAGAGCTTATGGAGGAACTCCTCGCGGAATTTCAGGCAGTTTTTACCGAACCGCAGGGACTCCCTCTGCCGCACAACTGCAACCACCGCATCCACCTCCTCCCTGGTACTGGCACAGTGGTGGTTTGGCCATACAAATACACAACGCTGCAAAAAGGCGAGTTGGAGCGACAATGCACTGCCATGTTGGAACAAGGCATCATTCGCCGTAGCAGCTCCGCATTCTCAGCTCCTGTCTTACTCGTCACGAAGGACGGATCATGGCGCTTCTGCGTCGACTACCGCGCTTTGAATGATAAAACTATCAATGACAAATTTCCCATCCCGATGGTCGAGGAGCTCCTGGACGAGCTTAAGGGAGCGCAATTCTTCTCCAAGCTCGACCTCTGCTCGGGATATCATCAAGTCCAAATGGCGCCAGAAGACGTGGAGAAAACAATATTCCGTACTCATGAGTGCCTATTTGAATTTCTGGTTATGCCTTTCAGCCTATCCAATGCTCTGATGACTTTTCAAGCCCTCATGAATGAGGTTCTGCAGCCCTACCTGCGTCATTTCACCCTGGTGTTCTTTGACGATGTTTTGATCTACAGTGCATCTTGGGCGGATCATCTACGCCATGTCCGAGCAGTGCTTCAGTGTCTCCAACAATATCAGCTCTTCCTGAAAAAGTCTAAATGACTTTTTGGAGACAATTTGGTGGCAAAGCTTGGCCACATCATCCGGGCCGAGGGCGTCGCCATGGATAAGACCAAGGTGGCCAGTGTCCTCGACTGGCCGCGACCCTAGTCAGTGCGTGACCTCCAAGGTTTTCTAGGCTTAGCCGGCTGCCACCGGCGATTTATCAAGGATTATGGCATGATCGCCTCACCCTTGACATGACTACTACACAAAGAGGGCTTCGCGTGGTCTCCAGAGGCCAACGCAGTATTCACAAAGCTCAAGGCGCTGACGTCGGCGCCTGTGCTCCAATTGCCAGACTTCTCGACTCCATTTGTCGTGGAATGCGATGCCTCGAGCACCAGATTCGGTGTTGTGCTTCATCAAGGTGCCAGTGCCATTGCTTTCTTCAATCAACCCATCGCTGCACGCCACACCAAGTTGGCGGCATATGAACGCGAGTTAATTGGACTCGTTCAGGCTATTCGCCATTGGCGGCCATATCTATGGGGACGACCATTCAAAGTTTGCACGGATCACTACGCTCTCAAATGCCTCCTCGACCAACGGCTATCTACTATTCCCCAACATCTGTGGGTAAGCAAACTGTTCGGCTTTGATTTTGCGGTGGAATTCAAGCCAGGACGCCTTAACATTGTGGCTGATGCCCTTTCCCGGAAGGACGTCGAACCAAGAGCCATCCTCGCCATATCAGCACACCGGTTCACCTTCTTTGGCGAGCTTCGCCAGGCCGCACTTTCGAAGCCCAAGCTGTTGGACCTCCGCCCATGCATCGAGATGGGAAAGCTCACCGCGCCGTGGTCGCTGGTGGACGGTGTGGTGTGTTTTGGTCGGTGCGCTCATGTTCCGCCCTCCCTGTTCCACGCGGCAGTTCTCGCGACAGCACATGATGGGCTGCACGAGGGCATCCAGAAGACCCTACATCGCCTCCGCCAAAATTTCCATATTCCTTAGGATCGGGCGGTGGTGCAAGAGTATGTCTGCGCATGCGCCGTCTGTCAGCGCCATAAGGCCAAACAGCTTCAACCGACTGGATTGCTATCGCCATTAGATGTCCCAAGCCGCATTTGGTCAGACATCTCCATGGATTTTATCGAAGGTTTGCCAAAGGTGGGCGGGAAGTCCGTCATCTTGACCGTTGTGGATCGATTTTCCAAGTATGCTCACTTCATTCCACTCGCACATCCCTATTCAACATCCTCTGTTGCCCAGTTTTCCTTGCTGAAATTGTGCTGTTGCACGACATACCGGTGTCAATTTTCTCCGACAGAGATCCCATCTTTACATCCAACTTCTGGAAGGACTTATTTCAGCACTACGGCACAAACCTTGCTATGAGCACAACATTCCATCCTCAATCCGACGGCCAGTCTAAGGTGGTCAACAAAGTCATCATGATGTATCTCCGCTGTATGACGGGGGATCGTCCCTGCCAATGGCTCAAATGGTTGCCCTGGGCTGAATTCGTCTACAACATTGCCTTCCATTCAACCCTGCGCACTACCCCTTTTTGGATTGTGTACGGGAGGGACTCCCTCCTTCTTAGTATGAGCCCGGTGAGGCACGCATGTCGGTAGTGGATCAAGAGCTCCAAGACCATGACTTGTTCTTGTCTGATGTTCGTGGCAGGTTACTACATTCTTAAGAGTGCCACAAAAAGTTCTATGACCGCAAGCACCGTAACGTTCACTTTGCCATAGGAGATTATGTATGGCTGCGACTTCACCATCGGGTAGCTGCCACCCTGCCAGGCGCACGACGTGGTAAACTCGGTCCTAAGTACTATGGGCCGTATTGTGTCCTCTCAAAGATCAATGAGGTGGCATATCAGCCGGACTTGCCAACGTCCACACATTTACATGATGTCTTTCATGTCAACCTCCTCAAGAAGTTTAAAGGCACTCCACCAGCAGTTTAGCTGCCATTGCCTCCTCTACTTCATGGACGAGTCATTCCAATGCCAGCCAAGGTGGTCCGTGCCAGACTGGCGAGAGACAAATGGCAAATCCTCGTCCAGTGGGAAGGGCTTCAAGCAGCAGACGCCTCTTGGGAAGACGTCACTACTTTTCGGGAGTCTTATCCCTCTTTTCAGCTTGAGGACAACATGTTTGTCAATGGGGGGAGAGATGTCATGTGGGGCCAGGTATATGGCCGGCGCCATAGGGCCAAGGACCAACCGGTCCTAGAGGCGGCGGAATAAGGCATGGGTTGTAGTTAGGAAGGTCTAGATAAAATTTTTATTAGATAAGATCCTTTGGATCAGATTAGTGGATCCTTAAGATCCTTTCCTTTTGCTATTATATTGGAATTGTTAGGCTATCTCTATTTAAAGAGAAGAGGATGATTGAATAAAGTAAGCAAGGATTAGGAAATACCTGATCCCTTGCGCCTCCCTTGCCTCCCAGTTCCCTTTTGGTGCGGTTGGGAATTTCGCCCAGCCATACGTCCACCACGGCGCCAAAGCATTGCCTGTTTTCACCCGCTCCCATCCTCCCCTACCATCTTCGATCCAAGCGGCCATCACCTAACAACTATGGACTAAATAAATCATGTGTACAGAACAATCATGAACTGCATGACTCAATAATAAAATAACAAGTAATCTTTTAGCTCAAAACCAGATTATACTCAATTGTCGTATTCAACCTCAGTTTGACATCAGTACATCATCGAGCGTTAATCCGAGCCCACAACAGAACTAAACCAAGTTTCCCAGTACTAGTCCGAATACTAAAATCAACTAGCACAACACACTTGGTAAAGTAATGCACAAAACCAGTAATACGATGTGTATGGCTATCAAAGCCACCAAGAAGTAAACTAGGCAAGGCACGCAAAAAGGCGCTGACTCAAAAAACCAATCGCCCCGCTATGCCACGAAGAACAAACGGGGTTGTCGAAGATACAATGCCAATTTGCAATTTGGGACACACCAAATTGCAAAGTCGAGGTCCAGGGAATGCCGCACAAGAACCAACTGAAGTGCACTGGCCAAGAGCACCGAAGAACACCAAGCACCAAAGCCAATTTCTTTTCTCCCAAATCGATCCTGAGCCGGCCGAATCCAATCCTCAAAGGAACAACCCCCAAATTTCCTCACTGCTACCTCAACAAAGAGATGGCGCAAGGAACTGAATAGGGAGTGTTCAGTGAGAAAGGGACCAGACCTCACTACTGACAGCGCTGAGACGGGCACGACGGCGCAGCAGCCCAAAGGCTCAAAACCGAAGTCCAGCCGGAGAAGAAGAACCACACTCAAGGGGAACTTACTAACGATTTTTCGGTAAGGCACATAAGAGGAGATGGAGATGGACTTAAATGGAGGAAAGGCAGGGCAGCCGACGCGGCTACAACCAATGGCCAGTGCCGAAGCGCATGGGCCATTGGCGCCTTCTGCACTGCCGCCAAGATAATCCCCACGCCACAAGAGCCAGCCTAGAAGCCACTCGGCCCCCTCGCGCAAAGAAGATAGGGCTGGAGACTTAGTCTCCAGCCTTATCTCTTCCTCTTCTCCCACCTACTAGTGAGACCCACATCCTTCTTTTTTTTCTATTTCTTCTTTTCTCAAAATGAGAAATTACCAAATAGCCCTCAAAATATCCAACACACAATGCATAGTATCATCATAAATATGTGAAGTTAAGGTTATGTGCTCGATATTCTCATGCAAAGAAATTTTCCACAGCGAATTTGCACATAAAAGGAACACACAGCAGTACACCATAAAGGAGATAGAAGAATGTCTATCAGTATAACATCTAATTGGCACACTTGGAGGCAACTTGCCATTAACAAGGCTACAAAACTGCCTTAAAAAAAGGGTAAAAAAAGGCTATAGAACATTCAACAATGGGGACAGCCCAACAATTGCCAAGGCAACATTCAGCATGTAATATTGAATCACAGAGTGGACAAAAAACAAGATAAGATTTTTTGCTTTTACCATTAATGTTATGCTTAAAAAAATGCAAATGTATCAAAGAAGTTGACTACCAATGTGTCAACAAGACTAAAAGATAGTTAAATGAACCCCTACCAAACTAGCACCAAATCACCATCAAGATATAGTCAGGACTATCACAGAATATAAAATACAGAATGCAGATCAAGCTCATGCGAAAAACATTGATCAAGATCTAACAGACAAGTGACATTCAGGCGTCAAACATCTATGCAGCTATTGTAATTCCAATACAGAATTTCCAAGATCCTAACCAGATGTTTCATGTTAATTGCAACTATGCAATGCACGATGCAGCTGTTTCACTTTGAACACGCCGATCACTGATTACTCACATTGATCACAAACCAGAATTCTAACTCTTCAGTTCCAATCGCACATTGTTCAGCATATAATCAAGGAAATACACACTTACTTTGCCGCGGTTCCGGTCCTTCCGTATTATCTTATCCAAATCGTCGCAAGGAAACACCAACTTCTGCAGGCTGGCCGCCTCGATCCATTTCGGCAGCACCCTCTTCCCGATCAGCGCGAACACCCGCTCCCGCATCGGCCCAGGGGATTCCCTGGGATACCTCTGCAAGAAAAATTCGCAGAACGCGAGCTCGAGCACGAACTGGCCCAGGAACCACAGCCTCGAGTGGCCATTTCGTACGTGGCGCGTCCGCGTGCGCTCGCAGGAGGGGTCCAGGTGCTGGAACGCGACGGAGAGCGGCGCGGAGGGGAGGCAGGATGAGAGGAGCGGGAGCGACTTGAGCGACAGCTGCGGGCTGTTGAGGAAGCGTTGGGTGAGGCGCTCGTCGTCGAGCGGCGGCTTCAGGATGAAGCGGCGCGGCGGGTGCTTCTTCTTCGGGGATACTGCCTTCTTGCGCTCCGTGAGCTCCCGGAGGAGGCGGCATGGGCTTTTCGCCGGCTCGGGAGGGGAGGCTGGCGGGGGAGGGGTGTGGTCGGCCGCGACGGCGAGTACGCGGACTCGGCAGCGCGCGGTGGGGAGGTGGATGGGAAGGGGCGCGAGGGTGAGAGCTTGGAACGCCATGGCAGGTGGGCGGTGGCTGCGAGCTCGGGCTGGGGTTTTGCGGGTTTGGTTCTGGGATGAAGAAGAGGAAGCCGCGGACGATAGAAGGAGGATCATGGGCCGTCCGTTTAGTGATTGATGGCTTCGATGGGGTGGATCACCGAGCGAGTGGGGAAAATTATTTTTTTACTGTAATAACATCCCGAAACAAAGAGAGGAAACGGTTTTTTCACCTTCTTTTTAACACGACTTATTAAAATAATATTTTTAACGACTTATCGGTATTTAATATATTCATATAAATACTCATGCTAAGACAAAAATATCATTAGCCGCGATCACAAGATATCAGTCGCAATTGAAAAGAATAAAAGACGGGTTCGATTTGGCTTATTCATAGCTTATGCTCGTTCGTACTGTCTACAATAACTAGTTTTTAAATGGTATATTTATTAAGGTGAAGTCAATAGGAAGATTATAGTAACAAGTGTATTAATTTTAACTATACCGACTGAAATCATATATAACTATTTTTTTATATATACTACCTCTTACAAATAATCAAAATTTAAATATTTAAATTATGAACCATCAAACTAAAAGAACCGTCCAAAAGCAAACCACATCACTGCTGCACGGCGCGAGGAAACCGGAGTACACATCTCGACCGTCCAGACACATACGGACGGCCAGATGCCCAGACCGCAAAAACTCGCACCGGAAACGAATCGCGAATAAGCTCGGTGGCCCAAATTCTGCACGGATCTAAACCGTCCATCCTCAAAAGGGATGGTCCAGATCTTGCTGGCCGTAGCGCTGATGGGCTGGGCCCATTGCGGCTGCGGCGGGATGGGCCGGCTAGCGCGCCACCAGCAACAATTCGTCACCGCCGATCCGCCACCAACCACTTCTTCTCTCCCCGCGGCCGCGGCCAATCCGGGCGGCACCAGCTCACCACCCGCCTGCGCGCCTCCCTTCCATGGCGAACCCGAGGAGAGCCATCGCGCTGCAAATCCACACCCAGACCGCGCCTCTCCCCACCTCCGCCGCCGCCGCCGCCTCCTCCTCCTCCTCCCTGCCGTTGTCGCTCCTCCACTTCCTGAAGCGGCCGGCGTCCTTCCCCTTACTCCTCTCCCTCTTCGTCTTCCTCACCTGGATCTCCCTCCGCTTCCATCACCCCTCCCCCTCCGCCTCCCTTCGGCGCGCCCCCGTCGCCCGCGACCCCCAGGCCAACCTCGTCCGCTACCCCGCCGCGCTCCACCCCACCCCAATCGCCGCCGACGGACGCGGGTGGCTCCTCGACCCCGTCGCCGCCGCTCGCGACGCCGGTCTCCCAGGTGATCTCCTCCTTGCCTCACTAAATTGGGTAATGGCGTGATGCTGTAAATTGATGTTGTTAGTGCACTAAAAAACACGTTGTTAGAATAGACAGGTTGGACAATGTGGCGGGGGCGTCATAGAATAGATCGCATTGCGTCAGAAATTGCTGAAGTCGAGTCTGTGTGGATACACAATTGTAATAGATACCGCAGTTCTACAAATCTGTAGTTCATGTTTGTTCAGTTCAGACTTTAGAGTTAATGGCGAAGTTATAACTGACTGGTGTTCTGAACATGACACTAGTGGAAGTGCAGCACAAAATATGTGTCATGTGGGCATATGAACGTTTCGGAGCGGCACAAGGCTACTGCCTAACTATAATACTGTCAGTATATATCTTTTAAGTTTCAACTTCTATGCCAAATAGAATGCCCTTCCCCTTCCCCTCTTGCGACATCCTGTGCTGCATCATAGCTCAAATGTGGTTGACTTGTTGCTAAACTGCTGACCGAACCCCTTCGTATTGCGCTACACTGCTGCTTGGATTAGTTGGATTGCCTATGGTTGTGTAAATGGAAGGCATAATTGGCGATTGATTTGCAAACTATGTTTGTTACATCAAACCAGTACAGCCACCTATTTGGTGTTCAATAGAGGGAACCTCTGTATCCCTTAAAATACTGCCCGGTGCCCACATTATAAACTGTCTTACTGTTAGTTGTTTTGGTGGACGCTTTGTTCGTCTTCCCCATCCATGTTTACTGCTTTAAATTATTGAGCATGTGCTATAAATTTGGTAGACGGATATTGGGTTGCTTATTTGACAAGCAACAAACGGACGACAGAACAAGATCTGTACGCACAATTGTCAGTAGTATTTGTCTGTTTTGCTTTGTCCTCAAGTGCCCTATTTGCCCTAGCAAATACTCAGTTGAAAAAGGTAGAAAAAGAGAACATTTGCAGTATGGATGTAGCAACCAGTTGTTTTGAGCTAACCAAGTCGGAGAACATTTTTCTCCATCATGTATACTTATCAACATGTTCCTTCTATAGTTCTATGCTTTATTCACCTTTAGCTGGTGCCATTAGTAGTTGTCCTTGTTAGGGGGAAACTGGTAAGAGTTTTAATGGATTGCCATCATTGTCTTACCGTTGCATTGAACTTGGCATATGTTTCAAGTGTAGGATTGGTAGTCGAAATGAATATGCCAAATACTCGTCTTACTTCCTGTAGTTTAGCTCTATAATATTGGTTTTAACTGTGTTTTGCTAAACTTGACAATACTAAATTTCTGCCAATATGATCAAATCATGGTAATGTTCAGATGCTTTAGTCCTTGAATACATCTATTGATGGTGCAGTGCAAATTTTATAGCACTTTGAGTACCTCCATCAATTTTCTACAAATGCGGCAAAATGAGGCAATGAAACAATGAAACTTTTTTTCTCTCCCCCAAATGGTGTGAAACCCGGATTCCATTACTTATCATAGCGGAAGTTGCATCCAAGTTCTGCTACTATCTTAATCAGAAACAATGAAACTATTTTACTATAACTTGTGGGACCTATTAATTTCGAAAAGACAATTGCACTCCCTTCATCTGAAAATTCCACTCTCTTCAGCTATAAGAAAATTCCACTCACTGTTCAGCTGGTAGTTGAAAAACTTCAGACATGTTTGTTTTGCCATGGTTATTATCGGGAGATGATGTCTAGAAAGTATGTGTAAGTCATGCAGGCAAGCTATGGATTTCAGCTTTCAGTCGTGTTTCATACAATAAAAGAAGTACACGTACTATTTATGTTGTATAAGGTTGTATGGAATTTGTACTCACAGATTAGGGAACAGGAAGTACTAAGTACAAATTTAATACAATTTTGTACAAAATAAATATTTAGCATGGCCCTAGTGCATGGAGACATGCACAGATCCAGAAACAATCCAATTTGTTTCGTTAATAAAAGCTGAGGGAGCAGAGATGCGAATGGAACATAGGTAATTTTGTTGAATGGAACATATGTAATTTTGTTAAAATAGCATCCATCTAAACATATCTAAGCACATTTCTGGAGGTGAAAGAAGAGGATCAATTGGTCTTGGTAATCAGTAGAGGCTAAGTTGCGCATGAGTTGTCCCCTTTATCTACTTAATTTTTTTCTCAAGTGCTCATTTTGTATTGTTTTTGTGCCCTGCTCTTCGAATCATGTGGATCCTTTGTATTATTATCTGTAGTAGTTTTTTAAGTAATGCAATTTTCAGCAGAGTTTTCCCAATCTCCCCTACTGTTCCCTAAAAGATTGTTGAAATAGCTTGGACAGACGTTATTAATGTCAAATTGTGATAGGTGGAGCGTTGGTCTGTTTATCACTGCACGTAGGACAGATCCAGCCAGGTGGTTTACGTGCGAACCATCGCCACCATACATGCAATGAAACATTTGTCATCTGGGGTGCAAAGACAAAATTCAGGGTAATTACCTTCTGCAATTTCTCATAATTGCATGCTTCTAGTATTAACTTATTACTTTTCCATAATCAACAGTTGGAAAATGCTGATGTAAAAGATAAAGGGTATGGAGAAGCCACAATTGCTGCTGATGAGGTGGCTATTGTTGCAAGCGCAAGATCAACTGCGCATGCTTTGATCAATATGGATGTGCGACCAACCTTCTTCTTGGGATGTCAGGATACACCAATAAAGCCCAACAGCTCGAATACTGACTACAAGGTCTGGAAAGATCTTTGACAGTCACATCGCCTCTATCATCTGATGGTGTCAAGTCATTACCATGAGTAGAAATTGGAAGTAGCATGAAGCCTTCGGAAATTATCTTGTGACCATCGGTAATGATTTTAAAGCAGATGTTTGTGTATAGTTACGAGGGCACTTGCAGTTGGTTATTAATTCTTTTGTTTGTCATGCCTAATTTTTTTAGTAACTGGGTTTATTTTTGTTACTTATTTTCTCTTGCATATTCTCTTGTCATGTACTCCTTTGTCTCAGTCTGATATCAGTTTTCAGGTTAACTTGCTTGTTTCAAGATTCTCGAAAGAACTTTGTTTTGAGGTGAAAATATACGTCTACAGAGCTGTTACTTTGATAGACTATTTTCTTTTTTCTATTTCGAGCGATGTGTTGCTAAACGATATGCAGGTAAGGTTTGACATGACCTTTCCATAATCAAGAATAGCAAGATATTTGAAACAAAACCGAAAATTTCAAAAGAATTTGATTTCTTGTTTGAGTTTGAATTCTTGTGAATCTTAGCCAAATCCTACACTCAATCTCACCATTCAAGCCCTAGAACCCTTGCTGCATTGCCCCAATGGCCGAGCTTCGCACAAGCACTGTTCACAGTCAAATATTTTTGCCACCGCCACCTCTGGCTTTGCCGCCGCTTGGATCCCCCTCGCGCCTTCCCGCGCCTTTCTGCTGTTGCCTCACCATTGTGCGCTGTCAGGGATCGTACTCTTCTGTACCCCTCCCCTGACACCCCTTTGCCGTGCGTCAGCGCCACCAACCTCCCCGCCACTGCCTCTGCTCCTTTCTCTCTCTTGGGGCGATAGCCCTGATTCAAACCGCCTTTGACCGTAGCAATGTCATGCACATGCCACCGGTACATCCCCTTTAGCCATTGCGCCGCACCTTCCCGCGCCCTCTCAGCTATACCACGCGTCGCCGCTACCATTACCCACCTCCTGTGCCGAATCGCCTCCCCACTCTATTTAAAGCTCCGAGCTCCCCCTGAGAGGTGCATTGATGCCCGATGAGTCACCCAACACACCCGATCGACCCCACGACCGGAGCATCATCGATGATCACCGGAATTCATCAAGGCAAACCCAAATCTGATTCCACATTCAGTCGATTGCTTTCCAATTACCTTTGCCTATAGCCTCCCGAAACCTCTTTGAACCATCACTTTAGCTTCCCAAGCCTCCTTCTTCCCTATCCCCGAAGCTCGCCGCTCGGCCGAAGCACTCCACCGTGGATAGCCCAACCCTGACCATCTCTGCCCAATCCCGAGTTTGATCTAACCCCAGAGGTGCTTAAATGCAAACGCTACCGTCCTATAAACCCACCGATACTCCATGTGCCATTCAAATGTCCCGCGGAAGGAAGACCTCGTCACCGGTGAACGCCGCCTTCCATGCCCCCACCGACCCCAAAATGGAAACCCTATAGTGCCAGCAAGCCATCTATGGTTCTCAATCCTGTTGCAAATCACTATGATCCCGCCGATCGTCGTCGCTCTCCTCCTCTGTTTTCGGTGCTATAGTACCGACGGAGGAGGAAGATGGCACTATTCATCTTGGGTTGAACAATGACGCGCCGAATCGGCTCGCAGACCGGGCCGAGATTCCACTGTAGCAAGTGGGTTCGACATGAACAGTGATTGGGCCCGCCATGAACAGTAACCCGACTTGGTGTGAATAGTAAAGACCTGCAGTGAATAGTGCCCAAACCCCGTTACTGTTCACCCAAACCCGAAAATGCATATGTATACCCATTTCGACCGTTTCAAGCCCGCCGATCTATTTCCCAACTTCGTTTCACCTATTCGGACCCTTATAAACCCAAAACCCTTTTTATTTGGATTTTTTGGATTTTCTTTCTTTATTTAATTTCTTCATTCCTAGCTCAACTCTTCGAGCATGGAATTGAATTATTTTCCTTTACTTTACGCTAGCACACGAAGTCGAAAGTCAGCTAGTTCAAGGAGAAGCTCAAGATCAAGCATAAGAATCAAAATAATATGAAATTGTGGAATACGTTGATCTGCAAGACAAGTCACATGTCTTTGATCATATTGAACCTACATTCTTTTAATTATTTATTTATCAGCACTTTCATTATGTTATTTGTAAGTTGTTATTTCTTATACAATAAATGTTTAGAATGACATGATATTAACTAATGTCCTACCACCCGAAAAAGCCGTTTAATTTGATGGCCATATTTACCTTGACAAGACTTAATAATATTAAATGTATTATTAATGTAATCATGATATTTTAGGAACTCAACAAATTCTTCACTATTAAGAGACTCGGCATTTTATTGATAGGATTTTAAAAGTGGTTCTAGGGTAAGGAAGTTTCACGGAAAGCCATGAGTTGGTCGGGTCCCATGACCTTATCCTAGGGTGGAGGCTTGGACCGGAAAGGTGGCAGTGCAGTGGGCACTAAAATATGGGTTTGTGGGTGGAAGTTGCCTCAGTAAAAATATAAGGACTAGACCTTTATGCCAAGTAAAGAACATAGCGATCGCCCAACCACAAGCGTTGATTCGTCAAACTTGGTTTAGTAGCTGCTCAAATTGATTGAATATTTATAGATTATTGGGGTTCTGAAAAGGGAATAGCCCGTGTGTATAAAAGGTGGTATGGAAACGGTAAAACCATACTTAACAACGATAGGATTACACGGGAGTCGGATCGCACGCTTTCCATGTTGGCCAGTGGAATGCCGACTGCCTGTGTTGCCAAGTCCCTACCGGGTAGAGGTTATACAAAGAGATGAGCAGTGAAAAACCTTATTTTCTTGAGCCCGGACGCGGGAATTAAGAAATCTTGTGGGTAAAGCTGGGCAGCTCTGCAGAGTCATTTGTAATGGTATTCGAATACGCTATGCTTCCGGTTAATGAAGCTGAGTTTAATGGGTGATTCCAATAGCGAAACATAAGTAGACTTGAAAATAATTTGGAAATGTGGAAGTTTGGTAATCGAGATGTTGAAACCCCAATTTCTTAAGGAGTTGTTATTCTTTTATGTTTAAAAACGTTTGCAAATAAAATTACATCAGATAATTTAATAAAATCACTATATTCCCATTTCTTGAAAACACTAACAAGTAGCTATTAGTGTTTTTCCATGTGACTTATTGAGTACAGTTGATTGCACTCATTCTTGTTAAAATTATAAACAAAAGATGCTTGCCGAGAAAATAAAGAAATCTAGAAGATGATGCTGAGGAGTACTATGATGTAGACGACGCCTGGTGTTAGGGTTTATTTTACACTCAGGCATGCTTGTGAAGTTTCTTTTTGTATTGTAATATAACTTTAGGTTGCACACTCCGCTGTGCAAAATTTGGCTGTTAAGATTTAATTTTATAATAAAATTTGATTTTTATGTTTAAGTTTATGATGATAATGATGTACACTCATTTATGATATTCATAGCTAAACATTTTAAGCAGTTACAAGAAAATTTCAACAGCTCTAGGAATAAGGACGTTACAATATTGCTATATTGCGCTTCAGTGGGAGTTCGGATACGTTAAAGCAGTGTGTTTCTGGTGAAACAGGCACACGTATCGGCGTATCGCTGGTGGTGTAGCATGACGCACTGGGCGCTTTCGAGGAGCTTTGTTTGTTTTGACTTGCACCTGTGCCCTTTTCGATTGTTCACGATCAGCATCATCTATTCGCAAGTTAGATTCTTCTTTTTTTTTCTTGGGACTGTTATGTGTCACATTTTTAATGACGCGTGTGAATATTCTTCCACACAAAATTGAAAACGAAAAGAGATATTTTAAATAAGATACACAGCAACACACAACGCAATAAGAACACCATTGGAAATTACTTCAAATTTTCAATCCAACAGTATAAATTTTGATACGTGGAAAATTTTCAAGATTCGTGTGGGATCTAATTGTTTCATGTTAAATTTCGACATTCGAAACAACACTAGAGGTTATTTTAGAATTGTAATTTATTATATAGCTTCGTTAGCATTGTCAGTTCACCTAATATAGAAAAATTTCAATGAACTTACTGATATTTTTATATGTTGTGATCCTTGGTCTTTTTGTATTTAAATTGGTTTGACATTTTATCGTATAATAAGCCAAATTATTGCCAAATAAAAATGTATTATAAAAAGTCATAATTTAGTTGTTATGCACTAAAATCACATTTCATTCACAGAAAGCAAATTAAATAAATATGGTGGTGGCCTAGTGGCGAAATAGACAAAAGTTTTGCAATCAATCTTCGAGAAAAAGCTAAGCCAATGAAATAAAGATAAGGTCATAAACAAACAAAGATGTCATGCACCCCATAACCCTCACGTCCAATTGGCCTGCTGCATATTCTTCAATCACCACCCACACAAAACTATAAAGAAAAATATTCTCAAACAATAGGGAACCAAAAATGAAAAAAATTCCTCCAAAAACAAAAAAGAAAAGAAAATGCAACAAAATAAAAAAGAAAAAGATGGAAAAGAGTTGGATACCAAAACCACAATTCTCAAATGAAATAAGTTCACCTCAAATTTTATTTAAAAGTCCGTCTGGTATTCGAAACTATAAAATTAGATATTTGACCTCTTAAGCTTTGTAATCCAGTTCAAATAACGTTTTGACCTAGGTTTGTATTATGATATTGCCTACGTGATATAATAAGTGGGTGATTTTACTATAAAACATAACACGTTAGTTAAATTAGATTAATGATATATATAGGATCTATAAGCATTTCTTCTTTAGAGCATGTCCAATGCAGGCGTTTAGAGAGATGCTTAGTAATAAAAAACTGATTTTTCTTACCACATAGGATAGATAAGGTGCTTATTTTGAAGCATCGATGTTTAAATAAGCACTGGTGCTTATTTTAAAGCATCGATGCTTAAATAAGCACTGGTGCTTAGTAGGTGCTTATGTGTATAACTATATCTATTAATAGATAATATAACATCTAAACATCTATGGAAGAGATGCTTGTATTGGAGGATATAACTTTTGCATGGATGTTTAATGATGTGGCTATATTATCTCTTTTTAAACACTTATATATAAATATCTTGTATTGTGCATACTCTTAGAAAGGTAAAATCTACACATACGAGATCAACAGTCAAATCTGTCCATAGCTCCCCCACCGGCCACCCCAATCCTCCTCCTCTATAAAAGACTCGCTCGCTGCATCGCCTCCCCCGACAGACGCACACACCCCATTAGCCATTAACGCGCAGCTCGTAACCTTGCAGTCTTCTCGAAGCTTCCGTTGCCATGGCGGACCAGCTCACGGAGGAGCAGATTTCCGAGTTCAAGGAGGCCTTCAGCCTCTTCGACAAGGACGGCGACGGTATCCATCTCTGACCCCAACATCATCCTTTACATTAGCTGATCTCTCGCGGCCACACCGAGCTCCTTCTCGCTCGATCCGGCCCACCGGGCGTCGGTACTCCCAGCCGATTCGGCGTGGTTTGGTCTGTTCCACGCGACGCGTGCTAGATGCCTAGATCTGATGATGTGCCCTGACGCTCAGGGCCTTGGGAAGTGATTTGGTTGTTTTGACGTGTTTTAGCGGTAATTAAGGCGCCTGCGTGTGTCGACTTGATCTGTTCTGTAGTTTGCAGGGGCGGAGCCAGGATCCAGACAAGAGGGGGGCCGACCCGCCAAGGCGCCGGCGTTATGGGCCCTGGGCGCCGTGTGTCGGCAAAATTAAACATACACATATATAATTAAACATACGCATATATATTGTCATATAAATTCAATCATAACACATATGGCAAAATAATGTAGCATACGTCTAGTAACACAAAAGAAAGGTACTTTCATTACATCTCCACAAACTTGAATTTGTTACATCTCCACTAATTTGAATTTAGCACGACAATTACCAACTAGATCATAAGATTTGATAATATCATTGGAATTAACCTTAACTGACAATTCCTTTTCAATATAAATTATCATGTAGCTTCGCAAAAAGCCATCTCCCATTTTAGTCCTAGTACGTGTCTTAGCAAGTTTCACGGCTGAAAAGACTCTCTCAATGGTTGCTGTTGATACTGGAAGAGTTATGACTAATCTTAGTAATCTATCAACCATTAGATAAATAGAATTTTTACCTAATCTCACTAGTCCCTTTGTTAGATCAGCAAGCGATAGCAATGTACTTAGCTCTGGATGGTTGCATACAGGGGTCTAATTGACTAATTGACTGTGATTAAGGGTGATTAAAGGATCCTAGTAATATATCTGGTGGACCATTGGGGGGGCCAGGCCCCTGCCCGCCCCCCTTGTCTCCGCCCCTGGTAGTTTGGACCCTGTTCTCGTTAGAGGTTTGTCATGTGTAGTCGTGTGGAGTTATGCTTTGTGGTATGATTTATGCTTGTAGTGATTTGACCCGGCTTAGTATTTGAGCAAATGATTTTAGGAACACGAGAACTGCTTGTCATGTCATAATCTGTGAACATTTAGTTGCATGAGCTGCACCTGGTTATGTGTCGTTTGAGGCAAATGAATTGAAGTGCAGAATGTGATAGGAATATGGCTGTGGAGTTCAATGGAGTTTGGATGAAGGGCGTTTGATATAACTGTTGTTGGACCAGACCCGACAATCAAGTTGGCGATTGGCTATGATATAGTAATATGTGGACAATAGGTCATACATATTTTTTTAGTAAACCGTACCGATGTTGAAAGAACAACATTCAAAGGTAGTGGTTGAATCTTGAATGGAATTTTGTTGCATACCATGCTTTTATTTCATGGGCATCAGATTCCTTAGATGTCTCTGCTTCTAGTTAACCCAGAAACATTAGCTCTAAGCCCCTACTCTCAATTTGTCAGCAACCACGTGGGCTCTGGTAGGTGTTTGTGGAGGTATCATGGGTTGTTGTAGTTACTCCATGGAATCAGATTCTATTGCATTATACACATATGGAAAAGGATAAAGAATAAAGTGGCGTTGGAAGAGAATCTGGACCTAACCTGAGCTGGTGAACCCTATTGGTGTAGAATAGAACACTTAGAATGGTGGACTATTCAATAATACTTGTTCAAGGATATGCTATAAAGACTTTTCGTACAGGCTAGGTTGCGATAATTTTGATATATGATGATGTCTCAGAGTTGGAAATCAAATGTTTGTGGTGTAAGTGTAATCTCTGAAGAAATAAAAAATATGTTCAGCTCACCTATTATAGCTCATTCTTTGAGGCCCCATATGTGTTGTTGAAAACAATCCCATGCCCCCAAATTTCTTATGGCAAGTGTTTGGGGAAAATTGTTTGTGATGTACAATATTATTAATTAGAACTGTGATAATCACATCATGCCATTTGATTATGTTGTTGACTAGTAAACTAGGCTTGAAACATGTGTTCAGGTAGTCTGAATGTGATGAAGTAGTCTGTGATGAAATAGAACTGTTCATGTAACGTTTTGACCTTTCTACTGTAGGATGGTGTTTGAAATGGAATCTGTTTGCAACATTGTATTGCTCAATTAGTCTATTAGTCTCTGTAGGAAAAAGTAATGAATTTGGTTGTTTGAATGTAATGAGGTTTGTGCAGGCATTATGTGTGCTAAAATTAAAATGATACAGGGGGCAGATGGTTCAATGTGTATAATTGTACAGTTGATTGGTGTGAGAGTAATCTTTTTTTTAGTTTCGTAAAAACTATTGTGTAATTTAATTATGATTGGCAATATTCACACATCATTTTAATGGCATGTAATATGTAATATGTATTGAATATTTTATTAAGTTTGAATTGTGTGATTGGCAATAATTGTCAAGTTCTATGAACCCTATAAATTGGTGTTTTGAGTTTGATACAGAATTCAGAGTATCAGATTAGTGAATCTGGTCCGGTATGATAAATTGTGGGTGAGATGTCCCTGAGGGAAAACTTTGGTTGAGTTGTAATAGTGATGACTAACGTGGGTTTCAATAGCAAGGTAAACATCTGCTTCCTTAGTTGATCTGCCATATAGCCCATGTGTGGAGTTTGGAAGGTGTGTTACCAGGCTCTTTAATGCTTCAAGCCTACAACATATTTGGTTTCTGTAGAATAACAAGCCATTTAGAAATATCACCCCAAGATCTGCTATTACTTGTTGGGATATTTCATGCAGACCATGGAACCAAAGTATTGACAGTGTTATGTTACTTATTATGTATAACAATTTCACTTGTCCTTCATTTTCCATGCAATGTTAATGAGCTTGTTTAAATAGCATCTCGCTTGATCATAGTTTCTTTTTTTTACCTAGTTTTTCTTCAGTGATAAGTACCTGTCTATTATTTTGGCAAATGACAGAAGATCTTTATGGCAATGGTGCTAGACTACTTGTCTTTCAGGAGTACAATGATTATATGTTATTAATATGGATATTCTATCACCTAAAGATGGTTTAGAACACCCTGTGGACCTGATTATTCTGACTAATGGGAGAAAAACTTCATAACTAAAGTATGTTTGGCCTTACCGCAGTGTGTAGCTTGGGTGCTGTAAACACTCGAGCTCGGTTTCAGGCGTAAGTTGGTTTTATGTACCCTGAATCAAAATGGGTTATCCTAATCAGATGGGTCCTTTTACTTGCCTAATCCAAATTTGAGTACCTTATGCTTTTCTGCATGAGCTGTGGCAATTATGGTTAATTTTGCGGTCATTATGTTTAAAACTGTCTTACCGTAAGCTTGTCTAATTTCCTAGGCTGTATCACTACCAAGGAGCTTGGAACTGTGATGCGTTCCCTTGGTCAGAACCCTACTGAGGCCGAGTTGCAGGACATGATCAATGAGGTGGATGCCGATGGCAATGGCACCATCGACTTCCCAGAGTTCCTGAGCCTGATGGCCCGCAAGATGAAGGACACTGACTCTGAGGAGGAGCTCAAGGAGGCGTTCCGTGTTTTCGACAAGGACCAGAACGGTTTCATCTCTGCCGCTGAGCTTCGCCATGTCATGACCAACCTTGGGGAGAAGCTGACTGACGAGGAGGTTGATGAGATGATCCGCGAGGCCGATGTGGACGGCGATGGCCAGATCAACTACGAGGAGTTCGTCAAGGTCATGATGGCCAAGTGAGGAAACCCCTCTGAAATAACTTCTCTCCAAAAAAAGAACGAACCATCTGGCTTATAATTCACAACTACTAGTATATACTTCATGACATTTCCAAGTACTTATCATGCTGGTAATGACAGTTCGCTAGGTGTAGCCATTGGGGGGAGAGGCGCCAGATATTTCTCGTTTCTGTTGGTTATGGTCTTATCCTGCACTACTTGTTGTAGCCATAGGATTTGATGATTTTCTTGGGTTGGTTCTTTGCGCCACACTATCGTTCCGCTGTGAGATCTGCACTATTTGCATCACACATTCTGTTGCTCTGTTTATATCTATTTCCTGTTGTTTTCATTTGGTGCCCCGGAGCCTGCACGACCAGATCACGTGAAGTTAAAATGGGTGTGCATAGGTATCATGCACCTTAGGTTCGTACGTTAACAATCACTTGGGGAGCCTCTTTTGTTTTTGAGTCTGACGTTGTGGAGCCACCCATCGTGTTGTGTACGTGCCCTGGAAGGGTACCTACAGTGTCTTCACGAGAGCATGTGGTTTCCGACTCCATTTTAGGGAGCTAGCGTCGTGCACTCTGCTGGGACCTGGTCTCGCATCGAGCCGTGCCAAACATACTGAGCCGAGCATATCTGGCGATGGTCCATAGAAGCTGGACGCATTGTCGCTGTCTCGATAACTTGTCCATTGTCACGAGCCTGTGCACGGCGGATGCGGTCGTAATATACGTCTTGTTCTTTTCAGTTTTAATCAGTTGGTACTATTTATCAGATACATGATCATAGCTAAAAATCATCAATCACAGTTTAAAAGAACATAACTATTACCCGGTGATCCTTGATAGCTTGCGTTGCCAGGCAAGTGGTTGGCGTTCCTCGTTTGAGGCTATAGTAACCACCTTAGCAATTTTAGCAGGCTGGTAGACGATGCTGAACGCAGCTTTTTATTTGTTTATTTTTGTGCTGGTGTAAAGATAAGGGCATCACAGCAAAATTACCAAGAAAAATACTCCTAGAGCTCGATGTCCGGATAACTTATTCATTATATCCCTTTCTGTGCAGACGAAGGAAGGAGAAGATATAGGAGAGGAAAGCACACGTGACCTCAGCAGGGCCATCCGGTGCATCGGCGGGAAAGCGTGGCAAGATATGCGTAATCCTGTGAGTCGGAAAGACCGCATCTTAACTGGTGGGTTCGAAGCGTTTGCCCTCGAGGCATCTGTGCTGCTGCGTCTGCGCTGCATGTATCGGGAGCTATGCTCCTGAAAAATGCATGCTTCTGAAAATGAATATAGTAGCTGTGAGACATCACATTATCCTCCGACGGTCTCTTTTTTCAACCTTTAAACTCTGCTTTTTGGGTTTTTTCTAGTAACTAATGTAGGACTAAAGATAACAATAGAAGAGAAAGAATGAATGGTGTCTTAAAATTTTTCCTAAGTATTTACTAATCCTTCACTCTAATACATATAAAGCTATAAGATTAAGATACAAGCCAACACAACCTCAGTAAATTAAAAAACTGAAAATTTGAGGAATAAATAGTAAAATCAGAATTGTTAACTTTGTTCCAGGAGAAAACGCACACATCGCAAATAAACTGAAAGAACACAGGAGAATTTCTGAATTTCTCTTTTTCCCTTCCTTTTCTTGCTTTTTCTTACTACAAGCATTCTCAATATATAGGCTAATAATCTCCTACTAGTATATGTATTCGGATTTCAAATTGGACACAACTTCAACTTGAGTTACACACAGAGACGAACTCTACTACGTCTTGAACTCTAAGTAAGATTATTTTAAACAATCTCCCCTTAATCTTAATTTTACATACTCTAGTTTTAGTCTCAATGCATTATGAACTACCATCCACGCCTCTACATGAAGCGTTCCACATGCAAGTTACATATAGGAACTCAACTTAACTGGCACAGGTTCATCCGGATGCAAAGATTCTAAAACATTAAGGCAGTTGGTCTCAATTATAACTTACTAAACTCATACTTGACACAGAACGGTGACGCATCTCCTCAACGTTCTGATTTCTTTTCACCTTACTTGAGTTTGGATGGCGACACATCTTCTCAACGTTTCGATTTTTTTCACCTTACTTGAGTTTGGACGGCAACACATCTTCTCAACGTCTCTAACTCCAACCTTCATCAGAGCAATATTGGTTCATCATCACTGGGCGCTTCAGCAAAAAGCGCTTTCTTCATCTTGATTGCCTAGGCTGTATAATTACTCGTTGTGAGCATCGAATAATGCAGTGAGACAGCGGAACTCTCCTTTGCCATCATACTGGATGATGCCTCGTCACCGGTGACACCACTTCCCGGAGAACGCGATATGATCCTGAGCACGGATCAAGATCTCGGGCTACTTTGAAGTGGCTCTTGGACCGAGGGAACGGAAGGACGTGCCGCGCGCGTCTTTTTCTTGGGAGAGCTGCGCGAAGACGAGCGACGTGCGTCTTAGGAGCACCGCGTGAGACACGCTGAAACGGAATCGCCGAAACGATTTTTTCAGCGACTCGGTTCTCGCCTATGCTCTAATACCACTTGTTAACTTTGTTCCAGGAGAAAACGCACATATTGCAAATAAACTGAGAATTTCTGAATTTCTTTTTTCTCTTCCTTTTCTTGCTTTTCCTTACTACAAGCCTCCTCAATATATAGGCTAATAATCTCCTACTCGTATATGTATTCGGACTTCAAATTGGACACAACTTCAACTTGAGTTACACACAGAGACGGACTCTACTACGTCTTGAACTCTAAGTCAAGATTATTTCTAACAGAATTATTGTTACAGTACTATGGTAGCACCTCTGTTATAGTAAAATCAACACAGAAATAGTAAAATCATCACAATTTCGAAATAAAAAATCTATGTAACTTTGATCCGAGAGTCCAAATCACTTAAAACTTGGCATGCACATTCTCTAGAATGTCAGAAACCTATTTCAATCAAAGATCAAGAGAATTGTTGCTAAAATTCTGATCTTTTTGCGTTTAAAGGAAGAGTGCACTAAAACCGGGCTTTGGTCGTGGGTGGATGATGGCCAAGATGTCTCTAGATATGTTCCCACATGTCACAACACACTATAACATCGAAGAAATTAAGCCAAAAACTCTTAGATCACAAAATCACTTGTTAAGGTCAAAATTAAGCAAAATTAGATTTCTTCATGAACTTGTTATTAAAGTGTCTAGATAGGTTGAGGTTAATTTTCAGAGATTATTTTCATCTCTTATACATTCTTAGTACAATAAGATCAAAAAGGGAAAAGAGAAGATCAAAACTAACCAAATCAAGAGCAAATAAACCAAATCATGAAAGATCTATGGAGATGAACAAAGATTGATATATTGTTACTTGAGGAGGAAAGTTTTACAACTAATTCACCTTAAAGGATAGAAAGCACACCACAAGCACTCTTCTCTCAAATATTAATCCTAACACATAAACACTTAAGAGAATGGTTGGATGGTTAATCACAAACCTCCATCCCGACCCCTTGAATAGATGAACTAGTCAACCGCATCTAATCATTAGTGGATACTATCCACTTAGCACAATAGGAAAAATCTGATAACCCCACATATACGGGTTTTACTCACATATGTTCACTTACGCACACTTTTCAAAGCGCATAATCTTGAATCCGCTGAGCCCTTAGTTTTGATCCATCTTGATCCAACCAGTTTCTTCTTGACCTAAATTACTCTCACAAGCACTGTGGTTTTGATTCAAAATAGTTTCTGGTATTTTCACTAAACTCTAAAATACCCTTTCTTGACCCGTCCTTCATCTTTTCATTGCAAGCAATCGTCATGCTTGCCACGTGTAGGTGCATTACTAACTTGCTATGTGTTGGCAAGTCTTTTCTGTTCCGGTTCCACTGGATCACGCCTCACTTGGACCGACGAACCCACATGGTGCAACCTATCGTTTGAACTTATCTTCAATATTTTTTCGCCTTTCTAATGACATGCTTAAGCTCACCACCTCACCCCGTATACTTGATCGTTCTAAGCCTTAACTCTCCTATGAGCGTAATCCCAATCATTATCGTTGACCGTGATTGACTCTAAGCGACCTCGCACATTCAAAGGCAAAAAATCATTTTTGAGATTCACAACTTGACCCACATTAGTTAAAACATACTTCATACAACATAATTTCCCGAAAAACCCCAAATTTCCACCTCAGCCAGTATTACCGCACATCACAGCTCAGTACTACCACACCTCGCAACTGGACCTATCTGAAAAATAGCTACCGCTAAGTAAAAATCGAAACTACTCCTCAGTAGTATTACCGGCATCACACTATAGTACTAACGCATAGAGGTATGACCGGCACCATGCTGCGGTACTACCACACAACAATATGTCCGGCACTACGCGTGGCGGTCATACCGTTTTCCACGAAAAACTTTGAAAATGATCCAAACAAAATGTAATATTTGTAAAATCAAATAACCACTTCACAAAAACTTGCATTAGTTCATCACAACATTATCCTAAACCTTTGCACATAGTCCTTCAACTAGTTTTCAAACGGAGTGTCTTTTCAAGGCGGCGTCTATAAGTTGATTGTAATACATATTGTAACGACTTTATTTATATCGGCTAAAATTATTCGCGAGTTTCTATTACTCTACACTCTCTCTTATAAACAGTTTAAAAGTCATAAATCATAAGTCGAAGCAAATAAGAATATGTCCTCAGTGCATGATACTGAAGAGAAATAACACTGCGCTGCTGATGCCTTGCTGTTTAGATGATCTGAACTACCTGTTCAGTCATGCTGTAAGCCTGTAACCTTGTCAGCCTAATGTGTATTGTTAGTTTGTTACATTGATGCGCGGCAGACCGCAGACAACATCATAGGAGGCCTGTGGAACATTCAGGGCATGTTTTTTACCTCACAAGCTGACGCTTTTGGCTTTTACTACAGTACCTAACTTTTAAACGGAGTATTTTCTCAAGACGAGATCTACAAGTTAAACGATCTACACGTTGAAAGTCCAACATCTGTACCAGCCAAAATTGCAAGTGGGTATCTGTCTTTCCGTAATCTGTACCGTAAACAACCAAAATTCAAAAATTTCAGCCAAAAGCTATAAGCCGCAGCTGAAAAGAACAGGCCCTCAGTGCGGCATGTACGATCTAACTTAACAAATAGATGGACTGTGCTAGATATAGGATCTATTTATTTGGGATCTGTTTATTTAAGTTATGATGGATGGCTTTTAGTCGTAGATGATATCTTTTATCTGTGTTTTTTAATATGATAGCAAATGATATAAACGTCGATATGAACAGCACATATGTTTTTAAACTAAAAAAACCACTTGAAAATTTTATCTTAAAAAATTGATCTATTTATTTTGATTGTCGGAGAAGCGAAAAGAAAAATTAAAAAAAATCAAGGAATTTGTTACGTTGGATAACTTGTACCAAGACTGACAACATGTAGCAGGCATCGGACGGATGATTAAGCATTTCTTAGTGACGGTGAGACAGCCGGGGAAATCGCTTCGCCGGTGATGGCTCCACAGCAGTGACGGATCCAAAGTTTTTAGGATGGGTGTTCGAATTTCGGAGCTTAAGTTACTCGAATACGTTGATATCGCAGCGCACCGTCACTCCCCTCAAAACACCGATACAACGGTACGTGTACGTAGATATAATAAAATTACAGAAATTACAGAAATTAATGATTTCTTATGAGGAAATGGGCAACATAAGGCGAGCATAATTATATGAATTAAACAACAAATTATAGAGATAAATGATAGTTGTATATCTTGTTGGTCTTGCCTTTTTTTGCTATTTCCCTATCAGCAAGAACTGTCCATCTAAGAGGAAATTGTGTGTTCCTTCTATAGAGCAAAACAGACCAATAAAGTAAATAAGTGGAGTGGGATGGAGCACACTTAGATCTGAAGAGAGGACAATGACAATAAGTTGGAGGTGCTACTTACTTCCCAATACCACGCTCCCTCCTTGCTACCGTGCTGCTCTCTTCCTGTAGCCCACTTCCTACCTCTGTGTTCGTTGTGCCACTGCCCGCTTGCTTGCGACACCTCTCTGCTCACCTGCGCTGCCACACGCTCACCTAGTCACCTTGCACCATGCGCTGCCTCACGCATGATTATCGTCACATCATGGCATCACGTTTGCGTCTGCCGGTCGTCACTCGCCTCTAGCCTGCACCTCTGCCCACTCGCCACTCGAAGGCTGAAGCCGCCTTCCACACAGACAGCCACAAGATGAGAAATAGAATAAATGTTATGATTTTGTTTATATCTTTATCTCTTTGGGCGTGAGGAGGGCTGAGATGGAAAGAAAAATAGGTCTAATGTATTACATAGGCTGTGTGCGAGATACGGGGAGTACGAGTTGAATTTATTTGCAGGTATAAAACATAATTTTAACACAACTAATACTATATATATCTATTATATCTATTATATACCTGATATTTTATAATTTTTTTTAAGTATTTGGCTGAACACCCATATTCTATAGCAGATCCGCCCATGCTCCACACTACACCACTCTGCCATCGGTCGGGGAGAACCGCTTCCCCATTTCTCGTACAACTCGGGCCTCGAGGCGGAGGTGGAGGCAGCGCCGCAGAGGGCGGCCGAGACGACGGAGGAATCGAGGAACCGCCTGCGGGCCGACGGCCGACAGGGGTACGTATCTCTTCCTTTATCTTGCGATTTCATTTTCTTCCCTCGTTACATAGCATCAGTCTCTTCATCTCTCTTGGTATTGCGGCAGCCATTGCCAAGTAGCTACATGCTACAGGCACCAACTCGCATATTACTCCATCGCATATAATTTTGTGATAGTCCAAGAACTACGAAATGATCAAATGATCTGGTAAAAGGAACAAATAGTTAATTCCACGGCCTTGGATCGGGGAATAAAAGGCTGGATTCTTAAGCAGCAAACTTGAAACACACCAGTTGTTTTAGTATGGAAGAGGATGCTTCATGGTTGAGCTAGTAAACAAGCAAAATTACAAACTGAAATAAACAAGGAAATACAGCCAGCCTCTTCCAATCAACGACGACGCAATTAAGCAAATTACCAAACCTTCTCCTAGCTCCATAGGCATTTCCTTTTCACCGTCCAGGAAGATGACTTATTCCTGATATCCCACCGGCATGACCAGACTGGAAGGAGCTGCCCTCATTGCTTATTGTTGAAGCTTCAGAAATCATTCCAGACTGGAAGAAGCTGCCCTCATTACTTGTTGTTGAAGCTCCAGAAATCATTAACTGGAACTGCCTTGGAATGTCAGGATCCATGACATTCTTCTGTCGAGGGGATGGAGAAACTGGTTGCTTCTCTCTTGAAACCGCTGGCAAGCACACTTTGAGCCTGGAAACAACCTCGGTCATGGTCGGCCTGTCAATGGCTGCGTTTTCCAGGCAGTCCATGGCAAGGTCTACCACACTCTGCAGGGAAGTGGCATCGTACTGATCTGACAGTATCTTGTCGACAACATCATGAATGCTTCCGTTCGCAATCTTTTGGCGCACCCAATTTGATACGTGAATGGTTTGTGGATCCATGAATACTGGAGGTAGGCCGGTGATGATCTCCAATAATACAATGCCGAAGCTGTAAACGTCTGTCTTGGTGGTGAGTTGAAAAGTAGAGTGGTACTCAGGGTCGATGTAGCCAAGTGTTCCAGCAGCAACAGTAGATATATGCGTGTGAGCTGCGCTAAAAGCTCGTGAAAGCCCAAAATCAGATATCTTGGCCACCAGATTCTGGTCCAGAAGGATGTTGGCAGTCTTCACATCTCTGTGAACTATTGATGGTTTGCATAACTCATGTAGATACTCCAGTCCTATAGTTCATTGAGACAACACTTTGTCAACATACACATACATATGCTAAATAAGGACGCATAATTGAAATGTAGACCTTGTGCCGCATCAAGTGCAATATGAAGTCGTTCTTCCCAATTCAAGCTATAGTCATGTCCTGCATCAAAGCTTACCAAATTAATATAAGACACTCGATATATGCATAGTAGCATAAATACCAGTTTATGTAATTTGTACAATTTTTTAAGCTAACAAAAGGATAGTTATATATATGCAAAAATTAAGCATAGCATCAATTGGTGTATTATAATCTAAACCTATATTTTTTGTGCTGCATAAACAGATACTTTCATCTTCAAAAGGTCACTGCTTTTCCTTCTCTTTACCAGAGCATTTTTTTTCAATAAAATTCCAATTAACAAGAGAACCAATCTATTGAACTATCCTTTGAATATGCACCTCACTAGTTGCTTTGTTTGTCACAGGCGTTGAAAGATGTACATGTTTAGAATTTGACTATCATGTCATGGTTATGACTTAAGAATATGGCTCCAAGAATGCAACTATGGTTGCCCCACTCGTTAGTCCAATATCTACACAGAGTAAATCAGCTGCACCAACTCAATTGTATTGACTAGCAGGATAACAGTCTAGGCCTCCAGTTATGCGTTTAACAAGAAAATCCGGTTTGCAGTGGGATATCAAGCCCATACCAGTTTGATTTCAGAGTTTCTTTTTCCTTTTTAGTTATGACTAGGTCAGGTCAATTTTGATATTATGTCGCAAGGCACAGTATATTGATGAAGATTTGGAAACTAGGTGATTCCCAAGTGGTTAATGAGAGCTGTTGGCATCTGGGTCTATGAGAAGTTGTTGGTCTCCAAGAAGTAAAACCCTGAATAGGTCAACTTAAAGTGCAACAACATTGAATCAACTATGCTTGATAAACTAAGAAAGTACAAGTTTGTTGTACCTACCTCCTCTTAAAAGCTGTTGAAGATTTCCTCTAGGCATGAAATCATAAACGAGTGCTAGACACTTCTTGTTTTGGCAGTATCCTTCCAAAGTGACAAGATTCTTATGATGAACTTTTGACAAGATTTGCACCTGCAGCAGCAGATATCATTCTCAAACATCCTAGACCTGAAGCCAATAGCATCACTTTCTTTTCTTGAATATAGACTTTGGAAATGGCTTTAGATGTCTTGCTGCATTTTACTTTCTATTGAAGAAACCAATGGTTTGGCCTAGTTAGTTTTGTGGTATACCTCAGGGAGGAAGTCTTTTGACTCTGCTATAGATGTCTCCATAAGCACCTTAACAGCTACTTCATCACCATTTTCCACTATACCATGATAAACAGTACCGAAACCCCCTTTTCCAATGATTGATTGGAAGTTGTTAGTTATGAGCTTCAGCTCTGCGTACGTGAACCGTCTGATGTCAATATATAGGGGAGTTTCCTCTTCATAGATAGCATAATCTTCATGGTCATCTCCTGACTTCCCTGCAAAGTTCCAAAGTTGCGTTTTACATGAAAGTAAAGGTTTGAAGCTGTTGTCTAATGTCTACCACCCATTGCATTGATGAGAAGGGAATTTTAGAGAATAGCGTTTTGTTTTACCTTTCCAGCATAACTTCCAGAGGATGCATAGCACTACTAGGAGGGATACAAGTACCACCGGAACTATCACTGCGATGAGCAAGATATGTGTGGTGTTCCTCTTATTTGCACAGTACCTATCTCTGACTTTTGAGCATAAGGGATTGCCTGCTAGTCTAGTGTCACAATTTCACAACAGATAAAGACAAATAAAATCAGCTGAAAAAAATCTTAGTTATGACAGCTCTGTCAAATTATGATTATAACATGCCTCCTTTTTCTAACATGACTTACCTGCTAATAGTGTTTCTAAACAATACTCCTCCATTGGAAAATATAAGGCCTGTAGTTAGTTTGAATGGTCTTGTTGAGAAATATAAGGTTTGTATGTAGATTTAATGAGGTGTTTCCTACTATACCCCTATTTGTTCTCTCTTAATCGTATGCATATATTCATTACCAGCAGTCCACACAAAGTATTCTCTCTTATCTTTTCAAGACAATCATGAGGGGTATCGAAGTCATTTTATCTCGTACCTTTCTTAATTTCACCGTCACATTAATCCTTCTGTACAGTTAAAATACACCTTGTATTTCTCAATGGAGGGAGTACATGGTTTCTAAAAGCACCTGCAGTTACTAATAGGCTCATGTCTGCCTCTCATGTTGAAAAGCCCTTCGATGCTAAAGCATTTAAAGTTACCAGATGCTAGTGCATGCAAATCAGCTTATCAATTGCTTTTGAACTAATGCATTTACGTTATATGTGCACAGACTGTTGCTAATGAATTGTTGTATATCATTGTTCTGTGATAACCAACCTTGGGTTGAGCATTTTCCTTTTGGTGTAGTTATTTAGCTTGATTTTTTTTATATCAAGTAAGGAACCATGCTAGGGAGCATCCCAAACCTTAACTCAAGCTGACCGGTCTTAAATCTTCGAAGAATAGAATCAGGGATTGGTCCGTCGAGCTGGTTATTTGACAAGTCACTGAAAAACAGTAGTTCAAATCATTCATCTCAAATTTATATCATCAACTGAAGATTTAATCGCCATAGAGACTTACAGAACTTGGAGTGAGTTTAATTGATAATCTGGAATAGTGCCCGTCAAGTTGTTTTGTGATAAATCCCTATGTATGTTTTTGTGTTAGGGTTACAAAGATGTCCACATAATTTCATTTAGCACATCAATAATATGTAGTAGGCAGCACTCACAAGTTTTTCAGCAAGGACATGTTCATGAATGATATGGCTAATCCACCTCGTAATCCGCTGCCAGACAGATTTCTGCAAAATGACTCATCTTAATACAAGTCAGATTAATTTAGTGACGGTATCAAGCCAACATGTATTTTGAAGATTTTTGTAAATATCTTTCTGTGGTTCAGGTTTGTGTTAAGCTTAGTAGAGGAGAGGAATTGGTGTTGAATTGTTAGTTGTATTGCAAGAGCCCAAGGGGCTAATATGTAGTGAACACGAGAGAAACCGTAGGCTAGACTATAATTCCATAACTATCCCTAGCACCTACATGACTATTACATTTCTATCCTTGACATATTACACTACTATCCTTAAACCCTCCTCAAATTCTATACGTATACAATAGCATCGAGTTTGAAAGGGATACAAAAAAGGAGATATATGCAAAGTCCGAGCTTGAAGATGTAGTCGAAGCATGCAACTCTTGAACAAAAATCTGTGTGGTAGCAAACAATCTCCTCCTTGACGAAGTGGTACCTCGAAGTCTTCGCAAACTGTTCTTCAGCTCTTCACATACCGATGACAACCATCCACAAGGTGGTACCTCAAGCCTTCGCAAGCTGTTCTTCGGCTCTTCACGCACTCAAATGGTTCACCGCACATCGAGTCTTGGAGAAGTGATGTTGAAACCAACAGGAATAGAGAGATGTGTTGAATCAAGCTGATGAAGAGATAGATCAAATCATGCCCGCAAGCAGACAAGGTGGAGAAAGATGCATGATGACCATGACAAAGAAAGCCATTGGTCAAGAGTCACAATGAATGAGAAGATGTGTAGCAAGATGGCTACAAGAGAGGATCAAGAGGGCAAAGTCGCATCAACAATGATGATGATGGGGTGACCGCAGTCGATCCAATTGAACGGACCACGACAAACCAAAAAGGAGGAAACAATTGGCTAATCAACAAAGGATTTAATGGATTAGCATAGCTTCAACAAACTCAAAGAGAGATACAATAGACTTGAATGGATGGACTCAAAGGAAACAAAGGAACTAAAGAGCAAGCAGCAGCGCGACCTCTCTCTGCTAAACAACATACCAGCCACACACATCAAACATCCAGCAACACGCACCAGCGAATGGAGCAGCAGGAAGCACAGTGCAGGCGACAGCCAACAGCCCAACAAAGTAGCAGTAGAAAGCCCAATAGATGACAAGCCCAACACTTCTGCTACCCCCTATGTGAGATCGAACACATAGAGCAGGGGTTGATCAATGACGGCGACGCTCGAAGCAAATCGCGGCAGTGAAGATGGCGGCAGCAGGGTGTTGCTCCAAGAAGAAGAAGCCACTGAAGAAGAGCGGATGACTGCGGCCGGCTGGTGCGAGTAGATGCCGGCGACTATGAGACCGACGACGATGGATCCGACTGGATTGATGGCCGACGGGATGGGGGTCGATGGATCCGGTCCCAGTGGTGACGAAGACGAGCCGGTAATGACGAGATCGAGCGGATCCGATGATGGAGGCGACGGGGACACTCGGATCCAAGACAGGTAGTGACTGGAAAGGCTTGATCCAGCGAGGACCGAGGGCGCCGGTGGCAAAAGAGCTCGAATCCATCGGATCCAGCCAGGGAAGACGATGGTGGACGCGGATCTAGTCGAAGATGATGACGATGATGGCCGGCGCGGATCGAGTGTAGCACCTCATGTACAGTCAAACTAAGATATTACTATGGAACGTCATCATCAAAGTAAAAAAGAAATAATAAAGGCAACAATTGTAATATCCTGGCCCGGCCCAGCCCAGTCCGGCCCATGTATGCCACGTATATGAGAGAGAGAGAGCGCCAGAGGGAGAGGCAAAACGAGATTTTTCTCCTCCCGAGCTCACCCATCGCCGCTCTCGCGTTGTCGCCGCCGCTGCTGCGGCAGGCGCGCCGGGCTAGTCCCGGCGTTGCCGCTTGCCGCCGCCGCGCCGTCGCCGTTATCATCCCCGCGGCGCGCGCTGCCGCCGCCAGGGCCGCTGTTCTCGTGTTGCCGCGCCGCGCGCGCCCGCGCCGCTCGCGCGCCGCCGTGTCGTCGCCGCGTGCCGCCGCGCGCGTTGCCGCCGCCGCCGCTGCCGCCCCTCGGCCACCGCCACTCGCCGCCTCCGCCGCGGCCGCCGCCGCCCCTTGCCCCATCGGCTACGCCGCGCAAGAGGGAGGCCGGCTCAGTGGTGGAGAAGAAGAGAGGAGAAGGCGCGGTGGGTGAGAAGTGAGGAAGAGGCGCGGGAGCCGCCGCCAGTGGAGGAAGAGGAGAGAGAAGCGGGGAGGAGAGCCGCCGCCGCTGGGAGGAAAGAAAGAAAGGAAGAAGGGGCCAGTGGGAAGAAAAAGAGGAAAGGAGGGCGCCGGCCAGAAAAAAAAGAAAGAGAAAGAGAAGGGAAAGAGAAGAGAGGAAAAAAAGGGGTGACTCGCCGTCGATTAAATCGAATCGGCCAAGTGTCCCGATCTGATCGCTCGGGACCAGGGTAACACCTTGAAACCTTCTCCCTGTTTATTTGCCAAGTCGGGCATTATTAATACCGACCATTATAATTGATGCATGTGATCAGTTAGGTGTCGTTTATTAATATGAATGCTTGGACGACGAAATTGGTACTACTACGGTTGATCTGGTCGATCTGTGGCAGAAGAGGGAGAAGGAAAGTATAATTTGAGGTTAAACAGTATGACTAATTAAAGTGAGATTAAACGTGTAGAAATTGATCGGCGAGTATAAATAATGTGATCACTCAATTTATAGACTGGTTAAACATCGGGTCAATGAGAGGTTGCCCGGTGAGACAGGAGTGGGTTATGTCGATTGGACGTTTGAGCGATGTTATTTACTCGTAATTGAATGTATTGCATGAGTGATAAATTGAAATAATTAATGCTTGTTCGTGGCGGTTCAAGTGCGTGCCGCCCACGCACCGTCCTTGAGTTAACGAGCAAGTGCATGGTAGATGGTAAATTGTGATGAATGTTATTCGTGATTCCATGCCATGATTTACAGTATTTATGAGAGGATGCCTGTGATTATGTGCTAATCATGGTTTGATGAGTAACATTTATGATTAGACATTCACATTGGGAGCATATTGCATCATGCAATTGCATAAGAGCCAGGTCGGTGAGAAAGTCTTACGACTAGTCCGAGTGCTCTTGAATAAGACCTACAGAGGTAGGCACTCCACGGAGTGGAGGTTGTGACCTCGTATGAAGAGGACGAGGCGAGTGGTCCATCGGCGGTGGACACTCCGCTATACCTGAGATACGCTCTGATTCTGAGCATACAGATGCATTGCATGATATTGCATTGCATTACTGATGATAGAAAGTGATCTGATTCTGAGCGATTGTGAACTACGATTTACAATTACTGATTGTGATTCTGATTCTGATTACAATTGATTTCTGATATTCTGATTAATTCTGATTTCTGATTCTGATTGTGATTCTGATTTCTGATTTCTGATTCTGATTGTGATTTGATTTCTGATTATAGTTGCGATTCTGATTTCTGATTCTGATTGTAGTTTATAGTTTACTGATTCTGATTGTGATTTGATTTACATGACATAGGTTGAATTACGCCATGAGACATAGGTTGAATTACAGTTTATGACATAGGGTTGAATTACACTTACAGACATAGAATGGATATACGATATACGATTCTGCACTTAGCTTACGATTCTGATCATAGAGTGGATTTCTGATTGCATTTCTGAAATTGATTGAATTGTTAAAGTGATGTTACTGTTTCATCGTGTGCTTGCTGAGTCTTCGGACTCACTCTTACTTTGTCGTTGTTTTTAGGTGAAGAATGACGACATGCATGGAATGGGGATAGTCGTTTTGGCACTGCACATGTGAAATAACAGTCTAGCCGTACACTGAGGTTTTATGTCTAATCTAGTGTTACGTCTCAGTGGCTCGTTGTTTGGTTTATTTTGCTAACGAGCCTTGTTGGTGGGTCTCACCTGGTTGTGGAACTCAAAACTTTTATGTTATGGTTTGTGAAATTCGAGGTTAGTTGTCTTTGCAACTATTTTACAGTTAATTGTAGTTTGATCCCTGTGGGAAATGGTATTAAAACCAAATAGAGGTGCTGCTAAAAGTTGAATAGCAACACTTATGAATTGGTAAGTGGATGGTGGTAGCATCTTGGGCCCTGTGGAGGGTCGGGGTGTTACAACAATAGTAATCTTGAGAAAATTAAAACCTTAAATGTACTTTATTTAGATAATCAACAGAAATTGATATAAATGTTTAAAACATGGGATAATAATAAAGCGAAGGAAGTAACAATAGATACTGAATTAAGTAATATGCCAGTGGCTAGATATGCATGCATGAGTAAACTAACCCGAAACCCTGTGTACATGCTATTTTTATTTTTCCAGAAACTACATTGAGACCAACGTTGATGGAAAGAACTCGATCCAGAAAGATCCGAGGCCGGTGGTGACGGGGCCGAGCAGATTTGGTGTAAATCGACCTCACCAACTACCCGTAGACTACAATTCCATAACTACCCGTAGCACATACATGACTATTATACTTCTACCCTTGACACAATACATTACTATCCTTAATAGCTTGGACTAAATCACCTATGTTTTCAAGATCTTGCCCAATAAGACACGTGACTGGATTTCTCTGTAGTACCATATGTTTGAAAACAAGAACATACTTGGAGCAGCATGTAAACCTAAAGTGAGCTTCTATGGAGCATTAAACTACTTGGAGTTGGGGTTGATGCAATTCACTCCAAAGGTTAGAAAGATGATGACCTGCGAGGTTTGGATTTCGGAATATATGTAATACAAGTCCTGGTTATGTTCTTACATTTGGGTGATCCTCGGATTCTGGTTAGTGTAGTCGCAAGTCAAACCTTCCCATGAATACTCTCTTGGGGAGCATGGATCTCCATTCCAGTTTATTCTTGCCAAATTGTAGTGCTTCTTGACTTCCTTCATGTAATTGACTACAACAGCAAAAAGAGAGAATGGAAACGAACATGAAAGGAATAAAGGCAGCTGTATATGTTGGGTATGGGAGCTTATGTATTAAAATAAGATGAAAGGAATAACTTAAGAAGTTGCAAAATAATTTCATATGCAAGTATTATCTTTTCATAGAACTGAATAAACTGTATCAATTCATTTCTCTACTATAGTCTTGGCCATGGCTCATTGGCAATTGACTTTTCGAAGATGGCTTACTCAGGAGTACAGTGTGCAACTGAATCAATTGGTTGATAAACTTGTTTCTGTTACGTTAATTGAAGATCCTGAGAATGTCAAATGGGGTAGGAAATCTTCAGGGGTCTACACAGTGAGATCTGTTTATAAGCATTTGTTGAAAGGCATGAAAGGGCCATGCAATAGTCCAATCTGGAGAGCAAAAATTCCAAATAAAATCAAAATCTTTCTGCTATTCTTACTAAAGATAACCTCATTAGGAGGAAATGGCCTGCAAAGTAATAATTTGTGTGATAAAAAAAATGAGATAGTCCTTCATTTGGTTTTTGAATGACTGTGGCCAAAGCTGTTTGGAGCTTGATTGGCATGGTATCTGGTGCAACTTGTCGCGCCACATCGTTCCAGCAATATTCTGTATAGATTCGCAGATATAGATATTTGCCTGGGGGTGATAAGATATACGTGGTTAAGACTTGCTTCTGTATGGTGGGCTCTGTGGAAGCTAAGAAACAGGGCTTGTTTTGAGAGGAGAATTATCAGATCACCATTTGAGGTAATTTTTTTATTGCATATGTCCGTCTTAGATGGGCAGGACTACAACTAATGAATGCTGATGGTGTCGGCTGGGGGCTGCTTTCTTTAAGATGCTATGTATTGAGGGGTAGCTTAGTTACCCCTGCGAGGGAGTTTTTTCTTGGTAGCTGGGACTCGATATATGTTGTGTACGCATATATTACTGATCTTACCGTCGTCGGAGGCAGTGGTGAAGTTGTCCATCCGAACGAGCGAGTGCACCTCGAACGCGTTGATGATTGGCGGGAGCACCGAGCCGGGCACCTTGTGCAGGGTAAACCTCGTGCTCGGGTTGCGCAAGAATTGGCCACTGTGGTACATGCTATCCATCCGGTGCTGCGGAGGTGAGTAGTTGGGGAACAGTTGCTCGCCGTCGCTGTAGATATCAAACGACCGGTTCGGGCTGCTGTTGTTGAGCTCGGCGAAGTGGAAGATCGGGAGAAGCTCTAGGCTCTTGGCGTCGAGGTAGCCGGCGGCTCTCACGCTGATGTTGAGCCAGCTGAAGTTGCTGTTTATGGACGAGGCCTTCTGGATGATGGCCGACGGCACCTTGAAGTCGTCCTTGCCGGGGAGGCTGTTCAGTTGTTCGCTGGTGCTCATATTTAACCAGGGATAGGAGTACCTCCCGAAGGTCTCCCAGAAGCGATCAAAAGGATCATGCGGATACCTTCATCAACACAAGAACCATTTGACACCATGAGAGAGGCCATGATAATAATGCAGCGATCGAAACAAGAAAAGATTGATCTCCATCTCACCTTGTAATATAATCACCATCAACTGCTCCGAATCTCAGCCTAGAGAAATAACTGACTGACACAGAAGCATTCACGAAAGGGTACATACTATCTTCCAGTGGCCTCAACACCAAGGCCGATACAAACGGAGTTCCCCACCCTAAGTTTATCAGACAGACTGATACGAAATTGTCCGGAGCAACGGTCAGCACTTCTTTCCAGATCGTGTTCGATGGGTTCCAGTTTGTCAAGTTCACCGTCGTCCAGAAATTGACGCCAATATGGAGTGCAAACAGAAACAGCGAGCCATCCTGGGTCTTGTTCAGTCCATCGTAGTTTCCATAAGTAAATGTTGCTCTCAGTAGATATTTTTTGCTGCTGTTGGATGGCAAAGTATAACAGTTCCTTTGGCCATAAGGGAAGCTTCTCAGAGTTTTTTCTTGCTGATCCGTGGCACCCTCCATGAGCTCTGCCGAGATTTGGTAGTTCAAGCCGCCTTCAACATATACACCGTCAGGAACGTATAGTAATTCTGTAGTGTTGTCGTTGTAGGCGCTACTGTTTGTCAATCCACAATCGATGCTTAAAAACCCTGCACAAACATGCATCCTTATAATCAACAATCTGTTTTTTTATAAACAAAATGAAACACATGTCACCGACCAGTAATTTATGCAACCTCGTGCTTACTAGACAGTCTTTAAGATTTATGCAAAGATCGTGAGTTTACTCGTGCAACTAGATATTCAGTATCTATTTATTTGGAAAGTGTTAGACAACAGTGAAAAGATTTCTTCTTAGTAACACTAACTAGTACCTCTAAGATTTTTTAACACTAACTAGTCATATGGGAACTGCACAAACTACGCACAGATTAAGGAAGCGCACTATCCAAGAGGTAAGAGAGCTAACTAAGTCTGGATGAGTATTACCAGGAGGAGACAGGCCATGGGCTTGAATCAACGTGACCAGGATGAGCAGGATCCATGGCAGTCTTGTACTCGTCGAACAACTGTAGCAGATCACCATAACACCCTTCAGCCCTTTTCAGTCTCTGCAATCCTTACAAACAAGTGTTGTATAGTATATATCTATATATACACTACAAATGGCCTACATAGCAGAGCAAAACGAAACACAGGTTAGTGATTTGGATTGACTAGCTTGGCCTTGACGCTTGATTAACTATATAGAGAAAAGAAGTTTTGTTCATCAGCTCGGGCCCGGCAGCCACCGTCAGAAGAATATGTAACTAAGCCACTAGCTAGTAAAAGAAATGCAACTTGCCATGGACCTCACGTCAACTATCGTGCTATTTTACAATTTTTGTTATTATGTACTGCGAATCAGCGTGATAACGTAATCGCAACTCGAGAATTCATGCGTTTGAGCGATTCATCCAACCCGCTTGTTTGGTTATTGCGTGTGCCGAGGAGAGAGAGAGAATGTGTGTGTATATATATACATATATATAGTAAAAATAACAAGTGCTCCTGGTGCTCGGACATCATAGTCTAAAATAGGTATATATTGTGTACGAAAAACTTTATATATATATATATATATATATATATATATATATATATATATATATATATATATATATATATATATATATATATATATATATATATATATATATATATATATATATATATATATAGTCTTTTCATATTCAGGAGTATATAATTTCACTTTCAATATACCACTTAAAAATATGTTATACTTATTTATCACTCTTGGTATATTTGAATACTAATTTTAATATACTCTAATGTGATTTGGTTGAAAAAATTGCATTGGAGTCATTTATTTTTGCTATATACCCTTTTCCATATGTAAAAAAGTATACACACAAATTATACTACAAAAGTGAATTTTGATGAAATGTTTCATAGAACTCATTTGAATGTATCTTGTAATTATTATTAAAGTATATTCAAAAGGATAAAAATATATAACAATATCATTTAAATGATATATAACATGTAGAAGTACGTATTCCTCGGAGTATCAGATCATTAATAATACGCCTGGAAGAATTCCTCCCTGCGGACTTCCCTGTACTCAAAGGTGAAATGTCTAAGTGCTCTCCCGTTTATGCTTTGTCTCGTTCTCTCTCCCGTCATCACTGGATGAAACCTCTACTTCAACGAAAGCTCCTCCTACTTATCCTTCTCACTCGTTTTGTTTCATTGGTCTTTCATTGGTCATTGATTATTTAGCCTCTTTGACAAAGTAGGAAGGAAAAGTTTTATTATTTGTTCTTTAGTTGGTGATGGCGACACAATCACTCGAACTTTTGTTGGACTTGATTATCAGGTTTTGCTTTAATGAGGACCCGGATCCCTTGAGATGTTTTACCAACCAAGGCCAGAATGTCATAACCAAATGGACTCAATATTTCCAATGCTCACCGGCAAACCGTGGAAGTAGTGGTGATGGGGCTCTTGATGCTACAAGGAAGTTCGACTGATATAAACACACACATACATATACACACATATATTCATATACATATACATATACACACATACACACACACACACACATATATATAAGTACATATCTAAGTATATATAGATATCTAAGTACATATAATACATACATACAATTACATGACGCACCTGGATGACACACTAAAAACCATCCGATACACGTGTATGATCGATAAAAATTTTAGAGTTTAGGTATGAAAATATTTTATACCCTTGATATATTTATGGTAAGTGAGTTTTGAACTCAGTTCAAACTAGTTTGAACTATTTTTGAATTTAAGGTGACTATAATAAGTATATACCATGAAACTATCTCAAACTAGTTAAATTGAAGTTACATTTATTTTTTCAAAGTTTGATATCTCAAACACACTTTTTTATAGACATATGAAGATACTCATGTTAAATATCTCGAATTTCAAAACACATCAATTAGTATTAATTTAGGTGTCTAGACATCTTGGTACATGAAACACCAGTTTGAACGCGCGTGCATGGACGTCGATCTCTCTCATCCTGTCTGCTACGCCAGATTAAAGAATCATAACAAACTATAGAATACAGATAGACGACGAGAAGTAGTACAATTTGCAAGTCTTCGATGCCGAGTGACCCAACTACGCTGGTATAAGAACGAGGCCGGGGGAGGTATGGTTTCCCTGTCGCAATCAGATGATTCCATACAAAATTTTCAGCATATTTTTCGGTTGAGTAATGCAGATGGTGTTTGGTCGCATACATATATATATATATACACACACACATACATATATACATGTATACATATATGTATATGTATATATGTAAATTACATGAGGCACCTAGGAGTCACATCAAGAATCGTTCGATACATATGTATAATCGATAAAAAAAATTAGATTTTGGGTATGAAAATATTTTATACCTTTGATATATTTATAGTAAGTGAGTTTTTAACTCAGTTCAAACTAGTTTAAACTATTTTTGAATTTAACGTGACTATAGTGAGTATATACCATGAAACTAGCTCAACCTAACTAGACTGAAATTGAATTTATTTATTTTTTGAATTTTATATCTTAAATGCACTTTTTTATAGACATGTGAAAATATTTATGGTAAATGTCATAAATCTCAAAACACATTAACTAGTATTGATTTAGGTGTCTAGATACCTTGGTGCATGAAACATCAGTTTGAACGCGCGTGCATGGATGTCGATATATCTTTCCCTGATCCGTCTGCTGCGCCAGATCGAAGAATCATAACAAACTGTAGATAGACGACCAGAAGTACAATTTGCAAGACCAGGTCGATGCTGCTATGCCGTGTGACCCAACTAGGCTGGTATAAGAATGTGGAAGGAAATGCAGTGGGAATCACGTAAAGAACTCCTTTCCTAAGAACGAGGGGAGGTATGGTTTCCCTGTCACAATCAGATGATTCCATGCAAAATTTTCAGCATATTTTTCGGTTGAGTAATGCTGATGGTGTTTGGTGGCATGTCGAATTCTGACAAACAACTGTTAATATATATATATATATATATATATATATATATATATATATATATATATAGAAAAATTACATAAGGCACCATGGTGCCTAGGCACCAACATCCGATACACGTGTATGATTGATAATTTTTTTTGAGTTTGGGTATGAAAATGTTTTATACCCTTGATATATTTATGGTAAGTAAGTTTTGAACTCAGTTCAAATTAGTTTGAACTACTTTTGAGTTCAATGCAACTACAGTGAGTATATACCATAAAAATAGTTCAAACTAATTAAACTGAAGTTGAATTTAAATTTTTTCGGAGTTTGACATCTCAAATATACTTTTTTATGGGTATATGAAGATACCCACATCAAACGTTGCGAATCTCGAAGCAAATCAACGGGTATTGATATTGGTGCCTAGGCACCATGGTGCATGAAACATATATATATATATATATATATATATATATATATATATATATATATATATATATATATATATATATATATATATATATATATATATATATATATATAGCATGAGCACTATGGTGTCTAGGTTTTATGATTGAGAATTTTCATCAATAATTAAGACTTTCTATCTATAATTGATTCAGTATGCTGATGTATATGTGTGTGTAAATTACGTCAGGCACCTAGGTGTCACATCAAGAATCATTCGATACACATGTAGTGATTTCATTCATATCGATCAAAATCGTATACAAGTGCCTTTTTACCTATAAGTTTTTTATAAATTATTGTAATTTATAAGTTAAATCTAAAATCAAAGATTAATATGAACGGGCTAATATAATTCATCAGCTGTGCGGAAACTACCAGGTCAGTCTAGCTGCGAGGAATCCTTCAAAGGTGACACGTGACGCGCTGAGGCATGCTAAAGGCAAGGCCGCAAGGGACTGACGCGGGCGGCGGGGTTAGTACAGTTTTGTTGGCGTTGTGCATGTCACTGTTCGATCATCCTGAGATCAGCTTGTGATGCCTTCCCGTGCTGAAGAAACGGAAGGCTCGCGTCGCGTGCTAATTAACGTACGTGCACACCAGCATTTGTACAAAGCTATCCGCTCCGACACCGGCGACGACGGGCCTACGGACGTTCATTTTAGTTTATATTGATGATTTTTAGTTATAGATTATGATTTTTTGTTAAAAATAAATAGTAGTGACTGAAAAAAGTGGCTTTTAAACTAAGGGAACGAGCAATGCAACACAGGGAGGGAGAGATACATGAATATGACGGGAGCGAGAGGAGTGGAATGAGTGATGCACATATGACTCACTGGTGGTAACCAGTAAAATAGAAAAGCTGTTTCGAGAAGTTGAGTGTTTGTTTTGCATCTATGACCGATCCAAGATGTGTGGAGTGCGTGACGGGGGACCTGCGGCTTGCTCCTCGCCCTGTTGCTGTTGCGGCCACTGCCCGTCGTCTGCCCAAACCCAATACTTGTGTGGGCTGTGTGTGCTAGGTGGCAATACCTGCGTGGCGCGGGGATCCGCGCGTGCTCTGTTTGTGGTAGGCTAGTGTTGTCATCTCTGTCGATTAGTGGATGGCAATGCCACGCAATTGTAGTTCGATACACACCCGTCAGATAAAGAAGGCAATGGCATCGCCCCAGCATACCGGCCCGTATGTAATCCATCATCGGGGCGGCCGCTCAACTGGACAAGGCTGTGCGCTGCCAGCCTGCCATCAAAACTGCCTCCTCGACTCCACTGGCTGGCGCATTGATCAATACGCGTGACACCGACCACTTGCTCTCCCCCTCCTTCCTCTCGGCTTCGCGAGGTGGTGGTGTTGGAGGCATCGCCCGCGCGGCTGAGGCGAGGTGTAGGGATGGGCGACGGTAACTGCCTGCTATCGACAACCGACAGGGATGGTAAGGTACGCTTTGTACTAAAGGACCGTGTGAGTTTTTGTTGTCCTGAGCTATTGCTAAATTAGAGGGGCCGAGATTTGAATTTTGCAAAGATGATATTTTCATATTTCCTTGTAGACCTGCCGGTCTGACCGGCCAGAGGAGTGGTCAGACCGGCTACGAGTCAGACCAAAAGCCACTGGCGGTCAAACTGGCAGGAGTTGGTGGTCTGACTGATCCAAGTATTGATCTTGATTGAGAATTGGTATTTTGGGAAATTGTGGTCTTGGGTTGTTTTGTTTTGGCCTAGGTTAGTTCATACGTGTTGCATAAAATTTTTGATTAACGTGAGTCAAGTTATGAAGAGTTTATGCTCAAAAATGATTTATTTGTCTTTGGATGTGCTGGGAGGCTTTGGAGTCAACCATTATTAATGACGAGGATCAGAGTTACGCTTATGGAGGAGTTGAGGCCTAAAACGATCGAGGATACTAGGTGAGATGGTTGAACTCAAACATAGCATAAGAAAGGACAAAAAATATTGAAGGGAATGTTCAAGCGACAGATTGCACCATACGGCTTGGTTGGTCTAAGTAAGACGTGGTCCGATGAAACCGAAATAAGAGAGACTTGCCTACGCGTATCAAGCCAGTGGTATACCTATATAAGGCAAGCATGGCAATTACTTGCAAGAAAGATGAAGACTAGGTCAAGAAAGGGTATTTTGGTAAGTCGGCTAAATACCAAAAACTACTTTAGATCAAAACCACAGCGTTTGAGTGGTGCTTGGAAAAGCAGTTTAGTTCAAAGAGAAACTGAGATGATCAGGTGAATCAAAGGATGAAGACTTAGCAGATTGGGGCTCATTGCTTTTAAAAAACGTGCATGAGTTAAGTATGTGGGTAAAACCCTTGTTGCGTGGGGCTAATGGGTTTCTCCCATATATGCTAATGGATAGTATCCATTAAGGTTACATGTGGGCTAATTGGCTTATCTATTTAACAAGTTGGGATGGAAACTTGCAAGTTAACCATCTATAACGATTCATCATTCTAGCCAGGGGTTTTAGGGTTAAGGTTTGAGAAGTATGAGTGTTGTGGTATGATCTTTTATCCTTCGAGTGGAGCACTCATAGAGATCAATCCTCATCCATCTAGGCATCAAGTCTTGCAAGTTCTTGAAGTTGCCTGATTTTGCTTTGATTTGACTTTAACGTGAGATTTCTTGATCTAAGGGTTTTTGCCTCAAATGTTTGAGAGTTCTTGTTTGCTGTGACACGTGGAAATACATCTAGAGTCATCTTGGTCATCCTTCACCTATGAGCAAATCAAATTCCGTGTTTTTGGTTTTTGCTCGGTTTTAGTGCAACTTTGCTTGTTCTTGAGAAATGTTTAAACTTTGATAAGAATTTATGCGATCCTTAAATAGAATAGGTTTCTAAGATCATAAGCAAGGTGTGTGCAAAATCTCATCTGATTTGGTCATGGATTTTTGGAGTTGCACCATTTTTTATTTTGGCTCAGGCTGATTTTCTGTTCTGGAATAGGGGAGCGGTCAAACCACCACCACCTACCAGTCAGACCACAAAGGAGCTACGAGTCAGACCGCTAGGGGTTCCAATTTGACCACCATTAAGTTGCCAGTTAGACCACCCTGTGTAAGCCGGTCAGACCGCCAAGGCTTTTGCTCCTTGGCTCTCATTTTTTTAGTTGATTGCTTTGGCCTTGGCTTCTAATCCCACTTGATAACTCAGTAGCTACTGGAGTGAAGTATTAGTGAATACTTGAGGAAAATTTTTGAAGACACATCACCCCCTCTGTTGCCATACCGATCCTACATGTACCATCGTGCAACTACTGCATTCGTATCAATAGATCGTATCCATTTTAGATAGCTCTTCGTATCCTTTTGAAGGATGTGGAGATATGAGCTGTTTTAGTTTGGGTGGTTTGGAACTTTGGATTTGGAAACTTCCATCCATAATGCTCTGTTTTAGCCGATTCAAAGAAACAGAGAGAAGACATCTATTATATTATTAATGTAAAAGCAAACGAAGCGACCACATTTCTCTCAAGGGGTAGAAATACCCACATTGATGGGATGAAAAAGAGAAAAATCCACACCATCGATCGTGGTAGGTCCATATTACAACAACCTAAATTTAAAAAAAGTACATGTCAAGTACAATCCAAAAAATAACTGAAATTCAAAATAAAAAATAAAATAAAATTAGCAATTTGATTTCCACATAATTTTCTAAGTAAAATCAAATAAAAATAATTTCAAATAAAAATGAAACAAAAATTAACAAATGGATTTGTATATGTATTACAACAAAAAAATTACTAAAATTTGGAATTCCAAATTAAAATATTTAAATAATTATAAATTCTAATAAAAATTAAGTAAAATTAGCAAATGGATTTGTGCATGAATTCTAGCCAACAAAATTTAATTTTGAAATGGAAAACAATAGAAAATTTGCTATTTTTTCATGTAATTCCAAAGTAAAATTCTTAATTAACTAAAACAATTTTGCTCTTAAGGGGTAGAAATTAGCACGTTAATCGGTGGAAAGAAAGAAAGATCCACACCGTTGATTGTTGTGGGTCCACATAGTAACAGCTTAGACTAACAGAAAGAGTCCATATCAAGCAGAATAAAAGGAGCTAAAATTTAGAATAAAAATAAAATAAAATTCACAATTTTATTTTCATATGAATTTCTAAATACAATTAAATATAAATTAACAATAGGGTTTGTATATGAATTCCAACAAAATAAAAGTAGCAATTTGATTATGATACGGATTCCAAGTTAAAATCTCTAAATAATTTTAAATCATAATAAAAAATTGAACACAAATTTGGAGTTGGATTTGCGTATGAATCTAACCAAGAAAATTGAAATTTGAAATAGAAAAGAAAAGCAAATTGAATTTCATACAATTACAAAGTAAAATCATTAAATAAATAAAATTTGGAATAAGTAAATAATATTAGCAACTGGATTCGTACAAGAATTCCAAGAAAAAAGAATTGAAATTTGGAATAAAAATGTAATAAAATTAGCAATTTGATTTCAACACGAATTACAATGTGAAATCCCTAAATAAGTATAATTCCAAATAAAAGTTAAAGATAAATTAGCACTTGAATTTGCATACAAATTTCAACAAAAAATAATTGAAATTTGAAGTAAAAACAAAATAAAATTGGCTATTTGATTTCCGTACAATTGCAAAGTAAAATATCTAAATAACTATAATTCAATAAAAATTTATTAAAATTAGCAATTTAATATACGAACTCCAATAAAACAACTAAAATTTTCACTGGCACACCCGCACCTTATACCCCGGGGCAAGAAACCCGTGAGCGATTTCTCGCGTCAAACAGCAGCTACATGATCCATGCATGATGGAAAATGTTTACATTTTTAATAATCTCAACCTATCAAGCTCATACTTTAATTACGTTGTATTTTTCTTTCATGTTTCTGTTATCATTTTCAATGTTTATGATGTATTAAATTCCTAAATAGTCTATAAGATACGTAAACATATTCTCAAACATATCATCTAAATTATATCCTACAAAATATGTAAATATATTTTTAGACATCTAAATTATATAATTTAATATTAAAACTTTAAAATAAATCTAGCTGCAATTCAGTAAGTCGCACGCCTCGCGGCCATAGCCGCTATAGTTGCTTCGACCAGGCGACGTCGCATCCGCAAGTTCTGCAAGATAATAATACTCCAGGATGGTCCATGTTTGAACTAGTAAATACGCAAATTACAGAATAAGCGCGCGCGCATACACACACTGCACATTAACGACGACGCAAATAGGCAAATTGCCATGCCCGAAAAGGCGAAAACACTATCCCCTTCGCTTGCAATGCATGCAGCTATCCAAATGAACCTTCCCCAACATACACAGCAACCATTCCCTGATTGGTCCTGTATGTATTTTGCTTCACCGTGGAGAAGAGAGACCAACTTCCGATATCTCGATGGGAGAAGCAGGCCAAGAGGAGCTGCCCTCGTTTGGTATCGCCAAAGCTCGAGAGATCATCTGGAACTCTCTCTGCATCTCAGCATCCACCGTGCTATTTTGTCGGTGGGCTCCAGATCTTGACACAAGCAGCCTCTCGCTAGAAACCTCTGGCAAGCACTCTTTGAGCCTAGAGACGACGTAGGCCATGCTTGGCCTGTAAACGGACGCGTTCTCCAGGCATCTCATTGCGAGGTCGATCACGAGTTGCAGGGAAGTGGCGTCATACTGATCTGACAATCTCTTGTCGACGATGTCGTGAATACTTCCCTGGGTGATCTTCTGGCGCGACCAATTCGGTAGGTGGACGGGCTCCGGGTCTAGCAACACTGAAGGCTCACCGGTGACGATCTCCAAGAGGACTACGCCGAAGCTGTAAACATCCGTTTTGATGGTGAGTTGAAAGGTAGCATGGTACTCGGGGTCGAGGTAGCCAGGAGTCCCAGCTGCCACAGTAGATATGTGTGTGCAGGCAGTGGGAAAAGCTCGTGAAAGCCCGAAGTCAGATATCTTTGCCACCAGGTTCTGGTCCAGAAGGATGTTGGCAGTCTTCACATCTCTGTGAACTATCGGTGGGGTGCATGAATCATGCAGATACTCCAATCCTACAGTTCATTGAGGTCAACATGTCATACATATATATTATACACATGCTTAAAATGGTACAAATTCGCATGCTAGAAATTGTATGTAGACCTTGTGCGGCATCAAGTGCAATACGAAGTCGCTGTTCCCAGCTCAAACTGTAGTCATTTTCTGCATCGAAGTGTAACTGTTAATATAAGATACTGAGAGACCATGTGAAGGTCAACCCATGGTTGTGATGAGTAATTGACGCTTGTTCTAGGAAGATTGAGTTTAGTTTTTGAGGTTTGTGCTAGTTCTGCTTTGTCGTAGCCTTGGCGAAGTGTTCTGCAGCTAACACGATCACGTTGGTCGTGGTCGAAAGTCATGCGCACTGGTTTCGACCACTTTGGGCGTGGTCGAAGGTCACCCGAGGGGTCTACGACCACTTTGGCCATGGTCGAAGGGCACCAGAAGGCAGTACGACCACGTTTGGCCGTGGTCGAAGGCCAGCACGACCACGTTGGTCGTGGTCGAAACAGGTTACGACCACGTTTGGCCGTGATCGTAGGTCTCCAGGGAAGTTTAAGACTGGTTTTGCCATAGTCGTATCTTGGTCATGGTCGAATTGACCGTGCACGACCATGTTGCCGCCGGTTGAAACCCAGCGGGATGTCTCACGACCACGTCGTGCGCTATCGGAAGCCACCGAGCCATTTACAACCACGTTGTGGCATATCGACCATTTTCGTGTCGTTTACGATCACGTTGGCGTAGTCGAATGCGGCCGACCACGTTGTCATGAGTGAAAGCGGTTGGAAGTCGTAAGTCGAAGCTACGACCACGTTGTAGTGGCTGCGATCGAAGTCGGCGCTCAAATCTCGACTCACGATATTGAGAGCGATGCGGCGTGGTCGGACGTGCTCGCGACGCAGATTGGAATCGGTCGTATGACTGCAGACTTGACCATTTGAGCTGGAAATTGGTCGTAGGGCTTTGTGATGAAGTCGGGGACCTTGTGCATTTGTTGGTTTATCTTTTCGATCGGTCGTAACGACTTTGGTTGAAGTCGTAGACTTTGAGCGTTAAAGTCGTAGCGAGTTGTGGGTGGTCGTAGCAAGTTAGCGATGATCGTAGACTCATCGTATCTGGTCGTATGGTTTGATTTTGTGGTCGTATGTCGTGTGCATTCATTGTTCTCTTTTTCCGACTGGTCGTAGGTGGTATACGACTTGGTAAGAGTATGATTTGAGTTCTGTTTTCTGGCTCAAGTGGTTGGATACTGTTGTGAGCGGTGCTATGTAATGGTTTGCTTGTCTGTGATGGTTTGCAGGACATTAAGACTAGTCGTGGTGAGGCGTGGATGGTCGAGACTAGGCACGGGGGTGCTGAGGTCGTGATCGGCTGGGAGATGCCAAAGACGACGAAGTCTGTGAGGTGGTTGCAAGCGTGATCGGCAAGGCAGGAGGAAGCTTCCGGGAAGGCAGCGAAGTGGCATTTTGGAGAAATGCGGAAAGCTACAAAGGGAAGTTGTGTCTCTGCCAATGCACAGGAGTTGTTGGCGCTAACGGGCAAAGCAGTGGAGCCGTTGGGCTTAACGGGTAAAGCACTGGAAGCTTGTTTTCGCTAGTGGGTAAAGAGAGTGGTAAACCCGATGTTAGGTGGGAGTTTACGGGTTCCCCCCCGGTAGCAGAAGGCTATAAATAGAGAGGGTAGAGCTCGAGTGCTCGGTGAGGTTGTTCCTGAGTCACTCTGAGTATTTCGTTTCTATTTGTGTGAGTTGTCTCTGGGTAGAGCACGGTTGCTCTTGTACCTCCGATGGAGTGGCTGTAGAAACCTCCATGATCAATCGTTCATCTCTCTTCCTCAAGTTGATTCCTGTCGTTATGAGATGTTGTGATAGTTTTGTTTACGATCTGTTTTGAGAGCTTGTTCTTCTTGCTATCCTTTTCTTGCTTCTCTTCTTCGTGAGTCTGCTCTCGTTTTGGAGTGTTTCGACTTGCTCAGAACTGGGAATTTGTCTCAAGGCCACTTGGCCAGTTCTTTTCCGAGAGCAAGAGTCGATTCTGAGAAGTTCTCTTTCTTGAATAGTCGTTCGCCTCAAGTCCTCTGTTTCGAGTTCGTCCTTGTCGCTCTTGCCATGCGTAGCTAAGACTTTGGGTTTTCTTGGTATGTTCTCTTCCAGAGGTTGGAGTCTTTCAGTGCCTCAAGTTTGAGGACCAAAAGACCAGAGAGTCTTAGTTACTCGGAATCTGGCTTTGCAAGACCTTCCGCTGTCAATCTCTCAGTATTCACTATTCTCTTTCTTTTGTCGGTTCGGGTAAGCTCTTGACTGGGGTCGGTCTCCCAGTAAGCTTTTAAACTTGAGACTTCATAGCTCAGTGGCTATTGGAGAAGTAAGGTTGTCTGAGTTCTTGGGAATTTTTTTTAAGGACTCCATTCACCCCCCCTCTGTCGCCATTTCGGTCCTTCAATTGGTATCAGAGCCGGTTAGCTCTTTTCAATAGATCTTAACCGGTCTCAAGAGTCATGGCGATGGACAAGTACTCGACCAAGCCTCCCATTTTTGATGGCCTGGATTACCCCTTCTGGAAGAGCCGAATGGAAACATACATCCAGACTCAGGGGTATGCCATTTGGCGGAAGGTGAAGGTCAGATTTGTTGTTCCTGCCGATGAGAACATCAATGTGGCAAACATGCCCAATGTTGAGGCAAATGCGAAGGCAAGGAACATCATTATCCAGGGCTTGAGTAGAAGCGAGTTCGATCGCATCTCTCACTTGTCATCCGCTTACGACATCTGGGTGACCCTCGATGCATATGATGAGGGCACCACCCAGATTAAGACAGTTCGACAGGACCAGTTCAAGCGCGAATACAACAAATTCGAGATGCTTGCTGGAGAGTCCCTGGATGAGTGCTTTTCGCGATTTCACAAAATCTTGAGCAACCTTCGAGCGGTCGGTCTTACATACCCCGACTCGGATAACGCTCGCCAAATGCTCGTGGCACTCGATCTTCGTGTCTGGGAGATGAAAGTGACCACCATCAAAGACACGACAGACCTCTCGACCCTGACTCTTGACGCGCTGTACTTGCGCCTCAAGACTCATGAGATTGACGTTGTCTCTCGAAGGTCGAAGTCACAGTCGATGGCTTTGGTCACCGATCCCGTTTCTTCTTCCGAGCCCTCTTGGATTCTTCTTGCGGTTTCTCCTTGCTCGCTCTCGTGACATAAGCGATGATCGTTAGAGCACTGCGGATGATCGGTGGCCCTCCTTGCTCGAAGATTCTCCCATGCTTACAAGGAGGAGGGACGAGAAAGAGAGGAGGACCCGTGATTTGCTTCGAGTGTGGTGGCCCCAACCACATTCGGGCAACCGCCCCAAGCCGGAGAAAGGCAAGAACGACTACGGCGGTTCGGGCAAGATCGACTACACCGACAAGAACCGCAACAAGAAGCCTCCGGCTCGGACAGGAAAGAAGAAGTTCCGCAACCGGAAGGCCAAGAAGCTCTTACACGCGTCCTCACCGCTTCGACGACCTCGACCTCGGCCGAGGTGGAGGGATGGAGCGACGACGACGGGATGGGTGACCAAGAGCCCAAGGATGGCGGCGAAGACTTCTCGGTATGTGCTTCATGGCCTCGGCGGCGAGCGACAATGAAGTGTACTCCGACTCGGACGAGGTATGCCCCACATACGACCAGCTTAATCATGTTTTCCTTAAGCTAGTTGGCTTTCATGCTAGAGCTAGGGCTAAGTGTACCGAGTTAGAGAAGGAAGTAGATAGATTGTCACTAGAGATTATTGCTATTACATCTGCTCCTCCTAGTGATGATTGTGATACATGCTCTGCTTTGTTGGGTGATTTGGAGAAGTTAAGGACCTCGCATGATAGTGTGTCCTCCGAGCTTGATATTGTTAAGGTGGAGAATGTTAGTCTGCTTGCTGAGTTAGAGTTGAGTAGGATGGCTGTTACCCTACTTACTACTGATGAGACTACTTCTCCCACCTCTTGTGAGGTTAAGGACATTGCTGCTAGAGGACCTTATGCCATGCTCCTTGATCTGCCCGATTCTTGTGAAAATTACAATAATTTAAAGATGAACCTAAAACGGGCAGATCACAAAATTGCTGAGTTGCATGCTTCTTTACTTGAGCCTATTGATTCATGTTTGAACTGTCCCAAGTTAACTGCTGAACTTGAATCTGTCTCAAAACAGTTTCAAGAAATGATTGACAACAACAAGAAAATGGCTCAGTATGCGACTAAGGATCCTGTTAGCTCACCATGCATTAATTGTGATAAACTAAAACTTGAACTCATTGCATTAAATGACAAATGTGTGAAGCTAACTAAGGACTTACTAGAGAAGCCACAATCTGGTTGTGATGTGATTGATGGTGTGGGGGAGAAGCCCCAGGGTAAGGGTGAGACGCCTAGAGACGCGAACCAACCTGCTAGTAGTAGGACTGTCCCCTCAGAGTCGGCTGTGCGTGCACAAGCCATTCTTTCCTCTACTGTTGGTTCTTCTTCTGCTCCCTTATCTTCTGCTGTCTTTTCTTCTCCCTGCTCTTCTTCCACCTCTCTCTTTCGGGAGTGTCAGTACCTTATGAACACTCTCGAGAGATTTGTAGGCGGCAAGAAGAAGCTTAATCTTATTCTAGACCAATCCAAGATTTGCAAGTTCAATCAAGGTCTAGGATATGACTTTTATGAGGATATGAGGAAGCATCCACCTGCTATTCTCGACCCATCGTAGGAGGTGTGATCGAGGTTGAGTCCAGATCGATGAGGTTAAATTCAAATCGCGGGCTTTGTCCAAGGGATCTCGGCAAGAAGGTGATTCCACCGTTGCTTCGGCCTCTCGGAAGGCGAAGCCTCTTCGTGCTACTTCCACCTCTCGAAGGTGAAGTACCACCGCACCTTCCGCCGAAGGATGGACACTCGATCGAGAGATGCTTCAGCGCGCCAGATTGCGCGAAGAGACCGTGCGAGGCACTTAGGCGTATTCGTGGTCGGCCCGGATCCCGAGTGCACCTAAGACTAGCACGAGGTCCGTGTTTGCTTCGGCGTGTTTGGGCAAAGATCGAGGACTTGGTTTTTCCGAGTCTTCTAGTTTTCGTCCTCATGCTGCTCCAGGTCATGACTTCCGCCGTCCTGAGGGTACATCTCGTTTTTCCCGTCGAGACAGTTACCCACGGCGTGATCAGCGTGTTGCCGGTGTTCCGACTCGCTCTCCCGTAGCGATTGGACCCGCAAGCGCCTTCAGTCTGCTCATAGACCTTCTACTTCTTTGAGTCACGGAGAGCGTAGGGTAGATAGAGGTCAGTCGTGTTTGACTACTTCATCTGCTCCACGTGTTACTCAGTATTGGATACCAAAATCACTCTTGATTTACCCGATTCGAGACTTTACTCTGTTTGACTCAGGTTCGCCGGGCAGGGAAGGGAAAGGTTTGGCTCGTAGACTCCGGGTGTTCACGACACATGACCGGAGATTCTCGTTGGTTTTCTTCCCTTGCCCGTGCTCCAGGTGATGAGACGATCACCTTCGGAGACGCTTTGTCTGGGCGCGTCATCGCAAAAGGTACTGTGCATGTTAATGCTTCTTTTTTCCTTAGGGATGTTGCCCTGGTTAGTAAGCTGCAGTTACAATTTGCTTTCCGTTTCTCGCCTTACCGATGACGGTTTCGAGGTGAGCTTCAAGAAAAATGCTTGCAAAATTCTTGATTCTTGGGTAGTCTGGTTTGCGGGATTTCTCGTTATGGGAGGATCTTTCGTGCTGATTTTTCTGATTCTTCTCGTGGTCCTCTCCGGTGTTTGGTTGCCTCGAGTCCCGTGATTTGACCTTCCGCATAGGAGACTTGGTCATATTGGATTTGATCATTTGACCGAGTTAGCGGCCACGACCTCATTCGTGGTCCGCCAAGCTCAAAATGGTCAAAGATCTTGTTTGCGCTCCATGCCGCACGGCAAGATGGTTGCCGCCTTCCATCCTCCGGTCCACGATCACTATGACCGATGCACCAGACAGTTGCTCCATATGGACACAGCTTGGACCGATCCGAGTGCGATCGGCACAGGAGGAAGTGGTATGTTCTTGTTGTGGTCGATGACTTCTCGAGGTTTTCTTGGGTGTTTTTCTTAGCCTTGAAGGATGAGACATTTTCACATTTTCGAGGTCTTTTGGTGAGGCTTTCTATTGAGCTCCTGTGTGCCTTACGAGCGATCCGCAGTGACAATGGCACGGAGTTCAAGAATTCCTACTTCGAGAGGTTCTGTGATGAGACAGGTGTAGAGCATCAGTTCTCCTCTCCGCACGTCCCACAGCAAAATGGCGTTGTGAAGAGAAAGAACCGTACCTTGGTCGAGATGGCCAGGACGATGCTTGATGAGTACTCTACACCGCGGAAGTTTTGGGCTGAGGCTTTAGCCACCGCGTGCCATGTCTCAAATCGAGTCTTTCTTCGGGCACTCTTGCACCACACTTCTTATGAGCTGAGATACCGCGAAAGCCAGCGTCTCTCATTTTCGTGTGTTTGGTTGCAAGTGCTTTATTCAAGTCGGGAACCTAGACAAGTTCGAGTCACGTTCTTGTGATGGTATCTTTCTAGGTTACTCGCCTTCTTCGCGGGCTTATAGAGTCTGGAACTGCGAGTCTAGCAAATTGGTAGAGACCTGTGAGGTGACCTTTGACGAGGCTAGTCCGGGGACTAGGCCTGATATCTCAGGTTCTTTAGAGCAGTCCGAGACCATCTTTGTGGATGACGAGGACGATGGAGATAAGGGTTGTCTACCCGATCCAGTCCCTCATCCTCCCCTTGAGATGCCTTCTTCCACGGTACCTCAAGGTGATCGACCTTGCCTCATCGCTTCCTCCGAGCTAGTGGCTCTCCCCTGCCTCTTCGCACACGAGGTAGAGGCTACTTCTTCTCCTCATCCGAACCTCCCGACATATCCGTAAAAGGCATCCTTCAGAGCGGATGATTGGAGACCTCTTGAGCGTGTGACCCGCTCAAAATCGGCTTATCTCAATTCTGTCTCTATTCTCGCTTTCATTGCCTCCTTTGAGCCCAAAGATGTTTCTCATGCTCTTTCCGACGAGTCTTGGGTCAATGCCATGCATGAGGAGCTAGAAAACTTCGAGAGAAACAAGGTCCGACGCTTGTCGAGCCCCCGCGAGGTCACAATATTATTGGGACTAAGTGGGTGTTCAAGAACAAGCAGAGCGAGGATGGAGTGGTTATTCAAACAAGGCTAGACTGGTAGCTCGGGGTTTTCCTGTGTTGAGGGTCTAGACTTCGAGGAAACCTTTGCCCCTGTAGCTCGACTTGAGGCCATTAGAATCCTGCTTGCCTTTGCAGCTTCTAAGGGTTTCAAGCTTTACCAGATGGACGTCAAGAGTGCCTTTCTCAATGGTTTTATTGAGGAAGAGGTCTACGTCCGACAGCCTCCTGGTTTCGAAAACCCCAAATACCCAACCATGTCTTCAAGCTTTCCAAAGCGTTGTATGGACTTAAGCAGGCCCCCAGAGCTTGGTATGAGAGGCTTAAGTCCTACTTATTGAGTCATGGGTTTGAAATGGGTAAAGTAGATAAGACCTTGTTCATCCGTCGGCATGGCACTGACCTTCTGCTCGTCCAGATCTATGTCGATGACATCATCTTTGGCGGCTCTTCCCATACTCTGGTTTCACAGTTCTCGGTTGTCATGAGCACCGAGTTTGAGATGAGTATGATGGGCGAGTTGACCTTCTTCCTTGGCTTCCAAATCAAGCAGACTCGGGAGGGTACATTTCTTCATCAGGGAAAGTACACTCGTGCCCTCCTGAGACGTTTCGACATGAGTGATGGTAAGCCGGTGTCGACTCCGATGGCTTCTACAGCCTATCTTGACCCAGATGAGGATGGCGAGCCAGTTGATCGAAAGAATACGAAGTATGATCGGCTCCCTTTTTACCTCATCGCTCGAGACCGGACATACACTTCTCCGTGTGTGCGTGTGCTCGATTTGAGCTTCTCCTCGCGTATCTCACCGCCAAAGCGGTGAAGCGCATCTTCGGTACCTTCGAGCTACCATTGACTATGGTATCGGTACTCTTCCTCATCCTGTCTTTCCTTGAGAGCTTTCTGATGCGACTTTGCGGTCAGGATAGATAGGAAGAGCACTTCCGCTCTGCCGATTCGTTGGCACTTCTCTCGTTTCTGGTCTTCGAGGAAGCGACCGGTGTTGCACATCCACTCGCAGAGGCCGAGCACGTTGTCGCTGCCGATTCTTTGCGATCAGTACTTTGGATGGTTTCGACCTGCGGGACTTTGGGTTAGCCTTAGACAGTGTTCCACTCTTTTGTGATAACACTACGCTATCAACATTGTTAAGAACCCGAGGCAGCACTCTCGGACCAAGCATATTGATATTTGCTTCCACTTTCTTAGAGACCATGTAGAGAAAGGTGACATAGTGCTCCAGCCAGGAGAGTGACCACCGGTTGGTGATACCTTCACCAAGCCTTTGGATAGTTCGAGGTTTTCACTCTGGGAGAGTTTGGGGTGGTTTGTCCTTACGATTTGTAGTGAGGGGAGCTTGGGCTTTATCGCTTTATTATATTAATTATGCTTCATTTCATTTACATTGCATTGCATTTATGTGCATTGGGTTAAGTCCTTCTAGCATAGGTTAGAGTGTTTCTTGTGTTGAGTTACTTAGAGTTCTTACTCTTATCTTGTGCTTCCAGAGTAGCTATTTCTTATCTCACTAGGTTGAGCTCACTCACTTCTTGTAGGTTTTAGCGAGGTTGGGCCACCCTGCAGACAGTGGCACGTGTTTGCTCTCTAGTGTGTGTTCGACGATCACCGTTAGTCCCAAGTCATTTGGGGTAGATGAGAGTCGATTTAAGCCATAGTTGCTTCTATATCTTTTCTATGCTTTAAGGACTACTGCTTGGTTTTCTTTGCCACTTCTCGATTTTATTGCTTTGGTTGGGGAGTTCATTTGGGAGCTTCTGAAGCTTAATTTTGACATAACTCAACTTGAACTAAAAGTTGCATCTAATGTTGAGGGGGAGCTGGACTTTCTTGCATTTTCAGCATTCTAGCATTATAATCAATCTGCATTGAGTCTTGATTATTATCCTGTTATGACATGCTTCAATGCTTTACACCTTGCCATGTCTTGTGCTTAGCTTGCTAGATTTATCATGACTTCATATGTGTAGACTAGCTTTCTGCCATGATAAGTTAATTAAAATTGCTCAACTTAAATTAAAACTTGTCATGTTAGCACTCGAGATTAGTCTTGCTTGAGCTATCCCTTTATGATTCATGCCATGTCAAATAGGCTGAGTTGAGTCTTGAATCTATCAATCTTAGATTGAGCTATTTTAGCATCTTGATACATCATGAGTTAGCACAATCTGTTAAAAAGCAAAAGGATCTCTTTTTATATGCGAAAAAACTGATTTCACCAATTCTTTCTCATGAGACGGTTTGCCATTGCACTAGGCATGAACTCAGGGGGAGTTTTGGATGACCTGGACTATCTTCTTAAGCTTCTCGCTTGGAGTAGTCGCATAAGGCTTGAAATCTAGCACATGATAAAATTTTTGGTTGGAAACAGCTATAAGCTTTAAAAGAAAATATGTCAAATGTGCAAGATTTGCTTAATCTCCTAAAGATGAAAAGTGCTTAACCGAATGATAAACTCTTGAGCTTGTAGCACTCTAATTGACTCAACACTAGCTTCTTGTTTCCGCTTAGCTTATTGACATGGCCTGAGTCATCCTTAGATATCTCTAGTTAGACTTTGCTCATTGATGACTTGACTTGCTCACTAAATGCATTACATTTCAGATTGTCATCTTTGTGCTCTAGCTGGTTTATATATATGTTGTCATGATCTAGATAGCGTTTTTTTGAGTTATGGCTTGGTGTATTACATTATGGTCAATATGGATAATTCTCATGGCTCTAAATGCTTAAATAAACAAACTTCAGCCATATTCATCCATTGACATGTCATATTCTCTCTATTGCATCTTGATGTGTTTATTGCCAAAAGGGGAGAATAGAGAAGAAAAGTCATTGGGAACAGTTTAGAGCTTTGGAGATCAATTTGCTCTTTCAAGTTGTTGCTCTAGTGTTCCTTCTGTCGACATGGTCATTTGTTTGTTTCATTCTCTTCTTTGGACCATGTTGGACTTTTCAAAACAATCTCATCTTCTTGCTTTTTCTGGGTTTGTCAATATACTCATCAAGGGGGAGATTGAGAGACCATGTGAAGGTCAACCCATGGTTGTGATGAGTAATTGACGCTTGTTCTAGGAAGATTGAGTTTAGTTTTTGAGGTTTGTGCTAGTTCTGCTTTGTCGTAGCCCTGGCGAAGTGTTTTGCAGCTAATACGACCACGTTGGTCGTGGTCGAAAGTCGTGCGCACTGGTTTCGACCACTTTGGGCGTGGTCGAAGGTCACCCGAGGGGTCTACGACCACTTTGGCCATGGTCGAAGGGCACCGAGAGGCGCGACGACCACGTTTGGCGTGGTCGAAGGCGGCGACGACCACGTTGGCCATGGTCGAAGGCCGCACGACCACGCTGGCCGTGGTCGAAGCCGCGACGACCACGCTGGTCGTGGTCGAACAGTTACGACCACGTTTGGCGTGATCGTAGGTCTCGTGGAAGTTTAAGACCGGTTTTGCCATAGTCGTATCTTGGTCATGGTCGAATTGACCCGCACGACCATGTTGCGGCGGTTGAAACCCACCAGATGTCTACGACCACGCCGTGCGCTATCGGAAGCCAGCCGAGCCATTTACGACCACGCCAGGCGATCGACCATTTTCGTGTCGTTTACGATCACGCTGGCCGTAGTCGAATGCGGCCGACCACGTTGTCATGAGTGAAGCGGTTGGAAGTCGTAAGTCGAAGCTACGACCACGTTGTAGTGGGCTGCAGTCGAAGTCGGCGCTCAAATCTACGACTACAATATTGAGAGCAGTCTGGCGTGGTCGGACGTGCTCGCACGCAGTTGGAATCGGTCGTATGACCTGCAGACTTGACCATTTGAGCTGGAAATTGGTCGTAGGGCTTTGTGATGAAGTCGGGACCTTGTGCATTTGTTGGTTTATCTTTTCGATCGGTCAGAACGACTTTGGTTGAAGTCGTAGACTTTGAGCGTTAAAGCCGTAGCGAGTTGTGGGTGGTCGTAGCAAGTTAGCGATGATCGTAGACTCATCGTATCTGGTCGTATGGTTTGATTTTGTGGTCGTATGTCGTGTGCATTCATTGTTCTCTTTTTCCGATCGGTCGTAGGTGGTATACGACTTGGTAAGAGTATGATTTGAGTTCTATTTTCTGGCTCAAGTGGTTGGATACTATTGTGAGCGGTGCTATGTAATGGTTTGCTTGTCTGTGATGGTTTGTAGGACTTTGAGACTAGTCGTGGTGAGGTGTGGATGGTCGAGACTAGGCACGGGGGTCTTGAGGTCGTGATCGGCCGAGATGCCAAAGACGACGAAGTCTGTGAGGTGGTTGCAGCGTGATCGGCAAGGCGGAGGAAGCTTCCGAAGGCGCGAAGTGGTATTTTGGAGAAATGCGGAAAGTCGCAAAGGGAAGTCGTGTCTCTCGCCAATGCACAGGAGTTGTTGGCGCTAACGCAAAGCGGTGGAGCCGTTGGGCTTAACGGGTAAAGCACCGAAGCTTGTTTTCGCTAGTGGGTAAAGAGAGTGGTAAACCCGGTGTTAGGTGGGAGTTTACGGGTTCCCCAGAGCGAAGGCTATAAATAGAGAGGGTAGAGCTCGAGTGCTCGGTGAGGTTGTTCTGAGTCACTCGAGTATTTCGTTTCTATTTGTGTGAGTTGTCTCGGTAGAGCACGGTTGCTCTTGTACTCCGATGGAGTGGTCAGAGAAACCTCCATGATCAATCATTCATCTCTCTTCCTCAAGTTGATTCTGTCGTTATGAGATGTTGTGATAGTTTTGTTTACGATCTGCTTTGAGAGCTTGTTCTTCTTGCTATCCTTTTCGCTTCTCTTCTTCGTGAGTCCGCTTCGTTTTGGAGTGTTTCGACTTGCTCAGAACTGGGAATTTGTCTCAAGGCCACTTGGCCAGTTCTTTTCCGAGAGCAAGAGTCGATTCAGAGAAGTTCTCTTTACTGAATAGTCGTTCGCCTCAAGTCCTCTGTTTCAAGTTCGTCCTTGTCGCTCTTGCTGTTTGTAGCTAAGACTTTGGGTTTTCTTGGTATGTTCTCTTCCAGAGGTTGGAGTCTTTCAGTGCCTCAAGTTTGAGGACCAAAAGACCAGAGAGTCTTAGTTACTCGGAATCTGGCTTTGCAAGACCTTCCGCTGTCAATCTCTCAGTATTCACTATTCTCTTTCTTTTGTCGGTTCGGGTAAGCTCTTGACTGGGGTCGGTCTCCCAGTAAGCTTTTAAACTTGAGACTTCATAGCTCAGTGGCTATTGGAGAAGTAAGGTTGTCTGAGTTCTTGGGAATTTTTTTTAAGGACTCCATTCACCCCCCCCTCTGTCGCCATTTCGGTCCTTCAGATAGTTGATGTGTACGTACCAGGCGAAGTATCAGTTTGTGCAACCAACAATTTAACGCCATTAAATCTGAGCCATCGTCAAAGCATCAGTTCGCTTGTTAAGATCTAAATCAGATCAATACTACTGGAATGAGAGTCCTTTTCATCTTAAAATGTAGGGGGTGTTTTAATCGGTTAGAGGTTTTGACTTTTGACCACAATGGAATAGTAACGGCTAAAAGAAGTAGCTATTGGAACAAATTTTGGGGAACGGCTTAAATAATACTGCCTTTTATTCTCTTTAGCACAGAGCAATGTATGTACAATTCCAGTTAAGAGAAGAAGCAAACTAAGGGCATGTTTGTTTCAGCTGTAGATTCTGAGAAGTAGTTGGTGAGTATCCACTAGTCGAACCGGAGAAGCCGGATAACCCGACTCGGCTACTAGTTCATTTTCAAAGCCGATAACCTTGACTTACGGCTACTAGTTCATTTTCTGTAGCTTCTGGCTACTTAGAATCTGGATGAAAATCTGGACCGTTTGGGGGAGCTGTAGATTCTGGGAGTAGCTGCAGCTGCCAGAAACTGAAACAAACAGGCCCTAACAAAGTATGTATTGTGGCTATGCGCCAAATAATGGATGATGGGGCTACGGAGAGGCCATAATGCGGTATCCGGAGCCTAAAACTCACAATAAAGAGATATGTAGAGTGTATGCCCGACACTTGGTCATTGCTTAAGCCTTTTCTTACATAAATGCTCTCTCTTCATGGTGCTTTAGGCCATATTTATAGCTATAAAAGAGGTTGTTTATACAAATGCCTCATTTGGGATCTCTAATAGCGAGGGCAAGCATATTCTTTTTTTTTTGCATAGCTATAGGGGGTCTGCCATGAATTACACACATAATGAGCCTTTGCCCTGGTGGACCGATTGGACTTATGTGGGGTCACTCTTCCAACAATATCCTTTAGATCTCATGTAGATGCTTTGAGGTCTGTTAGCATTCTTTTTTTACTATTGTGTTACATTTATTTAATAATATTTAGTTCTGAACATGCGACCTGCATGGTTGTCCCAGTTGTTATTCCCATAGATAACTACAAAGAGTACATTACTCGCAACAACTCGATTGTATTTGATTATTTACGCTCCATGGTAATTAGCAATAAATATCTAGGCAACTGGAACTGGACTTGTAGATTACCACCTACCTGCAGCATGGACATCCGATTTCATGGAATTAACCTACAATTTTGGCTAGGATTGAATAAAAATGAGATCATCTTATTGCAATAAAGTAACTCTCGCTTGCTCATTCTCCAAACTTCAAGTAACTAGCTGGAATGGACTGGCTAGTGGCTACTACCTGTAATCTGGAAAGTCATTTTTTAGAGGGGAAAAAGTCCTATTAAAGGTGGTCGGTGGTATTTTAATCCCACCTGCTTTGATTCCGGTCGTTTTGAGTTATGACCGGGTCAGCCCGATTTCAAATGATTTTACCCGAGTTACAATCTAGTCATAATGTACGTAAAATTCAAATAATAGTTGGCTGCTGACTGGTTGACGAAGAACTGTTGGTGTCTGCAAAGTTTCTGCTTCCAAGAAAGTTGAATCGGAAAGTTTCTGGTTTCCAAGAAATTGAACCCAGTATAGGTCAATTTGTTATTTACTTTTACCAATTTGAATAATTTGATGGCAGAAGAATCAAAGTAGAAGTGGTCATTCCATAAGTTAAAAAGCAGGTGAACGATGACAGATTCAACGAAGTGCAAGTTGTATCTGTTATAATTTAGTCAACTATGCTTGACAGCAAAATTTAAGAAAAGTTAAGAATATAAACCTCCCCTTAAAGTCTGTCGAAGATTTCCTCTAGGCATGAAGTCATAAACAAGAGCTAGGCACTTCTTGTTTTGACAATAGCCTACCAAAGTCACGAGATTCTTATGATGAACTGTTGACAAGGTTTGAACCTGCAATAGGAGATAGCATTATCAAAACATCCTAGAACTGAAGCCAATTGCATTTCTTTTTTGAACGTAGACCGTGGAACAGGGTTAACATGCCTTTAAATTTTAATCTACTTTAAATTCAAGAAACCAGCCGTTTGAATTAATTAGCTGGATGGTATACCTCAGGGAGGAAGTCTTTTGACTCTGCTATAGATGTCTCTACAAGCACCTTGACAGCTACTTCATCACCATTTTCCAATATGCCATGATAAACAGTGCCAAAACCTCCTTTTCCAATAATCGATTGGAAATTCTTAGTAATGGACTTCAGCTCTGCATATGTGAACCGTCTGGTGTCAATATGTAGAGGAGTTTCCTCTTCGTACATAGCATAATCTTCATCGTCTTCGGACTTTCCTGCAATTCCAAAAGGTGCATTTTACATGGAAGTAAATGTCTTGAGGTGTTTTTCTACCAGACATTTCATTATGAAATTAAAGGGGACATTTTGACATCAGTGTTTTTGTTCACCTTTCCAGCATAACCTCCAGAGGGCACAGGAGACTACTATGACTGTGACGGATACCACAGGAATTATCAATGCAACAGGCTTGATAGATCTGTTCTTCTCAGATGTTCTGTTCGTCTCGTTTGTACAATACCTTTCTGTGACTCCCGAGCATAGGGGATTGCCTTCTAGTCTAGTAACACCATTATACAGTAGAAAATAACAAATAAAATATTAAAACCAGCTGAACATAGTGACATAGTACAAACCCAAACACATGGGCGTATCTAGACAGCTTTGTAAATTATGCTTACACCGTGCCTTCATTTTCTAACACACTATACACTCAAATTGTTTTGGTTCTAAAGCAGCTGCAATTAATTACTAATAGATGCAATAAGCCTCTCAATTAGAAAATTGCATAGATGCTACGGTACCTGCAGTTAGTACTACATGTATACTCCCTTATGATTTTTTTTGGGGGGGGGGGGGGCGTCAAACCTCAAGTCAAGTTGGCTTGTTTTGAATCTCTGAATTATGGAATCATCGATTTCTCCGTTCAGCTGGTTATTTGATAAATCGCTGGGGGGAAAAACAGTAGTTCAAGTTATCCACAAAAAAATATTATCTTTTCATATGTGATTTACAGTTTTACATTACCAATAAAGTCTTGTAGAGACTTACAGAACTTTGAGTGAGTTTAGTTGATAATCTGGAACACTGCCTGTCAAGTTGTTATCTGATAAATACCTGTATATATTTGCATTGCATATTTAGGGTTACAATTATTTTCACGTAATATATTTTAGTTCGTGAATCATGATGGTTAGCACTTACAGTTTTTCCAGTGATGACATGTTCATGAATGATATGGCTAACTCACCTCTCAATTCGCTGGCAGATAGATTTCTGCAAAAGAATTCATAGCAGTGCATGTCAGTTTTAGATGGTAATGGCATCGAGCCTAGATGTATTTTCAAGATTCTGTCTTTCTTTTTGTGTCTGTGTTTTCCCATTTTTAAAGAAACAATTTTGGATTCAAAATTTCAGGTGAAAATTTTCCAAAATTTCCGGTTACCTCCGGGAACCAAAAATCTCGATGAGTTCCGATTTTTTTTTTTAAAAAAAACAAAATTCCAACCCTGGTTAAAACTACCGGGGATCTGCTTCAATGGACTCCAAACTTTAGATGCTGTTGAACTGCTTGGCTCACAATACACACACATACATATATACATATATATACACATATATACATAAACATACATATATATACACATACACACACGCGCACACGCACGCGTGCACACACACACATAGAACGTTGACATGGGGCACCATGGTGTCCGGGCACCATAATTTCAAATGCGTCAATTCCATCTAAATTCGGATATATTTTTTAAAAATATCAGTTTTAGGGTATATACTCATCTATAACAATTCAAATGAAACGTATAAGTTTGAAAAAATATACTCAAATTCAAAGTTTTGAACGAATTTAGATCACATACTTTGCTGATATATATACACACATATATACTATCATCAAAAAAGACAACTACAATTCGAATTTTAGTTCAAAATTGTTTGAACTAGTTAGTAAACTAGCTAAATTTAACATCCAAAAAATTTTAAAATTTTTTGCACACAATACATACCTATTTTAGACTATAGTGCCCGAGCACGAAGGAGCACTTGTTATTTTTACTATATAATACACACATACACGTGCGCGCGCACACACACATATATATAGTATAAATAATAGGGGTACCATGGTGTATGGGTACTAAATCTCCTTGCCTTTAGATTGCTTTTAGATGTGTGCTAGTGTGATTGAGACTATATATATATATATATATATATATATATATATATATATATATATATATATATATATATATATATATATATATATATATATATATTTGTGTGTGTGTATGGAAAATCCATTCTACTATCGAGTTTAGTTACTCCCACCTCTCATATTCCATCTAAATAAACTATATACCCCTTTATCACTTTGGTTATACTCATCTAATTCTAGGATACCTATGTCAAACTTGTTAATGTCAAAGCACCTCAACGGGTATCGATTTCTGTGCCTAGACACCAATGTGAATGAAACACTTGCATATGTATATGCACACACATACACACATATATACACAAGTTTCGGTTTTGTACTTACAGTTGGGTGATCCTTGGATTCTGGTTGCCATCAAGGTAGTTGCAAGTCAAACCTTCCCAGACATACTCCCTTTGGGAGCATGGATCTCCATTCCAGTTTCTTGTCAAATTGTATTGTATCTTGACTTCTTTCATGAATTTGACTTCAACAGCAAACGGAGGATGGAGAACAAATGTAAGCAACATAAATGAAGTTGTATGTGTTGGAACTGGGACCTCGTATATGTACTAAAAAGATGAAGAAACAACAACTTCGGCACTTGCAAAATAATTTCACATATTATATACAAGGTCAATTGGAAGCTAAGAAACAGGGCTTGTTTTGAGAGGAGAATTTTCAGATCACCATTTGAGGTAATTTTTTTATTGTATGTGTCCTTTTAGATGGGCAGAGTACATGTTGCACCCTACGACCACTCTAGCCTTTACGATCACTCACTGCAGTCATACGACCACGTCTGGAATTGTTACGACCACTCTGAATCTGGTTACGACCACGTTGTGACCGGATCACGCCTCCCAGCTCCGATTGCGTATTCGTAACTTTAGCTGAGAAAGTTACGACCACGTCTTCCGCCGCTGCGCTGCGCTTCCTTCGACCACGTAGTAGGCTCGATCACCGTAGTCATAACTTGATTACGACCACGTTGAAGGCTCTATCGACTGCCGTTGTCGTAACCCTTACAACTACGTCTTCTGCTCTACGACCGTAATCGTAACTCGTTTACGACCACATCTTTAGCTCCTGCGGACACCTCCGCTCGATCGCCGTGGTCGTAACTTCGTTTACGATCACGTCTACGAACACGTAGAACTCGATACTCGATAGATTTTCTGGAGCCAAAACCGCTCCTTCTTCTCTTCTTTATTTCTCTCTGTTCGATCACACCGATCACTTTCTCTCTTGCTTGCTTTCTCTCGCTACATTGCTCTACCTTTTTATACCTAGCTTTATGACGTCTCGGAGACTTGCTACGACTCTGAGATGGACTCGACTTCGACTACGACTTCTACGACTCTAACACGAACTCGATGAACTGACTCGTACTCGTACATAAACCCGAACACGACTATGAGTGTACTCGTACATAGCCACCAATACTCGACTACGACTACCAGCTCTGAAAATAAGATTACCAACTCTAACAGTACAGCAGGAAGGCATGCAGGAGACGCTTATCAATGGAGCTAATCCAGGCGATGCAGGGAGCTGGAGGTGCTGTTCAAGCAGTTAAACGAAGGATTGCAGAGCATGCTGCAGAGGAAAGGAGAGTAGGAGACCACTGCAAGTCTGCAACTAATGAATGATTATGGTGTCGGCTGGTGGCTGCTTTCAATGAGATGCTATGTATTGAGGGGTAGCTTAGTTAACCCTGCGAGGGAGTTTTCTTGGTAGCTGGGACTCGATATGCGTTATGTACGCATGTGGCATGTAGAGCTGTCAGTTGTTGTCCTGTAAGAACTTAAAAACTTCATCTCCTTCTTTAGGGGGATTGGGTATACCCCAAATCAAAAGAAGAAGAAGTAGCAGGGAAGCAGATGCTGCCGTGCATGACGATCATATGAATCCGCCGCGTACCTGGCAAATTTGTAATGTGCGCGCGCAATATATTACTGATCTTACCGTCGTCGGAGGCAGTGGTGAAGATGTCCATCCGAACGAGCGAGTGCACCTCGAATGCGTTGATGAGCGGCGGGAGCACCGAGCTGGGCACCTTGCGCAGGGTAAACCTCGTGCTCGGGTTGCGCAAGAATCGGCCACTGTGGTACATGCTCTCCATCCGGTGCTGCAGAGGTGTGTAGTTGGGGAACAGTTGCTCGCCGTCGCTGTAGATATCAAACGACCGGTTCGGGCTGCTGTTGTTGAGCTCGGCGAAGTGGAAGATCGGGAGAAGCTTTAGGCTCTTGGCGTCGAGGTTGCCGTTGGCTGCCGCGCTGATGTTGAGCCAGTAGAAGCTGCTGTTTATGGTCGAGGCCTTCTGGATGATGGCCGACGGCACCTTGAAATCGTCCTTGCCGGGGACGCTGTTCAGTTGTTCGCTGGTGTTCATATTTAACCAGGAAGAGGATTTCCCCCGGAAGGTCTCCCAGAAGCGATCAAAAGGATCATCCGGATACCTTCATCGACACAAGAACCATTCGACACCATGAGAGAGGCCATGATAATAATGCAGCGATGGAAACAAGAAGAAAAGATTGATCTCCATCTCACCTTGTGATATCACCATCAACTTGTCCGAATCTCAGCCTAGAGAAATAACTGACTGACACAGAATTATTCACGAAAGGGTACATAGTATCTTCCAGTGGCCTCAACTCCAAGGCAGATACAAACGGAGTTCCCCGCCCTAAGTTAATCAGACAGACTGATACGAAATTGTCCGGAGCAACGGTCAGCACTTCTTTCCAGATCGTGTCCGATGAGTTGCAGTTTGTCAAGTTCACCGTAGTCCAGAAATTGACGCCAATATGGAGTGCAAACAGAAACAGCGAGCCATCCTGGGTCTTGTTCAGTCCATCGTAGTTTCCATAAGTAAATGTTGCTCTCAGTAGATATTTTTTGCTGCGGTTGGATGGCAAAGTATAACAGTTCCTCTGGTCACGGGGGAAGCTTCTCAGAGTCTTTTCCTGCTCATTCGTGGCATCATCCATGAAATTTGCCGAGATTTGGTAGTTCAAGCCGCCGTCAACAAATCCATCGTCAGAAATGTGTCGTAATGTTGTATTGCGGTCGTTGTAGGCACTACTGTTTGTCAATCCACAATCAATGCTTATGAACCCTGCAGGAAAGAGTATATGTATTTATATAAGCAAGACAATCTGAAACACATACAAAGACCAGTGGCAGTGCTCTGTACAAGTCCATGTTCAGTTGGAAAGGAAGAATATATATCCAAGACGTGCAAGTGAAAAAAAAGAGCTGTGTTTAAGGAAGTGCATGATCGAAAGGAAATAGCTGAGTCGAGTTCTTGTTGAACCATCAGTAGGGTTCTGTCCATGGACTTGAATCATCGGGACCAAGACGAGCAGGAAGGTTGAAAGCCATTGCATGCTTCTACTCATCGAACAGCCCCAGCCAATGGCCATCTCTTGCAGTCTTCACAGCTTTGACAGTTTTACTGTTGTAGTAGTAAGTACTCTGCAGATAGCACTTATATATACACACTCCTCGACCCAAACACACATACAATGCAGTGATTTTTGGAGCCTTGATTATAAATCAATATGTATCTACTATTGGATCTTGAATTGTTCGGGTGGACAGCTACTATATATAACATATGTTCAACTGGCAAGAAGACTTCAAAGCTCGAAACTTCCTGCATTTGAGCGATTCTGTCGAGTTTGGTGATTGCGTATGCTACGAGTGAAAACTCAGCCTACCAAATTCTGTCGAGTGCTATACAATACATGCATGCGTTGGTCTCATCGGCAAGATACACACTGCCTAGTGCCCTACAATTTGCCAGAACAATCCTGACAAATAACATAGACAATGCAAGAACGACGTGCGATTGCAGGACCATTTCGATGCTATGCTGCGCCAAAATGTCCTGTCCGAGCTAACACGTATGAGATTGACAGCAGTTAAAACTTCCGAGACCAGTTCGATGCTATACTACGTATACATATGTGTATACCGAAATGACGAACCGCTCGATCCGCACAAGCCGCACGTCAGCGTCGTATGTAGAGCACCAGCTAGTGTTGAAAAGATGTTTCGATCGTTGCGGTGTTAGGTGAAATTTGGAGTCACCATGCGAACGGTGCTTTGTCGCTTGTGACAAATTCTGGGAAACAAGTAGAGATAGTAGGATCTCGTATAGCGAATCAGACGAGTGAATGATTTTTCAAAATATTTTTTTCTAATATTAACAACACGATGCAGTAGAAAATACAAACTAACAAGTATCACCAAAGCCAAGAGTCAAAGATCACAACCTCACTCGAGACTTTCAGTCTTATCAGTCGGACCGCTCGACTGGTCAGACCGGTCTGGACGGTCTGACCACTCAAGCCATGATAGTGGTCTGACTGCTCGTCGAATAGAAGGAGAAAATAGCACGACACACAACCAAAAAAATGACCAACTCTTAAACAATTGATCCAAATAGGATGAAATTTGATATAAATACTCATTAGGATATCATAAACCTATTTCAATCATAGATCATGAAGATCAATACCAAAGTTCTGACCTCAATCCAAAACAAGAAAGATTGCATCAAACCAAGCAAAAGATAGAAACCTCGATCTGCTTTTGCTCGTAAGTTCTTGATGCTCTAGACGACCTTAAATGAATCCTCACATGTCAAAGCAAGCTAGATTACAGCACGGATTCAAGTTGAAACGCCCTCAATATCCAAACCTAAAATCAACTCTCTATTGAGCAAAGCCGAATAATCACAAAAACTTTTCATATAAAGTGACTAGATGGATAGCATCGGATCTCCAAGAGATATTTTTATCTCTCACACATCCTTAGCACCAAGAGAGATTAAGAGGAGATGAAATCCAAATAAGAAAACTAAACAAATCAAAAGCACAAGTAATAATTTATAGTATAACTCACTTGGACGAAGTTGGATGTTTATTTCACTTTGAGAATAATGTTGTATAGTCACTCCCATATGGAGGACAGAGTTCTAAGCGTAAAGCACACGCACAAAGGTTCCAACATAACAAAAATCCTAACCTCTGTCTCCAACCCTCTTGAGAGCTCTCTTGAGACTTTCTTCTCTCTACATATACAAGGGCTTAAATAGTAAAGGCTCCTCACCTCATATCTAACCGTAAAAATCAGCACACCCTTAGTGGATATAACTACTTACAAATGGAAAAAAAATCTGGTAATCCACACACAAACAGATTTTACATGCATACTTGCACGTTTTTCAAAGTGTGACTTCTATATGGCTCCAATAGCTTGATAAAACACTCCATCCTTCAAAACGTAACCTAAACCACTTTAGATCATCGCCGCAGTTTCACAAACCGCCTCTACACCCGGTTTCAAATAATTTCCTCAATTAACACCCACCAATCTTCATGATGCTTCTCCTTGAAGCAACCACCATATGAAGTCCATGATACCCAATGACTTGCCACTAAGATAGTACATCTACTTCAAGGACCATCATCACTTGAAATGTCTAAGTCCAATGGCACACCATATACATACACTTATCATGATCTTTGTCTTTCTCCCACTCTTCTTTGCTTGAGATGATGCTCCATACGGACTTACACGACCATCCATGGTCTTAGGGCACCTCTCCTAGCCTTGGTCTTAACATTGATTGCAATAATCACCAATCGTCCTGCACATCAAAGAACAAGCAATCGTCTTGAGCACAAGTGACACGCACTTGACTTTCCATCAACATAATCAACGCAGACATGCACCACTTGACACCCACATCAAGATTCTCACCATGCATAGACTCTCGCCATAACTAACTCTTGCATGGACTCACGTTATGACTACCAACTCAACTTACTCAACTCAGCACTGGCCAGTCTGACCATCAACCAATGGTCAGTCGGACCACCACGAACCAACTTAAAACCTCCAAGTAATAGGGAACTACTCTGATCGCGGCACCCATACTAGTCGGACCGCTTGATGACCACTAGTTGGACCACCATAACATGGCCTGTCGCACTGGACCCCAGTTAGACCGCCTCCTACAGCCTGTTAGATCATTCACGCACAGCAGTTAGACCATTACTATTGGCTGGTCTGATCGCTCTCAACTTGACAGCAAAAATCAAAGAGCAAATGACATAAAATTAAACTCAAACTTTGACAGCGAAGTACAAACAAAGTTAAATACTCATCACACACATGGAGTGCCCTCCACATGGTTTCATAATCTCCCCCTCGATGTGTAATTTGATAAACATCCCAAAAGGTCAACCAACCAAAATAAACTCAACTCACTTAACTCAGCACTGGCCGATCTAACTGTCAACCAACAGTCGGTCACATCGCAGCACCCATGCCGATTAGACTGACCGACAGCCTCTAGTTGGACCGCCATAACATGGCCGGTTGCATCGAACCTCGATCAGACCGCCTCTTATGGCAGGTCAAACCGCTCACACACAATGGTCAGATAGTTCTCAACTTGACAGCAAAAGAGTGTAAATGATACAAAATTAAACTCAAATTTGGATAATAAAGTACAAACAAAATTAAATACTAATCTCACATATAACATGACCTTCATATAGTGTCATATGATATGTAAATATCGATCTTGTTATGTATGGCGATCTCGATCGTCAGCTGGATCAAGTAATTCGATGCTGTTTCGAGGAATTCTTCAATGTATATACGTCAAAACCGTTTTGTCAATGCTCTGCTGCACTGTTCTTGATTGTTTACTGAGTTAGAACTCGTCGATTATATTCTGTGCCACTGAATAGCAGCTGGTCTAGTTCCTAGACTCTAGTGTGGATCTTGACAAAGCGCTTTTTTTTGGGCGAGGATGACATTGCGCTTTTGACTCGGTGAAACATTTTTTCCTCGCATCAGAAAAAAAACGCACAACTGGTCGGTTTGGCTCAGGACTGAAAATTCGTTAGTACAATTTATGAGTTTAGTGTAATGGTGACTCGATCATAATCCATCATCATCCCCACGTCCTAAGTTAGCATCACTATTAGACGACTGTAAAAAGAAAAAAAAAAAGAAAAACAACTAGCTCATGGATTGGTGTGCGTCGTCAACACGGTATTGTTTCTCCCATGTCTTGAACAACTTGATCAAACATATCAAAATTTAATAAAAATTAAAATTAATTGTGGAAATCAACTGATCTTCATCCATTTAACACCGGTGAATAACTTTCGAGAAGAAGCGAGAAGGACTGGTTGGGGAACTGTGGATTTTCTAAAGTCTCCGGGTATGTTTATATTGACTTTTAGTTTTGTCTTATAAATAGTAATAATTAGAAGTCAAGCTTGTAGAGAGATATTCCTATGCGATTTTGACCGATATAAATAAAATCACTACAATGTGTAGTATAATTTATTAATAGATTATACCTTAAAAAGATTATCCTTTTTAAAAAGTATGTATTATAAAAAAATTATTTACAGTAGAAAAATCAGTTTTTAGGAATTAATACGGGTCGGACCCTGTTTTGTTTGAGAGGGAAGAACAAAAGAACCCTCGTCACTTGATATTTCGGTGGGCTGGATCTGGTGGCCATGCTTTTCTTCTGAATGGGTCTTCCAGCAGCACGGCCTAGTTTCTCGTGAGCCACGAGCCACTGGTAACCAGTTCACTAAACTTAGGCCTGATCTGAAACAGAATTTTTTTTTTTTGGGAATCAAAACTGTTCGTGTGAAATTGGTGCATTCAAAACGGATCCTAAGGATATATACAATAGTATATATTAATTGTCTATAAATATATGTTATAGGATTTTAGGTGATATAGAGAAGAGAGAAAGAAGAATAGAAAGATGTTGTTTACTATTTAACATACGATTTTATATATTGTTTTTACTGTCTATATCATTGTATAGATAACTATATAGATAACATATTAATTGTATGAGCCTATTGCAGACAATATATTATATATATTATCTTTAATCTTATCTATAGATAATATATAAATGTATTACAGATAACCACTGTCTATACTTATACTAATATACATGATCTAACCTGAATTTGGAGTTGCGAGCTAGTGGCCTGCACCACACTATTCATCTTTACCTACCTGCAGCGAGTAAGATATTGAGATCGTCGCCTCCTCCTTCACACTCATGTTGCGGCGGTGCACCCTTGCTCTTCGTCTCGCTTGATGTCGGCCGCCGTCGCCTCCTAATCAGACAGTGCCAGAGCAGCATGGCCTTCTCAGTGCTTGTTGTTGCACGGCGCCTCCCCCTTCTGACCTCGATCCTCACCGAGCCGACGCTGACTCCTCCTCATCAGCTCATGTCCTCACCGGAGCCTCGTCTCGCCGCCGCAGACTGAGCGGCGGAGGTGAGTAGTGAATGGCTAAAGGTGTCGTGCCTGATGCAGCTGCTTAACAACCATCCGCTGCTGCATCCCAACCGTCAAACCTGCAGAAGGCATCGAAATTTGGACACTGTTGGACCCATAGCCCACCGAAATTCCATTTTTGGCCCCCCAAAGCAAAAAATTCCAAAATGGACCCCATTTGAGCGCGCGTTCACGGAGGCTGCCACGTGGCCTTTGTTCATCCGATCGTGCGGTCGCGATCGACGACCGCGCGCGCGCGCGCGCGCGCGCGAAGCTCGCGGCCGCGTCGCGTGCGCGTGAGCGTCCCAGCCGCCGACCGACCGCGTCGCCGCCCGCGCGGTAGCGTCCCGTCCGCGATCGCCGACGAGCGCGTTGCTCCCCGACCGCATGTCCCCGACTGCAATACTCGTGAATATTTGTATAGTTTCGCAATTTTGTAGTTATAAACTGAGAAAAAATAGATAAAATTACAATAATAATTTATGTTCATTGTTAGTTGCAGATGTAAAAAAAAATTGGATAAATATTTTTTAAAAACGATTAATCATAGAACGATCGTTTCGTAAAGTGGTAAGTGATATTTAGGGTTTCGTATGGTTTTTAGGTTTGCAATCACCATGTTATTTGTATGTTTTGTCAATTTTGTAAATGTAAACTCGGAAAGAATCTGACCAAGTAGTAATAAAAGTTTATATTCATTATAACTTGTAGATGCCAATAAAATTTTGGTAAATTTTTTTTAGGAACAATTGACCGTAGAATGATCGATACAAATAGTGGTAAGTGACTTTTAAGGTTTCTTTGTGTTTTTAGGGTTTGCAATCTCCGTGATTGTTTTCAGTTTTGGCAATTTTGTAGTTATAAACTGGATAAAAATCAGATAAAGTTGCAATAAAAGATTATGTTCATTGTAAGTTGTAGATGCATAAAAAATTTTGGTAAATTTTTTGTAGGAAAGATTGACCATAGAACGGTCGATACATAAAGTGGTAAGTGATATTGTGAAGGTGAGTAACATGGAATGCGATACATAAATTTTGGTACATTTAATATTGTTAAATGAGGTGCTACGTGAATCATGGAATGCGAAAATACTAGATATTAAATTTCATAATACAGTTGGGACTAACATGCCGCGTAGATTTTTATTACATGCATAACATATAGCATGATATGCGACTAACCCACCCAACTGCTCGTACGACCTACTGTGTGGACCGGGGCCACTTTCCCTTCCTTGCCCGCTCGGCGTTGAACTCCTCGCGGCCTCTTTTGCCTTAGCCGCAATTTCCCTCTTTCTCTCGCGCTCCATCTCGCGAGCCTCCCGATCCCACGCGTGCACGCTCCAAGATGAGCTTGCGTCTCGCGGCAGATATCGCAGGTGTGCTCGTGCTTGCGGCGCTCCTCCTCCAGCAACTCCTTCTCCTTTGTGACATTCCACTCCTCGAAGTCGAGGGTCCATTGGTCCTCGTGGTGGATCTCAAGATCGATCCATTTGCGGTAGGCACATAGGGGCTCCGAGACCTGTAAAAAAGAGAGATATTGTTAGTGCGTGTTGTGAAGGAGAAAAGGTAGGGAAAATGGTGCATGTGGTCGCACGGCTGCCGATAGGTTGCGGTGTCAAAGCGGCGGTTGGGGTAGTCACCGAGTAGTTTGCGCAACCCCGCATCGCATACCTAGACGGATGCGGTGCTTAGACTTGAAGAACTTGCACACGTCCCGCACCAACAAAGGGAGGTGTCTCCCCTCAGTGGTAGTTGTGGCGAACGCTCGGTGGGGACGTCCGGGATGGGGTTGTTGCTACGCGCGCGCTGCGGGGACCTTTCATCGTAGCACGATGGACTTGTTCTACCGGGCTGTATCGCCCTTATTTTCTCATCGCGGGCGGCATCGCGGGCTGCAGCTGACCGTGCTATGTCACGGGTCTCCTCCCAATCCTTCACCATCTTGTCCCATTGCTTCTTCTTGCCTTTGTCCATCCCGGTTGGGTGAGGGAAGCGCGATGGAGTATGGGGTTTGGATGTGCAATGTTCGCTGGGAAATGAAATGCATACCAATTTATAGGGGCTGTTTTGTGTCTACTCGTACGTGTAAAGATGGTCCGCGTGGTCGTAGCAGTGAGTAAAGATGGGAGTGCTGCGATATCACTGAAAAAAGGCCCCCGTTTTGTCATGTCACTGCCCAAAGCTGCCATCTTTTGTCATCCCACTGAGCAAAGCTGACCTCTTTTGTCATATCACTGAGCAAAGCTGCCCCGTTTTATCATGTCACTGCGCAAAGCTGGCATCTGTTGTCATCTGACTGAGCAAAGCTGCCTCGTTTTGTCATGTCTCTGAGGAAAGCTGCCCGCTTTATCATGTCATCGCGCAAAGTGGCATGTGTTGTCATCTCACCGAGCAAAGCTGCCCGCTTTGTCATGTCTCTCGAGCACACCAGTGCCATGTTTTGTCATCTCACCGAGCAAAGTGGCCTCTTTTGTCATTTGACCGAGGACAATCTGCTCTCTTTAGTAATGTCACCGCCCAAAGTGGCATCTTTTGGCATCCCACCGAGGACAATCGCTCTCTTTAGTAATCACGAATTGGCTATACTCATGCCTTTTGGCATTGTTTAGGTGTTTAGCTCTCGCCAATGGCCTCTTATCTCTAAATCTGAGCATCGGTGCACACTCAGTCACCCAAGCTAGAAATGATGTCCTCCTTATTCAAGCCACGGGAACCAAGATGATGGCCTCATTCGGTAAGAGGTGTTATTTGATCCAATATTAAAATTTATTTCATTGTCAATATTATGTACATCTGTCCGGTTTGCATTTTATGCTTTCTTATGTAATGCCTTTTGAATGTGATGTGTATCATTGCACTTGGGACTTTCGAGGAATGACTTATTGACTTTGACACTAGCTCGGGGACTGAAAATGGATAATTGATGAGATAGGCTCGTCCCTCAAGACCGCAGAATTTGTGCATTCACTCTCTTACGTATATGTAGAAAATTGTACCACACGTCATTCTGCCAAGTTAAAGTATTAGCCTAATATGTATATGTCGTAATGGCCTAGCAGAGTCATCAAGCGGCTCGGTAGGCGGTAGCTCAACAAAGAGCCCGCTTTGTCTAGTCACCGAGCAAAAGTCGACTGCTTTGTCTAGTCATCGAGCAAAAGTCGACCTCTTTTGTCATGTCACCGAGCAAAGTGGCCCTTTTGTGAGGTCACCTCAAAAGTCGGCATGTTTTGTCTCCTCACCGAGCATGGTGTGGGGTCAAGATTTGTGTTGTCTGTGGTCTTTGTGCGTGAGGCTACCCCCACACTGACCTATAAAACGGAGCCATCCTCACATACTCCCGGCCATGTTATCAGTCACCTCCGAGTAAGTTGTTCACAATCTGTGTAGTTTTTTTCGTGCTCACTCCCCAAGACTAGGCAATGAGTCACTCAAAGACGTCTTCATGGGCACCACGGTGATGTGCCCAAATTGCAACTTGGTGGTTAGGCGTAGGACATCACAGACGGCCAAGAATCCCGGCGACACTACTACAAGTGCCCCAATCACTCGGTGAGTCATATTGTTTCGGGTTCATTCAAATCGTGGTGGTATGTTTAAAAATCTTCTTGTCATGGAATCGCAGGAAGCTCATGGTGGTTGCCGATTCTGGGTGTGGGAGGATGAAATGGGAAATAGGAATGACAGTGTTCGCCGCGAGAGAGTTGTCGTGGGGGGTTACGACCCCGTCGGGATGCAGCATCGTTTTGACAGACTAGAGTGGAAGATAAATTTAATGTTGTGTGCTATTTTGTTTCTTGTGTTTATTGTTATCCTCAAGTTGTAGTGCTGGAGGTTATCCTCGTGTATGTTCGCAATGTTTTATGCTATCTTGTCGTCAAGCTCTTTTGGTAATGTTTTATGTACGGTTGTGTTGTATTTTAGTTCTTGTGTTCGTTGGTGTGTTGGTGATTGTACTACTTGCTACATGTCATGTACGTGAAATGTATGAGTTGTTCGTGTTGTCTTTGCCTGATGCCTTCTCCTCGTATATGTTGGTAATTTTTTATGGAATTTTTTGTACGGATAATTCCTTTTTTATTTGATATATACATTGGTAAGTGATATTTTTATGTTACTAAGAATTAGTGTACCAAGAGTATGTTAATATTGTTAAATGACTTGCTATCTGAATCATTGAATGCGAACACACGAGATAATAACCTTATGTGAATAGAAATAAACTTCATAACATGTCTGCGTACAATTTTATTACATGCATAACATATAGCATGATATGCGACTAACCCACCCAATCGCTCGTAACATTTTGTCTACTAGGTGTAGCGTGGTTGTTTCCCCTTTTATCGCACCTTGAAGATGGCTCCATTGCATCCTTTTTCCTGTCATTCTTGGACTTGAGAGCTGCCTCCCGAGCTTGAAGCTCTTCCTCCCGACGCTTGATGGTCGCTTCACGCAGACTTAGCTGCTCCCGCCTCCTTTGCAGCTCATCCTCCTTGCCCTTCGACGGATTTGGTCCACCCTCATGCGGCGCTCTTGCTCACGCCGCCGCGCTGCGTTCCACCTCGCGAGCACGAGTCATCTTGACAAAGTATTGTCCTTTGTTTTCCACCTCCACCGCTCGGTTATGTGGCCATGTCGGCGACACCGATCCACCCATTCGATGAACTCGCAAGCCTATGTGTGGCATGGTAGATGTCATGGATCAAGTTGAAAACGATAACGGAAAAGAAATGATTTAGTTATGGTCGTTACCACGAAGTCGTCATCCGTCGGGACACTTGAAGAACCTACGGCGTATTTGGCTCGTTGTACTCGATCGATCCGGACTCCCAACATCGTCCTAAAGCCGCAATGGCACTTCGGCGCTCATGCCACTCCGGCACTCCAAATGGGTCGGACCTCCGAGAAGACATTGTTGTGTAGTAGTATTGTGAAGGCTTGAGGAGGAGATGTGGTATGGAAGACATAGGAGGCCTTTATGTACGCAGTTATGCAGTGCGATGGGCATAGTCCATGGAAATGTCCCTATGTAGGCTTTTGAGCACGTATCCTGTATTTATGAAACAACAAGGAAAGGTGACATGAAAACTCACTTTGGAAAGGATACATGCCTATGACGTGAACACTCATCGTAAAGGCTACGACCCACGCCCTATTTTGTTGGTTTACGTAGCGATAGGCTTTTCGAGTAGCAATAAATGTTCCTATGTAGGCTTTTCGAGTAGCAATAAATGTTCGTATGAAGGCTTTCCGGATCGTAGTCTTTATGTAGGCGTTTAGGCGGCATGTGTTGTCATCTAACCGAGCAAAGCTGCCCGATTTGTCATATCAACTGCGTAAAGTCGGCTTGTGTTGTCATCTCACCGAGTAAAGTGAGCGCTTTTGTCTTGTCTCTGGGCAAAGCAGCCATCTTTTGTCCCGCCATTCGATATAAATAGCACGGTAGAGGTCCCATGAAGTTGTAGCGAAAACCTCAGAATCGAACAAAGAACATACCATGGCGGAAGATGAGGGCGATCGGATATGGGTCACCGAAGGAAGACCTTCCCTTGGAAAGGAGGGAGATGTTCGGACCACAGTACCGCTTGCTACCAAGCCGGCGTGCGCAACCAGCGTGGCCGAAATGCAGACACAATGAGTACGTGGTCGTGCAGGTCCTGGAAGGGCCGAACGATGGCGGGCGCCGTTTCTTCCGATGCCCACGCTCCGGGGTACAAATTACTAATAGTACATTTTGTATTGCTTATGGACCCTCCATGTTTATCGTCATTTTTCGCAGATGGCGAAATGCGACTTCTCCGCTGGATCGACCCTCCTCATGAACGGTATATTGACCGTTATGTGGGTACTTTATGGGACCGAATAATGGACTTGGAGTACCGAATGGAGACTCTCAATGAGGAGAACAATGAGCTCCGCCAACAGATGCAACGCGAGAGGGGAAACGAGGAGGTTGTCAACATAGGAAGCTCTTATGATCCCACATGTTGCTGCGCGAACCCGAGCTGCATATGTGCGTGCCACTACCACGATGGCGGCCACCCGAGGCGGCCCCTCGTGATTCTCCATGTGGGTGCCACGAGGCTCGTTTGGCATGTAGGCCACGAGGGTGCGGAATGTGTTGATCTTTGTGCGTGGACTGTTGTGTTGATGTTTTGGGTGTAGAACTTTCCATAAATTACATCGTATGTGCAATGTATGTGTTGTTTCTGTTGTAAGTGCATGACGCCTTCATTTTCTCGTGACCTTCATATTCGTGCCCTCTTTCCATAACGATGTAATGTGCAACGTTGTTAAGCATGTGATGAATTGATTGTTTGTTATGTACGTGGAGTTGTTATCACAAGGCAAAAAAAATTGTCGTCAAGCTATGTCTTCTCCCGCTACCCCGTGTTGTCATCTCTCGCTTGGTTGTATGCCGTACTAAATCAAAGAACTTAGAGCAACCCTTTTATACTGGAAACCATCTTTGAACATCAAACCATCAAGCAATTGAAAAACATCACAAATATTACAAAAGCACAATTTAAAAATTCATTCATCATCTCTGCCGCCGCCTCAGACAGCGCATATGATCCTACGAGAAGGTGAACCTACTAGGGAGCGGGGTGCATCGCGAAGATCGATCGCGAGGGGTGTGGCCGAGGCGGCGGTGGGTACAACTCAGAAGCGATTGCGACGGTGGTCATAAAGCATAGAGCTCACCCAATCGGAGGAGGTGCCTACGCCCCGCTTAGATGGTACAACTGAATTAGACAATGGAAAGTACGAAAATTGTTCATAATGAAATACACACGCTTAGTGCATACCGGGTATGTGGTGGTGAAATGAGGATGTCGACGGAAGTCCCCATGTACTCGTGCGATGTCATGCCTTGATAGGTCGGCACAACCCACTGTCCCGGTCATATAGGTTGGTGCACTGCCCCGGAGATACGAGGCATCCGCCTCTCGTTGGTCCGCGAGTCGTGGGCGCTGCTCGAGTGGGGCCCGCGCCCCGAGAGCGCGATCGCCGTCCGCCGCCTCCGTGATGACGATGCCCGTTGCGACGTGCTATCCGCCGCAATTGCTGCAAGACGAACATGTCGTTAGACATAAATGGTAAATGAGTGCATGAACAAATAGTTGCGAATTGTCGAACCGCCGGGCCGAAGCGCGTGGAGGCCGAGCGACCGTAGCTTTGCCGACTCTCGGACAGCCCCTCTGGTTCGTGCGGCAATGACGACCTCCGTGATGACGTCGCCCTCCGTAGCAGCGTGCTATCCTGTCGCAATTGCTGCAAGACGAAGATGTGGTTAGACATAAATGTTAATGAGTGCACAAATAAATAGTTGCCAATTGTCGAACCGCTGGGCGAGCGCGTGGAGGCCGAGGATGGCCGTCTGATCCCGGTGCCGACGAGAGCGCGGAGGGAGGTGGTGGTCCCGCCCACGCCCGCCACCGCGTAGCAACAACGTCATCTCGGCGACCACAACTCAAGCCCGTATCGTACCCCTTGCCATTTCGATGTCTGCGCATATAGCCTACCCACCGAGATTCGGTATTGGACTTCCTATGTCGATAGCCTCATTAGCCTCGATGTCGATACGATGTATCCGGTCCACTGCAGATGAAACAAGCGATCGGTTCAAATGTAATCTGCATTGCGTAATGACACAAGATTTCATCGCCTCGTCGACCCGTGCCGCTAGATGACGGTGCGACCTTCTGTATAGCCGCCCGTGAAACGGCATGAGGTGGAGGCGTGGGGCTCCACGTAGTAAGCCTACATAGCGGGTGCGTGCGGCGTACCGATCAAGGTATGCCCCATGCGGCGCGGGTCGTCGTGTGGTCGACGGCCGTGTCTCATCCACAACCATCGTATGCGCATGGTCGGACCACATGTCCGCCCACGCCCATTGTGTGGCTCTCTAGTCTTGCCGCTCGCCTCTCCTCGATTGCTCGCAAGTCCATTGAGACATTACACAATCGATGCATGATCGACATTGACACTAATGCGATAATTAAATTTGGGGTGTCTTGACATACGGTGGAACTCCTCCGCAAGAGGGCGCCCCGCCATGGGAGGGACATCTTTGGTACAGCCCAAGCGTCTCATGACTCGGTGTGGGTGCATGACGGCTCGACGCGAAGGCGCGAACACCAAGTGGCGGTCGTCATCCGGTACCTCGATCTCGCTTCGACCGGTATGACAACCCGTGGGGCCGTGTTCGCAATTAATCGTGGAGACCATGGCCACCGCCCACGCCGCCAAACGCCAAGCTCGAACCTCGGTGGAAATCCGAGCACGCACGCCTCGGTCTCTCCTCGCCCACCTCAAGCGACCATGCGCCCAACGTGTACCCATTGTGGGCGCATCAATGGGTCGTCACCACCATACAATCGCGGATGAGGTCATAAGGGTGCACACGACGACCAAAGTCGGGCTCGCCAACGGGAAGTGTTCCCATGACCACAATCGAAGGAGAAGGTAGCGGCGGCTAGGATCGGCTCGCGTGGCGCGATGCGCGCGAGGCGCCACACAAGCCTCGGTATGTGGAGCTAAGGATGCGATCCCGGCTATACGTGGCTCGCGACCAAAGCGACCATCCGCCAAGGACTCGCTAGCGGTATGTAGCTAGGCCGCACGGAGTCTCCGGTCGTGCTAGGGAACAAGACGTGCCGAACAGATATAGCGGTATGCAACGGCGCGCCCGCACCGCGACCTCATCTGCGTCTGCAGGACATGTCATGAAGCGACGGCCATCCATGTGGCACCCGGCTGCGTTGTCTCGGATCGCATGACCGAACCGGTGACCAGACGGACCTTCCAATCTGCGCTTTGGGGGTGGCACCAAAGCAAAGCACCACGGAGGGTAGACCTGTAATCATCGTGGACGTCTGCGGCGAACCGCCATCTCCCCACCGGAAGTGGAAGGTGTGAGTCTCCGGCCTCCATCGATCAACGAGTCGACAACGATGGCGCATCGTCATGGAACCCATGCGGTAGATCCAACATGCGGGCAATGGGCGCAGACCGGTGTCCCGCATGAGTGGGATGTACCGAGGGTCGAGACGCCGATTCTCTGGGGGCCCTAAGGACGAAGCAAGGAGGCCTCGTGCGGTGCCGACAACCACACATGGCATCGGTGGTGCTCGTCCCAACGGTGCTCTAGCGACTCAAACGCCATGTCTCGCCAAAGAAGGATAACAAGTTAGTGTACATTACAACAAAATGTGCAACAAATAACAACATAACTCACAACAAATGTTATGACAGGAAACGTCACGGAATGTACAAAAACATACGTAAAATGTGCACACCAATATGACCCACACGACAAGGAAACATATGGAATGTGCGAAATATACATAACATGGTAATGTGCAATACATAGCTACACCATCGAGCCAACAATTAGCGTACACCTCTGAATAATACATTACATATGGATTGTGGTTGGTACTACGGAGCGTTGCTTGATGCCTACTGTTTGGGCATCGGCGAGGAGTGGCCAAAGGTCTTGCATAGCCTACACTTCGGCGCCGAACACGATCCCCTCGGCTCTCATCCATGTCGTTGCGGATGCGGCGGCTTTGTCGTCTTCCACGCCCGACATGCTTGATGCATCGTTGGGCACCCACTTTATCTCCCGCCATAATTCCTGTAGTGCATGTCTACCCGTAGGAATGGAACTCTGCACTCCAGGTTGCATACAAGTCTTGCATGTCGTAGTACTTGGAGATGTCTTGTGTCGACGCTGGTTCCATACAGCGCATGCCGCGTACACATGGGAGCATGGCTTGTGCGAAGCCGGGCTTGTTGCACTGCAAGATGCTTCATCACCAATCGTGCATACCTGCTTGCGCTCCCCTCTAATTTGACCCATGACATACTTCTGCCTTAGGCGGACCTCAAACTTCCTCCTTAAGCCATCAATGGGTTGAGCAATGTGAGTTCGAGCCTTCTCCATCTTCCTGTCCATGAAGGCTGCATGACCTCGAGTATTGCTTGTTTTCCTCAACGTGCTTCGCGCCATCCTCGGCTCTATTCACAAAGTACCCGACAGTGCGGTTGTGTCTCGCCACAATTGCCGTGATCGGCAGGATCTGACGCCTTCAATACACCATTGTAAACCTCGGACATGTTGGTTGTCATGATCCCATACCTCGCCCCACCGGTGTCGTGCAACAAAGACCACATTTTCAAGTCGTGCATTGGATGAACCCATTGTGAGAATACCCGACTCTTGTGGAGCCCTCCACGGCCCCTGCTGCTGCATGCACATGCTTCGTAGCCTCTGATCGAGCTGCCTCGCAAGGCGTCGAACTTCCGCTCGGTTTCGCATGCATAGCTTCTTGAACATCTTCATGAGGTCCTTGCTACGGAACCTTCGTGGAAGTTCGCCGCAATATGCCTCATGCACCGGGCCGTTCTTCACATCGATCCACGGGACGGGGCTGCGTCCCATCTCGCAACGTTCGCAACGCAGACATCAAGCTTGCATTGCGGTCGGAGATAAGGCACACCGGGCCTGTCTTGCACTCGGCATTCTTCAAATTGCAAAGAAACCAAAGCGCTATCAGTATTCTCGCTCTCCACAATTGCAAATGCCATCGAGTAATCGGTCATTTGCATCGGCTGCAATCGCGGTAAGGATAGTGCCCTTGTACTTGCCGGATAGGAACGCCCCATCTACGGTTAGCACCGGACGGCACCACCGAACCCTTGTATCGCGATGGAAGGCCCGAACACTCTGTCAAGAATGAAACGATTCGGGCCCTCCGTAGGATGGACCCTCTCCGCTGTTTATGTAAGTGCAGGTTTGATTGTGCAATTTGATCCAGCATTCTTGGGACCGGTCGTCGCCTCCTCGAACGTCCCATACATCTTGTGCGGCACCTTTCGCCGCCGCCACACCTTCTTGTAGCTCACCGTAGCCCGCCTCGCTCGCTCTCGCGCCATCGAACCTTCGGGTAATTGACACATCCGCTGGACGAGGTGCGTGACCACCTCCGCAACATAACGTGATGTCATGTTGCGGTGTCTATGTATCGCCCCGCAAGCTCGCAATCGTGATCTTGCAAAGCACCGTTATCCGAACTCGTGCCAACGCCTTGTACCGTTGTGCACGGACTTTGCCACCACACGACCCGCCCACACACTTCACAACGCACGTGTCCGGCTTTGACTTGTGGACCCGATACGTCCGGCTTATGTTGACGGCATGTCAGCAATAGCTCGCTGGACAACACTCTTATTACGGAAGCACCGCCCGTAAAGAGTGCGCCCGCTGAACCCCATTCTCCTCCTCCGCTTTGTGGCAGAACTAGGGCTGCCGCTGCGATGTCGTCCAGTCTGGACGACACGTACGCACCGTCCGTGGTCACAACACGACCTACCACCCCTCCAGGTGCACCTTCGCCGTCCTCATCCTCTCCAGAGCTGCATGTCTCAACCTCCTCATCCTCCTCGCTGTCCTCTTCTTCCACCCGGTCCCCAAGATACTCATGACAGTCAATACGGGCGGCCCACCACCTGTCGTGCACACCTTCGTTGCGCTGGAAATTCTGCGCACGCCTCCTGTCGTCTTCATCACCCACTTCCTCGCCCACATGTTCTCCCGCAGAAGGGTCTTCATGACCGCCGGCCACTTCATCTCCACCAGCGGCATCTGAACCAACCATGCCTGATGATTCTGCCCTCTCCACGAACTCGACATACACCATTGGCCTCCCATATATCGCAGCATCAGGGTTGCGCACGACCTCCATGTAGTTCGCCCATGACGCGTCATTGGTCACCTTCAGAAGTTGCCATATGCTCCCCCTTCCGTCATCCACCATTGAGGCTTAGGCGCCTCGATCCGTAACTTCTTCCTTGCGGTCTCTCGATCGAGCGCTGAACGGACACACCTCCGTAGCTCGGACAAGCTCATGGCGCTCGGGCCGGTGCCGGATCACGATCCGCTCGCAATTTGACAGTCCGCCCCATACGGCCCATCACGCATGCGAGACCACTCCCATAAAACACCATCAATTGTTCAATGCCACCATTGCGTACCTAACATAAGTGCATAATCAACCATTTTAGTACACGACATGTAACAATCGTATCATGTAATTAACAATTTCGATTATTATATGTTTTGTATTTCTAAATCTACGATTTATTTGTAACTATTTCACTTTCTAATTGTACCATACATCAAATTAAATATACATATCATTTTTTCCATCAAATGACCTTCATACTACGGTCATTCACTAAGCATACTAATTATACAAATTGTCTCTAATCTAACTACTACAAATTTACCACCTACAAATGCTCCAACATAAATATTTACTTTTTCAACTCATACAGGATCCAACATAAATATGCCTAGAGTAGAGTAGAGGTGGTGGCGCATATTTATGTTAGAGCAATTGTAGGTGATAACAATAGTAGTAGGATTAAAATAAATTAGAAATAAATTTGGTAGATTAGAAATAATGGAGGGTGAAAGGATGAAGTGGTAAGCGAGCAAAGTAACGGTATGGTGTGGGGAGGAGCAGTGAGGACTGTGCGAGAAGTTTGCAAGTGGGAAGATCTACACCAACAAGTGCACTAGCACGCGGACCAAGATCTTCCCCACTTGCAAACTTACGCACATCCTCACCGCTCCTCCCCACACCATACTGTTACTTTGCTCGATTACCACCACTGCACCTTTCACCCTCCATTATTTCTAATCTACCAAATTTATTTCTAATTTATTTTAATCCTACTACTATTGTTATCACCTACAATTGCTACGAGGAGCAGTGAGGATCGTGCGGTAAGTTTGCAAGTGGGAAGATCTACACCAACAAGTGCACTAGCACGCGGACCAAGATCTTCCCACTTGCAAACTTACTGAACGATCCTCACCGCTCCTCCCACACCATACCATTACTTTGCTCGGTTACCATACTGCACCTTTCACCCTCCATTATTTCTAATCTACCAAATTTATTTCTAATTTATTTTAATCCTACTACTATTGTTATCACCTACAATTGCTCTAACATAAATATGTGTTTTCTCAACGTCTACACACTACAACTTCATATTTTGCACCTAATCTGAAACTACTTTACAGTACATATGTTCACAAAAATGAAACCCTATATACACTACAATACATCATGCTAAACATATGCAAGATTTGCTATACATACATAGCGTATAAAATATTGACATAAAATAACAGTAACACAAGATGGTTTCGTTAATTCAGGCCTAATGACATACATAAAATTATAGTTGCATGGGCACAAAACTTACCTCTTGTTGATGCTCACGAGACGATCTACAACTTTTCTACTTGCCAAGTCCACTGATTCCAAACGAAAACAATTCAACTCTTAGGCTTTCGCTCCTCTCTTTCTTCAAGAAAACTAACTACATTACAATACGTAACTTCAACATAAAATACAACATTATCTACACTACAATAAAGCATGCATCATATGTTGATTTTTACCTACACATACACACTGTATGACACATTGACTTATAATACATATATTCACATAAAGATTACCTACAAATACATAACGTACCAAATATTAACATCGCGTATCACACATTCACATAAAATAACATTACCAAACGATGATTTGTGCTAATCGACTAATTATGGACTAATCACATACATAAAATTTTAGTTTCGGGCACAAGACTTACCTCTTCTTGAAGCACACGAGACGATCTACAACTTTGTATTTGCAAAACCGCAGATTCGAACAAACACAACTCAAATCTACGGGTTTTCACTCGTCACTTTCTTCGCTTCTCACTCTCTCGCTCGCTTCGTTTCAAGCGTGCTTGAGCTTCTGGCCGCCAAGCATTTCTTCCTTCTCCTTGCGCTTTTAAGTCGCATGCGCGTGTGCTCTGAGGGGGCCGTTTTGGGCTCTCGACGCGTGTCTTGGTGGGTACACGAAAAGCCCTTCATTTTGGCGTGTGCGTCCGCAGCTTTTTTCATTTTGGCCGAAAGGACGGACGCGAATGGCAAAGATTCGCGCGGTCGGCGTGAAGACACGCTGGCGGGAGGTCGCGCTTGGGCGGGCGGCGGGACGACGCTGGCGGGCGCGGGGCCGCGCGATGGGCGGCGCGCCACGCGGTGGGCGACGCGGCGCGCGCTCGGCGCGTGATCGTGCGCTTCGCGCGCGCGTTAGCGGCGTCGGTCGCCGACCGCACGGCCGGATGAACGATGGCCACGTGGCAGCCTCCCGTAAACGCGCGCTCAAATGGGGTTCATTTTTGGAATTTTTTGGTTTGGGGGGCCAAAAATGGAATTTCGGTGGGCTATGGGTCCAATAGTGTCCAAATTTCGAAGGCATTGGGACCGGGCGCGATCTTGACCGTCCGCCCGAGCCCGACTCCTCCAGACGGGTCCGTCCGGCCGAGTCCCTCGCCGTCTCGCGCACGCCGTGGTGCGGCGGAACCGTGTCGCCTCTGCCCCGCCTCCCATCGCTCCCAGGCTTGTAACCCGCAGTCTTCGCCGCCGCCGCCGAGGCCCGCCACCTCGAGCTCTCCTTTCCCCCTCCTCCCCTCCACTGGATTGGCGTTGAGTGGAGAGGAGATCCACCCATCCGCGCCGATTCCTTCAGTTGGTAAGCTAATCCCTAGCTCGCTTGGACTAATTTCGCTTTGATCTAGTTTCTCATGGTCTTTGCTGTGGCTGCGATTAATCAAATCTAAATCCAAGTAGCGTTGATGCGTCCCTTGTTTAAGTACGGAGTTGTTTAGCGCGAAAGGCCCACTCTTGATTCACCTTTGTGCAGGCTGTAGAGGCTAACTTTGGGAGATTAGTTAATTTGATGTGTGCCATGAAGGAGACCCTTCCTTGATGCATTGCCAAGCACTGTGTTTGAGAATTTGCTGTTTCGTTTGGTTTTGTGGATTGTGTACACAACTTATTCACTAGGGTTTTTTTTGTGTGTTTTTTTATTCAGGAGTAAGCAAAACAAAGCAACTTAACCATGAGCAGCATAGGCACAGGTTATGATCTGTCGGTTACCACTTTCTCTCCGGATGGCCGTGTCTTCCAGGTTGAGTATGCCACGAAGGCCGTCGACAACAGCGGGTTCGTTTTCACCGCTTCTCCTATGTTTTTCTTTTGGCTTCACTTGTCCCTTTTTAAGTGTGATTTTGTGGTGATGTTCTGATCTTTTGTGAATAGGACTGTCGTTGGGATCAAATGCAAAGATGGGGTTGTCCTGGTAAGATTGCTCTTGTTTGATTTGTACTCACTCGATAAATTGAAGGAGTCACTCTTTTGTGCTTGATTGACATTTGGTGTTTGGTTCTTTAGGGCGTGGAGAAGCTGGTAACTTCAAAGATGATGCTTGAGGGGTCTAATCGGAGGATCCATTCAGTGCACCGGCACTCTGGCTTGGTAACATCTTGTTTCCATCTCTCTCTCTCTCTCTCTGAACAGTTTCTCAAATCGACACCAATTTTGATGCTAAAACATGTACAATTCAATGTACAGTTGTAAAAATCTTATTATCTATTGATATAACTGTAAATTATTTTTACCCTCGTTTTCAGGTTGTTGCTGGTTTAGCGGCAGATGGCAGACAAATTGTTTCAAGAGCAAAATCAGAAGCTGCCAGTTATGAAAAGTAAACACCTAGACTTTTAGAACATGCAGACATCTTTATATGGTTGTACTCTAAAGCTGCAATGCACCAGGGTCTACGGGGAACCCATTTCTGTAAAAGAATTGGCAGATCGTGTGGCAAGTTACGTTCATCTTTGTACACTCTACTGGTGGCTTAGGTAAGACATTCAACATAAATGTTGCATAATTACTGGAGACATGATTTGTATACTTTAATGCAATATAGTTCTGGTTCCTATAGTATATTCTGACTTGACTTCTGTTGTATTAGGCCTTTCGGCTGTGGAGTTATTCTGGGAGGTTATGATAGGGATGGGCCACAGCTCTACATGATCGAACCTTCGGGGGTCTCATATGTAAGTTGTTGCTACAGTACACAAGTAGTAATACTCATATGTTATGGTACTGCATAGGCTCATAGTTTTACTTTATAACTTTTTACACGAATTGTGTTTTCCATCAGTTGCGAACACATGTTCAAGAGAGGCACCTCATTCATAACATATGTAATTGGTGGTATATATGGATGAGGTTATTTATCAATAGCATCAAGAAATTAAATGTTTCATGAATTTAAAACTCATAATGTTCATTGAATTGAATCTTTAACAGAAATACTTCGGTGCTGCACTGGGGAAAGGAAGACAGGCTGCAAAAACGTAAGTAAGCTTCCAGCTGTTTATTGTGTGCTCTATTTGTCAGCTTAAATCTGTTCTACACTTCTACTGTTGTAAGTCTAGTCGATGCATAACAAGGGTCCTGTGAATATTGTGTTTTTTTAATTTTTTTTCCTTAGAGCAAAGGCTAATAGTATTGCAACCCAGCTTACTGAGAAGAAAAGAGAAGGGAGCTAGGGGTGTTCCTCCATGTACCATCTTAGTATTTGGAATTATTGGATCCAACATCCTTTCATGTTTTGTGCTGTTCTATATGTAGAAGTTTGAAATGGCCAAACCACAGTTAGCCTATGGATACCATTCATTTTCAGAGAATGTTCCTCTAAATGCTTTTTGTTATGTTGACTGATCAGTATGAACCACTAAAGTGTTATGTGAATCCATAATTGGCTTGCGGGATTGATTTATATATCATCTAATACCCCACTTGTTATACTTCCTCTATTTCCTTTTTTTAGAAAACTATATATTTTCTCTTCTTTCTGAGAAAACATTGGCTTGTAACCTATTCTTTATTGGGGTAACTAAGGGCTATTGTGATCCAGAATCAGTTTAACAAGAATACACAACTGTTCAAATGCTGTCTTGCAGTGAGATAGAGAAGCTAAAGCTTTCTGAACTTACCTGCCGGGAAGGCATTGTTGAGGTTGCAAAGATGTATGTCTTAAATGCTCTTTTCCCATAATAATACAGTTGTGTTTATGAATTTCTCACTTTTGTGTCAATGCATGTTATTGTACAGCTTTGTTGGCGTTCACATTTTCTTACATTACTTGATTTCACTTAATGTTGAAGACTTGAAGGTCAATCTAGTACCTGTACTGTTCTAGTTTTATATAATGTCACACATAAGGTGTGCAGTACTCTCTTAGAATCATTGCGTTAGTCATTAAGAGCTTCAGTGAGTGCATTCCTTTAGACACTACAGTATTTGATACAAAATACTGGTATGGCTATATGAATATTAATGGTAGTGCGAACGGGCCTCTAGCCTAACGGTTAGAGCGCTCTAGTAGCACCCCTCAGGTCCTGGGTTCGACTCCTAGTGGGAGCGAATTTCAGGCTGAGGGTAAAAAAACCCCTCGCCTGCCCCACAAGCCAAAACACAGGTTAAGGTCCGGCCCTGGTCGTGGTCGTTCTCACAAGGGCTACGGTGCCCCTGTGTTAGGGTGTGGGCAGGGGTTCGGGGGTTTTCTGGATCTATGTGAGAAGATCTTCTTCTTTCAGAGATAATGCCCGGGGTGGCTCTTCCCCCCGTAGGTCCAGTTTTTTTTAATATTAATGGTAGTGATTTGGTGAATTGCTTAGAAATCTCATGGTTGCAATGCCGTATGACAGTATTTTGCTTAGATGATCTTGAAACAGATTCTGTTGTAGATTCTTCTTGTTTAAGGTAGGTGATAGGTTACTTATGTCAATTATTGGTATTGACCAAAGCAAACCAAAAACAACTTAACTGGTGGATGCTTCTTATGTATATTTTCTGCTCACTTGATGTCAGTGTACCTGAAAAGGCTAGTACTGTTGTCTGCATGAAATTTGCGCTCATAATTTGTTCAATGCAGCATTTATGGAGTACATGATGAAGCAAAGGACAAAGCTTTTGAGTTGGAATTGAGCTGGATATGTGATGAATCAAATCGTCAGCATCAGAAGGTACTGGGAAGCTTGCCCCGTTAAAAAAACTGTTCATAGATTTGTGTGATATGAATTTGAAACTAAACTTCTATGCTTACTTGGCATGCAGATTCCAGATGATCTATTGGATCATGCCAAGGCTGCAGCTCAGGCAGCACTTGAGGAGATGGATGCTGACTAAGAAGCACTAACTATATTTTCCAAACTTATTTCATCTTGGCCGCTGGTAAAATCTTTCATGTCATTGGGGCGACAGGCAAGGGACATGGCCAATATGTCAGGTTTTTATTTCAGTGTAAAATATTCTCATATTTACCTAATGAAACCAAGTTCATGGTAAGTTTGATGCTAGACAGTGGAGGGATATCTATCTGAATCGTGTTGTTTACATTCTGATGAAACCATGGGAAGCTAAGCTATTGATATCTACTGTTTGTTAAGCCAATGACTGGAGTCATCTCGTACATTTGGATGAATTGCTTGTCTCTGTAGTGGACCAGTGGTCGCACTTTCTGGGTCTACCCGTGATGGAATAACTGGAATTTTTTTTGGCTCGAGTCGCATTTGCAAAATTACTAATTGCAACTGTATCGGGAGAACATAGTTACTTGTATGTTTAATAGAATTGAGAGCTTACAAGAACTAAGTAGAAACTAGATACTTCGACTTGTAAGCGACGAACAGGTTTATCGAACAAAGGTATCACATGCAGTTTGCCAATCCATAAAGCTCGGGCGCTGCCGTAGTGCACGCAGCTCATTCGGGTGACTTAACCCTACCCAACTAATTACAATAAGTATACATACGCGTGCATTTAGTAGAAAAATATATGTCCGTATTCTGTAAGATCTTGGTGTCTTTATAAAAATTTTAAACATATGTTAGATAACACGCACTATATGTGATGGTATAAGTGAGGTGCGAGTTACATGTGCACGTCTGTTTTATACCCTCTCAAAAAATTCATAAAATTCTAATTAGAGACAATCCTCCGTGGACAATTTTCACAATGTGTAAAACAACCGTACCATCTGTTGGACGCCCGTGAATGCCGTTCGATCCACGCAAGCCTCAGAAATAATAAGAATGCAACCAAAATTTCATGTAAAATCTCCACCATCCAACCTAAAATTTCATTATACTAATATACTTGTGTTTTTTTTTTTGCAGTTTTGACCATATGTCATTCTACGGTTAGATGACTTAGTCTAGTCGTCTAACCGTTGGGTGATAAGACCCCAAGTTACCCAACAGGTAGGCGACTAGGGGTATATCCTCTCGAGCGCTCAGCACTGTGCTCATTCGCATTCCATTTCGGCCGAGGAAGGGACAAGGAGAGGAGAAAAGAGAGGAGAGGAGAAAGAGAAGGGAAAAAAATAGAAGAGAGCAGAGGAGGGAAGAGAGAGGAAGAGGAGGAAGAGAGGGAGGAGGGAAGAGAGGAAGACAAGGAGGAAGAGGGGAGGAGAGGATTGGAGAGGAAGGGGAAGAGAGGAGGGATTTACGCATTGACGATGGTGATTTTTTTTGTATTTTTTGTATATTTATTTATCAAATATGGTAGGATAGTAATTGGAATAATTAAATTTGTAGTTCAGATCGGGGACACTGGGTCGATCGTGGAAAGGGTCGCCCATGGTTTTGAGGTGACACTCGACGAGCTGCTGCACTTTATTCATTGGGTCTACGAGAGGGCGAGGTGTGTAGGGCCACGTGCCTACCCTAGGCACTGCTGTCGTCGGGCTAGGCTAGAGGGTCAGCATGGGCACGTACCTGCACACCGTCGTTGTCATCATCGGTGGACCCCTACCTGGTATCGGCAGGGCAATACACGTTGTTCGGCCAGGGCCGCCCTGGTGGGTACGACAGTTGGCTACATGCTATGGCCTACGCGGAAGGTACGTTTTGTCTTTTAAGGTTTTTCATGTCGATATATTACACGAATAAACAATACCTGTCCTGCAGGTACGACGCACCGGGCAGGAGTTCAGCAATCCCCCCATGAGGATCTCCTGGTGGACATGAGCGACTTCCTAGCGGATGGCCTGACGGAGGTCCTTTCCGGGTTGCAGCTCAGCAGCGCGCCAGTTCCCACACAGCCATAGGTGTAGTCCACCCCTGAGGCATTAGGAGCATGAGTCAGCAAGGCTCCTGACCGCCTCACCCTGTCAAGGCGTCGACACCCCGCGCTAAGGAAACCTAAGCGGGGTCGTACGGGCGGGCACTAACAGGGGGTGGGATGTGGCGACGACAAAGGAGGTTATGCGGGTGATGTAGCTAGTGGCGAGCAGTGGGTTTTACTCCTTCCTTGTGTATTTTTTGTTGTATACATATTTTGCTTTGTCTTCCTCTGCGTACGAATTTTCTATTGCATCCCAATATCACTTACCTTTCTACTTACTAATCGTTGCTATCTCAATCATCCTCATAAAATTTCTTTAGAAAGTTTATTGCACTACAACAACATGCGACGATCGCAAAATGTTATTGCAAGTCTAACAGATTTCATACCATTCGCAATCTACGAAAATCACAAACGGATCAACCGACATTGTGTGCCCTTTCATTTCAAAAAAGAAACAACTTACATTTACTAAATGTATTTCCTACAATAATTGCTATTTACCCCCACTTATTTCTATCAGATTAATAAAATAATTATATTATTTTTTCAATCGCTCAACGGTTGAGTGACTAGGGACATGTCGCCCAACAGTTGGGTGATTTTGTGATACGGGGTCGCCCGATCTTCTCGACGTAGGATTGGATACTCACGTACAGCCCCTCGAATCGTAACGATCCTCCGTTGCCAATATAAGAACGAACGTTCTTTAATTCGCAAGATCACACACGCCGGACTTCACGACCACCAAGCGAAAGCCTTATCGCGCTCCCAATTCCCAGCGGAAAGGTTGAACGATCTCAATTTGCAAAAACTCTCAATTTTCTATGAGATTGATTGGCTAATGAAAAAGATCAAAAATGTGCACAATGCCTCAACTCCATTATCTAGTCTCTCATCCATTCTCGTCACGTACTGTTCTCATGATTTTCTAGTCCCTCCTGATTTTCATCCGTCCAGCGTATATATACAGAGGCGCATGCGACGTCTTCTGTCTTTGGGCTTGGGCCAGCTCGTATTCGGTTTAAGAAACCGAATTGGTCTCAACTGAGACCTTGTAGTCTAATTCATTTGTGACTTATTTGCAGATGGGTTGAATCTTCTTGATATATTGACCTTCTTCTCTACACTTGTCGCTTGTGCTTCTCTATTGCTTTGGCCTCGGAACTCCATCGCCTTCCTTATGACTCCAAAGCTTCAATACAATTAAATCTGAGAATACACAAAGAACTTGCTTGAGGTAGAATATTATTCTCATCAACGCATGGAAATTCATTAAGAAACGAATTCACCTGATAATATTTAATGCGGCTCAATAATTTCTTCCAGTCAAATAATATCTTTAACTGAAAAGTGTAAAACATATGCGCATCCGCATCATTTTGTGTCTTGTCGCTTCACGGTTGGGCGATATGGGAAAGTCACTCATCGTTTGAGCGACTTGGCCATATGTCGTCTAATCTAGACATAGTCGTCCAATCATGGAGCGATATACGGTCATTCGGAATTAAAAACTAATTGTTTTTTAAAAAAAATCCACCCCATAGTTAGCACTACACACCTTATTAGTTTTAAACTTTACGAAACGGCCAAAACTCGCCAGTTGGTATTCTCGGACTCAGCCAGATGGCCAACGCCTCGTTGTCGCCAACGCGAACCAGCTAGGTCCAACCAAACGAGCAACGACCGAACCCACCAGCCAGCGCATCGCCAAACCAAGTTTCTCAAAGCGCCGACCGATTCCACCCCGACCGTAGCTTCAAACCACCCACCCCGAAGGGCGGCCACCGTGAGCCCCTCCCCTCGCCGGCGAAGCCACCATGCTTCCCTCCACCCCGACCACCCGCCGCATCCTCTTCATCGCGACCCTCTCGCTCCTCTTCGCGCAAACCCTAGCCTCGTCCTCCACCGCCGCGGTGGCCGCCGCAGCCGAGCCCGCCGACCCCTGCGCGGTCGCCGTGTCGGACGGGGGCAGCGAGGCCGCGTCGTGCCCTATGCGGTGCTTCCGCCCTGACCCGGTCTGCGGCGCCGACGGGGTTACCTACTGGTGCGGCTGCCCAGAGGCTGCGTGCGCCGGCGCGCGCGTGGCGCGGCGCGGGTACTGCGAGGTCGGCGCTGGGTCGGCGCCCATCTCGGGGCAGGCGCTGCTGCTCGTCCACATCGTCTGGCTCTTCGTGCTCGGCGCTGCTGTCCTCCTCGGCTTCCTCTGATGTGCGCGCCCCCGCCCCTCCCCTTCCCCCGTTGTTGACTTCTTCCCATTCGCAAAACTATCCATTTCGCGATTCCTTGTTGGATGTTGGTGAGCTGTTGAGAGCTGAGGGATGGTGCTGCAATGCAACGATTTAGTGTAATTTTGGAGGATTTGGTCGAGAGAAGTTCCCCAATTCTTTCTTAGATGTGTTCGGTTCGCTTGTGCTTTAGATTTCGGAGCTGAGCTGTCCAGATTGGTCGTGGCTTGTAGGTTGAGATCATGTAAACAGTTTGTAAATTTGCTGCTCAGTAAATTCATTTAAAAAATTTGGGAGAGAAAAAAATTTCAAATTTCAATTCAGAATTTTCGTTCGAAACATTTTCAAAAAGTCCGGTAACCGGCGGAAACCAGTTGTATTTCTGCCCTCCGATAAAATTTTCACACCTATATTTTTCCATGCTTGCGCTTGTCTATAAAATCATCTAAAAATTCAAATTTTAATTCAAAATTTTCGTTTGAAAATTTTGCGAAAATTCTGGTAATTGCTGATTACCGGTCGAATTGCTACCCTCCGATAAAATTTTTGAACTGTGTTTTCTATAAATTTGAGCTTCATGGTTTAACATTTTTTGTTTGTGTGGTTCTACATATTTGTGGTTGATATATGAGAGCTGCTTAACGCACTTGACCAAATGAATTTTCATGGAAATTGCTTTGATGTTTTTATTCTGTTTCTGACCTAGTGTTGCGATGGAGCCAACTGTACATTTTTCCGATAAAAATGTTAGAAAACTGGACTCTATCCAGAGTCCTGATCTAATTGGGCACCCCACCGTAGACTATAAATAGAGACCTAGACTCCCCTCATTATGTACCCCGATGCAATCTAAAGCAATAAAGAAAGACCGTGAGTTCTCTCTACCTCTCGTGTTCAATTTATTATTCGTGATTACGTGATTGATTCGTTCTTGTTCTAAGCGAGGAATCGCGGATCGGTGGTCTCGGCGTCGGTTCCTCAACACGTTATCAAGACGACTTCGCCCGGTGAACGAGGTAATCATCGAAGCACGATTGAATTTTCTAGATCGCTTTTAAATCAGTATTTTCTTTTCGCGTTCTAGATAGAAATTCTACGGTACAAATCCGCCTAATCTACCGCGAGCAGACTTGAAGTCGCAGACAATGCCGATCGGTAGATTGTAAAACGAGGTAGATGTTGATTGCATCAGAGAACGATGCAAATCCGCCTAATCTACCGCGAGCGGACTTGAAGTCGCAAGCACAATGTCGATGGGTAGATTGCAAAACGGGTAGATGTTGATTGCATCATAGATTGGAATCGAAACTTTTGCATGAATTTATTTGATTTCGCATGATCGTTGCATGAAGAAATTGAACATTGATCTGTTCGGATATTGCATGAAAAAGAAAAAACAACAAAACCGATCGCGGCCAAGAATGCGGCGGCGGTGTCGAACGCACACCACGGCAAGGCGCCGGTATCGCGCCGACGCGCGATGCCCGGGCCACCGGCGCCGGCTCCGTGCTGTACACATGAAGACCACCACGGCATCTCGGCCTCGCGCGCGCATGCGCTCGCCGCCGCCGCCTCCGACGCGCGCCAGATGCGCCACCGCCGGCAGACGCATCTCCGCCCACACGCCCACATCCACCTCGGCGCCATGAGCACCGCCTCGGCCACTCCGCTTTGCTCGCTCGCGCGCCACCGGCGCCGCAACCTCCGTGCCTCGCGCGCCGACGCAGCGTGCGCGCCGCCGGCGCGCGCGCGCACCTTCCCGCCGCCGCCTTCGCCGGCCCGACGCCTTGGCGCGCGCCGCATGCGCGCCGAATCCCGTGATCGCTCCGCTGAGCGGCCGCCGCCATCGCTGAAGCTCCGCCCGCAGCCGCCGCTGCCGCACCGCCACCTCCCGGCTAGAAGATGAGGCAGAGCGCCGAGCTCGCTGAGCTCCTGCAAGCGTCGCCGCACCGAGGCCCACCGCCGCAGAAGGCCGCCACGCCATGGCCGCGCCGCTGCTTCCGCCGCTCGCCACGAACGAAGCCGCCGGTCGCGCGGCGCCGCATGCGCCCGAACGCCTCGGCCTCGCCGTGCCGCGCGCGCCCGCGCGCTGCCGCGCGCCTCGCGCCAGACGCGCAATCGCCGCCTCTCGCGCCCGACAGCGCCTCGGCCGCGCGCGCGCCACTCCGGCTCCGCGCCGCGCGCGCTCGCGCCTTTCACAAGATCGCCCCCCGCCGCCGCCGCCGCCGCCACCTCGCGGCCGCCGCCACCACATGAAGAAGATTGGCAAGGAAACCTAGACACGGTGAGGTAAAGCGCAAGTGGGCTTACTGGAAAATGGGCGAATAAGGCCAAAAGCGGTGGGCGGGGTGGAAGAAAAAAACAAAGGGAGGCGCGAATGGGTGGGGTGGAATTTTTCTAAAAGCCCTCATAGTTTCGGAAATTGCCGAGGCCTCGAATTTGCATATGAATCCGTATTTTGCATAAAAGGTTTCGTAGTTCAAAATTACGTATAAGCCCTCGATTTACATATGGGTCCGAATTTTGCAGAAACCCCTCAGTAAATCGTAAAATTGCGCTAATTTTCCTCTGAATCGAAATTTGAGAAACCCCTAAATTGTAGAATTTCTCTTGAAATTTCATATTTTAGCATAAAAGGGCCTCTGAATCTGAATTTTGAATTAATTTTAGCATTTGAAGCTTATTTATTTATGCCATTATTATTCTCTGTATTTTTGTATTTATTTACTGTTTTGGTTAATTGTAATTGTTTAAATTGCTTTTAATCACTGAAATTAGCAATAAAATTATAGAAAATGTATAGAAAATTATGAAACATTATGAGAACCTTTTGTACCATTTATTTACCAAGTGAATTATTAGTGCATGTCTACCGTAAGTAGACTTATACACATTTAGATGACTAGCATCACGAACTAGGAGCTCGAGGAGCCGCCCAAGATAGCCAAAACTATCGATGTAGGCATCCGATGTTGAGATTGTGCTTGAGCCGTAAAGCTCGCTACGCTATTGGGATTAGCGATGAATGACGCCAACCCAAACCTAAGGATTCATTTTCTCAGCACCACCTCTCTCATTCTCAAGAATGAGTATATGGCGAGAAAAGCACGCCGCACTGGGTCGCACTTAAGAAGCGGTTTGAGAGGATAAAGTACATCATTCCTTCTCAAGCGAGTAAGAATAGATCGATCGAGGTTTGCCAACTTTAAGACGGTGGGAAAACAATTACGCCTTGCAGTGATTTGTACCCCAATCTGAGTAAAATTGAGAAAATCCTTCCACCCCAATGCAAGATAATCCGACGCAATTATCGTCAAGACGGCTATGAGGAATATGTCGAATTGATTGATATGATGCAAGTTGTGGAGGCTTAGGATGAAGTTCTCCGCAAGAACTAAGTCACTCAGTCATCTGGGAGCTCCATTGGCCATGAAGCCAACGCCGGAGCAACAAGGTGCGAAAGCCCTTGATAGAGAAAAAGGGGAAGGAAGGGTAAGGCGCGGCCGTAAAGGCAAATCAGATGCTCCACGGGAGAATAAGGTCAGCAAGCCAAAGCGGGATGATTAAGGGCAATATGAAGCCCACTCTGCATCGGTGAGGGGAGAATTACAGTAGTCACGACCGATGGAAGTTGAAACCATCACGACAGCAGTAATCCCTCTCGACCTAGAAGCAGCCAATGCCATAATTTCTCTTGCAGAGAATGTAAACCCGAAAAAAAATAGCAAAAGAAGTCTAGTGCACTGAATGCATTTCGACTTTAATTGTCATTTATTTTGTGTGGAAGAATATGTTAGAATTTGCATGGATGGTACTTAAGAATTGTTATTTTCTCGTGATGGTTGAATGGTATTTGAATAATTCATTCATTTATTCAGTTTATGATGGCATGATATGTTCTGATATTGGAGTATTTCATACATGTTAATAAATACCCTATATTAGAACACGTGTAGCGCCCTATGAAGGAAGTGTGCTTAGCTAGCAGCGGCACAACGCATATCATCTTAAGAGAGATTGAGTATTTTCAATCGATTCGTAAGAGCATCGCGACCTTACGACAATCGCCAGAAGCGATACATGTATAATTGGTTCGGGAAGAGCCACAATGGGCACAACTTTGGTCATTGAAGAAGCCTTATTGTACCCAGAATCGACTTGAACTCTCCTAAGTTTTAAGAATATCCGCGCAAATGGTTTCCACGTTGAGACTAAAGAAGAGTACGATGCGGAATACCGCTCATTACTGGCGCGACGAGAATGGAATCGAAAAACTCCTTCACTAGAAATTGGGCTATATTATACCAACATTAAGGCGTCTAGCTGCATAATCGCTCAAAACAGTGTTTAGAAGCTCTGAACTCTTCTGTCTCTGGCATGACAGATTAGGCCACCCAGGCCTTAGGATGATGAGAAACATAATAAATAACTCATATGGGCATAATATTAATTTGAAGAATTTCCCAAATCATGAAGATTTTGTGTGCCCTGCATGGGCCACCGGGAAACTAATTACTAGATCCTCCACTCTGTAAGTGAAGGATGAAGTCCCTGCATTCCTGGAACGTATCCAGGGAGACATTTGTGGTCCCATTCAGCCCATCTTAGGGTTATTTAAGAATTTTATGGTGCTCATTGACGCTTCCTCGAAGTTGTCATATGTGGGTTTTGTTGTCCACAAGGAACCTTGCCTTTGAAAAATTGATCTCGCAGATCATTCGCATCAGAAATGTGTTTCCAGATCATCATATCAAGTCCATCCGAATGGACAACGCCGGAGAATTTACTTCAAAGGCATTTGATGATTATTGCATGGCGATGAGAATTGCAGTTGAGCATTCGGTACCACATGTCCATACCCAGAACGGTTTGGCAGAGGCTTTAATCAAAAGAATTAAATTTATTGCCCGACCCATTTTGCATAAAAGTAATTGCCAGCTACATGTTGGGGACATGCAGTCCTTCATGCAATAATCTCATCAACCTTAGACCTTCGGCCTACAACATCCATTCACCTATGCAACTAGCGCAAAGGTCAGCATCGAAGATTTCCCAACATTAGGGGGAGGAAATCAACCCCTTGATGAAGAATGTCGGGAAATTATGTGGCAAGCCTGGGGAATCCATGCAGATGACCCGCGCACAATAGAAGTCCAGAAGACAAGAGAAGTCCAGAAGATAATTGATTTGCGAGCATTGGCAAATCAGCTGCCTGATCACTTTAGTGATTTGAAGAGCGTGACTAAGTCGCATGTGCCTGCACGCACTGCACCGGAGAGGGTTGAAATACCAAAGAAACAGAAGGTATCCTAATCTCGCCCGCAGGCCTCGGAAAAATAAAAAGAGGACGAGAACTCCGGTTCCTCGAATCCTTAGTAACCGGGACGCCTTTGGTGAAGTAGGATAAGAGAGATTTACCACGGTGATCACCAAGTCCCCTGAATCGAGAAGGGAGCCGTTGAGACCGCACAAGTATGACACCTTGAGAAAGGGCATACCGGATCTAAATATCCCCATTGGCATGGATGTGTGCGCACACATCGGAGCCAAAAACTAAAGGAACTTGCCACCGCAATTGAAAGAAGCGATGCGCAAGGTGAAGCTCCAGAAGAAGCAATCGCTCCAGAAGAAGCAACTCATGAAGACTATGAATTATGTGCACACGGGAGAGTCCCTGAATAGGACAATAGCTAATATCGACATCTACTTCGCAAAGAAAATTGCCACAATCATCGATCTTGATCCCGAGCCTGCATCGCTCGCTGAATGTAAGAAAAGATCAGATTGGGAAGATTGGAAGAAGGCAATAGCAACCGAATTGCTATCTCTGAATAAAAGAGAGGTGTTTGGGCTCGTATGTCGCACACCTCCCACATACACCCGTTGGGCACAAGTGGGTATTTGTTCGAAAGAGAAATGAAAGAAATGAAGTAGTGAGATACAAAGCAAGGTGGTAGCCCAATGTTTCACTCAACGCCCGGAGTTGATTATGAAGAAACCTACTCCCAGTCATGAGTGGAATTACCTTTAGATATTTGATCTCAACGGCAAGTGAACTTGAATTTGGAAATGAAATTGATGGATGTTGTGATTGCATACCTTTACTGATAATTTGAATTCGGAGATTTACATGAAAGTCCTCAAGGAATTCTCTCCAACCAAGACAGAGCAAATAGAAATCATGCATGTGAAACTCGTAAAGTCACCGATGGATCAAACAACTGAAGAATGTGGTATAATCGCTGAGCGACTTTCTCGCAAGAAAGGCTACACGAACAATGAAGACTGTCCTTGTGTATTTATACGGCGATCCTGAATGGATTCTCAGATAATCTCTGTGTATGTAGATGATCTGAATATCATCGGGACACCAAGACATAAAAGAAGCAAGCTCCTACTTGGAGTCGAATTTGAAATGAAAGATTTGGGCAAGACCAAGTTTTGCTTAGGCTTGCAGCTTGAGCATGTCCCCGAAGGAGTCTTGGTACATCATCGACCTACACCTGTAAGGTGCTTGAAAGGTTTGGCTTGAGAAGGCATTTCACTCGAAAGTACCGATGATCGGAGGTCTTTACAAAGAAGAAAAAGATCCTTTCGACCAAGGGAAGAGGGGAGGAAGTCTGGGACCGAATTCCCATACTTGAGTGCAGTGGGAGCACTCATGTATTTAGCAAACTGCACTAGACCGGACATTGCATTTGCCGTGAACTCGTTAGCAAGGTGCAGTCGTGAGCCCACCAAAAGGCATTGGTAGGGCATAAAGGACATTTTCCGATACCTCCAAGGTAGCAAGGACCTCGGATTGTTTTACGAAAGAATCAAGATCTGAACTTGATTGGCTATGCAGATGGGTATCGCTCGGACCGCATACCGCTAAGTCACAAACAAAGCTATGTATTCTGTGTGGTGGAACCGCAATTTCATGGAAATCGTCTAAGCAAAGCCCGTAGCTACTTCGACGAACCACTCGTAAATTATAGCATCAGATAAAGTCTGCACGAGTGCGCTGGCTTCGCCAAATGGTTCACCACATCCAGCAGTCATGTGGGATGAATATTGTGCAGAACCCCACAATTATCTATGAAGATAATGCCGCTTGCGTTGCACAAGTGCAAACGGGCTATGTGAAGAGTCATCTCACAAAGCATATCAACCCCAAGCTCTTCTATGCACATGAATTGCAAAGGATGGACGAGATTAAAGCATCGCATACTAAGTCATGTGAAAATCTCGCAGATTTATTCACTAAGTCACTTCCGCATCTAGCTTTGAAAGGTGCGTGCGTGGAATTGGAATGATGAGACTTAGAGAAGTGCAGAATCTGGGGAGAATTCTCACAAGCCCGCTAATAAATCTTGATCATGAAGATTAAGTACCCAAAAATAAAGTCTTGCGGACCAAATGAATTTGGGTGAATTGTACTCTTTTTCCCTTGACGAGTTTTCCATGAAGTTTCTCGACCAAGGTTTTTAATGAGGCAATTCGTGCATCGCAAAGATCACATGTATCATGTACTCTTTCTCCAAATTTTTCCCACTGGGTTTTTATGAAGTTTTGACGAGGCATGAGCATGTTGGGTGAGTGCCCAAGGGGAGTGTTAGGAAACCTGGACTCTATCCAGAGTCCTGATCTAATTGGGCACCCCACCGTAGACTATAAATAGGGACCTAGACTCCCCTCATTATGTACCCCGATGCAATCTAAAGCAATAAAGAAAGACCAGGAGTTCTCTCTACCTCTCTGTGTTCAATCTATTATTCTGTGATTCTGTGATTGATTCGTTCTTGTTCTAAGCAGAGGAATCGCTCGGACTGGTCTCCAGCGTCGGTTCCTCAACAAAAAAAACCCCTTATGAATAGAAGAGCAGTTATAGCTTACAACAACTGCTGAGCACAGCATGTGCTCAACTGCTCAAGTCACTAGAATATGTGCACAGATGCAAGTGCAATTTTGCATATTTGCACAAACTGTAGAAGCATGCATAGAAATCTCGGAACCGGTGTAAAACCCGAGTGGTGAGTAGTAAGAGTAACCGACCGATTACCGAAAAACTTTAAAAAAAATTCACATTTTAAAATTTGAATTTGGACGGTTTGAAAACTAGTAACCATTCCAATTACCTCAAAAAACTATAAAAACTGTTTAAAAACCAAAAAAACTAAGCAAAGCCAAAGAAAACCTAGTATAAAATGTTGGCACTAGCATATTTAGTTTATACAATAAGTAATCCAGCACAAAAAATCTAAATCAATCTAGGAACGTTTTACATTACTGGTCCGTTTTTCCCCTCTCGAAACTCACCGGAATTTGCGATAATCGGCGGTTACCGGTAACTACTGGTTTTTCTTTTCCTGTAGAGGAGCTCGTATCCATTTCTCACAATGTTATAAATTTACCCCGCTCGGTTGGGCTGAAAAGCTGTGGCTTATGGCTGAAATTGCACTATAGCGGCTGAAATTTCACTGTAGCTGAAGGTGGCTTATTTGGCGTAATTAAATTTAAAAAAATTAAAAAATAGAAAAAAAATATGCTAGCTCATCACAGACAACACAAACGAATACGAGAAAAAAAGAGCTAGAAGCTGAAGTCGAAACGAGTGGGGCCGAATCGTGGGAGCTAACACTAGCTTTTTTTTATCCGCTTCATAGAATTAATCCAGACTATGTTCATGGAATTAAGTTAGGCCGATTGGTCCATGCAAGATGAGAAATACAATTTTCCGTTTAGTTATACTGTCGAGCAGAGCATGTGATATTGCTCTATGGGTTAGATGAACCGTAACAAACTAAAAAGCTCTCCCCAGCTGCTGTGCGCTTCCACGGTTCTACCCACTTCAATCTGACATTCATCATTATAATATTGGGTATTTCTCATCCCAATTTGTTCAAAAAGAGTATTTGTTGATTTAGTTCTTGTTTAATTTTGAGTTTAGAATCCATTTATGGCCCCAACAGGGCATTAGTCTTTTTTAATCTCCCTACAGTCAGAAAAGAATGTCATTTTGGGATACATACGATTAAACTTTCTAAACTTTTGGATATTAATATGTTTTAAATATTTAGATTGGATACATAAAAATCATATGTTCAGAAATTTGTCTTGAAAAATACTTACATAATATTTTAAGTTTGTTATGTTTTACAAACATATTACAATAGAAATTAGCATTCGAAGTTGCATTTTGGGGGATCATGGTCCAAAATGACATTCTTGTGTGACCAAAGGAAGTATATACTTTTCGGATAGTTCACATTATTTGATAATGCATGATGTTGTCGAGTCAACATTTAGGGTTAAATTCGATAATTGAACGTCCCTTGTTAAATTTGACAATTGAACATCGCTCGGATACTCGTTTCGTACAGAGATGAGTGGGATAGACGATGGTGGTGGAGGCAGCCATGACGAAGAAGGTTTTACTAGCTCTTTCGCATTGTTGGCATATGCCACCTTCACATGTCTAGATGACAATGCGACTTCATCGTCTAGGCCCCACTAAGAATTCCTGTCATGATCAGAATTCAATGGGTAGAATTGTAACTGGCAAGCGATCAATAATGCTATGATATATTCAGGATGTGTAGGTTAGTATTTAATAAGCTGCACCACACTCTTATTGCCAACTATGACATGAAGCCTACTATAGAAGTTTACTCTAGAGAAACACTTGCATTATTCTTGTGGACATGTGGAACGCCTCAATCTAACAGACAAGCTGTTAACCGATTCGAGCACTCAGCAGAAAGTTCTCAAATGTGCTAAAGTGCGTGAACAAATTGGCTGCTACGAATATTGCACCTACTAATCCAACATTCCAGAGTGTGCATCCGAGACTATATAGCGAAGATGCTATCAATACTTCCTTAACTATGTCGAGGCACTCGATGGGACCCATGTGCAAGTCACAATTCCATTCGAGGAGCGCGCTAGGTATTACAACAGGCACTAGTACACTAGTCAAAATGTGCTCGCGGTTTGTGACTTCAATACCTGGTTCACTTTTGTGTATGGCAGATGGCCCGAATCTATGCACGACATATGTATACTACAGGAAACACTAATAAAATACGGAGACTAGTTCTCGTATCCACCTCCAAGTACAGTCATTGAATGTACAATCTGTCATATACTGTTGTACATACATAACACAAAAATAACATTTCCCATATGGTTCTTGCAGGCAAGTACTACCTCATGGACCCTAAGTATCCAAACAAACCGTGGTATCTCCGTATCTGAACCATAGATATCATATTTTAGAGTTTAAAAAATAGTAGTCACCCTAACGGGATGCAGGAGGTCTTCAAGTTCCATCACTCCTCTCTACGCAATGTTGTCGAGCACGCATCTGGCATGTGCAAGATGAAGTGGCATATTCTGGACAACATTCCTAGCTACAACGCATGAAAGTAGAAGGCGATAATTATCACTACAATGGCGTTGCATAACTTTACTTTAAATTGCGAATTGCCTAACTTAGATTTTACTAACCTAGTAGAGCAAGATGGAGGAAATGCAAATCTATGACAAGGCGTTGTACCTTAAGTTGCATCTGGTGCGGATTCTGTCCATATGGACATGGTACGTGATACAATTTCAGTGTCGTTGGTGGCTTGATGTAGGTATCGTCCTCCTAAAATTATTTATCTATATACATTACAAATATCCATGTGCCATATGCAATGTTTGTAACCCACTCTATATGTGAACAAGGACCCAATGTTCTTCAATGGTTTTGTTACGTACCATGTCTTTAAGTGTCAGCTATAGCCATTCAAAAATTAGCTCAGCAAAAAACCAAAAACCAATAGTTGAATTGAATACCCTAAACTCAACCGTGGCTTGTTATGGCCACGACAATACCATTTCAACTAAAAACCAAAAGGCAACAACCGCACTGTTTGAAACAAGACCTTAGAGGTGCTTGCATTGCACATGTGGTGCAACTTGGGGACGTGGAGACAAATTAACAAAGTTCGCGAGCATGAGCATGAAGATTGTGTGGCTTGGAGAAACGTACGGGACTTCGGCAGTGGGGAGGGACGACACACGCGCTTCGTGGCGCATCCTGCTGCCTAGGTTACGAAACTAAGGGCCTGTTTGGCACGGTGCGGCTTATGCCTTTTGACTGAAATTTTTGAATTTTAGCTGTTTGCGATAGAGATTATGAAGAGAGAGATACTCGCTTGTGATTTTGGTTGATACAGATATTGAGCTTTTAACATATACTACAATTAACTTGTAGACCCGTCTTGAGAAAATACCCCGTTTGAAAGTTAGGTACTATAACAAAAGCCAAAAGCCGCTAGCTTCGGTCGAAAAGAACAAGCCCTAAGTTACACTTGATGTATATGTCTGCAGTAATAATGTTGTAAAACGGAATAAAAGATTACCTACACGATGCTCTAAAATTTGTGGTTTTTTACTGTGGAAGTACCGAAGCACCACCCTTAATGATAGGAATGCCAGAAAACTCAGTTGCACGTATGTAAGTTGATGTGCATCTCGTCTTCGCGGGATTGCAGTTCTTCCCGCTCATTTCGGCTTCGGTTTCTGGTTTCTGGCTTATTTTTTATTATTCATAAATTTCGTCTTTTTTAAAATTTTTGATTTTTTTAGCTTTTTTGCCAGTTCTTTTTTCCCTTATTCGTTTGCTTTGTCTGTGATGAGGTAACATATTTTTTCTATTGAATTTTTTTAGATTTAATTACGTCAAATAAACTACCTTCAGCTACAGTGAAATTTCAGACGCTACAGTGTAATTTCAATCATAAGCCACAACTTTTCAGCCTAATCGAGCGGGCGTTAAAAGTTCCATTCGTACATGGTACGGTGATCCTGCAGCGCTAAGTGACCATCACTGCTACTGCAGTTGTTCAATCCAGCAAATCTAAACTAATAATCCACCAGTTCAAATTATTTTATATCCACCCAACAATTACCTGCTCCACAGTCATGACCTTAACTACATCCACACCACAATATGCACCCATAATTACACCATCATAAAAACGTCCGCACCAGATTAACTCTCCTCCATTCTCTCTCCTTACCCAACCATATCCGACGGCCATCCTTCAATGGATCTGCAGCACTCTCCGCGCCTCGAGCGACTGCGCCGCCCTCCTCCGCCGCCCCCGCGCCTCTCCGCCTCCCCGCGCCTCCCCTCCTCCCCGCGCCTCCTCCGCTCCCTCCGCCCCGCGCCCCGCGCTCCCTCCTCCCCTCCGCCCCCATCCTCCCCGCGCCTCCCTCCCTCCGCCTCCCCTTCCTCCCCGCCCCGACCTTAACCCTAGTCCCTTCCTCCTCCCTCCCCCCCCCGCCGCCGCCTCCTTCCCTCCCCACCCCGCATCTTCCTTCTCCCATCCCGCACCGCCTCCTCTTCCGCCCCACGCGCTGGCGCCTCCTCCTTCCTCCCCACCGGTGGTAAGCTGCGGCCACGGCTATTTCGCCACCGTCTTCTTCCGTAGGAGGCCGCGAGGTGGATCGGCAGCTTCCTCCCGGCGGCCATGTCCGGCGGCGTCCGCTGATCTCGCCGGGCGGCGCGCGACGACGAGGAGGGAGAGGCGGCGGAGAGGAAGAAGCGCCGCCGCCGCACGCGGAGGAGGCGCGCGCGCCGACGGCGGCGCGAGGCGCCGCCGTTGACCCCGAGGAGGAGCGACGCCCGCAAGCTCCGAGAGCCGAGGCCGCCGCGTCCGAGCGCGCGGTGGGCCTTCGAGACGCACGCGCGCGCCCAAGAGGAGGCCACGCCTCCTGAAGCTTCCTCCCGCGAGAAGGTCTCTCTACTCACTTACCCTAATTCGTTAGCTTCTTCTACCGAGCTAATGTTTTTAGCCGATTGCTTTACTTAGTAGTTACACTCGATGCATGTTCTCCGTTATTATTTCGAACATGTTGACAAGAAGGTAAAGTTTTGGCTTTGTTATATAGCACATTTTTAGTAAGATGTTGGCTTGAACTATTTTTAGCAAGCAATAATTTTGACTACTTTGCTCTTTGCAGTGAAAAGCTTTTAGCAGGAATCTTCCTTTCCGTACACCTCGAAGGATGTATACGAGCAGAGCATACGTATGCCTATTGGACCCGATTTCAACCTCGCGATATCGCTTCGCCTCAATCGACCGCGGTGAGTACATCTAGCCGATGCATGGAATCACAAAATTATTAACGAGTATATGGAATTTAGCTGAAATCAATTAGGTGATCCAACCATAGTTTTTAAAACCGATGTACATGTCCGATTGATGTTTCATTGAATTTCAATAAGCATGGTGTTTCATTGAATGGCTTGTGTAGCTTATGTGGACTAAATTTGGCTACATGAACCGAGTGATCTCATGGTTGGTTTTGTAGATTGATGTGCCGTTGGAGGTGGTCCATCTATCGATGAGTATTGGAGCCATGTGGTAAGCTTCATTTGAACCTTGTCTCCGAGCCTTGTCGAAATCACTTGTGGTGTTCTGAATTATCGATAAAATATCGTGAATTTCATATCTAGGTGTCCCATATTATTAATGAGTATTGCAGTGGGCATACTCTGAGCCCTAATGTTCTTTGCAACACAAGAATAAAGTTTGGTGCGAACATTGTACTGTGATGGCTGTGTACACTTCTATTATGGAAATTTGAATGTACATTGAGGTGTAATAATTGAACGTTGGTCATGTGCCTATTTTTTTGTTGCAGGGGCTTTCTTAGAAGCTATTGAAAATTTGGGATTTGATTACATAGCTTCAGGACATTATGCACATGTTGTCCATCCTCCTTTGAAAATGTTGTAGGACCATCTGTGCTCCAACTTTCAAAAGACAAGGTACTTTGCATTTTGCATTAAATAGCTTGTTTGGCTTTTATATTATCAAATTTGATGTCATTGAATTGTTCTTCATCCTATTAGGAAATTTTGGACGCAAAGAAACAAAATCGATAGTTTATTTGATTTCAGATTGTTCAAATTGAAATCACCTTTCAAGCTCGATTGTTATTTCAGGTCAAGGATCAAATTTATTTCCTATCACATCTATCTCATTCACTTAGAAGGCTTCTTTGTCCATCGGGATGTATAACAAAGGTTGGATAGTTTATCAACAAAGGATAGTTTATGAAAAATACGTAACTTAATTTGATACATTAGACCTTAAGATCTTGCCACCTATACGCACAAAGGCACTGTGCCATATTTGGGGTATGGGAACCACAGCTACCATTTGGGGAACAGAAGGTTGAAGTAGGGCCGCATGTTTGCAGTATAAAGCAATTGCAAGCAAATCGCATGTAAGAAAATGTGCTAGCCCCTACTTGTCATTCTTAGTGGGAAACTTCAAAAACAGAAACAAGTTGTGAAATAGTAGTGTCTATTCCAACAATTCCACAATTTAGTGCCTGCAAATACAAGTCCAAGCACTTTCACTTCACAAAGGCAGAGCCAGCATGTTTCAATGATCGAGCAAGATGGTTCAAACTCACTTATGAAAAGCACTTGTTGTGAATGTTGGGTCTTCCGTGGTGATTCGCTAAATATTTCAACTACAACAATCATTGTTTCTAGGTCAAAAGATGTTTATATTTTATGACATCAGTCCACGTAACAGATATCAATTTGAGTTGGGATTTGCAACGCACTCTCTCCTTTTGTCATGTCAAGAGGCTAGCTCGAAGCGACCCATGAACGTTAGCCATCGGCACTTCTAATTTTCTTAGGGCTTATCTTCACCACTTTCTCCACTCTGTATAATGCAAGTGTGTTTCCAAATCGACGAACCATGTCCGATGCCAACAAAAACAAACGTTATGTTTAAGCGCTTTTTCCTACTTGGCCAATAAAAAAAGAATAGAGGGAGACATAACCAGTGTTCTGTTCGAACAAGCCCTAAAAAGTAACTTCTAAATATCAGAAACTTCTAAAGCAACTTCTAAAGCTCCATGCCCTTCATTTTATTCCTTTGAGAAGCAGCACTAGCTCCATTGTTGTTGTTTTCTGGAGATAATATCAGAAAAGAAATTTTAGTAAATTCATCTCTTACATCAAAATTGTTAGGTAAAAAATTGTTACCCCAGACTCCCTGAGCAATCTACAAGGAGATGAAAACATACACGTGCACGATACTAAGTTACTAACTATTTTAAGTGCATACCCTCTATAAGTTAAAAGAGGAACTGAAGAGCGAAGAGCAATGAAAGGGATCATGTAGTTGCTGATTCAAAAAATTCTCATGTTAACCAGAGAAAAGAAATCTATACCATCATTTGATGGACCGTGTTATATATTTATCAGATAAATTGTAGAATTTCATGATAGGTACTATTGTAGTATATGTAACAAATTCACAACTTAATACAAGAGAAAAGGGAAAGAAAGACTCACTATTATCTAGAGGGTTAGAGGAAACTCACTTTCTACATTATGGACCCAAAATGTAATGCACAGATTCCTCTAACAAGTTTGAAAACTCCAACTGATAGAACTCTAATAATTCTTAGATTCACTATTAGTTTTTTTTCTTTTGCCACTAAATTATCTCACTGACATGTGGGCCAAGACCCCACCTGTCGCTGAGATGGCCAAGAAGAAAAACAAGATGAGTGCACCTCTTAGTTCTTATGATATATGTCACCGTAGTTTCGCCAATACATTGTGCAATCACATAAGATGTTTGACTAATTGCATGACATATTAGAACATGATAGTTCTTCTCCGTCACTTATGATGAAATGGACAAATGCATACATCTATATCGTACTTCTAAAAATCTGTGGTATATTCTACAAACACTATCTTCCAAAGCCCGAATTACAATGCCAAACATTCAGACTTATTCAGTTAGAAAGGAAAACAATTCAGCACCTTGTAAAATTGTGCGATATATCTCCATTGAAGATGTTCTTGGTCCTAGAAAAGGAACAAGCTTCCCACATCTTGATTTCGAGACATTGGTAAGAATATCATCACCGACTTGACCAAAAAAGGGTATAAAATATCACGACTTTAACATTATTACGAAAAGAATAATTTGGATCTACCCACACCTAATCGGGATCCGCTTATGAGGGTCTGCTTTATTCATCAACCTCGACAAGCCCTCCAACCCCTCCTCCCACGAGGTCGTCGCCTGGATCAAGCGCCTCCTCCGCGCTGACAAGACCGGCCATAGCGGCGCCCTCGACCCCAAGGTCACGGGTAACCTCATCGTCTGCGTCGACCGCGCCACTCGCCTCGTCAAGTCCCAGCAGGTTCTTGCATGCAGGGTTTGGCGCCCGCGGAACTGTCGCTGTTCACAGACGACGAGATCCTGGTGCTCGGGTTCGACAAGGAGCTGCCGCTCGGCGAGGGCGTGCTCAGGATGGACTTCAACGGCACGCTCAACGATCAGCTGAGGGGCTTCTACAGGAGGTATATATGGGTTCTTCTCTCTGGCATTTGCGCTGTACGGTGTGGAAGTATCTCATGGAAGTCACTGACTCGCAGTTGAATTGGAAAAGGATAAGTGTCCTGGATTCAGCCTTTTTTTTTGGGTTTTCTACCTTATGCCGTGATCCTTTGTATAACCTCAAAGGTTCGTGATCACCCATAGCAAATCATGGCTTTGTAGGGAAAAGAGATAAAAATTTGAAAAGGTGGATTGCCCATGCGTGCTTGTGCCGAAAAGATTTGCGATTCACCGACCAGTGCCAAGAATGCACTTGCTATAGATATTGGGAACCTTTTTTGTGCAAGCATGTGGTTGGTCGAGAATTTGCTATGAAACTGCGCTTTGAGGAGTTGTTTGTGTGTAGGATTAATTCATGTGAGTTTCTTCCGATCTTCAAGTTCTTTTATGCCATTTGATCGCAGCAAGTATGAGTACAAGGGAGACAAAATATATGGCGGTGACGCAGCTTTGAGCCTGTATGCTCGACGATGCTTCCCACTGGGATGAGCCAGCATTCAAGGTGATTATGATAGCAATCAGAATGCTCGTGAATCGATTTCTTTGATTCTTTGATGTATTGCGCTTTAGTTTTCTTAGCAACATTTTTATTGACTCATAAGATGAAAATATACATGTGGAACCAAATTCTACTTCTTCAAAGACATGACTTAATGTTCCTCTCGTATACATGCACCTAGAATATCAAAGAGGTCATATCTATTTCCCAACATTTTTCCTCTTGCTATTTCAATTTTTCGTGCCAAGTTCAAGCTAATACTTGAAGTTCCGTCGAGTGGTAGCGTTGTCCAACATGCCAAGAGCTAATGAGACGATTCTTGGTCCTATCAAGACTGTCCATTATGAGGAATCACCTCTTATGTCAACCTATTTAGTGGCCATAGTTGTTGGGTTGTTTGAGTATATAGAAGGTGTTACATCACAAGGTATCAGCTCCATTTTTCTCATTACTTTGACATGATCCATTCAAAGTGTTGTAGAGTCATTTCCCCCCTATACATTCATTAATTTGTTTAATCTACCCCTATAAACCACCGGTTAACATTATCCTACATCCACCCAACAATTAATCGCTCCACGGCCATGACCTTAACTACGCCCACACCACAATATGCACCGTAAATACGCCATCCTAAAAACGCCCGCACTGGATTAACTCTCCTCCATTCTCTCTCCTTACTCAACCATATCCGAAGGTCATCCTTCAATGGAACTTCGATTCTCTCCGCGCCCTCGACGCCGCGGTTCGCATGCATGCGGTCGGCGACGGTTCGTGTCCTGGATCGTCTCCTGGGTAGACGCGGCCGCGGGTAGACCTGAGACGCGGCGACGCAACGGCAGGGCTTCGACACCGCGGATAGACCTGAGACGCAGCGGCAGCGGTGACCGTGCGTTCCTCCTCGGCTTCGACGGCGCGGGCGAGATCGTGGTGTCGTCGGGCGTCCTCCCGCCCGCCGCCTCCCCCGAAGCGAAGCGAGGACCCTGTAACATCCCGAAAATTTGACATTTGAAAATGTGGAGCTTTTGAAATGTTTTTGCAATATATTCTACTTGGAGTTGGATCTTTATGGTGTTTTCTTAAATTTTGGTTGAAATTCCAAAATTTGGAGTAAACGGAAATATACAAGTAATGAAGATTCAAAATTTTAAATACGAATCTGAAAAGATGATCCAGCATAAGGAGGGAGAAATTTGAATTAAAATACAAAATCTCATTTGGAAATAATAATATAAATACCAATAAGGGTAAATGAATAAAATATATATACACATATAAATTGTGCATGTGCAAGGAAGAGCTTATCAATAGAAAATAAAAATATGCAAAATTTAAATAAGCCAGCAAAATAGTAATGTACGAAATATTAAAGGGAGCAACAAAATTAACAAAACAAAACAAAAAAAAGAAAAGAAAAGGAATGCACGCCCGCCCAACTCCCCGACCGCCTCCATCGCGCCTCCTCGCTACTTGCCGCTGCGTCGCGGCCCGGCGCTCCCGCACCCACTCCCCTTTTTCCCTCGCCGCTGGCCCCGCCGCGCGCGGCTCCTCTCGCTCGCTGGCCCCGCTCCCGAGCGCCCGCCTGCTCCTTCTCTCCCCGTGCGCTCGCGCCTTCTCTCTTTCCTCCCCGTGCTCAGCTCCTCCTGACGTCGCAGCTTTCTTCCGCCTCGTGGCAAGCATGCGCCCGCACCGCCTCTGGTTTTTCCCTGTGCCGCCCACCGTTTCCATGATCTCTTCTGGCCATAAGTAGTTCCTTCCCCCTCCGCACCGTCCTCTTCCCTGTCCCTCCTTCCGCCCGAGCACACGCCGATGCCCCCCTGCCATTCGGGCACCCGGTGAACGCCCGCCTCCGACCGCGTCAAGCGTTCCTCGCTCTCCGTGCACATCCTCTCCGAAGTTAATTGGCCTCCGGTGTACCAAGCCCGCGCAATGCCTTTCTTCTCCACCACCGGCCATTCCCGCCGCCGCCGCGCCATTTCCTCCTCGGGTGGTCTCCCTCCGATTCCTCACAGGAGGAGCACCTCCTCACCGCCACGGAGCCGCCCCAACCGCCGCCGGGGCCTCTCCTCCACCCCAAGTTGCCGGCGACGTGAGCCCATCCGCGCCGCCGCAGGCCGTCGTCGCCAGCCCGCCACGGCTTCCTCCCCGCTCGGCTGCCTCCATGGGTGAGTTCCTCCCGACGCCCTAATGCTCGTGCACCGGCCAAGTTTGCTTTCCCTCCACCACGTCGCCGGCGCCCCGTGTCACCTCCACCTCCGGCCGCCAATCCTCGCCGCCGGCCTGCTCCGGGGATCCTCGACTCACGCCACCACCCCATTAGCTTCCCAGCCCTCCCAGGAATCCATTTCGCCAACCAGCGCCGCCTTCCCGGTCGTCGCCCGCCGCCGGTATGTGCAGCACCCATCGCCGGCCGCCTCCTCTGTTTCGGTTCCCAGCCACCCGATACCTCTTATAATTTGTCGTGCCTGCATTTTCAGCCCAGGCGTCCCGTCCACTTGGCTAGCCCGAACATGCTCTAACACCCACAACTCTGAGGTCCCGAGTTCGCTTCCACAGGTAGCACCTTTTATCCACTCCGTTTTTGTTTCGGTTTTTGTAACCCATTTTGATTAATAAAAATCAAAGGAAATTTGAGAATAGTTCGAGAGGCTAATAAAATTTAATAGAATATAAAGTAAGGTTGCTTAAGAATTAATATTTGATTATTTGTTGTAGGAGCCACTAATGTAACTTAAATATTTATTTGAGGACTAAATATCAGTTGGAGGCATTAATAAAATGTAGCTTTGTTTAAAGTTCAAATTTAATAAGGAACCTAATTAAAAATATACTCAAGTTAAAATTTGAGAAAGTGCATTGGATGTATGTTAAAGCAATAAAAACAAAGCCCTAAGTTAAAGGATCGTCCTTAATTATAAATAAATATATTCCATTCCATTTGGCATGCAGGCATAAAATACATCTTAACGGTACGTTTAATTAAATTAGGCCTCTTCATAAAATTTATTTAAACGATAGGACGTGACCACAAACGTTTAAATTAGAAAGTCCTAATTTAATCCCCGCCATTAGCACATCACCAATAAATAAATCTCCATGGTGAATTTAGTGGAATGAAATTGGTATAGTGAGCTCGGTCATATGTAAATAGAAGTTTAACTAAAACAGGCAAGATGCTAATGCAAAGGATAAAGTAACAATGACAGTTGGTCCTCAAAGTGAACACCCAAATTAAAAAGTCATGATAATATACTGATGCAAAAATATAATAGCCCTGGGCCATCAAGCACCACAATAATCTCACAGACCTATAGGGACTCCAAAACAAACAGGTAACCATTAACTAACACAAGTAATTAGGGTCACATAAAATGATGCGTACTAACCTCTGCTCAGATAGCTACGTGTAAGCTAAAATTTGAAATACAGTTAAGTATAAAATTAGCTAAGGTATAAGCAAGGTAAAAATAGTGCTATTGAGTAAATCTTATTCCTAACACTAGCTTTAGTACATAATAAAATCAAGCACAATTGTAGATAGAGCCAGCTGGGACCTGTACCAATGGATCCTAATTCGAATTAAACCTAAGCTAGCGATAAATGAAGATACATAAAATATGATAATGGGATTATTAAAGATTTATAGAATAAGTACAGATCTCATCCATCAATCCAGGTTGACTTTACCATAACCTAAGTTGCAAGGAATGCATACCTTAAAGATAAAATTTGTACACTAAACTCCTACACCAGCCCATAGGTCTAACTTAACTCATGGAACTTTCTTGATAAATATAAATCAATAAATCGAAAGGCTTCAATTAAAAGATTGAACCTCGCCTTTCTTCAATCGGCTATATTTGGCCATTTCTTTTCCAAAGCAAATAATTCCTGAGATACGTCCTCACTTTTGATCTCTTACTATCCTAAAATTTTCCTCACGGTAAACCTATTCAGATAATCTGGTTCTCTCACTCAAATCCAGCTATCACTGTGTTTGCAACACACTAAACCGAATCACCCTTCTATTCTCAAATTGTAATAAATGTATAAATTAAATTAAATCGGCCATTTCAATTATTCGGATTTATTTGGATCTTTTGAGTTATTTGCCTTTATTTGTATTCAGTTATTTAGAACGTAATTAGATATCGGAGTCCTCAAGATCCAGCGGATCAAGCGAGGTCAAGCTCAAAGTGAAGATAGAGACCAAACTCAAGAAAGCATTGTGTGAGCTCAAGATCATGTAAACCGCGCCAAAGTAGTCAATACTTTGATCATGTTGAACCTACATTTCTGCAAATTACTTTGCTTTAAATTATCAAATTGCATGCGGTTATTTATATGCAAATACATGTTAATTTAAGATTCTAGTTATATCCCATTGTGTACTTGGTTAATATTACCCCTCCTTTGAAATATTTGAACATGTGAACATTGTCGCCTAGCACAAATTATAATAGTAACCTTTGGAAAATAAGTCCTTAAATATATGCCATGCTTAGTATTGTTTAGGTACTCATGGGCGAGAGCGCCAAGCATCACTTTTAATCATGGGAAAAGTTGGTTGGGCGCTTATGGTGGGAATGACGGTATATTTTGATATGACTATTTTATGCTCCCAAAAATCCCAACTTGCTTAAATATCTGAGCGGATGGTTTGGGGGCTGGTATGTGGTGCGAAGGAATGCACAAAATTGTGGAGTGTGGTAGAACCGCTCAGATAATACTAAGGACCGAATCTTGTCATGTCAACCCGTAAAACAAGACAACCACAAGTCTGTAAAATACAACTTGGCTAAGTAAATTTATCGAAACCCCCGGACTCATCTCACTGGTAGTGGATTGATGGGGTTATGCTATGGCAAGGGGGCCTGAAGGGACACCAGTGAGGGGTGAAGTTTCTCAGTCGTGCTAGCGCAGAGGGGAGGGAAGCCCGTACGCTAGTAGTAGTGAGAAACATCCCGTGCAAACAGATGGGGCCCATCGCAAATGGGAGGTTACCCATAAGGTGAGATGACAAAAGGGACTAGATACTTTGAAAAGTCACTGTGATGGTCTGCTCGACCACACGTCTAAGGAATCGTGTGGGGCATCGAGTTGATTGTCTCTTGTGGTGAAAGTGTACAAACTCTGCAGAGTCTAAAACTATTTGAATAGCCGTGCCCACGGTCATGGGCAGACATGGGAACTTAACTGGATATAGTTCTGCTTTAAAAATATTGGAAACTGGGAATGGGAAACTTGAAGGGCGAAGGACTGCCCTGGTTTGGAATTGTCCTGGGCGTCGTCCCAGTGGTAAGTTAAGCGGCTATAACGCTGAAGAAATTGCTATATGGTGCAGATGCCATGTAACGGTGGATGGAATCTGAATCGATATTAATAATGCATTTCCTTGTACATTATGATTTGTTCCAAAATTGCTAAGTCATAGGGCTTGTTAATTAATTGTATTCAAAAGCACTCTACGCAAAATAAAATAGCCCGAGCCTCTCCTTTGTTAAGCCATGCATATTATTTATTTGCATTCTGTGTATTGGCTCGCGGAGCACGGGGTCGGAGTGCTCATGCTCGCTTTTGCGACAAAAATTCAGAATCAGGAAATCAAACCACCGCGCCTCAGCAACAAGGTTGGACAAGATGGCAGAGAAGATGAAGATGTCAAGAACTAGGCCGCGAACCTCCAGTTGGCTGCCTGTGGGCATGTCCTGAAGGTCCCACCTGTGTGCTCCGTTCTTCCGCTGCTGCAATTTATTAATTTCGGCCTAATCGGCCCATGAAGTAAGTCTACTATTATATTTACGCTTCCGCATGATATGTATTATGATGTCCATTACTGTAACTGTGTGCACTATCTACTGATCCAGGGAATAGTGCAGCTAAACACAGTAGATTCCGGATTGTAAAATCTGGTCCGCAGACCGGCCGCCGCCTCCGCTGGCGGCGAGTACCGCCGCCGCCCCGGCGGCGAGGACTCCCGGCCGCCGCCTCACGCAAAGCGAAGCGAGGACCCGGCCGCCACCTCCCGCGCCGGCCGCCGCCTCCCGCGAAGCGAAGTGAGGACCCGGCCGCGGGTGACCTGAGACGCGGCGACGCAGTGGCAGGGGACCTATACGCTTCGCCCCCCCCCGGCCGGGCGGCGCCGCGCTTCTGTTCGATTGTTGGTGTCGGCGGTGTGCGTTCCCCCCAGGGATTGGATGAGATTGGTGCCGATGGGGATTTGGCGATTCGAGGTTTTGCTGCGCGTGTGCGTTCGTGCGCGCGCATTGTTTCGTTTTTGGGGCGAGGAGGCGTTCGAGGGTGACGCGTTTTGCGAGAGGCGAATCGAATCGATCGAATCCTTTGTTTGATTTCCCCGTTTGATTTGTGGTCTAATTTTGGTGTCGATTGACGCGCTAATCTCGGAGATTTGGTTATTTTAGGATGCAATTTTGCGGCTAAGGTTGCGGTTCCGAGGGTTTGGTGATTGATGCGCCTGTTGTTCTGTTATGTTTGTGCCCTGCAGGAACAAGTGGAGGGGCGCCGTGGTGGCGCCGTTGGAGGACTCGCGGAGGGGTCGGGACAGCGTCAAGTGGTCGCTAAGATGGAGGTGAGTAGCTGTGGCCTTAAGAGGGTATGGTTTTCCCTGTATATGCAGGGAAATATTCTGCTTCTTTTTGAATTTCGTGCTTAATGCACTGCTTGCCCGATCATCCGATGCCGAGAGATGTTGAGTTTAGTCTAGATTATTCCTCTGCGCTATTATGTTGTAGGTCTGCAGCTTAGCTGCTGTGGTATAGATGCTTGGGAGTGATTCGATCCCATAATGTCAGAGAACAAGAGCATATGAATATGTGAGTAGTTCAGCCCCGCTTTTGGCATGGCTTAATCTCACTTGGGAAATGGCTTGGCGATACCTGGACGCTTTGATGATCTTTCTTTACATGGTGGATTGGTGCGATGCTTTGAATATATTTGTTTACTTGGTTGATTTATGCTGATCATGATTTTGTGTGTTGTGAATATCGTATGGTGAACATTGATATTTGCAAAGTAAGCAAAATTTGTTGTAATAGAACCCCAGCAGTTCTAGACTTTGCTTCTGGATTATCATTTGTTGTTTCAATGAAATCGCTTTTAGGCCAGCCTGCTGATACAAAGGAAGTAGTCTAATTATCAGATCCTAGCAATGCTTCTCATAAAATAGTTTCATCTCTTTATCAGTTGAAGATACAATCTATTTAGTCAATCCCGTGTTATGTTTCTGTTGTGTCTATAGAGCGCATGTTTTTGGCTTTCAGGTCTTCATGCATGTTTTTGTCGTCCTTTATTAATGATTTTCAACACTGTTGTTGTTTCACCTTTTTGCCAGGACAAGCCTACAGTAAGAAAAAGACCAGTACCAAGCGACAGCCCTTGTGTGAAGGCAGAATCTGGCACTTGTAATGTCTGTTATGCTCCTTGCTCTTCCTGCCTACACCGAAATCTTGCACTTGCAGATTCAAATATGGACTGCGGATCATCCCAAACATGCTGCGCAAGGTCAGAAACAAAAAATAGCACATTCATTCGTAGCGAGAAAGGGCTACATACCAAGGGAGGAGAAAATGATGATGAATTCAGTGCCACCTCAAGCCATGCTTCCTATTCTGAAAATGGTGGAAATAAAACGATGGCAAGATCATCCATTGGAGCAGATTCAGAGGTTGACATGCCAGCGAAACGTAGAAGGCTATTAAATCACGATACGAGATCACTTACAGTAGAATGCCAGGATGACAGCAACTCGTGTGTTACTGGTGTATCAACAGCAGGCAAATTTCTGTTGGACAAGAAAAAAGATAAATTATCTACTTCTGCATCAAGTTGTGATCTTACTGTTAAGGACTATAAAGACAACAGCATTGCGAGCCACAACAGACTAAGGAATTCCCGTGTCAAAGAATCTACAGAAAAGAAGAGATCTGATGTTCATGTTATGCATCCTAGCTCATCTGATAGATCAGTTCCAGCAGATTCTCCTTCTGTGACCAAGAAGTTGCTGCGAACCCAATCCTTTGTTAGTGCATCACAAGGATTATCTCCTACGAGGCCAACCCATGGTTTTGGGAATTCAGAAGATGATTTAGCTCATCAACCTTATGAAAAATCTTCTCTTTCAAATGATAACATACAAAATTCACTGGGAGGAAAATTAAACCCTTCTGTAATTGGTGGTGACAAGCATGGCATGCTGACTAACTCCATCCATAAACATTGTTTTTTCTTAATTAAAGAGATGAACTTCAACATATTCCAGTTACATGAATAATTTGTTGGTTCATGTGCGTCGAGGTTTATTACCAGCATGCGCTTGCTATATATATGTTCCATTGATTGATTGAAAGTAAACTACACATGTCCTGTGCATGCATGCACTAACGAAAACATTAGTTAAACAAATCAGCAAGCAACATTATCTGTACAAACTATAAAGAGTGTTTAGAGTAAGTATTTTTTTCTAATTAATTGCATATACTAATACTAAAAAAAGATGTGGTCAACTAATTCGTTCCTGGTCCTTGTTTTTTTTAGCAAAGAATGGGTCCGAAGCACCAGACCATTGATCGTGATTGCTTCAACATGGTTGTTCGGACGGTTGCGTGCAACAAAGCCCGGTTGTGGATAGAAGACAAATACCACTTCATGGACCGGCGCTTTGTGTAAGTTGATATAATTGTTCCCTTGTTGTGTATATATAATTGTATAATTACTCAAATAATAATTATAAATTTTGCAAAATCAACAGTCCATATCTCAGTTTGGACGAGATCCGCGGCGGTGTGACAAGGTAGACTACAAAGAACTGGCAAAATTGCTTGAATGCTGGCCTGACATGGACTACGATATTGAAAATTGCAGCACTGTAAGCTATATGTTCTGTATACTCCTTTAAAAACTTATATTTTATCATTTTGCACTCATAGTCTGGGTGTTTGTTTACAGGTTCTACTGCCATACTATCAACATAGGTCCTACATTTTATTCATACTAGACATGGTTAAGAGAACTGTGTACATTACGGATCCGCTTCCTAAAAAATCATGGTACAAGGGTAACGATCCAAGCATCCCATATATAACTAAATTACACAATATTGCCAATAATTTCAAACTCGCCATGGAATTGGCACATCCTGCGTGGAAAGACGATATTTTTTACTGGCGTCGTAAATTCCCAACATGGGTTCCAAAAACTACGGACTGGTAATAACTTATAATATGTTTCATCTTTATTATCAAATATCATTTGATTTATCTATAACAATTAAACACGTGCTCTTCTCCAGGAAATTGGAAGGCTTCCTTGTATACAGTTTCATGTGGTCGTGGAATGACGTAAGATTACCAGTTATCAACACTGTGAGCATATAATATTCTCTATGTATATTTTGTAGACTACATAGCAAATTAATAAGTTAACTTATTATCTGTCATGCACAGCGATCACATTCACTGAGGACGAATTTCTTGGTGGACATTTTGAAGAGCAGTGAAAATGAATGTAAAGACATTATCCCTGGAGAACTCCAAGACCTACTTAAGCAAATCAGAAATTAGATGGTTCAGGCGAGACATGACTTATTATTGCCTTGTTATGCATTATAATTGGCCTAGGCTTGTAATTTCATGACCTGAACTTGCTGGTGATATACATGAGTGTTTTCCAGATTATATACATGGTGATATACAATTGCGTGAAACTTAAACTATGAAAAAAAATATCGTCATTTGGTTGTTTTCATGTGCATCCTTGAAATGCCGCCGTGGCGTTAGCACGGACACTATACTAGTACAAATTAAATGTTGTTGTTGTTGTAATGTTGCATATAAAGTATTGTGCTGAATATGTGGAGGAGCTAGCTAGGACCCGATCGATCGCTCGATCACGTCGCCATCGATCCGAGGAATTATTGATGCATGGTGTGTGCACAAAAGAGAACAAGCGTTCACAGCAAAGCGGCATGCAAAGGCCGGATGCATGCATGTATCATATGGGTGCTTGCGTACCAAAAAAGAAAAGAAATTGTACGTAGTAGCTCCGAACCCAGATCACCTGCAGTCGCTATTGTGACTGCACGATAACGACGGCACGCAATCCCAGCCATCTATCTGCAGATCGGATGGTCCAAAGCAACAGCTACGGTGCCATATGCACAGTTTTTGCTACGGTGCCAATCCTACCGTATATAGCCACAGTAGCCCCGAATCTTGTCCATCCGTTTCGGATCCGACAGTGCTATTGTGACCGCATAACTTGCAGCCACAAGTGCGAGTGCACAGGAACTGTTTCCGTACTAGCTCACTTGGTTGGTCACCTTTTGGCCGCGCGCCGAACGTCCATAGATCAGCAGCGCGTGCATTGGACTAGTTTTTCATGCTACCGTAGATAGCTTTGGCTGTGTTTTTTAGATAATCACGGACAATAAATACGTTAGTGTGGATGGTGCACGCGTCGATAAAACTCAAAAAATTATTTGGAGGAGCAATTTTGAGAAGTAGATCTATTTATTTTAACATTCGAGAAAGCCGAAGTGAAAAAACTAGGGCCATTGATGCATAAAAACATCTAACCCTAACAAGAAGATGATGTAGTAGGAGCTAGCACCATATCTTCCGATACTTATGTCAGCAAAATAGTTTACTAGATCGATCGAGAGAAGCGATTCACACTGCAGAACACGTTTTTGTTGATCCATCCATTTGAGGTGGTGATCGGTTCGGCTGAAAAGCTCATGGCTTATAGCTGAAAACGTTGTAGCTGGTTGAAAAAAGCACTGTAGCTGACAGATGCTTATTTAGCATAATTAAATTTAAAAAAATTTAAAAATATAAAAAATATGTTAGCCCATTACGTATAATACAAACAAATACAGGAAAAAAAGAACCGGCAAAAAAGCTCAACAAAAAGCCAAAAGTTCAAAAAAAGACGAAATTTATGAATAGTGAAAAATAAGCCCACAGCCAGCAGCCGTAGCCATGTTGATCGCTGCATGAATTCGTTCCTTTCAAGGAGGTGCTAGCTAGGAGACAGATCGATCCAGAACATGTACAGTTACATATATTGTCGTCCATATATGATAACATGCACGAAGAAGAAAATCATAGTGTGGTGTATTGACCAATTGCGCGCAAACCCAATTATTCTTGCGTGCATAGTGCATGTATGTTTCCACTACTTGAGATCGAGCTGATCCACAATTATTCTCACAAGCAGAATCACAATCCTGGGTTGGAAGAAACTAGCGGCCAGTAGGCAACTCGATCAGGGTTTGATTACTAGCCACCCTATGTATAAGGAGACAAATCTACATCATGCACGATTCCTTCTGCTCTGCTAGTTATAAGAACTCAGGACGGATGCGTGTTTCGATGGTTTGCTTACATATGTCTCTCGTTCTATCGAGCATTCGAGCTGTGAACGATGAGCTAGCTAGCTCGTGGCGACTTTTCTTTTTGCAACTTGAAGACTCATGATGCCATGGCGGTAGATGGCGCATAAGTACATGTTGTATATGATTATCTTTTTGGACGTTGATGAGAAATATTGAGCGACGCAATTACGCTAGCTAGTCTTCCTTTTTTTTTTCTCCCAGGTTAATGATTAGAGTTTGATTCGGGTTCATAAAATTCCTACGCGATTTGCTGATCTTACGCAATTTCCGTACGTGCCAATGATTTAAGTCTGCGTCCTTCGCAATTTCCTATTATCTTTCAACTTCCTGTTCGTCGGTGGCCAGAAACATGGATGATGGATCTCATGGTTATACCCTTAACCAGATGGTCAATGCTCCCTCTGTGTCACGGAGAGATCGTACGTTTTAGTCTTCTCGACCGATCGAGCAGGCTACGTACCTACATATGGAATGCTGGCCGTATGCGCGATCGGCCTGAATGATGCATGCAACCAATCCCTAGCGCTTGTGCTATATATCCACCAACTTAACCCACGTACGCGTTTCTACGTCTATCGCCTCAGGCAGTCATATCATATGTCCTTTTCTTTTTAGCTTTTAAAAGTTATTTTCGATGAATTTTTTTACAGGAACTAGCCTTTAAACAGAATATCTTTTCAAGATAAAATCTACTAGTTAATTGTAGTATACACTTTGCCGACTTCATTTACATCCGCAAAAACCGCACGTGAGTTTATGTTACTCTGTAATCTCTCACACAAACAGTCCAAAAGCTACAAGTCATAGCCTAAAGTCATAAATTTCATCCAAAAAGAACAAGCCCATAGAAGGGCGATCCATCCATCCGAGCCGCGCTCTGGGGCGCTGAGCTCGTCAGTCATCGACGTGCACAAGCAAACGACCGACGCGGCCGGCCGGCCACAATTTGGCCCGTTCAAAGCGGTTGTTGCTGATGACTTTTGATTATGGCTATTAGTTTTTTTGATTGAAATTGAACTGAGTTCATTAAAAAAACCGTTATATCTCACAAACAATGTCAAGAAAAAGAAAAAAAACTAAATAAAAAAATTAACATGTTCAAAACAATTTTTGACTTCTGCAAACTAGAAGCCAAAAAACCGATTGCACGGGGCCTTTTTCTCTGTCTCTCTCACGATCAGGCTTCACTTCACGCGTAGGTAAGAAGAACGGCCCAAGGATCAGCTTGGAATGCACGCTGCTTTATACACAGGCGAGCAAAGCTTCACGACTTCACGAGCAGAGACGGCATGCAGTGTATATATATCACACTACCACTACAGTCGGCAGTGAAGCAAACAGCTTAACGATTGCTTAATTCGTATGTGTATATGCATGGCACCAGGAGTTCTCTTTCCTTCCCCTGCATGCATAGCATGCAGCTTATTATTTATTCATCACATTTGATCGATACAAATTAAGTGCAAACCATATACCGCTGCGTACCACGGACTCTCACCTGGCTTAATTCAGGCACATCGATCACACCCCAAAATTTGACTAGTACATTAGTACTAGTAACATCGATGGACGCATGGATTGATCGCCGCATTTTAAGGTGTGAAGTGATCGAATGCACGGTGGACCGGCAAAGCTATCAGCACTTCAGTAATCCCCGTACAACGTAGAGAATCTTCACACATCAGCAAATTATGATGTCCTATTTGTTTTTTTTTTTTGTGATTTTTGGTTTTGGTTTCTTTGGAAATCGAAAAAATGGGACGACTTCTTCAAGCGGTTTCTCGAAACCACTTCTCCAAATGGCTTCATAAACCCAACATCGTGTGCATTGTCCAAGTCAGTGTTTCCGCCATCCACCGCCGTTTCGAAAAGGACATGCACAAATCATCAACCATAGCTAAAAAAAGGGCTTAATAGTTTACTCCCTCTAACATTGTAAGGAACTCGCTGCAATATTTTTCTTTTCCAGCTACAGTAGATACTAGCTATCTAGGATCCGTTCGTATTGGCTTTACTGATGGCTTTTTGCTGTGGCTGATAGAAACAGCTTATAGAAACTAGGGCATTCGTATTAGCTTATGGTTTTTGGTTTTTTGTCAAGTGCATTATGTAAGAAAGAGAGCTAACGACCGTGCAACAAAAGGCAATACAACACTTGGATCGATATACGATTTACAGAATTGTGACATAACAAAATACAAAATACGTTAGAACATACAAAAACACAAACTAGTTGCAGTAGAAACTAAGACGTTCGTATCGGTCAAAATAGAAACCAGATCTTACGAAACGGCCCCTAGCTGAGTTAAAAGCAGATTTGGCAATGTTACACACCGTATTTATAAAAATAGCAGTATGCCGACCGTATTTGCAAAAAATATCACTTTTGCTATCTGGTGGGCAAGCGGCAGCGCGGAGGAGGCGACACGTGGTGCGGCCGCTAGTGGCAAGCACCTGCCGCCCTCTCACCAGACGACAGGTGATTAAGCCAATTAGCCGGCTTAATCACCTGCCTAATTTTTTTGTTTAATATTTATTTGAATTTTTAAATATATCAAATGATCTTAAAAAATTACAAAAAGTTATATACAACCTACCGACACAACATACCTAATAGTGTAGTTTTTGGATAATTTTATCTATTGTGAATCTTGCTCAAAAATTCATATAATTTTCATAAATTTATGAGTTTTATATATAGCAAACGAGCTCAAAAAAATTATGAAATTTTATGTGAAGCCTCCCGACATAATTGTAGTTATTGTGCATTTGTTTGAGAATTTTATGTGGTCAGAATTTACCACATTTATTCAGATTAAGTTAATCATGAATTTATGAATATTTCATATTTTTTTACAATTTTATACATTAGAATATTTCATGAGGTGCGTCTTGACGACCTCCGACGGTGCAACCTGCGAGCACACACTGAAATTGTTTAGCCAAATGCAGGGGATGCCACGAGCACTCTTTGGGATAGGTCCGCTGAACCGGCTCGTCAACCTCTCATTTCAGTCTCCTGGTGCAGAGACTGGAACAAGTGCGTCACCCCCGAAAGGGAAACCGGTCAAGAACAGGATGTCCTTCAGAGTGACCGTCATCTCATCCCACTGAAAATGGAATGTGTGTGTCTCGTGCCTCCACCTATCCACTAGCGCAGCGAGCAGACTACCGTCGATGGTGAACTCGTGCCTGGTGGAGACCAGCCTCGCAAAGGGCAATAAACCCGTGGCCCATAGGGTTAGGACGTAGCGCTCGTCCAGCGCCCACGGATCCCTCCCCCACAGCTTGAACGGCGAAGAGCCAGCTGCGTCACCCGTCATCCATGCGTGGCAACGATATTTCTCATCGTACGAGTGTTCCAAAAGCTCGATAAAGTCATACCTATCAATACATAGGACAGATCAAATATTAATGCAAAAATTAATAATGACAATACTTTATAATACAAACTACATTACTTATGACTAAGTAAATAACAGTAATTACGACTACGACTATGGAAAACGTCGAAAGCATACTATAAAAAATTACTTGCCTTTTGGGAGAAATAATCAGCACTACCGCATTATCAATGACTTATGCACTGCTTTTTCCAAATAATTAGCTACGACTATTGATTTTGAGATTACCTTGCAATAAATGGGGCAGGCAAAATATTTGTGTGAAGATTGATAATGACAGTAACATACTATAGGTCAGTGATTACATGCATGCGTGTAACTACATACGAATACTTCACTACTTACTGATAATTTGATTACTCATTCGAAAAAATAAAGAACCATTCATTACCATCGTCCTTAGCACCACCTTATTACTTACCCTGAACTAACAAATATATGGAGGTGTATCTACACAAAAAATTGTATAAACTATGTCTGAATTACTACAACATACTTACTTCACACAATTAACTAAATAAAACTAATTGACTACGATTATAGGAATAACGTCCAAAGCATACGATAAAAAATTACCTGCCTTTCTGGAGATGAAATCAGCACTGCTAATTTTGAGATACGCACTCCCAATTTTTAGCGACGACCACGACAATCACCTTCTTCGATGAGCGACTGGGATGAGCAACGACGAACTGCCAGAGGTTCATATTTATGGTCAAGCAAAAGGTGAACCTGGTGCACTCACTCCGTACAAGAGATAATCAATTTATAATGTCGGCCATCACACGCTACCTTCAACGTGCGACTGAGTGATTATCACAAGGCATGTACATTGCAAAGCCATCAATATAGCCACATCCTCACTAAGGTTTCACCACAACATAGAATCAACTAAGTTGAGGCCCCATCTTACGACGTGTGAGATTTCTCATGGCCTACGTCATGCCCACATTCAACTTATTGCGAGACTCATATTGGGACCACAAATTTGTCAGTTAGGTCTATCCCATACTAGACTTATGGTAGTACATTGTGACTTTATAACAGTAGCTCATAGACCGGTCATTAATTGACTTAGGTAAACTTCTCACATACCCCTTATGCCAGCAAGCAACCATGTTGTGCCAGCAAGCACTCACTACCTAACCAATTGTCTAAGTCTAAATAAGGTTTTATATTTTAGTTTTAAACATTTCGTACACCTTTTGACTCACCAAAATCAAGAATACATTTTTAATAAACATCATTTTATGTAAAAAGTTATCCCAAGTGTAGGATTATTTCTAAGCATAGCTAAACCTTTCTACAAAATTTTTCAGCTAATACTAGTATAGGGTGACAAGACATTAAGTATTCAATGTCAAATACAATCATAACAAGTAGGTGTTAACTACGGATTTAAAACTGGAACTAAAATACATTGAACAAGTATAAGCATGTAGAATAATTTTAAACAATATAATTTTATTTACAAACTAGAAGCAATATGGTTAAGGTGTGTAACATGTCTAGCTCTGTGGATTGGTGAGAGTCGTTGAAGTAGTATTCCTCAGAAACATCGTAGTCCACACGTGAAAATAACCAAAATAAGCTAAATAAAATTTAAATAAACTCCAAAATTCAGAATAAAGATATAAATGGATAGATTGAGATTTTAGATGAATTTAGAAAAAAAAAGATTGGGTTCATTTGGAGCTAGAATGAAGGAGAATGTGCTCTTGTAAGTTTGAAAACTAAGAAAATGGTAAAAAAATGATTAAGTGGAATTTCTAGATTTATTTTCCTAAAGGGAAAGGCAATTATAACGTCAGCAAGCATTATTGATTTTGGCCAAATTATTTTCTAAAGGAAATTCGGGTTTAATGCGTCATGATGATGTCATCAGGGATTTTGAATTTTGGCCAAATTACTTTCTTAAAGAAAAATGGGGCAGAGAGACTCACAAGTGGGCCAGGATCTATAGACCAGGTCCACAGATGCTACTTGGTCCATGGTGGACTAGGACCAACTTGCATGGTGTGGAAGGCTGACGGAGCGGCTGTGCATTGACGTGACGTACGCGTGGCGCCACGTGGTTGACATACGCACCTGTGCAATGATGTCGCACGTTGGCGGATGGGTAGTGCGGAGGTAAGGGATACCGAGGGAGGGTATTTATAGTCTAGAGGGGGCGCACGACGCACGGATTCCTCATCGGAATCACAGAGGCGTGGGATCGAGCAAGGGGGAAAGGGGAAGAGGAGGCATGAGAAGGCAGGTCAATGCGGAATTCAAGTAATTCACGACCATGAGGAGGAATTTCCTTAAGGGCAGACGACCGAAAAAAGAAGGGAAGGGAGGTCTCAAAGGCGAACATAGGGGTAGAGATGGTGGCATCGCGTACAGAAGGAATGGGGAGGAAGAAGAAAGGAAAGAGAGAGAAGGGGCTGACAGGCGGGGTCGAGTAGTAGCGAGGGAGAAGGCACGCTGATGGGCGGGGGCCCGCTCGACAGTGAGAGGAGAGGGAGGAGTACAGTAGGCAAGCCAGGCGCGAGCGTGGGCCGAGGCTGCGAGGGAAGAGGATGGGTTGGGCGGAGGGAAAATAGGGGATAGGCCGAAAATGAAGGGAGTTTCGGCCCAAGGCAAAAAAAGATTTAAAAGCCTTTTTGAATTCACTAAAAGCTAAGAAATTCAAGTGAGGCCTAGAAAATAGCAAAAGAGTGCCAAAAATGCTAAGAAAATTCTCATAAATACTATAGGGCAAGGGGAACACAAGAAAAATAAAATAAATCCTATCGGGCTGCAAATAAACACATGGAGGCTTTTCCTAGCTCTAGGCTTAAATAAAAAGAAAAGGGAAAAGAACTTCTAGAAAAACTCAAACAAACTCAAATAAAAAATTGGAATGTTACAATGACTTGTTTGTGGAACTCTTTATTCATGTTTTGATGTTATTCTAAATTATCTTAGGTTTTATATCATTTTGTGGGGCAATTATGATTTATAGATCAGCATATGTGATGATCATGTTTAACGGGACATAGATATATAGATATCAAATCAATAATGTAGACATGTGTTAGAGGACATGATGTTAGATTAACCTACCATGAGATACTATATGAATTGTTATATTCTTAGTTGTCATTAGTTGGTCTCATATATAGTGAATGTATGATCCTTAGATCTTAGATCATCATAGTTTTTTTACATATGTAATAGTTTACTTATGGATTGCCAAACACTACTCCATAACTATGTGGTCATAAAAGTAGCTTTCAGTTTACTACGAAACATGCGGAAGAAGCGAGCGATCAAGATGTAATTTACCCCATCTATATATAACGAGAGAGATATCTCTGAACCCCTTACTATGGTTGGATTAAGAAAGTATATGGCCACGCCGAATGTGATTGAGGAGTCAATCATAACTGAGTAATCCACTACAGGTTAGAGTGAAGGATCGAGCTATTATAGAATGCCACACTTCTCGCCTTAAGTTCAATCTAGTATAGTGAGGCAAAGGGATCGGTACATAAATACTATATAGATTCATTTGATATGATCTTTATGTATGTTTCGTCCGATATGATACTTATGTATATTTGGGATTCATTATATCCTGTTAGAGATCGCTACCGACTTATGGACCGAAAAGGAGTTTTCAGCCTATGGGCAAATATATATGAACTTACAGGTCACACACATAATGGGTTAAAACAATAAGGGTTCGAATGATGGACTTTGAGTAGGATATGGTCTCTATTCATTTTGAATTCAATCGGAGGCTCTCTGAGAGGGATACAATCTCTAGTCGTATTGGATATAGATTCAGGCAGAGGCTTCTGAGTTGGATATGATATTTAATTGTATCAGATAAGGATATGATTAGAGGTTATATAAAGAAAGGCGCGGGGGCTGAGAGAGATATCCCGAGACACACCCATCGAAACCCTAGCTGCAACCTCTCATAACCCCTACCACACGCGTTGGTGCTAGCACACCGACACATAGTGTTCCATCCCTAGATGTGTGGACTTCGGTAGAGGCACTGCTGTGACTGCGGCGCTGATCGAGACGATCGTGAGGAGGAAATAGTTAGCCAGAGGACGATCAACTACTTCCAATATAGTGACACATGATACGTTGAGCCAACCACTTCAACTCTACTTCCGCTGCACTATGTGTCGAGTAGTAACAATCTATGATCTCTTACTCGAATGGCTTCCTGATTTACGCAATAGAAAATTTTAATCTGCGCTAGTGTAACAGACCCTTATCCCAACACAAGCCACATGGTGCAACTCATCGCTCGAACTTTCCTTCAATATTTCCTGCCTTTCTCATATCATGCTTGAGCTCAGCCATCTCACCTGGTATCATTGATCGTTCTAGTCCTCGACTCTTCCATGACTATAGCCCTGATCCCTGCCATTGACCATGGTTGACTTCAAACGACCCTGCACATCCAAAGACCAAAAAATTATTTTTTAGACATAAGTTCTTCACAACTTAACCCACATTAGCTGTAACTTACACCATGCAACATATACACACTAACCTAGGTCAAACCAACTCACACCACAATTCAACTTTCATAAATTCCAAATTTTAGCCGAGAGCAACACTTCTATCGGTCTGCGGATAATCCAGAAAATGACAATTTTGCAAAATCCAAATTCACACTCCTCTAAAAAAAGGTAATAGTTCATCACAACATAACTCTAGAAGTCCTCGCATGGTCCTTCAGCCTAAAAGAACATTGCAAAACTGCATGCTACTCAAGTTAGACCAGCGGGTCCGATTGGTGTGGTGATAGGAATGAAATGGTTCAGGCTTCAGGATTCTAGACAAAGACGACGAGGTAGAGAGAAAGATGGTTGTTTGTGTTGCTCTGCATGTATGTACCATAGTGCCACAGTGAAGTTTGCACAAATTGGTCATGCTGCGGCTGCTAATGGATGTATGATGGCCTACTCCAACTAGCTTTTGGCTTAAATTTCTACCTATGGCTTTTGATTTTTGGCTGAAATTACAGTGTAGTGGCTGTTAGATTTTTCAAGTCATTCTATAAAAAATGAGAAAAAAATAAAAAATATTGTTATATGTTCACGGACAATACAAATGAATAAGGAAAAAAAGAAAAGACAAAAAGTCAAAAGAAGAAAAAAAAAGGCAAAATAAGAAGCCGATGCATCTAAAGTGATTTCTGGCTTAAAAAGCCAAATTTTAGAAATAACTAGAAGTTGAAACTGTCTGGAGTGGGATTGTAAACTGGCAAAGGCGCTCACACTCATAGGCTCAACCTGTGCCGATGGTACGTGAAATTATGACCCTGTCCTTACCGCTAGCCGTACCAGACCAGCGAGCAAACATGTAGCGGCAATAGGTAGAAATATTAAGGGTTCGAAAGGGCTTGCTGTTTTTGTATTTTGCTACAGTAATTAGTTTTAAATGATGTGTCTTTTCAAAGTGGGATCTACAAGTCGATTGTCGTAGACACTATACCGACTTCAGCTATGCCAGTCAGAATCGCATGCGATTATCTCTCTTCATACTCTCTCTCGTAAATAGCTATAATTAAAAAGCCATAAGTTAAAAGCCATAAGTCACAGTCCAAAAAATCCACCAATATTGTCTCTCGAAGTGAGCACTGGGCAGTGTGCGTTGCCATCCTCCTTTTCCACTTCAAGAACCGGCCAAGTTACCGTTCAGAATTACTTTACGTACATAAGGGCTCTGTTTATATTTATTTTTAGTTAAAGAAATCAAAAGCTAATATAAATATAAAATTTTTTAAAGTGACTTTCTCACTTCTATCTTATTTTAAGGGTAAGACGAGAGGAAGGCCATTGGGATATCACACACCTCACTCGTACCAATCCTGTAAAATCTATCCGGCATAGCCAATATGAACTGGCTCAATACTTGGACTGTACTCCAGTAGGTTTTTTTTTTGTGAGAGTAACTTTTGTTTCACTGCAACTTTTATGACCACGTTAGCATGCATGGACGTACGCCAGATATTGCGTACCTTTACCACTTTCTGACGGGAGTGTTTGACGGAGAATATATCCGCCAAGTTAAAAAGCCAAATAATATACAAATATGCACCTGTGTTAAAACTCACTTGGAATATTGGAATTCTTTGACCGTAAAGCGAATTACAGCATGTATATGGACCCTTTTTTTATTCTAAAAACTACTTTTTAATTTTTTTATAATAACTAGTTTTTAAATGAAATATCTTTTTAAGATGAGATTTACAAGTTAATTATAATACACACTATAGCGACTTTATTTACTTGGCCAAAATCTCACGTAAATTTCTGTTACTCCGTACTCTCTTCTACGAATAGTCAAAAACTATAAATCATAGCCATAAACTATAAGCTAAAACTAAAACCAACCAGCCCTATACCTGCATGACTGCATCCGGCCCATGCACGATAAACTAGCTAGCCTTAATTTCTCCTTTAAGCTCAAGAAGACACACGTAAACATACATAGATATACCATCTAATTGGCGATTTCTTTTTTTCCTTAAAAAAAGCCTAATATCCACCATCTATTCATTGTCAATGGTATGAGCTACGAACTATTCACATAAATAGCATTATAGTTATTTTCTTTCAAATCTAGCATCTGGACTTTTTTTTTTGTAAATTTAGCCCCTTCTGTGATGCTACTAGGCTCGGTAGGTACCTGCCGAGGCTACAGTAGCTGGGTAGGCACCTGTCGAGCCCCTAGTGCGGTAGCAATCAATCTTGTAGGATTAGTGCTTACTTAAGCTCATGGTTAGTGCTAATTAATTATGATGAGTACTAATTAAATATAATTAGCACTAATTAAGCATACAGTGACCTGTCAAGCTCTCCTAATTAAAGCACTAATTAAGTATACAGTGGCTAGTCAGTGATCTGCTGAGTTAGGGGTGCTCAATAGATGCGTTCGAGTTCTATAGATCTATAGAGGGAGCTAACTTTATAAAAACATATGTCTAGAAGTTAAATTTGAAAAAATAGCTACAGTGTAATTTGTATAAACAGTTCCTAACTTACAATCTGGACTAGCAGATCCCACGTAAGTCTCCCCAATTTAGACACCGGAGTTTAAAGCATTTACAATAATACTCTGGTGCCCTGTTAAGCAAGCTAGTACCAAGGCATGCAACTTCTAGTAAGATGCTAATTGCTATATATATATATATATATATATATATATATATATATATATATATATATATATATATATATATATATATATATATATATATATATATATATATATATATATATATATATATATATATATATATATATATATATATATATATATATATATATATATATATATATATATATATATATATAAATAAAATATCGTGTCGATGTTTAAATCATATGTATCTGACCGAAAGAAATACATCGGTACTATAGTAGACTAGACCGGGGCATGTGCGATTTCCCCTACGAGCCTGGCACGCAGGGACGAGCACCCTCCAATTAGCAACTCCATCGATCACCAAACAACCGGCTATATTTTTAACTTGATTCCTTCTCTCCTCGATCGTCAACCATGGAACGTACGTGTCGACAAAACAAGGCGGTAGTTTTTTTTTAAAAAAAAGAAAAGCTTAGCTGCATTCAACTCAATTATTCAACACTAGTACAATCTAATTGTAAAGAGCGTAAAACTAAAGGAGGAATGGTGAACCAAAAAGAAACTAACTTAAACTTGCAGCTAGCTTTAGCAAATAAGTGAGCAACTTCGTTAGCCGCCCGTCTGACGAACACCACCCTAAGCTCTTGCAAATGATGCAGGCTCCGTTTAATCTCTTCTACAACTGGACCATTGACTGAGCGATCCAGGCTTTCGTCTTGAAGTTTTTTTTGGCAAACTAACAAGCAATCCAGTTCCCACGCAAACCCAAGAACCCTTCTACAACGCAGTAGCGGTAGTACTAGCATGTGTATATTTGCCCCAGATCGAAGCAAACGGAAAAGTATGCAGAGGCGAAATTGCTGCTCGCTCTTTTGTCGAGCTTTCCTCGTAGATTTGGCAATTTGATACTACTACAACTCCAATTCGATCTATGGCTTGACATGCGGAATCTTATATATGATGGGTAAAAAAGTGGGCTAGCTTGTGGTGTTAACTGTTAAGCACGTATTGTGTGCATGCATGCCCGCCTTTGACCTGGCGTCCACAAGCACTCGCATATTCTAACCGGAGAGAATTGGAGTAGTGAGAAAAGTAGGGGTGGCAATGGGTTAAAACCTAATCTAAATCTAACCCAATTCTTACTTGAAGAAACTCAAAATCTTATCCAACCCAACCCAAAGAACACCTTCCATAATCCAATCCAATCCAATCCATATAGCATTTTCATCCAACCCGACACAACCCAAATGGTTGAAATGCGTTCACACCATAAAAAATTTCACGAAATTTTCTGAAATTTACTAAGATGATTTCGGGTATAGAGATGCTACTTTGTGCAAATTATTAGGTCTAAACATATAGGTAGAACCAACAAGCTTTTATAATTTTTTTTTTTGAAAAGGTTCGGTATTTAGAATTTCTAACTCGCGTTTATATTATAAAAGTTTCACAAAATTGCCTAAAATTTACTATAGATGACTTAAGGTATAATGACACTACTTTGTGTAAATTGTTAGGCCCAAACACGTAGGTGAGACCAACAAACTTTTATAGAAAACTTTTAAAAAAGTTTCGTATTTAAAATTTATAATTCGCATTCATACCATAAAAGTTTCACAATTTTTTTTGAAATTTACTATAGATGATTTCAATTATAGAGACGCTACTTTGTGCAAATTATTAGACCTAAATGACTAGATGGACCCTATGGGTATAGTCAACCCACGGGTGAGCCATATTGCAACACCACAGGTTAAACCCGTTTTCAACCCATTTTCAACCCAAAATTTTAGAATTAATTCGAACCCCACTCAAATCTTTTTATGAGGCAACCCAACCTGACCTAACATATTCATTCTTTCAACCCATTTTCGCCCAACCAAAGTTAACCTAATCAAGAACCCAATCTATTTAACCCATTTAAATCTAGCCCATTAACACCTCTAGAGAAAACTGAGATCATCATGCATGTGCTAACTAGCAATAATATGCAAGAGCAACTTCGCCGTGTCACTTCAAAAGTAAGGAAAGGACGCACTGCATACAAAGATGGGGAGTTTTACAAGGAAAAAACTTAGCATAAAAATTATGGCTTCGCTTTTGAAATTTAGGCTCAGTTTAAAATGCAGGGAATTCAAATGAAACAATTCAATTACTGCTGGAATTTACGAAAAGTTCGTACTTTCCGAAGGAGATCTAAAACACAGGAGATCAGATAACAAATTTGGCAGCTGAAGGTATAGAAGGTTGATGAGTATATTTGCATGGACAAGGATAGGGGTAAAAACCTTTTTCTGCAATTTGATAAAAGTTTAAACGAGCTATAGTGAGTGTTACACACATATACCTCTTCTTATGCGAGTACCCCCAGATCGAATCAGAATTTATGAGATACGATATGATATCAAGAATGCAGAAGATGAATATTGTAGAGAACCAAAATAAGAATACTGAAGCAACTAGACAAGAGAGAAAAGATTTGACAAAGCCAGCTGCAAATTCCTTAAGCACAACCTTCAAAGAGTATAGGGGTTATTACTCTCTCACAACCGTCTTAAATCTTTAGGACTCTCAGATCTTTGCCTTATACAAGAATCTAGTATTAAAGAATAGCCTAGCCTTTAATTTTTTTTCATGTACCTCTACTATTGGATGAGTGGATTCTTTACTTTATTGCTTGCGTTCTCCATCACCACCCTCATAGCTTTATACGGTCCCTCTTATCCCTTCTCCAAAGTGGAGTAGGAATCCAACTCCAAAAGAAAGTGCGAATCCTAATCCTATTAAGATTCATTCATACTTCCTTACAGCACACCTTTTTAATTATAAAAGATTAGGATATAAGTCACCATATCAATAATTTTCACCTTGACTTTTATTTGTTAAAGCCACTGGGCTTCTTTGAGAACTCACTCTAAGTAGGCTCTGTATTTTTTATTTTTCCTCCTACATTTAAGAGTGCCTCACCATAGGGGCTCATACACATCACCGCAATATGGCTATCAGTGTCCGGGCTAGCATGCCCAGACCCTCTACTTGAGAGCTCCTTTGTGTGTAGTTTAATTAACCACACCTTCTGTTCCTACAACCTTTTATACCATAGGTTTGTATCACCTCTGAGCTTCTCCTTCTCACCAGCACCACGTGCTTGGTCCCAACATGTCTTTCTTCTTCCAACATCTCGCACCATCGTCTTTATGTCTACTAGATTTTGCAACCGCTTTTACAGTTAAAACAAAATAAATTCATATTTTATCGAATAATAAAACACACATATTATTTTAGTAGAATAATAGCTATAGATAGTATAATATTATTACAATATTATTGTCATACAGGGCCACGGTCTTCCTTAGGGCTACACAATTTTCCCCCAAATATTACAACACATGGAAATAGAAGTAGTATGAACTAATAATTATACAAATACCGAAATGAATAGATAGCGACATGCTATTATACTTGGGGTCACGTAAATGACTACCGGCCGCTGCCTACTCATCCCAACCTTCATATAGGGCATCCATCTTGTAACATCGTAATCTGGCCTAATCTTGTTTCCCTTGGCATATCTGTCCTTTGTGTAGACCTCATTATAACCAGGTAAATCGTCCTACCGACTCACCTCTAAACAAGAAGGATTAATAGAAGGATGAGTACAAAAGTACTTTGCAAGCATGAATAGCAAATATGCGACCCATGAACAACATCCATCATATAAAAAATCATATATTTTCTCATCGTCATTCTTAAAATATGTTTTTAAGTTGCAAAATTGTCTGGTTTATCGTACTCAGAGAAAAGACCCAATGTAGGTTTCTGTATCCTCCAGCTTAGGAGACAAGTGTGAATTCATGGTTTATTTAGCACTGCGTAGGCTTGTATCACTTTACCCATAGTAACCCCAACTTTGACTACAACGGGTTTATTCATATTTCCTTAGATGTGATGCTCAAGTAGGAGTTCAGAATGTTTTCTCTACTTAGTATACTATAACTCTACCTAGTTAGCATGATGCTAACCGCTATGTTAGGGAGGTGTATCCATCACCTGACATGTGCTAGGGAGGCATATCCATCACCCAGCACCTACCACGGTCCATATAGCCGCCATAGGGTATTGTCACTCTTGGCCTTACCCAAACCCTAGTATAATACGTACCTATGTGGAGTGTATAATAATTTGATACAATAACATACTTTGCCTGTTATAAACAAGACCATGGCCGATATGGTAAATATGGCTAGTTATACAAGTGAGAGTTGGTAGTCCTTATATTATAACCATATGTGAAGGGTCCTACACCTGCCACTGTTTTTCCTTTCCTAGGTACCCTTCACCTACCTATTATTTATCTATAGGGCAGTTGCTCCATCAACTACCTACCCTGCCACATTCATCGTCATTAACATCAAGCACATGATTTCTTCCAAAATTTGTTTTGTGCAGAGTATGATATTAATCTAGCATAAAATAAATTTGACACTAATTTACTCCATTCAAAATGATCAAAGGCATTCTTTCCTGGGTTCTCGTAGTAGTTCTCAACTTCAGACGCATTTAAGTGAAGTCTCTCTTCGTGACTCGGGTCGTTTCCTACATTCACTGTGCATGCTACGACTTAGTTTGCACAACTTTTATATGAGCTGCGTCGATGAATCTGGATGGTTAAGCCTACAGTAAAATAAAACCCACCATTTTGTTTACCATTTAAATCTAGCACCCACTTATTATTTTTCGGTATTCTTAATGAGATTAGATTACATACTTGCTTATTTGACTTAGTTGATCCTATATTGAAAATGTGTCGTGTCATTGTACAGTGTGGTCAGTCCTATAGTCAAATAAAATTATTATCATATTAGCATTTTCCTTAATTATTAGCTAACACGTTGCACTCTAATAAGTTTAAATAATTTTCCTCACTTATTTGAATTAATTTGAGTGAATACCATGTATGGGCTACACGCATGAATTATGATTTAGATGCTCTCTAATTCAATTTATTCAGTTGGTCCCATCATTGCCCTCCTCTGTTCTTTCTCTTTTTTGTTTGTTTGTTTCTTTTTCTTTTTCATTTTCTTTCCATTTTTTCTTTTATTTTCTCTCTCTCTCAGCCCCCTTTTCCCTACCTGACTTTCTATCTATCCGCTCTTGCCCTCTCCCTCTCTCTCGTGACCCTGGTTCTAGCCCACCGCTACCTCCATCGCTGGCTCTCGGACGATGAGTTGCCGGCCTCTCGATGGAACACCTTCATCCCCTCATGCACTCCCCCTCCCTCTTGTGCCTCCACTGAGCTATCCCTCAGTTCGCCTATGTCGCTATCGCATATAGTGCTGATGGTTGTGCTAGGCTGCAACCGGCCTTACCACTGTGATCGCCTGATGAGAGGGCGCCTGTCCCTATCGGTGTGCTCCACTCCTTTTTGGGTTGTTGCTGCCTGAGGCATAGTCGGCTTCGCTTAGCATCATCACCATAGATCCGGCCATGGGGCCACCGTCCCTGCTACCTCTGGCTGAATCCGCCCCCCAGCGATGATGAATCTCATCGCCGCAACCAGGATCTGAACTGTCGTGCTACTACTCCCTATTATTTCCCCAATCTACTCTCCTACACCCTCTTTTGTTTTGATTTTACTTTGATTTGTGGATTTTGCTCTTTGATTGGTTGGTGATTTGAGGGGGTGAGTTTGTGCTTGAAGTTGGCATGCCTTGACAGTACTTGGGACCTCCTCATGCATGGACATGTTGGGGTCGCCAAGTGCACGCGGGGTGGCCGGTTGTGATTGCTGTCGTGATCTAACTCGGGTGTGCTCTACTTCCTAGCCCTTCGTTCATCTACAATAGTGGTGAATCCTACTGGCCCTATTGTGGTGACTGAGGGATAGAGGATGTATGATTGTGATCCTACAATGGTGATGTAGATTTGGGTGAAAGTGATGGAAATGGAAAGCATGTGGGGGCACCTTGCTTGATCTGGTCAGGGCTTGGGTGATCTAGCAAGGATGATGGCATTGGTACTAATGGTTGTGGTTCCTTCACGTGCTCCTTGTGCTGGTTGCGATAAGGTTCACATCCCCATCTTCTTGATTCTTGGCATCGCTTGGTTGGATTTGGGAAGAAATGAGGGTGGATCTGGGTGATGGTGGTGCATTTCTTACCTTGGTTGCATCGTGGTTCGAGGTGGCTAATTCTCTCTCTCTCTCTCTCGGTTCCTCACTAGTCCTTATCCCTTCTGCTTACATGGATGGGATGGGCTGTGAAACTCACAGCTATTGATGGATTATTGTATACTTCATTAAACAATTTTTACTCATATTGGCTGTCATTGAAAATATGCTTACAATTGACTTAGGTTTGTTTTTACGCTGAATGATGAAACTATATGGCTGCAAGAGGTGTCGACTGGAATCAGACGGTCTAGTATCTCGATGAGCTAAACCGCTCGATGCTATTTCTCCCAAAAGGGTTCTGATAGAAATATTTATTTTACCCAATTGCTTTGTTTTGTTCTTCTCTATTTTTAGTTATTGTCTCTTCATGCAAGTACTCGATCCCATGCCATTATTATTTGTGCTAATGGTACTGGTCACGGAAAAGATTTTTATTTGTAATTGTGTGGTAATGTATTCATTTTGTATATAGACACAGATGTGTAATTGATTGTATGTATTTGACTTGTATATACTTGTAAATTGGTGAGGTGAAATTCATTATCAACTGAAATGGCTCCTTTGGATGTGTTTATTAATTCGATGTGTTTATAATGTATTATTGTACAAATGATCCGAATGTTGTTCTCCTTCTTCTTCTTTTCTCTTCTTCTTTTTGTATCTTTGTATTGTCATAATACATGTGAAATTGCAATGTAGTTAAATATAGCTGTAATATATTTAATTTGAACAGTGGACTTATATACTATTATGTCCAATTGGACATTGTGATTACTACATTCTTTCACGTGAACTTGTGATGTGCGTGCAAAATTTTCTGATTGCCGATATATTTAATTACTCAAAGGGAAATGATTAGCCACTTAATCGGTACTTAAGATGTAATACTAATGTAGGTTGTTTCAGCTGAGAATATACCGAACACCCGTCAATGTGCAATGTGCTCCATCATATATCTCCAATGTAATCGTTCCTATCTCAGTAATTGCATACTCCTTGCAATCCACTAAGTGAACAGATCCATGTATCAACGTAGAGATCCTTCATCAAACATCTCTTTTATCGAACATATATGGAAGCGACAACCAGAATCTAATTTCCATCAATGAGAAGTACCTGACAAATCATCCTTTGCTACCGCTGTTGAGAATGCACCCTTCATTTGCTCCAAGTAGTATATTCTTTTATCATGCGATCTTCGATCTTCCTTGTCATATAGATAGCATACATGTATGCCCTTACATTTGCCATTCTTCTTCCTGTGACTTTTGCTTCTGCCTGCAACACCTACTATAGCCAATACTTGATCACCTGAGGATGAAGATTTCAATGGCTCTTTTAAGGACTCCAACTCCAATAGATATGCAACTGCCTCATTGAAGTTAAGAGTATTTTCTTGACGAGCATATTCATCACTTCTCCCATGATAGTGGTAGAGATGTGCTAGTATAACAACCTTATCGTTCTCCGCAAGTTTCTCATCCACAATAGTCAGTTATGTGATAAGATTGTTAAAGACAGTGAGATAGTTAAAGAACCATATACCTTCCTCCATACGCAACCTATACAGTTATTACTTTAGCACACACCAGTTTGTTAGTGAATTTGCCATGTACAATTATTCTAAGTCATCCTATAATTTCTGTGGTGAATTCTTTTTGATCACCGAGTACTTTTCCTCATTAGAGAAATATAGACGGATTGTACTGACAGCCTTTCACTCTATCACCTTCCAGTCTTCATCAAACGTCTTTTCTAGTCTGTCCCTTCAAAAGCATCGATTAGCTCCTGTTGGCCAAGGACATCCTTCAGCACACATTGTCACATGCTGAAATTTTCTTCGTCATCAATTTTCTCTACTTTATTCCACATCGTCAACATCGATCTCGATTTTGTACCACTTGACGCTTTACTTGACCTTCTTATAAATCAGATTTATTTGGCCTTGGTTCTAATACTCCTTCTTATGTGCAGCAGCCTTCGGATCGAATCCGAGTTTATAAGATACGACATGAGCTTGTATAATATAAAGAACAAAGAAGATAAATCTCATAGAGAAAACCAAAATAAAAACATTGAAGCAAACACAATGAGAAAAAAGATTTGACGAAGGCAACCACAAATTCCTTAAGCATAACCTCAAAAGAGTACAGGGAATGCCACTCTCTTACAACTCTCTCAAATCTTTTATGACCCTTAGATCCTTGTCCTATATAAGAATGTGGTGATAAAGAATAACCTAGCCTCTAACACTATAGCGTACCTCTACTTTTGGATAAGTGACTTCTTTGTTTAGTTGCTTGGGTTCTCCATGACCGTCTCTCATGGCTTTATATAGTTCCTCTACCTCTCCTCTGAAGTAGAGACATAATTCTACTCAAAAAGAAGATAGGAATCATAATCCTATTATAATTCATTTAAGACTCCTTATAGCACATATTTCTAAATCTAAAAGACTAATATATGAGTCACCCTGCTCAACTTTGAGAATAAAGTTGTATGTCAATAAGGTGATAGCAAACTAAGGCTTTGTTCAAAAGTGTTCTACCTTTTGGCTGTATCTTTTGGTTTTTGGCTGATTGCGAGAGAGATTGAGAGAGTAAGGGACACTTGTATTGAGAAGACACCTTATTTAAAGCGGCTCCTATAGTGCCTCCTAGGCTCCTACAAATGGTTTATAGAAAACATCTTAAAAAATTACTCTATTTAAAAATTGATTTCTATAAGCCAAAGATAAAAGCTATTTGAAATAGACGGATTGAGCTAGAGGAAAGATAAAAAGGACATTCTCCTTCAATATTGGATATTGAGAAGTGGGCAGATAAAAGTATGTGTGTGGCGGGGGCGGTAAGGTACATCACGATCACAATACGAAGAAAGCAATGGCAGACATAAATAGTAAGCGAGAGATGCACGAGAATACTAAAGATGGAAATTTCTCGAACTTTTAGCATAAAGGTATCCCTTTGCTTTAACCAAGTTGGACGTAATTTTTGTGTCTAACGAAAGGTATCCTTTCACACCGTATATTCATCATTTCATCTATACTCTACACATATAAAAAGTAAGGCCAGGCATTGGAGGCACAAAGTGGTCTCATCCTAGATAAATGAAATTAATCTTCATTTTTATTATTTTTGTTACGAGTACAGATGAAATTGTTAGGAATTTTGACCAACAAATAACGCATTCCGATGTACCGACAGAATGTTTTAAATATGTATTAGTATGACATGTATCCTCAAAAAACCGTACTAGTACATGCAATACACCTGTAAATGCTATAATTTTCTTTAAATCTTTTTACCGTTCGCACAGACATCTGGTGTTGAGAAAAATACGAGACATGAATAAATGAATGAGAACAAAAATATAGTCCTGGAATAAAAGATAGAAAAGTCGAAAAATGGGGCTCTAGAGAGAGAAAATAGGTGCCCATGCGGGCCATGCCCAATAGCGTTACTGTACCTTTCAGCTTTATATAATCTCCCCCCAAATCCCCTCCCCTCCCAGACTCGCCCACTCCCCTCTCCCTCAAAACCCTCTCTCCCCCTCTCTCTCTGAAAATTCTTCACATACTTGGGTGCCTAAGTGGTGGAGGCATTTCGCCGAGGCGAGATCCTCCCCGGTTTCCACTCCGCTGCTCCCCCAAGCCGCCTCTGTTCTCTCCAATCCACTGCTGAACCCAGAGGAGCAAAGGTGGGGGAGTTGGAGCTCAACTCAGTTCCAATTCAGCACCAGTCCGAGCTCGATCGGCCCCGGCTGCAAGATTCGGCCAGTTAGCTCCGGTTCTTGCAGAATTTTGGTTCTTTTTGGGCGGCGGGGTGGTGATCTGAGGTTTGAACTGGTGGGATTCTGGGTTACCTTTTCTTTCTTTGGCTCAGTTCTGCCCTGCGGGAATTTTCCATTCTGCGACCCGAGGAGTGGTGATTACGGTTTTTTTGCCTGCTTGTCTAGCGCGTTTGATCTGTGAATTATGATGAAAAATCTCACCTTTTCCTCCATTTTGCTTAAATTCTTGCTTAAATTGTACTTGTACCACTGCTTGCTTGGAGTTCTTAAGCTGAACAGGTTCAGTTTAATCTTTAATTGAGTTACAGTTTGCCTTTGCTCTGCTGAATTGGGGGAAGAAGTAGTTTTCATCCAGTGGTATTACTCACGATTTTAGTTGTTGCACAATTGATACCTGCTTATTTTAGTAACTCATATCGGTTTGTCTTGATCAGCTTCTGGTGTTATTTATGCTTCATTAACCTTTAGTACACACTGACACACATAGATGCGCTCTATGATCAAATACTTCCGTTCTTCTTGCATAATTCAATTTGTAGTCATCTGATGCTTCCATTTTTTTATTGGCATAATTCAGGTGCCCTAGTACCGAGAGATGTATCGGGTTAAGAGCGAGAGCGACTGCGAAATGATCCACCCGGACCAGATGGATTCTCCGGTAGCCGACGACGGCAGCAGCGGGGGGTCGCCTCACAGGGGCGGCGGACCGCCTCTGAAGAAAGGCCCCTGGACATCGCCGGAGGACGCCATCCTGGAGGACTACGTCAAGAAGCATGGCGAGGGGAACTGGAACGCGGTGCAGAAGAACACCGGGCTGTTCCGGTGCGGCAAGAGCTGCCGCCTCCGGTGGGCGAACCACCTCAGGCCGAACCTGAAGAAGGGGGCCTTCACCGTCGAGGAGGAGAGGTTCATCATCCAGCTCCACTCCAAGATGGGGAATAAGTGGGCTCGGATGGCTGCTCATGTAAGTGCGATGTTGATTCCGTGTTTTGCGTATAGATATTCCATATTGGCTTGCTGTTAGTACCCTGCTCTTTAGTCTTGAAAGACTGTTCCTACGTCATGGTCACATGGGGTTAAAAGTTCAGTAATTTTAATGTATTCTTTGGATCTTCTAATACATGCAGTTTACAGTTCAAGATGTCTTATTTGTATAGTTAGTAATTACCCTTCTTGAAGAATACTTTATGGAATTATTACCTGAAGTATTTTGTTTCACGTATTGGAACTGTATTAATCTTTGTTGCCATTCGCGTTACTTCCTGTTATTGCTCTGAAACATTAACTTAGATGATTTTCTGGTGCAATTCAGAAAGTTATTAAACTTTTGGGTTTTAAAATAGGGTTTGATGATTTTTGAAAGAACCTGTATGTAGCTACTTACTCAAGCCCTCCTGCTATCAAAATCTTAAGTTCCTAACTTTTTTTGTAAATTAAATTCCTAACTTGATCCACAATTCGTAAGCTGGTAGGATTAGTCTTGATCAATGATACCAAGCAATGATCATTATTCACTTTAAAATAATTCGTTTCTAGCTTTATATTCTCAAGTTCATATTATTTGTTAGTGTTACTCTTGTATGGACGTAGACATGGTCATATACTCTTCATATGAGCATCAAAGAACAGATACTGTGCGCATCTCTAATTTTTATCATTACTGGACGCTAGTTGACCTAACATTTAAAAGGTTGAAATCTTTTGGGTGTATATATGCCTTAAATATGCAGTCCATGTTGGACTTTGACTGCGTTAAATGGAGTTGGCTACCAGTCTAACCAGATTTTAAGTTGTCTCATATCTAAGTTGCATAATGATAATCGACAAGGTGCCACAGTTGAGATCTATTTCAGTGTGCCCAAGTAGCATATACTTACTATTTACTACAATTTGGTTGACGTAATCCCAAAAATTGATCAAAGTTTCACTCACAACGACTAGAATGAAAAATAGGCTATTTTGTATTAAATATTTCATATGCCTTATCCTGCGTGAGTCTCTTCGGTAAGTTCTTCTTATCATGAACACTTTGCACATTTTTTCTATATTGTTGTTGTTATTAACCTTGAGCACCTCTTCTCAGTTGCCAGGGCGTACTGATAATGAAATAAAGAATTACTGGAATACCCGAATAAAGAGATGCCAGAGAGCTGGCCTACCCATCCATCCTGCTAGTGCATGCAATCAATCTTCAAATGAAGATCAGCAGGGCTCCAATGATTTTAACCATGGCAAGAATCTGTCCAATGATCTTCTGAATGGAAATGCTCTTTATCTACCTGATTTTACCTGTGACAATTTCATTGCTAATTCAGAGGCTTTATCATATGCGCCACAGCTTTCAGCTGTTTCAATAAGCAATTTGCTTGGCCAGAGCTTTGCATCAAAAAATTGTAGCTTCATGGATCATGTAAACCAAACAGGGATGCTCAAACAATCTGACAGTGTACTCCCTGGATTGAGCGGTACCATTAATGGTGTGCTCTCCTCAGTGGATCAATTCTCAAATGACACTGAGAAGCTCAAGCAGGCTTTGGGTTTTGACTCTCTCCATGAAGCCAACTCTAGCAGCAAGATTATTTCACCCTTTGGGGGTGCACTTACTGGCAGCCATGCCTTTTTAAATGGCAACTTCTCTTCTTCTAGGCCCACAAATGGTCCTTTGAAGATGGAGCTCCCTTCACTCCAAGATACTGAATCTGATTCAAACAGCTGGCTCAAGTATACCATGGCTCCTGGAATGCAGCCTACCGAGTTAGTTGATCCCTACCTTCAGTCTCCAACAGCAACCCCATCAGTGAAATCCGAGTGTGCATCACCAAGGAACAGTGGTCTTTTGGAAGAACTGCTCCATGAATCTCAGGCACTAAGATCTGGGAAGAACCAACAGCCGTCTGTCAGAAGTTCAAGTTCCTCCGTCGGTACGCCGTGTGATACTACGGTAGTAAGCCCAGAGTTTGATCTCTGTCAGGAATATTGGGAGGAACATCCCAGTTGTTTCCTGAATGAATGTGCTCCTTACAGTGGTAACTCATTCACTGAATCCACCCCTCCTGTTAGTGCGGCATCACCAGACTTTTTTCAACTCTCCAAAATTTCTCCTGGTAGAAACATTTAAACTCGTGTTTCCTTCAGAGTGATTATTTCAGTTATTTATGACGTATTCATTTGCAGCACAAAGCCCTTCACTGGGCTCCGGAGAGCAGCCAATGGAGCCAACTTATGAGCCAGGGGCTGGGGACACTTCACCTCATCCGGAAAACTTCAGGCCAGATGCATTATTCTCTGGGAGTACTGCTGATCCATCCGTTTTCAACAATGCCATAGCAATGCTTCTGGGAAATGACATGAATACCGAGTGCAAACCTGTTCGCGGTGATGGAATTGTGTTCGCTGAAGGAGATTGTTGATATCGTGCTTGCTGATTGTTTTGAGTATAATTTCAGGAAGACCTCATTGATTGTAATGCTGCATTACCGACAGGTCCTTGATGACATGCAGCAGCTAGCAGATGTGCTCTTCATGCAACGAGCCCTTTTGTCCAATAAAGTTCATGGAGATAAGCCGGTTATTTGTTTTTGTTGTTTTGTATTAGAGAACCCTTTTTTGTCCTCTCTATGGCCAGGATTCTGTTGGAAAAATTCGTCATGATTTTTGTTTGAACAATGTAAGATCAGTAATTGCTTTTGTGGTGTACTATCTTGTTGAACATTTACCACTGATAGCAATTTGTTATTTTTGCCTGGTAAATTCTAACTTGGAGTTAGGTCTTGTTTGGAACACGGGAAAATTTTCCTGTTCCTGTGAAAAATAAACTGATTCTTGTGAAATTCATACAAATTCCCCAAACAGGCCCTTATTTTTGCTATGTGCCTTCAAATGCACTAAGCGCTATACCTGTAACATTTTTAGTCACTAGTTCAGGGAAAGCAGCAATCTTGTGCCTCAAATTTTGGCTTTGGAATCTGCTTGCTTTTGCTGGTGGCTGAAGGGAAAGGCGAGATAAGACTCGGCTATGAATGATTAGGGTTGCCATATGGTTTCATAGTTGGAATCCAACTGAAGTTATCAATGGTGGCATGATCAGGAAGTTACGACATTACACAATCGCAAACGTTATACCTAATTTTGAAGGATCATGTGATAAGATTATGGTTTTATTGTAATGAACTATTAATATTTTGGGAAGGTGAAAATTTAGAATTTACAGATTTGTAGATTTTTGGATAACTTACAGAAATGGATGATTTTGAGAAATTTAAGTCATTACATGATTTGGTAACTTATGTCAGTGATTATAAGTTGCATGAGACATATTATTATTAATGTGTGTCAAGGTCTGAAAAATTTGTGCCCGGAAATGATTTTTTTTGTCATTGAATATGTAGTGTCGCGTGGACTCAACTATAGTCAACGGCGAGGATCGGACCTTTGCTCATAGAGGAGCCGAGGCCCAGATTGATCAAGGACATTGTATGAGATGGCTGAGCTCAAGCATGACACAAGAAAAGCAGAAAATGTTGAATGAAAGTTCGAGCGACAAGTTGCACCATGTGGCTTAGTCTGTTCAAGTGAGGCATAATCCGATGGAACCAAAACGTGAGAGATTTGCAGACGTGTTGCAAACCAGTGATGCACCTACACGTTATGGAAGGAGATGACCAGGTCAAGAAAGGATATTTTGGTAGTTTGATCAAATACTGAAAACTATCATAGAACAAAACCGCGATGCTTGGAAAAGCATTTTAGATCAATGAGAAGTTGAGAAAGTCAAGTTAGATCAAGGCTAAGGACTTAGCGGATTCTTGCTTGTGCACTTTGAAAAACGTGCATAAGTGTAGTGTGTGAGTTAAAATCAGTGTGTGTGGGGTTATCGGATTTTTTTCATATGTGCTAAGTTGATAGTATCTAGTAATGGTTGGATGGGGCTAGCTAGTCCATCTATCAAACGAGTTGGGATGTAGATTTGTGTTAACCATACAACCATCTTCTCTTGAAACCAAGTGTTCATGAGTTCTAAGGTTAAGATTTGAGAGAAGTTAAGTGTTAACTAATCCATCATGTGGAGTAGTCATAAAATATTTATTCTCAAGTAGCAAGTAGCAATACATCAATATTTGTTTATCTCCATGAATCTCTTTTGTTTTAATTGATTTGCTTTTGATTTGATTGGTTTTTCCTTATCTCTCTTCCTTTCTTGATCTTGCTGTGGTAAGAGCGTGTAAGAGATCGAGATAACTTTTGAAAATCAATACACATCCATCTAGGCACTTACATGGCAATTTCATAAAGAAACTTGGTTTTTGCTCTTTTTTTCTCACCAAGTGATTTCTTGATTTAAGTGTTTCTACCTCAATTTCTTTGGTGTTTTAACTTGTTGTGATAAGTGAAAATATATCTAAAACCATCTCAACCATCATTCACCCACAAAAGTCATATTCACTATTTTTGTTTTTGACCTATTTTTGGTGCAACCTTTTTCAAACGGAAAAATGTCAGAACTTTGGTAATGATTTTCTTGATTGTTGATTAGAATAGATTCCTAACATCCTAGAGAAGGTGTATATTAAATTTGAAGTGATTTGGAATTTTAATTTGAGAATTAGCTCAATTTTATGTTTTGCCCCAACTTTAGTGCAACAGAGTTTTATGAACCAAAAGATCTCAATTTTATCGTGTTCTTTCAAGATTTTTTCTTAGGATAGATTCTTAATGTTATGATTTAGCCATAGTTCAAGTTTCAAGTCTTTTAGAATGGCAGATCAAAAGTTTTATGGATTTTCGTTTTTGAAATAGCGCTAAATTTATTGTTCACGAGGCTGAAATTACTGTGGCATCGAGTGTTTTTAGAATTTTGGGTTCTTGGTTTTCATAGCTTCTCATAGCTATTGGAGTTTAGAATTATCGAATAGTTGGGAGGAAATTTGACAGCACCATTTACACCCTCTGTTGTTATACCTGTTCTACAAGTGGTATCAGAGCTCGGCTAACTCTTTTCATAGATCTTAACCTCTCTTAGGAGCCATGGCATTAGATAAGTATTCTACCAAGCCATCCATTTTCGATGGAATCGGTTTCTCTTATTGGAAGGCTCGCACGCATGCCTACATCGAGCCTTAAGGGCACTCAATTTAGTTTAAGGTCAAGAATCCTTATGTTATGCTTGCCAATGATGATGTGATCATACTCAATATGGAGGCAAATAGCAAAGCTCAAAATTTCTTGATTCAATAGCTTAGTCAATTTGAGTTGAGTGTGTCTCTTACTTGAGGTCTGCTCATGAGATTTAGAAGACCATCGCTGACTACCACGTTGGTTCTACCGTGATAAAGAAAGTGATATAGAACCAACTGAACAAATAGTACCCAAAGATTGAGCATAGGCCTAGTGAACCTTTGGATGAGTTGTTGGGATGATTTTCTAAGATCATCCATGATCTATAAGTTGTTGGTCTTGTGTTTCCTAACTCTGGGAATGCATACCAGCTCTTAGGTGCACTTGATGTGAGAGTTTGCAAGATGAAGATTATTTCCATTAATGACAACACTTTATGAGTGAGCTCACCATGGATAAGCTCTACTCGAGGTTGAAGAAGCATGAGATTAATTTCATCTCACGTCTCCCCAAGACAGAGTCAATGGCACTAGTGATTGACCCCTCTCAGAGTAGCTCTTCTGATTCCTTGGATTTTGGCTCATCTGGATTTTCCTTATCCGCCTTGCACTCCTTGAGCGATGAGTAGCCGGAGAAGCTACCTAAAGATGACTTAGCCCTCCTATCCATAAAATTCATGAAAGCCTACAACAAAGTGAGAAACAAGATGGGAGGTGGTCCTGTCACTTTCTTTAAGTGTGATGAGTCAAATCACATTCGGGCAAAGTGCCCCAAGCTGAAGGGCAAGGAGGAGAAGGACTTCCGAAGGTATCCTCAAGCTCGAGATGTGAAGGCCAAGAAGCCTAACTACCAGAAGTTTATCAAACGAGTCCTTGCCCCTCTTGAGAATGTCGACATAAACAATGTAGACTTAGGGATGGAGAACGACAAGGATGACTCCCATAGGAAGAAGAAGACCCAGAACTTCATTAGCATGTGCTTCATGGCCAAGGGTAGTCATGACTTCAACTCCTCCTCCGACAAGCCCTATAGTGATCTCGATGAGGTATGTCCCTCCATCAAAGAAATGAAACATGCTCTAGCTGCTGCTGAACAATAAATTAAAAAATAATCTAAAGTGATTAGGAATCAGGACATCACAATTGACAACTTGAACCTAGAAGTTGTTTGGCTCGAATCTATTAACCCTAATGATAATTATGAATCTTACTTGTGCTTGCATGATAAAATGACTAATATGAAAATTGTTCACTCCTCTATTGTTGATCTACTTAAGAATGCTATAGATGAACTAGAATATATCAAATCTCATCATGATCATGATTGGTCAGATGCTATTGTTTAAATGTGATTCATGTATATGCTATTCCTTCATCTGCTCAAATTGTGCTTTGCTTGAATTGAAATTGGATAGTGCTACTAAGGAATTACTGAAATTTAATCCTGATCATACCTGTTATCGTTATGAGGATAGTAAAATTAAAATGAAAGAAATAACTAAGATGGAACTTCATTCTAGGACTGAATTTTGGTGAAAACTACTCTAAGCTCATAATTGATAATGGTGCTCTTAACAAGACAGTAGAGTAGAAATCTAAAATTAAAAAAATCTATGTCCATAACTGCATCTAAGAAAAGTATAATGTTGTAGGGGTGGCCCCCACCTAAACCCAGCAGGCTTGTTAGAAGGTTATAGGGCCCAAAATAGGACATATGTAATGGCTTAAATACAACTGGCAGGGAGGTACCGATGTAAGGGCACAATTGTAAAAGCACAGCCCATATGAATATATATACCAAGGGAAGGCTAGAGGGAGAGAGGTGATCACTTTCTCCCAACTCTCCACTACCACATCTCTCTCTGTTTGGTCTGTAACCACAACAGTTGGCGCCGTAAGTGGGGAGGACAGGAGCAAGCCTGAAATCCGAAGAAGGATGGCACCAGAAAAAGCTTCGTCGACGGCGGCGAAGGGAAAGAAGGCGGTTCGGTCGAAGCGTCGCGTGGGTACCAGGGCTTCGGCATCAGCTATCGCGGGCGCGGGTGATGGCGCAGGCGCGGTGGTCACGGACGTCGACGCTTCGCGCGACGCGACGACTAACCCGCCCGCCATCGGCGCGCATGCGACCAACCCCGCCACCGCTACAACGCGCCGACGCAGCGACCAACCCCGCCACCGCGCATAACGACCAACCTCGCGACGCGCAGCGACCGACCGCCGCCACCTCGCCGCAACGCCGGTAGTGCGGACCGGTGGTTGGAGATAGCCACAACGGAGCGACAAGCGATTCGGGAGCTCGCGAGGCGATCGCACCGTGCCGACCCGCACGCCGCCCGCACCGGGGCGGTGGAAGCGCCTGCGGCGGCCCTCAACGTGTTCCAGCGGGAGCTAGGGGATCTTCGCGGGCTGTCCGAGATATGCAAGAGGCTCGGAGCCGCAGCCGCGCTAGTGGTCGCACTAGAGCCCGCGCGGAAAGGGCGAGATAGCCGTGAAGCCCCACATCAGTGCGTGCGTGCATCGCGACGCGTCGATCCGAGTCCCCGCTTTGGCGGGACTACAGCAGCGGCGTGGCTCAAGACTTCAAATTCCCGGTGTCATCGAGCCATACAAAGCGTACGAACCCCGCGAGTTCGTGCGCGTGTACTGAAACCGCAATCGAGGCCGCGGTGGAGATGACACCACAAAGGCGAAGGACTCCCCTCGCATTGCAAGGAGTAGCGCTTTCCTGGTTTTTTTACCATAGAGCCAAACTCCATCTACGCGTGGGAGCAGATCCGCGACCGCCTTTAGAACAACTTTCAAGAGAACTATGTCGAGCGGGTCGACGCAGACCAGTTCTTCGCAGTGAAGCGAAACCTTCGAGAAGCTCGGGACTACTCCAGCGCCGCGAAGTGCGCGCCGCCAAGTCAAGGACATTAATGAGACAACCGTCATCAACGCGGCCATACAGGGCCTTCGTCCGGGCCCCATGGCCGAATACAACGCGTGGAAGCCTATCAAGACAGTCGCCAAGCTCTTCGACAAAATGGAGGAGTATGCACGGGCAGAGGAGTAGGCGCAGCGCCGCAGCGCCGCCGCCCCCGACCTCGCCCAAGCAAAGCGCTTGCCACACGAGGGGGGGCAAGTGATGATTCCCCGAAGCAGGGCCGCAGACGAGAACCCCGGGGAGACACTCCCGGCGGTAGCGATACCGGGGGGCAGGAAGGCTCTTCAAGGGGCAGGCGCAAGCCCCGACGTCGCCAGCGCAGGCCACAAAAGGTCCGCCATGTCCTCAGCATCGAGAATGCCCCTCGAGGACCTGCCCCCACCTCGCGGGGAGGGGGCCGGGGATGGGAAGGTGGACCAGATCGCGACGGGCGACCCCGCGCAGAACAAGTAATTCTAGATTACGGCAAGTTGTGTGAGGTGCACGGTTACGGCGACCACCACACGAAGACGTGCGTCGAGATCATGGAGTTGCGATGGATGACGGCCGGAGCTCGAGCCGCATCCGGGGAAGGCACGTGGTGCCACTCCATCAGCGTCATCACCGGAGGGTCCCTATCGGGGCCCCTTGAGCAAACCGCACCGTGGGTACCGCCCGCGACATTACCTTCACCCCGAATGACGCCAGGTGTGGAGTTCCCTCACCAAGACCCTTAAGTCATTCGAGCTCACATCGAGGCCATGACGCCAGCGCATCCTCGTCGACGGGGAGCTCGCGAACATTCGTTCGCGGGGCCTCGATCGTATGGGAATCCCCCGAACCCGCTTAGAGCAATCAGAGCTCCATTTCAAGGCTTCGAGGCCAACCGCTGGAGGCCATAGGACACGTGTCCCTTCCAGTTACATTCGCCAGGAGGGTAACACTGCGCGCGACGTCATCTTCGATGTCGAGACATCCCGCACTCTACAACGCGTCATATTGGGACGGCCCGCCATCAACTCCCTCGAGGCGATCCCGCACCACGCCTTCTTATGTATGAAGCTCCCAGGCCCAGAGGGCGTGATCACTGTCTTTGGCGACTAGGACCTCGCCAAACGCGTCGAAGTCAGAGCCAGGATTTACACCGACCGGTGCACGTCCTCCCGTGCATGCTCGCAACACGCCCTCGCTCCAGGATGGACACCTAAGCCTTGGCCCGAGGGTGGAGTCAAAAAGGTTCCGCTCCAGGCGGAGGGGCAGTTTGTGTCCATTGGCGAGGGGCTCCCTACGGAGGTCGAGCGAGACCTACTCCAAGTGCTTCAGAACAACGCCGACATTTTTGCATGGTCACCGGAGGACATTAAGGGCGTAGACCGCGCAGTAATCGAGCATCGCTTGGCGGTCCGCCCTGACGCCAAGCCGGTCAAGCAAAAGCTTCGTCGCATGTCCATGGATCGGCAGCAGGCGGCCAAGGTGGAGGTGGCGAAGCTTCTCCGGGCCGGGGTCATTCGCGAGGTCCACCACCCAGAGTGGCTCACCAACCCTGTATTGGTCAAAAAGGCCAGCGGGGCCTGGCGTATGTGCATTGACTTCACGGCACTCAATAAGGCGTGCCCAAAGGACAATTGCCCTTGCCACGCATCGATCAACCGATCGACGCTACCGCCGGGTGTGAGCTAATGAGTTTCCTGGATGCCTACTCTGGCTACCACCAGGTATACATGGCCGAAGACGACGAGGACAAGACCAGTTTCATCACACCGATTGGGACTTTCTGCTTCGTCAGGATGCCCTTCGGCTTGAAGAACGCAGGCGCTACCTTCACCCGCCTCGTCGCACTTGCCCTCGCCGCCCAGCTTGGGAGGAATGTGGAAGCCTACGTCGACGACGTGGTAGTCAAAACCGGCAGCTCGCCGCACGGCGGGACCTCGTGAGACCTTCGACAACCTCAGGAAGGCCGGCATCAAGCTCAACCCCGATAAATGCGTCTTTGGCGTGCAGGCGGGTAAACTACTGGGCTTCCTCGTATCCGGACGAGGCATCCAGGTGAATCCCGATAAGGTTGAGGCCATCATGGGTATGGAGCGCCCAGGCGGCGAGGAGTTCCAGAGGTGGCGGGCGCATGGCAGAGGAGTTCTATCTAGAGGCGGCGGAGCGGGGTCTGCCATTCTTTAAGACACTCCGCGGGTGCGAAGGATTTCGTTGGGATAGCGACTGTGCGGAGGCCTTCAACTAGCTCAAGAAACACCTAGCGAACTTCCCCACTCTGGTCACCCCAACACCAGAGGCTCCCCTCTTGCTCTATCTGGCCGCGTCGGTTACAGCGGTTAGTGCCGTCCTCGTCCTAGAGGAAGGCACCGTACAGCGGCCCGTATACTTTGTCTCCGAAGCCCTCCAAGGCACCAAGACGAGATATACGGAGCTTGAAAAGCTTCGCCACGCGTTGGTCATGGCCTCCGTAAAGCCGACATTATTTTTGGCTCACCCAATCACGGTGCCTTCCTCGTTCCTCTAGCGGAGATGTTACACAATAAGGAATCCACGGGCGCATCGACAAGTGGGCGCCGAGCTCGCCCTGTTCTCCCTGACATACGCCTCGCGGACGGCAATCAAATCTCAAGTTCTCGCCGACTTCCTCGCGGAATGGACTCCGCCAACTCAGCCCGCCCAGAAGCACGTTGACCCAGTATGGACGCTCACCATCGACGGAGCCTACGGCATCGCGGGCGCGGGCGTAGGCGCAGTGATTGTTACGCCCGAGGGGCAGCGCCTGTTATACTCGGCGCGCCTTGCGTTTCCGGCAGGGTCGTGCCGCGAAATTTAGAGGCCCTATACAAAGCTCTAAGCGAGATCTAAACCAAAGTATCAAATATAGCCCTCACGCCTCACCAAAGTCACCTCACGTACTTAAGAGTTTTCAGTTATCGTATATACATATAGAGAGAGGCCCCTACCAATGGAATTCTTTGCTCTCTATTGAAGCCACATCACCTCAATTGTTCTAAACCTTTGGATGGGTATTAAGTGGTGCAGATTGTTCATTGTTGTTTGATGCTCTTGCTTTATCCAAACCAAGCCCAAATCGCAAATCCGGTAGAAAAGACCACGGGCACTGCCGTTAATTAGTATAATGATGCATGCATGGATGACATGAAAATCAATTGCAGGCCTGATGATCTAACATATATGGTGTAGAATGGCAATTATTACATTAACAAATTTGGCGATAATATATACTGGTATATTCGGCAGCCAAGACAATATAGCTAAGCTAGGATCCAAATTTCGCGCCACATGTTAGATATGTTAGAGAGAAATTTCCGAAGAAAAACAAGTGCATGTCCAGAAGAAGATGCACTTGACGAAACAAAGGGAGGGGAAAAACAAAAGTAAAGCAACCACGGAGCTAGCTAGCACTTTTTACCTTGTGTACTGCCATCGGAGAACCATGAATCCGGCATCTCGCACGGCGAGCCCCGTGGCGGAGAGCACGACGGCGGCAGCGCGGCCGCGCCACACGGATCGCGGCAGAGCCTCTCTCGCGCGGCTCAACGGCCGCGCCACCTCTTCGTGTTCTCCGGCGGCAAGGCTCGTGAGGACGAGCGAGCCAGCCAGCACCGCACGTCCGTGCATGCAAAGTCCCGGAGGTTCTCGGCGGCGGCCAGCACGTCTCCGCATGGTGCACGTCTCGCGGAATCTTAAGCGGCAGCGTCACGCACGCGATTTTTTGAGGCCCTAAAAGATCGGGGGCCCTGTACAAGCGCATGGCATGCACGTCCATAGGCCCGGCCCTGGTTTCCGGCCACCAATAACACAGCTGAGTATGAAGCGCTGCTCTTCGGCCTGACGAAGCTCAAGGCAATCGGTGCGCGGCGCGTGCTCGCCCGCGACGGACTCGCGCGTTTGTGGCGAGCCACGAGACAAGTCATATCAAGCCAAGGACCCCGAGTGGCCAAATACCTCGCGGCCGTAAGAGCGAGGGAAAGGCATTTCTTGGGCGTCACGGTCAAGGCCATCCTCGCGGAAAATGGCAGCCGACGCCCGCAAAGGCGGCCCACCAACAATTGCCACCGATGGGGCGTTTTACGAAGTGTTACCGCAGGCGGCCATCGCGCAGGACAATTGGGACGCGGCCCTCATTCACCACATCTCCAGCAGGGCGACTGGCGAGAGCCTATCTTCAATTTCCAGCAGGGCATTGCCGAGCCGGAGGACCCCGCCGAGCTCCGGCGTCTGCAAACCGTCCCAGATCCTTCCACGTGTTTGAAGGGACACTCTACAAAAAGGGAGTCTGCGCACCGCTCCTGCGCCGCCTCTCGCACGAAGAAGGGAAAAAGCTCCTTGCGGAGATCCACGCGGGGGTGTGTGGGTCTCACCTCGCGCCAAGGTCGTTGATCGGCAAGGCATTCAGGCAAGGCTTTTACTGGCCGACTGCCATCACTGACGCCCAGGACCTCGTGCGTCGGTGTCAGGGGTGCCAGTGGATGGGACGTATCATCCGCAGGCCCCCAACGAACCTCAACCCTATTCCCCCGGTGTGGCCGCTGGCACGCTGGGGCGTCGACATAGTGGGACCACTTCCCCAAGCCCCAGGGGACCTGCGGTTCGTGGTAGTTGCGCTGGAATATTTTTCCAGGTGGCCGGAGGCGGTAGCCCTGGCCAAAATAACCTCGACGGCCATGCAGCGCTTCCTCTGGCAGAATATTATATGTCGCTTCGGCGTGCCCAGGGAGCTCACCGTCGACAACGGCCTGCAATTCGATGTCACCCTATTCAAAGAGTTCTGTGACAGCATGAGCATCACGCTTCGGTTCGCCTCGGTCGGGCACCCCGATCCAACGGAGCGGTCCGAGAGGCGAATGGCGCCTTCTCTATCGCCAAAAAGCGCTGGTAGGGTTGCGAAGGGCAAGTGGCGAGCGAGCTTCACGGCGTCCTCTGGTCCTTCGCACCGCGATAACACGCCCGACGGGGTTCACGCCTTTCAAGCTCCTTTTTGGTGATAAGGCAGTGACGCCTGAGGAAATCAAGGCTGGCTCACGGAGGGTCCTCGTCCAAGCGCCCGACGAGGAGCGTCGCGTGTCCTTGGACCTCCTCAACGGGGCGCGGGCGAGCGCAGCCCAACATGTCGAAAAGTGCGCGCGGCAGACAGTGCGTACTCGAGACCGGTCCCTATACCCGCGAGGGTTCAAGCCTGGGGATCTCGTCCTCAGAGTGGTGCTCCATGCGGAGACCGTTGGCAAGCTGGAGTCCAAGTGGGAAGGTCCATACATCGTGGTGGAAGCATTACAGAAGGGAGCATACCGCCTCGCCACACTCGAGGGGCAAACTCTCCGCCACACATGGAACGCGGATAAGTTGCGGCGATATTACACCTAGAAGCAGGACGAAAAGTATAATGGCATCAGCCCCTCCTTGTACGATACTCGCCCGCGCAAACGGGAGTTCAATAAAACTAGCTGTTCGTAGAAAGTACCATGTTGTCTGCACATTGAGGCTTCGGCCACTCCAACGGTGGCAACGATCGCAGGCACCACCGCACAGGTCGGGACGTCGCAAGACACCCCGTTGCTCGATCCTTCATGTCCGGAGACTTCGTCTGCTTTGATGTCGACGGAATGAGCGAGCAAATCGGAGAGAGTTTCGCAAAGTCGCGGCGAGAAAGGGAAGCTGCGCCTACCTCCTGCACCCTCCGCCGCGACGGAAGGGGGTGCCCGTTCAACCGCCGGCAGGGGGCGGGTGCCTCGGTGGGCGGTCGAAGAAGACCTTCGGCCGCGTCGGGCACCACAACTCCAAGCACAGGGCCGGCGACGCCGTACCGACCCCTCGGAGGCGAGGGAGACTGGACTCGAGGACATTTCGCCTGTGGCACCGCAGGCGATTCTTCCGCGGTGCTAGCAGTCGTAGCTCCTGTCGCGCCTTCAGTCCCTACCGCCCCGGGCGCGTCCTTGGCAGCTGCCGTGGGTGGCAAAGCACCACTCGCCGCAGCACTCTCGCCAGGAGCGACGTCCCCCCGGGTTGGCAGGTTCCGGCCCAACGAAGGCCGTGCGTATGGCCTCGACAGCGCCGGCGGATGGTGCCGCCAATGGGCTCGATATGATGCGCCCACCCGAACTGGTCCGGCCAGACGCATCGCTGGTCGCACGTCCTGTCCCAGCGGTGCCAGCTGCCGAGGTGGCTGGCGGGCTGGGTACGACAACCTCGGAGCAAGCTCGGCGCCGCGAAGGCAATACCCCCGCTTGGCTACCACCGCCACGATGGTCCGGAATCCCTGCGGGAGCCTCCGCCGGCACCGCGCGCTCGGGCACAGCAATGCCCAGAACCTTGCACGTGCGATTTATCCGCCCCTGCTTCGCTGTTTTGGTTGCGACCTCACGCAGCTTGTGCTCCTTGAGCGTGTACGGACCCAGGAACGCCACAACCGCGCGCTCCGCATCTTCTAGCCGGCCACTGCACAAAAGACAAGTCTTATCAGGCGGGGACTACGCAGACACAAATGGATGCGTGCCAACGCCTGCGCACGACTTACAAGGAGTGGAGGGGAAGCAGCAAGACGATGGCGCGCGAACCCGTCCCTCGGCCGTCGCCCGTCGCGCGCACTTCCACCGGGCGAGAGAGGCGCCACCCGTACATCGTAAACTCTTCGCCAAGTCGCACATACTTAGCCGTGCGCAATGCCGCAAGCCTCCATAGCCTGTGCGTCATCACCTCGGCTTCACACTTGGCGAGCTAGTGAACGAGATTGGCCCACCTTGGCATAGCAGGCGCTCGCGCTGGTCACGATGTAATAAAACCACCGCCGCGTCCAGCCGGACTCCCACCTCCCCAAGGTGGCCGACGCAGAGAATAGCATCGCGCAGGACGCTCGCAGACGAAGTCCACGCCGCCAAAGTTGGATACAGCCCCTCCCGACTTTCTTGGGTGGCGGCATGCGTCGTGTGGTGGTGACGAGCGTGCTCGCGCTAGGACGCCGGCCTTCTGTCCGTGCTGCCCACGAAAAGACAGCTAGCCTACTCCGACCAGGCGCCAGCTCCGCTGCCACCCGTTCGAAGGGAAGGGGACGGAGCACGCGCGCGTCTACTTCGGCTAAGCATCAGCTCGGGACGGAGCGCTCGCGCATCTACCTCAGCCGCCAATACAAGCATCGGCCGGCTACGGCCTCGAGACCCGGGACCCAGCGCACACCAAGGCTCCGCAAGTTCGGAGAAGTTCACAGCCGCGAGGACGGAGGGCCAAAGGACTTCGGCAACATGGCCCGGCCTGTGAAGCCCTTCACCATGAGAGGCTCTGTTGTAGGGGTGGCCCCACCTAAACCCAGCAGCATGTTAGAAGGTTATAGGGCCCAAAATAGGACATATGTAATGGCTTAAATACCCACAGCGGGAGGAGGTACCGATGTAAGGGCACAATTGTAAAAGCACAGCCCATATGAATATATATACCAAGGGAAGGCTAGAGGGAGAGAGGTGATCACTTTCTCCCAACTCTCCACTACCACATCTCTCTCTGTTTGGTCTGTAACCACAACATATTGATTCTATTGTTTATGCATTTTGTGCTGAATTGGGGCTGATTTATATGAGATGCATGAGGCTTTTAGGATCAAGTATAAGGAGTAGTTGGCTGGGGTTAGAAATTCTCCTTGTGTGTGTTGTGAGGCATTAAAGCTCGAGGTAACTGTCTATAAAGAGACGTATGCTAGGGCAACCAAAACAAATGAGTGTGCCACATGTGAGAACCTAGCCCAAGAAAATGATTACCTCAAAATGACCCTTGAGAGATTTTCTAGTGAGAGGAAGAACCTCAACATGATCCTTGACCAATCTAAGGTGAGTGTGAAGAAGAGAGACTTAGAATTTGATTCCCTAGAGTATTTCAAGAACCACCCATCTAAGATTGTGAGAGCTGTTGAGAGTGGCAAGTTTGAGATAGAACCCCCTGAGCCATCTAAGATAGTATTTAGATCTACAAGATTTGCCCAAACCCCTTCTAGCAAAATAGATACTTCTTCCTTATTAGGTTAGATCTCTCAAAAGGTCAAGTATCATTGCACCTTCTGCAAGAAGGATGACCACATAGTTGAGTTCTACTTCCGTAGAGCCAACGTTGAGAGGAAAGAGAGAGTGCGCGTCTTGAGATCCATTAGAGAAGTCCCTTCACCTATAAGCATCTCTATAGCCGGACAGCCTGTCTTTCCTTCTAGATATAGACCTCAGTTTGTATGTGACTTCTTTGACTCCTTTGGTAGCTCTAGGCAGCGCTTTGGTTTAAGATATTGTGAGGGTAGATCATAGGTAGACAAGGGGAGTACCAGTCTTTTGGTAGGCTGATTTAAAAAGGTTTAAGTGGTTCTCATGTGCATTCTCATGATTACCTTGCTAACCGTTTTATTCTTACTTCTACTTCTGTTTCTAGACATCGTGTGGCTCACTACTAGGTTCCCAAGTCTTTTATCACTAACTCTAGTACTGAGGCACAGATATTTCCCGCTTATGCCCTATAGGTCCGACGTGCGAGGATTGAGGACATGTAGTTTGTTGACTTCGGGTGTTCTTGATACATGACCGAAGATTCTAGATGGTTCTTCTCCCCCACATGTGCATCCGGTAAGAAGTTGATCATGTGGGATGCTTCTACTAGGACTGTGACAGCAAAGGGCACAGTGCATGTCAACAACAACTTCTTGCTTAAGGATGTCGCTTTGGTAAGTATGCTGAGGTATAATTTGCTATCTGTCTCCCAGTTTCTTAATGAGGGTCTAAAAGTGAGGTTCAAGAGCGGTGAGTGTAGAGTACTAGACTCCTTGGGTGAGTATGCCATTGGGATCTCTAGGTTTGAGAGGATCTTTAGTGCTAATCTCAGTATCCCTTCTACCTCTAGCCCTAAGTGTCTTGTGACTTTGACTTAGTGTTATGGCATTGTAGACTTGGGCACATAGGCTTCGACAACTTGACTAGAGTGACTAGAGTTAGTAGTAAGAACCTGATTAGAGAATTTCCTAGGCTTAAGAGTGCTAAAGATCTAATGTGCACACTCTGTAGATATAGTAAGATGATTTTTGCTTCTCATCCACCTCTTACTTTATGATGACCGATGGACCTAGACAGCCTTTTCACTTAAATATAGTTAGTCCTTGTAGAGTCCAGTCAGCAGGAGGGAAGTGGTATATGTTTGTCATTGTAGATGTCTACTCTAGGTATTCTTAAGTATATTTTTTGGTTTCTAAGGATGAGACCCTAACTACTTTAGAGAGTTGGCCCTTAGACTAGCAGCTGACCTCCCAGGAGTCTTGAGGGCCATTAGGAGTAATAATGGCACAAATTTAAGAACTCATCATTTGTCACTTTTTGCACTGAGCTCTACTTCTCTTCTCTCTCGGGTATGTTAGATCTGGCTCCCTCTCTGACGTCAATCCTTTATATAGCTTGCAAAGTAGAGGTAGTTGTTCCATGCCAAGATACGCCTTAACATTTCAGATGATAACTATCCGATGGGAGTTATTGTCAGAGAGACGTGGTATCTCACTCGTTGTGTAGCGGTTATTATCAGAGGGAAGTTATGCGTAGTTATTTTAGAGAATAATCACACATGTTAACTGCCCTATCAGATAGACCCACGATGTGGCAGGTCGTTGTAGACAAACCGGTCGAAGTTTGGCTTAGTCGTAGGAAGATCTATGATCAGAAGATGGTCATAGGATAACTTGCGATTATGTCATGGTTGTGGAAGAACTTATGATGATGAAGTGGTCGTAGAAAAGGCTTATGACTAGGGAGTGGTCATAGAAGAGCTTACAACTAAAGAGTAGTCATAAAAGAGCTTACGACTAAAGAGTGGTCGTAGAAGAAACTACGACTACCTTGGAAAATCTCTTCTTTATAGATAAGGGGTATAGTCAAGGAGTATAATGATGTAACAATATCATTTACAAGGTTGTAGAGAGAAAGAATAGAACCCTTGTAGAGATGGCTAGGACTATGATAGATGGGAATAACACGCTTAAGAGGTTTTGGACTGAGACGATCTCTACCGTTTGCTATGTGTCCAATAGAGTTTTCTTGAGATTGGCCATATGCAAGACTTCTTTTGAGATTACATTTGATCATAAGCCTAGCATATCTCATTTCAAGATATTTGGTTGTAAGTGCTTCATTTCTAAACATGGCAACCTAGATAAATTTGAATCAAGAACTTATGATGGAGTTTTTCTTGGATATCTTGTTCATTCTCATGGCTATCATGTATTTAATTTAGATACTAACAAAATTATTGAGACCTGTGAAGTTACTTTTGATGAGACTAGTCTTGGTACTAGACCCGATGGTGCAGGTACACGGTGATCGGGAGAGTATCTTCATCGATGACAACAACATAGAGGACGATGATCTAATCCATTCTCTAATCACTCTTGAGTTGGTTGGAGAGTCTGCTTCTACTTCCCCATCTTCAGCAAAGCAGCCTCCTCCCATCTTCACCCACGCTTCAAGTGGTTCTACTCCTATCTCCATAGCCTATAAGGTAGAGGCCATAACTACACCAGGATCTCCTCTTCATATTCAATGACGACATCCTCCAAAGCAGATGATTGGGGATCTTCATGAGCGAGTTATTCGCACTAGGTTTATCTCTCCAAATTCTCATGCATATGCTGTTTTTGTTGTGTCTTTTGAACCCTCAGATGTCACATATGTTTAATCTGATTCCTCTTTGATCAATGCCATGCATGAAAATCTTAACAATTTTTAAAGAAACCAAGTCTGGATCTTAATTGAACCTCCACCTAATCATAATGTAATTGGAACAAAATAAGTTTTTGAAAATAAACAAAGTGAGGATGGGTTGGTAGTTCACAACAAAGTTAGGCTTGTAGTTCATGGTTATTTTCAGGTAGAGGGTTTTACACATGGAGCTAGATTAGAAGTCACTCGTATATTGCTAGCATTCTCAGTGTCTTAAGGGATTTAAGCTTTTTTAAATGGATGTCAAGAGTGCTTTTCTTAATGGTTTCATAGAAGAAGAGATCTATGTCAAAATGGTATGATAAGTTTAAGAGTTTCATGCTTAAAAATGATTTCAAAATGAGAATTGTAGATAAAATCTTGTTCACTCTGAAGCATGGCAGTGACTTCTTACTTGCTGAGATTTATGTAGATAACATCATGTAAGGTAGTTCTTCTCATACTTTGATATCTAATATTTTAGATTCTATGAGCAGCGAATTCGAGATAAGTATGATAGGCGAGCTGATATTCTTCCTTGGTCTTCAAGTCAAGCAACTAAACAAAGGAGGGCCTTCATTCGGTACTTCGATATGGAAAGCAACAAACTAATGTATACTCTTATTGCCACTCCTACCATGCTAGATCCTGATAAGGATAGAGAGCCCGTAGACTAGAAGGAGTGCCTAGCATGATAGACTCTCTCCTATATTTCACAGCGTCAAGACTAGACATACATTTTCTTGTGGGACTATGCGCTCGATTTTAGGCTTCCCCTTGTGCCTTACATCGTCAAGCAGTGCGTCGCATCTTTAGGTAACTTCAGGACACTCTTGACTTTGGACTCTAGTATTCTTCTGATTCTGCTCTCTCCATTTGGGTATTTTTCTTATGCTGATTTTGTAGGGCATAGAATAAATAGGAAAAGTACTTTTGGCACTTATTATTTCTTACGCACATCTCTTATCTCCTGGTCATTTAACAAGCAGTTCTCTGTTGCACAATGCACTACTGAGATATAGTATGTAGTTGCAACTAGTAGTTGCTCTCAGTTTTTCTGGATGTTGTCTACTCTATAGGACTATGAGTTAGCATTAGATAGTATTCTTCACTTTTGTGACAACACTAGTGTCATAAACATTACCAAAAACCTAGTGCAACCCTCTAGGACTAAGCATATTGACATTAAATATCACTTCCTTAGAGACCATGTAGAGAAGTATAATGTTATGCTTCACTTTTTGAGTCTCAACAGCATGTTGCGAATATTTTAACTAAGACTCTTGATTATTCTTGTTTTGCTTCTTTGTAGGGAGATTTAGGGATTATTAGTCCTTTTGGCCTATTTTTAGGGGGATTTTGACTCTTTTGCATCTATTTTATCATATTGCATATTTAATTTCATTAACTTACATTGTAATATAATGTCTACTCTTATTTGTGAATGATTACCTAGTTGATGAAAAGTAAGGACTAAAACTTTATACTAAGTAAAGAACATAATAATCGCTTAACCACAAGTGTTGACTTGTCAAACTTAGTTTAGTAGCTACTCAAATCGATTGAATATCTACTATAAGGATATAATATATTGTTCCAGAAAAAGGAATAATATGTGTAAGAATGTGGTATGGAAACAGTAAAACCATACTTTCACAACGGTAGATTTCGCCCTGTCAGGCTGCCGTATTCCGTGAAAGGGGTACCTAGTCTATCGGGTAGAAGCTATATAAAGAGATGAGCAGTGAAACAACCTAGTTTTCTTAACTCAGACGCGGGGGGGTTAAGAAATCTTGTGGGTAAAGTTGGGCAACTCTGCAGAGTGTCATAATATGTGGTATTTGAATACGGCATGCTTCTGATAAATAAAGCTATGTTTAATGGGTGATTTTAATAGCGAAGCATGAGTAGATTTGGACACGATTTGGAAATGTTGAATTTTAGTAATCGGGATATTGAAACCCCAAATTCCTTAAGAAATTTAAAATTTGTTATTTTGTGTTTAAAAACAAAATGTTTATAAATAAAATTGCATCCACAAATATTTTAACAAAATCACTATATTCTCATATCTTGAAAATCCTGGTAAGTAGCTATATAGTGTTTCCCCCATGTGACTTGTTGAATACGATAGTTGTACTCACGCTTGCTGAATTATTAGCAGAAGATGCTTAGGAAAATAATGAAGGAACCGTTGAGTAAGGCTTTGAAGATCCCTACGATGTAGACGATGTCTGATATTAGAGTTTATTCTACACTCAGGTACACATGTGGAGTTATTTTGTATTGTAATATAACTTTGCACCTCGCCCCGCTATATAAAACTTAGCTGCTAAGTCTTAATTTTGTAATAATATTTGATTTTTATATTTAAACTTGTGATAGAAATAATATATACTCGTCTATAATACTTGCAACTGAATAATCTTGAGTAGTTATGAAAAAAAATCCTAACAATTCCAAAAATGAGCGCGTTACATGTTTCATGTTTCTGCAGTTGGAATCCGTTGGACTGCGTTGCTGTAAAATGGCTAGCCCATGACACATCAGGAAGGTTCAGTGAAGATGGTAAAAGGGAAAAGGAAAAGAAATGGCCATCTCCCTATTGGTATCCATTCAATCCATTCATTTCTGTTGGTTTTTACGAAGAGATCAACGTTTGAACACACGCATCGCTAGCTTAGCTAGCCTTGCTCCAGGGGAGAAAATTACTATAATAGGACTTCAAATAATGTGTTTCGTTATAATAGAACTTCTAACATTAACATCGTTAAAATGACACCCGAAACATTGACTTCTCGTAATACATAACATTTGACTAATGTTTGAAATCGAACATTGGAATTACCCAAATATTAGAATTAAAATCTAATGTTAAATATCACTTTAGCGATGTGCGTTAGAAATCCTATTATAGCAAAACACGTTGATTGAAGTCTCATTATCGCAATTTTCTCGCTCCAGAGCATTCCAAATCGATCACTATTCCCATAATAATAAACCTTCCATAAACCCATGGACGCACGCAACACGGTGCCAACTCCTATTTCCCAGAAAAACAAGACACCCAAGCGCGTCGCGTGGGGCCCACCAGCCAGCCACACCCAGAAAGCCGTGAGCCGGGCCCACCGCGGCGCCTCATATAAGCCCCACCGCCCCCGACCCAGTCGTCGCCTCCCCCGTGCTCAGCTTACCGCCCCCGAAACTACTCAAGAAGAAACAGCTAGCACCAGCGACGACGTCGACGAGCGTGCGTCTCTATCGTTTTGATCTTCCAATTTGGTCGCGGTGCTGTGTATGTGGCATGAGCAGATGGGTTTCTTGCCCAAAGTTTGTACCTTTCGCTCAAGATTTTTGTCCAGTGCTAGAGCTAGGTCAATCTTGTCAGTGCCTCTCTGTCTCGTATGGATGGAGCCTCGTGCGAAATTGTTCACTCTTCAAATACTATGCATGAGTTTGTGATCAAGGGCTAGGTCGATTTTGTTCATTAGCTCTTGAGGGTTCTTCAGATATGGACAGACTTTTCCAAAGGCAAAATGACATTATAAGTCTCTACGCATCAGGAGTTGTTTCTTCGGGTTTGTGTTCGCAATGTTTTCCTATTAAATCCTTGGGCTTTACAAATGTATTGGTATTTAGCAATTTGGAGGACTAGTTTTGATCGACATTAGTTTAGCCTTTCAAAAAAATATTTTGTATTTGCAGAGGGACTTTAACATGTTTAACTCTTTTTTTTTTTTTAAAAAGAAGCATCCACGTCGACCTTCCATCTGCACTCACCGTATCCACACCGTTCGATGCGAATGAGATAATTAATTGTCACGGCGGCGCCAGGTGCTGTTTGCCATACAGCAAGGTAGGCAACAGAAGGCTGCTGAGGAAGCCTAGCAGAAAATGGCTGAGGGACGAATAGGTCATGTGAGCTTTTAAAAGTAGCTTTTGGCTTCTGCTACAGTACCTAACTTTTAAACGGAGTATTTTCTCAAGACGGGGTCTATAAGTTAAACGATCTACACGTTAAAAGCCCAACATCTGTACCAACTAAAATCGCAAGTGAGTATCTGTCTCTCCACAATCTGTACTGTAAACAGCCAAAATTCAAAAATTTTAGCTAAAAGTCATAAGCCGCAGCCGAAAAGAACAGGCCCTGGGTCATGTGAGCGGGCTCGGACAAGCCGTCGGGGGTGAATGGGACTACCAGCCAGTCGGATACGGAAGGAACCCAGTACTTAAGGGTGGCGACGGAAGAATAGGGGATCATCAATTCTGAAATAACTTAAGGCTCCCGAAAAACTTTCCCTTCGTCTTGTTCTTCTCATTCCCCAATCCCCTTCTCTTCCTGGACTGCAATCCCTAGCGAACTGATACAATTTGTACTGGATACTTTGATATGGAAGAAGGAATGTAACATTTGGTATCAGAGCGAGTTCGAAACCCTAGATCCATCGCGACACCGCACTAGAGCTCAAACTCGAGCGGAGGAGATGGACCAAATCGCTGAGCTCGTCCAAGCAATCTAAGGCCCAGAGTGAGGCGATTGCTACTCAAGGGGAGACAATCAAGGAATTGCAAGCGCAAGGAGTCATGATCTACCAGTCCATGGAGGAAGTCAAGCCAGCGGTGATGGAGTTGTGACTAGTGGAAGCCGGAGGTGGAGAAGGCGACCGAAGAGCTACGCTTCCAAGTCAGTGAGTTGCGCAATCAAATCCAATAGATCGCTCAACATTCGGTGCTCACCGTGCTCCCGGTGGATCTGCCTGGCATCCTACCCAAGCCGGAAGCACCGTCGTCGATGCCCTTCTTCCCAATTGGGCTGCGGTCAGAGGAGGCGCCTGGGGTTTGCTATGGCGCGGGTGATCAAGGGCCTAATGGCCACCGTGAAGAACTGCAACACCAGGGGATGGCAAATGGGGAGACCTCTCCCTTGCCGCCTCTGGACAATGCTAAGAACTACCTGCAAAACCCTACCCACTATCGCTTTGAGCATTCTGAGTTTCCTGTTAGAGTCCCAAGGCATCACCTTCATTCTCCCAAAGTCAATTTTCCACAGTTTGATGGTGAGGGTCCGAGAACCTGGCAACTAAAATGTGAGAATTACTTCAGAGAATGTGCTGTCCACCCAGAGTTGAGAGTTAGTTTACCCTCTATGTACTTTACGGGTAGTGCTATGTTGTGGTTACAGTCGACTAGCGCACACCAGCAGCATCATACTTGGGAGGCCTTTGCTGCTAATGTTTGTGCTCGATTTGGTAGAGAGGAGTTTCAGAAACAAGTTAGACAATTAAACCACCTTCGCCAAACTAGTTCAGTCACTGAGTATGCAGGAAAGTTTAATGCGATTATGCATCAATTGCTAGCTCATGATTCTTGAGACCCCATGTTTTCTGTTACTCAATTTATCGATGGCCTTTGGAGCGATGTGTGCTCTGCAGTTGTTTTGCACCGCCCTCCCAACTTGGACACTGTCGTTTCCCTGGCTTGTTTGCCGGAAGGGGTGTTGGAGGTGGTCAGGAGAGATGTTCACCGACCTGAGTCCACTTCTGGAGCCCGGACACTAACTCGTGTGGCAATGCCCCTGCCTCTGCTACCCAGCAAGGAATTGCCAACAATGGGAGGCTGAGTAGAGGACCGGAGAGGAGTGGAAGCTGTGGCGAGGCCTGCATTTGGGACCGACCGACTAGCAGCACTGCGAGCTTACTGGCGTGCTCATGGACTCTATCATACCTATGGGGAAAGGTGGGGTCGAGAGCACAAATGTGACCTTACAGTCCAATTACACATGGTGGAAGAGCTCTTGGAGTTGCTGCAAGATAAGGAGAGTTTATCAACCAAATCTGAAGATGAAGGAGTGGCCGGGAGTGATTTGATGGCAATTTCCAAGGAGGCCATTAGTGGTGGGGAGGCTCCACGAATGGTCAGATTGCAAGGCTCGGTGCAAGGACATAAGGCACTAATTTTGGTTGACTCAGGTAGCTCCCATAGCTTCGTGAGTGAGACTTTTGCAAGTCGACTGAAGGGTGCACAAAGGCCATTCAAACCGATTCAGGTGCGCATTGCAAATGGAGGGTTGCTCAGCTGTTCTCAAGAAATCTTGTAATGTAACTGGGAAGTGCAGAGGAATGTCTTCTGTACAAATCTCAAGGTTCTACCCCTCAGGTGTTATGAGGTTATTATCGGCATGGACTGGCTAGAGCAGCACAGTCCAATGGTGGTGCATTGGTGCAAGAAGTAGATGGCATTTTCGCAAGGGGGAAAGGGTTAAGCTGCAAGGTATTTGGCCTGGAGCACCCCTAAAACTCTTGCTGTTGATTCAGTCTTGTCCTAGCAATGGATGCCACCTCTTGGATGGGAGCAATCGGGGAAGGACTGATGACCAGAAAGAGCAAGTACCAGCAGCCATTCTGGCCCTTCTCAAGAAATATGAACATCTGTTTGATGAACCAAAGGGGCTTCTACCAAGGAGGTCTTTTGACCATTCCATTCCTTTGCTGCCAGGAGTACAACCAGTCATCTTGCACTCTTACCGATATAGCCCAACCTAGAAAGATGAAATCGAGAAGCAAGTCTCAGAAATGTTGTTCCAAGGGGTGATTCAGACCAGCACTAGCCCCTTTGCTTCATGGGAGCACATCAATGTAATCACAGTCAAAGTATCATCAAGTCCATGCACTAGCCCCTTTCCGAGGGGTGATTCAGACCAGCACTAGCCCCTTTGTTATGTAACCCAGGGTTGCAGCAAAGTATCATCAAGTCCATGCACTCCAGTGCTGTTGGGGGTCATTCCGGTTTCCAAGTGACTTATAGTCACATTCGCAAGCTATTTGCATGGCCAGCTATGAAAAAGGAGGTCCATGCCTATGTGGTTGCGTGTGCTATATGCAAGCAAGCTAAAGCGGAGCATGTCCGCTACCCGGGACTCCTCCAACCCCTTCCAGTAGTAGATCACGCTTGGCTAGTAGTCACAATGGATTTTAATGAAGGGCTGCCAAGATCTGCGAGTTTCAATAGTATCATGGTAGTGGTTGACAAATTCTCCCAGTACGCCCATTTCATCGCCTTGGCACACCCCTTCACAGCTTTTCAAGTAGCCCAAGCATACCTCCACAACGTGTTCAAATTGCATGGACTACCTCAATCCATTTTTGTAGACCGCGATAAGATATTCACTAGTGCCTTATGGAGAGAATTATTCAAGATGGCACATACACAGCTGAAGATGAGCTCTGCATATCACCCATTTACCAACCGGCAAACCGGGCGAGTAAATCAGTGTGGAGACTTTCTCCGCTGTTTTGTGCGCGCATGTCACAAGCGATGGTATGAATGGCTATATCTCACGGAATTTTGGTATAATACATCTTCCCACGCCACTTTGGATAAGTCTACTTTTGAGGTGCTATATGGACACAGTCCCCCACACTTTGGGATAGTGAACTCATCCACTTGCTCTGTACCAGATTGGAGAAATGGCTGTTAAAGAGAGAGAGAGAGTTGGTTGCTAACCTCCTACGGTAGCACTTGAACCAAGCTAACCAACGGATGAAAGCCCAGGCAGAGGGAAAAAGATCAGAAAGGGAGTTTGCGGTGGGGGACTGGTTTATATGAAGCTATAGCCGTATGCCCAGTCGTCGGTGGCTATCCCAGCTAACCATAAATTGGCTTTTCATTATTTTGGTCCCTTTTAGGTGGAAGGCAAGATTGGAGCGGTGGCATACAAATTTTGGCTTCCACCAACTTGCTGCATACATCCTGTCATTCACATGTCTTAGCTGAAGAAAGCCTTGGCTCCAGGGGAGGAAGTCCAACCAGACTTGCCCGAGCAAGACGAGCACAGAGTGCCTCTCAGTGTTTTGGATAGTCACCTTTACCACAAAGGTTCTTCCGCCGCTACTCACGTCTTGGTCCAGTGGTCTAGGACTGCCCCTTTTAGCTCTACTTGGGAGATCTATGATGACGTTGCTGCTCGGTTTCCAAAAGCTCTAGCTTGGGGACAAGCTGGCATAAAGGGCGATGTCATGGCGTTAGGTGTTGTTCACCATACGGCAAGGCGGGCAACAAAGGCTTGGGCAGGCACAAGGATGAAGAAGCCCAACAGAAAATGGCCGAGAGACGAATGGGTCGTGTGAGCGGGCTCGGCCCAGCCGCCAGGGGTGAACGGGACCACCAGCCAATCGGATACGGAAGGGACCCAATACTTAAGGGTGGCGACGGAAGAATGGGGAATCATTGACTCTGTAATAACTTAAGAAGGCTCCCAAAAAAACTTTCCCTTCCTCCTGTTCTTCTTATTCCCTAGGTGGTGATCGGTTGGGCTTAAAAGCTCATAGCTTATAGTTGAAAACACTGTAACTGGCTGAAAAAGTACTGTAGCTGGTAGAAGCTTATTTAGCATAATTAAATTTAAAAAAATTAAAAATATAAAAAATATGTTAGCCCATTACGTATAATACAAACAAATACGGGAAAAAAGAACCGGCAAAAAAGCTCAATAAAAAGTCAAAAGTTCAGAAAAAGACGAAATTTATGAATAGTGGAAAATAAGCTGGAAGTCAGAAGTTTAAGCCCAACCGATTGGGGCCGGGATACTTTGATATTGGAAGAAGGAACCTAACATTAATTTTTGGAAGATTTTGTAATTACTCCATTATTAAGCGGGAGAATGCATAAAACGCGCAGACTGATTTGGACGCGCGCCTCCAGGAGGAGCCGATGATGCACGGCTGCGTCCACCGGGCGGCGACGAGCTCGGACTTCTCCGCCGAGATAAACCAGTCCGCCCGCTCCTCCGACCCCACCTCCAGCACCCCCAGCTTCCACTTCGAGAAGCCCATCCCGTCGCCTTGGCCTCCGCAGGGACAGCAGCAGCAGCAGCAAGCGCCGCAGCCCGGCACGTACGTGGTGCAGGTGCCCAAGGACAAGGTGTTCCGCGTGCCGCCGCCGGAGAACGCGAGCCTCTTCGAGCACTACACCCGCCGCGCCAAGCGCCGCCGCCTCTGCCCCTGCTTCCGTGTCTGCTTCTACCTCTTCGTGACGGTCTTCTCACTCGCCGTCCTCCTCGCCACCTTCGCCGCCGTCATGTACCTCGTGCTCAAGCCAAAGCAGCCGGAGTACACACTCAAGTCCCTCGCGGTGTCAGGCCTCGACGGCATCAGCAACGCCTCTGCCCCGGGATCGTTCTTGCCGGAGTTCGACGCCACCGTTCGCGCTGACAACCCAAACAGCAAGATCGGCGTGCACTACGAGAGCGACGGGAGCCATGTCGCCGTGTCGTACGGCGGCTTGAGGGTGTGTTTGGTTGAGCTGTGGTTTCTGAAAAAGCTGCTGTGAGCTGTGGGCTGTGGAAAAGCTGCTATAGGTTGTGGGCTGTGGAAAAGATGTAAGCTGTTTGATTCAAACAAGTATAAAACTTACCTCCTATCTCTATTTTCCTTGAAACAACTATGAAACAGCTCTCTATTTTCACCATTTCAAAAAACAGAAAGTCAAAAGCCAAAAGCAGGGTCCAAGGTGCTTTCAAAACTGTACTACCCAAGAGTAGCTGCTTCTGAAAAAGCAGCTTCTGGTTTCCACCCTTTGATTAGCTTTTGGTTTTTTAGAAGCAAAAGTAGCTCCTAAAAGCTCAACCAAAGGCACCCTAAGTCTGGCCAACGGCGTGTGGCCATCGTTCTACCAGGAGCGCCGGAACGTGACGTTGTTCGTGGCGAAGGCGAAGGGGGCCGGGATACGGTTCTCAGAGCGCGTGCGCGGGCAGATGGCAGCGGCGGAGCGCTCCGGTCGGTGCCGTTCGACGTGGACATCAAGGTGCCCGTGCGGCTGCAGCTCGGCGGGGTGAAGACATGGGCCGTGCCGGTGAGGGTGCGGTGCGCCGTGGCGGTGGACAGCCTCGCCGCCGACGCCAAGGTGGTGTCCAGGTCGTGCGACGTGAAGGTGCCGCCCCTGTTCTGGAGGAACTGAGGAAGCAACAAGTGGTTAATTAATGGTTGATTAGGAGAGCAGCTCTTGGTACCAATGGATTAATTCTTTCTTCCATGGTTTTTTTTCTCATTTGTACGTTGGTTTGATCGAGCAATGTTGATCATATTCTGCAGTGAAATTGTGCTGCGGTTGTGCCTTTGTGGTGTGTTCATGAGTTGCGCCGCTCTTCTTCTGCAGAAGACTGAAGAAAGTTGTTGGTACAAGGGTACTTGTCGTGTTACTACTCTAACAATACTGTCGACAAAAATCAGAAACCAAGCATAGATTTTCGTGATATGATTTCCAGTAGCAAAAACATTTTCTAACTTCAATCTGCCAGATATCCAAGAGTAATTTAGTTTTGCCTAAAAATGATACCATTTTTTGGGGGATAAATTTGTTCTGTGGTTCATGTCTAGTACAGCTAAAATTTGCATTATTCCTTCATCTTTGACCACCAGCAACTTTTATGTCCTCAGTAAACGGTGCTAATTTGGATGCAATTACCAAAATGGAAGAAACATATGCAGTTTGTGTAGAATCGTATACCGCAATCAGAGAGGGATGAATGATTGCCTCCGCTTCTTGGTACTTGAAAATAAATCTCAAATCAAAAGAAAAAACAATCTAACTTACCTGATGTGGATTTAGATCACAAGACACTCGACGGCTCGCTCTACTGCTCGGTTTGCAAGTACTCAAAATCTTCCTCCGCTCGAGCGCTTCGACACCATTGCTGTTGGCGCGATCAAGTGGACTACACAGTGTGCGATTGAGGGAAGTTAAGTTGAAGATGATGTCCAAAAAAATTTTCTCAAGACCCCAGATCTCATCTTTTTTGCTGAATCATGTTCTGCATTATGATCGGTGGCTACAAAGTGCCCTCAAAACACTCCTCAAACACTAGCGCAAAAACTCTAAAAGTTTTCTCCAAAGCCTTGCGTTAACCCTTAGCCTCTTTCTGCTTTTATAGGCTAACGCCCCAAACGTGTCCTCATCAAATACGGACATGATATTCTATCTCTTCCAAAAATCAGGGGACTCGAAACTCTTCTAAACACAGGTTTTCCATAATGCCTAAATCTTCCAAGTTACAGACTTCTTCCATAACTTCTCCAATCTTATCACATGATGAAGCCTCCAGGACAGTACCTCCCGTAACTTCTCCACGCATCAATCACCTTTGATCTCCACCTACTCTAGCGTGAGCTCGACCACCTCACATGACATCCTCGACCACCTGGACCTCAGATTTTCCCATCCTAGTCCCGGTCCTCCTTGTCACTGACCATGATCATATCCACGCTCAACCTGCACATGCAAAGGCCAAATAACGTTTTCCCATGACACAAGTTTTCCCAGATTGACCGTCATCCAAGCAGATCATCTACGACCACAATATCCAACGCTTTCCGAAACTCCACCTCAGACCACCCAGTACAATTAGTTTGACCGCCATACACAGGCCGGTCATATTGCTGGCCTAATGAGTACTCGAAAACTACAAATACTCAGGAATTATGACTACTCAGAACACTCGGGGATCACAAGTATCATAGCACTCCCAGTGTACGACTACTGACCATCAACCACTCATTGCACCATTGACTACTGACCAATGAGTACCGATCACCGACTATGTACTGAATGCAGACTATCGACTCCCATCATCGAGTATCGACCAGGTACTGTAGCACCGCCTACCGAGTACCAATAGGGTACTATAGCAACGACTGCTCAGAAAGACCAGTTTGACTGCCATGCATAGGTCGGTCAGATCACTGGCCCATCAGACATAAGTACTCAAGTTACTCAAAGATTACTAGAATTGAAATACTTGAAGCTTATGAGTACCAACCATGAAGTTTACGACTACCAATCATAAAGTCTATGACTATCAATCGCAAAGTCTAAGACAATAGATCACGATGTCTACAACTACAACAACAGACTGCGAAGTCTATGACTACGACAAAAGACTACGAAGTCTACAACTACAACAAAGTACTGTAGCTATGACTAGTTCACTATTGCATATGACCGATTCACTGTTGCTTTGATTGGTTCACAATAGCATACGGCCAGTTCACTGTTCAAGGTTGAAGCCTATTGATTACTGCCGTGGTCATTCTGTCATGATCGAAATGCCGTGGTCAAAATGTTGTGGTCGTTCTACTGTGGTCGACATGCCCTTCAACTTCGACCACTGCCCCCTTCGACCACTGTCCCCTTCGACCATGGCTTGGACTTCGACCACGACCCTTCGATTTCGACCACGGCCTGACTTCGACCACGGCCCTTCAATTTCAACTATCGCCCCTTCGACCATGACTTTGACTTCAACCACTGATCTTCGACTTCGGCCACGGCCCCATTCAACCACGGCTTCGAGTTCAACCACGGCCCCTCGACTTCGGCCACAGCTCCTCGACCACGGCCCCCTTCGACCACGGCACCGACTTCGATGACCAGCTTGGGAGACCAAAATCGCCACATAGCATGACGGGCTCCAAGCGAAGAGCAGGAGGAGGTAGAGAGACTCACCGGTTGAGCGACCGCTGGGCCGTGGCGGCAGAGGGAGAGCCACGTGGGTGGACGTAGGAAGAGAAAGGCGCTGCCATCATTGTCGAGTGCCCTTCTCTCTAATCCACCGGCCGCTGTCGCCGAGCGTCCTTCTCTCCAATCCACCGGCCACTGTCGCCGAGCATCGTGCCGCTGGTTGGAGGGGCGATGGGAGATGGAGTTGGTGGTGGTGCCAAGGAGGAGGAGGCGTGGCATGAGGGTTAGGGGGAAAGAAGGAGGCGGCGGTGGGCAGATGGGGAGAGGAGGCGGTGGGCGAATGCGTTGGGGAGGCGGTGATGGGGAGATGCGGTGCTGCTGGAGGAAGTTGGGGGGACTGTGACCAGACGTTACCGCATGGGGAAGGAATTAGTGGCAACGCCAAGGAGGAGGAGGAGGCACAGCACGAGGTTTCGGGGAGAGAAGGAGGCGACGGTTACGGGAGGTGGAGGTGGGGAGGCGGCAATGGGCAGATGGGGAGAGGAGGCGGCGGGCGAATGTGTTGGGGAGGCGGCGACGAGGGGATGCAGCACTGTTGGGGAAAGTTGGGGGGACTGCGACCAGACGTTGCCGCGTGGGAAAGGAATTGGTAGCGACACTGAGGAGGAGGAGGAGGAGGCGCGGCACGAGGGTTCGGGGGAGAGAAGGAGGCAGCGGTTGCAGGAGGTGGAGTAGTTGTGGGAGGCGGAGGACGCAGGGGAAGAGAAGAGGAGGAGCGCAGCCCACGCGTCAGCCCAACCTTTTCTACGAGGAGCGAAAGAATTTCCTACATATAGATCTGGACAGCTGAGAAGAGAGGAGGGAGAACGGACCGACAATCAGCAACTCATATTTTTAAGTAGTAGAGATATACACATATGCAAGATGAACTCAAACAGGCAGCTCGCACCATGGTGAAGTTTGCTAACCAAGCAAAGCTCGGTCCTCACTGACAAGCCAATTGTAACTACAGGTGTGAGTGTACTCATCGGCCATGAGGTACAGGACACTGAAAAAGGGTTGGTAAATCACGTCCGAATAAATTGGAGTTAGACAAAACTCCTGCTTCAGAGCTTCAAATTGATTGATCATTGTAGAGTGATTACAAACTATGGCCCATTTTCTTCTCCTCCTACGCAGTTCAAGTTGGTGTTTTGTTCCTATCTGCTTTCTGTGCCACTAGCTAATTATACTCGCAGCCATGCTTTCCTGGGTCAATTTCTTGATTGGATGGTGCGGTGAGCCTAACTCACTGCTGATATTTGATGAGTCAGCGCCCAGACACACCGCTCCGAACAAATCCACTGGCACGTCTCCAACATTTGCTTAATGCACAGGGTCAGTGAGAGCTAAACCAGCTTCTGGCCCTAGCTGTGCAAAACAAACTCTCCATCACTCGGTTCATACAGTCAACTCCATTGTAGCAGCTCAGTCTTCATGTTCATCTGTCACTTCAAAAGCTTGTGATGCTAAAAAGACATTTAAAAAACTGTTGCTAAAAAGACAAATTAAGCTGTCCTTGTATACGAGCATACCAGAGATTCATGCTGTAAGATCGAATACCGCAATCAAAAGAGTGTGAATGACCACCTCCGCTTTTTGGAATTTGAAAACAAATCTCAAACTAAAAGAAAAACAATCTAAACAATAGGCTATATCTACTGGAAACTAAAGATACAAGCCCTAAACAAAAATGGCAATAAAAATTAAAAAACAAAACTTCTGGCTGGTATGACCGCAATAGGAGGTGGCGGTCTGAATGGTGATAGACAGTTTGACTACTATGGAGTTGGCGGTCTGACCACCCAGCACTATTCACCGCCTGAAAACTGAAAACTGATAAGAATGAAAATCGATCTAACTTTTACAAATCAACTCGAATTGACCTCAAATTCGACACCCGTGATGCTAAGGATAACCAGAGTCTATTCCAACAAGAACTTGTAAAAATTATCAACTAGGCACGGAGAAATTCAGAACGCAACATGAGATAATCAAAAACTAGGTTAAACCCAAAAATTGCAACTACTTTCAAACAACTTGAAGATTTTCAATGAAACTATGCAGATCTATTTCTAGGCCTATTTGCAACCTATTCCTCAAAAAGAATCAATTCAAAATCGCACAAATCACGAAATCACATGATTCCACAAAATGAAACAAAAGACTAAAAACAGATGCAAGATTCCTCCATGGATTGAATCAAATGTTGATTTGCATTGCTGGATGAATATGTTCTATGGCTATAAAGTGCCCTTACAGCACCCCTCAAAACCCTAGCATGAAAATCCTAAAAGCTTTCTCCCCAAAAGCCCCCAAAAGTTCTCAATTAACTCTTAACCTCTCCTTCTTTTTATATGCTAGAGTTCCAAATCGTGTCCTCATCAATACAACAACAACAATAAAGCCTTTTATCCCAAACACGTTGGGGTAGGCTAGAAATGAAACTTTCTCAAGATCAAATAGAAATGAGTCTTAAAATAAAACCTACAATGCTAAAACCCTAAGCCGTACAACATACTATCTGAACCAAGAGCCTAAAACACTGCCTCTAACTTTCTTATGGTTCCAGTACGTGGATCACTAACTTCCATGCGCTCCTATCCAAAACTAGTTTTTTATATACATTCCAATCCCTCAAGTCTCTTTTAACTGCTTCTTCCCACGTCAATTTTGGTTGACCTCTGCCTCTTCTTACATTTTCAGTACGTCTTAAAATTTCACTACATACCGGTGCCTCAGGAGGTCGTCGTTGGAGATGTCCGAACCATCTCAAGCGATGTTGGATAAGCTTCCCTTCAATTGGTGCTTCCCCCGCCCTATCACGTATATCATCATTGCGGATGCAATCCCGCCTTGTATGACCACAGATCTACTGCAGCATCCTCATCTCCGCTACACTCATTTTTTTGTATATGTTGTCTTTTAGTTGCCCAACATTCAGCTCCATATAGCATTGCGGGTCTGATCGCCATCCTATAGACTGTAGCTATCAACAATCGACCAGGTACTGTAACTATAAACATTGACCAAGTACTGTAGCTATCAACCATCTTGGTCAAAGCCTACGACTACCAACTACCGATCAAGGTCAAAGCCTACGACTACTGACTACCGATTGCTGACCGTGATCGAAACCTCCGACTACCGACCATGGTCGACGCTTCCAACTAATGACCGTGGTCGACGCCTCCGACTACCGACCGCCGATTGCTTCCGACTACCAACTCCGACTGCTGAGCGGTCGAAGTCTGCCAATCAGATTGCCCAATACATACGCGGTCAAACCATTTAACCTGAATATTCTAGCAAATTTAGTTTTACAAAAGTGCATCGATCGAAATTTTCACAAACACAAATTTCAATACAACTCAAATATTAATTATTCATCATCACTATATACTCGACCTATCCACATGGTCTAACAAGTGCCTTAATAGTAGGTGGATCACCTCACATCAGACTTTACCTAGGATTAATAAGATGCGACAATTCAGGACGTGCAATTTAAGAGCTTACTCGTGCTTGAACAGTAACAAGATCATTTGCTTTCAAAGAGAACAGTAAAAGAAACTATTAATTAGTCGATCTAGCAGCGAGCTAAAAATCTATTATATATTAAAAGCTCATGGCAGGTCTTTTAGAACTGCTAGAAAAAATATATTAGAAATTCTCATAAAAAGCAAAACACCATGTCCTTAATCCGGTAAACTCTAACTAAGCTAAACTATAGCAGCAATTATATGTTATTGTTTTTTTCAAAAAATATAACCATCTATCTGGCGGACCCAGTTTATAACGACTTAGATTAAAAGAAAGAGTTTATGCTAAGTACAATAAAAATAACAAAAAATCAAAATAAAAATAAAAGAAAATTACAATTGAATTTCATACAAACTCCAAATTAAAACCCCTACATAGCTAAAATTCGGAATAAAAAATAGATGAAGATTAGCAGTTGGATTTGTATATGAATTCTAATTTAAAACTAAAATTCAAAATTAAATAACAAAACTAACAACGAAAACTAACATAAATTCGGAATGAAAAGTGATTTGATATTTCATATGAACTCCAAATTAGCAATTTGTTTTTCATACGAACTTTAAATTAAAACCACTCCAAATTAGTGGTTATGGTAATCCCCAAAAGAATCAATAGTAAGTATGTCTTTGCAGGGGCGGAGGGAGGGGGTGCTGGCAGGGGTCAAGCCTCCCTTATGGGAATGGGGCTTCCCTATCCCCTCTCCCTATTCCCTCAATCTAAACCACTTACATTTTATCCAATGGCTAGTTTTTTTTCACCATTTGCTCATCCATCATAAATAATAAAAAATACAGAAAAAATAAAATTTATTTTTTTATTATAATTTTTTTTACAGAAAAAAATAAAATTATAATTTCTGTAAAAGAAATTATAATAAAAAAATAAATTTTATTTTTCCTATATTTTTTATTATTTATGATGGATGGGAAAATGGTAAAAATATAAAAAAAACTAGCCATTGGATAAGATTTGAGTGGTTTAGATTGAGGGAATAGGAGAGGGAATAGGGAGAGGGGGATAGGGAAGCCCCATTCCCCTTATGGTTGGATAATTTGCAAACCTGTCTTTTATATTTTAAGAAAATTTTTATTGTTGTTAGTGTTATTTGATCCCCTTATCAAATATAATTACACTATATAGATTGTTTTACCCTCCTCCCTCTCATTTCTAAATTCTAGCTCGACCCATGCGTCGGACAAGTTAAAAATGGTCGTACGGCAACAAATTCAAATAATACGGTGTACTCACTTGTCATGCATATGCACGTGCAAATACAAGCGCTTCGCTTTCAGGCTATCTAAATGCGAGAGATTTAGCGCAATAAACGGCCCCCAAAAAGGAAGAAAAATACAAGACTTTGATAGCACTTGCTACTTTGCCAGTGCTTATGATTCCTGAGAGCAACAGGCTGCCAATAAATCCTTTGTTTAACGGAAGACACCGATAATTCTGCAAGAAACTGATTGGATATGAGGAGTGGACCGACACACGAGTATCTGGATAAGCGCTTGTAGGGTTGCAGCTAGTGGCATGAGATGAACTACGAGTCTAGACGCCATCCTCGCAAGATTCCAAGAGGCTAGCAAATCCAAGGACAGGCGGGGGAGGGGGCTTGGGATCGTTTTCGGCAATAATGCAGGCGGGAGCAAGGATCAATCATCCTCGGCGCCGGCGGCTTCGTCCCTGTTGATATTCATTGGCGGCAATAATGCCTTCTCTCAAATAAACAAACAGGGCGGTTTCTTCACCGTCGTTTTGAAGCAGTTTATCGGTACAGCTTTTCTAAAGCGGTTTATTGATATTTGATTTGTTCACACAAACGTTCATACTAGACAAAAACCATAAACCGCAACTACAAATCGTAAGTTGTAGCTTAAAAAAACCGACTGTAGTTTATAGTGGCAGAGAGAGGGGGGGCTGGGGGGCCTGGCACCCCCAACCTTCTACGAATCCTTCATTATGTGCAGGGTTTGCTTGGTATCCATTGGCTTGATTTCTTCTCTGTTTCAACATCACTAGCATTTAGCGAAAGAAACTTTTGCTAACTGGATTGAATCACGTTGTGATTGTACAGAGTTTAAGGACGTAGGTGGATGCAAAAGCCAAGATAAAAAAAATTGTTTAGATTATCAACTTTGAAGATTAAGATCCTTGGCCAAAATAAAATACCTTTGCAAGTTTAAGAACCTAGGCTTTAATCTCTCTCCAGCTCTCCACTTGTCACTAATTGTAACATATCAATCAGAACTGGCCTAATCGCCTACCTTTTTTTTGTTTTCGGAGCTGTATTTGCATTGTACTTTTGTTTCTCATTGTGCCATTACAGGGGATTTAAGCCCATTTCCACCAAATACAGCCTCTGTATTTCACCTCATATTTTTGTATGGACCAAATTGCCTTGGGTCTCTATCTCAGTTCACTCGCACCTCCCCATCTCACCCGAGCCATTCTTCATCCCCATCTTCTCCCGAGCAAACCCGAGCCATATTTTTGTATGTAATTTTCTTTGCAATGTAATTTGCGAAACATATTACTCTGATATGTGACTATTGGATCGGTAAATCCGGTATGGTTCATTGCAGTGGCGGAGACAAGGGGGGCTGGAGGGGGCCCGGCACCCCCCAACCTTTTACTAATCCTCTATTATGTAGTTAATTACATGTGTTTAATTAGTGGTTTGGTCCCTCCCAATTTAGCCCAAATGTAAAGTATGTTTAAAGTCTAGTCATATGCAGCCCAAATCCTCTTTGTTTTGTTTCTTGTTTTAGCTTTGTATCTACTGATCTTTGTAAATGCGGGTTACAAGGTGGTGCGTACCGTGATCTGTAGGATATGCATGTTTGTGTTCTTAATCTTAGGATGATTAATGCAGGCTGGTGAGTTGACTAGAAGCTGTTGTAGCTAGTCATAGGTGTGATTGAAGATCACTCAAGCACTACTAGCTGGTGGAGTACATAACGTTAGGAACCTTTAATTAAAAGCCAAGAAAATATTTTGGCCGAATTTCTACGGCAATACAATGGACATGTTCTCGTGGATTTGTTTTTTGATTTCTTCGAAAATCAAAATAAATAGAGTGTTTTTAAGCAGTTTTTTAAATGACTTCTCGAGTCTAAAAATATATGAGCCGTCCACGTCAATATATTTACCGTTCACGGTGGTATCAAAAAATGTAAACAAAGACCATAAGTACACACTTTAGTAGTTGCTCTCACATCACATCTAGAGACCCTGTTTTAATCGGCTTAGACCCTGTTTTAGTCGTAGAGCTAAGTTTAAGTTAATAGAGATGTAATTTTCTTTGCATTGTAATTTGCGAAACATATTACTCTGATATGTGACTATTGGATCGGTAAATCCGGCATGGTTCATTGGTTCTACTCTACTTGTTGTCTATATTGCCCCCTATATCTAATTCCTGGTTCCGCCTCTGGTTCATTGATTCTACTCTACTTGTTGTCTATATTGCTCCTCTATATCTAATTTCTGGTTCCACCCCTGGTAGTTCAGAGCTAGTGGCCGGATGGAAATTTGGTCCCCGAAAAGCGAGGCCGGAACCCTCCCTCCCTCTCTCCGAAGCTCCGAAACGACGAAACTGTGGTGTGGTCACGCGTGTGGTGTACAGCTCTTCACATCACAACACCTCATCAGGGGATCCGAGAACCGGAGCCACCAAGATTATTCTGGCTTTGTCGTCGCCGCACAAACATCAAGCTCCTCTCTTCGTCTATAAGCCGTAGGAGTATCTTTCACTACAGAGTAAAGAGTGATGCAGCAGCGTCTACGTCGTGTGCGCAGTGCACTGGGCGGTGGTTCACTTGCTCCGGCAAACTCGTAGCTCTCATGGCAGCTTTGTGCCGACCTTTAAACAAACCGCTATGACCACGCTCTTCAGTTCTGTGGCATATGTGCGTGAACTATAAAAACATCCCTGGATCGTCACAAACCGAGAGTACACTACCGTGAGTTTCCAAGCGTTTCTTGCCGACTTATCTCGTTGCTTAGGGTATGTTTTTTTAAGATTGTGGTTGGTGGTGATTGTGATTGATGGTTTTTTTTTACTTTTCGAGATGATATAAATGTCGATAAGAACAACGTACATGATTCACATACACAAGTACACGTCCTCCACATATGATTGAAAATTTTAAACAGAGACTGTTAAGTCTCTGAAACAAGTCTCTGAAACGCAGACACGTGTAATACTACTGAATATGCAGAGCATCTCCAACAATATGAGCTAGTTACTAGCTCTAAGACAACTTCTCCAATAGTACTAACTTTTAGCACATAACTCATAACATAAATAGCCTCACATGACACTCTCACATAATCTTGGAATGTGTGTATGAGCCTAGCTCTTGATCAAGAGCTAGCTTTTCTCTCTCTTCTATTAAAATATGAAATAATATGTTTAGAGCTAGCTCATAAGTCACTATTGGAGATGCTCTAAGCGCAGACACGCTCACTTGCCAGCTAAGCCAACCGAGCTAAGCTTGGTCTTCCATTCCTGTCGATTTGACCTGTGCTTATTGGTGTGACAGTTTCACCAGGTCTCACCGGTAGGGATGGCAGCAAGGGATCTTTATTAATCCTGTTTCACAAATCGTGGTCTGCGACTAGGGGTGGACAATTGGCTTGAAGCTCGCGAGCCAGCTCGGCTCGTAACGAGCTCGAGCCGGCTCGGCTCGGGCTCGAGCATTTTTCAAGCCGAGCCAAGCCCGGTCTGTAGCTCGGGGAAAAAATGAGCCGAGCTCGAGCCGCTCGCGAGCTGCTCGTTGGCTCGTGCGAGCTGGCCCAACGAGTAGGAGCAGCCCAGTCCCCAGTTGCCCAGTAGAAAGTGATCGATCGATCGATCTCGGAGGCGAGTGCGGTCGCCGGTCACTCGGTCGGGCCAACCCTAACCCTAACCCAGTTGCTCGCGCGGCCGCCGTGGCGATCGGCCGATCGCCGTCCTTCCCCACGCCGCCGCCGACGCCGTCTTTCCCGCGTCGCGCCGCCGCCCTTCCCACGCGCGCGCCGTCCTTCCCATGCGCTCGGTGGCGGCCGCCCTTCCCAAGCTCCATCGCCCCCACGCGAGGCGGCGAGCTCGGTGAGTTTGCTCCTATTTTGTTGAGTTGTCCAATGGTTCTAGTCTCTATTTAGTGCATAGAAGTGTTGATCTAGCGGCACACTTATTTGCGAAATATGTTTCAACTGCTAGAGATACATGTATATGCGCATGCTTCCATTGTAATCCTGCTGTATATTGTTGTATATTGTTAAGTTCGAGCCATTTTGGCTCGTTCAATTAACTTCGAGCCATTTTGGCTCGTTCAGTTACCTTCAAGCCATTTTGGCTCGTTCTCTCTGTCTTCAAGCCATTTTGGCTTGTTCTCTCTATCTTCAAGCCATTCAAGCCATTTTGGCTTGTTCTCTCTATCTTCAAGCCATTTTGGCTCGCGCTGATTCTCTCTGTCTTCAAGCCATTTTGGCTCGTTTGGGCTCCCTGCTATTGTGATGGCTTGAACTGCTGTGAATTGCTTATGTGTATTGGCTTATGTGTTATGCTAGACATTTGGCTTATGTGTATCTGCTCTGATGTGTTATGTGAATTGGCTTTATGGCTTATGTGTTATGCTGCAAAAGTATTGGCTTATGTGTTATACTGTTAAATCTGATATGCTATTAGTATTACATGATTACATCTGAAATGCACTATTAAATCTGCTGTGCTGCTCTCTGTGAATCTGCTATGATATTTATTTCTTTGTCGCCGCCGCTCTGTGTGAATCTGTGGATCGTGATGGGTATTCATGAGCGCGAGCCAAAATGGCTCGTTCGGGCATCGGCGAGCCAAAATGGCTCGTTCGGGCCTCTGCGAGCCATTTTGGCTCGGTCGGCAGCGGCAACCCTTTTTGGCTCGGTCGAACTCGCGAGCTGGCTCGAGCCAGCAGTCGAGCCGAGCCAAGCCTCCCGCGTAGCTCGTTTCCAAAACGAGCCGAGCCGAGCCGAGCCGCATCTTTGACCGAGCTCGGCCGAGCCGGCTCGGCTCGGCTCGTTTCCAGCCCTATCTGCGACGAAGTTATGTGCCATATGTCGTTCATTTTCCCGTCCCCCAGTCCCCCACACCTGACATGACTCTAATATTCTTTCTAGGTCTCAAAAGTTTCACGAGGAGTGGTATAAAGTTCAGCTCATATTATAAAGTTTATAATTATGATAAATCTAATGATATAATTTGTATTCAGATAATCTAAATATTTTTAAATATATTAATGATAAACTTTTTTAAAAAATAACAGTATAGATTCTAAAACATCACTTAAAAAGAGTGGTGGTAGTACAAAGGAAAAGATGATTACTACATGTCTACCTAAGCATCTATCTTTACTATTATATAAATGTGAGTTGGTAGTCGTCAGTCCGTTCTTCTTCCTCTCTTCTCAGTCATCCGATCAAAGATCAGTCATCCAGATCCGCATAAAGGTAATTCTTCTGCTTCCCATAGAAAAGATCGGGCTGACGCGTGGGTCGCGCTTCTCCTCTTTTCTTCCCCCACATCCTCCGCCTCCTGCAACCACTCCACCTCTCACAACCGACGCCTCCTTCTCTCCCCGAACCCTTGTGTTGCGCCTCCTCCTCCTCAGCGCCGTCACCAATTCCTTCCTCATACGACAGCATCTGGTCGCAATCCCCCAATTTCCCCCAGCCGTGTCTCATCCCCTCATCGCCGCCTCCCCAATGCATTTGCCCGCCGCCTCCTCTCCCCATTTGCCCGCCGCGGCCTCCCCACCACCACCTGCAACCGTCGCCTCCTTCTCCCCCGATCCCTCGCGTCGCACCTCCTCCTCCTCGATGCCATGGTCGAAGTGGGTCGCGATCGAAGGGAGAAGTGGTCAACGTCGAAGAGTTGTGGTCGAAAAGGACAGTGGTTGAAGGGGGCAGTGGTCAAAATTGGGGCTGTGGTGGAAGTCGGGGCCGAGCAGGCTAGCACCGACAGTCGGTGACAGGGCACAAGCGCACCGGAGGCCTGCCAACGTACGACCACCAGTGATGATCGACCGCTCCTGACCTACGATCACGTGCGATGGTTGACGGTTTCTAACTTACGACCACGAGGTGTGATCGACGGCTTCTAATTTACAACCATGAGCACTGGTCGATGTGTTTCGACTTAAGACACGAGGTGTGATCGATGTCTTCCGACTTACGACTACGAGCGTTGGTCGATGTGTTCCGACTTACAACCACGAGGTATTCTCGATGGCTTCCGACTTACGACCACGAACGATGGTCGTCAGCTTCCGATGTACGACCATGAGCCATTGTCAAAGAAACCTACTGATCGGACCAGCCATCACAAGATCGATCGGACTAGCCATCACAAGGCCAATCGGACTACCATATATGGTCATTTTGCCATTTTGAAAAATCAAGTATAGAAGCGCATCGATCAGAACTTTCACAAATGCAAATTTTAATAAAACTAAATGGCAATTATTCATCATCAATAACATACACGACCATCACATGGTCTCACAGATTTTACTACCTTCTGTTTGTCAAGCTTGGCAACTGATTAAGGGCTAACAAGTTAATAAGGAGGGAATGGATCGTATGCCCCGCCTTACCATGCCACTCAATACAGGACTAAGTTTCTGTTAGTTGATTCTTTGCCCTTATCTTACCACTTGATCATTTTCCCTTTAGCGAATAAACGACCATTTTGCCCATATCTTCTACTCTGCCTTCTCTTTCTAACTTCTCCGCCCATGGCTAACCCAACGAACTCCACATGGTCGGTGAGCTCGCCCCTCTCTCTTTACTCTCACCCTCTCTTAGTGGCGGACGCAACGAGGGGGTCAAGGGGGGCTGGCGCCCACCCTACCTCCCGCCAGAGAGTAATGGAGGAAGACTGGAAGAGGAAGACACGACACATATATTGCCCAAGCCGGCAAGCCCCAATGACCAGCGAGCCTAGTCACTAATAAGCAAGTCCAGTCACTAGCACACAACAGCAAGCCCACTAATGTCCAAAAGCAAATATCGAACATCCAAAGTTGAAGGCCATCCAATTCGCTTTGAGACTTTCGGCAGCACGGCACAACAACAAGCCCCCACCAAATTTTGACCCTAAGCTCCTGTAGCTGTGGTTGGTATCTTGGCGATGGACAGGCGACGACGGTGGCATCTTGGCAAGTGCTTGTGAGCGGACGACGGCCGTCTCCCGGTTGGAGCAATGGGGCGCCCAACGTCGACGCAGAAGGTGGAGCCTGAGTGAGCCGGATGACCGGTGGGGCACCCAACGTGGAGCTTCCTGAGCAGGCGGTGGTGGGCAGCAGACAGCCCACAGCGGTGCAGTCGATGAGGCGCCAAGTGCCAACTTCTACCGCTAGATTTGCCGATCTAGGGAGCCGACCAGCTGAGGCTGCCGAGCAAGTAGAAGAGGAGTCCGGAGAAGATCACCTGGAAGGGATTGAGGGAGAGGGAGGCTGGAGGGGAATAGGGGGAGTGGGAGCCACCCGCCACCGGGGATTGGGGAAATGGGAAGGCTGGCCGGGAGCTGGGAGGGTCGAGGGGATTGTGGGATTAGGGAGGGGTCAAGGGGATTGGGGGGATTGGAGGGGCATCGGGATCTAGGGGATAGGGGGTTGAACGGGGGATTGGGGAAAACCAGCGGGCGAAGAGGGGATTTAGGGAATGGGGAGATTGAGGAAGGCGGCGGTTGGGATTTTATCATGTATGCAATTGTAGTATTGTATCCAATGCTTTTTATTGAAACCAATGACAACGGTATGGTTTGAATGAAGTTCTTTTTAACTGTATTTTAGGTACCTGCTGAGGGGGGCTTGTGGCTGCGGGTTGCGGCTCAACATTAAGAGATAACGAGGGATCAAAGGCAGTGACCGTAAGGTACAAAGCACAAATGTACTTTTTAATTTGTGCAATTGTGATTGATATGGTGTTTTAGTTATCTATTGTCATTTATCGGTTCGTAGAGTTGCAAGAAATAGAGAAACGAACATTGCATAAATATTTTTCATGCAACATAAATAGTATTTCTCATACTAATAAGAGTCAAGTAAAAAAAAAGGCTCAAATGAACTTTAGTCCCATGAAATCATTGCTAATCTAACAAATCACGGATCTATTAGACATAACCCATTAGCCCCCTAAAATTTTGTCCAGGTCCGCCACTGCCCTCTCTCACCTGTGCACGAAAAGGAGGAGGCTGGCGTCGGTCAAGATTGGCGAGTGATTAAGGGATAACAAATTAATAAGAAAAGAAGATGTTCTACAAAACAAAGGGAAATTGGCCAAACTTGCCGACCAGGTCAGCGCGCTCGCGTGCGTGCGTGACCCGGTCACCGGGGTCCACTCCCCGTAACGCCGTTACGGAGCCCCGCAACGCCGTCGCGGAGGACGAGGACGAGTTACCTCCCCGAGATTGATATTAAAGCCGCGTCGAGTGGTGAGAGCGGCACACTTCACCCTAGCACTAAAGAAACCGTCCCCGAAGCCCAACCCCAAGAGCAAAAATTCCCCAAGTCTCCTCCTCCCTCCACCCCTAAACCCTCCCCTACACGCGCGAATCCACTGCCCGTGTCGCCCAAATCGAAGCTCCGGTACACTCGGATTGATTGGAGTTGCTGAGTTGCGCTCGACTTGGTGAGAAATTGGACGGTTTTGGAGCTCAAAACCGTTGTTTCTGGAGTGGTTTCCGACTTGGGTGTGGTTGCCGGCTCGCCGGAGTTGGTTCCGGTTGGATTCCGGCGAAATATCGGATATTGGGAGGGTCAGTTCAGCTTGGAGCATTATTTTGGCCTTCCAAGTAGTACATAGCTGCGCTCGTGATAACCTTCAGGTACAGTTTTCTTGGATTAGTTTGATTTATCTGCTGCAACCTGCTAGTCCTTGCTAAATATCTGCTGATTGCTTGTTGTCGTCTCGAAGCATTGTTTAGAGGGATTTCGTTGTATGTTGAAGATTATTTTTGAAGCATTTGATATGTTACCTTGTTCAGTTCTTCTCGTTTTCCCCCATCAAATATGTGTGATGCATGTTGCTTTGTTCAGTCCGCTCCTTTACCCCCGTCAAATTTGTGCTCTTACTGTTGCTGTTGTTGTTTTGTTTCAGAAAATCGCTCCAATTTGACGGGCTGTTGTGTTGACTGGACGAGTCATTCGAAGAGCCGAAGACTTACGCTAGTTGACAGAAATTTCCACCGCAAAAGATTCTGCTATTTCTTAGCGATTCTGGAGTCTTTGATCTCTTGTGGGTGCAAAAAGGTGGGACTTTTGAGTTGGACAATGCATCCCAAGGCTCGGATCCACGCAGACCCGGTTCTGGAGTTCGACCAGTTCGACTGCTTGCCGGATTCACTTGTCCTGCTGATCCTCAACAAGCTTGAGGGTGTGCGTTCTCTTGGCTGCTGCTCTGCCGTGTCGAAGCGGTTCAACGGGCTCGTTCCCCTCGTCCATGATGTGTATGTCAAGATTGACCGTGTTGCGACTGTGTATGGTGACTCCGATGATGCTCTCAACCTGTCCTCGCCGAAGCCCCGGAACATCTTTTCGCATTTCTTTAAGCTGATGCTGTTCACAATCATCAAGCCATTCCATAATATACGCAACCCAAATGGCACAGGGCGGCCGCTGTTCCCACAACTCGCCCAGCATTCATCTGTGCAGGTGCTTAGGAACTTCTCTCATGTCCGGAATCTTCAGGTGGAGCTCCCCTCGGGGCATGTTGGGACTGAGGATGGGGCTCTGCTGAAGTGGCGGGCTGAGTACGGCAGTACGCTTCAGAATTGTGTGATTCTGGGTGGAACCCTGGTTGATCGCAAGCCTGTTGGCGCAGAGCATGAGCCATCGTCGGAGGACAATGGAAGCATGCCAGAATCTTTCTATACCAACGGTGGGCTGAAACTCCGTGTTGTCTGGACTATCAGCTCTTTGATCGCTGCGTCAACAAGGCATTATCTTCTCCGGTCAATTATCAAGTACCATCCAACACTGAGAAGCTTGGTTTTGGCAGACGCTGATGGGCAAGGGACACTGTGCATGGGGATGGAGCAGCTGAAGGAGTTCAGGGAAAACCAGTTGTCAGCCTCAGCATGTTCCAATCGGACGCAGGTCCCAGCGTGCAACATGAAGCTGAAGTATGCTTCATACCTCGAGTTGCCTGGTGGCTTGGCACTGCAAGGTGCAACCTTGGTCGTTATCAAGCCCTCCAACGATGGAAGCAGCGGCGGTCACAGTAGTTGGAAGGAAACTGAAGCTTTTGTTTCAGGCGCGTTCGATGGACCGTTCAGATTTGCTGTGAAGGCCCTGATGAAGAGACGAACCTATCTTTTGGAGATGAATGGTTTCTAGATACTGCACCTTAGAGCTGTCCACAGATATCTTGATTTTCAGTGCCTCGTGCGTAGTTTAGCTGCTTTCTGCTTCAAGCAAATGCGGCTTGCGAATTGTGTTCGCTCTTCGTGCATTAGTAGTACTAGGTAGTCTCAACAGCCAAACTGAAGTCATCTCAATGTAGTGTAAATCTACCGAGTCTGCATCTCCTTAGAGAATTGGGATGTACTCCATTGTTGTACGTGTATGTATTCCGTTGATCTTGTGCCCAATCGTAGATGGTGACGGCAAAGACAGCCGATTTGTGTGCCATGTCGTCTGACAAAGTGGCTTCGCTGTTCGCAGAAATTTCACCGAGAGAAGTTAAGGAAAAGAAAAAGAGAAAATCTCCAAAAACATCCTACAGATTCAGGTGCTCAAACGTAGGGGTACCAGTTACATCCATTTTATTCGGGGAGATTGGATCATATACCCTCCCTTTAGTTGGGAAATTGAGGATTTACCCTCCACATCTCAATGACACGTGGGGTTATCGTAAGTCACTGACACGTGGGCCAGGAGGGTAAATTCTCAATTTCCATCTAAATGGAGGGTATATGATCAATTTTTTCTTTTATTCGTTATCCGTATCTAGTTTATTCGATTCATATTCGATACATCAAAACTTATTGAGTATCAATCATACATTTATTATCTATTTTATTTGGTATTCATATTTGAATTATTCGATTCGCTGACACCCCTACTCAAACGTATGGGTAAGATTCACTAGGACGTCGACTCTTGACTAGGTGGACTCTCTATGTTGGGTTCTCAACTTAAATCCGTCTTCCTCACCCCGCAGACGCTAGACTTCACCAACCATTACCTTCCCTCTACTTCATCTTCTCCCAAATGTGGTGTTCGTTTAATTATCCCAAAGATAATCACACAAAAGCGTACGGATTATTATTCGTCTAATCAGTAGAACAATATTCCGACAAATAATAAGCGTTTATCAAAGTCGTGCAGCAAAATAATAATGTAGAACTGTACTATTATTATAGCACTTCCCACGAGAGTTATGGTCTTAATTACAAATACATAAAGGGCAAAAGATACAGACTGATACCTAGAACTCTCCTGCTCAGCTCAGTAGGATGCCTACTCGTTCCAGTCGTAGTATTGGGGTCCACCTCCCCCGGCTCCTCATAATCGCCGTCCTCCTCTCCCGTGAACTTGGCAGTGCCCGCTACCCTTTCATTTGGCTCGAAGTATTCGTCGATCGGAGTGGGGTCTAACAAAGGAGAATAATAGTAAGGGTGAGTACTAACGAACTCAGCAAGCACAATAGTAGCAAAATGCACTGGATGCCTCTATCCTTAAGTCCAGGTCTAGTTATCTAAATTCAGAAATTAGCTTTACCAAATTAATTGACATATTTTAATTGTGAAAATTCTACATTTCACTCGGGTGAAGAAACATCCCTAGTGACCACTATAGTCTCCAATACAAGAGACTGACATGAATTCATGATTTTATTTAGCACTGCACAGAATTATGCCAATACCCATAGCTACTCTGAACCATCTTAACTAGGATTTTTACACTTCCTTTGGTGTGGGTCAAGCTCAAAGTACATAACTTTTTCGAGTTACGTTGTTCAATTCTCTAGCTCACCTATTATCTATCGGTGTACTGGGTTGCTCACCTGGGCTCCACTGACTTCCAATAGCATTTGGTTGGTACCGGCTCCCAGCCCAACACACCTACGCATATAGCGTTTCGAAATTTACTCACTTCTAGACTGGTGTTACTGATCTTGAGCTTAATCCATCTCTACTCACACATAATTACTTACCAAATGTGGAGAGATGAATAACGTAACAGGTTACTATTTCCTGCACATCCGAGATGGAAAAATGGTTGGCACTTTATTTATGGTCCCATTCCGAATGAGAGTTTGGTATATTCTTATATACTAGTCATATGTAAAGGGGTCCCCATTCCGAGTGAGAGTTTAGAAAGTAAATTGAATCTACTATTTTTGGGGTGCTAATTGAAAGATCAACTAGCAGATTTTCAAGAAAATTTGATATGCAACGATTAAGCTACGCGAAAGAAACACAATGTTCATCATTTAAACAATTTCTAAATGGATCAAGACTTAATAAGACTCACGAAAATAACAGGTGCAAACTAGGGTTTGGATTTTTTTTAAAGCAATTTTCGGCTATATGGACTATAGGACAGGAAGTAAAAACTAAAATTAAAAAGGATAAGATCCTACCGAGTAAACCGATGCTCTGATACCAAGATGATACGGGCGGTCCTGATCTTCTTGATGTAGGATCACGATAATTAGTGTTTCTCAGCCAATATCTCTAGTTGTACACCCGTGCCAATACAAGGACTCACAGCTCTTTGGAAATTCGCCAAGATACACCAAAGGATTTCTCCACGAGACCACGAGTGGAGAAACGTTGTGCCCTCAATTCCCAATGGAAAAGCAAACACAACCTTGATTCAAGAATGATCGCTCAATTCCTCTCAAGTAATCCTCGCATGGATACTTTGGTGAAAAGAAACAAGCAATGTGTTGTTCTAATTTCAATCTGAAAAAAGTGGTTCCCTAACAATGAAACTATGTCTGGCCTTATATTGGCACCACAAGGTGTGGCCCTAGATAGAAACTAATTCAAAATAGAAAAGCAACTCGGATCAAGAAATCGAAACAAACTCTACTTTACAAACTTTGAACAATCTCTTAATAGTCTGGACCGAACACGCCTCTTGATTCGGACGGTTCGAACGTTCAAAGGAAAACATCCAGACGGTCCGAACGTCTCCGTCTGGGACTCTCGCGACGCACCGCTTGTGGAGGCTATTCGGACGGTCCAAACGTTCGGGGGATCAGTCCGAATGGTCCGAACGTCTCTGCCTGGAATTCTTTGCGGCGCACAGTTCGTTGAAGTTAGAACTTTCCTTGTCTGAAACGCATCGACCTTCATGAGTGAGCTCCTCCTCATACCTAAGTACGCACAGCACACTAGAATTAGGTAGTAGCAAAATCTTATCAAAATTGTATTCTTTAAAGAACAAAGTCACCTGTTGTTGGAGCTTCTTGGCTCGTGCTCGCGTAATCGGTCATGTCGGTTCAATTGGAGGAGTTAGGGCAAGGGTGGCCTCATCACTTTTTCAAATACCTTTTTCAGATGCAATTATAATGTAATGATACAGAAAGTAATTTGTATATTTGACATAACTATAATTGTGATCAAGAATTAGCTTGCCTGAGTAGTAGTAAGTGCTGGAATCAATGGCAACTTGCTCTGCTACCTCAGCTTGAGCTTACTCGAATTCTGCATTACAGGCAGACGCACTCCTATAAGAAATTAGTTATTTAAGGTACTAATAAGTTAGAAAATTTCCCTTCCCCGTCTCGGTGGATGCCTAACCTATCTACTAGGTTAAAGTCGAGTCCTGAACTTGCTATTCGAAATGCTAAAATGGTCTCAAAGGCTCAGGCCTTTCGGCCTAGATCTACTCTCGGCCCCTAGTCGATGGTCAGCCCATGGCCAAGCGGCTGACAAAACGCTCCTTCTCCTCTCCGTTCTGCCAATGTTTCTCACTCCTCCACTCCTTGCCCTTAATGCCCGATTCCGCCCGAACGATGGAAACGCTCCTCCTACTTTCAGCATAAACTTCGGCCTTCGGCCGCTGCTCTCTTCCTCCCTTCTCAGCGGCAATACTTGCTTCCTTCTCCCTCCGTCCTCGAGGCCTGCTGCTCCCTCGGCTACCATGCGCACTCAACCCTTCTGGATCGGATCCGAATGGATCTGACCTCCTCTGGGTCGCATCTTGCTGGATCTATTGCTATCACCGCTCCCTATCGCCCGATCTAGCGGCTACTCACTGGATCTAGCGGTTACTCGGCTCCCTCGATTACCCGGCTACTCCGACTATTCGGCAACTTGACTCTAACTGCTCGGCTACTCTACTGCCTCTCTGACTACTCAGCTATAATGATTACTCGGCTGCTCCAACTACTCAGCCTTCGACTACAACTACTCAGCCTCCAACTATGACTACTTGGCCTCCGACTATGACTACTCACCTTCGACTACGACTACTCGGCCTCCGATTACTCGACTACTCGGCCGTTCCCTCAACATCCTCTTCACCCTCAAGAGGATGCCGCTGGTCGAGGATTGCTATAGTGGGATTGGCTTGGTCGAATGGCTGGAGTTGAGGCTTGCGACTACTCTCTAGTTCTACCTTCTCTTTTATCCTTACCTAAGCTTCCTAGCTTTGATTTTAGTTAATGTTTCTCATTATTTTTATGCATTGATTTACCACACCCAGTTCTGGGGAATCCTAGTGGCTGTGTTGATGGGACTCAAGTTTGGGGTTCTTGTACCCGGGAGCTGTTCTCCAAGCCCGAGGGCGCTCACAGTGCTAGGGTGGTCGCCGATTGCTATGGTGGCTACTGGTTAGGCTAGGCGGTTTCTCCCTCCTTCTTAGCTACCTGGTTTAACCGGACAAGCCAAGGAGGAGTAGTGCTGAGCATTTTGTGTGCTTACTCGAGACGAAACCAAAACGAAGAAGAAAAGGTGGAAGGGAATGTGGGCCTACTTGTGTGTCGGACTGAGAATGAAAAGTATTCAGTTGGTGGGGAGTTTGTCGTGTTGTCCTCACGTGGTTGTAGTCATGGACGAAGGTGCAGTTGAGGTACTTGTCGTGGTCAGGGACATCGTCTTGTAGTTGTCATCGCTTTGTGGTGGTCCACCCTGTTGGCCTCTTTGTCCCGTGGTCCTCGCTCGCCTTCGTCTTCCTCTATGTTCCGCCTCCCCTTCTCCGGCACTCCTCTCTTCTCACTCGGTGGACTGTGGCTTTGGTTGGTTTAGCTCTTTGGCCTTCGGCTGAGAGCACAGATGGATGGAATGGCTTGGCCCTTCTTGGTTGTTCTTAGGGCTTCTTGTGTGCTTGTGAACTCTCGGCTGGTTTGTTATCAGTGGTTTCTGGGAATGCAGTGGGTAATACGGGCGATTAGCTAGATTGGGGCTTATATATGAGGAGGTTTCAGCCCCCTCCTCTCTGTTTTGGCTATAGTCTAATTGTGCACAACTGGGCAGAGTCAATCTTATCATCTCTTGTGTCTTGGTTCTTTGTTGCTTCGGACCGAGGGTCCTAAATGTGGGCTGGGCACTATTTTCGGATTTACTGTGTCTAAGGTAAGTTTGGAAAATGTGGGCTTTGGATTTTTAATTGCCGAATGATGAGGCCCACTAATGGTGAGTGAGAGGCGCCGACAGGCCCGGGATGGTCTAAGAACCTCTAAGAACGCTATTCTATTTGGCTCTAGTAGCCCGAGGGTATTGACAGCAACTATTTCCCCTCTCTCTCTCTCTTATTCTCCCTTGAATTGTTATTTGATTTGCTCTCCGCTTACAAAAGAAAACGAAACGGATTGTGGTTGTTGGGCTTGGGATACTAACATTGGCTAAACGCAGGAACAAGGCATTGGAATGCAATGCACTATTTAACTTAGCTTTTAGCTTACTACAATTGCAATTTTAGAATTTATTTTTTCTTAAGCACCATTTCTGTAAAACGGTTGTAATAATTAGTTTTAGTTTAATTATTTGAGAATCGAGCCAAAGGTTGTAATTCATTCTTGTAGTTACTGCCTTTAATAACTCTTAATTAAATTTTTAATTATTGCTAATTATACTATTTAAAGGTGATTAGCGTTAGGGTTCTTTCATCGAATAAGAACAAGAACAGGGGAGAGGGCAAGATATCAAGAAGCTCCCTTTCTCCATTTCTCCTATCAATAAGCGAATTCGACACTGCTAAAGTATGATTTGAATTTGTTATTGTGTCCGTGGACACTGCACCAGATGTGACACTAAGCGATATATGCACTAAGCTGTGTCAAACATGACAATGGCTAGCACGTCTAACTCTAATTCAGTTTTTTCTCTGTTTGGGATTCATCTCCCTCGCTTTATATATATATATATATCCCTGTAGTCCATAGGAAGATCAAAAGACTCATTGTAAATCTCCTCATATAGTGATTTCTGCCTTCGTGCATCCATGGTTTTTTTTTTTGCAAAAGCTTTTCATATTAAATATGTCTTTCATTCTTTGGATCTTCTATTTCTACTATGTGTTTTATAACAAGTAGTATCAAAGCTTTGGGTTCAAAATTCTACCTGCCGAGATGGCAATCGCGCGGCATCATGCAGAGCACAAGGAGATCTATTTGAGAAATTTTTCAACATCCGAGTTTTCGACAAGTTCCAATCTGAAGTGGGAAACTTTTCGTCTCCGAGCTGGAGCATATGGTCCCAATGATAAAACCTGAGGCATCGGTTTTGCTTTCGGTAGTAGCGAGCCTCCAATCGTTTTCCTTTGGTCCAAGCATTGTTCAGCAGCAACACCAACACGTGAAGGCAAGGAGCATGAGACTCGAGACGATGCAAAAAAAACTTTCTGAACTATTCACACAAATGGCACTATAGCCACTTTTTTCAAATTTAACCCCCGAACATTCTTTTTTGCAAATCTAGCCCTTTTCTCGAGCTCGGTAGCCATGGCGAGTGACACATGTCACCTACCATGCTACAAGAGCTCGGCAAGTGCTATCGAGCCAACCTGTCGAGCTCCTATAAATCAGTAGGCAATTAGGTGCATGATTAGCACTAATTAAATACGATTGGTGCTAACTAAATATAAGTAGCACTAAGTAATGCGGGGGGGTTGGCATCCTGCCGAGCTAGGGGAGCTCGATAGCTACGTGCTGAGCTCCCCTAGCTCGACTGATACCTGCCGAGCTATCAAGGAGGGGGCTAGATTTGCAAAAAGGGTGTCTGAGGTCAAATTTGAAAAAAAAAAAGTGGTTAGAAAGAAAAAACAATATCAATTATGGGATAACTAAATTTGATGTTTTAATCATTGTTTGGATATGTTGCAATTTGGATAACTTGTGCGACCATTGTGAAGGCTTTGAAAGCATTAATTTCAGAAGTTTAATGACACCATAATGGTAGTTATCATGATGCTCTCCGAAGTTTTTACTTTGAAAGTGAAGGTTTTGCTTCAATTTTAGTTTAAGATGAAGGATTAAGTGCAAAAAGGAGTTTGATTTTTGTGAATACCACAATATTTGTTCAATTATCATAACTCGATATGAGAGGTCTACTGTAGTTTATACTCTATTGATAGCACAAGAGTTTCTTTCATCCAAACAGTTTAGTAGTAGTTTCAACTATGTTATGGAATTTAATTACATTTAAAGCTAGTAGTTTGATGTATATGATGGCCACACATGCAAGTTGCTCTTTCAACGAGCGTTATTTGTCGATTTTTGTGTTCCAGGTGGAGCAAGTCAGATTCTATGCTATGAGTTCTTTGCTATCTATCCAGCATCATAGGTGATATTTTGGTTTATATCGTTTGATGACTGAGCATTTATTTTAGAAGGTCAGTTGTCTAGACTCAAACTTTATTGAAGATTATTAACTACTAAAGACCCATATTTGTTCATCTATTTTATTGATAGTTATGTGTTTGAACCTACTGATGGTTTGCTCAATTTGAGGAGATTTGATATTTCAGCTACAAGAGCGAATTCGTTTCAATGTGGAGATTATTAAAGTGTGATCTGAATTTGTTATCGTGTCCGTGTAGGACACTGTGCCAGACGTGGCGCCAAACAGTGCATACGCCAAGCTGTGTCAAACATGGCGACACTAGCGCATCCGACTCTAATTCGATTTCTTCTCCGTTTGGGGCTTGTATCCTCCGCGCTACATATACCCCTATAGTCCATAGAAAGAGCAGTGGTCTCACTATAAATATATTTTTATGTAGTGATTTTCACCTTCGTAATTCTGTGTTTTTTTTCAATAAAGATTTTTTAGTTAAATATGGATCTCATGTTGTTTAGATCTTCTATTTCTGGCATGTGTTTTATAACAAACACAACAAGAACATTGGAGAGGGGATGAGCAAATAAGAAACCACTACAATACCGATGACACAAGACGCTGAGCTCCTCCTCCTGCTGCTCAGCAAGGTGCTTGCCATGGATGGCGGCGCTAATCACAGACCGAGAGATGAATGCAGTGCAGGCGAGCGAAAAAGGGAGGGAGGAGGTCTACTATGCGCTAGCTATGAATGTCCATTCTACCCCTGATAGATCAAGTTTCAATCAATGGTTATAATTAACTAGTACATCTTTTTTTATAAAAATGTACTAGTACCTCTTGGTACCTTTCAAGGATGGTAAAAATATCTATATCTGAAGACTAGAAAACAAAACTGTAGAGGACTCGAAATGCATTTCCAATTAACCTCACTCAAAAGGTGAACGGCGATAGAAAAGCTACAAGCAAGTGGGGAAAGGAAAACAAAATGGAAAATTCTCTTTTCTATCTACCTATGATCTCCAGTGCATACAAAGTACAAACAATTAGGTATTGACTATTGATAACGATGAACCGAAAAGTTTTAGCTACCAAAACGGGGAACAGAACTCCCTACGAAGTCTCCACGGCAGGAAATGCCTTCTCTTCTACTCATAAATCGCAATCTACTGGCTAATTCTGTATCGGATTGGACTTGCTGCTCACCATCTGCTTCTTCAGGGTCGCAACCACCTCGATGTCAGCCTTCTTATTTCCTACTGCGGCTGCTGCATGGAACACTTGTGCATTCTCTGAGTTTTTCTGCGCATTCTGCTGGAGCTTCCTTGATTGGAACCCCTCTTCTGAAGTCCTATCGTCAGGAGTCACTGTTGCGTGCAAGCTTAGAAAGCAATGCAGAAGTAGAAAGGTAGAGAGGAGGTAAGCACAGATGCTGATAGCTCTCATGGCTGTGTTCAGCTGAGAGAGGCCCAGAGACAATCAGCACACAGAGACCCGGGTTGGCATGTGATGTGCGTGATATACTTAGTCCATGCAGAACCAACCAGCTTGGATGTTTCATTGTGATTTGCGCGCGTGCCTTTGCATTTGTGGGCAGCACATGTAGCCAAGGATTGCATCCACTTCCATTCCTTCGGTTTCGTTTTGTAATATATTATTTCAGTGTATTAAGTCTTATTTTAGGGGAAAACTTCGAGTTTATGAAACATGAATTTTTTTTACGTAAGTTCAGTTAGACAATGTGAGCATAGTCTTCATTTCCTGCCAAGTGCCAACTGCAGTCTGTATAACATCAGCGGTGATGTATGTTCAGGGGAATGATACGTAGATTGGACACTGATGCTTCATTATAATTCATTCATCCTTCTGCTCTTGTTTCTGTTGAACCTTCCCTACTTTTTCCAAGTATACTAGTGATACCTGCTCTAAATCTAATCACCTCTGTTTGCTTTAGTTATGATCAAACTCACGAAAAGTTGCTTTGCGAGGTGGTGGTAACTCCAAGAATCATAAATCAGCTCAGCTGTATGAAGCGAAACCGGCCGATGCATGTACCCCTACGCACACGTGATGTGGTAAAATTGGCACATGATTAGAGAGGGAGATTGGCGTGAAATCTGGTGAAAAAGATCAGACAATAAGGGTGATGGTACGCCCAGCGCCGGGCGGCCATCCGGGCTCGCCGCCGACGAAAACATCGTAAAGCTTCTTCACAATCGGTGGGTTAAAAATGGTATTATTGTAAACAGACGTTCGTCTTAGTTTAGCTTATCCAAACTTTAAAAAAATTCCAGTTCCCCACGTGCCCGCTCCACATGACAAGACTCAGTGCGAAAGCTGATCTCAAAGGTCAAATCCCTTTGCACTAACCACTTTGACCACGCTAATCATTGCCTCGCGGTTTATGGTATTTCTAAATTTTGTTTTTTTCTATTTTTGGATTTTTAGCTTTTTGTCCAGTTCTTTTTTCTTTATTTGTTTACATTATACGTGCTGGACAAACCCTTTTTTTTCTATTTTTAATTTTTTAAATTTAATTATACCAAATAAGCTATCATCAGCTACAACAGAATTTCAACTACAAGCCATAAAAAATGAACGAAGCTTGCTTGTTTCCTTTTGGTGTTCCCTCCACCTGTCAAGACTCAATTGGCTAGCACTTCCTCCAGCTGCCCACACAGAACTGCTCTCCATCCTCCCTCCCAGAGCGCCAAAACAGCAGAGTTACGCGCCAAAAAGAGCAGTCTCATGCAGCAGTCTACACTTACGCACAAAAAAAGAGCTCATGCAGCAGTCTACACTTGTGCAAAAACAGAGCCTTATGCAGCAAGCTGAATTCTAAGCAGTCCAGCTCCGTTCACTTCCCAGATGCAAAAAAAACTTATGCAGTCCAGCTCCGTTCGCTTCCAGTTTTCCCATATGCAAAAAAGAGGCCAGTTAATCCAGTCTTCCTTATGCAGTCCCAGACTTTGCACTTTTGCTTCTTTTTCTATTCAAGGGAAGAGGCCAGTTAATCCATCAGATGTTATTTTCTAGAGAATCTGAACATCGTATGCTATTTTCTGGAGAATCTGAAGGGCTTACTTACTCGGTTTGGCATGAAGTTTAACTCTGAAGACTGAGTTTTCCCAGAGACTGCACTTTTTCTTCTTTTCCTTCTTCTCGATTTCAGGCATCAGATTTAACCATGAGCAGCATTGAAGGGCTTATCCAGGTCCATTGTGTCACCCTCGACTTTAGACATCTTTTTTTTACTTTTCTTGGCAGATACATCATCTTCCCATCATCTGGGCATAATTTAGCACTGCATTATACACTAATAGAAAAAGAACAATAGACATGTACACTGATGGTCCATAATTTAGCACTGCATTATCAGGGGCGGAGCTAGAGAAAAATTGAGGGGGGGGTGCGGCACTTCCTTCATGCCATGTATATGTATACATACGTACAATATTTAAGCAATAATATAACTTAATTGAGCAATCAGCACCCACGGCCTGGGTGCATGACTTTGGACTTGGGGGTGCAAAAGAGGTGAAAGTTTAGAGATTAGCACTGATTTCCGATTTTCACGTGGGTGCGGCCGCACCCACGGTCAACTACCTACCTCCGCCCCTGTGCATTATTATATCATGACAACGGGAACAACTGAGCCACCTCCTCCTGGCATCTCACCTTTATTCAATTGATCCTTCAAAAATGATGCAATGGCTTTATAAATGAAACGTTCTTCTTAACTGCCTTATGATTAGCAATGCAAAAATGTAGCTAGCATCATTTACTTGAAGATTTCTTTATGGAGTTCTCAAGCCATACATTATCTCTAGATCACTAATGCTTTGTAAGGTATACTCCCAACTAAAAAAAGTAGATTCAAAAATTGTAACTCAGGATCATGAAAATTTTGAAGCGTCTCAAACAAAAGATTCTCTTGAAGACTTGATACCCAAGGTCGGCATGAAGTTTAACTCTGAAGAAGACGCTTATGACTTTTACAATGCTTATGCTTATAAGATGGGCTTTAGTATCCGAAGGAGTAGTTACCATAATGTGAAGAATTCTTCCAATATAAAGAATAGAACATTTGTTTGTTCTCATGAAGGTATTGACATTAACATTTTTTACTATGCAATTTGTATTTACTTTGTGACATGTTATCTATTAATTAATTATATTAACAGGAACTCGAGGTATTAACAAAAGAGCAGAATCTTCATATTATGGCAAATGTTTCAGTAGGCCAGAAACACGATGTATGTGTCAAGCATGTATGAAGATAAGTCTCAGAGATGGATTGTACTGTGTCTACCACTTTGTATGTGAGCACAACCATAAACTTGCTACTACAAGCCAAGCCCCCCAATTAAGATCGCAAAGGAAAATTAATGAAGCACAGGTTGCAAGTGTGGAAGTTGCAAAATCTGTAGGCATTTCTACTAAAGCTGCTATTGATCTAATGGCAAAAGAAGCATGTGGTTTTGAAAATCTTGGATTTACTCGCGTAGACATGAAAAATAGATTATACTCAAAGAGGACATTAAAGACAAACCAAGGTGATACTGGAGGGGTGTTGGAATATATGGAGAAAAAAGTATCAGAAGATGTGAAGTTTTTCTATTCTATTCAAGTAGATGAGGATGACTTGATAACTAATATTTTCTGGGCTGATTCTAAAATGGTCACAGATTATGAAGTTTTTGGTGATGTCATTTGCTTTGACACGACATATAGAAAATTGGATGATGGACGTCCTTTTGGTTTGATTGTTGGAGTTAACAATCATAAGAAAACTACTATTTTTGGTGCTACACTTCTATACGATGAGACCACTGATAGTTTTGTTTGGCTATTTAAAACTTTTCTAACAGCAATGTCAAGGAAGGCACCACAAACTATTTTGACTGATGAAGATGCAGCCATGGCCAAAGCAATAAAGTTAGTTCTTCCTGAAACTCATCATAGGATATGTGTATGGCATATGAATCAAAATGCATGCAAACACCTTGCTGGAGTTGTTAAGGACTATAAAAAATTCAATATTGAATTTCAAAACTGCATATATGATCAAGAGGAGGAGGACGAATTTACGAATGCATGGAACCGATTGCTTGACAAGTATGAGCTACAACAAAATAATTGGCTTCAACGACTATTTGACAAAAGGCACCAATGGGCATTGGTATATGGTCGAAACACATTCTCTGCTGATATGAGTACTACACAGCGAAGTGAAAGCATGAACAATGAATTGAAAGGTTATATTAGTGTAAAATATGATATGCTTACTTTCTTTGAGCACTTTGACAGGTTGGTGGGAGATAAAAGGTATGAAGAGGTCAAGTATGATTTCAGAGCAGCACAAAGTACACCCAAGCTAACAGTAGAGTTGACAATATTAAGGCATGCAGCAAAAGCCTATACTCCAGCAGTATTTAAGATATTTCAGGAACAAGTGTTGCTGACTTTGAATTGTGACCTATTCTATTGTGGTAAGGACGATGCAGAAAAGGTGTACAAAATAAAAATTCATGGCAAGCATCATGAACATGTTGTCAAATTTTGTCCATTGGAATCAACAGTCAAATGCAGCTGCAAGAAGTTTGAATTTGCCGGCATTCTATGCTCTCATGCACTAAAGATACTTGACATCAATAACATCAAATCAATTCCTGAAAAATATATACTGAAGAGATGGACAATTGATGCAAAAGTCCTACATATAAGTAGCAATTGCAATATGCATGAAGATCCAAAAATAAAACTATCAAGTCGCTACTTTGGATTATGCAAAATATTCATTCGAATAACTGCTCGAGCTGCAGAATCTGATGAAACATACTCTATGTCTGCCAATTGTGCTAACAAATTGGCAGAAGATATCGAGAATAGCTTGAAAATCAGGTCTAATATGGATTTAGACAACTCCTCCACTCCACAAGGTTTGTACCAACCTATTATATGATTAACATTATGTATTCGTATTAAAGTCCAATATATGCACCTCAAGTTGTCATTTATGTACAATTGCCAAAGAAAATAAGAAGCCCGGTAAGCCAATAGGCATCAAACTCAAGGCAAAGCAAATCTCTGGGTCGGCGAGACCTATTGGTGGTTTAGAGAAAGCAAAACGCAAGAGGAAAAAGGACGTTGTCATTTCAAATGAGCCACAATCACAGCCACAACCACATGCTACAATAATGGTTAAATGATCCTTAAGCATTGTCATTTCAAAAAGATTTTTCTCTTGAATTGTCATTGCCATTGATATTTTCATTCCTTTCTATGGTTAGGGTCATTTGGAGATTCCCAATAACCAAGATTTCATACACGTATCAGAGTACTATGCAGCTATAAATGCTTCATTGCACCCATCCACCAATACTCCTATGGCAATGTCTCCAAAAAATCAAGGATTGCAACATGAGAAGCCAATTCAATCATTTAATGGAGATTTCTACAATATGTTCACTTAGTTTGCTTCATATTTGGAGAATAGTTCTGCAGCCATTGCAACTGATCAATGGATAATCTGTGTGTATGCATGTTTAAGTTCTGGTCAAGGGAGAATTTTTGTATAAAAACACAAGAACTGATCTAGAGCCATTGCAACCATTGCATCTGTAAATTGTGATCTGGAGCCATTGCAACCATTGCATCTGTAAATTCTCGAACATCACTACATAAGATTTTTGTAGAATTTCAGGAAGAACTAACTACATCACTACGTCATGTTCTTCCTGAAATTCTACAAAAATCAAGCATCTGGAGCATCATGGACAAATATGTATGAGCAAAGTAGAATGGTACCAAATCAAACCGATCCAGAGGTTCACGGCCTCGGGAGCAAAGTAGAACCCAGGGCACGTCGCCGGCCACCACCGTGCATTGCCCGCGGAGGCAGTCGTCCTGCTGCTGCGCGTACGCCACCAGGCCGGCGGCCGAGTCGAAGCCCCTCATGAGCCCCCAGGTCGTCGGCGCGGACATGAAACACCGGGAGCTGGGAGCCCGGAAGCTGCGGGAGCAGCGCAGCCGTCGGGAGGATCGGCGGGGGCGGAGGGCTTGGGGGCGGGGCGAGGGCAAGGGGCAACTGCGGCGCGTCGATTGCGAGGGCGGGGGAGGCGGCGAGCGGCGGCGCGTCGATTGTGAGGGCGGGGGAGGCGAGGACGAGGGTAGGGCGTCGATTGCGAGGGCGGGGTGGGCGGCGAGGGCGAGGACCGGCTTGGGCGGCGGAAGGCGAGCGGAGTCGTCGGCGCTCGGATAACCCGAGGAGGTGGGGAGCCGGAAACAGGGCAACAGGCAAGATTCGTTCCGTTCAGGAGGGTGGGATGCAGGATGGAGAGGTTGTTCAGTGTGGACAGCTAGAGGAAGAGCAGCCAATTGCGTCATGACAGGTGAAGGGAACACCGAGCCGGAACAGGCAAGCTTCGTTCATAAAAAATCAACCCAGCCGAACACCACCTTAAACGAACCCTTGTCGCGTTTCCTATGACGCGTGGCACCAGCAGTTTCACGCAGCCTGGACTGCCTTCAGTTCAGAGCTCAGATGACAGATGGTGCCATGGTGCTACTATTTTAACGCGCCGCGACGTGTGTAAAGGTGCGGTTTTTAATCGCCGATCGCCGCGCCGTTCACTGGATCCCGCCGAGACTGCCGAGCCGGAATCGTGCGTTGCGCCGCCCACGCTTAGCGTGCTGCGCGCTCGACGCGTGTGGCTGAAGAGTCGCTCGCGCCGGGCGTTCCAAACAGACGCCAGTGGGCAGCAGAAGTGACGTCTAATTTTGAAGCCTCTTGAGTGGAAATGGCATGCTTCCGAACGGCAAATTTGACGGGACGCGCGTGGCCTTTGTCGCAAAACGTAGTGCGAGGGGCACGTAGGGGTGCAAGTGGACGCGAGCCGTCCACGAGCCCATTTAATCTATCTCGTCAAAAATGTTATGTGGATACTGGATACTGTAGGTTAATTTATAACCTTTATGTGGCTGCTGACATAGCCTGTGGTAGCCCATCTGAAGCTCCACTACGCTTAGGTTATGCTAGTTTGAAGAACCATTATGTTGCTTCTTGCTAGTTTGAAGAACCACAGAGTAAAGTAAACCAAACAACAATTAATGAGGATTCATAAATCCCACTACGTTGGCTTTTTGCTTATATATGAATTTACTAAAAAGGATAATCGTCCAATATATACACACCTCTGTTATCATACTGAATCTTTTCTTCATCGCTGCAAGGAAAGCATCCACCTTATCGTTCGTCCTTCTCAATAGAAACTTCATGCAGATTGGAGGATTCACCTTGGCAAGAGTAAGCTCTGAGCCTCTGACTCTGGCAAAAACCACAATCCATCACCACATATCAAGCCGGAAGCAACTGCACGTCCAAATGTTTCGGCCTTGGCTCTGTCCAGTTTTTGCCAGACAAATAGTATTAACGTCCCGATGAACATATCAATGACAAAATATGAACCTATGTAGAAGGGTATCGCCATAGCCATTGGGATTGGTATAAATCTCGATACCGTCTTGGGCACCAGATCTCTTATCAAGTTGACTGCAATTGCTGCCGCAAAGCATATGTAACAAAGAGTGAGGCAGTTCTTTAGAAGCGAGGAGAAGCCATCGGCATCTAGTATTGCCATGCTACGGAAGATGGCCGCATTTGGGAACCTACGAAACCCATCAACCCGTACAGTACCGCGAAACCCACATAGTATTGCTCGCAAAATGTCTTGCGACTGATGCAGGCGTGGCCGGACATGCCCACGGACATGCACTTGCACCCCTACTCAGCAAACCTGTGTCGTCTTTCATTCTATTGCGACCGGATTCAACACGAAACTTCGGCGCGCGTCAGATCTGGTAACTAAACATGATGTCTCACGTGTTAAAATTGGGCTTTTTACCTTTCAGACTACCGTGATGAGACAAGTGCGACCTGTCGCAATTCAAGTGTTGCATCTGCAGTTGCTGGTAGTCACTATCCTCTGCTTCACCAACAAAGGTGCAAGGCATTTGGAACCTCATTGTCCTCCAACTACATTATTACATCACACCAAAACTCTCAAGAAAAAGTGTCGAAACGCTATACGTAAGTGACTAGAGAATACAGCAGGAAATATCTACTCTGCTCAATCTGGAATTCCAAGCCACTCACAGCAAAAGACAGTCTCGTCCATATAGCTTATAGTGTATACTTCAATTGACTAATAGATATTGTCATAAAAAACACCTTGTTTGAAAGCTAAGTACTGTAGAAAAGATATTTACTATAAAAAAGATTTTTTAGTAAATACCTCCCCTCTCTTAGACCGTTGGATCATAATCTAACGGATCTCAGCCGATCTTCATCAACCATATAAAGTCTCTCTTACTCTCACCCTCCTAACCCATCCTCCAGAAGACAGTGTCACCGCTACCTGTTCCACCGCCTCCCACCACAGCAAGCCATTCCACTGTCGCCTATGCGCCACTGCCTCCAACTCACCCTCCAACGCAGCCAATGCAGTGCTCTTTCCCTGCCGCCGTGTGCCGCCCACCCGTGTTGCTTCTTCCTCGCCACTGGCGACCTCTAGGTCCAGAGCTTCGTGGCAACCTCAATGACCAAAGCTCGGCAGCGACCTCGATGTCTAGAGCTCGGCGGCGACCTCTAGACGCCGACCTCTAGATAGATCCAGACCTCAGCGGCGACCTTGGCGACCCTGCGATGCTCCTTCCCCTCGTCTTCTCACGCCGCTCGAGTGGTGATCGAATCCATGGCTCGGGCTCACATGCGGTCACATGACGGACAAGCGCGCGGGTGAACAAACTCGTCCATTGTCCAACGTTTTTTGTCATATCGCACAATCCAGGAATATTCCCCTCACGTGGATAAGTCCATCCGAGATAAGTTGGTCACATCCACTCAACCAAACACAGGAACAACCTCGAAAGTTGAATGGGACATCTGTCCACCCCTCGTCGCACGAAACAAACGCTGCCTTAATGAAGCTTTTGTGCCACAACCACACAGTGACACAGCTCTTGTATTTTTTTTACCTTTGGAACATGGTCTGCAGATTAGCACAACAAATAGCATGTCCAGAAGAAAACTAATGCAACGTTATGGCATTGCTCTCCAAACTCTAATCACCATTGGAGTTCATGGTTTAGTTCCACCAAACTTACAGGCCTAAAACTGCAGTCGAGGAATTTCAATGTGCCATTACCAGCTGTAAGCTCAATACAAATTGTATCTAATACACATTCCTGTAAGCCTGTCTGTGAAGTACAAATATGATACAATCTGATGTATAGACCTAATTTTAGACTAAAATCCTATAACCACTCGTGAAGGGGAATTTATCAAAGTAGGCAGTTGGTAGTTAGTACAACACAAATATTCCCCCAGAAATCTTTACCATCTGGGTCATTGTTCCCCAGTAGAGGAATCAATTCGAACCGTAACATTCTCAGATATCCTACCTAAGTTAAGCATGGAACTTAAAATTTACACGAATACTACCACTGCAGCACTACTCCTTTTCGTTACTAAGGGAAATGCAAAGTTGCTAAAAAAACAAAGTGGCACTGGCATACTGAAATTTAATTTTTCCCAATGATTAGACCCATGCATTGCTGAAGTTGGCTTGGCCCTGCAGCCTCATTGCAGTAGTAGGGCAATCAGTAGGAAACAAGTACAATATTATCGAATCTTTCCAGTAGAAGCTACCTAAAAATTGATGTAGAGTAGGGTGTCAACAGATCAAATACGAATTAAATAGTCCAAATGTCGGATAAAATAAATAATAAAGATTTGATGAACACTCTTAATAAAGATATGATTAACACTCTTTGAGCTTCGTTGTATCAAATGCGGATACCAGATAAAACGAATAATCTGGACCTGATTGACCCCATAGAGTAGCATGATCATTATGCCGTAGCACAGGCATTACCAAAGCATAAGAGAATCTAGCAACCATTTTCAGGTGTGAAGAAAAGGATGGAATAAATTGAACCGTGATCCCTCTGAGCAAGAGTCTACCTATGCATGAAAGATTTATACTTTGTAAACACTAACAGCAACGCACTTCTGCAAACACTATGGAAAAATTGATGTATTTGGTTTGCACATCACAAGTCAATTCAACTCTAAAACATAACCGTCACTAGTCAAATGTTATATCCTTATTGTCAAGTGTTATATCCTTACATCATATAATGTTGGCCAGGATCAGAAATTGCATCATATTTAAGCCAAAGACCAAATGAGCAAGGGCAAATGATAAAAACTTTATTCTAAGATCAACTAAGCATGTCATCCCATAACACCAACAACACCACAAACAGACTGAACAAAATGTTTCGAGCCTCACTCTTTATTCCCAACCAACCGACTTATCATCTACAAGTTTCTTGGCCTATGTCCAAGAAGCAGCAAACCAAGCTTGGGCGATGCATGGCGCAAGCAAGCGTGCATCCACTTACTTACCGACTCCTCTACACATTTACTTACCCTCTCCATCCCTTCCCTCCCCGACGGCATGCGCAGCAATGGCATTGCCCTCGGCTATCAACCTCTCCTTCTCATCCGGAACTGCAGAGGTGGCCGGCGCATCAGACTTTTGCGAACCAGTCAGCCTCGCGAGCAACACGAAGGACATCCCACCAAGAACGTTGTTCATGCACCGGAGAGCAACAACGGACACCTTGAACACCGGCGCTGGCGCGGCCTTGGCGAGAAGGTACTCGATTCCGTTCAGCGTCTGGTACCGCAGGTTGCTGCTGACGCCCATGTGTATCGCCCAGGTGGCGGCGTTGAGCAGCGTGGGCGGCGGCTTGTTTGGCGTCTCGAAGGCCGGGTCCATGCGCTTCCGCAGCGTGATGAGCCCGTTGGAGATCGCGGTGCCCGTGAGCCCGGCCGCGAACCCCACCGCGGCGAAAGTGGCGCCCTTGGACACGAGGTTGGCGACGCGGGATCCGAACGAGTACGCGCCGGGCTCGAACACGTGGCTGGGAAGCGCGGAGACGGCGGAGGACGCGGCTGCAGAGACGCCGGCGGTGGGGGCGAGGAGGTACATGAGGACGAAGTTGAGGATGGATCCGACGACGAGGGTGGAGAATACGAAGTCGAGCTCGTTGAGGCCGAAGTTGGGGCGGGAGGCCATGTCGCCGAGCACGCAGGCGCTGACGCCGACGAGCTCCTCCATGAGAACCTTGAACGGGAACTGTGGGTCCGCGGCGACGCGGGCCGCCCACCCGGCCAGGAAGAGGCCGAGGATGCCGCCGCGGCGGCCGTCACCGCCGGAGTCCGCGGCGTCGCCAGATCCGCCGCCGCCGTAGGATCGCGGGGGAGGGGGCAGCTTGCCTCCGGGTCCGGACGGGGAGGGGGACCGGAGGCGGAGGAGGGAGGCCGAGGAGGAGGCGGAGAGCGGGGAGGAGAGGTTTGCGGTGGGGGCTGGGCGGACGGGGCAGATGCGGGGGGAGGAGTCGAGGTGGGTGGCCGGGAGGAACTTAGCGGCGGCGAAGGCCGTGGCGGCCATGGCGATCCGGGGGTCGGTGCGCTCGGGCGCGCGGGTGAAACGGCGGCGGATGTGGGGAGGTGAGATGGGCTCGGATGGGGAAGGGTTCTGGGAGGTTGGTTGGTGCAGTTAGGCTGTAAATGAGCTGAGTTTGAACGAGTTTGATCTATTCGATTTAAGTTTTACTGAGTTTGAATTGAGATCTGAGTTTAAACTCGATGACAATTAAAATAATTCAAACATATACTAATTTTCAATAATAATAAAAGCTCGAGCTCGAAGTCGACTCAAGTAAACTTAGTAAGAGTTAATATGTATCACTATTTAAGCTCGAATTGAGATTCACGAACTATTCAAATTCGACTCGATAAAACTCGCGAGCTCGAGATCAAACTCGAGTTTGGCTCGTTTAAAATTCAAGGTGAGCTCAAATTAAACCTAAAACGAATTGAACTCGAGTAAATTATAAGCTTTGAGTTTTTTTTTACAGTCTTATATGCTGCAGTGCAGTAGTCGTGGTTTGGCTCTGCGCTGCCGCGGCAGCCAACCACCTACGGCTGCAGCGAAGCGGCTCGTGGAAAAATCGACGTTTGATTGTAGTGCCAAGAATATTAGGATTGGTGATTTCCTTTTTGCTTCCTTCTTTTGAAAACGGCAGAATCTTTGATTTCTCCAGAGATCAGTTGTTTCTAATTTTGGCTCAAACGCAAGCCTCTAATTGGAATGGTCCACGCTGTAGCAGTTTTGTTCTGCAACCGCTCATGCTGTCAAGCACTCGAGCAGAGAAGGCTGGGACATAGGCCACATCATGTTTGCCTTTCAATTGAGGAGGATTCTCTTGCCTCCTCTTCAGACTATTTACTGCAAATTAGAACTTTTTTTCATGTACCTCACCATGAAAAATGCACTTGGAAAAACCATCTGAACGAGCTCAATACGGCACTGCCTTTCTTGGATATCTGCAAACTTTTTGAGTCATTGCCTACACACATGGATGCAAACAAGACAGCAACTTTGATCACCTTAGCAAATCGACATCCCCTACATAATCAATTCAAGGAGATTTTATAGAGTTGAGTACGATCCGAACTACAGGAACCCACGCTCGAATTTGGATTTCTGTACAAATTTGGAGTCCAAACTGCACACTAGAATCTACTACGATTCAAAATCCGAGCTCTTCTATGCGCTTACTAGAACAATTTCTCGCGAAGAGACTAAAGCAAGCATCATCACCTGGATAATGAGAGACTGACATCTTTATTTGATGTTTTTTTTCCTCAAGAGTTCGAAGCCATGAAAAAGCCTGAGATCAAACAGTCAGCTTCGTGCTGGTGAAAACGCCGGGGACATACTAGTAGCAAGGCCTCGGAAGATAGCAGTGCTAACAAGACACATACTAGGGTCCTGCTAATCTACACAGTGCAAATCACTGAGCTAGGGATAAGCCGCAAAAAAAAAGCACTCCCAAGCTAGCAAACGATTCTAAACCAAAGAGGCAAAACTTACAAGCGACAACACTTTAAAATCTACAAAATAAACTACTCTGGACATAATCAGAAAGCCGCTGAGCTCGTTCTCCTGAGCTGATACTTGGGTTCTGGTACAGGCTCAGAGCAAAGTAGTTTGTCCAACTCCTGAAGATAATGCAGAAAAGGACGAACAAGTCAATGCTATGCATGAAGGATTCACCAAAAACTGCATCACAAATTTCAGCAGAGTACAAGAATACGAAAATTTACAGTATGAACTGTATGGAGCTTAATAACATTTGCCTCATAGCAGGATTAGATCAGAAATAAGCTCATTTTTTTGCAAGCGTGCAATACCAAAAAACGGATATAAATGGTGTACTTCCAGAAGCATGCTTCAATTTGCTGGATCCCTGCTAATCTTACTACAAAATGTAGGATGGATGATTTAATTAATAAATGATCATCTAGGGTTGGTGGGATCAAATAAAACACTCCAAAATGCAACCAACTCAAAAAAGATATCTTCAAGCCTTCAAGGTAAATAAGGATTTAAATTTGAGCTGTCAATCTAGGTTAGGAGTAGAACCAAGCACCAGAATCTAGGTTAGCAACTATCAGAGAACAATTTCACTTGCATATCACTCATTAACAGTAGGCATAAAAATAAGAACAGTCATAGTGTTACTAATACATCTGTACAACTGAAATCTGAACCAATAAAATAATGCAGAAATCGAGCCTATACATCTCTGGACATAGAAATATTTAATACATGAAAATTCTCCAAATTACACTCAAAAACTAAAATATCCAGAAAAATGATGGCACAATACCACTCTATCAGATCAGTAAGGAGAGAAACTCTCTTTGCCTTGTAACACTGCTTTGTTTAAGGTGCTAACCAACTTGGACTCAATGGGATGCAATGCTAACATCACATACCGTGTTAGCCCCGCAACATTATTTTTCAGGTAGCATTTGTAAGTGCCACAGCTAAGAAATTACTATTAGTCTATTAAACAATAATATATAGGCAATTATAGGACTCTTGTCACCCAGAAAACCTGCAGCATACAGTTCCTACACACAAATAATAATATTAACGAAGACATCTCTATTATAACTTATAACTCAAGTATACTCTTACCGTTAGAACTAGACTGAAGAATTTTTGTGCTAAGCTTTCTAATGCAGGGCAGTAAATCAGAACGTTACTCCAAAAAGAACTTAAAATGGTTCTATCGTAATATTAAATGAGCTATCTCTATCTCTTAGTTTTTTTCGCATGATTCATCCTAGCATAGTGCAGCTTCATTTGGTTAATATGTATAATAATATCAGGTGGCCTTTTGAAAATATTTAAGGTAAATACAAGATAGCCCCCAATATTCAACAGAAAAGTAGTTGCCTGCCTCCAAGAACATATAAGAATTAGCATCTCCAACTCTGTTGCTGTTTGTAATTGCTCCAATGAATACACCACCAGTTGGCAGTATGAGTAATCGCATTTATTCCCTGCTACTTATCAGATAATCTGACCCCTATTTAGAAGCAGAAAGTGGAGGCCGCCCAGGGGGGGGGGGCGCGGGGGGTAACTAATTGGTTAACTTACCAAGCAAGCACGGAGAAAAAACAAAACTACGGAAAAAGTATGACCTTTCAATAAAATTGTATTGAGAAAATAAATTACCTGCTGCCTCTTTAGCCTCTCGTTCTCCTCTTCTAAACGAGATACCTTGTTTTCGAGTTCATTAGTGTAGGCCTATTGCAAATACAATGTAAGTAAAACTCAAATTAAAGAAGAACAGAGAAAAAAATAGGCGAGTCATCATGTTCTAACATTTCCAACTGACAGATCACAAGAAAAACTAAATTCAATCAAAAATCTTGATCTGTAGCTAGAGCATTGCTCATTAAAAAATAATTAAGAAAATAGAAAGGCATCAAACATATATTGCAACCTGCTTCCTAGCCCTTGAACGGGCAGCCGACTCCCTATTCTTGATCATCCTCTTCTGCCTTCTCTCCATCAATTTATCTGCCACATCTCCTGAGACACCACGCTTCCTCGCAGGTGTCTGAGAATCAGAAAGTGCACCGATCATTGGTGAAGTAATCTGGCCATCAGAGTAGGCTGACTCCAGAATAGCACCAGGCCCAATATTCAGTCGCTGAGGGATTAACCTACTAGGCATATAAGCACCTGGCATACTTTGCTGCCCATGCTGATGAGGCTCGATAGCTGCAATCTGCTGCTGATACTGCTCTAACCACTGTGCCCCAGATGTCAAATCGGCAGCCCCAGCTTCTGTAGCACCTCTCCCAACCAGATCCACATTGCTTACATCGCTCAAGTCCTTCATATATCCTTCGGTGATGACCCCTGCTTTGACCAAGAAATCCTCAAGTGTCATCTCCCCAAGCGTCGGCTGCCTCTCCTGCCTCCACCAACCACCCTCCTTGACATTTCTCTTCGGTGCATCCTGGATGCCCTTCCACACCTCGTCCACAGTCTTCTTGCTGAGCTCAGGTGGCATTGTGATGCTACCCTGGCGCAAGAGGCCTGAACCGGGCTCATACTGTCTGGTACTTGTACCATCAGGGTCCACACCATCAGGAAAGACAGTCCTAAGCAGCTCATCAAGGTTCATGCTTTGCAAAGGTTCACCCAAATGGTTCTGCACCTCATCAAGGGTAAGGCTATACAAAGATCCTTGTCTTGCTAGGCTCTGCATCTGCCCGCGCTGCGCTGTTCTGGCATCCCCGACGCCGCCTCCTCCAGTGTGTGATGCCATTGTCTGACTCCCCATGTACCAACAATCCTAGCTGTACGGGATTACCACGAGAAACCTGAGGAACAATGCTAAATGGTCTCCGTTTCAGTGCCACTCAGTTCAAGTAACACAAAGCTCACATCAACAGATTGCCAAACTCCAGCCTGTAGATCCATAATACAGGAGCAGCCATCAGGGGTGTGCCAGTGAACCGACTCAAATAAAAAGGAAACAGTTTTACGCCGTAACAAAGATACCCACCTGTCCCCGTATATGGTTCCCCTAAGAACTAACACAAAAATGCTAAAAGACCAAAGTACTAACACAAAAATCTAAAAGCCTAAACTAGGACTAAGATTTCACACGGAATGGCCTGAAAGCGCCCAAGAACAATCCACCGCGCCATGTTACCCGAACCTATAAAGCTAGAGAGTTTCGCATTTTAATAGAGTGGATGAATTCATAGTTTTCCACAGATACCCAACCTCGGATCGCCATGGCCCAAGAAACGTACGAAAACCCTCGATTATCCAACTCAAATCGGCACCAAATCAAACGAAATAACTCGCTATTTCCAATTACCTGGTGCTATATCGCGCCGCCGGAGTTAGTGGAGGGCCGCTGCCGCCGAGCATCCGCCATTGGGGGTGGAGGAGGAGGAGGCCATGGGGCTGTTGTATGAGGTGCTCGTGGGAGAAGCGGCCATGGGAGCAAGAGGATGGTGATAGGCTTAAAACTGTCGACACTTACGGGGTTAACAACTAAGAGCAACTCCAGCAGTAGCCCTCAAAACAGGGCCCCTACTTTTCATTTGAGAGCTCCTTCTACTTTTGAGGGCCCTATTTTCTGAGCTGCACTCTAGCAGGAGCCCTCAAAACAGGGTCTCTACTTCTCAATTCTCTCTATTTCCTCACACACTATATGCATATGTATGGGACAAAAGCACAATACACAATAAAATATTTATAATTTCACAATGAGGGACAATATTTAAATATATGAATTCAAATACGAATATTCAAATTTATTCCGAATTTAAATTGAAAGCACAAATATGAATTCAAATACGAATATTCAAATTTAAATTCAAATTTGTTCCGAATTTAAATTGAAAGCACAAAGTTCATCACATAACATTCAAATTTAAATTTAAATTTGTTCCGAATTCAAATACGAATATTCAAATACGAATTCAAATACGAATATTCAAATTTAAATTCAAATTTGTTCCGAATTTAAATACGAATTCAAATACGAATATTCAAATTTAAATTCAAATTTGTCTCGAATTTAAATTGCACAAAGTTCATCACATAACATTCAAATTTGTTCCGAATTCAAATATGAATTCAAATATGAATATTCAAATTTAAATTCAAATCTGTTCCGAATTTAAATTGAAAGCACAAATGTTCCACAAAAAACGAGGAAAGCTGAAAAATGAGAGCCGGAGTAGGGGGCCCCTAGGAATGAGGGCTTGGAGACCTCATTTGAGAGGCCTCCTATTTTTGAGAGCCAAGTAGGGGCCCTGCTGGAGTTCAGTTTTTTGCTCTGGCTCTCAAATATGAGATTTGAGGGCTCAAGTAGGGGCCCTGCTAGAGTTGCTCTAAGGAGATGGACCACGAGCAGAATAGAAAAACTGAAAAAGAACAGCAGAATAGAAAAACTGAAAAAGAAGAACGATGGCTTAACGTTTTTGGGTGTGTTTTTCACAACTGTAGCTAATGACTTTTGTTTCTAGTACGAGTACTTATTTAAACGAACTAAATATTGATAAGTTGTTTTGAAAAGATTGTCTCGATAAACCGTTTTCAAAAGTTAACTGAGAAATCATCATGTTTATTTATTCGAGAAGCTATAAACAGAAGGTTATAAGTCATAATCATAGCAAAAGAAAAAACCTAGGGATAGGCTAGATGCTGATTAAGGCTGTCATAATGTTCATCGTAATGATAAGTGGTTTGACCAAAAATTGCGTGGCTAATTTAAAATAAGTCAAATAGATATTCATACTAGACTCCCAACCACGAGGCGTGACGCGACGCAGTGAGTGCTAGAAAATCTGGGCCTAGGCATGCAAACCTGGTCCATAGTGGGCATCACCCTTTAGTCTATAAATAGATGGTCTCCAATGATTGTAAGTATACCTTTTAGAGAAGAAAGCAATAAAGAAAGAAGGGGTCCTCATCTCTTTGTGTTTAATTTATTATTTGTTCCTGTATTACATATGTTTAATCCATCTTCTGTCTAGGAGGAATCGCTTAGACAGGACTCGCTAGTGACGGTTCCTCAATACATTATCAGCACAAATCGCTCTTGTAGATCAAAAGGTAACTATCGAAGCGCGACACTTGTAGATTGAATTACCTATCTAGATCGCTTAAAATTCTGCAGATTTCACTTTCTAGATTATTTTCTACAGTGCAAATCTACTCTAATCTATCGCGAGCTGACTTGAAGTCGTCAGCCAAACCGACCAGTAGATTTGGATAAAGAGTAGATGTTGATTGCACTGTAGATTGAAAAAGGAAAATCACCACGCACATTGCACGGCTGTCGCGCCGCCCGCACATGGCCGACCACACCATCGTGTGTCGATGCTGGCCTCGGGAGAAGCCGCTGCCTCCAGCACGAGGCGCCACCGTGCGCCGATCTCGGCCCCCAGGCGAGGCCGCCGTCTCTTGAGCCCTCGCATGGTCGCCGCCGCATCGCATCAAATGCCACCGCCAACCCCGCATGGAGCGCTGACGGTCCATGCGCTGGCCCAAGCATGGACCGCCGCTGCTCAGCCTCGAGCCACCTCCCACATGAGGCGTCACCATCGTCACCGCCTCCCTCACGAGGTGTCGGCACCGTCGTGCCGCACCTTTAGGCATCGGCCGCCCGCCTGCGCCAACCACTTGCATGTGCCGCCTGAGCCGTCGACCGCCCGCACGCACGTCGACCGCTACTTGCGCCACCACCGTGTTACACACCTCGGTCACTAGCCCCAGCCGCCAGCCGCGTCGAATGCCTTGGCTGTCGGCTTCCCCCACACACATTTCCATTGCACCGCCACCACCATGAACAGGGGTAGGGGAAACCCTACCCCTTCTCCTTGATCCGGCCAGAATGGGCTGAAACACTGGGCTGGGGGAAGGGCCCTGCCAAGGGTACTGAATTTTGCAAAAAGACCCTCAAAAAATTGGCAAATTACGCAAAAAAAAATAGAGATGAAAAACTAAAGTGACTTGCCCTCGCAACTGGAAGGAGCGATGAGTAAGTAGAAGCACTAGAAGAGTCAACCCATGATGAAATAGCTATAAACTATGTACACACGAGAGAATTCCATGAATAGAACAACACCAATAAGGTGCTCATGGGAGAAGCGGCCACGGGAGAAAGAGGGTGGTGATAGGCTTGAAACTGTTGACACTTGATAGGGTTAAAAACTAAGGAGATGGGCCACCAGTAGAATAGAAAAACTAAAAAAGAAGAACGGAGGCTCAACGCTTTTGGGTGTGTTCTTTTTAATTGCAGCTAATGGCTTTTCCTCTTAGCACGAGCACTTATTCAAACGAATCAAATATTGATAAGTTGTTTCAAAAAGACTCTCGATAAACCGTTTTCAAAAGGCGATAGAAAAATCATCACATTTGTTCGTTCGAGAGAAGCTATAAACAGTAGGTTATTTGTCATAATCACAGCGAAAGAAAAATCCTGGAGATATGCTAGATGCTGATTTAGGCTGCCATAATGTTCATCGTAATAATAAGGGGTTTCGCCAAAAATTGCGTGACTAATTTAAAATAAGTCAAATAGGTATTCATATTTCTGTTACGGTTTTAGATTTACTAGCCTCCCACCACAAGGCATGACAATGACGATGTGGTGAGTATTAGAAAATCTAGGTCTAAACTTGCAAGTCTGACCTATGGTAGACACCTAGTCTATAAATAGGGGGTCTCGATAATTATAAGTGTACCTTTTGAAGAAAAAAGCAATAAAAAAGAAGTTTCCTCTATTTCTATATTTAATTTATTATTTATTATTTATATTTGATCTATCTTCTGTTCAAGAGGAATTATACGGATTAAACTTGTCAGCCGCCGTTGAGATCGTGCGACCAAGAGCCACAACGGATGGGTAGTGCTGCTGGCACAAGCGATGCCACTAGCAATGACGTGGCCGACGCTAGAGCAAGAGGTGGAATCAAAGTATCTAGTTTTTAGCAAAAATCAGGCAACTTATGCCTAAGAAGCCCCGATATATTAACGTAAATCTCAACAATGATTAATAACATGTTACAGTTAACAATCTTGATCAGAGCATCACATAACACGTGAACTCTCAGATGCGTTTGGGAATCCTTTTTCACCGGGCTCCCTAACATTTTTTTTAAATAGTGGGCTTCCTAAGATTTTTCTAGTTCTATGGGTGTGTTTTTTTATATAGCTTAGCTTGTGATTTGGAATCGTTTTAAGGGATTCCTTTAGCCATACCAAAACAAACCAAGCACACAACTTCATATATTTTATTTTGACTTTTGAGAAGCATCTTAGGAAGCTTCGAGGCAGAGTTCCTACTTTAACCCTTTTAAGCCTCTAGTTGTTGTAAGTTGTAATTAGTCTGGTAACTTGAAAAGGTGCGGTATTGTGTTCAAAATTTACGCGAAAACGAGACGAGAAAGATCGATCCATGCAGAAGTCCCCAGCAAACTTTGTTGCACGACCTCATGTCCATCCAAATCTTATATTTGCAGGCGAATTGAGTTTTCATTAACATATACGGACGGCAGCTAATATATGTACCGGTTTGTTTAATACCCCAGATAGGATACCGGCCCTGGCTGCTGAATTTTCTTATGAGGGACTGTGGGCTTGGGCAGCCGGCAAGTGAGCTGTGAGCACTATATTTTGCAATCGCTTTCCGAATAGCAAATACTCGGAAGAAAATTATCTCGGGGAGGGCCTTAACCCCCTCCCCTTAGGGCCCTATGTAAGATTTTTGCCACGTGGCACTAGCACAAATTATAAAGCAATATTTTTTTATTATAAACAATTAGAATTTAAAAACTATAAATCAAAAGTCAAAACGATAGCCTAAAAATACTCACCCATATATAGGCAGTGCTTAGTGGTACTTGGACACGCTCTGTGCAGGCGCCCTCCTCTTTTCTATGATCCCTCAAAGAAATCTCGCCGCGTGTAACGTTTCTCATCAGAGATACCCCCACCCAGGGGCGGATCCAGCGGTGGGGCGGGGGCTCGAGCCCCCATCGCTACGGACCCTTGGAGCCCCCCTAAAGCCCCCCCCCCTAAATTTTTAGCCATGAATGTATAATGTAGAAGGGGCTGAGGTCGAGCTGAAGGTACTTCAGCCCCTCTAAAAAATTTTCCTGGATCCGTCACTGCCCCCACCTGATGCTAATCTCCTTCCAGAAGCTGAACGTTCCTTTTACAACAAAGAAATCACAAGGCCGGCCAGCTCCTACCGACCTGATTGGGATATGCCGTTACGCCGAACGATTGCTGCCCCGCATTTCTTCACCAACTCAATGCCCAATGACCATGGCTAAAACTAAGCAGCAATTAGGGGTGTTGATGAGAGAGCAATATCATTTGGATCAGGGGACGCCGGCCTCCTTATCTGAGTCATCATCGTGTCCCCTGTCTGCCAAGATGGGACATTAAGGACATGATAGCATGGGCTTTGCCAAACAACCAACTGCACCCAACCGCTTATCCTTAATTAAGTCCGTCTCCTGTATTGCACAGCCAGCAACTAGCGTTCATTGGTGAGATTGGCGGAGAGGAGGTGCGTGTAGCATCATCTGCTCCGCTAGTTATGATTGTCAGTCACGAGCGAGACTAGACTATTGACGAAGGTTTTACTAATGCGAATTGCTTGTCCACCTATGTTGCTTGTCCATCGCCCTACGGCGTTTGTAACTCCTCTATTTTTAGGGACATTAGAAAATCCTCATAACTGTTCAAGATTGTTCAGCTGTGAGTACTATAGATGATGTATACCATTGTCAAAATAAGCTTAAGCATAAAAATCAAACTTTATTACAAGATTAAGACTTATCAGCTAAGTTTTACATAGTCGGGGCGTACAACCCAAAGTTACATTATAAAAGAAACTCCACGGGCAGAACTGAGTGTAGAATAAACCATAACACCAGACGTCGTCTACATCGTAGAACTCAGCATCATCTTGATAGACTCCTTCGTTCTCTTGACAAGCATTCTCTGTTTACAATTTTAGCAACTATGAGTACAACCAACCGTACTCAACAAATCACATGAAAAATGCTATTTAACTACATGCAAGAGTTTGCCATGGAGTGGGGTAAAGTAATTTATTATTTTATGTGGATGCAATTTTGTTTGTAAACACTTTGCTTATAACCACAAAATATTAACTCATAAACTTCTTAAGGAATTTGGGGGGTTCCAAAACTTGATTATCAAACTTTTATATTTCCAAAACAATTCTGAATCTACTTATGCTCCGCTATTGGAATCACCCATTAAACACAGCTTCATTTACCGGAAGCATTGCATATTCGAATACCATTAAACTTGACTCTGCAGAGCTGCCCAACTTTACCCACAAGATTTCTTAACTTCCGCGCCCGGGTTTAAGAAAACAAAGTTCTTCACTGCTCATCTCTTTGTATAGCCTCTATCCGGTAGGTCTGGGAAACACAGGCAGCTAACATACCGCTGGCCAACGCAGAAAGCGACCCAACTCCCATGTAATCCTACCGTTGTTAAGTATGGTTTTACCGTTTCCATATCACCTTTCATACATGCGGGCTATTCCCTTTCTGGAATCCCAATAATTTGTATATATTCAATCGATTTGAGCAGCTACTACACCATGTTTGACAAGTCAACGCTTGTAATTGAGCTATCACTATGTTCTTTACTTGGCATAAGGTTTTAATCTTTGCTTTTCACTTAAACAACTTTCAACCACAACCAACAACTTTTCGGCAAAGCCGAGTCATCTTGTAGTATGAGATATTTGAACATCTAATCTACCTTAACTATGTAAATAGCATATTCAGTATTTACTAGGGTTTGTCAAGGTGAATATAGCCATCAAATTGAACTGGACTTTTTCGGGTGGTAAGACATAACTAGTATCATGTCATTCTAAACAGTTATTGTACATAAAATAATAGTGTGTAAATAACATAATGAAAATATTGATAAATAATAATTAACGGAATGTAGATTCAATATAATCAAAGACATGTGACTTGCCTTACGGATTTATGACTTTAACAATTTTGTATTCTTCTGTCTCTTGATCTTGAGCTTGATCCTGAGTTTCTCCTTCTTGACTTGGTTGACTCTCGACGTCGTGTGCTAGTGCAAAGCAAGGAAAATAATTTAATTCCACGCTCGAAGAAATGAGCTAGGAATAAAGAAATGAAATAAAGAAAGAAAATTCTAAAAATCCAAATAAATAGGATTTTTGGCTTTTAAGAGGGTCCAAACAGTGAAATGGGCTGAGAAATGGGTTGGCGGCCTCGAAAAGGTCAAAATGTGTGTGTATGTTTTTGGGTTTGGGTGAATAGTAACAGGTCTGGGTACTATTCATTGCGGATATTTACTATTCATTGCCGGTGGGATACTATTCACAGTGGATTTTTACTGTTCAACACGGATCGGCTTAAAGGATGACGGGTCGGTTTACTGTGCTTAACAGGTCTGTACTGTTCACCGTGGGTTCGGGTCCTAGCGCTATCGGGTTGAGTGAACAGTGACACTACCCGTCACTGTTCTTCTTCCCCACTCGTTCGCGCACACGACCAGAAACAGAGCAAAAGAGCGGCGGCGACCGGTGATGCTACGGTGATTTGCGACGGAAAATAAGGCATTGATGGGTTCCTGGAGATGCAAGGAATCCATTTTTTGGGTCGGCGTGGCCAGGGGAGGCGGCGTTTGCCGACGGTGAGCTTTTCTCCTCCGCGGGAACTTTGAATAGTGTGGGGTGAACTAGGGGTTAAACAGGCGATAATGCTGGTCTTTAAGCATCTGTGGGATTAGGGCAAACTCGTGGAACGCCGCCTCGCACGGTCCTCCCTAGCCCTATCGCCAACAAATTTTATTTTAAGGGTTAGCAAATAGCTAGCATAGTCATCCTCAAATTTACAACTCACAAATGAGTTAACGTTTCAAGTTTCAAAAAAAATCACATTGAAAAATCCACCCAGAGAATCCATTCTATTCTAAATTTCTAATCATCATAGAGAAACAAGAGTACCACGACTGTGATGCGATTGGCTTTTTTTGCAATGATGTTCCAAACTTCCAAATGCACATCAAAATACGTAAAAGTATTCTCCCTGGCAGCTCGTCGCAAAACTGAGTGCACAATGCATTCGCGACTAGCTCCATCTGTAGACGTCCATATCCATAATGGCTCCGTTCTTTGGATGTAGTTAATTATTTTTCTTTATTTTTTATATACCAACGAACAGTGAAGACACTAATACAAATGACGCATATAATTTTAAAAAATTATTTGAAGAATCTATTTTTAAATTTTTATTTATTTTAGCTCTCAAGAAAGCTAAAAACAAAAGATACTCTAAAAGAACAGGGCCAATACCATTGGGACTTGTTTGCAGTGGCCAGTGGGCAAGTATATATAAGAGCAGGTACAATAAGGCTTAGTCAGCAGGCTATAGCAAATATAATATCAACTAAATCTTACGTGGCAGAGAGAGAAAGGAAGAAAGAGAAGGAAGCTGGCTACTAAATTACAGCTAGCTATAGTACGTAAAAATATGCATTTCACTCTCTTACACGTGGGGCCAAATAGTTATTGTAATAGCTACCTTATTGTATGAACTATTTTTTTGAAAGCTATAGATGAAATGGATAAGTGTTATAGCCACTAGTTGGCTATACTATTGTACTTGCTCTAACCAATCCATGCTTCGGTCGCAACGGAACATCAGCACCTCTGCACCTGGCTCGTATCCCCAGATTAAAACCGTTGATCACTCGTAGGCAGCGGAATGATTTGCTTGTTGTCAGAGCAAGTCCAATAAGAGCAGGTACAATAAGACTTAGTCAGCAGGCTATAGCAAATATAATATCAACAAAATCTTATGTGGCAGAGAGAGAAAGGAAGAGAGAGAAGGAAGCTGGCTACTAAATTATAGCTAGCTATAGCACGTAAAAATATGCATTTCACTCTTTTACACGTGGGGCCAAATAGTTATTGTAATAGCTACCTTATTGTATGAACTATTTTTTTGAAGGCTATAATGAAGTGGACAAGTGTTATAACCACTAGTTGGCTATACTATTGTACTTGTTCTAATAGAGCCAAGTGTTTGGCTATAAGTCAAGTTATAAGAGCCAAGTTATACAATAATTTGTCTTCTATTTGTCTACAAAAGATTTTTTTTATTATTATGTGGTACCATGTCTCACATTCTCTTTCATATTCCTCCTCACATACATTTATTATCTGAATCCACCACTGCATAGGCTCCTGTGCCTAGCTTGTTGCTTGCATGAGAGCCAAGCTCTCATCTCTCTCCTCTCTTCTCTCCTCCACATCAGCAAAAATACAGATTAACTTGGCTATAAAATCATTATTGGACTTGCTCTCACTCGGTTACACTTCCGTCGTTGGTGCCTCGAGGCGGAGCCGCGGAAGTGAAAGTTGATGGCTCGGTCACGGCTGAGACTATTAGGAAACCTGGACTCTATCCAGAGTCCTGATCTAATTGGGCACCCCACCGTAGACTATAAATAGGGACCTAGACCCCCTCATTATGTACCCCCAATGCAATCTAAAGCAATAAAGAAAGACCAGGAGTTCTCTCTACCTCTCTGTGTTCAATCTATTATTCTGTGATTCGTGATTGATTCGTTCTTGTTCTAAGCGGAGGAATCGCCGGATGGTCTCGAAGATCGGTTCCTCAACACGTTATCGCGACGACTTCGCTCCGGTGAACGAGGTAATCATCGAAGCACGATTGAATTTTCTAGATCGCTTTTGAATCTGTATTTTCTTTTCGCGTTCTAGATTGAAATTCTACGGTGCAAATCCGCCCTAATCTACCGCGAGCAGACTTGAAGTCGCCGGCACAATGCCGATCGGTAGATTGTGAAACGGGGTAGATGTTGATTGCACTGTAGAACGATGTAAATCCGCCCTAAATCTACCGCGAGCAGATCTGAAATCGCCGGCACAATGTCGATCGGAAGATTGAGAAAAGGGGCAGATGTTGATTGCATCGTAGAAACGAAATATTTATGCATTGGTTTTCTGTTGCACGAGAAATTTGTATTATCTCTATTTGGGGCTTGCATGGCTGCAACATGAAAAAAGGGAAAAAGCATATGGTTCGGCCCTGTATGGCCACCGAGTGCCAAAGCGCCATCGGCCACCGACTTGACGGCGGCCCGAAGCTGCCGTAAGTCTACGTCCGCATGCGCCCCGCACAGGCTGCTGCCTCCCGCACGAGGTGTCGCTGCCCACCTGATGCCCCTTGGCTACGCACAAGGCATGGCCGACCGCCGTCGGATCCGCCCCGCATGGCGCCCACACCTCTGCCGGTCTTGCGCACCGCTCGAAGCGCCGCCCGCCTCTCCGCGCATGCACACCCGTAGCGCGCCGCTTCGGTTCTTGAACGGAGCGGTGACCCGAATGGCCGTCGGCCGCTGTCACCCGAGGAGAAGACCGGCGCCCATGACCGCAACAGGCGAGGCTGTAGCTGGCCGCCGGCTTGCTCGGAAGCCGCCCAGCATGGCGCTCCCGCAGCCACGCGCATGCACCACGCCCCCAAACGGACTCCGCCTGGCCGCCGCTGCCGATCGGCTTCCCCGGCCGCTCCGCCCCGCACGGCGCTAACGGCCGCTAGCCTCGCACGGCTCCACCCGAGCCGCATGTCGGACCGCCGCGGCGGCTCGATGGCTCCACCTCGCCGCGCAGACGCGCGCCACGGTCGCCGCCGACCCGGCCGCCTCTGCGCGCGGCGCCCGACTGAGCTTCCGACCGCCGTCGGCGAGGCCGCTTCTCCGTGCGCCGCCCGCAGCCCACACCGGCCCCGCACCCCGCCGCGCGCCTCGGCAGCCCACACCGGCCCCCGGCCCTACTGTGTGGCACCCACCAGCGCCGCGCGCGTGTGTGTGCCTTGCAGCCGCCGCCTCCACCAAGCAAGTGGGGGTGTGGGGAAACCCTAAACCCCACCCCTTAAGCGGTCGGGTGGGCCTCACGGGCCAGAAAGGCGAGTGGGCCGGGAGCCAAAAGGGCCGGGAAAAAGAAAAAAAGAGGAAGCCTGTGGGCGCAGGGCATTTGACAAAAAAACCCCTCCGAGTTTTGAATTTTACCGAAAGGCCCTAAAATTTGCATACAAGTCCTGAAACTTTGCAGGGAAGGCCTCGTAATTCCAAAAATTGCGAATAAGCCCTCAAATTTACGAGCGGGTCTAGAATTTTGCAGAAAACCCCTCTGTAAATTAGAAAATTGCACGAATTTTTCTCTGAACTGAAAATTTGCGCAGAAGCCCTCTGGAATTGCAGAATTTGCTGAAATTTTATATTTTAGCATAAAAAGGCCTCGAGAATCCGAATTTTGAAATATTTTTAGCATTTGAAGCTTGTTTGTTTATGCCATTATTATTCTCTGTATTTTCTATATTTATTTACTGTTTTTGGTTAATTGTAATTGCTAAAAATTGCTTTTAATCACTGAAATTAGCAGTAAAATTATAGAAAATGCATTGAAAATTATGAAACATTTCGAGAACCTTTTGTACCATTAATTTACCCGCAGTGAATTATTCCGTACATGTCTACCAGCAGTAGACTTATACACATTTAGATGACTAGCATCACGAACTAGAAGTTCGAGAAGCTGGCCCAGCATGGCCAAAACTATCTGACATAGGCATCCGATGTCGAGATTGTGCTTGGAGTCAGGAAGCTCTGCGTGACTATTAGGATTGGCGGACTGAATGATGCTCAACCCAAACCTGAGGAGAATGATCAGGCACTTCATTTTCTCAGACATCATCTCTGTCTCACTCTCAAGAATGAGTATATGGCGGAGAAGAGCGCGCTAGCACTGGATCGCACTCAAGAAGCGAGTTTGAGAGGTTGAGACACCATTCTTTCTCAAGCAGAGTAAGAATGGATCAGACTGAGGTTTGTCGACTTTAAGACGATCGGGGAAAAACAATTCTGCCTTGCACAGGATTTGTACCCCAAGACAGAAAGTTGAGAAAATCCTTCCACCCCAATGCAGTATAATCCGCACACAATTATCGTCAAGACGGCTATGAGAAATATGCTGAATTGATTGATATAATGCAAATTGCGGAAGCTCAGGATGAAGTTCTCCACAAGAACTAAGTCACTCAGCCATCTGGTAGCTCCATTGGCCGTGAAGCCAACGCCGGGAGCAACAAGGTGCGAAAGCCCTTGATAGAAAAAAGGGGAAGGAAGGGTAAGACCGCAACCCAGAACGGCAAATCAGATGCTCCACGTGAGAATAAGAATAGCAAGCCAAAACGGGATGGCAAAGGGCACATGAAGCCCACTCTGCATCGGTTGAGGGGGCGTTACGGCACCGTCTGACCGATGGTGTTTGAGACCATTACGACAGCAGCACCCCTCTCGACCTAGAAGCAGCCACCGTCATGATTTCTCTTAAAGAGAATGTCACCCTGAGAAAATAGCAGAAGAAGTCCAGTGCACTGAATGCATTTCGACTTTAATTGTCATTTATTTTGTGTGAAAGAATATATTAGAATTTGCATAGATGGTACTTAAGAATTGTTATCTTCTCGTGATGGTTGGATGATATTTTAAGAATTCATTCATTTATTCAGTTTATGATGGCATGATATGTTCTGATATTGGAGTATTTTATCTATGTGTTGATTGCCTTCTCATGCATGTTAATAAAATACCCTATATTAGAACGCGTGTAGCGCCCCATGAAGGAAGTGTGCTTAGCTAGCAGCGGCACAACGCATATCATCTTAAGAGAGACTAAGTTTTCAGTCGATTCGTAAGAGCACTGGCAGCCTTACGACAATCGCTAGAAGCGATGCATGTATAACTGGTTCAGAAAGAGCCACAATGGGCACAACTTTGGTCCTTAAAGAAGTCTTATTGTACCCAGAATCGACTAGAACTCTCTTAAATTTTAAGGATATTCGCGCCAATGGTTTCCAAGTTGAGACTAAAGAAGAGTACGGTACGGAATACCTGCTCATTATGAAGCGCAACGAGAACGGAATTAGAAAAGCTTCCTTCACTTGAAACTGGGCTATATTATACCAACATTAAAACGCCTACAGCGTACACTGTACTGAAGACAGTCTTTAGAAGCTCTGAACTCTTCTGTCTCTGGCATGACAGATTAGGCCACTCAAGTCTTCAGATGATGAGAAACATAATAAATAACTCGCATGGGCATAATATTAATGTGAAGAATTTTTCGAATCATGAAGATTTTGTGTGCCCTGCATGTGCCACCGGGAAACTAATAACTAAACCCTCCACTCTGGAAGTGAAGGATGAAGTCCCTGCATTCCTGGAACGCATCCAGGGAGACATTTGCGGTCCCATTCAGCCCATCTCAGGGCCATTTAAGTATTTCATGGTGCTCATTGACGCTTCATCGAAGTGGTCATATGTGGGTTTGTTGTCCACAAGAAACCACGCCTTTGCAAAATTGATCTCGCAGATCATTTGCATCAGAAATGTGTTTCCAGATCATCATATCAAGTCCATCCGAATGGACAACGCTGGAGAATTTACTTCAAAGGTATTTGATGATTATTGCATAGCGATGGGAATTGCAGTTGAGCACTCGGTACCGCATATCCATACCCAGAACGGTTTGGCAGAGGCTTTAATTAAAAGAATTAAATTCATTGCCCGGCCCCTCTTGCATAAAAGTAATTTGCCAGCTACATGTTGGGGACACGCAGTCCTTCATGCAGCGAATCTCATCAACTTTAGACCTTCGGCCTACAACATCCACTCACCTATGCAACTAGCGCAAGTGTCACCACCGAAAATTTCCCAACATTAGAGGGAGGAAATCAACCCCTTGATGATGAATATCGGAAAATTACGTGGCAAGCCTGGGGAGTCCATGCAGATGACCCGCGCACTAGAGAAGTCCAGAAGATAAGATAAGTCTAGAAGACAATAGAAGTCCAGAAGAGAAAATAGATTTGCAAGCATTAGCAAATTAGTTGTCTGATCACTTTAGTGATTTGAAGAGCGTGACTAAGTCGCATGTGCTTGCACGCACTGCACCGGAGAGGGTTGAAATACCAAAGAAAGCAGAAGGTATCCCTAATCTCGTCCAGAGGCCTCAGAAAAAAAATGAGGACGAGATATCCGGTTCCTCGAATCCTTAGTAACCGGGGACGCCTGACGAAAAAGGATAAGCGGGATTTATCACAGCCGATCATTGAAGTCCCCCCCAGAATGAGAAGGGGAGCCAGTTGAGACCTGGCACAAGTATGACACCTTCAGAAAAGGGCATACCGGATCTGAATATCCCCATCGGCATGGATGTGTGCGCACACATCGGAGCCGAAAAACTAAAGGGACTTGCCACCGCAATTGAAAGAAGCGGTGTGCAAGGTAAAGCTCTAGCAGAAACAATCGCTCTAGAAGAAGCAACTCATGAAGAAATAGCTATAAATTATGTGCATACGGGAGAGTCCCTGAATAGGACAACAGCTAATATCGATATCTACTTCGCAAAGAAAATTACCACCATCATCTATCTTGATCCCGAGCCTGCATCGCTCGCTGAATATAAGAAAAGATCAGATTGGGAAGATTGGAAGAAGGCAATAGCAACTGAATTGCTATCTCTGAATAAAATAGAGGTATTTGGGTCGTATGCCGCACACCTCCCCACATACACCCCGTTGGGCACAAGTGGGTATTTGTTCGAAAGAGAAATGAAAGAAATAAAGAAAGACCAGGAGTTCTCTCTACCTCTCTGTGTTCAATCTATTATTCTGTGATTGATTCGTTCTTGTTCTAAGCAGAGGAATCGCTCGGACTGGTCTCCAGCGTCGGTTCCTCAACAGAGACAACCCCACTGCGGCTGCACAAATTCCGATGCCCGGACGGACGGACGCACGGATGGTTACACCGGCCCGAAGCAGAAGCATCTGCACTCGGCTCTCGGCAAGTGTCGGTCCTGGACCGAATGCTGCAGCGTCAGTCCGAGTGGAGGCTTTTGCGCGCACGAACGTGTTGGGCTGGGCGATGGTACGCAGGCCAGAGTTTGTTAGCGGTGGTCTGGTGGGAGCCGGCAATATATGGCGTAGGCGTGTAGGCGTAGCTAGGGATGGAAAAAAGTTCGAGGCTCGTGAGCTAGCTCAGCTCGTTGAAGGTTCGACTCGGCTCGTGGCACAAGCGAGTCAAGTCGAGTCAGAGTTTTAGCTCGGTCCGTTAACGAGTCGAGCCGAGCCGGCTCGCAAGCCGCTCGCTAGGCTCGGTCGGCCCAGCTCGGCAGCGTCTCCAGCCCATCACGTGTGAACGGCTCAGTACGACAGTAGTAGTATGTATGTATGCATGCCAATTTTCGCATCTCTTTTGTCACTGAGAGGTATTATTAAAGTACATATTACTCTTTTCTCTGTTAATTTCAAATATGGAAAGAAAATCATAGAACTTATCATTTAGAAAAACAAATCTGAAATATAAAAAGAAAGGTTAAAGACACTCAAAAGTCAAAATGAGCCTAACGAGCCGAGCTCGAGTTTTTCAGAAAAGTCAATTTGTATATGCCACCTAACGAGCCTAACGAGCCGAGTTCGAGCTTTTCAGAAAAGTCAATTTGCATATTCCACTTAACGAGCCTAACGAGCCGAGCCGAGCTGAGCTTCTCTTTTAGCTCATTAGTTTAACGAGCCAAGCCGAGCCGGCTCGATATCCACCCCTAGACGTAGCATCGTAGCATGGCTAGCTAGCTGAGATATCAGGTAGTGGATTTTTTTTTTGCTTTGGTTGATCGTTTATGGCTGTAGCGATAGTTTTTAGTGCTAGCATAAGTACTTATGTAAATATATCAAGTACCGATATGTCACTTTAAAAGTTTGTTTCGATAAGTTATTTTTAAAAATAACTAAGACACTATTTAATTTATTTATTAAACAAACCATAAGAAGTAATCTGAAAAGAAAATAAACGGCCACCAACGTCGCGCGAGACTGGAGTCCAAGTGGCCCTTTTTTCGCGTCGTGCGTGTCTCGTCCGGCTCTGCCCACTGGTGGCCCAGATCTGTGCCCAGTCTTAGACTTTGGTTTATGTGGCTGCAGCGGGGAGCCGGATGGCTTGAAAGCCACCGACCCTTTTTTTTTCCCGAACTTTGCTGGCTAAGATATTAGTTTTTAGGGAGTAACTATTGCACAGACGACTGAAATTTTTTTATCTTTCAGTCATCTAAAGTTACATTTTCAATCACCTGAAGTTGCAGGTGATTTTTTTGGAGGAGAGCTACAACTTTAGTTAATTGAGAGTACAACTAAGTTGCACTCTGAACCACCTAAAGTTGCAGGTGTTTTTTTAGGGGGGCTGGAACTTCAGTTGATTGAGAGTGCAATTTCAAATAATTGAGAGATAAAACAATTTCAGTTGCCTGTACAATAGCAAAACCGTAGTTTTTATACTGAAATTTGATGTTCGCAGCAGCCAGACCATAAATCCTCAGCTGCGTGTCAGTACCACTGCACCATAACTTTCAAGCTAAAAGTTGGTAGCATGTTGGATACAGGGAAATGTTTTTTAGGTGTCTTATGACTTATGGTCAAAATTTTTGAATTATAGACTGTTTATGAGAGGTAGTTACAGAAGTAAATAGCCACATGCTATTTTGACAGGTACAGCTGAATTCGGTACAATTTATACTACAATCTATCTATAGACTCCTATCTTAAAAAGATATACCGTTTAAAATTATTACTATAACAACAAATAAAAAAGCCAGTCTAAGTGCGGATGAACCCACCTTAGGTTGTTAAAACTGGTGGCTTCGATATCACTGCATGTGTCTCGCCACCCAAAACTTGATTGTCAGTAGCCGTCCATCAAAACCCCACTCAATCGTCGTCATCGCCCTTGGCAGTAATCCTTGTGTTACACCCATGGAAAATCGCTTGAAATTGAGTAAGAAGGATGGAAGTGAAGCTGTCAATCCCACTGAATACAGGAAAATCGTTGGAAGTCTGCCGTATCTAGTAAACACGAGGCCGGATATTGCATATGCAGTTGGCATCGTGAGCGGGTATATGGAGGCACCCACAGCCCAGCATATGGCAGCCATTAAACATGTGTTGCGGTATGTGAAAGGAACAGTCGGTTTTGGGTGTGTTTACAAGAAGTATGCAGCTCCAGAACCAAAACTTGTGGGTTACAGTGACAGCGATTTAGCAGGGGACGTGGATGATCGGAAAAGTACCACTGGTACTGCATTTTTGCTTGGAGAGAGTTTGATTACTTGGTCTTCACAAAAGCAAAAGATTGTTGCACTTTCGTCCTGTGAAGCTGAGCATATTGCAGCCATAACGGCAGCGTGTCAGGGCATTTGGTTGAGCCGGCTGCTGGGAGATTTGGAAGGACAGGAGCCGAAGAAAGTTCAGTTAATGGTGGACAATAAATCAGCGATTGTGTTGTGCAAAAATCCAATACACCATGACCGGAGTAAGCACATTGACGTCCGCTACCATTTCATTCGAAACTGTGTTGAAAATGGACAAGTGGATGTGGAGCATATAGCTACTGATGATCAGTTAGCAGATATACTGACGAAGGCTTTGGGGCATATGAAGTTTTTGGAGTTTCGGCAGAGAATAGGTGAGAGACAAGTGCTTCATGATTAGGGGGTGAATTGTTAGGTTTTAATCATGTGTGTTCCTAGGGCTGTTCTCAGTTGCTGAATCGGTGGTTCTGAAATTTGCCGTATCGCACTATTTAGAATCTGAAAAACGATCAGTCTTCAGTTAACAGCCGGGTGAAGCCAATTGATTCCCAACAGCGCCGAGGGCAAACGGGCAGGGGCCGAACTCAATGTACGGATTCGGAGTCGCGTTGTGGCAGTTGGTGGTGGTGTTCAACGGAGCCGGATCCACGTCGCAGCAGGCATGGTGATGTACCCAGCGGTGGCGGCACGCCACCCTGCGCTTCTCCGGACGGCGGCGGCGCAGCAGGTTGCGATTGGTCGACGGGAGCGTCCACGCATGTCCTTCGCGGTGTCGCCTCGACGTCCTCGGAATCAGCGGAAATAGTCTCCACCTCTCCGTCCTCTCGCTGCTCGGCATGATCTGGCGCGGGTTGCTGCACCGCCACCTTCTTCCTGAAGACGCCGTAGCTGCCGCTCTTCATGGACGACGAGCGGAGCGCGTGCGCGGCGGCGTCCTCGCTGCGGAAGCCTACGACGCAGCGCGACCCCACGGACGCGAACTGGATGGTTCCGAAAGGAGAGAACGCGGTGAGGAGGTCTTCGATCCCGATGCCCGGCGGAACATGTTCGACGATGATGGCCCGGCCGTCGAAGTTCTGTCGACGTTTGCAAGCAGATCGATACGATTCGTACGTTGAGCGATATAATGGATCAAGGGCCCTTCCAAAACATATAACTCATGTCTTAACTAGACCAGGCCAATCACGTAGGTGAAAGTCCGTACTGGCCCAGCTAGAAACTAACCTACTAAGGTGTCTTTGGTTGAGTTTTGAAGCTACTTTTGCTTCCAAAAAGTCAAAAGCCAACCAAACGGGTGGAAACCAGAAGCTGCTTTTGTAAGCGGCTACTTTTAAGTAGTCTGATTTTGAAAGCACCTTGGACCTCGCTTTTGGATTTTGGCTTTCGCTTTTGAAATGGTGAAAATAGAGAGCTGTTTCACATTGTTTCAAGAAAAATAGAGATAGGAAGTAAGTTTTATACTTGTTTGAACCAAACAACTTATGACTTTTCACATTTCACAACCTACAAAGAGCTTTTTCACACCCACACACACGTGGCTTTTCAAAACCACAACTCAACTAAACACACCCTCAGGCCCAGTCGCCTAGTAAGCGAAGCCCGATAACTCAAGGAAAAACGAAAAGGGAACAATGGCAAAACAGAGAGGGAGTGAGAAGAAGCAATGAGTTGGGAAATGGCGCCCAACGGCACTTGGATGGCACCACCATGGCATGGCTGTGTAACTGGCAAACCCCAAACAGAAAACAACCGATGACGTCGAAGAATGATAAGCTTATTGTCATGCATTCGAGTCCGTTGTACATGTACAAATATATATCATGCATTGTCGGGGGGAAAAAAACAGGTGCAATTGGTTAACAGAATTGACTCAGAACGCAGAACAAATAAACATACATAAGATATAGTTAGCGGCGCGCAATCACACGACCCATAACATTTAGCCATAAAAAACATGGATGCCACATCAGTTCCCCTGTTGATAACATAAAAAAAAATTAATGAAATGAAACAACGCGTATTTCTCACTTTCGAAAGCTGCTCATGTTTTTGTACACTATGGCATTGACACCTGTCTATGCTTTCGCTTAATTTCCTCATGTAGAATGAGAATTGCCGTATAAATACTCATACCTTGGTGTGCACAATGCCTTACGCCGTAACAATAAAAAACACACGTACGCACCAATTTGTCTTCATATTAAAAAAGAGAGACAAAATGCCCTCCTATGTGTTCTCTTAGAGCGACACAGGAGGCAACAAAGAAGCACTGAGAGAAACCCACACCACCACCTCACTCCCTCGCCGCCGCCACCATCGGTCGGTGGCTAGTGCCTTTCACAATTTCTTCCTCCTCCCCCTTTCTCTTCCCCTCATCTCTTTTAGATTCGCCATTCGTACTCCAAATCCATTGCCACCGCCACTGCATGGGGCCGCTGCTACTCCTCTCTTCGTCTCCCTTTTTGGTTCCGCTGCCTCCCTGTGCTCAGAGCTCACAGATCTAGGCCCCTCACTGTCGGCTGGGGCTTAGCCGGTGGTGGTGAGCAGGGGTGGGGGACTTGTCGCCTTGTCGATGCCATTTTGGGAGAGCAGAGGTTGCATGCTATCGACACTTGTGGATGCACGAGAGCCCTCATGTTTGGTCATCGGCGCAACTCACGACGTGCTACCCCACGTTGTGGGCACCGTCTGGACGTCGAGGTTGCTAGTGGAGTAGATGGCTCGCATATCTACCAGGACTTGAAACCAATGTGTCAAGGAGTCCAAACTCGAGGTCATGCTCCAGCCCTAATGGCGATGGCGAGCCACACAAGGACGCCGGCGATGGCATTCCAAGGGTTGTGTCTATTTAGAGATGGCAACGAGCACAAACCCGCTGGGTTTTGCTATCCCAAACCCGTGCCCATGAAAGTTGGACGTGCCCGCTAAAAAACCCATGCCCGTGACAGGTGCAGATTTTTGCCCAGACCCATGCCCACTGGGTTAACGGGTACCCACGGGTTGCCTGTGGGTTCAGTAATGCGAGCTGCAACAATGGTTAATGGAGAGAAGGAAGAAGTTCACCGGCCATCTTCGTTGGAGCCGGAGGGCAGCACCATGGCCAAGGGCCTACCGCTGCGATGCGCGTTGGCTGCGGCATGGGAGCGGCAGGCTGTCGCCGTGGGGGCGGCGGGCTGAACTGGAAGGCGAGGCGACGGCGAGGGCGTGCGGGAGGACGAGCGTTCGGCGAGAGTGGTAGGAGCAGGAGCGGGAGCTGCGGGACGGGAGGGCGAGCGTGGAGACTGCCGGAGACCGAGCGCAGAGCGCCAGATGCGCTGCCGCTGCGGCGGCTGTTGAATCGGGGTGGGGACTAGGGAAGAGTGAGTAGTGACCGTGACCGAGTGCTAGCTAAGATTAGCCGTATGGGTAATGGGGCATTGCTGCATTGGATTTGGGGGCTTGGGGCTAAATGGCTAATGGGCTATGGGCTGGGCTGGTTTGCCTGGGAGGCTGGGAACCTGGGTTTATAACTCCTATGGATCGGGTTTATATTACCCATGGGTTTACGGGTTTGGGTACTATAGGAAAGTATCCGAACCCGGCAGACCCGATGGGTTGGGCTTTTTGCCCATTAAGAGACCCATGAGTTAAGAAATTGGCTCAAACCCATGCCTTAATAGAGTAAAAACCCACTGGATATCAGATTTCAGGTACCCATTGCCGTCTCTATGCCTATTGTTGCCACTCCCTCCTTGTCGTTGTAACTGCTGCCATGGCAGCAACAGTGGCAAGGCTCCATGGCTCCTCTTCGGTGGAGCCGTAGGCGTGTAGCTGGTGGGTCTATGGCCGTGCCATGCATTGGTAGTGCAACACGGTGTTGTCCCTCCTTCGGTTCGGCTGGGTCTCCTCCTCCTCACCGCCAGGTCAGTCGTTGGTGGTAAGTCCATCACACTCAGTGAAATGCACGTGGATGTTGCGACGGCGGCTGGGGCAAGCTAGCCTGGTGTTAGGACGGCTCAATGGGGGGCGCGTGCGTGTTGGCATGCCGCGAGCGGCGATCCGTGGGTGTGGCATAGCATGCAACAGGGTGCATCAAGGTAAGGACCAATCCTTCTGTTGTTGTTGGGGGTGCTCATTGTGTGTCGCTGTCTTGAGGAGCAGGCTGGCCATTGAGGAGGCTTGAGGAGCGGGTAGCTTGATCCTATCCTGGAGCGAGTCAATTGTGGTGGAGACCCCTATGTATGTAGTTTGGTCTGGTTCTTGACTAAGGCAAGCCGTTGCCTTTTGGTGCGCCATCCCTTATGACGCAGTGTGAGTGGAAGGGATGCCTCCTCTTCTTCCAGAAGCTATCTTGCCGGTTGTTATGTGGTTGAATTGCGCTAGCTGTGGTTCCACACGCTTTCGTTGTTGCTTGTCATGCTGGTGGTTGCCGTCCAGTGTTGTTGGTGCTAGCACAATCAATGATGGGTTCACTCTGGTGAGCCGTGGTGAGTACCATGGTGTTCTTGGCTGCATCTCAAGCATTGCATAAGGCGTGGTTATCTAGTTTTGTGTTTTGTCCTGTGGATAGTTAGCTCTAAGCTTATTTTGTTGTAGAGGGTGATGTTTTCTTTGTTGTACCACGAGGTGCTTGGCTTATGGGTGTAGTTGATATTTTGGCCAAAGGTCTAGATTTGGGATTCCTTCCTAGTGTTGAATTTCCCTTTCTTGAGGCAAGTGTAGGTGTTTTTGTATATCCTCTTTTAAGACCGGTGTTTTTCTCTTCTTTTTGGAATGAATGATTAAACACTCCTAGCCAGTGTTGCGAAAAGACGGAATTTTGCTGCTCGGAGTCGATTGGGAGTATGCACTGGTTAAACACTCCTAGTCAGTGTTGCGAAAAGACGGATTTTTGCTGCTCGGAGACGATTGGGAGTGTGCATGAGTGCATGACTCCCAATGAGCTAAGCTCAAGTTCTTAAGCAGCGGAGTCCCATCCATATCAAGTTTTCCCAGTACGGCCCCTCCAAACACGGCTGCGCGCGAGAGTATCCTGCGCCCCTGCGTACACGCAGATACCAAACTTTCCCAAGACCTTGACCGTAAAACGGTAAAAAAAAGCTCACCTACCATCGCCATGGCTTGGGCACTGGGCAGCACGGCCTCACGCCAAGTGTCGAAGCGCCCACACAAAACACACACACAAACCCATGCGTGCGATGCGATGCAGCACCCGCCCACCACCACACGCTGCTCCCAAAGGCCAAACCCCATGGATCCTTCCCTCGCCTGTCCCCGCATGGATCCTTCCCTGACCGCTCGGCCTCGTTTGTTACTAACCCCGGTTCCTCTTTTTCACTAAGCAGGACGCACTCTTTATTTAACCGCGGTTAACCAGTCGCTCGCTTCCCCAAAAGAGCATGTGTTCATGTGTGGTGAGCTAGTGCTCTACAGGCTCCCTCTCCCTCCTCTAAGAGCAAGACTAATAATACAACTTTCAGTTGGCTGTATGGACACTTACAGCCCACTTACCAGCTCATTCATATAGTAGTTTACAGCCAGCTGAAGGCTGTATGGACACTTACAACCCACTTATCAGCCCATTCATATAGGTGCAAGTCCAATAATAGAGCCAAGTGTTTGGCTATAAGTCAAGTTATAAGAGCCAAGTTATACAATAATTTATCTTCTATTTGTCTACAAAAGATTTTTTATTATTATGTGGTACCATGTCTCACATTCTCTTTCCTATTCCTCCTCACATACATTTATTATCTTGGCCCACCATTGTATAGGCTCCCGTGCCCAGCTTGTTGCTTGCATGAGAGCCAAGCTCTCATCTCTCTCCTCTCTTCTCTCCTCCACATCAGCAAAAATGCTGACTAGCTTGGCTATAAGACCATTATTGTACTTGCTCTAGTAGTTTACAGCCAGCTGAAGGCTGTATGACCCACCCCTTTCTCTCACAAAATTTCTTGGTTCTTGTGCTTCAGCTGGCTGTAAACTTACAGCCCACCTCTCTTCTCTCTCCTCCACCTCAGTATACAGCCTACTAATAACCTCTTATTATACTTGCTCTAAGAGGACCCACAATATTTGCTCAAAATTACCTCTAGAAAGAGGAAAGGAGCCACATACACTACTCCATACATTATGGGGGTTGGCTTCGAAGAATTAAAAATTGGTATTATCTTTAGCCTGATAGGCATTCCCTTCAGACTAAAATATTCGAAAGGTCTACTTGTGAGAAGTTTGGACAATGAAAAGAGAGATTTTTCTAATTTACTATATCTACCTTAATGACAATATAAATATTACACATTAAAGATAAAAGTAATAAACTTAGAGATTACCCACCAATCTCATTTTAAAGACAATATAGATATTACATATTGTGGATGCCGTAAGCCAGGCACACCTGCTCTGCCTCTGCTCTCCTTCCCATTAGTAGTAACCCATCTCCCAGTACACCTGTACCCAAGCCATTCAAAGGAAGCACAAGGCAGGAGCGATCAAAAGCAAACCGCAGCTCGGTCATGGTCAGTTGGTCACCATGAGGAATCGGCGGCCTTGTGCTGCAACCACCCCGCTTTCCCCTTCTCCTCAGGCCTCCTCCGCCTCCTCGTCCTCCGCATCCTCCACGGGCTCCTGCATTGTGCCCTCTTGCACACAGGCAATTAAGAAGAAGAGGAGCACGCACAGGAAGAGGGCCAAGAATGGCATCGGCGATGCCGTTCTTGTCCCGAGGAGGAGCTCTTCCATCTACAGGGGTGTGACGAGGTGAGCAGCCCGCAGCTCTTCCTCTTCTTGCTTTGAACCGACGCGTTGTTTGGTTTCTGATCTGAGAGGTCAGAGGTGCATCGTTGTGTCTTGATATTGGTGGTGTAGGCACAGCGTCACAGGGAGGTACGAGGCGCACCTGTGGGACAAGCATTGCTGGAACGCAGTCCAGAACAAGAAAGGCAGACAAGGTGAGACGTAGTCTTTGTTTCGTCAAACTAATGGGACGATTTGTTTCCATTTGACTCTATTTCTTTGGTTATTTTTAATCATTCTGCAGTTTATGTGCTGACATTCTTGTTTTGTTTACAACCTTGTTTGCAAATCTGTGTTCGTCTGCCTCGGAATTTGTGTGGTAATACGCATCATCCATGTCTGATGCCTCCACGCTTCCATTAGTTTATTTGGGTGAGTCAAGATCCTCTCACAACTGGAAAAGCTCGCAAACTTTCCACGCTATGATTCACAAATTATTCTGTATGGTTCCAAGGTCCAAACTGCATTGTCCATGGTAGCCTATACATTTTTTTTTCTTCAGATTAATTTCGAATCTGCAACTACTTTGGTCTTTCTTTTGGGGGAAAAAGAACGTAACAAAAGAAAGCACTTTGGGGTGAAGTGCAAAGCACATTTTATTTGTTTGTCCCCATGCATGCATCCAGAAACATCTGTACAAAATCATCAGACCACGCTACTACTACTTTCATAAAATAGCATACTACCTGCATAGATTAACATACTTCCTTAATCTTGTTTCTTTGCAGGAGCTTATGAAACTGAGGAGGCTGCAGCTCACACCTATGATCTTGCGGCACTCAAGTACTGGGGCTCAGAGTTCGCGTTTCTGAACTTCCCGGTAAGTTCAGGGTGTTTCAGCATCTGTCATTCTGTCTTATCTCATGGTCTGTTTTTTTCGGCTACGACTTATGACTTTTAGCTGAAAATTTTAATTTTTGGCTATTTACGGTACAAATTATGGAGAGACAGATATTCACTTACGATTTTGGTTGCTACAGATGTTAGGCTTTTAACACGTAGATCGTTTAACTTGTAGACACCATCTTGATAAAATACTCCGTTTGAAAGTTAGGTAAAAAAATAGACCCTCAGTAGTATTATCGGTCGGTTTTTTTGGTATTTTTGCATTGTGACTTATGACTATAGCTTATAATTTTTATCGAATTATGATTTATGATTTTTATATAGTATGATTGTATGTACGAATAAACCGATTGCGGAAGATACGTTTCGAAATGAAAAGAACTCGGCTGATTCTATTCACAGTAATGCATACTCAGGAGTACATGGAGTTTAAGATCCCGTTGTGATAAATGCAGGTGGACACGTACAAGCAGGAGCGCGAGAGAATGCAGCGCATGACGAGGGAGGAGTACCTGGCCACTCTGAAGCGCAAGAGCAGCGGCTTCTCGAGAGGCGCTTCCAAGTACAGGGGAGTGGCAAGGTGCGCACACATTCTTCGAACCACCACTGTATCTATCCAGTCAAGCACCACATAGCTCTGTCCAATGCGTGACCCACGAAGTGCTTTTTACTGTGCAATGCCACAAACTGGGCTGAAGCTTTGTCTGCAATTTGGCTGCAACTTTCTTTTTTGTCACTCTTCCTGCGAGGCTGCCCAGTGTTGCTCTCAAAGTCCTTACGATCTTGGTGGTGAGAAGTACTGACACGAACTTTGGCTTGGCAGGCATCATCACAGCGGCCGGTGGGAGGCCAGGATAGGCCACGCTTGGGGTAGGAAATACCTCTACTTGGGAACATTTGGTATGTCTTCTTTGGCACTGCATTTTGTTACTAATTAATCTCAAGAAACTACCATAGCGCACAGATTATGTGGTGATCATTTGGGCTAATTTTTTGTGGCTTATGACTGAAAAGCACTGTAGCTGGCTGAAAAAACACTGTAGCCGATAGAGGATTATTTAGCATAATTAAATTTAAAAAATTAAAAATATAAAAAATATGTTAGCCCATTACGTACAATACAAACAAATACGGGAAAAAAAGAACCGGCAAAAAAGTTCAATAAAAAGCCAAAAATTTAGAAAAAAACGAAATTTATAAATAATGAAAAATAAGTCAGAAGCTAAAAATTAAAACCAAAACGATCAGTCTTAATGTGGTATCACATACGCATTCTTATCCCTTTGGTAATGCAAGTGTGTCCCTACTACCGAGGAGGATGTTCTTCGCATTTGTCACGCGAGTATGTGATTTTTTATATGCTTCTCTGCATACTGCTGTTTCATAGGCCCACGGAATGTACTCTCTCCCTTCTTTTTTTTTTTGACTGGACGCAGAATGTACTTCTGAAAGTTGCATGTGTTCTCTTTGGTCTTTTACCTGCAGATACCCAGGAGGCGGCGGCCAGGGCCTACGACCTTGCGGCGATAGAATTCCGCGGCCGCAGCGCCGTCACCAACTTCGACTTCAGCTGCTACACAGATCACCTGCAGCTACCCGTCCGCAAGGCTCACCCAGAGCCGGAAAGCCGAGAGCCAGCTGCGCGTCCAGGCCCAGCGCCACTACTGCAGCCCAAGGTCGAGCCCGCCGCGCCGCCCGGCCCGGTGCTCCGCGACGTCGACGACGTGGACCACGCCATCGCCGAGATTCTGCCGGCGTTCTGCATGGACCGCGCCGACTTCGAGGCCAGGTATCCGGCCCGCCGCGCCCGCGCCGCCGTCAACTGGCCGTCGGACGACGTGCGCGGCCTGCCGGACGACGTGGGCTTCGAGGACGACATCGAGAGCTTGTTCTTCGACGCGCCCGGCCCGGCCGAACTCACCGCCGCCGTGCCTGACTCGTCCCAGGCCAACGCGGCAGTCTCCTACGCCGCCGCCACGATCAGCTCGTTCGCGTCTGGCCACTGGTGGTGAATGTGGGTGTTGCTGCGTTCCATGCATGCATGCACGTTCCATCCGTGTAATTACGTGTCCGTGTTGGTAGAAGGGTGCGTTTTGGGAGGTGTAAGCGGCTGGCCACGTGTGGTCTTGGCGAGCGGACGCAGCGATGTGGCCGCCGGCCGGTTCCTTGTAGTACGTGATAGCGGGAGAAACTGGAGAAGGCTCGAACTTTTGGGGTCCACTGTGGAAGTTTCGGTACTTGCACCTTGTCAGCTACGACTCACTATCTGTAGTGCTACTACTAGCATAATCTCTCTCTCTTTCTCTCTCTCTCTCTCACGATTTGACAGCAGGAGCAGTGCGTTATTACACGGGATAAGCATATTAAGTAATAAATTATTATTCATTTGTTAGGTAAAATACTATTTCAATAAATAATAAGTCTTGCTATAGTAACACATTAGGACAATAAAATAGGTATTATATCTTTATTATAACAGTTGTCATGTATGGCTATGGTCTTTAATACATTTATTTGAATATAGGAGATGTGAGATATATACCCTATCTCTTGTCTATATTACTCAGTGGGACATCTACTCGTTCCAACCATTGTATAGGGTATCCACCCTATCCTGGTCCTCGTAATAATCGCTTTCATCTCCTGCGGCCTCGTCGGTGCCTGCGAGGCCTCCATCCCACTCAGGGTAATTCCCGGGCGGAATAGGGTCTAACAAAGGAAGATAATAGCAATGGTGAGTACTAGTGTACTCAGCAAGCATTAATAGCAAAATACATTGTATAACTCTTCTCTATTTGTTATCATATTTTCTAACTTATATTTGATTCTGACCGCGCCGTTCCGACCGCGCGATTGATTCCCCGACGTCAGAAAACGAGTCGTGCGGCCGGTGCGGTACCACACCGCACGACCGGCCACGTGTTGCCACCAGGAGGTCGTGCGCTCGAGAAGGGGGCTAAATTTGGAAGTTTTTTTTTTGCTTTGGGGGCTACTTTTGGAATTTCGGATGTCTACAGGGCTACATATGTCCAAAACTCATTTATGTTTTCATATTTGTATGAGATTCTTGTAATTAATCATGCATTGAAACAATGTTTTATTTTATTTGGGGACGCCCAACTAAATTCTGCTAGTTAATTTTTGTAATCCCTTGAGTTGTGACCATCTTAATAATTCTTAATTTACTGCCCCCTAAGTTAATGTCACTGTTTAGAGTTAATTAAGTTGTCGGGTTCTTTCAAGCAGGGTGTGCGTGCGTGTGGATGCCTAATTGTAAGGTCCCATTAATGTTTGGTTGTGATGCACATTGATCATTCATAAAGTTTTACCGGACTTTTATGTATTTGGCCCCCTTGTCTACTTTTTCACAGATCTAGTCTCTTTACCCTTTTTTTTTTTGTGATTTTAGCCTCTTTCGGACCGCGGGAGAATCTACACGCTACGCGTGGCACGTCGCGCAGCCTCGGAGCCCAGAAGCAGGATCCACATCTCCGGAGCGCGGGAGTATGCATTGCATCATGCATGGTGATTAGCCAATATATAGGATGGGATCGTTTTGGCTTTAGCTTTTAACTTTTGATTTATTTTTTACTATTTATAAATTTCATCTTTTTTTGAACTTTTGGTTTTTTGTTGAGCTTTTTTTCCTGTTCTTTTTTTCCCATATTTGTTTGTATTATACGTTATGGGTTAACATATTTTTTTCCTATTTTTTATTTTTTAAAAAATTTAATCATGCTAAATAAGCCTCTGCTAGCTACAGTATTTTTTCAACCAGCTACAGTACTTTTTAGTCATAAACCAAAAAAAAAGCTAATGATCACCACCATGGTCCCACGGAATGGGGGTGTGGCTCCTTACTTCCACGCTCCGGGCCACAGAACGTGCCATATGTTGCGTGCGAGTCCTCTTGTGGTTCGGAGGAGGCTAAAATCGTAAAAAAAATGGACAAGGAGGCTAGATGTGAAAAAGAAAGTAGGCACTGAGGGTAAATGCGTAAAGAATTCGGTTTTGCCGACTGCATTCTGCAGAAGCGGGTAGACAGATCACCGACGACTCATCTCTGTAGCTAGCAGAGGCTTATTTCGTATACTTAAATAAGTTCAGGACAGCTAGGAGTGAAGGACTACTTGTAGGCTTGTAGCTAGATGCTCTAGGCTTCGGACAGGATACTTGTACGATGGTGGTATCAACGGCGCACTGTAACAGACTAGGATTGAACTTCACGATCGATCCATGCGCGTGACAACCGTCTCCTCTGACCTTAGTTGAAAACATCGCCCCTATTTGAAACTGTAAAAGTCACACAATCTATTTTAGTTGCACGATTGCACCCTGCAGCGGGTCACTGATACGAAACGTGAAACAGCTGGTCTCTACACAGCCAGCACACAAGCTAGATCCTTCGGTTCTAAGCTATACTCATTTCAACTTAAACTTCTGACTTTTATGTTATTTTTATTATTTTTGGTTTTTTGACTTTTTAAATTCTTTTGCCGGTTCTTTTTTATATTCGTTTGTATTGTTCGTGATGAACTAATATATTTTTTTCTATTTTTCTATTTTTTTAAAAAATTTAGCTACACTAAATAAACCATCGTCAATTATAGTACAATTTCAGTCAATTAGTATATAATTTCAGCTATAAAATAATTTATTTTAGTCTTACCAAACGGCACGCTAAGCTAATTTTGGTTGTAGCATCGTCCATGCGTATGCGATGGTTGTTGGCTGCTTTCCTAGGCTCCCTTGTCTCAGGGGCGGACCTGCCTTTCGGGCGAGCCCGGGCGGCCGCCCGAGCTCCCCTCGTCGGCCGGCCGGATACCCCCCGGCGCCCCCCGGTAGTTGGCTAGCTTGCTCGCTATCCCATCGGCGCCGGCAGCGGCGGCAGCGATTCAACAAGCAGCTGTGTTTCTTCTCTCGTCTTGCAAGGGACGTTTGTGCGCTGTGTGCCGTAGCCGTAGGATGTTAAGACGACAACGATCGCCGCGAGGCGGAGGCGATGCCGGGCACACAAAAAAAAATCAAAAAAATTTCGGACGGATCAGTTCAGCATTTGGATCAATTACTTGGTAGTGTACATCTTCTTTGAAGGCTAGCCCACAATAGAAGATCTGCGCGTGTCCCCCGCAGCCCGCAGGAACCTCACCACTCACCAGCCCAACTCCACGCTCCACCTCTATCCAAACTCGTCCAATTCCTCCCCCAATTCCTCGACGCTAAGTCCTCCCCTCTGGTTGTTGGCTGCGGCTTTGGTTGCCTGGGGAGCTCCTGGCCGACCTTTGGACGGAGGTCATGGTGTACGTGGCTCATCACCGTCGAGCCGCGACGTTCACGCGAAGGCGCACAAGGAGGCAGTACTGGCGAAGGGCAGTGAGTTCGTCACCGTGCTCTGGGCGCTGGCCACGCCGGCGAGCTCTTTCGAGAGGAACTGGGCTCTACTCCTCTTTTTTTTTAATTTAAGGTGGAACTGTACTCTACTTAATGGCTCACTGTTTCGTGCTTAGCTAAGTCTCCACCAGATTCAAGCCATGTGTGCATGTAGTCCCACAACGCACGCATGAAGCAACCTCATGTTGCCATGCTCCATTCACGCAGTAGTAAGTTTTGCATGCAACCGTACAAACAAACGATTTGTGTAATAAGATGTCGATGATTGGCTTAATAACTTGATAATGTGTTATATCGAGCGAGAGATATAGGGTGATTGTAATATAGTTTGATCATAGATTGTTTTACTTTTAGGTAGTACTGTTTATTTCACGCTTCCGACTTCAGGCTACTTAGTTTTTTTTCCTGGGTCCGCCATTGGGCTTCGCCCTACCTAGATTTTTTTTCTGGGTCCGCCACTGCCTTGTCTACCTCAGACACTGTAATTGCCAGCGCACTGAGCCAGCCACCAAGATTCTAAAAGAAGTCGTAGATTCGTCGACTAAACAAAAAGGAATAAGATGCTTGAGCAGGAAGGAGCTTCTTGCGGAGGTTAGCAGCCATGTTTTTTTTGCGAGTTGCGACTGCTGAATCAGAAGGCCTTATAGAAAAATGTACATATTTTTTGAGAGCACGTATGTCCACTTCTCATATACCATTTAAATAATTTTGTTACACTTTTTTTATTATCATTTTGAGCATACTCTAAAAGTAATTTCTATGGTTTTTTTTCAAAGTCTACTTTGTATAGCATGATTTATATATACTGCTTTTACACACCGAAAAGTGTATATAGTAAAAATAAATAACTCTGATAAAAAATTTCAATTAAGTCATATTAGAGTAACTTAGAACTAGTATTTAAGTATACGAAAGTGATAAGTAAATATAACATATTTGTTCAAATGGTATATTGAAAGTGGGAGTATGTACTCTAACAAGATGCATATATATATATATATATATATATATATATATATATATATATATAAAATATATATATATATATATATATATATATATATATATATATATATATATATATATATATATATATATATATAGGACTAGTGTTTCATGCACCACGGTGCCTAGGCACCCATATCAATACTCGTTGATTTGCTTTGATATTATAACGTTTGATGTGGGTATCTTCATATACCCATAAAAAGTATATTTGAGATGTCAAACTCTGAAAAAATTAAATTCAACTTCAGTTTAATTAGTTTGAACTATTTTATGGTATAATCTCACTGTAGTCGCATTGAACTCAAAAGTAGTTCAAACTAGTTTGAACTGAGTTCAAAACTTACTTACCATAAATATATCAAGGGTATAAAATATTTTCATACCCAAACTCAAAAAAATTCAATCATACACGTGTATCGGACGGTTCTTGATGTGGGTGCCTAGGCACCCAGTGCTTTATGTAATTTTATATATATATATATATATATATATATATATATATATATATATATATATATATATATATATGGTTTCATATATATATATATATATATATATATCACTTCTAATATACCCCTTTAATGATGTTATTATACCTCTTTATCTATTTGACCATACTCTAATAATGATTATAAGATACTCTAAAGTGAGTTACATGAAAAAAAATCATGAAAGTTCGCTTTTTATAATATAATTTGTGTATGTACTCCTTTTATACATGAAAAAGTGTATATAGTAAAAACAAATGGCTCCAATGAAATTTGTTCAATTAAGTCGTATTGAAATATCTTAGAATTATTATTTAAGTATATCAAAAGTGATAAAAAGATATAAAATATTTGTCAAAGTGGTATATTAGAAGTGGGAGTATGTACTCCCAAGAGTATGGAAAAAGCTTTATATATATAGACGCTGTAATGGGGTACCATGGTGCCTGGGCACCAAGCCTCCCTGCCTTCGGATTGCTTTTAAATGCGTGCAAATGCAATGATATATAATATATCAGGCAAACCCGTTAACATTCGTTAATTCGAAAAGGCATCGATTTGGAAAGGAATTTATTGATTTAGCATGCTAAATCAATCATGTATGAAAAGTCTTAATCATAGAGCCTGAGCACTATTGTGCCCCTGTTATTTATACTACACACACATAAACAACTACAAGTGGAGGAGTTTATCAAAGACTCATCTGCATCTTAAAGTGCATCAATAACATACTAGAAAATTATATGTGGTTGCAACCCCGAACCAACGTACAATCAACTCGTTGAAGCTCCTAGAAGTCAAGAACTGCTATCGTGACTGTCTCCCATTGAGGAGATCACATCCAAGTTCATCTAGATCGCAAGAATCCTCCCACGTGGGGACAACGTCGGTCATCGCCCCCTGATCATCATTCTTCCTTGTTCCTCTATTTTGCTGCTCTTGGGTCATATTTTATTCTTCCGTGCTCGCCTCATGCGCTCTACCCTGCATTGGCACGTCTTCCTTGCTTGTAGTCCACAAGACCAGTCCACTGGGATTGTCTGGCAAGCTCCATGTAGGAGCTTCAATGAGTAAATTGGCCCTTAGGGGTGATATGCAACCCCACAGGACTTGTTGGTGAATTTTTGATGAACTTTGATATGCATATGGGTTTTTGATAACTCCCCCACTTCTAGGTGGGTTTTGCAAAAATCCCCAAAAAATATGGCCCCATTCTTTTAGGCTTTTGGCTTTTAGCTACTCTGAAAGTCGAAACAAAAAGGGCGATTTTTGAAGCGGATTCTCCAAACAGCTTCCTGAGCCCAAAACCATAGACACCGTCCGTGCTGGTGTCTTTGCCGTTCGCTGCCATCTTAAAAAATATAAAGAAAAGCAATCAGTCACAGTCAAAAGCCATCAGTCGCAACCCCAAAGAATAATGGTTATGGTGTATTTAGTTGCATGTACCAAGTGGTACATGTATAGTATGGTTCTAGATGAAAGGCCATGCCTTAATTGAAACATCTCATCTCGAACAATGGGATACAATACAAATGTGAATAATATTCCATCGAGATACTGTTCAACTTGGCTTTTTTGTGGCTTATGGCTTTTAGGTGGTTTATTTTGCACTGTAGCCGCTGCTAGCTTTTTTTGCGTAATTAAAATTAAAAATTTTAAAAATAGAAAAAATATTAACTATCATAGATAATGCGGAATACGAGAAAAAAGAAAAGGTAAAAAGTCTAAAAAAAGCTAAAAAAATCATAAAAAATAAAATTAAAAAATAATGAACTAGAATCCAAAAATCAGAAACTGTAACCGAAATAAGCGGGTTAGCCTTCCCGTTCGCCACAAGGTCACACAGCATAGGAACCTCTCATTCCATTCAACACCGTTCCACCAAACCAATACACTTTTTAAAAAGGAAAACCAACCAAACACCTTCAAGAGTACCTCCAAATTTTAACGGCCGATCAAAAGTAAGGCTCAAAGATACCACATGACAGCAGGAAACTGCGGACCGAGCGCAAGCTCGGTTGGCAAGGCTCTTGCTAGTGGGCAGCGTGCTCGTTCGGCTTTGAGCCCGTGGTGCATATATTCAGGAGCACTATTGATATGAACAATATTTTTATAGTACTATTTATATAATAGCATGGTTTTGTTATACTCGTGATCTAAAAAAAGGCAGCAGGAAGCCAACAAATGACGGAACAAATCGGACCAGATCGGGAAGTTGGGCTGGGCAGAATCATAGCCTCTTCTTTTCCTCCGAAGCTGACGGCTTTTTGACTTTTGATATAGTACCTAACTTTCAAACGGAGTATTTTCTTAAAACGGGGTCTACAAGTTAAACGATCTACATGTTAAAAGTCTAACATCTGTACCAGTTAAAATCGCAAGGGAGTATCCATCTCTCCACAATCTGTACCGTAAATAGCCAAAATTCAAAAATTTCAGTAAAAAACCATAAATCATAGCTGTTGCCAAACAGACCCTCAAACGTGTTCCACTTCCACCAAAGCCGAAGCGAAGCCTTGCCATTTTCCAACGTTTTTGTGCCCGGGAAGCGAAGTGCTGCTAAGATCGAATCGAACCCATTCATTGGACCCGTAGCGAGAAGCAGCCCCGTACGCCAGTCGAAGCATCCATCGGAGGAAGCGTCCATGCGCGTGCGGACGCGGGCGACTGGGCGCGGTGTATAGGCCACGTGACGGCGGGCCTCGCGCCCTTCTATATAGCCGCCCCGGGCCACGGCCTCGCGTTGCATCCGCGCGGTTCCGAAGCTCCGACCACCTCATCTCCGCAGATCCGCGCACGCAGGTCAGGAGCGGAGCGGAGAGAAGGGGAGCGAGCTCTAAGCGCGGAGGCGTCGCCACCATCTCGGTGAGTGCTCCCACCCCCTCGGTGATTGTCTGAGTTCCGCCGCCGTCCGTGCTCGCGGATCTGATGGGTTCAGTCGTTCGGCCGGCTATTGGTTCGTGTCGTTTTTTTTCTTCTTCCGACGCCGTCTCTGGCCGATTCCATGGAGCTGGAAGTTTTTCGCTACCGCGTGATACTAGCGTCCCTTCCACGCTAGTGTTGGCACAGGCGCGTGGGGAGCTGTGTGCGTTGCGCGTGTGGATCGGAGCGGGTCTGTGTAGATCTGTGCGGCTGGCTAAAACTTGTCTGGTTTTTGTTTTGGAGCAAGAGGAGGGATGGGGCTCACGTTCACGAAGCTGTTCAGCCGCCTCTTCGCGAAGAAGGAGATGAGGATTCTCATGGTCGGGCTCGATGCCGCCGGTAAGACCACCATCCTCTACAAGCTCAAGCTCGGCGAGATCGTCACCACCATCCCCACCATCGGTAAGCGCTCTATCCATCCTATGCTTCTGCTTCGCGTGTTGACCTAACTGTAGAAAGATACTGTACAAGCGTAGAGCACATTTATTTACAGAAAATGCGAACTTAATCATATCAAGTGACTAAGTGAGTACTGCTACTGTAAGGCAAATTGGACCTGTTACCGTGTTTAGGAGGAGGGTGAATGGCAAAAATGAGCTTATTCGTAAGTTTGGTATCAACCTCGAGATGTTAGTTAGGTCTTGGACCTCACTTTTCTTAGAATGAAGTCTAGAGGATACTACTGGTTGTATCTCATTTTTGTCACCTGGGTTTAGTTTGAACCACTGTGGTGGCATTGCCGAGACCAGGTGGTTACATTTTTTCCCAACATGATCATAGTTCTACAGTGACCATACATATTGGGTCACATTTACTGTCAACCCTGTTCATGAAAATGATTTATAGACAGTCATGCGCTTATTATTAATGATTGAGCCATCTAAAAAATGAGTGAATTGTATCCTGAATTTGTCTTGTCTCCCCTGTTCTATCGATATCATAGAAAGAACCCACCAATCTTAGGAGAGTTACGTGACAAACTTTGTGTTCTTCTGGATGGAATATCATCAGTGTTCATTCATTTTTAGGATTGTGCTATTAGTAAACAGGTGCACAATGCACTACATTAAAACTTTTGATATCTCTTCTTTACTGTATGACTTCACTATGTATTTTCGCCCTTAATCAAACTGGCTTATTCTGACAATTTGCAGGATTTAATGTTGAAACTGTCGAGTACAAAAATATTAGCTTCACTGTTTGGGATGTCGGTGGCCAGGACAAGGTAAGAAAGTCTACTTATAATTAACTTATTATCTCAGATGGAGAAATCATGTCAACCCTTTGTTAATCCGTTCCTAGCCCTTAGGGGGAAAGTAAATCAGACCCCATTTTTGAATTGATGTTGTTAAGCTCCATAATAGTTCAGTCGTCATAAACTTGTGCCTTGGACTTAATTCTTTATTGTTCTATGCTAAAACAGATCAGGCCCCTGTGGAGGCACTACTTCCAGAATACGCAGGGGCTCATTTTTGTTGTGGACAGCAATGATAGGGAGCGTGTTGTTGAGGCTAGAGATGAGCTCCACAGGATGCTGAATGAGGTAATGTGCTAGTGTTGTTGTAGCTCCAAAGTGTTTCTGTCTATATATGCTAATATGAAGTTTTGATTCAGCTATCTTGCAATCGTAAGTTTAGAGCTCTGTGAGCAGCTTAGGAGACAAACATATAGATGCTAAGATAGCTCAAATGTTAAGCTGCATTCTTTTTCTTCTATGTTCAGTGCCTTGTTTGATTTATTAAGAATTTACTGGTGGAAATTTTAGCTCCTGTTTTATTTTATATCAACTAATACCTGATTAACAGGAGATCTTTCTGTGATATAGGATGAGCTGCGTGATGCTGTGCTGCTTGTGTTTGCAAACAAACAAGATCTTCCTAATGCCATGAATGCTGCTGAAATCACCGACAATCTTGGTCTGCATTCCCTGCGCCAGAGGCACTGGTAAGGAACTTCATACACATAGTTGCCCTGCTGTTCTACAATTTTGAAGGGTGTATATATATTTTTGATTGGGAACAATAGGGGAGGCCCCTTAAGGGTGTATATATTGGACAGATTGATAATTGAAAGCTTTTATACTGTGAGATTTATTTGCAAGTATATATAGTGTAACCTTCAAATCAAAGTGATGAAGAATTCTTGTTTCAGAATCATTTCTATAGGATGTCAGGCATTTATCTGTAATGTCTTATTGTCTCGTGGTTGCGGATCATGAATGTTGCATAAGCATAATTCAAATCCACTTTATAGTTTAGTTATCAAATGTGTCTGGAGGTGGATTTTTCATATCCATTCTGGCATTTATACGATATGCATGCTGTTGTTAAAATAAACTATTTTCTGGGGGTGCAGGTACATTCAGAGCACTTGTGCTACATCTGGCGAAGGGTTGTACGAGGGACTTGACTGGCTTTCGAACAACATTGCCAACAAGGTATGTTAGCATTAGCCACATGAGGTCATTCCTTCATTGGATGTCTTGTGGCGCTTTGTTAAAGACCTATATGAACTCTCGTTGTTCAAATTCTGTAGTCCTTAGCGCTTAATTAACAATTAAACGTACAGACTAGCCCACCACTCCACCTGTTACTTTTGTAGCTGCTGAATGCAGGTGGGACCCATCTTAGGCATAGAACGGAGTTTAACAATCTTGCACAAGCATTGGCTCTCTGTTCTTTGCTACCTTACTGCATAGTATTGCACTCTGAATATTTGGCCTTACACTGTAAGTGTCTGCAATTGACGACATATCCATTTCATTTGTTTGTACAGGCTTGAAGCGCTTCGGCAGGGATTTAAGGAACATATGAGCTGGAAGTATCAGTATCACTGCTTCCTTCTTACATATTATTTTATATATACACTCTACAACAGATAGTGTGGGTGCTTGTGAAGAAAAAAGCTCTCCTTTGAGGGGGCTGGTATCAGATTGTTTTTTCTTGGGTATTGGCAGTGTTTTGGCCCGTTCTTTTTGGCTTTTCAGCCGATTTTTGGCTTCCGCTTATTTCAGTAATCACTATTCGTTAGGCTAATAAGCCGTCAGCCTAAAAGAATGCCCCAAAGTCTGTTTGGTTCTACGGGGTTTACTGTGTTGACCGTATGTACTCGTCTGTTTTTGACATGTAGTAAAATTGGCATGCTTTGCCATAGATTATCGTTGCAAATTCAGTGATGTGCCTGGTATCGATTGCTAACTTGTGATGCGAGCGTCGTTTTTTAGTTTCTGGCTGTGATCTAGTGCCAGTTTGGATCTGGTTCTCTTTCTGAACTTTCGGTTTTGGCTGTTGGTATCGTTGTCACCAATGTGTGGCAACCCAGTCACATGCTCGCGGTGACGACTGCATATGGCTCATGGCTCATGTCCATTACGAATCGCAGCGTGGCTGCGACATTGCCACGCACCTAAAGGCGGGCATCGGGTTGTATGGCATTTTCAGAATCATGAGATTCGCAGTACAGTGGAATAAAAGTTGGTATCGTGTCGGCAATCTCTTTTGCCGGTTTTGTGTTGTTCTACACGGCGAGGCTAAGCTGATTGAAAGTCGAGAATAACTGTCGAAAATATTTTGATGCTGTTCTTGTACGGAATGAATGGAAGAGCCACGACACGGTAGACCATCAACAACCATTAACGATATGTGCTTTGAGACGGTAGGCAGCTTTCTTTTCGAGGAAGGCGAAAGCACTCGCGCAAACAAAATATAACGATGCAACACAAAACTAGAACATCGGTTGTGCAGCGCGTGCTAAATCGATTCCAGGCTTCCAACTGCTTGTATGTATCAAGAAACAACTCGGTTTGCAGTATGTAATGGCTGGCAAAGAAAAATGTTGCCCTCATTACATGTCCTACTTCTGGTTCACTTTTGTTTAACAGAACAAGACGCGCCGAAGTAATCCGAAAATCCTCACCTCCTCATCCCTCATCTTCCACAAGGCATCTATACAACACACTTAAAAAGTCATTTATTCAACTAGATAATGAATTTGTTACATCAAGCATTGAGGTATTGTACATGACAAACAACAGTGCAGGATATTCAGGCAAAAACTCTTGGATCGGCCGAACTCCCGGTGCTTCCCCAACCAATCTAAATGGTGTCTCAATGTGATGCCATTGCGACAGAGATCCAGGTGTGGTATAGTCCATGAGTTTTTGACCTGGAAAGCTCACAATCAATAAAAAAGCATACCACTCTCTTACAACAATACAAACTACACTCTGAATTAAAGCAACTGGCAAAAATATAAGGAAAAAGAAAATCGAAGGAGAAGCAGGGGAGAGATCTACTTACAAATAATTATTTTGGGGATCAATTTCATTAAACAAATTGATGTAGAAGCGGAGTCCATCTGGACTGACATCCCTGCAGAGGAGGCCTGAGAAAATGTGGTATTAGTTTAGTTTTTCATGTCTGAATTAAATACATTGCTTGCAAATACTTCAAAGGGGTAGTCATAGAAGACCTTTGCTTTCTGCATTTAGAAGATGCTCCTTCGCTAAAGCTGGTGCAATCCCCAGTGTAAATGCAGCATCGCTGGGGCTTATTCCCTTCTGAAGAGCATCCGGCTTTTGTGCGAGCGATGAGATTCTTGCAAATACCTATGTTTATGGGGGGGGGGGGGGGGGAATCAGTATGTACTACTGCTAAAGAAGTAAAGATGATAGCACTAGGCAACTGTTGACAACTGCAGGGAAACAGTGGGTGTACACTCACTAACAAAAAAATGAACCTTTTGAAACCACCACCAGTCATTCATTTCATCTTTTTTATTAAAAAAGATATGATTTGGATAGGAATCAGATTTGGCAGGTCCAGAGACCAAATCTAGGCATAATTTTTGTATGGCTGCTAGCTTACTCTTGTTATGTGGTGTGTTTCTATTCAATATGCGTTTAAGATGGCACATAGACATATTCTTGCCATGGCTTACCTCATTATCACTATGCGTCTTGGTCTGGATCACCTTCACTCCACTATCAAATTTCCTGAGCATTACTGGGCTGCTCATTACAAATCAACATCTATAAGCAAAACATTAAAACCGTAATCAATGGCTGGTGACAAACCAGCTGAAAAGACTTCGGATGTTATCAAGAGCATGATATCCATACACATCAAATTTCTCCCAAAGGGAACACGCTTGCAAAAGGTCCTCTGGGGAGATTAACTCTAGAAACAAATAAACAAATAAATTTCAGAACACAAGTAACAAGGCAATTCCATGTAGATATTCAGCAGCAAAAACACAGACCTGTTCCCCTAGCACGGTTGAAGAGACAGTAGACATCGACTAGTGCTATCATACCACCTGCTTTCTCGAGTGGTATTCTTACAAAGTCAGCCAGCTGGTGATGAACATAACACGATGAAAGAAGCCCCAATAAGTCTAATTCGTAGCAATATTCAGCTTAAGGGGGAAAATCAGAACATGAAAAAAGTCTTTCAAAATAGAAGGAAACCATGAAGTCATGAACAATTTCTTGGTTCCTTCCAATTGAATATGCAAGAACGAGTGTGAATGCATCTGTGTTTGTTCTAATATATGAAAATCCTTCAAAGGGTTTTCAAATTTGATCTAACTCATGTTGCAGCATGAAACAACTGAAGCATAGAAATGACCAGTAAGTACTATTCAATAGAATTCAAGTGGATGGAGGAGAAGGAAATAACTGTTTCTGTCAAACACAACCAAATTATCCTGAAAATTACTATTGCGTATTCATACAGCCTATGGTGATGAAGTCCCCAGTTAAACATTAGTGGATGAAGGAGAAGGAAATAACTGTTTCTGTCAAACACAACCAAATTATCCTGAAAATTACTATTGTGCATTCATACAGCCTATGGCGATGAAGTCCCCAGTTAAACATTTGGTCTAATTGGTACATGATTTTACCATGCATTACCATTGCCATCCCAATTCAACTACGCAGCCAGTGAGATCTTCCACCATGAGTGCAGGAAAACCATGAACAAGCACACATTACCTGTCGTGACAGCTGCTGGTGGTACAAAGCACCAGCGGTTTCTTTTGTCACAGGAGAGACAATGCCGACACTCAATAGCCAATCCTGCATGTCTTGCTTAGACCCCATCTCTTCATCATTGGAATTCGATTGAGCAGATGAGTTCGTCAATAGCTTTTGCCTCATCTTCTCTGCTAACTCCATCATTTCCTTGGCTTTGCTCTGGATAGAAAGGATGCCCGTGAAGTTACGAAGAATTCAGTTGTGATTTAGAGCATGGTGATCCAATCACAGATGACTGTACTCCATTACAAGCACTAAATGATGACATGATCTCAAGCACTAGGTAGCAAAGAGGAATAAACCATGAGGGCGTTGAGATCCTGGAAGGCATCCTGCAAGTTCTGCCCCGCGCTCTCCCACGCCTCCTGCTCGATCCGCAGTATCCCCGACACCCCAACCACGGGCATCCTGATCGCAAGATCCTCCTCCGACGGGGGCCCCTCCGAAACCGAGGCGCCGGTCGCCGGAGCGATCGCGGGGGAAACCTCCCAGTCCCTCGCGCGCATGGCCTCGAGCAGCCTCCCGTAGAAGACATCCACCTCCGCCTTGCAGGTGACGACGACGGCGACCACCTCCGATCGCAGAGAGGGTGGCAGGGAGATCTGGATGCGGATGCGTGGGTGGTGCGAGGAGGAGGACGAGGAGGAGGAGGACGAGAAGAGGGAGCGGAGGGGGTTGTGGCTGTGCCTGCGGTGGGGAGGGTAGGGGTGGACGATGGCGGCGAGGGGGAGAGCGCGCGCGGAGCGGGAGGGCTCGTGGAGGAAGATGAGGCGGTGGGAGGTGAGCGCGAGGAGGCAGCCGCGGAGGGGCGCGAGGCGCGGGTTCTCCTCGGGCTCGAGGTCGGCGAGCGGGAGGAGGTGCCGCTCGACTTCGCCGGCGGATAGCACTGGGCGGCCCGACGCCGTCACGGCCGCCGACGGCAGCCAGTCGGCGGCGGACATGGTCGTGCTGGGTTTGGGTTTTTGTGTAAGAAGTTTCTATTTGGACCCTTCCTGAACATACACGTAACTGGAGAGTCAGGAGTAGAATTTTTGGTATATATAACGTGTTTTCATCAGCATTTATAAAAGAGAAAATTGCTCTCATGCCACAAACTTAAGTGCCATCCTCTCATTTGTCATATACTTAAGTGACTTTATTATTATGCCACAAAGTTGAGTGTTTTGTCCTTTGTTTTACTATTTTCTCCCTTTAATGTCTATTTTAATTTCATTTTGTATTTTCAGGGACTTGAATTGACCCTTTTTTGTATCTTTTTTGCATCGGTCTCTTGCATCTTTTTTTGTACCCATGTTACGATTGGTCCTCAATACAAAAAATATACTTAAGTATATGGCAAATGAGAGGATGTCACTTAAGTTTGTGGCATGAGAGCAAATTTTCCTTTATAAAAATAGTCATATATAGATAAAAACAACAAAAATGATGTTTCTGCTGCCCGGTTACCGAACAATAGCACCTTGCAGATGACACATGGCTAGCGAAGTCCAGCCACCGGGTGGCAGGCGCTGCCGCCCGACCAACAGGAGGCAGGTTCGAATTTTCAAATATAGTAAATGAGCTTAAAAATTATAAAATTTAATGTGCAGCCTTCCGACATAACATACTTCATTTTGTATTTTTTCAATAATTTTATCCACTGTGAATATTGCTAAAAATTCATATGATTATGATATTTGTAGAAGTTGTTACAAATAGCAAATGAGTTCCACAAATTACAAAATTTTATGTGCAGCCTCTTGACATAGTCAACCTAATTTTGTAATTTTTGAGAATTTTATATACTTTGAATTTGCCATGTTAATTTATATTAATTTAATTATGAAATTAGCGATACACGATGCTCATTTAATTAGCCTATCAATGTCATCCCTCCTTTGTACATGTGTTGGCTCAACCATGCCTGCCCCCTCGCCTACACAAATGTCAGTCTATTCATGTCGTCTCGCCTCGCCCGCTCCCTCATAGGCTCATATGTCACTCTTACCATGTTGTCCTCCATCGCCCACGGTGCTGCATGTCGACAACGCATCCATAATTTTTGGTGACAATGTACTAGATTCTCTTTTTGCTCGACTTCAAATACGAGCTCTCGCAATCGCTCATCGCTCATCTAAATTGTCTTTCGCTTCTTGTAGGAAGAAAAAGCTTCTCTGTCATACGATAACATAGCATGGCAGGCACCAAGGGGCCAGTTAGAGCGAGGTCGCCAAAGGAAGACCTTCCCCTGGAAAGGAGGGAGGACTTTGGCCCTAATTACTGCTTGATGCCAAATAGGTGGGCTCAACCGGTTGGCCAAAATGCAGACACAGGGAGGACGCGGTTGTGCAGGTCGTTGAAGGACATTTTCATGGCGGGCGACGTTTCTTCCAATACCCACACACTAGGGGTACAATTAGCCAATAGCTTATTTTCTCTTATTGCTAATAGAGCGTTTATGTTAACCGTCCTTTGCGGTAGATGGCAAAATACGACTTTATCAATCTTCCCTATGAACGCTATATTGTGAGGTACGTGGATATATTGTGGGAGCAAATATTAGAGATGGAGTCGTGGATCGATAGTCTTAATGAGGAGAATGATGATCTCCGCCAACAGATGCAGCACGAGAGGGGCAATGAGGAAGTCATCAACATAGGAAGCCACACGAACCCTAGCTGCATATGTGTGTGCTACTACACCAATGGCTAGCCACATCCGAGGCGACCCCCACTGCAACACTCCATGTGGGTAGAACGAGGCACCTTCTACCAGTAGGCACGCACAGAGAAGTTTATAGCACGGTACTCTCCCCTGTAGTTCGTAGTTATGTTCAATCTTCTAAAGCATATAACTGAATGGTGTACGCATCGTTGCGGTTGCTATTTATCGAGTACAAACGTACATCATACAAAGGAGTACAAATAAAAACACAACAATATTATAGACATCAAGTGCGATAATAGATTATGAAGTTAATCATTCAAGTAATCAATTCATTAATTTCCAATTACATATCAAATTGGTACAAATATGAATTAATTTGATACACTAAAAAGATACATGAAATTATGACACAGAATGGCGACCAGACGAGCTCGGTTTGTTCGGACAATCTCTCATTCAGTGCATGTAGGTCTTGCATATCCTGCACTTTGCTGCACGGCTAATGCTGGTATGTTGGCTTACATCCATATCGTTCTGGAAGCGCCGCGTCTGCCAATGTCCCTTTGCAGTTAGCTTTAACTCCTTGTTGGGGGCCCATTGCAGTATGTATGGCCAAAGATCCTTGTAGTTCATGTCCAAGCCATACAAGTGAAACTTGACACTCCATGTACTGAAAAGTTGTTGCATGTCATAGTACTCAGAGATGTACAGCTCAGACATCTGCCTCAGTTGCACACATGCCTTGTACATATGCGAGCATAGCTTGTGCAGGTGTTTTGGCTTGTTGCGGGTGCATGTTGCCACATTACCTAGGGTGCATGCCTGTTTCATTTCACCCCTAGCATGACTGTTCACATATTTCTGCCAAGCTTGATCTCATACTTCCTCCAGAGGCATCGATTACTCGAATGTTGTGCATTCGGGCCTTATCCATCTTCTACTCCATGTGTCTGTGCATGTTCTCGGATTACTTCTTACCTTCGTTTATTTGTCGCCTGGCTGTAGTGACTCTATTGATGAAATAACCAACAGTGCGAGTCCATTTCTTCTCCACGATAGCGGTGATGAGGAGGCACCGCACGTCTTTGAGAACGCTGTTGTACACTTCGGACATGTTGATCATCATAATCCCATATCTTGCACCGTCCGTGTCATAGAGAAGAGACAATTTCTTTAATTCCGGAATGTACCGATGAATACACTCTAAGAAACTTATGGCAATGCGGGGTTGTTCTTCCTCCGTAGTTCGCCTTTCTAACTCTGTCTAGATAGACTCCAACCAGAGCGTCTGGTCTAGTAAATACTTATGGCAGTCAATGCGAGCTAACCACCACATTCCGATCTGTCATTCAGCATGAAATTAGGGGCAAATCTTCCCTCCGATACAGCATATTCAGTTGTACCGTCTTGAAGCTCCACTTGTGGTTCTCCATGTATCGAGGGGCTGGGCTCATCACCATTTTGTGATGCCTGATGCACGAAGTTCAAGTATACCATCGACCTCCTATAAATAGCCGCCACGGGCTAGGAGGTGATTTGCATGTACTGCCTCCATGCTACAGTGCCATTCACCTTCATGAGCCCCCCACATGCCATTTGTGTAGGTGATCCCCTCGATCGCAAGTTTCATTGCCATTGTCTCCATGGTGAGCTCCCTCCGGATGCAGCTTCGAAGCTTGTGAATATTCATGACGCTGAACCCCTCGGTTCAGAGCACCTTATATTGGCATGTCGATAGATCCAGTCCATCCGGTCCAGCATGTACAAAATCATCGTTGTAGAACATTGTCAAGTATTCTATGTCTGCGATTACTTGAAGCTACAACAACTAGATTTGCAGTAAGCGTTATAACAAAAAATGATGACAAGCAGCATGCAACTTAGTGATTATATGTGTGAAACAATTTGATTACCAACAACAGTCAATTTAAGAGCATGCATAATAACATCAGTTGTCTATAAATCTTGTCATTTAGAACATAAGATGATACAGAGGAAAGAGAAGGAGCATAGAGAGTTGAGCTGTCTCTTATATAACACTCGACTATAACACTGAAACGAGGCACATTATGTCATAGATAAGCTGTCTATAAAGATATATAAAAAGATAACCTATTGTAGAACATGTCTTTAACACCGTCTATAGATGATATGACCAGTATTATAGACAACAGTTTGTTTACACTATTATACATGTCCTAAAAGATGATTCTTTGGGGGAAATTTGAGGATTTGCCACTACAAAAAATGTGTATTTGAGAATTTGTCACTCATATCTCATTTACATGTGGCCCTAGGATCCACGTGTCAGTAAGATATTGAGTGACAAATTTTCAAATGCGTATATTTGTGGTGGAAAATCTATAATTATTCCTTTTTTGGGGCTTTTATGGTGGTTTTCAACTTTGGCTTCTCCGAAAGCCAAAACAAATGGGATGACTTTTTCAAATGGGTTTTCTGAGCCCGTCAGCGTATACGCAGTCCATATTAGCACCTTCACCGTCTACCAGTGTTTTAAAAAATATAGTAAAAAATTATTAGCCATAGTTCAAAAGAAAAGGGCGACCATAGTTCTGCAACCGATTTGCTAACGCACGGACACCTGAAATTTCAGCCACGCGCACGCGTGCGTGCCCGTGACGCCGCCGCTATATTTGCGGCGCTAGAATTTTTGCGGATAATCCATTTTTATTGAAATTACATAAATACTCCGCGGAAAATTTTTACAAAAATAGGCTAAATGCCTAATGGTTGAGAGACCATGCGACACAATATATCTCATTTGCCATGAGAGCGATTGCATTAAATCGCTCTTAATGGCGCACCGGCAAGGGCCATACCGTTAAGCGACTAGGTTAGTCGTGATTGTTTAGAATTTGGGAATTTTGTAACGTTGAACGGTAAAAATACGGTGAAGTTGTAATAAAAGTTTATGTTCATTGTATATTGTAGGTGTGTAAAAGTTTTTAAATTTTTTTGAAAGATTGAGTAGAGAACGATCGATACATATTAAGTGAGATAGTTTATATGCGGAAAGAGATGATAGACTTATGTAAATATAAATAAACTTCATAATATGCTTGTGAGTAACATGGCGTATGTATTTTCATTACATGCATAACATATATAGCATCTGCAGCACGCCTCACTGGTCACCTCGCTGTGCCCCGTCACCGCGCGCGACTCCCATCTGGCCTCGCTTGGCCTCTCGTGGCGGATTAGGACGATCGAAAGGTAAAGCGAGGAGGAGGTGTCTATCCGCGCAGCGCTGGTGGAGTCAGTGCACCTCTGGCATGTAATCTCGGTGCGGGAGGCCGGCACAAAGAACTGCGGTGCGACGTCGGGCGACGGCGCGAAAAAGCGAGTCCACATCCTCCGGACCTGAGGAGGCGCGGTGGTAAGTACGCAATATTAATATCGTTAGTGCGTTGCATGTCGTCTTGGATAAACACGGTATAAGACCCTATGCGCACCGTGAGGAAGCGCCATGGAAGGAGGCGTACACCTGCGTGGGAAGGCGCAGAGCTGCAAGGGGCGTGAAGTGGCCGGTGTAGGAGGCCCGAGTTGTTGAAGGCCGGGTGAGGTGGTGGAAGCGTGTCACGTGGTGCACCATAGTAGGAGGCTATATAAGGAGGTGAGAGGTTGTGCTGCGATCGTGAGGGCGTGGGTGTAATAGCCTAGGGTTTTATTTGTGCTAACTCGTCCACCCTCGTGTTGTATGAGATAGGGAGGTCCTCATGGTTTTCTGCGCATGTATGCGGGACCTCTTTAGTGAGAGATTGAGAGAAGGCGTCGGCTGACACAAAGACATAAATGGTCGATTATATTAATCGACATTACCATTTGGGAATCTTTGAAATGACATGTAATCTTGTTTGAGGTGGCGTCGCTCTTGTCTCTGTTCGTGTCCGTCGGAGCGGCGGCGTGTGTGTTAGGTGTCTATGCTTTGGAACTTGATAGCAAGTTAGCGGATTTTGCTATACTCAATTCTCGGTCGTTAGCATTTCTTCGTGCGCATTGTCTTTTGAGCATTCTCACCAACATTTCCTCCTCTTATCCTCTCGTGTGCTGCGTATAAAACCAGGGACGTAATGAGATACTTGGTTGCATGTATGTACTTCTATTTAACTGATTGATTTTCTCTAGCGATGGCTACTTCAAGCTTCATAGCTGCGCGCAGTACTTTCTTTGCGTAGTCTCATTCGTTTGATGTGGTAGCGTATGTTCCGGCGGTGCATGCATTCACGATCAAAGTGAACGGACCGCCGAAATACTTGGAGTTCTTTTCGGCTCAGCCGCTGCGTCGTCTGTGATGCGGTAGTACTGCGCCGTTGATTTGGTTTTCTTGCAAGAAAGACAAGTTGTTTACATGGCGATCGCCAATAAGAAAGAAATAGTTAAGCGTGATAAAACTTACACTTTCAAAGAACCCATCGTAAAAATGCCGACTTCTCCCCGGATACATTTACCTCTTGCGGACCCGTCGTTTGAGCCAGTCGTTACGCTCATTTAATGCAAAAGTTGTTATTAGTCGTAATACCACAAAAGAGCTTGAAGATCGATCGATTTATATACTACCTTTTGTTAGCCAAAAATGTCGGCCCATGTAGCGCATCTCCGAACACGTGGTGGTCTGGCGGTGGCGACACCCTAAGCTGCAAAGCGGTCGGCGCGATCGCGGGGCCTCGGTAGGAAGGCGGCGTCTCCGCGATCGGAAGCCCAGAAGCGGACACATCACGCACGGCGTCATCTCCCGAATGGGAGGTGGAAAGTGCGTCTCGGCCGCAACGGTCCACCAAAGCCGTCGATGAGGAGCGGCCGAATGGAAATCGTCGTGATCGATCCCCGCCGCGTCGCCCCGCGTAGCTCCATCCTCCTCGTGGCTGCACCATAAACAAGAGGAGTAGCGGCATTTGCGCTGCAAACAAAGTGAAGGTCCACTTCGAACTAATTCTTTATTTGGAATAGTGCTGCTGGTTATAACGAGGGTCGAGTCCCGGGCCACGCGAGGTGTGTGTGGACCACTCCCAGGTTGCTCGTCGTGCGCGTGCGGCACTAGATGGGAAGCGCGATTTGATCCGTCCACGTGCTAGTCCAACGGTAGAACCGCCACTCTTGAGTCACGTCCGACGAGTCATATTTCAAAATTTGTACAATACTTTCAACATTCAAATGCATCTAAATTTGTACAATAATTTCAACACTAAATTTTATACATCTAAGCCATTTTTACATTAAACTTGGTACATCTAAATTTCTACATCTAAACTTGTACATTATACTTTCTACATCTAAATTTGTACAATAAATGGTACACAAAATTTATAAACTAAATTTTCTAAACTTTATTTCTAAACTACATTTAGTACACAAAATTTGAAAATTAAATGTCTAAATTATATTTCTATATTTAATTTCTAAACTAAAATTTGAAACTACTTTTCTAAACTAAATTTGTAAACTAATTTTCTACACTACTTTTCTAAAGAATTTTCTAAACTATATTTCTAAACTAATTTTCTACACTACATTTTCTAAACTAATTTTCTAAACTATATTTCTAAACTAATTTTCACACTACATTTTCTAAACTAATTTTCTAAACTAAATTTCTAAACTAATTTCTACACTACATTTTCTAAACTAATTTTCTAAACTAATTTTCTACACTACATTTTCTAAACTAATTTTCTACACTAACAAAAAGAAATCAGAAAAATTTTGAAAATCGCGCAAAACAGCTCTCCTCTCTCCTCCTCTATCTCTTGCTCTCCTCCTCTCCCTCTCCTACTTGCCTCCTCTTCTCCTCCCTCCCTCTCTTCTCTGCTTTTGCGCACATTTCTCCTTTTTGCATGCGATTTAAAGTCGCCGAATTTTCAGCGCTGAAATTTTATCGGTTAATGGGCTGGATGATTTATGCTGAATTTTTAGTCGCCCAATGGTTGGTAGATTCATTAAATGTCGCCGTGTGGTCTGTGAGTTACTTTGCCCAACCATTCTGCATCCTATTTTTGAAAAATTTTCCACGGGTATATTTATGTAATTTCGAATAAAAATGGATTATCCGTACAAAAAATTCCGGCAGGCAGGCTGCACCTGCGCGTCGCACTCGGCGCTTCTCCCGCTCGGCTAAATGCCCATTCTGCCTGCGTGATCAGACCAGTGCGTGCTGAGTTTACCCAACGCTGACAATTCTTAGCTCTTTATTTCATTGCATACACAAGCGTCATACATGCTTGAGTAAGCTCTGCATAAGCACATACATGCTTAGATATCATACACGCACCAAGCTCAGGAGTCAGGACGCGTTGTTCGGCCTCAGGTTGTCAGGTCCTCCTGCATTCTTGACACCCGTATGAAGGCGCCGTTCTTCTTCAGGAAGTTAGAGTACCAGAGAGCCGAGAGCCTGGCTTGCCGTGGCCGTCTCTCGTCGTCGAAATCGACGCGGTAAAGGCCGTACCTCGACTGATATCCCGTCAGGAGCTCGAATAGGTCCATCAGTGCCCAGGCGAAGTAGCCTCTCACATTAGCTCCATTCCTGCAGAACAAGTGAGCATCAGGATGGTTTTTCGTTGTTTGTCTCAAGTATTTGTATAGAAATAGTCATGTTCTGAAAATCGTAAATGTATGGGTCCTGAATTCTGAATCACCTTACTGCATTTAGTGTGCTTTCCATGTAGCTGCTCAAGTAACCGATCCTGTCAGTGTCATCGAGACTGTCATTGGCAGATCCCTTGCCTGATGAAAGGTAAAAGACGACATGAAAGGTTTAAAGAAGCATCTTGATTGGTTAAGACACTTTTGCATCTTGGTAAACTGTACTTGCCATTCTCTTGGACATAAAGGGGAAGGTTCCCATAGGCTTCTGTCAGGTACTCCAGTACAAGTTGCAACCCTTTGGGATCACTTGGAACATTTGTTGGGGCACCCTGCATGCAGATCAATAAAGATTGTGTATCTTTTGACAGTTTCAAATCGAAATAAATATATCTGTTTTAAGTGTCTTTCTTGTCTAATCTCTTGAGTCAGTTTAGAATTTCTAATTCAATGGTTTCAGGGCATGGTCCAAAGAACTGGAGTAGGCAACTTCTTTGCAAAAAAATTGGATGATAGAATTTTTACCTGACCAGCTGGCGGGTCTGTCTTAGAAGCTGCATCACGCAAACAAATAAGTTGTTAGAACAACTAAGACACACAACTGTAATTTAACTTGTTACTAGTTACGTACTCATGCGTTACAATGGAATTCATTTAATATATAGATAATCGTGATATAGAAAAGAGTTACTTTGGTCGATTGGTAAGTGAAGAACGGTGAGAAGTTAAAGGAAATAAAGCGGTTAAAGAAGAATGGACGTACAACCACCAACTCATTCTTTTATAATAGTAAAGATAACAGCTAAGACACACCACTGTAATTTTTTTGTATTATATTTTGTCTACTAAAATGGTGAATAAATATCATATTTTCATATTGCAATGGTCAAAAAACAGTTGTGTCATCTAGAAAACAGTGGCAGAAGAATGTAACTCGATGATAGAAAAACTACATTGAAGATAGAGAATAGACATGTTTAGGGATGATTTATGACAAAACACTACGCTCGTAGAATTGTCGGTTTTATTTGATTGATGGATAAGGAAGGCTGCTTGTCTTATTATAGAAGCATGCCATTGTTAGCAACGACCAATGCTTGGCCAGTAACAGTTTGCGTAACTTAGTTCCATTGTTTGCTTGTGTGAACCATAACTAGAAAAATGAATCAAATTGCACATTCATACTGCGTAACATTACGAGCAGTTAAACAAAAATCCTAGCGTCAGCATCATAATACATAAAATTAAGGTGCTTACGTCTGAAATAAATTGACATGTCTCCATCGAAGTCACGAACGCCTGTTTCTACAGGGCGATCATTCACATAGAAAGAATAGTAGTGGTTTATTCCAATAAAATCTAAAGAACCCTTGAGAAGTTCGGACTGAACTTTTGTCAAGGACGGAAGGCGAGAGCCAACATTCTTCTTCATTACTTCTGGGTAGTCTCCAAACACCAAAGGCTCTAGTATCCTGCCAGTATCGCAGTTAGGCTCTCAACAATGCAGGGACTGTGTACGTTGCGTGCTTTTGGTGTAAAGATGGAAGCAAAATAGCGTACCAGCCAAACAAGAAATCCCTACATCTCTGAGTTGCTTCTAAATCCACAGTGGAATTTGTCAATGGATAACTCCAGTAGGAGTAGATATTTATGCCAACAACTCCTTTTTGGACGGGCTGCATCCAAATATTCCTTTTGTGAGCCTATATCTCTGAAAATCTTGCACTATAAGTCTATAAGAGGAAAACGGAGGAAAAGGAAATTCCTTGTGCTGAAACTGAACGTGTTATACTGTTATGACGTGGTTAATGTGGAATGACTGAAAATATTTCCTCCTCCACTCTTGAGCTAAGCTAAGATGGCTTAGAATATCACAGTTATGAAGAACCTAAGCAGCAATGAAACTATTTTAGGCACAATATTGCTCACTTGATACTTTTCTCTGTACAGTCTGACAACTGATGCATGGGCCAATAGGGTATTATGAGCTGCTATATATGGCTCGACGCTGGAGTTTCCCGCCATGCACTTTGTTACTCCAAATGGATCTGAGCAGCGGGCAGGTGGAAATAGAGCACTGTCATAAGAGGCAGGTGTACCGATGTTTGGCTCATCCAATGTAGTCCAGTATGTGACCTTATCTCCGAACTCCCTGAAGCAAACATCTGCATATGCTGTGAAATCTTCGCTGCATTTTGAAGAAGCAAAAATGTGGATAGGACAAAGTTTATGTTGTAAGTAAGTCAATGTTAGTATGAAATTGTCAGTAAAAGAGAAAGTTATTTGTTTGGTAGTGAAACCATATATGAGCTTACACAATTCTGGGGCTTAACCATCCACCATACTCGTCTTCCAGAATTTGAGGGAGATCTAGATGGTGGAGTGTAATGTGTATTTGTATTCCTGGACAAGATTGGATGGTTTAAATGATCAATACCGTCAACAGAACGATGTTTACCTCCATAGTATGAATATTAGACTTGATTATTTACCATGTTTCACTAGTTCATCTATGAGGTTATTGTAGTACTCTAGTCCTTTTGGATTGACAGCTCCCCGTCCATCTGCAGACCCCCATTTTTGCTGGGCAATTAGAAAAACCTAGGAAATTAAAGCGGTTTGTTGTGATGAAGCTTCTGAGAAATTTTGTACTTGGAATAAGCCTTGACCACGAGATGGAGAACCTACAGGCCTCTAGGCCTGTCTCAGACATGAGCTTGACATCCTCCTGAAAAATCAGATAACCTGCCTTTTGGAATTACTAAAGCTGAGAATTGCTGAAGTATTTCGACAGTTAATGCGACACAGACTTCCAATAAGCAGCGGCAGAAGATTTTGCAAGGCCCCTTGTTGTTTGTTTACCTTGTATTTGTGGTACCCATCTGAAGCAACATCTCCTGTGCTTTTGTCTGGCATTTTGCCTGTCAGCACAAACCAAATTGTCAAAATATTGAAACTGCCAAGTTGAACCTGATGCAGAAAATGAATTACTGGTCAACAACTTCAGTTCTGGTCTTGGCTATTGTCATGTTCAAATTAGTTCTGCTTAGAAACAAAAATGTGTTTGTGTGAAACTGTTCACCCGATTGTTACAGAAAGAAAGTGCTCATCCTTTTTCTCGAACACGCAGGAGAGCTGCGTATCATTATATTAAGAAGAAGAAAGGAGTCAAAAGATACTCATACAAAGGGTAGGAATACAAAAGGCGACCAAAAGAACACCCACACAACTAAGCTAAGGCCAAAAGCGCCTGAGGCCTTTGGCCCCTGCCACACACCACAATTTTGCCTCATCTTTAATCTCTTGCACTAAAACACTAGAGTTAGGGGAGTCCCCCTCAAAAACACATCTATTCCTATGCTTCCAAATCCACCAAGCCACCAACAGAACTAAAGAATTAAAACCATTTTGGTATTGTTGATGCAGTTGCAGCAGAACTTGACGCCACCAACCAAATAAGTTAGAATCAGTGGGCCCAGGTGCATGGTGCTGCATGCCAACAATGGATAAAACCGTGAACCACACTGTTCTTGAGAATACACAGGTAGTGAGCAGATGTTGGATATCTTCCTCCTCTTGATCACAAAGCGGACATTTTTCGGGATGGTCCAGACCACGACGAGCCAAATGGTCAGCAGTCCAACATCGATTAAGAGAAGCCAACCACATGAAAAATTTGCAGCGAGGGGGTGCCCAAGATTTCCATATCTCTCTCCAAGGCTCAAACTCAACAGCCCTAATTTGAGGCAAGTTCCCTCTTAGGATGAGCACTTTACAACGAAAGTGCTCATCCTAAGAGGGAACTTGCCTCAAATTATCCATAGGAGTAATATGCTTCCATGCTATACCAAAAATTAATCAGAGATTGCAGCACACAAAAACTAGAGGGCAAATTGCACAAACTAGCTAGCAAGCAACTAACCTGCGTGAGTGAAAGTGTCCCAAATGCTTGGGCTCCTGCCATCCTCAGCGACAGCACCCTCATACTACATGCAAATGAAACATCGAAATTCAGTAGGTAAGAAGAACTCATACAATTCATGTGTCACCAGGGTTACTAAGCACGCAGGAAATTTCAGCTCAAAGAAGATTCGATTGGATTACTTGATATGCCGAGGTTCCAGCTCCGAAGACGAAGTCCTGTGGGAAATCACTCCTCGTGAAGCCAAGAACAGCAGTTGCATCCTGAACCGAGAGAGAAGAAAGCAAGAGGCAGAAGAAGGCGATAGCACCCATCTATCTCAGTGCCTAATTGATTAATGCGCTTCGGAGAGGATTGATGAGAGGGCTAGCCTCAACCTCATCCAGGTCCAAATCGCCCCAATTAAACAACAGGTGTCAACTCACAAGTAGACATGTCACATGTGCAACTACCATCTAGCTAGGTGCTTGCTGCGGCTTGTCCCTGTTGTTCATTAATGTGCTATGGGGGGATGAATTGAGATATTTTGAGGCTAGATTGTATAGTAGTTCTTCGAAAAAAATTTAGATTTGTTTTTATTGTTGAATGATAACTTAATGATTGGGAGAGGTGTCGACGGGTCTCCGGACGGTCAGTATCTCTGTAACCAAAATGCTTTGCTCGAAATTAACTGCTAGGGCTCTAACGACAATTTCTTCTTTTAATTATTTTATTTTGTTTGGTCTATGTTGATATTTCGATATTTATTTACTTGCTATTAATACCATGGTCTGACAAAACTAGTGCATCGTAATTAATATACGAGATAGTGTAAATTGAATCATGTATATCCTGATTGATTGCAATTGTATCAAATGATATGCATGTCGTTTTACTGTTTCTATTAGCTCTTGACTAATTGTAAATGTATGAGATGGTCCTACTGTAACACTATTTCCATACTTGATTTAATACTACAACAGACTACACAATTATGGATTTCAATGAGTTGTAATAATTTTTCTTTGACTTGATGTAAATTTTAATTGTCCCTAGATGGATGTAGTTGATTTACGTTGCCAGGACTGTAATAAATTAACTAATGTATTGTGGACTAGTATATATATTCTATCTGAGCTAAACGACTTTACTCATCGTACAACTAAATTTTATTTCTTCGTCTAGTCTATATAGATCATTTTTGTCTTCGTCAATAAACTCGTGAAAACAATGTATTTGTTTATCGCTCATCCGATTAGCCACTGGCATCCAACGACGGACTCCTCTGCGTGTTCCCCGAGCTTCCTTGCGGTCGCCAACCCGACCAGGAGGACATTCTCCACCTGTGCGTGTGCAACCCGATGACTGGTAGGTGTGACATCCGGAAAGAACTTCTCTGGGGACTGACCCCAGATGCTCTCAGTGGGGACTGCTTTGGATGGCCGACATGTCGCGCGCACGAATCTTCTCGCCCGAAGCCGAGCACGCGCAGGTCCTCTCCACTTCCAGAGTGCTGTGCTCGCTTCTCCGCGCCACCACCGTACACCGCGCCTTGCTCCCCCTCCGTCCGCGTCTTCCACCGCGTCCGCGTCGCCGCCTCCGCCCTCCGCGCGCTCCGCATGATTACAGAGGAGGGGGTGGCGCCAGCAATGAGGAGGGGGCGATGCGGAGGGCGATGAGGAGGGGGCAGTGCGAAGGGCACGGGGTGGGAGGCGGTGGGGTCAAGATATGGTTATATAGTAAGGAGGAAAGGATAAGGCCTTTGGATCTTAATCTAAGGATCACAAAATTTAGATAATTATTTAAAAGAAAATATCCAGATAATTACTAGACATACCCATATATTTATATGGCACAACATCAGTGTATGCTGATGATACAGGCACAAAGTTATCTTCTATTTTTCATTTTTGAATAAAGTATAACCTTTTTACTTAGCAATAATTTATTGCCTACTAAGAAAAAAAAGATTACTCGTTCCATCGATGAAATTGAAATTGATTTTACTTCTGAAAAAAAGAGAGAAAAGGATGAAGGTCGTTGTAGACTTCCCAGGGCCGAGGCAACATCAAACACATCTACTATGATCATCATCTAACTCATGAGTAAACAATGCTTCCCAGTTCCATCTGGCTACTACCGGGCTACCGGCCACCAAGCCAAGACATGAAGAACACTGGCCATTCTATCTCAAACGGCACGGCGGTCCGTCAAATAGTTGAGCCACCGAATCCAATGTGCCACCTGGGTCATTGAGGCTGACTGGGTGTCGAGCACGAATGCGCGGCCAGGGTCCGATTCGTGCTGGGCGAGCACGGCGCCGCACTTCCCTTCTGTGCACACGCGGCGCCAACCTACCAGTACTTGGCGAGTGCGGAGCAAGATCGCATGAGCGGCGTCACGTTGGGTTCTTCTAGGTTTAAAATTAATTTATGCTTATACTATCTATAGTAACTAGCTTTTAAATAATATTTTTTTAAATATGATTAATAAGAAAACTATAGTAAAAGTGTACTGAGTTTAGCTATACCAGCTAAAATCGTATGTGACTATTTCTCTCTGCGTACTGCCTCTTGCGAACAGTTAGAATTCAAATATTTAAGTCATAAATTATAAATAATCAACCCAAAAGAACCTAAATTTTATTAGTGTATAATAAGATAAAGTTATAAAAAGCAATGCTCAAAGTTACACCCCGGAGACTATAAAAAATTAAAATTTTCACTTTGAAAAGAACTGATGTGCCCACCGTTATTATGTACTTATGTTTGTGTGGGTGTGGCTGTTGGGGCTGGATGGCGGTAGCTGGTGCCCTGCGAAATTTGGACACTGTTAGACCCCTAAACAATTCAATTTCCATTTTTGGCCCCCTTCTGAAATAAATTCCAAATCTATACCCTCCTCTCGCTTCTCTCTCCACTGCCGCCACGTCGCCGGCCGTGCGGTCGGGGATCGCACGACGCCTCGGGCGTGTGCGCTGAGCGCGCGACTCCCGCCAGCCCCGCGCTCCCTCGCGCCGCGCGCGTCCGCCCGCCGCGCGCGCCCCGGTCCATGATGCCGCACGAGCGCTGCTTGCTCCCGACCGCATGTCCCGACCGCAATACTCGTGAATATTTGTATGGTTTCGCAATTTTGTAGTTATAAACGAGAAAAATAGATAAAATTGCAATAATAATTTATGTTCATTGTTAGTTGCAGATGTAAAAAAATTTGGATAAATTTTTTTAAAAAACGATTAATCATAGAACGATCGTTTCGTAAAGTGGTAAGTGATATTTAGGGTTTCGTATGGTTTTTAGGTTTGCAATCACCATGTTATTTGTATGTTTTGTCAATTTTGTAAATGTAAACTCGGAAAGAATCTGACCAAGTAGTAATAAAAGTTTATATTCATTATAACTTGTAGATGCCAATAAAATTTTGGTAAATTTTTTTTAGGAACAATTGACCGTAGAATGATCGATACAAATAGTGGTAAGTGACTTTTAAGGTTTCTTTGTGTTTTTAGGGTTTGCAATCTCGTGATTGTTTTCAGTTTTGGCAATTTTGTAGTTATAAACTGGATAAAAATCAGATAAAGTTGTAATAAAATATTATGTTCATTGTAAGTTGTAGATGCATAAAAATTTTGGTAAATTTTTGTAGGAAAGATTGACCGTAGAACGGCCGATACATAAAGTGGTAAGTGATATTGTGAAGGTGAGTAACATGGAATGCGATACATAAATTTTGGTACATTTAATATTGTTAAATGAGGTGCTACGTGAATCATGGAATGCGAAAATACTAGATATTAAATTTCATAATACAGTTGGGAGTAACATGCCGCGTAGATTTTTATTACATGCATAACATATAGCATGATATGCGACTAACCCACCCAACTGCTCGTACGACCTACTGTGTGGACCGGGGCCACTTTCCCTTCCTTGCCCGCTCGGCGTTGAACTCCTCGCGGCCTCTTTTGCCTTAACCGCAATTTCCCTCTTTCTCTCGCGCTCCATCTCGCGAGCCTCCCGATCTCACGCGTGCACGCTTCAAGATGAGCTTGCGTCTCGCTGTATACGCAGGTGTGCTCGTGCTTGCGGCGCTCCTCCTCCAAACAACTCCTTCTCCTTTGTGACATTCCACTCCTCGAAGTCGAGGGTCCATTGGTCCTCGGGGTGGATCTCAAGATCGATCCATTTGCGGTAGGAACATAGGGGCTCCGAGACTGTAAATAAAAGAGAGATATTGTTAGTGCGTGTTGTGAAGGAGAAAAGGTAGGGAAAATGGTGCATGTGGTCGTTCTGCACGCCGATAGGTTGCGGTGTCAAAGCGGCGGTTGGGGTAGTCACGGAGTAGTTTGCGCAACCCCGATCGCATACCTAGACCGATGCGGTGCTTAGACTTGAAGAACTTGCACACGCCCCGCACCAACAAAGGGAGGTGTCTCCCCTCAGTGGTAGTTGTGGCGAGCGCTCGGCGAGGACGTCGGGATGGGGTTGTTGCTACGCGGGCGCTCTGGGGGGGGGACCTTTCATCGTAGCACGATGGGCTTGTTCTACTCGGGCCTGTATCGCCCTTATTTTCTCATCGCGGGCGGCATCGCGGGCTGCAGCTGACCGTGCTATGTCACGGGTCTCCTCCCAATCCTTCACCATCTTGTCCCATTGCTTCTTCTTGCCTTTGTCCATCCCGGTTGGGTGAGAAGCGCGATGGAGTATGGGGTTTGGATGTGCAATGTTCGCTGGGAAATGGAATGCATACCAATTTATAGGGGCCGTTTTGTCTCTACTCATACGTGTAAAGATGGTCCGCGTGGTCGTAGCAGTGAGTAAAGATGGGAGTGCTGCGATATCACTGAAAAAAGGCCCCCGTTTTGTCATGTCACTGCCCAAAGCTGGCATCTTTTGTCATCCCACTGAGCAAAGCTGACCTCTTGTTGTCTTGTCACTGAGCACAGCTGCCCTCTTTAGTATCGCCCCCGCCCAAAGTGGCATCTTTTGTCATCCCACCGAGCAAAGTGACCTCTTTTGTCATATCACCGAGCAAAGCTGCCCGCTTTATCATGTCACTGCGCAAAGTGGCATCCGTTGTCATCTCACCGAGCAAAGCGCCTCGTTTTGTCATGTCTCGAGGAAAGCTGCCCGTTTTATCATGTCCTGCGCAAAGGCGGCATGTGTTGTCATCTCACCGAGCAAAGCTGCCCCGTTTTGTCATGTCTGTGAGCACAGCTGCCATGTATTGTCATCTCACTGAGCAAAGCTTGCCTCTTTTGTCATTTGACCGAGGACAATCTGCTCTCTTTAGTAATGTCACTCCCCAAAGCTGGCATCTTTTGGCATCCCACCGAGGACAATCGCTCTCTTTAGTAATCACGAATTGGCTATACTCATGCCTTTTGGCATTGTTTAGGTGTTTAGCTCTCGCCAATGGCCTCTTATCTCTAAATCTGAGCATCGGTGCACACTCGGTCACCCAAGCTAGAAATGATGTCCTCCTTATTCAAGCCATGGGAACCAAGATGATGGCCTCATTCGGTAAGAGGTGTTATTTGATCCAATATTAAAATTTATTTCATTGTCAATATTATGTACATCCGTCGGTATGCATTTTATGCTTTCTTATGTAATGCCTTTTGAATGTGATGTGTATCATTGCACTTGGGACTTTCAGGAATGACTTATTGACTTTGACACTAGCTCGTAGTGAAAATGGATAATTGATGAGATAGGCTCGTCCCTCAAGACTGCGCAGAATTTGTGCATTCACTCTCTTACGTGTACGTAGAAAATTGTACCACACGTCATTCTGCCAAGTTAAAGTATTAGCCTAATATGTATATGTCGTAATGGCCTAGCCAGAGTCATCAAGCGACTCGGTAGGCGGTAGCTCAACAAAGAGCCCGCTTTGTCTAGTCACCGAGCAAAAGGCGACTGTTTTGTCTAGTCATCGAGCAAAAGTCGACCTCTTTTGTCATGTCCTTGAGCAAAGTGGCCCTTTTGTGAGGTCACCTCAAAAGGCGGCATGTTTTGTCTCCTCACCGAGCATGGTGTGGGGTCAAGATTTGTGTTGTCTGTGGTCTTTGTGCGTGAGGCTACCCCCACACTGACCTATAAACGGAGCCATCCCTCACATACTCCTGGCCATGTTATCAGTCACCTCCGAGTAAGTTGTTCACTGTCTGTGTAGTTTTATTTCGTGCTCACTCCCCAAGACTAGGCAATGAGTCACCAAGACGTCTTCATGGGCACCCACGGTGATGTGCCCAAATTGCAACTTCGTCGGTGAGTCATATTTTTTCGGGTTCATTCAAATCGTGGTGGTATGTTTAAAAATCTTCTTGTCATGGAATCGCAGGAAGCTCATGGTGGTTGCCGATTCGGGTGTGGGAGGATGAAATGGGAAATAGGAATGACGGTGTTCGCCGTGAGAGAGTTGTCGTGGGGGTTGCGACCGTCGGGATGCGACATCGTTTCGACGGACTAGAGTGGAAGATAAATTTAATGTTGTGTGCTATTTTGTTTCTTGTTTTTATTGTTATCCTCAAGTTGTAGTCTTTGGAGGTTATCCTCGTGTATGTTCGCAATGTTTTATGCTATATTGTCGTCAAGCTCTTTTGGTAATGTTTTATGTACGGTTGTGTTGTATTTTAGTTCTTGTGTTCGTTGGTGTGTTGGTGGTTGTACTACTTGCTACATGTCATGTACGTGAAATGTATGAGTTGTTCGTGTTGTCTTTGCCTAATGCCTTCTCCTCGTATATGTTGGTAATTTTTGATGGAATTTTTTGTACGGATACTCCCTTTTTTATTTGATATATACATTGGTAAGTGATATTTTTATGTTACTAAGAATTAGTGTACCAAGAGTATGTTAATATTGTTAAATGACTTGCTATCTGAATCATTTATGGGACCGAATAATGGACTTGGAGTACCGAATGGAGACTCTCAATGAGGAGAACAATGAGCTCCGCCAACAGATGCAACGCGAGAGGGGAAACGAGGAGGTTGTCAACATAGGAAGCTCTTATGATCCCACATGTTGCTGCGCGAACCCGAGCTGCATATGTGCGTGCCACTACCACGATGGCGCCCCGTCAGGCGGCCCCCGCAGATTCTCCATGTGGGTGCCACGAGGCTCGTTTGGCATGTAGGCCACGAGGGTACGGAATGTGTTGATCTTTGTGCCAATAGGATGTTGTGTTGATGTTTTGGGTGTAGAACTTTCCATAATTTGTGTCTGTATGTGCAATGTATGTGTTATTTCGTGTTGTAAGTGCATGGCGCCTTCATTTTCTCGTGACCTTCATATTCGTGCCCTCTTTCCATAACGATGTAATGTGCAACGTTGTTAAGCATGTGATGAATTGGTTGTTTGTTATGTACGTGGAGTTGTTATCACAAGGCAAAAAAATTGTCGTCAAGCTATGTCTTCTCCGCTACCCCGTGTTGTCATCTCTCGTTGGTTGTATGCCGTACTAAATCAAAGAACTTAGAGCAACCCTTTTATCTCTGAAACCATCTTTGAACATCAAACCATCAAGCAATTGAAAAACATCACAAATATTACAAAAGCACAATTTAAAAATTCATTCATCATCTCGTGTCGCCGCCTAAATGCAGCGCATATGATCCTCGAGAATGTGAACCTACTAGGGGCGGGGTGCATCGCGAAGATCGTGCTGCGAGGGTGTGGCCGAGGGCGGTGGGTACAACTGTGGGCGATTCATGACGGTGGTCATAAAGCATAGAGCTCACCCAATCGGAGGAGGTGCCTACGTCCCGCTTAGATGGTACAACTGAATTAGACAATGGAAAGTACGAAAATTGTTCATAATGAAATACACACGTTTAGTGCATACCGGGTATGTGGTGGTGAAATGAGGATGTCGACGGAAGTCCCCATGTACTCGTGCGATGTCATGCCTTGATAGGTCGGCACAACCCACCTATCCATCATATAGGTTGGTGCACTGCCCCGTGAGATACGAGGGCATCGCCCCTCTGGTTGGTCCGTGAGTCGGGCGCTGCGGAGTGGGGCCGTCGTCTGGAGAGCGCGATCGCTCGTCCGTCGCCCTCCGTGATGGCGATGCCCGTTGTGACGTGCTATCCGTCGCAATTGCTGCAAGTCGAACATGTGGTTAGACATAAATGGTAAATGAGTGCATGAACAAATAGTTGCGAATTGTCGAACCGCGGGCAAGCGCGTGGAGGCGGCGGCCGTAGCTTTGCCGACTCTCGGGCGGCCCTCCGTTCGTGCGGCGATGTCGACCTCCGTGATGGCGTCGCCCTCCGTAGCGGCGTGCTATCCTGCCGCAATTGCTGCAAGGCGAAGATGTGGTTAGACATAAATGTTAATGAGTGCACAAACAAATAGTTGGCAATTGTCGAACCGCTGGGCGGCGCGTGGAGGCCGAGGATGGCCGTGCTGATCTGGTGCCGACGAGGCGCGGAGGAGGTGGTGGTCCCCGCCCACGCCCGCCACCGCGTGTAGCAACAACGTCATCTCGGCGACCACAACTCAAGCCCCGTATCGTACCCCTTGCCATTTCACGATGCTGCGCGATATAGCCTACCCACCGAGATTCGTTATTGGACTTCCTATGTCGTATAGCCTCATTAGCCTCGATGTCGTACGATGTATCCGGTCCACTGCAGATGAAACAAGCGATCGGTTCAAATGTAATCCGCATTGCGTAATGACACATACTCTCGCATCGCCTCGTCGACCCGCGCCGCTAGATGACGGTGCGGACCTTCTGTATAGTCGCCCGTGAGCGGCATGAGGTGGAGGCGTGGGGCTCCTCGTAGTAAGCCTACGGCGGTGCGCGCGCGTACCGATCAAGGTATGCCCTGCATGCGGCGGGTCGGGGTGGTCGTAAATGCGGCCGTGTCTCATCCACAACCATCGTATGCGCATGGTCGGACCACATGTCCGCCCACGCCCATTGTGTGGCTCTCCGATCTTGATCGCTCGCCTCTCCTCGATTGCTCGCAAGTCCATTGAGACATTACACAATTAAATGCATGCGGCATTGACACTAATGCAGTAATTAAATTTGGGGTGTCTTGACATACGGTGGAACTCCTCCGCAAGAGGGCGTCTGCCATGGGAGGGACATCTTTGTACGGCCCGAAGCGTCTCATGACTCGGTGTGGGCATGCGGCTCGACGCGATCGCGAACACCAAGTGGCGGTCGTCATCCGGTACCTCTCGATCTCGCCAGACTTTGGTATGACAACCCGTGGGGCCGTGTTCGCAATTAATCGTGGAGACCATGGCCACCGCCTCGCCGCCAAACGCAAGAAGCTCGAACCTCGGTGGAAATCCGGCACGCACGCGTCTCGGTCTCTCCTCGCCCACCTCAAGCGACCATGCGTCCAACGTGTACCCATTGTGGGCGCATCTATGGGGTCGTCACCACCATACAAGCTGCGGATGAGGTCATAAGGGTGCACACGGCGACCAAAGTCGGACACGCCAACGGGAAGTGTTCCCATGACCACTGGCGAAGGAGAAGGTAGCAGCGGCTAGGATCGGCTCGCCGGCGCGATGCGCTGAGGCGTCACACAAGCCTCGGTATGTGGAGCTAAGGCTGCTGATCCCGGCTATCCGTGGTGCGACCGGGCCGACCATCCGCCAAGGACTCGCTAGCGGTATGTAGCTAGGCGCACGGAGTCTCGGTCGTGCTAGGGAACAAGACGCGTGCGAGCAGATATAGCGGTATACAACGAAGTGCGTCGCACCGCGACCTCATCTGCGTCTGCGGGACGGTCATGAAGCGGCGAAGCCATCCATGTGGCACCCGGCTGCGTTGTCTCGGATCGCATGACCGAACCGGTGACCAGACGGACCTTCCAATCTGCGCCGCCGGGGTGGCACCAGCGGCACCACGGAGGGTAGACTGTAATCATCGTGGCGTCTGCGGCGTAATCGTCATCTCCCACCGGAAGTGGAAGGTGTGAGTCTCGGCCTCCATCGATCAACGAGTCGACAACGATGGCGCATCGCATGGAACCCATGCGGTAGATCCAACATGCGGGCAATGGGCGCAGACCGGTGTCCCGCGATGAGTGGGATGTACCGAGGGTCGAGACGCCGATTCTCTCGGGGCCCCTAAGGGCGAAGCAAGGAGGCCCTGTGCGGTGCCGACAACCACACATGGTATCGGTGGTGCTCGTCCCAACGGGGCTCTAGCTCGAACGCCATGTCCGCCAAAGAAGGATAACAAGTTAGTGTACATTACAACAAAATGTGCAACAAATAACAACATAACTCACAACAAATGTTATGACAGTGGAAACGTCACGGAATGTACAAAAACATACGTAAAATGTGCACACCAATATGACCCACACGACAAGGAAACATATGGAATGTGCGAAAATATACATAACATGGTAATGTGCAATACATAGCTACACCATCGAGCCAACAATTAGCGTACACCTCTGAATAATACATTACATATGGATTGTGGTACTAAGCGTTGCTTGAGGTCTTGGCATAGCCTACACTTCGGCGCCGAGCACGATCCCTCGTAGCTCTCATCCATGTCGTTGCGGATCCGACGGCTTTGTCGTCTTCCACGCCCGACATGCTTGAGGCATCGTTGGGCACCCACTTTATCTCCCCGCCATAATTCCTCGTAGTGCATGTCTACCCGTAGGAATGGAACTCTGCACTCCGGGTTGCATACAAGTCTTGCATGTCGTAGTACTTGGAGATGTCTTGTGTCGGCCTTTGGTTCCATACAGCGCAAGCCGCGTACACATGGGAGCATGGCTTGTGCGTAAGCCGGGCTTGTTGCGGTGCAAGATGCTTCATCACCAATCGTGCATACACCTTGCGCCCCTCTAATTTGACCCATGACATATACGCCTTAGGCGGACCTCAAACTTCCTCCTTAAGCCATCAATGGGTTTGAGCAATGTGGGTTCGAGCTTTCTCCATCTTCCCGTCCATGAAGGCTGCATGACCTCGAGTATTGCTTGTTTTCTCAGCGTGCCTGCGCCATCCTCGGCTCTATTCACAAAGTACCCGACGGTGCAGTTGTGTCTCGGCTACAATTGCCGTGATCGGCGAGGATCGGCGCCCTTTAATACACCATTGTAAACCTCGGACATGTTGGTTGTCATGATCCCATACCTCGCCCCACCGGTGTCGTGCAACAAAGACCACATTTCCAAGTCGTGCATTGGATGAACCCATTGTGAGAATACCCGACTCTTGTGGAGCCCTCCACGGCCCCTATTCGCTGCATGCACATGCTTCGTAGCCTCTCGATCGTTTGCGCCCGCAAGGCGTCGAACTTCCGCTCAGTTCTCGCATGCATAGCTTGAACATCTTCATGAGGTCCTTGCTACGGAACCTACGTGGAAGTTCGCCGCAATATGCCTCATGCACCGCGGTTCTTCACATCGATCCACGGGGCGGGGCTGCGTCCTATCTGCAACGTTCGCAACGAACATCAAGCTTTGCATTGCGGTCGGAGATAAGGCACACCGGGCTGTCTTGCACTACGGCATTCTTCAAATTGCAAAGAAACCAAAGCCGACTATCTGTATTCTCGCTCTCCACAATTGCAAATGCCACCGAGTAATCGGTCATTTGCATCGGCCGCAATCGCGGTAAGGATAGTGCCCTTGTACTTGCCGGATAGGAGGCGTCCCATCTACGGTTAGCACTGGACGGCACCACCGAACCCTTGTATCGCTGATGGAAGGCCCGAACACTCGTCGAGAATGAAACGATTCGGGCCCTCCGTAGGATGGACCCTCTCTGCTGTTTATGTAAGTGCTCAGGTTTGATTGTGCAATTTGATCCAGCATTCTTGGGACCGGTCGCACGCCTCCTCGACGTCCCATACATACCGTCAAAGCACCTTTCGCTTCGCCCGCCACACCTTCTTGTAGCTCACTTCGTAGCCCGCCTCGTTCGCTACTGCTGCCATCAGAACCTTCGGGGTAATTGACACATCCGCCTGGACGAGGTGCGTGACCACCTCCGCAACATAACGTGATGTCATGTTGCGGTGTCTATATCTTCGCCCCGCAAGCTCGCGCAATCGTGATCTTGCGGCACCGTTATCCGAACTCCGTGCCAACGCCCTTGTACCGTTGTGCACGGACTTTGCCACCACATGACCCGTCCACACACTTCACAACGTACGTGTCCGGCTTTGACTTGTGGACCCGATACGTCCGGCTTATGTTGACGGCATGTCTAGCAATAGCTCGCTGGATAAAGACACTCTTATTAAGCACCGCCCGTAAAGAGTGCGCCTCGATGAACCCCATTCTCCTCCTCCGCTCGTGGCGAACTAGGGCTCGCCGCGCGTGATGTCGTCGATGCGGGCGACACGCACTGCCGTCCGTGGTCACAACACGACCTACCACCCCTCCGGTTGCACCTTCGCCGTCCTCGTCCTCTCGAGCTACCTGCCTCAACCTCCTCATCCTCCTCATTGTCCTCTTCTTCCACCCGGTCCCCAAGATACTCATGACGGATCAATACGGCGCCCACCACTGTCGTGCACACCTTCGTTGCGCTGGAAATTCTGCGCGACGCCTCCGCCGTCTTCATCACCCACTTCTCGCCCACATGTTCTCCCGAAGGGTCTTCATGACCGCCGCCACTTCATCTCCACCAGCGCATCCGAACCAACCATGCGATGATTACGCCTCTCCACGAACTCGACATACACCATTGGCCTCCCATATATCGCAAGCATCGGGGTTGCGCACGACCTCCATGTAGTTCGCCCATGACGCGTCATTGGTCACCTTCAGAAGTTGCCATATGCTCCCCCTTCCGTCATCCACCATTGAGGCATAGACTGCCTCGATCCGTAACTTCTTCCTTGCGGTCTCTCGATCGAACGCTGAACGGACACACCTCCGTAGCTCAGACAAGCTCATGGCGCTCAGACCGGGTGCCCGGATCACGGTCCGCTCGCAATTTGACAGGTCCGCCCCATACGGCCCATCACGTACGAGACCACTCCCATAAAACACCATCAATTGTTCAATGCCAGCCATTGCGTACCTAACATAAGTGCATAATCAACCATTTTAGTACACAGCATGTAACAATCGTATCATGTAATTAACAGTTTCGATTATTATATGTTTTGTATTTCTAAATCTACGATTTATTTGTAACTATTTCACTTTCTAATTGTACCATACATCAAATTAAATATACATATCATTTTTTCCATCAAATGACCTTCATACTACGGTCATTCACTAAGCATACTAATTATACAAATTGTCTCTAATCTAACTACTACAAATTTACCACCTACAAATGCTCCAACATAAATATTTACTTTTTCAACACATACAGGATCCAACATAAATATGCCTAGAGTAGAGTAGAGGTGGTGGCGCATATTTATGTTAGAGCAATTGTAGGTGATAACAATAGTAGTAGGATTAAAATAAATTAGAAATAAATTTGGTAGATTAGAAATAATGGAGGGTGAAAGGTACAGAAGTGGTAACTGAGCAAAGTAACAGGTATGGTGTGGGAGGAGCGGTGAGGCTGTGCGATAAGTTTTCAAGTGGGAAGATCTACACCAACAAGTGCACTAGCACGTAGACCAAGATCTTCCCACTTGCAAACTTCTTGCACGACCTCACCGCTCCTCCCACACCATACCTGTTACTTTGCTCGATTACTACTCTGCACCTTTCACCTCCATTATTTCTAATCTACCAAATTTATTTCTAATTTATTTTAATCCTACTACTATTGTTATCACCTACAATTGCTCTAACATAAATATGTGTTTTCTCAACGTCTACACACTACAACTTCATATTTTGCACCTAATGAAACTACTTTACAGTACATATGTTCACAAAAAAATGAAACCCTATATACACTACAATACATCATGCTAAACATATGCAAGATATGCTATACATACATAGCGTATAAAATATTGACATAAAATAACAGTAACACAAGATGGTTTCGTTAATTCAGGCCTAATGACATACATAAAATTATAGTTGCATGGGCACAAAACTTACCTCTTGTTGATGCTCACGAGACGATCTACAACTTTTCTACTTGCCAAGTCCATCGATTCCAAACGAAAACAATTCAACTCTTAGGCTTTGCTCCTCTCTTTTCTTCACAAAAACTAACTACATTACAATACGTAACTTCAACATAAAATACAACATTATCTACACTACAATAAAGCATGCATCATATGTTGATTTTTACCTACACATACACAATTGTATGACACATTGACTTATAATACATATATTCACATAAAGATTACCTACAAATACATAACGTACCAAATATTAACATCGCGTATCACACATTCACATAAAATAACATTACCAAACGATGATTTGTGCTAATCGACTAATTATGGACTAATCACATACATAAAATTTTAGTTTCGCGGGCACAAGACTTACCTCTTCTTGAAGCACACGAGACGATCTACAACTTTTGTATTTGCAAAAACCGCAGATTCCGAACAAACACAACTCAAATCTACGGGTTTCACTCATCACTTTCTTCGCTTCTCACTCTCTCGCTTCGCCGTTTCAAGCGTGCTTGAGCTTCTGGCCGCCAAGCATTTCTTCCTTCTCCTTGCGCTTTTAAGTCTGCATGCGCGTGTGCTCCTGAGGGGGGGCCGTTTTTGGGCTCCTGACGCGTGTGCGGCTGGGTACACGAAAAAGCCCTTCATTTTGGCGTGTGCGTGCTGCAGCTTTTTTTCATTTTGGCCGAAAGGACGGACGCGAATGGCAAAGATTCGCGCGGTCGGCGTGAAGACACGCTACTGGCGGGAGGTCGCGCTGGCGGGCGACGCCTTGTGGCGGCGGCGCGGGCGCGGTGGCGGGCGATCGCGCGGTGGCGCGGCGATCCACGCGGTGGGCGGCGCGCGGCGCGCGCTCGCCGGCGTGATCGTGCGCTTCGGCGCGGCGCCGAGCCGATCGTCGCGATCGCGACCGCACGGCCGGATGAACGATGGCCACGTGGCGACCTCCGTGAACGCGCGCTCAAATGGGGTCCATTTTTGGAATTTTTTGCTTTGGGGGGCCAAAAATGGAATTTCGGTGGGCTATGGGTCCAACAGTGTCCAAATTTCATGCCCTGCATCAGTCTGGGATGCGATCACCTTTCCATTGCATCTCGGGGTTCAGGCATACGCACGCACGACGTCATGGTTTGCTCAAACTTCTCCATCGTTATCATCAGTGATAGATTTTAGAACAAAAATAACAGAGACTTTATATTTTGTATATATACTTATCAATACATTCATTAATAATATAATATATAGTAATATGTGTTGAATTTGAGAGGGCATTTTGGGAATTTCCCAATTGATAAGAGTGGAAGGGAGCCCTAAAAGGTGGGGCCCACCTGCCGGTCTCACGAGAAAGAGATAAGGGGGAGGAGACAAAGTCTCCTCCCCGATCCGGTGGGTGGCGGCTTTGGTGGCTCTCTCCCGTGCGGCGGTTTCTTCATCTTCTCCCAGATCCGGGATGCTCGGGGCTTGAGGGGAGGTGGCGCGTGGAGAGGCGAGCGGGGAGGGCGCGGGCTGGCCCGGGTTCTTCGGAGCCGGCCGCTCGCGCCGCCTTCTCGCAGACCCCGCCTCTTCTCTTCATATACCGAGCTCCCTCCATGGGTGAGGAAGGAACTTCTCTGAACTGGTGCTTGCCCTCTTGAGTCTCCTTCCTCCTCTCTATTCTCTTGTGGTGCTGAGGGTGTTGGCTTCGGCCATCTCCGATTGAGGCTTGGTCTTTTTATCTCCTGCGCAAACCCTAACTTGGGGAGTGGGGATTCGGGACCTTTGGAGCTCTACCCGAGAGAGGAGAAGGCGACGCCGGTTCCCTTGTGTGTGTGTGTGTGCGCGCCTGGGCAGTGCGCATATCGTGGTCTTGAGCGGCATCTTCGGGACCTTTGGAGCTCTACCCGAGAGAGGAGAAGGCGACGCCGGTTCCCTGCTGTGTGTGTGTGTGTGCACGCCTGGCCAGTGCGCATATCGTGGTCTTGAGCGGCATCTCTGTACCTCGGCTTTTCCTTTGGCTTTCGGCTGAAAGGAGGAGTGCGGCATTGTATCTCCGTGGATCATCTACTCGCTTGTGACAGTGGGTTGATAGATTTTCTGGGACAGCAAGTTCTTCGTGCCTTGCCGGATTAATTGGTTTCTTCGGTTTATTGACTTCTTGACAGTTTTGAGTACTGTCAGTTCTGTGAGTATATTCGGTTCGTTATCATTTACAGCAGTATATCTTGATCTGAGAATTTGTTCAAGTATTAGAGGCTAACTGTGAATGATTGTGGATGCCTTTGAATGCTCTGTGATGAATATAGTCCAGTACTGATTATAAACTTGTTAGGAGAGTCAGATTTGAGCTCTTTCTGGTGTATTCCCTGTCTAAGCCGTAGCTTATTGTCTATCAGTTAAATGTTTGTAGATTTGTTCACATGCTGATGATTTATTAGAGTATACTGTAGTCACTGCTTTGTTCTGTCTATGAGTGATTAATTGTGAAATCTGTCCTTTGGGTTAGATTGAGTTCATTAATCTTTGATAGCAGATTATCCCTACTGTTATTGTTTAGAAATCTGATAGTATACTGTCCTGTTTACATTTGCATGTGATCACTTAAATCTGATAGTCAATTTGTTCAGTACTGTCAGTGAATCTTAGAGCTCAAATTCTGATTTTAGTAACAAGATTATATATATGAAGAGTATGGACATGTGCATGAGAAGGCCAAAATCTATGATTTTGCGCAACTCTGTTCTGAGAGCAATAATGAAACAATTAATTTATTTTATGCTAGATTTAATTGTTCTATTGTTCTTAGAGCAACTCCAGCAGTAGCCCTCAAAATATGGCCCCTACTTTTCATTTGAGGGCTCCCCTACTTTTGAGGGCCCTGTTTTTGTCAAGATTGCCAAGTAGAGCCCTCAAAACAGGGCCCCTACTTCTTAATTCCCTCTATTTCCTCACACACTATATGCATATGTATGGGACAAAAGCACAATACATAATAAAATATTTATGATTTCACAATGAGGGACAATATTTAAATATATGAATTCAAATACGAATATTCAAATTTAAATTCAAATTTGTTCCGAATTTAAATTGAAAGCACAAAGTTCATCACATAACATTCAAATTTGTTAGAATTCAAATACGAATATTCAAATTTAAATTCAAATTTATTCAATTTAAATTGAAAGCACAAATATGAATTCAAATACGAATATTCAAATTTAAATTCAAATTTGTTCCGAATTTAAATTGAAAGCACAAAGTTCATCACATAACATCCAAATTTAAATTCAAATTTGTTCCGAATTCAAATACAAATATTCAAATACGAATGTTCAAATTTAAATTCAAATTTGTTCCGAATTTAAATTGAAAGCACAAAGTTCATCACATAACATTCAAATTTAAATTCAAATTTGTTCCGAATTCAAATACGAATATTCAAATACGAATTTAAATACGAATATTCAAATTTGTTCCGAATTAAAATATGAATTCAAATACGAATATTCAAATTTAAATTCAAATTTGTTCCGAATTTAAATTGAAAGCACAAATGTTCCACAAAAAATGAGGAAAGCTGAAAAATGAGAGCCAGAGTAGGGGGCCCCTAGGAATGAGGGGTGGGAGGGTGATTTGAGGGCCTCCTCAAATTTGAGGGCTCTAGTAGGGGCTCTGCTGGAGCTCGTTTTTTGGCTCAAGCCCTCAAATTTGAGTTTTGAGGGCTCAAGTAGGGGCCCTGCTGGAGTTGCTCTTAGGACTGTTCTATATATTGTTATTCCCAGCAGTATTAATGTTATATTCTTTGAATATATATATGTGAATTTGAATGGCAAGATAGAATTACATTTTTACATGCAATTTATGCCATTCTTATTATGCTGGAAATATGTTCTTTATGTGTTTGTATTGGCTGGAATTAAATATGCAAATATGCTTATACCGCAATATTTACAACAATATGTTCTAAATGTTATAATATCAACTAACTTCATTACAAAGTTCAATGATAAATAATTATTTATCAGATAACATACCAAAATCAAGAAACCTATTATTAGTGAAGGATCTAGAATGAATATGAAAAATAAAAGATGGTTAGCATCGGCAGAAAACATCTAGCCTCATTGCCTATAAAATAGATAACAAAAAACAATAAGCAAGTAAAATTTCAAGTAAAAGGATTACAGAATAATCGAATAAAGTGAAGCAAATTACATTATAGTTGGTTTTGACGTCTTCTTAAATTCTGGATGCGCTCTATTATAGAGTAACTCCCTCCATTTCACGTTTCTCTATATAGCAAATAAGATTATCACTCATGAGCTGATCACTGATGCGGTTGAGTAAAGGTATTTTCACAATTTTCATAGCTAAAAGTATCTCTCAACTATAGTAGAGGTGATACCCAAAACTAGTGCTAACTTCAAAAGTCGACAAGCCAAATGATAGGAAAGATGTTTCCTTTCTCAACCATTACCCAAGAAAGTTCCTTAATGGTCTCTATATTGGAGAATCTATTGTCTGCTCGCACATCAGTAATATAGATACAAAGATGATGGTTGAGATCCCTCAAATCCCTAGAATTAAAATTATTGGGATAAAACTTAGCTAGTCTCATCAAATGGTCCAAATTAAAACCACAGAATGATAGATGTTTTTCTTTTATTTTCTCTCTCTCTCTGTTTGTCAATGTATTTAAACTTTCTTTCGCTCAGATAGATATAGTTCTTAGCATGTAGGGGCATTAGTTTTTTTTATATAGAACCACACATCGTATAACCTTAAATTCTAAGCATAAAAATTAAAATCGATGCAAGAGCTGTGTTCCCCATCCCTCAACGTGCGTACGCGACTAGTTCTCATGTCCTTTTTTTCTTTCTTTCGAGGAACGTGATTGTCAGCCCTTGTTTAATTTCTTCCCGTTTGATCCTTAATACATATTTCACGCTATGCATTAGGGAATATGGGGGCGGCAAGCTCACCGGGGGCAGGCCTGCAAACCATAATCCTGGTCGCTACACACTGCGCACAAACTGGAACAAAGAGGAGAGCAGACATACATACATTGCTTCAGTTGTTTCCCTCATAAATTTCTGCCTCTTTCTCTGCCGTTGTGGACTTTTTAGCATATTTAATATTGTTTTTAATTGTATTTATAAAAATAGTCGTATGTCTAGTGTATGGCAAGACGATTAGCCTGCTTAATCACTTGTCCTAATTTATATTTTTGCTTACTTTTTGTTTGAATTTTCAAATATAGCAAATGAGCTGAAAAAATTACAAAATTTTATGTGTAGCCTCATGACATAATGTACTTAATTGTGTAATTTTTTTATAATTTTATCCAGTGTGAATGTTGCTAAAAAATTTATAAAATTTTGATATTTGTAAAAGTTGTTACATATTACAAATGAGCTCCAAAAATTATAAATTTTATGGGAAGCATCCTGGCACAGTCATAGTAATTGTGCACTTTTTTAGAAATTTTATGTACTCTGAATTTTTCACGTTAATTTATGTTATTTTGATCATAAAATTAACGATGCTCAAGCATTTTTTTGCAGTGCATGACATCTATCCTTCGCACATATGTCAGTCTGTTACTGCTATCTTTTTTCCCACTGTGTCCTTTGTACAATTGTCACTCAATTCATATCGTCCTCCCTCGCATGCTTCCTCATCCGCACTAATGTCGTTATGTCCATATCGTGCCCCTCGCTCGCTCGTCTGCACATTTGTCAGTGTTACCATGCCATCTCCCCTCTCCCGGGAGATATGGAATTCGCATTGTACATCCGAAATATTTATTGTGACTAACATTGTTTCATATTGCAGCCTCCAATTCAACATGGGGTGACGTTGAGTCTACCAATGATGATACGTACCTCCCGAATGCTTCCAGAGAGCGGTACACAACACCAGAGTTTGCAGCGTACGCAGGGTAGAACTCAGTGTTCACACCATACCCAGGGTTTTGTGACTTCAATGGGCAGAGCTTCTCCAGCTTTGCTGCCACGTCATACGGTCAAGGCGATAGCTCCTTCGTACCACGACGGGGATTTCTAGAATCTTTCGTTCATGACATTATTGCTGGCGGCTCGTAGTACGACATGTCTCAGTTGGAGGACATCGACCCTTACCGGACCTAGCCTACTGTACCTGAGCCTACTGGACCACCGCCAGCCACTGAGCAAACAGAACGGTCTCCATACCTCCTCCGAACCAAGACGCAACATCCGGACTGGCTAACGTACTCTACGGGACATGCTCGTGCTCAATGGAAGACAAGGCAACACACGAGGAGGCAAACGCGGCGAGGAGATAGCAGTGGTTCATATGAGTGAGCCATATCATATCCCGTGTGATACATTTTTTTGTATTATTACATATACTTCTACAAATATTCATAATGTATGAACTGCAAAAAATGCCTGAGTATTGTTAATTTCATGATTAAGTTACATAAATTAACATTGCAATTTTAGAGCATATAAAATTCCCTAAAAAATTATACAATTACTATGACTATATCAGGAGGCTTCTTATAAAATTTTGTAATTTTTGGAACTCATCTGTTATATGTAATAACTCCTACAAATATCAAAATTTTATACATTTTTGAGCAACATTCATAGTGGATAAAATTACCAAAACATTATAAAGTTAAGCATGTTATGTCGAGAGGTTGCACATAAAATTTCATAATTTTTTAAGCTCATTTGCTATATTTAAAATTTTAAATAAATAGTAATCAAAAAATAAATTAGGACATGTAATTAAGCCGGCTAATTAATTGACTTAATCACCTACCGTCTGGCCATGGGGCGGCAGGCCCCCTGCCGTCTGGTGGTGAGATGGCAGGCTGCCTGTCATCCCGTGGCGGGACAGCAGGCAGCCTACCATCCGCTCGCAGGGCGGCAGCGGCTAGGCGTCAACCCACGGGCGTTACCGCCCAGTCACCGGGCAAAAATACCATTTTTGTCAATATGCTAGACATACGGCCATTTTTAAATACAATTGCAAACAGTTCCAAATATGCTAGCAGTAGGGTGCCGCCTCCTTTTTGTCCATAGCCTTTTCAGTTAGCAGCAGGGTCTCTGTCACTAGTCAAATTGGCGACAGCGTCGCTGTCACTAATCGAATTGGTGATAGATACTCTGTCGACAGTCAAATTAGTGACAGAGTCTTGCACGTTGTCATGCAGGACTCCACATAAGACAGTCGCCAATTCAAATGACGACAGACCTCTGTCACCATTTGAAATGGCGACAAATGATAATTTCTGTTTTTTAAGCGATGATATATTTATGTAACATTAATAAAAATGGATTATTTTTTAAAAAAAAAATTCGTCAGACTGCTGTAACCATTTCTCCAGTGTGGCTATTTGAGTTCAGTAATCGGACATACCTCCCTTGTACAGCCACAATTGGTTGTGCTAAGACTTCTTGAGTGTGGCAATTGAGTGTGATGGCACATCATGCTTCAGAATTTGAACTTTCACAAAAGAAGATTAGCATTCACAGTTTCACTCATACCTGGCAGGTTCCAAGTCCCACCTAATGAGCTGATTTTGCATGGGGCAATTTAGTAGGCCGAATCTGCTTTTGATGATTATGTTTTTGTTGCTTCAGTCATCAAATCTACTTTTGGTGTACATATAACCAGTGCAAACGAGAAGGCTTGTGAAGATCTAGTCAATTTTCGGCATATTTTAATCCAGAAATTCAGCATATAAATCATGACATACAAATGCATGAGCGATCCAACAACGATGTATTCATATTCGCTAACGAACAAGCTAACAGCAGCACCTATTAACATATTCATAGCGCACAGAAGCAAATACACCAGAGAAGTTTTCAGTTTATACTCTCGGGCGGGGCCAGTGCCGGAGACACTGGATGCGCCGTTACCATCAGTCGACATGATGGCCTATTCGATGTAGTCGATCAAGGCGTGATGCAGGAAGATGTTCGCCGTGCAGTCTCGCGAACAGTTCACCACCAGGAAGTAGACGAAGTCACAGATTGAGCAGCCACGCCAATGCGCTCCCCAAAAACTTGATCGCCCGCCTACCCGTGCAGGTACACAAGCGGGACGAGTTTCGAGGTTTACTCGCCCGTAACCTTTGCGCGCAAGGTTCTGGACCAGAGATTGCAGAGAGCAGCACAGCAGCAGAGAATAGCCACCCAAGGAAAAAGAAGGAAAGGACCGGTTATGTAACTGCGCCTGGGAGCTTGAGAGACGAGCCTGGACACCATAATGGGTCCGTTACCAGTAACAGACGCCATAACCACGGTGCAATCAACACGTCCGTTACAGCCCACTAACGCACCTTAACACGGCCGTTACAATCCGCAAAGTTGGCCCAAAGACATCACGCCCACTGGTCGATCCGTCGTCCGTCGTCGCGCGCCATGCCTCGCCTCGGCACGGCGCACGGCGGTGCGCACGTGTGGCATCCCAACTGCCCTCCTCAACTTGTCTATAGGAGCACACAATTGCAACCCATTTAAGTTGAGTCAACTCCTTGTCAGTTTTCCATATGGGACTAACCGTTATTGCACCTAGCATTAATAGTGGGCCTAGAAATTTCATTTGATTAATTGCTAAATTAAAATGGACCAAGCCCAATTAATCCAACAATCCCCACCAAATTTCAAGGCACACGAGAAATGCTCTCAGTTCTGCTGTTGTTTGATATACCAATGTTTCGATGGAGACTGTTAAGTTGAACATCCACCTAGGAAAGGAGTTACACTCATCCACAATGAACAATGGACTATGCCTTGAATTGTGGTTTTGTGCGAACAAGTTTTACCCAATTCCTTTACTAGTACTAGGTCGCCTAAAGAATCCCCTCAGTTGGAGCGTATAAGTCATACTCCATGCCTATTCATGAGTATCTAGAGATCACCCAAATCTCATAGATGTGACCAGTGATCGAACTCATATAGGTGTGTTCCTTCTAAGATGTCCTGTAGGCCGACATCTCTGCTTTAAATAAGCCACTCGGATCACATTGAGGTAAAAACCAACCTGCCATACAGAATAGGAGAGAAATGCATCACTGAAGAAATGAGCCCTGTAAAAGTCTCTCCTCCCAGTCAACCAACAGCTTGTTTCACCATCCTACTTCACGGGATCTCCGATCACGTAGAACAAGTTACCACTGTGGTATGACTCATGTGGGTCTCAGGCCCATCTCACTCGATGCACTATCTATCACATTAGGTGATAAACTCTTTGTAAATTGGTCGGCCAGATTCTTACCTGTCTAAACATAGTTCAACGCTATCACTCCGGAGTTTTTCAGCTTTCTGACAGACTTCAACCGCCTCTTAACATGCCTAGATGACTTCATGTTGTCCTTAAAACTGTTCACCTTGATAATTACAGTCTGATTATCACAGTTCATCAGGATAGCCGGTATCGGTTTTTCAACCACCGGCAAATCCAGAAGGAGTTCACGAAGCCACTCAGCTTCAACAGTGGCGGTATCTAACACTGTGAGTTCTGTTTCCATCGTTGACCTCGTTAAGATGGTCTGCTTGCAAGACTTGCAGGAAACAACACCACCTCCAAGTGTGAACATATATCCACTCGTGGCTTTTATCTCATCAGCATCAGAGATCCAATTTGAATCACTGTAGCCCTCCAGTACCTTTGGGTACCCAGTATAGTGAATGCCATAGCTCACGGTTGCCTTTAGATAGCGCATCACTCTCTCAAGAGTACACCAATGGTCATCTCCCGGATTTGAAACAAATCGGCTTAGCTTGCTCACAGCAAACGAGATGTCAGGCCTCGTAGCATTAGCTAAATACATCAATGAGCTAATGATCTGGGAGTATCTCAATTGATCCCTTATTATTCTTCGGTTTTTCCTCAATAACATACTAGGATCATAAGGAGTAGAAGCAGGCTTGCAGTCACTATAACCAAAGCGATTCAAGACCTTCTCCACATAGTGGGATTGCACAAGTGTAACCCCACCATCACCTCCTCTCAGTAGCTTAATGTTAAGAATCACATCAGCCACTCCCAAATCTTTCATCTCAAAACTCTTGGACAGAAAGTCCTTGACCTCCTCAATCACATTGAGGTTGGTCCCAAAAATCAGTATGTCATCAACATACAAGCACAAGATCACTCCTTCTCCCCCACCATAGCGATAGTACACACATCTGTCGGCTTCATTCACAACAAAGCTAGCAGGTGTCAAAGTTCTGTCGAACTTCTCATGCCATTGCTTAGGTGCTTGCTTTAGGCCATACAAAGTTTTTAACAACTTGCATACCTTTCCTTCTTGACCTTCTACCACAAACCCGTCTGGCTAATCCATATAAATCTCCTCCTCCAACTCTCCATTTGATGAACGAGAAGACCATAAGAGGCAGCCAGGGCAAGTAGTACTCGAATTATGGTCAATCTGGCAACAGGTGAATAAGTATCAAAGAAGTCCTCGCCTTCTTTCTGGGTATAACCCTTGGCCACAAGCCTTGCCTTGTACTTTTCAATTGTACCATTAGGCCTAAGATTTTTCTTAAAAACCCATTTACATCTTACAGGTTTACACCCATAAGGACGGTCAACGACCTCCCAAGTTCCATTAGACATAATAGAGTCCATCTTATTCCGTACTGCTTCCTTCCAATAGTCAGCGTCAGGAGAAGAAAATGCCTCTTCAATGGTTCTTGGAGTGTCATCCACGAGGTATATAATGAAATTATCACCAAAAGACTTTGCAATCCTCTATCTCTTACTCTTTCGAGTAACTTCATTGTTATCCTTCTCAGGATTTTCCATAGGCGTTTGCTCAACATGTTCTATCGGCACAAAAGAATCAAGAGAAATTATAGGTTCTTGACTAGATGAGCTAGGTACATCACATTTCATAGGAAATTCATTATAAAAAAATGTAGCATCTCTAGACTCTATGATTGTACCAACACGCACGTCAGGTACTCCAGTTTTTATAATTAAGAACCTATAACCCACGCTGTGCATAGCATAACCAAGAAATACACAATCTACGATTTTTCGTCCAAGTTTGCCCTTCTTGACAATTGGCACATTAACTTTGGCCAAACATCCCAGGTGCGCAAGTATGAGAGAGTCAACTTCTTCTTTTCTCATTCCTCGAATGGTGTTACTTCTTTGTTCTTTGTAGGAACTCTATTCAGGACATGACACGCGGTCAATATAGCCTCACCCTACCATTCCTTAGAAAGTCTCGCAGTGTCTAACATGGCGTTAACCAAATCAGTTAGAGTGCGGTTCTTTCTTTCGGCAACCCCGTTTGATTCGGGAGAATAGGGAGGTGTCCTCTCATGAATAATTCCATGTTCCTCGCAGAATAAAGTAAACTCATTTGAAAAATACTCTCCCCCACGATCAGATCTTACCCGCTTGATTTTCCTCTCAAGTTGGTTTTCTACCTCAGCTTTATAGATCTTAAAGTAATTCAACGCTTCATCTTTTATTTTCAATAAGTACACATAGCAAAATCTAGTGCAATCATCTATAAGCGTCATGAAATATTTCTTTCCACCTTTAGTCGACACGCCATTCATCTCGCACAAATCGGAATGAATGAGTTCTAACGGTGCCAAATTCCTCGCCTCTTTTGCTGCCTTGTGAGGCTTGCGAGGTTGTTTCGATTGAACACACGCATGGCACTTAGAACCTTTGACCAAAGTGAATTTCGGGATTAAACTCATATGAGCTAAGCACGTCATACACCCAAAATTAACATGACAAAGCCGTGAATGTCAAACATTAGATTCATCATCATCGTTACACACATGGTTCACAACTTTATTATAGGAATCCATCAAAGAAAAACGAAACAAGCCTCCGCTCTCATAGCCTTTACCAACAAATGTTCCATACTTAGACACGACACATTTATTGGACTCAAATGCAAGCCTAAAACCATCTCTACATAGTAGAGATCCGCTGACGAGATTCTTCTTTATGGAGGGGACATGCTGCACGTTCTTCAGCTGCACGGTCTTTCCCGAAGTAAACTTCAAATCGACCGTATCAACACCATGAACAGCTGCATGCGATCCGTTCCCCATCAACAAGGAGTAACCTCGACAGACCTGATAAGATGAAAACAAGGAAATATCAGCACACACATGAATATTAGCACTAGTGTCAACCCACCACTCAGGTGATTGAAAAACAGAAAGAACTGTAGGTAAATAATTACCGTACCCCGATGTTCCTCCAGCGTCACTAATAACCATGTTGGCAGACTTCTTCTGCTTATCCTTGCGGTCTAGACAATCCTTAGCCCAATGGCCAGAATCACCGCACACAAAGCAGCTGCCCTTTCCTTTGCCTTTCTTCTTAAACTCAGTAGTAGCCTTGGGCTTGACAATAGGCTTATTTTTCTTCTTATTGTGGGAAGCTTTGAGGGTTCTTCTTACGCACCAAATTGGCGCTAGAACCTCCTCAAGAAGAACTTTCTTGCCATGAGTATCTTTTGCCTCGCTTTCTCTTCAACACCAAGAGTGCCAATGAGATCGGTAACACGAACTCCCGCCTCTTGTGTTTTAGAGAGGTAGCAAAATCCGACCAAGAAGGTGGTAACTTGGCAATAATACCGCCACCACAAACTTGTCAGTAACTCGCACTTATTGTTCTCAAGCTCCTTTGCGGCGCTCAATCTCATGAGCTTGTTCTACTACGAACGGTCATCGACCATCTTGTAGTCATAAAACTGCTCCATGACATACAGCTCACTGCCAGCATCGGAAACTTCGAACTTGGCCTCAAATGCATTCCACATCTCTTTGCCCGTAGGCAAATGCATGTACACATCCACAATGTTATCCGCTAGTATGTTGACAAGTGCACCTCGAAACAAGTTATCCACGACATTGAACTTGCGTTCGTCCTCATCAGACAGAGACTCAGTGGGCTTACCTTGTGCAACATGAAAACATTCTATGGCAGTAAACCACAGGATCGCACGTGCACGCCATATCTTAAAATTGGAACCATCAAATGTAGGGTGCGGCTTAAGCGACGCAGCAAAGCCAACTACCAAAAAAGACCTATCAAGTTTTTGGATTGTTGAAGATCTAGTCAATTTTCGGCATATTTTAATCCAGAAATTCAGTATATAAATCATGACATACAAATGCATGAGCGATCCAACAACGATGTATTCATATTCGCTAACGAACAAGCTAACAGCAGCACCTATTAACATATTCATAGCGCACAGAAGCAAATACACCAGAGAAGTTTTCAGTTCATACCCTCAGGCGGGGCCAATGCCGGAGACACCGGATGCACCGTTACCATCAGTTGACATGATGGCCTATTCGATGTAGTCGATTGAGGCGTGATGCAGGACGAGGCGTGATGCAGAAAGATGTTCGCCGTGCAGTCTCGTGAACAGTTCACCACCAGAAAGTAGACGAAGTCACAGATTGAGCAGTCATGCCAATGCGCTCCCCAAAAACTGGATCGCCCGCCTACCCGTGCAGGTACACAAGCGGACGGAGTTTCAGAGGCCTACTCGCCCAGAACCTTTTGCGCGCAAGGTTCTGGACCAGAGATTGCAGAGAGCAGCACAGCAGCAGAGAATAGCCACCCAAGGAAAAAGAAGGAAATGATCGGTTATGTAACTGCGCCTGGGAGCTTGAGAGACGAGCCTGGACACCATAATGGGTCCGTTACCAGTAACGGACGCCATAACCATGGTGCAATCAACACGTCCGTTACAGCCACTAACGCACCTTAACACGACCGTTACAATCCGCAAAAAAGTTGGCCCAAAGACATCACGCCCGGCCAGTCGGTCGATCGATCCGTCCGTCGATCGCCCGCCACGCCCGCCGCCGCCACGGCGTGGCACGGCACGGCGGCGCGCGCGTGTGGCATCCCAACTGCCCTCCTCAACTTGTCTATAGGAGCACACAATTGCAACTCATTTAAGTTGAGTCAACTCCTTGTCAGTTTTCCATGTAAGACTAACCGTTATTGCACCTAGCATTAATAGTGGGCCTAGGAATTTCATTTGATTAATTGCTAAATTAAAATGGACCAAGCCCAATAAATCCAACACAGATTCCAGAGTCCAGACTCGTCGGTGGTGACTTGTTACAGCGTGCCAGAAATAAAATCAACTCCTTGCTTAAACGCAAAACATAAAATATGAATGGTTTTTTGGCTTACTAGTAAAGTGCTCATACGTTACAACGGAATCTTAAAAGAGGGTGAAACATGATAATAGACAGTATAATAAATATAATTTTTCTTTCATACACGTTAAGTACAACATATGTATGCAAGCTAAAATCTCAGAAGCAGCATAAAATCTCATAAAAATTACATGTTGTAAAATCTCGTAAAAAAATTATTACATATTGTAAAGTCCCAAAGCAACATGAAGCCATCATCACTGTCACGTCATTGAAATGCCTCTGCCATCACTTTCGATTCGTTTGTTGAGCGCCATTAACAGTCGAGCATCAATGCGCCATTGACAGTCCCCACCTTGATATCTACACAACCGATAATTTCATATAGTAGTTAGCATCTACAAATAGAATCATCACTGCAACAGGAACAAGATGGTCTAGATCTGAGATTTTGTGTGTGTGATTTTGGAAAGAGTGTAACTCATCATCAGACAAAAGCAATACCTTAAATAAGGATCTTTTCAGCATTAGCAGGAATTCCATGGTTGTGGAACAATAAGAGCTTGCAATTGATCCCTAGATTACATAGCCTAAATAACAATACTCTAATACAAAATCCTCCCTTTTGTCTTATTCAATGGTTTATTGTGGCATGCTTAAATTTCTATCACTAATACAACCTAAGTCAGTAAAGAAGAGCAATCTGTTTGCGATTGGTGGCAGAGTTGATTAACACTAAAAAAACTAAATTTTCCATAAAAAACTGAGAGGACTTACTGTTGGTGTAAACTATCATCAAGTGATAGGAAAATAGCATCCAGTGCTCCTCAAGCTATTGGGTCATTTAAGATGGCAGATATATAGTCTAAAAGCAGTTCCAAAAATGTCTGCAGTACTGCATAAAATATTTTATCATTGTGACATATGCCAATTCTGATTGTATATGCATAGCTATGAAATCATGGAGAATAAGAAGACAATAATTGGCATCTTTCATGCGATATGTCTTCTCAGTTATGATGCTATGAAACCTGAACTTGGAGGACCAAATCCAGCCTGTAACACAAAAATTCTGCAAAATTTTCTGAACACAGTTGTAATGAAATTTTTTGAATGAATAAAAATGTGTCTTTTTTATTTCTCTTTTCTAAGCATAAGTTCGTCATAGCAAAAGTCCAATTACAAGTGAAGGTTTCAAATGGTTCAATTACCCCCTTTTTTAGCAAGGCTAAACCTTGCACTCTCCTTGCAATTGTAGTTCTTTTCACTTTAGGAAAATTTCATTCAACAGGCAATGGTAAAGTTTACTCTTTAGCCACTTGTATTTCTATTCTGAACGGTTAATTTTGAATGGACAGATAGTGGACGCCTGCATTGCAAAGAAACGTTGATATGTAGTGCTCTATTGAAACTAATTTCATTCAATAATAAATTGATTTTATCCTGCTAGTTATGTAATTAGGGAAATGATTGAATGGCCATATGGGTAGCTACCCACCTTTGCCAAAAAAATTGAACTTGCTCTATCCAAAAAAAAGTGGGAAAAAATCATGGATGTACTACATATGTTGTTATGCACATGTGCAAATTTTCATGATGAAACTCATCGGTATGTTTTAGAAGAAAAAACGACAAGTAGTGAATGTGAATAGTGTACACAAAATATATATGACATCCTATGTTTTTCATTTCTCTTAGCTCCAGACTAATTTGAGAATAAATTTGGTAGTTATGCACAACTTGTAGTTGTACATGCATAGGTGGGCAACTGTCCATATGCTCAGAAAATTTGCTTTTCTATGTAATTGTTGAATAACTTTTATGCATCAACTTGCACCCCTTCTGTACATTATTGTTAAGCTTGCTCCCTGCTATTTTTGAGTACTGCTATGACTTGACTTGTTTAACTAATGTAACAAAATGGGAAAAAAGCTCCATAGTTTGATATTGATTCGGATGGGATCATGGGAAATTGAATAAACAGACAACTAATGTAATTTCTAATTTGAATACTTGGCTCTGTCAAATGAGTAATTACCATGGATAGATATTTTGCTATTTTTTAGAATAAAGCGAAAAATGGATGGTATGCTTAATTAGTGGTCTCAGGTTACATTAGTATTTTCACCCGTGTTTCAACTACCCTCCATAATTTGGATGTATAAACAGGAAAATTGATTATGTCATTTGAAAGAAATGTAAGACCAATTATAAGTAAAGATCATTTCATCAGGAAAAATTGAAAGTACATTGAGTGAAATCAGTGAAAATATACCTGGCAAAATCACCATACGGAGAAAAAACAAAGCAACATGAACAAAGGAACTCAAGATACAGTTCTAAACACATGGTATACTCTACATTTTATAATCAACACATTTTTTATGATCATATGGATAGACAGCAAATCAATACCAGGTCAAGAAAGATAAGTCGACTACATAAAAAACTACAAACTCAATGTCTTAAAACAGATGTAATTAAGGAAAGCGAATAACTCAAAAGTCCAAATTACAAATCACTTCGTATTCCCAAATTAGCAATTACAGAAACAGAAGAACATTAGAGTTTAATTAGCTCCTTTTTCACCATGACTTCTACCAATTGTCGTACAGAGTAAGTAGGGAATAGTCATTGCAATAGTATATTTTAATTTCCGGAATAGGGTTTATCACAACGGTGTATCAAAATTTTAAGAATAACATATCAAAATTCAGAAAAAGCAAGATGAACATAATACAATCAGCATGCAAACTATTTAACTAATAACATCCATAGTTCAATTTGCATACAAAAAAGAGCTGCTTTGTCACATACCTATAACAATCAGTAATAGTCAGTGACAACATATTCTCATAGAAAAATGATACCTTTGGGAAAATGAAGTAGCGGTAAGAAACCCTGTGATGGATGAAGTGCAACTTGATGAACCTGCTTGTGCCCTTCAAAATAATGCGCCCCTCAACCCTAAAAACTAACTCATTCACAAAACTAAAAATGAATAAATTAAACAATGCCAAATGGAGCCTATATACTCTATATTGAATAAACACCCGTAAAGTGTAACGGAATATGAAACTAAACAATGCAAGTCTAAGGCACCTCCCAAACACAACATGGAAGCTGAAGTTAGAATGTAACGAACAAATGAACCGAGTAAGAAAATAATGTCAGATAAGAACAATGATGGACAGGTGAATTCAACACTATCAACCTGGCGATGAATTCATAGCAGTGTGCTGGGATAACGAAAAGAGAATGCCAATTGCCAAGCATAAAAGGAAACACTCAAGGCAAAACCTGGTGTCTTGGCTGGTTCCCCAGCTATATTTCATGAAGCATTGATCCAAAAATAATTCAGGGGATGTTTGCTATTAGTAATTAACATGAAAACTTCACTATAATTCGAAATCATTCAAATAATATAAAATTTGATGAAATGCAAGAGTTTCTATCCATAGCATGGAAACTATAAGGACATCGTATGGAGAAGCATATCACATGATAAGTAAACTAAATAAATTGAGATGACTCAAAATAAGGAGCAATTTCGTAAGCCCTTTGAAGCAAACAACATACAAAAAGGTTCAAATGTATCCTAACAAGGCTATGGCGGTGCAACTGAAGAACAATGCTGATATAGATATCCGCTTTAAAATTACACTTGTTTTGAATCCACCTACCTTGATAGAAAACACAGGCACAACATATGCAACCAATTATTTGTGGTTCACTGCAATTAAGAACCAAACCAAGTCTTTCACAAACAAGCTAAGACTCCAAGTGAACAAAAACAAATTAACTCAAATTTATACAATAGATCGAAGCTAGCAGCACGGCTGAAAAAACAAATATTTACTGAACTTTACCCACGCTTGTGCCGGATCTAGAAAATAACCTATCTAATCGCATATCTAGCCAACTATTTACGGTTCTTTACAATTAATTGCTTAGAAACAAGCATTGAACATGTTGATCTGGTGACACATATACATTGATGTCCTCATTTGAGACACTGAAGTCCAAATTGGAGATGTAGAGCATGGGCCGGTCTCAACAGCCGAGACCCTCCCATCGTTGTCGTCACCTGTTGTGACCTCCGAGTACATGTCATGCTGCCACGCTGAGTCAAGGGCCTGGATCTCATCACACCACAGTGAGAACCACCCGACCATTCTCCCTCCTCGGCAAAAAGGAAACCCTATCCTTCGCTGATGGCATAAACCCTAGTCGTTCGATTCGTTTGTACCTTCAGTGGTTGGTAGGGAGCCGCCCTATTCCCTGACCTCTTGAAGGCGTGCCTGGTCAGCCCGGTGCCTCCAGAGTCGACTCCGCCACCGCCAGCAGTGGATCCGAGGCTGCCCTCGCGGTAGCAACCACCCACCGGACGAGGGGTTGCTCTTCTTGTTATTCTTGATGATGTGTCGAGGGTCTCCACCATGGCTGCTCTTGGGCAGGTAGATCTTGCTCTAGGGTTAGGGAGGAGGGAGAGCTCGACAAGGAGGCAGTGATTTGGGAGTTTTTGGTGGGGAAGCTGATTAGGATTGTGAGGTGGTGGGGTTGGGGAATTGGGGATTATTTTTCTACGGAGGCGGGCGGGGAGAAGCGTAGGGAGAACGCATGAAGTCTCTTGTCATCAATAGCCTCCTCTTGCCGCTCATCGCTCGTCGGCCATGGTGGAGAGAGAGAGAGGAGAGAGACACGACGACGCGGGCTAGTGGCTAGTGGCGTGGCGGCTCGAGGGAGAAGGGCGGCGGCCATGTGGGGAGGCAGGAAGGAGAAAGAGGAGGCAGTTGTGCCGTGCTTTGTGTGGGGATTGGGGAGGTGGTAGTTCGAGCGGGTGAAGAGAAGAAGGTAGGGAAAGCAGCGTGCGGTACTGGCGATTTGGGAGAGGGGGAGGAACCAACGGTTTCGGAAGGGAAGGCCATGATGGTTTTCACGAAGAGTCACTCCATACGAACACGAGGAGAGAAGTGTCGAACACGAGGAGAGAGGTGTGAGATGGATCGTCTAGATCTTATCTTGGCTAGATCGGATGACTATAGAAACATGAGGGTAGAACACATCGACGACCACCAACTTGTGCTTTTAAGGAGTAGAGATGGTTTGATTTTCTATAGTAACTAGTTTTCAAACGGAGTATCTTTTTAAGATGAGGTCTATAAGTTAATTGTAGTAGACACTGTCCTGACTTTATCTATATCGATTAAAATGACACACGAGTATCTATCTTCGTACCCCCTCTCACGAACAACCGGAATTTCAAATTTTAAACCAAAAGCACAACACAAAAGAATCCACCGGATCACATCTGATATATGCAGCGAGGCAGGATACAACAGCTTGGCGCATCAGGAATTCAAGTTTCTAACAAAGAAAGGGAAATGACGCATTAGAGCCATTAGACGGTTACTTAGCACGGAGGATAGAAAGATCAAGTTCTTTTGGTCTGATGATTGTTTATGTATTTTTTTGAGACATTGATTGACACACACTGTATATATATCGGTGAAGCTTTTTAAAACAATTATTTAATTTATTTCAATTTTTAAAGAGGTCGGAGAGACAAACCAAAGGAATATACCCGTTGCTTTCGGGCATGAAAATCAAATCGATTGACGCCACGAGCCCACGACGCCTCCGGAAGGGACTTTTCTGGGGTCTGTCCCCATTCACCTTCATGGGGACACGCTTGGATAGTTTACACGTGGCGCGCACAATCCGCAAGCCAAGGCCTCCTCAGGAATTCCCCTCTCCCCCTTTTCCCCCAAGGCTTCTACGCTACTCCCACCAGTCTCCCGATGTCCATGAACCAGCGCCTGATCGGCCGGCCACCATCCTCGGCGCAGGAGGTCTCCATCCGCAGGCCACCGACCTCTCCGCGGGAGGGCTGCATCTGCCGGCGCCGACGTCCTCCGTTTCTGCGCCCTAGTACCCAGGGCCTGAGGGTTTGACTCCCTTTCTTGTTCTTGCCTTTAATTGAATCTGTAGTTACTGATTATGATGTTGGTTGTTCTTGCCTTTAACAGTCAAAACTTCTCAATGCAAAGCTTGTTGATTATGATGTTGGTTGATGGAATCCTGAGATTATGAAGTCTCTATTTCTGTTTGTCTGGTTGGCGATTGGGATTATTGTGTAGTATTGTATTCCGACTGGGATAAGAAGTGCTGATTTTTCTGAGACTTGGTTTAGTTCTCTTTGTTATTCTTTAAATATTAGAGCATGACTCACAAAAAATTGGCACATACCATGAACAAATTTACTGCAATTGCTCTCCTGTTTGGGCCACCCGCCTAACTTCTGTTTTGTTTGTAATAATGTAGTGAAGGGATCATGGGACGGCGGAGAAATCTTCATCACAAGAGGGTGCTATTGGTTCGAAGGAATCGAAGGACTCAAAAGTCTCAGCTAATACCGATGAGAAGAATGAAGATGAAGAGGATGGTATTATTTTAGACGTGTGCCATCTATTATCTTAGAAATAGCTCGACGAATCGAGATCTGCATTCTTCCTTTGGTGCATGCAGATTGGGAAGCTATTGCGGATCGTGGTGCACATGATGGGACACCGCATCGCAAAGCAAAGAGGTCCGAGGTATAACCACCATTAGCCGGGTGATGATCATCGAAATCATTCATTCCACCACATCACAATCGTATTATGACATGTATTATACTAGTACTAGTAGGTTAAAGCGATGGCGAAACTCGTGTAATTCATGATGCATCCTGTAGGTTTGTTTCTGTGTGTTTATCTAGTTCTTTTGGACAATGTTGTATCAACTGGAGTTGAGAAGCACCGTTCCCTGTAATTGAAAGTCTCAACTGTTGGCAGTATGTTGGTCAATGTTGTTTCTTGTTCTGTCAGTATATCTTGTTCTTTTGGACAATGTTCCTTGCTGTTGGACAATGTTGTTCTTTTGTACATTCCCTGTTCTTTTGGACAATGTTGTTCCTGTTCTGTGAGTATATCTTGTTCTTTTCGAGAATGTTCCTTTCTATCCCTTTTTTCTACTTCTAACAGTAAATTGAAAGTCTCAACTGTTGGCAGCATGTTGGTCAAGATATGTTACCATATGTTAATGCTAAATCAAGCCATCTTGTAGTCTTAATGGTGTTATTTTCATACCCTTGCTAGGCTTCTTTGGGTTGCTCCGTAACACTCTCTCCACATCTGAAGATTGCCACGTGTAAACCATCCAAGCGTGTCCCCATGGAGGTGAATGGGGACAGACCCCAAAGAAATCCCTTCCAACGCCTCCCGGCCCTCCTCCCCGATAAAAATAAAATAACACGCAAACTTTGCCGTTAAAAATTTCGAAAGTTAAAAAACTCCCGAACCCGTCGGCCTCCAGCCACTAATCCCCAGCGCCTTTTTCCTCGCTTCGCCTTTCCTTCTTTCCCATCCCTCCCGTCCAGACTCGCCGTCGCCGCCATTCCCATTCGCCTCCTCCTCCCCTCCAGTAAACCCTAGCCACTGAACCTCCAATCCCCCACCAGTGCCCGACTCGTAGCACCCCCGCGGCCCCAATCGAGCCAGGGCTCGCCAATTCTGGGCCGAGCCGTCGAGGCTCTCTATTTTCGCCGACTTTTTGGGTAGAATCTTCGATTTTTTTTCCGGAGGATTTTTGCTTTATCCGGTGGTGATGGGGAGCCGGAGGGAGGAGGAGAGAAACGAGAAGATCATCCGCGGGCTTATGAAGCTACCGCCCAATCGCAAGTGCATCAATTGCAACAGTGTGGTAATCTTCCCCGGTTGCTTGCGTCGTTGCTAAGCTTGATTGGTGCATGTGCATTTGCCCTGTTTTGCTTCGTGGATCGTTGAACGGGAGGCTGCGGAATCGGTCTGTTGGATTGGGATGTTCGGCGATTTGCTCAGATTTACGAATTTCATTGCCTATGGTGCGATTTTTTTTGTTCCTGCATGTGTTTAAGCTGGAGCTGTTGGTTGGACGAAATGAGGATTGTCGTTTGTTTCTGATCTCTGAACGTCGATAGGGTAATTCGTTGCCGGGTTACTTTGGTTTGTGAAACTCATAATATTGTTGCCATTAAGTAATATAAGATGGCTTGGTTTCAAAAAGTAATATAAGAAGATTGCTGGCTTGATCTATTAATAGAAAGTTCTTTGATTTATTCAGAGCTCCATACCGATTTCGGTACTTTTGTCTGCAGTTGCTGCTTGTATTTGATAGTGAAGTTGCTTAGTTGGCTGAATTGCTTAACTTTTAGTATTTTACATGTCAGTAAGCGCAAATTGTGTTGCTCTTATGTGGTTAGAGGCTGTAGAATTGCTTAGTTAATTGAAAAGTCACTCCATTGATTAACTGTTGTTGAATCCTACCTTTGCTATGGTGTATAAAATGTAATCAGCGCTGCACTTTCTGTTAGTGACCATTCCAAGTGATGTAAGATGTTATTCTCTTGACATTACTTGAATCACACAAGTAGTGTTTGTTTTGTTGCAGGGGCCACAATATGTATGTGTCAATTTCTGGACCTTTATATGTTTGCCGTGCAGTGGAATACAGTGAGTATCTGGTTACCTGTGGATTTTTAGCCGCTTCTTTTCTTCCCTTTACCTTAATAGTTCATATAAGGTAAAAACCTATCCTACCTTTGCTATGGTGCATAAAATGGATTTCTAGTCTCTTCCTGGAACTCCAAGGCATTTTTGGTTTGAGCAATGGATTAATCCTAGGATGGGTTGGCCCATATTGAGGTCATCCCATGATTGATGATTGTTATGGAATTATCCTATTCCTTGTTTTTCTATTAGCATTGTGGTTATGAGGAATAAAGTCATGATGGATCGACTCATTCCATTTCTCAAATCAAACAAAAAGATGAGGAATGGGTTGATGCTAGGGCCCCTTTTTAGATTTATTCCATGTATTAGGGGTAAGTTTCCTATTACTAGGGACATGGTTGTTACGGCGTCGCCTAGGGGGAGCTGGGTGGACGCCATGGACATTCGCCACTACTTGGGCCAGGGGGGGGGGGAGGTGCCGGGGAGAGATGAGGTGGTGGGGGAGGACCGGAGGAGGCGAGGCGGCGGGAGAGAGAGAGAGAGAGAGTGCGGGGAGAGGACAGAGGAGTCGGCAGATAAGAGTCGGCGATGCAGAGTATCTATGTATGCATGTTGGATACATACACATGCACGTAGACATGCACAGTGCAGCGACTCGCCGTGGCGTCCAGGCGCCCCTCACTCGCCTTGGTCGCCAACTGCGCCATGACAGCCATGATTAGGGATTAGCTTTCATAATATAGGGATAGGTTTCTTAGGGGTTAGGTCTAGCTATCCCTATAAAAAGGACATCACTGTATCCGTTATCATTAAGCAAGAATAAACCAAAGTTAGTTCCCAACTGGTTGGCTAAAAGATCAGAGCGAGCCTCCTTGTTCGTCAGGGAGAGCCTTGTCGAGCTTGGAGGGTGATCAAGCTTCAGAGCCTCTCTACTACTGACGGCTAGGTGAGCGCGAGTGCCTTACCCTCGGTCCTTGGACCCATACCCAACTACTACTTACCACAACACCGACCCATTCCTCAAACCAAACACCCCACTACTCCTGGATATTTTCGCTCACACATAGCCGCATACATTCAGTTTGCCCTTGTGGAGATAGACAAGTTATGTTGTATCGTTAGGCTATGTTTGATTACTACGCTTTGTTGTCCTACTGTTGATAGTATCTTTCGTTTGCATGTGATATAACAGCCGGGAGTTCACTCACCGTGTTAAGTCGGTGTCAATGGCTAAATTCACTACCCAAGAAGTGCGGGCTCTTGAACAGGGTGGTAACCAGGTAAGTGCAATCAGAACTGTTCTGTTCTGTTCCCTTTGGAGCGACCAGTTGAAATTTACAACTTACAATGGAGTTAATGACTGCAGCGAGCACGTGATATCTATCTAAAAGATTGGGATTGGCAACGGATGAGATTGCCTGACAATAGGTGAGTTTGGTTTCATTCTCAAGTTTTTATTGGCACTTCCTGCATTATGTGCTATTAAGGCTGCGGCATTTCTTTATGCGACTATCTTTTTTGTTTCAGCAATCCAGATAGGATAAGGGAATTTATCAGAGCTGTTTATGTGGACAAGAAGTATGCTGGTGGGAGGTCCACTAACAAACCATCCACCAATAGTGAGGTAATGAGTTAATAAGTTTACTGAGTGCTGGTATGGATATATAAATATTGTATTGGCCTTCACCTAACCCATGAACCTTTCTTTTACTCGGTATACATGCAGCAAACTTTTCACTGTTTGCCACACTTATGTGCTAACTACAGGTTTTCAAAATTTTAACAGAGTGTAAAGAGCAATGAAAGTGACATGAGAAGACCTAGCTCCTATCATTCATACTCCCAAAGCCCACCTTATGATTTTCAATATGAAGATAGACGATATGGTAAGCAAGTTGACACGCTTGCTCGAAGGCCTTCAGATAGGGCACTCTTTGATGGGAAACTCGGCAGCATACTGTACAGTCCAGGTTGTTTGCGGGATCAGACGCATGAAGATCGATTTGCTAATGAGAGTTCTGGATCAAGGTTTTCCGACTTTTCAGCTTCAAGCCCTGGTGACTTCAGAAATGATGTGCTTTCTCCTAGCTCTCAGGATACAGGGTACAGCAGTCCTTCTGTCCACCATTCAAGAAATGTATCAACTGAAAATCCTCAATCGCACAGGCATCCGAATGCAACTTCACAAGTAGATTTTAATGGAGTTCGACGTTCACAGGTTATTGATCATTTGATCCTTCCATTTACATCTTCCTTTTCTACTAAAATTTCCCATTGACTTGCGCAAACTCTTGAAGTACAGTGGGTTAGAAATAAAATGTACCTTCTTTCTATGTGCAGAGAACAGCTTCTTCTGGAAGTTTTGGATCATTTGATGGTAGCTCAGCGTCTAATAAATCAGTTAATTCAGGTGCCCTACCTGATGCACCTACAGAAAGGCCACTGCATTCTGCTGTAAACCATCAGGGCCAGGCTGGGGCATCTTCTGTAGCTCACGCGACACAACCATATGCCTTGCAGAGCGGTACAAATTCATCAGTGAGCCAAACTGCTCTCACCCAGGAATCTGTGCAACATACTGCGGCTCACATGGCATCCGTGGTGCCTTCGCCTGTTTCAACACATCCACAACCAATGGCTTCCACAACTCAAGACCTCTTTGATCAGTCAACAATGCAACAGCCTGTCGCTTATGCTGCATCGATAGATTTATTTGCTGGCTTTAATCAACAGATCCCATCAGTTTCTCATAAAACAGTTGGTTTAGGCAGTCAATCTGATGTTCCCAAAGAAACTGTGCATAATGTTGTGATTCAGGAGTATGTCACACCTTCATCATCTGTTCCAGCAGAAGCAATCACCACATCTCATCCTGTTCACCAAGATCTCTTCAGTTTGTCAATTTCGCAGGAACCAGCAACTTCCTCTTCCCCTCCAATAATGGATCTGTTTGCTGGCTTCGACCAACAACTGCCACCTACATCTGGTGTTCAGCATATTATACCAGCAGCTCCATTGCTTGCTAATGAAGGATGGGCATTTTTTGACACACCTCAACATGGATCTTCATCTTCCATTTCAAATGTGCAAGCTCAGGTGCCCGCTGCATTCCCTCCAAGTGATTGTATTGCTAAAGGAATTGATCAATCAACATTGCCAACTTTGCCACCAAATGCCATTATGTCACAAAGATCTCCACCTAAGATGGATCAGTGGAGTTTAAATGCTGAAGATGTGAAGATCCCTGTCACCCGTGAAAACTCCCAGGTATTTCACCATTTGGTATATGGAGCTGTGAGGTTTGTTATAGCTTTTTTATGTTTAGTACATTAAATGTGGATTTTCTTTTCCTTGGTTGTTTTCCAGTCCTGGAATGCCTTTGTTGAATCTACTGGGAGCATGTCCAATAATTTGTTGACATTCAACACTACGCCTCAAGTAGCACTTCATCAATTCATCATACCCAGTGTTCCATATGTTGATTTTAGAACTCCACAGGTGTGTAACTCGTCTTTTAATCAGTCAAAAGAATATTTTCTCAAAGAATGCTAGACTGAACATGTTGAATCATTTTTTAGGATTTTGCTAGGGGTGAGCCTGAAAGGTCAACTCCTGGGGATATGTTCCCTGGCTTCAATGTTTTGCCCGGTGACATGGCTGGGCCATCATTTCCTGCACCACTTCAACCCCAACTGGTACGTTTTATCCATATAATTGAATGTTCCTTCTTTGCTAGCTTCCTTGTCAGTTTGACATTAGCTCCATATGATTGGAGACAAAGATACATGGATATATACAATCATGTGTCTGACATACGATGTGTATTTTCTTTTTTGTTTTTGTTTCCTGCTGACTAATTTACTATAGTATTATCTAGCTTATCAAATGATTTATGAAAAAATAAGAAAACATTTTATTAAGGTGATGGTAGAGCATATAGTTTTGAGTTTTGACTGTTTGTGTGCTGAGGTGCCCAAAATGCATGTGCTTTTGCATGCCTGTCTTTCAGTTGATTTGCTTGTTCTTGTCTCATTATAATTTGTATTCATCTATAATGACTACCTTTGATTCTTTCGACAATTTATTGGTGTAGGCAAGAATGAAGTATCAATTTTTCTCTTACTGTTCTTTTGGGTTTGGTTTCAGGGTGGCATGGTGTCTCAGCCTGGAAAATCAACAAATCCATTTGACATGGCATTTGAATCTGACGTTGAAGTCAATGACATGGTGTGTATTGCTATTTTTTTGGTTTTCATTGTGACCATTATAACACGGACTACTAATTTGTTCCCTTTGTTTGTAACCATTTTGTAAGATGTGGTTTAGAATTAGTGATTACTAGCCCACGTAAGATCCTAGGACTATTGAGATCTATTTACATTCTGTTCTTGACATGCTAACTGGAATGCAGTTGTTTCCATGCTGCCAAAATCCTCTTTGTTTTTGTTGCGTCCTTGTTCACTAATTCTTTTTATGCCTCTTTTCAGTTCATGGATATGACCTCGCTACAAGCAACATTGCCAGATCCTCATGCTTCCACAGAATACTCTGGGAACTTAAGAGAGTCGTGGATTTCTCAGAATTCTACTGTGCCATATATTCCTTCTGGGTCTCAGGGTATCTGCCTCTTTACACCAAATTGATCCTCATGCAAGCACACAAGCCACAAACACAGAAATTCTTATTGTTAATACGTTTTCTGATTCTCTTGTTAATTCAGGAGGGTTGTCATACATGTCAGGACAAGTACAAGGCTCCCACATGTTGTAAGCTCCGTCAAAACCTGCTCTTATGGTTTGTAGCAGACATTAGTTTCTAAATGATCCCCTGTAACAGGAACTCAACACATCAAGGACCAAGAAATCCATTTGAATGAGAAGTGCGGGTAAAATGTGTGTTGTGGATGGTGGTGGACAGACGAGAAAGGCAATTTGCACTGCTCAGAACCCAAAAGGACCATCGGGTGTACTATATGCATCGAAGTATACTGCGTGGAGTCTGCAGACTACAGTAAATATGTATCTTGGATTTCACTCACTCTCCGCTCCTGTATATCAGAGAGGAATGTACAGAATTCTAAACGACAGATGTGCTGGAGATTTTTTTTGGCCGAATCAAGCTGTGGCAACCCCTGTTGTATCCCTGTCTGGCAGCCTTGGTCAAACCCACAAATTTGCTTTTTAGTTTCACCAGTTTGTCATATTCCCGTGGTTTGGGTCAGTATTCTTTTTAAATCACATTGTTAATTGAAAAAGGAATTTCCATCAAATGACACTATCATTCCCATTCTTTGGTCCTTAATGAACTTGTGGCAAAATAACGTTGCTTCATCAAATGACTGAGTTGCTGTGAGACGATTTTTTTAGTTCAGGAATAGGTATCGCCTTTCTTGGTGAGTTGGAACTGGTTATTCTTTGCATGATTCAGACATATCGCATATGTGTGTTAATCGGATGGCCGAGTTGTTGTTGGATTGTTGTTCAGGAATAAGTATTGCTTTTTGCATGGTACGTTGAAACTGGGTTTTGTCACATTTGTTTCAATTTCATCCTGTCGTGTAGGAGAGCAAGCATTCCGGAGTTAACATTTCTTCGCACTTGCCGCAAATGATTCCAACACGCTAGAGAACAAGCCACATTGCAACATGCGTGATTTTTAAGTTCAATTTGCGCTCTCCCGTGATTGATCACGAAACAACTTTGTCTTGAATAAAGTATCTTGTTGATCCGGCCTCCAGGCCAAAATGTGAAATACATAAGGTGGTTAGCAGTAGATGTGCCTGCAAACTCAACGGACCTGATAGTCTGATATGAAGAGCCCTAGGCAATAGATTCTAGTCAATAGTACGACACATGAGGACTGAGCTTTAGCTCAGTGCTGAAGACTTGCCGTCGTGCAGTCTCACGCCCGGGCTGGGCCACCTAGCTCTTTGAACAGTGCCCTCTAGAGCAGCGCATATGTGTGTTCAGTGGTATTGTATGTATCCATGCTTTGAAGTCTTCATTTAAAAATTTATAGCGTGTGTAGAGAATACGTACGTATGTATGTAGATTATGTTAGTCAACCTTGAGTTAAAGCCACTTTTGACACTGTTTCGTATCGTATTTATAAAAATAGCCGTATGTGCACCGTATCGACAAAAATATCGTTTATACTGTCCGGTGGATGGGCAGCAGCACGAAGGAGATGACATATGGCACCTGCCGCCCCATGACCAGACGGCAGGCGCCTGTCGCCCGCCCACAGGACGGAAGGTAATTAAGCGGCTAATTAACCGGTTTAATTACCTATCTAAATTCGTAATTTATAATTTTTTAAATTTGTAAATATAGAAAATAAGTTCAAAAAATTATGATATTTTTGGTGGAGCTTCCTGAGGTATCGTGGTATGTTGTGTAATTGTTTTGCAATTTTTTGCGGATATTTGCTTCTCTAAAAATTCTTGAAACGACGCATAATTAACAAGGCGATTAAGCAGTTATATGTCACTCTAAGAATGTTTAGAGGTAGCAAATAGTTGTAAAAAATTACAAAATTTTTTGTGAAGCTTTCTGGTATAGTATGCTATGTTGTGCAATTTTTCACGTAATTTTTTGCAGCATTTTACTATCTCTAAAAATTAATTAAGTGACGTGTAATTAAACAGATGATTAAGCACTAATAGCCAGGCCTAATGACCTATCGTCTGGCCACTGGGCGGCACCAGGCCTGCCGTACAGTGGCCGAGCGGCATGTCATTAGTCTCGGCCATTAGTTCTAAATTACCTATTTAATTATGCATTGCTTAAATATTTTTTAGAGGTAGCAAAGTGGTGCAAAAATTTACGTAAAAATTACATAATGTAACACACTATATACGAAAGCTCCATAAAAAATTTGGTAATTTTTTACAACCATTTGCTACATCTAAAAATTCTTAGAGCGGCGTATAACTTTTAATCGCCTCTTTAATTATGCGTCGTTCCAAGAATTTTTAGAGATAGCAAATGGCCTCAAAAAATTGCAAAACAATTACACAACATACCACGATGCCTCAGAAATCTTCATTAAAAATGTCATAATTTTTTAATCTCATTTGCTACATTTACAAATTTAAAAAAAATATAAATTATAAATTTAGGCAGGAAATTAAGTGCCGTCCCGTGGGCGGGCGGTAGGCGCTTGCCGTTTGGTGGGCGAACGGCAAGCGCCTGCCGTCTGCTCAGCCACGCGTCGTCTCCTCCGCACTGCCGCTTGTTCACAGGACGGCATAAACGATATTTTTATCAATACGATACGTATATAATTATTTTTATAAATTCAATATAAAACAGTGTCAAAACTAGCTTTAACTACCCTAAAACAAATACAGCACATACCGAAACTAGATAGCAGATTAGCAATAAGAAACAAACACAGACACAGCCAGACGGCAGAGTAGCAGGCAGTAGGGCTGTGCAAAAAAAAACGAACCGAAAAAACCGTCCCGAAAAAACCGAACCGAACCGGTCAACTCGGTTTGACCAATTTTCGGTATTCGGTTCGGTTTCTAAAAATAGGTATTTGTATGATTCGGTTTTTTCGGTAAAAACGAGGAAAAACCGAAAATCCCAAAAAAAACCGAAAAGCCCAGCTCCCACGGTTCCACCAGCAGTCCACCGAGGCACCGACGGCACGGCCCGCCCGACGCACGCATGGCAGACGGCACCGAAAAGGCGAAAACCCTAGCGCTGCGCCGCCAGACCGAGTGAGTGAGAGACTGAGACAGGGCCGGTCCTGGGATTTTAGGGGCCTGGAGCGAAATTAGAAATAAGGGGCCTAGTATAAATATCTAAATATAAATCTGCATGCACACATATATATGTATCTAATTTACCAACAAACACTTAAAATGCGTTATGTATTAAAGAAAAATTCATATTGTTTGTGGCCTTAAAGAAAATATAAATCTACATCTTGACCTATTGTTTGTGGCCTTACCTAACAATGCATAATACTATGAATTGTATTAAATACAATCATAAACCTGCACCGAATTCTTACTAATGTTGAATATGACACAACTGCGATTGCCTATTTTAAACACTTAAATCATGTATGCACATGACACAAAATTTCAGCAAGATGTGGCGAAGCAATCGAAACTTGTAGCAACCGATACCTTGAGAATTCCAAATAATTGATGATCACAAAAGATCGAGGTGCAGCAACAGTTGTTTCAATAAATGGGAAAGCGCATAACACATGTTATTGATTCATGTTGCGGGCTATCTCACGTAAGGCTCTTGAACATATTCTCAAAGCTAAAACAAATATTCTCAAAGCGGATGGGTAACATACCTTGGAAAGTTTCTCACGAGCTTCAGCGATAGATTTGTCATCAAGTGGTAATCTAAGTCTTCGGAAGTTTTCGTGTTCTGATTTACAATCTTGAGAGGAAAAATACAACGAGGGTCGTGAGGTTTTCCAAGTAGAAAACAAGTGTTAAACAACTGAACTTATCAAAGTCAATGGAGGTGGACGTTTTCTTAAGCAATGGAAGAAAAAGTTACACAAACGTTCTTTATTATAATGGAGAAAGATAGCGAATCAACTCATGCTCTCAAGTTGGGAGTCCCAGTGAAACAGATTACCAAAGATCTAACAAGTTCCTCAATAAAGAAATAGAACAGAATCCACAAAATGACAAATATTTGCACAAGGGATGCAACATGTATTACTGATGGAGATCTTATATGATGTATGTACCATTTTTCTCACGGTTCAAAGAACTTATAAATTTACTCTAGGACAAAAGCACACGATCATAAAGCAAATTACCTACTGTAATTGACTCTGCTAACGTGCTATAAAACCTTCATACGACGCGGCGCGCGCCGTCATGATCACGCCCTCACCCACCGGAGCTGAGAGACGAGATCACGAATTCACGAGATGACGAGAAGACCGAATCACCGAAGACGAGATCTCAGATCTGTGCCGATTGCCGAAGACCGAAGACGTCGAGAATACGAGAAGTCGGCCGATCGGAAGACGGAGTATATATACTATGTATTGTGTAGGTGGGGGCCCCTGAATTTTGGGGGCCCGGTGCGGCCGCCCCGCTCGCCCCCCCTCAGGGCCGGGCCTGGACTGAGAGAGCGGGAGTGACCGACGCGGCGACGCCCCTCGGCCCTCGCCACAGTCGCCAGAGCCCAGATCCGAGCTCCTCCTCCTCGATTCCTCGAACCCTAGCCAGATCGGTCGGTGCCAGCTCCCTCCCCCGGCTCCCTGCCCGGTGCTCCCTCGGTCCCTCCCCGGCTCCCCGCCCGGTGCTCGGCGCCTCCACCCGACCGCCTCCTTCAGTCCTTCGGGCTCCGGACCTCCGGTGCCGGTGCTCCGCGCCTCCGCCTCCTTCACCCTTCGGTGCTCGGCTGACGCCTGACGGCTGCTCCGCGTCTCCGCCTCTTTCAGTGCTCCGCCTCGCGCCTTCGCCTCCCTCTCCCAACTCCCAAGACGCCGGAATCAATTGGATCTTGCGAAGTAAGTTCTTTGTGGCTTTCTCTCTGTTTCATCAATTGGATCTCTGGATGACTCTAAATCTCTAATAGCAAATAGACTTGATGAAGTAATGGTCGCAATGATACATATAACCTACATGAGTAGTTAATTTAGTAGGTGTTAACTGTCAAGTGTTAACTTATAAGACACAGAAGAAGTTCCCTTTGTACATTAATTTGTATGATAAATTTGTATAAGAAATGCTATGATTAATTGCAATGGGGTTTTGGTCCATATATAGCTAACTAGCAACCTGCAGCTCGCAACATCACACTTGTTCAGTATAAATTTTGACCATATCGACAAGAACATAAATTGCAGGCATTGTTATAATAAGATGGATTTATGGATTTACTTACATTGGCTATGATAATCATCATACAAACGTTCCCGATGCATCATAATCCCTAATGCACTGCCATGCGTAAGAGCTAATATTGTAATTTGTAAGCAATATGGGTGCGCTGCACTGAACATATATGCACTAGTGTCCTCTGTCCAGTACTGTCTAATGTATGTGTTTCGCGGCCACAAAACTCAAATGACAATTCTGTTTAAAAGAACTAACCAATGGTTTATGTGCTGCAGCTGCTGCTGGTTTCATTTGTGCTTAACTGCTGGTTTATTTGCTGCTGCTGCTAGCTGTTGCAGTGCTGCTGGAGGCCTGGAGGGCTGGAGTACTGCTGCTTGATGCTTTTGTTATTATCTGCTACTGCTGGTATTATGTATGGATGTTTTATTATTTTTATGTACTGCTACTGCTGCTGTCCTGTACTCCTGTGAGGCTGTGATTCCTGAGTGAAGTGAAGTGATGCTGGTATTATCTGATGCTTTTGTTATTATCAGTGAAGTGATGCACTGATGCTTCATGCTGTGATAAACTGATAATGTGTTTGGCTGATTGCTGTGATGCACTGATGCTGTCGGCTGTGAGCTGCCCCTGCCCTGTCTGACTGCATTCTGCATTTCTGCGTCACTGCGTGGTGCGTGCGGTCTGCCAGAGTGCCACAGCCCAGTGACAGTGCCACTGCAGCACTGCTATTAGCCATTTAGAATGGAGAGTTAACGTTTAGAATTAGTTGTAGAATAGAGAAGAGAATTAACATTTAGCAACTCGCGCAAAGTTTGGTAAAATTGGTATTAACCGATACCGTACCGAAATAAAATGGTATTTACCGATACCGAACCGTATTTTGAAAAATACCGTATTTCCCGAAATACTAAAACCGTATTTACCGATCAAACCGTATTTACCGAACCGTATAAACCGAAAAAACCGAACGCACGGCCCTAGCAGGCAGCCTTCGTCTCCATGCCCCGCCCCTGAAATCCTAGAAATTTGGACACATATGGACCCCTAAACATCCGAAATTCCATTTTTGGCCCCCAAACAAAAAAAATCCGTTTTTGGACCCCTCCCGACCGCGCGTCCTCCGTGTGCCGCCACGTGTCCCGATCGCGCGGTCGCCAGGGGAATCGCGCGATCAGCGGCGACGCGCGATCGGGCGGGAATCTCGCGGTCGGGCGAGCGACGCGATCGGTGCGGCGATCGCAGCGCTCAAGAGAGCGATCGCGCGGCCGGCGCTCGAGGCGGCGGGTCGTGCGGTGTGGTACCGCACGACCCGTCTTTGCTGCAATGCGATCGTCGGTACCACACCGCACGACGGACACGTGGCGGCTCCAGGGTGAACGTGCGCTCGGGAGAGTCCAGATTTAGAATTTTTTTGATTTGGGCAGGTGTTTAAGGGTCCAAATGTGTCCAAAATTACCTCGCTAAAATCCGACGACGCCTCCAGGCTCCACCGCAAGGAAAAAAACCGACGCCACCATGCGCCCCTACCACCCTCCCGCCCCAGCCACGGCCAACCCCACCGCCCACGACCTGGCGACCCGGGCCCGCCTACGCTCCCCGCCGTCCCCATGCACCCGCAGCTGAACCCCGCCGGCTTCCCGCCGCCCCTCCCCAACCTCGCTGCCGCCGCCGCCGCCAACCCCATGGCCGTCGCCGCTGCGGCCAGCCCCTTCCTCGCGCTGCAGCTCTTCGGCCAGGCGCAGCAGCTCCAGAACCTCGGCTTCCTCCCCGCCGCCGCGCTCCAGCAGCTGTTTGCTCATTTGCTGCTGTTTGTTGGAATCGATCAATTGGTTATAAACTAACAGTGGAATTTTAGCTTTTCGATCGTTAGTGCACGCAGGCGGTTATTGGAATAGCCTTAATTCTTTCTTTCTAGGAAATAACTGTATTTCTGTTTGGCGCATTTTGCCTCTGGTTGCATATTGTGCATTGGCATAGCTTTCATGTCTTTTAAAAAATGATGCTTTATAATGGATATTAGTAGGACCAGTTAAGATAGCACACTGTATGAGGTTATTCTGATCATAATGTATCACTCGATGTTTAAGTACATAAATAACTCTTGACCGCATCCAAATAGTCAATGTTCAGTTCAGCCTGCCACACATTACCGAATTATTCATGCGTGCTCCTTGCTTCGAATCACTGCCTCTATGAGCACAACTAGCCTCCATTCTCAATGTCCTTCTGTTGTTGGACTTCTTTCACACAATGCTTGTTGAACCTTTTGTGTGATATTCTAATGCAATTCTTCTCGCACTTTTTACCTTTGCACAGACTGATGTGTGCAAATGGTTTCTTGATCATTTTGGAATGTATAATTACTCCGCTTGTGTTATTATTACTGATGCTGTTAAGAATCGGTTAGATAATTGCCATATCATCACTAAAATCTCATGCCTAGACATGATTTTGCAACTGTTACCTTTTTTATTACTTCTATTTTTCATTAGTTAGATGTACTAGTTCCTGTTCCTGTATGGCAGAGCCTTGCAATTTATTGCTGTTTCTCTGAATTTACAACAGGTAAACCACACAAAGAACAAATCAGATGGCACCTCTCATTTTGCCTCTGAAAACGGTGGGAGGAACAACACAACAGATCAGAGAGCCCGATTCAAACCTGGAAGAGTTGGTAGGGATGGCAGGCAATTTGGTCCACCCGGTGGAAGGGGGAAGGGAAGACCTTTTAATCGAGGTCGTGGAAGAGGTAGTATGATACAAACTGTACTTTATATCACCTCTTGTTGCTTTTGAACATGCATATTCTTTATTGTTGGCAAGTGGAAGCCATGGCTACCTTTTCTATCTGACTACCTTTCTATGTCCTCACCAAGAGTTGAGATATGATACTTTGTAGAAAAGCTGTGTTCTTCAGAATGAAGCACAAGTCTATCGCATAGGATAACTCATGGCTACAATCCTGCGATACATTCTTTTCCACTAAAATCTAAAAGTAGCATGCTCGTTCACTTCGCCTTGAACTCTTAATGCGCCATTTGTTTGGCAGAAAATTTATGGGTACTTAAAGATACATTTTAGATGCTGAGTAATCACTAAGTGTAAGCAAAATACAAGTGAATCTTCTGCAATTCACATTTTACTTCTTTTTATTGGCTACAGTTGTGTTATCAAATGATACACATGTTTCGATCACTTAAGCTACATGATAGGAGAGCATGCCTTTGATACCTACAAGATCATCTGTATTTGTAGCTAACCTACCATGAATTACTGTATCATTTTGTCAGGAAGCAACAACTGGAGAAAAGTAAAATCCAACTTCACAAGCAGTGAAAGTCCAGCATCAGGGGGACGCCGAAAGTATGTTATACTGAATAGTGATAATTTTTTATTGTAAGTATGATTGCTACTAAGAAAGAGTCTCATTATGTGTCTTTGATATCGGCACCTCTTCTGGTCTGTTTATAGTAAAAATGCCAAAAGTATGTCATACTGTTTGATATCTGCAACTCTTTTGGTCTGGCCTGTTTGTAGTGCTAACTGATAACTAGCTTGTGCTAACAATCTCCATCACAGCTAGTATGCTTATACTTCTGTCTAATCACCAGACCTTTTTATTCTTTGTTAAAGCATCTTCATAGTCCTCCTGTAAACTATTAAATCCCCGTATGTAAGTCTAATAAAAATAAACCCATGGACTAAACTAACAGGGTTACACCAGCTGTCCTAAACTTCCTGGTGGCTCTATACTCGCTTGCTATTGGTGGTTTTCTGAATCATGTCTTCAAAGAATATCTCCTTGGGTTACCGATTGTTATAGTCTATCATCGCAGGCGTCAAACCAAGACTTAGTCTGGCTGCGCCCAGTCTTTTCCTAGTTAGATACGGTTTCTATGTTTATTTAGCAAGCAATACTAATATGAGTCGGACTCGGTTATAAGAGCCGGACTCTTCCTTCTCTATGTCATATATATAGCTATGTAACCAAACGTTGGGCACATGAAGAAATAAGAGAACTCTATTGCCTTACCGCTTCCCCTGTTACCAATCTCCTGCTGGCGTCCCGCACCCAGGGAAGATCTGGCCGGCGCCCAGGCCAAGCTCTCCCTGCAGCTACCCACCGCTATGCCTTGAGATCCAGAGGCCCTGACACCGATTTTTGCAGTATCATACAAATGTGATTCGATGTATACTTGCAGGCGACCTCCTGGCATTTATGATGCAAATGAAGTAAAACAGTGGCTAGAAGCACGCAAGAAGAACTACCCTACAAGTGTCAACATAAACAAGGTCAATGTCTATACTTATATGTCTTTTTATTAGGCCTGAGCAACTTCATGTCTGCGTGGGAGGATCATTTACTGACCACTTACCTCATAATGCAGAAGTTGTCTCAGAGCCAATCAGATGGTCAAAAGAAGGATGAAGAGGCCCAAATGCGCCGTCAGGTAAGCCAATTTAGTATCATGATTCATCATGTACCTTCTATAGATTTTAAAGGAAAGGGAATTGATCAATCTTTAACTGGTTGTCTAAGCAGAAGCTTTTCCCACAGTATTCAAGTGGCGGGGATATGTCCTTAGATGATGGAGTTCCATTATTTCCATCTGTGAACAACTTCACAAGCAGTGAATGTCCAGCATCAGGAGGGCGTCGCAGTGACAGCCCAGCATCAGGGTGACACCGAAAGTATGTTATACTGAATAGTGATAATTTTTTATTATAAGTATATGCTTGCTACTAAGAAAGAGTCTCATTATGTGTCTTTGATATCTGCACCTCTTCTGGTCTGTTTATAGTAAAAATGCCGAAAGTATGTCATACTGTTTGATATCTGCACCTCTTTTGGTCTGGCCTGTTTGTAGTGCTAACTGATAACTAGCTTGTGCTAACAATCTCCATCACAGCTAGTATGCTTGTACTTCTGTCTAATCACCAGACCTTTTTATTCTTTGTTAAAACATTTTCATAGTCCTCCGGTAAACTATTAAATCCCCGTATGTAAGTCTAACAAAAATAAACCCATGGACTAAACTAACAGGGTTACACCAGCTGTCCTAAACTTCCTGGTGGCTCTATACTCGCTTGCTATTGGTGGTTTTCTGATTCATGTCTTCAAATAATATCTCCTTTGGTTACCAATTTTTGCAGTATCATACAACTGTGATTCGATGTATACTTGCAGCCTTGCAGGCGACCTCCTGGCATTTATGATGCAAATGAAGTAAAACAGTGGCTAGAAGCACGCAAGAAAAACTACCCTACAAGTGTCAACATAAACAAGGTCAATGTCTATACTTATATGTCTTTTTATTAGGCCTGGGCAACTTCATGTCTGCGTGGGAGCCAGGATCATTTACTGATCACTTACCTCATAATGCAGAAGTTGTCTCACAAGGACGAAGAGGCCCAAATGCGCCGTCAGGTAAGCCAATTTAGTATCATGATTCATCATGTACCTTCTATAGATTTTCAAGGAAAGGGAATTGATCAAGCTTTGGTGGGGATATGTCCTTAGATGATACAGTTCCATTATTTCCATCTGTGAACGTACGTTGTTCTTGGTCTTACATGTGATTGTTTAATTTGGTGCAGGAACTAAAGGAAGTTTTAGCAAAGCAGAAAGAATTGGGTTTTGAACTCCCTGTTCGCATGAGCTTTAGTTTTTGTTCGAACAAGAGCACATATAATGCTGTTTTCTCCTGAGAATATACTATATGCTCGTTTGAGGTCTTTTCAGGACAAAAGCACCAAAGCTATAGTATTCTCCCGAGAATTAATTCTGTCCATTGGCCCTGGCCAATGTGTACGTAAGTCGCCGTCCTGCGCACACAGGAGGTATGAAACATGACTGTGACTGTAGCTATGTAGCATAGTAACGTTTGTTTTCAACCTGACCTGGAGTTAAAGGTCTCAGTGGCATTTCGTAAGCAGGCAGCATCCAATATAGGGATTTTTTATAGTACATTATATTGATAGTGGAAAGATAGTGGTAGAAATGAAATCTAACCGTTAATCTGTGAGGGTATTATAAATTTTTGTTTTTCAACCTCGGTAAAGGAGCTTTGTAAAAATCCCTTTTTTAACTTAATGTATATACGCATATGGAGAACTTGGAAATTAAAGAGTTATTATTATTATGTGCGATTTATAAACTACTACTTGAATGTTTATAGAGTTGTGATCTCCAACCCTGTGCCTATCCGGCTATTCCCTTATCTCCTATGTCATAGCGAGGACCGTGACTGTGACTTCGTGAGGCTGCCGTGAATTATTCGACGCATAGCAAGTCCACGCTGCCTCTGTCGCAGATCGACAGGCAGCTGCGTGCCGTCGAGCGATCATGGCCTGGTCGCTAGGACCATGGCCTGAACGCCGTGGTCACATTCTTGCGCCATCCCTGCCGCCCACCACCAGTACATGCGGAGGGCCAGTGGCGGCGCCATGCTCAGGTCCTACCGGAGCAACACCTAGTTAAGCTAGCTCCGGTGAAAATTAATATTATGTCATTTGTTTCGTTGATAATTTTATTCTTTTAAAGATTCTACTACTAAGAGTGTTGATGATAGTATAACTAAATTCTAATTAATCTGAACTATTGAATTGTAAATATTGTAGTATTATTTCTTTTCGGAAAAGGAGCAGCGATCTTTTCCTTTCTGCTCTGAATGCAATGCATGCTCCTACACATGATCATATGAACAAATTTTTGCCGTATTTTCTTCTCTGAATACGATGCTGTATGAACGTTGCCGCAACATCTTCGTTGCGGCGTGACATGCAGGTTTTGCTTTTACATCTTCGTCTTCACCCTCCCAAGGACGGCCCATCAATGCCGCCAGAGAAGTGCTTGGTCGATCAATGCTCGCCGGACCAGCCAGCGGCGATCGGTGTTTCCTCTGATTACCCAACTGATTTTGGGAGCACACTAAAGGCTAAAACACGGCACGTTTCTTGTCCCAGGCAGGCTGTCTGTACCACCCGCATTGATGCGGCATTCAAAGCTGATGCACGCACGCACATGGCATCGGCGTCGCTTGTCCTCTCAACCGTCGCCATTCAACTTGTAAGTACGTACTCCCTCCAATTGATTTTTACACGGTGTATTTTGACGGGAAAATTAATCTTATAAAATTTCAAGTTCATACAGAAATTATACAATTGGATATAGACAAACAATAAAAAATAGAAAAATACAAAATAGGTACTCAATAATAGAAAGTGCATATCCAAAAATACATAATTATTCTGTCATGAGTGCGGAGTAGTGATAAGTCACCTATATACGAGCATATCAAAATTAGTGATATAATAAAATAAATTATAAATGGCAATGAAAATTTAGATGATATAAAACATACCAGAATTAAGCTATTTTGAATCACAAGACAAATTTGAATCACTGGGCAAATGCATTCCATGCGACTTCATGCCTTGGAAACAGTTTATGATTTTATCATTACTAATGTTTCTAAAGATCTCTCGCTCGGTGCAGTACACCATTAAGTCATTGAGCCACTCATCCACTACCTTATTACGCAAATCTATTTTGATAATATTCATTGCTGGAAATATTCTCTCAACAAATGCCGTTGCCACCGGAAGTATCAATGTCAACTCGATGAGGCAATATACCAACAGAAAAGTTCTATCTTTTCTTGTTTGAACCATCACTTGAGCAAGTTTTGATATATTACAATATCCGTTGAATTCTTCACTTCTTCTAATATTGAAAAAGAAAGTTTGGAGCTGATTCCTTAACAAGAACCAATAAGCATCCGTGAAATCATCAGCATAAATTTAAGAAAGTTTCAAGTTTATCAACATCAAACTTAGAGAATGAGTTGTTTGGATCAAGACAAGACATATATACCAATAACTCCAATGAAACTTTATTGAATCGATGATTCATCTCATTAATAATTGCATCAATAGCAACATTGAAAATGTCAACTTTGTAATAATGATGTTGACTCACTTTATACTTCCGATGAACTGATTTACCCATAATTCCAATAGGATCTTCCATATTTGGCACATCAACTCATATTTCACAAAAGCTTTTGACTTGGTTGAATAATGACTCCCACCATTATCCATCATATCTTGAAAGCGTTGTTTCATATCCTGTAACAAGCTCATAGCTTTGACAATATCTTGATGCTTTCTTTGCAGAGCAAGTGATAGCTCATTTGTAATACTCAACATTGTCATTAAGAAATGCATGATGAATACAAATTCAAAGCATTCCATCTTTTTAGCAGACCTGCTGCTCCACCATGACTTAAGTTTTGATAAACATCTTCACTTACAACCTCAAGCACATTGACCAGCACATTGACCACTACCTCCCGCATTTGGTATATGCGATGCAAGGTTTTGATATGTGAGCCCCACCAAATATCTCCAGGCCTAGCAAGTCCAGCTTCCTAATGCAGTCCTATTCTAGTTGAAATCAAACCATTCTCTAGCTTATCCAACAAGACCTCATGATGTTTTTTAATCAATACATCTTTTTTTACAAGATGAACTCACAGCAGTCACTATCAGAGGAACATAGTTAAAGAAATCTGCAATAGCTCTACTACAACTTGCCACAATGACAACTATCAACTGTAACTAGTGGGCAAAGCAATGAACATAGAAAGCATTTGGATTATCATCCTGAATAAAAAATTGCAATCTATTAAATTTACCTCTCATATTGAAGCTCTGTCGTAGCCCTACCCATGCAGCCTTGAAATAGGCAAGTCATGTCGAGTAAACAATCCAACCAAAGCATCTTTCATAGCCGCAGATGTACAATTTGTGATATGCTCAATAACAAGAAACATTTCCATCACTTTCCCTTGATTGCTCATAAATCTGCATAAATGATATGATTATAAAATGTAAAGGTAGAAAAAACAACAATGCATAAATGATGTAGAACTATAACTAACCTCACAATCACCACCATTTGCTCCTTTATTGATACATCTCTAGACTCATAATAAGGACTGCAAAAATTTCTATCTCCAATCTCACTTTTAGTCACTTCTGTGACCTCTTATACACAACATTTACAAAGCTCTTTTTGAATATCTGGAGAAATCATAACTGCGTGCCCTAGAGCTGTATCAAATGTCACCTTCACTTCCTCCTTTTTATCTTTGTACCAATCCAATAACTCTTTGAAATTTTCCTTGTTCATGGAAGTAGAGGATTCATCATATCCTCGAAAAGCTTCACCTTAAGCTATAAGATATTTTGCACAATCTAAAAATGCAGTTAAACAAATTTTGTATGCAATTTCGGCCTCCTTACTATAAGTATTGATTTTGCTAGACACACTTGACCTTTGATTTTTTTTTAAGTCGTTGTAAAGACCCCTTGCAATATGGTGGGAACTATTTGTACCACCAACATGTTTATTGAAAGCATATATAGCAATCTTCCAATGAGAGAACCCAACCTTCGTAAATACATCACATCCAAATGTATTGAGTTGTGCCGCTTTTTTAGAAGAAAACAATAGAAACAAAAGGTGGCATTTTTTCCACACTATATTCCAACTAATCAAACTTATTATATTATGATTCTTGAAAGGACAGCAACTGTTTGCCATCCAATGTCTATGTAAATGAATATCCAATTACTCGAGTAGGGCCATTCAATAAATATGCCCTTCTCATTTGATTTCTAATTTTGTTAGCATAATATTAAATTGGTATGTGTAGCACTGGATCGACAATAATTTTATTAGATTAAATTCTAGTTAAAGTTTTTTGGTTGAGTTGTAGTCTCATCGGTTGGACGAGAACTACTTGAATTACTTGTGAAATAGTTACACAAAGTTTGTTTCTCCATTATAGCAAAATCTATAAATAAATTATTAATTTCTGTCACTACAAAGCTATAAATATAGAAATTAATTATAAGGACTAAACTATCTATATACACTGAATGTGAAAGTCTAAACTCTAAACTCTAAAATACTAAATTGATAAGGAATCAGGGAAAATTACTCTCTCTGTGTGTCACTCGGTTAGTACAGAACTCTAGACCTCGCTGACGGGCCGAACCGTCGAACACTAGCTTCGTTTAATCCATAGACTGCACAACCAATGAGTCACTAGCTCAGCAATCTCCTCTTTCTTTCCACTAGATTCTGGATCCCCGACGGGCGACTCCACCTATTTCACTCTCCAATCTCCTCTCACCTCTCGGCTCTCTCAATCTCACAGACTCACACTCTCACTCGGACTCAGTCACTCCTCGTCTTCTCCAGGTGACTAGGCAAGCAACAGTGCAGGGCGCAGCCACGCAGCCGGCCCGGTGCTCCTCCGTGGCACCGCCCACACTCATCGATGGCGGCTCGGCCCTTGCCGCCCTGGTCCGGCTCCCCTACCCCATCTCGGCCCCCCTCGCCGCCCTAGTCTGACTCCCCCTACAGCCCCAACCCCGGATCAGCCTCCCCTCGCTCGACTCACCGCTAGACCTGGCTACCCCAGCCTCGGTCTGGCTCCCTTAGCTTCGGTCTAGCTCCAGTGGCACCGCCTTCTGCATGCGCCCTCGCCCAGTCACCCCTATCCCCCTCTGCGTTATGTCGTGTGCTGGCGCATCTTGAAACAAAACCGATTTTCTTTAAAAGATTTGGATTTCGTTTTGGATTTGATTTCCTTTTATCCTTAGCCTAATTCAGCTCAAATCCTAGCCATCCAAGCCACAAATCTTTGCTAGCAATGCCTCAACGAGAGATATTAGCCTCAACACTTTTCATCAACTGAAAACCGTCCACCGTCGCCCTTGTTTTGCCGTCGCCTACCTTCTTCCACCCATTCTCGCACCTTCTAGCGCCATCTCACCGCTGCCACCCCTGCGCCACTTGTCAGAGGTCATACACCCTCTCTTAATTGCTCTGACCCTGTGTTAGAGCCGCCGGCCACAGCCACCACCGCTGCATTAACCTTTCTGCCCTCTCGGCCTTCTCAGCTCTCTTTGTTGACCTGATCCCTTCCGACCACTTTTGATCGTCGTATTCCTTCGCCCGAGGCAACCAGTGCATCCCATCTGATCGTCGCACTGCACCTCCCCCAACCCTTCCCAACCTTGGCCACACGCCACCGCTGCTGAAGCCCTTCCACTGTGCCGAACCACCTCTGCCATTTTATAAAACCCCCGAGCCCCTCCATTCGAAGGCATCGATGCAATGGATTACAAGCATTGACTTAAAAAATGGCTTTGAGCATTCCTAAGTAAAATAAAACATTACTACAATGCTTGGCTAATTACAAAAATCTCATACAAGTTTGAAAACATGAATAATTGCATGATTGAAATTACATTGAAGCAAGATTAAATAAATTACATTGCAATCTTATCTTGCATTACCCTTTCCATATATCGCTCTGCGAATAGAACCCTCCAAAGTTGACACAAAACCCTATCCACAAAAAGAACAATCAAGGAGAATAAAAAGGAACAAAGCATATCGCCATTTGGCACAAACTCGTAGACCTTTGTACACGGTGTGGAAGCCTCCATCACCGAGCTCTCTGGTGTCACTAAGGGGGTGTTTGGGACTGCTCCACAAACTCTGCTCCACAAACTCCACCGTGGAGCAGCTCCACAAAAAACCTGGAGTTTGTGGAGTACCCCTTTAGGTGCTCTCACAACTCCACTTTTTTTTTCCTCGAACAGAGTGCGTGGAGCTGAACCTGTTTGGCTAAAAAACGTGGAGCGGAGCTGAAAAACGTGGAGTGGAGCAGTCCCAAACACCCCCTAAAGCCTTTGGTTGCCTCCTCTGACTGCACGAAAGCACTCGAAAAGATCACGACGTGCCCATACGCAAGCCACCCTTCGTTGGCTGTTGCTAGAGCGCCGCTGTCACTGTCGCCCGCACCTGGCCGCCACTCCGGCCGCCATTCATGCCACCGCTGAGCGCTAATGCTCATGTCACCACCTCCCTTGGCTTTTCCATGGCCATGGTAACCTATTTTTGCTAGTCTCTTGCGTCACCCACCTCTCCCCTTGCTGGCCCCCTTGCCCTCTAGAGCCTCCCATGCTTTCCTCTTTTCCCCCCTCTGTTCTATGCTCTCTAGAGAATGTCAAAGGATAAAAGTGTTATTGTTGAATTTTTCTCTCACCTAAATGGTAGTTAACAGAGCAAATGGATAAACAAGCTAACGACGATGGCATTCTTCAGTGTTTTTGTGTTTGCGATGACACTGGCTCATGCGTTCGGTCCACAATGGTATTTTCTAACATATGAAACTTTTCGACGGCACTGAGCAAATTTGCCTAAAAGAATAAGAATAAAAAATAGAAAAAATTAAAACACTGTTATATCTCTATAGATAATACAAAAAAGAGGGAAAAAGAAAAAATATGTTAAAAACCAATATGTTCTAATGGACTTTTGACTTCTAAAGCAAGTTGTTTGAAACGGGTCCTACAACTGAGAAAATCGCCGAAGAGAATGACTAAAGGATCATTCTATTAAGGGCTTTGGAAATACAAGATAGTCTAGTTTTTGTGATTATTCATGCATAAATGTTTAGGAAACAGAGGAAATAAATAAAGATAAAAGAGAGAAGATAACATTAAAATGTATGAGTGTTTTATAATTTTTAACAAGAATACAAATTAAACAGGCCTTCTAAAAATCATCATACGGAGTACTATTCAAGAAGCGCGCGTCGCCGGCGCGAGTGTTCGTTTTCGATCCCCAAGTTGCTTCGCTGTAGGTATGCTGCAGTACAGACTAGTGCTGGTACCGTGTTAAACACAGTGCAGCTTCATTCATAATCGCATTCATTCGTGCCCAGGAGTAGCCAGTCCGAACCGCGCGCGATCTAGTCCTGGCAGCCGGTGTCGGTCAGGATGGACTGGACCCAACCGGACGGGTATTAGTTTCTAAAATCTGATTTTTACGATAAATAATTTTTTATAGTAATTATTTTTTAAATAGAGTGTTTTTTAAGATGGAGTTTACTAATCAATTACAGTATACTATAATGACTTTGTTTATATCGATTAAAATCGCATATAAGTGTCTCTCTGTAGTCTTCTCTATAAACTGTTACTATTTATAAATTAAAGCTAAAAACTAATATGAACAGATCTTTACTGTTGAATTTGACTAATCTAAACCTAACCAAACAAACGACACCTCACAATAAATTTTGAGGTGGAAGTCAGAACTCTTTTCTACTAGTCAGGAGTAGTAGCATAGTAGTTCTGTTTTTTTAAATTATAGCTTATTAGTATAATAAATAACGGTTATAAAAAGACCAAATTCTATCGCCAGCAAAAGTTGAAAAGAAAGAGAAATTGTATTCCATAATAATAGTTTCGATCGGACGTCGCATGATACAACACGTCTAATCACCTCAATCTCCAAAGTGCAGGCAGTTGTGGAATTGCATCTTACTTTTAACGTTGGGTGCTCATTTGAGTTAACATTTTCGCTTGTAACTTCTTAATTTCATTTTTGTGTTTTTTTTATATATTTTTTTCTTTTATTTTTTATATGACCGGGATAATATAATTCCTTTTTATTTTTTATTTTTAAAAATCAATTACATTGAAAAGCTACTGGTAGTTATAGTACAAAAAGCTGCTACAGTACTAGAAAGCTAGAAGCTTAGCATCTCCAAGAGATGCCCAATAAATTCACACCCTAAATCTCTTTTTACAGATCCTAATCACGATATAAGGTCCCAAAATAATCATTACCTCCAACAGATACACTAAACCAGAAAAACAGTATTGGGAGCCTAGATCATCCTCTATAAGTAGAGAGCGAGAGCCCATTTTTTGGGTGTGTTCTATTTTTGGGAGTCTATTTGGGAATCTGTTGGAGCTACTTTTTACCTTTCAACTCTAAAATTTAAATATTAAGAGCTATATAGAGGATCTCTTGGAGATGCTCTAAATAAGCACTTCTACATCGATTATTCCGGATGCTTAATTAAGGTCCCGTTTAGAACCCCCGGAAGTAGGCCAAATGAGAAATGTTCAAAACGACCACCAAGGCTAACTAATTAGTTAAAGACAGACTAAAACGCCACAAATGCAGCTCGATCGGGTCCAGTTAGGTACACCACTACACCACCGATCACAACACTGGCCGTCACTCACATGTACACTACTATTGCCACTATATGAGCGCGCACATGTACTCGCGCACACGCTAAAACCTTGCCTCCACCGTGCTATTCCCAAGTCTAATCCAGTAGAACTTCTCAACGAGGTAGTCGAGCACCAGGAACAGGCATAGGCTCGCCAAGAAAGCTTGATTAGCACCACCACCTCAGCTGCTTAATGCCCATGGCAATGCTGCGGCGGTCTGCGGTGTTCGCGGTGGCGGCGGTGGCCGTAGCGCTCGCTGTGGGGATGGCGGCGGCGCAGGCGCCGGTCGGTGCGCCGGCGCCGTCGGCCGGGATCAGCCCGGAGTGCATGAACGCGGTGCTGAACATGTCGGACTGCCTGTCGTACGTGCAGAGCGGGAGCACGGCGCGGCGGCCCGACAAGCCGTGCTGCCCGGAGCTGGCAGGGCTGCTGGAGTCCAACCCCGTCTGCCTCTGCCAGCTGCTTGCCGGCGGCGCGGATTCCTACGGCGTCAGCGTCGACTACAAGCGCGCGCTCGCGCTGCCCGGAATCTGCCGGCTCACCGCGCCGCCCGTCAGCGCATGCGCAGGTATATATGCACGATGCACCATCGCCCTGCTCGATATATATATCTATTGACAATTTTCATGCATGATTAAGATTTTCTATCCATAATTAATTCAGCATGCTAAATCATTGAATTTCTTTCCAAATCAACGTCTTTTCAAATTAATGAATGTTAATGGATTTACGTGATATATTATATATCATTGCATTTACACATATCTAAAAGCAATCTAAACACAAGAAAGCTTGAAGCCCAGACACTATAGTATCCTATTTCAACGTCATACATATATATAATTTTTTGGATGTTAAATTTAACTAATTTACTAACTAGTTTAAATAGGTTTGAGCTAAATTTTGATTTGTAGTTGTCTTTTGTGATGATAGTACGTGCTTGGTTCTTTAGACGACTTCTCAAAAACAAAATGGGACAGAGCGTGGTTTTTTCTTGAAATGACAGAATTACAGTATGGTATGGATTACAAGGCAGACTGCAAGAGCTTGCCGGTCCATACTGAGACCGTCCTCGGTCCTCCACATCTGTCTGCACAGAAAAAGAGATCTCTTCTTAAAACGGAAGACAATAGAACAATGAAAAGTTGTTCCCTTCTTGTTTCAAAAAAAAAAAATCCTCCTCTTCGCTCGGTATCATTTTGTAGCTTTAGTACTAGTATGACTACCCAATTGTCAGACACACCCAATTATCAAAGAAAATTAGTCTGTCTGTCTAATTATCCTGTCCAAATATCATTTCGCTAATCTAATGGTGTGATTTACCTTCCTAACTTCAATGAATTATGGTTATCTGCTAACCTTGGGTTAACACATACTAAAATATGCAGCTTTTGGAGTCCCTGTGCCTATGGGGCCTTCTGCATCGCCCATGACAGGCCTCTCTCCATCCGCTACTGGACCACAATTGCCTGGTAACTCATTACTGCTCTGTTTGCCTCGGTTCTTCGGTCCTTTTACAAGTACTACAACTTTTATTTGGTATGATTACTCCTAGAAGTGAAAACAAATCCGGATAGTAAATATACGTATCGGAATAGAAAATCAGAGCCGGATTTAGATGTTTGCCTAGCGAAGTTACGGGTTTTGGTATGACATAAAACAGATTCGGATATCCAAATAATATCAAGATCCACCATACATTCTTTCATTTGACTGCATTATACAAATATCAAGCTATCCTCAAAAGCTGCATATACAAATACATAAGATGAATGTTTCATTTGTTGTGTTAACATTTAATGTGTAGTTACATGTTCGAGTTAGCTATTTATCAATTTAAAATGTTAAAACAATTAGGTGCCACGTTTTAAACAGGAGAGGTCACGAATAAGTATTGGAATCCGAAAAATATTTGAATCCAAGGAAAAAATATCCGGATCCATATCTGACATTTCTCCGTATTCATATTCGACGTTTGTCCGATTAGTATTCAAATCCAAGGAAAAAATATAGATGCGGATATGGTTTGACCGCTATCCGCTCCGTTTTCACCTCTAAATTTACTCTGCACATATTAGTTATATATCAAAAGCTGTGACCAATTGAGCATTGGAGGTGTCCAGACAACAGTCTACAGAATTATCATATAAGTAGATCTCAATGAGTATTTGTACTAGTAACAAAAGGGTGAGAAAATGGACAGGTGTACAACTAATTTTAGCTGCAAAAGTCTCAAGATCCTTCTGCCAATGCTACTACGGAGAATAGAGGATAGTTCCACTAAATGTCCATTAATGCCCTTAATTTGTGTGCTGTTGATGCTAGCAGATGTTCTGTAGTGGTCTCGTTGTTAGGTGTTCTCAGTCAGAACAGTTATCACACACACGACATTAATTCGCCCTGCTAACTTTGCTTGTACCGTTTGTGCGTTCTGTAGAAAACCCGCCGTCCGCCGCGCAGCAGAAGTCGCCTAACCACGCTCCCGGCCGCTTCACCGCCGGCGGCCTCATCGCCCTCGCCGCGCTACCGCTCGCGGTCACGGCCGCCTGGATGCTCTAGATCGATCAGAAGAGTTTGGGAGCTTGACCAGCTGTCTCGGGGTTTAGCCCGATGATTCTTCCTCATTCTTGCCACACATATGGCTGTGTATTATGATGATACCTACAATTCCATGCATGAGGTTTTCGAGTCTGTTGTTTCTTCTAAATTCTAATAATTCCTTGGTGTAATTTGCTATCGTTGGTGACGCTATGTACGTAGTATTGTCTCCGTATCTTCCATCGCTCCATGTTACTACACTAATAGTAGTTTCTACCTAGGCTCACAAGTCGCAGCTCACAACACATGTCGGTGTCGTGAATAGCAAATAGCAACGACGGGTGTAGTTATTAATTTGAGAGTAATGGAGATGAGGTGTGGAGCTGTGGAGAGACGTGTAGGGAAGAAGCATTGGATCCGGCGGTCGGCGAGGCGCTGTGGGAAGAAAGACACGCCGGGCCCGATCGATCTTAAAGAGTTGTTGGTTCATCAATGTTAAGATTCCCCCCCATTCAATTCATCAACTGTTTCACTTGCCTGATCTCCCATCCCATTCTCGTCTGAATTTGGCTGCGCAATGGCTTCTCCAGCTCTCCTCCCATCATGTAGGGACAGGACACTGATCCAAGCAGACTGTTGCTACACGGTTCCCATTCATGCTCCATGGCAAATTCGGTTGCAGTTTCGTTTGCATGCATCTACTCATCGAAAGCAAGATGGCGGACGCGAACGCTGGAAGAAAGAGACACCGGGCCCCCCCAAGTGAGCAAGTCACGGGTTTGTGTGGAATCGAGGCACGGGGAGGGAAACGGCCGGGGCGGAGCGGCGTCTCGTGGGGGCAAGGTGAACGGGGCTGCTTGGCTTGAAGGAGAGGAGGCGGCGCGCAGGCCGTAGTTCCGTCGCCCCACTCCCGCGGCCGTCGGCGTGGATTGCCGTGCGCGTACGGTTCATCCACACTTACGCGCGATCGTATTGGCTTTTTTAAGTTTTTTGTTAAAAATAAATAGTATCGTGTATCTTCCTTTTAGCTCTTAAAACCTGTTTTTTGGACTTTTTTTTTAAGTAATTAGATTTTAAACAGAGTGTCTTTTTAAAGTAGAGTCTACAAATTGATTGTAGTATACACTGTAATGACTTCATTTATATTAATCAAAATTAAACGTGAGTTTCTGTAACTCCGTACTCTCTCTCACGAACTGCCTAAAAACCATCAGCCGCAGCCAAAACCATAAGTCAAAGCAAAAAAAGAACAGACCTAATGATAGTTGAAAGTAGTTTTTAGAAAGAGAAGGCTAGTGGTGGATAAGTAAGGGAAAGATATGTACATGTGACAGAAGTAAGAGGAGTGAGATTCGTGATGTATCCGTGACCCTTATTTTATCCCGAAGTGAAACGATAGTGAGAAAGATGAAGAAGCCACTTAAAAAAAAACCGAATACTCATATTAGCTCTTGATTTTTCTAAATAGATGTAACGTAAAAGCCGATATTAACAAGGCCCTAAGACAGTACACCACGTACAGCCCATAGGCCGCTGCGCTCCTCGTACTTACGCAGCCGCCCGCCATCGACGTCCACAGCCCGGTCAGCCGCGATCCAGTGGGTTGCCGCGCGGCCAACGCCCACTTTCACGGGGCGAGCCACACATCACAATTGCTGCCGCGGTGCCACCCACGCCGTGCGATGCGACCATAGGAAGTGGAACGGGGGAGAAAACCTACACGTTGTGTTTGGTCGTTCGAGCACAAACGATCAAGCTGATCGCTAAACGGACTTGATTTCAAATTGCCTTGTATACGTGAAGAAATTGCTGCCACGCTTCGATTGATTACGTAGCAATTGCCATCAGAGCCATGCAGTGGCGGAGGATCCGATAGGGTAAACTGTGGTATAGATCAGACCTTAAATTTCGCGGCGGCGACAGAACTAGGGGAGCGGCGGGCACAGTGGCCGGTGGGCGTAGCCGACGGCGGGCGGGCGGCGGGAGGCGGGCGACAGGCGATCCGTCCCACCTCATTTTTTTCCGTCCTCCGCCACTAGAGCCACGAGTCAACAGGGAAAAAAGACGCCATATCGAGTTCTTCTGATCGATTACACAAGTACCGTTATAGTTTGTTGTCCATACATGATTACAAACGATCGGTTGCATCATTCATTACACAATTTATTCATGTTGGGCAATTTTGAACTCTATTGGATGAATATGCATTCAATGTTTGGTTAGTGTTTAGTCATTCCTTGTAGCAAGTTGACTTCTTGATGGACAGTTTTCATCGTGTAGTCCATAACATTAACATGACAATACTGCACCCTCCAGATGGTCCACATGGTCATGGTGCTATCAGAAGGCAAAATGGTCATACAGAATTTCAGATTCCAAAGGACCAAACTGTGGAAGAGAGCTTATTCAGGTTATCCAAGGTCAGGAACTCAGTATACCAGAACATGTGTTTGTCGGCAAGGTATCGAAGAGAACATGCCGGGGGTTGATTGCTGCTCGCGCAGCAAGGTAGATGCTTACGGTCGTCGGAGATTTTGTCGAGAGAGAGCTGGACGTAGCAAGAGTAAAGGTCACGTGTATTTCAAGGACGAGATTTAGAATACTGAATGTGTGTCCTGACTCCTGATGTAAAAACCACCAGGTAGTTTCTACGTGTAAGGTTTCTTTGCATGATGTGCTTGCAGCTTCATCTTCAGACTAATCTGAGACTACCCAGTTCCGCCAACACAACTCTAAAGAAAATTAACGAAACTGAACGGTACTGATACAATGTAAATGATGCTCAAACAGACAACAAAATACACATGTACGACGTTCCCATTACACAAAAAAAAAAGAGAAAAGATATACGTACGACGTTCCCATTACACAAATAAAAGAGGAAAGATATACGTAGTTCGACCAACAATTTTCAAAACCCTGTTTTGTGATGTTCGAATACGAGTGGAGCAAACAGTGTAACAAAGAATGCGATAGCAACCAAACCACGAGTTCACAGACCGACATAAGGCATCAACAATGTACGGCTTTGCCGCTTTGCCGATACCCAGAAAGAGTAGCCTGTATCAGGAGGCCTCTGCGACAAACAGATGATTAAGAAGCTAGTTGATTTTGATTCCATAAAGAGAACATGCCCTTGTACCTTGCAGCCACAAATTGGCGTGACAGCATGCTCAAAGGCTGCTCCTTGCAGCAGCTGGTGCTGCGCTTGATTTGTTCCATGGTCTTGAGTACTGGTACTGCCTCTACCAGTGGGGCACTCTCAGCTGGCACTAACGGAGATGCCTTACAGTATTGAGGAATACTAGTGTCAGTTCTGCCGCCACCGCCGCTATTGCTGCCATATACCTTACGATGTTGAGAAGCACTGGTGTCGGTTCTGCTGCTGCTGCTGCCACCATTGGTAATGCGGTAAGAATGTTTCTTGTCTCTTTTGCTGCTGCTGCTGCTATGGCGAGAATGCTTCTTGTCCTTTTTGCTGCCATTGGTACTACGGCTGCTGCTGCTGCTCTTGGAGGACTTGTATTTGTAGTGGCACTTCCTCGAACCTCTCTGGTGCACCCTCACAGTGTGCGACTCACAGGTAACAGGAGGGTCATATACATCAGGAGACCACGAAACACTCAACCTTGTGACGATCCCCCGCTTTGCACGGCTTCCTTTCATTGCAGAAACCAACACAGGAGTGCCCTGCATATATAGAGGGTTCATATATGTTGTTAAAAACACAGTTTGGTGATGTCCATCCATTTAGAACATACAAAATTACACATAATCAATAAAAGAATTGGAGAACAAGAGCCCCACGAGGTCCTATATTTATTGCAGATTTCAAATAAACAAGACTACAATCAGGAAGCCAACTATACTGAACTAAAGTACGAGTAGCAACACAATAGAAGAATCCAAAGACAATATGTCAAAATTAAGCCTCTAACGCTTAGAAGTTATAAAAAAATCATCTAAACAGAGAGCTGCATAGCTATTGGGATTTTTTAAACAGAGAGCTGCATAGCTATTGGCCTATTGCTAATTTGGTATCAAGATAACAATGACAAGCACAAACACTTTGACAACCAAGATATAATGAACAACGAATAACCCATTCATCGACTGCAACCAAATACTTACATTAGTTGAAGAATTTCGAGGGTCTGATTTGCCGGTTGATGATTCAGATGCATCACCATCAGGGAAGGCTGGTGATGTGACCACTTCAGTGTCAATATCCACTAAATCATCAGTTGAATTGGATTCCACAGAAAGAAGCAAATCATCATTTTCATCAGAGTCTTCACCCGGATCTGTCCCTTCATCATCATCGCTGTCATCATAGACATGCATCACTTCAGCAAGAGCGGTTCCAATTTCCTTCACAGCAAAATCATCTTGCCCACCAGCTATTCCAGCTTCAAAAGTTTCATTTTCAGAGCAAGCACAAGAGCTGTGCTCGAAACCTGCCTTTTCACAGGTGCTGTGGCAGAGACATATGCTGCTGCTAACACCTTTGGCACTGGAGTCTACCAAAGGTCCGCCCATCCACAAGCTTAATCCCAAATTCAGAAGAGAATTTTCTGCTGAAAAGGACAAAGCACAAGTTAGAAGCAAGTTATTGATGCAGTTATAAGGGATGCATAAAGACATACAATAACATAGTATACAAATAGTCAAACAGGTGCACATCAGTGTGCATGCATGTATGTTGCCTATATTTCAAGTTCATTCAACTTGAGGCAATAGTTCTAGAAGAATAGGGAGATCAAGGACCTATTAGATTTCTCTTTTACTTTTACCAAGCAAATGAGCACAACACATGTTATAAGCCTAAAAGAACAAATATAAGCATGCACTAGAACGTTTGCCATGTTGTGAATCAGGACTATAAGGCAATACATATCCAAAATAGTAATAAAATTCAAATGAATCAATTTTCATGGCATTTGCAATTGATTCTACCATAATAATAAAATGGCATCAATTAAATACCTCTTTCCTCGTAGCAACAGCAATCACCACCTCAAGCACAGCCGGTCGCTTCGATCGGACAGGCGGATCGAACCCAGACACCAAACTGCAGCGACCAGGAAAGCCTGATATCGAACACCGAACCCTCCAACCAAACAAACCTCAGATCGAGCACAACCAGAATCGATTCCCAAACCGCGAACGACGCGAGGCAACAAGGATCGATAGGCGTGGGCGACGAGGGGGAGGCAATCGTCAAAGACAATTACTACTACAACTAAAACGATGGGAGGACGAGAGCTTGAGGCGGTGGGAGCAGGGCAAGGAGGATGACGAGTCCCTGGAGGCGATGGCAGCGGCTGCGCGGAGGCTGGCGAACGCCGCGAGCACCGCAGGCATCGTATCCTCCCCGGGGCGGCGCTACGCTACGCTATCTCCCGAGATCCAATTCGGCGGGTTCCGGCGACCACGAGCGGAAGCGACGGGGTCGGAGGATGCGACAGCGAGATCAGGCCTCGCGCACGGATGGATCAAAGCTTCGGCAGAATCCTCCGAGAGGGCGTCGACGACGGAGGCGAGGAAGGACCTGGGAATTGGATCAGGACGAGGCTCCTGCGGGTGGAGTCAGAGGAGAGGTGCGGTTTGGCTATTGGTGCAGCGAAAGGCCGTGTCAGGTGGCTGTAAAGTTAGGCCGTCTCCTTTTATGGGTCGGATTAATTCGCAGGAGTACGTGTGCTGTGCGGGGAGAAGTTACGCGCGGTACACTACTGGTACGTCGCCGCTGTCAATTAGGAACGTAGCGTTTTTAGTTTGATTCAATGTAAAGTAGCGGTGATTTGATTTTGTATTGGAGAGTGCTCTGTGAAGATATACGAAGAGATATGCCCACCTTCTTCATTAGAAGGTTCCGCGAACGCGAAACTCTCTTGGCTAAAAAAAATAGAAGTAAAAAAATCAAAAGCTAAAAAAATACTTAAAATAGAAGTAAAATAATCTGGACCGTTTGATGCAGATCGGAGGGCTGATGATTCGGCTAAGTCTCCGTGACTTAGCAGCCAAGCTGCCATCCTTCTGCTATAGAATAGCTGGCAGCTGGACGGTACACATAGGACGAGAATAAGATCGTTTCAGCCATTGGGAAGGATCGGTGGTGCTTGCAATCATCTTGCTCGGCAAGGCAGAAGAAGAACGCCCCCAAACCCCCCGCGGGATGAATGCATCACCGCTAGGTCTTGCTATCTGTGCAAAATAGAATATAAAAGAAGCTGATGTTCTTGCATATTACATTTCCAGAAAAGGTAATGTCTATTCCTCCTTACCACTTATCCATTTGAATTATGGTGATAATAAACTATATATGTCTTACATACATACACATGAAAATAACAAAACTAAAATTGTGCATTAAGTAGGGCACAATGGTATTCTATCATGAAAGCAAAACATGTTGCGGATGAATCAAGTGCAAATTCTAACAAATTTTTACACCACAAGAGGAAGGACAATATATGGTCAACATTCTCAAAAATTATTAAGACTTATTTATTGGCACCTTGAGGCAAAGGAAGCTCTGAAGGCAAGCAATAGTCTTACTTCAGTTTCTTCCTCTTTGCTTGTGGTTCATTGACAATTGGGTTTGTATGATCAGTATTCTGCAGTGGATGATATTTTGCTCGCCTCAATGCTTCCTGATACTCATTCAACTTCTGCTTCTCCTTGTTCTGACAAAAGCAACAAAAGCACAGCTATAGTAAGGCTACCCTTGTCAATCTCTCTCAATTTTGGTTAAATCCAAGATCACATACATAAGCATTCTTATAAGTTGCTATTTGTTGCTTACAAACTTTCAGCTCCATGTTCAAATCACTAAGACGAGAATCAACAGGAACTGTGCATTGCTGAACCAACTGTTTCTGACGCCCACGAACGACTTGTGGTTGCCATACGTTTAGTGCCACAGAAGCTCTCCTGTAGATATTTCAGACAACAATGAATTAGGCAGTTAGTGTATACTGACGAGAAGAAATTAGAAGCCCAGCAGATCATTCCCCTAAAAAAGGCCGTAGATCAAAGATATGCCTATTACAGATCAAAAGGCAACAGGTGCAGCAGTTTTTTTGTTGTTGAACATGTGAGCCAAGAGAACAATATCACCACAGCTCACCTCTTGGTGGGGTGATGGAGTTGTATATGTACGACTCTACCCACCAAGATTCATATCCTGGTGCCAAACTTTTCGCACACGTGAGTGCGCTTCAGTAGGAATTTTATGAGGTTACAGATTTTATTCTTGGCCTATGTCTTTCTAAGAGTGTGCTAAAGGGGCACACTCACTTGTGTGTGCTTGTGGTGTGCGTATGGAAGCAACTGTCTGGAGCAACATTTTTGCCAACTAAATGATGTGCCACAAGACTTCGAGCTGGACACAGGTGCAGGAGACTGTTTCCATAATGAGTGACATATATGAGGCCTTTAAGTTGGACGGATAGAACCAACAGCAAGAGATCATTGACATGACCTAACCAGAGTTTTCTAACTACGGGCCTGTTTGATATGGCTACGACTTATGGCTTTTGGCTGAAATTTTTAAATTTTAGCTATTTGCGACAGAGATTACGGAGAGAGATGCTCGCTTGCGATTTTGGTTGATATAGATGTTGGGCTTTTAACATATACTACAATTAACTTGTAGACCCTATCTTGAGAAAATACTCATTTGAAAGTTAGATATTGTAGCAAAAGCCAAAAACCGCTTTTATAAGCCGTTAAAGAACACACACTACAGTTGAAAGGGCAGCAGGAACAACTGCATATGTGAGCCTAAATAACGATCTTGGCCCAGCTCACGCGTACAAGTAGCTCAATATATCATGGAAGTAACTGTCCTGGGCAATACTTACTACTCCCATAGCGCCAACTAAGGACCGTGCAGCAAGAATTAGCTAGTTAGCTATGAGCAATTCAGAACCCAGTTTATTTTCTACATTCCAAGGCTCTTTAGTAGCTCTTATGATTTCTTACAGGCCAATTGCTGTTTCTACGCTCTGCATCACACTACAATTTATAGCATCAAGAACACATGACACACAGGAAATAAAAAAATCACAATTGGGGAATCAGAGGACAAAATTTTGGCGAATATAGTGACAACGTTGCAGATAGCACACGAGGAAAGGATAAAATTTTGGAGAATACGGACCTAACCCTCTCGAGGTTGTCCAACTCCTGCGCGGCGGCCTTCATCCTATCCCCCTCCGCCCGCATCGACTCCTCCAGCTCCGCCAGCCGCCTCCGGCACGCCAGCACCCGCCCCTCAGCCACGAACAGCGCCCGCCGCCGCGTCTCCGCCGTCCGCACCTTGTGCCTCTCGAACCTGCAGCAGGGCAAAAGTCAGGCACACAAACAAATTAACAAACACACAAATAAAGAACAAATTAGCTGAGCAAAAAGGGAGGGAAATTACTTGGTTTTGTAGAGGGATTTGGGGTGGAGCTGCTGTTGAAGGGAGGAGGTGGATGACGAGGAGGAGGGTTGGGGTTGGGGTTGGGATTGGGAGGGGAAGTCGCGGGAGAGAAGTGCCGACCAGAGGGAGGGGTGGTGGGAGAGACGGCGGAGGCGGCGGGAGGCGATGGCGAGGCAGCAGAGGTCGCGGAACCCCAGCGCGGAGGACGCGGCGCCGAGCTCTAGGATGCGCGCCCACAGCTCGTCGGGGAGATCAGACGCCGACATGTTGGATTTCGGCTGGGTTGAGGACGTACGACTGCGACGCCGAGGCGGCCGTGTAGGTGCAGGTAAGCCGTCGCTTGTCCCCGCGGTGGCGCTCTCCGTTCTCTGCCGTGGCGGCTGCCAGCGGCCTTGGTGGGCGCCTGGGCGGACTACAGAAATCAGGAAGGCACGCCTCCAAATCTGTCTCTGCCGCTGGGCCCGCCTATACAAGCGTTTGGACTCTGGACGGTCGTCTCGTTAGGAAGCTAGTTGCGGAAGTGTGGCGTTAGACTGAGATTAAAAAAAAAGTCGATAATTGGTAGGAGAGTTTTTGTAAAAAGTTAAGGACATGTACGTATTTTCTAATAAATTAAAGGACTTTTTTTGAAAAATAGGTGACTCGTACGTGATTCCAGGAAAAGCACGCGTAAAAGGAGAGCTTCCTAAAAATCAAGGGCTATATATAATTTTGGAAAAGAGGAGGGGGTTTTGCAAAAAAAAAAAGCTAATATGGTGGGGGCTTTTCTGAAAAAGTCGAGGACCCGTACATAATTCTGAAAAACAAGAGTCTTTTTCGCAAAAAAACGATGAGGTGGCACACTTAGGACGTGGCAATTCCCCGGAATTTTATATAGGGAGTATTTCGAGCTACATTTGTTGAACTTTGGTTCAACATATACTGTAGCCTTGTAGGCTTTGGGTAACTGGGTTTCTTAGATGATTGCAAAAATTATATCACACACAGCCCTTGTTCTTTTTAGTTTTTCAACGAGTTTTGTCTTTTGGTTTATCTCAACAATCACTATGTATTAGATTAATAAGTCACAAACAAAAAACTATAGGCATGTTCTTTTCAGCTTATTTTAGCTTTGTGGCTTATGACATCCCTCGAACAAAAAAACGTGATAATTTCTCTACCGCCGTTTCGAAGAGACATATCGGGGGTAGTCTTTTTGAAACAACTTATTAGCTTTCGGTTCGTTCCCATAAATATTCGCACCAGAACTAAAAGTTATGAGCCATAGGCATAAGTGTAAGATAGAGGAGGCCGACTAAAGGGGATGAATAGTCGTTTCTAAATGTTTCAATTAAATTATATTTAAGCTATTTGGCTAAAACTAAGAATATAACACGAAAACTTAAATCAAATTGGTTTTAACACAAACAAAGCATAAATTAACTAGGTTCACCTAAGCGCACCAATAACCCAAGTCTATGTCAAAGGTTTGCAATCTTAGGATGATAAGCAATCAATTTAATTCTATAAACGTAAATTGCTTGAAAGTAAATAGAGCACAAGAAAACAAACCACAAAGACACGATATCTTTTTACCGTGGTGTTCGGAGATCATGTCTCGTTAGCCTACAGCAAGAGAGAGGGATACCGAGATAGGAGATTGGAAACGTAGCCGAAGAACATCCGAAGGTAGCTTTAGCTAACTGAATATTAGAGAGGCTACAATACACAGGGACGACAACAGATTTATCCCAATTTACCTGTAAGCTAGGCGCCGCTCCAAAAAGGTCGAGGAGCTGAAGCATGGCTTCCAATTGATGGGTTTCTAGGTTAAGGAAGAGCATGACATCATCGACATAAAAGGTAACAAGGAGAGGCAATCCTGGCGTTGCGGGCGAGGGAACCTTGCTGGATAGTGAACTAGACGAGCATGTGGAGAATGTCTATGGCAATAACGAAGAGAAGGGGCGATAGGGGATCCCCCTGCCTCAGTCTCTGGTGATGCCAAAGTTTTTTGCCCAATGTCTCGTTTAGGATGATCCGACTCGAAGTCGAAGACAGAAGAATGGAAACCCAATCACACCAACGATTATCAACCCACGGTGCTATAAAACCTTTAGCAAGAACGTCCAAGCCAAACTATCAAACGCTTTGGCTATATCGAGCTTGAGGAGGACGGACCGCTCACTTGAAAATCGGAGCGTATGAACTGCATCTTGCACCAAGTGAAAGTTGTCATGGATGAGACCTTTGATGAATGCACTCTAGCTGACATGCCCTAGATTTTCCATATGCGGTTGAAGGCGTAGGACCAGAATCTTGGCGACGAGCTTGGCAAAGCTATGGAGAAGCCTAATAGGCCTGAAATCCTTGGGTGATATGCATCCAGTTTCTTGGACAAGAGGATGATCAATGAGGAAGTAAGCCATTGAAAGCTGCGCCAATCCATGTTGAAGAATGCTCGGATGCCCAACATAATGTCCACCTTGATGAGGGGCCATGACAATTTGAAAAAGCCCCAGTGAAACTGTCTGGTCCAGGGGCCTTCTCCTCTGGCAAAATTCGAATTATGTCCCAAACCTCTTCCTCTGAGATCGAGGTTGAAAGGCCTAAAAGATTTGTGTGATCCATGCTAAGAACATTCAGATTGATGGCCTGCGAAGGTAGCACTTCGGAGCCAACGGCTGCCTGGAAGGAGTGCAGCGCCTCCACCATGGAGTCTTGGTCGTGAAAGGTATTGCCGTCGACTCTGGTTTTTACTGCTCCGGCATTTCGCGTGGATGTGGAAGGATTTGGAAATGGCATCTCCTTCCATCAGCCATAGGAGACGGGATCGTTGACGCAACATGGAACGCTACAAGGAGCAAAGGGCGAGGAAACAGATTTTCAGGAAATTGTGGGGGAAATCTTCTGCTGCGGTCAGGGAGCAGAATTCCTGCGCTTTGTCCAGATGGCCTATGATTTCCGAAGCCATTAGGATTTGGATTCTAACATTTCCAAATCTGCTATGACTCCATCGTTGGAGCTCTTTGGCGGTGTTCTTGAGAAGACTGTCAAGACTACGAAGGGGCCTATCCAGTCTCTCCGAACTGACCCAGCCTTTTTTTCACCTAGTTACAATGCTCACCTGGTTGGTCTACTCAACATATCACGTTTGCACTTTAGAACTTACGATTAGCTTGTTCCACATGGCTACCTACGTTTCTGATTAGTGCTTGCTATCTCATTTTATGTGGTATTGTAGATTTCAGCTTCACAATTTTTTTCATAGACTTAGGCCCTGTTTGGTACAGCTTCACCAACAGCTTCATGAACTGTTGTGAGCTGTTTTTTGCCAAACACCCTTTTTGCAAACAGCTTCATGGATGAAATTCCTTAAATCATGCTCTCACAAGGGAATGGGGTGGGGTGAAGCTGAAAATTGTAGCTTTTCACAGCTCTCTTCCTCAGGCTCGTAGTTCTAGGAACCCACTGCCCTTGTAGTTGATAGAAATTACAGCACTTTGCCACTGGGTCCCCACGCCTGTTCCCTCTCCTCCCGTTCGCACTTCTCTACCATTCGCAATGATTTTTAATTTTTAAATTTTTTTATTTTAATTTTTTAATTCATACTCATTCAAATATATTATTTTTTAATTCATATGACCATATACAAACATACAACTCCAAATGTTAGAACAAGTCGTAGACAGGGCATCTTGGACAATTGCCCTCTCTCACCATGCATGAAGTTGGTGTTTGTTTTGCCAAACAGTTTTCCAAAACAGCTTTAGCTTCACCGGTGAAGCTGCTCGTGAAGCTGAAACAAAAAAAACAGTTTCACTAGTGAAGCTGAGCTGTGCCAAACGGGGCCTTAGTATGTGCTACTTTTTTGGATGTTGTCCACATCGTGTTTGCCCAATGTTTACTGTGCACATACTTGGTTCATCTCCTTATTTTTTCCTATGTTTGTTGTCTACTCTTCTTCTTGGTATGGCCTTTGCACTGTCTGTCTTAATTGATTACTTCCATGGATCCAACCTGCTTTACTAGGCTTTGCCATCAGAGCAACCTCTGCGGCTAGCATTCGATTACCTCATCGGTTTGTTCATGTGGTGTCGTTGTCTATGGCACATGATCATAGTTTGTAGACTACTTATGGCTTGCTATCCTATTTATTTATAACTGCTTGCTTAATCCTTTGTAACTGCTACTTGTGCTATTGTGCTCATAATGCATGTGTTTTGCATATCTGCCTAGATCTGCGCTTTGTTGGTTCATTGCATTGCCTGTTTCTACCTTTGTCGATACTATTGGCATGGTGTTTGCTTTTCGCTTAATATATGCAAATTTGTTTCCATCATCCTCCTACTTCTCATCTTCCTATTTCTACCCTCAGTTATTGATTTTACCTACTTTTATTCTTTTTCCTGTACCATTTCTTTTTTTATCAGCAGTGTTAGCTTCTTTGTTTCCATTTGTGTTTAGTTCCTACACTTACAGTCGGCCCATTTCTACAACCCAATTTAGATTTTGAGTTCATAGTCCCATTGTGCTGCATGGTTCTATTATTCTAGGCGTTAACTATATCGATTTCTTCTATTAATTGCTTCTACTTTTCTAGATGTTCGTAGCATAGTATTTAGATTAGTTGCGCTGCTCATTTCGCTGATCCAATTTGTCTATGTGTTCTTATTTCCATATTTACCGTCAATCCATTTTTCGCATTGCCCTATCTTCTCGATTTTGTGCTTCGTTATATTTGTTACTTCCATCTTTACAAACATTAACAATGTTCCTTCACTAATTATACTGCTACTGCATTTACAGAAAAAGCTCACATGATGTTCACATCCTGCTTTCTATATGTGAATCTATTCCACCTTTTGCACTATTTCTACCCTTGGACCTTAGTACCTTTTTTTATGCTACTCCTGTTTCTCCCTGTAACATTAATCCTTTTAGATGGCCTACCCCCTGTTTACTATATACGGATTTGTTTTAGCCTCTGCATTCTTTCTAGCCTTAGTACCTCTTTTTGTATGATAGGTCATGTTCTTTTCAGCTTCTAAAAGCTGCTTTTTGGCTATTTCTATAGTAATTAGCTTTTAAACATAGTATTTTTTCAAGATAGGGCCTACTAGTTAATTATAGTACATACTTTATTGACTTCATTTATATCGGTAAAACCGCATGTGAATTTCTATTACTCTATAATCTCTCATATAAACAGCTCAAAAGCTGCACCAAAAAAGAAAAGGCCCATACTCTTCTTTCTTCCTGCAGTTTTACCCCTTTCAGATGGACTGCCACCGCTTTCCTCCTGCCGTTTGCTCTGATGGATCCAGCCTGCTTAGCTAGAGCTCGCCGTGAAGATATTTTACGTGGAAAACATCCAATCACCTCGACGGTTCTTCTATGTGGTGACTGGTGAGAATGTTGAAAACATAGGTGAATGCTTTGCATAGGATAAGTGGGTTACTATTCTGTTTGTCCATATTTCCTTACCCTGTTTAAAATTCTTGAATCCCTCATATTTATGTTCTTTACAGTTGCGCCATCTTCTACGCTAATGTGTGTTCCAATTCTAATGACACCACCGTCTACTACTACTGCAACTACACTGCCATCTACTCCTTTACCGCCAACGATAGCTACCACTTTAGAGGTAACAAACTTATTTGTTATCACACTTTCCTTCACCATATTGTCACACATAACATACATTATATGAATTCTACTTCACTCAAAGTTTTTCTTTACGCATGACTATTTGTTTGCCTATTACAAGCATACGTTCCCATCACGGTCTGAGAAGAGGATGCACGAAGTTCCAGGACTCACCTGAAGAAGAAAAAAAAAGGTACTTCAACGCAATTCATTGTATTACTGCTTATTACTCACGGACTCAAAAAACAGGCACCTACTATATATTCTCGCTTAATACTCCCACTCACTATACCTTTGCTTTCCAGGACAGTACATGCCGAACAAAAAAAAGATATGCAAAAGAGCTATTCCCTGTTGTCAAAAGTGATGTACCACAGCAGGTATGTTGTACTATCTTATTAGCCTACAACAATGATTGCCCCTATGTTATAACATCAATGGTTTTATATTCTACATATCTCCATGTGAGTATACATGTCCTTAATCATGACAGAAAAATGTGTTCCGCTCCTTTTGCCCACATATAATAAAACAGCGCACGCTTCTTGGTACAGTACAACGAGGTGTACTTTCAACCAACACCACTGACACACCATTAAATACAAATTGATTATTCAATAGATTTATACTTCGCGTTCTTTATCCGTATCCAGATAAATCACTATACCAAATCAACAAAATAACTAAACCATCCAACCAGTCACACTGTAATCGATGATGTCTTATAATTTTTTTACTGTAGTAAAAAATATCTTATTTAACGTAATTAAGTTAAAAAAAATTAAAATAGAAAAAACAGATTAACCCATGACAGACAAATCGCATGAATAGGAAAAAAGAAAAGGCAACAAAGTCTAAATAAGCAAAAAAAAAAAGACAAAATAAAGAAATAATAAATTAAAAAACCAGAAGCTAGAAACTAAATCTGAAAGTGAGACCTTTATATATCCATATGCACCAAAGTCAGAGTATTTTACTAAAATTCATATGTTATCATGTTGCCAACAAAGCCTGGCTTGCACATGCAGCTGGTTCTTTCCCAATTCTGAGGTCCCGTTCGAAAGCGGGAATGTCGTCCGATTCTGAGGTCCCGACAACGAGGTCTGGAAGATGCAAAATTAAAACATTCACATGTGCTCTCTCAAAAATGGAATAGGGAAAACAGCAAAAGACCGAAAGCACTGACTTAATGGCAGAGATGCCTTATTTCCTACGAACAGATGATCTGTCGGAGCAGCTGCAAAGGCCCTTCGGAAACAAATTTAGGATTCCACAAATCTGGAAGATGCAAAATTAAAACATTCACATGTGCTCTCTCAAATATCTGGTCTATATTTTAGCAACACATGTATATACATAAGGGAAAATTCAAGTACCCATATTATTGGGGCAAGCGAATCCAGTTTGTTCATAAATCAATGAATAGTTGATTGACTGCCACTGAAGAATTCATGGAGCACAAACACCATAATCATGGAGGACGAAAAGTATACCATCATAGTTCATTATTTCGCACAAGTCGGGCTCATGGTCAAGTATCAGTTTTCTCTGAACAAAACCCCTACTGAGAATAGCATGTCACGTCTACACAATGTAAAAGACTACATACAGCAAACTTGGAGCTGAAAGCAATACTGATATTGAAATGAAACCCAATATGTTAGAGCTTAAAAGGATTGAGGAGGCAGCAGCAGCAGCAGTTCTCTGTCAGAAAAATGCAAAGAAATACATGCAGTTGAACATTCAACAGAAACCAATCTATTGAGTCTTGCTTTGAACACCCACAGCATCAGTAATGCTATTCAAAGCTATAAGAACTTCAACTTGAATAATCTCAGCATCAGCAAATGCTTTTACTAGAAGATTACACTGTAAAATGTTACCGTATCAGAGTCCTTTTCATAGAGTGCAGAAGAACAGTAAGTGTTGTGCACCAGCAGTTTTTTTTTCCCCATAAGAATGAAAGCCAGATAAAAAATACACTGTGCGCATACATGGAAATGGATTGTGGAACTTAGGTTTTCTGATTCCTGATGGAAGTTGAGGCTGGAGGGTGTATAGTTTCCTCCTTATTCGGGGAAAAAACATGGAAATGGATGGAGCGACCAATAGAATGCACTGTATGACGATAACAGGAAAACGACAACCAAAGAACTTTACAGTTACAACTTACAAGCGTCATAGTCCATAAAAAAAATAAGGCTTTAGCTATGTTCCTAAGGTCTGTTCCTCTATTTGTGAAAATGAACCAACTAAAAGTATGTTTAGGTTGGGAAGTGACAACCAATGACACAAGCACCAAACAAACGAATGAGGATAATATGACAGAAAAGCATATAAAGAGTAAAACCACGATAAAACCATGAAAGGTATTCAAAACCCAAAAGGTAGGTGTTCTCACCAAATGCACACCAGAACATGACAAAAATACAAGGAATCTACATAAACACACACAAAGGATGGATTATGGTGAATAAACAATAAATACCGCTAATTCTAGTTTATTATCTGCCATGAGGCAATGTAAAATGACATGGTAAAAGAGGTGTACTATGGTACAGAATCGTTTTTCAGACAAAGAAATAGTGGATAACGTGAAATTATCTTGATAAAAGGAGAGAACTGTAAAAAAGAATGCTTCTCTCAAAAATTAAAAATAATGTATTTATTTATTTAAGGTAGGATGGGGAAAATATGGAATATGAATAGTACGACCTAGTTACAAGGATTGCACCACTATAACAGGTCAATATGGCAAGCATGTCATAGGAGAAAGAACAAAGATCATTTCGACACAAAAATTCCAGACCCTGATAGTCATAATCATAGTCAAGATATATTGGATAAGCTTATAACATAACAAAAGAAAACTAACTGTGCATTACAGCACATATGCTTACATTTGGACCTTTTAACTATTTGGCCACAAGGCAGAAAAACAGCACTCTCGGCACTCTTCGGAAAAAAAACAACCACATTCTACTAATGTACACTGTCAACAGTTAGGTGTGAATCCATCGAAAGTTTAAACACAGATATCTGAACTTGTAATCATATGGATATTTTCTTTTAAGGAAAACATGCTCATTTTAACTTTCAGTTAGTCAGCTGTTTTTTCACTTTCCATTGAAACAATAAAATAGCCGAGCCACTATATTGCTTGAGTTGACCCACATAAAGTTTAAGCGAATTTCAAAGCATACATCTTAGAATTTAACAAAGTATACTGGAATGCTAAACTACAATGCAGAGGATGTAGAAAAAATCGGAAAACTACAAGAACTTTGCTTCACCTCAACGCCAATGAAAGCGCAGTTGTCATCGATGCCCTCAAGGAGCTAAAACTTCTCCCAAATACCGCATGGAATGAACGGCAAAACATTTCACAAATGACAAATAACTATGAAGTAGTGACAGCTAGAAGTTTTTGAGTAGCAGATGCAATCCCAGCAGCGTCAGAGAAACTTACTCAGAGGCATCAAAGAAACTTAACATCCAACAACTGTTGACCAAATGAGATTAACCAGGCAATCAAAAAGCAGCCAAAAAGAAAAGCAACATGGTATCCAACAAGACAGTACCTATGCTACGATTATTTATCCAGAATCTCATGAAAAACAGCGAATGAACAAGCAAAGATGTATATTTATCTCCAACCATCTCCTCTGCATCATAACACAAATCTATAGTTTATCATCTGATATAACTATCTCTATCATCCCTTTATTCCCTTTCCCTATAATTATTATATTACCAGGGGCGCAACTTATATTTTAGAAATATTTGATCATTTGCCCCATAATTGATGTGCATTTGATGATTTGTGTAATGATGTCTCGCTGATATGCGGATCTAGGCCCACATATCAGTGACACATCATGGGAAAAATCATCAAAGTACAAACTAATGATGGATCTCCCCTCTACTTCTTGATCCGGCGCACCTTCTTTGCGCTCCAGACCTCCATGCGGCCCTTGGGGCAACCGCAGGGCGAGCGGAAGATGAGCACGGTGCGGCCGTTTGGCGGCACCATCTTGCGGAGCTCGGCCTTGAGCTCCGCGTGCGCGTCCCCGAGCTCCACGGAAAGTTCTGGATCAGTTGAAAGATTGAAGATTTCTTTTGAAGGTTGGTGCTTTTGTCTTTTAGTGTGGCTGATGACTACTTAGTTAATGTCCCGGCTAACTGAAAAATCTCATAAAATAGGTTTTTTATGCGGTTTCATTCGTAAAAGGCATATTTAGAACATATGAATTTCGCAAGAAACAACATAAATTTCTCGAGACTTAAATTGCAACATGCAAGAGAAGTTTAGCATATATAACCTTACTCATACAATATGATGTTGGTTATCTAGAATTATGTGCACTTATTATTGGTATACATTAAGTTTTGATCATAAAAGTGTCTGATCAGCTTGAATAGAAGTGAGATTTTTAAATTCTCAGGAACACCCTACGACCTTCACTTTTGTCTCGCCCTAGGGTCTTCAAAAGAGCAGAAACGGCCCTGCTGATCTCCGCCGTCAGCACCTTGTGCCTCTCGAACCTGCAGCAGGGCAAAAGTCAGGCACACAAACAAATTAACAAACAAACAAATAAAGAACAAATTAGCTGAGCAAAAAGGGAGGGAAATTACTTGGTTTTGTAGAGGGATTTGGGGTGGAGCTCCTGTAGAAGGGAGGAGGTGGATGACGAGGAGGGGGGTTGGGGTTGGGGTTGGGATTGGGAGGGGAAGTCGCGGGAGAGAAGTGCCGACCAGAGGGAGGGGTGGAGGGAGAGACGGCGGAGGCGCCGGGAGGCGATGGCGAGGCAGCAGAGGTCGCGGAACCCCAGCGTGGAGGACGTGGCGCCGAGCTCTAGGATGTGCGCCCACAGCTCGTCGGGGAGATCAGACGCCGACATGTTGGATTTGGGCTGGGTTGGGGACGTACGTCTGCGACGCCAATGCGGCCGTGTAGGTGCAGGTAGGCCGTCTCTTTTGCTGCTGCTGCTATGGCGAGAATGCTTCTTGTCCTTTTTGCTACCATTGGTACTACGGCTGCTGCTGATGCTCTTGGAGGACTTGTATTTGTAGTGGCCCTTCCTCGAACCTCTCTGGTGCACCCTCACAGTGTGCGACTCAGAGGTAACAGGAGGATCATATACATCAGAAGACCATGAAACACTCAACCTTGTGACGATTCCCCGCTTCGCACGGCTTCCTTTCATTGCAGAGACCAACACAGGAGTGCCCTGCATATATAGAGGGTTCCTATATGTTGTTAAAAACACAGTTTGGTGATGTCCATCCATTTCGAACATACAAAATTACACATAATCAATAAAGGAATTGGAGAACAAGAGCCCCTGGAGGTCCTATACTTATTGCAGATTTCAAATAAACAAGACTACAATCAGGAAGCCAACTATACTGAACCAAAGTACGAGTAGCAACACAATAGAAGAATCCAAAGACAATAGGTCAAAATTAAGCCTCTAACGCTTAGAAGTTATAAAAAAAATCATCTAAACAGAGAGCTGCATAGCTATTGGCCTATTGCTAATTGGTATCAAGATAACAATGACAAGCACACACACTTTTGACAACCAAGATATAATGAACAAGGAATAACCCATTCATCGACTGCAATCAAATACTTACATTAGTTGAAGAATTTTCGGGGTCTGATTTGCCGGTTGATGATTCAGATGCATCACCACCAGGGAAGGCTGGTGATGTGACCACTTCAGTGTCAATATCCACTAAATCATCAGTTAAATCGGATTCCAGAGAAAGAAGCAAATCATCATTTTCATCAGTGTCTTCACCCGGATCTGTCCCTTCATCATCATTGCTGTCGTCATAGACATGCATCACTTCAGCAAGAGCGGTTCCAATTTCCTTCACAGCAAAATCATCTTGCCCACCAGCTATTCCAGCTTCAAAAGTTTCATTTTCAGAGCAAGCACAAGAGCTGTGCTCGAAACCTGCCTTTTCACAGGTGCTGTGGCAGAGACATATGCTGCTGCTAACACCTTTGGCACTGGAGTCTACCAAAGGTCCGCCCATCCACAAGCTTAATCCCAAATTCAGAAGAGAATTTTCTGCTGAAAAGGACAAAGCACAAGTTAGAAGCAAGTTATTGATGCAGTCAGTGGCGGACGCAGGAATTTTAGAATGGGTGTTCGAAGTTGTACAAAAAATTTTCAGTACAAAACATAAAGATCTACAGTAGCAATAGTTAACATATAATTTTTCGTACTAGGATAATATATCAAATAATATAAAGAAATTACAAAACAATTGCAAAAGTTCACAAATTAACTCGGCTATGCTTCATGCCTTTTGTTGTTTTGAATTTGAAGCAAAAGATTCCTCAATTGATGCTTTAGATTTAATGAATAAATTGTATTTCTCTTGAGCTTCATTGTGGGCACTAGTAATTGCTCCAACATGTTTGTCAAACCTATTTTTATGGTTCCAATTTTTAAATCCCCCATTCACAAAACTATCTCCACCAGCACAATTAGTTTTATCTTGAACAGATAACAAACGAAGCAGAAAATAGTATCTCGTTCCACACTATACTCAAGCAGTCAAGCCAATTATATTGATCAAACCAACTAGCTAAGAAGCGACGCAAACTTCCAATAATTCTTTTTGGAAAATCATGCGGCCGCAGATGGAGTGGAGACGCCAGAGGGCGGAGAGCTGGAGCCCAGATGGCGGTCGCGTAGCGCTGGCGTGGAGCAGAGGGTCGGCGCAGCGCTGGAGGTGCGGACCGCGCGGTCGACGCGGGGTCGCGGGCTGCTGCTCGCCTGCTTGGGCAGCTCGGTTAGGGTTAGGGATTGGGCAGGATGGGGATCGGATGGACTGGGTCATCGGGGGGACGGGGACGTCGTTTCTATCGCGCGAATTAATGGGCTGGGCCGCAGGCCACGGTGCATTTCCGGTCGGGCCGGCCAGCTGGTTGAATAGTGATGGACTGGAGGCTATAAATAGTTATTTTGGCCCAATTAAATATTTATATATGTATTATATCTTATATATACTAGGTTTTTTGTCAAAAAATTTGGGTGTTCAGCGTTATAAGGGATGCATAAAGACATACAATAACATAGTATACAAATAGTCAAACAGGTGCACATCAGTGTGCATGCATGTATGTTGCCTATATTTCAAGTTCATTCAACTTGAGGCAATAGTTCTAGAAGAATAGGGAGATCAAGGACCTATTAGATTTCTCTTTTACTTTTACCAAGCAAATGAGCACAACACATGTTATAAGCCTAAAAGAACAAATATAAGCATGCACTAGAACGTTTGCCATGTTGTGAATCAGGACTATAAGGCAATACATATCCAAAATAGTAATAAAATTCAAATGAATCAATTTTCATGGCATTTGCAATTGATTCTACCATAATAATAAAATGGCATCAATTAAATACCTCTTTCCTCGTAGCAACAGCAATCACCACCTCAAGCACAGCCGGTCGCTTCGATCGGACAGGCGGATCGAACCCAGACACCAAACTGCAGCGACCAGGAAAGCCTGATATCGAACACCGAACCCTCCAACCAAACAAACCTCAGATCGAGCACAACCAGAATCGATTCCCAAACCGCGAACGACGCGAGGCAACAAGGATCGATAGGCGTGGGCGACGAGGGGGAGGCAATCGTCAAAGACAATTACTACTACAACTAAAACGATGGGAGGACGAGAGCTTGAGGCGGTGGGAGCAGGGCAAGGAGGATGACGAGTCCCTGGAGGCGATGGCAGCGGCTGCGCGGAGGCTGGCGAACGCCGCGAGCACCGCAGGCATCGTATCCTCCCCGGGGCGGCGCTACGCTACGCTATCTCCCGAGATCCAATTCGGCGGGTTCCGGCGACCACGAGCGGAAGCGACGGGGTCGGAGGATGCGACAGCGAGATCAGGCCTCGCGCACGGATGGATCAAAGCTTCGGCAGAATCCTCCGAGAGGGCGTCGACGACGGAGGCGAGGAAGGACCTGGGAATTGGATCAGGACGAGGCTCCTGCGGGTGGAGTCAGAGGAGAGGTGCGGTTTGGCTATTGGTGCAGCGAAAGGCCGTGTCAGGTGGCTGTAAAGTTAGGCCGTCTCCTTTTGCGGGTCCGTGTCAGGTGCGGTTGGCTTTTGGCTTTTGAAGCAAAAGCAGCTTCAAAAGCCCAATCAAAGGCACCCTTAGCTTTGTGGCTTATGACTTCCTCGAACAAATAAACGTGATAATTTCTCTACCGCCGTTTCGAAGAGACATATCGGGGGTAGTCTTTTTGAAACAATTTATTAGCTTTCGGTTCGTTCCCATAAATATTCGCACCAGAACTAAAAGTTATGAGCCATTCGGTTCGTTTCTAAATGTTTCAATTAAATTATATTTAAGCTATTTGGCTAAAACTAAGAATATAACACGAAAACTTAAATCAAATTGGTTTTAACACAAACAAAGCATAAATTAACTAGGTTCACCTAAGCGCACCAATAACCTAAGTCTATGTCAAAGGTTTGCAATTTTAGGATGATAAGCAATCAATTTAATTCTATAAACGTAAATTGCTTAAAAGTAAATAGAGCACAAGAAAACAAACCACAAAGACACGATATCTTTTTACCATGGTGTTTGGAGATCATGTCTCATTAGCCTACAGTAGGAGAGAGGGATACCGAGATAGGAGATTGGAAACGTAGCCGAAGAACATCCGAAGGTAGCTTTAGTTAACTGAATATTAGAGAGAGGCTACAATACACAGGGACGACAACAGATTTATCCCAATTTACCTGTAAGCTAGGCACCGCTCCAAAAAGGTCGAGGAGCTGAAGCATGGCTTCCAATTGATGGGTTTCTAGGTTAAGGAAGAGCATGACATCATCGACATAAAAGGTAACAAGGAGAGGCAATCCTGGCGTTGCGGGCGAGGGAACCTTGCTGGATAGTGAACTAGACGAGCATGTGGAGAATGTCTATGGCAATAACGAAGAGAAGGGGCGATAGGGGATCCCCCTGCCTCAGTCTCTGGTGATGCCAAAGTTTTTTGCCCAATGTCTCGTTTAGGATGATCCGACTCGAAGTCGAAGACAGAAGAATGGAAACCCAATCACACCAACGATTATCAACCCACGGTGCTATAAAACCTTTAGCAAGAACGTCCAAGCCAAACTATCAAACGCTTTGGCTATATCGAGCTTGAGGAGGACGGACCGCCACTTGAAAATCGGAGCGTATGAAGCGCATCTTGCACCAAGTGAAAGTTGTCATGGATGAGACCTTTGATGAATGCACTCTAGTGACATGCCCTAGATTTTCCATATGCGGTTGAAGGCGTAGGACCGAGAATCTTGGCGGCGAGCTTGGCAAAGCTATGGAGAAGCCTAATAGGCACGAAATCCTTGGGTGATATGCATCCAGTTTCTTGGACAAGAGGATGATCAATGAGGAAGTAAGCCATTGAAAGTCTGCGCCAATCCATGTTGAAGAATGCTCGGATGCCCAACATAATGTCCACCTTGATGAGGGCCATGACAATTTGAAAAAGCCCAGTGGCCCCATGCGGTCGAGGGCCTTCTCCTCGGCAAAATTCGAATTATGTCCCAAACCTCTTCCTCGAGATCGAGGTTGAAAGGCCTAAAAGATTTGTGTGATCCATGCTAAGAACATTCAGATTGATGGCCTGCGAAGGTAGCACTTCGGAGCCAACGGCTGCCTGGAAGGAGTGCAGCGCCTCCACCATGGAGTCTTGGTCGTGAAAGGTATTGCCGCCGACTCGGTTTTCTTGCTCGGCATTTCGCGTGGATGTGGAAGGATTTGGAAATGGCATCTCCTTCCATCGACCATAGGAGGCGGATCGTTGACGCAACATGGAACGCTACAAGGAGCAAAGGGCGAGGAAACAGATTTTCAGGAAATTGTGGGGGAAATCTTCTGCTGCGGTCAGGGAGCAGAATTCCTGCGCTTTGTCCAGATGGCCTATGATTTCCGAAGCCATTAGGATTTGGATTCTAACATTTCCAAATCTGCTATGACTCCATCGTTGGAGCTCTTTGGCGGTGTTCTTGAGAAGACCGCCGAGACTACGAAGGGGCCTATCCAGTCTCTCCGAACTGACCCAGCCTTTTTTTCACCTAGTTACAATGCTCACCTGGTTGGTCTACTCAACATATCACGTTTGCACTTTAGAACTTACGATTAGCTTGTTCCACATGGCTACCTACGTTTCTGATTAGTGCTTGCTATCTCATTTTATGTGGTATTGTAGATTTCAGCTTCCCACTTTTTTTTCATAGACTTAGTATGTGCTACTTTTTTGGATGTTGTCCACATCATGTTTGCCTAATGTTTACTGTGCACATACTTGGTTCATCTCCTTATTTTTTTTCCTATGTTTGTTGTCTACTCTTCTTCTTGGTATGGCCTTTGCACTGTCTGTCTTAATTGTTTACTTCCATGGATCCAACCTGCTTTACTAGGCTTTGCCATCAGAGCAACCTCTGCGACAAGCATTCGATTACCTCATCGGTTTGTTCTCGTGGTGTCGTTGTCTATGGCACATGATCATAGTTTGTGGTCTACTTATGGCTTGCTATCCTATTTATTTATAACTGCTTGCTTAATCCTTTGTAACTGCTACTTGTGCTATTGTGCTCATAATTCATGTGTTTGCATATCTGCCTAGATCTGCGCTTTGTTGGTTCATTGCATTGCCTGTTTCTACCTTTGTCGATACTTTTGCTTTTCGCTTAATATATGCAAATATGTTTCCATTGTCTTCCTACTTCTACCCTAAGTTATTGATTTTACCTACTTTTATTCTTTTTCCTGTACCATTTCTTTTTTTATCAACAGTGTTAGCTTCTTTGTTTCCATTTGTGTTTAGTTCCTACACTTACAGTCAGTCCATTTCTACAACCCAGTTTAGATTTTGAGTTCATAGTCCCATTGTGCTGCATGTTTCTATTATTCTAGGCGTTAACTATATCGGTTTGTTCTATGAACTGCTTCTACTTTTCTAGATGTTCGTAGCACAGTATTTAGATTAGTTGCGCTGCTCATTTCGCCGATCCAATTTGTCTATGTGTTCTTATTTCCATATTTACCGTCAATCCATTTGTCGCATTGCCCTACCTTCTCGATTTGGTGCTTCGTTCTATTTGTTACTTCTATCTTTACAAACATTAACAACGTTCCTTCACTAATTATACTGCTACTGCATTTACAGAAAAAGCTCACATGATGTTCACATCCTGGCTCCTGCTTACTATATGTGAATCTATTCCACCTTTTGCACTATTTCCACCCTTAGACCTTAGTACCTATTTTTTTTATGCTACTCCTGTTTCTCCCCGTAACATTAATCCTTTTAGATGGCCTACCCCCTGTTTACTGTATGGATTTGTTTTAGCCTCTGCATTTTTACAGCCTTAGTACGCCTACCCCTTTTTATTATCTATGGATTTGTTTCAGACTCTGCATTCTTTCTAGCCTTAGAGCAACTCCAGCAATAGCCCTCAAAACAGGGCCCCTACTTTTTATTTGTGGGTTCTCCCTATTTTTGAGAGCTCTGTTTTTTGAGCTACACTCTAGCAGGAGCCCTCAAAACAGGACCCTCAAATTCGTTTTTAGAGGGGATGACACATAGGACTCACCCTCATCCTCATCCTACTTTTGAGGCCGAGGGCAAAAACTCACTCGGCGGGGCCCCTACTTGAGCTCTCAAAAGTAGGGGCTCCTCCGAACCCCAGGAATAAAGGCTCGAGGGGGAGATTTGAGGGCCCCCTACTTTTGAGGGCTCAAGTAGGGACCCTGCTGGAGTAAGTTTTTTTGCCCCTCGGCCCTCAAAAGTAGGATGAGAGCTCAAGAGAGGCCCTACTGGAGTTGCTCTTAGTACCTCTCTTTGTATGATACTCTTCTTTCTTCCTGCAGCTTTACCCCTTTCAGATGGACTGCCCCTGCTTTCCTCCCGCCGTTTATTCTGATGGATCCAGCCTGCTTAGTTAGAGCTCGCCGTGAAGATATTTTACATGGAAAACATCCAATCACATCGACGGTTCTTCCATGTGGTGAGAATGTCGAAAACATATGTGAATGCTTTGCATAGGATAAGTGTGTTACTATTCTGTTTGTCCACATTTCCTTACCCCTGTTTAAAATTCTTGAATCCCTCATATTTATGTGAAAATCCCCAAAAATTCAAAATCTAAAAATTTTGTGATTTTTGCTGCATTTTGGGTGAATTTCGGAAACTTTCCTTTTTGGGAAAGTTTTCCCCGTTCCCGCTTTCCTTTCTGGGCCGGGCGCCTTCTCTTCTCTCCAGCGCCCCGCTCCTTTCCGCTTTCTCCGCTCCCCGGCCTCCTCTCGCGTGGACGCCTCCCTCTCCCCCGTTGGCGCCTCGCCCGTCCCCGCTTCTCCCGCGCCTCCCGTGCTCCCGCTTCTCCCGCGCGTGCGCTGCGTCGCCGCCGCCGCACCGCTCCACGCGCGCGACAGCGCCGCCCTCGGATCCTCCTCGCGCCCGCTGTTTGGACCGCCTCGCCGCCGCCGTCCGGCGCTGCAGCGTCTCGCGCCACGCGTCGTCGCTCCTCTGCGCCCGACCCCACCTGGCAGTCCCCGCCTCCCCTTCTCCCGCGCGCGGACGCCTCCCCGCTCTGCTGCAGTCCACCTGCTCCCGTGCCGTCCCATCGCCATTACCGCCGCGCAGCGCCTGGTCACGCCCCGTCTGCGCGGAGGAGACGCCTCAACAGCTCCCCGTCACTCCTGTTGACCCCAGCACCCCCGCCCGTTGCCTTCTCCCCGAAGGACCCCTCCCTCCGCTCGGGTACAAATACCCCCTCCCGGCTCTCTCTCCCTCCTTTGCTTCCCGAGCACCCCCAGCACCCCCGTTCGCTCCCCACTACTCCCCTGCCTCCCCCTGAGCTGCTGATTGGAGCCCCGTTGCCCGAGGCTCCGCCGTCGTCTTCCCCTGCGCCGGCGACCCCGTAAAGCGGATCTTCCGCTCCCCTCCCCCATTCCTCAATTGTTTGCGCCCAGAGCACCTTCATCCACCCCTAATCTTTTTGCCGTTCTCCTCTGGCCAGGTGATCGCTCGAGGAGCGCTACCGTCGAAGCTCCTCTCCGTGTCGCACCTCCGTGGCGGCTCGCTCGCGGCTCCCAGCGCCACCGCGCCGCCAATGTGAGCACCTGGACCCCTTGAACGTGTAGCCGTGGCCGATTGATCTCTCTCGCCGCCGGTGACCCTCCTCCGCCACCAACCACCCGAAGCACCCCCCATCCTCCTCCCGCCTTCTCCTCTGTTCCCCTCCCCTTCCAGAGCCCAAAAATGGAATCCCCTTGCCAAGCCGCGCCCGCCGGTGCCCTTTCCCGCCGCCGGCGACCCCTTCTGCGCCCGGGCCGCCGTCGCCGCCGCTGCTCTCCCTCGGACTCACTGTAGCGGCTGGAGGTAGACGACGACGCCTCCCTGCGACGTGGCTCCCTCCCAGCCGTCCATCTCCTCCGTAATATCTAACCTCGGCCGTTCGATTCCGTCGTAGCGCTTCGCCCGCTCGCCCCGCTCCGATGCTGTCCGATCTCCTCCCCGCTGCATCCGCGCCGTTCGCCCGCTCGCCATCTGGTCCATCCGCCGGCCGCCGCGCGTCGCCATCGCGACCGCGTGAAGCGCGCTGGTAAGGCCGCCGCCGTCGCCCGCGTCTGTGTTGTTGGTTTCTTGGCCTTGCCGCATGTGGCCGGCCGTGAGCCGCCGCATCAGCTATAGCAAAGCGGCCGGTTAGTATCTTGTTCATTCCGAATATCCCGAGTTTATCAATTTCTAAAATCCCAGAAAATCCAAACAAATCCTAGAAAATCCCAAAAATTCCCAAACTTCACCACTTTGCTCCAAATAATATCCCGGACCCATTTTTGGCCTCCCCTTCCACAAATTCATCCCAGATAAATTCCTAAAATTCTCCATTTGGAGATTTATGCATTTTACTCCTTTTTAATAGATTATTTTTCCTCGCTTGATTAGGCTCAAGCCGGATTTATGTTATTTTCAGTGTTTGCGCTAGTGTCGGAGATTCCGGAAGCTCCAGTGCAGTCGCAGGATCTAGGAGCTTCTACGTTCGAGCTAACTGAGTTCGTCCCGATCCACGGCAAGTCACAAGTCCTTTGATCATGTTGTATTCCATGCCATTTAATTACATTATTATGCTATTTGCATTATGCTAATTGTGAAATGTTAATTCAAAGTAAAACAAAATGTTTAGAATGACATGTTATGTAGTTAAACCTACCACCGACAAATGCCATGTTAAACTTGTAGCCATGCCTTTGTAACCCTAGAATTAATTATCTGTTAATCTAGATAATTGTAGGATATTATTATCTTGCAAAGTCTTACACTAATAAGGTTGTGGCTGCGGACCAATAGGATTTGCAAACCCGACTCTAGGGTAGGGTGGTATGGGACACCGTGCCCTAGAGCGGAGAGTGCCTGCGGGCACGAGGTAGGGTAAGGGGGATTGTGGTGCGCCGCAAGACGGTTTTCGCCCACCTCTTACCCTAGGATTGAGGTTAGGGTAAGAGGGATTGTGGTGCGCCGCAAGACGGTTTTCGTCCACCCTTACCCTAGGATTGAGGTTAGGGTAAGGGGGATTGTGGTGCGCCGCAAGACGATTTTCGCCCACCTATTACCCTAGGATTGAGGTTAGGGTAAGGCGGGTTGTGGTGCACCGCAAGACGGTTTTCGCCCACCGTTTACCCTAGGTTGGGTCGCGGGCCTGGTGAGGTTGCGGACCTTGTGAAAATATAAGGACTGAAACCCTTACGCTGAGCAAATGTCACAGTGATCGCTCAACCACAGGAGTTGACTTGTCAACACTGGTCTAGTAGCTGCTCAACTCGATTGAAACTCTACAGGAGGTTTAGCAGTGAGGTTAGGCAGGCCGTGCTGTGGGTGCCTAACAACGGTAGAGTTCACTCGAAGCGGTTATTTGTTTTCTCTTGTGTGGGTGTGTGAGTATGTGAGCCAGACCCGAGTGAATTCTACCGGGTAGAGCCTATATAAAGAGTTGAGCAGTGAAACGACCTGGATTTCTTAACCCGGACGCGGAAGTTAAGAAATCGTGTGGGTAAAGCTGAGCAAACTCTGCAGAGTCAAATAAATGGTATTCGAATCTGTTTGTGCTCCGGTTATTGGGTGTGTCACTTGGGTGATTCCAGCAGCGAAGCTTAAGTAGTTTTATACATGCTTTAACTTGTTTAGTTGGTTAATTGAACTCTTCATGAAAAACCCCTGAGATCTTGTGAAGTAGTTTTGGGTCGTTTTATCAAAATGTTTGCAAATAAAATTGCATCCACTCAAAGTAATAAACTAAATATACTCCCTTCCTTTGTTGATCCGTGCAAGTAGTAGGTTAGGGTTTCCCTTGTGATTTGCTGAGTACGGGGTCGGAGTACTCAGGCTTGCTAAATGCCACAGATACCAGAAGGAAAAGAAGGCAATTCAAGTTTTCGTGTTAGAAGGTCTCCCCGTCGAGGACCCGTGGCTTTAGGTCTTAGCCGCGCTCGAGCGGATTCTGGAGTTTTTGTGATGTAAGTATATTTTGGGCTTGCACGCCCCGCTGTTGAAAAATGGATGTTAATCCTTATGTAAAATATATGCTGGTCTTTTGTTGTAAGCATGCAATGGTATACTCTTGCGCGACACTCCATAACTGTTCATGCGTGAATAGTTGCGGGGTGCCGTGTCCGTACGCGCCCCTAGAAACGGGGGCGTTACATTATGTTCTTTACAGTTGCGCCTTCTTCTGCGCTAATATGTGTGTTCCGATTCTAATGACACCACCGTCTACTACTACTGCAACTACACTGCCATCTACTCCTTTAACACCAACGATAGCTACCACTTTAGAGGTAACAAACCTATTTGTTATTACACTTTCCTTCACCATATTGTCACACATAACATACATTATATGAATTCTACTTCACTCAAAAGTTTTTCTTTACGTATGACTATTTGTTTGCCTATTACAAGCATGCGTTCCCATCACGGTCTGAGAAGAGGATGCACGATGCTACTATATCTGCCGAAACAAAGTTCCAGGACTCACCTGAAGAAGAAAGAAAAAAGGTACTTCAACACAATTCATTGTATTACTGCTTATTGTTAAGGGTATTTAGGTCTTTTCTCATATGTTAGGGTTTGTGTTCTTGTGTCCTCTTTGTATTATATATATGCCCTATGGGCTATTGCAATATATGATCCATTCCTCCTTACATGGTATCAGAACAAGGTTGTTAGGGTTTAGGGCTAGCTCCCCTCACCTCTAGACAAGCCTTCGATGCTGCCCCTGCGCTGGAGCCATCGCCCGTGGCCGCCGTGTCTTCCGCCGCCTCTTCGGCCGCCGCTTCGGATCTCGCCTTGCCCGGCCTCGAGGAGCCCGCCGCTCCCGCCTCTTCGGCCGCCGCCCCGGATCTCGCCGTGCCCGGCCTCGAGGAGCCCTCTGCAACCCGGGGATCTGGGCTCGGGCCTCTGGATCCGGCCGTCTCCACCGTCGGCAAGCCTGGATCCGGCCTCTCCGCCGTCAGATCTGGCCACCCGCCACCGGATCCAGTGAGCAGGCCCCCCGACGCCGAAGTCGCCGCCGCTCTCTCCTCGGGCCACCGCGGGTCCATGCGTCGCCTGCAACCAGATCAGGCCGTCTCCCGCCGCCGCCGGCCGTCGTCGCCCACCCGTCGCCTTCGCCCTTTTCTTCTCCCGGCTGATGTCTCCCGTTGGAGCCCGCCGCTTCCTTTCTCTCTCTGAGTGAGGGGGAGACGCGGGCGGGCGGGAGTGAAAAGAGAACGGGCGACGGTAGTGAGGAGGGGACATGAAGAGAGAGGAGGGGATTCTGCTGCTAGTATCTTTATTTGTTGAGTCTTTGTTTTAGTTAGTTTTCATAAGTCAGTTGCTTTTTCGTAAGTTTTCTGTTGCGTCCATCCAAATCCGTAGCTTCTCCTTTATATCGTCAAAGCTGTGCGAGTCCACAAAATTTCTGTCAGTCAGCCGACTGCTTTGCTAGCCACGGTTTATCCTCTCGGATGGGTGTGGCTCTCTTCTTCCTAACGCATAGTCGCAACCGCTGCTTTTATCTTTGAGCCGCTACAGATCATAGAAATCTTTATGATGCCGTCGCTTCTCTTTGAGCCGCCGCCCCGAGTTTCTAAAGCCGTCGCGCTTCTTTTTTGCACCGCGCCTCCGTTGCGTGTCTTGTGCATTGCGCCGCTATCTCGGGCTTCAATCTGTGCCGCTATGCTTCTATCTCCCTTTTCGGCTTGATTCGACATAATTTCTCAAGAGCCGCACGCAACGACATCTTCAATACATGGATTTTGGATTTTCCCTATTTTAGTATCCAAATGCAATGCTATTGCATACGCTTTGCATTTGAGAGGGATGTTAAGGGTATTTAGATCTTTTTCCATATATTAAGATTTATGTCCTTATATCTCTTTGTATTATTTATTTATATATATACTCACGGCCTCAAAAAACAGGTACCTACCACTCACTATACCTTTGCTTTCCAGGACAGTACATGCCGAACAAAAAAAAATCTGCAAAAGAGCTATTCCCTACTGTCAAAAGTGATGTACCACAGCAGGTATGTTGTACGATCTTATTATTCCCCTATTTTAAAACAACAATGGTTTTATGTTCTACATATCTCCTACTATGTTATAACATCAGTGGTTTTATATTCTACATATCTCCATGTGAGTATACATGGTCCTTAATCATGACAGAAAAAAATGTGTTCTGCTCCTTTTGTCCAAATATAATAAAACAGCGCACGCTTCTTGGTACAGTAGAACAAGGTGTACTTTCAACCAACACCACCGACATACCATTAAATACATGTTGACTATTCAAGAGATTTATACTTGCGTTCTTTATCCGTATCCAGATAAATCACTATACCAAATCAACAAAATAACCAAACCATCCAACCAGTCACACTAGCTAATGTTGGATTATGATTTTTTACTGTAATTAATGATATATTATTTGGCGTGATTAAATTTTTTAAAAGAATAAAAAAATATGTTAACCCATTATAGACAATACGTAAGAATAGGGATAAAAGAAAAGGCAAACAAGCCTAAAAAAGCTAAAAAAAAATAAGAAAAAGACAAATAAAGAAATAGTGAATTGAAAGTTAGAAGCTAAAAACTAAATCTAAAATAAACAGAACCTATATATATCCATATGCACCAAAGTCTGAGTATTTTACTAAAATTCAAACGTTACCATGTTGCCAACAAAGCCTGGCTTGCACATGCAGCTGGTTCTTTCCCAATTCTGAGGTCCCGTTCGAAAGCGGGAATGTTGTCCGATTCCCGTGGAAAAATCTGTTTCGTGTGTAATTCCTGCTGGGTTCACTGCACCACTAGCCGCCACTACAGTAGAACCGGGTGAATTTCCTGCTGCGTTCACTGCACCACACTGGCCGTCGCTAGACGTCCTGCGATGCGAGCACCGGTCACTATCAGTGTGTCAAAGCCTGGGGCGTTGGATGCTTGGGTCCCAGCTCGCTACCAGTGTATTCAGTGAGTCGTTCAGGGGTGTTTCCGTGTTTGGACCTCGTCATATCTAATCTTGGGTGTGTTACAGTATATTCAGCTGATGTTTAGTTTATTGTTATAATTATAATTTGCCGTACTTTGTTAGCCTATAACTTACGTGTTATGGACTTAGTTTTTTTCAAACTAGGACCACACTTGGTTTAAGTTAATTGTGTTAAAGACATCAACCAAGCAGCCACTTTCGAGTACCATTCGTTGTTTCGTACTACCATTACGCTTTTCCAGTGGTAGGATTAGCGGCGGGTCCGTGATTTGGAGTACGGTCGTGATATCATCGCATGGAGCAGCGGGCGGCAGCAGAGCAGGCGCTGCCAGGCCAATCAGCACCTTCTGCCATCTTTACTTGATGCAGCTCGCCAGTTCTGACCGACCAAAGTTGGCTGATTTGCCAGAGGCAGCAGCATCACAGATGATAGTACAGATAGCTGCTACCTCTAATACATTTTTATGTTATCAAAAGATAATAATATCGTCAACTCATACAATAAGCTAGCTATAAGTTGTCTCCACAAGAGCTCTCAATCATTTAATACATACATGAGTATTGATAATTTAATACATGCATGGGTATAGCAATTAGTTCTATGGGTACATGCATGGATAATGCCTCTTTTCCTGTGCTATAGCCTGACTCTTGCATGGGAGTCGGTTTGGCTCTCTCTCCCCTTTTCTCTCCCCTCCACATAGGACTATGCTGACATGGATTCTCTTATAGCTAGCACAGTCAGCCTTATTAAACTTGCTCTTAGTAGTAGTACTAGTCCTGTATAGGACCCTAAGCACTATTGAAACAAATACAGAAAAAATAAATAGATACATGATACTATCTATGTCCGACTCCTAACTCTAAAAAAATAAAATACAATACAAAATAAGAGATAATCATCTGTATATATCAAGTGATACAAAGAAATCTGTTGTGACTTCACTTAGAAATAATATACAAATATAGATGGATTACGACATCTAAATAAACAAGGAATATTATGTGCTCTTCTTTCGACGTTCCAGTGATTATCTCCGTGCTCAATATAATTGCATCTTACTGTCCAATATCATGTGTAGGCGGTCGAGCATTTCTTTTATCGTTCGAGAAAAAAAAAATATCATGTGTAGGGATGCAAAAGAAATAGATAATTTTCGTCCAACCAACTATCTAAAGGCTTATAGAATAAATATGGAATAGAGAAATAGGTATCCGATATTATCTATATCTGATTCTGACTTCAAAAATAAATATTGAATAGAATACATGATGAGAGATCCTGTTTTGATTGCACTCCGAGCCCTGTACAGTGCACTAGTGCATCTGCAAGTGAATAACAAACAGATTGTTGGGCCTTATTGATGTCCACCGAGTTCCGCCCTCTCAAAGTTCCGGCTCTCACTCATTTACTATACCGTCTGGTATCTGATACTGAATAGAGTATAAGCAGGGCTCTCGAGCTTAAACTGAACCAGGCCAAGTAGTGAGGTACTGAAGTACACACTGGACCGAAGGCTGCCGAAGCAGGGCTCTTCAATGTAGATCACAAATCACATCTCTCAGAGCTGTAAGTCTGTTAACACGAAACTCTGGGTATGTTTTCAGCAACTGGCAAGGGACACTGCCTGCGGCAATCAGATGTGGAACATGAGATAATTGCAGTTGCACGGCTTAAAATAGAAATTTCACTTACAGCAAAGAATAATTTTGATCTGAAAAATGGAATAGGGAAAACAGCAAAAGACCGAAAGCACTGACTTAGGACCTGTTTGGGACTGCTCTGCTCCAGTTTTTCCAGCTCTGCTCCACCAACTCTACCATGGAGCAGCTCCACTGTGGAGTTCCTGGAGCAAGTGATCCTGTTTGACACGCAGCTAGCTCCAGCTCCAGGAATGTGAGGTTTCCCTGAGAAAGGTCCAATGTGCTCCTGAATGATGTTTGGTGTATGTTTTGATGTCTGCGGAGCATATGTAACTGAATTTTTTTGTTGCCAATTGAAATATGATGTAAAATATTATAATCACAATTAATTTATTAAAAAAACCAAAAAACAAATATTTTGGTCAAATAATTTCATCCTTTTGCCATAAAATGTTCTTCAAGCGACAGCATCAATAAGATTAACTTGGGAGGATTACCAAAGAAATTCGGACCAGGATTCACGAAATAAATTGGCAATGCCACAGATTACATATCTCAGAGATGAATGTACAGGGGAAATGATAATGTGACTCACACGAAAACTCTTACAGAAGATTGTGGTAGACAGTTTAATACTTTTTAACACTAGCATACTAGCACTTAGCAGTTGGCAGAGCCAGCCAGGAGTGGCTAGAACTGAAGTAATACACATTATGGAGTTGGGCTTGTTTACATCTGAAGTTCTGAACTTTCTCGGATGCCTTTTTGTCAATCAGTCCAGAGTAGTGGCATCAAGTTATAGCTGCACATTGTTGAGTCAATTACATTTGATAGCTTCATCGTTGATCCATTACATTCCGATTTGATCCGGTGTTTAGCATCTCCATGGAAGCATTAGGGAAACAAGAACACAACCGAATCAATGCATTCCATTTTTTTTTTATTTCTGACCATACTATGCCAGAACTGCAGTGCAAAATACATAGGAGCAGTAGGTTCTTGTGCAGATTTACTACACAGGAAAGCCTAGCCCAAGCTGAGGTAAACAGCAGCGGGACGCCAGCGGCGTACACGGCGACCAACCTCCCGACCACCCCGGTGCCGGCGCGGGCCACGACGCCCACCCCGACGATCCCGGCGGCGCTGGCCGGGGCGCGGAATAGCGCCGCCTCGGCCACGCCGGCGAGCACGGCCTTCCTGAACAGCTCGGCGGCGAACTCCCCGAACTGGGCCCGCGAGAGCTCCCCGCGCCGTCGAGCCTCGCGGCGCACAGCGTGGCATCGACGCTGGCGCGCGGCGGCGGCGAGGGCACCCAGCGGCGGACGAGCGGGAGGGAGCCGCGGAGCGCCACATGGAGGTGCGTGGCCGCGTCGGCGATCTGGTAGGGGCGGACCCCGGGGGGAGAAGAGAAGTCGGAGAAGGAACTCGGGTGGGGTGGAAAAGAAATCGAATCGGTACGGAGAGGAATTGTGTAATGGCAGTGGTGGGTAATTTTCCCCCAACTCCATGAGGAGATACACAACTTCAGTTTCTGAAGTGACCTTCAACTCCACCTTTTTCTTGGAGCAGAATTCTTGGAGTTGGACCCGTTTGGCTAGACAAATTTGGAGCAGAGTTGAAAAAGCTGGAGCGGAGCAGTCCCAAACATGCCCTTAATGGCAGAGATGCCTTATTTCCTACGAACAGATGATCTGTCGGAGCTGCTGCAAAGGCCCTTGGGAAACAAATTTAGGATTCCACAAATCTGGAAGATGCAAAATTAAAACATTCACATGTGCTCTCTCAAATATCTGGTCTATATTTTAGCAACACATGTATATACATAAGGGAAAATTCAAGTACCCATATTATTGGGGCAAGCGAATCCAGTTTGTTCATAAATCAATGAATAGTTGCTTGACTGCCACGGAAGAATTCATGGAGCACAAACAACATAATCATGGAGGACAAAAAGTATACCATCATAGTTCATTATTTTGCACAAGTCGGGCTCATGGTCAAGTATCAGTTTTCTCTGAACAAAACCCCTACTGAGAATAGCATGTCACGTCTACACAATGTAAAAGACTACATACAGCAAACTTGGAGCTGAAAGCAATACTGATATTGAAATGAAACCCAATATGTTAGAGCTTAAAAGGATTGAGGAGGCAGCAGCAGCAGCAGTTCTCTGTCAGAAAAATGCAAAGAAATACATGCAGTTGAACATTCAACAGAAACCAATCTATTGAGTCTTGCTTTGAACACCCACAGCATCAGTAATGCTATTCAAAGCTATAAGAACTTCAACTTGAATAATCTCAGCATCAGCAAATGCTTTTACTAGAAGATTACACTGTAAAATGTTACCGTATCAGAGTCCTTTTCATAGAGTGCAGAAGAACAGTAAGTGTTGTGCACCAGCAGTTTTTTTTCCCCATAAGAATGAAAGCCAGATAAAAATACACTATGCGCAAACATGGAAATGGATTGTGGAACTTAGGTTTTCTGATTCCTGATGGAAGTTGAGGCTGGAGGGTGTATAGTTTCCTCCTTATTCGGGGAAAAAACATGGAAATGGATGGAGCGACCAATAGAATGCACTGTATGACGATAACAGGAAAACGACAACCAAAGAACTGTACAGTTACAACTTACACGTGTCATAGTCCATAAAAAATAAGGCTTTAGCTATGTTTCTAAGGTCTGTTCCTCTATTTGTGAAAATGAACCAACTAAAAGTATGTTTAGGTTGGGAAGTGACAACCAATGACACAAGCACCAAACAAACGAATGAGGAAAATATGACAGAAAAGCATATAAAGAGTAAAACCACGATAAAACCATGAAAGGTATTCAAAACCCAAAAGGTAGGTGTTCTCACCAAATGCACACCAGAACATGACAAAAATACAAGGAATCTACATAAACACACACAAAGGATGGATTATGGTGAATAAACAATAAATACCGCTAATTCTAGTTTATTATCTGCCATGAGGCAATGTAAAATGACATGGTAAAAGAGGTGTACTATGGTACAGAATCGTTTTTCAGACAAAGAAATAGTGGATAACGTGAAATTATCTTGATAAAAGGAGAGAACTGTAAAAAAGAATGCTTCTCTCAAAAATTAAAAATAATGTATTTATTTATTTAAGGTAGGATGGGGAAAATATGGAATATGAATAGTACGACCTAGTTACAAGGATTGCACCACTATAACAGGTCAATATGGCAAGCATGTCATAGGAGAAAGAACAAAGATCATTTCGACACAAAAATTCCAGACCTTGATAGTCATAATCATAGTCAAGATATATTGGATCAGCTTATAACATAACAAAAGAAAACTAACTGTGCATTACAGCACATATGCTTACATTTGGACCTTTTAACTATTTGGCCACAAGGCAGAAAAACAGCACTCTCGGCACTCTTCGGAAAAAAAACAACCACATTCTACTAATGTACACTGTCAACAGTTAGGTGTGAATCCATCGAAAGTTTAAACACAGATATCTGAACTTGTAATCATATGGATATTTTCTTTTAAGGAAAACATGCTCATTTTTAACTTTCAGTTAGTCAGCTGTTTTTTTTTCACTTTCCATTGAAACAATAAAATAGCCGGAGCCACTATATTGCTTGAGTTGACCCACATAAAGTTTAAGCGAATTTCAAAGCATACATCTTAGAATTTAACAAAGTATACTGGAATGCTAAACTACAATGCAGAGGATGTAGAAAAAATCGGAAAACTACAAGAACTTTGCTTCACCTCAACGCCAATGAAAGCGCAGTTGTCATCGATGCCCTCAAGGAGCTAAAACTTCTCCCAAATACCGCATGGAATGAACGGCAAAACATTTCACAAATGACAAATAACTATGAAGTAGTGACAGCTAGAAGTTTTTGAGTAGCAGATGCAATCCCAGCAGCGTCAGAGAAACTTACTCAGAGGCATCAAAGAAACTTAACATCCAACAACTATTGACCAAATGAGATTAACCAGGCATTCAAAAAGCAGCCAAAAAGAAAAGCAACATGGTATCCAACAAGACAGTATCTATGCTACGATTATTTATCCAGAATCTCATGAAAAACAGCGAATGAGCAAGCAAAGATGTATATTTATCTCCAACCATCTCCTCTGCATCATAACACAAATCTATAGTTTATCATCTGACATAACTATCTCTATCATCCCTTTATTTCCTTTCCCTATAATTATTATATTACCAGGGGCGCAACTTATATTTTAGAAATATTTGATCATTTGCCCCATGATTGATTTTCACTTGATGATTTGTGTAATGATGTCTCGCTGATATGCGGATCTAGGCCCACATATCAGTGACACATCATGGGAAAAATCATCAAAGCACAAACTAATGATGGATCTCCCCTCTACTTCTTGATCCGGCGCACCTTCTTTGCGCCCCAGACCTCCATGCGGCCCTTGGGGCAACCGCAGGGCGAGCGGAAGATGAGCACGGTGCGGCCGTTTGGCGGCGCCATCTTGCGGAGCTCGGCCTCGAGCTCCGCGTGCGCGTCCCCGAGCTCCACGGGACTCGCCCCCGCGGCCGCAAGAAGCGCCGATCGCGCCGCGGGCGCGGTGCGACCGCGCACGCACTCCTCCGTCTCGAGCTGGATGTCGAACTCGACGGCTTTCTTGAGCCCCCTGCAGCGCGGCTTCCCGCACTTTCGCGCGTGGTGGCCCACCAGCTCCCAGGCGAGCACCGCCGCGGCCACGGCCACCGCGGCGCCCGCGAAGGCGGCGGCCGAGAGGCAGGACGCGGCCGGGTGGAGCAGCGCGCCCATCTCGAGCAGCAGCAGCTTCACGTACGGGATCACGAGGAACCCCAGCGCGGCGAGGACGGCGAGGAGCACGAGCGCGTCGACCGCGGCCATCGGCGAGCGGTCGCAGAAGGCCGTGAGGGGCCTGGGCGGCGAGGAGGCGCGCCTGGATCGGGAGCACTCGGAGGAGTCCGCGGCCCTGCGGTGGTGCTCGAACGCGCGGAGGAACTCGATGAGGCTGCGGCACTCGGCCATGGCGCCGCCGGCGGGTAATCCACCGGCTGCGCAGGTGCGAGTTTTGGAAGGGAGAGGGGGCTTTCCGCGGTGTGGTGGCCTGGTGGGGCGACGGGATCTGTGGGGAACTGGTGGGGATATGCCGATCGGATCGGTGGGGTTTTTTTGGGATCGGTGGGGGCACACCGCGCGGTGCGTCTGCGCCTGCAGCGCGTGCGGCCCGGTTGTTTTCTGGGGTTGGCTCGGTCGGCGCCTCGTCTCGACGCGTGACGTACAGGGTGGGGCGCGCGAGGAACAGTGGCGTGGAGGGGACGGAAGGCAGCGGTCATCGTCCGAGTGACGACGTGTGGAGGCGGCGCGCACTAGCTGAAGCGCTGAGCGGGGGAGGGGGACGCGTTTTCGTTTCGTGGTAGGCGATTTTTGAGGGCCGCGGAGCACCAGCGGAGCCGGCACCGAAAAGATGACGCAACGCAACACGTATAGGCGTACAGCGGCCGCCAGCCCGCTATGGACGGAGGAAAGCGGCGCCCAGGTGTCAACGCTCAACACGTTACGGGGCTGGACGTGTCACTGCCTTTGATTGTTCGGGGGCTGGCTCGTCACGGCGGCTGCTCGCCAGTCGCCTCTGTCCCTCTTGTGTTTTTCCCAGGTCAAAGTTTTCGTGCACGTCTCTGCCACCACGAAGACTTTCGCCCATTAAGCGTGGTTAGCGATTTTCGGTTCTTTCTTGCTCTGCTTGTTGCCGTCCCGATATTGGCACTTGCCCTTTCCATCTTTCCGTGAAAACTTCGGTCCTGTTTTTTTTGTTTTGTTTTTATCAATTGACTTTTGATTTATAGTCCGAACAAACGATACGATTTCTTGAAGCGAAATTTTCAAATATTTTTTTTAGTCTAAAATTATATGCATCGACCACGTTGATGTTTTCACCATCTGCTGCCATCTCGAAACACAAACAAAAGTTCTCAACTGTAGCCCAAAAGAAGAGGGTCTTTTTTGCCACTCCTAACTTAAAGGGGCATTCGTATTGGCTTTTGCTAATAGCTTTTGGCTATAACTTATGACTTTTGGCTGAAAATAAACAGTAGTGGTTGAAAAATGACTTTTAGAAAAAGAGAACGATTGGTGAAAAAAGTGAGGAAGAGATACATACGCGTGACAAGAGTAAGGAGAGCGAGGTGCGTGATACGTTTGTAACCCGTCTTACTCCCAAAATAAGACAGTAGCGAAAGAAGTATAGAAATTACTTTGAGAAACCGAATATTCGTATTAATTTTTAGTTTTTTTTAAGGCATAACCTAAAAATCTCCCATCACTGTAAGATCAGGCAGCGCTCCTGCCTACCTTAAAAAAACTCGCATCTGACAAGCAAATAGCCATCCGGCCAGATTGTGATGCGTTGCAAACTATCCGTAAACAAGCGCATTATCTTGGTGAGACTCCGATATCACGTGTCTCCAAAATACGAGGAAATGAAAGATACCAAAGCGAGATTTCTGCCCACTATACGGAAGAATTTAGGTCCATTTGGTTATATAACAACGTCATGGTGCTAGAATATTTGTGGGAGGAGAAGATGCCTTTTGAAACCAATGAACTCATGATAATGGCATATGGAGGCCTGGTCAAGTAAGTGAAGGACATTATCAATACCATGACCACATTCCAATATTCCATCTCAATTCGACAGGGTTTTCCTTGATTTCACATGGGGGTGGGACTGCCTTTGATTCAGTGATAAACAGAATTAAGGATGTGATCGTTTCGACTTCAGCTTCTGGCTTACTTTTCACTATTCATAAATTTCGTCTTTTTTGAACTTTTGACTTTTTTTAGCTTTTTTGCCGGTTCTTTTTTTCTCGTATTTATTTGTATTATACGTAATGGGCTAATATTTTTTATATTTTTATATTTTTTAAATTTAATTATGCTAAATAAGCATCTGTCAGCTACAGTATTTTTTCAGTCAACTACAGTACTTTTCAGCCATAAATCACCAAAAATAGCCCAAATAATCACCACCTAAGTATTGCATTCGCATCCTTGACCGTGCTTGTACCTTAACGACAACTCCGTGGCTGCAATTTGGACCCCTTGGGGTGGTCACTTGGGATGTCACAGGAGATTCATGTTTTTGCCACCCTTAAGATTGCCACCGAAACTCTGTCACTTACATGTGGGACCACCTGAGTTACTGACAACGGGTTCAGATGGTAAATCTGTTGCCACCCGAGTCGTAAGGGTGGCAAATACATAAATTTTCCCACAAATTGAGATCGGTACAATACCTGTCTTTCGACTTTCATGTTGTCATGTTGGTCTTGTAATGGTCTTTTTGTCAGGTACATCTGTCGCACATGCACGAATGGTTCCAAATGGAATTGAAAGGCATGGCTAACTTATCATTTCTTGTGCATTCGTATGTAGTAAGGTTGTCTTGGATTTTCGTATTAAAACCGACTCCATCGGAATGGGTCAGAAAGGGTTAATAGATTAGCACCTGCCATCATCAAGATTGATAGTGAAGTTTTTTCTATTCAGTTTAGCTTATGATTTTTCTGAATAGATAAATAAGACTACTTTTTAACTATTTTTTAAATAGTTTATCGAAACAGTTTTTTTTAATACTATTTATTGATTTATTATTATTCGATTCATTCACACATAATCATAATAAAACTAAAAACCATCTGCAGCCGCAGACGAAAAAAACACATCCGAAGAGCCCTACACGGGCTATCATCTGTGTGGCTAAAATCGGAAGCTTTGCTTTCACAAAAGCCATAGTCGACACGTTACACTGACGCATTACAAGAACTTTACAAGGGACCCTGAACACACTACTGTAAATAGATTTTTTTTTAATTCCACCACTGTAAAGAGATGGTGAAACGAGGGAGGAATTGAGGCTATGATCAACTCGGTTTCGGTTTCAGCTTCTGGCTTCTGTCTTATTTTTCACTATTCATAAGTTTCGTCTTTTTCTGAACTTTTGGTTTTTTGTTGAGCTTTTTTGCCGATTCTTTTTTTCCCGTATTTGTTTTGTATTATACGTAATGGGCTAACATATTTTTTTAAATTTTTTTAAATTTAATTATGCTAAATAAGCCTCTGTCAGCTACAATGCTTTTTTCAGTTAGCTACAGTGTTTTCAGCCATAAGCCACGAGCTTTTCAGCCGAACCGATCACCACCTGAAGCAACTGAAATGAATTTTTTTTTTAAAAAAGGAACTGAAATGAAGTTTAATCAGCCTGATACAACCATTTTTACCTCTGTAAGTGAAATATGTAAAAAGAGACTGCTAACTACTCCATTTCAATTCGCCAAAAAAAAAGGTACTCCATTGCAGACCACACAAAACACACTGATCAAGCCAAGCCACAACTACTCCGGCCTCCGGCCCTCTCCTCGTTACCATCTACACGTTCCATCCAACAAGAAAGCATGCTTAGCAGACAGAATCATTTGGGCTTGTTTTTTATAGCTTATGGTGAAAAGTACTGTAGCTGGCTGAAAAAATACTGTAATTGACATAGATTTATTTAGCATAATTAAATTTAAAAAATTTAAAAAAATATGTTAGCCCATTATGTATAATATAAACAAATACGGGAAAAAGAACCGGCCAAAAAGCTCAACAAAAAGCCAAAAGTTTAGAAAAAGACGAAATTTATGAATAGTGAAAATAAGTCGGAAGCCAGAAGCTGAAGCTCTTTTGATCACCATGTGCCACCTTGATGGCTGCACCTTAATTTGTAAGGTGAAATTTAGGTGGTGCTTAGTTGAACTGATTTTTTATGGTTTATAACTAAATTTTTATTATAGCTGGCTGAAATTATTGTAGCCGATGATAGCTTATTTGGCTTAATTAAATTTTAAATTTTTAAAAATAAAAAACAGGTTAATCCAGCACATATAATACAAGCAAATACAGAAAAAAGAATCGGCAAAAAATCTCAAAAAAAAATCAAAAAGTCAGAAAAAGACAAAATTTAGAAATAGTAAAAAATAAGTTAAAAATCAAAAGTCTAAACCCAAACAAACGGGCCTAAACTGAAAACACCTCTTGATCCGTGTCACCGACCTGCTACCAATAGTCCATGGCCATGCATGGCACAGTAGTACAGGGGACTTCGTTTCTACGATACTATTCACTGGCATGTGAGTTCACATGGGTAGACAAATCGGGCTCTAATCTGAGACTAACGAATCCAAGGGTAAGTTTCTTGTTTGACTTAACTTGCCGGTTTGACGCTTGCGAGATCCTGTCTTAGGCACGCCAGCCATGAGCCGCCGTGGATATGGTTGAGGGCCTAATTGTGGCGGGTTTTTCTGGTAACGCACAGGGAGATTAGGTCCAGGCCAAGGACCAATTCGTCGCCGGAACCTGCCGTCGCAGATGGAGATGAGATCGAGACGCGGGGGGAAAGAAACGATTGGGCACGACCGCGCTGCGGCGCTTGTAGGTGGCCGGCGAGCGAGAATTCTTCGCAGCTTGACCACATTATCCACACTGAGCTCGACCGCTACAAATTACTCCGTCCGTCTCACAGTATTTGTCCACATCGTAAAATACGCCCAGATCGATCACAGAAACACTAAATATAACAAATAGATAATAAAAGAAATAATTGTGCGTACCTTGTGTATTAGATAACATGTTACAAGCACTTCCAAAACATATAAGCAGCGACAAAGAGTGTATGAGACCATGTGGAGATTCCTTCAATGTTGTGATGAGTATGACACTGTTCAGACAGTTTGAAAGAAGTTTGAGTTGCCAAAATTCAAGTTCAGGAAATGAGATTTGGGTCCAGTCTTAACCAGTCAGACCGGTACAAGGCATGCAGTCTGATCGGTAGAGGCAGTGATCGTTTTTTTTGTGCCATCAAACTGGCCAAGGCAAAGAGTGTGGAAAGAAAAAAATAGATTAGTCCTTGATGTATTGTGAGTATTTTGGTATAAGTCCCACAACAATTTGAGCATTGGATCGAAAGTAGATAGAAACGAAAATCCAGAAAAGGTATTTTTGGGGTGTTTCAGTTCATGGGGACCGGTTTGACCGAGAGTTGCATGGCGGTCAGACCGCTACAATCTAACTGGAATGGAACATGTTGCTGACTAGCCTTGGGTGGTTTGTTCGATCTCTCAATGGCGATTAAATCGCTAAATGTTGCGAGCTATTTTGGTCTAGGCTTAGGGTTGTGTTAAGATTGCATATGTATTGCATGATGCATTTTATGGACTAACTTGGGTCAAGTTGGAAGGAATTTGTGCCTAGAAATAATTTGCTTGGTCTATTGTTATGAAAGTGGCTTAGAGTTAACTATGATCAACGGTAAGGAGAACTAGGACTTGACTAGGAGAACAAAGGTCCAATGTGGTCATAGAAGTCAGGTAAGATGTTGGACTCAACCAAGGTGTAAGATGGTAAGAGCCATATAAGGCGCAAGATGAACAAGGCAGTTCGAACACGTGAGAGGCTTGGCGGGAAGTCTTTGGGGCCACATGGAGGATGACGAAGCATGGGCGATGTTTTGAGGCAAAGGAATTATGAAACATCGGTTGAAGTGCAAAGTGGTCATTTGCCCAAAACCAAAAAAGCGAGAGGTTTGCAAAACCATGGCGGAGGTGGTTTACAAAATCGTGGCAAAGGCCTAAGCAGAATGGGTCAAGAAGATTTCACAAAGGACAAGACGATGGATTCGGGCTATTGGAGCTAGGGTTGTAAAAAAAGCTCGAGGCTCGCGAACTGCTCAAGCTTGGTTCGCTCTAGACTCGATTCGAGCTTGACTCGAGCTCCAAACGAGCCGAATTCGAGCTTCATCCTAAGCTCGCGAGCTTTAACGAGCCGAGCTCGAATAGCTCGCGAGCTTAGGATTTTTTTACCCCTCCCTAATTCCCCCCTGGCCCCACCCCTCCTTCCCGCCTCTCCTCTCAAATTCACCCCCAGGCCCCCCCACGCGCCAGCGCCTCTCCCCCCGCGACCCCGCTTTGCCCCCCGCGGCCCCGCCCGCCCTCCTCGCCCCGCGCCCGGCCGCCCTCCACCCGTCCCCTCGTCGCTTCCCTCCTCTCCCTGCCGTCGCCTCCTCGCCCGCCTCGGCACCGCCGACCCCTCTCCCGCCCCGTCCCTTCCTCTCCCCCCGCCGCCTCCCGTCCCCTCCTCCTCTCCCCGTCGCCGCCTCCTCCCCGACCCTTTCCTCTCCCGCCCCCCGCCCCCCTCTCCGTCCCTGTCCCCTTCCTCTCCCGCCACCGCCCCGAGATTGTTGGTTGGAACAGTTCCTAACATACAAAGGAAGCTAGGTTTTAAACATGACTAAGCTTGATTCAATAAATCAAAAGTTGTATAAGTTTTTGGTTTTGAAATTGTGTTGTTTCTGGTCTGTCAGCAGGGGAGCAGTCAGACCACAATTCCCTTACCGGTCAGACCACCCATTGGTCAAACTGTATGTTGGTTTGTGATCAAACTAACCAAGTAGAGATGTTGCTATTTTTACTGTTTTTGGTTGCTTGTGTTCGTTTTCATGGTTTGCAAGGTCAATCTTGATCTTTATACCACTTTATAGCTATTGAAGTGAAAAGATTGTTAAATACCGAATGAGAAAAAGTGTTGAAGTCATTTACCCATCTTATTGCTGATCTCGAGGGAGGGGTAAATAGTTATAGAGAGCGATGAAGACATGTTTCTCTCCCTCCCTCTCTCCAAAAGTAAACTTAACACACATTGTTCTGCTTTACTCAGAGTGGGAGGATGGAATGGATGTCTGTGTGCGCACTTGTGTGTGTCTTGTCCTTCGCCCAGATTTGCCCAAATGGGCGGCACGACACATCCCCAATTTGGCACATGCCATTTAGCCCACCATCCTGAATAGGCCATGCCGTGCTGGCCCATGGGCTGAGGCGGCGTCCAAGGCACGACCCATAGAGGGTTCGTGCTATGTATGACTGGCATGTGCCCGTTTAGTGTGACGAGCCAGCATGCCTGACTAGCCCATTGGGCCTAAAAAATTTTGAAAAACATAATAGTTTTCTCTCCTCTAATATTCTTTTAGAAAGATTGAAAGTAGATTTGAAAAAAAATCATCAAGAGTCAAGACAGGAACGGTTAATATATTCCGTGCTAATATGGATAACACCGGATATATTAGCTTGTGCTCATGCCACCAGCTCAAAATGTTGAAGTTCTCTGTATAGTGAGGCACGGGATCGTTGTCTAGAAAAACTGATAGTTCCCTATGGATGCTAGTATGAATTGCTCCAGCATTTGACGATATAGAGCTTAATTTTCTAGCGGATCCTGGAGCACCAAAGATTTTGCCCCACATATTTATCATCTTACCTATGGTGGGTGCTAGTGGAGGTTGTTGCGAGCAAACTCCCTGAAACTTATTCTCGTACTTTTGGTAAACTTCAGATAATTATAAATGAACAACTGTAAAATAGTTTAGAATAATTTATCCCTATATACTCACCTAGAAAAGAGTTCCAGAAATTCTAGTAATTTCTCAACAACATACCAATATTGCTCAACTAGTAGTGTGTTGCTAGTTTAGCTATGATAGTGTGTGTGTATAAAAACAAAAAAAATATAGGCTTATAGGGTAAAAGATTTTATAGCATGAGATAAGTTGAATTCCACTTTACTGGCATGTCCATAGCGAACTTTCGTGAACGTGCACCCATCACAATACAATAGGTTTTATATGCTATAATTTATTGGTTAGAATTATTTACAAAGGAAATTGCATCACGAAAAGCTTGAAGATATGGATGCATCCTCTTCAAATCATATTTAACTATAAGATTAATAATATGGTAGACACATTACTGATGTAGCAAGAAGAATTCGATGTATGTACCAAATAAGGGAGTGAGAATATTTATTGCCCTGGAGTTTATTGTATCATTGTCCAGGTTAATTACAAAAAAATTGTAAGATCAAAATCTCCCATGACTTTGATAATACATTCTGCTATATTCGCACCTGTATGTGCTATGTCAATTAGTTTACTACAACGCATTGTGGTAACTGCATCGTGGAAGCTTACTACAATGCTATCGTGGTTGCCACTGCGTCTGCCGTGGCGATCGCAGATGTCATCAATGTTGCTGCACCTGTACATGGAAGCCACGATCTTCGAAGTCACCAGTAAACATCATAGTATCTCGTCAACTTGAGGTCTCGTAGGGCTGCAGCCATGGCCGCCACCGTAGCCCGACGACGAGTTGTCACCGAATGGGGGAGTTGTCATGCGCGCGAACTGTTCACACGTGTGAACAGTGCCTGTGTACTATAGCAGCGCGTATGGCGAGATTAAATTAGTAAAGATAGAGATAAAAATAGTTAGTTTTCTTATTAGATAGGTTTACTTTCTATTAGATGAGTTTACTACCCTATAGATATATTCCATTTATTAAAGATAAGTTTCTTTAGAGATAGAGATTATTTTTTGAAGGTCAAGTTAATGTATCCTTATGAAAAGGCTAGATTGTATCTATTTCGAATCAAGCAATGAAGATGAATTAATCTAGTTTCTTCCTTAAGTTCTATCATCTCAGTCTATAGTCAAATCTAACCGACGCCATTAGATATTTCTCCCAGTGATGTTTCTCCCGATAAACTAAGGCTCATCATAGGGACTTGGAGCAGCAACAATGCCTATAATAATAGTACTTAGAGCAGCAACAGCGGCTATAGTAACAACACTTGGAGTAGCTACGGCAGTCATGACAACAATGTTGCTTGGAGCAACAACAGCGACAATAATTGGAGTGGCTCATATTCTGATAAGAGCAGTGCCAGTAGTGGTAGTACTTCGACTAAGAGCAAGTTTAATAAGGCTGACTGTGCTAGCTACAAGGGAATCCATGTCAGCATAGTCCTATGTGGAGGGGAGAGAAAAGGAGAGAGAGAGCTAAGCCGACTCCCATGCAAGAGTCATACTATAGCACAAGAAAAGATGCATTATCCATGCATGTACCCATAGAACTAATTGCTATACTCATGCATGTATTAAACTATCAATACTCATGTATGTATTAAATGATTGAGAGCACTTGTGGAGACAACTTATAGCCAGCTTAGAGCAAGTACAATAGTATAGCCAACTAGTGGCTATAACACTTGTCCATTTCATCTATAGCCTTCAAAAAATAGTTCATACAATAAAGTAGCTATTACAATAACTATTTGACCCCATGTGTAAGAGAGGGAAATGCATATTTTTACGTGTTATAACTAGCTGTAATTTAGTAGCCAGCTTCCTTCTCTCTCTTCCTTTCTCTCTCTGCCACGTAAGATTTTATTGATATTATATTTGCTATAGCCTGATGACTAAGCCTTATTGTACCTGCTCTTATTGTATGAGTTGACTGCATCATTATCTTTTGATGATATGAAAATATATTGGAGATAGCAGCTATCTGTACTATTAAATTTGCTCTAACCCTCATCAAACAGCAGGCTACTCAAGTTTCGGAGAAAGTTCGAATAGGGGTTATACGGCCAGTCTCAATGCAAGATTTCACCTCCCAATTTCCAAGATATAAAACAAAATATGAAACAAGTCTTTTCTCTCAATGTATAGTTTCATTGCGCGGTTTCATAGGTTGTTTTAGCCTTTCTGTGGTCCCCTCTTCCTTCTCTTCTCCAATCGAAGCACGCCGCATGCAGGTGAAACCCAACAAGGCTCTCAGTGGGGATTTCACACGATTACCAACGTTTTGGAAACAACGCTCAAAGGTTTCATGGGGATGAAACGTTTTCCTTCTCTCTCCTCCTAGTTTCATGCAAAAAGCTTCTTTTGGCTGATGTGGCACCGTATTTAATGTGCATGAAACCCTCCATGAAACTCCATTGAGACTGGCCTACTGGAAAGAGTTTGGAAGGATCTGCTGCGAAGGATCCTGATCCTCTCGACATGTCTGAGGAAGCTAAGGCTGAAAGATGGTTTAGGAGGGCAGCACAGATGAAGGACATCTCCGAGCATGCCAACATCCCTGACGAGGACTTCCCCGAGATAATGCCGATGAGGGATGAGGAAGGGGGTGAACAGATTCGTAGTGAGCAAGAGGAAGGAACGCGGTTTTTCTGTTTCCTTTTCCGTGTTCTCTTTGTATTCTCGTCCACGTGGTAGAGATCCAGAGCAAACACGAGGGGAATACGGAGAAGGGAACAGCGAAGCTGGAGAGGAAGACACCCTTGAAGAAGAGATTGACTTTTAAATAAAGAAGGAACCTACCAATCGTAAGTTCTGAACCGGACAGACACTAGTTAAAAACAGAGGCATGATTGTCATTCCAGTGCAGCAGTGAGAGCTTACACCAGGGTATTCTTCACTCCAGATCGTGATAATAAGCCAGCACCCGAAAATTCACATAGTGAAAATAGCCAAACACCCAAGGATAGTTTTCTGTATGGTAAAATTTTGTTCTCAACCGCAAGGGGGTTTGCTGGATACCATTTGTTTTGTACTTGAAACCATCTACACTGAAACCAGGCATCACATTATCAAAGTTAAGACTTATCTTTCATATACACGTGTATTTTTTCAAAGAAATTGCTCGTCCGATTGAATTTCATATACTGGTAATCAACGCCCTTTTGTTTGGAAAAAAAATCAGAATATGCTTCAGAGTTCAGGCCTCAAGTTTATTGTACGCGTTCCTTTTTTTAAAAAAGTTGTGTTGGCCTTTTTTTATTTCGTTTAGTAATTTTTTACAGGAGACGGCCTCGAAGAAGCTTTGCCACAAAACCAAAACGCGAGAGGGGGAAAACCTCCAAAAAAAAAAAAACGAAATACAAAAGGAGAAGCCGATTCGGTAGTACTGGACTTCAATCTGTTGCCCGCGAGAACGGCCCATTCGGCCCAAAACTCCGCGTCCCACCCACCTGCGAGGTCATCAAAACCCTACCCCGAGCGGCAACACGTTCTCCCCCCACTCCCAGCCGCCGCCGCCGCCGCCTCTTCCTCGCTTCAAGGTATCCGTCATTCTCCCTCTCGCTCTGCTGATCTCTCGTGTCCTCGTTGGTTAATCCGTTCGGCGGTCGGTCCTCTTCCTACCGCGCGATAATTGTACCAGTTCGTCCGTTTGTTTTGCGAGTTCTTGTTGGTTTTGCTCCGAGGCTAGGCAACTGTGTTTCTTGAATCGTAGGTGAGGTAACTCGCCTTAGCTAGCTCGTTGGTTTAGCCGTTCTCTATGATATGGATGTGGTCATCCAAGCCCAAAAGGCTAACTTTAACGTACGAGGAGGGCATCCTTTGTCATTCCCTGGTCTGGATGTGTCCATGACCTCAAGCGCAAGAATTTGTTATAGGAAACATAACTGGCTGTCTGCTGTACATGATCTCTTGCACAAGCACTGAGGCACCATACGTAGCTGTAGCTGTAGCTGTGTGGTGGCCTAACCATGATTGTGCAAGATATACATGGGTACGCAGTTTGCAGCAGTGACTTCTTTGTGTTTCTTCTGCCAGTAGTTACCGTATAATCACCCAATTTTGGGCTTAAGGTGGTTAGTGCTCCAGTGTATCAGTCGATGACAAACTTTTTTTTCCGTTTTAGTTGTTTTTAGGTTCATTTGTATCAGAGAACAAGTACTGAGGCACTATGGTAGCCTATTATTTTGGTGTGCAAGAGAGACACGGGAACCCGCTTTGCAGCAGATATTTCACTCATCTTTCTGCTGTCAGTAGTCGCCCGATATCACCCATTTCAGACCTGACTTGGGATAATGGTTCAGTTTTAACTTTGTTTTGGTCATCTACGCTTTCCAACAATTCGAGCACAGGTACCCAGGTGCTATGGTCTTTGCGATCGAATAGTAACCTAACCTATAACGTGCGAAATAGAACTGGGCATCCGCTTTGCAGTGCAAACTATTTTGTGTTTCTGCTGCCTGTAAAGGCCCTATATTTTTATTCCAAGTTGGTGGCACTGTGGTCTTGACTCCTTTTGTGTTCATATTTTTTGTGCTTTTGTGTTTTCACTTCCTTGCCTTTAGGCTTTAAGAGTTGCTCATGGTTATTCTGTTGTCTTTTACTTGTGGAATCCAGGCAGGAGCTTGTGAAAGTTTTCTAAGGTTGACAAGATGGTTCTGAAGTAAGTCAATCTCAAGTTGTTGCAATGTGTTGTTGATAGCCACCTCTATTTTGTACTTAAGTTGATATTAATAATACTTTAAGTACAATTTCACCACCATTGTCTTCAAAGTTCAAATCATTGTTTCCTTGGTTTTACAGGACTGAGCTTTGCCGTTTTAGTGGCCAGAAGATATATCCAGGGAAGGGTATCAGGTTCATTCGTGCTGATTCGCAGGTAACCTTCTTCATGTGTTGAAGGTCATTAATATGAGTAAGCTTAGAAGCTTTTCCTAATGAATTCTGATATTTCCTCCTGCAGGTTTTCCTTTTCGCCAACTCAAAATGCAAGCGCTACTTCCACAACCGCCTGAAGCCTGCAAAACTTACCTGGACAGCTATGTACAGGAAGCAGCACAAGAAGGTATCGCGTTTTGATTGCTAAATTCTTCATTCATGCATTTAGCATTCTCCACTCATGCAGTCACTGGATTATCCTATTTTGTACTCCTAAAACATTGTTAACATGTTAGTTGAGTTCAGATGGATCACATGAACTCAGTTGTTGCGGTGCTTCAAGTACAATAACTAAGTTACGTAGGCCGCATAATCAGCATTTCAAGATACCTTTGGCATTTATAGTAGGACAATTTTCCCCATATTTCGATATAGTTACTAGCATGCATTTGTATTTAATGGCCAAAATGAGATCAACCATCTGTTTGCTAGTGGGTGGAGATGTGAAGTTTGGTTCTTTATAAAGTATAATGGATGGTTGAGGCATACAATGCTTCTGCTAGCATGCATCTACCTACCTACCTACCTGCACAGTGCACACACACCCCTCTTGTATTCTTGAGCCCATGATATGTGGTCGGCTGAGTTTGGCGCAGCAACTGAATAGAATATTTTTTTTGTTTCCATTATCGATTCATTTCTATCATGTCTTGTAATATTTCTTACTGGGCTGTTTTTCGATGTGTGAATGCAGGACATACATGCTGAGGCTGTCAAGAAGAGGCGTCGCACCACCAAGAAGCCATACTCGCGCTCAATTGTTGGTGCCACTCTGGAAGTTATCCAAAAGAAGAGAAGTGAGAAGCCTGAAGTCCGTGATGCTGCTAGAGAAGCGGCTCTTCGGTACATTTTTCACCCTTTTATAGAGCTATAGCTGCCTGTATCATCATTGCTTTTGCTTATAGATTTCTTTTATTTTTACAACTTGGAATTATTTGTATTGGTATAGTTGCACAAATTTGTCAATCTTGCTTCTTTTATATTGGCCGATATTGAATGATTCTGAATATGATTCAAACTGAGAACTGTCTTTTGACATGTTTACATTTGCAGTGAGATCAAGGAGCGCATAAAGAAAACCAAGGATGAGAAAAAGGCGAAGAAGGCAGAGGTGGCGAAATCTCAGAAGACACAAACCAAGGGTGCTGCACATAAGGGTTCTAAAGGCCCAAAGCTTGGCGGCGGTGGTGGGAAGCGTTGAAAGTTCCTTGCATCATAGAGAAAGGGTTCTTTTGCTGGCTAGCCTTCTTTCGGATCCTACCATAGACCTTTGTCAAGTTAGCCTGCCGTCTTGAATTTTCACCTTTTCTGTGAGGTTGAATGTCTTAAAATGTTTTGGATTATTTCTCGAGTTGATTTACAATGGTACTTATGTTCTCTGTTATCAATTAGCAAGTTTTATCATGACCATTGTCCGAAGGGGTGGGTGGATTGCCCAAATGTAGGCAAAGCAGCTCGTTATGTTTATGAGAAGCAAATTGATTTGCCATGCGCTTTGCTTGGTTCAACCGATCAAGGTGTTCGCATGTTGGAAGCATCTCGTAACACCATTCAAAGGTATTTGCTATGGCAGTTCGATCAAAGATGTCCCCGGAACATTGTTGTATGGCAATGGCGTTCACGCCTATATCGCGACATATCTGATACAGGACAGCGGAAGCAGCGTGGTACTCCAATCCGCATGTATTAGATCAGATGCCAAGCATTTGGTAGGCAGAACGTGGACGTATATTTCGTGTCTCTCGAAGACTCAATACAGACCAGGCTCTTTCAGATCAAATGTCTATGCTGCATTCCTCCTGAAATAATAAATCCTTAAACCGGTACTAAGGACGACAAATCACGAAATATCAAGCATTGACAAAAATTCGGCCTGATAATGTGCATTGTGGTCTGTGGACATCGTTACGATCATTTAATAAGTCCTATCAGCAAAATTGATAAAACTGGGCCTGATAATTTAAACTATTATTCACATCGACATGACATAATGATGTAATGGTATCTTTCTCGGTCATCGACCTAAGTAATTACTCGAGCTAGCTGGGTCAACACTCAACAACACGGCAAGCGGGTAATTTCCTCACATCAGTATCAGCCATCCACTCCCTGACCTTCATGGCATCGCTCTATCCGTCGGCACTCGCATATGTATTGCTTAACAGCTTGCAGTTCCCGCTGTTCCTGGGGTCCAACTCACTAAGCTTCTTGGTGACCACCTCGGCAATAGCTACATTGCTATGTGTCTTGCACGCTCCCAGCACTATCCTATAAACAACAGGATCAGGAGTTATGGGCGTCTCAGTGATGAACCTCAATGCCTTCTCCAGCTGACCAGCACGACCGAGGAGATCAACACCACAACCGTAAAGTTTCATTTGCGGTTCCAAGTTGTGAACTGGTTTCATGCTTTCGAAGTAGTCAAGCCCTTCCTCGACAAGTTTCACGTTAGCACTGGCAATAAGTACACCAAGGAAAGTAACTCCACTCGGTCTGAAACCTTCAGCGAGCATAGCATGAAAAACATTCAGAGCATCCTGTTCAAAGCCATTGTTTGCTAGTCCTATTATGATTGAGTTCCATGACAAGGTGTCCTTCTCTTTCATTTCTTTGAACAATTGTAATGCTTCTTCGGTGCTTCCACATTTCGCATACATGTCGATCAGAGAATTGTCCACAATGGTGTCAGCTTTGATCTTGTTTCTCCTCGCATAGTCATGAATCCACTTACCAAGATCAGGTGCGCAAGCAGAAAATACACTGGCAATGACAATGGCATCTGGTTTCACCTTGCCTCTCTGCATCAGCCTGAAGAGCTCCAAAGCATCAGAGAAGTGACTAGCCTGTGAATATCCAGATATCATAGAACTCCATGAAATCAAATCTTTGTTAGGAATTTGATCAAATATTTTCCTTGCTGAAACCAGATCTCCTCCTATTGCATATGTGGTGATCATTGCATTCAGTGTCACAGTGTTCCTATCCTTCATGTTAAAGAACACCTTTTCAGCTGATTGCACCTGCCCATGCCTACCATAATACTCTATCAAAGTACTGCCCAAGTAAATATCCACCTCAATGCAGTAATCCTCTATGTACCTAACCAAGCAATCGGCCATTCTCCAATCTCCTAGATGAGTGCATGCAGAAACAACCTTGACCATAGTAACATTATCAGCTTTCACTCCTTCATTCTGCATCAACTTGAATAATGTCAAAACCTCTTTTAATCTATTGCACTGGCTGTATCCACAGATCAACGAATTCCAGGATACCACATCCTTAACTAGCATCTCATCAAAAACAGATCTTGCACAGCACAAATCACCACAAGCAGCATATAGATGAATCATTGAATTGGAAACGAAGATATCCGGAAGAAGCCCAAGTTCAATACATGGTTGTGCACCTGCTCCCCTTCCTTGAGAGCACTAATTCTTGCGCAAGCCTTAAAGTACGAACGCAAATGCTATGTTGTCTGGCTTCATACCTTTTCCTTGAGCCTTCCTGTAGAAAGCAGTGGCATCTTCTGGTGCATCACTTTGAGCAAGCCCCCTGAGTGTGATATTCCAAAGAAAAGTTGTTGGTACTTCAATCTGCTCAAATACTTTATGAGCAAAAACCAAATCCGGTTGTAGAATAGCATAAGATTTGAGAATCTTAGACATTGCATATTGGCATTTGTGCAGCCCAGAAACCATGAGATGGGCATGAAGCTTCTTTATGGCTTCCATCATTACAGCGTTGAAAGTAAACATAATTTTTCCATGAACCGTGAGCCAGTGAGGGAGGAGCAAGGACTGCACGTGTCATAGATAAGCATAGATAGAGGTATTTATGTAACCAGCATCTATGGCTATAAATATGTGTTTGCGTACGCCATGAGAGAGAGCACCCCTTTTCAGACAGATATAGGTAGTATTAACTCTTTCAACAGAGACACAGTTTCTCGTATTCCATCTCTACGATGTGTAAGGCCTCGGGGAGCCCTTCGTCGGCTTTTCTATGGCCTTCTCTACTTCCTGTTTGATCTGTAACTACAACAGTATTCATAAACCATGCTTTTGAAATATGATACTCCTTGCTCCACCAGCCCGGACATACAAGTCCAATAGCCATGCAGCATCTCGGCCTATGGATTCGTCCAATATTAGACATTGCAGGAACAACTGCTAACACAGTTATCTACTTATCTCGCTTGGGCAAATGCCTTCTGCCATCATGCGCCAGAAAAGAGCAACAGCCTCCACAGAATGACAAGAACGTGCATATCCATCTATTAGGGCATGTACAATGATATGAACTAGTTACTAGCTCTAAGATAGCTTCTCCAATGATATTAACTTTTAGCACATAGCTCATAACATGAATAGTCCCACATGACATCATCATATAATCTTGAAATGTGTGTATGAGACTAGCTCTTGATCAAGAGCTAGCTTTTCTCTCTCTTCTATTAAAATATGAAATAATATGTTTAGAGCTAGCTCATAAGTCACCATTAGACATGCCCTTAGTCCGGTCCAAGAGACGACATTCCTACAAGGCATTCGCTCAAAGAGAAGCCTCGCGTACTCAACCCCATCCAGCAAAGCCAGTGATCACCACATTCCAAGAAAGCGCATTCTTCACCGGCATCTCATCAAACGCTGTTCAGGCATCCACCAAGCGCCCACACGCAACATACACATCGACAAGTGCAGTATGCAGTTATGCGCGTAGGCTTGGAACTCAAACCCCTTCCGAACCACAAGCCCGTGGAGCTGCGCACCGGCCCGCGCCCACGGCAAGCCCGCGCAAGCCCCAAGGGCGAACATGAAGGCGTACGTGTCGTTGGCCATGTGCCGACGCGCGCCCTTGAAGAGGTGTAGGGCCTCCTGGGGAAAGGGCCGTGGGAGTGGCCTTGAGGAGGGCGTGCCACGGCGTGGGAGGTCGGTCGAACACTTGGTGAGCAATGAGCTGGGAGTGGATCTGGAGGAGCGGGCGCCTCTTGTCCTGGTGCTTTAGAGTAAGTCTTATAATCTGACCTTGGTTTGGGTGTATGAATACTTACTGACTCACTTTTCACCTACTCATATAGTAGTTCTGACCCGGTGAAAGGTGTATGACCTACCCTTCCTCTCACAAAGTTTCTTGGTTCTTGTGCTTGGTGTCAGTAAGCTTGACCACCACCTCTCTTCTCTCTCCTCCTCTCTCTCCTCCACCTCAGCATACAGCCAACTTACAGCCTCTTAGAGCAAGTACAATGATGCTGACTAGGTCGCCTCTAGCGAAATCCACGTCAACACAATCCTATGTGGAAGAGAGAGACAAGAGGAGAGAGAGGCAAGCTGCCCCTCATGCAAGAGGTGACCTCTAGCACATCATACGAGGACTTGGAGGCGATGCTAGTTCTTAGAGCAAGTACAATAAGGGTTATGATCACCTCTAGCGAAATATTAAATGTTTGAGTGCTTTAGTAGAGGTAACCTCTACTCAACTTATTGTATTAGCTACCTTCACATGAGCCATATGTACTCTTTTTGCTTATTTGGCTAGTCCTAGAGGTAGTAGCCACCTCTTCTATTAAACTTGCTCTTATAATACTTTAGGAGAGGGCGACCAGTAGGCGAGGAGTGGTGGCGGCATGGAAGGGTGAGCTTCTTGGCCTCAAGAAGCGAAGAGAGAGCCGTGCCAATGCCATGGAGAGATACCCTACAAGTCTACAACCCCCTCCTCTCTCATCTACTCCCTAATAAATATATAGTAGTTATAACAGTCGTGGCTGACACTAGGCAACCCTGAACTCACCACCCGATCCCTCCCTCCTCCAATCCAATCTCCATGTTGCGCAGGGTCCTCGCGAGAGCAATCCCACTTTTCTCCACCTCTGGATTCCCCAAACCGCCGGGTCCTCTCCTCCTCAATGCCTCACCTCTCTCCACTTCGCGAGAACCGGACGGCGGCGGCGGGGACGGCGACGGCGAGGATGACCCCTTCTCCTTCCCGGACCACCAGCGGCTTCCACCCGATGTAGCTCGTGGCGTGGACGCCGTCGTGGCGGCGGCCGAGGGCTCCCACGCGGACGCCGCGCGGGCCAGGGGCCTGCTGGAGCGGTGCGGCGCCGCGGCCTCCGAGCCGCTCGTGGTGGCCGCGCTCGCGCGCCTCCGCAACAGCTGCGCGGCCGCGCACGCCGCGTTCCGGTGGGCCGCGGCGCAGCCAGGGTATGCGCCCGGGCGGCGCGCGTGCCACTCCATGCTCGCCATCCTCGCCAAGCACCGCCGCTTCGACGACGCCCGCGCGCTGCTCGGCGAAATGCGCCGCGCGTCGCTCGCGTCCCCGGCCGCCGTGCTCCTCCTCGTCCGGCGCCACTGCGCCGCGCGCGACGTCGCGGGCGCCGTCGCCGCGTTCCGCGCGCTCCCGAGCTTTGGTTTCCGGCCTGGCGTCGCCGAGTTCCACGGCCTCCTGAGCGCGCTTTGCCGGTACAAGAACGTGCAGGACGCGGAGCACCTGCTGTTGTCCAGCGAGGAGGAGTTCCCTTTCGAGACCAAGAGCTTTAATATTGTGCTCAACGGGTGGTGCAACATGGTCTGCAGCGTGCGGGAGGCGAAGAGGTTTTGGAATGCGATGGAGGTTAAGGGTATCGAGAAGGACGTTGTATCATATGGGAGCATGATTTCGTGCTTCTCGAAAGCCGGGAGCTTGGACACAGTTATGAAGCTTTTTAACCGCATGAAAGAGGCTGGCATTGTGCCAGACCGGAAAGGGTACAATGCAGTTGTGTATGCACTCGCCAAGGGACGGTGTGTAGACGAGGCAAAGGCGCTTGTCCGGAGTATGGAGGAGAAGGGGGTTGCCCCGGACACAGTCACTTACAACTCCCTCCTTAGACCTCTTTGCAAGGCTCGTCACATTGAGGAGGCAAGGGAAATGTTTGATGAGATGTTAGGGAGGGGGCTGCTGCCATCAGTGAGGACATTCCATGCGTTGTTCGATGTGGCTAGGAGCGCCAGTGAGGTGTTTGATCTGCTGGATAAGATGAAAGCACTGTGCTGTGAGCCAGAGATGGACACCTACATTATGTTGATTAGGAAGTTCTGCCGGTGGAGGCAGCATGACAGTGTGGAGAAACTGTGGAGTGCAATGCCTTCGAATGGGCTGAGCCCTGATAGGAGTGCGTACATTGTGTTGATACATGGATTGTTCTTGAACGGGAGGCTAGAGGAGGCGGCAAAGTATTATGAAGAGATGAAAGCCAAGGGCTTTTCACCGGAGCAGAAGACAGAATCAATGATACAGGCGTGGCTCTCAGGCAGAGAGCTCGCCAAACAGTCAGTTTCTGTTGGTTCAAGGAGTGGTTCGGTGTCTCTCAAACTAAGTCCTAGAAAGCGATAAAATTGAGGTTGCCCTTAAAAGTGATCTATGAAAAAAGAAATGCAGCATGAGAGGAGGGCGTTTTTTGTTCTTCACGAAGAACTGCTAGAAAATTTGAGGAGAAATATTCTTGGTTATTCAGAAAAAAGAGGCTGATTACTGTATGTTTGGCCCAGTTATCTATTAGGCAGGGATCACTTGCTGTACTCCTTTTGTAGCTTGTAGTTTGTACTGACTACATGTTCAATTATTGGTGCACAAAGTATAATCAGTTTCCACCATATTCCTACATCCTCTCATTTCATATGGTTTGAAACTCAATATTGTTACTTTATGTAGTTATGTTCAATATCAGCATGTTTTCTAATCCAGCAATTCCATTATGTACAGAGTCTACTGGCATATTCCCAATAACCATTTAGTGACCACTGATCCCATTGCAGAATATGCAGTTGTGTGCAATTTTATGCTATACTGTTCCTGATAAATCACTACTATTCTGATAGTATTATTTTAGTGCATGTGCATATGAAGAATCCGACTGCAAGAGCACATTGGATTTGAAGCTGGGACGGGTTGCCGCCAGCCTTCTAGTAATTAATGCATCAGTTTATTCTGAGGTGAGAGCATACCTGAACTTGAGATAAATCTAATATGTTGCTCTTTTCTCTGCTATCGTGTGGCTTCAATAATGCCTACTAGGCAGTAGCTAGTGGCTTCGAACATACTAATGATAATATGGTACGAGTCAAACAGCTTATCCTTGCACGATCTGAAGACCTATCTATAATATTCTATAGGATATCCCATGCTAATTGCAAGTGGTTTGTTTTGTCAGTTGGCACTACATATATCTTCTCCCCACCCCTGAACTCTTTGATATGTACTCCAGAAGATGGCGTTATCTTGCAGCAAGATGCAAGTTGCTTTAAATTTTGTCGATCAGACGATGACATATTCAGGTACATTTCTGGGTTTTTTTGGGTGGGGGCGGGGGGATTCAATTGTGATACTTATATTCAGTGTCATTTTCATGGTATCTATGTAGTTGCAAGTGTCGCTAAAAATGTTTTAACCTATTTTTTTTAGAGTCATGCTAGCGCACAGTGTACTGTTAGATCCTATCATTAGAAAGGATCTAACTGTGTAGGTGAGTTTCATCGGGTTTCATCTAAGTTTCACAATGTTTCGAAGAGTTTCAAATATGCTTCATAAAACTTAGTCAACTTATGTATGAAACTTTATAAAATACCATAAAATTAGACATAAAACATTATAAAACTTAGTTAACTTAGACATAAAACATCATAAAACTTTATGAAACTTAGTAATAAAAACTTAAGAAATTTTATAAAACTTAGTCGTGAAGCCTACTAAAACTTTATGAAATCTCATGAAATTTGGAATTTAATATCATGAATCAGCGAATTTAAATAGAATTCGAGTGAGTTTTAAGAGAATTTCACTGAAATTTCCCAACAAAAGAAATAAGTTTCCCAACAAAACGAACAAGTTTGAATGAAGTTTCACAAAAAAAGCAAAAATTTATAAAAATTCAGTCATTGAGAGGGGTTACTAACATCTTGGTAGCTTCCACCCGGAGCCATCGGGAGCTCAGCCATGATGATGACGCTGGCTGCTGCGCGAGTGTCGCGCTTGCATGAGGGCTCGCACCTGTGTTGCCGCCACGGTCGCTCACCTTCATGTGTGCCACGAAGATAGCCTGCAGCCGTCTTGTCACGTCTGCACTTGTGTGCCCCTCTCACCTTCATAGGTGAGCTATGCCCGTGCATACCATCACCATCGTCGAGCAACCAAATTGGGTGAGAAAACCAAAGGGGCATGAACAAAGGTGAGCTTGTGGTGCGGATTAGGCCTACCAATAGCTTGATCCGTCGTTGCCCCTGTCTAATTGACACTACATTGTTGAATTTAGGGAGGAAATAGGGATTGGAGAGGAAGGAAGGGAGAGACAGAGAGATAACGTGGGCAGTGGGCAACATGCCACAACTTTGGGCCTATTCTTTTCGGCTATGGCTTATGGTTTTTGACTGAAATTTTTGAATTTTGGTTGTTTTCGGTACAGATTACGGAGAGACAGATACTCACTTGCGATTTTAGCTGGTACAGATGTTGAGCTTTTAACGTGTAGATCGTTTAACTTGTAAACCCCGTCTTGAAAAAATATTCCGTTTAAAAGTTAGATATTGTAGCAAAAGTCAAAAACCATCAGTTTTTGACTTAAAGAACAGGCCTTTTGACGGAGTTGGAAACGAAGTCCATTTCCCTCTTGTGAATGTACATGGAGAGTCAAGTTTGTTTCTAGTGCTTCACAGACATGCTACAGTGATTAGACTGAACAATTGATGTCTATCGCGTTGGTTTGAAGGAGAACTGAATAGCGTAATCTCCGCGGGAATCAGGGTGGGTCTCCATGGGGATCGAAGGCGGAGGGTCGGATCCCCCAAAGAGGGCTAGCGGGGCCAGAGCCGGGCGAGCTTGCGGGGATCATGGGGCTTCCTAGGACCCTATCTTCGTTGCCACCCCTAACCACGTCTCCTTAACCGATAGTTGCATGGTCGCACCCTGTTCATGTATGCACTTAATGTTACCATTCCATCAATATCTGAAACCACCGTTCCACAATTCGGATAGATACCAAATATTTTGTGAAAAAAATGAAGGGGAGGAAAGGAAGTTACAACTGAGAAAATCATAAAACATACATTTTAGACTGAACAAGGATAACGAGTTTGGAGTTTGGACTTCAGAACAAAAGATGTTTTTGCAGATTACACAAATGCATAGATCTAACAAAAGAACACATACGACAAGCCTACCGCCACATTTGCAGTATCATGCTTGCCAAATTTCTTTTCTTTTTTTCTTTCTAGTATTATCTAGTCACTGCCATTCCACCCTTATTTACACCACCTCTTTCTTCCATCTCAGAATGGTGGCAAGATTGTCTGCCACATCTTCATCTGCGGTGAGCTGATCGACTGCAAGTAGCTGCTGTCCTGCACAGGCGCTGCCGGATTCACCATCTGCCCCAGGTTCATGTAAGACCCCTGCAGGTCATCCAGATTCATGTCCGTGAACCAGTCGTTGTCCTCCTTCACCGTCATGATGCCGTTCCTCGCCTGCCCCTGCGCCATGTCCCTGAAGTTGTGCTGCAGGCCGGAGAAGTTGTCGATCTCCGAGTCGTGCGTCTCGAAGCTGTCGGACATGGTGTCGGCCAGGGCATCCATGACCTCCCCGTTCTGCTGCTGGTGGCGCGGTGCCGCAACGGCCTGGGCATCCATGACCTTCTCCCAGTTGTTCTTCTTGTTGTACAGCCGGCAGAGCACCCACTCATCCAGCTGCAAGCACACAGCAAACAAGAACATCAGTATCAATGCAGATTATGCAGCGCACACAGGGCCGTCCGTCAGAACGCTCGCCTACCTTCTGGGATCCCTTCTTGCCCGGGGCGCGGTCGGTTTCGGCGAGGCGGTACTCGTGCATAATCCAGTCGGTCTTGACGCCCTTCGGCGCCTTGCCGGAGTAGAAGACGAGCGCCTTCTTGATGCCCACCGTCCTACCGCTCCCCTTGGGCGCGATCTGCTTGTCGGCACCCGTCGCCTTCCAGTACCCCCTGCCGGCGGCGCGGTTGGGGCGCGAGCCATTCGGGTACTTGCGGTCGCGCGGCGTGAAGAAGTACCACTCCTTGCGCCCGAACAACGCCTTCTCTGCACAAACACAACGCGCGCGGCCAAAGTCAACACATTTGGTTCACTACTCCCCCCAAGATCGATCCACGAAGTCACGAACAGCCAAAGACCAAACCAAGAACAGGTCATGAAGCCATGAGAAAAGAGAGGCAGGTGAAGCAAGAAGCAGGGGAGGCAGGCAGGCACGCACCAGGCAGATCCCACGGATCGAACTTGTACAGATCGACCTCGGCGATGATGTTCACCAGCAGCCGCTGCCGCGCCACCTTCCGGCAGAGGTAGTGCACCACCAGCTCCTCGTCCGTCGGGTGGAACCGGAACCCCGGCGGCAGGTTCAGCTCCGCCTCCGCGTCCCTCCTCCCGCTCCCCTCAGCCGCCACCATTGCCATCCCCCCAAAGCGACCTTCCCAACGGACGGACGTACAGATCGACGGACGCCCGAGAGCTCTCGACCAGCTTCCAGAGAAAACCTCTCGCTCGTGTCCCGGTTCGAATGGCGGCTGGATGCTGCGAGAGATACCTCGAGCCCTGTGGGTTTGTTTCCTTAGCGACCAGGTCTGGTGGGCGCTCGGGGCCGGTATATATGGGCTGTGCGGTGCGTGGTCCACTCGTGGGCTTCTGCGGTGCGTGGTCCACTCGTGGGCCCGCGCGTGTCCCCCCTCGTGGGCGTCGGATGAGGGCGGCCGAGGCTACGGCGAAGGTTCGCGCGTGGAAAAGAATTTGACCTGCCAGGCTTAGCCGCTCCGGCTCCGGCGCCGGCTGCGGGAATGGATCAATCAACAGGCAGAAGAGTCAAAAGAGATTTTCCATGCAGAAAATATGATATCGCGATCTCGGCGAATGGCGATGCGTCTGCGTGCGTGCGTGCAGGTCGCCGTTACAACTCTATGTTTCTGACTGCTTTGCCTGGCGTGCGATTTGATTTGCTTGTTGGCCACTGCTTCTCCAGACTGTTTAGCAGACTCGGATGTCTTAATCGTCTGTGGTGTTAATTGCAGCACGTGTGGACGTGCTTGTTTTGTTTCTGTGACAGTCATGTAGGTACGTGGGATTTCCGTAGATATTGTCGGAATAACCGTATATTGGTTATAGAAGTGTAAGAGGTTTAATAACTCAAAAATAATGGAGTATCTCATCTCTGCTCCAATAGACTCTAGTGTGAACGTTTGATAAACCATAGCCCTAAGAGACTATCGGTGTACAATAAAGATGGTGTGAATGGATGTGGGGCATCATTTATGTAAAGGAAAAAGTTGTTAAAATAGTCATATATTAGTTATAAAAAAAGAAACCTAGCTTAAAAGTTGACAAGTATCTTATATCATAAGTTACCTTTATAATTATACGTCCACTTGCGATACAAAAGATAATTTTGTGGACAAAATATTTGGCGATACCTACAGTGCTTTGGGATTTTCTTGTGGAGGAACTTTCGCCAAAGGAACAGGAGTCCATCGAAGAAGAAAAGGAAAGCGATTGAATTGACACTTGGGATCGCGCTCGTCGATGCCTCAAAGGTGCCAATGTTTTGGTTTTCTGCCTAAACGTGATATTCTTTAATTCGAAGACTGCCTAAACGTGATATTAACTATCTAATTTTCCGATGGACAGCTTTCGATATTTAGTAATGCAAGCCACGTGTTTTCTCTTCAATAATCTGTGGGATTCGTGGTGTGTCATCATTGAACTGTTTCCACAGGGATGTACGAACTTGCGCTTCTGTCTCCATCGACACAAGGATATGCTTGGAATATTATTCAAGAAATTCAGAAGGGGATATTCTCCAAGCTTGGACAGTTCACACTGAAGTACTAGTACCATCAGTTTTACTTAATTACAGACAGCTAGTAGAGAGTACATGCATCTCCTCTAGCTTATCTGTTAAAACCCTTTTTTCCCCACTAATTGTGCACGTGCCTGCCTGGATGCTATCGACATGCATTGAACCTTGCCTGGGTGCGCGCGAGCCGCAACGGTGGCGGACAAATCCTCCGGTTGGTAGGCCATGGATGGAAAGCGCCCGTCGACAGCCGATTGTTTTCATTCCTCCGGTGGTAGACTATCGTATGAAGTTGCAGCCGAAAAGGACAGACAAGACAGCTCCGAGGGAAAAAAATGAGGTGGGAGAGCGATTGGCCAGTGTGCTTGTCTGCTCCTGTTGGGCAGCGGCCACTACTTTGCCCCGTCGTCTATCACGCTAATAGACCATTTGGCCAGCTCAGCAGAGGCGTAGGCTAGAATAATAATATTACTCATCTCTTTATAGATAAACTCAGACAAAGATATCTAATGTAACGAAATAACATGTCCATTTCTATAAGTATAAATCCAGATAGAATCGTAATTTACCTTCTTATGGATATAAATATACAACTCTAGACACCATGAGGGGGAGCGACTCACTTATTATAGAACACATATATTCTAGATAAGTATTTTTCATACTTTACTCCAGGCGGCCGAATTAATTGTCACGGGGTGGGACAAACCCCGCATCGAGGCCCATCGTGGTGGGCTCACCAGCTCGAGCTTTCTACATGTTGATGTGGATGGGCGATGGGCATTGGTGGTTGGTTGCCGTGCGAGCAACGGATTTCTTTGTCGTCGCGGTCGGACAAAAATTTACCGGTGTCCAAGCTAGTCAAAATTGCTGGGTATAAGAAGTTACCGAGAAATCATCGGTGTCGGCCGACCCCGATGCTTGAACGTGGCTTCGCCCCTGCTTTACTCATAGCATCTAAGGCTCCAAATAGCTCTCTTGGGGTTTCTCTGTAACCTCTACTATTTATTATTTGGTCCGTAACCACAACAGTTTACTTAGGAGAAAATGGCAGTAGCCTTTGGTTGGCGATGGAGCGCGGTAAATTTTCTTGATGAATCAGTGCGAAAAATATTTTTCTTTTCTCCTCTGAAAAAAGTTAGCAGTTTTCTTTTCTATTTTTAGGCCATATTCATATTAACTTCTAAAAACCATTTTTATACAATAAATAGCTTTTCTATGATACTTAACTTTCAAACAAAGTGTCTTTTTAAAGAGATGTCTACTAGTCGATTGTAGTAGATACTATAATAACTTTACTTATACCGGTCAAAATCGCACACGAGTGTATTTATCTACAAACTTCTCTACTAGCTATTACTATTCATCAGCTAAAGCTAAAATCCATCAGCAAAAGCCAATATAAATGCCTCCTTAATGTGTTGCTACTTACAACCAGGATTATTGTCATCTGGTGAGCTGAACTTGGTTTATGTCACATTGCATACATGATCGAGCATATCCCAACAAACGCAATAACACGGAGCACTCAAGATCATTAGCCAGCTAGGAATCTTAGGGCCTGTTTGGATCCACCTGATTTTAAGAATCGCTTTTGGAAATTGGGTGTGATCCAAGCAGACCGATTTTAAGGCGATTTTAAAATCTACCTACTCAGATTCTTAAAAACCAAGAAGTCATTGATACCCAGCTTTTGCAGTTTTTGCACAAATACCCATTTACCCTCATTAAAGACCACGCATGGTGTTTAATATGATGTTCAAGAGCAATAAATGTAAGGGTATAATAGTCTATTAGCACCAATCATAAATGAAACCAACTTTTAAAAACTAGGGATCCAAACACCCCATCGTTTTTGCTTAGAAACCAGCTTTTAAAAACTAGAAGTAATAGCTGGTTTTTAAGAATCTAAAACTGATCCAAACAGGGCCTTAGGCCTTGTTCAGATTTTCGGGGATTTTTTTGGTCCGCTTCTCTTAAAATTCCTGTGAGGTTCCAATGCTCCAAATAAGCATAGGGCAGAAGGAATGAAGCATAGTTAGACATAAAGGCCCTGATCAACTCGGCTTCGGTTTCTGGCTTTTGGCTTATTTTTTACTATTTATAAGTTTCGTCTTTTTCTGAACTTTTGGCTTTTTGTTGAGCTTTTTTGGCGGTTCTTTTTTTCCCGTATTTGTTTGTATTATACGTAATAGGCTAACATATTTTTATATTTTTAAATTTTTAAATTTAATTATGCTAAATAAGTCTCTGCCATTCTGAGTGTTTTTCACCAACTACAGGCATGTTCTTTTGGTCGGCTTATGGCTTTTAGGTGAAATTTTTGAATTTTAGTTTTTGCAGCAGTCTGATTACGGAGAGACAGATACTCACTTATGATTTTGGCTGTTATAGATGTTGAACTTTTAACGTGTAGATCGTTTAACTTGTAGACTCCGTCTTGAGAAAATACTCTATTTGAAAGTTAGATACTGTAGCAAAAGCCAAAAGCCGACCGGCTTTTGACTTGCCGAACAGGCTCACAGTGTTTTCAGCCATAAGTCATGAGCTTTTTCAGCCGAACCGATCACCTTAGTTACGTTGTTAAAGTACGCAAAAGTATCTTAGTTGATTAGTCCTGGCTCAAGAAATTAACTCCACAAATTGACGTTGTAAGTCATCTATCTGACGCTGTAGCACAGGGGGTCGACGAGATGAGCCTAGAGGTCAGACTTTGAGGGGGCATATCCATGGCACGACGAGTGACGCAAGCGCCGACGCAACAATCGGCAGCGGCAGGCATCTTCTTCCTTGAGCGCGAAGGCGCCTCCACGGCCATGCCCATGCGTATGTGGGCCTTGACTGGACCAAATCCTGGTCATCATCCGACGTACCTGCCCACAGTTGTCTACCAACCGTACGATGCGCCGAGTCATAACGTCACGTGCGCCACGCTGCATTGCGGCCGCTTACGTGACCACCGTTCGCTGTTGGGTCAAAACTCTTATCAGGTATGACAAGTGTTTTTTTTTATATTTTTCTTTATAATAAAAATAACATTAATTTTAAAACATATAAAAAGATAAATAACATCTATTCACTATTTATTGTGCTTTAAAAATTATATAAATTACTGTTAAAAAAGTATTAAAACTTTTGCGATTATATATATACACTCAGATCAACAAACAAAAAGGCAGGCTGCTGCGGAGCGCTGCTATTTTGTGCCGCATGAGGGGGGCATGAACGGCTTAATAATGCGATCGTGTACCGCGAGTAAACTATTGCTTGGTGCATGCATGCGTGGGCCTCGTTAATTAATCAAGTGACGTCACAACACGGGCCTAGTTGATTTGTACCGCTGCTACCGCGATAAAGGCGTGTGTTTGGTTGATCAGATGTCCTAACTTGCTTACCGAAAGCGCCCTCGATAACTTTCTTACTGAAAAGTCGGGTATGCGACAGCAAGCTTGTCACAGGCAATTAACCGAGAAGATGCCCACCAAGTCCGGTGGAAATCTGCATCTGGACCTCCCTCTAGCTCGCCGAACTACGAAGTAAAATGCCGCTTTTACATGCGTCTTCAGACGAAACGACTGGCCGAGCAAATCCCTTGACGTCCGGCGAAGGTCCAGCACCCAGCCGCCGACTAATCAATCAGTCAGGCCCGAAACGCCGAGACGCACATGAGTGTCTGCGGACATTCTCCCTAGCGTTGCTGGACGCTACGATTCCACGCGCGGCGCGGCTGCCGGAAACTCGCGAGTCACGTCCAGGATCTGGTGGGCCGTTTAGCACGTTGAGCACAAGGCATAGACGCCGCCCTGGCTATGCGCGCGGCTGTCTATGCCTCGTGTGCAGCTTGCTGAATAGTCGAACCACAGACCGACCTCGTGTGTACGACCAGTTCGCACTGTAGCTTTTTTCCTTCAAATTTGGCTTTTGGATATATCTATTTTGTAAATCTAACTTCCTCCCCAAACTTAGTAGCCATTTGTAAATCTAACTCCCTCCCGAGCTTAGTAGCCATAACAGGTAATACATGTCGCTTGCCGTGCTACAACAATTAAGAGACAGGATAGTGGCATGTAATTAAAAGGCATGGTTAGCACTAATTAATCACTATTTTTTTGCATGATTAGAATTAATTAAGTATGATTAACACTAATTAATCCGGCCACCCTTCTGCCTTAGCTTGGTAAGTACTTGTCAAGCTCAAAAAGATTGCTAGATTTATAAAAATAGATGTCGATAATCTTAGAGTAGATAATATGTCCCGCTAGGCCAAAATGTATATTTTAATCGATGGAGTGCTCTATAAACGGAGTATTCAACGGGTTCTCATGCGATGCGTATCGCAAAAAGGAGGATTATAACTCCTTAATGACATATATAGGGGTATCTGTGAAGCACACGCCTCTTACAGAACGCTGGTTGGTAAAGCTTTTTGACAAGGTTTTTACTGGCCAACAACCCTCAATGATGCTAAAGATCTGGTTAAAAAGTGTGTACAATACCAATTTCACAGCAGGCAAATACACCAATCAGCTCTGACTCTACAAACAATTCCTCTATCTTAGCTTTTTGTGACCTGGGGTCTTGATATCCTAGGATTGTTCCCACGAGCACTGGGGGACTTTGAGTTCCTTTTTGTGACTATTGACACGTTCACAAAATGGATCAAGGTTGGACCTATAACTAGGATAACGACAGAAGCCGCAAAAATGTTCATGATGAGGAGCGTGATTACTCAATTTAGAGTCCTAAGTCGGATAATTACGGACAATGATAAATAATTTTCAAATGCAAAATTCTAACAATTTTGTGAAAAATTGAGTACCGAACTTTGCTATGGCTCAGTCGCCCATCTCCAAAACAATGGGGCAATTGAGCGCGTGAATGGCCAGATAAAGCAAGATCAATCTAATACAAGTTAATTTTACTTTAAAATAAATAAGAAGTTGCTAACACCAAACTTTCGGACTATAAGTTTTGGTTGACACTTATTGGTTATTTGTACTTCCTTAGGAGATTTTTTTAGTGAGTCTACCTCTTAACACATCAGTGTTAGCTTCTCAACTCCCACATTCCGTTTGTGGGGAGCTTAGCTTCTCAAAGAAGCTGGTGGACAAGGCTTCAGCTTCTCAATACAAGGTAGCTTCACTGAGAAGCCCTAGAAGCCACAACCCGTTTTTGTGGGCATGAGCTTCTAGTTCCTTTAAGCTGAAGATGAAGCTCCCTCTAAATAAGACGGATGATGAGATCTTCTACTTACCGTTAGCCCAAAAATTTGTGTTAAGCGAGCTGTTGGTCGTCTCAAAAGAGCGTCTCCTAACTCTAGAACTATCTTGTCAGAGATTGCATATGTATTACATGGAACAGGCCAACAAACCAGAGGAACAACGACACTCGGGTGTTAACGTCAAATTCATGCCGCATCATCTGCAGCGCAATATTTATGATTGTATATTCCCGGTGACCTTCGAGGACTTATTCTTTTTCTTCACACTCAACGCGCTCGATACCTCACTCATTCGATGCTGGACACTGTAAATATGTACAATCACGGTCTATGTTTATGTAATACCAATATATGTCATATATAACTCATTTATTTTGTGTGTGTATGTATATGTATATGTATATGTATAGATACACGGTAAATAAAGCCAGATTAACACAATCACTGGTTGGTTTTCTTAACCCTGACCCTCACTGATCTCGTCCCCCAATCGGACACTCTTCGTGCCATGCAAGCCATCGCTGACTGCGTGGACGCCTCTCTTGACTGCAGGGACGGACCCACAGGGTATGCCGGGTGGGCCACGGCATACCTGGGCCCCAGCGGCAACCGAACTCAGTGCCTACTGCTACTGTGGTCTTGTCCAGAACCCGGGCGCCCGACCTGTCCTTCTTCCTCCGGTCCTCCCGGCCGCTGCTGCCCTTCCCTTCGCATCCCGGGGGGAGTGGACCTGTGGCAGGTACAGGCCAGCCGCCGTTCGCGCCATGGGTGCCGCGCCGTCATCGCTGTCGCCGCCGGGGCAAGCCCAAGGTGCCTTCCGGTGCTTTGCCTTCTATTTTTCGGCCCCATTACTAGTAAACAACCCGTCGTGGCTAGTTTGGAGCGGTTGGATCGATTTCCCGAGACATTGAATGATTCTTGATTTCTGTTCTTTTAGTCCATGTTTTACAAGTTGTAGGTGATGAACTGGTTAATTTGGATGGAAGAAATTGAAGTGGAGATTTCTCTGCGTTTGATGCGATTTTTGCGGAATTAATCATCCAATTGAAACAAGGCGTGAGCAAAATTGATTTTGATTAATTTACGCAATTAGCAAGTTATCTTTATTAGCCATATCCTGATTTTAATTCTAGCAAATTAGACCGTAGAGCTTACTTGTTCATTTTTGAATTAGCTTGGGGCTGTGCAGCTTAATTTAACAAATGATGCCTCTTTTTTTTTATTTAACCTTGGATGCCAATGGGAAAGGATATCACAAAGCAAGAAACCTACTTGCTGAACGTATGAACTTCCTTAGAATCGACAACATAGAACCAATCTATGAAGTGGATGAAGATGAAGATGATATAATCAAGACTTTTATATCCTTTAGAAAGCGTAAGTCAAAAAAGGCAGACAAGTAGTTGTTGTGGACGCTTTTGTCGGCAAGTTCTACAAACGCCGCAATAAGCAATTTGCACCGGCGTCCACAACAGAGTCCAGCTGCAAATCCACATGATTTAATCTCCAAAGTTGGTTAAGATTGCATTAGAGTCTGGTTAAGATTGGATTAGAGTCCTAGTTTAAGAAGGAGGAGAGTTCTTTTAGGAGATAAAGGCCTAAGGGCCTATTTATATCTGTAAGCCCTGATTTATACGGGCAACAAGAGAATTAATAAAGCATCCAAGAGATTACTCACAGCCTCCTTACGGAGGGAGAGTACGTCGACTCCCCTGCTTCTAATCTACCACAACATCTTTGGTATCAGACTTCTGATCCTTCGGCCTGATCATGGGCGACTCCATCACCGATCTCAAGGCCGCCATGACATCCATCCTCGCCGATCTCTCGTCCATCAAAACCGAACTGTCGACGATGAAGGGCGACCAAAGCCGTCTCACCGTGGCTGTCAATCGCCTGCAATCCGAGCAGGTCGAATCCGGCGGTTCCCACAGCGGCAAAGACACGGCGCCTGCTCCGCCTGCGCCTCCGCTTCCCCTCCATCAGCACACTCACAAACTTTGATTTCCGCGCTACGACGGCACTGCGGATCCGGTGGTTTGGCTCCACAAAGCAGAGCAATTCTTTCGCCAGCAGCGCACGCCACCGGAGGAGAAGGTGTGGCTTGCTTCCTTCTACATGGTGGACGCCGCCCAGGACTGGTACAACCGCCTGGAGCAGAACCGGGGCGCTCCCACCTGGCCGGAGTTCGTGGAGAAGGTTCAACGCCGGTTTGGTCCGCCGCGGCGCAGCAATCCCCTGGGCGCCCTCATGAAGTTGCGGCGAACCAGCACAGTGGAGGAATACCAGGCGCAGTTCCTTACCTTGTTGGCCCGCTGCAGAGACGTCACGGAACAACAGCAGATCGACATCTTCACGGCTGGCCTCCGCAATCCTCTGCAGACTGATGTGGAGCTCCAGAATCCGGAGTCCCTCGACGATGCCATGGGCCTTGCGCGCGCCTTCGAGCGTCGCCTGGAACTGGATGAAGACGACGACCGCGGCACCATCCGTGTTCCTCCGCGTCCCTTGCCGCCACAACGTCCGGCGCACACGGCAGCAGCGGTGGCGATGCGTTCACCGGTTCCAACCGCCAAAGCGCCGATCCAGACCCCACCGGCCCCGTTGAAAAGCATGCCGCCAGCGGACGCGCGCTTCAAGCGGCTTTCACCGCAGGAGATGGCCCAGCGCAGGGCGGATGGCCTCTGCTTCAATTGTCCGGAGAAATTTACCAAGGACCACTACAAATCTTGTTCAATGAAGGGTCTGTACCTGATGGAATTGGATGACGAGACTCCGGTCGACGGCGCGGAACAAGATACCCCAAGCTCCGACGAAGACGTCGAAATTTCCCTTCACGCCCTCACCGGAATCGCCACGGCAGACACTATGCGTCTGCTGGTGTCCATCGGGTCTGAGCAGCTACGCACCTTGGTTGACTCAGGCTCCACCCACTCCTTCGTAGCATCTACCACGGCACGCCGCCTCGGCCTAGTGCCAGAGCCGCGCCCAGGTCTCACCGTGGGCGTCGCCAACGGCGACCGCGTTCCTTCGAAAGGCGTCTGCCAGCGGGTTCCGGTGACCATCGGTGAGGAGCGGTTCGGCATCGATCTCTACATCTTACCACTTGACGACTACGAGTTGGTCCTTGGCTGCCGGTGGCTCAAGACGCTCGGTCCCATACTTTGGGACTTTGATCGACATTCTATGGCGTTCTGGCGCGACGCTCACCATGTCAAATGGCACGGCTTGGATGCGTCAACCACGCCCTAGCTCAATTCCATGGATCAACGGGACTTGATGTCGCTCCTCCTGACGGAGTTTTCTGACCTTTTTGCGAAACGAACAGGTCTACCACCACAACGTCACATGGACCACCGCATCACGCTGCTACCCGGCACTCCTCCGGTCGTGGTGCGCCCCTACCGCTACCCGCAGCTTCTCAAGGACAAAATCGAGAAGCAATGCGCCGAGATGCTGCGCCAAGGCATCATCCGGCCCAGCACGTCAGCATTCTCCTCCCCCGTCCTCTTGGTGCGCAAGAAGGATGGGAGCTGGCGCTTCTGCGTCGACTATCGCGCCCTCAACGCCAAAACAGTGCGTGACGTATTTCCGATTCCAGTCATCGACGAGCTCCTTGACGAACTCAAAGGAGCCACGTTCTTCACCAAGTTGGATCTCCGCAGCGGTTATCATCAGGTTCGGATGCACCCGGCCGACATCGACAAGACGGCGTTCCACACACATCATGGACACTTTGAGTTTGTCGTGATGTCCTTCGGCCTCTCCAACGCTCCCTCGACATTCCAAGCATTGATGAACGAGATCCTTCGACCTTTCCTCCACCGGTCAGTACTCGTGTTCTTCGACGACATCTTGATTTACAGTTCATCATGGTCGGATCACTTGCGACATGTGCGGGCCGTCTTCACCACCCTTCGCGCTCACAAGCTTGTCCTCAAGCGTTCCAAGTGCGTCTTCGCCGAACGCAGCGTGGCGTATTTGGGACATGTTATATCCAGAGACGGAGTGGCCATGGACCCATCCAAGGTGGAGGCCGTCCAGCAATGGCCTCAACCCCGGACTCTCAAGGCGCTGCGGGGCTTCCTGGGTCTCACGGGCTATTATCGCCGCTTCATCAACAACTACGGCACAATCGCCACCCCGTTGACTTCGCTCATGAAGAAGGACTCCTTCTGCTGGTCCTCGGCATCCTCGGACGCATTCAGGGGGCTGAAGGCCGCCCTTACTTCTGGCCCTGTGTTGCAGCTTCCCGACTTCTCCAAGGGCTTCACCGTCGACTGCGATGCCTCGGGTTCGGGCTTCGGCGCCGTCCTCCACCAGGGCGCGGGTCCCATTGCTTTTCAGCAGGGCAATCGCACCGTAGGATGCCAAATTGGCTGCCTATGAGCGCGAGCTCATTGGACTAGTCAAGGCGGTGCACCATTGGCGCCCCTACCTATGGGGGCGCTCCTTCACTGTGCGCACGGACCACTTCGCCTCAAGTACCTCCTCGACCAGCGGCTCTCCACAATTCCGCAGCATACATGGGTGAGCCGTCTCTTTGGTTATGACTTCCAGGTGGAATTCCGTCCGGGACGTTTGAACACGGCTGCTGATGCTCTGTCTCGCCGGGATGAGGATGCTACCGCGCTGGCCGCGTGTGCCATCTCCCGTCCTGAATTGGAGCTGTTCGACGACCTTCGGCGCGAGGCGGCGCATCTTCCCGAGTGGGTGGTCAAACGTTTAGAGATTGTGCAGGACAGTGCCGGCGCCTCCTGGACCTTGGTCGACGGTTTTGTCCTTCACCGCGGCCGCATTTACGTGCCGGACTCTTCGGCGCTCTGGCCACAGATTCTTGCCACGGCCCATGGCGTCGGACATGAAGGCGTACAGAAGACGCTGCATCGTCTCCGAGCCTCATTCTATAACCCCCACACCAATCGTCTGGTGCGTGAATTTGTGCAGGGCTGCTCCGTGTGCCAGCAACACAAGACAGACCATCTTCACCCGGCCGGTCTTCTTTAGCCGCTGGCCGTACCGAGCTCGGTCTGGGCAGACATCGCTCTTGACTTCGTTGAGGGTTTTCCCAAGGTGGCCGAAAAATCAGTGGTGCTCACGGTGGTTGATCGTTTTTCGAAGTACGCCCATTTCATCGCCCTCAGTCACCCATACACGGCAATTTCGGTGGCCTGTGTTTTCTTTGACAACATCGTCCGGCTTCATGGTATTCCGTGCTCCATCGTCAGCGATCGCGACCCGGTCTTCACCAGCGCCTTCTGGACAGAGCTCTTCGCTCTCTCTGGGGTCGAACTTCATCTCAGCTCCGCATTCCATCCACCGACGGATGGCCAATATGAAGTGACGAATCGCATTCTGGGAGTCTACCTCAGATGCCTTGCGGGCAACCGCCCGCGCAGTTGGCTGAGATGGCTTCCATGGGCGGAGTACCGCTACAACACGTCTTACCAGATGGCTCTACACACGACCCCGTTTCAGGTGATCTACGGTCGTCCTCCGCCGATGATCGCCAGCTATCAGCCCGGCTTGGCACGTGTTGCTGCCCTCGACAAGCAGCTGGCCGATCGCGACGCCTTCTTGACCGACATACACGACCGTCTCCTCCATGCGCAAGACCACATGAAGCGGTACTATGACTCCAATCACCGAGACGTTCAGTACACGGAGGGTGACTGGGTATGGTTGCGTCTTCACCACCGTTTAGCTGCTGGCATCACTGACAAGTCCAGTGGCAAGCTTGCTCCCCGCTACTACGGCCCTTATCAGGTGGTGGAACGGATCGGCTCGGTGGCCTATCGTCTTCGGCTTCCGCCCAAGGCCAAAATCCACGACGTCTTCCACGTGGCTTTCCTCAAGCCGTACCATGGCGCTCCACCAACGAGCATGGCTCCCCTTCCTCCCATGGCTCGCGGCCGAGTGATCCCCACTCCGGCATCCATCGTTCGAGCGCGGCTCAATCGTGGCACATGGGAGCTGCTGGTGCGATGGGTGGGGCGTCCCGACTTAGAGGCCACCTGGGAGCACCTTGAGACCTTCAAGCAGTCGCATCCGAAGTTCCAGCTCGAGAACGAGCTGTTTCTCCAGGACGGCGGAAGTGTTGTGGACGCTTTTGTCGGCAAGTTCTACAAACGCCGCAATAAGCAATTTGCACCGGCGTCCACAACAGAGTCCGACTGCAAATCCACATGATTTAATCTCCAAAGTTGGTTAAGATTGCATTAGAGTCTAGTTAAGATTGGATTAGAGTCCTAGTTTAAGAAGGAGGAGAGTTCTTTTAGGAGATAAAGGCCTAAGGGTCTATTTATATCTGTAAGCCCTGATTTATACGGGCAACAAGAGAATTAATAAAGCATCCAAGAGATTACTCAGAGCCTCCTTACGGAGGGAGAGTACGTCGACTCCCCTGCTTCTAATCTACCACAACAGTAGTATTGTAAGTCTCTTTGATATATATTTGAGACTATTAGTATGGTGTTTGAACTATTTATATTGTAATTTATGCAAGTTTCCAACTTAATCCTTGAATTTAAGACTTATCATATTATTTAGTGTCTGTATACCGAATTACGGTGCAAATTTTACAATTATTTACCGAATTAGCAAATAATTTTACCGAATTGCATATGAAAGTTTTGGTGCGGCATACCCTTTGGTAAATTCCTAGGTCCATCACTGCTTGACTATAGGGTGTTGCGGTCATGAGGGTTGGACTTGATTATCGGGGCCCTTGAGGCCTGCAAGAGAAAGGTTCGCCCTCTGTTAGCCCTTGATTTCCTTCCTTTTTGGAAGTTACCTCATAATAGCTTCTTTCCTCGGGCAGTGGCACTGTCGTGTGCACTGCAAACGGCCATCCACTGCGAAGCCTCACACGCCCGAGACCAGGTTGAGACTGCCCAGAAGGCCGAGGTGGGCGCATTGCTGCTTGCTACTGAGCACATGGAGCGAATTCGGTTTCTCGAGGCGGAGAGGGAGAATTTTCTCCAGCAGATCTCCGCCCTTGAGCAAGCGCATGCGTGGCTTGGAGGAGAGCTGGCTAACGAGCGTTGGCTCCGTGACCAAGCGGTTGCCACCGCTTGGGAGTCTATGGAGGCGCTGAAGGAGGTCCTCAGTGACCTTGCCGTAGCGATGCCCGCTAGGTCGCACAGCCTCGAAGATCTCCTCGGCAGCATCCGCCGCGTTCGCGATGCCTCCACTCTTGCCCTCAATGCGACGAGAGCCTACGGGAACCACTGCTCCCAGGTGACGGCGCAGCTCCTCCTTGGCGTGCCCCCAGTCGTGTTAACTGTTAGGAAACCTGGACTCTATCCAGAGTCCTGATCTAATTGGGCACCCCACCGTAGACTATAAATAGGGCCCTAGACCCCCCTCATTATGTACCCCGATGCAATCTAAAGCAATAAAGAAAGATCAGGAGTTCTCTCTACCTCTCGTGTTCAATCTATTATTCGTGATTCGTGATTGATTCGTTCTTGTTTTAAGCGGAGAATCGCCGGATGGTCTCGGCGTCGGTTCCTCAACACGTTATCAACGCGACTTCGCTCCGGTGAGCGAGGTAATCATCGAAGCCTGATTGATTTTCTAGATCGCTTTTGAATTCGCATTTTCTTTTGCGTTCTAGATTGAATCTCTACGGTGCAAATCGCCTAATCTACGCGAGCGGACTTGAAGTCGCGGCACAATGCCGATCGGTAGATTGTGAAAGCAGGTAGATGTTGATTGCCTTTGTAGAGCGATGCAAATCCGCCCCTAATCTACGCGGCGGACTTGAAGTCGCGGCACAATGTTAATCGGTAGATTGCGAAAAAGGGTAGATGTTGATTGCATCCTAGATTGGAAAACGAAATCGGAAATTTTTGTATGATTTCACTTGATCTGCATGATCATCGAGCGAAGAAATTTTGCATCCTTTTACATTCAAGTGCGCATGATCATCATGCGAAATTTATGCATACATTACGTTTATGCAAAACATAACAAAGATTGCACGGCGATTTATGATAAAAGCGGGGTCTTATTGGCGTTGCGGTAGGCATTCATCTGCGCCTCGTCGGCGTGGCGGCGCGCGATGGCCTCGACGGCCATCGCCCTGCATGGGCCTAGCACGGCCAGCGCGCCCGAGCGGGCTGTTGCGCGCCCCGCCGAAGTCCTCCGCCCGCCGGCTGGGCGCCTCCGTCGCGTCGCCGCGCCGCATGTGCCCACGCCGCCGGCCTCGCCGCAGCGCTGCATGCGCAGCCGGCGCGCCCTCGCCTTCGCGCGCGCATGCGCAACCGCCGCCTCTTATTGCGCCGCGCCCGTCACGCGCACTAGTCGCCGGCCGGTGGGCGCCGCCACCGCGGCGGCCGGCCCCTCCGCCGCGCCCGGCAGCGCCTCAACCGCCGCGGCCTCGGCCTCCGCGCCGCCTGCTCGCCTAGCGCGCGCCGCGCCGCCGAATGGTGCCCGGCCGCCGCGCCTCCTCGCGCGCCCGAGACCGGCCGGTTTTCGCGCCGCCACCGCAAGAGGGAGACGAGAAACCCTAGTGGGAGGGCTTAACTTGACCGCGTGGGCTGTTGGACCGGGGAAGGAGGCGAGGCCGTTGGGCGGGAAAGGGGAGAGATCGGGCGAGTGAGGGGAGCTCGTGGGCCGGGTGGGGGAGAAGAAGAAGAAGAAAAAAGGGCCCGGCCGGTGGGGATTATGGAGAAATTGCGAAAAAAAACCCCGTAAGACTTGCATTTCACAGATCGGCCCTTAAAACTTTAAATACAAGTCCCGAAAATTCCAAAGAAGCCCTCAAATTCTGGCGGGTCCAGAATTTTCTGAAAACCCTCAGTAAATCAGAAAATTGCGCGAATTTTCTCTGAACTGAAATTTTGCGCATAAACCCTCTGGAATTGCAGAATTTGCTGAAATTTCATATTTTAGCATAAAAGGGCCTCGGGAATCTGAATTTTACATTATTTTTAGCATTTTTATTTATTTATGCCATTATTATTCTCTGTATTTTCTGTATTTATTTACTGTTTTGGTTAATTGTAATTGCTGAAAATTGCTTTTAATCACTGAAATTAGCAGTAAAATTATAGAAAATGCACAGAAAATTATGAAACATTATGAGAACCTTTTGTACTATTTATTTACCCATGATGAATTATTAGTGCATGTCTCTGGCGATAGATTTATACACATTTAGATGACTAGCATCACGAACTGGGAGTTCGAGGAGCTGGCCCAGCATGGCCAAAACTATCTGACGTAGGCATCCAATGTCGAGATTGTGCTTGGAGCTAAGAAGCTCCGCGCTGCTATTGGGATTGGCGGACTGAATGACGCCTAATCCACACCTGAGGATAATGATCAGGCACTTCATTTTCTTAGGTACCACCTCTGCCTCACTCTCAAGAATGAGTATATGGCGGAGAAAAGCATGCTAGCACCCTGGACCGCACTCAAGAAGCGGTTTGAGAGGCTGAAGTACACCATTCTTCCTCAAGCAGAACAGGAGTGGATCAGATTGAGGTTTGTCGACTTTAAGACGGTCGGGGAGTACAGTTCTGCCTTGCACCGGATTTGTACTAATCTTCAACACTGTGACAAGCAGATCACAGACGAGCAGAAGATTGAAAGAACCCTATCCACCTTCACCCCCCAATGCAGTACAATCCGCCCGCAACTATCGTCATGACGGCTATAAGGAATATGCCGAATTGATTGATATGATGCAGGTTGCGGAGGCTCAGGACGAAGTTCTCCGCAAGAACTAAGTCACTCAGCCATCTGGGAGCTCCATTGGCCGTGAAGCCAACGACGGGAGCAACAAGGTGCGAAAGCCCTTGATAGAGAAAAAGGGGAAGAAAGGGTAAGACCGTAGCCCACAAAGGCAAACAGATGCTCCACGTGAGAATAAGGCTAGCAAGCCAAAGCGGGATGGCAAAGGGCACATGAAGCCCATTCGCATCGGTTGAGGGGAGCATTACGGCGGTACTGTCACACGATGGTGTTTGAGACCATTACGACAGCGACACCCTCTCGACCTAGAAGCGACCACCGTCATGATTTCTTTTGAAGAGAATGTCACCCGAGAGAATAGCGAGAAGAAGTCTAGTGCACGAATGCATTTAGACTTTAATTGTCATTTATTTTGTGTGGAAGAATATGTTAGAATTTGCATGGATGGTACTTAAGAATTGTTATTTTCGTGATGGTTGGATGATATTTGAAGAATTCATTCATTTATTCAGATTAATGATGGCATGATATGTTCTGATATTGGACTATTTTATCTATGTGTTTATTGTCTTCTCATGCATATTAATAAAATACCCTATATTAGAACACGTGTAGCGCCCTATGAAGGAAGTGTGCTTAGCGGCGGCACAACGCATATCATCTTAAGAGAGATTGAGTATTTTGATCGATTCGTAAAGAGCACCGACCTTACGACAATCGCGAAGCGATGCATGTATAAGCTGGTTGGGAAGAGCCACAATGGGCACAACTTTGGTCATTGAAGCCTTATTGTACCAGAATCGGCTAGAACTCTCCTAAGTTTTAAGACTATCCGCGCAAATGGTTTCCACGTTGAGGCGAAAAGAGTGCGGTAAGGAATACCGCTCATTACGGCGCAAAGAGAACAGAAAATTATATTAGAAAACTTCCATCACTTAAACCTGGGCTATATTATACCAACATTAAAGCGCCTGCAGCGTACATTTATCTTGAGCGGTGTTTAGAAGCTCTGAACTCTTACGTCTCGGCATGATGATTAGGCCACCCAAGTCTTCGGATGATGAGAAATATAATAAATAACTCGCATGGCCATAATATTAATGTGAAGAATTTCCCGAATCATGAAGATTTTGTGTGCCCTGCATGTGCCACCGGGAAACTAATAACTAGACCCTCCACTCTGAAAGTGAAGGATGAAGTCCCTGCATTCCTGGAACGCATCCAGGGAGACATTTGCGGTCCCATTCAGCCCGTCTCAGGGCCGTTTAAATATTTCATGGTGCTCATTGACGCTTCTTCGAAGTGGTAATATGTGGGTTTGTTGTCCACAAGAAACCACGCCTTTGCAAAATTGATCTCGCAGATTATTCGCATCAGAAATGTGTTTCGGATCATCATATCAAGTCCATTCGAATGGACAACGCCGAGAATTTACTTGAAGCCATTTGATGATTATTGCATGTCGATGGGAATTGCAGTTGAGCATTCGATCGCATGTCCATACCGAATGGTTTGTGAGGCTTTAATTAAAAGAATTAAATTTATTGCCCGACCCTCTTGCATAAAAGTAATTTGCCGGCATCGGTACTATCGGCGGTCATGTTGCGGTACTTCCGTTGTCGGAACTACCGGCGATCATATGCGGTACTACTGGATTTCGAACTACCGCATTGAAAATGCGGTATTCGATATTTCGGAAGAATGGTGATTTGTTGCAAATTTGATTTCCAAATTCTCTCGGCCATTTCTCTGCTCTTCTCAGTCAAGTTGATCCTTGCTTATCCTTGCTAAGCTACCCTCAAGTATTTCTTGACCTCATATGCCATTTTGCTCTCAATTTGATTCTTTTCATTAAAATGGCAATCTCTAAAAGAGTGGTAGACTTTCGATTAACTTGACCTCGGCATGAATTTCATTCCTATCTTCTCAAGTGATATCAATCATTTCCTTCAAGTGGTATACATTAGTTGTGAAACTTAAGTGGTATCCTTATTCTTTTGGATTGATATCTTTTTCGTCTTGGCAAGCAAATATTTCTTTACCAAGCTCCTCACCTAAATGATATCATTGAGTTCCAAATAATGCTATCTTTCAAGTGGTATCTACTCTTTTAAATTGGTATCTCCTTCACTTAGAAAATGAGTGGTATCATTGTTCTTTCAAGTAGCATCTTTCAAAGTGATATCATTTCTTCAAAAGTGGTATCTATTCTTTCTTCTTGCCAAGCAATATATCTTCTCTTAATCAAGCTCTCTCACCTATGATATCATCTTCTTCCAAGTGGTATCCACCTTTACAAGTGGTGTATCCTCCAATGATGTCACCCTCCAAGTGCTATTTCAAATGACCTTTCTATCTACAAGTGGTATACTCCCACAAGTGGTATCTAATGGTCAATCAAAGGAGGAAGAGATAAGAAAAGAGAAGAAAAACAAGAAAATGAGGAGAATCCTTTGTGTGTCAAAGGAGAAGAAAGGATTGTCAAGAAAAGACCTTTGTGTAGAAGGAAGTTTTACTTTGTGAAAATCATACATAATAACTTCCGTGCTTACTTAAAAAAAAGAGGTAAAATATTAATATTGAGAAAATTATTTTACTTATTTGCCCAAAAATGGTTTATGGTTCTTGTGAATGAATGTGTTTCATTCTCTTTTGGTATTCATGGAGTAATAATCAAATGATATGCAAGATTATCTTTTCAAAAGAGCCTCTTTAGTCAAAAATCAAAATCTTGTTTCAAAGGCTAAATGTTGTGAAAATCTAAATAAAAGTACCCAACTATGTATTTCAAATGTTTTCAAAGCATTTTGAGTAAAAATCTCTATTTTAGAAATCAAAATGAAGATTTGGCCCAAAAAGGATCTTATATGATCTTGTTTTTGGATTAAACAAGATATTTCTCTAAATTACAATCTATTGATTATTTGAAAAAGTGGTCAATACAAAACTCAAAGGGTTGGTCATTTCAAATATTTCTCTAGTTCAAATCTTTTGCAAAAGACCAACGGTTGAAAAGTTATATCTATTTGAATTTCACCGAAAAACAAGTATTGACCCAAAATGACCTAATCTTGCATAAAATACATGTTGGGAACATGCGGTCCTTCATGCAATGAATCTCATCAACCTTAGACCTTCGCCTACAACATCCATTCACCTATGCAACTAGCGCAAGAATCACCACCGAAAATTCCTCATCTTAGGAGGTTTGGATGCAAGGTTTATGTACCGATACCACCTCCACACGTCTTGCAATAGGCCCACTCCAAGAGGCGGGATATCGTTGGTTATGAGATCGCATCCATAATCAGGTATTTGGAACCCATGACGGGAGACTTGCATACTGCCCGCTTCACTGATTGCATTTTCTATGAGGATAATTTCCCGTCATTAGGGGGAGGAAATCAACCCCTTGATGAATAATGTCGGGAAATTACATGGCAAACCATGGGAATCTATGCAGATAACCCGCGCACTAGTGAAACAATAGAAGTCCAGAAGACAATTGATTTGCAAGCATTAGCAAATCAGCTGCCTGATCACTTTAGTGATTTGAAGAGCGTGACTAAGTCGCATGTGCTTGCACGCACTGCACCGGAGAGAGTTGAAATACCAAAGAAAGCAGAAGGTATCCCTAATCTCGTCCAGAGGCCTCAGAAAAATAGCTATAAATTATGTGCACACGGGAGAGTCCCTGAATAGGACAACAGCTAATATCGATATCTACTTCGCAAAGAAAATTGCCACCATCATCGATCTTGATCCCGAGCCTGCATCGCTCGCTGAATGTAAGAAAAGATCAGATTGGGAAGATTGGAAGAAGGCAATAGCAACTGAATTGCTATCTCTGAATAAAAGAGAGGTGTTTGGGCCCGTATGCCGCACACCTCCCCACATACACCCCGTTGGGCACAAGTGGATATTTGTTCAAAAGAGAAATGAAAGAAATGAAGTAGTGAGATACAAAGCAAGGTTGGTAGCCCAAGGTTTCACTCAACGTCCCGAAGTTGATTATGAAGAAACCTACTCCCCAGTCATGAGTGGAATTATCTTTAGATATTTGATCTCAATGGAAGTGAACTTGAACTTGGAAATGAAATTGATGGATGTTGTGACTGCATATCTTTACGGTAACTTGGATTCGGAGATTTGTATGAAAGTTCCTGAAGGAATACCTCTCCCGAACCAAGACAGAGCAAATAGAAATATGTACAGTGTGAAACTCAGAAAGTCACTGTATGGACTGAAACATTCTGGAAGAATGTGGTATAATCGCTTGAGCGACTTTCTCTGCAAGAAAGGCTACACGAACAATGAAGACTGTCCTTGTGTATTTATACGGCGATCCCAGAATGAATTCTGTATAATCTCTGTGTATGTAGATGATCTGAATATCATCAGACAGTAGAAGACATAAAAGAAGCAAGCTCCTACTTGGAGTCGAATTTGAAATGAAAGATTTGGGCAAGACCAAGTTTTGCTTAGGCTTGCAGCTTGAGCATATCCTGAAGGAGTCTTGGTACATCGATCGACCTACACCGAAGGTGCTCGAAAGGTTTGGCTTTGAGAAGGCATTTCCTCGAAAGTACCGATGATCGGTGAGGTCTTTGAGAAGAAAAGATCCTTTCCGACCAAGGGAAGAGGGGAGGAAGTCCGGGACCGAATTCCCATACTTGAGTGCAGTGGGAGCACTTATGTATTTAGCAAACGCACTAGACCGGACATTGCATTTGCCGTGAACCTCTTAGCAAGGTATAGTGCAGATCCCACCAAAAGGCATTGGCGGGGCATAAAGGACATTTTTCGATACTTCCAAGGTAGCAAGGACCTCGGATTGTTTCTGAAAGAATCAAGATCGAACTTGATTGGCTATGCAGATCTTTGGGTATCTGTCGACCGCATACCGCTAAGTCAAAAGCAGGCTATGTATTCCTATGTGGTGGGGCGCAATTTCATGGAAATCGTCTAAGCAAAGCACGGTAGCTACTTGACGAATCACTCGAAATTATAGCATTTGTATGAAGCCGCACGAGTGCGCAGCTCGCCGAATGGTTCACCACATCCAGCGATCATGTGGGATGAACATTGTGCAAACCCCACAATTATCTATGAAGATAATGCCACTTGCGTTGCACAAGTGCAAGCGGGCTATGTGAAGAGTCATCTCACAAAGCATATCAACCCCAAGTTCTTCTATGCACATGAATTGCAAACGATGGACGAAATTAAAATCTTGCATACTAAATCATGTGAAAATCTCGCAGATTTATTCACTAAGTCACTCCCAGTATCTAGCTTTGAAAGGTGCGTGCGTGGAATTGGAATGATGAGACTTAGAGAAGTGCAGAATCTGGGGAGAATTCTCACAAGCCCGCTAAAAATCTTGATCATGAAGATTAAGTACCCAAAAATAAAGTCTTGCAAACTAAATGAATTTGGGTGAATTGTACTCTTTTTCTCTTGACGAGTTTTCCATGAAGTTTCTCGACCAAGGTTTTTAACGAGGCAATTCGTGCATCGCGACATCACATGTATCATGTACTCTTTCTCCAAATTTTTCCCACTGGGTTTTTATGGAGTTTTGACGAGGCATGAGCATGTTAGGTGAGTGCCCAAGGGGGAGTGTTAGGAAACCTGGACTCTATCCAGAGTCCTGATCTAATTGGGCACCCCACTGTAGACTATAAATAGGGCTCTAGACCCCCTCGTTATGTACCCCGATGCAATCTAAAGCAATAAAGAAAGACCATAAGTTCTCTCTACCTCTCTGTGTTCAATCTATTATTCTGTGTGATTCGTGATTGATTCATTCTTGTTTTAAGCAGAAGAATCGCTGGACTGGTCTCCAGCGTCGGTTCTCAACATTAACGAACGGGACTGCGTGGAATTTTGTTTCTTTCCTTTTCATGTCCAAGCACATGTCTGTTGTGTTAACCTGCTCCAAACATGTCTGTTGTGTTAACCTGCTTCGTTATCTACTAAGGCATTGGTTTCGGGAGATTGCTATCTTAAATCTGAAAATCACCCCATTTTCAGTCAGCACAGATATGACCACCACAGAATTACATGAACAAAACTGAAGTGATCAGACATGATTCTGTGATCACCTAAAGGGCAAGAGATATTCAAAATCATCACAACATTATTACCAACATTATTGCACGGGCCGGCAGATTAATCACACGGGCCATATGTTTAGACGTCGCAGATATTTATAAAAAATACAAATCACATCAAAGCTCAAACATGGTCCCTCGCAGAGTTTCAGGTGCACATGAATGATTAAGATTTCACAAATAACAATGGCAGTTAATCTAAAATGCTCAATTCGATTGTTGTACAACACTGGATGGAAAAATGTGTCAAAATACTAATCAGGACCTCGTGAGGCAAGCTACAAGCAAAGCATCTGGCTAGCTTCTCTAAAACCGCACCGAAAAACTCTGCAAGAATGGGTTGACCAGGAACGGGGGTGACAAAATGTCGGCCCCGCATCATGTAGTGCGTCTGACATACCTATCTACAAATAGCATGACTATGCCGCTAATTTACAGTGAATTACAATGGTTGGTATTTCTCATAGTACTGTTACTGTATTTAGAGTGGTTCCATAGACCCACTCTTTAGCCTCTCCATTCGTGCTTGCAGACCGGACAATGCTCTCTCATCCATGGGTGGAATAGTACTATGTGTTTGGGGTTCACCATCCAATCGTGTTCCCCCATGGAGCATATTACCGTTCATACTAGCCAACGGCCGAGCCTGAGCTACATCGAAATGGCCTCCTACAGCTGCAGCTTGAATGCTTTTCATCCTTTCCCTAAGAGCATCCAACGTCCCTGCTGACATAGAAACAATAATTCCAAAAATCAAATGACAACATATGAATGTTGATACCCATATACAGTGAGATATGCAGGTGCAAAGAGGTAGCGCGGGAGGGAGACCTGAGGATTGGTATCTATCCGTCTGTTGGTCAGTAGATTGTAACCTAGAATCAGAGTCTCCTTGGCCACTGAAGGGGTGTGTGTCACCACCGGCATCATCTTCACTAGAATCTGTTTTGCTATCTAATGATTTTGTGTGAACAGGAGAAGGCGCAAATTTTGGAGAGGGTATTGATGCTATTGGAGGTGGCGTGGATAATGGAAGACTAGAGGGTGTTCTTCCAGTTGCGGCATTCTTCTCCACCTGCATGCACCAAAAATATAATTTCTTGTATCTCGGTCAAAATTACCAAAAACAAGCTTAAACCCCTCCAGGAGTGAGTTTACGAACCTGAGCTAGCCCGTCTCTGATGTAGGTTCTAAATGCTTCGCTTGCATTCTGAAGCTGAGCAAATATGTCAATCTGCAAAAAGAATATTCTTGAATCAGGCACTAAAATAAAACAGACAGCTTGAAATATGACAAACTTTGAAGGGAAACACCGAAACACACACGGCAAATTAACAACTTAAACCTAGAGTGTTTCAGATTTACTTTTCTGAAGAAATAAAATGTATGCAACCTGTGCTAGTGTAGAACTAAACATCAATTACAATTTTGAACAAGGGTTAAGTCAACAGAATTTCTTAAATCATCAGCTAGGTTCATGAAGCTTTTAGAATTCGCTTGACCCATGAGGCCAAAGGACACTAAGTATCAGATAGTACTTGACAAGGAGTAATACCTTCGGGTACAGCTGGGTTATCCGGTAGAGTTCATAAAGACCAATCGTACATGTTTGTTTGTCACCAATTTTCTTGAACACTGCAGCAAGCTCTTGCTGATCATACCCAAAAGAAAGGTAAAAAAAGTGTGTCAAATTACTGCGTAGAGCTGAATGTAGTCATTTCACGAATGAGGGGTAGTAAAAGAACAAGGAAGCGATTGTACCTTTAATTGCGCGTCAGCTGAATGAGTGGATGGATTTGGACTGTTTGATGCCGCATCACCCCAATGAGTTTGGCCCATAGGTCCAGATGGCGTCAACATTCTAGCTGCTGCAAGGGTCTTGGATGGCCAATAATATTGTTTAGAAAGGAGTTTTCAAATTTTCCCTTAGAAAAAAGGGGAGTGAATATAAAAGCTTTTGATGGAACAGTAAAAGATATGTGCAAGTTTTACCTGAAGATTAAGATCAATGTATGCCAGAATGATTGGCTGAGGTTCAGCATCTATAGGAACCATTGAAAGATGACCTTTTATTGCTGTACCTCCAAGCTTTACAAGTTCATGCAACACAGTTTTGACCATTCTTAGTGGCTTGTCATCAGCTCCAGCCCTACAGAATATACAAAGCATCTCTATGTATCTAAAACCCAAAAAAGAAACCAATTAAACAGCTAAATATTCAATTCCAATAGAACAGCATGAACCTTCTCCGTATCTCTTCCATTCCTAATTCTTGTAAATAAATATGAATGCTTTGAAGAATGCGATCAAGGTCAACTTCATATATTGTACTCTGAAGAACCTGAAATGTAACATATGCCATCAGAAGTAATATCCTGTAGAGATTCACAAATCACAACAACTGATAGCAAATAATCACATACCTTTGTCAACTTAATTAAACATTTAACAACTAAATCCGAAAACTTTTGATTTTTTACAGCAAGGGACTCTGATGGACTAGGGGATGGCCATCTTGACGGGTCTAAAGGCCTCAGTAAATTAATTAGCACAACGAACGAGGATGTTCTCTCAGCATTATCCTGCTCAAAATAGGATCATTATACAAAAAGCAGGCAGCAAGCAAAATTGAGCATGAAAAGGAATATACTGACCAGGATTTTAAGCATTAAGACATTAAGAGCCTTAAGTAGTTGACTGCCATCATCCATAAGAGGAACCCTTTCATCTAAAAGCCAAAGTAGTAGCTCCGTGATAAGGTTATCTAGGGTACCCTCCTTCACAGCATGAGCAAGACGTTTGATCTGGAAAGTCTGTAACATAACCAAGAATCTATAAACAACATTTAACCAAACAAAAAACAAAATAAGGGCGAATACAAACATATCAACAAACCTGCATGAGAGTATTTAAAACATATTTGCAAGACCTTGAGGAAGCCCCAGATAGGCTGAAGTTAAAGGTTTTTGGAACCTGAAAGATTCGTCATCATCAGAGTTAGCAAACATCAAAGGTGACTTTAAGAAAACAATGAAGACTTACCATAACAGCCAAGCATGAAACTAATCTGTCAGCTTCTTTGATGAGATCTTCAAGCACAGAGCTTTCAGGATCTACCGCCTGAGTTAGCTCATTGCATATGACTTTCATTCCTTCAACAGACTGCATAAACTAAAGCATCTCAGACTAATGTTTGCGCTTCAATAGTGAACGTAAAAATATGGTTATGCGAGTAGGCTGTTACAGGTAGATACCACAATATAGCATTGCAAAAATATATAGGCATGGGAGAACTATGGGAAGTGAGCAACAGCACGACCTGCTCAGGCAAACCTAATGCAACAGTATCAAGAGCTTCACGCCAGTCTGCAGGACCAGTTGTTGCTATTGCCATCTGCCTAGGTACCGTATGCCTATCCATATGGGCATCAGCAAACCCAAAGTTGTCCCTATTGATAGACAAGCATACACAAGTAGAGTTATGCTCTGAAATACAGAAAGAATGATGAACAGAGAAATAAAATGGAAGAATATGCTCTGAAATACAGAAAGAATGAACAGAGAAATAAAATAACTGCTCCACCTTGAGATCATTGATCCTGGCATTGAACGGGAAACTACTTCCCCACTTTGTTCTGCTACATCAGACCTATATCAGAAAAATGGAAGAATATGAATAACTACAAACACAATGTCATCACAAAAGAAGAAAGAAATTAACAGTTATGTTTTTGCTCAAAATTTTCCATCCTGCATTTTTCAGTCCTCAAAGTTGGGAAAGGAAGCAATAAACAATATATTACACATCTGGGGAAAACAAATGGCATGATTCAAAAATAAAGAACTAACCCGTTCTCTCTAACTGAACGTCTCAAAGCTGCTCGGGCATCACCAGGCCTTCCTTCTCTCCTCTTGTCCATTTCTCGAGCCTGACAATTATACCATCAAACATGATTATACATCCCTTTGACTGTATCTAACTATCTGGTGATTGTGTAATTTTACACTTAAAATACTAGAAAGGTCTTCTGAGGGGATAGATGGTAACCTTCCATTTAAACCTATCATCGAGCATACTTCTTTGAGCATCTGAAAGTTTTCCAACATATCGCCATACATCGTCCCCTGTTTGAACAAAGAGAGTAGACTTAAGAGGCTCTTGCAAATAAATATCACAACATTTTGCAAAGACGTAGTTACAGTTAATATGGGTAATGTGAACATGCAGTGCTTTGAGACTTGTGCATATATGCAAGCATGCATGTTCAACAAATCAAATACAATTATCAGGAGTAATGGCACAAGAGCTTGTGAAATTTTCAATCATTCGTTAGTAAATAGGGGAACATCTAATTTTGCAATAGGGTTAAGGGTTTGAATCTATTCCAAATATTGGTCAGATAACTACCAAAAAAGATCAGTTAGAATATAGCATGAAATATCTTCTACTGAAGAAAAGGGGAAAGGACGGACCAAGGTTCTTATAAGCAGTGGCAAGTGTATTAAGAGCAGCTTTCCTGATTTCACCATCACGCTCGGCTGTTAATGCCGCAACAGAAGACAAATTTTTCAACAACCCACTAACCTGCAAGAAAGTGATACCTACAAGTAAGCAAGACCATCTACCAACTACTACAAAGGGGGGAAAAAGACAGTGATCCAAACCTCAGACCCATGATGGTCCATGAAATATCCAATAATATCAACACACTCTATCCTAGTTCGGTTATTCTTGGAGCGCAGTCCCTCCAAAATATAGGGTAGTAGTTTTGGAAGAGAATAGATGTTGACCATTTGCTTTATCAGGTCCCCCATTTTTTCCCTGACTTTTTCAATGTTGTGACCAGACTGTAATAAAACAGTTGTTTAGAGATGAAGGGGAGTAGTTAAAAACTGCAATCACACATGTAAAGTGATCTGGACAAAATATATCCAGCCCGTGTTTCAAATGTGAAGATACAATATTAAAACTAATCAATTTTCTGTGCAGCTGAACTTTCAATGGTACCTTCTCTATAAGGCAAGGAAGGAAGATTGCAGATTCTGCTTCTGTTAACATGTAAGACTGATCTTTCAGAACATCAAAGAGCTCAGGAAGAAAGTCAAGCACCTAAAGGTTAAAATAACACAAAATGCACAAAAACCTATTAAGTTATAGTGCTCCAACAAAAGAAAATAAGGCTCATACGAATTCTTAGCTAGCACGATAACTATTTACCTTCAACAAACATGTTGTGTTAGATTCACAAAAGCGCAAGACAAACCACCTTAATAATATATCAAGAAGCTCAATCACTTCTTTCCCACTTGAAGGCAGTGCCTGCACAATTGGACAGCATCACAACAAAACATTCACATGAGCTAGGTTGCATAGCAAGTTGCACAGAGATAAAGTTTCAAGATTGTCATCAATTTCCAACCTTCTGTAGCAACTCAATGCCATCTATTTGCCTCTTAAAGTCTGAGTTCCATAATCGCAAGCTTACATCTTCTCGGAAATGCTTAAATAAATCAACCTGCAGAAGAAATTTTATTTGAAAGAAATCAGACCAGCTGTTCTCATGACGGTAAATACCACCTTAGGCAAAACAAACTACCCAGTGTGCACAGGTGGGGAAAATGAAAAATGCAGGAAACATCAGATTGACATGTCTAAGAAACATATAAAACATATTGAAACACTAGATTCTTCTACACTGCATCACTGCAGGAGATATTTGTTACAAAAACTATATCAGCAGGACCATGTGCATATTTCTGGGTCAACAGAACTTCACAAAAGGAGGGTAAAGTGCTTGAGACAACAGTGAAGAGATTCCATGATTGAATCTAAAATAACATTAGTGAGAACAGATTCTAAGATAAATTCCAAGCCAACATTCATTGCTCCGAAGTCAACGACAGCCAATATACCAGCTTTGGATACCAGCACATCTGCTAGGTATAAGGTTTAGCTTTTTATTAACCTGCTATACCAAATAACCATTACATCTGCTAAGTATAAGGTTCGGCTAAGCGTATTGTTTTGCTTATTAGCCAGTTCAAGTTGCAACTAACGAATGCCAGCACGATAAATGTCATGAGAGAACACCCAAGTAAAGAAATATATCTGGATGAAAATGCAACAAACTTAAAACAGCTCTCTTTCCACAACATAAACCTTCAGTTCATCGATCTGCTCGCGGCGTGGTTCTTCAAACTTGAATTTCCGTACCAAAACACGTCTCTCCCGCTCTTCCTGAACAATTAAATATAAATATAAGAATTCAATGCACAACCTTGAGAGGTTGCAGGGCTTGATGATTGCCTACCTTGTTTGAGTCCTTAATGTTAAACAATGCCTGAGATTGCAACAAGTCTTGAGCAGAAATCGTAGTAACAAAAGCCCTTGCTGGACCCCCTCTCTGATAAAGGAAAATAACAGTCAGAAAAAGGGAATCACTTTTGACAATGACACAGACAACAAAGTCACGCACTTGAGATACAGCTTTGCCAACATTAGACCCACGATCATTTGGACCATGTTTGCCATTCTTCAAACCCCCTTTTGATGCTAAGCTCATGCTTGTTGTCACAATCTTCACAGAATCAGAAATTCCTGTTTAAGTGATGCAGTAATACCGAATAAGTAGACATATCAACAAGAGTTGAGAAAATCTACATTGAAAACAACATTCAGTAAACACCTTCGTGTACAGTGGACAGTCTCAACCGCTCCGCTACAATGGCCAAAGTAGGCGATGGCAAATCTTTCAAGTTCTTTGCAACCTACACCAAAGTACCAAACAATGTATTCAATCACAGGGGAAATGTTTCGAAAAAAGGACAAGTGAATAAAAAGAATCTACAAGTGAATATAAAGAATCTATAGGATTAAACCATACCACTTCTTGGCCACAAATCTTGAGTATTTCATTCATAAAGGATTCAGCAGATTTACGGACTTCAGAAGATTTATCCTTTTGAATACAAGGATATAGCCGTCATTAGAATTCAAATGAGCTGCAATATGGCTATAAATAAATGAATACCAATCAGATAATTCAATCATTTAGCTAATACCATCAAAGAAGATGCAGATGGTTTCAATAAAGGCAAAGCTTCAGATGGATCACTCATTTTTGAAACACACTTAGACAACCAATCAAAAAGATCTTTTCGCCCTTCTGAACCTGTTTTCTGATCACCCAAAGTTACTGTAATATATGGAACCATCTTATCAAGTTGAGCAGCAGCAACCCATGAATCTAGAGCAGTCAATGTGCACTCTCGCATGTGCTTCTTATTGTCACCAAGACACTTTAGTACATCTGCCAAAATACCCTGCATAGTATAAAGTTGCCAGTTATTATCATAGTTTTAAAAACCAGATTGGTCACCGAACCATCCGTGCTACCGGTCCGACAGTTTGACCGGCAGCTCAGCCAGTTGAACCGCGGTGCAATGAAGCCTTATTAACGTTAGTTATCTCTCACAAATCATAACTTGGCTGCCGAATTGGTCAATAGAGCCAAAGTTGATGCAGCGAACCAGGGCTCGAACCCCTGCTGCCCTCCTTTACACAAATATTTGATGTAATATTCACTGTGGGCCTTGTGGGCCGTTTGTTTGGGCCTTGGGTCCAGAAGATTTGTATTATTCAGTCATTTTTATCCTCACGTCTGCTTCTCTGAAAAAACTGGGCCAGCCACAGGTTCCGGTTTTTCCCCAAGATCCGGTACGGTGTTTTAAACTATGGTTATTATAGATGCAAAAGAGCAAAAGTAAGAAAAATATAAATGTAGAAGTAGAGTTGATTCCAAACCTTGCTTGATTTTTCAACAGAAGGGCCGATAGCAGATGCAAGACCACCAATCGTCGACAAGGTTGCCATCACTAAATTTTTGTTGCTGTCACAAAGACGGCCTCTTAAAGCTGTGAACAGGTCCACTGCAGTTCCAAGACGACCAAGATAATATGGTATAACTTAGATGAATATAACCCAACAAAACAAATTTAACAGTTGTTGGGAAAAAAAAGATGAACCTGTGCCAGCCGGCTGAATGCGTTTATGGGCCTCCTCCACAATTTTGTTGACTGCATCTATGGACTCCAGCCGTACCTGCCATTTCACATAAGCATGATATCAAAACAAAATGCAGGCAAACTTACAGAATCAGCCCAAGAGGTTAAAGAGAAACCAAATAACTGTCTAGTACCTTCCAGTCTGGACTCCCCAAGTTTTTCAGTAAGGTAGGTGCTATCTTAGCACTTATGTCTTCCCTTGGCAACCCATCAGATGAGGCAGAAGATGTAAGAGATGCAGTATCCAAAGCTCTTACTGTTCTCTTCGGAGCAACAGCAGCACCCTGTTAATTGAACCAAATTGATGTTAAACATGAAATGAACACATTTTCCAAACAATGACTTGAGACACGGCACACCTCAAATGGATTCTTTTCATATTCAGCATCCAGAGCACTGAGAAGGGCCGGTTTAACATCACTTAAGAAGCCCTTGATATCTGCAGGAAGATTTATTTCAAAAACATATAATTGGTGCATTCATCAAGCCATACTTACATTAAAAACGAGCAAATAACCTGGTCCTACAAACTTATGCAGCATCCCAATCAGCTTGATAGTTGCATTCCTTGTTGCAGCAGCACTAGATTGCAGACCAATGTCTTTGCAAAAATCAATCATATCCTGGAACGATAAAGAAGACTAAGAACAAGAGTGCAGTGACTTTATAAGTATAATCAAAACATACAAAGCAAAGAACACCTTTAGCTTTAAATTGGAGATCCCGAAGTCTTCTACAGCAGAGACCATCCAAAGAATACCCTCACTAAGAACCTTTGGATTCTTGTGCTCTTTCAAAATTTTGTATAGCTACAAAAATGATAGGCATAATTTTGGTGGTTGCTGAATATCCAATCAGGAGCAAGTGAAAGTGATACGTAAACTATTGTTTGTTGTAATATTCAATATCTTACTACACAGATCTTTACTGTCCATTTAACTAAATGTTACTTGCAAAAGCATTAAGATCCTTAGGTGATAACCTCAGCACCAAATGGGGATCATGCTGAAAGTGTGAACATGCATAACAGGACATAAAAAAATTGCGATAATGGCTTTATTGTTACGTTATCTCGTACCCTTTCAAACACAAATCCCGGACCTACTGCCTCACAAAAGGCAGTGAGACATTTCATTGCATGGGCCCGAGTCTTTATATCAGCAACCCTTTCACTTATGCCTGAGAGAAATAGCAATTTTGCAATAATCAGCGTTTTATAAGACATAAGCAATAATAGGATATGAAAAGGTACAGTGTATGATCGATACAAGAAGGCTAGATGTAATCTCAGATAATGCACCATACATGCTATGCAGAACAAATTCAGAAATCTCCAAGATAAAATGTAAAGACCAATAGAATACAATTCTGGACATAAACGAGGTTCTGGGAAGAAACTACATTAGATTTGGATAAAAAAATGTTGACAATTATCGGTTTAAAAACTAACATATGCTGAAATATGTCTAAGGTCAACATAAAAATTCTTTCAGAGATTTTCCTTGTTGCCAACTTTGCTCAAAAATATTTTGCACCAGTGCAATACTGCAAACTAACTATTTATACCTTTGTTTGGCATAAGTTGCAAGTAGGTAGTTAAAATGAGTTTCAGTTAATCCTTAGACATGGGCAGCTTAAATTTTAAGCACTGTTTGGGGGATCCTTCTCAGGACTATCAGAGAAGCTTAGGCCCATTTTTATTGAGAAGACAAAGCCCCTCTCCAGCTTATCAGAGAAGCTCAGCCTTCATAAACAGGGACTTACGCTCAGAAGTACAGCTGGACAAATACTCTCACACAAGCAATTCGAACTTGGGTTAGGCGCAAATTGATCAAGCTTGAATAACAATAATAAACCTCAAACTCCTCATCAAGCCAAGCATGAGGTCAACATGATAAGCCATTTAGCCCAGTATATTTATGAATATATTGCACTGTAATAATGCAAACTTAGGAGCCAGCAACCAAGCCTCATGTATAATGTTTGTTGTTAAATAGTGATGCAAGTGTCACCAGGCTCAATACAAGCTCAAACTCACTAATGCCGTTTTATGCTGTTTGACATGTTTAGGCGTGTAAACGGATCGGATAGTGCCCAAACCACATTCGTATTCGTATTTGTAAACGAATACGAATATAAATCCAAATATTCTCAAATACGAATACGAATCTGTTGTGAATAGCGCTTGTATTCATCATGTGGCCAAAGGGCCAATATATATATACATGTACAGGTGGCATATATGCAAGAAACCCCTTATACAATGGGGAAATACACAGATATATAATACACATCTAACACCCCCCCCCTCAAACTTATGGCGGATCAACAACATGAAGTTTGGAGAGATGAAAATCTTTGAGCCTGGTTTGTGCCTTGGTGAAGAAATCGCCAGCCAAGCTCGAAGGCGAAGGCACATCTTGAAGAGCAACAATCGATCTTGCACTGTGTCCGCATGTAGGAAGCATCAACACCAATATGCTTTGTAAGCTCATGCTTCACGGATCTTTAGCAATGCTAATAGCACATGTCTTGTCGGACAAAAGTGGAGTCGGTGCAAGCAGAAACACCAAAGTCCTCAAGCAACCACCGTAGCCAAGTAACCTCTGCATCAACAAAGTCATAGCTCGCAACTCGGCCTCAAGACTCGGCGAGAAATTGTTATGCGCTTCTTAGTCTTCAAGCAATGAGAGAACCACCAAGAAAAACACAATAAGCGAGAGAGAGAGACCGCGATCGGAGGATCACTAGCCAGTGGCATCGAGAATATGCTGGAGTCAGAAAGAGCTGGAGCGAGGAAAAAGAGACGACGAGAGATAGTTCCACGAAGATATCGTAGAACACGAACAAGATGACTATAGTGGAGCTGAGTGGGAGCGGAAACAAACTGACTCAAGATATGCACAGGGTACGAAATATCAGGACGAGTGACACTAAGATAAACAAGGCTCCCAACAAGATGACGATACCGAGTAGGATCAGCAAGAGGCTCACCATCCATGGGACGAAGATGAACATTAAGCTCCATGGGAGTCTCAGCTGTCCGCTGATCAGTAAGAGAGGCACGATCAAGAAGATCCTGGATATACTTTTCTTGGGACAAATAGAAACCCTCAGGAGTAGAAATTACCTCAATCCCAAGAAAGTAGCGAAGAGGACCTAGATCAGACATAAGAAACTGCTCATGAAGCCGCTCTTTGACAAAAGTGATATACTGAGGATCATCTCCAGTAATGATCATATCATCAACATACAAAAGGAGAAGCGTCCGACCACGAGATGAAGTATGGATGAAAAGAGCAGGATCATGAGCACTCGCCGAAAAATCAGCTGCAGTGACAACAGAGGAGAAACGATCAAACCAGGCACAAGAAGCTTGCTTCAGGCCATAGAGGGATCGGCGAAGACGGCGGACCATACCCTCGAGAGCGAGAATACCCGGGGTGGTGCATGTAGACCTCCTCACGCAACTCACCATTGAGAAAGGTATTCTTGGCGCCCAAGCGAGAGATGGACCTTTGTCGAGCAGAGGCCACAAGCAAGAAGAGTGCGAACGGTGGTCATGTGCGCGACAGGAGCAAAAGTCTCATCATAGTCACGACCATGCTCCTGCTGAAAACCACACGCTACAAGACGAGCCTTGTAACGCTCAAGAGAACCATCAGAACGAGTCTTAACCTTATAGACCCACTTGCACGTGATGGGAGTAACATGCGCAGGAAGAGAAACAAGATCCCACGTGCGATGCGCTCAAGGGCGGCGATCTCCTCCGCCATCGCATGTCGCCACTCTCGATGAACAATGACATCACGATAAGAAGTCGGTTCGGCAAGAGCAGCGGCAACAAAACCAAAACGCTCAGGAGGCCGAATACAATGTTCAAGTAGGCGCTAGGCGGGCGGCGAGGTGGGGCCTAGCGCTTAGGGAGCCTAGACGGGGCCTAGGCGGCCAAATTAAAAATAAGGATAATAGGCAGATAATAAGTATATATTTGCTATATATATGAGATCTAACGTCTCAGATCAAGTCACCAAATCTTATAACTAATGTCTAAAACAATTAGTCAGACTTTAGACCGTTTGATCAAAATCCAACGGTCCAGATCAACCTTCGCGCGGACCGCGCTTCCGCATAACCCTAACCTAAATCGTCCGCGCGCTTCGGCCGCGCCGCTGCGCACATTCTCGTCGCGCCTCGCATAACCCTAACCTAATTCCTCTGCGCCTCGGTCGCGCGCCTCTCCGCAAATCGTCGTCGCCTCTGCGGTTTCCCGCGCGCCTCACGCTCTCCCCGCAGATCGCGCGCCTCACGCAGATCCGCGCCCGCCTCATCTCTCCGTAGATCGCGCGCCGCCTCCCATCTGTCCGGATCGCGCGCGGAGTCCGGATCCGGCGGCGGCGGAGGATCGCGCGGAAGTCCGGATCCGGCGGCGCGCCACGGAGCGGCGGGATCGCGCGGAAGTCCGGGATCCGGCGAGTCGGCGGCGGCGGCGGCGGCTCGTGTCGCGGTAACACTTTTCCCTCCACGCGCCTCCTCGCGCCGCCCAACCCGCCGCGCTTGGGCGCTCTCCCGCCTTCTTCCCGCTTTGACCGCTCGCCACCTCGCCGCCGACCACCCGACCAGGGGCTAAGGCGGCGGCGGCGCCCGTCGCCAGCGCCTACGCGGCGCCTAGGCGGCCGCCCAGGCCGCCTTCTTGAACACTGGCCGAATAGACTGGCGATCACGAAGTGTATAACGAGGAGGGACCGAAGGGGATGACCCGTCAGAAGGAGAGGGCATCTCAGAAGGATCCTCAACTCGCGGGCGGCGAGTATAGTAGAGAGGATAAGGAACAAGATCGGAAGCAACCTCAGGAGAGGATGCCGGTGGCGAGGCTGACTGAGAAGGAGGCACCAGAGAGACCAAAGGCTGTGGTGGAGTGGTGACTATAGGACTGGAAGGAAAAGTCAGAAAAGAAAGCGGCTCAACGACAGATGCTGAAGTGAGGAAAGAGACGGACGAGGATAGAAAGGACGAGACTCATCAAAAGTAACATCCCGAGAAATCCACATCCGTCGGCCAACAGGATCCCAACAACGATATCCCTTGTGCTCAGCACTTTAGCCCAGAAAAACGCACTCAACTGAGCTGTCAGTTTGGTGCGCTCACGAGGTGCAAGAAGAACGTAGCACACACACCCAAAGAGGCGAAGTCGGGAATAATCGAGTGCAGCCACGAGGCGCTCAAGCTGGAATCCCACCTGCAGAGCGAGAGGAGGGTGAATGTTGATCAAGAAAGTGGCGATGAAAGCGACCTCGACCCAAAAATATGGTGGAGCGGCATAAGCAATCATAAAGCACGAGTGTCTCAAGAAGGTGGCGATGCTTGCGCTCACCACACCATTCGAGCATGGGCACTGGACAAGAAAAGCGAGAGAGTGCCTGCTCGGCCAAAAAACCACGAAGGGCTCCCGACAAGTACTCTCCAGCGGAATCAGCGCGAAAAACACGAATAGGAGAGTCAAACTGAGTGCGAACCATGATGGCAAAGGTCTTGTAGATAGATAGTGTTAGATGTGTATTACATAACTGTGTGTTTACCCCATTGTATAAGGGGTTTCTTGCATATATGACACCTGTACATGTATATATATTGGCCCTTTGGCCACATGAGGAATACAAGCGTTATTCCAACATGGTATCAGAGCCGGTTTCGTCATACCTAGGGTTTTATCAAACCTAGGGTTTTGCCTGCTTGTCGCTTCTTTTCCACCACCACTCGTCGCCGTTTGGTTGCCGTCCGATCGCTCGTGGCCGTCGGCCGACGTCGCCGCGTGCCGATCGCTCGGGGATCGCCGCCGGTGTTGCCGACCGCGCTCGCGCCGTCGGCTACCCCGCCGTCTTTGTCGACCCCGCCATCTTTGTCGCCGTCGCGTCGTTGCGCTTGCTGGCGGGCGTGGCGCTTCTTCACCTCGCCTGCGCGCGACGGTCACCAACTCCCGCTTCGGGGCCTTCGGGACCGCCCGATCCGCCGTCTTTGTTCTGCCGTCGTCGTCGCGCTGCTGGCTTGGCGGCGCCGAGAGCGTCTCGGGTCGCCGCTCGGAGTCGCGCGCGCCGCGGGCGCTGGGAGTCGCGCGCCGCCAGGGGCGTCTTCACGCCGCCGCTCTCATTGAGGCCGCCGCTCGCTGGCTGCAGCCGCGGCCGCGCTCGCCCTGCCGAGCGAGCCTGCGCCCGGCACAAGCGTGTGCATCGGTCGGTTTTGTAAACAAGCCGGTCGTTTAATCGATCGATCGGCTTTGAAAAAAAAAAAAAAAAAAATGAAAAAGAAAAAGATGTCTTCTTACGCGAGCTCGTTTCGGTCCTCGTTGCCCAGTGCTCTTCGATGGTCTCAATTATCGGGACTGGTTTCAGCACATGCGCATCCACATGCGTGGTCAGCGTCTTTGGGAGTTTCTTACGGGCGAGTTGCTTTGTCCGTCTCGTCCTACTCCACCTGTTGAGCCCGTACTCCCAAAGGATGCTTCCGAAGACGCTCGTACGCAGGCTTCTGAGACTTTTGAAGATGCCATGGAGACTTTTCAGACTCAGTATGCTGCTCACAAGACATGGATCGATGAAGATGCTCGTGCCTCTGCTATTTTGGTTGCTAGCATGGAGGTGCATCTCACTGGTGATGTTGTTGGACTGACTTCTGCACATGCGATGTGGTCGCATCTCGCGGCCGCCACGAGCCATCCGGTGATTCCTTATACCTTCTTTGTTGTCAGCGACAGAGCGGCCGCTGCAGCGAGGAGATGCCTGCGTGGATGAGTTCTATGCTCGGTTATGCGATATGGCGTCGATCGACTCTTTGGGGGCGGATGTTTGCCGTACTGCCGGTGTTATCGCGTCGTAGATCTCACATGGAGCTTCGCGCATCTCGACTTTTGACACATCTTGATGCGAGTTTGAGCGGACTCGTGCTCGATTCTTGGCTCGTCATCCTCGTGTGACTTTGTTAGAGGCCCTACGGTATTGCTCGATCGAGGAGATTCGACTTCGTGGAGCGGGTGCATTATCATCTTCATCATCACTTCCATACATTTTGGTGGCTTCTCGGCTTCTACACCATTGTGCCGTTGGTTACTTCTTCATCGGTTGTGCCTCCACCGATGGCATTGCTTTGTTGGTAAGGGCCTTCACCGCACCTATTGTAACAAGGATGGACATGTGGAGCAGTTTTGCTACAAGAAGAAGGATCTTCGTCGTGGTGCTCGTCCTCAGAAGGGAACCGGTGGTTCCTCTCGCAGAGTTCGGTACTTTTGACACTCGTGATTTCTCACATTGCTAGCGCATGGTTGCTACGCATAAATGCGGTTCTGCTGGTTACGCTACTCGGTCTTAGGTGAGAGACCACCTTCTACTTCTCCTTCCTCGGTACATCACCTTGGATTCTTGATTACGGTGCTTCTTTTCATATGACATCGATTCCACTGTCTTACTTCCATTAGTCCCTTAGCTTCTCCTATCCTTTGTCACATGCCAGATGGTACCTCTCTTTACATCACGGGACGAGGCACTCTTTCAAATTCCTCTTTTCATGTTCTGTTGTGTCTCATGTTCCAAAACTAACCATGCACTCATATCTGTTGGCGACTCACCGATCATGGTTGTCGTGTTATTTTCGACTCGACTCTTGTGTTCGGGATCGCCGCGGGGACTCGGTTGGCATCGCCTCGCCGCGTGACTCCCAGCGGCTTTGGGAGCTTGGTAGCCGCCTTCCTTCCGCCGCCCGGTCGGTCTTCTCGCCTCCACCTCTGCATTTGCTGCAGCCTCCACCGCCGTTTGCTCGTGGCATCATCGCTAGGACATCTTTGTGGTTCCGCATGTCTTCTTTACTTCGTCGAGGTCATTTAGAGTGCGTATGCGGTGATGCTTCTCTACATTGTCAGGGTTGTAAGCTTGGCAAACAGCTTCAACTCCCTTATCCTTCTAGTGAGTCAGTGTCTCAGCGTCCTTTTGATCTTGTTCATTCTGATGTATGGGGACTAGCTCCTTTTGTTTCGAAAGGAGGTCATCGATATTATATTATTTTTATTGATGATTTTTCTCGCCATACATGGATATATTTTATGTCATCTCGTAGTGAGGTTTTATCTATCTACAAGGCCTTTGCCACCATGATTCGCACTCAGTTTGACTCTCCTATTCGCGTTTTTCGCGCTGATTCCGCTGGAGAGTATTTGTCGGGAGTACTTCGTGGCTTTCTTCTTTGGCGGGCACTCTCTCGTTTTCTTGTCCAGTGCTCATGCTCGAGCGGTGTGGTGGCGTAAGCATCGTCATCTTCTTGAGACACTCGTGCTCTTATGATTGCTTATTGTTCCACCACATTTTTGGTGAGGTCGTTTCTCGCCACTTTCTTGATCAACATTCACCCTCCTCGCTCTGCGGTGGGATTCAGTTGAGCGTCTCGTGGCGGACTCGATTATTCGGAGTTCACTGTTTGGGGTGTGTGTGCTATATGTTCTTCTTGCACCTCGTGAGCGCACCAAACCGACCGCTCGATCGGTTGAGTGTGTTTTTCAGGCTCTGATCTTGAGCACAAGGGATATCGTTGTTGGGATCCTGTTGCCCGACGGATGCGGATTTCTCGGGATGTTACTTTTGATGAGTCTCGTCCTTTCTATCCTCGTCCGTCTCCTTCCTCCACTTCAGCATCTGTCATTGAGCCGCTGTCATTTCTGACTTTTCCTTCCAGTCCTATAGTCACCACTCCACCACAGCCTTTGGTCTCCCCGGTACCTTCTTCTCGGTCAGTACCTTCTTCACCACCGACATCCTCTCCCGAGGTTGCTCCTGATCTTGTTCCTCCTTATCCCTTCTACTATACTCGTCGTCCGCGAGTTGAGGATCCTTCTGATATGCCCTCCCCTTCTGACGGGTCATCCCCTTCGGCCACTCCTCGTTATGCTCTTCGCGATCGTCGATCTATTCGGCCTCTGAGCGTTTTGGTTTCTTCTGCATTGCTCTTGCTGAACCGACTTCTTATCGTGATCTTGTTGTTCATCGTGAGTGGCGGCATGCGATGGCGGAGGAGATCGCGCCCTTGAGCGTCTTGGCACGTGGGATCTTGTTTCTCTTCTGCGCGTGTTACTCCTATCACGTGCAAGTGGGTCTATAAGGTTAAGACTCGCTCGATGGTTCTCTTGAGCGTTACAAGGCTCGTCTTGTAGCGCGTGGTTTCAGCAGAGCATGGCGTGACTATGATGAGACTTTTGCTCCTGCCGCTCACATGACCACCGTTCGCACTCTTCTTGCTGCGTGGCCTCTGCTCGGCGGTGGTCTATCTCTCGATTGGGCGTCAAGAATGCCTTTCTTAATGGCGAGTTGCGTGAGAGGTCTACATGCGGCCACCCCAGGTATTCTCGCTCCCGAGGGTATGGTGTGTCGTCTTCGCCGATCTCTCTATGGCCTCAAGCAAGCTCCTCGTGCTGGTTTGATCGTTTCTCCTCTGTTGTCACCGCTGCTTTGGTTTTTGGCGAGTGCTCATGATCTGCTCTTTTTATCCACACTTCATCTCGTGGTCGGACGCTTCTCCTTTTGTATGTTGATGATATGATCATTACTGGCGATGATCCTCAGTATATCACTTTTGTCAAGGAGCGGCTTCATGAGCAGTTTCTTATGTCTGATCTAGGTCCTCTTCGCTACTTTCTTGGGATTGAGGTTATTTCTACTCCTGAGGGTTTCTATCTGGCCCAAGAAAAGTATATCCAGGATCTTCTTGATCGTGCTTCTCTTACTGATCAGCGGACAGCTGAGACTCCCATGGAGCTTAATGTTCATCTTCGTCCCACGGATGGTGAGCCTCTTGCTGATCCTACTCGCTATCGTCATCTTGTTGGGAGCCTTGTTTATCTTGGTGTCACTCGTCCTGACATTTCGTACCCTGTGCATATCTTGAGTCAGTTTGTTTCAGCTCCCACTCAGCTCCACTATAGCCATCTTGTTCGTGTTCTACGATATCTTCGTGGAACTATCTCTCGTCGTCTCTTTTTCCTCGCTCTAGCTCTTTCTGACTCCGGGCATATTCGATGCTACAGGCTAGTGATCCTCGATCGCGGTCTCTCTCGCTTATTGTGTTTTTCTTGGTGGTTCTCTCATTGCTTGGAAGACTAAGAAGCGATGCATGCATTGCTCGTTAGTCTTGAGGGTGAGTTGCGAGCTATGGCTTTGTTGAGTGCGGAGGTTACTTGGCTACGGTGGTTACTTGAGGACTTTGGTGTTTTGTTTCTGCCGAGCTCCTCTTTTGTCCGACGATCAAAGTGCTATTAGCATTGCTAAAGATTCGGTGAAGCATGAGCTTACAAAGCATATTGGTGTTGATGCTTCCTACATGAGGACACAGTGCAAGACAGTTGTTGCTCTTGATATGTGCCTTAGAGCTTGGTTGGTAGATTTCTTCACAAAGGCACAAACAAGGGCTCAGCACAATTTTCATCTCTCCAAACTTCATGTTGTTGATCCACCATGAGTTTGAGGGGGGGTGTTAGATGTGTATTACATAACTGTGTGTTTACCCCATTGTATAAGGGGTTTCTTGCATATATGCCACCTGTACATGTATATATATTGGCCCTTTGGCCACATGAGGAATACAAGCGTTATTCCAACAGATAGAACCTCACTACAAGATGACATAAAATATATCCATGTATGGCGAGAAAAATCATCAATAAAAATGATATAATATCGATGTCCTCCTTTCGAAACAAAAGGAGCTGGTCCCCATACATCAGAATGACCAAGATCAAAAGAACGCTGAGACACTGACTCACTAGAAGGATAAGAGAGTTGAAGCTGTTTGCCAAGCTTACAACCCTGACAATGTAGAGAAGTATCACCAGACACAGACTCTAAAAGACCTCGACGAAGTAAAGAAGACATGCGGGAACCACAAAGATGTCCTAAGCGATGATGCCACTGAGCGAACGAAGCGGTGGAGGCTGCAGCAGCTGCAGAGGTGGAGGCGAGAAGACTGACTGGGGCAGTGGAAAGAAGGTGAAGCCAGTCAAGCTCCCAAAGCCGTTGGGAGTCACGGCGGCGAGGGCCAGTACCAACCAGAGTCCCCGTGCGACGATCCTGAACACAACAAGAATCAGAATCAAAAATAACACAACAACCATGATCAGTGAGCTAGCCAGCAGATATGAGCTACATGCAAGGTTGTTATGGCGTCGAGATATCGACGATATCTCGTCGCCATATCGCCGTGGCGGACCGGAGGCTCCATCCCGTCCAGACGATATGGAGGTGCGCCGTATCCGCCGTCGCCGCAGCCGGATCCGCCGCTGCCGCCACGATCATCGCCTCGTCGTTGCCGTGGCGGATCCGCCTCGCCGCGGCCGGATCCGCCTCGCGCGGCCGGATCCACCGCTGCCGCCGCCGGATCATCGCGCCGCCGCGCGCGCGGCGGATCACGTTCGCGCCGCCTCACCCGGCCGGGCGGCGAGTCTTCGCGCCTCTCCACGGCCGCGGGGCGGTGGAGAATGGCGGCGGAAGAGAAGCGGCCGTCGCGGCCGCTCGACCTCGCCGGCCGCCGCGAGGAGATGAGAAAGGAGAGAGAGAGAGAGAGGAGGCGAGCGAGCGAGCGAGCGAGAGAGAGCGGCGGGTGGCGTGAGATTGAGCGTGCGGCGCGCGCCTCACGCCGATTATTGCTTTAGGGTTTCGTAATTTGCAATTTAGTCCTTTTCATTTCTGAAATTACAATACTGATCCTTTTTCTTTATATTTCTTACATTTAGACCCTCAGAAAGTCCAATATTGTTGTGGCTACTTATGTGTATGGCGTCGCCACGCCGCGCGCCATAAGCGATATTGTTGTGTGAAGGTGGTGAGGCGCCGCGCCTCGCCGCACCGCCGTAATAACCATGGCTACATGGTTAGTTTTGGAACATGAGAAACAGCAGGAACATGAAAAGAGGAATTGGAAAGGGTGCCTCGTCTGTGTGTAAAGAGAGGTACCATCTGCTGTGTGGACAGTGATAGGAGCAGCTAAAGGACTAATGATAGTAAGACAGGTAGAATCAGATGTCATATGAAAAGAAGCACCAGAATCAAGAATCCAAGGTGATGTACCTGAGGATGGAGAAGTAGAATGTGGTCTCTCACCGGGAGATCGAAAGAAGAGAACCAGCAGAATCGGGCGATTGGAGGCAACCATGCGACTTAGCAATGCGAGAAGTCTGCGAGTGTCGAGGTACCGAACTCTGGCGAGAGGAGGAAACTCCGGTGTTCCCTCGGACGAGCACCACGACGAAGGTCCTTCTTCTTGTAGCAAAGCTGTTCCACATGTCCATCCTTGTTGCAATAGGTGCGGTGAAGGCCCTACCAACGGTATCCATTGGTGAAGACACACGGTGATGGAGGCAGAGGCACAACGGTGTAGAGGCCAAGAAGCCACCAAAGCGAAGGAAGGGATGATGATGATAGCGACCCGCTCCACGGTCGAATATCCTCGAGACGAACAATTGCAAGAGCCTCCAACAAAGTCACACGAGGATGACGAGCAAAGAATCGAGCACGAGTGCGCTCAAACTCGCATCAAGACATGTCAAAAGTCATAGATGCGGCAAAGCTTCATGTGAGAATGCTGACGCTGACAACACTGACAGGTGCGGCAAACATCTGGCCCCAAAGAGTCGATCTGACGCCATATCGCAGACAACTGAGCATCGAACTCATCCACAGTGGTATCTCTCGCATGAGCGATCGCTCTGCCGCACAAATGTAAAGGTATAAGGAATCACCAGATGGCTCGTAGCGGCTGCGTAGATGTGTCCACATCGCATGTGTAGAAGTCAGTCCAACAATATCACCAGTGAGATGCACCTCCATGCTAGCAACCAAAATAGCAGAGGCACGAGCATCTTCATCAATCCATGTCTTGTAAGCAGCATACTGAGTCTGAAAAGTCTCCATGGCATCCTCAAAAATTTCAGAAGCCTTTGTACGAGCATCTTCTAAGCATCCTTCGGGAGGGCAGCTCAACGGTGGAGTAGGGACGAGGCGGGCAAGGCAACTCGCCCGTAAGAAACTCCCAAAGGCGCTGACCACGCATGTGGATGCGCATGTGCTGAAACCAATCCCGATAATTGAGACCATCAAAGATCACCGGGCAACGAGGAACAGAAACGGTGCCTGCAAAGAAGACATTTTTTTTGCTTTTTTTTTGCTTTTTTTCTTTTTTTTTATTATCCGGTCAAACCGACCGGCCTGACCGACTAAAAGGAGAAGCGGTCGGTTTCTCGACCGAGGCGACCAACACCAAGCGGACTTCGGGCGGGGAGCGGCGGCGGCGGCGGCCTCGGGCGAGATGGCGGCCGGCGCGCGGCCTCGGGCGGGAGGAAGCGGCCGGCGGCGGCGGCCTCGAAAAGCGGCCACCGTGCGGGAGGAGGCGGCCGGGCGCGCCTCGCAAAGCGGCCACCGCAGGCGGGGAGGAGCGGCGGCGGCGGCGCCTCGAGCGGCGAGGCAGCGACCAATCAGGCGCCGACGGCAGATCCGAGCAGCGACTGGTCCGGCGACGACTACAGATCCGAATCCAGCGACAGTGAAGACGACGACGAAGATCTCGGGCCGGAGCGACCTCACGCAGGCGTAGATCCGGATCGGCCGAGCAACCCGAGCGGTCTCCACCGGTCAGCAGAGGGCGGCGGGCACCAGCAAGGTCCGGCGGCGGCTGGAAAAAAAACAGCAGCGCCTTGACAGCCGGACCCGTGAGAGACAGGCGCGAAAACCTAGGTATCACAAAACCCTAGATTTTGCTCTGATACCATGTTGTGAATAGCGCTTGTATTCATCATGTGGCCAAAGGGCCAATATATATATACATGTACAGGTGGCATATATGCAAGAAATCCCTTATACAATGGGGAAAATACATAGATATATAATACACATCTAACAGAATCGAATATTGTAACGAATACGAATTCGAATCGAGTATCTACTTAATTCAGTCGGGTCCGGGTATCCTCGTAACTTATGTAGTATAAAGACATTAATGACATTTTATCCTCATACAATCATGTTTAATCATTCTAATTCATTTACTTCACTTAAGAAACACGAATTCACGTTCAACTAAAAAATTTTGTCCAGCTAATTAGTCGTATTGTAATAAAATATGCATATTGCTTCATCGAATACGGATTGTCCGGATAAAATAACATTTCGGATGATAAAAATCTATACCATATTCGCATCCATAGTTTTATGTAAATTCGAATTCGAATATGATAGAAATTGTTAATCGGAAGGGAAAATCTATATTATATTTGCATCCTATCAAATAAGGTAACCGGATAATATGGATAATTCGTATAACCACTTTTCTCCCCTAGACATATCTCCAAGCTTAATTGAGACAGGCTAATGCCCATTTCAAAGGTGAACCAACAGCAAAGCAAAAATATAAACTGAAGTAAGAGGATCTCATACCAAGAAGGCATAGAACGACACATCGTTTTGAAAATTTGTTTACAGTTGAGGCAATGTAGGTGATGACCTCTATAACTTGTTGTTGAACCTGTTTCATTGAAAATATACATTGCATTACTTCCATAAGGAAGGAAAGGGAAGCTTTTTTTCCACTCAACGCAAAATTATTAGTAATTACCTGCACATTCTTTTCACTCCATCCAGGAACAGCACACAATAAACGAACCAAGAGTTCAGCAGATTTGTCCAGTTCTGTAAGATTTTCCACGTCCTGCTTTAGCAAGCCAATAGCTGCCAAATAGTACAATATTAGGGACTGACTGTAGACCAGAGAATACTTAAGGTTTAGAAGAATTAGAACCTTAATCCCTGGATAAAGTATAGCATATAAAGGAACAAAACAGAAATGGTGATAGGATCAAACACTGTTATGATAATATTTACTTGTTTAAGTGTAGCATCAACACATGAGATGTATAAGACACAACTCAAGGTTTATTCTTCCAATCCATACAAAATAACGAATAAAACAGGCAGGACAGGATATTTGGTAACCTTCAAGGCGCTCTTTCCAGACAGTGCTCTTTAACTGGGAAATTATCTCTGTTTTTACAACAGAATTTAACCTCTCCTCTATTTCTTCCAAACTCATTTCTGCTGGCTGCAAGACATCAAACAAATAAACATGTGAGTTTGCATCTATCTTCCTTGGCTAATCATTTTCAGCTATATGATGAACCTTAGTTCATTGGGGTAAACACCGCCGGAAGGAAGGCCAACGGCGGCGTCTTGGTGGGATGAGAGGTTTGATTATAGACTATGATGATAGAACTTAGAGAAGAGACTAGATTAATTCATCTTCATTACTTAATTGATAATAGATACGTGCTAGCGCTTTTATAGGAATAGTTCGATTTGATCTCCAAGAAATAATCTTTATCTCTAAGGAAATCCATATCTAATAAATGGAATATACCAACAAGGTAATAAACCTATCTAATAAGAAAACTAACTATTTTTATCTCTATCCTAATTCATCTAATCATACCATATACGTCTACTACACTACCTAGGTACTGTTCACATGTGTTGTACGAATAGTCATGTGAACAGTGATTTCAGCACGTGACACATCCCCTATGGCCGCCTCTTGTTGCGCCTTTTCCTGATTTACGATCTTCTCCAAAGTGGCATGCATGTTGAGGAAGATAACCGTCATCTTGTTGGCGTTAGCGTTTATCTTGGCCAACGACTCGGCAACAGGAACCATGGTAGCAGAAGTCGTAGGAAAGGATCGACTGCTCTGATACCAAATGTGTTGAACCTTAGTTCATCGGGGTAAACACCGCCGGGAGGAAGGTCGGGCGGCGTCGGCTTGGTGGGATGAGAGTTTGACTATAGACCGAGATGATAGAACGTGGGAAAAAGACTAGATTAATTTATCTTCATTGCTTGATTGATATATCTCTTTTATAAAGATAACTCGACTTAAGCTCCAATAAATAATCTCTATATCTAAGAACACCCATCTCTAATAAATGAAATATATCTATAAGGTAGAAAATCTATCTAATAAGGAAACTACCTATTCTTATCTCTATCCTAATTCATCTAATCATACCACACACTTCTACTACAGTACCACCGTACTGTTCATGTGTATGAACAATACACATAAACAGTGATTTCAACACGTGACAAGCTAGTATTATTTTGTTAGAAAAACCTCATAATTGTCAGGCATTATTGAGACATCTTCAGTTAAATATATATGGTTTTAGTATCCTTATGGTAAATTCAAATACTGGAGTCTGGACATTATACTTCGAGTTTAGACTATTTACAAATTCTCCAAAAAAAAAATGGTGTGACAATTGAGAAATATGCAAATATGCGCTCTAAACTAGCAACTAAAACATCTTAAAGATTGCATAAACATACAAATCAGTAAGAAAGAAATGGATTCAATTCCAATAAGCAAATCACCTCAACATTTTCGATGTCAGGAGAAGCAGAGGCCTTTGACTGTGGTCCACCATCTGTCTTTTTTGCAGCAGTAGATTTGGCTGTTCCAGATTTCTTAGTAGCAACCTTAAAACAAGAAAAAGAAACCATCATTATACAAACATGGTGGCCAAATACAAATATCAGAAACTCAGACATGGTATCCACATCCATCAGCAGGTAAAACAATACTAACCACTGCCTGGACAGGCTTCTTTCCGCTAAGCATGCTTGCAGCAGATCTTTTCATTGATGAGCTATCTGTAACCTACACAAACACAGCATAATCATGGTTGGTTTGTCAATTGCTATATCATGGAACACTGGTACGGGTATTTTAACTTTTAAGCATTGGTCATGAAAAGATGTTATTACGATAAACATGGCTTTGTAAAAACTTGCAATCCTTAAGCTTCATGGGGGTACTGTGGTGGTTTTTCAAAGCACTTTTATTTTCTATTTTTGGATAATGGGTATAATAATAACCTAAAAGCTTTTATTTTTGAGCCATAACAGCAGAATCTTACTGGAGTTGGTAATTGTTTGTAACAAACTAGATTCCATAGCGCAGCACAGCACAGAACAACACAACAGCAGACTGGGCCAAGAGAAGCTCTACAGACTACAGGTTGTAATGAGTTGTAAACTTGTAGTATCTTCACTCCTATAAATACTTGAGTTAGTGGTGATGATAGGTTGGTAGCTGCACCTTGAGGATCTTTTGCGGATGGATCCATGTATACATATGCATGTGCCTTGGAGGATCTTCTGTGAAGCATGGGATAACCTATGCATGTGACTCGTGGTATGAATTGACTTGCTTATGGGTGGGGATTTTTATGTAATTTCCAAATTTAAGGTTAATTATTTGTGCACGATGGATTTCATATGGTTGCTTTGGTATGATGATTTAGTGAAAAATTCAAGTCTCATGGCATCCAAGTCATGGTCTTAGGGAAACTCAGAATATTTTGTTTTTTTAGACTTTAGAATTTATGGTATCAATTTTTTGAGATCCGTTGCAACACATGGGCACTCGGCTAGATAATAGTAAAAATCAAAAGATAGACAAGGTACCTCCCGAGCAGATGTGACAATTCCTGAATTTGAGGTAGGCACTGAAATGGTATAGTTTGTATAGAAATCAGTACAAAACAGAGGCATATAGATCACATTTGAAAAGATGGAAAACTATGGAAGTAATAGCAGCTCTAACCTGCCCCTGAACTTAAAGCAGTATCACTGGCAGAACCGATCATATCTGACAGTTTCTTTTTCCTCACGTCATCTAATTTCTCCAGGGCTCGTTCCAAGGGTTTCATACCAACCATCTACACAGACAGCAAAAGTACCAAAAAATCCATAGACTAAGTAAAATTTAAGGATATCAAGATGTCAAGAGAAAAATGTGCTCGCAAGAAACAAACCTTAGCTATGGCAGTCAAAACGGAAAATGAAGCATCCCGCACTTCTGGGGTGCCATCATTCAAGCACTAACAACAGAAAATAAAGATAGGTTCAGATACATAACAGTAAATACAACAAGAAGAAATCCCACGCAGTAAACAGAAAAACGGCTGTTCACCTCCATGCAGATAGGCACATAATCCTTGTGCAACTTTAGGACAGTTGCCTTATTGCTTGTTTCAATGCAAAATGCAACCCAGTTCAATGTTAAGGATCGAACAAGAGGAACCTTGTTTTTTATAGCCACCCGAACATCTGCAATAACACCAAAATAAACATTTTCTTATTCAGATTTTGAGCCAAACATAAAGATTGAGTTCAGGATTTTCAAGCACAAAAAGAAGTTACTTTAAAACACTTTCGTTTTCACTTTTTCAGGTATGTCTCCATTACTTTCAAACAAAGTATGCTGCCAATTACATACTGGCTTACTGCAGAGTGCAGACTAAACAAGCATCTCACAATTTTCAGACCACACGCTAGCCCATCACAATATTAAAAAGAATGTGACAGACCGACATAAAAAATTTCAGCTTCTACCCAAAAAAAAAAACACTAACCTTCGATCACATCAAGAAGAGTGATACAGCCAGACTTATGCATTGTTTGAAGCGTTTGACTCAGTGCTTCTGTCATAGTTGGTTTTTTCTCTTTCAGTTTTTCCTGTATACCACAATAAGGACAAATGGGGGAAAACATTTAACTTTGCTTGATCGGCATTTTAAGTTAGTGTAGCATAAGAATTCCATCAAACAATAAGAGTAGTAGCAAACATCCTCAGGTGCCATCAATGTTCAAGAAGGCGCTAGACGCTAGGCAAGCGCCGAGGTGGAGCCTAGCGCCTAGGGGGCCTAGACGGGACCTAGGCGGCCGAATTAAAAATGAGTACAGCAGGCTGAAGATGAGCAATCATGTATATATATTTGATGTAAATGGCTAAATGCTTGATATAAAGTTGTAAAACCTACAAATGTACAGGTCATCACGGACATGTAGAATCAAACTGCAAAGAAAATAGACTTTTGGAGGGTCCAAATAGAAGAAATATGAGGAAAGGACTATTTTGCAATATCGCGAAACTCAGATGGCTAAATCACAAAATTGTCAATCCCAATAAATCCTCCGGCCAAATCCCCCAATTTGAGCCCAACTTCTCCTCTCCTCCCTCTACTCCGGTCGGCGGCGAGGCCAGGTCACCGCGCCATCTGTAGCTCGCCGGCCAGTACCTCCTGCGTATCCTCCTCTCACCGCCACACCTCCCCACCAGTTCGGTGCGCCACCCCAACTCCACCGCACCACACCATCCTTCACAGCCTCCTCCAAATCTCGTGCGGCACCCCCGACTCTTGGTCTTGTGTGGTCTCTTTTCCCCTCCCTCTGTTTATATACTTCCTCTGTTCTCCGCCTAGCGACCGCGTTGGCATCACGCGGCCGCCGCGCCAAGGCCGCCTGATCCCGCTTTGGACCGCCTCGCCGCCCAGCCACCTGACTAGGGGCCAAGGCCGGGTGGCACCCTACCGCCCAACACCTAGGCGGCCGCCCAGGCCACCGTCTTGAACACTGGGTGCCGTCTTGAACACTGTCTTTTAACATTTACATTATTACTATCATAAAGCACTGAATCTACATGAGCTGGTTTATACCCAAGGTTATCGCAGTGCCTCGGTACTGCCTGGACACCAAGGCACGACAATAAGGCAATAGATTATATATTGTATAAAACTAATATTTTAATATAATAACAAGAGTATAACTTCTATTTAACAAGGCCATACATTTCAACCAAAGAGATCCCAATTAATCTTCTTTTTATATCGAACCTTGTATTTCCCTCGGTCACAGATGATCCCGGGTCACACTTGGAGAGAAAAGTGGATGAAGCAGAACAGCAGCCCACTGTTCCACAACACTTCTCTGCAAAAGAAATAGTAAAATACTAAATAAAAATACTAGTCTTCCAACTCTGCTTGCTCCCTTACTGTGCTACCAGCCTACCACTCTCCCATCAAGATGACCCTCTTCCCAAGTTCTTTTCTCAAACTTCCACCTCTTCCCTAGTCCCTTCCATAGGCTACACCCAGCTGGTCAGCGGCAGCAACACATGCGTCTAGGGTTCAGGACCCTCTCTCCCTCAACCACTCTCTCCCCGCTAAGTTATATGAATCCCACATATGAGAGCTTTTTCTTTATCCCTGCTAAGACACTTCGCAGTACAAGTGGAATACATATTCACAAGCAAGTTTGACAGCACTAATCGATCCTATGGCTAAAGTGAAGGCCAAAGGAAAACTGTAATACCAGAGGGAGCTTGGGTCGGCTCCAGCCCAACCCAAGCCATCCCCCATAAAACAGCCGGTTGTGAGAAAAGAAGGGAGGAAGAATTCAGCCATGAGAGCCAGCCAAAGCAAAAGAAAAGGCTGACCGGCCGAAGGGAGAAAGGAAGAAAAGAAGAGAGAAAAGAAAAAAAAGGAAGAACGAGGGGAAAAGAGGAAAAGGAGAAGGGGAGGACTGATATGGTGCCTGGTCTGCCGGATCCAACCAAGACAAGAAAGAAGGAGCTCCGATCGAGTTATGCAGAGCTAGGATAACACCTCGATTCCTTCTCCTTGCTTGATTATTGAGTTATGTAGAGGTCGAATCATCGAATAGCGGGACAGATGTATACAATGGTTAGAACACAACTAGTCGTTAGGATTCATGTGCAGCGTGGTGGTGTTGTGGCCATGTGTGTGCAGAACTAATGAAGAGCGCTGGCCATGTGTTGTGTCGGTGTGTGCATGACCGACTAGTGTTCAGTGGTTGATTAGTGAGTCGGCAAGTGGTGGTGGGTACTTTGGTCGAGTGCATGAGAACCATGAGGTGAGTGAATAATTAGTAGGGATTAAGTAGTATTGATTAATCAGTGTAGACTAATTAACGTATGTAACTTCTAAATCTCTCTAGAATGCTGGATTGCTACTTTTGGCACATCGGATTGGAAGTTTGGCATCTGAGCCAGATGCAGCCCAGTATGGGATAGCGCGACCTTCGGGCTGAAATTGGAGTTTTAGATGGTATAATATTTAAATTATAGTAACCAGAAATATGTGAGTAGTGCTATGCATGTTACCGAACCCAGAATATTTTCTATGTTAGGTTTCGCGTTTGAAAGACACGGTCGTTCGAGCATCCGAAACAGCAGGACGGTATCTAGTAAAAGAGTGTGATATGTGTTGGTTTTACACGTAGGAACGGCGTTGTTCGTCTGTGTGCGTGTATTGCTATGATGTCTTGAGGTGGGTTAATGCTTGTTTAGGTGGAGTTTCGAGTTTGGTGCCATCCACGAATCGTCCACAAGGTTGAACAGGCAAGTGTATGGACCTCAAAGCACAGCGGACAAGCTGCTCTTTCTCCAAGAACTGCGGGATATCAGAGCCCAATGCTTGGGTCCGTGGATGGTTGCTGGAGATTTTAATCTCATATATCGAGAACAAGATAAGAACAACTCCAACGTCAATAGGGCCATGATGGGCAGGTTCAGAAGATGTTTAGATGACATAGCGCTGAAAGAGATCCCCCTTTGTGGTCGAAAGTTCACTTGGTCCAATGAGCAAGACCCCCCCACCTTGGTAAAACTCGATCGTGTATTTTGCTCTTTGGATTGGGAGGAAAAATTTCCTCGATGCTTGCTGCAAAGTGCTGCGACAGAAGACTCGGATCATTGTCCTTTGTTGCTGGGTTTGAATGTTCTTCACCTTGGTAAGAGGAGATTTCATTTTGAAGCGTTCTGGCCGTCCATTGAGGGTTTTTCGGAGGAAGTGGCTGCAGCTTGGGGCTCCGTTGCAGCAACGCCTTGCCCGTTAGAGACTATCGCTCTCAAATACAGGGCTCTCACTCGTGCCCTTCAAAGCTGGAGTCAAAGGAGAGTTGGACACATTAAATCGCAGCTTCTTTTAGCCAAAGAAATTGTCCACCAACTTGAGATTGCTCAAGATTCTCGACAGCTATCCAGCGACGAAGCCAATCTTCGTTGTATGTTAAAAAAGCATGGCCTTGCCTTATCTTCACTGCTGCGTGCTGTCGCAAGATTACGATCTCGTATTGACTGGCTAAGAGATGGGGACGCCAACACGGCTTTCTTCCACCTCCACGCCCGGCAACGGAAGAGAAAGAATTTCATTCCTAAACTTGTGGTGAATGGCAATATCCTCACTACACAGGAAGACAAGGAGCAGGCAGCTTTTGATTTTACAATAATTTGCTAGGGAACCGAACAACGTGACATCTCAATTGACCTTGATCATTGGAGCTGCGCCTCAGACCTCCAGAGTTAGATGCCTTCTTTCTTGAAGAAGAGGTGTGGAAATGATCAAAGGCATGCCTTCCGACAAAGCCCCGGCCGGACGGTTTCTGAGCCGTTTTATAAGAGTTGCTGGCCCATCATCAAATCCGATATTATGGCGGCTCTAATTGCAGTTCAGTGTGGCAATATTCAGAACTTGTGGATGCTCAACTCAGCGTTTCTCACCCTCATTCCAAAAAGAGAGGGAGCAGAGCAGCTCAAGGACTTTCGGCCCATTAGCTTGATTCACAACTTTGCTAAGTTGGTAACCAAGATTCTGGCCAATCGGCTGGCCCGTAAACTTCATGGTTTGGTGGCTAACAATCAAAGCGCTTTTGTCAAGGGAAGATGTATACAAGACAACTTTATGTTGGTGCAGCAGACCGCCCGGTTCTTTCAATACAAAAGCTCCCTCGCATTCTTCTCAAGCTGGATATAACGAAGGCTTTTGACTCTGTGTCATGGCCTTTTTTGTTGGAGGTGTTACGGCATCATGGTTTTGGAGATAGATGGTGCAGTATCATCAGCGGCATGCTTTTCTCCTCCTCCACGAAGATTCTACTTAATGGCTCACCAGGACAGGAGATTCAACACCAGCGGGGATTGCGACAAGGTGACCCGCTGTCTCCTTTGTTGTTCATATTGGTCATGGATGTCCTTAATGCGATTGTGCAAAAGGCCAATGACATGGGGCTGCTTCAACCCTTAGCACGACATCCCCTCCATCATCGGGTTTCCCTCTACGCGGATGACGTGGTCATGTTCCTCCATCCGGCTGCTACGGATATTGATCTTGTCATGGATATCTTACGGGTGTTTGGCGCAGCTACGGGGCTGAAAACAAACATTCAAAAGAGCAGCGTCACCCCAATTCGCTGCTCCACCGAGGATTTGGATCTAGTGCAGCAACGGATCCCGTGCGAGGTTCTTGAGTTTCCTTGCAAATATCTTGGTTTACCTTTATCAGTCAAGAAGCTGACGAAAGCCCATGTCCAGCCTATCGTGGATCGTCTCGCAAACCAGCTGCCGGGATGGAAAGCAGACCTTATGAATAGGGCTGGACGAACTGTACAGGTTAGATTTGTCATGACCTCCATGATTATCTACCTGGCGATGGCGGTTGACCTACCACCTTGGGCGCTGAAGGCCATGGATAAGATCCGTAGAGGTTCCTTTGGCGAGGAAGGAAAGATGCAAAGGGGACACTGTTTCTCGGCTTGGCCGAAAGTAACTCGGCCACTAGAACTCGAGGTGCAGGGATTCATGATCTGAAATCATTATCTTTGGGCACCGGATGAGATGGTTATGGTTAGAAAGAACTCAGTAGGACAAACCATGGGTGCCTTCCCTATTCAAGTGCGAGGAGCGGTGAAAGCTCTCTTTTGCCGCCTTGAGCACAATTGTGGGTGATGGAAATACCACTTTGTTCGGACCGACAATTGGCTCCACGGCTCGTCGTTGCTATCCTAGCCCTCACATTTTCGCCCTAGTCCCAAAGCGGCCACGAAGTCGGCGTAAAGTTAGTGAAGCGTTGCATGAGCTTCATTGGACTAACGACATCCGGTGCTCTCGGTGTCGCTACTCTTGCCGAGTTCATAGGAATCGTGGACCGCTATAGAAAGTGCGGCTAATGTCGGGCGCCCGGACAAGCATCAATGGAGATTCTCGGCTTACGGGCGGATTCGTCGAAATCGACTTATGAGACCTTCTTCATTGGAGCGGTACATTTTGAACCTTGGGAACTCATCCGGAAGAGTGGCGCCTAGGAAATGCCGTTCTTTATCCGGTTGGCGGTTCACAAACGTTCTTTGGGCGGCGGACAGACTAGCAAGAAGAGGACTACCTCACCCAAGCTGCTGTGTGCTCTGCGATCAAGTCGAGGAGGACATCCGGCACATCCTCATCGGTTGTGTTTTCGCTAAGCAAGTGTGGTTTCAATTGCTCGATAAAGTGGGACTCTCGATCCTGTCCCTCAAGCTGCGGACACTTCATTTGAGGATTGGTGGATCAAGATAGACAAGTGGTTCCTACAATCTTCAAAAAGGGAATCAATTCTCACGATTATTTTGGGCGCATGGATGATGCGAAGCAATAAACGATTGTGTTTTCAACGGGCGCGCCAAGCGTGCAGAGGATCTAGCACACATCGAAGAGGAAGCACATCGTGGCGTTTAGTGGTGCAAGGAGCTTGCACGGCTCCCCGTAGCAATCGGTTAAAGCTCACCGCCGTTGTTAGTGTGTAGTGCTTGGTCGTGTTTTGTTCTGTCAGGCGCGTTTGTATCTGAAAGTTAAGGGGTGTGTTTGGTGTGCGTGTTGTAACCTTTCTCTTCTTCTTAATGAAATGATATGTAGCTCTCCTGCGTATTCGAGAAAAAAAAAGTGTATAGTAGAACAGTGAATTGTTATGAATGCTTGCTACTCGTGTTTCCATGCCATGATCTATAGTATTTATGAAATGGTGTACATGATTGCATGCTAATCATACCCTTATGAGTACTACTTATAATTAAATGCCAACATTGGAAGCATGTTGCACCATGCATTGCACTCATACACAGGACCTACTTCAGTAGGAACTCCACAAGAGTGGAGGTTAAGACCCCGTATGAAAGAGGACAGGGCGATTGCGTGGTTCATCGACGGGTGAACACTCCGCTATACCGATATAAGCTACAGTTACAGACAACACATTGCATTGCATGAAAGTGACAGATAAAATGATATAGCTACAGGGATTATGATTTACAATTCACAGTCATGGAATTGATTGAATTGCTATATTAATATCATTGTTTTATTGTGTGTTTGCTAAGTTTTCATACTCATCCTTACTTTGTTATATTTTATAGGTGATCATTGAGGTTGTCATGTATGGACGGGAATAACCCCTTATCTCACATGCAAACAGTAATTCATAGGTCACATTTAGTTGACATAATCAGACTTTAATAGCATGTTTTAGTAGTTAGCATTAAAATCTATTGTTTTGTTGGAAATGCCTCGTATGGTGTGGATTATGCCTCTCTTTTGATAGTTGGTAATTGGGAACATTTGCCTCAACGTTCACGGGTAAGCATCTGTGCTTATCATGTCGTTGAGTGGAATAAAGGAGTTGCTGCCGAATTCTAGTAGCAATAGATGTAAATGGTAGATGTTAGGGTAGTGGTAGCATTCCAGGCTCAGCGATTGGGCCAAGATGTTACAAAAACACAGAAACCATCTAAAGCAAGTCGTACACCTATTCTATAAGTTAGAAGATACCATAAGCAACGAAATGATTTAGCTGGCAATTTATGGTTAATCAAAGAAAAGGATAATTCTACTTACAAGTAAAACAGGAAGCAGAATCCGTGAATTTCCAGAAAAATGAGTTCTTAAACCCTTAGCTAAATTCCCTATTGCTTGAGTAGCTTCCACTGAAACAGCCAAATTAACATCTGTAACAAGCTGCAACAGCCAGAAAAACACAAAAAGCAAGTGAATCAGAATTAACAAACATGATTAGAACCAACAACCTCATGATAGAACCCAGGCTCCTGAATACCTCTGGTAGATCAAACTAGCAACAATAGATGGGCAAGAAAACGAAAGTATGAGAAAATAAATCAAAGGCTAATTCTATCACAAAATGATTCCACAATAAGTCAAAAGTTTTCTAAAACAACATAATACAACATCCCAAAGAATGTTTCCTGCGGATGAATTTTCTTATAAAATATAAGGAAACAGAGAAAGATAGAGATGGCTAGATAAATCACAATTCACAGCAAACTTTTAATATTTGTTCCTCCTATGAGAAAGAAAGAAAACATTGTTGCATCAAGAAAGCAACTTTGAAACAAAATCAGATACCATGCCATCCTAACCAAGAACGAGTAAAATTTGTGTGCAAAATGGATGCAAATTTGGATGTATGAAAATATGATAAATACTTTAAGCCAAGATTAACCTTTTTAAGTGTTCGACAAACTTCATGAAAATCACCGGGAGCAATTTTTTTTGTTGAAGCAAGCTTAGTTAGCTCCGCCACAGCATCCCTTCTCTCGGACCATTTAGTTGCTTTCTGGTATTACATAGAACACGGTGACATCAAAAACTGATATAACAATACCAATCTTTCGCTATGATGGTGTGAACAACAGTTTGTGTATGCAAGTCAGATCACATACCACGCCATCCCAAAATCCAGACTTTTCAAGTGGAGTTAAAATATCTACAGGATCAACAAGATCATATTCGTCCATCTCCATAGGGGCTGGAAGTACAATTGTGTCAGACTGTCAGCACTCTCATAGTAAATGTAAAAGGCAGCAAGCATGTCAATAATAGAAATGAAAATAACAATAAAATTGCTCCTCCAAACAACACACCATCTGGTGCTGCCTCTTCAGAAGTGTTAACGCCTGTTGTCTCTGGCACAACTTCCTCCTCAAGCTCCTTTTCTTGTTCGGATCTAGTAAATAATGTTTAAATCATATCCATTTTCAATATATAATTAGGCAAGTAGAAGAAATATAAACATATGGTACATGCCATTACATGGACATGGTAAAACAAAACAATCTCACAGTAGATTGTCCTAGACATCCATAGATGTCTAACAACATACACAAGTCATCAAAAAAAATCAATACATCTCTTACGGCACAAAAACATATCAAACAAGCCAAAACATCATTACATCTCTTGGGGACTAGAAACCAACATTTTTTTTGGCAGCACCCCTAGAGAACACTCAGAAGAAGGTATTAACCAAGTTGTGGATGTACCACATGATTTGCCCCCATTGAACCGTCCTACGATCTTCCACTTCAAATCAGTAGAAGTAGCATATTGCAAATATGTGGTTGATTCTCTACACTTACAATAATTATTACTGCACGAGAGAGAGCTAACAAAACAAACCACACTTATGTGCAACCAAACAGTAAAGCATAGCAGATTCTACATTTGGTTTGGTCTATGCAGCAAGCATGAGAAATACTTTGGCTAATATATCATAGTTCTGTAGCATTTTTATCATAGCATGAGAATCTACTCTAACAAAACAATCAGACAAACTCAAACATAAAAGCACTCAAAAACATATTATGTGGCATTTTATCATAGTACATGTAGAATCATAATACAGCATGAACCTAGAATTTAGATATCTATTTTCAAAGGTTAGGTCAGAAATTTCAACACAGCCAAAAATATCAGACAGCGATGTTCTCTGAAAAAAGAAAATCACCTTATCTTGCGAGTTGGTTTAGCAATTCCCGAGACATTTGCTAGCTCTCCTTCCAACTCTTTTTTCTACAAACAGAAAGAAGCATGGTTATACCATTGACTTGTAATACGCATGATCAATATAAGTATTGCACTGGTACGAATAATCCAACCATTGTATCCCTCATCTTCTCAAATAAAATTGCCTTTACAGGCTCTTTGCCAATCCACCGACAAAGCTCAAGGGTCAAACCCTTGGAAGAAGCCCGAACATTCTGGTCTGAATGATCAAAAAGCTCCGGAAGCATCTTTAGAATTTTTTTAGGTGGTACTACCTTAGCACCGAATTCACTAGCAAGAAAAAAATGTTAGGGGAGTTCAATAAAAACTTGTCACAACAGGGAGCCAAAATATAAACTAGGAACTTACCTAAGTGCTTGAAACATCACATCAATAGCAGGTACAACAGCTTTAGCCACTTTGTTTTTTACAGCCTTCTCCATAGATTCCTGGTAGCACAACCATATGAAGTACGTTTGAGCATGTTAGCATGCTATAAACATTAATTAAAAGAAGGAACGTGTGGTAGTAGAAAGAGATGAGAAATCTTTTAGATGGGTTGAGTAAGCAATTTAAGAAGAAAATCTTAGACAAAGAATAGTCATCAATGCCTTGCAGCAAGATATAACCAGAATAAATCCTTCTCTCACAAATACTGAGATTAAACAGCAAGCACCTCAAAATGATGAAGCAATCAAGCAGGTATTGGCAAAGAAATGATGACAGGGATATCATATGAAGCTTCTATATATCAATGAATGGAAGCTAATTTTACTATGTATATGCTGACATCAATAGTTCTATTAAAAGGGAACTTTGAATATGTATATGCTGACATCAATAGTTCTATTAAAAGGGAACTTTCATCTTAAAATATCTACCTCTGAACGCTGATATTAACATGTAATTGCATGAATGCATATGCCATCTCCATCCAAATGCTTCTCAAATTAGATCGGTACACCTCTAGGGCACCACCACCGCCATCATAATGCGTCTCAGTTGAACCAAAACTCCGGTTTCGTAGTACTTAGGTGAGCAGGGCTTGTTTACAAATGGTGATAACAAAATACTCAAGTATGAATATGGATGGGAATTAGAACAAATGTAAAGTGTTTGTCATCACCATCAATCAAACTAACAAGTGCTTCCCAGCAATGCAAGCTCAGGAAGCACACTCCAGGGATGCTTGTAATAATTAACAGAAATTTTCCCTATTAACAAATGAAAGAAAGAATAGAATAGCTAAATTTGCACACTTTTGCAGTCTACTATACGTCTATACCACATTACCACAATCAAAGTAGAAGACTGAATGGCAAATGAGGGAAATTGGTGCTTGCTGTTTCAGGCATTCATTCATGGTTTCATGCACCACATCATCATTATGTGCTGAATGCATAAGATTATCATGATAATTCATAGCCAAAGAAATCACCAATTGCAGTTCAACTTACTAGGAAGACCTCCGCCGCCTCCAGCTCCACCCAAAGGAGAAATGCAGCTTGAGCCTTCTCAACAGTCTTAGGCCGGCCAGTGAGGCACTTGGCAACGATCACATCGCACACCTCCTTGGCGTACCTGGGACGGACCAACTCCATAAATCACTCGAAAAACCAATCAGGAGCACAACAGCAAACGGCGTAGCATCATGTACACACACACCTCGATGCATCAGCATCAGCCGCTCGCTGGAAAGCGAGCAGGGCATCCAACGCCTTCTCCTGCACCGGCGCGTTCGAATCCGCAACCGTCTTCTTAAACAACGGCCCTAACCACCACCGCAGAAGAAAAAAAACACCTCCGTTCAGATCTAACGCCAAAAAGTCCCGCAAAAATCTCGAAATGAAACAGCACGAATCAAGCATAACGCAGATCCGAGCGCGAAATGGGGCGGATTAGAAGGCGCTGGGAGCGTGTCTCACCGAACTCGCGGAGGCGAGCGTCCTTGGGGTCGGTGATGGAATCGCAGAGGGCGGTGAGGTCGATGTTGGCGTCGTTCCGCACCTTCCAGTTCTTATGCTGCAGCCGCTCGTCCCACGGCAGCTTCTTCGCCTCCTTGAGAAGCTTCTCGTCCTCCGTCGACATGGCCTGACGCCACCGGCGCGGCCGCCGCCGTCTCCTTCGCTCGACGAAACGCTACAGCCCAGCGACCTCTACTGCAACCACCGCCCCGGATCGATGCGGCGGCCTAGGGTTTCAAATTGGGGCGGTGGCGTTCATGGGGAGTTTGATCGGAGGGTGAGGAGAGAATGGAAGGGAAGGGAAAATAAAAAGGGAAAATTAATTGTTCGAAGGTGGGAAATGGAGGTGAAATAGAGGGAGTTCAGGTTAGGAGCGGAGCGTAATTTTTTTCGTTCGTCCGGGTTCGCACGGGGGAGCCGGTAGGCTCCGGGTCGGGGTCGTTGGCTATTCGTACGAAAAGTTGCGCCCATCAGTCACTTTCCAGTGGGCCACACCATTGGGCCCGCGTTCCGTGAAAGGGTTATTCGCAGTGAGCGCCCAACTGCGACGCGTCGGTCCGGCCGGGGGCTTTTGAAAGATTTTGAATTTCCGGGGAAGACGGGATGGACATTAGGTGACACGTGTACGGTAGTGATCTCTTGTGTATACAGCTGAAGGGTGATGGGGCTGAGTTTTCCTCTTTTTTCCAACATCAGCATACATGTTCAGGACCTGTTTGGATCAACGGATTCATGAAGGAATTTCAACGGGTTTGCTTTCCTATGTTTTGCCCCCTCTGCACCGTTTGGAACAAAGGAATAGCCTTCTTGAATTCCTTTGGAAAGGAAACGCTACCTGTACTTTTGTAGAAAAGAAAGCAAGAGCTAGGAGCTAAGAGCATGTTTGGAATGCAGAATACAAAACATAGGAATAGTTAAAAATAGAGGAATAGGAAAGAAATGCATAAGCAAACAGATGATTGAAAAATAGAAAAATTTTATAAATAAGTGTTTGGAATATAGGAATGGAAAGAACACCGGAGTGAATAATAATCTCATCTATGTTTTAAGTCCATTTCGTAATTAATCTCTTCACCTAAATTGGATGTTTTTTAGGTACCTAAACCGTATTAATTTATCACTTCTCTCTGTTTTAATTAGTCTACAGTAATGGCTTTGTCACCTTTTTCGGTGGTAGAGAGAGAGCCTGCATGCGAGCATCACACAAACCAGAGGAAAATTTCCTTGAGCTTTCCCCTCATGTTTCATTTCTGAAACAAACCAAAAATTTGAAAACAATTTTGATTTTTGTTGAGAGTTGATTTCATTTGATTTTTCACCCAATCCACCACCTTTCTCCACCATTCAAGCCCCCAATTCCCAGTCGCAGCATCCTCCCCATCCATCTGTCCGTGACATAGTGAGACAACACTGTTCACTGTTCGAAAATATCACCACCGCCGCGACACCACCTCTCTCACGGTCAACCTCTCCCGCACGACTTCTCACTCAGCCGACCTAACAACTCTGTACATTTGACTGCCGCAACGCAGCGCCCGAGAAGACCCTGACACCTAGCGCCACGCCATCACCAAGCCTTCCCGCGCCTCTATCTTGGCCACGCGCCACAAACCGAACAAGGCGGCAGTTGCGCCAAACCACCTTAAGCTCGATATAAAAGGCCCCAAGCCCCTCCCATGAATTTCGTTGGCGACCAATAGCCCATAGCGCACCCCAATTCTTCTCGCGCGGCTGTGGTGTCATCATCTTCGCTGGAGACCCGCAAGTAAGCCCAAATCTCGATTCTTATTATGTCGTCAATCTCAATTCAGTTCCTTCGGTATGTAGCTTCCTCATGCCCATAGAAAATCAACCGAGTCATGGTCATGAGCTCCACTGCCCCCCTATTGCTCCGACAGCCACGTCCACTCCTCGTCCGAAGCCCCTCACCGTGGACAGCTCACTACAAGCCCCCGCAACCCAAACCACAGCTGCCCCAGCCACCATAACCACTCCTAGATGTTAGACAGCAGCCAATTGGAAGGAAGAACCTCCCTGTAGTTCATGTGCCATTCAAATGCCCTAAGAAGAAACCTCCTCGTCACCGGGCAACTATAGCCTACCGACCACCACCGAGCCCTCAAATGGATCCCCCTTAGTTTAGGAGTCCATCCATGCCCTCAGTTTCTATCGAAGTTAACCGTAGCATCGGGAATCGCCGTCGCAAAAATCCTCTATTCGGTTGCTACAATGTCCGTGTAGGAGGAAGACAATGAACAGTGCTCGACCCGGTACTATAGCAGCCTAACCCATTAGCAAACAATGCAAACCTGACACTGTAGCAAATGGGCCCGGTATGAATAGCAAAAACCCATAGTGAATAGTACCAGAACCCACTGTGAACAGTGCAGGTCCGTTATGAATAGTAGACACCCGTTACTGTTCATCCAGAAATTTGAAAAGCATATTTATAGTCATTTTGACTATTTTGCCCCTGTGAAGTCTAATTTCTACCCCCTTTGGTCAAATTAGACACCAATAAAATCCTAATTAGCTCAACACCATTCCAAACCCAAAATTCAAATACTCTTCAAGCCATCTCTATTCACCAAAACCCTAAAAATATTTATGCACCCATTTTGATCATCTTGAACCTATCCATTCTATCATTTTTAAACTTTGATAAAGCTCTAAACCACCCAAATAATATTTTGACCTCAAAAACCCAATACTGCCCGTGCTTGCAACCATTCATCGAAACCCATATCCACCTATATAGCCAGTTCGATTATCTCGACCATTCCAAGTCAATTCTTAACTCCGATCATCCAAACCAAACATTGTCTAGACCTGGACCACCCAAACCTATTATCTATGTCTTTTGATTATTTTATCGTGTTTTGTTCCCAGCTTGTTTTATGCAAAGCAGGAACTCATTTGTTTCTGTCTTCCACACTAGTACTTGAACCACATGAGTTGGCCAACAGAAAAGCTACAAGTGAATTAGAGAAAGCAGTATCCAGTCTGAAGACTACAGTAAGATAATCAGAGACTATGGACAAAGAGGCAAGTCACATGTCTTTGATCATGTTGAATCTACATTTCTTTAATTATTTATTTATCAGTATTTTCATTATGCTATTTACGCACTGTTATGTCTTGTATAATAAATATTTAGAATGACATGATATTACTTATGTCCTACCACATGGAAGGAGCCCTGTTTAATTTTATTGCCACATTCACCTTGACAAGACTTAGTAATATTAAATATACTATAAAAAATAACCATGGTAAATATGGAATTCAACAATTTCCACTGCTAAGAGGCTTAGCATTTTGTTGTTAGAATTTTAATGGTTCTAGGGTAAGAAAGGATCGCGGGAGGCCATGAACTGGCCGGGTCCCATGACCTTATCCTAGGGTGGAGGCTTAGACCGAAAGGTGGCGGTGCAGTGGGCACTGAAATATGTGTGTGGGTGGAAGTTGTCTCAGTGAAAACTAAAGACTAGACCCTTATGCCAAGTAAAGAACACAATGATCGCCTAACCACAAGCGTTGATTCATCAAACATGGTCTAGTAACTACTTAAGTTCGATTGAATATCTACAAATGGTGGGGGCAGACCAAGGAAGAGTTCATATGGGAGGTTGTTAACTATACAACAGCAGGGCTGCAACAAATCGGGTGAGGTCGCGGGCCACTCGAGTTTGTTAGGAACTGGAATCTATTGGGTAGAGGCTATATAAAGAATTGAGCAGTGAAAAGCCTTTTCTTAAGCCCGGATGCAGGGATTAAGAGATCTTATGGGTAAAACTGAGCAACTCTGCCATCGTTGTATTGATTTCTATTTTTAAAAATTTATTTACGTTAAAAAAAGCTCATAACAACTACAATGCTAAAATAAACCCAAAATAGAGCCGCACAGTGCAAAAAAAAACCCCCCACAGCCGGCAGCCCACAGCTAGAATGAGCGGGCCCCAACATCATTTCCTACGTTTTTTCCTTTTGTATTCCTATGATGTTGTCATTGTGTTTTTATTCCTTCTTCTATATTTTTACTGTTCCTGCGTTTTTCATTCATGCGATCCAAACAAGCCCTCAATGAATGCATACAAATTGTGCTGAAGAGATGTGTCTATAGTTGGAATTCAACTGTATCAAATATATTGAGGGTCCGTTCGTATTGGTTTTGGCTTCTGCTTAGAGAAGTCAAAACTAATACGAACGCTTCAGTTTCTATAAGCTGCTTCTATTAGCTATTATTTTGCGCTTTCGTATGTTATAACACACTTTGTATTTTATTATCATCATTATTCCGTAAGTCACATGACGGTCTGAATATTATAGCACCTTTTGCTGCATCGTCTTTCTTACATAATGTACTCAGCAAAATGCCATAAACTATAAGCCAATACGAATACCAAAGTTTCTATCAGCTACTATTATTCATCAGCTGTAATTAAAAACCATAAGCAAAAGTTAATACGAATGGGACTTGACTAAACTCACACGTGCTTTGTATACATACTTATGGTAAGGGTATCTATAATGTTTAGGCCCTATTTGTAATGTGAATCTTTTTAGATTCTTATGGGATTTGAGTTGTTTCCTGTGAAATTTCATGGTCAAAACGGGCCTTAGCACATAGCACTTACCAAGACTCAAGGCCAACTTGGAGCTTATCATTTTTCTCTTTAGTCGTTTTTATCTTCTCTACTATGTCTCTGGTGTAGCCGTTCTCCGCTCGATTCTTTCTTGGTCTCTCTCCTATGGGTCAACACAACGGTCGACATTGCCAGTGACCTACAAAGTAGCCTTCAGACACACACATGTATGGAAGCCCTACCAAAGGAGGCGGAAAAAATCACGTCCGGAACAATTCCCCACTATAGCACAACTTCTTGGTAGCAACATGGATATATATCCTCCATTGTGTCTGCGTCAATGGCGTCCCCACAAGCAAGACCATCTGTTTTATTTTAGTTATTCCCTTAGAGTCGAATTCTCACTTAGGTGTGTTTAGTTTGTTGCCCCAAATTTTCCCTGCCAAAATATTGGTCATGGCAATATATTTGATTTTTGCTTAATTTGTTACCAAAATTTTGGCTACCTAGGAGTATTTTAGTCATTCCCTCACAATTCCTGCCCAAGTTTTGGCCAAACCGAGGGTGCAACGTTCTCTCGCCAAAAAATTGGCTAGCCAATTTTTGTCGAAGTTTGATAAGGCTAGATAGGGCATAAACCAAACATTTAGAGCTTGAGTCGTTTACCTGAACCCCTCAACTGTGTAGAGTCTCGACTCTAGAGACAACTCTAGAAAATATAGGAGTGTCTGGTTGCTTGCCATGTTTTGCCAAAAGTTTGTGCCAAACAACATTTGAATGCTGTGTCTAGCAAATTATTGGCCGTAAGTGTGGCAAGATTTGGCAAAAAGATCTCTCTATAACATGTAGGTATAGTGTTAAAAAAAGTTTGGCGTGACATAAGTTTGGAAAAGGACTAACTAGCTTAACAAATTCAAATATGGCTAACTCATACGTGATAAATTGTGGCACCAATCAAACACCCCCTAAACTCTTTCTTTCTGTTCTTGTAATCAAGTTGGAGAGCACGTTGGAGATGCTTTAAGCTCAATTGTTACAAACGAACTGACAAGTTCGCTTGGACGAACACAACAGTAACACAGAAAGCAACGAAGCATATATAAAAATTGCAAACTCTTTTTCTAAGAACTAGCAGCCTGTATTGATCACGTCATTCAGATTCCGATCTCCAGTGGTAACTCTGTTTCCAAGTTACCAGCCCTCGCATGTTCCGAGTGGTCCATGTCAGTTCCATGGGAAAACAAATGCTGGGATTCTAGGCAGGCACCCGCGTCAGTTAGTAACTTAAAGGAAAAGACAACCATATTGCCGGGCACGGTGACGAGTCCCTCAGTTCCTTGCGGTCACCGACCAGCGCCACATGCAACGCTTTTACATAGCTCGATCTGCCGGACAGCCAGTCAGCCAGAGTGGTGTTGGCTTTTAAGCCGCAAAACATTCATCAGAAATTCAGAACATTATAAGCATTATGTACTCCAGTGTTCATAGATAAACAGAACTGCAGCTGTATTGTGTTTCTGTTTCAGATTGTGTTAGTTTCTGAAGCCTGAACCATTGGCTTGGCTGTAGAGAGTAGAGGCAGCGTACATGATAAAGCAACTACCGACCCTCTGATTTTCTTTCGGTTATGCGTTTGTCAGTCCACATCAACAGTGTCAGGCGTCGTTTGCTTGCCAAGTTCGTTCGTATATCGTTGTTAACTTTTGGTCTCTCTGGTCTTAATCGAAAATTATACGGTACTGAACTCGTCACTTGTTCACATTGTGGTTTAGATTTCGGAACCCAAAACGTGTGCCGCAGGAAAGAAAGAAAGCGAAAGGCAAAGTTCAAAGTGCTAGAGCCTCACGTTCTGGATCGGATGTGATTGTTTGCACTGCCCCCTTAAAGATGGCCATTCATGGTAGGGAGGAGAGGAGAGTAGAAATTCTTGGCATCCAACAATGCGAGATCCAAGAGATTTCGCAATGACCTGTGTGGCTCAAGCTTTAACATCTCAAAAGATGAAGAATCGCTGAAGCAAGGTGCAGTCCTTAACTGTGGCATGTGTTGAAGCCTTGAAGGGGCAGGGCGAGTGGTTGGATACCATAATTTGCTCTTTTCGTGTCTCCCGTAAAGCCTCTTGACTTTGCTTCAAGCAGTAGCCAGGAACCAAACCGATCAGGCACCCTTTTTTATTATTATTTGGCACCGTTGCTTTCCGGAGCATATCCCACCAGTAGAGTAGAGTTGAGTCAAATGCGGCACGGATAGAATAGCTGAGTAGTATATTCTTCCGGTTCCGGCCATACGAAATATATAGCCATATATATAGGGAGGACAGCAAGTCTCCAGGTCGTCAAAAATGTTCGTTTTAATGATTGACAAGTGTGCTAAGTACGGGAAAGGGATAGATGCACACATGAGTAGTACTGTATTTTTGACTTTTAGTTTTTGGCTCAACATCATATCTCTATGAATAATGTAAAAGAAAAGAATATGTTAAGAAGCCAATATATTTCAAATGATTTTTAACTTTTAGAAGCTAGCAGTTATCGCTGTTTAGAAGGTGACCTAAATCGCTGGAGCAACATTGCTGAACGGGAGGTTTCTAGGGTACGGCTTGTCCGGTGTCCATTTTGGCGGAATGCTAGCTTGCTTCCCGGCAACGCGTAGCTACGGGAGTAATTGGATGGTTAGTTTTGCAGGTAAAAGGTGTTGTGGTAGAGATTATATAGAAACTTGCTAGACATGTAGAGCCTATTTGGAATACAAGGAATTTCCGCTCGGTTAGCGGCATGGGAATTTCGTGAGAACTCCGTAGGAATTTGTAAGTTTCTTGCAGAAGTTAAGAGTCTATTCGGAACACAATGCAAGGCTGAGTTTCTCTGAAAGTGAAAAAGGTAGTCATATCCCATGAATTACTCTACTAGCCAACATCAAGAGAAACTGAGGCTGATTGGATAAAGAGCAGTGGTATACATACGACAGAATTGTTACAAAACCGTTTACGCATGGCACAAAAGCACACCACGTGAGACCCGATAACAACACCCGCACGAGCTCAAGTCCAACAACTTCCGACGGAATCACCATGCTTTTGGACTACTTATTTAAGTTTTTTTTATAATTTATAGTTTATTTTGTATTATAGTTGGATTATTTTACACTATAATTGTTGATAGCTTTTTAGCATAATTAAATTTAAAAAAGTAAAAATAGAAAAAAACAGATTAACCTATTACATACAATACAAACGAATACTAAAAAGAGAAAAAGACAAAAAAAACTAAAAAGCCAGAAAAAGATAAAATTAAGAAATGGTGAACTAAAAATCAAAAGTCAGAAACTGAAGCCGAAACAAACAAAGCCACGCACTGACGTATTTTGTAAAGGATTAGTACAAGTACGTATACCATTTTCCATTGGGGTAAAAAAAACAATGTCATTCTACCAACCACCTTTTACTTACCCTCTTCAATCTTGCTACCCAACAAAGCATGAATTCTCTGTAAACACATGGTTTGGGTATCACACATTCAATCCAAGCCGTACAAAATATGCCCCACATGACAAATTAGTGTTGTACGAGCGCCAATACAAGATTGCATTTATAATTATCTTTATCATTTACGTCCAGTGTCTCCCGTGAACACGCTGTCGCTGTTTAATCAATCAGTAGTGTAACGGTATTCTAATGATGATACCGTCTCCCGGCTGCCACGTTCGTAGGAGTATACACTTTACATGATGTAGTACTCGTTTGGAGTCGGTTGTATGAGTTCGCAACCAACAGTACTGAAGTCTCACAAATCACAAGGCATTCCAACTTTTTTCCCCCAAATAGCCGAAAGCTTGTTTCAAGTCGCCTACTGGCTAGATCTTTCTCGCAGATTGATGCAAGATGAAAAAAACGCGTCTCAAAGCATCTGAAATATTCACGGTGGAATCCCAGTAAAAAAAGGGACTCGACATATATTCTGAAGACTGCTTGAGCAATTATATATCGCACAGCAAATAGAAATGAAGTCAACTTAACCGGGCACTCTCACACTGATGCATCGTGCAGAATAAGATTATCATCTACACTAGTCATTTGCTAATTGCCAATCTAAAACTTAGTTTCACGCAATAGCATCTTGCATGTTGGTTGTCCTGCTCCTAGGGAAGCATTGACCAGAAGCAAATGCTCCGTTCCATCTTCCATGGGCAGAACCATCTAGCTTTACATCTCTCTGTGTTTAATCTCAATAAATAAGGGGTCCCAATGATAATAAGTATAACTTTTGGACAAAAAAGTAATAAAGAAAGAAGAAGGAGTTCCCATCTCTCTGTGTTTAATCTCCTGTTTATTCTTGCATTATTCTGTGTTTTATCCTTCTTCTATCTAGGAGGTAATCGTTCGGACAGGACTCATCAGAGACGATTTCCTCAACACGTTATCAGCACGAATTACTCCGGTGGACCGAAAGGTAATCATCGAAGCACGACACTCATAGATTGAATTATCTATCTAAATCGCTTTAAATTTCTGCAAATTTTGCTTTCTAGATTATTTTCTATGGTGCAAATCCACTCTAATCCACCACGAGCTAACTTGAAGTTGCCGGCCAAACCAATCGGTAGATTTGCATAAAAGAGTAGATGTTGATTGCATTATAGATTGAAAAAGTGAAAAAGGGAATTGCAGCCGCCTGTCAAGAAGGGATGAATAGGGAGATGAAGACCACACTCACAGTACGCCTGGAACACCAGAATCTCTCCGATTTATCCAGATGGCCAGCATTGCCTGGCGGCTTCAATCCATCTAATAAATCGTCATGGCGGGATCTTCTCCATAGTCTCTAATGCCTTCATCTTGGCATAATCCATCTCTGATTCAGCCTAGGTTGATGAAGACTTCGTCATTCTTTCGGGTGCTTAGAAAGGATTTTTGCAAGATTAAGGAAGATTATGGAGATTGATTGAAGGCAAAAAGCTCGAATGAATTGGAGCAAATGGGGAAAGTGAAAAACCAAAGGTTACCCCAGTAAGTCTTTATAAACAATGCGTCGGTTACTTCTCTTGGGAACCGAACAGTCGCTTTGGGAACGGGTTCAATGGACAGGTCAAGGGAAATCGATTACACTTTCTCTATCTGATGTCTATCTATTTTCACAATTCAAGCAAAATTACCAAATTGACCAAGCCAATTCCCAGTCGATAAGGGTCGAGAAAGGCTTTGCTTTTGACCACTTTTTATCTACGACCATACTTAGTCGAATAAGTTATCTTCACTTGATGTTGGGGGCTAGATAACAAGGATAGAATAATCCTCAAATTATTACATTATTATATTCCTTGAATATACCCCTTATCGATAAGAGCTAAATATGGCAGGATGGTCATAAGTTCTTCTACGACCACATAGTCGTAAGACTTGTTGTGACTATCTCTTGATCATAAGTTCTTCTATGCCTAGTAGTCGTAAATCTTACTGTGACTACCCCTTTGGTCGTAAGTCCTTCTGTGACCAAATAGTCGTAAGTTCTACTGCGACTACTCCTCTAGTCGTAAGTTCTTATATGACCATATAGTCGTAAGTTTTACTGCGACTACCCCCTTGGTCGTAAGTCCTTCTACAACCAAATAGTCATAAATCCTACTGTGACTACCCCCTTAGTCGTAAGTCCTTCTACGACCAAATAGTCGTAAGTCCTACTGCGACCACTCCCTTGGTCGTAAGTTTTTCTACTACCAAATAGTCGTAAGTCTTACTGTGACCACTCTTTGATCGTAGGAATTCCTATGACAAATCTATCTCCAACCAACTTGTCTACGATGATGAATTACATTGTCGGTTCATCTGACAAGGTGGTTAGAACATGCGTTTATCTACTAACCACACACGATCTCTCTTTGACAACAACCACTACATGGTGAACGGCCTTTTATGTCTCTCTGATAGTAACTTCCGCCAGACAGTTATCATCCGAAGCATTGAGGCGTCTTTTGGCGTGGGACAATGGCCTTCGCTTCACTGGCTATATAAAGGTTAACGTCAAAGAGAGAGAGAGGAGAGAGGGCTATCATCTGTGTCGGAATTGGATTTGGGGTCGGAATATCATCTGGGTGGTTTATGGATCTACCAGTGTCTAGGATAGTGAGATGGAGTTGGGAATGGCGTAGACGCACTCAAGACGATAAAAAGGGTATATATATATTCTTAGGGTTTTAATGAATAGTGATGACGGAAACAGTACTGGACATCGGCTCGAATTGACATCGGGGCGGGCTAGAGTTTTATTGAAGTGTATTTAAGCCAAAAAGAGCTTAGAAGGGACCTCACGGCTCAAAATGGTTAAGACGGGTATATGTATATATATACATAGGTTCCAATGAACATTGAAGGTTTGGACCATGTCAAGGGTTTGAAGTGGTGATCTAGAGTTATCAGTGTCTGATATGGGAAAACAGAGCTGAGAATAGGATAGACAGTCTCGAAGTGAACGAAATAGGTATATTTTGTATTTTTGGGTATGGATGAACAGTAATGGGTTTTCACTATTAATTATGGGTTTACTACTATTCATACTAGGTCTAGGTACTGTTCATGGTGGGCGGGATCGCTACAGTACAGCACAGTAAAAAGGACGACCCATTTTGCTACAGTAATCGGGCCTTTTTTGTTTCGGCCCAGAATCATTGTTCGTCTTCTCCATCTGTTTCACTGTGGTGACCGCAAAATAGAGCAGGAGAGCGGCACTGGTTGATGGGGTTATAACGGTTTGTGACGTAATCCAAGGCTATGGTTGAGTTCCTGGGGCCTAGTGGATTCCATTTTGGGGTTCGGCGGTGACTGGAAATTAGGCGATCGCTGACGGCGAGGTCTTCCTTCCTCGGGACTTTTGAATGTCATAGAGGGTAATGGTGGGCTAAGAGGACAATAGCATTAGGGTTTGAGCATCTCTAGGCCCTAGGGGTAGAGGAGGCTTAGTGGAGTGGTGGCTCGGGTAGAGGATCAATAGGTTGAGTTGTCCGTGGCGGTCTCCTATGATCAGGCGGCGGCACTAGTCGCCGTGTAGTAGGGGCTCGGGAAGCTAGGTGCTAGCTTCAAAAGTGTTACTGGGGGCATGAGGAGGTTATAGGCAAAGGTAATTGGAATGTAATTGACTAGATAACTGGAATAGGAAATTGGCTTATATTAGGGTCTTTTGGTGATCGCTAACAAGGCTACGGTCGAGGGTTCAATTAGGGTGTGGGGGGTGGCTCACTGAATGCCTATGTGATATTTGGGAGGTCTCGGGCTTTTATAGCCATTCCATGGCGGTTCGGCATAGAGGCGGCTCTAGCGGTGAGGCGGCACGTGGCTAGGTCGGGAAGGCGTGGGAGGGCATGACACAGCTGGCTGAGATGATCTTTGTGCTACCTCGGGCAGCGCGTTGTGGCGATCAAATGGAAATACAACGTGTTAGGTCGTCTGTGAGAGTGTGTAAGCAGAGAGAGCAAAGAGGATGGCGAGGTGGTGGGGAGTGAGGCGACTACGGTGCTTGTCCAGTGAGGGTCATGGCAATTAAGGAGTAGGGTACAGCTACTCAAGCTGGCAGCGGTGGGTTCTGTGGAGTGAGAATTTGCGGTGGGAGGGAAGTCAGCTGTGAGGGGGTGAGAAGGCGGCGGCAAATTCCTGTCTCTGCTGACCTGATGTGCGGCCATGGAGCATTTAAGAGGTTGTTAGGGCATAGCATACGAGGGTACGATCGTTGCCAGAGTGCAGTGGCATGGCAGAGGTGAGTGAGGTTGCACCGGTGGTGAGTGAGTCGTGGTGGTGGCGAAAGAGCTATGGCCAGGTGGGGAGGGGGAAACAGGGGTGAAGGTGCCCCCCAAAAATGTGCCAAGAAACTAAGATGGCGCAAAGATAGAAAGGGAAAGTGAAAAGAGAAAATACTTGCAGAATTGGGTAAGATTCAAATTCAAAGTAAAAAACCAAAAATTAAAGTAAATTCTTTTGAATTTTTAGGTTGTTTCATTTTCTAAAAAAAGTGCCCATTTTTTGTTTGCAACTCCCATTTAGATGTCACTTTAGCTAAATTTAATACATGAGACATCCAGGTGCTTAGAAATCATTCCTCCTGTACTTGTTCAATCATTGGACTATTTCTGCCCCAGGCCACATACAACTTACATGTGCTGCTACCTGTACCTCTGAATTATAGTCTCAAATGCTGATCAGAAATATAGCTCATCGCAGCATAGGAATCTAACTCTGAAAACTTCCTGTATATTGACTTGTGAAAAAAATTTAAACATTGCCTAATATGCCGCACATTATTTCCACTCCGTTAGCTTCCATTTTCATCCTTCACCATAAAAAGCAGTTTTTGTTCTACTGAGGTTAGTAGTAAGAAAACAGTGAGTGGTGAGGTTGCAGAAAACAAGATATATTAGAAAGCATAATCACTAATAAAACAAACTGCAGGGATTTGTCCTACAATAAAGAAAATGGTGGTTTTTTTAACACAACCTGGGGAATCTGCAAGATCTGTAAGGAACAAATTTTTTGACTTAGTACATTTATTCATCAAAATTGATGTTGATTAGGCTATAATATCTTTCATATTTTACTGGGATTTTAACTGGTTGCAGCTTCACTGGAAGAATTCCTCCAGAACTGTGGAATTTAAAAGACCTTAAATAAAGCATCGTAAGAGCTTCCCATCAAAATTAAATATTTTGTTTATTTATTTATTTTATCGAAATTTTGTTTATATGTTCAATCTAGGTATTTAGAAGTCCCAAAAGTGCTGTTTCTAAATGAAAATACAATTGAACATTCCAAAATGCCAGGGATCACTTTTTTCTGAGTGGCTCAATTAGATGAAAGGCCCACAGAAGTGGCTAGATCAATATACCCTGCAAAGAAAAGCATGCCATTTGTAGGTGAACGTTATATCAATAGAAACTAGAAAATTGCATTTCTATGGTCTGCATTAAGGTTCATATTCTCATTACATGAGCATCCCAGAACTTTACAAGTGAAGTTTCTCTGAAGCAATTCCTTGATCCCCTACACGGAGAGCATCCTTTTAGTTGCTGAGTACCTCTGGCAAGTGCCAGACGGGTTGATTATTGTTAGATATGTATTATTTAGCTGTGTATTTACCCTATTATATGAGTGATTTTGTGCATATATACCAGATTTGTACATGTATATATATCGGCCCTTTGGCCTCATGATCAATACAAGCATTATTCCAACAATTATTTCTCACTTCAATTGCATATGCAGTGGAACTCCAAATCTACTTTCCATAAATCTTTACATACCAAGTGCAAGAAGCAAGATGGCACAGATACGACTCCCCATAATTTTTTTCTCGAACACGCAGGAGAGCTGCGTATCTTTTTAAATTAAGAAGGAAAAAAAGGGGGACGAAAAACCCTAAAACAACAAGGACAATAACTAAACACCCCGACACACACAGCCACAACAAGCCACCACAAACTAACAAACATCCCTAGACACAACAAACCAACACGCGCTTACAACAAGGGACGAACGACCAAGGAGCCAAGCAAAAAGAATAAAAAATTCAACTCTAAACTTATTCCTCAGCTCTGTATCTAAACCGGGACCTCTTTAAAACTGGAGCTACCTCCATGGCCTCCTTGGCTGTCTCTCTTTCCTTTACTAGCATTTCTATTGCTTCTTTGCACAAATGTTGCACCTCCTGCAAGGCAGCTTGCAACTTCATTTTTGGAGTTTGTTTTTTAGGGTGGTCGGACAATCACCTTTTTTCCTTTTGCAAGCATGGACACAGGGCAAACCCTTTTCTGTTTATTTATTCAATTTTAAGAGGCAGGGTGCAATGAATAATTATATTGATTACTACCTAATACATTACAGGGCTCTAAACTCGAATAGTTTCTCTGAAACAATACCTGGGGAGCTTGGTTTTCTCCAAAAGCTCAACTGGTTGGACCTGGCAGATAATCAGTTGTTTGGACATCTCCCAATCAGTAACTATGCCTCTCCTGGACTGGACAACATTGTCACAACAACTGAGAAAAGTACTCGTAAGTATTTTTGCTGTCATCATTTTTACATCAAGATAGTACCGACTGTACACTATCAAGTAATGAAACTGATGAAAAGGTTTGGCTAATTTCGAGAAATATTTAATTTGCACGATTACATGTCCCTGCATTTGTTGGAACTAGGATGAAATAAACAGATATTTCAGCAATAATCAGTTGAATGGTCTGATTGATAAGATATTTTTCATCTCAATACACCCAATAGAGCTGTGAGTGAGTAAAATTGTAAGTGACTATCTGTAGTTTTTGAGTACCAAACTGTTTCCACCACTATAGTAATATTAATGGAGGTTGTTGGATGGTAATCAGTTTCGTGGGTCAATCCCTAAGTCTACAGGGCACATGCAGACACTGCAACCTTTGTGAGTGCTCAATAAATAAATCATCCAATTGCTGCCTTCAATGCATGTATTCTGCGTTGTTCTTTTGAGCTATAGTTTATAGCTTACTATTATGATTTATAATTTTTGACTCTAATATAAGCGCTTATGCGAATGAAATGAAAACCAATAAGCCGCTTCTAGAGCCTCTTCTTTTCACTTCTAAAAACCTTTTTCTACAATAACTAGTTTTTCTATGGTAAATATCTTTTAAATTAAGTGTCTTTTTAAGACAGATCTATAAATTGATTATAGTAGACACTACAGTGATTTCATTTATATTAGTCAAAATCACACGCGAGTCTTCCTCTCTCCGTACTCTCTCTCGCGAACAGCTAAAAAGCTATAAGCAGCAGCCAAAAACCAAAAGCCAAAAGCCGAAACCAAAAAGAACAACTTTAGCTTTTGGTTTTTGACTTTTTTTTACAGTAACTAGTTTTCAAATGAAGTGTTTTTCAAAGTGGGGTCTATAAGTTGATTATAGTATACTCTATACCGACTTCATCTATATCGGCTAAAATTCTCTCCATGCCCTCTCTCACGAATAGCCAAAATTCAAAATTTTCAGCCAAAAGCCATAAGGCGCAATAAAAAAGAACGGGCCCGGGCTATACTGATAAACCGTATCAAAACAACAGCATAGAAGTCGTTTGGTTTGTTTGTTCAAATGAAGTCATAAGCTGTAAGCTGAAAAGAACGTGCTCTGCTAGAGTGGTAAATCAGCTACTTTTGTCTTGCCACAGACGGATGGGTGATATAACCAATTTACTAACCGTGTTCCAGATAGTATAAGCAACCTTACTTCCCTCCGTGAACTGTAGGTGCGGTTAAATCAAGATGTATACACAAAAGCATTATACACGTCGCTCATGACTAATGTCTTGTGCAGAAACTTAGCAGGAAATAAACTTAGTGGAACAATGCCGGATCTCAGTAAAATGACAGAACTCAAATATGTGTAAGAACTCTGACATAAACCTAGCAGGAAATAAGGCCCTATTTTAAACGGTTTCAGTTTTTAGGTTTTTTGGCTTTCGGCTTTTAATTTTGGCTTTTTTTTATTTTTTAGGCTTTTTTGCCTTTATTCTTTTGCATTGTCCGTGGCGATATAACGGTTTTTTATTTTTATTTTTTTCTATTTTTCCTTATTTTTCGCAAAAAAAGTTAACAGTTAGTATAGTACAATTTTAGCCAAAAGATATAGAGAGAAGATTAAACTAAAAGCTAGTTGAAGCACCACCTAAATTTAATGGATCAATGCCAGATCTCAGTAAAATGGCAGAACTGAAATATGTGTAACTCTGACAGATCCTTGTAGATGCAGTATCTACCGGCTTATAAATTGATGTACTTGTAACTATCCCATTTTTGGAATAGGGCCAAGAAGTTTCTCATAACAGTTCATAAATTCAGTTGTGAATAAAGAAAATATCATGTCTACTTATGAGCATTTAAAAAAGATTAGCTTGATTAAAATATTACATAACAGCCAAAATACAACAGCTTTACTGGTTACCAAATTCAAAACTTAACTTACATTGAAAAGATTCGAAGAAATTCCATAGGACCGCTTGTATGCGGTTGTAACTCTAACATGTTAACTGATTCATTCCTCCTTTTGGTGTTAGTTCTAATGAAAATAAATAAGATTGCTAGGTTCTCAGTAAGTCACATAAGAAGGCTATGTAGCCAATATGAAAGAAGTTCAAATAGATAGTCATATGTTGTACTATGACAATAATAGATGCAAGTTTGTCCGTAAAGAACTTTGCATTTAAAATAATAAAACAATACTTAATTAACAAGGATTTTGTTATCTGCAATTCTCATATCAAAATACTCTAAATTCCACTTATGCCTTCTTGTTGAAATCACCCATGAACACAACGTCATTAACCGAGAGCACGGTGTATTCGAATACCATTTATTATACTCTGTAGAGTTGCTTAATTTTACCAATAAGATATCTCAGATGATGTGGTGGTGACTTTCTGAGGTGTTCGACGGCCTTCGGGGGCAGGGTTGGCGTTGCAGTGGCATTCTCAGTTCTCGCAACCTCCTAGTGCTAGCAGTGATCAAATGGCAGCGGTCAATTCTTGTGGCGCGGCACATCGGTCGTGAGAGAGAGTAGAGTGTTGCGGCGGCGGCAAGGAGAGATAGGACGGGCAGTAATGAGGGTGGCAAGGCATGTCAAGAGGGTGTCAGAGGGTTGACAGGGGCGTGACAACGACGACTGGGTGGATTGCGATGACGAGCGGGGAGGAGCCGAGTGTCGTGGTTTGAACAGGGGTGGTGCCAGGAATTGGAGGGGTGCCTAGTGACCAGAGGAGACGGGTAGTCAAGAAGGGAAAGCATCTTTGGCCATGGAGTTACCAAATTAGGTAAGTTTTTGAGTTTGGCCGAAATTCAAGAGAAATCCAAAAATTTTGCAAATTTTTTGGTTTGTTTCAGATAATTTACAGATTTATGGATAATGGTGGTCGTACTGGGACAATCCCTAGCGCTCTTTTTAGTCTCTCACAAATGCAGCAAGTGTAATTTCCTCAAGACTCGTGCTACAACTTAAGCATACCTAGCTATGAAAGTTTTGCTTCAGTAAATTTTTATGCCTTCTGATGTTGTAACTTGTAATGCAGATCACTAGCTAAGATGCATTCCGTGGGACACTTAATATGAGCGGTAACATCAGCTCACTACTGCGGGTTGTTAATTTGACAAATAATCAAATTATCGACGCTAAAGTTGACCTGAGCTACACCAGCAGCCTCATGTATGCATCATCCCATATGGCTGTATACTTGTACAACTATGTGGCCTGCATTCTCACCCTTCTTTTTTTTCCCTCGTCCAGAGTAACAGGGAATCCTGTATGCTTAGACAACAGCAGTTTCTGCACACTCAAGCAAAAGCAGCAAGTGCCATACTATACTAGCCTAGGCCCATGTTGTGCCATTTCATGCCCCACTGATCAGTCAGCGAATCCAGTGACTTCACAGAACTGCGCTTGCACCACCCCCTTCCAGGGTTTTGAAACACCTCAAAAATTCAAAACCATTTTGAATTCTTTTTGGGTTTTTGCTTGAATTCCTTTTTCTTCCCAATTTAGTAACCCTCCTTGATTTCTTGCTTTCTTAATTTAGCTAACCTATCTTCCCTCCCTGTTGGCGCCTTTGGTGAAGCCATCTCCTGCCACCACCTCCCGTTTTCCCCTTCCATGTGGCCTCACGCCACCGCCCAGGATTGTGAACGAGCTAGCCCCGGTGTTCACACCTAGCCTGCCAGCTCCTGCGCTGTGGCCCCACCTCCCAGCCTCACGCTCTTCCTTGCTTACCTCACCCCTCCCTTGCTTCACGTGCCGTTTGACTCGAGCTCGCTCCCGCCGTAGCTCGCTGTCATCCCCAACCGATGTGCATGAACCACCGTACCAGCTACCATCACCTTCACCAACTCCCGCCGAGACGGCAGTTCTACCAATACCACCTCGCCTGCAATCTTCCTCCCTCAACAGAGCTCCCGCCTTCTCTCCCCTCCATGCGTCGGTGCCGCCCCAGCTAAGCCACTGCTCCCATCACCTCAATTCGCCCTTAAAGCTCGATTGCTTCCACAGAGAGCCCCGCACCACTCCCCTCTACTCGCCAGAGCCAACCAATCAAGCTCTTTCTCAACGCAGCCTCACCACCGAAGTGCTCTAAGCCCGGTAAGCACCTCGGCCTAACTCCCACCTTCGACCACCAAATCCCAATTCCTCGCTACCATAGCATCCCCAGAACACCATAATCATAAAGCAGAACTCTTTGGAATGAGAGCATTTCTTGAATGCCCTAGCACCGTGAGCGTCCGCCGACAGGAACACCTCTTCAAACCGCCCTTAACCTCACCAGAAGACCATTGGAGTAGCCTTAAGCCATAGTGATACCCGCAGCCTTCACTCTTGCTGCTAGCCACCACCACCCATGTCCCGTCTTCCAAAGCCTCAAAATGGAACCACCATATACCCAAGAAAGTTGACCGTACTAGTGAACCATTCCAGGAAACCTCGCCGATGCCAAATCGCAGCAGGGGTTGCGCCTCTGTTTTCTGCTGCTGAGAGCTAGTCAAAGGTACACGAAGGGGCGGCGTGGTCAGATCTTGGCCGCCCACGTGTCGGTCATCAGGCGCATGAGCACACGCTGGGCCGTTCAGCCATGTGCGGCTTGGTCCGAATCAGCCAACCCATTTAGCCAGGCTGGTTTATTTCTATGCGAGCTGTGCACTATTCAATCTGGGCCAGCCTAGCACCGTAGCAAACACTGTTCACCGAAACCTTAAAATTTAAAAATACTCCATTTTGGCCGTTTTGACACCCGAACCCATTTTTAGCCTCCATTCCACCAAAATAAACCCCAATAAAATCCAGACCAACTCTATTTGATTTTTATTGCATTTTTCTCCTTTTTATTTTATTTACTTTCCTATCTTGATTAGTCTCAAGTGCGGACTTATGTTATTTTATGTGTTTACGCTAACTCCTGAGTACTCTGAGGCAATAGTGCAAGGGCCTGATCCAGGCGTAGAAGTTTTTGAGATAGCTACTTCTTGAGCGCTAGTGCGCTAAATCTGTTGCTTGTTCTTTCGCGCTAGTGCGCTTGTTTGTCGAGCAACAAGTTAAAAGTTTTTGATTATATTGAATTATATGAAATTCATATTATTTATTAACAGCATTTGCATTATTGTTATTTGTGCAATATTATTTAGTTAAAAACAAATGTTTAGAATAACTTGTTAATTTAGTTATGTCCTACCATTGAAAAATGGCCGGTTTAATTTGATGCCGTATTCACTTTGACAACCTTAGTAATATTTAATAATTGTATAAATAATTGTAGACTGGCACGGTCAAGATTTTGTACTGCTAAGTGGCTTGGCATTTGGCCATTAGATTTGTTTAAACATTACTAGGGTAAGGAGGAATCGTGGAAAGCCACTAGATGGTTGGAGTCCACAACTTTACTCTAGGGTGCAGACTTGAGTAGATGGGTGGCAGTGCCATTGAGCACAGGGGATCTAGATTGTGGTTGGTAGTCTCAAGTGAAAAGTAAGGACTGGAACATTATGCTAAGTAAAGGATACATTGATTGCTCAAACACAAGTGTTGACTTGTCAATCCTGGTCTAGTAACTACTCAACTCGATTGAATCTCTACAGGAGACAGGAGTATAGATGACGGGGAGTTGGTATGGAAGCATTGTAACCATACTTAACAACGGTAGATACCACTCAGGACAAACAAAAGTTTTTAGGTTTAGCCAGTAAATACCGGGTCTAAGTGGGGGACCTATGGGTAGAGGCTATATAAAGAATTGAGTAGTGAGAAACCGTGCCTATCGCGTGCCATTGAGAGCCTAAGAAATCTTGTGGGTAAAGCTGAGCAACTCTGTAGAGTGAAATTATATGAGTGATTCCAATAGCAAGGCATAAGTAGATTTTTATAAGTTTTAAATTGGTGTAATCTAAGAAAGCATCTGTTGAGAAACCCCCTTACTGTTAAAAAGTTTTAGTTTGTTATTTCATGTTTAAAAATGTTTACAAATACAATTGCATCCATCCACGTTAATAGAACTAGTATATTCCCTCCCATTGAATATCCTTGCAAGTAATTAAGTCGGGAATTACCTTTGTGACTTGCTGGGTATGACTGTACTCATTACTTGCTAAACAACAAATAGAAGAGCAGTGGAACAATAAAGAACGAGCTATTAAAGAGGAGCCAGAAGAGCCCTTCTTCATCAATGATCCGTGGTTTTCGGTCTTAGCCTCGCTCGAGCTTACGTGTGGAGTTCCTTTCGTTGTGTAAGATAACTTTGGGATTGTACGCACGCTGCGTCCAAAAATAGGATGTTAAGCCTTATTTCTATAATAAAGTTTGGTTCTTGTTTGTAAGCATATGTTGAACTGATGCTCATTCGTGTATAGTACTCTACAACTGAATAGTCCTGGGCAGTTGTGGGGATTATCAGCGCTCCTAGAAATGGGGGCATTACAGGTTTGATGATCTTTTGAGCACTGGCCTTGTCTGACGTGACAAAACCCATGACATTCCAACTTTGGGATACGATGCTTGCGAAGAACCTTAGCCTAGCTCCAAGATCAGTTGCCCTTTCCAATGTTGAGTTCAGCTGAGGAGCTCCTCTAACACTCATAGTGAAGGTTTTTCCATTCAGTAAAATGAGCTTCAATCGCTCAGATGTTATAAGAATCAGTTTTGCTCTAGTCAACCAAACTTACAAGCTCCACCTGCATTTGGACCATATAGCTTCATAGCAAGGACATACATCATACATTGCAAGTATGTAGACTTCATATGTTTGTGCTCTCTTCTGTTTGATTTATTTATCTTTCATTCTTACATAACTTATTCATTTTAGGCCCAAGCAGTAAAAAGTTGTTGTGACATGGATTTCTTTTTGTGCTTTTGATTTACTTGGTTTTTTAGTTGAATTTCATCTTCTCTTGATCTCTCTTGGTGCAAAGGACGTTTAAAAGATGGAGATATCGCTTGGAGTTTGGATCGCATCCATCCAGGTACTTTCTATGGAAAGTTCTTGAAATTGCCCGGTTTTGCTCAAGAGATGGGTGATTTTATGGTTTTGATCTTATGAGCATTTTGGCTTGAGTTCGTATTGTAATCTTCTTGCTATGACATATGAGAACCCATCCAAAGTCATCTAGATTATCAAGGACTCACAAGCAAAAGCAGATCGCAGTTTCTCTCTTTTGTACAGTTTTGGTGCAATCTTCCTTGTTTTGGATAAAGGTTGAAACTTTGATATTTATCTTTACAATCTATGATTGAAATAGGTTTATGATATTCTAGGGAGGATTTGTACCTAGTTTGATCCTGTTTAGATCAGTGGTTTAAGAGTTATCATTTTTCTTGGTCATGTGCCATGTTGTTTTCTGTCTCTGTTTGGCGAGCTGTTATATCGCCGTGACACGAGCGGGCAAATCGCCTGAGACCCAGTGAGACCGATTGAGCGGTCCAACCGCCCCTGGTCGGTGGTCAAACCAGTGAGACTGTGTTGTCTTGGGTGTTTTGTGCAAAGTTGTCAATTCCATTCCGGTGGCCATTACAGTTTGCCTCTTGGTATGGAATGCGCCGGTACTGGTCCATTTCGTGTACCATTTCGGATTTTAAAATTTTAGTATAATAATATATACTTATTCATAAGTACATATATGTAATTATATATGCACACAATTTTACTTTAAATCTCACTTTAAATACATAACCATAGCATAAAATGAGGAGTCACTTCAGTTATACACGGTACCAGAATAGATAGAATGACAAATCCTACAAATTCCCAAAATCAAATACCCAAACATGGCCGAAACCGGAATGACAGGAATCGAATGACCCGAAATGAACCGGTATTGGCCGGTATTGACCAGAATTGACTGATATTAAGGCCGGTACGGGATAGAGGATTTGCTGTACCATTTTGCTTGCCAAGATGGAACATTTTGGGCCATTCCGGCTAGGATGGAATATAATTTACATCTATTGTTTTGTGATCTTTGTCTCTTGGCTATGGTAGAGCTTGTAGACTTGAGTATTCCGCTGCATTGAGTTGCTAATATTAGGGGAAAGATTTTAAGGAGTTATTCACCCTCCTCTGACTTATCGTACCCGATCCTACACAAGAGGAGTAGATGTTGGTGCATGAATATGTTTCCAATGGGACATTGCGAGCAGGGGCAGACCCACCCTTCAGGCGAGCCATGGTGGCTGCTCGAGCTCCCACCGGCGAGAATACCCCCTCCTAGTCCTAGTACTCGACGGTGCCCAGTGGGCAGTACGTGAGTGATAATTTTGAAGACGAGTAGGAGCCGATAGTTCTAGACTTGGATGAGTTGTGGCTTGGCGGCTTGGTCCACCGCTTGCACACTGTGACACGAATAGGAGGAGACGATGGCACGTGGTGCAGTGCATTGAGCAACCTCACTTCACACAAATGCCACACCTCCTAACCCTAGCGAGCAACATGCGAGTTGGTGACAGCGACGGCGGCGGGTGACAACCAAAACGGCTGAGGCCTAGGAGTTGGAGCAGAGGCAGCGGGGCATGGGGGCCGACTGGCCGAGGCCCGAGGGTGCAGGTGCACGGAAGCCAACGGGGAATGAGCCAAGGGCCCGGCGTGCTGCACAGTGCACTACTGTTGGATGTGGATAAGATTGCTCGACTTGAGGAATTTTATAATAAAGATTTCTCCATTGCTAATCATGCGTCTATAAAAGATCAACTTGAAACCTTCATTCTTTATATGCGAAGAATTGATGATTTTATTGTTTGTCATGATCTTGGAAGTCTGGTCATGAAGATGGTTGAAATTGAAAGGCATATTGCATTTTCATTGGTCTACCGTCTCAAGTTGGTATTGCTACTACCGCTGGCAACTTCATCAGTTGAAAGAGTCTTCTCAGCTATAAATATTATCAAGACTGATTTGCGCAATAATATATCCGATGATTAGCTTAAGGATATGATGTTGTGCTACATCGAGTGAGAGATATTTAAGAAACTTGACTTTGATAAAATGAAGAAACCGTTTCAAGACATGAAATCGGTTTGAATGAAATTGCATGAGCCTCCTAGATGTAATTAGTTCTTTAATGGTATGTCTTTTGGTTTCTCTTTTTGTTGCATATTTTATGATTTATGATTAACTAATCATGGTATTACTAATCTATTATCCATCTATTGCTTCTTTTATGTCTCACCTTTTGGTCAAACTATTATGTTCGATAATTTGGTGACAAATTATTGTGTAAGCTTCATTAGCGAGGTATTCTTCTATGTTCCACCTTATTAATGTGGTTGCAATACGGTTAGTGTATGAAATCCTTTGCTTTTGGGTAATTCTCTTGGTACACATGAATGATTCCGCCATAGCTCAAATTTAATCCTAGATCTACCATTGATTACGAGAGAACTTGCAAGGTATATATGTACACAGAACATAGTTATGTTCCAAAAAATAGTATTTCTCTGTTTGTTTTCCCTTGTTACTACTTACAATTAATCTACGTATCATGCAGCAAGAGGAATTTACCTGGACTAGAAGAAGAGGCTCAGGATTGCTCTTGGCTCAGCCACCTATTATCCAGAGATGTCAAGTCCACAAATATTTTTTGGATAACAGTCTTGAAGCAAAGGTTGCTGATTTTGGCCTGCCAAAGCTAGTCGCGGACACCGAAAAGGGCCAAGTTTCTACTCAAGTGAAAGGAACGCTTGCGAGTGCTTCGCTTACATTATCAATTCGTACAAATCCTGCCGCAAAAGCCATTGGTTACTCTTGACAATGATGGTTACATTTCATTTTGCAGGGCTACTGGACCCCGAGTACTACATGACGTACGCAACTACTCTCGAAGAAGAGCGAGGTATACAGCTTCGGCGTCGTCGTGCTAGAGCTGCTAAGCGGCAGGCAGCCCATAGCTAAGGGCAGGTACATCGTCCGACGTCCGGGAGTTCAGAGCGGCCATAGACCCCTACGACCACAACTACTACGGCCTAAAACGACCACGGCCACGTCCACATGGCAATGGACCAGCATGACACGAACCGACCGAGTGGCGCGCGCGCACGCCATGCCGTGCACGATCGATGCATGCAAGAACAAGTCAAGAACGGGAACGAGCGGGTCGGAGCGACCCCCGCGCCGCTGGCCAGATCGGCGGTGCCGAGGCGAGCGGACGCGCGGCCGTTGGAGGAAGCCAACCACGCACGTACGCGCCCCCGCCACGGACACGCGCGCACCGCTCCTTCCCACGGCTCCTCCACCCATATAAGCCTCGCGTCCTCCTGCCTCCCCCTCCCCACTCACACCTAGCCGCTCCGCCCAGCTCCAACGATTGGTACCTGACGGGGAGAGCATAGGACCGAGGAGATCGAGTCTCCGCGCGCCGCGAGGTATCGTCCGATGACAACGATGCGCGCCTCCGCCGCCGCGCTGCTCGTGGTGGCGGCGCTCCTCGCCGTGGGGCACGCCGAGGATCCGTACCACTTCTTCGAGTGGAAGGTGACGTACGGGACCAGGTCCCCGATGGGCCTGCCCCAGAAGGTCATCCTCATCAACGACATGTTCCCCGGCCCCACCATCAACTGCAGCTCCAATAACAACATCGTCATCAACGTCTTCAACCAGCTCGACCAGCCGCTCCTCTTCACCTGGTACGATCCGATCATTCTGCTGCATGCGTTGATTCTGTTTGCATCGATCGATCATTTGCCAACCGATGGATGTGCAATGCCATGCCGTGCAACGCAGGCACGGGATCCAGCAGAGGAAGAACTCGTGGCAGGACGGCATGCCGGGCACCATGTGCCCGATCCAGCCGGGCACCAACTTCACGTACCACTGGCAGCCCAAGGATCAGATCGGCAGCTTCTTCTACTTCCCCAGCATCGGCATGCAGCACGCGGCTGGGGGCTACGGGCTCATCAGCGTGCACAGCCGCCTGCTCATCCCCGTGCCCTTCGACGAACCGGCCGGCGACTACTCCGTCCTCGTCGGCGACTGGTACACCAAGGACCACACAGTCCTGGCGCGCAACCTCGACGCCGGCAAGACCCTCGGCCGCCCCGCCGGCCTCCTCATCAACGGCAAGAACGAGAAGGACGCCTCCAACCCGCCCATGTACACCATGGAGGCCGGCAAGGTCTACCGGTACCGCGTCTGCAACGTCGGCATTAAGTCCTCCCTCAACGTCCGCATCCAGAGCCACATCCTTAAGCTCGTCGAGATGGAGGGCTCCCACACCATGCAGAACACCTACGACTCGCTCGACGTCCACGTCGGCCAGTGCCTCTCCTTCCTCGTCACCGCCGACCAGAAGCCCGGTGACTACTTCCTCGTCGCCTCCACCCGCTTCATGAAGCAGGCCAGCACCATCACCGCCATCATCCGCTACAACGGCTCCAACACCCCGGCGTCGCCCAAGCTGCCGGAGGGCCCCAGCGGCTGGGCCTGGTCCATCAACCAGTGGAGGTCCTTCCGCTGGAACCTGACGGCCAGCGCCGCCAGGCCCAACCCGCAGGGCTCCTACCACTACGGCCAGATCAACATCACCCGCACCATCAAGCTCTCCACCAGCCGCGCCAAGGTCGACGGCAAGGTCCGGTACGCCCTCAACGGCGTGTCGCACGTCGACACCGAGACGCCCCTCAAGCTCGCCGAGTACTTCAACGCCACCACCGGGTTGTTCCAGTACAACATCATCGGCGACGTGCCCCCCGCCGCGAGCACCCCCATCAAGCTCTCCCCCAACGTCATCACCGCCGAGTTCCGCACATTCATCGAGGTCGTCTTCGAGAACCCCGAGAAGAGCATCGACTCCTTCCACCTCAACGGCTACGCCTTCTTCGCTGCGGGGTGCGTTAACTACCTAAACACCTCTTGGCTCGATCGGTAGAAATACACCTTGATATACGCCATTGCAGTAGCGGCAAGCTTAATTAATTCTGACCGATATACGCACACGTACGTGCAGCATGGGACCGGGGACATGGACGCCGCAGAGCAGGATGACGTACAACCTCCTCGACACGGTGAGCCGGCACACGATCCAGGTGTACCCAAGGTCGTGGACGGCGATCATGCTGACGTTCGACAACGCCGGCATGTGGAACATCAGGTCCAACATGTGGGAGAGATACTACCTGGGCGAGCAGCTCTACGTGAGCGTCATCTCGCCGGCGAGGTCGCTCAGGGACGAGTACAACATGCCTGAAAACGGCCTCCGCTGCGGCAAGGTCGTCGGCCTGCCGCTGCCGCCGTCCTACCTCCCCGCATAAGTCCATCCGTTCAAGATCGGAGCATGGTCCATGAGAGCCCGCGCATGGCGCTGTACACACAACAACAACAAGGGCAGGGGTTTTTTTCGTTTCTTTTTTGCGTACGCCCCCCGTTTATTCTTCTTGTCGGGTTTACTTTCTCTTTCGAGGAATAAAAGGGGGCTCAGGATGATTTTATGTAGACACTACCTGTCATCGGAACGAGGATGAAAGCAGCCAGATGCATACGAATGCGTACAAGCTCGAGACACCCTCGAATCGTTGTAATGGGAGTTAATTCTATCTGATCGTTTATCCAATAAGGGCATTTGTAGTGTATGATAAGAGAAGGTTTTAAGCCACCTTAAGGTCAACCTTATACATTCTGGTGATGATCTTAAGCAGGCTATAAGCAAAAAAGACTTGAGACTGATCCTTAAGCTAAAGACCTGACTACAAGCATTAAAATATAATTTTTCTTTATCTACCGAGTGGGACCATGTTAAGGCCCTTTGGGTTATATACATTAAAGCGTCGGCTTTAAGGTTTAGATAGGACCCACCTTAAAACCCCTTTGGTTATATACACTATAGATGCCCTAAGTCCTTCGTGCAAATTTAGTTCTTCTGCGTCTATAGTATATGTACATGAGCATCTCCTGATTTTATTCGATGTTTTTTCGTTCGGTTTTATTTTTGGTTCAGTTTACCTTTGTAAGTTGGTGTTTCAATAGATATGGTAATCATCACAACATGAGTTCCAGAGTACCATTTGAATTTTAAGGAAATTTCGTATGATAATTAGCATATGCAAATTTACAGCTCTGTTAGCTCAATTAAAGCATAGCTCGGATGACATGCATACAATATATATAATGTTATAATTTGTGTGCATGGATGTATAGATTGAATGCTAGATCTTGAAAAATTAAATAGGGAGAAGTGCAGAACATATTGCACTAGCTCACGACAGGATAAACTCTAAAGTATCAGTAAGAAAATGTTGCTCTTATCCTTCTCCCTTTAAGAAGCTTCAATTGTCTTTTTCAACTTCATACATATTCTGAATCATGGAGCGTTTCTCTGATTAAACTGAACTTATTCTACTTATTGTGTTCCTTAACGACTTCAGATGTCTACGATGGAGAAAGCTTTGGAACTTTCTTAATTAATTAGCGTGGTTTCCTATTTCCTGAATGAGGGATGTAGTGTTTCTTGATCCTCAGACTCGCCAGAGCCCCACCAGACCTCTACCGCACCATGGCTCTACTCAGGCAAGCCATCAGCATCACTAGTCTTCTCCGGTACTCCTTTGACCTTGTCGTGCAAACGCTCGCCGCCAGTAGCCCTCGCCGACGTGCAATTGCCGTCGCCGTCTCCTTCCTCTGCTTGGGCAGCCATGTCATTATTCAAGTCGTCTAGGTTTCGTACCTGGTAGGCCGAGTAATTGGACCGGCCAAGTTGGACAAAAGCAGTGGAAGCCTGGTAGGCCAAGCGGGTAGTAACTTTTTTTTTACACACCAGGCTCTTTTCATAATTGAATTGCCATCCACAAAAGTTTTTGCTGTTTGTTTTTTTTTAGAAAATGGAAGAAAAGACTTCCCGCCTCTGCGTTTCCGCACACAGCGTTAACATTATTACAAAGTTCCAGCACCATTGCTGAAGAAATAGGGAAACAAGGAATGCAAAAATTATGCATGACAAAGTCTATTATTAAATTTCCATCCATGGGCAGCAAACAGCTCCAACGCAGTGGTCTCTAGTTTTCTGCTTGTTAGCTGGAAATACTCCTTTGTTTCATCATCACGCTGCAGCAGTGCCCAAAACCGCAGCCAGTATGTTCCCTGAAAATAGCCGCAAGAAAGACGATATTTACAATTTGCAAAGATTAGATCATTACGACATCGCCAAATTGCCCAACATAGAGCGGCTACCCCAACCAAAATTATCTTCTTGTTTTTTAAATCAAAATTTGATAGCCAACTCCCTAACATGTTGGATACAGAGTGGGGAGGAGTTAACCCAAAGAGCTATGTAGACAATCCTCCGGATCATCTTGGCATGATGACAATCAAAGAAAAGATGCTTAATGGTTTCGTTACAATTACAAAAACAACACCTTTGACTGCCTGTCCAATTCCTCTTAATTAGATTGTCCTTTGTTAAAATTACTCCCCGCTGGAGATACCAAAAGAAAATCTTGATTTTTAGAGGAATTTTTAACTTCCAAATCACTTTATGAGAAAAGGGCGTATTCTGATTTATCATGTAAAGATACATAGAATGGACCGTAAATTGACCATTGTTATGTAAACTCCAAATAAACAAATCTCTCTCGTCATTTAAATGGATATGAGTGATCTTGGATACTAAATCTTCCCATTTATCAAGTTTATCCCCCACCAGAGCTCTCCGAAAAGAAATATTTAGAGGTATGGATCTCATAATATTGGCCACTGTATCATGCGGCCGATTTGTAATATTATACAGGGTTGGATAAAGGTCTTTGAATGGGCGATTGCCTACCCATGTATCTTCCCAAAATCTTGTTTGTGATCCATCATTAATTCTGAAGGAACCACAAGCCAAAACCTGATCTTTTATTTTCATCAGACCCTTCCAGAAATGAGAATCATTGGGTTTGACGTGGACTTGTGGAAGAGAATGTGAGCTTAGATACTTGTTTCTAAGCAAAGTTTGCCAAGTTCTTTCTTCATTAAGCAAATTTATAATCCACTTGCTTAAGAGACATTTATTCTGGACTTGGAGGTCAATGATCCCAAGTCCTCCTTGGTCTTTAGGACGACATAAGATGTCCCAACGTGCAAGGCGATACTTCTTTGTATCTTTGTCGCCTTGCCAAAAAAATCTAGATCTGTAATAGTCTAATTTTTTAAGAACACCTTTCGGTATTTCAAAAAAGGACACCATGAACATAGGTAAACTGCTAAGTACTGAATTTAGAAGGACTAATCTACCTCCATAAGATAAATGCTTCGCCTTCCAGCAAGTCAATTTTTTTTAAACCTCTCTTCGATGCTCCTCCAATCTACATTATGGAGTTTTTTATGGTGCATCGGTATCCCTAAATATCTGAAGGGATAATCACCTGCATCACAACCAAAGAGCTCAATGTAGTGGTCCTCAAAATCTTTTGCTTTGCCATAACAAAAGATTTCGCTCTTATGAAAGTTGATTTTGAGACTGGACAATTGTTCGAAGGCACACAACAAAAGTTTCATGTTTTTTGCTTGTTCTAGGTCATGGTCCATAAAGATAATAGTATCGTCTGCATATTGCAGAATTGACAAACCATCATCTACAAAGTGAGGGATGACCCCCCTTAATTGACCATCATCCTTTGCTCTTTTTATTAAGATTGCAAGCATATCTGCTACAATGTTGAACAAAATAGGTGACATTGGGTCACCTTGACGAAGACCTTTTTTTGATTGGAAGTAGTGTCCAATATCATCATTGACTTTGATACCAACACTACCCCCAGTGACAAAGCTCTCAATCCAATTGCACCATTTTTGGGAGAAGCCTTTCATTCTCAAGGTTTGTTGTAGAAAGGACCACTTAACTTTATCGTAGGCCTTTTCAAAGTCAATTTTGAAAATCACCCCGTTAAGCTTTTTAGTGTGTAATTCATGAATGGTCTCATGCAATATGACCACGCCTTCCATTATGTTTCGCACCGCATAAAAGCCGTTTGAGATGGACTCACATTATCTGTGCTACTTTGTTAATTCTGTTCGTGGCTACCTTTGTGAATATTTTAAAACCGACATTAAGTAAACAGATTGGTCTGTATTGTTGAACTGCTTTTGCATCTTTAGTCTTAGGCGTATGGTAATTACCCCAAAATTTAGACTAAAGAGCGGTAGGCATTCTTCATAAAAATCATTGAAAAGTGCCATTAAATCCTCCTTGATCACTTCCCAGAATACTTGATAGAATTCTGCAGGGAAGCCATCAGGAACTGGAGCTTTGTTGTGTTCCATTTGGAACAAAGCCTCTTTGACCTCTGTTTCAGTAAATGTTGATGTAAGCATATCATTTTCAACAGCAGTGACTTGTGGTATATCATTTATCTGACTTTCCACAAGGGAGAGGTTATTGTCCTGTGATTGTCCGAAAAGGCCTTTGTAGTAATTAGTGATGTAATTTTTCAATTCGTGTCGCAAAGAATTATACCATCTTCTTGTTCTAATTTGAAGATGTGTTGTTTGCGATGTCTGCCATTGGCCACCAAATGAAAGAAACGGGTATTATCATCACCTTCAAGAAGGATTTTAACCTTCGCCCTTTCATACCACTTCATCTCTTCCTCTCGTAATAAGAGAACCAATCTTTGCTTGAGATATTGTTTCATATTTATCTCATTATCAGAAAGAGTAGTGTGTTCCGCCTTTTTATCAATGGCGTCCAACAATGAGATTAGTTTGTTCTTCTCTTTTTTATATGAGCCTACTGTATGTTTGGCCCATCCTCGCAAATACTGGCGAAGATGTCGTATTTTATTTTGCCATCTGTCCATAGCAGTATCTCCTCGATTTTCTGATTGCCATAAATTGGCCACCATATCGAAGAACCCATCCCGAATCAACCAACCCCTTTCAAATTTAAAGGTTTGTTGCTTATTATTATGGGTTGAAGATCCAATATTCAAGATAAGAGGTGTGTGATCAGATTGGCTTCTATCTCTGGACTGTACGGTAGATACAGGAAATTTATTTTCCCATTCAGTGCTGACAAGCACTCTATCTAATTTCTCATATGTAGGATCGTCTCCCGGCCCGACCCAAGTATATTGCCGTCCTGACATAACGATTTCTTAAGTTCAAGAGACTCAATGACCGCATTGAAAATATTTGGCCATTTGGTATCAAAACGCCTTTGCTCTTATCCTCTGGTGTCTCATGATATTGAAATCACCCCTACAATATATGGAAGTGTTTCCGAGAGCAAATATGGGCAGTTCTATAAGAAACGTTTCTTTATTTTTTTGTAGTCGCCCATATACCGTATACAAGGCAAACTTGAAACCATCAAATTTATTACGAAGGCAGAACTTGATATAAAAGTCACCCTCATCTATGGATCCAATATCGTAGATGCTCAAGTCAACACCTAATAACATTCCACCTGAGCGTCCAGATGGGGCCATGCTATGCCAAATGAAGTCACGCCCACCACTAAAGTTCTTAAGGACCGCATCGGGAAAATCAACACGACCCGTTTCTGAGAGTGCAACGAAATTGAGTTGCTCCTCTCGAACCATCTCCATCAAATATCTGTGTTTAGCCAAGTCAGCAAGACCTCTGCTATTCCAAAAAACTCCTTTCATTGGAGACACAGTTTGGATGGTGTTTTGGTTTTTTTGAGGTCTGCCAGTTTTATTATTTTTGGCAGAGTTAGATTTTTTCTTACGCGGGACAGGATTAAGATCACTTAATATGTGATTATCTTCCCGGCCCTGCATATCCTCATTTGAATTACCACAGACGTGGCCGAGGATTACATCAAGTCTTTCCTCCTCATCATCAGCGGTATGGTCAATTGCTTTAATTTTGTTCTCTGATCTCTTATTACGGGAGACCACTAATCTATCTATTTCTATGTTTCTTATCGAGACAATAGAATTGTTAATTAATTTAGCATCCCTACCCAAAGAAACACCTAAGTTGTTCAAATTTGAAGAAATGCGAGAATCTGTAAAAGAGAGAAAAGAAGTTGAGGTACCTGTTAATTCAAGATTGCAAGCTGCCACCCTGCGTTCCACCTTCTTGAGCGTGTGTTCATCACTCATCGTGGAACTTCTTTGGCTGCGCCTTAGACGTACCATCTTTTGCCGATCGACTGTAGCATCTTTTCCTCATCATTGTTCTTCTTGTCATCCTCTTTTTTGTCTGCTGCAATGTCCGCCGAGGGGACAGCGACAATTGCACCATCCTCTTTTGTCTCTACTGCAATGTCCGCCGAGGGAACAGCGAAAACCGCGCTAGAGCCTCGCAGATCCTCAACACCGATGACCCCATCTAAAAACTGAAGAGCAGTTGCCATTGCCACATTTGTGATATTAGCCCGAATGCCATTCTTTTTGCAAAGAGCTTGCAGTGCGAAACGTGGGAGTTCGTGAAAATTCAGTATAATAGAAGGACTATTTTCCTTCATCACCACTGGAGCAACAACCCCACAATCTTGGTCATCCTCAATGTAAGCACTGACTGGAACCACCCCTTCAAAAGTACTAGCTTGGTCCTGCTGCCCTGAACAATCCACTGACTGAAGTTCGACCTCCTGGCCCCCAGTACTTGCGACCACTGCATTATTCGGTCCATTGCAGCCAGTTGCATCCTCTCCAGATTGCCCAAAACAATCAGATTGCACAGGAATATGTAGCGGCTTGGACAATTCCATCACATTATCCGAATGTGGGAGAACAGCAACATATTCAAAGGAAGGTGTACCTGTAACTGAAGTTGAAAGTGGGTTGGACTGAACAGGAATGGTGTGATCTCTTCCAATTTCCTGTACCAAACTCTCTCCAGAAATAGATCCATCGAGTTGCATAGGTGCTGCACTGTATACGTCTGAACTTTTGTCAATTTCAGCAACTACAGAAGCACTGATATCCTCTAATAAGATTGGAACAGCTTTGTCAATTGATCCTTCAGTTACCTGCACTTCATCTACAGGTGGAGCTTCATCATTTGGAGCTTGAGTGGATTTAGAAAATGATTTAAAATCAGCTCTACCATTGGATGGACCAGAGAAGCTAGATCCATTTGTGTGTTGGTTATCCATGTCTTCCATCTCTTGATCTGTGTCCTTATGTTGGTTTTCTGGATCTAAATCATCTTCCTCATCGAAGTCCTCAGGTTCGTCACCATTACCAGGAACAATGTGGTCAACCTTGAAAAAGATTTCATATAGGCTATCATCCACAACTATGTCTGCATCATTCGGGATACAATTAACATCAAGGACTGCAACCATAAGCCGAACCACTCCAGTTTTCTTCAAATATCTCATGTCAACTCTCTGAGTTACACCTAGAATCGAACCCACAGCCCAGAGAGGTAAAAAGGACCTGATCTCATATGGGACACCATAGACGCGAACCCAGACTTTCTGAAGCTTTTGCTTAGGCTTGATCTCATTGTTCCATTCCTCAAAGAGCATCACTCCCTCATTGTTATCTGTTCTTAGCCGCTTCATACTTATCATCCTCTGAAGTTCAACCTGACAGGGAAACGGTACAATATATGTATTGTTGCCATGTTCACAAACCTCCCAATCCCATTTTATCGGAATTGCTCGAGCAAGCTCTTTTTTGGCAAGCTCTGCTGGAACTGATCCCTCAATAATCGAAATTAGAGCAGTAGCTGACACTTGATGAGGTGCCTTTGCCATCTTGGTATAAGGAATATGGAAGAAACCTAAACCCTCACCTACAAGACCACTGAACGTTGCTGTTGGTTTAGGTCCATGCAACAAAGGGCATTGCGGAGTAAAATGTTCTTCCTCACAGATCTCACAGCATAAGACAAAATTTCGCTTTTTCTTGGCTGCAGGTTCACCCATCTGTGAACCTTTGTGCTTCCCTGCCATGGCATTTGAGCCCTCGACCATCTCCTTCCCCTTGTTGTTGCAATCCTTGGTAATGCCAGGATGAGAGACATAGTCACCATCTCTTGTTGCGCAATGTGGTTGATTCCATACCCGCCTCGCCTCCTGTTGGTACCGACCACGGCCACGACCGTATGGTCCGGTGGTCGCCCTCCGCCGCGGGAGCACGGAATTGGCCACCATAATTCTTGCCACTGCGCTGATCACCGCCATCAACACCACCGCTCCGTCGCGGTGCGAACCTCCACCATCACTACTTGGGCGTAAGAAAGTCCTTTGTTCGCAAAGGAGCGAGGAGCCAGCCGCCGGCACAAGAAGTCTAAACCAGGGTTACGCCTGGACCATATTGCTTTGCGGCCCACATCGGACAGCAACCCACTTAATGGCCCAACAACTTTGTTGTTTGAAACGTGAATCATCTGTGAAAATGGATCACCAAGAACAAGCCCCTGCGGATGAGTTCGTCGAATTGCTACCTCTTTAATCTTGGGCGCAAAACAATCTCCCAGAGTTCTTAGTGGTGATGATCTAGGTTGGGGAAGCGGTCCTTTCCAGCCCTTCTTCTTCTTGTTCCACGGCCAGCAGTGTTTATCAGTGTCATGCTGCCGAAGCCGCTCTCGGACGAGGTGCGGCGCAGGGATGCTGGCCTGCGCGCCGCCATCGCCGTCGGCGCCGCGCCGTGGAGTCCGGCAAGATGCATGTACCGGCCACGACGGGGGATGGTTGAGAGCGAACTCACCGACGGGGCATTACGCCGAGCAAACCGTGCTGCGCTCGAAGGTGTCTCTTCATGGTATTGGCAGACGACGAGCAATCCAAGGCGGCGCTCGGCGCCGGAGGCGGGTTGAGGCGGTGGAACGAGGGCGCGGAGCAATCCAAGGCAGGCGCTCGGGCGCCGGAGGCGGGTTGAGGCGGTGGAACGAGGGCGCGGACGCGGAGGTATATCAAGATTTTCTTTTGGTCTCTCAGAACCTAGTATCTCAATCACGCCCCAATTCACCTATACCAGATCCCAACACGCACCACTTCACTGGCTCAGATCAGCATAAAAAACACTAGAACTAAAAACTACGACTCCAAGAACAAAAAAAGGCGAAAACAAGGAAGGGGGAGGGGGGCTTGCGTCGTGTGTACGTGCTGTTTGTGTACTTGCTAATTATATTCGATGTTTTGCTTATAGCTGTTGGCATTTGGAACACAACCACACAACATGGACCTGGTTGAGATCCAACTGAAGGTCGCTTGGTCCAGATGGGCCTTTGTCATGATTATGGAATTCCTCACGCTGTGTACACTCCACAGTGTAGAATTCTTTAGAGGCAACAGCAGTCCCCGTTTAGTTTTGGGATTTTTAAAAAATAATCTATTTTTATTCAAAATTATAAAAATATACCCATGCGTAAATTTTTTTTACAGGAATAGGTTCCAATTGTCCAACCGTTGAGTGACTGGAACCTGTCGCCTAATGGCCGCGCGACACGTAGGCAGTCCATAGACCGTTGGGCGACATAATTGCAGTCACCGAACGGTTGGGCGACCAGACCCTATCGCCAAACCGTTGGGCAACTGTAGCTCCAGTCGCCTAACCATTCGGCGACTGGAACCCATATATAATCGGCCCACTCGGCCGAGCGCCCGACCGATTCCCTCCACCGATGCCGCGCAAAGAGAAAGAAGAAAATGGAAAGAAAGAAGAAGAGAGGAGAGGGAAGGAGAGGCGAGGGAGAGGGAGAGGAGGAAGAAGAAGAGTAGATGTTTCGCTGCTTGTGCGAGATAATTTTTTTATATTGTATTCAATACTTTTGTATAAAGTAAATAGTTTGTTTAGTGTAAAATTAGCATTCGTAGAAAATTATAGTTGTAAAAAAGAATAGTATAATTTTGGTATGAAGTAAATAGTTATAGAAAATTTAGTCAATATAGTTATAGAGCATCAACATTCATAGAAAATTGTACTTGTAGAAAATTTAGTAAATATTATAGTTGTAAAAAATATAGTCAATATAGTTATAGAAAATTAGTATCGGAAGGAAAATTAGCATCAGTAGAAAATTCTAGTTGTTGAAATTTTAGTCAATATTATGTACAAAATTAGCATATGTAGAAAGTTAGCATTCGTAGGAAGTTAGTATCCGTAGAAAAATAGCATCCATAGAAAATTTAGTCAATATATTTTGTATGAAATAAATAGTTTGGTTTGTGCAAATCATTATTAGATAAAATTTATGGTTAATTAGGAATGAATTTAATGTCGTTATGTCGTTAGTACATTGAAAATTCATGCATACCATTAGAACTAGTATAATGGCATTTAAATCAGTGTGTCATGTAAATTCTCGAAACCCATTAGAAATTATTTACAGTAGGAAAGGGCTTGAGCAGCTAGAGAAGCGATGTCGGTGTGTGTGGAAGCAGATAGGGAGTTGATGCGTATTGGGACGGAGGAAAGGGAGCGGTGTCGGTGCGAATGAGGAGGGGTTACGCTATGAGGGTAGTGCAGTTGTTGACAATAGGCGAACGACCGTAGAAATGTACATTACAGTACAACAATAGTTTCATAATGCACGATGCAATTTGACTAGTTGCAATATTGAAAATATTTGCAGGCAGACATCAGCAATGCTGATACCTACCACATTGAAAGTGCATTACGATGTTGGCACCGTTCGTAAAGGTCCAAACGGTATTAACTTGAGCAGTTTTTCTTAAGCGACTCTAGTACACCCGGACGACGAGAATCCTCGAATCAGAGATGTGATGCAATGGTTCACTTGCAGCTTCTCCTTGTAGCGTAAGGTGTGCAGCGTCGTTATACAAGGGCTTTGGAGCCAATCTCCCATGCACATTAGATGGGAGTTGAGAAGATTGATGCGCACTGTTATGTTGAAGGGCTTTGTGGAAGGCCGCCAGCATCGTGGATACGAGTGTGTACTGCTTGTGCAACCATGCCAGAAAGAAGCTGTACAAGGCCCTGCTGGCGGCTATCATTCGGGTGGTGGGAGTAGTTCGGACGCCCAGCATGTTGGTCAAGAGGACACGGAGGCCGATATCACAGAGGTTGCAGAGGATGTTGCTTATGACGAGGTCGATGCGGTACATACAGGAAAGAAAGATCAGACACCGCATGGTGACCCTATAGGACATGCTGATGAAAGGGAGTATATGGAGTACATAGTGTATCAAGTGGACAGCGATGACTAGATGGCTTGGGCTGAAGAGGAAGCTGTACAGGAGGATGACGAGGACAGTTTTGATGAGGACGAAGCTCCATCCTGTAGGAATGGAATAGGTTTGAGGTTGAGGGTGTTGCAGCGCATGACGAGCATGAATCACCGTGGGAGTACCATGGCACAGAGGTTCGGTTGCACTCAATGTTTGCTAACAAGGCATCATTGCAGGATGCTATTAAGCTGTGGGCCCTATCGATGCAGCGGATCTTTCAAGTCGTCAAATCTAGCCAGGAACAATACACCATGAAGTACGAGCATGCCAATTGTCCTTGGAGGGTGCACGCACGTAGACCGAAATATGACTCACTGGAATATCTCGAAGGTGGAGCCGTACTCCTGCATTCTCAGCAGTGTTTTACTGAGGCATCGTAACCTAACGTCCACCTTCATAGCCAATTTGATGTATGAAGAGATAGTGGAGAAGAAAGACATGGAGGCCATGCACATCATGGTAGCTATCGAGAAAAAATTCAAGTACAAGATTAACTACGCAAAGGCGTGGCGTGTGAAGCAGAAGGCTTTGAAAAAACTTTTTGGGTATTTCAAGGCAGCGTACGACAACCTTCCTTATATGTTGGGTGCTGTAGGACAGAAACCCACGCATGTATACTGCTATGAAGGATAAGCCATTCACAAGATCGTCAAGTTTTACAGTATTGCAGAGAGTATTCTTAGCCTTTGGTGCATGCATCGAGGGATTCAGGCATATGCTGCCCGGGATCTCAGTTGACGGACCTTTTTACCGTAAATACAAGGGCTAGATCCCTACTGCCATTGGCATTGATGGCAAAAATCAAATTCTGCTCTTGACCATAGCATTTGTCAAAAGTGAGAATTATGACAGCTAGTTGTGGTTCCTTCAAACAGTTCCTAAAGCAACCATTGATGATGTTGTTCAAGAGGCTGGCTATGTAGAATCAGTGGCACAAATTAGATGCTTTATGGGCACTGCTGGATGAGCATAGTAGGAAGCACGTCGACGAGAGGAACAAGAGACCACCCATACCTAGGGCAGCACAACCAGAATACCTTACACCACTGGCTGAGCTTGACAATGTTGGTCTCAGGTGCTATCTGGTGCTTTTCTTTTCAGAAATTTCTCCATTACTAAGATTAGTGCTCCACCTATTATTTATAAGTTATAACCAATTAACCATGTAGTCAAATTACAAAAATAAAAAGATAACAAATATATGGTTCTACAGTAGGTGCATTACATAATAGTAAGAAAATGAAAATTGATAATAGATGCATAAAATTTTACTCCAAATTCGAACACACATCATGCAATACAAGTGTTTTCTTATAATAGATCAAACTAGTTTGTTAAAGAATTAGAGAGGTAAAGAAAGTTGAATGAATCACCTAGCTTTTTGAATCAAAACTCATGTTCCTGTTCGCACCGTGAAGATGCCGTGAAGAACTGAAGATGCGGCACCGTGATTCCGTGAAGATGCTGTGAAGAATGATTGAATGAAGATGTTGTGACGTGAAGATGCAGTTGGGCGCCGGCGGATGGCGGATGCAATGCCGTGAACAGCTCGACGGCTCGCTCGACGCGGCGGCAGACAGGGGCGAAGCCCAATGGGCATATGAATCGGCAGAGGCAAAGATATCTGGCGGCAGATGAATCGGCAGTAGATGGAAAAAGAAAGAAGACAAGAAGTTGAATTGGCAGTCTGAGTCCGCCTGAAGCAAAAAGGAAAAAGATCCGATAGGAGCTTAATAGTTGGGCATGATTGCTTGCTGCTTGGCATTTTTTTCCTATCGATAGGGCCCAATTTGTGGGCTGGGCCACTAGGGATACACAATTTTGGGCTGAGGGTGGTGCACATATGGTGAATATGGGATAGTAATAAGTGTTTCTATTTTTTTACCCTGGTGCCAAGGAACCCCCCTTGGCCCATTGGGCTTCGCCCCTGCTTGGAGGTGACTCGCACACACACACACACACACACCCCTTGAGTCACCTGGAGGTTAGACCCACACTGGACAGACAGATTTGCACTTCGGTAGCACTGTCTTCTCGCCATACGTAGGTTGCGTACTGACCTTTTCTGCTTCACAGGCTCAGCGATGCCGGACTACTATTTCTCGCCCGGATGCTACAGGCCACAAATGAGGACGCTCTGGCGACAACTATGGTTGAGGGCGCCAACTATGGTTCCCCTACTATTTCTCTTTCAAGATACGTACTAACAATCTCTCCCATCTACCCGTATGCTCGGAACCCTATGTGGCTACCGCAAGTGGATTGACCTAAAGATCCACCCACATGACCAGTGGACTCTCGACTACGAGGAGTGGGATGTCAAAAGGGCTTACGAGATCCGTTAGGAGGAGTGCCGCAACGACAAGGAAACCGAACGTATACGTCGAGAGACGAAAGCTTATCTCGAAGTATGCACGCGTAGAAAGCGCGACGCTCGCGAGAGGGAGTGCGAGAAAAAGAGGGAAATGGTGACCAAGGCCAAAGAGGCTGCTGAGGAGTTCAATGCCGAGCTCGCAAGGAAGGGAAAATGGCCTTGATCCATACAGTAGGTCGGGTAGTTCTGCACTAGTTTTCTGAATGTCAGATTTATTTCTATTCCAAGAAGGCACATATATATCGTAGGAGTATTTTAGTTTATTGTATTGTGCATGATATTGTTTCTTATGCACGTAACCAAAACCCTGTGTGCCGTGTTATTCTCGGCTTTATTATAAAGTCTATTTTAATTCACAACATCAAACCCCCATGTTCAATGAATGGTCGTGTTGTTTTCCTTACATCATTTATCCAAAATTCTCCTCCATGTATGAATTTCTGGTTACATCACAATATCACTTACCTTCGTACTTACCAATCGTTACTATCTCAGTCGTCCTCACAAAATTTTTCAAAAAATTTCTTGCACTACAACAAAATACGACGATCGCAAAATGTTATTGCGAATCTAAGAGATTTTGTACCATTCACAATCTATGAAAATCATAAATGGATCAACTGACATTGTTTACACTTTTATTTTTAAAAAATACAACTTACAAACAAAAATTGATAAATGTTACCTACCTACGCAAGTGTCATTGGTCGCCGCTTGAGGGGTTGCCGACCGTTGGGCGACTGGAGCTTGTCGCCCAATGGCCCACCTATTGCTTGCGTGTCGCAAGGCCGTTGGGCAACAAGCTCCAATCGCCCAACGGTTGGGCGACTGGAGTCCATTCCTATAAAAAATTTAGGCGCGGGTATATTTTTGTAATTTTAAATAAAAAATATATTATTTAAAAAATTCTTTAGTTTTTTTTCTTAAGTACACAAATTGCAGTTGCTTCTTAGTACCTTCTGATCAAAGAATTACTATTCGTTTACCTGACTATCTACTACTCAGAAGCTTTATAATCCGACATTTGGACCTCCTTTGAGGCAATGCCTTACGCGGTTAAGGAGCATATCACGTGTGCTCCCATTCCCACAACCGCTCCATGTTCTGTACAATATCTTTGACAACAACCGTCTTACAGTTGTTTCTTGGGGCTCTCCCTCACTGACAATAACTAATTGATGGTAATTGTTAGGCCTCTCTCACCATCATCAACCGCTTACACATGCAGACAGAAGGAATCAACAAGACATCTGTCCGTGCAAACAACTAACGTTTCTTCGGCGTTATTTAAGCCTTACCTAGGAGAGAGAAGAGAACAAGAACAAGATCATTCCACATTCGGGCACGTAGCATTTTCCTCTGTAATCACTCATTTAGAGTAAGTTGTAATCTTAATATAGTAATAAAGATTAATTTTTCGTATTCATCCTTTTGTGACACTTGATATTTGTAAGATCGACGGTTCGATTGCCGACACCTTTAAAAAAAGTATACAAATTGCAGAAGAGAGGTGTGACTCTCACGCCACATTCACTAGAACTAGTTGCCGTTGGTTCAGGACAGAAGGCACAAGGTGTCAGTTCAGCTTCCCGGTCAAACATGTTGAGGAATCGACGCTGGAGACCAGTCCGAGCGATTCCTCTGCTTAGAACAAGAACGAAGCAATCACAGAATAATAGATTGAACACAGAGAGGTAGAGAGAACTCCTGGTCTTTCTTTATTGCTTTAGATTGCATCGGAGTACATAATGAGGGGGGGGTCTAGGTCCCTATTTATAGTCTACGGTGGGGTGCCCAAATATGCCAGGACTCTTGGCCATGGGCCCAGTTTCCTAACACTCCCCCTTGGGCACTCACCCAACACGCTCATGCCTCGTCAAAACTCCATAAAAACCCAGTGGGAAAAATTTGGAGAAAGAGTACATGATACATGTGATGCTGCGATGCACGAATTGCCTCATTAAAAACCTTGGTCGAGAAACTTCATGGAAAACTCGTCAAGGGAAAAAGAGTACAACTCACCCAATTTCATTTGGTCTTCAGGACTTTATTCCTTTGGGTACTTAATCTTCATGATCAAGATTTAATAACGGGCTTGAGAGAATTCTCCCCCTGAATTCTACACTTCTCTAAGTCTCATCATTCCAATCCCTCACACGCACCTTTCAAAGCTAGATGCGGGGAGTGACTTAGTGAATAAGTCTTCATGACTTAGTGTGCAGTACTTCAATTTTGTCCATCTTTGCAATTCATGAGCATAGAGGAACTTGGGGTTGATATGCTTACATAGCCCGTTTGCATTTGCGCAACGCAAGCTGGATTATCTTCTTGGATAATTGTGGGGGTTTGCACAATGTTCATTCCACATGACTGCTGGATGTGGTGATCCGTTCAACGGAATCAAGCGCACTCTCGTGCGACTTCATACAGTGCTATAATTTCTGAGTGGTTCGTCGAAGTAGCTATCAGGCTTTGCTTAGACGATTTTCATGAAATTGCAGTTCCACCACACAAGAATACATAGCCTGTTTGTGACTTAGCGGTATGCGGGTCAGACAGATACCCAGCATCTGCATAGCCAATCAAGTTCAGATCTTGATTCTTTCTGTAGAACAATCCGAGGTCCTTGCTACCTTGGAGGTATCAGAAAATGTCCTTTATGCCCTGCCAATGCCTTTTGGTGGGCTCTGCACTATACCTTGCTAAGAGGTTCACGGCAAATGCAATGTCCGGTCTAGTGCAGTTTGCTAAATACATGAGTGCTCCCACTGCACTCAAGTATGGGAATTCGGTCCCAGGACTTCCTCCCCTCTTCCCTTGGTCGGAAAGGATCTTTTCTTCTGTAAAGACCTCACCGATCATCGGTACTTTCGAGAGAAATGCCTTCTCAAAGCCAAACCTTTCAAGCACCTTCAGGTGTAGGTCGTTGATGTACCAAGACTCCTTCAGAGGACATGCTCAAGCTGCAGCCTAAGCAAAACTTGGTCTTGCCCAAATCTTTCATTTCAAATTCGACTCCAAGTAGGAGCTTGCTTCTTTTATGTCTTACTGTCCGATGATATTCAGATCATCTACATACACAGAGATTATACAGAATCCATGCAGGATCGCCGTATAAATACACAAGGACAGTCTTCATTGTTCGTGTAGCCTTTCTTGCAGAGAAAGTCGCTCAGCGATTATACCACATTCTTCCAGTTGTTTCATCCATATAGTGACTTTACGAGTTTCACACTGCATGATTTCTATTTGCTCTCTCTTGGTTTGGAGAGGAATTCCTTGAGGACTTTCATGTAAATCTCGAATCCAAGTTACTGCAAAGGTATGCAATCACAACATCCATCAATTTCATTTCTAAATTCAAGTTCACCGCCATTGAGATCAAGTATCTAAAGGTAATTCCACTCATGGTGGGAGTAGGTTTCTTCATAATCAACTCCGGGACGTTGAGTGAAACCTTGGGCTACCAAACCTTGCTTTGTATCTCACTACTTCATTTCTTTCATTTCTCTTTCGAACAAATACCCACTTGTGCCCAACGGGGTGTATGTGGGGAGGTGTGCGGCATACGGGCCCAAACACCTCTCTTTTATTCAGAGATAGCAATTCAGTTGCTATTGCCTCCTTCCAATCTTCCCAATCTGATCTTTTCTTACATTCAATGAGCGATGCGGGCTCGGGATCAAGATCGATGATGGTGGTAATTTTCTTTGCGAAGTAGATATCGATATTAACTGTTGTCCTATTCAGGGACTCTCCCGTGTGCACATAATTTATAGCTATTTCTTCATGAGTTGTTTCTTCTCGAGCTTCACCTTGTGCATCGCTTCTTTCAATTGCGGTGGCAAGTCCTTTAGTTTTTCGGCTCCGATGTGTGCGCACACATCCATGCCGATGGGGATATTCAGATCCGGTATGTCCTTTTGGAAGGTGTCATACTTGTGCGAGTCTCAACGGCTCCCCTTCTCATTACGGGAACTTCAATGATCGGTGTGATAAATCTCTCTTATCCTTTTTCACCGGCGTCCCGGTTACTAAGGATTCGAGGAACGAGTTCTCATCCTTTATTATTTTTCCGAGGCCTCGGACGAGATTAGGGATACCTACGCTTTCTTGGTATTTCAACCATCTCGGTGCGATGCGTGCAGCACATGCGACTTAATCACGCTCTTCAAATCACTAAAGTGATCAGGTAGTTGATTTGCTAGTTCTTGCAAATCGATTGCCTTATAGACTTCTCTTGTCTTCTGGACTTCTCTTTTTGCTTCACTAATGCGCTGGTCATCTGCATGAATTCCCGTGGCTTGCCATGTAATATCTTCTGGACTTCTCTAGTGCACGGGTCATCTGCATGGATTCCCCAGGCTTGCCACATAATTTCCCGACATTCTTCATCAAGGGGTTGATTTCCTCCCCCTAATGTTGGAAAATTTTCGGTGGTGACACTTGCGCTAATTGCATAGGTGAATGGATGTTGTAGGCCAAAAATCTAAGGTTGATGAGATTCGCTGCATAAAGGACTGTGTGTCCCCAATATGTAGCTGCTAGATTTCAATTATGCAAAAGAGGTCGGGCAATAAATTTAATTCTCTTAATTAAAGCATCTGTCAAACCATTCTGGGTATGGACATGCGGTACCGAGTGCTCAACTGCAATTCCCATCGCCATGCAATAATCATCAAATGCCTTCGAAGTAAATTCTCCGGCGTTGTCCATTCGGATGGACTTGATATGATGATCTGGAAACACATTTATGATGCGAATGATCTGCGAGATCAATTTTGCAAAGGCGTGGTTTCTTGTGGGCAACAAACCAACATATGACCACTTCGAAGAAGCGTCAATGAGCACCATGAAATACTTAAACGGCCCTGGGACGGGCTGAATGGAACCGCAAATATCTCCCTGGATGCGTTCCAGGAATGTAGGGACTTCATCCTTCACTTTCAGAGTGGAGGGTCTAGTAATTAGTTTCCCGGTGGCACATGCAGGGCACACAAAATCTTCATGATTCGGGAAATTCTTCTTATTAATATTATGCCCATGCGAGTTATTGATTATGCTACTCATCATCCTAAGACTGGTGGCCTAATCTGTCATGCCGAGACGAAGAGTTGAGCCTCTAAACACTTTTTGAAGCGATTATGCAGCTGCAGCGCTTTAATGTTGGTATAATATAGCCCGATGAAGGAAGTTTTTCTAATATTCTTTTGCCATTCTCTTCATGCTTCATAATGAGCAGGTATTTCTTACCGTACTCTTCTTCAGTCTCAACGTGGAAACCATTTGCGCGGATATTCTTAAAACTTAGGAGAGTTCTAGTCGATTCTGGGTACAATAAGGCTTCTTCAATAACCAAAGTTGTGTCCATTATGGCTCTTCCTGAACCAATTATACATCCATCGCTTCTGGCGATTGTCGTAAGGTCGCGGTGCTCTTACAAATCGATTGAAAATACATAATCTCTCTTAAGATGGTATGCGTTGTGCGCTGCTAGCTAAGCACACTTCCTTCATAGGGCGCTACACGCGTTCTAATATATGGTATTTTATTAATATGCATGAGAAGGCAATCAACACATAGATAAAATAGACCAATATCAGAACATATCATGCCATCATAAACTGAATAAATGAATGAATTCATCAAATATCATCCAACCATCACGAGAAAATAACAATTCTTAAGTACCATCCATGCAAATTCTAACATATTCTTCCACACAAAATAAATGACAATTAAAGTCGAAATACATTCAGTGCACTAGACTTCTTTTGCTATTTTCTCGGGGTTGACATTCTCTTCAAGAGAAATCATGGCATTAACTACTTCTAGGTCGAGAGGGATTACTCTTTGTCGTGATGGTTTCAACTTCCATCGGTGCAGCGACTACTCGAATTCTCCCCACGGATGCAAAGTGGGCTTTCATCGCCCTTGATCATCCCGCTTTGGCTTGCGGCCTTATTCTCTCGTGGAGCATCGATTCGCCTTTACGGTGCGGCCTTACCCTTCCTTCCCTTCTCTCATTAAGAGCTTTTACGCACCTTGTAGCTCCGGCGTTGGCTTCACGGCCAGCGGAGCTCCCAGGTGGCTGAGTGACGTAGTTCTTACAGAGAACTTTGTCCTGAGCCTCCGCAACTTGCATCATATAAGTCAATTCGGCGTATTCCTTGACGATAGTTGCGTGCGGATTGTGCTATATTGGGGTGGAAGGTTTTTCTCAATTTTCTGTATTGGGATACAAATCCTATGCAAGGCAGAATTGTATTCCCTGACCGTCTTAAATTCGGCAAAACCTCGATCGATCCACTCTCGCTCTGCTTGAGGAAGAATGGTGTACTTTAGCCTCTCAAACCGCTTCTGGAGTGCGGTCCAGTGCTAGCTAGCGCTCTTCTCCATCATATACTCATTCTTGAGAGTGAGCGGAGGTGGTGCCTAAGAAAATGAAGTGCCGATCATTCTTCTCGGGTTTGGGTTGAGCGTCATTGATCGCCAATCCCAATAGCGCGTGAGCTTCACGGCTCCAAGCACAGTCTCGACATCGGATGCCAACATCAGGTAGTTTTGCCCATGCTGGGCCAGCTCCTTGAACTCCCAGTTCGTGATGCTAGTCATCTAAATGTGTATAAGTCTACTGCTGGTAGACATGCACGGAATAATTCACTGCGGGTAAATAAATGGTACAAAAGCTTCTCATAATGTTTCATAATTTTCTATGCATTTTCTATAATTTTACTGCTAATTTCAGTTATTAAAAGCAATTAAAACAATTACAATTAACCAAAAACAGTAAATAAATACAGAAAATACAGAAAGTAATAATGGCATAAATAAATATGCTTCAAATGCAAAAAAATGATGCAAAATTCGGATTCCCGAGGGCCTTTTATGCTAAAATATGAAATTTCAGCAAATTCTACACTTTCTGGGGGGGTTATGCGCAAAATTTCAGTTCAGAGAAAAATTCACGCAATTTTCTGATTTACTGAGGGGTTTTCTACGAAATTCTGGACCCACTCGTAAAATTTGAGGGCTTATTCGCAATTTTCAGAACCGCGAGGCCTTTTCTACAAAATTCTGGGCTTACATTAAATTTTAAGGGCTTATTTGCATTTTCCCAAAAGATGAAGGACTTTTTCGCAAAATCCCGCACCGGCCCACTTGCCCGCCCTTTTCCTTTTCCACCCGGCCTTTCTCCGGCCCATCAGCCCGGCGGCCCATGCGTGCGGTCACCAAGAGATGGGGTAGGGTTTCCCCTACCCCCATTTGCCTTTGGCGGCGGTGGTCGTGGCGCTCCGTCTTGGTCGGAGGCGGAAGGCGGCGCGCGGCTGGCCGGGAGGCGGCGGGCGAGCACGGTCGGGCGGGCGGCGTACATGGGAAGGAGCGGCCGAGGCCGGGCGGCACGCAGGCCAGCAGCGCGGCGCGCGTGCGAGCAGCAGGCGCGCGCGAGGCGAGGACGGAAGGCGGCAGCTGCGGGGCGCGCGCGGAGGAGGTGCCGCGATCGCAGGCCGAGCGGAGGAGGCCGGCGATCGCGGGGCGAGGCCGGAAGCGCGGCTTTGGCGTGCGGGCGGCGGTCTACCAAGACGGCAACCCGAGATGCGGCTCGGGTGGAGCCGTGCGAGGTGGCGGCCGCGGCGCGTGCGGCGAGCAACGGCACGGTGGCCGGGCCACGCCCAAGCGCGCACGCGCGCGGCGCGCGTGCGTGGCGCACACACGGCCGGAAGTCGGCGGCCGGCGACTAACGCGTTCGGGCGGCGTGGATACCGACGCGGCATCGATTCGCCGCGGCCGGCGGCGGCGCAGCGTCGGCGCGCGCGCGTCGAGTCCACGGTGCCGGCTGGCGGTGGCGGCGCGATACTAGTGCGCGGCTGCCGCCACCCAATCTTCCATGTTTTTTTTCATGCGCAGTGCCCAAACAGAAATATGATTTGCAAGAATTTTCTCGCATAGTGATCATGCAGGAAACGATGTAAATTTTCTTATGCCGTGATCATGCAGGATCAGACAACATCATGCAAAATTTCGTTTTAATCTATGATGCAATCAACATCTACCCCGTTTTCATAATCTACCGATCGACATTGTGCCGGCGATTTCAGATCTGCTCACGGTAGATTTAGGGCGGATTTGCATCGTTCTAATCTACAGTGCAATCAACATCTACTCCGTTTCACAATCTACCGATCGGCATTGTGCCGGCGACTTCAAGTCTGCTCGCGGTAGATTAGGGCGGATTTGCACCGTAGAGATTCAATCTAGAACGCGAAAAGAAAATACAGATTCAAAAGCGATCTAGAAAATTCAATCCGTGCTTCGATGATTACCTCGTTCACCAGAGCGAAGTCGTGCTGATAACGTGTTGAGGAACCGACGCTAGAGACCAATCCGAGCGATTCCTCTGCTTAGAACAAGAACGAATCAATCACAGAATCACAGAATAATAGATTGAACACAGAGAGGTAGAGAGAACTCCTGGTCTTTCTTTATTACTTTAGATTGCATCGGAGTACATAATGAGGGGGGTCTAGGTCCCTATTTATAGTCTACGGTGGGGTGTCCAAATATATCAGGACTCTTGGCCATGGGCCCAGTTTCCTAACAAAACAGAGTCCAACGCGAAGTTCAGTATCTGATAAATCCAAGCTGCTATGGCAAACCGACAGGACATCAAGAACGGCAACCCTCGCACAAACAGCACAACGATCTGTGTGAGTCTGGATTCCAAGGAAGTGACGGCCGCTTAGCCGTAGCAGCAGTATCCTGACTAGGAGCACCAATGAATAAACTGACCGCGCCGGCGCAGTAACTTCCACCCGGTATTAGAGACGAACGTTTCGCTGGCCGTCGCCTCGCCTGCATAACGTTCAAGAATTGTGGGTGGCAGAGCGGATCCTCTGCCGGATACGCCGGGCTCGGGCATCTGGTAGTCGACGACCCTGCGTAGTTTTGGACCTTCTTTTATTATCCACATGGAATCATCAGCTGCAAACTGCAGGTTCTTCAGAAAAGAACAGGTTACGAGCTACATGATCTCATCGCCTGATTGCGACTTTTGCAGCTTATGGATTTAGAATGGATTATGTGAGGTTACTTTCGAAACAGTAGCAACAACCCAAACAGTACGAACAACTGCAAGTGCGTTTCCCCTCCTGTGCCATTTGATCAGAAATCAACCACTTAAGATCACTCATTTGCGAGTTGCAGTGATCAGGAATCAACGCTTAGATCACTCATTTGCAAGTTGCAACTCATGGGAGGAATCAACTCCAGTGTGTACGCGGCCACGGTTAGACTAGTATGAGTACGTGGTAATTACATCGCAAATTGAGCCATCAGCCAGCCCTTAATTTGCCTTCAAAAAAATAACCACCTTTGCAGGCACGTCATGAAAGGCCCTAGCGATATTCTGTCCATTGCTGAACAGTCAACACCATCACATACTAGCAGATCAAAGACGACAAATCAATACTCCTATATGTATAAAGATTCAGCGGTGACAATTTAATCTAATCTGTCACCAAATATAAGAGCTTTCATATCAACCAAAATAATGAATCATAGAACACGGTAGATTAGCATAGGCTGGAGAGTTACACAGCTCTTGGTAAGCTTCTGGTCATACAAATGAGTTTTCTTCCGAGTATCAGGTGCTCGTGCTTCAGCACTGTTACAAAAAGATAAACTAAGTAACTGACCTACACGGCTGCATAGGGGAAGACCATGAAAAAGGTTGCAAATGAAATAGGTCTACGTCACCGGTGCAAGAAACATCAGCTTTTCTACTGATTTCTTGGTCATTACTCCAAGAGAATGAAAGAAGAAAAGAAGCAATAGTAGCGAAAATTGTCACTTGTGAACGGACACCTCGTGGAGATGAGCGATGTCAGCATTGGAAGAATGGTTTGTGCCGCACATCTTCTCAAAAGGATCTTTGCAGCACCTCTGAAGTTCCAGGTACCTCTCCAGGTTGAAGTTCTGCCTCTGGATCAACTTCCTCTGCCGAGACTGGAACATCCTCTCCATGAAATCTCGGTACGTCGGGTCTCTTGATGTAATGAGGAAGTAGGCGTACCCTACAACCAGGCCTGTCGTAGTTGTGAAGAATGTGATGGGCTCCATGACATCCCACGAGAACTCCCAGAAGGTGAGCCTGAAGAAGAGCCCGACCTGCGTGATCAAGAACCCTAGCCCAGACCAGAGGATTCGCCGGACTTGTTTGTGTGCGAGCTTGTTGATATCTTCCAACTGTGTCTGGAGCTGCTTGAGCTCTTCCTTTCTTGGATCATCCTCAGGTGTCAGTGCTAGGGGCATGACTTTTCTTACAAGATCCACAATCTATATGGAACAAAAAAAAATCAGGCCCAGTTCTTTTCAACTTATGTCTTCTCCCAAACAAACAAAAGAGACGGCTTTTCTGCTGCCGTTTTGAAGCGGCTTATCGAGATAGCCTTTTTAAAATTGCTTACCGGCTTTTGGTTCGCTTGCACTAGGGTCAAAAGTTATTAGCCGCAGCCGAAAAGAACCCACCCTCAATCTCTGACAACATTAAGTACCCAATGCAAATTCTAAAATAATAACAACACAATCCAACATAATACACAAGTGATGCACGGACAAACATTTCAAACACAGAAAATATCGAATCCATGGAAATTAAACATGTTTTAGAAGAATATTACAAGTTCATTTGTGTAAATACATGCTTTGGTCTCATACATTTAATAACTGATTTAAACATGCACCACCATCCACCCAATGAAAATGAGAGGAGGCATTGTGCCTTTTTGCCCACCCAGCCACAAGGCTCAAACTTGTTCAACACGTGACACAACGCGGTTCAATCAAGGAAAGCATGTCTAAAAAAGTGAATATAAATAATGCAAGCAATGCTATTATGAGATTAATTAAACAAACAATGTAAGATGGGCATTGTGAAAACAACCAACTTTTAAGCAAATTGCATTTCTTCGTCACTAACCAAAGGATTTTGCTATCAAACCACAAACTTCATGCACGGTGAACCGGTAGTTCAATACGCAAAACGACTGTTAGATAATGGTCTGGGCACCCTGCACCAGAAGTCACTCATCTAAAATGGAAACAAGGCAAAACAGTGTAAAGAGCCACTGGCCTCTCCACAGAAACAACCCATCCTGTATGAAACCGAAAGGTCAGTGCAAAGAAAGGTAGACAAGAAAACGTATCTATTAGGTGCTTTATGAGCACGCTTAATCGGAAGAATTCCTCCCCATGCAAGAAACGGAGATGGCTTTTGTACTAGTGCTCAGCGTGCGCACCGGGAGGGGCACGTAGCGAGCCACCAGTCACCACCATTTGGAGCTGCGTCCTGACTCCTGATTCCTGAAGAAACTAGACGGCTTTTTCCAGAGAAGTGTCAACGACAAGTGGATTGCTTCTGCTCTGAAGTCTAGACAGTAGGGCCAAGGGGGCACTCCTGCACCACAATGCTACGTCGGTTCCAATCAGCAATTGAACAGTGTACACCAAAGTGGATGATGAATTCAAGTGTGTGCTTATATTTCACCTAACCATTGGTTTGCTATCGAACGGCACGTGCAATTTGGATGAGTGAATCCATGGACGGCCATTGGTGGGATTTGGATATCCTTGAAGCCCAAAAAAGGCGTGTGCAACATTGGACCACCGTTTGGTCAAGTGCACTTATACTTGCAGGAAATCTACCGAACACCTGCAGGTCACAATCGGAACAAGGGCCAAGGGGTGCACAGATCTGTCTGTACTTGAGCCGTTGGGCGCCCAATGGCCTGATCGATGCGGACCATGCTTAGCTCCGGGGCCGAATTGGGGGGGTGCGCAATGATATTCTTCAATATCTTTCTTGGTTTCATCGAAAACGCCTTCCTAAGAATTTCGGTGCCGGCCAGCATGGAACCGGGCCATACGGGAGAAGAAATAATGGACGAATGGTTAGAATCGGGAAATCCCCACGAGTCGCCGAGAGGAACCGAGCCGCGAACGCAGCAAACCAAAGCAGAAGAGAAGATTTTGGGACTAAAAGAGTCGCAATGCGAGGTGGGTGAGCAAGTGAGCTGACCTTGTCGGGTTGGAGGTAGACCTTGTCGCGGAAGAGGAGCACGACGCCGGCCTCGTCGAGCTCGGCGGCAAGCGCGGCGGCGTCGGCGCGCGTCCGGGCGGCGCCGGCCTCCTCGCACGCTCGCAGCAGCTCCGCATACGGGATCACCTCGCCGTCCCCCAGCCGCCGCTTCAGCGCCTCCACGTTCGTCAGCCGCATCAGCCGCCTCGCCTCCTCCGCCGTCACCTCCGCCTTCCCGTCCTTCCCCACGGCCGCCTCCGCCGCCGCCGGCAGCGACGCGCAGCGGCAGCGCTGGAGGGCGCCACACGGCGAGGCGGAGGCCGCGGTGGCGGCGCGGAGGAGGGAGCGGGAGAAGCGCCACATTGACATCGGTCTGCGCGTGCGGGTGCGTGGAAGGGAGGGAGGGTAGGGAGATACGCGGGGCGCAGTCAAAGCGGAGGCGGGAAGCAGCGGGAAGTATGGACAGGACGGAAGGGAAGCGATGCCGGGAAGGAGAGGAGGCAGAGGCAGAGGCCTTGTTCGCTTGAGTAGAGGTGGGAATTGGGCCTTGTTCGCACGCCCAGCCCATCGTGCCGGGCCATTTCGTGCCGTGCGGTTCGCCCAGTCATCCGTCGTGCCGTGCCGTGCGCCCGCCTCGTCTTTGGTCAGGCCCAAGCACGCCCAAAGCCCACCTGCGGCGTCGCGTCGCGTGCACCAAGCCCAAACCAAAGTAACTATACACGACAAAGCGACAGCGACAATGGTAGCGGTGGCGCTATCTTCCTTTCTCTTGTATCCGCCTTATTAAAACCTACTTAAAATTCGATTCTATTGTCTCATGTCATTTCACCTTGAACTTGGTCATCTAATGTAATGGAATGCATATCTTAGTGCAAATTAGACTATGGCGTGCGTGGACATCGCCTGACAATCTAGCATAGGCCTACCCAACTAGTCAAATAGAAAAGCTCAAGGAGAGTCATGAGTACAATTTACTATAGTTAAGAAATCAATTTTAAATAGTTTCGCCAACCGTGCTCTTCGTGCGCGTGCGCCAAGCACGCCCGACCGCCGCGTCTTGCGTCGCGTCGCCCCGTCGTGGATTTTGAAGCCCAGCCGGCCCACCGTTCGTTGCGCGCGACGTGCGCCCATCGTGGACCGCGTCGCGTTTGGTGCCGCGTCGGCAGTGCCGGCCGCCCAAAGAAGCCCGGCCCAAGTCCCACCTCTACGCTTGAGGTTTGCTTGCTTTTAATATTCTTGGAGGTGTGGGGTTCCTTTTTCTTTCCTTTTTTTTTTCATAGCGTTGCCACGTTGTGGCTGTTCTTCTGGCTCTGGGCAGCTTCCTGTGCACAGAGCCATCAGGATACTGTGCTGTTGATATTTCATTTATTTGGAAGCTGCTTGGACTACGCATACTTTAATTATTACTTTTATTCTGTTATAAATGTACCTTTTTTTTTGGCAAAAGAGGGATTAAAGACGTTATGCCTAAAGAAATTACAATACTCTTTTTTGAGGAACAATACCCATATTAGAGCAAGTACAATAGAAGAGGTGGCTGCCACCTCTAGGACTAGCCACATAAGCAAAAAGAGTACATGTGGCTCATGTGGAGGTAGCTAATACAATAAGTTGAGTAGAGGTTACCTCTACTAAAGCACTCAAGCATTTAATATTTCGCTAGAGGCGACCCTAACTCTTATTGTACTTGCTCTAAGAGCATCTCCAATAGTTATAGCTAGCAACTAACTATAAGACTTCCACATCATTTATATAGTACACACTAAAGCTAGCATTCTAAAGAACTATCTATAAGGATAGCTATTTGATGCTTACATGCACACATGAATTTATAGAGGTCTGCCGTTTGGCGTTATAGACTAGTGCTTAAGGAAGAGGCGGCTCGATTTTTTTTGCATACTCTCTTTCCTCCACATAGGATATATGCTGATGTGTACATACATATAGCTAGCTGACTCAGACCATTGGAGATGCCCTAAGAACTAACATCGCCTCCAAGTTCTCGTATGATGTGCTAGAGGTCACCTCTTGCATGAGGGGCAGCTTGCCTCTCTCTCCTCTTGTCTCTCTCTTCCATATAGGATTGTGTTGACGTGGATTTCGCTAGAGGCGACCTAGTCAGCATCATTGTACTCCTATGAATGAATTGAGGCATGATAGTGTGAATGTTTATTTGCAAAGGCTGAAGAGCGAAGAGAAATATGGACAAGAATCCTGAAATAAAGAAGGGATGTGCTAGCGTTTGGATGTACAATAAGAGTGTTCCTATCTTTCGCTTTAATCATCATTGAATCTCACTTAAAATGATTAATCTTAACTATTCGATTTGATAAAACAAAAATTTGTGAAACTTAACAATAAGTTACTTGGCTTGCAACAAAAACTCGCCTCATATGCAACAAACACAAAACATAACCCAAAAATTTCCAGCAAACGGGGATTATCTGTGTAACAATATAAGAAAACTACTCCAACAAAAATAAATAGTCTTGCAACAAACATGAAACATGACTAAAACAATTATAAAAATGGGAATTATTTATGTAACAATACAAAAAAAACTCCAACAAAAAAAGATATTGTTACAACAAATAAAACACTCATTCGAACATCTGCAATACTTTAGAAAATGTATTGCAATATAGAAAAAGACTTGCCACAACAACTCAACTTACTTGTTGCAACAATTCGGACGAACATGAAGGGGACAACGTCTGACCAAATCTAGAACCTTGTCGCCAAAACTCGTCGGAGGAGGCCGTCCACTTCTTCATCGTAGGTAGGCCTAGGACTGGATCTGGCGAGGGACAAGGTTGACCCGTTTGCATTGTCATCGAGCGTGTTGCTCGTCCTCGACGAGGGTGGCACCGAGAAGAGATGGCACCAACGACTGAGGTCCTCCGTTCATCTCTGTTAGCGTTAGGGTAAGGATGGCAACTCCGCACCTAGTTGGAGGTGTGGATATCTGTCGGTGGTGCTCATGGAGGTCATGCCCCTAGAACGAGACATGGGTTGTCGTAGCGTGCTCATGAAGATTGTGCACAACGACGCTCACTCTCTAACAGCGGTGAAGCTCAACCTTGGGTGGAAGGAGATTGCATGCTTGTGCAGGGAGAGGGGCGCTTACTATAGCTCACTGGAGAAGCTTGAAGGTGGTGGCTTGTGCAAGTTCAAACTCCATTAAATTAGTTTTGGTGATAATGATAAATACAATTATGAGACTAATATATTTATTGATTATGATATTGCTTAGTCTTATCTAGATAAAAAGGTGAAAAACATAAGAGGTATGCATTCAATGTCACATTTTTATCTTATTGCATTCCTTGGATCCGAAATATAGAATGAACTTCACCAAATAAGTCAAACTTAAATATATGCATATGATTTCACAATACATTCTTGCATGCTTACATTTAGGGGGAGTTCACTCTATGTTTTGTGATTTCATTAATATTGATCCATGTTCTATTTTCACATATTAATGATCTTTACTTTGAAACATATTCCTTGAATATATATAGCTTGTGTAGTTAATATTTACTCATAATCGGGTTATCATCTAGTTTCTCCTTTATATGTTGATGGTTGGATGATTAATGACAAACGAATGAGTAAGCTTTGCTTTGAAAGCTTATTCTAGAGTATACAATTGTTGTGTATGTGTTGTATACTCACAATTCAATTTTTATCTTATTATTTGTTGATATTATCATGAATTACCAAAAAGGGAAGATTGCATAATCTAGTCTATCCGTTATGAGTTAATGGTGAAGTTTGGTAATTGATGACAATTATTTTGTGGATTAATATTTTTCATGAGTTAGATGAATAGGTTAGGTTCTACAAATGAGGAAGACTTGGGATGACTTAATATGTTGAAGATCATCAAGTCAAGTGTGGATACATCATGAGTTGATGCATGTCTAAGAGAAAAATGATTCTGTGTTGATCATCAAGTCAAGTAAAGATTCATCATGTGTTGATGTAGTTGAAGTAAAGGATGCATCATGTGTTCATGCATGTCAAGACTATGACCTAAGGCAAAGGTATGACTCACTAAGGCTAAGTATGTATTCCTAATCTTTTACTAATCTTGGTGTTTAGTTGGAAGACCGAATTGCTAGTATAGATTGTTGTCCTATTAAGAGGGGTCATGTCTAGTAACTTGAGTGTCATCATATGTTGATAGCTCAACTTCACTTGCTCTAGCTCTTTTTGGCATGAGACATGTATTTGTGAATGTGTTTTGCAAATAGTTGAAGCTCGTGTATTGAATCCTTGTAACATATCACTATACATTGCAAGTGTGTTTTTTTAAGTGTTTAAAGCCCATGTTTTCATTCTTTGTAGTATTAGGCATACATTTGCAAATGTGTTTTGCAAATGGTTGAAGCTCATATATAATCCTTATGTCATAATTCTAAACATATGTAAATGTGTTTTACAACTTTTTGGAAATCATAGATAATTCTTATGTGCATGATATTGTAGTTTGCAAATGTGTTTTGCAAAATTCGTTGAATTATATGCACTTCTCAGAGAACTCAAAACTATCGTAGTGTATTCTGTGGTACTACCGCTAGTCGAAATTACCAGCGTTGTAATGACGGAACTACCATATTTGTTGGTGGTTCGAAGACCTATTTGGTCAAGAATCATTGTGGTCAAATACATGTGTGGTTGAAGACAATGTGGTTAGGAACCAGCATGGTCGAAGCCGATGTAGTCGAACTAACGAGGTCGAAGATCGACGTGGTCCATGACTTGTGTGGTCGAAGATCAACGTGGTCAAAGATCAAAATAGTCGAAACCAACGTGGTCAGAATCGATGTAGTCAAGATCTGTATGATCGAAACCAGTGTGATCAAAATTGACGTAGTCGAGATCTGTGTGATCAACGACCAATGTGGTCGAACCAAGATAGTTGAATCCGACATGGTCGAGATCTGTGTGATTGAAACCAGCATGATCGAAATCGGCGTGGTCAAATTGACATGGTCGAGACCTGTGTGGTCATAATCGACATGGTTGAACTGACATGATTGATACAACATGGTCAAAGATCGACATGGTGGTTGAAGATCTGTGTGATCAAAGATTGACATGGTCGAAAATCAACATGGTCGACGTGGTCGAGACCTAAGTGGTCAAAACCAATGTGGTTGATTTGGACAACATGGTCGATCGGTTCTGTGTGAAGCGATTTGATCGGCTCTATGTGAGCAGTCCGATCAGCAAGCAGTACTACCAACTTTGTGTGAGCAGTACTTCCAATTTGCGGAACGTCCGGCTTGTGTAGTGGTATGTTTTTCCAGAGAGACACATGTGTAGAGTCTTCTCATCCCGAGAAAATCAATAATTCCACACAAGTGCTACGGTACTTCCGATGATTAGCAGTACCGGACTTCGCACGACGGAACTACCGGATTTGCCTACAACGGCTAGTTTTCTGACCGTTGCCGAGGAGAGCAAAAGTACTGGTCATTTGCCTGTGGTACGTCCAAAAATCATGTTTTTCTATCCCCAACAGTTAGTTTCAAGGTATGGGGTAGACATACCCCCTTGTGGCCAGTTGGAGAATTACTTTTGGCACTCTATTTCACTCTCTTGTGCTCATGTGAGGTCCTTCTCTCAATTGTGCATGTGTTGTATCTTGTGAGTAAGGAGGAAGATACTAGATTGCATGTATTGCATTTAGAGGTGGATTGTATATCCACTTGAGTGTTATGCATCTGTTGCACGTGGTGAGAGTCAAGCAAGGCTTACTATCCCGTCTATTGGTGGTCAAAAGACCTATGTGGTTGAGAACCACTGTGGTCGAACCTTATGTGGTCGAAGACCTGTGTGATTGAAGATTAATATGGTCGGAAACTAGCATGGTTGAAGCTGACGTAGTTGAACTAACAAGGTCGAAGATCGACGTGGTCGATGACCTGTGTAGTCGAAGATCAAAGTAGTCGAAACCAACGTGGTCAAGATTTGTGTGATCGAAACCAGTGTGGTCGAAACCGATGTAGTCGAGATCTACGTGATTGAAGACCACCATGGTCGAACCAAGACAGTCGGATCCAATGTGATCAAGATCTATGTGATCGAAACCAGCATGGTCGAAACTGACGTGGTCGAGATCTGTGTGTCGAAACCAGCATGATCGAACGGACGTGGTCGAGACCTATGTGGTCGTAATTGACATGGTCGAACTAATGTGATTGATACAACATGGTCAAAGATCAACATGGTGGTTAGAGATTTGTGTGATCGAAGATTGACGTAGTCGAAAATTGACATGGTCGACGTGGTCGAGACCTGAGTGGTCAAAACCAATGTGGTCAAAGACCAGCGTAGTCGAAGATCTATGTGGTCCATCTGGACAACGTGGTCGAAGGCCAGCGTGGTCGGAAACCAGCTTAGTCGGAGACCTATGTGGTCGAACCGGACAACTTGGTTAGAGATCAACGTGGTCGGAGTCTTGAGTGTTGAAGCATTCGACGTGGTCAAGGACTAGTGTAGTCGACGATCAGTACTTTCGACAAGCTCTGTGTGAGCAGTCCGATCAGTGAGCGGTACTACTAACTCTGTGTGAGTGGTAATTCCAATTTGCAGAACGTTCGGCTTTTGTAGCATATGTTTTTTCCAAAGAGACACCTGTGTGGAGTCTCCTCGTCCCTGAGGAATCGGTAGTTCCGCATGAGTGCTACGGTACTTGCAATGATCGGTAGTACCATAGTTTGCACGACAGAACTACTGAATTTGCCTACAACGGCTAATTTTCTGACTTTTACTGAGGGGAGCAGAAGTACCGGTTGTTTGCCTGTGATACTTCCGAAAATTCTGTTTTTCTATCCTAACGGATAGTTTTGAGGTGTGGGGTGTATATACCCCCTTGTGGCCAATTGGATAATAACTTTTGGCACTCTATTTTTACTCTCTTAAGATAGTGTGAGGTCCTCCTCTTAATTATGCATGTGTTGCACCTTGTGAGCAAAGAGGAAGACTCTAGATTGCATGTGTTGCATCTAGAGGTGGATTATATATCCACTTGAGTGGTGTGCATTCGTTGCACATGGTGAGAGTTAAGTAATGGGCTTAACTTATTACTCTTGGAGTTTGCCGACTCCTAGACGGTGTTGGAGGCATTGTGCGTGGTGATCTTATCAAAGAAGGTTGTGAAAAGACCCGGCAAAATTGTGAAGGTTGGAGCTCACCTATCCAGAGCGGAAAAGAGCTACCACTAGTGGATTGAAGTGTTTCGGCTTAATTCATAGAGCTACTCCAATTCATTTGGGCTAACCTCAATGTGGACTAGGGGAGACCGGCATGTCTCCAAACACAATGGTAAAAAGTAACCGTGTCAATTGTGGTTTATTTTCTGATGCTCAATTTACATTCAAGTAATTTACGTTCATGGAATTAAATTGATTGCTTGTTATCTTAGGATTGCAAACCTTGACATAGGCTTATCCTAGGAATTAAATAGTTAATGCCTTAATTACATTGTTTAATTGACATCCTTGATAATAATCTGATCTGGTTTTCTTTGATGAACTTAAGAGCTAGTATATCATACTTTAGATTAACATAGTAGTGAACATGGATAACAATAATCTCATTACAATGTGGTCCATCGTCACGAGTTGACAAGTAAGAATTTATGACCATTGTGGTACGATGAATAAAAGTATTGGATCACTCATCTGGAGTGATGTTATGGATAATGTTAGCTGAGGGCGGATATGGATGTGTGGTTTGGAGGTGACTGTGTGCTAATGCTATCCGGTGGTTGCATACACAAGTCTTTGCTAGAAATGTAGTTCTGTTCAAAGCATATAAAAAATTAACTTGTGCCATAAAAAAAAGACATGATTGCCTCCCATCCATAGGAGCGATTACTCGAACCTGATTTAGTTATTGTATTAGTTTCATTGGTATTGCCATGGGTAGGTTCGGTGTTGGCATGAACCACAGACCGGCCTATGCCACAGTATAAACCCTGGGAGTAGCGGAGGAGTCACCTGTACCTAGGCTTGCTAAGGGACCTGCTGCTAAGAGGAACCTTCTCTATACTGGTTAACACTGATGTTGTGAATCAGTAATGAATTTTGTTGTCCCGTCTTTGATTGAGTTGTGGATATCGTGTGGGTAAAGCTGAGAATTCTCTACAAAGATTAAACAAAATCATTTAAATGTGTCATGCTTCCGGTTAATAGAGCTGTGTCAAAAGGGGTGATTCCTAAATCAAGCCATAAGGTATTATTAGTTAAAAATTATGGTAACTTGGAAGTGAGAACTTGTTAATGGACAACCACCTCACAAAATTTCTTTATGAACTTGTTTTGATTTAAGTCAAATATTTAAAGATAAAATTGAATGGATACTAGTAATGATACGTCCAAATCCTCAATTGCATTGTAAAACATTATCATCGTGACTTGTTGAGTATGAATATACTCATTCTTGCATATTTTCATTCCAACAATGATTATTATAAAGAGGACATGTTAGCAGATGATGAATACTATGATGGTGAAGATCATATTGTTTAGGTCGACCTTACACTCAAGTGTTGCCTGTGGTATAGCTGGCATTTGTCATCTTTTGTCTATAATATAAGTAAGTTTGGCTTGGAAGTCTTAAAACTATGTAATCGACTGTTATGTTGTATTTTATATAAGAACTCTGTTATGGTACTATAATTGTAAGTATGTTATTTATTAATCTGTGCATAACTAAAATCCTGAACAATTTATTAATCTATGCATAACTAAGATTTTGATTTAGCCAAAAACTTCTGACATATTTTATTTAGTCTATCGGGTATGGGTTACCCATCGGGTATAAATACCCGCGCGGGTGTGGGTATGGGTAAGTTTCTATACCCTTGTGCGGGTACGGGTATCGTAGCGGGTAGAGTTATATCTATCAGGTGCGGGTATGGGGTGGCTATACCCAGCGGGTATGTACCTGTTGCCACCTCTAGTCCCCACATGGTTCGGGCGGAGGAGACTAGAGGGCAAAGACAACTACTCATGGTCATGGGTTTGGGGGTGGATGGGGAATGAGTGGATGAGAAGGTGCTTGATTTTGATACAGACATATGCTGCTCAAAGTTAGACCTTGCAGAGCCACGTGACCGTGTTGCTCAGCTGCTGAGTGAGGCGTTTGATGTGTGTAGTGCTTCGAGACGCATGGCCCATATCATTACCCCAAAAAAAATTATGGCTGATTTTGTTAAAATTTCTAGTTGACCGATGGATAGCAAACCTAAAAAAGAAATATAGACAATATGTATGTATGTATGTGTGTGTGTGTATATATATATATATATATATATATATATATAAATATATAAATTTACATGTATGTCTTACAATATGAGAGAGAGAGGATTACTTAGCCCACACAAATCAATATGGATCAACTCCAAAGGTCGTGTAGCTCTGTAACACGTGTGTGATAAAAACAGAGTCCTTGTCTATTTTGAACCAGGCAAGCTTCACAAATTTGAGTGGGATGATCAATATGTGGCAGACCAAGAACTATCTTCTTGTTAGACATCTATTTCAAGGACTGAAAATTCACATGCCCCAATCTTGCATGCCTCAACCATGCTGGGTTCAGTAGTGTAGCACTCAGGCAAATAGGCTTGCATGTATTCAACTACACCTTGTATAATCTATTTGGTGTTCGTGGGACTCTCATCAACAAACTGCCAGATCAGTCATACAAGAACAAGTGAGACCCTTTCGGTGCTACTAATTCACACCATCTTCTGTCAATTGTCCAAGGCTGATAATGTTATTGCAGAGTCTAGGTATGTAATAGACATCTGACAATAATCTCTGTTCACCACTATTACATTGGAGCAAAATTGAACCTTTGCCTTGTACATGGACAAGCAGACTCATCACCAAATTTTACCTACCCATGATACTTCTCATTTAGTTCTCTGAACTTCCCCTTTTGGCCAGTCATGTGGTTCGACGACTCCGTTATCTAGGTACCATATCTGTGAGTCAACCATCTCCTCCCCAATATTCAGCAACTTCGGGTGCAAGCTCTCTTCAAGCATGACCAGATCATAGTCATTTTCACATGTGAACAAAAGTAATGCCGGTTCATCCTCCTCCTGAGTCCGTGTGAGATTGAACTCATCCTTCTTCTTGTTATAACAATCAGAGGCATAATGACCATACTTGTGACACTCATTAAACTTGATATGGATGTGGCATTCTGAAGCATAATGGCCAAATTTGTCGCAATCAAAACGCTTTACCTTTGACTTATCTCTGATGAAGCCATTGTTTCCACGTTCAAACTTCTCCCTGCGACCAGGATTGCCTCCTCAACCTCCTCGACCATGGCCGTGGCCACGAGCACCTCGTCCACGCCATGTTGTAGATCCATGCCCCTATGGTATTGAGGTTGATCCCTGCAAACAAGCTTGATCTTAGCCTTCGTATTGGTTTTTGTAAGAAGTGCTTGATCATTCCTTGCCTTATAGCCTTTTAGGAGCCCCTCTTGTGCCTTGAGAGACCCAGTCACTTTCTCAACCTTCATCTTTGGGAGGTTGTTTGAGTACATCAATGTCGTGACCATCGGGAGAAACTTCTCTAGAAGGGTTCGCAAATACTTCTTCACGACAATGCTTTCCTCCAATTTGTCACCGAGAGACCGAATCTCACAAGTGCGATGAGTTTTGCAGCAAACTCATCCACAGATTGGTTCTCACCCATCTGCGTATTCTCATACTTGCTCCGCAAAGCCTGCAGGCGAACCTCCTTGACATGATCCATGCCTTCATTCATGACATGCCGTTTCTTTCCCGACCAGCTGACTCATCATTGAATCGAGAACTGCCTGGTAGATGATAGCCAATGCCATTTGATCGAGCTTGTCATCGACCACCTCCTTCGCCTTGGGATGAACATCGCCCAGACGCCCTGGGCGCACATATTTGTTTTCATCTTTATTACCCACATGGGATAATTCCCAGAGCTGAGGACCAGATACTAGAGCGACACCGATCCTTCCTTCGCCATCTTGATCTTCGATGGCCCAATCCTTGATATGAGGCTTTAATACCAGATGATAGCTTCGACCGCTTTGCACGTGCTCATAAACTTCCATTGGTTTGCACGCACTCGTGAACTTTGACTAGTTTGCACGTACTTGTGAAATTCGACTGGTTTGCATGTACTCGTGAACTTCAACTGCAACCACTAGCGCCTGCAACCATTCGGCGGCATTGCCATACGATGATTAGTAACAACAAAATCAGATATGGGCAGAAGTTTGTGGTGCCAAAACAGCGCACTTTTCTAGGTTTTCTTCCATATTTATACTGAACTTTATATCTTAGAGATAGATTACAATACTGGTTAAATCCGACACAAACTCAACTAAAGATATAATCTAAACCTCGGAAATTAAACTCTGAAATCTACTCTGTTTTAAACTGAACTCTTATAACTAAAAATAGACTCTATGATTTAAACGACAACCGAAGACCAATATCAGGACTCCAACAATGGCGAGGCCGGGTCGCCGATGACGTCCGCCCTGGAGGACTGGATGGAGTGCCCGGAGCTGGGGCCCATCGGTGACATGCTTGTGTCGTCGGACTTCTCCATGACGGTGTTGGTTGTGAAGCAGTACGTGGTGGCGGGGGCGCCCACGGCTGCCGCCGCGCCCGCCGCGAACAGCGACCCGGTGCGCCAGTACGTGAGCAACACCAACCAGCGGGCGACGTCGGCGTCGTCCGGGGCGCACCGGACGAGCGCCGCATCATCGACGGCCAACAGCAGATGGTCTAGTGGCACCGTAGGCTTGCGAGGCACGTAGGGACTTCGTCGTTTTGATTTGGTTCTTCTTCTCATTTCTGTAGCGTATAGTGTTCTTTCCGAATCATTCTGTCTAGTGCATGAATTACCCTGTATCGGGTTTGTAGCTGCTTGTTACTACCGTGGAATGCGAAGGGAGAGGTTACTGTCCTATCGACCAGCTAGCTGCCTGTCTGTTCCACACAATTCAATACCTGAACCAAATAAATCAGATTCTTGAAGACCGTGTTACATCAGATTTTCGGTGTCGAGGGGGAACAACGGTATTTTCATTGTTATTGCAGATATGCAACTACGTTAGTTCACTTTATTTGTCCGTGTTTTGCACGCGCGAGTCAAATGCTATATGGGCCTGTTTGGATCAGTTTCAGATTCTTAAAAACCAGCTATTACTTCTAATTTTTAAAAACTGGTTTCTAAGCAAAAACTGATGGGGTGTTTGGATCCCCTAGTTTTTAAAAGCTGGTTTCATTTATGATTGGTGCTAATAGACTATTATACCCTTACATTTATTGCTCTTGAACAGCACATTAAACAGCCATGCGTGGTCTTTAATGAGGGTAAATGGGTATTTGTGCCAAAAACGGCAAAAGTGGGTATCAACGACTTCTTGGTTTTTAAGAATCTGGTAGGTAGATTTTAAAACTACCTCAAAACTGGTCATTTGGATCCCACCTGTTTCAAAAGCGATTCTTAAAATCAGGTGGATCCAAACAGGCCCTTGGTTATGGAAGTCTAAGAGCAAGTCAATAATAGAGCCAAGTGTTTGGCTATAAGTCAAGTTATAAGAGCCAAGTTATACAATAATTTGTCTTCTATTTGTCTACAAAAGGTTTTTTATTATTATGTGGTATTATGTCTCACATTCTCTTTCCTATTCCTCCTCACATACATTTATTATCTGAGCTCACCACTGCATAGGCTCCGTGCCCGACTTTGTTGCTTGCATGAGAGCCAAGCTCTCATCTCTCTCCTCTCTTCTCTCCTCCACATCAGCAAAAATGCTGACTAGCTTGGCTATAAGACCATTATTGGACTTGCTCTAACCCGATGTTCCCTCTTTTAGATATGGGAGTGTGTGAATTTCTTGTCACCTTTTGCAATTGTTATGCACACTACAGTGTCCAAACATAAGCTCATGATTTGCTCAAAATGTTAGGCAATTCTGCATGCAGCAAAATCGCATTAAAAACTATGCTCAAATACATATAGATTTTTTAGGAAGATCTTTTATTTATATTAATAACTCATGGATAAAGTACACATGGACTCAACTTTTATATTAAAGATTATAAATGAACAGCATGTCACTATTAAGTCATTGAGTCGATGAATGTGCTGAACTTTTTTTATCTTCCTCACCGAAGACTCTGGATCTTGCAATAATATCATGATTGCTGATGATCATGTTAGCAAAAAGTAGATTGTCGATGATCTTCATTGGTGTATAGGACCTACGCCTCGAAAACAATATTGTTCATCAGTGGAAAATCATAGGTGATTTTTTTATACCAAACTCAGGGCGGTGTCGATATCTGGCGTAGGCATCGCCGCCATCGTCGAGATGAGTTGATCTGATAAAACTTATCATGTGTAAATAAAAATCCAACAAATTTGCTAGAAAAGAACAAACTAGAACAACGTGATCTAGGGAAAAAATAGAAGAATATAAAGAAAAAATATTACTCCTGGAAATCAGCGGGTCCCTCGTTCACTCAACATCCATGAGAATGCCAGCGAAGAGGGCAGAGGGGCCAACGGCGGATCGACGAAGTTGTGGCCGGCGCAGGCTCTGGCGGCTAGGGTTCTTCGTGCGTGGACGAGCACCAGGGGACTGTAAATACAGATAGAGCTAGGAGTATTAGGCTTAACCTCTCTTTTTAGGCCGGCCCGCTCGGAAGTCCGACGGCCTGAATCTTTTGCTGGCCTAGTTCATTATGTTGGCCCGTCAACTATCGGGCTATTTGTTCGGGCTCTGAGTCCTTATTTCTAACGTATCTTGCCATTGCCCTCTCTTTTCTGAAAACATGTCGACATGTTGTGGTGCGCTCACACATAGTCCTTATATCCGTTTGTAACTAGGAATCATGCAGGAAATACGCTTTCCGTACTAAATTCATGTGAATTTTAGGAGCTGCTTCAATGCTTTCCCGAAAAGCAGAGATTATGAACAATCTAAATCGCGTTGAAGATCTTATTTGTAACCGATGCTAGTACTGATAGTGTTGCTTCGAGATTTATGTGGTGCTCCAACTAGTTTATGGGTCTGTTCTTTACGGTTTCTAAACGCGGTTTTTGGTATTTGTTACAGTACTTAAATTTCAAAGGGAGTATTTTCTTAAGACGGGATCTACAAGTTAATTGTAATACACGTTAAAAGTTCAATATCTGTATCAACCAAAATCGCAAGCGAGTATCTCTCTCCGTAATCTCTGTCGCAAACAGGCAAAATTTAAAAAAATTTAATCAAAAGCCATAAGCCGCAGCCATATCAAACAGACCCTATAGCTTAAGCTTCTGTAATTGAATTTTTTTTTTTGAAAAAACCTGCTATGTCGTCTCGGACAATGCAAAGAAATAAGTGAAAAAAAAAGGCAAAAAAAGTCAAAATAAGTAAATAACAGTATGTTATTTCAAAAAGCTAATATTAGAAGACAGTATGTTTTTAATGTTTTCTGACTTAAATAAGTTAAAAGTAAAAAAAATCAAAAATTAAAACTGTTTATATCAGACCCTTATATAATTTAGTTTTTGGAAAGATAAGAAGTCCTTGGTCTGGTCTCTGAACCGAACTTCACAGATCTAGCGACACACTGAAATCCCTCACCGTCGTCACCGACAAGGAAACAAAGCCCCTAGTGTACGCTCCTATATATGTCGCGCTCATGCATGCCAACGAAGATTGGGAAGGGCCTAAAGACCGAAAGAACGATCGCCCCAAGAAAAGTACAGAGCAGAAGCGCTAGTCCTCAGTAGCTAGCTGCTAGTTATCGATCGGAAAGGCCAAGAGGTGGCTTGCGTACGTCCTCCCATCCATCTATCCGGCGGCACTAACACAGAATTTTCTCTTGGATCACCAACTCCGCTCCATCCGCTCACATGATTTGTTTGTCTCCACATGGCTTGTTGCGCATGGATCCCACAGGCGGCCCTGTGCTTTTTCCGACGCCTCTGCTCTCTCCTGATCGACCGATGGCCGCGCGCTGGGGCCAACGCTGAACTTGCGACGGGCAGCGCACCACCGAGGCCAACCGCCTCGGGATCACGGCAAAACCAGCAGTCCAGTACAGTGTGCTGTGCAGTGATCCGCGCAGCACGCAACGCAGGCGAAGCCCCTAGCTAGCGAGTAGCGACGCGGGCGAGAGGGAACACGGCAATGAATGGGGCTTCCGTTTCCTCCTCTTCCTATTCTCCTCCCTATTCCCTCAATCTAAACCACTCACATTTCTTCCAATGGCTAGTTTTTTTTCCACCATTTTCCCATCCATCATAAATAACTAAAAAATACAGAAAAAATAAAATTTATTTTATTATTATATTTTTTTACAGAAAAAATTAAATTATAATTTCTGTAAAAAAATTATAATAAAAAATAAATTTTATTTTTTTCTGTATTTTTTATTATTTATAATGGATGGGAAAATGGTGAAAATATAAACAAAACTAGCCATTGGATGAGATTTGAGTGGTTTAGATTGAGAGAATAGGGAGGGGAATAGGGAGAGGGGGATAGGGAAGCCCCATTCCACGGAAATGCGACTGTGCGCGCGGCTGCTCAGGTAAGCGGTAAAAAAAGCTAAGCTCGTGAGCTACTCGAGTTCGGCTCGTTCTAGGCTTGATTCGAGCTCGATTCGATCTTAAAACGAGCCGAATTCGAGCTTGATCTCGAACTCGCGAGCTTCACCGAGCCAAGTTCGAATAGTTCGCGAGCCCCGATTCGATCTTAAATAGTAATACATATTAATTCTTACCGAGCTTATTCGAGTCGAACTTGAGCTTTTCTTATTATTGAAAATTAGTGTATATTTGAATTATTTTAACCATTATCGAGCTTACTAGAGATGAACTTGAACTTAAAATTTTCTTATTATTAAAAATAATGCATATTAAATTATTTTAATTGTTAACGGGCTTCAACGAGCCGAGTTCGAGTCTATTCAAGCTTAGACCGATACAAGCTCAAATCCAAATCTAAACTCGGACCCCAACTACCTCATCAGTTCGTTTACAGCCCTATGCACACGCTCAGCCGAGCTAAACGCGTGGGAGATATCGATGGACGCGCGAGGTACAACGCGCGCGCGCGCGGTGGGGCGCGCGACTTGCGAGGGGTGGGCACGGGGAAGGTCTGTCCGAGAGCGACGGTGTCGGGGCGGAGATTGTGCTCTTGGGGACACGCTGCCTGGTTCCTCGGGGGCAATTAGAGGGGTCTTGATTAGGCCACTGGGACACGCAGACACGGCACCATGATGGCTGCTTAGTTGTGATCATGCAACTAGGCTGTGCGTATTAATCCCCTTGCCTACGAGAGTGACGGGCGTCGAGTCGGGTGTTTGGACCATCATTGTGTCTCGAGCGTGGACCTGTGCATGCATGCTGGCCGGGATGGCGCCTTTCCGGCGCAGGAATCAGAATCACAGTTGCTCTTGCCATGCTTGCGATTGCGAACTTAACCAGGTTATAAATTTGGCCTTTGTGTTGGTAGAACTATGTACCGCGATCTGCTCATCTGCCCTTTTCTCAGCTTGTAATAAATGCATAGGCGATTGACAGCATCAGGGGGGACTGCAGAACTTGGCCGCTCTCTATGGGAAGAAATCTAACGAGAAGGGTCTCACATGAGGCCCTTCATTCATTGTAGGATCGAGATGATCAATCTTGATCTAACGGCTGATAGGAGAAAATCTAATGTGATGCCATTCTCTATAGAATTTGTTTCCTTCTCTATGCTACATGTATGCCACGCGGGCCTTGTGGGCATAGATATTTTCATGGAAAAAAATTAAAAATTTCCTATTCAGTCCCCTTGGTTATAGAGATATTTCTTATCCCCCCCTCAAAAAAATCCGCCAACCATAGAATCACCATGCGGATGAACCCTATTAATTATGGGAGCTGTGATTTTACTTTTCAAGGTCTAGCAACGGATGCATGCATTTTAGTATGGAGCAAAAGCTTAGTGGGGTGATGTGCGCACTGAGACATGAGTCCAACAAGGTGTAGGTTTGGCACACTACAGACATCTTTATAAAATCTAAAGATTAAAGGGAAATGTTGCCACTGATGAACTTCTCGAGCAAAGGGTCTGCCAGTGTCGATAATGGCAAGCAAGGGCTAATTTCGTAATATATTTCTTAACTGTGTCTTTGTCCTTGAAAAAACAGGATTAGTGGGTGTTAAAATTTTGATCCAGAAGAAAACACACATATCACAAATAAACTAAGAAAACACAGGAGAATTTCTCTATTCTCTTACTTGCTCCCTCTTCTTGTAGTTAACTGGTTATAGGTCTTCTCAATATATAGGCTAATACTCTCCTACTAGCATACGTATTCGGACTTCAAGTTGGGCACAACTTCAACTTGAGTTATATACGGAGACGGACTCTACTATGTCTTGAACTCTAAGTCAAGATTATTTCTAACAATATCCCCCTTAAACTTAACTTGACACCACTTCCCGGAGAACGCGACATGATCTTGAGCATGGATCAAGATCTCGGGCTACTTTGAAGTGGCTCTTGGACTGAGGAAACGGAGGAAAAAACTACGTTGTTTTTCTCCTTTTTTCTTGGTGACTTATTGCTCATTGTCTCTGCGCTCTCTGTTGCTTTCACTGAACCTTTCTTCTTTTTTTCACATACTGGCTGCTGAAACATGATGACACGTGGAGCGGATGCCTTGGGAGTGTTGCGTGAGATGAGCACAAAATGGAATCGCCGAGATAATTTTTTCAGCGACTCGGTTCTCGCCTGGGCTCTGATACCACTTGTTAAAACTTTGATCCAGGAGAAAATGCACACATCGCAAATAAACTGAGAGAACATAGGGGAATTTCTGATTTCTCTATTATCTTACTTGCTCCCCTTTTTGTAATTAACTAGTTACAAGTCTTCTTAATATATAGGCTAATACTCTTCTACTAGCATACGTATTCGGATTTCAAGTTGGGCATAACTACAACTTGAGTTACGCACGGAGATAGACTCTACTACATCTTGAACTCTAAGTCAAGATTATTTCTAACAGTGGGTAAGTGGACATACTTATCAGACTAAATATCTACATATGATATATTAGAACAAACATTTGTTTTGAAATACAAAATTGCTGAGGTTCGGCAAGACCTTTGCTAATCAAAGCAAAACTAGAGTCCACAGATTATCAAAAGGAGAAAAAAAAATGAAACTATACTCAATTCTAGTAATTTACTAGTGCTAGTACAATTGTAGTGTGGATTCCCAACTTTCGTTGGCACTGCCAGCACCTTGATTTGAAATGCAGGATAGTTCTATTGATTGGGTTCTTCCAACGCACCCGGACATCAGAAAATTGATTGATTAGGCCGGAAATTATGGACAAAATCATTGTGCTATAGTCACCGGTCTCCCCAAGAACGGTTCCCAATCTCAATCGATCGTGGAGCATCTCCTACCAACGGAGGAGACCAGCTGATTGCTCACTGCAGGAAAGGCAAGAGCATCGGAGAGGATGACTTGTATCTTTTTAAATTTTTCTCAAAGGACACGAAATCTTTTACTACAGAATTAAAAAGTTAAGAAGCTCAGATTTCATGGTCTACAATCAAGAAACATCCTGAAAAACAACGAGGATGTACAACATTGCACCTGGTTGGTTTGACTGGACACAGATCAACGGTATGACCGGCTTCAAGCCGGTGGTCTGACCGGGTCTAAAAGCGGCCTAAATGCTCCCTTATTCTCAGAGTAGAAAATTAGCCTGAGTCTAAATCACTTTTGGTGCAATATTCAAAATTCATAGTCAAAAGAGATCAAGCTTTACACACACCTTGCTGAGAATCTCAGTAACCTATCTCACCCAATGATAGAAAGAATCTTGGTCGAAGTCCTAATTTTTTTCTCAGAACATGCAATGCTATACTAAAATCAGGCAAATATCAAAATCTTAATAAACAACTTGTTTGTGGGTTAAGAATAACCAAGATGGCTCTACATATGTTCCCATATGTCATAGTAAGAAAAACTAACCAATGAACAAAGTCAAAACTCACATATCACGAATCCTCAAAAAGGGGGCCAAAACATGTAAGAACCGGGCAAATTCAAGATCTTACAAACCACAATGCCTAGATGGATGAAATTTGATCTATACGAGTCATTTCCATCACTTACATATCCTTGGCATCAACAAGATCAAGAAGAGTAGAGAAGAGACAAAGAACCAATATGAACAAGAGCAAATCAACCATTAAAAGAAGGATTCATGTGAGAGAAACAAACTTGATTATATTGCTACTTATGGTTGAATATTTTATAGCCACTCCATAAGAAGGATAAGAGAGCACACTGCAGTACACACTCTTCTCTCTCAAACTCTAACCATAAGTCAAGAATAGTTGGAAATGGTTAGCCACAAGCCTCCATAACTAACCCTCTAAATAGATGAGGCAATCAACTCACATCTAACCATAATGAATATTATCCACTAGCACAAATGGAAAATATCCGTTAACCCTACACAATACGGATTTTACACTCACACTTAACTTAGACACGTTTTTCAAAAGTACATGAGATCGAACCCATTAAGTCTTTAGCCTTTAATCCACTTGATCTAAACAGCTTTCTCAAATGCTGCTTAAGCGCTATGGTTTTGATTCAACGAAGTTTTCGGTATTTGGCAAACTACCAAAATACCATCACCTTGACTCAGTCTTCACCTTCCTTACAAGCAATCGCCATACTTACCGCATGTAGATAAACCAATGATCTGCTATGTGTTGGTAAGTCTCTTCCACTCCGATTCCACCGGACCACGGCTCACTTGAACTAACTAAGCCACTTAGTACAAACCGTCACTCGTACCTTTCTTTCAACATTTTTTGCCTTTTCTGTACCACTTTTGAGCTCAACCATCTCACCCAGTATCATTGATCATTCTGAATCTCGGCTCCTCCATAAGAGTAATCCCGGTCCTCGTCGTTGACCATGGTTGACTTCAAGCCTCCTTGCACATCTAAAAATAAATAAATCGTTTTCAAGCACAAGTTCTTCACAATTTAATCCACGTTAGCTAAAATATGTTTCATGTAACATGAATGCATTGACCTAGGACCAAATTACCTAATCCTTTATCAAAACCCCACATTTCATAAATAACTGTCGAAATCAGAGGACGACCAGTCTGACCAATATCCCGATCAGTCTAACCACTCAGCCAACTTATCAAATCGTTATACCTAGCCAGTTTGAGCGCTCAACAGTGCCGATCAGACCGTTTGGAACAAAAACTTTAAAAAATCTAAATCTTTCATAAATTTAAATTTGAAGTCCATAAACATTGATAATTTATAATTATGCATCATAAATATTTCTGAAGAACCTCACATGGTGCCTCGCTCACCCGTTTGATTGGGGCGCATCAACAAGTACGTACGTACTGCTGCAAACGTTGATGCCCCACCGAGAACGATAGAACTTACACTAGCTGCAAGGTCAGAAGGAACAGGAAAAAAAGTGAAGAACCAGCGACACTAGCTGCAAGGTCAGAAGGAACAGGAAAAAGGTGAAGAACCAGTTGTGCACTTGTGACTAATACATGCCGGAACGACATCATATCACAAATGTACATATTCGCATTAGCGGACGCTGGGCTAATATATAACTGGTGCCTTGTGAGACAAGGCTCTTAAAACAAGATTAAAATAAGTACTTGGTCAAGGCATCGTCTCCCCGTGGTATCCCTCTACCTCTTCATGATCATTTGAATGTTTTTAGAGGGGATGCATGACCTCTTGCCATAGGGTAGGATGGGCCGGATATATCCTCTCGGTGTCAAAAATACCTTCTACAATATATGCCACGTGTAGAGGACAGTAGATTATCGGTTGAAGATTAACATCACGTTAATCTTGTTTCAGTTCGGCATGATTTGTTGATTCAAAACTAGCATGTATAATTTTCTGAGTTGTCAAACAAAGTAATACTAGTCTATCGCGCGAGTACCCGAGAGCCAATCCCTCTACTCCATGTGTTGCACTCAACATGTTTTGCATACGTAAGTTCGCCTTGTTTATACCTGCATAGTACTATAATGACAAGATTACAAGAATATCTGATTCCAATGATTGGTTAAATCATAAGTATACACCAGTAGTACAGGTATTTCTAGTCGTTCTCCAATATAGTTTAGTTTTAACACCAAGCCAAACCAATCAATAACGTACAGATGGCTCTTAACTTCTCAATCTTTGTTTTTTCTTAGCAGTCTGGGCTGGCTGCAAGCAGCTGAATCGGCCAACGACATCTCGAATGCAAACAAAAGTAATGTTCGGTGCTAGCTTCTAGCTCGTCAGTCTAACCAGTCCATTCATCATTTTCGTCATGACCAGCAAAGCAAACATACGATCAGTAGGCTTTGTTGATCACACTCCCTCGATCGTTCACCATACGATCATACGTTAATGAACCAATAATCACGTGTTGTTACACCAAATAGAATTCCTCCTCTGCAATAAACTTTAGCCGACCATATATGGAGTACCAAGCGACTAGCTAGTACGACTCACTGTCTGAGCAGAGCCGGCTACGCTTGTTTTAGGCACCGCTCGGTTGGGCTGAAAAGCCGTGGTTTATAGCTGAAATTATATTGTAGCGGCTGGAATTTCACTGTAACTGAAGGTGGCTTATTTGACGTAATTAAATTTAAAAAAAATTAAAAATAGAAAAAATATGCTAGCTCATCACGAACAACGCAAACGAATACAGGAAAAAAAGAACCGGCAAAAAAAGCTCAAAAAAGCCAAAAGTTCAGAAAACGATGAAATTTATGAATAGTGAAAAATAAGACAGAAGCTGAAACCAAAACGAGCGGGGCCAGTAGTCTTTCATTTTCATTGTGGCCGGTGGTTTTTAGATACGTCCGGTGATTTTATTTGTATTTTTGGATATAGCAGTGAACGATAAAAATGTTGATATGAATAATACACATAATTCTAATATCAAAAAATCCGTTTAAAGAATTCGACTAAAAAATCCAACTTAAAAAACATCTTGTCTGTTTGAACTTTTGAAAAGATCTTTCTACCCACCCAAGGCTTCGCCTCCTGCCGCGTGTCAAACCCGGGCCCAGCATCCGTAATTCTATTGTGCAGTACATGGATATACTAATGAATTAAGGAGCGTCCTGATCGGACATGCGTAATCGCATTATCACCCACATGCTAGATAAACTGAAGACAAGGAAAAATTAAACAGTTCTGGTCGATCTAATCTACCACATGTACCACGCACAAAACGTTTGGCTTGTTTCCGGATATGATCCAATGGTTAGTTTCTGGCGTTGATGGAAAAAAAATTATACTCTCTTTAATCGCAAATACATATATTATAGATATCACAACGGCCCTTAAAATATAATTTTGAACACTAATTTATTCTGTCATATATTTATAAAATGTAATAAAATTATAATATTATATTGACACTATTCAAGAAATATTTATATATAATTTTTGTATATCTAATCTAAATATTTAAAAGATACGCATAAAATTTGACTATGCATTTACATGGGTCATTATCATCGTTTTTTGTTTCCTATGATGCCCTATTTATATGGGTTTGACAGTAAAAACAATTAAACGTGCATGCCTGCACTGGTTGCTCTTGCTTTTAGTTAAAGCGGTGATCTCGAAAGCAAATCATTATTATGGGAGGGGGTCGTTAAGCAGCACCCCATGTCACCCCTGCCCCCACGCACGTCAGAGCAACATGGCCTTGTTTACTCGCCGTCGCCTTCGCCTTTGCAGCCTTGCAGGTGTGCAGTTTGTTCTGTCCATGACACCAGACGTGTGTATATATACCGCCTACCTCTACTCAAAACTAACAAGACCTAGCTAGCCTGCGTGACTACGACTCAGCAACCACCTGATCACTCTCCAACTCCTTCGATCGATCGGTATATGTCGAGGGTTCATCCTAACGTGGTGCCCGCGCCGGGCGCCGGCGTGCAGCGTGGGGAGGAGGAGGCGACGACGCTGACGGTGTGGCGCAAGTCGCTGCTGTTCAACTGCAAGGGGTTCACGGTGTTCGACGCCAAGGGCAACCTCGCCTACCGCGTCGACAGCTACGCGTCCGAGTCCGGGGACGAGGTCGTCCTCATGGACCCCGCCGGCCGCCCCGCCTTCACCGTCCGCCGCAAGAGGCTCAGCCTGCAGGGCGAGCAGTGGCTCGTGTTCGCGGGCGAGGAGGCGCGGCGGCCCTTGTACGCCGTCAAGCGGAGCGGGCGCGGCAAGTCGATGGCGCACGTGACGCCGTGCGCGGGCGCCGCGGGAGGGGCGTCGTACGAGGTGGAGGGGTCGTACGCGCGGCGGTGCTGCGTGGTGTACGACGGCGAGAGGCGGGCGGTGATGGAGGTCCGGCCCAAGGAGGCGGTCGGCACGGACGTGTTCCGGCTGGTGGTGCAGCACGGGGTCGGCGTGTCGCTCGCCATGGCCGTCGTGGTGGCGCTCGACCAGATGTTCGCGAGGCCGTCTCTCTTGAGGAGCTGGTCCTCGTAGATTATTTTTATTTAGTTCAAATTAGTCGAGTTAATTACTGGTTTTTTGCCCCTTGATTGGGGTTATGATTTATGAATTATTGATGGTGAAATCGATCGATGTGTGTGGGCATGAGAGCAAATTCTGTCCCTGGTTGCCCCTAAATGCCCATACGACCAATTGGGTTCTTTTTTGTTCCATGGAAGTCTCTCCCGAGTCCTGACTCCTGTGCTGTGTCAGCGTGTTTTCTCGACCGCAAATTATGAATTTTGTAAAGAGAGATGGAAGTGCAAATATGTATCTAAAGCAGGAATCAAAATACTAGACAATTGTTTTTGCACACGGTTCTTGGCTTCTGAAGATAACGGATTTAAATAGAGTATTTTTTTAAGATAGAGTTTACTGGTTAATTGTAATACATACGGTACCGACCTTATTTATATCGGCAAAAACAGTATGTGAGTTTCTATTACTCCATAATCTCTCGCACGAACAACCTAAAAACTACATGCCGCAGCCAAAATGAACATACCCAATCTTGTCCTTCATAGAACACTACTGTCTTCATCTTCTGTAGAGGTAATTCTACTCCTAGTGCTAAATGGAAACATGGAATCACACTTGCAGAAACATTTTCGTTTGCTTTTGCATGTGGACTGGCAAGACTGACCCGTTGCTAGCTTAGCGCTTTGGGACCATGCCATCCTGGAGAAAACGTACACACCTGGGAGGCTGGGATCTGAAAATCGGTCAGAACCGAGAAAAAAGGCTGGTGCGTGGCTACCTTCCAGATATCAGGTGAGTCAGTCCAGCTGGGGATGATGCATGGCCGACGCCGAAAGATTGAAAGATACACTAGTAACCCAATATGTGCAGCCTTTCCAAAAGTTTGTATGCTGCGGCACTCTGGTTTAGTGGTTTAAGAAGCTTTTCAGTTTTCCATCTCTCTCGTTCCTTTGAATTGTCATGAGGGAAGACGACGGTAACATTACACAGTGCGTTTTCCCCTGTGAGCTGTGGCTTGCCCAGTCGCAGCATTTTCCCCTGTGGCAATTTGCTTTTGGCTCTCGTCTTTCGGTTAACATTCCATAGCTGCATAGCTTATCGTGAGTCGCGGTTTTGCAGACGACTTCAGAATATCGTATCGACACAAAGCAGCAGCAGCCTGGACATTATTGGAGTGGCCAGCCTATCCATGAGCGTCCGTGTATTGGGCTAAATCGGAGTGGGCTGACGCAGCCTTCAGGGCTAAGGCCCTAAACAGGATACAAAATCCGCTGCTTCCGTGGATCTCAGCATTTGCATGGCAGAATGCTGCGCGCGAACTTGCCATAACAGTTCGGCGGCCCACCGAATACTCTATACATTATACCCCGGGGATTCGTCGAATTTTTGGTACAAATAATCCATTTTTTATTCAAAATTACAGAAATATACCCGCGGGAAATTTTTTTACAAAAATAGGCTCCAGTCGCCCAATGGTTGAGCGATCGAGCCTTTCGCCCAACCAATGGACGACACAATAGTCGTCGCTCAACCATTGGGCGATCGCATCTAGTCCCCTCCCATTGGCGACTTTCATGCAATGGTTGGGCGATCACTCAGGGCCGACAAAACCGTACGTACCGATCGTTTTATATACCGATGCAATATAAATAACTAGTCTGAAAAAATAAAATGACAAAGTTCTATATGGCTTATATATACTCATTTGAAAGGTTTCGACGAGATCTACAACTTTTCAGTTGAAGAAAAATCCAAATTCCGAAGGGAAGAACAAGAAAAAGGGCAAAAACAGAAAGAAAAAACTTGTGACACAGGTTTAGGTCCAAAGATAGCCGATTTTCGGGGTCATGGAGGGCGACTGGCGCAAGCGGGTCGTTATTTTTGGATCGGGCTCGTCGTTAGCTTTCCAACGAGTACAAGAACGTCGAAAATGGACACCGTATGCAAAAGTTATGCCCGTTTTACTGAAGGTGTGTCGGAAACGGACTCGAATTCGTTTCGACCTCAATTGAAACTGCTATAACTTTTGATCTCATGGCCGAAAATTGCTCAAATTTTTTTCTGGAGTCTTTTGGATATATGAAGAACAGCTCCACCAATTTTCACTATTTTTGGCGAATGTTTGATGCACTTTCCAAATTTCGGCAAAATAGACTCTTTCCTCTATTTTTTCTCTGGGACACGAGTAGATCGCCCAACCATTGGGCGACTTTCATGCATCGCCCAATGGGAGGGCGATCGATGAAAGTCGCCCAACGGTGGGCAATCGCAATTAATCGCCCAACGGTTGGGAGATTTTCCATTGTCATTCTTGAGTTGGGCGAGAGGCTCCATCGCCCAATGGTTGGGCGACTGGAGCCTATTTTTGTAAAAAATTTTCCACAGGTATATTTCTGTAATTTTGAATAAAAAATGGATTATCCGTACAAAAAATTCGGGATTCGCCCGGGGAGGCATCCACATCAGCTTCTTTGCAACAAGGCCCTTCGACTTTTACAAAATCACACAGAGGTCCTTCAATTTTGCAAAAGGACCTCCGCCATACATACTCTCTACTCTGTATATTATACCCTGGAGGATTCGCCCATTCACCATGGGAGGACATCCACGTCGGTTTCTTTGCAAAAAAAGCCCTACTTTTTTGAAATCGCATATAGGTCCTTCAATTTTGCAAAAAGATCTCTGTCATGCATACTCTATACTCTATATTATACCCGGGGGATTCACCCTAGGAAGGCCTCCGTGTCAGCTTCTTTACAAAAACACCCTTTTACTTTTTTGAAATTGCGCACGAGTCATTCAATTTTGCAAAAAGACCTCCGCTATGCATACTCTATATTATACCCAGGGATTCACCCCGGGGAGAGCATCCACGTTAGCTTCTTGTCCAAAAGGCCCTTCGACTTTTTTCGAAATCATGTATATGTCCTTTAATTTTGCAAAAAGACATCCGCCATGTATACTCTATATTATACCCTAGGGATTCACCCTTGGGAGGGCATCCACGTAAGCTTCTTTGCAAAAAGACCCTTTTACTTTTTTGAAATCACGTACAAGTCCTTTAATTTTGCAAAAGACCTCGCCATGCATTTTTCCACAGAAAACCCCTCGGCTTTTCTGAAATTGTGTACGGGTCCTCAATTTTTTAGGGAGACCCTTCTTTTGCAAGATGAAACCGCACATTTTTTCTATTATTACATGCGGGTCCTTATTTTTTTTGCAAAAAAACCCTTTGCTTTTTGTGGAAATACGTGCGGGCCCTCAATTTATCATAAAAAGCCCCCACGAATTGTCGGGTCTTTTACTTCGGTCCACTTGGTAGCTAGCACGGTGCCGCGCCACTCTTTCGCTGCTAGTAATCTTAAACTTTGGGCAAGGAAGCATTAGCCCCTCAGGAATGAACTTATGAAGGAGAGACTCTGCCCATTTCTTTTGCTCTTTTGTCTTTTTTAAGACTTAAAATAAACGGGTGGTTTTTTAAACGGATTCTCTAAACAACATTTTGAGTACAAAATTATGTGCGCCAATTATGTCGACCTCTCCGCCGTTCGCTTTTATCTAAAAAAGTACATCTAAAAACAATTAGCTGCAGTCCAAAAAGACATTGCCGAGTTTTTGGGGAAAAGAGAGAACACGGTGGTCTGTGTGCGAGCCCCTTAGGAATGAACTTAGAGCATCTCCAGTAGGGCCCCTACTTGAGCCCCCAAAACCAAATTTAGGGGCTTGAGACAAAAATAGAGCTCCAGCAGGGCCCCTACTAGAGCCCTCAAATTTGAGGGGCCCCTTAAATCCCCTCGCCTCATTCCTGGGGCTCTAGGCCAAGCCCCCAAATCCGCCACGCCTCTTTCCCTCCTCGCACCGCCTGTTCCTCCTCGGCGCGTCTTTCCCCGCCGCGTCTTCTTCCTCGCGCGCCCTGTTCCCCCTCGCGCCTCTTTCCCCGCGCCTCTTTCCCTCTCTCGCGCCGCCTGTTCCCTCCTCGCGCGTCTTTCCCGCGCGTCTTTCCCTCTCGCGCGCGCTGTTCCCCCTCGCGCGCCTCTTTCCCGCCGCCTCTTTCCCGCCCGTGCGCTCCGTTCCCCCCCGCCCGTGCGCTCGCATTCCCCGCCGCGCACTCGCCCGCAGCGCGCCCGCAGCCGCCCGCAGCGCCTCCGCGCGCGACTTCCTTCTCTCGCCCCGCGCGCGATTCTTTTCTCTCCCGCGCGACGCGGCGAGGCGCGCGGCGGTGGCTCCTCGCGGGATGTCCGCCGCGGCCTCCCGGCTCCGGCGTGGCCGACCCTCCCGCGCGAGATCCGGCCCGACGCTTCTCTCCTCGCGGGAGATCGCGCGCTCCCCTCCGGTTAGATCCGGCGCAACTCCTCCCCTCCGGCGACGTCCCGGCGGCTCCTCTCCGCTCGCCGATGTTCCCCCGCCAGACACGACTCTTCTTGTCCCCGCGAGGAGGGGATGACGGGTGGGTCCTATGTGTTATTGTCTGTTGGGATAGATTTGAGAGCCCTGATTTGAGAGCTGCTGTTGGAGTGGATGCAAAAAATTTGAGCCCTCAAAAATAGGGGGAGCCCTCAAATCAAAAGTAGGGGCTCTGATTTGAGGGCTCCTACTGGAGATGCTCTTATGAAGGAGAGACTCTGTCTGGCTCTTTTGTTGTTTTGTCTATTGTAAGACTTAAAATAAATTGGGTGATTTTTTTAAATGGAATCTCTAAATGACATTTTGAGTATAAAATTATGTGTGCCGACTATGTTGACATCTTTGTTGCTCGTTTTGTCTAAAAAGTACATCTAAATATAATCAGTTACAGCCTAAAAAGACATGGCCGAGTTTTTAGAGGAAAAAAAAGGGAGAACACGGTGGTCTGATTGCGTGACAAGCCACAACAGAAGAACGCTGCTGGTTTAGGATTCCTGCCGGAGCCCGAGGCCGAGTCGGCTCTGCCTGCCGCCCTGGGCACCGGCGCACACAACACCCAGCCCTCGTTCCTGACCATCGGCGGAAGAATGATCCAGCGAAATCCAGTCAATGGTTAGAGGCTTTCTTTTCGTCGCCGCTTTGGGCCCCTCCCGGCGACGTCTGGCTTGTCGTTCCAACATTGAACAGTTTGACCCATTGGCAGAGAAGATAGTAGCATTCACCTCGCCATTTCCTCTTCCTATTTTTTGTTTAATTTCCTCTTCCTATGCTATCACTCTCACATAGCGAAACTGCTCTCTTCTAGATCCCTGTGATGCGATGATCAATAGTACATGCGACTCCATTGCTTTCCACGGTGTACGGAGAGGACTCAATGTGGAGCAACTCTTTTTTGGGTTACAACTAATGGCTTTTGTCTACTAATCCTATGTTTGTATGTTGCAACAGAAATATTAACTATAGAAACAAGTTTCTCAATGAGTTATAACAACTAAGAAAACTATAAAAGATTTGTTCCATTTTCTAAAAATATATGACACAATGTAGTCCAACTGCCCAATAGTAGACCCAGGACTAAAATCTAGCTATGGCGTACTCGCAATTCGCAAACGTAAAGCAAACATTATTACCCAAAAGCATTCAACCGTCAATGCATGCATTGTGAGGAGAACGTTAACTTAGTCAAAGGTGATGTATAATATCAAGTTCAGCAGTGCTTGAGAGCCCAAAGATGAAGGTAAGAGGCGATATTTGAGACTACACCGACCACAAACTCAATCATGTGGATCAGCTAGTGAACAAAAACTACACTGAACTCAAACTCCTCATGGTGGTGTGAGTCTTCGTGACGATGTTCCTCCAACTAAATGACTTTTTCATCTGTAGCCTGAAGCATAGTGTACCACTAGCCTGGGTACCTCTGATGGAGCCAAAAACAAAAGTTCAACATGCGGGTATATAAATTACAGTTGGAAGGAGTTCAGAAAAGTATGCAAACACATACCTGCCCATGTTGCTTCTTCAAGAGCAATGGCTTGGGAATCAGCATCCAAGGCACAGATACCAGAGCAAGCAGAAGTAGAATAAGTTATAAGAAAACCAATGTTACGAATAAGCCTTACTACACAGAATCAACATATATCAGCAACAATGAATATGACCAAACCTGTACTATTTTCTGACTAGGAAATAGCGGTTCTCCCCAAGATCATCGGTTGGACTGAGGAACATATATATCATTACATGGTAAAGGTCAGCTGTTGAGCTAGTGCACCACTTAATAATGATGAGGAGTGATAGGTAACAAAATAAGCTAGTCAAGAAGATCAGCTGCGGAATAAATTAGTACCTGTTGCATAATTACAGAGTAGCTGAATGAGTATGCTCTACTGTTTTTTTTAAAAAACCTTAGGATAGTAGTGAAAAGAAGCCCCTGTATCACTCACAACATCCACTGTAGGTCAACTCAATCATGGGTCAGTCTATTCCTGATAAGAGATCAAATTACCAAACATTAAGAGCATTTATTAAAAACTTTGCATTAAAGTAACTCATCACAATTCCAAGGTTCATTTGTGCCACTCCAAGAAGAATTGACCTCTTCAAGGAGTTTAGGGGTGCCTTTGGTTGAGCTTTTGAGAGTGCTTTTGCTTCCAAAAAGCCAAAAGCCAACCAAAGAGGTGGAAACAAGTTGCTTTTTCTACAAGGATTTTGAAAGCACCTTGTGCTTTTGGCGCTTTTGAAATGGTGAAAATAGAGACAGTTTCACAGTTGTTTCAAAGAAAATAGAGATAGGAGGTAAGTTTTATACTTGACTGACTTTTCACCCACAACCTCAAGGAGTGAAGCCACAGCTCAACCAAACACACCCTAGAAACGGAAGCTCACTGCGGCTACCATGCCATTACCGGATCGACACCAAATGGATATGTTCACCTCACCTTAAGTAATCCTTGAGTAGTAGCATCACTACAAACAAAACAAGGATGAAAAAAGGAAGCAAAAATTATATTTTTAAAAGGCATCAAATTAGAATCATAAATTTAGCAGATTAGGTTCCTTACCCACAAGAAGGAATGGAGGATCATGGCATGCGTAGGTGGATTTACCAAAGAGTTCAAATGGGACTGAGAAGAACGGAGCCAAATGGCTCAAGACTCGGTGAAGGAATTGCATTGCAATCTGCAGGTGTGGGGTACCTGGCGGCCGTTGGGCTTGAGCCTCTTGACAGCAACCGCCGTGCCTGCACATCTCAATTTTTCAAGGTAGAGATGGCTAACTAATGGGAAGAACATCTTGCTAGCCAGATGTGAAAGAAGTGAAGAGGAGGTAATTTGCATTCTTCTCTCTGTTTCAAAACTGTAACTTTTCAGGAAAACTCTTTAAAGAATCGATTTCAAGGAATTATCCTATTTATTTTGACTTTCAAATGAACCAAAAGACAAAAAAAAGTCCATTAACAATAACCCGGACGTTTACATTGGAAACAAAACCAAAAAACAGCGGGTGAAATTCAAAAATTGTTGGAATATGTCGATTGTCGAAAGAATATCCAACCCAGGGACTCACGTGGCTAGCACTATATTTGCTGTCTCGATGACGCTTGGGCCCCACCTGTCTCCGTGGAAGCCGTCGCCCCGTCAAATACCAGGGGCGTAATATAAAACCGGCGGATCATGTCGTTTGGATCCATCAAATCTGGGGGAACCACCCGTAATCGAGTGGGGAGTTTTGGCTTTCTGCTGCTAGTTCGGGCACCTCAGCCGTCGGATGGCTCGAGTCGTTGGCCCCGAGCTCCGATCGGGCCGTCCAATGGTGACGCGAGCACCCTATTTATTCGCACCCCGCAGCGTTGCGGTCGCCTCCTTATTAATATCGCGGCCGCCGCCTCGTGTCCTCCTGCCCTCCGCTCGCGAAAAATTTCTTCCGCAAAGCGCAGGAAAAGCAAGGTAAGAAGAACCCTCTGATCTGATCGATGCCTCTCCATCTGCAAGTTGTAGCCTTCGTCAATATTTGATGTTCGGTTAACCTCCGATCGGTCGTCGGATCCGCTTGTCCAGATCTGATTTTTTAACGAGATTTACACTTAATTTTGATGAGTTCCGTTGTTATTCTGGTTCCTGGCGCGGTTAGTCTTGCTAATTGACCAAGGTTGATTAAGATTGCTCACTCCGATCTGTTGATTAGCACGAGTTAATGATGCCATGTTGCGACTCTGAGCTTGTGCTGATCTGTTTGGTTCTGCGGATTTACTGTGCCTGACATGTTCTTTTTTCTTGTGTGTGTGGGTGCGATTTGGTAGTCCTGTAGTCGGCGATGGCGAGCTCGGGTTTCTCGTGGACGCTGCCGGAGCACCCCAAGCTCCCCAAGGGGAAGACGGTGGCCGTGGTCGTGCTGGACGGATGGGGCGAGGCCAACCCAGACAAGTACAACTGCATCCATGTCGCCCAGACGCCCGTCATGGATTCGCTCAAGAATGTATGCTTTATTGGAGCCTGTCTACTTTATCTTATATAGCGAAGATGCAATCTTTATCAGGTTCATCTGTTAGTGTGATTCAGTGACTGCAAATATGTTATTCCCCTTCTGTTATAGGTTAGTCATGGTTGTAATTGTTGCATGATCCTGTGGTCAGCAAGATCATGCTATAACTCAGTCAGAGGTTTATACTTTAGATACATAATATTGAGTGCATTTATCTTGCACAGGGTTGGCCTTGTGCTCTAACATAGTCAATGTTGGGCAGCTAGCATAGTAGCAGCTAGTGGGCACTCATGTAGCCATTTAACATGGGGAAATCAGATGTTGCATCGAACCTCGATTTGTTCAAATGTGGTTTTGACAATATTTAGATGTAATATTGATCTTGTCCTGCATAACTTCATTTTTATATGTGCAATTTATGTAGCACGGACACGTATCAAAACCGCCGTATCCGTGTCCGACACGTGTCGGACACGGATACGACACGGACACGTCTCCGACACGTGTCGGCGACGTATCGGCCGATTTTAGAATTAATTTTAATTATTAAAATTCTCGACACGTGTCGGACACAGTAAATATACGAGTCGGACACGGCCTGGACATAGCCAACCCAAGAATGGCCCAGGACACGGCTAGCCCAGGCCGGCCCATCCCTAACTCTAACCATAAGCGTCGATTCCCGAGCGCATCATTCCCATTGCTCACTCGTGCTTCTCCGCATTGGCCACTCGCACCACCGCTTGCTCCCGTCGGCTCCGCATCTCGCCGCCTCTCTGTCGGCTCCGCATCTCGCCGCTTCCATCTCTCGCTCACTGCAATTCCTCGCCTGGCTCCGCATCTCGCCGCCGACTACATCTCCCGCGTCTCGCTGCCGACTACATCTCTCGTGCGTCGCCGGCTCCCGCATCTCCTCCCATGTTACTTTTTCCCAGATTAATAGAGTTCTTATTTCTAGAAATGGTATTCACATCAACAATTGTCGTCAGGATTAACAAAACAATTCATGAGGTATATATTCCGAGTATACACTTTACAAATTACAAGTTTATAATTTACATTATTTCAGATAATAAGCATGTGGAAACATAGAAAATAATATATATATATAATTTATTTATTATTTAACTATATATAGCCGTGTCGGCGTATCGGTATTTTTGGGAAAACGGCGAATTCCCGTGTCGGTGTCGTGTCGTGTCGACGTATCTGTGTCCGTGCATCATAGTGTGCAATCACTATGCTTAACTTGCTTTTCTTTTGTGTAATATAAGGGTGCTCCAGAGAGGTGGAGACTAGTGAAGGCTCATGGAACAGCCGTTGGTCTCCCTAGTGATGACGACATGGGCAACAGTGAAGTTGGCCACAATGCTCTTGGCGCTGGTCGGATTTATGCTCAAGGGTATGCTGTTTGATTTTGATTTATTTTGGAAATATAGTCTTTACTGTAACTAATGCACTTATTGTTTGTTTGGGTATGTCATTGGGGTCTGGATGCCCACAAGTACAAGTTTTTGTCCAATGGTAAAATAGGTCTAGCTTCAAAATGTGATAATACAGCCAATAATAATTCCAGTGTCCATAAGATTTCGAAATATGTTTGGCTTGACTTTAACCGGAACCTTGGGAGTGTTACATAGTCTTCTACTGAACAGTATGGAGCCTGGAGAAACTCTGCATAGCTATCTTCATTAATTATTGATATCACTGATATATCAACGATTTTTTTGAGCAATCACTAGCTAGGACCCATCTCTTGTGGGTGCTACTTTGTGCTTGCTTTGGTTTGGTTGGCATACTTTTCTATTTAACTTTTTGACTTGTATTCGTAACCATGGATGTTATGCAAAGAAATCTAGAATCTACGTACTCTCTAAATTTTGTTGCATATTTTGTCAAACTTGTCTGCCTCATTCACGCTCTCATTTGTTATATGATATAACCATCAAGTTTTCGCATTGTTTACCACCAAACTAATTGAATAATATATTCTATCATTCTATAGTGCTAAGCTTGTGGATCTTGCTCTTGCCTCTGGGAAGATTTATGAAGGGGAGGGTTTCAATTACATCAAAGAATGTTTTGATAAAGGTACTCTGCACCTTATTGGTTTGTTGAGTGATGGAGGTGTCCACTCCCGGCTTGATCAAGTGCAGGTTTGCTAAGCTTTCTTTGATTTATCCTGCTACTATGTCATGAATGATTAGGAATTATCTTGCTGTCTTTTGATGATTTAATCTGTCCAATTTTAAACTGTTCCTTTTTGTTTCATTCTATTTTTAGTTGCTCCTGAAAGGTGCCAGTGAGAGGGGAGCAAAAAGAATTCGTGTTCATATTCTCACTGATGGGCGTGATGTTTTGGATGGCAGTAGTGTTGGTTTTGTAGAGATGCTAGAGAATGATCTTTCTCAGCTTCGTGAAAAGGGTGTTGATGCACGGATTGCATCAGGTGGTGGAAGGATGTATGTTACCATGGACCGCTATGAGGTAAATTCATCTCATTTCTGTCAACCATCAGCTTCTATTGTTTAGCAGTGTGTCTTACAGTTTTGAGCTATTTTCTCAATACATCTTAGATGTATTGTTTTCCTGGTGAAGTCAAAGTCATCTTATTTAATACTTTGCAGAATGACTGGGATGTGGTCAAACGTGGGTGGGATGCCCAGGTACTTGGAGAAGCACCCCACAAATTCCAAAGTGCAGTTGAAGCAGTGAAAACGCTAAGAGCAGAGCCCAAGGCCAATGATCAGTATTTACCCCCATTTGTGATAGTTGATGAGAGTGGCAAATCGGTTGGGCCTATAGTAGATGGTGATGCAGTTGTGACTTTCAATTTCCGAGCTGATCGCATGGTTATGCTTGCGAAAGCACTGGAGTATGAAGATTTTGACAAATTTGATCGTGTTCGTGTACCAAAAATCAAGTATGCTGGGATGCTCCAGTATGATGGTGAGTTGAAGCTTCCAAACCATTACCTTGTTTCCCCTCCAGAGATAGAGAGGACATCTGGTGAATACTTGGTAAAGAATGGCATCCGCACCTTTGCCTGCAGGCAAGTACCTGATTTCCATTCTCTTCTCTTCCAATGTTAAAGGCTTAAAGCACTTTGTTTTTCACATTCATCTCTGTACTAAAAATACTGGTCAGTGTTGTTTTTCACATTCATCTCTGTACTAAAAATACTGATCAGTGACCGGTCTCAGGCATATGGCACATTTACTTCGACCGAACTTGTATCAAGTTTTAGCATATTCTAAAGGACAATTTGAACATGAAAACAAATATAGGTCATGTATGAGGTAAAATTTGCAAGCACCAGTCAGGTGCTTATTCCTGCCAAAAGATCTTATCACTGGCTATATTTACTGCCTTGTGCTGCATTTTTATCACTCAATCATGGGCTAAATTTCCTAACTAGGAAAAGGCAAATTTGCCCGATAGAGCAGGAGACACAAAAATCTGCTGTCACCGTGGATGCCACTTGGAGTTCTTTGTTATGTTCGGTCACCTATTATTATGTTTATTCCTGGTGTCACCTAGGGGCATAAGCTTAGCTACAAAGTGGTTTGAATTCTCTATACGAGTTTTTACTCGTCATCCTTGTTCTGGTACTAAGCTTGGTCACAAAGTATATTTGCTTCACTCATAGTGTGATAAAATGACTGCATTGTTGTATGCAGGGTTGTCTGAAGTATGTCTTGTCATTTATTAGAGCTTGTACCATACTATTTTGGTTCGCAATTGTTTGATTTCCGTTGTGATCTGTGCTTACAACACAATGTTCTACTTTTTGGCATATTTGTATTTATGGTGTAACTCATTGGTATGTACATAACAGCGAGACAGTGAAGTTTGGCCATGTCACATTTTTCTGGAATGGAAACCGTTCAGGATACTTTGATGAAACTAAGGAAGAATATGTAGAAATTCCTAGTGACATTGGTATCACGTTCAATGTTAAACCCAATATGAAGGCACTTGAAATTGCCGAGAAAGCCAGGGATGCTATCCTCAGTGGAAAGTTTGACCAGGTAAACAATTCTGAAATTTACAGTAGGTGACTTTATCTGTTTGCTGTAAAGTTGCTTATCATTTTATTCGTGTAGGTTCGTGTCAACTTGCCAAATAGTGATATGGTGGGTCACACTGGTGATATTGAGGCCACAGTTGTTGCTTGCAAGGCTGCTGATGAAGCTGTCAAGGTGAGAACAAGCAAGACAAACTAACTTATGTCCTGTTGCTCTGTCAGTGTTCTGTTTTCATTATATGTAGGTCACATTCTTTTTAGCTTATGGTTTATGGCTTCCCTCAAACAAACAAATGAGACGTCTTCTCTGCCACCTTTTTGAAGTGGTTTATCGGGACAGTCTTTTCGAAGCGGCTTATCGGTATTCGGTTCTTTCGCACAAGCGTTAGCTCTAGGGCCATAAGCCGCAGCCGAAAAGAACAGGCCTGTATATTCTGAAAGCTGAACAATTGCATTGATGGGAAATAACTCATGTTCTATAGTTTGAATGGAAATTTCCCTGAAAATTTTGTTTTCCAGGGCTTTGCAATTTGATGTTTACCTTGGTTACCAGAGTGTTCTATACGCATTTACATAGTCTGTACTCACTGGTTCCTCTTTGGATCAGATTATACTGGATGCAGTGGAGCAAGTAGGTGGTATCTATCTTGTCACTGCTGATCATGGAAACGCAGAGGACATGGTGAAAAGAAACAAATCTGGCCAGCCGATGCTTGACAAGAGTGGTGGTGTCCAGATTCTGACCTCCCATACACTTCAACCAGTAAGTGCAATGCCATTTGCTAGGTTTTGATATTCTCCTTTGAAACCCCTGAGTGTTCATCTTGATCGCTTTGTTTTTAATGCTCTGTAAAACGGTAAAACCTACAGGTCCCGGTTGCTATTGGAGGCCCTGGTCTTCACCCTGGAGTGAAATTCCGGTCCGATATTCAGACCCCTGGGCTCGCCAATGTCGCCGCCACCGTAATGAACCTCCACGGCTTTGAGGCTCCTGCGGACTACGAGCCAACCCTCATCGAAGTTGTTGACAACTAAATACAGTCCGAAGTCAAAATTGCGATAGCCAATTTTGTTGCTATAGTTTTGAGATGGATCAAGGGGATCATATCGTCGAATAATTTGTTAGCTTGGCATGCTGACCAAACTCATGCGTGATTCATAAACACTGAGAAAAGTGGATTTGACTTGCAGTTGCAGTTGCTCTATTTATATGTAACTCGACGTTACCGCCTGGGCTGGCTTGACAGTCTGATAGCCATTTTTACTCAGCTACATGTGAGACGTCAAACTTTGTGTCAATTTACATGTAAGGCTATAATGTCTTGCTGCATAAAGCCAATTTTCAGTTTAAGTATGAAAGTAATAATTTTCAAACGATAATTGTAAAAGTGGGTATCAGTGTACTCCATGCGTGTGTTATAACATCATGGATCATGGCATGTATTTTTATCCATTTCTAGTCAGTCAGCAGAATTTCATCTTAGTTAGGCAGCCAAACTTTGGTTCACGTCATGTTACTATAGGTATCATGGAAGACACTTGGAACTATTTGTAGAGTAAAATATGGGTTAACGTCATGTTACTATGGATATCATTGAAGGCGCATTGGTCCACGTCATGTTACTATAGGAATCATGGAAGGCACTTGGAACTATTTGTACATATATTAAAAGAGTAAAATATAGGTTTATATCATGTTGCTATGAGTATCATGGGAGGCACTTTGGTTCACGTTATATTACTATTGGTATTATGGGAGGCATTTGCCCTATAATATCATAGGGGCATTTTGAATTATTCTAGTTAGTGAGGTAAATTTTGGTGCATGATGGGTCATTACGGGATCAAAAGCTCGTGTGGGTGAAACTGAGTCACGGAAAAGAAATGGATACTAAACTTTGGAGGGCGTACTTTTTGTATGCGCTATGACATCATGGAGGCATTTAGAACAATTCGTAGTCAATTGACCAAATTTTGATCAGTGGTAGATCCCAATGGATATTAATTTTGGTCCATGTTGAAAACCAAAAGCCCGTGCGAGTGAAATATGGACATAGAAAGGAACCAGGTAACAAACATTGATATTGATGAGTACATTTCTTACATACCCTACAACATTATGGATGGCAATTTGAACCATTTCTAATAAGTGTGCTAAATTTTTATCTACGACGGGTTATGATGGGTACTAGAAGATCGTGAGGATGAACCAGTGTACGGAAAGGAACTGAGTGCAAAACTTTAGTGAGTACATTTACTGCATTCCCTATGACATCATGGGAGGCATTTGGAACTATTCTTAGTCAGTCAGCCGAATTTTGGTCCACGGTGGGGCACGAAAAGGAATCGGGTGCCAAACTTTAGTGAGTGCAGTTCCTGCATATTGTACAACATCATGGGAGGCATTTAGGTTTTGGAACCATTCATAGTTAGCTAGATGAATTTTGGTCCATGATGGGTCACAATAGGTATAAATTTTGGTCCACAACGAGTAGCAGAAGCTCGTGTGGGTGGAACTAGGGCACAAAAAGGAATAGGTACCAAAGTTTGGTGAGTGTACTCCATGCATGTTGTATGACATCATGTGAGACATTTGGAAACATTTCTAATAAGTGAACCAAATGTTTGTCTACAACTGGTCACAAGTAGTATCAATTTTGGTCCACGACATGTAACAATAGCTCGTGCAAGTGAAACTTGGGCACAAAAGGAACCAAGTAACAAACTTTGGGGAGTGTAGCTCCTACATGCGCTATGACATAATGGGAGGCACTTGGAACTATTCATAGCTGGTAAGCCAAATTTTGGTCTATGGTAGTCGCGATGGGAACCAATTTTGGTTCGCGTTGAGGACTAGAAGCTCGTGTGTGTAAAACTAGGGCATGGAATGGAACTGAGAACCAAACATCAGTGAGTGCACTTCTTGCATGCCCTATAACATAATGGGTGGCATTTCGAACCATTCCTAATTAGCGAGCTAAATTTTAGTCCACGGCATGTCACGATGGGTACTAACAGCTTATGCTAGTGAAACCGGGCATACAAAGGAATCGGTTACCAAACTTTGGCAAGTGCACTTCCTGTATGCCCTATGACATTATGGGATACATTTGGAACCATTCCTTGTTAGTGTGATGAATTTTGGTCTACGATGGGTCACGATGGGTATCAATTTTGGTCCATCATGTGTACCAAAAGCTCATATGAGTGAAACCGGTGCACCAAAAGTAACCGGGTACCAAACTTTGACAAGTGCACTTCCTGCCAATGCTATGACATCATATGATGCACTTGGAACTATTCGTAGTCAGTGAGCTAAATTTTGGTCCATGGTGGTTGATATGGGTATCAATATTGGTTCACCATAGGGACCAGAAGTTCGTGCAGGTGAAACAAAGGCATGGAATAAAATGAGGAACCAAACATTAGTGAGTGCACTTCTTGTGTGCCATATAATTTTATGGGTGACATTTCAAACCATTCCTAATCAGTGAGCCAATTTTTGTCCACGACGGGTGCTAGAAACTCTTGTGGGTGAAACCAAGGCATGTAAAGGAACTAGGTACCAAACTTTGGTGAGTGCACTTCCAGCATGTCCAATAACATCATAGGAGGTATTTGGAACCATTCTGATAAGTGAGTCGAATAGGTAGTAGGGCTCGTGTGGGCGAAACCGGTGCACAGAATGGACCTTGGTACTAAACTTTGGCAAGTACACTTCTTGCATGTCCTATAACATCAGGGTAAGCATTTGAAACCATTCATTATTAGTGAGTCGAATTTTGGTCTAAGTTGGAACATGATGGGTATCAATTTTGGTCCACGACATAAACCAAAAGCTCGTGCGGGTGTAACTGGGGCACAAAAACAAAACATGCACCATACTTTGGAGAGTGCACTTATTGTGTGTGTTGTGGAATCATGGAAGGCATTTGGAGTGATTCGTGATCAATGAACCAAATTTTGTTCATGACAAGTCACGATGGGTATCAATTTTGGTCCACAACAGTACCAAAATCTTGTAAGGGTGAAATAGGGGCACGAAATAGAACTAGATAGCAAACTTTGGTCACCGTACTTCTTGCATGCTCTATAACATCATGGGTGGCATTTTGAACCATTTGTAATTAGTGTGCCAAAATTTTGTCCATGGAGGGTCACGATAGGTAACAGAAGATCGTGCATGCAAAACCGATGCATAGAAAGGAACCAAGCTCCAATTTTTGGTGAGTGCACTTCCTGAGTACCTTATGACATCATAGGAGGTATTTAGAACTATTCATAGTTAGTGAGCCAAATTGTAGCCTATGACGGGTACCAAACGTTCATGCAGCAAAACTGGGGCACATAAAGGAACCAAGTATCAAACATTGGCGAGTGCACTTCTGCATGTGCCATAACATCATGGGAGGCACTTGGAACTATTCATTGTCAGTGAGCCTAGTTGTGGTCCATAGCATGTCACGATGGGTATCAATTTTGGTCCACAACGAGGACTAGAAGCTCGTGCAAGAGAAACCAGGGCACGGTGCGGAATAGGAACCAAACATTAGTGAGTGCACTTCCTATGTGCCTTATAATGTCATGGGTGGCATTTCGAACAATTCCTAATTGGTGAGGTGAGTTTTGGTCCGAGGCGTGTCACGATGGATACAAGAAGCTTTTGTGGGCAAAACCGGGGAACGAAAAGGAACCAGTACCAAACTTTGGCGAGTGCACTTCCTGCAGGCCCAATGACATCATGGGAGGCATTTTTAACCATTCTTAGTCAGTCAAATAAATTTCGGTCCACAGCAGGTCACGACGAGTACCTGATGATCATGCGGGTGAAACTTGGGTATGGAAAGGAACCATTTTCAAACTTTTGCTAGCGCACTTCCTGTATGTACTATGACATCATGCGAGGCACTTGGAATCATTCCTAGTCAATGAGCCAAAATTTGATCTACGATAGGTCATGATGGGTGTTAAGTTTTGTCTAGAACGAGTACTAGGAGGTCGTACAGGTGAAGTTTTGTCTAGAACGAGTACTAGGAGGTCGTACAGGTGAAGTCGAGGCACAAAAAGGAATCGGGTATCAAAGTTTGGTGAGTTTACATCATGGGAGAACTTTGAAAATATTTCTAGTTAGTTAGCCAAATTTTGGTCCACGGCGAGTCACAATGGTTATCAATTTCAATCCTCAATAGGCATCACAATCACGTGCAAGTGAAGCCGGGGCACGAAAACAAATAAGATACCAAATATTGGGAGTGCACTTCCTGCATTCCCTATAACATCGTAAGAGGCATTTAGAATCATTCCTAGTTAATAAGCCAAATTTTGGTCCCAAGAGTCACGATGGGTATTAATTTTGGTCTACGATGTATAGTAGAAATTCGTGTGGGCGAAACCATGCTATGGAATGGAACCAAGGATCAAACTTTGGCAAGTGCACTTCCGACATGACTTATGACATCATGGGAGACATTTTGAATGATTCCTAGTCAGTGAACCAAATTTGGGTCCATGGCGCGTCACGATAGGTACCAGAAGCTTGTGCAAACGAAAACAGTGTACGGAAAGGCACCGCGTACCAAACTTTGCCAAGTGCATTTCTTACATGTGCTATGATATCATGGGAGGCATTTAGAATCATTCCTAGTTAGCGAGTCGAATTGTGGTCCACGACAGGACATAATGGGTTATAAATTTTGGTCCACAATGTGTACAAAAAACTACTGCAGACGAAACCTAGACAGAATGGAACAAGGTACTGGGTATCAATGTTTGATGAGTGCACTTTCTGCATACCTTATAACACCATAGGTGATATTTTGAATTATTCCTAGCCAGTGATCGGAATTTCGATCCACGATGAATCACAATGGATACCAGGAGCTCGTACGGACAAAACCGGGACACAAAAAAATCAGTATAAAACTTTGACGAGTGCACCTCCTACATGCCCTACGACATTGTGGGCGACATTTTGTATTACTAATTAGTGAGCCAACGGAGGTCACGACAAGTATCGTATATGCTGTTCTTGCTTTAATACTGTTCTTGGTGGCATGCCATGTTTGTTTGATTTTATTTGTTCTTATTGCGTTGACTCACAAATACTACAGACGCATGTATTAAAATCGATCACTACCTCAGAATCTCAGCATGCTGCGTGTCGTCTTTTACAAGAATTTAGTTACAAAATAAAATATATTAGATGTTAATGATATGCAATAGAGGTGATCATCAAGATGATTGTATCACTTCTATGTTTATGATCTATGAATAATAGATTATTTTATTCCTTGAATAATATCTTTTGTATTGATTAATGAATATATGACTTGTTTATAGAACTCTTTGTTCATGTTTTAATGTTATTATAAATTATCGTTGATCTTATATCATTACGTGGGATAATTATAATTTATATATTATCACATGTATTAATTGATGTTCATATTTCACGGATCATGGATATAGGGATATTAAATCAATAATATGAACACATGTTAAAAACATGGTGTTTGATTGACGTACCATAAGATACTACAGGAATTGTTATATTCTTAAATGTCATCACCGGTCTCAAATATAGTGTATGTAGGATCCTTAGATCTGATATCATTATAGTTTTTTACATGTGTAATAGTTTACTTAAAGGTTGCCAAACACTACTCCGTAACTGGGTAATCATAAATATAGTTTTCAGGTTTACTATGAAACAAATAGAGAAGTGTGAGCGATTAAGATAGAATTGGTCCCTCCTATATAACAGGAGAGATATCTCTAGCCCCTCAATGTGATTGGATTAAGAAAGTGCATGACAATGCTGGATATGGTTGAGGAGTCAATCACAACTAATCAATTCAATACAGATTCGAGTGAAGGATAAAACTATCATAGGATGGCACACTTTTCGTCTTGAGTTCGATCGATATCGTGAGGTAGTACATCAGCGCTATATAGGTTCGTCGATATGATCTTTATGTATATTTGAAGTCGATATATCCTGTTAGGGACCATTACTGACTTGTAGACCAAAAGGGTTTTGGACCGTGATGGAATATGCATGAATCTAATGGGTCACATATTTAATAAGTTGGAACATATTAATTCAGATTAGATCTATTACTAATGGGCCAAGTGGGCTTCGCATCTTGTTGAGCCTCTAATGTAGGGTTTTATTGAGGTACTATATTAAGAGAGGTGTGGAGTTAAGGGATGCATTTAGTTTACACCCACCAAAATCCTAGCTGCCACCTCTCATAGGTCTGTCGTGCTAGCACACTTACGCATGACGTTCCATCCTTAAACGTGTAGACTTTAGTAGAGTCACTATTACGACTGCAACGCTGATTAGGACAATCGCGAGGAGATGATTGGCTAAAGAACGACTTGATTAGTTCCACTATATCGACGTGTGCATCGTTGAACCGGCTGTTTCAACTCTACCTCCGTTATACTATGCGTCTAGTAGTAACGATTTATGATCTCTTATTTGCATAACTTCCTAATTTACGCGATAAAAATTTTAATCGCGCTAGTGTATCCTTCCCATATTTTAACAGTAGATACATTAATTCTCATCAACTTGCATCATTGTGATGCATCTTTACTGGGTAATTGTATGGTGGTGCGCCCCTCGCCCCAACAGAAGCGAGCGAACGTGTTCATCCCACCCCCAACGCAAATTACCTTGTTTCATCTCAAAAAAATGACAAGTACGTTGGGGAAGGTGAAAGACGATACCCAACCAAGTTACAAATTTTGCACATTGTTTTCCACAAACAGAAATGACATGCACCAAGACACACCGTCGCTCCAAATGGAAATACAGGCACACAGCAAAACGATATCTCGGATCAGAATCAGATAAATGGCTTGCGGGGCAGCATGTTACACTAATACACTTCAAACTCTTCTTCTTAGGTGAACCCTATGATAAACATCTTTAGAAGCTACACCCATCCTAAAATACATTACTAATGTCAACTCAGCAGCAGATGAGAGATTGCTGATGGATGGTGAGCTATACACGAATAAATAGCGTTTCCACGATGAAGGCCTCGATGAAAGATGCCACAGCTAGGTCAGGTTGGCGACTGACTGGTGCCAGATGTTAACAAGGATTTGTTGGTGCTCCAATGTAGCCTGACTGCCTGAGCAACCGTTAATTTGACCACACATGGACAAGCCCTTGTCGATTGCCGGTGTAGATCTCATCACGCTCTTCATCATAGTATAGAGCTGTGATGTCCCCCAGGGCCTCTGAAGGTGTAGTTTGGAACTTTGATGCCTTCTTTTGTTTGCAGAGGTTCCCTGCCTTTATTTTGGCCAAGCATTTTCCGGTTAATATCTCACTGATATGTATAGAACAAGCTGCATAAGAATCAAAATGCAAATTAAATTATGTAGGGACAAATAGTGGCATCATCATCATTTAAATGCATCAGCAAGTTTTAAAGGAGATTTAAGATACGAAAGAAAAAATGAATTCAAAACAGGAACATTAATAAGCACATCTCTAACTTGACATACTTTCTGATGCATATTTGTTTAATTGACTTAGTCAGCAAAAATACATCACCACTTGGTCAGCAGAAATACATCACCAAAATAATTTTTCAGTGATCATAATTCATAAGGTACTTGGAAAGTTGGAATAAACAATAAAGCACTGCTATTCTGATGTGTCTATGTACAAAACACACAAAAACTTTAATGGCGCACATTTGATCATAACATACTGCAATTCCATGCATCAGTCATCAAATTGAGCTGAAATTAAAAGCTTGAGAGCAGTGCATCCAATCAAAGAGCAGACTGAGATTGCTGCAAGTTACATCTAACATGACAAGGAGCAGTTATGAATAATATGGAAATATAATGACAGGAAACTGCAACAACCAATAACTAGTCAAAAGAAACAAGCAGTAGAGTTGGCATTCCATTACGAAGTAAACACATCAGTGATACAAGTCGAAGCCTCAGAAAGTTCAAATGATATCATTGTCCTCTGAAGATGAGTCATTCGGATCAGCCTTGAAGTAAGAAATAATGAGATCTTGGTTGCTAGTAATGTAAATACTGTTGGTATTGCAATCAGGGTGCCACAACAGATGATCCTCAAAAGATGTTACCAATTCACCACGAAAATTCCAAACTGATACTGATCGACTATGGAAGGTCAGGAACAACCGCATCTCATATAGAAAAATAAAGGCAGATGGAGTCACAAACTCACTCCTGCTCACTTCTGTCAACTTGAAGTTTCTAACCTGCAGTTGTGCACAGAAGTTAACTACAAACAAGAAACGGAAAATTGTTTTGCTTTATTTGCTGTCATCTGTAATCTAGGTAAAATTGTTACATCAAGAATTTGAAGGTTCTCCCCTTCCTGCTTGACCAGAATTTTTTCATTGAATTGCTCGATGAAATCGACCTTCTTATTGTGATGAAGAAGATGGTTGAATGACTTCAAGCACTTACCATCTTCAATATAAAGAATCTCAAGAGGAATAAAACCCTTTTTTCTTGAGTAGATCAATAGCATTATACCAGGGCTGACAGAAGGCAACAATAAGCAATAAGATATGAATTTGCAAGCCAGAGTATGAAACTCATGAATGGAAATTGTGCACAAGAAAGATATTTCAATCAATCCAACCATATTTCCCTTGACAGAAAAGCAATCAACTAATCTCATCTTTCAATCAATCCAACCATATTTCCCTTGACAGAAAAGCAATCAACTAATCTCATCAGGGAAGTGACCAAGAATAAATCCATGCTAACACACTTGGCAATGGTATTTCTATGCTCTCCCCAAAACTAAATCACACAAATATTAAAGCAGTAGTCGATAGAGTTGTGGATGGTTGCAAATCAGGCCCAAGGGTTTACTTTAAAAATTGTGCTATTTGCTTCTTGGGAGAGCAGGGAAGCAATTCCAAAGTGCCTTTTGGCAAAAACAATTCCATCTTCCCAACTGCTCACCATTAGCTTCTCCATCAAACAAATATAATGTGCAAAGAGACTGTATGCTGAAAGAGATCTATGAAGTAACACAAGAGCAATAGTGCAACCAGACATACTATTCTTCAATCTTCACCTATGGATAGGGATCAACAATGGCACTTCCAACATGTGCCAACAATATCTAGTGAATTTAGTATCACCTTCTGTAGCTTGTTTAATGCAAAACATTCAAATTTAATAATTGATTCAAGCACATTTAAAGCATCAAAGCAATCATAAGTATCTCTTACAAAAGAGGATAACAGAACATCCTACCGTGTAGCTTGTACTTCTAGTTACAAAAGAAAAGATATAGAACAAACAACATTTTGCCAGTATTGCCACTTGCCAGAGAACAGCAAACTAATGCAGAGAACAAAAACTGGGATTGTGGTACAATGTAGTTTAGGAAAAACAAATCAAGACAAGCAAGAGAGATTTCCTCACCTAATCTTTATTTCTTGAACATTTTTATCAGATATGGTATACAACAGTGTGTAGTTTTTCAAGTACTGTTTGAAATGAGAAAATAATATCATCATTTGGATTAAGTAAACTGTCTTGCACTTTAAAAAAGTATGGAGTTCCCGTACATGTCTTGGGCAGAGTCAGCACCTTTCCATTTACATCATCAAATTCCACGAAACCTGGGCACTTCAAGGATTCTGTCTCAAAAAGAGGGAAACCAGCATCTAGCTTTGCACGCCGTATATACCTTAAAAGAGTAAAATATTATGTAAGCAATTAGCAATAGTATTCAAATTCAAACTCCTTAATACAGCTTTTATTACCCTTTTGCCCAAGAAGGTCGATGCTGCACAAGTAAAGGATTTTAGACCAATTAGTCTTGTTCATAGTTTTGCCAAACTTGTGACAAAAATTATGGCTAATCGTTTAGCACTTCACTTGCCGAAGATGGTGTCCATCAACCAAAGTGCATTTGTGAAGGGAAGGTGTATTCAAGACAATTTCTTTCTAGTTCAACAAATGGCAAGAGGGCTGCACAACTCAAAAGAACCCCATATTCTTCTTAAATTGGACATCTCAAAGGCATTTGATTCAGTTTCATGGTCCTTTCTCATTGAGGTCCTGCTGCAAATTGGTTTTGGTCGGAAATGGTGCGATTTAATTTGCCAACTGTTGTCCACTTCGTCCACAAGGGCCCTAGTGAATGGTGAACCAGGAGAGAGCATTACTCACCAGCGGGGGCTAAGGCAAGGAGATCCTCTTTCTCCTATGCTTTTCCTTTTAGTGATGGAAGCACTGAACTCTCTAATCTCCCATGCCACTAGGACCAATCTGTTGCAACCAGTGGCAGTTCGGCAAGCAAAATTTCGAATTTCCTTTTATGCAGATGATGTTGTGTTGTTTCTCCGTCCCACGAGAAATGACCTTGAACTCTGCAATCTTTTGTTAGAAGTGTTTGGGCATGTTACTGGACTCAAGACTAATCTGGTCAAGAGTTCAGTCATCCCCATTCAGTGTACTGAGAATGATTTAAGAATCATTGAAGAGACGTTGGACTGTGCAATTAAGGACTTCCCTTGCACATATCTTGGTCTTCCACTTACAATCAGAAAACCCACCAAAACTGAGCTGCAACCTTTGATTGATAAAGTGGCAGATTGTCTTCCTGGTTGGAAAGCCTCCCTCATGACAAGAGCCGGTCGCCTAATTACGGTTAAGACGGTCCTCACTGCTATACCTATATATCAAATGATTGCATTGGATTTGCCAAAATGGGTGATTAAGGCTATTGATAAGCGCAGAAGGGGATTCTTGTGGAAAGGTCGGGAGAAGGCCAGTGGAGGTAATTGTCTTATGTCATGGGATTGTGTCCAAAAGCCACTGCAGTATGGAGGTCTTGGCATACATAATCTCGAAATCCTGGGCTGGGCGCTTCGCATTAGATGGCTTTGGCAACAAAAATCTGATGCTTCCCGGCCCAGGGAAGGGCTGCCAGTGAAGGTGCCTAGAAATGCTAAAGCTCTCTTTGAGGTAGCAGTACAAACTATTGTTGGTAATGGGGAGACGACCAATTTTTGGTCTGATCGGTGGCTGCAAGGCAGAACTGCTGCTGAGATTGCACCCAATCTGGTCAAATTAATTCCGCAGAGAGCGCTAAAAAAGCGGACTGTAGCTCAAGCGCTCAATGATTGATCTTGGGTAAGAGATATAAAAGGTGCATTGACGGTGCAAGTCCTGGTTGATTATTTACATTTGTGGGATCTAGTGGACAATATAATTCTACAACATGACATTCTTGATCAGCACGTTTGGCGCCTATCTCGATGCAGGGCTTATACAAGCAAGTCCGCTTATGGTGCTTTTTCTTTGGATCCATCAAGTTTGGTCCGTGGCGGCGTATTTGGAAAACTTGGGCACCTTTACGTTGCAAATTCTTTATCGGCTGGCAGTTAAGAATCGATGTTGGACTGCGACCGGTTGGCCAAGCGTGGACTTCCTCATCCGTTACTGTCCGCTTTGTGACCAAGCCGATGAAACAATCCAACATGTTCTTATCTCTTGTGTTTTCTCGCGGCAAGTCCGGACCATGACTCTTCATAAACTCGGCATGGCCAACCTTGCGCCAAGCCCGGATGTAACTAGTTTTTCAATTTGGTGGTGTAGTGTTGCGAAGAGGGTTCCTAAGGAAGTGAGAAAAGGCCTTAATTCTCTAATTATCTTGGTTGCTTGGGAACTTTGGAAGCATCGGAATGCTTGTGTTTTTGAAGAAGCAAGGCCGAGATTAGAAGTTGTCCTGCAGGCTATTGAATATGAGAGTAGCCTTTGGTGTCCTGCCGGTGCTTTAGCGCTCCAAGAATTGCTGTTGAGATCACTTGCCCTAGTCAACTAAACCTCTTACTTATCTGAGGGGCTGGTGATGGCCGTGTTTGTGTTTGTGTGTGTGTTCATGTGTGTTTCTGTGGGTTTTGGAAACGGCTCTTCGCCTCTTTCCATTGTTTTTCTATCTTCTTAATGAAATGACACGCAGTTCTCCTGCGTAGTTCGAGAAAAAAAGCAATTAGCAATACGACAAAACTATAACCTATTACTGTAACAGGAATATAGCAAGTCAAGCTTGCTCAATTCGGGTTGTTCTGCATCTAAAAGCACTGAAATTTTCAAAACCATAAACTGATACGGTTATTAGTGAGTTGTTGTTCTTGTTATAAAACAAACTGCGAATGACTTCATCTGGACATCCATTCAGAAAACAAATTCTCTGGTTTGTTACTGGAAAAAAAGAGAATATCAGAATGGTTATTTTAAACAGGACCAGCCATTACCAAGACAGCTGTACCTCTACTGAACGAGTGAACGCAGCACAGACTCCTGACTGTGATAACGCAAAGATAATATCACAGGCTCCAACTATCTCAATAATTTCGACCGTTTCCTCAAGTAAGGTAGTAGCGAACCATTCTCCTTAGGATCATGAGTATCATATTCTTCCTAAAAGTAAGAAAAAACAAATGTGTTATTAAGAATCCCAATGAGAGTGGGATGTGTTACTAAAAGAAAAAGGAAAAACAATTGCATGGGAAACAAAGGGAGAAGGGCAACTATGAAGAGGGAGGGCTTTGTTAATCAGGAATGCTATTTGCACCACCAAGCAACTCAACAAGGTTTGAGAATTAAGTGCTAATGATAGCAAAATTAACTCGCTAACGCCATAGTTCTACAGCGAATGAATTGACTACTTGAGTCAATTGCTCAAATGCAACTTACAAGCTTATACGAAATATATTCGTTGACATCGACAGTTCATGTCAACCTTTTCCAAGGCTGGGAAATTGAAATTTGAAAGGGAGGTCTCATCTCCCACCACACCAAGTGCAGCTTAGCCATTCATCCCACTATAAGTTATGCTCCAGAGATTTGTAGCACATGCTTCCTCTAATGAAATAAATTATCATAGGGATGACCATAGAAAGCAACAACACCTAGGAATTCAACACTAAGAACACATCATTTCCCCTTTACCATCGCCCAATACACTACTGCTAATGCATTGCTACGAACCAATGCACTCCCAACACCCAGCAACTTTACCAAAGCAAAGCTAATAAAGGAGTAAAAAATCTCTACAAACAAGTCATCATTGCCAAATCTTAATTTGTCCTCAGATTTTTTGAAGTAAGGCCACGATTCCTCCTCACATAGCCGGATAGCCCTCACATCGCCCCTCACGGTACCGACCTACCTAAGCTCTCAGGCTCCAACTCTTCCCACAATTGATATATAAATAAAAGATTTCTGAACAATTCTCCCCTCGCTAAACCCTAACCCACTAACCAATGCCAAGCACGCGCACCGTGGCTGCCTCTACGTCACCAGTGACACCCACAATGCAACGCTGGGGAGAGGGGCGCTTGGCGGACCTGGAGCTGGATGTTGCGGAATCGCTCCCGAGCGGTGCTCGCGGCAAAGGTGCGGCCGGGAAATGCGGCAATCTCCCGCCGCTGCAGCTTCCGCGCGCTGTTCGCCGACGCCTCCGGCCTCGGCCGCTTCCTCGCGACCACCCTCCGCACACAGGATGGCCGAGGCTTCGCGGAGACCCGCCTCCCCTCCATTCCGCACCCCTCGACTCGCCGCCGACGAGAGGTTGGGTCACGCCGAAAAGTCGATGAGCATCTCGCCTGAGCTAGCTCCCGGGGGGGGGGGGTAGGGTTGGAGTCTCGAGCTGGAGTCGGGTACTCGGGTACCACTATACGGGTATTCTTGAGGGAAATACAAGGTAATGTAAGGGTCTTCATAGAAAATTACCAGTGCCACGCCTCTTCCGCTCCTTAATCTAGGCCGTACTGTGTCTGGCCCTGTAATCCGCACGTGATCGCGATGCTTATCCGCAATCCAAATTGGAGCTGATTTAAAAACTAATATAAGGTAATATAAGAGTATGTCCAACGCAGGTGTTTAGAGAGATGCTTAGTAATAAAAAACTTATTTTTCTTACCATATAGGATAGATAAGATGCTTATTTTGAAGCATCGATGCTTAAATAAGCATCAGTGCTTAGTAGATACTTATGTGTATAACTATAGGTCTGTTTGGATCCATGAGCTAATAACTAGTTGCTAATTTTTAGTCCTTGTGGATCCAGACAGGAGGGTTAATGAGTGGGCTAAAGTTTAGCCAAAGCCCCAACTAGTTGTTAGCCAACTAGTTGGCCAAACCCAGCTAATGAGGGCTAAAGGACCAGCTGGATGGAAAAAGACGTCGATACCCACGCCAACCCTCCCAGCGCTAGAGGCTCAGAGGTATAACAGACTTTGTTCTGAGATAGTAGTACTTATTAGTTCTTAGATCCAAACAGGACTGGGCTAATCTTTAGCCAGCTAACTACTAGTCAGCTAACAACTAGTCCTAGCTAATAACTAGTTCTAGTCCATCCAAACAGGCCCTATATCTATTAATAGATAATATAGCATCTAAGCACCTATGGAAGAGATATTTGCATTGGAGGAAATAACTTTTGCATAGATGCTTAATGATGTGGCTATATTCTCTCTTTAAACACTCATATATAAGCATTTTGCATTGTACATGTGGTTTTCCCACCTGCCCCACGCCTGCCTGTCCTTAATCTAGGGCGTACCATGACCATCCAACGTCTCCCGTAAACCGTGCGGTGGATCACGGTGCGGATCCGTATTCCGTACGCGAGATCCTAGTCCGACGATGGCGACGGCGAAGGCGGCTGCAGAGGGTGGGTTGTGAAGGCGCTGCCACCGCCGGAGCAATAGAGCCTCTGGTGGCGTCGTCGCCGGACGCCGGCGGCCGGCAGTTGCGCTGCCGTGGCGTTAATTAGCGATGACATGAATAATTATGTTCGGCCCATGACAACTAACTCTTGAGGAAGCTTTGACGAACTGCAGAGTCATCAATTAATTACGCGTAGAGAGAGTGAGTGGCAAATTACAATGTTCATTTCTGTACATTCGTATATAGAATGTGTCAGGATTTTGATCTACCGGTCGATACTTTCTGAAGAATTTCTTTCCCGTGCGATGGAGCTAGTGTATACAAGATGCTATATGTCCCAGTTCAATCGTCCAAGAACTACTACCCCTCTGATTTGCTTATCTGACCAGCACGGTGCATGAGAAGGCGCACCCCGAACTCGGGTTCAATGATCAGCCGGAATGCCGGGAGTGCCGGTACTGCGGCGAGAGCGCGAACTCGAACCGCGCGAGGATCACGGCGACGAGCGCCTTCACCTCGACGAGCGCGAGGTTCTGTCCGAGGCAGGTGCGTGCGCCGAGGCCGAACGGCATGAACGCCTGCGGGTGCCTGCAGGCCGCCGACACGCCGTGCCGGAACCGGCCCGGGTCGAACCGTCCGGCGCCCGGGCCCCAGACGGCCTCGTCGTGGTGCATGGCGGAGATGGGCACGAAGAGGTGCGTTCCCTTGGGCGCGTACAGCCGTCCCAGCCGCATGTCGCGGAACGCCTCCCGCACCACGAACGACGACGGCGGGAACAGCCGCAGCGTCTCCTGGACCACCATGCTCAACTGATAAAAAACACAACCAAATATTAGTATCAAGTTGATCATAAACAGTTGACACGATGCATTTGCAGGATGCAAATGTCAGCACGTACTGTTTTCATCTTCCTGATCATCTCGAAGTCCGGCGCGGCGCCGGCGCAGACCTCGAGGACCTCGGCGCGTGCGCGGTCTTGCCACTCCGGGTGCGCAGCGAGAAGCATGAGGCACCAGGTGGCGGTGACCGCGCTCGTCTCGTGCCCGGCGAAGTAGATGTTCTTGCAGTTGTCCACGATGAAGTCGTCCGAGTACAAGCAGCTCTTGCCAATATCATCGCCGCTGTCGCGGCCCCCGATAATGGAGCCCAGGAAGTCCATCTCCGGCTTGGCGTCGTCGCCGGCCGACCTCCTTGACGCCCTGCGCTCCCTGACCAATTGCAGGATCAGCGAGCGGATGTCGTGCGTCAGCTTCCATATCTTCCTGTTTTGCTCCGTCGGTAAATACCTATGCTCGCACACACAATATAATTCTGTGATTAGAAACCTAACAAAACGCAGGAAGTCAATCAATGCAGCTCATTTCCTTCCACACAGACGTAAGCAGACCGGAGTTTCGTTTCCTACCTCAAGGACGGGACCGAGAAGACATTGCTAGGCTCTGACATTAGCCCTGAGAGCGCCCTGAGTTTGAGGAAGATCTCCTTGCCCCTGGAGTAGTCGCTCCCAAAGCACGCCTTGGATATCACATCAAAGGAGAAGCTCCGGACGTCGTCGTCGATGTCGATCGCCACGGCGCCGCCGCGCCTGTTGATCGCGCTCTCCCACGAGCTCAGCAGGGGCCCGGTCGAGCCCACCATTAAGTCCACCATCCCCTGAAATCCCAGCTTCCGCGGTGAGGCCATTGCATATTCTACGTGCAAGAACCACGAAGCAAGCATCGGCCGTGTAACGTAGTACCTTGACCTTCTCCATGTAGAACTGGGGCGCGATGACCCTGCGCTGGTGAGCCCAGCTGGTGCCGTTGGACTTGAGGACGCCGCGGCCGAAGAGCGGCTCCTGGCCCTTCTGCTGGTACGCGGGCTTGCCGAGATCCAGCGACACGCACCGCGCCATCTCCCGGATCAGGCCCGGGTCGGTCACGTACAGCGCCGGCCGGTGCCGCAGCCAGTACAGGTACGTCCCCCCTGCATGCGCGGCGCCGGCGAGCGGATCAAACGTCAGAAACGCACTGTGCAACCCAATCGGGTTTCGGCCGTTTTGTGCCCAGAAGAAATCATGTCTGCATTTCAGCAAGTCTATCTTGCGGGCCTGACGTGCGACGGCGCGCGCTCATTTCGTTGGCGACGGCCCGGGCGCACGGCGCTGCCTGGCGGGCGGGCGGCCGATCATCCACGCAGGCTTTAGGAACGTCCGAGTCCTCTCCTAGGATGAGCTGAACTCATCCTAGTCTCTTCAACTCGGGTTTTCCGCGTGCTCTTATTGTCGAGTGCAAATGCACTTCTTGTTCTTTTAGCCTTCTACTAATTTGGTTTTTGTTACGATTTATTAATCTAATAATTAATATTTATTTAGAAAAACAAAAAAAAGAACCTTAGTAGTACAAATTGTTGATGCACTTTCACAGTTTCATGTGGTTCCTCGGCTGGAAGGATGGTACGACAGACTGAACAAAGGACATCCATTTGTTTTGCTTTGAGATTCTGACTTCTAATTTATTATTCCTCGATTTTGTATTTTTCTAGCTTTTTTTGGGTTTTTTTTAACTTTTTTCCATATTCATTTGCATTGTCTATGATGAACTAACATGTTTTTTCTGGTCAAATATTGGTGCATATGGAGTCCAAAGACATGGATCCTTATGTTGAATATTGATAAACAAAACTATTGTGAAACATATTTGTTTCCTATCTTATTGTCGTACCTATTCTTGTACCCCTAATCTTGCTATGATTGCTCAGGTAGTTATTCGTCAAACTATTTTAGGTGGTGCTTTAACTAGCTTTTAGCTTAAACTTTTGTTTGTGGCTAGGGGTGGAAAAAAAAGCTTGTTAGTGGGGTTCGTTGGCTCGGTTCAAAATTGCTTCAATTATACTTGTTAATTGGTTGAACATTAAAATGAGTTGATTTCAAATCAATTTTAATTTTGCTCAAGCTCGGCTCGGCTCGGCTCGTTAGCTCGTTTCTAAAAATACTTTTAAACTATATGTAAAACGATATTAAATCAAACTATGTCATTTTTAGGAAAAGCTCAATAAGACGATGAGTTGGCTCGATATCCACCCCTATTTGTGGCTGTTGGCCAAAATTACACTGTAGCGGTTATTAGTTTTTCTGAGAAAAATAAGGAAAAATTTAAAAAAAAATGTTATATCGTCACGTACAATGCAAAGGCACAAATTCCAACGTATTCACCATCCCCCTCCTCTTTCCTTCCACCGCTGCCTCCACCCCCTTCGGCTCCCTTGCAGTTGGTAGCCATGGCTGCATCTGCCTTCACACGCGTGTCCTTCGAGATATGGCAACAGATGGCTGCCACACTTATACCAGATCCATGATCATCATCTTGGTCGTGCGGCCCAGATTTGAACGCAAGACAGTGAAAAGATAGCGTGGCAGAGCATGGTGACTACAACCATGGCTAGTGGACGACAGTGGCTGATAGAGCTCCATGACGGATGATGGCAGATACAATAACTCTAAGAGGCTACAACATTAGCATCCGAATCTTATTGGATCCGGATGCCATGGCTCAAACTAGTTATGGTGGCACTATCCAGCTATAGGCTTCGCCGACGATACACGTACACTGTGGTAGCTTAAAGGGGAATGTCAGTCCCTTATATATGCGGTGCCAACATCTTGTCATAGAGAACATGACAACGACAGCTCTACATCACCTCTCTTTAACTTTGCAGGAGCATTTCTTGCAAAAGTTCCCATTTGCACATCTACAAATTGTGTCATAGGTCAAGTTTGCATATATTAAACTTTCAATCTTCTTCATTGTTTCTAGGTGATTGTGTTAGTTTCTCGTTGCAATCAATTGAATGTTTTCTTAGGATTTTTTCCTGGTTAACAATAAGATAGTTTATGAGCTGATTGTTATATATGTCATTTCCAAATAAATTATTGTACTTTAAACAATCTTTTTATCTTAAGTGGAATTAGCAGGCTCCAGATGTTTTAATATATAATCCGATAAATAGTTGTTCCAGTTGTGTAACATTTGTGATATTGAGCTTGAGCTATGCCAGGTTAAAGTGTAGCGGTCTTTGAATGTTTGGCAAAAAAAAAGTAGTTCCTTTGTCATGTAACATATAAATAAATAGCTGCATACAATCAAGATTATGGTAAAGGAGGTGTAAATGGGATAGTAATGATGATAATTCTTATCAATTAGATATTCTTTTAGAAACATTGAGGCTTTTCTTCCAATTAGTTCATTATTGGTTTTCCATGATACGAGTTGATTTCCTATCATTTCAAGTTTCGCATTAGTTTGCCATGTAGTGAAAATATTTCAATAATTATTCCCTATTGATCGGCTATTATAAGTGATTGACGAAGAGAGGCAATAGAAGGTCCCAAGAACATAATAGTTATTTGCTTGGGTACTTGCCCGAGTTTCTTCTATGGTCATCAACGTTTTGGTTTGCTCTGACAGTACAGTTGAGCATTGAGAACTCTCGTATCAAGAAGCATGAAGGAGGTCATCTCGTGTGCAAACTATGGAGCATAGATTCACAACCTCATGCACAAAAAGGATACTGATATTTTTTTGGTTTTTATCCCCATGCCCATTTTGATCGTAAGTCAAAATAGGAATTCTTCGTTTCATGTCTTTGTCTACTGCACCCAGGTGTATGCCTATGTACGCATGTATTTTATCCCAGACGGCATGTTTTTTGTTGCTATTTTGGGCCACTTAAATTAGGAAATTTCTCAGCATGAATCATGTTTTTCTTTGCAGATTTTATGTCTTCGCGTGATTAAATATTCAAGCATTGGGTATCTCAAATGTTATCATTTGCTAGACGTAATGCTTGACATATTCCAGGCTGTCTGTGATCGTTTTGGCTTCAGTTTTTAGTTTCCGGCTTATTTTTCACTATTCATAAATTTCATCTTTTTTTTTGAACTTTTGGCTTTTTGTTGAGTTTTTTTGCCGGTTCTTTTTTCCCGTATTTGTTTGTATTATACGTAATGGGCTAACATATTTTTTATATTTTTAAATTTTTTATATTTAATTATGCTAAATAAGCATCTGTCAGCTACAATATTTTTCAGCCAGCTATAATGCTTTTCAGCCATAAGCCACCAAAAAAACCCAAATGATCACCACCTAAGAACCTAGAAGGATGTTATGGCTACATGTTGCCAGGCTCTATTAATGATATAATGGCTTGTTTTAAGATAATTGCCAATGGTTTTTGTAGGGGTTATTTTGGTAACTACGTAGGACTCAGTTAGATTTTGCTGTTCGAAGACATGCAGGGGTGGTCTGCATAAATTCAAGAATACAAAAAAATTTTGTTTGCTTCACTGGATGAGTGCACGGTGGCTTGAAGTTTGATTTTTTTGTTGCAACGTTTTAACACTTGGCTATGTAAGATATTAACGCCCATAGCCCATTTTTAGGATCACGTTTTATGATATGTATTGCACTTTCTTTTCGTACTTTGTTATAACGTACAAATACTTTACTAGTTTTTATAAAAAGAAAGAAAGAAAAGGGTTTTCAAGCCCTGGTTGATCTTGTGATCTAACATTTGGAGTCACCATCGACAAGCAACTGGACTCCCAAGTCCGCACTACCGAGAAACACATCCTGGTGTGTGATCAACAAGACCCATCTATCATCATGGTAAATTGAGAGGAAACACATGGAAAAGGGATTACTAACATCTCCAATCTCCAGAAGTGTTTTACTGTCGTTTCCCGTATGTCGTCGCTGTCGTACATGGCGTAGGATCTGACTCTGAGCAGCTTGATGGGAATGGGAAAAGTGATGGCTTTGTTAGGATATCACGGTGAACACGATCCACAAGGAATTACTCAGAGAAGCATGATCAGGCATTGGTTCAGAATTGACCCACCACGAGGAGGCGGCGCAGCCTCTCCGTGCAGATCATGCAGGTGGAGCTGGAATATTCATCAGGGAGACCCAGACCCAAGGAAAGATTTGTTTTTACACCAATCGTCTGAAAACGCTAGAGATGAGCGGAATTAATACACCGTACGTACGTACAAAGGCTCGTCCTTTTGCTAAATCTTCGGTTGAAACGACAGTATTTGAAGTGTGACTCGTAAAAATGTCATTTATCATGCGGAATTTAAAAAATAACGTCTCCATCGTACGGTTACCGTGCGGGAGTGATGAATGACCGACACGTAAGTGATGCTGCACGGTGGTCGAGTGAATTAGCCAAAACGCATGACAATGTGTGATGGACATTGCAACACTGTAGCACTGCATGGCTATTATGCGGTGGCACTGCACTGTAGCAATTTTCAGGAAAAAAATTATTTGAATTTACTTTTTATAGAAACTTTTAAATATAGTAAATGAACTCCAAAAATTATAAATAGTCACCTTCTAAAGAACAGTGACGAATAAACTAGAGTAGGAGCCACTGAATTCTAGAAAAATTACACAATCAAGTCCACTATGTAAGGAGCATGGAACAAATTTATAATGTTTAGACCTCATTTTATATATTAAAAAATTCCTGAAAATAGTATACCTAAATAAATTTTCACAAAAAGTTTAGAATGGATAAAATTATAGAAATATTACATAAGCAAATACACTGTACCAGAAGGCTCCACAAGAAATATAATTTTTGGAGCTCATTTGCTATATTTTAAAACTCCTACAAAATACACTTAAATAGATTTTTTCTGAAAATTGCTACAGTTCTGCTATAGTGCCATTGCACGGTAGCCATGCAGTGCTACAGTGCTGCTAAAGTGTCCACCGCATAGGTGTCATGCTGTTTTGGTGATCTGCATGGGCGCCTTGCGGCATCACTTACGTGTTGGCCGTCTGTAAGTTCAAGCTCAATTAAGTTGGTTTTGATAATAGTGACAAATGCAATAGTGAGACTAACTTGTTTATTAATTATGATATTGCCTAAGCCCCATTGGATATAATTAATGATAAATACAAATGTGAGACTAACTATTTATTGATTATGATATTTCTTAATCTCATTTGGGTGAAAAAGCAAAAAATCATAAGAGGTATGTATTCGACATCACATTCCTATATTATATTGCATTCCTCAGATCCAAATTATAGATTGAACTCAACCAAAAGTCTAAGATGAATATGTGCATATGTCCTCAATTATATATTCTTGTATGCACACATTTAGGGGGAGTTCACTATATGTTTTGTGGTTTCATTAAGTATTGATTCATGTTTCTCTTTCGACACATATTAGAATCTATACTTTGAAACGTATCCTTTGAGTATACAAAACTTATGTAGTTCATATATACTCTTGATTGATTTAAACTCAATCATTTGTAATCGGATTGTCATCTAGTTCCTCCATTCTGTGTTAATGGTTGATAATTAATAACAACTGAATGTGTAAACTTTAATAGTAATTAATCTCAAAGATAAACGGTTTCATTCAAATGATTTAATTGTATAGAAAGCTTTTTTAGAGTATACAATTATTGTGTATATATTGTATACTCGTAAATCAATCTTTTGTCTTATTATTTATTGAGATTGTCATAAATTACCAAAAAGGGAATATTGTAGAATCTAATCCCTCCGTTATGAGTTAATGGTGAGGTTTTGGTAATTGTTGGCAATTGATTTGTGGACTAACATTTTTCATGAGTTGGTTCTACAAATGAAGATGACTTGGGATGACTTCTTATGTTAAAGATCATCAAGTCAAGATACGGGATGGAAGATGGCTTCATGAGTTAAAGGTCATCAAGAAGAGGATGCATCACGAGTTGGTGCATATCTAAGAGAAGATAATGATAAGTTGATCATCAAGTCAAGTGAAGATCCATCATGTGTTGATGGAGTTAAAGTAAAGAATGCATCATAGATTGATGCATATTAAGGTAGTAATCTGGACTTGAAGTAAAGATGTGCGTCATCAAGTTTCAAGAGGATGCTCAAGACAAAGGTATGACTAGCTAGAGCTAAGATGTGTTTCTAATCTTTACCGGCCTTGGTGTTTGGTTTGAAGACCGGATTACTAGTATAGATTGTCATACTATTAATAGGAGTCATGTTTAGTAGCTTGAGTCTCATCATGTGATGATAACTCAATCTCACTTGCTCTAACTCTCCATAGCACGATGCTATTATTTGTGAATATATTTTGCAAATAGTTGAGGCTCATACGTTGAATTCTTGTAACATGGGACTATACATTACGAATGTGTTTTGCAAGTGTTTGAACTCCATGTTTCCTACTCCTTGTAGTATAAGGCTTATGTTTGTAAATGTATTTTGAGAATGGTTGAATCTCATATATAATCCTTGTAGTGTGTGACTTAGGTTTGCAAATATATTTTGCAAACATGTTGAGTCCGTGTACGTATACCTTGTATCATGATTTTAAAAGTGTGCAAATGTATTTTGTAACTTGTTGGGAATCATATTTGATCCTAGTGTACATGATAGAATAATTTGCAAATGTGCTTTCAAAATTTGTTGAAGTATATGCACTTTTCAGAAAAATCAAAATTACCACTATGGGTCATACGGTACTACCGCGGGGTGAAACTACCAGCATTAGGGTCACAGTACTACTACGTTCGTTCGTGGTCAAAGACTTGTGTGGTCAAGAACTAGCGTTGTCAAACCAACGTGGTCAAGTCGACATGGTTGAACCAACAAGGTCAAAGATCAACGTGGTCGATGACTTTTGTGGTTGAAGATCGACCTCGTCGAACCAGTGTGGTCGAGCCAATGTGGTCTAGCCGATGTGGTCAAACCAATGAGGTTGAATATTGACGTAGTCGATAACCTGTGTGGTCAAAGATCGACATGGTTGGAACCGACGTGGTCGAGACCTGTGTGGTCAAAACCAACATGGTCAAAGATCAACGTGGTGATCGGAGACCTGTGTGGTTAAAAATTTACGCGGTGGAAGATTGACATGGTTGACATGATCGAGATTTGTGTGGTCAAAACAAACGTGGTCGAATGTCGGTGTGGTTGAAGACTTGTGTGGTCGAACCAGACAACGTGGTCGCAAACCAGTGTGGTTGATGATCGGTAGTACCGGTTCTGTGTGAGTGGTTCAACCTACTTGCGGTATTACCGACTCTGTGTGAGTGGTACTACCGGAGTTGCAATACGACCGCTTATGTAGTGGTACTTTTTTTTCCAGAGAGACACCTTTTGGAAGGTTTTCTCTTCAAAGGAGATCGGTAGTTCCATATGTGTGGAGCGGCACTACCGCGTTACCAGACGATGGTCGGCGGTACAACCGATTTCAACCTGTAATAGCTAGTTTTCTGACTGTTATAGAGGGGAGCGGTAGTACCAGTCTTATAATGGCGGTACTACCGGGTTTGCTAGCTTTTGTCCCTAACAGCTAGTTTTATTGTGTGGGTTATAAATACCCCCTTGTAGCCGATTGGGGCAAGACCTTTAGCACTCCATTTAACTCTCTTGAGCTAGTGTAAGGTTCTCTTCTCAATTGTGCATGTGTTGCACCTTGTGAGCAAGGAGAAATCCTCTAGACTGTATTTGTTGCATCTAGAGGTAGATTTCGTATTCACTTAAGCTTGTGTATTCATTGCACATGGTAAGAGACAAGTAAGGGGCTTAACTTATTATTCTTGGAGATTGCCTACTCTTAGACGGCGTTGGAGGCATTGTGCACAGTGGTCTTCTCAAAGAAGATTGTGTGAAGACCTGGCAAGTTGTGAAGGTTGGAGCTCACCTACCTAGAGCGAGAAAGAGCTACAACTAGTAGATTGAGGTGTTTGACTTAATTTGTGGAGTTGGTCCAATTAGTTTAGGCTTACCTCAACATGGACTAGGGGAGACCGGCAAGTCTCCAAACACCACGGTAAAAAGGAACCGTGTCATTATAGTTTATTTTCTTGTGCTCAATTTACATTCAAGCAATTTATATTCATAGAATTAAATTAATTGCTTGCCATCCTAGGATTGCAAACCTTGTCAAAGACTTAGAGTGTTGGTACACTTAAGAGAACCTAGTTTATTTAGGTTTTATTTGTGCTAAACCAAATTGATTTATACTTCCGCATTACAAACTTGGTTTAGCCTAGAAGAAGTTTTTTAAAACCGCCTATTCACCCCCCCTCTAGTCGGTCTCTCGATTTTACACCGTCCATCACTCCTGTGCGGTAACCATGTGGTGGAGGTGCTATTTTTGCAAATTTCGAACGATGAGTGCCGTTTTTACTAATCGCGCATCAAATACTCCCATTTCGGTCAAAACTCTCTTTCGATTATGTGGACATCTGCGTACACAGGATTCCCATATTTCTAAGGGTATAAATAAACTAGCTGAATTTATCGTACAAACTACAATACAAATGTTTATATCGAAACAAAAACTATACTAGTCATTTAACTATAATACTTATATGATGGAAACATACGTAGTTGTATTTCTTATATAACTCTGATCTCTATAACTAATTAATCTATATCGTTAAAATTTAGACTTGTCAGAATTTGACTATGTATATGGATAGTGAACAGGTGGTTTTTTTCAATCATTTTAGTGATATGATAGATGGATGGATGTATTGAAATTTTTTGGCCCCTTGGGAGTAGTTTTTTTTTTGCGAAAATGGCCTTGTGGATATTGTTTTTCCAGAAATGAGGTGCCTAGCACTGCCGAGAGGCGCATTAGGTCAAGCAGAGCTCCATCTTTTTCTAATAATTTCAACTTTACATCATATCATGTCTCGTCGCTGTCACTTACTGCCTCTATTTACATGCTTATTTAAGCGCATGAGGACGCACAGTGAACCGCACCCCTGCATTCCCTCCCTGCACCCTCCTTCCGCATTGCTCACAGTGCTTTGTCGCAAATAGTAGCACTTCCCCATTCGCATATTACTTCATCCCGCATTGAGGATACTAATTTGCAATATTAGTTGGTTTTTTATTGTGTTATTCGTTTAGAGCACTATTTGATGACGTAGGTAATAGTGATATATATGTTTCTCTATGTGGTATTTTGTGCGTGCGGTGTATGAATGCTCCCCATTATCCATAAGTTAATTTCAATATAGTACGTACATTTTCAGGTGGAATGGCACTTTATTGCTATGGTATTTTCGTAGAAATGGATAAACTGTTCGTGTTCCACAGTGGTGAGGTTGTGGACGGCTGTCCATTCAGACTTGATCTATCCAGCTGTGAGCGAGCCATAATAACTGGTCCTAACCTAACGCATGTGCGTTTGGTCAAGCTACGCCGGTGCATTCGACAGTTGTTCGATAGGGATGTGGCAAGGAACAAGATAATAGTAGAGACAACGGCCACCACCATGTTCACACCCTAGGGGCAAATCGTGTGGGACATTGTTAAATTATTAGCAATGCCATGTGGGAGCATTACATGGAGATAGCTAGTAATTCTTCATCTCCGACCTTTTGGCAGCCCATGGTGTATGTCCATTTTGTTGACCGTGGTGATTCCTCTATTGTGGTCGTGCTCAAGCGGGCTGGAATGAACTTGTCCCCTTCTTCTGTTCATTGTCAACGGAAGAGTTGCCCTAAGAGGCACAGGTCACCGAGGAGGAAGCTCTAGTTGATAGAGATTCTGCAGGCTTCCAGTTGAACGAAGGTGTCGGTAAATGCTGGGGCGCTCGCATTGACTGCCATGAGATAATTCACAGCATGTCTGAGGGGACAAATACCAAAGATGAGGATGATTTGAACTCACAATCGAGCGAGGATGAAGCAAGCAACGAGGGTGGCATTGCAATCTTACACATTGAGTCACTTACTAATGCTCTCTTATCGACAAACTTGAAGATGACTATGCAACATTGTCCCAATTTCACTGCGGGGGAGTATCGTCGCCTCTTTCGACTGTCCGTATGAGGCCATGCTTGGAAGCCACCGATGGTACTCAGCAGCCACCGTCGTGTGATGGCTATCCACACCTATGTGGCCGAGACATCAACACAACCACCTACTGAGCGGCTCGAAAACACCGAGCATGATGAAGTGGACACTATCAAACTTGCTTAATTCAGGTCTCATGCATTGGCTAGGTCTGAAACACTATGTTGTGTGTTGTTTTCTTTCTTCTATTAGTTGTCATTTGCAAGGTGTAATGTTGTGACTATTGTATTGGTTCACGTGTTCGTATGTAATGGAGTTAGGTTAATTTTTTTAGTTGCCCAACAAATCAATGGAAGCATACATGCATTGAAATCCACCGGAGGAGGAGATTACATGGCATGATGGTTCAATAAATTGGGTTGTCATCGTCACGAGTACAACGGTGCACTGCGCGACAAGGATCTGGACCATGGAAGGGTACATGCCTTTAGGAGGTTGGAAAAACACGCGGCAGCCAGCATTGGGGAATAATACGTGATGAGTCGGCTTACTGTGTGGACTGGGGCCCTTTGCCATTCTTTGCTAGCTCTGCATTGTACTCGTCCCCGTCCGCCTTGGCCTGGGCCATGTTAGCGCACTTTCTGTTGTGCTCTTTCTTGTGAGTCTGGCACTCTGTGTGCTTGCACGCCTTGAGGTGGGCTTGCGTCTCACGCCAGATACGATTGTCACACTCCTCATTACGACGCTGCTCCTCCATCCTCTCGCGGTCCCTGTTTGCATCCTACTCCTTGCAATCAAGATGCCACTGGTTGTATGGGTGGATCTCTTGGTCGATCCACTTCTGATAGCCACACAGTGGATCCGGGGACTACGGGTAGTTGGGAGAAGTTGTCAGTGCGAACTTTCGTACAGAAATAGAGGGGAAATGTACTGCATGCGGTCCTTATGGGCTACCGGTAGCTGCCCGTGTCCTAACGACGGTTGGGGTAGTCCTAGGCATAGTTACCACATCCCTAGTAATGCATGCCTAGGTTTAGGTGCTCTTTGGACTTGAAAAACTTGTATCTGTTCCTGCACCAGCAGAGGGGCGGCGTGTCCCCCTCAGGGGGTCTTGCGAGGAATGCTTCGTCAGAATGTTCAGGTAGGGGTTGCTGCTGGGGGGCGTCGTTGCGAGGAGGTACCCTCCTAGCACGCCGCTTTCTTCGTCCTATGCTGCAGTAACTCTTGCGAGGTTGTGGATCTCATCCCATTGGTTGTCCATGTGAGGGAGGATAGTGTTGTACTCTCGTTGTAGGATAACCTGCGGTGGAAGGGGTGGTACTTATTTGGTGAGCCAGCGTGGCGTACACGGGTGAAGTGCAATTCAGTTGATGTTTTTTGCGCCCACGAGGCGAGAGCCCGTCGCTGCGAAAAGCTGACTCATTCGGTCACGTCACTGTAGGACGCGATGAGACGAGACACGATGCAATGTAAAGTTGAAATTATCAGGAAAATATGGAGCTACACTCAGCCTAACACACCTCCCGATAGCACCAGGCACCTGGCGCGCTCGCTGGCCTCGCCAGGTGCCTTGCACAGTTCCAACCGCGCAAGGGGGCCATTTTCGCAAAAAAAAAAACTACTTCCAAGGGGCCAAAAAAATGTACCAAGTCCTAACTAGGTTAGTAGTGTAGCCGATAGACTTTAATGATTTCTTAACAGCAGAGTGGCTGCATATGCAAGCCTGTTAATTTAGGCCTGCTCGAAATGACTTCTGTTTCTGGCTTTTAGAACATGCCGGGCTCTTATTTTCGTCTTTTTTTGTTTCTTTTAGTTTTTTGGGGTTATTGTTTTTCTCTTATTTCTTTGCATTGTTCATGATGATATAACTTTTTAATTTTTTTAAATTTAATTATTTAGAAAAAAGCTAATAATCTCTATTATGTATTTTCGACCGTTCTAATGCTTTTTCAACCAACATGTAGAATGCTTCGAGCACTATCTTCGTTGCCTACATAAGCATAGTATGATTGAAAGTGGCCGGGCTGGGAGCCCGGGACCGTACTGGATTGATTGGAGTTATTGTCCAAGCTCTTCCAATTGCATTGCATCGCATCATGAACCGACCGGTACGTACGTGTACGTACGGGGATTTTTCTTGAAATAATTGTACGTATGGGAATTAATTAATGAGGAACTCCTTCGGTTTGTAAAGCATACTAGCTTTTCATCGACGGTAAAAGAGAAACTTAACGTTGTTTGTCTGATCACTGGAACATGGATGTTCGTTCGACTACTCACTCCTATGATAAGAGATGAAGGGCCTGTTTGGCAAGCAACAAGTCGGTCGGTTTTTGGCTTTTGTTACAGTATTTAACTTTCAAACGGAGTATTTTTTCAAAACAGAGTCTACAAGTTAAACGTTGTACACGTTAAAAGCCCAACATCTGTACCAGTCAAAATTATAAGTGAGTATCGGTCTCTCCGTAATCTGTACCGTAAACAGCCAAAATTCAAAAATTTCAGCTAAAGCCATAAGCCACAGCCAAAACAAACAGGCCCGAATTAGAAGGTGAAGTACTCAAAACGTAGTAGCTTAGTATAGTAGTGTAGCCTTTTACGCTCATCAGATTCCTACTTAATTAATACACTCAATTACTAATCTTTGTGAAGGAACGGTGGTTGACATGCTAGGTTAAGAAAAATAAGTAGGACTAAGTCAATGATAATTGTAGGTCACATATCGTTAATCAACCCCAAAATTAAATAGGCACACGTATGCATGTACAGTAGGACTAAAAGTCTCATGTGGACAGCAGCTCCAAGTATACAAATGTACCATGCATGGTACGAACATCTGTGACTGGTTTAATTAAATTGGACTGTATACATACGATTAGGGTGTGTTTGGTTCGTGGATGGAGGTTGTATCGTATATCCTGACTAAGTGGATGCAGGCTGAGTGGAATCGTATTTCAGAAAAAGAAGATATTTGGTGAGGTTGCATGAGCGGATGCAAAAAGCGAGATCTTGTTTGGTTGCTGTATGAGCGAATGCGATCTACCAAACTCGAGAGGTCGACACGTGGGACCGCATAAGATACACTGCATCAACCCATCCAGGATGGCTAGTGAAGCTCATTTTGAGCGTATCCACCCATCCAGGATGAGGGCGTATTTTTGCACCCGCTCATGCAGGTTGCATCCACTCATACAGACAACCAAACAAGCTCTTTCTCAAATTATACGGAACTACCCAGCCAGGACGAAGAAGATTCAGACAACCAAACACGCCCTTAGGGCGTCTCCAACAGCTGGCTATTTAGTTAGCTAGATCTGATGTGGCAAGGAAAAAGTAGGAGAGAGAGTAGTCACTAGCGACGAGCAAATAGCTGATCTATTTCACGTAGTCTAAGAATATGAGAAAGGAGCATGTGAGTCCAACAGTATAAAATAGTATTTGCTTTTGTCTCTTACCTCCACATCAGCTGATTATATAGCTAGTACTAGCTATTACCATTGCGGACGCCCCTAATGAACTACTCGACGGCTTCATGGTACAGGATCCGAGTTTAATTAGTCGACCTGTCTTAAAATTTTGTTCCTGTTTCACTCCTTCTAGAGCGATACATGTTGAGTTCAATTTTCACGAGTCCAGCGCGCTCTTTTTGCTGCAACGACTATTGTTTGATTGAGTACTACCTCTGTCAAAAATATATGTCGTTTAAGACGTTGATATAATTCTATAAGGTAACATTTTGATCAGTAGTTTATATAAAAATATGTTTTTTAATAAAAATAATTATATATTATGTAAGTATATATTTCATGATGGATCTAATGTGATATCAATTTTTGGTAAAGTTTTATATAGATGATCAAATCTAAAAAAGTTTGACCAATATAGATCCTACAATGACTTATATTTTGACATGGAGGTGGCAAGAACAAGCGGTGGCACTATGTTTGACTAACATGAATGACGACTGATATATAATCGCTTCATTTGTGTATGTTCTTGAATACTTATGTTTGTTCTTCGTATAATCGTCGAGCACTGATGATGAGTACAGAAACAACGCCAACTCAGATGAACAGGTCCAGCAACTAGCTAGAATGCGCGCGTTACATACCGTAGGCTTTCCTCCACTTGTCGAAGTAGGGGAAGATGTCCTTGCAGTAGTCGCCGAAGCAGCCCTCCTCCAGCGGGGGCGCCCGGTGGTCACCGGCCCGCATCCCGGGGAGGTTCCCCGACAGGAACGACGGCGGCGGGCCGTCGACGCCTTGCCGCCGGAAGATCTCGGCGACGCGCTGCACCCTCAGCCATGCAGCGACGCAGAGGTAGGCTGCGAGGGTGCAAGACCCTACGAGGACGAGAGCGAGCAGAAGGTGGCTCTCCATGATATGACTACTGGTCTAGCTCAATCTAGGATATTGTTCTCTCCTCTTTTCTGATCCCTGTGTGCGTGTTTGCGTACCTCTATATGTAGGCAGGCAGAGCCGCAGAGGGCTTCGAGGAAACCCATCAGCATATATATGGCACTGTAATATTTTTTAAAAAAATTAGTCTTTCCACTTACCGCGGAAGACACAACGTATCATCGGCCGCACACAGTCGCCTACAGAGCTGAAGATCGCTATCGCGGTGCGCCCAATCTGCTGTATTGTGAGAGTTCCATAGATGATATGTGCCATCTGTTATTAATTCTGCGGTCCTAGAGAGGCTAAAATTAAAAATTCACATGTCAAATGCTAGATTTAAAGGAAAAAAGTCTACAGCACCACGTATGTGAAGCCGTCTCTTGGAGGCTGCAGCTAGCTAGCTAGTGTGTTTAATCGGTCTAGTTTCTCTGGGAGTATATATGTACATGCACTCCAACTTAATTCCGGCGCTTCGACGGCATTATTCATACACGGTATATGTATTTTATTCTACGTGCGTGCGCACGCACGTGTATATAATAATAATAATAATAATAATAATAATAATAATAATAATAATAATAATAATAATAATAATAATAATAATTAGTCTTTACACTTACCGCGGAAGACACAACGTATCATCGCCCGCACGTAGTCGCCTACAGAGCTGAAGATGGCTATTGCGGTGCGCCTAATCTACTGTGTCGTGATAGTTCGGTAAGTGATATATGTCATTTATCACTAATTCTACGGTCGTAGAGAGGCTAAAATTAAAAATTTACATGTCAAAGGCTAGATTTAAGAAAAAAAGCTACAGCACCACGTATGTGAAGGCGTCTCTTGGAGGCTGCAGCTAGCTAGCTAGCGTGTTAATCGGTCTAGTTTCTCTGGGAGTATATATATATGTACATGCACTCCAACTTAATTCCGGCGCTTCGACGTCATTGTCATACACGGTATATGTATTTTATTCTCTCACGGTATAATATGATGAAATAGGGTATTATAGGGTGTCTGAACATCAAGTCTCCTTGTCTTTGAATTACTTTTAGATATGTGTAAGTGCAATGATATATAATATATCAGACAAATCCGGTAATATTTATTAATTTGAAAAGCCATCAATTTAAAAAGGAAATTATTGATTTAGCATACCGAATCAATCATAGATAGAATGTCTCAATTATAAAACCTGAGTACTATGGTACCCTGTTTTATATATAATTTTACTTCCAGGGACAGTTCACGGATCAACTGGATGAGTAGAGTAAAAGGTACTACAGAATTGAGTCGGCAGCCGGCCGTATGATCCGGCCCGAACGGTCGGCCACATGCGCACGCATTCCCCCCACCCGCGCATGAAAACTTACGTAAGATTTCAACCGTGCATGTACGTACGTACGCGGACGGCGGGCTTGAACCGAGATGTAAATATTATTGCCGGCCTGTATTTGCATGTAGTAAATCGATCGCTAGTGATCAATTCAGTGCACGTTACGATTGAGCCAATGAGGTAGCTGGATGAATGGAGCAGCGTTGCAGCATAGCGAGAGAGACAGAGGCACAGCGAAGCGACTAGCGAGGCCTCTGGTCCTGTTCTTTTGGTCGGCTGATGTTCTTCGCTGGCCGATGACTTTTAGGTTAGCACACCAGTAGATAATGAAGATATTAGTATAGATGGTATATATAATTTTAAATTTAAAATTTTTGAAGAAATGATTTAAAGAAATTATCCTAGTGATTTAACTTTCGGAGATCCAAAACACAAAAAAGAAAAACGTGGACGCCAAAAGAACAGGACCAGTTTTTGCAGCGATTGGGACTTGGGAGAGCCACGTGCAGAGGTCGGCGAGATCCTAGGTGATTGGGACTCGGATGGGCCGTCCTCCTCGCTGCAGCGAAGGCCAACAGCGCCGAGCACGACACGTGCGTACGAGTACGGGCCCGTGGGCGCAAATCGGGTCAGTTGCACTGTCGGCCTAGGCCCAACCTAATCTCTGTGGTTTGCGTCAGCATCAGCAACCTCCCTAATCCCACCCGTTAAACCTCCTTTTGAGTTAGAATCAACTCCCGGAAATCCCATGAGTACCCCTCCAAATTCTGACGCGATCTGTACTTCAGCATTTACACCATAACCATACTACCCGAACCGCCCACCGGTTGGCCGATCGATGACCCGTAAACCGGGGACAAGTCGTTCACCGACCATAAAAAAAAAATCTCATCGATCTATCCCGTGCGGCGTTTACTTTTCTTCCCGCTCGCCTGCCTGCCCATCGACGGACAGGCAGATGCGTTGTTGCATGGAAATTAAGCGAGCCGGCCCGTCGACGGACACGCAGATGTGTTGATTGGACGTTCAGCTAGGACCAGCTGGAGCGTGCGCGCGAGCGAGCGCGTGCGCGTGCGTGGTACGTACCGAGCAGCAGCAGCGGCCATGTGAGGCAACGTGCGCTGCGTTGCGAAGCCAGTGCTGCGTTTGCTGCTGCGGAGGCCACGAACGATTTGCTGTTTGCCGACCACATGCGTGCGTGCGCCTGCTGTCAATCGATCGCCAACCATGCGTCGACGGAGAGCTCCTCCGTCTGCCTGTCATGCACCGCTGTAAAACCAGATCGTGTTTGCTGGGACGCTTGAATCCTTCGTGCGTGGACCGGAGAGAGAGAGGACTCTTGCCGGCCGCTAGCTTAGTAGTAATCTACTACACCCACACGTACGGATGTGATCCGAATATCATGTGCGAGGAAACGGTGCCTTTTGCTTTTTTTTTTCTTGCTGTCAATCGCCAACCATGCGTCGACGGAGCTCCTTCGTCTCCCTGTCATGCGCCGCTGTAAAACTACATCGTGTTTGTGTTTTTAGGTAGATCGTGATTGTTGGGACGCTTGAATCCTTCATGCGTGGACCGGAGAGAGAAGATCCTTGCCGGTCGCTAGCTTTTCGTATTATTTAGTAATCTACAACACCTACACGTACGGATGTGATCCGAAGACCGTGCAAGGAAACGCTGCCTTTTGGCTTTTGGCGGAAATAGCCTCACAACAGCCGTTAACTTAGCTAAAATATTAAATTAAAGAAAAATAGGAAAAAAAATAAAAAACCATTATCTCTAGAGACAATGCAAAGAAAAAAAAGAGAAAAAAACCATGTTATAGCTACTGACTTCTAAAAGCTAGAAACTAGAAGCTAAAAACTGTTTAGAACATCCGTGGTGTGTCTGACAATAAATAAGCAGCAACGAATACTTGGATAGCTCCAGCAGTGACATACTGGCAGAGAAATCGGGGCGTCCTTAAAAGTCTTCAAATTTTCGTTTCTATATTTGAGTTGGAGAAGCGATTGATGGCAACCGGAGAATTCTTCTTCTAGCCATTGTGTTGTTTGTGCTAGCTTCTTCTGGGAACCAAACTTGGGACCTCCTAGGCTGCATCTCTGCATCGGGACCAATGGCCATTTAACACTTCACTAGTGTTTTCCAATGAAATGTTTTCTAGCTAGCTTTAGCTTCCGTTTTAAAGAGTGATGACTTCTATTTTATAGAAGGGTATTGATAAACATCATCCAGATGTTTTATTCCTAACTATCATTCAGATTTGTGATAATTGGATTAGAGATCCAACGGCCATAAATTCTCCCCCACCCCTCCAAAAATTTATAGAATCAAAAGTTGTTTAGAATATGTTAGCTTTTTAATGTGTTTTTTAAATTTTTTTCTTTGTATTATCTGTGGAGATATAACAATATTTTTTAACTTCTTAATTTTTTTCTTTAATTGAATACATAAAAAGATTAGCAACCGTTGTAGTACTATTTTAGTTAAAAGTCATGACACTTTGTAACATCATCCTTAATAACATCATCTTAAGGATGGATTCCCAAGTATAGGCACTCTGTAGCCAATCGGAACTAAATGGGCAATCTCTACCCCTAAAATCCACTAGTTCAGTTCTTTCCTACGACCACCCCAAATTGTGCCCCCAGCAGTCATGAGTTTTCCTGCGTCCACACCAATTCATGTCCCCAGGAAAACCAACCAGTGAAATCAACGATCAAGGATCAATTCTCACCTTTCTCTCTCCTTACCCACTCATATCCAACAATCCAAATCCAATCATGCATATCATTGAACCCCCTCTCCCCTTCTCCTCTCGCATCCCCTGCATCCCCTCTTGCACCCGACGCCTTCCCCTCTCCCCTTCCCCTCTCGCGCCCGCCGCCTTCCCCTCTCACGCCCGTGCGCTCCTCCGCCCCTCGAGAACGCCGTCGCGCCGCCGCCCCTCTCCCTTCCCTCTTGCGCCACCGCCCGCCTCCTTCCCTCTCGCGCGCCCGCCTCCTTCCCCTCTCCCCTTCCCCTCTCACGCCAGCGCGCCTCCCTCCGCCCCTCAGGAACGCCGCCGCCTCCTCCTCCTCCCTACCCCGCGCCGCCGCCTCCTCCCCTCCCTCCTCCTCCTCCGCCGCCTCCTGCCTCCCACCACCAAATCCGTGCGCCTCCTCCCCTCGATATCTCCGCGCTCCACCGCCACCGCGCTGCAGCGGATGCGGCGTGGGGATGGGGCGCGTCTTTGGGCGGTGATGGAGGACGTCCGCGCTACCTACACCTTCGGCCGCGGTGGGCGAGGCGGTTGGGGTCACCTACATGGCGACGCACAAGGCCACGGGCCGCTACGCTGCAAGTCCATCGCCGCGCGAAGCTTCGCGCACAAGGACGGCGTCGAGGGCGTGCGCCGGGAGGTGCAGATCATGCACCACCTCACCGGCCACCGCAACATCGTCGAGCTCGGGCGCCTACGAGGACCGCCACTCGGTCAACCTCGTCATGGAGCTCTACGAGGAGGAGCTCTTCGGCCGGATCATCGCCGGGGGCCACTACTCCGGCGCGCCGCCGCGCGCTCTGCGGGAGATCGTCTCCGTCGTCCCACATTGCCACTCCATGGGGTCATGCACGGGGTCATGCGTGGTCATGCAGGATCTCGCCCCTTCCATTTCGATGCTCTCTGTGTTAATGGCAAGATATGGAATCGTTGGGGTTTCTGGTTGTGGTGGGAGTCTGCAATGTTGTGTGACGATGTACGATTTTGTTGGATGGGCAACGCAGGCGACGCTGGGGAGCGAGGTTGGTAAGGTGGAGAAGGATCCACGGCGAACTGATAACCTGCTTCTCCTTGGAGCTATCTACTATCAGGTGAGTATTGACGTGATGCTATCTAAAGCATGTATTTTTGCCTTTTTTTCTACCCTAATTTTTCTGACAGGCTTGGGATTTCTTTTCTTGTGCAGATTCGTAATTATGATATGTGTATTGCAAAGAATGAGGAGGCTCTTGCTATTGATCCACACTTTGCAGAGTGCTATGGCAACATGGCAAATGCTTGGAAGGTAGTGTAGTGGCAAAAATTGGGTAACAACAATCTGTTGCCAAATGAGTAAAGATTATTTCTTAAAAACCGTACTGTCAAATTGCGTGATCGATGTGTTCTATTTTTCCATGCAGGAGAAGGGCGATGTTGATCTTGCAATTTGTTACTATCTTACGGCCATTCAGGTTTGCTTCTGATGTTATTAAATAATCCTTATTTTTCTTTTTATTACTTATCCTTTTTTATTTCAGTTGTTTCTGAATTTTCTTCTTTGAATTTGGATCAAGTGAATTGTATTAATTTCTTTTGGGCTCCTCCAATGCGTGGTATAGGATTATAAAATTGTTGGGCATGGTATTTAAGATGCCATGTGTGGTGGAGAGAACCGAATTGACACTTTCAGATAATATGGTTCTAGCACCTCCATTACAACCTTTAGAACTCATGTAGTTGAAATCAGCAGTATCAATTTTGGTTTGATCAACTCAATTCTTTTAATTCTATTTATCTGCTAATATAGTTTTAGAATTGGGGGTTTCTTTTTTTGTAAATCTTGTGGAGTTTCTGGTGATTGGTTCCGTCTCGGGGTTGATTTCCTGACGCGTTTGTTGGATCGTCGCTCCTAATCTCGGTCCAAGCGAAGCGGATCTCGGTAGGGTGATATTTCACCACCGATTGGGTGGTTTGGGGTGCAGGAGGTGTGGATAGGGTTGGTTCGGGCCCGTTCGCCCCTGGATGTCCGGAATTTTGAGAAATGGGTGTCGATTTTCGGGAATTTAGGGTTGGGGACGCGGTTTGATCGATCTGTTTGCGCATCGCAGATGAGCACGTTTTTAGTTGTCCGTATTGTCCGAAACGGCTATGTATTGTTGTTTAGATGTTTCTGATCGTAGAATGATCGATTTTGGAATTTATTGTTATGTAATTTAGGAATTTGCGGGCTGCTCTTAGTTTAGCAGATGTATTGAATAGGGAGGCAGCTTCTGTTGTGTCGTGTTTTAGGGGGTGTTTGGGACTGCTCCACAAACTCGCTCCACAAACTCTACCGTGGAGCACTCCATAAAAACACAGAGTTTGTGGAGTACCCCTTTAGGTGCTCTCACAACTCCACCTTTTTTTTTTCCTCGAACAGAGTGCGTGGAGCTGAACCTGTTCGGCTAAAAAACGTGGAGCAGAGCTGAAAAACGTGGAGTGGAGCAGTCCCAAACACCCTCTTAGTATGTGGAAGTGACGAAGAATTGGGCCTTTAGGCTTGTATTGTGCTCAGTGACCCTCTTCTGACGCTTCCTTTTAGGGCGAATTCTTAGTACTTCACTTATTGCAAAACCATATCGCTCGACAATACCATCTTTGGTGTAATCTTGTAGTTGTGAATATCTGATAGCTCCGTATTGTTTGGTTTTAACTACATATTTGGGGTGGATTCCATCAGCCCTTATGATGGTAACAAATATGTGGGAAGATGCAATCGTTGTTAGCTTTGAAGTTTTGCTCTCTAGAAACTATACATGGGAATTGGGAATAGTGTATTTCACTTCTTTGGTTCATAGTAGATTTTAAAGTTTAGAACCCCGTATGACTCGGATGGTGGGTGATTGATGGGAATGTTTTGCACTCATACATCGAGACCGACGAGTCAATTTTTGATCTGTTTGGGACCAATCAAACTCAAAAGCCAAGTTTCATGTCCGATCTCGACGTCCGACTTCCATCGCTTTTGGTATGCACTCATTTTCCTGATTATTTAATTATAACATCATCTCTGCCAAACTATTAGCAATTTGATCATTTTTAAATAGGTTCTCTGAGAATAAACCCTTTCCCGTTTCTTTCTTTATACTCTGTCTTACCCTTCTCTATTACCTGAATAACATATATATTGCTCTCAATATCTTTTCCTTCAACTAACAAAGTTGCCACCATTTTGTTCATTCTAAGTTGTAATATACTAATATATGTATTTCTCGTGATGGACAAGAGCTTGTGCATTTGAATGATGAATGGAGGCGAGTTACCTCCTAGATGTTATCTTGATGCATCTTAATTTATGAGGATGTGCCTTTACAAGTTACTTGGTTTCAAAAATATGGTTCTTCCGGAATGCCTCGGTTTAATTAATTTTGATTTATGAGTCCTCCGCGGGTCCGCCCGAGCATCTGTAATCCCGAATTTGATAATTTGGCATCTTCCTTGTTGTAGATCCGGTGAGTACCCGTTCCGTAGGGGAGGGAGCTCTTGACTCCTTGGTGGTGGGTTGTGGTGACCGTTCGGTTCTTTTTGTGGTTCTTCGCTGTGGTAGCGTTTCGCCCAACCGTTGATAGAATTGGGCGTTGGCTCATGTGATTTCGAGATGGCCTGGGATTCTTGGGAGACTATTGATTGGATCAACGTGGGATGCAATGTAGCCGTCCGTGCTCTATGGGTTCTTGAATTTTTGTAGAATGAATTGAATTGAATGCTACTATATAGAAAGGCTTTGATCACGCGGTGTTTGTTCCATGGTATGCCATATATATGAATAAATGCAATAGTATAATTAAAGCAATTACCATTTCGGTACATCATAAGAAAAGCTGCTCCGTTCTTCATTGTGGAATTGGTTATCGACATGCTCAGCTTGCTCCACGCTGTCAACTTCGCCGTGGTGCTCGGATGAGCTACATCTCGGCCAGCGACATACCTCCCCCACCGTGCTCACCATGCAGCGTACATGCTCACATGCACAAACTGCTCTCCGTTGAAGCAAGCATCCGTTGGCACCCAAAACTTGGCATTTACTCCATCATTACAAACATATTTAAATATGCGTGCCGCATGGCAAGACCAGTTATGTTCCATGTGGTGTGCTTGTGTATCCACCTGATTGAAATGAGGCCACTGAGAAATGTCGACGAAGTTGGCGTACGTGGACAATCTGATGGAGAAACAAAGGTAACATGATGCAACTTCTTGCTTTCAATTTGTTTGTGAAAATACTCTAGCATATTGTAAATGATGTGTGCATCCATTCTGCTTATTGTAAATGAGATATTATCTATAGCGACCACGAATCCTTATGTAGACAACATTTTTCAGAAAAGTAATCTTGGAAAAAATAAATAGTTTAGGGCACTCTAGGAATAAAATATTGTTCACGGTGGATCATTAAATAACAAGAGTGTAAAACATATATAAATTCAAACATGATAGTCACCCGATTTCAAAATGTTCTCTCTATTGCCCACAAATCAAAACATGACAACTACCCATGCTCATATGGTTAGATCCGAGTTTCGGCGGTTTGCATTACAGACTTTGGATAGGGTAATATATTATATTACTAGATTCTATTATGGTGAGTCAATTGTTGCGGGATACTCGATATTCTTCTGCATGATACTCGAATCGTGTTTCTTGTATTGTAGTGCAGCCAAAATTCACAAGAGAATACAACTAAGATGCTAGAGGAGGTGAGCAGTAAAGAGTACAACGATATCTGTTTGCGATATCTCTGTTTATTTTACTATAGCTTCTATTTCTTTCTTCTATCTGCAGAATTCTCAAGAATAAGGGGTCTACATTCAGTAAATGATCTTGTATTTTATTTACGTATGGTAACCATGTGATTTAGCGGAAAATAAAAATGCTAAGGCTCTTTGGGAGGCAAGTGGAGTTGATTCCATTGAGCAGGATAATGAAAAGAGCTATAAGAATTGTCCCAATCTCGATGACCTTGGAGGGTGTGCTCTCACGCAAGTGAGTACAGTGTGTCTTAGTTTTTCCTTTTAATGTATTTGCTCTATTCATTATTATCATAATAATCTACGCTTGAACCAGATTGGCTAATTGTGGTTAGGAAATGTTATAGACTTATAGTTGTAGTACCCAAGGTTCATCTTTTTTGGTACCTGCTCAATTGACAGCCTATGAGTGGTCGAACGGCTACCTGAGTGGTTGTACGGCAACAGAAGTAGTCGGAACCAGTCGTAATTGATTGGAACCGGTCATAAAAAAGTCCTGGGAGGTCGTAAGGCCTTTACAACACGCTCGTCGTCGTCAAATATTATATATTGCAGATCAACAAATTTTATCTTGTTTTATGTTTTATCGTAGCGTTAGCACATGCACACTACTAGTATCCAAAAGATACAGGCCCAAATAGTTGCTGGGCTGGTTCGGAAGCTGGAGTGCCTAGCAGATGGCAAATATATAAACCTTCTCTAGTGCCTGTAGCCCCCTCTCCAAAAGAAAAAGGAAAGAGAAAGAAAAGAAAGTAAGACAAGAAAAGGAAATGCTAGTAGCAGGAGGGATTCCGATCCATCTAGCAGTACTTTCCAAGGTCCTATGGAAAACAAGCAGTACCTTTCAAGGTACCACCCGGTTAGATTAAAATAACCTAATTTATAACTGAAATTATACTATAACTAATCATAGCGTATTTGGTATAACTAAATTTAAAAAATTTAAAATAGAAAAAATAAATTAGCCCATCACAGACAGTACAAACAAATATGGGAAAAAAGAACTAACAAAAATTAAAAAAAAAAGCCAAAAAGTTAGAAAAAAGCTAAAATTATAAATAGTGAAAAATAAGCTAGAAGTGTAAAGCTCAAATCGAAATGAATAGAGTGCAAAACTGGTCGGAAGTTATGTCACCAACAGATGACCACAGACTCAACTTACCAAGCAAGCACAAGTTCTAACCTCTAACTAGCCCGGTTGTATTTGTAAGTCGAACTTGACCTCTCTAGCCTAACAACTGAGGAGCCACGCTGCTTCGATTCTGTAACATTTCGCCATGCATGATCATAATCAATTGCGCATCACGTCATACATTACCAGTTTCCACGTCGCACAAACCCAGGATAGGCAAAAATGAAATTTCCTTCGAAAGGCCCACCCAAACGATTAAACGAAGTGCCCCTTGACGATCCAAGTGCCAAATTAGAAGTTACTACTTTCTTAAAGGGTATAACAACGACTTTACTATATACGTATACGAATAACTATTGATCGAAGACTATAGGGCCTCCAGAGCAAGGACATATGCTATCTCACTCAGCGCGCGCACCCACACACACACATATATATATATATATATATATATATATATATATATATATATATATATATATATATATATATATATATATATATATATATATATATATATATATATATATATATATATATATATATATATACATATATACATATATACATATATACATATATATATATATATACATATATACATATATACATATATACATATATACATATATACATATATACATATATACATATATACATATATATATATATATATATATATATATATATATATATATATATATATATATATATATATATATATATATATATATATATATATATATATATACAGGAACGTAATGCTAATGCACTATTGGTGCTAACATGTGAACTCGCTTATGGACCATCGGATGTACCTCTAACGGCCTAGATCTTTGAAGGTGGAAGCACCCAAGCCACTTATACATTTTTGCGAAACCCCTACCGGTTGGTAGCTTTTTCGGCCACACGCCTCGCGCGGCGCTGCCCTCCCTCTCGATCTGATCGCGCTCACGCCCTCGCGCGACGGCGCATGTTCGCCTCGCTCCTCCCACGCCGTTCCACGCGAGCGCCTTGACCGTGATTCAGGTACGCGATTCAGGAGCGCCGTGACCGTGATTCAGGAGCGCCGTGATCGTGATTCAGGAGCGCCGTGACCGTGATTCGCCTCGCTCCCCCCGCGCCGTTCCACGCGAGCACCGTTCCTGTAAGCTTCAGTCTGCGCCGTTTGTGTTCTACTTTTTTTGTGAGATTCAGCATGCATGCATGGTTGTGTCCTGCAAGATCGATCTCATGATGAAGAGGTACTAGTATTGAACGCAAGATCGATCTCATGATGAAGAGGTACTAGTATTGAACGCAAGATCTCATGGTTGTGTTCCTGCAAGATCGATTTCATGATGAAGTTGTATGGTAGTATGTTGCTAGCATATCACATTTTCATTTTATGTCAGCTGGCCGGCACAGATTTTTTACTAGTGTACAAACTACTAATTTTCAATCACTTGCGTATATATGTCCTATATTATATTTATATTAGGTTTTTTATTGTTTCCTTTGACACTTTATTATGTTGCTAGTATATCACATTTTCATTTTATGTCAGCTGGCCGGCACAGATTACAAACTACTAATTTTCAATCACTTGCGTATATATGTCCTATATTAGATTTATATTAGGTTTTTTATTGTTTCCTTTGACACTTTATTATGTTAGGAGGCATGGAATATATGGCCGATGAGAGCGTTGTAGGAGGCATGGAATCTGTGGCCAATAGGAGCGTGGCATTGGGATCACCTCCCCACCAGTTAATTCATTGTGCTACCCCGAAAAAGAGCGGCATCACTCCATTCGTAGTAAGTATCATGTTGTGTGCATGTGTTTTACCCCATATGTCAATCCATCACGCTTCACATTTAATCCTTGCATTGCAGGGTTCTTCTTATACACCCTATGTTGACGCAACTATCAAGCCATTTGAAGGGATGATTTTTGATGACTTAGAAGCTGCAGAGGAATTCTACAAGACATATGCACATTCAGCCGGATTTGGAGTCCGTGTTGGTCCACATACGATTGTCAATGGTGTCATAAGATGGAAGCGATGGATGTGCTCTAGACAAGGCTTCCGACCTGAGAAAGGTAAGGACAATAACACGGAGTCAAAGAGAAAGAAATATGTTAGAAAGTTAAGTAGGTGTGGATGTGAGGCAATTCTAGTGTCAAGCGCCTTGCTGACAATAAGTTTAGGGTGGAAACATTTATTGAATCTCATACACATGAGTTGGTATCACCTAGCAAACAACAGCTGATAAGGTCTAATAGGAAAGTAAATGAGAAGGCCAAGCGTACATTAATCACATGTCATAAAGGAGGCATCGGCACAAGTGGGGCATATAGATATCTCCGTATTAGTGAGGGTGGATTTGAGAATGTAGGATGCACGAGGAGAGACTTGCAGAATTATCATACAGAGTTAAGAAGTTGTATTAAGTCATCGGATGCTCAGATGTTTATTGATAACCTGAGTAAGAAGAATGACATAAATCCTTCATTCTACTTTGATTATGTTGTTGATGACAAGGGCAGATTGGTACATGCATTTTGGGCGGATAGTACATGTCGGAAGAATTATGTCCATTTTGGAGATCTTGTATCGTTTGATTCTACGTATAACACCAACCATTATAACATGCCATTCACTGGAGTAAATCACCATAAAGCTTCAGGCTGTGACTATGTGATCTTGTTTCCCTTGTAAATCTGGATTATACAAGATGCTGGATCATGTTATGAATTCACTTTGCAGAAAATCGTGTAATCTTATTCTTATTATTTGCAAAGCTTACTGAGAAAATCAAGCTGAGGTTTGAGAAATCAAGCGAGTGCAGTTCATCATCTTGAGGCGGATAGATATGAGCTCTAATGGAGTTTTAGCACAGCTTTGGTAGTAATATGTGATCATTCTGCTGCTGTTAATGCTGTAATATGTGATCAATTCTGCTGCTGTAGACTGGCATATTTGAATTTCCAGTTAAGACTATGCAATTTTGTTCAGTGGAGTGGCTCAAAGCTTATGTTTGTAATGCCCTTTGTTGGACTATGCAATTTTGTTCAATATTGACTGATTTAAATCCACTTTTGAAACAACAAAACATAAGCATCTCGGTGTATTCCAATATCAATCACCAAAAAATCACAAAGCTTATTACGCCAATGCTACACAAACAAACAAAACAATTACAACTCATTGTCCACGCTTGGATACTTCTCATTGTTCAATATGAGCAGATACTACTAATTTTCCAATACATTATACTCCTCATTGCAACACAACGGTAATCCATCATTGTTCTGGTTTGAACCTAGGATCACAAACAAAACCATGCTTACACAATTTGACACAATTAGAGCACAAATCAACCTCCAAATCATTGTTCTCAGTTATGCCAAATTTGACACAATTTGACACAATTATTACGGAAATCGGGAGGAGGCGTCGGTGGGTGGCGGGCTCGGGAGGTGGCCTAGGCAGCTCGAGGAACGGGGCGGCGGAGCTCGGGAGGTACACGTCGAGGCGGCGGGCTCGGGGAGGCGCGTCGGTGGGATAATTTTTTGAGTTTGCGGCTCGGGCGGTGGCGGTTTTATACCGCTGCGGACACTAACCCTAATTTAGTGCGGCGTGGGCGCGAATGGATCGGCGTTTTGAGGCGAGCCAGGCAGCGGGGCGGAAAAAGAGACCGTCGGGCGGGGCGCGGCCGCGCCGCCGCTACTAACCTAACCCTTCAGCGAATTGCGGGCGCGGGAGAAGAGCGAATGGTTGAACGGCGTCGCGGGGCATACAGGCGTGGGCAAAAAGCTACCGAACGGTAGGGGTTTCGCAAAAATGTATAAGTAGGTATACCTTCAAAGATTTAGGCGTTAGAGGTACATCAGATGGTCCAAAGCGAGTTCACATGTTAGCACCGAATAGTGCTGAATACGTTCCCATATATATATATATATATATATATATTTATATATATAGGAAAATTACATAAGGCACCATGGTGCCTAGGCATCAACATCCGATACACGTGTATGATTGATAATTTTTTGAGTTTGGGTATGAAAATGTTTTATACCCTTGATATATTTATGGTAAGTAAGTTTTGAAAGTTCAAATTAGTTTGAACTACTTTTGAGTTCAATGCAACTCTGATGAGTATATACCATAAAAATAGTTCAAACTAATTGAACTGAAGTTGAATTTAAATTTTTGAGTTTGACATCTCAAATATACTTTTTATGGGTATATGAAGATACCCACATCAAACATTGCGAATCTCGAAGCAAATCAATGGGTATTGATATTGGTGCCTAGGCACCATGGTGCATGAAACACTCGTCATAAGGCACCATGGTGCCTAGGCACCAACATCCGATACACGTGTATGATTGATAATTTTTTTGAGTTTAGGTATGAAAATATTTTATACCTTTGATATATTTATGGTAAGTAAGTTTTGAACTCAGTTCAAACTAGTTTGAACTACTTTTGAGTTCAATGCAACTACAGTGAGTATATATATCATAAAGATAGTTCAAACTAATTAAACTGAAGTTGAATTAAAATTTTTTCAGAGTTTGACATCTCAAATATATTTTTTATGGGTATATGAAGATACCCACATCAAACGTTACGAATCTCGAAACAAATCAACGGATATTGATATTGGTGCCTAGGCACCTTGGTGCATGAAACACTCGTCCTATATATACACACACACTATAACCTATTTTATTTTGATGAGAATGTGTGCCGAACTCAGGGTTTGAACACAGATAGACATCGTACTCAATGACAACCTTTGCCATATGAGCTACAAAATTAGAGAGAAATGCTACAAAATGGTATACCGTTCCTTCACCCAATAACATGATAGCTTTTCATTGTCTGATCCAATTGTTCGCACAAGTCCTAGAGGCATGGTCTCTTTATGCACCACACGTCAACATGACTATTACCACTATTCACATGACCATTTCACATAACCACTCATCTTTTCTCTCTCTCTCTCTGCAGTCTGCACTACCATAGTGCTTGTAGCCCCCTCTTCAGAAGAAAAAAGAAAGAGAGAAGAAAGAAAGTAAGAAAAGAAAAGGAAGTGCTAGTAGCAGGAGGGATTCCGATCCGTCTAGCAGTACCTTCCAAGGTCCTACAGAAAACAAGCAGTACCTTCCAAGGCTGGTCGGAAGTTACGTAACCAACAGATGACCACAGACTCAACTTACGAAGCAAGCACAAGTTCTAACTAGCCGGTTGTATTTGTAAGTCGAACTTGACCTCCTAGCCTAACTATTGGGAAAATTTAATGAGGTGCCACGCTGCTTCGATTCTGTAAGATTTCGCCATGCATGATCATAATCAATTGCGCATCATGTCATACATTACCAGTTTCCACGTCGCACAAACCCAGGATAGACAAAAATGAAATTTCCTTCGAAAGGCCACCCAAACGATTAAACGAAGTGCCCCTTGACGATCCAAGTGCCAAATTAGAAGTTACTACTTTCTTAAAGGGTACAACAGCGACTTTACTATATACGTCTACGAATAACAATTGGAAGACCATAGAGCCTCCAGAGCAAGGACATATGCTATCTCACTCAGCACACACACACACACACACATATGTATACCTATTTTATTTTGATGAACATGTACGCCAAACTCTGGGTTCAAACACAGATAGACATCGCACTCAACGACAACCTTTGCCATATGAGCTACAAAATTAGAGAGAAATGCTACAAAATGGTATACTGTGCCTTCACCCAACAACATGATAGCTTTTCACTGTCTGATCCAATCGTTCACACAAGTCCTAGAGGCATGGTCTCTTTATGCACCACACGTCAACATGACTATTACCACTATTCACATGACCCTTTCACATAACCACTCATCTTCTCTCTCTCTCCCTCCCTCTCTCTGCACTACCATAGCGGACCAGGGGCACACAGCCATGGTAGAGCGTGCCCTACCGGTATCCTCGCCGTCGACATTCTTGTTGTTGATAAGCTCCTAGATGGCTCCCTAACATCTTCCCACGCAAGGTGGCGAGAGCTACAAAGCGCACCGTGAATAGCTACTAGCGAGTGAAGTAGCATGCAGCCCGCACTCATCCGCTAGCATCCTCCCCGTAAGCAAGATTCTTAGCGGCTCTCTGATTGCTCCCAATGGAAGATGTTGAGACCAACGTATATAGTACATTTCTTCTGAAAATTTTGCTATTTTTTCTTTGAAACACAATTGGACCTATCTAATTTTCTTTTTCTGAAACTTGACTGAATCCTTCTTGAAACTCGCTCAAAATTTTCAGATTTTATTGATACTCTAAAACTTAGAGGTTTTTGAGATATTTAAACTTGGTGAAACTCTTCCAAAACTCTTTTCAATCAAGTTTCATATTTTGGAAGTTGAAACTTTAGGTTTTAGTAAATTTTAGTTTTGAATCCCATTGAATATTTCGAAAACTCTTTTTGAAACTTTGTGAAACTTGCTCGATACTTCAACCTTTCAAACTTGAAACTACTATAAAACTTGTCATGTCTATGAAACTCTCTTGAAACATCATGAAACTTTGCTATGTGCTACCAATGATATAGAGGGTTTCAAATCTAAAACATGAAGTTCTAGTGTTTTTAAAATTTTGAAACTCATGTTTCACATAGTTTTAATTCTATTTTTTTGTTAAACTTGACCGAAACCTCTTTGAAACGTGATTGAACTTGTCTAATTTTTTTTGTGAAACTTGATTGAAACCTTCTTGAAATTTGCTCAAATTTTTTAGATTTTGTTGTTACTTTGAAACTTGGAGGTTTTTGAGATATTCAAACTTGGTGAAACTTTTCTAAAACTATTTTCAATAAAGTTTCATATTTTGAAAGTTGAAATTTTATGTTTTAGTAAGTTTTTGTTTTGAAACCTACTGAAACTTTCAAAAACTATTTATCAAAACTTTGTGAAACTTGCTTGATAATTCGACCTTTCAAGCCTGAAACTGCTATGAAACTTGTTGTGTTTGTGAAGCTCCCTTGGAACATCATGAAACTTTGCTATCTGCTCCCGATGATATAGGGGGTTTAAATCTAAAACATGAAGTTCCAACATTTTTCAAATTCTAAAACTCAAGTTTAACAGAGTTTCAATTCTAAAACTTGGAGATTCATAAAATGATTTTTCATTATTCAAATATGAAAGTTAAAATTTTAGGCCTCTTTGTTTTAGGTCGGCGTTGCCTAACAATGTTTCAAGCGGTGATGAGATTCTCGAGACCCTTGTGGCGAAGTCTAAGTGCAGAGGAGGTCAACGATGAGCTCGAGCTCACCGAATTTTTTTCTATTTTAGCCCTTTTTTTAAAAAATATTCACATTTAGACCCTGGTAGTTTTAATTCCGTTTTGGACCCGAGCTCGGCGCCGTGGTTCACGGCGCCGAGTGACACGTCTCGGCGCCGTGGACCACGCGCCGCCAGTGCAGCCCAGCGCCGTAGCGGCGGCGTGGCGCGGCGTGGCGGTGGCTGGCGGCTGTGAGTAGTGGCGCCGAGCTCGGCGCCGTGACTCGTGGCGCCGAGCTCGGTGCCGTGGGCGTGGTGCCGAGCTGCCTACCACGTGGCGCCACGGCTGTGGGTTTGCACCGATCGACCTTTTCGCAAAATGAATTAAGTTGTATTTTTATTTGGATTATTTAATGATAGTAATATTATGTAATATAGTTAGTTATTTATTTATCTGAGCAAAAAATACGATGTATATTTTGAAAATTCGTTATGTAATGCAGATGATACATGTAGGAAAATTCGTGTAGATTTTTAAAAATATTATGAGTACGTTGGTAATGGTTTTGAAAAATAAAATTCTGCGGCCGTGACGAGCGAGTTTTGTGTGAAGTTCTGCGGGCCGTTAGATCTGCGGGCAAGGCAGAGAGGAGGCGACATGTGGCATACAAGCAACTCTCATCTTCCTTTTGTTCGGTTGTTACTACACACGAGTTATGTGTGATTGTGAGCGAGTTATGTGTGAAGTAACGATTAGTGTATTTCGATTTTTGTACAATCTTGACCGTGAAAAATATGTTGGCGGCAATAACATTTTCGATCATGTTATGTTGTTTTATTGGTAGAATTTTTTGAATTATTTTTATGACAAGCGTGATAGGAGCAATTGGATGAAAGGAGGAAGTGATAATAAGACACGTGGGAATCATTGCATGCGGCCGAGATGATAAGCATGAAGTTGGGACGAACATGGCGCGTACAATTTTATTACATGCTAGCATGATATCCGACTAATCGACCCAAGCTGCTCGTCGACCTCTCGTGTGGACTAGGTCTATTACATCTTGTCTCTTGGGTGTAGCGTGGTTGTTTCCCCTTTACATCGCGCCCGAAGATGGCTCATTGCATCCTTCTTCTGTCACTCTTGGTCTTGAGCGCCTCACGAGCTTGAAGCTCTTCCTCGACGTTTGATGGTGCTTCACGCGGACTTAGCTGCTGCCGCCTCCTTTGCGGCTCATCCTCCTTGCCCTTGAGCGGTTTGGTCCACCCTCACGCGGCGCTCTTGCTCAAGCCGCATCTGTCGCTCCACCTCGCGAGCTTGATCCATCTTGACATAGTATTGTAGTTTGTTTTCCACCTCCTTTGCACGGTTATTTGGCCATGCCGCGGCACCGATCCACCCATTCGATGAGCGTGCAAGCCTATGTGTGGCGTGGTAGATGTCATGGATCAAGTTGAAAAAGATAATGAGAAACAAATGATTTAGTTGTGGTCGCGAAGTCGGCATCAGTGCAGGCACTTGAAGAACCTACGGCCGTATTTGGCTCGTTGTACTCGATCCGTCCAGACTCCCAACATCGTCCTAAAGCCGCAATGGCACTTCGGGCGCTCATGCCACTCTGGCACTCCAAATGGGTCGGACTTCCAGGAAGACATTGTTGTGTGGTAGTATTGTGATGTCTTGAGGAGGAGATGTGGTATGGAAGACATATGAGGCCTTCATATAGGCAGGTTATCGGTGCGATGGGCATAGTCCATGGAGAGGATCTTTTCGCTTTCACTGGATTCGGTGTAGCAATAAATGGCCCTATGTAGGCTTTTCGAGAGACTATAGTCTCGTAATAAATTCATAGTTCGTAGCCTTTTCAAAGACCTATACCCCTATATGTGTGCAGGCCTACGGGCCTACTCCTGTAAAGGCTAAAGACCTCGCCCCTATATGTATGCAGGCCTACTCCTGTAAAGGCTAAAGACCTACGCCCTATATGTATGCAGACCTACTCTGTAAAGGCTAAAGACCTATGCCCCTATATGTATGCAGGCCTACAGGCCTACTCCTGTAAGGCTAAAGACCTCGCCCTATATGTATGCAGGCTAAAGGGCTACTCAGTCCTGCTGCAAAGCTGACATATGCTGCCCCGTTTTGACATGTCACTGAGCAAAAGCCTCTTTTTTTGGTGGTCACTGCATTAAGCTGTCCCGTTTTGCTATAAGTAGCACGGTTGGGGTCCCATGACATTGTGAATCGAAGAAAGAGTACCCTCTCTTTCGTGGTGAAACATATCATGTCGAAGCCGAGGGCGGTGGGATTCGGCCATGTTGCTTGTTTGAAACTTCGTACCTCCAGCCACCGTCGTCATGGGCCCTTGTCCATTTGTCGACATCTCTCATCAATCCGTCAACCCTTGTCTACCTTCTGCGTTTGTTGCGGTATTAGCTGCTCCAACTTCTCTGGAAGAACTTCACGAAGCATTCGGCGACCTCCTCAAGCGGTGCAAAGTTATCCCCGTACCATCCTTACGGAGTAGATTCTCGGCAAGATGCCGAGTGCACCAATGATGGTGCAAAGCTGCATACCGTATCTGCTCTGTCTGCGAAAGTATGCCACGGTGCCTATCGAAATGACACCAACCTCCCTACCGGGGCCGACCACGTGCCTCGAGCGAGCCGCAGAACCATCCCGGTGTCTTTGTTCTCCTCTCAAGCAAAGCAAGCGCCAAAGGAACCAGCGCGTTATGCGTCCACGAAATGGCTATCAGTGTGCCACGGTACTTGCCAGAAGAAGCGTGCCGTCAATAGCGAAGCGGGGCGGCAATGCCGAAAGGCCTCGATGGGTGAGCAAAGCACCGAGCGCGCGGAAGAATATCGCATCCCATCTTGAGTCCATTCGTTTGGTTTGGGACGTACTCATAATGCATGCTGGATTAACGCTTTCATTGCATTGAAGAGTCTTTGCAAGCGCAAGTAACCATCTTCCAGTCCCCATATATCATCTTCCGGATCGTTGCTTTGCCCTCCATGCTTTTCCATACCTTATCTCGTATCCAAATTTCTCCTTAACAATCCCGGCAAGTGTCTTCACCTTCATATTGGGTTCTCCCTTTACTATGTGACACGGTGACTTGGCAATAATGGTAGAGGTCAGCTCAACGATGCTTCTGTTTGAGCTCGCCCGGCACAAGTGTGTGGGCCAACGATTCTTGTGATCTTGAACTTTCCGTGTCCTCTGTTTGCTAGCACAAACCCTCCATTCACATGTTTCCTTCTCGCACACAGCTGAGTACCTCGCTCCACATAAGAATGTCTCACCTTGAATGGCCTTTACGGATCATTGAATACTCCTGCGGCCACCTTTTCAATGCAGACAAGTCCTCAAACACCATGCCCTTCTCAATTGTCATGCTTGACCGGCCTCGGAGCATCTAGCAACTTGTCATCCCTTCCTTACGCATATGCCTCACGACAATGCCTAAGATCGCTGAATTCATGAACTAATGGATCGGCGAGAGCAATAACGCTGATCGACTCAATATCACTTTCGGTCGACTCTCCAAAGGCGGTCATCATCGAATCAACGACCCTTGCGATCTCATAAGGGTCCAGATCATCCACAATTTGAACATCCACAATTTGATCATCCACCTTTGTTGGAGTCCCTGCGAGCTTCTTCAACATTGCCACATGGAGCAACGGGAGGAGCGACCACATTATCGAGGAATGTTTCTGCATCATAAGCACAACAACGATGTGATTGAGACAAAATAAAGGAATGACGGGAAAGGCTAAAGTGTTGCTCGACACTTCGGGATGATTCAGGTCAATCCCATCTCACGAGGCCGCCACGACATCATCGATCCGACATTCAACTTGGCCGGTTGAGAAATCGAACCTCGTTCGAGGCGGATAGAGCATCGGGCACCTCGGCACTTCTTCCACATCCACGCAAGATCCGTGCGGAGGGTCAAAGGTGCTGATCACCTAGTTCGGTGAATAACCGTGAGGGTGGGATCAATGGACACCTTCCGCACAACAACGTCCAAACATTTTAACTCATTCCTCATAACCAATTTGACATAATTGTCCCACTCATCCTCTGAACCAATTAAGATCAACCTTTGAGAATTGTGTCTTTCGAACGAAGTGAAGTAACCCCTCAAGCGTGATGCTCTCATCGTTTGCATGACAATGTAGCTTCTCCGAGCCCTAGCAACCAACTCACTAAGCGACGGCCGATCACCGAATATCGAGGCACCCTTTGCATTTCAACAAATCGAACATTTCCATAATCATCACTTGTCACATTGCCTCCATGATATAGGGTGACTAGGTTGTCCATCTATTTCATCTGAAAACCAAACTTAATACCTTTAATCGAAATTGGATACTAGATAGTAACTAATAAGTATCTAGTCACTAACTAAATGCTACCTAACTTCAAGCCAACAAGTTAATGTCAACATTGTAAAAGAAAATTACCAACAAGCTAACTTCAACATGATAAAAATTCAATTAGTATGATGGTATAGTATCGACATTGCATCGAGCAAGTAGGAATTATATTGTTTCCTTCAAAATTCCTGCATTCCAAACATGTCGGAGTTTTCTATTGCGGTATCGCCTTAGGATATTATTACCATACTCACAGTCTCCCACCCTCGTCCTCACAGGCCCATCCTACAGGCCATAGCATCGTTTCTCTGTCCCATTTCAACGACCAATCACACTATCTAACCATGAACACATAGCACACACAAGCAAGGGCATCAAGCAAAACCTAATGCAAGCCCATCATAATCCAAATCAAGGCTGCAAAGATCACATTTCCCACAATTGTAAACCTCCTCATCATCAACACATATTATACGCAATGCTACTCCTCGTAAGTAAGTAAGCATCTACTTCATATATCAACACATATCATACAAATATCATACACATATCATACCTGCCGGCGGCGGGCGGCGGGCGGGCGGCCGGGACGCAGCGGGAGGCCGCACGGCAGCGAGGCCGAGGCGGCCGAGGGCAGCAGCGGGGCGGCGGGGCGGGCGGGCGGCCGGGCGCAGCGGGCCGGCGGCCGAGGCCGGGAGCGAGCGGGAGGAGGCGGGGCGGGGCCTTGAGCGGCCGGCCGGGGCGTCTGCGGCACCGAGGCGGCGAGGCCGGCGGCCGACGGGCGGCGGGAGGAGGAGGCGCGCGGGCGAGGCGGCGAGGGCGGGCGGGAGGCGGTGGCGGTGGCGGCGGGAGGCGGCGGGAGGCGGGGCGAGGGGCGCGAAATGAACAGGCATGCCCTCGGGTCGGGTAAGTGCCCGAGCTCGGCGCCAAGATCCATGGCGCCGAGCTCGGCGCCACGATTTCGGCGGCGAGGTCTGCCACGTCGGCGCCACGTTGGCTGCCACGGTGGTGCGGGCACGGCACCTCGGCGCCGTGGATCACGGCGCCGAGACGTCTTACCTCGGCGCCATGAGTCACGGCGCCGAGCTCCGGGTCCAAAAACGGAATTAAAACTACCAGGGGTCTAAATGTGAATATTTTTCAAAAAAAAGGCTAAAATAGAAAAAATTCGGTCGAGCTCATGCTCCAGTGCAGATGATGAAGGGTGGCGACGAGGTCTCCTGTGTGCTCCATGAGTGGGACGGAAGGTCTCTAGTGTGCTTCGCGAGTAGGACAGAAGATGATGACAAGTCTCCAGTGTGCTTTGTGCATGAAACGAAAGATGACTGTGAGGTCTCTTACATGCTTTGCGTGTGAGGTGGAGGATGGCTATGATTGACGAGGTCTCACACGGAGCAGCTGAACAGGTCATCCGGGCTCGGCGAGCAAGACGACTACCGGTTCGATGGGCTCAACGAGGAATGTGAGTGGATTGCTTGAGGTATGTCCTAGTCATCCGATTAAAATACATCCTATGGTTGGAAGCTATCCTGTTGATATGGGGGTACAACGACATATCATAGCATAGTCGCTTCCCAATTAGAAGTTTAGAAATACTAAACAATGGTACATCATTTTTTCTATTTTGATGGGATAACTCCTACCGTATGATACGAGCATAAGATTCTCAACTACTCTACCATGTGATTAATTCACTCCTATCCCCTCATCTTGACCTTATCCACTCATCTCTCTCAACATCTCCTCTATGGCTGGCTAGCTAGAGCGCTCTCTCTCTCTCTCTCTCCAAGGAATGTCAAGCTAGGTGGTGGCAAGTAAGCATGGCAAATTGTTGGCATGCCAGGAAATGCAGTGGGCAAGCATGACAGCGTGCGGTGAGTGGCCATTCATAGACGGAGGTTGCAGGATAGGTGGCAGGATGGGGCAACGCTCCGCAAGTTGTTGTAGGTGAGCCATACGGGCAAGGCTACATGTGAGCGGGCTAGCTCTCAAAAAGCGGCCATAAGGAGGCAGCGGCTCGATGGGGGCAAGCACGGCCGCCACAGGCAAATGATGCCGTGCCGCCGAGGAGCGGTGTAACCCCATATTCCGTTTTTTATTAATACTCATTGGAATTTTTAAAAAATTTTGTGAAACATTACTGAAATTTCTTGGAACTTATGTATAAAACTCTTTTTGATACATTGAAACATCAAATTTTAGACCTCAAACTCATTGGAATACCGAGTTTCATATTTTGAAACATCAAGTTTCAGATGTGAAGCACACTAAAACACTGAGTTTCCGATCCGAAATTCGAATCTCATTTTTTGAAACTTCATGAAACCTTAAATCTCGGATGCTAAACTCGTTGAAACATCGAGTTTTAGTTTCGAAAGTTGAAGCTCGTTTTTGATATTCATGAAAGCTTTAAGTTTCAGATGTGAAACTCGTTGAAATACAGAGTTTCATATTTGAAGGTTGTTGTTTTTGAAACTTCATGAAACCTCAAGTTTCGAATGTCAAACTCATTAAAACACCAACATTCAAATTTAAAACTCGAAACTCATGTTTTTGAAACTTCATGAAACCGCAAGTTTTCGAATGTGAAACTCTCTGAAACACACTTAAAACTCCATGAAATATGCTGAAAACTCTATGAAACTCTCTGAAATGTTCTTGAAACCCCTGAAATATGCTAAAACTCTATGAAACTTACTTGAAACTCTTTTCAAAATATTGGTGAAACCTCCTGAAACTTGGTTGAAGCATCTGTTTGAAACTTTTGATAAAATGTGAAACTCAACAAAACTTTAATAAAATATAAAACTTACTAAAATTTTTCTATATCGTTAAAGAGCACTTTCAAGTTCCATGGTACAGCGTTCAGCAGCAGCTTCCTTACAAGTTACTACTGCTACCAATTAGGTACACTCTGCATGCAGGCTATACACGTAACCAGTGTACTGGAATCTTGGCAAATGGTGATGACATGTCCTTTTCCATCTCTCCAAGGTGATGCTTGGTTGGGCTAATTTTTTGTAGCTTATGACTAAATTTTCAATATAGCTGAATGAACTTACACTGTAGCTGATGATGATTTATTTGATATAATTAAATTTAAAAAAAATAAAAATAGAAAAAGGGTTAGCCCAGCACGATAATGCAAATGAATACGGGAAAAAAAAGAACCGCAAAAAGCTCAAAAAATCCAAAAATTCAAAAAAGATAAAATTTAAGAATAGTAAAAACTAAGCTGAAAGTAAGAAGCCTAAGTTGAGGTGCTCAAAAATTGCTAGCCACACTTTGCCCTAGGGGCTGTTTGGTTGCTAGCCACACTTTGCCACCATTTGCCAACAAAAATTGCCACACTTACCTAAGTTGAGGTGCTCAAATTCTTTGCCACACCTTAATAAGCCTAAGGGAATCTTGCCACACTTTTTTGAGTCACTGACGCGTGGGACCTAGTTTGCTGGAAGGGAATCTTGCCATAACTGTGGCTGCAACCAAACAACTGTTAAGTTGGTCAAACTTGCCTAACCTTAGACGTGGCAACCTGTGGCAAAGTGTGGTGGCAATCAAACACCCCGTAAATCCAAACGAGCAGGACCCAAATCTACTTTAATTTGTATTGTGGTACATACTAGTAACTTGCATGTCCAACAGGCGCGGTATCAGAAAGCGGGCACGTGGATGGCGTTAGGACGCGCGGTGTGAGCTGCGCATGAGGGTTCGTTGCGCGTAAATTCAGAACTCGGTAGAAAGAAACAAAACCTGATGACCTCCTGGCTCTGATCTTTCCCATATCATATGAAGAAAGATCTCACAACCTTTCTTTTTAGGGAGAGATGTGCTAATTTGCGAACAACCTGTCCGTCTTCGCGAAGGTTGTACTGTGTACTTAATTCTACCTGTCTGACTGAGAGAGAGATGCATCTATGCATGTTTATTGCCAACTGATCAGGTGAATGCTCACTACTGCTGTACAAATCAAGTCAGCAGTTGAATTCATTGGTAGATTGCATTAGGAAATTTTCTGTCCATTTCATTAAGTAGAAGCTGATGGCATCACCAGGAAACCAGCATGCCGGAGGGACACGCGTCGTTGCGGCCCCGCGAAGCAACCGCGGTAAGCCGTTCCTTTGCGGGCGCTTTCGCGCGGCGACGGGGACGTTTTGGACTCTTGCCTCGTCCAGTCATCCATTCGGGAAAATCTTAAATCATTTTTTTTCATTTTTTGGGCCGTGTTAGTCGCTGTGTCTATCTCAAAGCAGTATTTCATCTGAGACTAAGGCCAGTCTCAATGAGGATTTCATCAGGATTTCATAGACATTAAATGAGATAACACATCAGGAAAACTGATGATATAGCACTGTATTAAAGAAGAAAGAGAGAAATACCGTTTCATGGTGAAGAAACGGATGGGCACTGTTTCCACCACCTTGGAAACAGCGTGAAACGCGCACTGAGAGCGTTTTGTTTCATCTCCTCCTCATCGCCGGATCCGGTGCGCTATCTCCCCTCATCTCCAAATGCAACTTCAAATGGCTACATAGTTCACATGGCACATTTGATCACAATACATGCCAGAATTAAATGCTGCAGATAGCATATGAAACTGTGCAGATGAAACTGTGCATTGAGAGAGCATGTTTCATTCATCACTCCAAACCTGAAAAGGTGACATGGTAGTCTTGGAAACTGGGACATGAAACCTCCCACTAAGACTGGCCTAAGAGACTATCTATATTGGCTTTTGCTTCTAAGCTAACATGAACAACCAATTTCTCAAAACGACTTCAACACTTTTTTCGCTCACGTCTATTTCTGGAATAAGGTAGAAATTATGGACGTGTCACGTACTCTACTTCTACCATTTCTATCTCACGCACGTATTTTCTTTCACTTTCTCCACCGCTTGACCCTTTTTTTTAAAAAAATATTTTTTAGTCACTATTATTTATTTTTAGTCAAAATCTATAGGTCAAACCTAATAAGAACATGTGCTATCCATCTAAGACTGGCTAATCCACGTACTCGCCACTTACCAAACGCCCTTATGAAATTCGGCACTGCTCGCCGTCACGTAGGTAGGTTAATGGAAGGGAAAACGACCCCGTTGTTAACAAGGTGTGTAGAGAACCACTACTACAGAAGAGGCTATACTGGACGGCTACATCACAGACGGTTCATACGGAACCGTCTGTGATTAAACTGTCACAGACGGTTTATACTGACAACCGTCGGTGATATTTTCACAGACGGTTATTAACATGAACGATCTGTGATAAATGAGACATCACAGACGGTTCGTGTTACTAACCGTCTGTGAAATTTCATAGACGGTTATTAACACAAACCGTCTGTGATGTCTAAAATTATCACAGACGAGACTATCACAGACGGTTGTTTATAAACAACCGTCTGTGATACTCGCTCATCACAGACGGTTAGTAATAAAGACCGTCTGTAATGTGAGTTATCACAGACGGCTCGGGAACCGTCTGTGATAACCACCAACTATCATCGACACTAAACACCGCGGTTCGAGGAAATGCTCGTGATGACGGTTCCGAACCGTCTGTGATATGGCTGTCTGTAGCAGTGAACGTTCCATATGCATCAGTGCAGAAATGCTAAGAAAGACGATCATCTACTGTAAGCGAAATTACGTGTATCACACTCGTTGCGAAACTATTTAGGGATTAACTAACATCCGTTGGAAGAGAAATTTGCTGTGTGACACAGAAACGACCCGCATTTTGTTTACATTTAAATCACAATTACCTTGGTAATCATCCATAAACCGGTAATCAACAGTACAATCTTGGCGAGATTAACGTATATTAAAAACCCACTAAAAAGGGTAACCAAAATTTACAACAGTCCAAGATATACAAATTAAGTCACAAAATAGAGTCCCTCGGCTACATGCAATTCGACTATATGCAATTAATTTACAAAATACTTAGAATACAAACTTGATAAGATACACGGGTAATAAAATACAAGATAAAGATACATTTTGACCCTACAAAAGAAACAACAACACAAGAGTAATGGTTAGTAAAGTGCCGTCAGACCCAACCTTTCATATAGTATTTGTTCTTTTAGCTCACTGAGATGCCAATAACTATTTAGGGATAGCCGATACCTCTCACTCAAATGGGTTTACCATCTGGCGAAGCCCACTTAAACTAGCCTCAAAAAGCCACCACTAGATAGCCAAAAAAGTCAATGTCATAGCCGAAAAGGCCAATACCATACTTTGGAAGAGCCAACCAGTAAAAAAGGAACACATAGGGCAACAGGGATAGGCAAGCAAGCCTAGGGGAGGAATATTCCTCCTTTGAACAACCAAAAACTTGCCAAATCTAACAATAAGCCAAGGAGCCATGCACAACCTCGCTTAAAGATAAACATGCACCAGCCATGATCACAAGGGGCCCTCCACACCCCCCAACCAGCCAATGTGAATTCAACAACACACTGATGCCAGGCCTAGGGCCAGTGGGGAGTCGATAGCAGCAAGGAGCAACAGTGGAGAGAAGAAAGGGAAAGGAGTATAAGACAGGGGACACATTAGCACCTGAAAGTAGGCAGGGCAAAGCTTCATCCAAAATAAACAAGTAGAGAACAATAGTACTAGGAATCTCTAGCTAGGTGAAGCATTACCATCCACAACCCACCTAGGTCCTTGTCCCATAGTCAACATGATGACCTAATCCACCAAGGCAAGCCGACCAACAGAGGAGGAAAGCCGACCAAGAGGGAGCCTAGCCAGTGAAGAGAAGGACCAGAAGGCGTGAGCACATGGGGACAACCACCAGTAAAGGGGAAGGATCATCAACAATTTCAAAAGGTGATTCCCCTACTCACCTTTTATTCTTTAGGACATTCACATACAAATATGGCAATAACATTATGCACAAAATATAATTCAGTAAACTACAACTCACCCAACACCATAGCCCATGCAAATAACATGAAGAGAGCATGAATTGGATACATTCAACAAACTAGGGCATGAGAGGCTAGTAGGCATGAAAATGGAACTAAAATAAATTAACTAGTGCCAAGAGAGTAACACCATGAATGGCATAACACCCAGTATAAATTAACTAGTGCCAAGAGAGTAACACCATGAATGGCATAACACCCAGTAAAGACACAGAGCATAGACGGCAGAGTGAGGATAAACTACTAGAGATCTGAACAGAGACTAGCATGAATATTTAGTAAGGACCACACACCACATGAGCAAGAATTAATATGATGGATAAACCACAGCAACTCGGCCATTGGCTAGAACATGGCAGATATAAATCACTAACACAAGTAACAACCATGTAACCACAAGCCTAAGCCATGAGTAGATCCAAAGACTACAACAATGGGCCTGGTAGGAACCATGAACAACATAGGTAAATTATCCAAGAGAAGGGGGAATCTTACCATTGTAGCCAAAGCCAACAAGGGGGGATTGATAGGGCTGTAGTCGTGTGGCCATGACCATGCCCAAGCACTGGCGAGCTTAGAACCACATGGTTCGAGCCACACCTACTCACCCCAGCAGATCCATGATAGCACGGTTGCCGCCACACCCTCGAGTAGCAGCACGTGCCCGGTGGCATGGCCGCGTGTGCCCTAGCACACGCAGGGCCTTGAGTCCCACCACGGCACATCAAGGCACTGGGCCGGCCGGCAAAACCGTGTCACATATCCAAATCAAAACACCATGGCTAGATCCAATGAAGAGCACCCGGTTTAGGAGAAGAAGCCCAAGGCAAATAGAACCAAAAAGAGAGAGGGGAAAGTCGGGCCAGGTAGGAGAGCAGTCAAGCAGAGGTAGCAAGAGGATCCATCACCGATGCTAGATCTAGCCAAGGTGACGCCATCAGTGAGAGCCAAGAAACAGGCGGATGAACGAACATAGGGAGGGATGAGAGTCTTTAGAAGGTGAGAGTGAATAATGGGAAGGGATAGCTGTTTGGGTGAAAGAGAGAGGGTAGTAGATATTTCTTTGACCTTGGGGCCCACAGCGCAATAGCACTTCTGCACCCCATACTATGCACCGAACACAAGCTACCATACTACACCAAGTCCTATAAAGGCAAACAAAAAGATAACTAGTAACTTGACAGGAACAACTAGATAATAACCAGAAGGTAGAATGCTACCTGAACATTAGCCTTAGGAAATTAATTAGTGCATACTTAAGACAAATACTAATATAATGATGTCACAGCTATACAGGACATTTGACTGTAGAAGTGGCCACATGTTTACGTAGATCTGAATTCTCTTAACGAATCACCCCTAAGTCTCAGTACATGTGTAGAAATGCAGGAAACAAGCAACCACCATAGAAGGAACCCCTAGAAATCACAACTAAGTTCAAGCTCGACCTAGGAATATCAAGCAAGCTATCCATTGATCATGTTGATAGAAGTAATTTAATTACAAATTATTTGCTAGTTTGTTATTAGTACCATGTGCATAAAAAACTTTTGGAAAAACAAACAAACAAGTGAGAGGAATGGGATGAGATATCTAAGGGTAGGTCCAACTGATGGAGCAACTAGCCTAGAGTTAAATAATAAGGAAGGGTTGAGGGTGCCTAGGGTGGGTAACAATGGCAGTTGGGGCCCTCTGCATATGGATAGTATATAAGGATAAACCAACTTTTGCTCATGTAATGGGCCGTTATTGTATCAGCCATGGCCATGTCCAAGATTGGCAGAGGTAAACTAGCTTATCAATTTACTATACACTCCATATAGGTAAGGAATGTATAACTATGACGGGAGGGCAAGGCTAGAGATGGAAAGACCTAGGCGCATATATTACCACGATGAGTGTCGGGTGAAGGCGAGTCCGGCCTGATCACGACTAGCTCATAGTTGGGTAGGTATTGGGTGAGGGTAAGAAATATCCCTGGGCCAATGATTATGACTAGCTAGGTGAAGGTATCGTATACAGAAATACGGGAAAACAACTCTGTACTCTAATTTGAGCATCACATGTAAGAAAATGCAAGAAAACCAATGGCAATTAAAAGTTAGACTAGCTATAGGTAAAATGGTACCAACCTGTGTAGGGTATAAATCCTGAATTCATGCTTGTCTCCTGGATTGGAAGTTACGGGAGCCTATTGAGGGCTCTTTCTATTGATATGAGCGATGAGTAGATTTTTGAGACATAAAATGGATACTTTTTCTCAATTAATGGTATTTTTACAAAGTGGATAAGCTAAGTTAGGGAAGAGGATGGAATGACATAAAACTCGTAAACATGCATTTTGTTAATATGTTTGCTGAGTACATTGTACTCACCCTTGATATTAACCCTCCTTTGTTAGAACCAAGGCAATATGATAATTCAACTGAACCAGGAGAAGGATACTTATGGGAGGATTAATCTTATGATGATTGGGAAACGATGGACCCAAAAAATGTTGCCTACAATCTTAATACTTCTGATGGAGGATGGGATGACTAGAGACAATTTGAGAGACCATGTGGAGGTCATCCCGTGTGTATGATGAGTAATTGACATCGGTTTAGAAGAGTTGAGTTTGGCATGTGTGGTTCGAACCTTGACGTTGCGGGTTGCAATCGGGCTCGGTCGGACTTGGTCAAACCTGGTCAAAGGGCTTAGAATGCATATTCTGATGATTCGACAGGTTTGGACTTTATTATGCGTAAGTATGACTTACTGATGCAATTTATGTTTTCATGTATCGAGCGGTGCTATTTGATGTGTTTCTTGTTTGTGATGGCTGCAGGACGTCGAGACGGAGTCGTGACGAGGCACGGAGGACCGGACTAGGCGCATGTGGTGCCGAGGTTAGAATGATCGAGGTGTGCCGAAGACGGCGTGAACTCGAGGTGGTTGCGAGTCGTGCACAACAAGGAACGCAGAAGCTTCCCGGAAGGTGCAGGAGGGGGGAATTGGTAATTTCGCGAGGCTGCACAAGCGGGAGCGGGTTCCGTTGGATCTGACGGGCATAACGGGTTGGAGACCCGTTAGCCAAGGACTATATAAAGGAGGAAGTGGCTGCATGCCCCCTCATGGCTTTGGGAGAGAGTTAGGGTTTGCTAGAGTCAAAAGAAGCTTTGAGAGTTTATTTTGGCTTTAGACTCTAGTTAGTGAGGCTTTGGTAGTGGAGAGTAGTTGGAGAGGGCAGAGGTTCTGTCTCCATCGTAGCATCTCCTCCCTATGTGTGTGTGTGTCTCTCCAAGCAAGCATGTAGTGAGTGGGTGAGTTCTTGGCTTGGGGAGAGGGAGAGATTGGAGTGATGAGCATGTAATCATCCATTGTTCTAATGTCCATGCGTATCGGACTCCTCTGTAATCCTCTTTTGATTTGGAATGGAAATCTGAAGTTTTTCTCCTATGCTGGCCCTCTGTTCTTCGTTCCTCCCTTTTTGAGTGATTTCTTGATTTTCTGAGATTTGAATTGTTTCTTGTTGGGAAGGCCCAAAATGGGTTGCTCTATGTTGGGATGATGCTTCAAGATCATTTGATCAATTTTCCCAGGAGCTAATCTCATTTAATCTCATATTTCACTTTTGGGGCCACTCTGTTCTTCATGTTCATTTCTCGGGTTTTGATGCTTTTCTAGTTTCCCTTCATGGGATGGCATGAAATTTGGACTATCTAGTCCTGAGGCTATTGCTAATCTATCTGCAAAATTTCATGATCAAAGATTCAAGGATTGAGTGGGATTTAGGATTTTTGTGCAGCTCTCTGTGCTTTTCAAGTTTTTGGAGAAAATCTGAAATTCTTGAGGTTGAGTTGGCTTTCTTGGGTTTTCTAGTCTTCTTTGGCTATTTGGGTCGTAGTCCTGCACTTCTGGGCTGAAAAATCCAGTGGAAAGGTTTCAATTTTCTCTCTGGGTGAAGTCTTGGCCTTGCTCTGAAATTTCAGCCCTCTGCTGCTCTGAAATTTCGTCGGGCGGTCAGACTGGCTCAATGGGGGCGGTCAGACCGGGGTTAGACCGGCGGTCAGACTGCCATTGAGCCAGCGGTCTGACCGGCCGTGACCCACCGGTCTGACTGGGCTCTGCAGTTTCTGGTGAGATTTGTTTTTAGCCCCTGTCCTTTGTCTTTATGTTGTGTTTGCTTCTCTGGTTGTTAGGCACTTGATGCCTCTTCTGGTGTTTTGAGGTGTTAAGTGTTCTAGGTCGCCTTCTCTTCATAGCTTTTGTAGCTAGTAGAGAGGAGTCGCTCCGTGAGTACTTTGGGGGAAATTTTTTTTAGAGATCGACATTCACCCCCCTCTGTCGCCATTTCGGTCCAATACAATTAGTAGTTTACCTAGGGAAGCTAGTGGCGTGCTGTGTCACTCATTGTATAAAATAAAGCTAGGCAAAACTTCCATGAGGAAGCTATACTAATGTTGCAGACCTGTTAAACTCTATTGGAGATATTAAGCTTGCGTGGCATGGTATTATAATAATGATGTACCATCTCTAATTTTTATTCTGCTGTGATGGGCTTATTATTCGTTGGAGCAGTGTTCTACCTACTAAATGAATAATAATCCATTGACTAGTGTTATTACCTATCGGTAATGACACGGGTCATCACGGACACTTGACGCCAACACAAGACTAAAGGTGGAATAAGAATAGTATGGCATGGAGAAAACTGAAGGTGCATTTGTTAGGTTCGTCGGCCATAGCTGGTGCTCTCGCTAGGGCTAACCGCGTTGGAGACGCCCTGGAGACTCTCTAGCTTGTCTAAATTGTTCGATCACAACACAATTACGTGTGCCAACCCGTATCCTACCGCACCTTTGTTGTATTATACATGTCCTTGGAAAAGGAGTTTTTGGCTGAATTGACCGTTTTTGGGTTGGTATTTACAGGAATGGTGCCGGTCACGCAGGAATGGTAGAAATAGCGCTTTAACCACATGATAGTCATGTGGTGAAGCCCTAGAGGCCGACACGTCAGGGTGTTGCATGGCCTCCGTGCGGCCAGCGCTTGCAGTACAGTCACCGTGCGGCAGCCCATTAGCACTTTATTAATTAGTTTGATTAGCACAATTAGGGAATTTATTTACACGTACTACTTGTAGAAAATTTTAGATATAGCAAATGAGCTCAAATACTTATGAAATTTTAGTGTACTTCATTATGTAATTTATTCGTAATTTTATTCATTCTGAATTTTACTTAATAAATTATTTAAGTAAACTATTTGTAGAAATCTTTTAATATAGCAAATGAGGACAAAAATTTATGAATTTTTTTGGAGGATCCTTACGTAGTGAACTTGATTGTGTAATTTTTTTTGCAAAATTTTGGATTTTGTAAAATTGTACAGATATAGCAGTATAAAAGCGTATAACACGGGATGCGATATGACTCACTCATTTGAGCCACTACTCTCTCCTCACTGTGTATGTGGGTGTAACCTTGTCTTGTGTCGAGTATGTCCCGTGGGATACGACAGCAGGTCCAGAGCACGCGTGTCAGATCGGAGGAGGTATGGAGGCTATTCAGTCTGTTGAGTGGTCAGAGGTGCACCTTTACGTTGAGTGAGAGCAGGTTGCGTCTGGTAAGCGTCGATGGCGTCCTGCAGGGACATGCTGAACTAGGGACTGCTAGCGATGAAGCCTTGAACAAGGGACTGTAGAAATCTCGTTCATGCAGAGGAGCTCTGGCCTTCACCGTACGATGTGCCAATGAAGTTGGAGGAGCTCTACCCTGCATATGCTCCAAATGTTGCGTACGGTCTGAATGGTAAGCTCTACCCTGCACACTCTCTAAAGCCTAGCGCCGTGTACTTCTCACTAGAAGCAACCGGGAGGCCTGTATCCTTATCGGTGGATGGGTCATCACCCCCATTGTGGATGGAAGGTTGAAAGACAGAATAATGTTAGCCAAAATAAACATTCTAGACATAGATTGTGAATGTCATACCTCCGGGATGTGCAATGTAGATGATCGAGGGGGAGCGCTAGTCTGTGTAGGGGGTGCGAAGGGTAGAAGTGATGCATCTCAAGAACGGACCTACGGTGGGAGAACGTCATGATGTTAGCGGAATGTAAGGCATCATAAGAAAACAAAATGTAGATTTGCACGTGACTTGCCTCCTCGCCTGGCTGGCCCACCGATGACCGACGGGTAGCACTATGATGCCGGCCGGACTCGCTAGGTAGTAATGACCTGGCGGGTGAGCACGGTGCCTCACTGGGTGCCCAATGCGCACAGCGTGGTTCATTGAACGGTCGTATCTTAGGTTGTTCATTATTTTCTTGGCTTGCGATAGGATGTACTTGAAAATTTTCTACAGAGTGTGTGTCTAGGCTATGGGTGGCAATTTCAGACACGCTTGCGATGCGCTGCGTCTGCTCGAACTGAAGTGACATATGGAACAGGTTTAGCAACGAGTAGTATAAATTTCATCAATGAAACAATAAGAGGTTGCAATTGTCTTACGGTGTCGTGACGCCACAAAGTGTTGTGACAATCGACCGGGTGGTGTAGGCTGTTGTGGTGCATCACCTGCTCTAGGTGCTTTGTTGGAGGAAGGGTGAGTCTGCCACATAACCGTGGTACGTACCAGTCTAGGTATTCATCGTACATCTAAACATTGTACAGACGCTGCTCCAGTATGACATCCAAGTGTGCCATGTCCGTCCATGCCATCATCCACTCGTGCTGCACTGCCTGCTAGTCTTAGCATGCTGTCCTGCCCTCGATTGCCTGATTTTTTGGAATGATTGATGTTACAAACGAAGACATACAAAGTGTAAACATTCCTCAGATAGAAACATGCCCCAACCAAAGAGCTGAAGAGCAAAGGGCAACAAGCCTATGGCCCAAAGGATTAGAACGTAGTGATCGTCCAGCTCCCAATAATCCTTCCCTCCCTGGAGCACCAGGGATGAAGGGCCATCCGTGTCACCCGTGATCCATAACTTGCACCGGTGGTTCTCATCGTAGAATTCTTCTAAAAGCTTCGATAAAGACATACCTTGTAACAACAGGATAGACGAAATATTAGTATGAAGATTGGCAATGATAATAAAATACTGCAAATTAAAATTTTCAACAAAATAAATAGTATAAAATAATGTACATTTAGGACTAAGTGAACACTGCAAATGCGTACTGGTCCAAATAAATGATGCATGTGAACACAACTCATAATCTGGTTAATAAAAGCATCTGGGCCAATTAGCTTTTGCACTTGATGCTACTTGTCATAATTTTTTTGTCAATATAATTTTGTTTTACTACATATATGGTCTTTTACTTTTCTCTAGCTTAGATGCCTTTTGATTAAAAGCAAGCAAATTAAGTGCTTAAACTAATGAATAATAGTGCGACTTAAGACCTATATATATATATATATATATATATATATATATATATATATATATATATATATATATATATATATATATATATATATATATATATATATATATATATATATATATATATATATATATATATATATATATATATATATATATATATATATATATATATATATATATATATATATATATATATATATATATATATATATATTATAGAGGTGGAGAGGCATGGCACCATCGCACCATGAGGCATAGCCACCAGACTACTCGTTGCGGAAGGCGAGGAAGCGAACCCCGGCGGTGGTGGTGCGGGAGGTGAGGGAGGTCACCGGGATGCCCACCATCCTGAACATGTGCCGCGCGCTGGCCGTGGCCAGTGCGCACCCCACGAGGGTGCTACCATCAATCGTCACCACGATCGGACGCCATTCTTGGTCTGGGTTCGGGTCTCGAGGTGTTTAGGTGATGGTTTGCTTCTGGGCTTGTCGTTGCTGTGAAAATGCGTTGCTGGAGGCGAGAGAGCGAGGGGCACCTGAGTCTTTTTCAAAATTTCTCTCTCCCTCAAGCCCAGAAATGACATAATAGTGCCTTCAGTGTCCTACGATAAAATTACACCTTTTTACATTGTGTTCTGATGTAATAATATTTTTTAGATATCCGTTGGCAAATAGTGACAATTTACAATGTCCTGTAGCCAATTTCTCTTCATTTTTAAGGCCTTTGTTTGCTTTTTTTATATGGTAGCAGACAATAGAGACGTCGACATAGATGAAACATACAATTTTAGACTCGAGAAGTCATTTAAAGAATCCATTTCAACAACCGTTCTATTTTAATATTTAATTTTTTGACTTTTGGTGAAGCAAAAATCAAAAGTTAAAAAGAAGAACTCTTTTCCTTTCGTCGAAAGGCGTTCATGGCCCATCAAATCAAGGGATGGCGGTCGGGACGCATCCTGCGAAACTTCGCGCTTTTTATTCTGTGCTTGACCTACTTGAGTTGAATCAAAAGGAGATTTCTATTCGGAAAGTGTCTTCAATTATCTGGAATTAACTAGACTATTATTCATTTTCACGTAATTTCATGGCCTACTTTTGTTTTGGTCTGATTCATCATTTATGCTGTCCGCTAGTGTAGATACAGGAACAGGATGAGCCAGACCGTCCACCATCAGGGTACGAGACTTGAGATGAACGTGAGAGAAGTTCATAGGAGCACAACCATTTTTTACTCGCCATGATCTCAGTTACCAGAGTTCCTCAAATGGCTTTAACCGTGCAACACAACCCAGTGGTAGCTGTCCAGTGGGCCATGCCGGGCCAGCACGGCATGGGTCCAGTCTAGGCATGACCCATTTAGGCACAGCAAGTAAACGAGTTGTGCCGGTACAGTTGGCCCGTTAACCCGGAAAAAAGAAAAATTATAAAAAAATTACATAAAAAAATTAAAGAAAATTACAGAAAATCATAGAAAATTGTAAACATTATTAATCATCATGATAATTATTGTCAATGCCATAATGAGCTTTATTAGCTTGTAGAATATCAATATATATTATTACAACCTATAAAGCGCACTAGTCACTACAACCTATAAAGCTACACCTGAAGAAATTTTTTTGAAAATCATATTCATCGTATCTAGATATAAATTGTCAAAAGATTCTTCTAAATCTCTATTCTTTTTAGTATCTTGGAGTCTTGATTCAGCTTGTTCCTAGTCTTTGATGGTCAAAAGGATTTGGACCATCTCGATTGAGAGACTTATTCGCTGCTCCTCAATTATTCTTCCAGATAGACTGAAGACTAACTCCGAGGAGACCATAGGTACAGGAACAATCAACACATTTTGTGCTAATATGGATAGAACTGGATATGTTATTTTCTGGTTTTGTTACCATGAGAAGATGTTCAATTCTTGCTCAAAACTGACACTATCACTGTTAAGATAGCTTGATAAGTCTTTGGTGCTTTGCCGCCTTCCTCCTCCTGATTGATGTGTACCTGCATAAGAACCTCGAGAATCTCTAGAGGAAAAACAAAAAAATCATGCCCCATTGCATGGTCCCTATAGAGGTGTAGGGGCTACCGGGAGTCTTTCCAAACGCACGGACCCAAACATATTTTCGTATTTCTCATACACTTCATATAATTTATCCTTAACTACTCTATAATATATACAATAATCTAAACCAGTAGCATCACTTAAAAGTTGTAATACATTTGTAAATCCTTAGAGTTTGGCCCTAAAATCTAAAATAAAGACGAATGCATATAAAATAAGAATTTTACTCTAATGTTTTAAAAACTTAGTTATGGCAACTATAGCATCCCATAGTACAGGATCATTTTCAAAAGCCTTTAGATGAATAGCAATTTTAAGAGTGTTATGAATAATTATACGAGAGGTAGGGTAGTATACTCCAGAAGACAAAGTGTAGCTTAATGAAAAAGTTCTAAAAAAGAAAATATTTTTTACCAACAACCCAATCGGCCTTAATAAGTTCGGGGTCTCTAACTTGGGTTCTTTTAGAGAAACTATGATATTGATAAACTTAGGTGTGAAGGAAGATAGATAAATTGCTCTGATGTGGCAATATATTTTTAAGTATAAGGTGAGTATAGTTCCATCTAACAAACATGTCTAAGCCAAAATTTCGACATTCATTGCTATGCAAAAACTCTCATATGCGGCTATTCGTTGGTTGGAATGATTAATATATGACATTGCATCCTTAAAAGAATCAAGACAAGCATTTAATCTTTTTAAACCAGATTTAATAATAAGATTGATAATATGGCAAGCATAACATTGATGCAGTAAGAAAGATTGTGCACAAGTATTACACAAAAAAGTAAGAATTTGCATAGACTTAGTGTTTGCAGCTATATTATCTAAAATTATAGAAAAAACTTATCTGTAAGGCCAAAATCTTGTACAACTTTAATAATGCATTCTGCAATATTTTCAGTAGTATGTGCAACATTAATTAATTTAAATCCTATAAATCTTTTTTTCATTACCCAGTCATCATTAACATAATGAGCAATAACACTAATATAATCCTTCCTAGCCCTACCACTCCATATGTCCGATGTCAAAGCAACAGAGAATGTACAAGTAGGAAACATTTCTTTCAATTTTTCATGGCAGTTGTTATAATATTTAATTAAATCTCTAGTTGTAGTTTGCCTAGATACAACACTAAATCTAGGGTTATGAGCAGTCCTAATATATTTTTGAAAAGCATCAGACTTACCAAAATTTAAAGTTAATTAAGAAGCAATTAATCCACAAAGGGATTCTCAGGCTACCTCCGAGTTGTACTCCCAAGTACATACCGAGCCATCGGGTTTGTACTGCAGTTGTGTCCGGCGCATTTGTATTCCCTGCCTTCTTTTGTAGTGTGCCGTTGCAGGTGCCCTGTTCCACCTGAAGATTTTGCAGACAATTTGTTACCACAAATTTTACAAACAGCATACCTTACCGATTTCCCATCATCGTTGGTCTTTAACTTTTTGTTGAAATCATTCAAGACTCCCGATGCAGTAGCTCTTGATCTTTTTTTCACCGTGCTCTGGGTTATGGATGCACTCGTTGAGCCAACAGAAGATGGACCCAGCGGCGCTTCTTCTTGCTATACAGTTTGTTGTGGATGTGTACCTTCCACAAATAGATGTGCTTTTTGAAAGGATTGCAGATCCTCTGCTATGAGGCCGAATTCGGAGAGTTGGACATTGTAGTTCTCCATTGAATCAACTGTAAATTCATATAATAAAGTATAATTAACTTACTATTGAATCAACAAATAAGAGTAAAAAAATTGCAATAAGGTAGCCTGCAGCTCTCCGAAGATTCTCCGATGTTTTTTCAATTTTCTAAATTTCACACGAATTTCTCGCTAATTTTGCCAACTTTGCACAAACACAACCGGATTCTTCACAGCTAAACAGAGATATGAGAGTGAAATTTGAGGTGTGCAGAATGACGGCCAGATGGCCCTCTATTTATAGGAATTTTTTTTATTTTTTGCTACTTTTTTTAGATTTTTTAGCCTCAATGGTAAAAAAAGTTAAAAAATAGTTATTTTTCACGGACCCTACCAGCACGGCCTGTTTATGCCTATTGGAGCTTGGCCAGGCTATCACAATTGCTATCGGGCCACACCGTGCCGCTTCTTTGGTCTAGGCACGATCCGATCCATGAGCTAGACAGGCTATATTGTATCTAAACCGGATCAACAGACGAGCCACAGACCGGTATGTCAAGATCCGGCGCATTAGCCACCTCCAGTGCAGCAATAGCGGCAGCATCAGTAGAGATCACGACGTACGGCGTGGTACTCCCGCATTTTACGCCGACCCCCTCCGTCACGGACTCCAAAACAGATACTAATAAATGCGTGTGTAGATGCGACCGGTCCACGCGAACAGGTCACAAGCCTCGGCTCGGCCCCTCCTTGATTTCATTGTGAGTCCTCGCTCTAATCTGCGCTTTATTTATTTGCGGTGGTTTTTTTTGGGGGGTTTTGGGGGCGGTCGGGGAGGCGTGGCGCCTGTTCGTGGCCGCGGTCGCTCCCGCTCGCATTGGGTGATCTGCGAGGTTTGCGATGTAATGGTGATTTGTGATTTTTTTTTTTCACTTCCGACACTGGGATTTGGAGATCGGTTGCGTCTGTAGCTTCCGCGGAGTGTTATTTTTTTTGTGTGGATTTGGTAGTGAAACGGTTGGTAAGAGTTGGACGTGGCGTGACGAATCAAGCAGAGTCGCCGGATGCTTACGCAGCTTTGGGGAATCGGATCCCCTTAGCCGTGCGAATTCGGTGCTAGCAAACACCGACGCGCTCCAGATTTTGGCGTCGTCGCTTTCCCCGATCGAGCTGTTTGGAATCTAGTTAGGTTTTCCCGTTTGGCTTGATCGTCTTCTCCTCACGCATCAATCGCCGTGTTGTTTCGCGCAGATTAAAAGTTTGTTAGCAGCCGAGCTTCCCGCGCCGGAAGCTTCAAGGCTTGTTTGGTTAGCTCCCTGCTCCAGTTGGGTTATGTTTGAACAACGGACGTCAAAAGCAGCCCTTGATTTTTTCCTGCCGTTGCTTCTATATTTGCCTTCTAAGTCATCAATCTTAATGGCAGAACTGTGTACGTGGGTCCTGGTTGTGAGGGGCTGCAAGGCAAGGAAGGGTAGGCTCAAGTCAAGTGAGGACTGGGTCAAGCCATGAGGGAGAGGTCGCTGATGGAGGCGCTGGCCACGGCGGCGCAGGGAGGCGCCACAGGGACGTCGGTGCTGGACATGCTCAAGTACGCCGTGCTGCCCATCGCCAAGGTGTTCACCGTCTGCTTCATGGGATTCCTCATGTCCTCCAAGTACATCAACATCCTCCAACCCAACGGCCGGAAGCTTCTCAACGGGGTGAGCTTTGTTTATTCTCTTGTAATAAAAGCTTAGCTAGCGAGATGTAGAGTCACAGTGTGAGCATGACGGTTGTTGGATGTCTTCCAGAATAGGAAGATGTAGGGGACTTGATTGTGCCCACATGCATTCTTGCTGTGTCGGATTAGGCTTACATTTTGATCGTTCGGTGCAGCTTGTGTTCTCGCTTCTACTGCCTTGCCTTATATTTTCCCAACTGGGTAGAGCAATCACAATCGAGAAGATGCTGCAATGGTAAGGATTGCTTTTGATTGGATATCTTACTCCAGTTGTCCAATTATTTAGTAACTTGAGGTTGATAAGTTTGTTGTATATTTCTCGAATTTTGCTGTGTAAGCTATTGATTGAGATCGCATTTTTTCAATGGATGCACCTCTTTAAGCCAGATCCATGGTTCTTACTATTTTTAGATTTCATTATTTAAAAGATCATCAAATGGATTATTATTGTTGATCTTTCTGGCTGGGTCAATTTTAAGTCACCTCCCAAGTTCCCACAAAAAGACAACAGTGTACTTACCCATTGTGTAGAAAGTGAATGTCGGAGGATTAATTGGTTCCAGTTGAATCTTAAGGGTTAAAGATAGAATTGACCCCCAAGTCCATGGCTTAATTCAGTACTTCATTTTTTTTAATATACTGAAATATTGTAATCAGTAGAGAAACTATTCCAATGCATTCATTTACATGGAGTAATTTAAACTACCATATTGTTTGTTACTGGCAATATGCATCTTGTTAGGATTGGTTGAGCATCTTCGAGACCATTCAATCTTGTTTTTAACTGTTTGTCTAAGATGACATAATGCCTTTTGTTTTGTCGTTAACTGTGCTGTGCTTGTGTTCTGCTTTTCCTGCTTTTAACTTTTTTCTCATAGGGGTAATACTTCTGTGTTTGTAGGTGGTATATTCCAGTAAATATTGTTGTAGGTGCTGTCTCTGGCTCTTTGATTGGCTTTGTGGTGGCCTCTATCATCCGACCTCCTTATCCATACTTCAAGTTCACTATTATCCACATTGGAATAGGTACTTTCTTTTCTTTCTGAAAAAAGTTGCTTTTTCGTGTATCCTTCTTCGTCTATCTGATATTGCTCTGACCCCTTATTTTCGACACAGGGAATATTGGAAATATACCTCTGGTTCTCATCGCAGCATTATGTCGGGATCCATCCAATCCTTTTGGTGACTCTAATAAATGCAACCAAGATGGAAATGCGTATATCTCATTTGGTCAATGGGTATGTATCTTTTTGTTCCCAAACTCATATATTCATGTTGTACTTAGAAGTCAGAATGACTAGTGTGCAATACAAATATAACAGTTTGGCATTCAGATTAGGAATATGAACATTTGTTGCGATAATTTGCTCAATGAATCCTTTACTTGAGGCAGGTTGGTGCGATTATTGTTTACACATATGTGTTCAAGATGCTTGCTCCACCACCAGGAGAGAACTTTGATGGTGAAGAGGAGAATTTTCCAATTAAGGCATCTCAAGAGAATGTGGTGCCTGATCTAGGCAAATATCCAACAAGCACTCGCACTAGTACTGTACCTGAGGATGAGCCTTTGTTATCTGCTGAGGGGGATAAAAAAGGTGCTACTTCTCTAGGATCAAAAGTAAGAAACTTTAGCAGGAATTTGGCGTACTTACTTTTTGGAGATTGCTATACAGTGAATTTTTTTAATCACTTTGATGCACTTACTTTTCAATGGGATTATGGAAAATAAATAAGCATGTTCTATTGGTGCAGATAATGAGCCATGTTAGATGTGTGGTTAAATTCCTAAAAGACAAGCAACTTCTTCAGCCACCAATTGTTGCCTCCGTATGTATTGATGCTATAGTATTCTACTTGCAATAAGTACAAAATGTTTCTGCATTCTGTGCATCAACAAGTTTTTTACACTATGTAACAGGCTTTTGCAATTGCCATTGGTGTTGTGCCATTCTTGAAGAATTTGGTCCTCACGGATGATGCACCTCTATTCTTTTTCACGGACAGCTGTCTCATTCTTGGGTATTTACATGTCTTCCTCTCAATTTCATTTTGCAAAATACAAACCTCTTGCCAATAAAATTACAAAAGTAAGAACAGGCATGATGATTCTAGTATCTAATTCTGACACATTTTCAGGGAAGCTATGATCCCATGCATTTTGCTTGCTGTGGGAGGCAATCTTGTTGATGGTAAGAATATATTCTAAGTCCTTTGAAACTGCTGGAAAATTGTATGGTATCACCCTTGCTATTGCCATTTTATGTTTTTAAGATGCGTTTCTCCGGAACTCAACCAAACCCATGTTTATTGCATCAGGTCCTGGTGAAGGAAGTAAGAGGCTTGGCATGCGAACTATTGTTGCTATTATTTTTGCACGGTTGGTCTTGGTTCCTCTTGCTGGGGTTGGCACCGTCTTGTTAGTTGATAAACTTGGTTTCATTCCCAAAGGTGACAAAATGTTCAAGTTTGTCCTGCTACTGCAGCATTCTATGCCCACATCGGTGCTGTCAGGTACGAGAAACGAATAAGTGTTCCTACTTATCACTTATCATCACGTTAAATATTCCTCTAATGATCTGTGTTAGTTGAGATCTGTAAGCCAGTGGGTTGGGGGCGCCATGTGCTGCATGTTAGCAAACCACACTGTGGAATCTTACAATATGATCGTTTTGTTTGCAGGTGCTGTTGCAAACCTGAGAGGGTGTGGAAAAGAATCAGCTGCGATCTTGTTCTGGGTGCACATTTTTGCTGTGTTCTCCATGGCAGGATGGATTATTTTCTATTTGAGCTTGCTCTTCTAAGTACGTCGCGCCCTTATATGTTGGGTGTTCACATCTGCAGCGGTGCAGATTAACTGCAATTTCTTGATTCTCAAATTACTCTGATTTGATTTGCAGATACTGTACTGCACAGGGATATCTAACTAGATATCGTCGAACTTATCAAAGAAGATAGTGCCATGACATGTACAATAGTCACTAAATCATGGGTACAGCTTGAGGTACGAATTGTATCGGTACAGATATGGTTCCCCGTGCGTGCTTGCATAAACGCCACTGCTATGTGCCTATGTTAATTTTGGTCTAGCCTTGCTGGCGCAGCGGGCGATGAGCAGAGTGCGCAGCAGCCATTGCCCTACCCATATCATCAATTCACTCTGAACCTTGTAGATCGGGTTCCGATGTGCATCTTGTCAGCACCCATATTTTCTTCTTTCGTTTTTCAAATAATGTGGTACCCCATGATCTTCATCCAATGATATACTCGGTTCAAGTGTATTTTGTGTACTGTATCTTTGTGATGGCCCAGTGCTGAGTGCTTGAGTTCAAGTAGTATATATTAGAGAATTGTATGAAAACAATCTCATGCATGATGCATTTCCACAAGCATATGCTGATGTGTGCTCATCCCCATCATATTCATGCCACATCATTAACGCGCGCAGCCAATCATGATGGATGTGTGCCCGCTGCCCGCCCATACATGGATCCGATTATCTCAGGCAAAGATTTGCAAGCTCCAGCCAGCGGTTTCCAGGCTTCCAAGTCACCAAACTGACAGCGAAACGTTATCAGAAGTTCCGCAGATCTCCAATGATTCCTTGGTATTGAAATGCCATATGATCTCTATCAAAAAAAAAAAAAGAAATGCCATATGATCTCCCCATGGGCTTATAGACCTGGGACCCTACGATCTGAACCAACAATGTTCCTTCCCTTGATCTTTGGAATCTCTGATCAACAATTGCATATGTACGGTGAACATGGACTGAATGTTTACCCTCCACGACACGGTTCATGTGTTCACCCCTTTGTTTCTTGTTGGACATTCACCGTATACTAATTGATTGTCCTTGCATTGTTACGAACCTTTTTTTTAAAAAAAATCATGTTTTATATTCTAAAACCACTAAATAAAACCATCACCGCAGTCTGCTCATCGAATCATTCCACCATCAAATTCCGGTTGCTGTCAAAAAGTTGTATATGGGCTTACAAAACTAAAGTTTCTAGGTATTACTCAGCTAATTTCTTTAAAATATTCAGTCAAAATTTAGGACGTACGATGTTGATCCAACTGTCTAGATTAGCACCTACCTTCCTCTCTATCTCCAACCTTATCCTTTCTCCCCACGCTGATCCAACCATCCTGGCCGCTACCGCTGGATTCCTCCTCGAGCCACGGCCCACATGGCGCCTCACCAACGCCAGTGAGGCCTACCAAAGCTACGTCATCGTCGCCGCCTCATTCTCCGCTCAAGCCTCCTCCATGCTCGTCGCCACCACCCCCTCAGACGCCTTCTCGAAGCCACGGCTTCTTCCTCTTCGTCTCAGGTATCCTTCCCCATGCCACAGTTGTGAAAAACTAATTTAGAATATATGATCAAAGGGGTGACTTGCTTGAGTATGCTTCTACTCCCACTAATATGTCAAAATCATAAATAAGTCCTACGTGTTTTAATCCATACTTAGAATCGACTCCTGAGGATAATTTCTGAATTTTAAGAATAAAGCATTTCCTAAATACGATGGAAAAAATCCTAAGTAGGCATGCTGTTCAATTTTTTTCTAGTTTGTTTCAAGATAATTTTTCCTTTTTTTGTCTAAGTCATTTATTTATTTTATGTTGAATTAATTTGGGTGTAATGTATAGGAGAATTAATAGTTGAATAAATAAAGCATGAAAAACAAGACGAAGAGAAAAGAAAAGAAATTCTTTAACCTATTTTGGCCCAGTTGGCCCAGACACAGTCGACCCATTTGGCCCAGACGCAGTCGGCCTTAAATCCCTAACTCTAATATTATCTTCCCCTTCACTCCTTCCCCTCTCTGCCTCTGCCCATTTCCTCTCCACTCGGCCGCCACTCTCCTCCCCTTCCTCTTCTCTCTCTCTCTCTCTCTCTCTCTCTCTCTCTCTCTTTTTCTTGCCAGGTGTTGCCCTTAGATCCGTTGACGCTGGTGGCCATCCCTACCACTAACGGCCTCCCCCACCTTCCTCTCAGTCTCCCTCCCTCCCTTTGTCATCACCACTCCCCCCTTCCTCTCTCTCTGGCCTGGCCGCCTCCAAATCCGTCATCGTCGGTGGCTTTCCTGGCCGCTGGCGGCCTCTCCGTGTGTAAGATTTAGGAGGCTGACTAGAGAGGGGATAAATAGGCTGAGAGAGGTATCCCAAAATACACCCATTGGAATCCTAGCCGCCACCTTTCAAACCTCCTATCATGCGCGCTAGTGCTAGCACATTAACGTATGGCATTCCATCCCTGGACGTGTGGACTTTGGTAGAGGTGTTGTTGCGACTGCGGTACTAATCAGGACGATCACAAATAGGAGACAATTGGTTAGAGGATGATCGAGTACTTTCACTACACCATCACGCGCTACGTTGAACCAGCCGTTTCAACTCTACTTCCGCTATACTGCGCGTCTAGTGGTAAAAATTTATGATCTCTTATTTGTATGACTTTTAATTTATGTGATAGAAATTTTAATCTATATTAGTGTACTTTACCTGTATCCCACACCCAATAATTCAGAGTTGTCATGTGGAGTAAATTCGTTCGAAGTGGACCCAATCTAAAGTTCAATCCCACCATGATGAATTGCTCCATGCGATCAAATTGGGTAGAGAAAGCCTTGGTTCGCCGAACATGTTGTCTGGATTTTTCTCATTTTGACAACCACACTATTATTTTTTGGGAGATGACCGAGCTCCTGTGTACAAAAATTAGAAGATGCAGCACATCCTACGGGTCCTCTCTTTCGTGCAACTGTGGAACCTTCTTATGGCGTGTTTAGCGACAATTGGGAACGAAAGAGTTTAAAAGATAGAGATTGTGGCTGGATGGGGCATGAGAATTTTATTTTTAGTTCCAATACCATTTGACAAGAGAGATGGGGCGTTGTGAGGAGTTAATTTGTACTCTTAACATAAGTTAAGATGAAGGGAAGTGATGTATCGAGCCTGTTCGGCAAGTCAAAAGCCAGTCGGCTTTTGGCTTTTGCTACAATACCTAATTTTCAAACAGAGTATTTTTTAAGACATGATCTACAAGTTAAACGATTTACACGTTAAAAGCCCAACATCTGTACCAGCCAAAATCACAAGTGAGTATCTGTCTCTTCGTAATATGTACCGTAAACAGCTAAAATTCAAAAATTTCAGCCAAAAGCCACAAGCGCAGCCAAGAAGAACAAGCCCATCAATCTTTCTCTAAACAACAATTTCCACCTCCTTCCATATGTTTGGCGGGAGTTAGACCCTCAAACGACTAATCCCTGTCCCACATAAACTCTCATGCCTACTAACCAAAGCAAGAGATTTCATAACCCCTACCCCTAAATTCCCATTCTCTCCAAACAAACAAGCCGTTACTAAATAGACTCTAAAAAGCTTAATTTAGTTAAGAGGGCAAAGGCACTTATAAGAAGAGGTGTTTACACACCGTGCAAGACAAGATTCCAAATTCATACATACACCAACAATGAAAAGTTGGACAAAGGCAAATATACTCATTATCATTTTGATATAATATTAGACGTTTATCTATTATGCTTGAATTACATTATAACATGATACACATATGTAGTCAATACATTGTCTTCTCTTCAGTTTAATATGCATCTGCAATCCGCATATACATGTTCGACGTTCTATTTGTTCCGACAACGATGTTAGGGCTTTTACTATGTTTAGACAAATTAGTAATTATAAATGGTGCGATGATGGCGACACAACTATAAAAGTGAGGATGGAGGGTTTATTGTAACCTTACAAGTCAGGTGGTTTGATTGCTGCTGGTGGGTAGCACTCAAAGATGAAGTGGTGGTATTGGCGCTGGCACTATAGGCCAACCATGGAAACGGATAGTTGGATCAGTGGTGCTCGGTTGGGCTGTGACTTATGGCTTATTTCATTGTAATTGGTTAAAATTACACTGTAGTTGAAGGTACCTTATTTGGCATAATTAAATTAAAAAAATTTAAAAAGGGGTTAGCCTATCATATGTAATACAAACGAATACGGGAAAAAAACCGGTAAAAAAAGCTCAAAAAATCCAAAAAATCAGAAAAAAAACGAAATTTAGGAATAGTGAAAAATAAACTGAAATCCAGAAGCCGAAGCCAAAACGAGCGGCGCTGCAGCATGTGAATGTGGCAATGAGGATGTAGTAGCCAAACAAGGCGCGTTAAGGCATTGACCACAAAGGTGAAACAGAGGGCAATGATAATATATGTAAGGTAAATGTTGGTGGTGATTTTACGTCGATCAAATAAGAGTGGAAGTGATGAAGGTGCAGGCAAAATAGGTGGGATCTCCGAGTTTTACGATTGAACAATATCCGATGTCCAATTTTCCTCGTTAAAATGCAGCGCTATGTTCCATGATAATACGGGATAATTTAGAACCATACACATATATTTTTACTAATTATCACAAAATATATACAAATATGATTTTGCATGTTTACCAATTTCCAATCCATCTACAATACGATTTTACATATTTAGCCGTCGCCAACAATATGACTTCGCGTTTACCCGTTGCCGGTTGGGACATCGCCTTGGCAGGCTGGCATCTTCTAAACCCTACCTCATAATCTGGGGGAGGGGGAGGATCACAAAACGAGAAAATTGATACTTTGCCATCCTATTCGATGGGTTTCGATAAAATACCACTCCCTAGAATGACCACTATAAAATGCCACTCTTAACATTGACACTTTGATTATTTGCCATTTTGAGGGTTTTAGAATTCTTAATTAATTTTTAATCATTTTCAGATTATTTGCCATGGAAAAAGACACATTTGCCCTTGGGCCATTTGCTTGTTCTCATCGTTAATATAGCGCAAGTGCTCTGCCCACAGTTCAATAAATCAACAACTGAAATCTCAAAATCCAATTCAAAATCACAAGAAAAAGGTCAACACCAGTGTCAACCAAGAACACTTCAAAATCGTCTTCTTTGCACAGTGTAGGAATCCCCATACCTTAAAATGCGAAAATTTGTCACACAACGCAACAATCCAACACCTCAAACTCCAAATGCCACGGGCAATGAATAAATCCAAAGCTTCAACTACGAGTTTTCCATCATAATGTAATAATCCAGCACCTCCTCAAACTCCAATCCTCTTCACATAATGCAGCAATCCAACGCATCAATATTTCCGTTTCTATCTCTGTATGCAATCTAACAGTGAAAGCAATTCGTGCGATCGAATCCAACATTAAAAAACAAAGATAACTAAGCCTATCTCAGGCACTACACCACAACAACACACAACTCAACTGCATCTTGAAACGCCCAAAAACTCGATCTTTATCGCAATATGCGACTATCCAAGCACCCCCAGAGCCTCTCAAGAACCCCAACCATTGCATTCCCTCACCTCGATGTGGAAGCTGGACCGCGCATTGGGCGCGGCAACCCCGGCCGCGGCCAGCGAGAGCGGCGCGGCGGCGTCGCCTGACAGCAGCCGACGCGAGCGGCCACCATCGAGACCCACCACGGAGCGTCGGACGGCGCGAGCTCCACCACCGTCCGCGCCACCTCGGCCGCCGACGGCGCGCACCATGGCGGCGACACCGGCGGCGGGGCGGACGCCGATCTGCGCCGCGGCGCCGCGCCACCACCGGACCGCGCCTCGCGGTTGAGAGCGGCGAGCGCGGAGGCGCAGGCGCTTCTTGGACAAGAGGGTGGCGGGGGAGGGGAGCCGGGAGGAGAAGAGGGAAGGAGAAGGCGACAACATGGCTGAATTGAAGGTGGAGGTTGTGATTCGTTGGAGATTTTGAGATTTCAGTTGTTGATTTATTGAACTGTGGGCAGAGCACCTATATTGAAGATGAGAACAAGCAAATGGGCCAAGGGCAAATGTGTCTTTTCCCATGGCAAATAATCTGAAAATGGTTAAAAAATAATTAAGAATCCTAAAAAAACCCTCAAAATGGCAAATAATCAAAGTGTCAATGTTAAGAGTGACATTTTATAGTGGTTATTTTAGATAGTGGCATTTTATCAAAACTCACCGAATAGGATGGCAAAGTATCAATTTTCTCCCTCCTTTGCAGGATTTTACCGAAATCTTTCAAGATTGATTGTTTCTGCGCCGCCAAAAAAGAGGAGATGAAACTCGATAAGAACTAAAGAACAAGGAAAACGCAGTCACATCTTCTCTTCCTCCTCTTGTTCTCTCCATTGGTCGCAGCTAATCCAACCCCAACCCAACCGGCTGCCATGGAGGCGTTGACGAGTACGGACAAATGCTTCTCCCCTGCCAGGGCGATGTCCCCGCTGGTGAGGCCCCCTGCATCGCCGGACGCTGCCAGGTATGATGCTACCAAGATTGGATTCTTGAAATTTACCATCTTTTTAATATTTGGTTGTTGGAATCGTCCTGTAATCTTGTTCTTGTGTTCTTGGATCGTCGTCTGAATCGTTTTCGGTTGTCTGTCCGGGTTGGATGGGATTGGATTGGGTCGGCGCAGCCAGTACCTGACAGAGTTGCTGCAGGAGCAACAGAAGCTCGGGCCCTTCGTGCAGGTGCTCCCAATCTGCGGCAAGCTGTTGAATCAAGGTGAGAGATTTAACTCAGCTTTTTAGTGCACATCTTGCGTAGATTTGATAGTTCAGTTTTTTAGTTCATTGGTTGAATCAAGATAGCTCTATCTTTCTGATAAAGGAGCAATCTTTTCGTTTGTTTGTTGATTGTGGCACGTTGGGCTAATGTAGTGGTGACTTGTGCTGTGAACTTTGGCATATCTCCTGTGTTTCAGAATAAGATGAAGGGAATGTTGTGCTACGAAAATATGTCGCTTCGTGAAAATGCTGGCTTTTTCAATGACTGGTAGCTAGTTGCTGATTCGTGCTCTTGGAAACATGCTGTGCAGAGATAATGAGAATGTCAAGCATGCTTTCGCACCTTGGAGTTAGGGGACATGAGAGGCTGCCAATTGCAAGTCCAAATCAGATGCATCCATTGCCCCAGGTGCCTAATTTTTGCGGAAACGGTTTTGGTCCATGGAGTGGGATGAATCCTGAGGTATTTATACAGGTTACTAAAATAATTGTGCGATGTTCAGTTATTTATTTTATTTGCTAGCTCAGCATTGTGTGCTATCAAGCCTATGTGGGAAAAGGGCACTACAGAATATATATAGGCTGTCTCAGACTTAAGTTGAACTACAGCTTGTGTGCGAAAAAGGACGGAAGCAAGGAATTATGATGTTGAAACCTTGGTGATGGTTTCATTAAGACATACTCCATGTTCATATGAACTTGTCTTCAATGGCAGACCTAGGATCAAAATTTAGGGGGAGGGGGAGGGGCTAATGGGACTTGCTCACCAGTTTGCCGAATCCCGAGTTGCCAACATACGGTAGCCTACCGCACTGCTGGTGAGAGATAGGAAGACGCTATTGTGGCTATAGCGGGCTATCTTGGAAGCTATGATACACGTTGTGTTTTGCCAAAGGAGGGCAGCGGCGTCCACCCCCCGTTGAGGGAGGAGAAGACTGCGGCCGTCACGCGGTCTAGATAGAACTAGGTGGTAACCACCTAGGACGAGGCGTTGGCCTCGTCAGCCAGGAGGGCGTATTAGATGGAACGGAAGCCAAAGTTGAACTGATAGCATCGGGCCAACAGAACAAGTTGGCGGTCTGCGCAAGGTGATCATACATGGCGAGCTACTCATCCTCACCGAAGTAGTAGGATAGGGGAAGGAGGCCGACGTCATAGCCGCAGAGAAGCCACTCACCTACAATGGAGCCAGAGCGGGGGTGGTCGCCGGCGAAGCCTTCAAAGAGGAAATTGCCGTCATCGGCAAGGTGCAGGTTGTGAGAGTGGGTGGAGACAAATTGAAGATTGGGTCCATGGTGCTAAATGGGCTTCCAGATGTCGGAGAGGCTTTACTCTTCACAATCCACGAGCTCAGCTCGGCACTTCCCTTTTTTTAATCACTCAAAATCACAGATACCGTGTTGTGCGACACACCTGTCCACGAGCACCGTTTACTGATTTGCTCCCCCTTTCCCGTCTCCCTAACCATAAGCTCCAAGATCCATCCACGACAAATAATGTTGGGTGTTTTGGTAATTTCCTTCAATTTTCGATTAAAATAAAAGCAAAGTGAAAAAACAGGTGGGGCCCACATGTAAGAGGAGGGAGAGGAAGGGTAACGGCACTGGGCCTTGACTTCGTCGCGCATTAGGGATCCGATTGATCCCCTTGTGTTGACTTCTTCTCCCCTGGCTCTCGGTAGAGGCGACGGTGCACTGGCTCCTTCTGATCTCCTCGCCTCCCAGGCAGATGAGGCGCTCAGGCCGTTGGGGCACGTCGTTTCCTCCTCCCGATCCCCCTACTGCCTTTCCCTTTAAATCCAGATGAAGAGGCCGACATTCGGTAGGGAAATCAAAGGCGAGTCCACTGGTAGATCCAAAGTCTTAGAGTGGCAATTTGATCACTACTGGTTTGGAGGCTTTGGGGGCCAGAAGCAGTGCGCTCGTCGGGGATTTCAGCTCTTGATTTCTGCTGTGCTTGTGGGCATTTGCTGTTCTTGTGGGCTGCTTGCGATCGTTTCTGGATTCCAAGGGGATTGGCGTGTGATACTTATGTGCGTCATGAGTTCTTACTTCCTGCTAGTCTTGTGCGGCATTACTAGCGCTTTGACTTTGGGATTTGGTGTATTCCAAATTGCCGGAGTTGGGCATTGTATCTCCAGAACCCGTCGGTACCGTGGCATACGGTGGCGATTGGTTTTCTGGGATAACATCTCTGCGACGTGCCTTGCCTAGTCAGTCTTCTCGGTGGTTTTGATTGCCGTCACACAGTGAGCTTTGCTTTACCTTCTTTATATATATTGTGCTTAAGTTAGCTGTGCTGGTGTGATTTCTGTTTATCATCTCAATATTTGTGATTGTGACTAGCACTGGGAGGACCTTTTGCATAATAGATTGTGGTCTTTGTAATTGCTCGATGAGGATTCTAGTCGTTTATGATATCACAATGACATTCTAATAGTATTCTGCTAGTTTGAGTCATGTATTGTTGATTTCTTACTTTGGTTATACACTGATTCTGAATGAACTCGGTTATATTAGTTGTAGCTCTTGTCATTACTTGTTGTTGGTTCTGCCATAGCTCTGTTGTTTATTCTCCATTAGCTCTTTCAGTTTATGCTAGTGCTTTACAAGAGTCTATGAATCTGTCTTTTAACTGAAGTAATGCTAAGACTAGCAAACTAGCAGAATAGAGGATGTCACTTTAATCGATGATCTGTAGACTAGAGTTGAAAAGGCCAAGTGTTTAGAACTTGAGCAACTCCTCACCTGAGAACAAAGATATACAAAAGTATATGTGCATTATGCAAATCACAAATGCTCTTTTCTTACTGTTAGACATGCAGACCTGGTTATGGTTAAATGGCTTGAATTCATTATCATTGATGAGTAATGATTGCTTAGATTTCTTGTCATTTACATGTCTTTGGATAATAGTCTTACTGTTCATACTGAAATTTGGAATTAATCTGAGAAATTTGCTAAAATTGCTTAATTTCCAACAAACACCACAATGCTTTCCTTCCTCTTCCTCTCACTGGCCATGGCCCTCTTCCTTCTCATCCTCCTCTCGAGCCGCAAGAGCATGAAGCGCCACCACCGCCTCCCGCCGAGCCTCCACCTCTTCAAGAAGCCGTTCCACTGCGTGCTGGCTGCACTCGCGGTGGTACACAGCCAGGTGCTTCTCCTCCACTCCGGCTCCCGTGGGCACGGCAGTTGGGGAATACCCATGGGCCGGCCGACGGTAGGGGGCGCCAGCCCTGGTTGACCCCCTGTTGGGTCCGCCCCTGCCTGTCTTGATGTCTTCAATGTGTTTAGCCATAAAAGCGCTCATTGGATAGTAGACTATATAACTCAGGAATGCATTGAGGAATTGAGGATGTTTCCAATGACGACAGCAGCTCTAGTTGAAGCAATTTTGGTAGCTCTTAATCGGCCAGAATGACTATTGAAGAAAAATATGGAAAATGGAATAAACAAACTACCTTAACATTTACATGTAGAACATGTTATCACTAAGATGCATACACAAATTGCAAAACAAATATACCTGATTTAGCAAACGTGGTGGATACAGAAAGGAATTTGCTTGTTAAACGAAGACCGCAACGCTCTTGGTTTACACTTTAGAATTTGACTATTGCAAGTCCATTTGTAGGAAATGCTTGAAAGACAGTTTTTGATTGTTTCAAACAATGCATGAATACGAAATATTTAGATATCAACTATGTAATGTAGTTATGAATTGAACAGATTGGTTTGTTTGTTTACTTAATGCATTGGAGATTGTCCATTGCGTTGGGTCAGTTTAGGAACTAGCATGAAGGTGAACAGAAAGCAAGCTTTTTAGTCTCTTGTTACCAACAACAAGCCCTTACACTGCTCAAGAAGTCACTAGATATCATGATGAACTATTTTCCGTAATGCGTGATATTTTGCCCCTCTCCGAAGTAATTATGAAAGTAGTTTCATATTGAAGTCTAAAAAGGTTAGAGATATGTGGAATATTTTTTTGAAATTAATTGTTTACTTGCATGTTGAAAGGATGGTGGAATTTTCATCTACACATGTTTCGTATCTTTTCATTCTCATTCTGCTTTATTATGTTGTCCATTTTATCTCCGAAGAAGTGCATTAACTCACCATTGTATCTTTGTACCATGGGTTGGCAGAGAAATGGTTTTCCTCGAGGAACCATGGGTTGGCAAGGTGCCACGCAGAGCCACTCCTCTTACATTGTCAAGAAGATCGTGCGGTTGGAAGTTCCAACAGATGCTTTCCCTCATGTATGGTCTTTCACACTTGTAATGGTTACTGATATCATCAAGCTGTTATTTACTCTTTCTTTGACATACTTCATTCAGTTCAATTTTATTGGTCGTCTGCTTGGCCCGAGGGGGAACTCACTGAAGAGAGTTGAAGCCACTACAGGTTGCCGTGTTTTCATCGGAGGGAAGGGCTCCATACAGGATCCCATCAAGGTAAATAAATTATTGCTTGTTTGCATTTGCCGTTCTGGAATTAGATGGATGTAGTTTTTGGTAGCATTTTATATTTGATCATCAACCGCCATTATAAGTTAGTCTAGTAGGCAGCAGGTGTGAATCTTGTATTTCATTTGTAGCAAGCGTACAAGTCTTTCTAACATGCCATTCCTTTTGTTTCCTCAAAGAAGGAGCAACTCAAGGGAAGGCCTGGCTATGAACACTTGGATGATCCAACTCATATCTTGATTGAGGCTGAATTACCTGCTGATGTCATTGACGCAAGACTAGCACAAGCACAAGAAATACTAGAGGAGATGTTGAAACCAGTGGTACATATATGATTGCCTAACCCTCTCTCCATATCCGTTGTTAATCTGTAACTCGTTTCAAACCACTGCATTTGGAAAGGAAAGGAAATGGGTTTTTTTTATAAGAGTACTCTATCTTTTTTTTTGGCGTTGTTTAAGTGTTGGATATAAGCCATTTATGGATTAGCCAAGTCATTCAAAGGCTGAGGTACCTTTGCTTGGTTTTCTCCCACATTCACTTTCATGATTTGATTTGCTTATCCCTGATTTTGTGTCAATAACATATTGTTCTGGAGCACTTGGCTGACATGTTCACTTCAATAATTTGGTTTGCTACCACAATTAAAGAAATGGGAGAGAAACATTCACAACAAACTTTGTTCTTTCTGTCTCTTTCTAAATCCAATTCTTGCATGGTTTATTATGCAGGACGAGCCACAAGATTATTTCAAGAGGCAGCAACTTAGAGAACTTGCTACGTTAAACTCAACATATCGAGAGGATAGCCCCCATCAGAATGGTAGTGCCTCTCCCTTCAGCAATGGTGGATCAAAACTAGGGAAACAATGACTATTGGGGCCCATTCTTCCCGCTTGTTTCTTTCAGAAAGTCTAATCAATCCTGCTTTCGTGACATAGAACCCTGCTTTCATGGCATAGCTTTTGATGAGCAAGCTTTTGTAATGGTGTTGGAATTGTGCCATTGCTAGCTGGTGAATTTTGATCTCCCGTGTTAACTTGTGGCTAAGACAAGTAGTTGAGTCCCCGGCGGCGTAGTTGTAAAATTAGAATGTTTATTTCTTTCGTTGTCATATCAACTGTTATGGCGCTGATCAATACGGTGATTGTGCACAGAGTTCCAAGTTATCGTGAGGTAGAGCACCAGAATTTCAAGTTTGTCTGACTATAACGTTGTGTCTGCAACATATTTGCAAGTTATTGAATTGATGTCATGGTCTTTCCCAAGATATCTCTCTTCATTTGCTATACTGCTGCGGTTCATCGATCATTTAAAAAACAAACACTGTGCAAGATAATTCCTGCAGCTAACTGCTTTCTTCCCTCTGTATTGCGTTTTCATTGGCTGTGTTTGGAACCGCTTTTTTTTGCGGTGCGGTCGAGGGAATCGGAGAATCCCGCAAAATCTCCCCAAACGCGCTGTGTCAGATTCGCTTTTGCTCACCGCAACAGACACACCACCGCGAGAATTGAACTGCATAGCCGATTCTTCGTATCGCAGCTCCGCTCCCGCGGTACCGACACCGCACCGCGCGGTCCCGATACGCGGTCCCAAACACGGCCATTATTGGTTTTGCCTTTTGTTTTTGGGCTGTGTTGTTGTCGACGTTTGAGAATTGGGAAGCCTTTGGTTAAAAGACTGGAAGGCAATCGTGAGATGGGAGGAAATTGAAGGACCTTCATGGTTTTGTTGTGATAAACTATTATCATTTTAGATGAAAGAAAATTTAGAATTTGTATATTTTTTTGGATAATTTGCAGAAATTGATGATTTTTGAAAAATTAAGTCATAGGACACCTAGATCAGTGCATATATGTCGTATAACACATGTTACATCTAACGTGAATCAAGTTATAAAGAGCTTGTGTCTTAAAACAACTTTGTTTTTAGATGTGTAGGATCGCTTAGAGTCAATCATGGTCACTGGCGAGATTAGGGCTATGCTCATGGAGCCAAGGCCCAGAATGATTAACGATGTCGTATGAGATGGCTGAGCTTAAGTATTGCACAAGAAATGTAAGAAATATTGAAGGGAAGTTTGAGTGATAGGTTGCATCATGTGACTTGGTTGGTTCAAATGAAGCGTGGTGTGGTGGAATCGGAACGGGAGAGATTTGTCGATGTATGGCAAGCTAGTGGTGCATCTAAATGTGGCAGGCATGGTGATTGCGTGTAATGGAAGAAGATGATCGAGTCAAGAAAAGGTATTTTCGTAACTTTACTAAAATATCAAAAACTACCTTGGAGCAAAACTGCGATGCTTGGCAAAGCGGTTTAAACCAAGAAGAAGCCAAAAAGATCAAGTTCAATTAAAACCAACGACTTAACGGATTCGGACTTATGTGCTTTGAAAGCATGCACAAGTGTAGTGTGTTAGTTAAAACCCGTGTGTGGGGGTTATTGAGTTTTTTCATATGTGCTAAGTGCATAATATCTATTAAGAGTTAGATGGGGCTGGCTAATCCATCTATTTAACGGATTGGGATGGAAATTTGTATTAAACCATCCAACCATCCTCTCTTGAAACCAAGTGTTCATGAGTTCCAGGGTTATAGTTTGAGAGAAATTGAATGATGCAATGTGCTTTCCTGTCCTCTAGGTGGAGTGACTGTAAAACCTTAATTCTCAGGTAGCAATACATTAACCTTTGTTTATCTCTATGAATTCCATTTGTGTTAGTTGATTTGGTTGGTTTTTCCTCCTCTCTTTTCCCTTCTTGATCTTATTGTGCTAAGCACATGTAAGAGATAAAAATAACCTTTGAAAATCAATCTCCACCTATCTAGTCACTTACATAGCAAGTTCACAAAGGAAACCCATTTTTTGCTCTTTTTGGCCTCTCTGAGTGATTTCTTGATCTAATTGTTTCTACCTCAATTTCTTTGGTGTTCTAACTTAATATAATATGTAGGAATACATCTAAAGTCATCTTGGCTATTATTCACCCACGAGCAAATCATATTCACCGTTTTTCGTTTTTGACCTGTTTTTGGTGCAACCATCCTTCAAACAGAGAAAAATCAGAAGTTTTGCAACGATCTTCTTAATCATTGATTGGAATAGATTTCTAACATTCTAGAGAGTGTGCATACCAAATTTCAAGTGATTTGAAGTTTTGATTTGAGAGTTAGCTCAATTTTATGTTTTGGTCTGGTTTTGGTGCAACAGAACTTCATAAAACAAAATATTCCAATTCTCTTAAATTCTTTCGAGTTTTTTGGTTGAGATAGATTCTTGAGATCATGATCTAACCTTAGTTCTAGTTTTAAGTCTTTTGGATATACGGATCAAAAGTTTCATGAATTTTTGGATTTGAAATAGTGTTTTTTTCACTATTCGCGAGCTGAAATTACTGTAGCACCAAAATTTTTGGAATTTTGGGTTATTGATTCTTATAACTTCTTATAGCTATTGGAGTGAAGAATTGATGAATACCTGGGAGAAAATTTGAAGGCACCATTCAGCCCTCCTCTATTGCCATACCGGTTCTTCAAGTCATATAAGATCCCGATTAGCCCTTTTCATATATCTTAACTGGTCGTAGGAACCATGGCATTAGACAAATATTCTACCAAGCCACTCACTTTCCATGGAGTCGATTTCTCTTATTGGAAGGCTCGCATGCATGCCTATATCGAAGCTCAAGGGTACTCAATTTGGCTTAAGGTCAAGAATCCTTATGCCGTGACAATCAATGATGATGTGATCACACTTGACATGGAGGCAAACAACAAAACTAGAAAATTTTGATTCAAAACATAGTCGATTTGAGTTTGAGTGTGTCACTCATTTAAGGTCTACTTACGAGATTTGAAAGACCATCACTGATTGCTATGAGGGCTCTATCGTGATCAAGGTAGTGAGAGAGAACCAACTTAAAAAAGAATACTTAAAGATCAAAAAAAGGCCTAGTGAATATTTGAATGAGATGTGGGAATGATTTTCCAAGATCATTCATGACTTGTGTGCTGTTAGCCTTATGTTTTCTCAGTCTAAGAATGCACGTGAGCTCTTGGGTGCACTTGATATGAAAATTTAGGAGAAGATCACTTCCATCAAGGACAAGACAAAGTTGATGGGACTAGTGGTTGACCTCTCTCAAAGTAGCTCTTTTGATTCCTTGGATTTTGGCTCATCTAGATTTTCCTTGTCTGCCTTGCACTCCTTGAGCGATGAGCAGCTAGAGAAGCTACCTAATAATGACTTAGCCCTCTTATCTACAAAAGTCATGATAGCCTACAACAAAGTGAGGAACAAGATGAGAGGTGGCTCTGTCACTTTGCTTTGAGTGTGGTGAGCCAAACCACATTCGAAAGACTTCCAGAGACATCCCCAAGCTTGAGACGCAAGGGCCATGAATCCCAACTATCAGAAGTTCATGGACTCAGGGATGGAGGACGACGAGGATAACTCCCATAGCAAGAAAAAGACTCAAGACATCACCTGCATGTGCTTCATGGCCAAGGGCAGCCACGGCGTCGACTCCTCCTCTAACGAGCCCTATCATGATCCCGATAAGGTATGCCCCTCCTCCAAAAAGATGAAACATGCACTTGTTGCTACTGAATAATATTTTCTACTCCTTAGTCGTAAGCTCTTCTACGACAACCACTCCTTGGTCGTAAGCATTTTCTATGACTACCTTATAGTTGTAAGTTCGCCTACGACCATGACGTAGTCGTAGTTATCTTGTGACCACCTTATGATCATAGATCCTCCTACAACTAAGCCAAACATCGATTGATCTATCTATGATAACCTATTACATCGTAGGTCGATCTAATGAGGCGGTTAGCATATGTATTTATTCTCTAGAATAAGTGTACATAACTTCTCCCTAGTAGAAATTGTCGCACGATGATTGAGATACCACGTCTCCAATAATTCCCATTGGACAGTTATCATTCGAAACGTTAATGTGTCTTTTGACAAGGAGAAATGGACACCGCCTTGCAAGATATATAAAGGTGGACGTCAAGGAGGAGAAAGACGATTGGGACAGACCCAAAGGAGAATAGGGGTAGAGCAAGATATTTCGTATTACTTTCTCCTTTGTAATCAGTTCATTGAGCAATAGTCACACAGGAGTAGGGTTGTTATTCTCCCAGAAGAAGGCCCAAACCTGTATAAAAATCATGTGTCTTTTATCTGCGTGATCGTAGCTAGGTCTTCGAGAGTTCCCCCTAAACCTAAACAAATCATACGTAAGATTGATACTAAAACATCGACAAATCTAAATTGAGTTTTAGAATGAGCTATGCTAGTTTTTTAATCAAAACATGAGTTAGTATTCGGTCTTTGTTCTTGAACTAAGTAAAGAAAATACAAAATGATCTCTTTTGTGTAAAAAATGATCTCACCAGTTCTTTCTTATGAGAGAGGTTGTTATTGCACAAGGCATAAACTCAAGGGAGTTATGAATAACCTAGACCACTCTTTCAAGCTTCTTGCTTGAGATGGTCGTAGCACGGTTTGAGATCTAGCACATGGCTAAGAAAGCAAAAAATATAAAAAAAATAGTTGAACCTTAGGAGGCAGTTATAGATGGCTCATAGTCCAGGACTTGTTTTGCTAAGATAAATCCAAAAATAATTTTTAGTAAGTAGTAAATATGATAGTTATGCTTAATTCCATGTGCTTGAATAAGATAAGTCAACATTGAACGTGTAGCATTCTAAACTAACTCAATTGTAGCTTCTTGATTCTATTAAGTTTATTGATATGGTTTAGCTTATTTTGCAATACCTTTGGCTAAACTATGATCTTGAGCACCTTGACTTGCTAAAAATCTATTAGTTTTATATTATTGCTCATTTGGTTTTAGCTTTGCTATATATAATTTGTTATGATATAGATAGCTCTTTCACATAATATGGCTTGATGTAATACTTGTAGAGTCACTTTGGATAATTTTTATGGGTCCTTACGCTAAAAATAAATAAATAACAGCCATTTTATTACATTCATGCTCTATTTTCTTCCATCCATCTTGATGAATCCATTATCAAAGAAGGAGAAAAACCGACAAAAATATGTATCTAGAGCATGATTTGGTGTTTTATGTAAAATCTTGCTATGTTAGATCTTTAATGTTTTGCTTGATTCTGTTGATCATTTCATCTCTTCTCATCATGATCAAGGTCAAATAGAACAATTATTTTTTTATGTGGAGCTAGAGTGAGATTTCCTAATTCATTTGGTAGATTTGAAGCTTTTTGTGAAAAACTTGGTATTTTTAGTAGTTTTAATCTATTTCTGCCTCATATGATCATTTTTAGCCATTGCATTCCTCTTATGACCATTTTGAACTTATTTGCAAAATTTCATCTCTAAATTCTAAAACCACTTTCTACTTGCATTTTTAAGAAATTCATCAAGAGAGAGAGAGAGACAAAAGGACCATGTGAGGTCTATTGATGATGAACCATTCTTTTTTTGCTGAAGTGAAAATTTAGAATTTGCATATTTACATATTTTTCTGGACAACTTGTAGAAATAAATAGTTTTTGGAAATTTGAGTTATGGGATGCTTTGGTTTAACCTAGGTCAATAAATATATGTTACATAATACATGTTACAGCTAATGTGGGTCAAGTTGTGAAATACTTATACCCAGAAATGATTTCTTTGTTTTTGGATGTGCAGTGTCGCTTGGAGTTAACCATAGTCAATGGCAAGAATCAGGGCTATGCTCATAGAGGAGTTGAGGTGAGATGGCTGAGCTTAAGCGTGGTACAAGAAAGGTGGAAATTATTGAAGAAAAGTTTGAGCGTCAAGTTGTACCATATGGCTTGGTCGATCCAAGTAAAGCGTGGTCCGGTGGAACTGGAACGGGAGAGACTTACCGACATGTGACAAGCCAATGGTGCACCTACACGTTGCATGCATGGTAATTCCTTGTAATGAAAGAAGATAACCGTGTCAAGAAAGGGTATTTTGGTGGTTTAATGAAAATATCAAAAACTACCTGAGAAGCTGAGAAGATCAAGTTGAATCAAAACTAAGGACTTAGCAAATTTAGGGTTATGTGCTTTGAAAAGCGTGCATAAGTGAAGTGTGTGAGTTAAAACTTGTGTGTGTCACATTATCAAGTTTTTCCATATATGCTAAATGGATAGTATCCACTAAGGATTAGATGGGGCTGGCTAGCCCATCTATTTAACCAGTTAGGATGAAGACTTGTAATTAATCATCCAATCACCATCTCTTGAGACCAAGTGTTCATAAGTTCTAGGGTTAAGATTTGAGAGAAGTTGAGTACTGTGGTATGCTCTCTTGTCTTGCAGGTGGAGTGGATGTAAAAGCTTCATTTTCAAGTAGCAATACATCAATCTTTATTTATCTTCATGAATCCCCCTTGTATTGGTTACTTTGCTTTTGATATGGTTGGTTTTTTCTCCTTTTTCTCCCCTTCTTGATCTTGTTATGCGAAGGATGTGTAAGAGATAGATATAACCTCTAAAAATCAATATCTATCCATCTAGACACTTACATGGCAAGTTTATGAAGGAATCCGGTTTTTGCTCTTTTTAGTCTCTCCAAGAGATTTCTTGATCTAGCTGTTTATACCTTAATTTCTTTTGTGTTCTAGCTTGTTGTGACATATAAAAATATATTTAAATCCATCTTGGCCATTATTTACCCACGAACAAGCCATATTCACTATTTTTGGTTTTCAACCCATTTTTGTGCAACCTTTCTTTAAACGGGAAAAAGGTTAGAATTTTGGCAATGGTTTTCTTTATCGTTGATTGAAGTAGGTTCCTTACATCCTTGAAAATATGCATACTAAACTTCAAGTGATTTAAAGGTTTGGCCTGTGAGTTAGTTCAATTTTAGGTTTTTGTCTAGTTTTAGTATAGCAAAACTTCACAAACCAAAAGATCTCAATTTGCTTAAGTTCTTTTAAGATTTTTGGATAGAACAGGTTTTTAGAGTCATGATCTAGCCTTGGTTCTAGTTTCAAATCTTTGATAGGTTTTTAAAGTTATAATCTAGCATTGTTTCTAGTTTCAAATCTTTTGGATCTACGAATCAAAAGTTTCATGGATTTTCAAATTTGAAATAGTACTGTTTTCACTGTTTACAAGCTAAAATTACTATAGCATCAAGATTTTTTTAGAATTTTGGATTCTTGAATTTTATGGTTTTTCATAATTATTGGAGTCAAAATTTGATAAATATTTAGTGGAAAAAAATAAGACATGCCTTGGTATCTCCGAGGCGCTGCCATCGACTTGCCCCCACACCCGTTGTGCCGCGGGCCGTCGCGCCCGTCGCTGCAGCAGCCCACCGCGACCCCGTCCGTTGGCCGTAAGCCCGTATCCGCATCGCTCGCATGCCGCCCGCCGTTGGTTTTTGCCGTTTATCGCGGCCCGGCGCGTGGCTTCCACAAGCCGACAACGCGCCGCGCGGCCCACTTTGTTTTTTTGATAGACGGCGCGGCCCACTTACTGGGCCGTTGGCCAGAAAGAACGTGCTGGGGTGCGGCCGAAACGAACAGACGGCGGAGCGCTCCGCTCCCACCGTCTCACGGTGTCGTCGACCCGGGCAAACACCGAAGGCAAACAGGCCGCGTCCGCCAGACGCGGAGGAAGACAGCACCAATCGATCTGGTCCCTGCTGCCTGCTGTGCTCCGGATGCATGGTCTCGAGTTCTCTGACGACGTCCGCCATGGAAGAACTGGAAGGCCCCGCGTCGGTCGGCCTTGTCCCGGCGGCAGCACTTCTTTGGCAGGGACAGGAACCTCCGGAGTCCTCCCTGTCCAAACTTCAGAGAAAGGTTGCTGACTCTTCTACATAGCTACGCCGTCTCGGTGTTAGAAAAAACTGCACAAAGGACAAAATCAGGTACGAATAGTCGACGACTCTTGGAGCGAAGTGCTTAGAAATTGTAGTATAGACACGAACGCCGCCAAGATTTGTTGTCTCGGAGACACCATGTGCATTCCAAGACCGGCTCCATGCTAGGTCTAGTTGTCCAAACCTTAAAGAAGTTTTTAGCTAGTTAGGCGGAACAACATCAGATGAGTATACACATATTAAAACTTGAAACTTAGGAACTACAAGCAATTAAGCACACTTATCTCTTTGCAATAAGAATATTGGAACCATTACTCTGCAGCAAGCACTCTGCACTCGCAAGTGATACTCCATAATTGCCCCAGACGCGAGAGAGAGAGAGAGAGAGAGAGAGCCCCCGCGCGGAAGCGGCGCGCGGCAGAATTTCTGGTGAAGGAAAATTGGAGTGCAGTGCATGCTACAATTTAGTCCAAAAGTAGCATCACATCGCCCTCTCAAGTCTTTCAACTGATGTAGGGGTCAAATTACATGTCTTTTTTCTTCTTTCTTCACATGCCTTTCGCTTTTCCTCTCTCTCTCTCTCTCTCTCTCCCTCTCTCTCGTGACACGTGAGTACTTTACTCCTTGTTAGTGGGGTTTGGTTTTGTAGCCATCGATTACCTATGGAGCGCGCACTTTTAGAATCTCTCCAGCTCCTTCTCTGTGTTGATGTTGGTGTTGGTGTTGGCCACATTCCAAGGAGCTAGTCAAGTGCTACTCCATGCCTGATAGGTGGATGTTGGGTGCGAGTACAGCTTCTTTCGCGCTGATGGAGTAGAGATGGATGGTGCACGTACGGTACGGGGAGTAGAATTGCATCGAACTTGTTGTGCGCCAAATAATACCATGTCCCACTACATATCTCAATCTCCATGAAACTGTAACGCGCATGGTACAAGTCGTAGCATATACATCAACATTGGCGAGAGAGGCAGCAGCACCCAGTCGAGTCGTACTCGACCCTTCGACCCCTCACATGCCCCACGCCACCATCATTCTTACCCTCCCTTCACGTTCTCGGCACCATCTTTACGCAGGCGAGACTTGCGTTCTACTCCTCCCCTCCGCTCCGCTCCGCTCCTTGTTTAAGCATTCTATAAGTAAATTTCAAAGAACTACCATTATTTTGTCCTAATACTCGTAGGACTACCACTTTTGTGTCCAATTTCACACAACTGCCGTCGCTTTGGGGTTACGTTTCACTGGACCACCACTCTGTCACTAGGAACGGAACCAACCACATGGGCCCACAGCGCAGTGACACGCACGGAGGCCACCTAAGCTGTCTGCGTGGAGTGCTGACGTGGAAGGGTCCCGCGGGCCCTGTTGGCGACGTGGTGTGGTGGGGAAGAGCGGGTGGATCATCAACGTGTGCCACGCTTGGAATTGGGCATAAGGAACCGCCTAGTCAGCTCCTCCCGAACTGCTCGAACCCTAGAGAAGCGACGGGCGACGATGTTGCAGGTTGAGCGATTTCGCTGTGGTTGATGAAGGATTCAGGTAAGATCCATACCAATATTGGCTCTATTCTTTTGAGTTATGGTTGATTGTAGCGAACGATGAAAACATCTATACGAACAGCACATAAGGTTTTTGGTTCAGAAAGTTGTTGAAAAATTCGTTTCAAAGGTACTGCCTTGTTTGTTTTGAGTTAAAAAAAAAGATAAAAGTCCAAAAAAGGCCAATTAACTGTGAAACAAAACCCAACCAGAAGTGAGCATACTGGATCAGCACTCCACATAGATAGCTTTAGGCTGGTGCTCCAACTAGCTTTTGGCTTATACTTACGACTGTAGCTTTTAGCTAAAATTGAACTATTAGCGGTTGTTAGCTTTAATCTGAGAAAAATGAGGGGTAATAAAAAAAATTAAAAAATTGTTATATCGTCAGGACAATACAAAGGAAGAAGAAAAAAAAAAAGAAAAGCCAAAATAAGCCGAAATTAGAAACCGATGCATTTCAAGTATTTTGGCTTAAATAAATCAAAAGCCAAAAAACCTTAAGCTGAAGCCATTTAGAACAAGATCAGGTGGCCTCTATGTCTAGTGCGTGTCACTACGCCATGGGGCATGTGGTTGGTTCCGTTCCAAGCGATGGAGTGGTAGTCATGTGTAGGGCTGTAAAAAAAGCTCGAATCTCGTGAGCTACTTGAACTTGGCTCGTTCTAAACTCAACTCGAACTTTAAATAAGCCGAACTTGAGCTTGATCTCGAACTCCCGAGGTTCACCAAACCGAGCTCGAATAGTTTGAGTCTCGATTCGAGCTCAAATAGTGATATGTATTAACTCTTACCAAGTTTATTCGAGCCGAACTCGAGTTCGAGTTTTTCTTATTGTTAAAAATTAATGTATGTTTAAATTATTTTAACTATTATCGAGATTACTCAACTCGAGCTTGAACTTTTCTTATTGTAGAAAATTAGTGTATGTTTAAATTATTTTAACTATTATCGAGATTATTCAACTCGAGCTCGAACTTTTCTTATTGTAGAAAATTAGTGTATGTTTAAATTATTTTAACTATTATCGAGATTACTCAACTCGAGCTCAAACTTTTCTTATTATAGAAAATTAGTGTACAGTAAATTATTTTAATTGTTATCGAGATTTAACGAGCCGAACTCGAGTCTACTTGAGCTTAGGTCGAGCCAAACTCAAACTCAGGTCCAAGTTCGAACCCTAACTTGAGCTTCTATCGAGATCGAGTCTAAAAGACCATACTCGCTTAAACTCGATTCATCTACAGCTCTAGTTCTATAAAATATAAACCCCAAGTAACAATAGTTCTGTCAAATTAGACACAAAAATGATGGTTCTACGAGTACTGGACAAAATAGTCGTGGTTCTATGAAACTTACTCCTAATAAATCCACACACTTAGCTCATCATGGTTCACAATCGAAATCAATCGTCTTTTCCCAACCCTGTATTTTGTTTTGACCAAAAACGACAAAATGGGCGTAGGTAAAGAACTTTCAGCTGTGCGTGGCACTGCAATCACCACCAGTACGGCATGCTCTCTCTTCTTGAGAACGCCGCAGGAGAACTGCATCGCGAATCCCCTCTCTGTGTATAGCATTGTAACTAATTTTTTCTTCAAAATTGATATTCAAACACCCTTTTTTTATAAATATAGCCCTTTTTTTTAGCTCGATAACTACAACAGTCGATATATATCACTTTCCATGCTACTCCAGCTCGGCAGAAGAGGTAGCACCTGCTAAGCCAGGGGCGCTTGGTAGCATGAGCACATTTCCAGCACCCCTAACTCGGTAGCCGTCCACAGACCCACCATTACACTAATTAGTCCGCTAATCAAGCACATAATTAACTTAAGCGTATGATTACGCTAAATAGCCTCCTAATGCGGATACACGTCCTCCTGCCGAGCACCCCTGCCTTGGCTGGCTCGATAGGTGCTATCACGGTTGTGAAAGGGGTTAAAATTGAAAACTTATATGTTAGGGGCCAAATTTGGAGAAAAAAGTTGCTGTAATGCCACATATGCAATCTCCTCCTACGTCGCGACACGAGCTTAAAAAAGGAGTATGAAAATACATGGAACCAACTGAAAAATGCCAGATAAAAACACCTCTCACTAAATGTGAAACAATACCTCATGTTGAAACCCCCGTATATCTGGCACTAGAGGTGGAAACGGATCGAATATGGATTAGATAGTGATCAAATCCTATTCATATCCATATTTTTTTTCTCGGATTCAAGTACGAATTGGACAAACGTCGAATACGAATTTGGATCAGGATTATACTCAAAATCAAATCAAATTTGACTATTTTTTGGATTCCAATAATTATTCGTTGCCTCTCCTATTTAAAACATGACATCGAATTGTTTTAATATTTTAAATTGATAAATAGATGACTCTAACATGTAACTACGTATTAAATATTGACAGCAACAAATGAATCATTTATCTCACATATTTGTATAATACATCTTCTGAGGACAGCTTCATATCCTATGGCACAATGAAGTTTAGCAAATTGACATCGGTTTTATCGTAATATTTATACCCCTTTTTCTCTAATTTATCACGTAATTATTGATCATTGGTGTCATTTTGCCACTAATCCTAACTAATTCTAGATATGCTAAAAATAAATTGGTTATAAACATATCAAATTTGGCTAAATAGAGCATGCAAAAAAGCATTATTAGGAAATGTGCCAAAATAAAAAAATATAAAATGCCAAATTAGAGTCTATCATGATGATAGGCTCATCGGGATAATCAAAATGCATATATAATACATCGAGCCCGGGTAGCTCGTCGTGTCGTCTTACCGAGCTATGGTAGCGTAGCAGCCGGCAAGTGACATGTGTTGTCTGCCGCAGCTACTGAGCTCAGTGATGGGTTCGATTTATAAAAACATATGTTCGGAGTATAAGATTTGGTGGAAGCGTTCTCACCTCTCTCGAGGCTGCATACCTTTGTTTATATAGCCGGAAGAGATCGGCTTGGAGATTACATCGGTTTGCATATACATGGTAGTTAAGATTGAGTTTGGGAACGGGACTCTTATGCTGGACGCAGCCAGCCATATCTCTATCTTGTATACAAGGCAAGGATACAAACTAATTCTATCTAACATTCCCCCTCAATCATAACTTATCTAAGTTGAGATTGTATTTAAACATATCTAGTTTACGTCTACATAAAGCCTTGGTAAATCCATCAGCAACTTGATCATTAGTTGAGATAAATCTTACTTCCAAAAGTTTTTGTGCTACCCTTTCTCTCACAAAATGATAGTCAACTTCTATGTGCTTTGTTCTAGCATGAAACACAGGATTCGCAGACAAGTATGTTGCACCAATATTATCACACCAAATCTGAGCTGCTGGTGGACTAGAAATCTCCAATTCTCGTAGGAGAGTTTGGACCCAAATTATTTCTGCTGTAGCATTGGCTAGCGCCTTGTATTCAGCTTCTGTACTTGATCTAGAAACTGTAGCTTGCTTGCGTGCACTCCAAGAGACAAGGTTGCACCCAAGAAAGATTGCAAATCCACTTGTCGATCGTCGATCATCAATACTACCAGCCCAATCAGCGTCAGAAAAGGCACTAACAAGTGTAGAAGAAGTTTTCTTGATCTTTAGGCCAGTCCCAAGAGTGTACTGCAAGTATCGAAGTATTCTTTTTACAATTGTCCGGTGACTTGTTGTAGGTGATCAAGAAATTGACAAACTTTATTCACTGAAAAGAGATATCCGGCACGGTAAGAGTTAGATATTGAAGTGCACCGACTACACTTCTATACCGTGTTGAATCTTCTGGTCCAAGAGTTTCTCCTTGTTGTAGTGACAACTTTTCTGATGTGCATAACGGAGTAACTGATGGTTTACAATGTAGCATGTTTACCTTTTTAAGCAGATCAGAAGTGTATTTGTTCTGAGATAACAGAATACCATCTTTTGTTTTTGAAACTTCAATACCAAGAAAATAATGTAAGTCACCAAGATCTTTAAGAGCAAAATCTGTTGCAAGATTTCTAAGTAAAGCTGTCACTGCATCTTGTGAGGAACTAGCCACTATGATATCATCCACATATATTAACATAAATACTGTGACTGATCCTTTGTTATAATAGAATAATGAAGTATCACTTTGGAAGAATTAAAACCAAGTTGCTGCAATTTATGACTCAATCTAGCAAACCATGCCCTAGGTGCTTGTTTAAGACCATAAAGAGCTTTGTCCAACTTACACACATGATGCGGCATTGATTTGTCTTCAAATCCTGGCGGTTGTTTCATATAGACTTCCTCCTCAAGAACACCATGAAGAAACGCATTCTGTACATCTAATTGTCTGAGGCACCATCCCTTACTTACTGCAATAGACAAAACTGTGCGAATGGTTGCAGCTTTAACCACAGGACTAAAAGTGTCCTCATAGTCAATTCCATACCTTTGTTTGAATCCTTTTGCAACTAGACGAGCCTTGTACCTGTCTAGTGAACCATCAGCCTTTCTTTTGATCTTGTAAACCCATTTACAGTCAATTATATTCCTTCCTTCTTTAGCTGGTACAAGGTGCCAAGTTTTGTTCCTGAGCAATGCATTGTACTCACTGTCCATGGCTTCCTTCCAATTCGCATTTGTTAATGCTTCATCAATATTCTGCGGTTCTCCTGAAATAGTTAGAAGATTATATCTAATGTGACCATCTGTATAGACTTTAGTTTTTGTAATACCACTCTGAGACCGAGTATGTGGCCGAATTCGTTCTGGAACTGTAGACGATCCTGCAACTTCTTCCACCGAAGGAATCTGCATGGCTGTTACCTGTTGTTCCGTGCTATCTGTGCCGAATGCATTGTTCTGATTGGCTGAGGACGTTGCCATCTGCATGCCGGTGAAGTCGGACATTGAATCTACTGTCTGCGCTGGCGATCCCGAGGACAGCTCTTCTGCTGTTGTGACCGGTGTTGCAGCAGTAATTTCCCCGGCAACGGCGCCACTGGATTCCATGATTTCATGTGGATTTTGCTCCGTGATTTCACGTAGAGTCTGCTGCTCAAAATTTGTATCAAAAGCTGCCAATTGGTCACCAGAATTGTTAGTAACATTAGTATGCACACTAGGTAACTGATCACATGATACCATACCCCCTTGATCAGGACTGGGATACAAATGTGGAAAGAGAAGGAGTTCAGATCGAAGACGAGCACCGGCATTAGAATGGAGTTTAGTGAAAGGGAAAACTTGCTCATCAAAAATAACATCACGAGAGATGTAAACTCGGCCTGTTGAGACATGAAGACATTTATAACCTTTATGCATGGGACTATAGCCAAGAAAAACACATTGTTGTGATCGAAACTCTAATTTCCTAGAGTTGTATGGGCGAAGATTAGGCCAACATGCACACCCGAAGACACGGAGAGTGGAATAGTCTGGTTTTTGATCAAGCAACTTTTCTAAAGGAGTGGAGAATTGAAGAACTTTGCTAGGAGTACGATTAATCAAATGAGTGGCAGTGATGAAAGCTTCATCCCAGAATTTGAGAGGCATGGCAGCATGAGCTAAGAGAGACAACCCAACTTCTACAATATGACGATGTTTTCGTTCAGCGGAACCATTCTGTTGATGCGAATGGGGACACGAGACTTGGTGCGTGATGCCTATTTTTGAGAAGTATGAATGGAGTTTTTCATACTCTCCTCCCCAGTCACTTTGCATGGCAATGATTTTCCGGTTTAAGAGACGTTCAACAAGAGCCTGAAACTCTTGAAATTTTTGCACAACTTCTGATTTATGTTGGATCAAATATATCCAAGTAAATTTGCTAAAATCATCGACAAAACTCACATAATATTTCTTTCTACCCACAGATTCAGGAGCAGGACCCCAAACATCAGAGAAAATAAGTTCTAAGGGAGCATTAGAAACACTTGACGACACTGGATAAGGGAGTTGGTGACTTTTTCCTTGTTGACAAGCTCACAAACCAACTCATTATTGAACTCATCGGAAACTGAAAGCTTATTCTTGGAAACTACTTGCCGAACAATAGCATGAGAGGGATGACCTAATCTATTGTGCCACCGGGACAAGGAAGTTTTTGTGGTAGTGAAAGCTTGCTTCTCCATGCTGGTTGTGGACGATGGAGGTAGAAGATAAAGGCCGTTCTCACATCTGCCGCGGAGAAGCACCTTCCGAGTGATTAAATCCTTGATCAAGAAGAAGTTGGGATGAATCTCAAAATATGCATGATTATCGGCAGAAAAACGACAGACTGATACAAGATTCTTCTTTGCATCAGGCGAGTATAAAACATTATTGAGATGAAGTTTGCGGTAGGGAGTATGAATCCTAGTGTGACCAGTGTAGCTAATGCGCATACCTGAGCCATTGGCTGTTTGGATCTGATCTCCACCGTGATACTTCTCCCGAACGCTTAGTTTGTCCAGCTCTTCTGTGACGTGATCCGTTGCACCCGTATCGACATACCAGTTCGTGTCGACTCCATAGGATGACTGGTAGGCTGAATTGGCTGTCTTCTCTTGCGGGGTGAAATCTGGGTCAAAGCGATGCCAGCAAGAGCCAACGGTATGACCCATCTTACCGCGAGTTGGCATGTTGGTCGCCGCCTCCTCGTCCTCGATGGCGCTGCGTCCACCACGCGTCGCGACGAGATTGTTACGAATAGCCCGGCGCGCCCTCGCCACGCCGATTCCGCCTCTTCCGAAGAGCGAGTTTGCGGAGACTTGATAAGCTCCTTGTCGAAGATCATTCCTCCCTTCGAACCCTAGCAGTTGTCCGTAGAGTTCGGCGACGGTAATTGGTTCTGTTCGCGCAGCCAGGGCCGACACCACCGGTTCAAACTCGGCTTCGAGACCAGCAATCATGTATGCCACCATCTCTTCTTCATCGAGTGGTTTGCCACCAGCCGCCATCTCATCACCTAAGTTCTTCATCTTGGTAATATACTCATTAACAGACAGGTTACCTTTCTTTGTGGACGATAGCGCGATCCGAGTGTTGATAGATCGTGCACGAGTCTTCGACGAGAAGATATCTTCAAGAGTCTTCCATAGCTGCGCCGCCGTTGTGACGGACACAACTTGCATCAGGATATCGCGCGTCAGAGACGTCATCAGATATCCAAGAACTTGTTGATCTTCAGCCATCCACCGGGCGTATTCTGGATTCGGCGCTTGGAAGGTCTTGTCGCCTTGTTTTACTTCGATCTCCTTTGCAGGTGCTGCAGTTGTACCATCAAGATACCCGAACATCTGGGCTCCCCTAATGGCAGGAAGAACCTGAGCTTTCCATAGGAGATAGTTGTTCTTCCCTAACTTCTCCGTCACCGGTACGCCGAACGGTGATCCGCCGGCCGGAGCGGAAGAGGGAGATGCACTCATGACTTTGGTAGATGTATCTGAGAGGAGGTTGCTCTGATACCATATAAGATTTGGTGGAAGCGTTCTCACCTCTCTCGAGGCCGCATACCTTTGTTTATATAGCCGGAAGAGATCGGCTTGGAGATTACATCGGTTTGCATATACATGGTAGTTAAGATTGAGTTTGGGAACGAGACTCTTATGCTGGACGCAGCCAGCCATATCTCTATCTTGTATACAAGGCAAGGATACAAACTAATTCTATCTAACACGGAGTTAAATTTGAAAAATAATAACCGTGTCAGATATACGAAGGCTCCCTCATGCTATCTTTTGGACAAGTATTTACTAACGGAGGTTTCTCCTTTGTATAGGAGGATCTACTACTTTCGACATGAACTCTAAATTCATTATGTTAGCATCTCTCCGTCAAGAAAAAAAAACAAGAGAGGTGGAACTTAAACCTAACCGAACCAGGCTGCAGAGAGTATTTAGGGGCTGGTTGTGCTAGAAATATGAGCAATATTTCAATTTTAGATTTTACTATGAGGTAAATATCGTAAATAACTAATAATGTATAATTAGTGCTAACAACATGCAAATTAGTATACTTCAAAATATATGTAGAAACTGAATTTAATCAAGTCGATCAGTCACAAATGACTTACAGTTGGGTATAAGAAAGAATAAGAAGCATTGCAGAACGTAAATATCGCAGTGAAGCGAGCGGCCATGCAGATGTACGCTGCACAGAAACCTTATTACCGCCCCCATGTAGATCTTCATAGCAGCAGCGGCTCGGAGATGCTACCCCCTTCTTGATTGTGAACTCACATAATTAAGCAGACATTTACCCATCGGTAACTGACATATTTAACCAACTATTTAAACACTGGTAACCGCCTATCATCAAAACCCAATAAAATTTCAAATTCAAATGTTTAAATCTCATTAAACCAGAGTGTGTGTGTGATGTACGGTTCAGTAAAAATAAGGATGACTTGGTCTGCTTGTTTCGGGTTCAGCTTTTGGCCTCTGACTTTTAGTTTCTTATTTTTTGTTTTTTTTCGGCTTTTTAGTTTTTTGGCTTTTCTTTTTTTTCGATTTCTTTGCATTGTCTGTGATGGGCTAACATATTTTTTCTATTTTTAAATTTGTTAAATTTAATTACACCAAAAAAAATCTACCAATAATTATGGTGTAAAATAAACCAACTACAATACCAAATAGTAAAGAAATAAGCCATAAGCCAACAATAAATGCCCAAATGAGCAGGGCTGCCGGCATATAATTCTTAGCACATGCTTTGGCCAAACACTGGCAACAGAATAAACTAGATAACCGATGAAAAAGAAGTCTTACCAAAGTGTCATAACATACCGAATTTGGTCAAAGTTGACAAGTAACCACACTGCATGTTCTTTTTTCCCTCCCCCAACCTCTCCACTAGTGAGTAGCGTGATAGGGGAGCAGAATAATGTGCTTGTACCACCACCACGTCTGCTGCAGCACGGGCAGACACGCACAAGGAGCAGGATCCGCTAGTCGCTACCAGTGAGCCCAGGAGCCTCACGAAAATCATCAGTATGCGATAATAGCCGGGGAGAGGGCCAAACATTCCAAACTTTCCAATCCAAAGCTGCGGTTTTGGCACGAGTTGTCAGCTTTTCTTCTCCATTTCTCCGTTGCAAAAACCAAAAAGGATTTATTCTTTCCGTTCTCCCTCCCTCCCTCCTCCCCTTCCCTTCCAGTTCTTGCAGCAGACTAGCTCCAAGCTTGCTATTTCTGATCCTACGTACGACAACCGAACAAGGGAACTGAAAGGCGCCATCTTCTCCTCGTTCTTTCCATCCAAGCTGCAGCCGCAATCTCCGCTGTCCCGCCACCGCCGGGAATCGGCATTTGCCAAACAGGGTTGGTTCCATCTATCTTACTGCACCAAGTACTCGACTTTCCCAATTCTCTTCTTTTGGCCCTTCGTAAATGCCATCTTTGTGCCTCCTGTAGCGGAGTCTCCGTCGACGCATCTCCTTCCGTCTTTCTCAAGACGCTCCGCCGCCCCATCGAGCGCCGTCGACCTCCACTGCCTTGCATCACGCGTGCCGTTGGGGTCCCAGGTGTTCTGCCTCCGCCTCGACCAACGCCCTGCCGCCTCCCTCCCTTCCCGCCGTCGGGAGCTAGAAGAGGAAGCCGCCGCCTCGGGGAGCACAGATCTACGCCGCCGGGCTGTCGCCTCCACCAGCGCCCGGCCGCCGCAAGCCTCCACCGGCCGGCCGGGAGTCATGGAGTGGGACAAGGCCAAGGCCTCCTCCGCCGCGGCCGCTGAGTCGGCGGACGAGAGGGCCGGAGGGGAAGGACTAGGGTACGTCAAGGTGATGACGGACGAGCAGATGGAGGTGCTCCGGAAGCAGATCTCCATCTACGCCACCATCTGCGAGCAGCTCGTCGAGATGCACCGCGCCCTCACCGCGCACCAGGACTCCATTGCAGGTCGGTACACTTGTAACAATCACACTTTTCTTTTCTTCTCTCGTCTTGTTTTCTATTCTCGTTGGTTGTTCTTGGGGAGTAGAAGGACGTAGACTCACGCGAATTAGAGAACGAGAGCAATCGGAAATTTGGATATAGAAAATTGGGAGATTGGAGAGTAGCATTATTTTGGTGTTTTGCTTTGGTACATGCACTGTGAGGAGTTCCATTAACTCTTTTTGCCGAAAGGAAAAAGGTTCTCTTTTTATGCCATAATAATTTTTCGATGGACGCACCTTTGTTTCCTTATGAATAGAGTTAAGTTCAGATGTTATGGGTTATTGTCAGATCTATAGGAGTACTATGCTTACAATTAGAGGTAATATAGCTGGGTTTCTGTTTACCTATTTACGAAATTCTTAGTGATCAAGTTTTATTTCATTTTATACTACGTCATCTAGATCTAGACTAGCGTTTTTGTTTGTCACTTCATGCATGAGCAGTTCCCATACATTTCCATTGATCTTCTGTTTAATTCTCCTATATTGTTTCAGTCCGTTGTTTTCGACTGGTGATGACAGTACCATTTGACTTTGTTCATGTTACTATGTTAGTAGATGTGCTTAGTTGTGGCTTTGCCTCGTCAGTTGAAATTTTGCTGGTGTTTGAAATTGATTGCCATGGTAATACAGGGGACGGGTAGTAAATTGTGGTTCATGACGTGTCATTTTCTTTCATTAGTTAATACTGAGTTCTGTTATGTTTCTTCTTTGCTTGGCATACTTATAACTTCTCTTGATAATTTTTTTTGAAAGACAGAACACCTCCGATTTCTATTATAAGAAACCTTAACGGTACAGAATTCTCCCTAGCAGAAACAGGGCACCATCTAAGAGCCTGGTAAACAAGGTTACCAGAGCACCACATCCATACCACCAATTTAAGCGAAGAACAAAACAGTTCTATGAATCCTAAAAAAAACTTCTCTTGATAATGGTAATGGACATCCTCTTGATTAATATAATGGGTTATTTGAGAAAATGTGTTGTTAGGACAGTAAAGGTACTGCATTGCTCAACTAAATTATAACTTGCAAGCAAAACTCTATTGATTGGAGCTCGTTGAACTCAATCTTACAACTGATACACAATGATCCTGAAGTGCAAAATTAATTTATTTTTCTGATGACTTAACTGGCCTTGCCAACTTTCTCTCTTCTGAAAACTACAGCAGGATTTACCGCACTGCTGGTTGCAGGACTTTATTGGCCAGTTCCCTGCATTTGACATCACTGTATTGCTCGAGAAGTAAACTGAAACCATATAAAACAATATAAAGTGCCAGCTCATCAATTTGATGCCTAATTATGAAGTTGACAATTGGTTGGGTCCGCACTAAACATTGAAAGCCGTTCATTTATTGTTTTGAGTTAATGTACTTTTTTCGATTTATTTGCTTTAGGTCGTATTTGATGGCTATTGCATGAATTTGTTATTTATGTTAAGCTGTAAATTTTTTCTGTTTGATCTATCACCATGGGTAGTTTATATGTTTAGTTGCCCTTTTTTTCAGTGGAAGCTTTATATTATGATCCAGATAGCAGCTCAAATGCTGCAAAATAAATTAAATAGAGCTAATAATGAATTGCTAGTGGCACATGATTGTCAATTTGTCATGTGGGACCAATTGCCATTTTGTGCCTTGTTCCCATGTGCACCCTGATTACTCCGCAATCCTCTGCTATCTTTTGCTGTTCTGCAGAATCTAAGCTTGACATGCAGGAATCTCATAACATGTTACTTATATTTCTATTGGGTCAAACACTAATTCTTATAATGCAATTCTAATAATTTTATCACTCACATACCATCGCGTATCACTTATCACTCATGTACAATTGCCATACATGTCCACGTTGTTATTGAACATCAGTTTATATCAACTAACTAGATTTCTTCTACGCAACTTAAGCATATTTTTTAAACAAAATTGTCAATTTTTATGAAGTTGTTAGTTACCTAATGGCCTTACATGTGTTTTTCCTACCACTCTATGAATTTTCCTCACTTTTTTAAAATTCAGTTAATCTAATTCCGATAGAGGATTGTGCTTATGATACACACCCCCTCTTTTAGATAGACTCCCAAAACACAGTTTGATGAATTAGCCCTCTGCCCATTCTCAATTTTTATTTATCTTGATCTATTCTACTCTATATGTTACCAATAGAACAGATAGTTCTTTTTCTGGTCAACTGAGGTTTGGTTTCTTCTTCAGGAATGAGGCTTGGTAATCTCTATTGTGATCCTCTAATGGTTACTGGAGGTCACAAGGTCACAGCAAGGCAGCGATGGACACCAACCCAGATGCAGCTGCAGATCCTTGAGAACATCTTTGACCAAGGCAATGGAACTCCAAGCAAGCAAAAGATAAAAGAGATAACAGCGGAGCTCTCACAACATGGCCAGATCTCGGAGACAAATGTCTACAACTGGTTCCAGAATAGAAGGGCACGGTCGAAGCGGAAGCAGGCTGCTTCTTTACCAAATAATGCTGAATCTGAAGCTGAGGCAGATGAGGAGTCCCCAACTGAAAAAAAGCCAAAATCAGATAGATCACTCCACCAGAACATGGCTGTGAGAGATCACAACTCTGAAAGGATATCCGAGATGCATCACTTTGACACAGAGCATGAGCAAATCCGTGGTATGATGTATGGATCCAATGACAATGGCTCGAGATCGTCAGGCAGTTTGGGCCAGATGTCCTTATACGAGAGCATTATGCCAAATCCAAGTATCTTCATTGCAACAAATTCCATTACTTCATTATAAATATAAAATTGCAAAGAAGTTGCTGAAGTTGGTATTTGTGCAGGACTCGATCATTTCTTGGGGAAGGTGGAGAGTCCTGGGAGCTTCTCCCATCTCCGACCTGGCGAAAGCTTTGACATGTTTGGATGACGCTGCAGTTCTTATTGATCTGAATTACCAAAGCCCAATTGGTTGAGTTTGACAAAATACCCTTGAGCCCCTGTAGAAAGTGAAGGGTGGCAGCATGCGTTCATTTTGCTGACATGAACTGAGAAGTTTGCCTTAGAGTTTGTCTACATGTTGGTTATCATGGTCTTGTTGACCCTGTCCGGAGAGTAGCTAGCTTTAATGGACTTTGTCGTCTTGTTGAATTGGTTGTAAGAAGCTGATATATAGTCTATATAGTCTCAAGTATTGGTTTGCAATTTTATAAAATTGTTTTATTATGCTACTGCTGCTTGTGGTTGAACCTATCAGAAGTGTCCAACTAAAAAGAAGTGTTTTCGAAGAAAGCGTGAAAGCATGCTGTGCTTGTTGCTGGCTTTTACTGTTTGTTGCATTGGATTGATTAACTAGATAAAAGTAAATTCAGATTGCCGAACCTGCCACTCCTTGCCGCTTCTAGGGAAAAGAAATTATTCTCGAGCCTTCAATGAAGCCTCCAACGGTCTGCACTTGCTGTGATTTGTGAGTGCTATGCCATGCCATGCCAGTCCATTTCCATTCCGTCTGGCAGGAGAGAATTCAGGCTGCCGGTGTTATTGCATGTCAGCATGGGATTGGTTGATCCGTAAAGCACGTTACGCAACCTTAATTTCCAATCGGAATTCGGAAGGGGGCACACCATTAGGACTGCTAATGAGTTCGAAGCAAACGTGCGTACAGAGCCAACCACCGCACGCGCGCCTGTCGTCTTAACCCGGGCGGGGCGGGACGGGACCGTCCTCCGCATGCAGCCCCGCGTGCCGCTCGCCATTCGTCCTCGCCGTTTCTGCCGCGGCCCGCGCGTTGCTTTTCTGTACGTCCGCAGCGGCAACGCGCCCCACGGCGCACTCGTCTGCCGCCGCGGCTCTCTCGGCCCGTTCGCACGCCATTATGTACGAATAGAGTGGGCCCGCGAGGCGCTGTCCAACCAGACACCGAAACACACCGCGGCCGCGCCGACCTTTCCAACGTTCCCATCTCTCACCACCCTGCGTCCTAGCTTCCCTCGCTCGCTTCCACACGCCCGCGCAAACCGACGTGGCTACAAGGTGGATTCTTTACTTTGTTCGTGCAATCCGTGCAACGAACTATACGATCATGAGATGGCGCTGCGCGGGGCATATGCATGCGCTCAAGGTGTTCGACTAAATGCTAAGTTGCAGAGAGAGAGAGAGAGAGAGAGAGAGAGAGAGATCAATGGATGAGTTTCCAGAAGATGTATGTAGCTGTAACACCGTAGCTGAAAACATTACGGCTAGCATTCCTCATTTGCATTCGTCAGCAATGCCTGTCAATAGTGTTAGAGTAGGCTTATCTCTACTGTATTTAGTTCATTGTGTAGGGTGGTCTTTTTATATAGTCCCTTATGCTCTCTCTATATGTTGCCCATTGAGGCTTATGAATATACATATAATATTCATAATACGATGTCGAAGCTAGGGCACTAATTCCCATCACCAACCCAAGGTTGCCCGCCCCCACCCCTCCCCAATTGGGCCACGGTAGCCTAGCATTCACCACCACCTAGCGGGGGATATTAGAGGGGTTCTAAGGTTAACATGAACATTAGGTTTAACCCTAGGTCAAAATATGAACACCTAGCATAGATCCTAAGAGCGGAAGCGTCAACATACTCGAACTCGAAGAGGCCATAGGGTTGGTGCGGATGTAGAGGTGGTCGGCCGATGTCGGTGAAGCAGAGGTGGCCGGTGCTCGGTTGTAGATGCCGACGGGGATGAAGAGAGCTCCGGCCTTCGTTCACCTTAGCACGCTGATTAGATCGGGTCTGTGTGGGACTTAGTGGCCTAGAGCAACTGTAAACCCTAAACTGCCGAGTCCCCTGATTTTATATGGCGCTAAGTGACCGGGACCGAAACCAAACGAGGTTGGTTGCCACCTCCGATCAAGGCGCGAGGTGGAGGCATAACCTCCCTGAAATCTCGGGGTTGTTAGCCGAGATCAACCCAACAGGGGACACTGCCGCTCCGCCATAGACCTCCCCGCTGATGCTCGAATTGGGCCACCGCCGCCCACCCTACCCCTTGGATTGGGCCATCATCGCCTAGCCCACGTCGTCACCCAATCGGGGACGTTGCTGCTCCACTGTCAACCTCCTTGAGGTTGCCCGCCATACCTCTAGCCAACCACATCAACATCAGCCACTGTCGTTGCTATCGCTGCCAGTCGTTGGTCACCTCTTTGGTCATCGAGACCAACGGTTCGTACAGAAGTTATATCGGTGTCCGATAGAAACTGTACCAGTTTCTATAAAAACAATTTTTAGTTTCAAAAAAACTTTTTTACATCAATCTAACCGTCGCGCCATCTAGCGTCGCCTATTAGACTTCATTGTCTTAGTCGCTGTGCCGTCCAGCGGCGCTTACCAATGGCTTCTATTCCATCAGCTATGATCCCATTCTCGGGAATAAAGCTCTGTGAAATGAACTACATGTTATGCTCTTCCCTCATGGAAATCACGCTCAATGATCTTCGCCTCTAGGACATTGGTATGGTGGTGGGTGCTTGCTGGCATGCATTGCTGTTTAGTGACACAATGTCGATTGCCAGGCACAAGGGGTATGTGGTTAGGCCTAAGTCAAGTTAAGGACCGATCTATGAATTATTAATACAAAGTCACACCGTACTACACTACTACCACAAATCTGGTTGGGACAGACCTGGCTAAGTAATTTGTGAAGTTCCATCTTGGTTTCGCTATAGGCTGAATGTAAGCGTGGCGTAAACAATGAGAAGTCTCACGTGGCACAAGAGAGGGCTCCAATATGTGGATTCATGTTGTGGTGAAACCTTAGTGGCAGCATAACTAATTTGGTAATGGAACATTGTAATAGTCTTGTCATGAACTCTCAGCCGCACACCTAAGGCAATGTGTTAATTGCGTGGCAAAACGAGAGGACATGTCTTGTAGGTAAAGTTGTACACCTCTGCAGAGTAGCAAACTATCCTAGATAGCCGTGTCCACGGTCAGGGATATGCTGAGTATGGTTTTTCACGGATTAGACTTTGGTTTTAATAAAAATCTGGTTTACAGAAATTTGGGTATTTGTTTTGGAGAGATGATCTGGGTGGGATACCTGTGGATAGGTTAGTGTAAGGTTGATGCCTGCACTAACGATATTATTTTAGCTAAAAAGATTGTTTTTACATACTGTATTAAATTCAGCTTTGTACTTACTTTACGATATTTATTGCAATGTTGCTTTTTGTACAAATAACCATATTATGCCTTCCTTTGATAATCCATATGCATGCATTAATTCTGTTAAATCTCCTGGTGTAACTTGTGGAGTACTTTATGTGCTCACCTTGCTTAATTCTGTTGCCAAAGGATGACAACTTCGACTTTGGCGAGAATTGCGACGAGTAGGCTACGTCGTACAGTCATTCACCTGTGGGCAGGCAGGATGGGTTGCTCCTTTTATTTATCTTCCGCTGTTTACTTTTGTGGTTGGCCATGAGCCCTTTTATTGTAAACTTGGCCATAAGGCCCGTACACTTCACTTTATAATAAAGTTTGGTGATTATGCATGATATGTATCCCTGTTAACCCTGTGTGCACTAGCTTTTCCTGGGATAGTGCGATTTACACAGAGGGTTTCAGAGTTGTTACTCCGGGATCCGACATAGATGGCGCTACTCGCAAGTCCTCCTCGTCGCTCAGGACATGCGACGTTGATAACTGTTGTTCCAATCTAATGAGGATGGTTTGCCCTCATGATCTTGGCATATTTCTTGCTGTATGCCCTCACTGCATTGAAGTTGTCCTAGTCACCCGCTAAGCTTGGTCGCCTCCGACTGCCTCCCGTACTCAGGCTCCTCCGACCACCTTTAGTTCTCAGACGCTTTCAACTATCGGCGATACTCGGCCGTTTGCGACTGCCTGTGATCCTTGGGTGTCTATGACCACCAGCTACCTCAGACGTCGCTGACCACTTTATGGGCTTGGTCCCTTACGACCGTTTGTTGTACTCAGGCGTCACTGATGACTTTGATACTCGGTGGCTTATGACCGCCTTCTGGGCTTAGTCACTTACGACTATTTGTTGTTCTCTGGCATCACTGATGGCTTTCATACTCGGTTGCTTACAACTGCCTCCTATGCTCGGTCACTTATGACCACTTTCTGAGATCATTTGCTTACGACAGTCCGATGTACTCAGACATCACCGACTGCTGCTGATACTCGATCACGTACGATCGCTTTCAATACTCGGGCACCATCGACTTCTCATAGCACTCAGACGTCATCGACCACCCACTGAGTTTGGACGTCTACGACTTCTTTCAACACCCAGGGCCATCGATCGCCCACAGTACTCGGACGTCATCAGTACTCAAACATCCCAGAATATTTGCTGCACTCGACCGCCCTCTGTTCTCAGGCGTCATCGATCGCCTTTGACACCATCGACCTCCCACTATACCTGGACGCGTTCGACCACCTTCAAAACTCGGTCACTTACGATCGCTTGCCATACTTGGGCATCGTCGATTGTGTTTGATAATCGGTGGTCTTCAATCACCCACTATGCTCGGATGTCTACGATCGCCCTCTGCACTCGGATGTCTTTGACCGCCTTTAGAACTCGAGCGCTTTCGGCCGTCTTTGGAACTCGAGCGCTTTTGACCACCTTCGATACTCAGGCTCTCTGACTGCCTTTGGAACTTGGGTGCTTTCGACCACTTTCGATACTCAAGCTCCTCCGATTACCTTTGGGTCTTTGGCGACTTCAACCATCCTCTGCATTTGGACATGTTCGACCATATTTGATACTTAGTCATGTACAATCGTCTGTTGTACTCAGGTGTCGCCTACCACAGTTACTAATTAGTCGCCCTTGATCACATGCTATACTTAGGCATCGTTGACTACCATTGATACTCGATCGCTTATGACCGCCTACTGTGTTCAGGTGTCGTTGACCACTTGCTGTACTCGGTCGCTTACAACCGTTTACTATGCTCGGACGCCTCTGACCGTCTTAGATACTTGGTCACTTACAACCATCCACTGTACTCGGACGTGTTCGACCTAAAGCTGTGCTCGGTCACTTTTGACCGCTTTCATACTCGGACGTCCCTGGCTGACTTTGATACTTGGTCGCTCATGACCACTCGCTAAATTCGAATGTCATCAACCGTCGTGGATACTCGGTTGCTCATGACCACTTGCCATACTCGAGCATCGTCGACTGCCTTTAATACTTGGATGCCTTTGACCACTTGTCGCAGACGGACACCTCCGATCGCTTGTCAAACTAAAGTGCCTCAGACCAACTTTGATACTCGATCGCTTACGACTACTCATCGTACTCGAGCGTCGTCGACAGCCGAAGTACTCGTATGCCTCATGATCACCCGTGGTACTCGGACGAGGTGTTCTATAGTAAACGGTACTATTACAGTGATCGGTTGAGTGGTTGATGATTTTTGACCTGGGACGGCATCCGATGGGTTTTGACCACGATGGCTTGCGACCACAAACGTGTCTGATGGGTTTCAACCATGCACGACGTCCGGTGGTTTTCGACCATGAATAACTTTCAGTGGATTTCGACCATGATGGTTTTTAACCACGGAGAACTTTCGAAGGATTTCGACCACGATGGCTTTCAACTACGAACGATGTTCGATGGGTTTTGACCACATACGACATTCGATGGTTTTTGACCACAGATAGCTTTCGATGGATTTTGACCATGGATGACTTTCGATGGGTTTCGACCATAATGAATTTTGACCACGGATGACTTCCGATGGATTTCGACCACAATGACTTTCGTCCTTCAACTACTTTCGATTGCTAGTGGCTTCCGGCTTTGAATCACCGACTATTCCCAAGTGCTGATGGCTTCCAGCTTTCGACCACCAACTATGTTTGATTGTTGATAGCTTTCGACTTTCGATCATTGACTATTCTAGAGTGTCGATAGCTTCTGGCTTTCGACCACTGACTATGTTCGATTGCTGATGACTTCCGGCTTTCGATCTTCGACCACTTTCGATTGCCGATGGTTTTCGGCTTTCGACCTTCGACTACTTCCAATTGCCGATGGCTTCTGGTATTCGATCTTTGACTATTTCCAATTGCTGATGGTTTTCAACTTTCGACTACTGACTACGTTCAATTGCTGACGACTTTCGGCTTTCGACTATCGGCTACATCCAATTGCTGATGGTTTCTGGCTTCCAACTTCCAACCTCTCTTGAATGTTGATGGTTTCTGGCTTCCGGGGAGTCTTTCCCAGCGATCACGTTTCAACCACGTCAATACTAGTCGGCGTTGTCCTGCTTTGTCAAAAGTAAGGATGGTTCACCCTTACTACATCTAAGTTCGGCTAAGTGAGCCTGTACTACAAAGGGGCCCTTCCCGTTGGAAGCAGACTGTAATTCTCATTCAAGTGTTGAGACTGAGTTGAAAGCTATGGTAGCAGTGGCAGTAGAGGCTACTTGGTTGAGATGGTTACTTGCAGATCTTGAAGTGTCTGTGATGGGGCCTACAAATCTTTTGTCCGACAGTACAGTTGTTAGCAATATTGCGCACAACCTAGTGAATCATGAGCTCACCAAGCATATTAGTGTGAATGCTTCATATACTTGCTCACAGATGCAGGAGGGGGTGCTTGCTCTTCAGTTTATGCCTTCAGAGTACAAATTGCCGATTTCTTCATAAAGCCACAAACCAGGATAAAATATTTATATTCTCTCTAAACTCAGTGTGTGTGACCCTATTATGAGTTTGAGAGAATGTTAGAGTAGGCTTATCTCTATTGTATTTAATTTATGGGAGTGTCTATACAACATTTGACTATTTTTGAGAACACAATTAGTCAGATTTTGAGCCGTTAGATGGAGATCCAACGTCCCAGATCATTTTTTTAGAGGGGATATCATTTTTTTAGAGGGGGGCTTGTATGGGTGGATCCGTTGGATCTTCATCTAACGCTTCAGATCAATCTGACTGATTTTGTTCTAAAATATAGTCAAATGTTGTATAGACATTCCTTTAATTTATTGTGTATGGTTGTCTTTATATATAGTCTTTTGTACTTTCTATATATTGGCTATTGGACCTCGTGGATACAAAGTACTCATAGCAACTATTACATTACATCCTGATCCTACGGCAGTTCACCACAACACCCACTCATGTACAGGACAAGAAGTCACCTGGAAGGGCAGACCAGAGTGCTACAAACGGCGCATTACTTACATGTCTGATGTCTACAAGCATTTACAACACGAAAAACGTTATCCGGCAATGCTGCTAACGAGGAGCCAGCATCCCGGAAGGGATGCCACTACTCGCGTGGCCGCTGCCGGAAGTATGGGACGAGACGAAGAGCGCCCCCGTGGTCGCCGAGGAGGCCGACATGGATGTGGTCAGTGCGCCCGAGGAGCCCGTCTCCGTGGTTACGGACAGGAGATCCTCTCCTTCGGGCAGCGCGCTCCGGATGGCCTCCAGCTCCCTGACGATGTCGGCCATGGAAGGCCTCGCGTCGGTCTCGTCCCTGCAGCACTTCATCGCCAGCGAGAGGAACCTCGCGGCGCATTCCGGAGGGTAGGAGGACATTCGGCCGTCGATGATTCCAGAAATGTCGCCTGATTGGTAAGCCGTCTTTACCTACAGTAAGAGCAAGTTATGTAGTTCCTTAATAAAATCCCATTGAATTACTGATACTCCTACTGGATGGTCAAGAAAGTTTGAACAGCTCAATATTAACACTGTGCACCCTGTTTTTCATCTGTAAACAGGTAATTAAGTCATATGTTAAGTACGGGTCGGTCAAGGTGGAAACCTCTGTACCTCTCTAACGATGTTTTTACCAAACTGGATTGGCTTCATCCCAGTCAATAGTTCAAGAAGCACAACGCCAAGGCTATAGACATCACTTTTGTCTGTCAATTTATGAGTTAGGAAGTATTCTGGATCGAGATAGCCCTGCCAAAAGGGGGGAAAAAAGGATAGATATGATCTACTGAACTTGCACGCTACAAGTTAATAAACAGGCTCAAAAGTTTCCTGTTGTCTGACATGGAACAGCAAAAGATTTATTATGGTGAGTGCAATGTTGCTACATTGCTACGTGTAATGGGACTTACCGGGGTGCCCTTAACAACAGTGGAGATATGAGCTGGCAATGTTCCTTCGACATCCGGGACCGGAGCAAGCCTTGAAAGACCAAAGTCAGCCACCTTTGCTAGTAACTTGGAGTCCAATAGAATGTTGCTCGCCTTAACATCACGGTGAAATATAGGAGGATCTGCCTCGGTATGTAGATATAGGATTCCCTTTGCAGCACCCAGTGCTATATGCAACCTCCGATTAAAGTTCAGAGGTCTTTTAGACTTGGCTGTGAAAAGCGTTAAACTAGATTAGGTGCTTGACATCCAACACAAGTTTAACAACTATGCACTTTGAATTTGCCAAGGCTAAAACAAAAGCACAACATATACAAACATGCATTACTGATAAAGCACACTAAATAAAAATCCCGGGAGATGGGCTAGGATCACGGTTGATCTTGAAGGCCTGTTTGGAAGACGGCGCTTGCTCTAAGATTTTTTTTTTAAGAAAGTAGTTCAGGGGTCACGTTTGATCTTAAGGGCCTGTTTGAAAGAGGGAGATAGCTCTAGGAATTTTTTAAATTTTAGTTCAGAATTTAACTAAATCCTAAGGATTTGGATCCGAAATCCCCTAAATGTAAAAATCCATGATGGTTATATGGGGGAAAAAGCTAGGAATACTTGAATGTGTTACTTGCACTTACCAGAAAGATGATCACGTAGGGTGCCATTTGGCATGAACTCATACACCAGCATCTGCAAAACACAATTCTCTATGAGCAACAGTTACTGCAGATACTCTTTTGTATATATGGTAAACTCGCAGATTTGAAGTGACCTGCACCCCTAACCCTGAGCACAGTATTGCCAAGACATTTGTCTAATTCTTGCATAATGTGTAGGGGTTTGTGGGATGATTTCGACAATATACTTTATTATACGTAAATGATTCCAAAAGGGGAGGTTGAGAGATGAACCTGTTCATCTTCTTCATCACAATAGCCAACCAGAGAAACCAAATTACGATGATGCAATCTTGACAACAACTCTATTTCTGTGCAGAACTCCTTTGAACCTTGCAGAGAACCTTCATGTGCCCGTTTGATTGCAACAGCTGTTCCATCATTTAGATTCCCTTTATAGACTTTTCCATAACCTCCCTGACCAACTTGAGCTGAATCATTAAAATCATTTGTTGCTGCAGCCATTTCTTTAAATGTGAAGCATCTCACGCCATCAACCTTGACAGAAAACCTTGATAGTACTGCAAAACGATACACATCTTTAGATGTGGCTTGCATTTACTTTCTACATAGTTGAAACATTTTATGTTCTCTTTAAAACTCCTAATCTAATCCATTCGGATGAGGTCATGGAAGCAAAAAATGATGACAGCTTAGGTCCAACTTCTAATTACAGAACTGTAAAAAAATAGCTTCCTACTAAAAGAAATATGCTCCTATATACAACTGCTTGCCAGATAAAGCAGCAAGCCATTCTAATTTGTCAGATAGCAAAAAAAAATTTCTATGTAACAATGGAAAACTATATTCATTCAAAAATATAATGACTTACATGACCGCCTTGAAACTGTTCGAGGCATTGAACGTCTTCTCATTATAAAAAATGTAGAAACCACAGACACTGCAATAGCAGCAGTAATTGTTCCTGCCAAAATGCCAGCTAGTGCACCCTTGTTTAAACCTGATGACACCACAGTTGGAAATTCTGCAAAAAAAAAAGGACAAAACAATAAACTAGTGAATCATCAAATTAGACGGTTGGACGGAGTATTTGTGTAGAGCAGTATGAACTCCTCTTCGCAGTATTCTGGGGATCTGAATAAGGGCAGTCACCTACCACTTTCAAAATTTCATGGTGTGACAATCACCTTCGAAAAATTCACCATAAAAATTCATGGCGAAGAAGGCACATAAATAATCAAGATTTACTATGTAGCATGAAACAATTATCTATTGCTGAACATACTAACACAAAACACTCGTATCAACTCCATAGAGCATATAAAATCAAATTAAAACTTCATGAAATTTCTGATTCTGCTAGCATATGAAACAATCACAAAAACTCTGTTGATATCGCATGTCTGTCTTGGCAAAAGAATTACACATGCTGGTGACACATTTCAACTAATAGGTTAATATGATAGAATTATGAATGGCATCCTTTGGTGCAAAGTAAATTCTACATACCATCTGCATATGAACCAAGCGTGAAATTGAGAAGCTCGTATGGACCAAAAACATCTGATAGAGTAATCTCCCATCCAGCAAGTAGTTGTCTGAGCCGCACAACCTCAGACATATTGAATAAACTAGTATTACTTGGGAATAACTTCAAATGCATATTCAGCCTTGGACCAGCCTCCCATATGTACCGTTCAATGTATAGCTGGTAAATAAGTAGGTCCAAAAGAGAGGTTAAGTCGGTCTCAAAGGCTTCTTTATAGGGACGGAAGTCTGAGATCCCAGGGCTCTTCAGCCGAAATCCAATTTCCAGAGGCACGGCACAGAAACAAGGTATTGGGGACGATGGATTGTATTCATAATTTTTATCTGTCGGGCAAGGAACACAGTTTATACTAACTTGTGGTCCCTTTCCAGATGGTGCTTCGTTTACAGATGTGGGTTGACAAAGGCCAGCTGCTCGAGCTGCATTAGATTTATCACATACGGGGTTTCCATAAAGCCTGCACAAAATGATAATTATGGTAATTGTTATTTGTCACATCAGAAAGAGAAAAGATCCAGTTGAAAAGTTTTGGGTGATTTATTTTATTTTTGTTTGCATTCTTGGATCTGTATTAACCTTAACATCTGTTATACAGGTATGCGCTAGCGGTAACTTGACAGCAGAGGCTACTAATCACCAAATTGTTCAGATCTTCAGCAATGAAATTTCCATATTCCCAACAAACTATACATCTGAACAGGGGCTATTGTATATGAGTGTGCAGTAAGTGAAAACTGATAACGAAATTTTCCATGGAAAAGCAACATACAGAACAATGACAGCTTTTGGAGGCTCAAATGCAGCCGGAATAGTGTCAATGGAGTTGTTTTTAAAGTCCCTGCGATATTTTAAAAAAAATACATTAATATGCATATCTCAAATAGACTGCAGAAACCAGAAAGTATATATGCAAAGAGTATCATACAGAACAAGGCTTCTATTTCCTGTAAAACTGATGTTACTCCAAATTGCCGATGAAACAACACCATCTAGGCGATTCCCTTCAATTGACCTGTAAAACAACATTTTCATACACCTCTAACGAAATAAGTAATACTCCCTCCGTCCACAAATGTAGGTCATTTTTGATTTTTTATAGTCTCCAATGTAAGACTTTGATTATAATTTATTATTATAATATACTAGCAATAATAATAAAAAATATATATATTATGAAAGAACTTTGCAAGAAAAATCCAATTGAATTATTTTTACATAATCAATCTATATATTTTGCCATATATTAATAGTCAAAGCTTAAAAAATTTGACCACATGGAACCCACGGCGACCTACACTGGTAGACGGAGGAAGTAGAATGGTTCTGACCAACATACTTTTACTTGAAAAGTAACAACACTTTTGGCGAATCTATTTTCTCACTCTTAACTAGTTCTTTTAGTAAAAGAAACATATTAATCTATAGTTCATCTTCAACTGTAGGATAGGTTAGCACTATATAAAAGCATATTTATCAGGGATTGAAGCAGTAATTGCAAGTTAAATGTTACTTACAAGAACTGAAGATTTGGCAGTCCTGAGAAGTTTAACGGAATAGTTCCATTAAGAAAGTTATGCGACAAATCACTGCCAGAAACTAGAAGTTAGCTTGGTGGTTTAAAAAAAATATGAAAGATTATCAAAAGCAACATACATCGTAGTGACATTTGAAGCAAGCCTATTAGTTGGTATCGACCCTGTCAGTTGGTTCCAGCTAAGATCCCTGAAAATGCATGCCAGAATTAGTGAAGTGACGCAGAATAATTTTCTGGATTTCATAAACTGAATGAGTGATCTTCTCATTGAAAGATAAGTACTAAAGGGCACTCAATATACATTTACTGGATAAAACAACTGTTCCAAAGCCACTGCTACAAACTAATAGAAGGATAAATTTTGGTAGTAGGATGTCAAAAATAGTAAAACTGAAAAAGAAAATGCAGCATTTATTTTGATCTGAACTTACAAATAGCCAAGTTCAGGTATGCCACTTAGATCAGGAACAGCTCCTTGTAAACTGCAATTCCTAAGACTCCTGGTACCATGAAAAAAGATTATCAACTAAACACACATCTTGATTTGAGTTTAAGCATGATGGCGATTGGATGCTGCTCTCATCAAATTAAGTTATTCAACTAAATTATTATTTATCTGTGAAAATGTTTCCACAGACTGAGGGCCTGTTTGGATAGGGGGTATTTTTTTCGAATAGGAACTAAATCCCAAAAAATTCCAAATAAAACCCCCTCGTCCAAACGCCTCCTGAGGGGAAAAAAGAACCTACATTATTAGGAACTTAGAGTCTTTTTAAAGATGTGGATTGAGTGCATCCTGATCTGGCTGCTATATAATCGTATAAATGAGAGGATTTCAGGGGGAAATGAATTGTCCCTTGAATACCATCTCAACTCTCGAGGTTATGGTTTTTCTTTTTGCAAGGGTTTTTACTCATATCTGAAGTATCAACACATGCATTTCGAACAAAGTCTGTTTTCATTAACCAATTATATTATGTACCACGTCGATCTTCTCCACTCAAACTTGTGATAACCTCTTTACTTCTTAAAATGATTTTATATGCTATGCGGTCCCCTGCATCTAACTCAGATACTAAGAAAGAAGAAAATAACAATATGAAAGAAAAGGGATTGCACTCACAGCTTTAAAAGTGTTGGTATGTTGTTGTATGCAGCAGGGATGGAACTTCCACTGAAGTTATTACTATCAGCCTGACTAGAATTACAAAGACATAGATATAAGAAATGAATGTCGTTAGCTAACAAAAGTGTCAAACTTATCTAAAAGAAGAGAGAAACATTCTCAAAGAGAGACAGGTGCTTTTGCTTAGTAAACACAAGAAAGGTGAAATCACCTTAGGTTTTATGTGATATTTAATACACCAGCAAAGTTATATTAGAAAGTATACTCGAAAAATTTGTAGCAGTATTCAATCTTCCATAAAGTGCAAAACCAAACTAATCATCAATCAACCTCAAGCAACCAGAAACCGATAGATATTCTTTGAAAGAAACCAGAAGACATTCCATGTCAAGGAAGTCTCATTAGGGTACATAAAAATGTACTTACAGTATTTTCAAACTAGGCGTCTCCGCTAATCTTGGGGGAAGAGGTCCAGATAAATTATTGTTGTCCACAAGGCTGCACAGTTTACAATGTAAGACCAATTTAATTAAAACTCATGCTGCAACTTGCAACAGGGTGAAAAAGTCAGAACGCAAGCAGAGGTCCACTTACAGATGGAGGAGTACAGGCAATCTGGACAACTCAGATGGGATTTGGCCACTTAATGAATTATTGTTCATGTGACTGAAGGTAAAAGGAGTATCAAGATTATAACAAAGCTTAAAACAAGAAGCAACATAGGGATGGGAGTAAGAAAAATTAAGATACTTGATACTTACAGATGCCTCATGCTTGTTAAGTTAGCAAACGATTTAGGTATGGGGCCAGATATTTGGTTTTGGTCGATTTGTAGTCTGTTTAAATTCTGTAGATAGCCAATCTCAGCTGGTAAAGAACCAGAGAACTGATTTCCATTCAAAGTTCTGCAAAAATTGAGGCAGTGACTGTTAACATTATTTTGCATACAAGCATGTTTGTGTTTTCTGTGAAGATTGAAGAAAAATACAAGACATTAACACATGTTTAATGATTGAACAAAAGCGAATGGACAAGGATAAGAAAAGTAACCTGCACAACAGATATCGACACAAAGAGGAAAAATTCTAAGATGTGCTACACTAATTAAGATGAGGTAAAAAGCAGATTGTCTGCATGGCAAACTTACACACACAACTATATAATATATGCAGAACTGCCTAGGCACCTAGGTGCCTTACGTACATACTCACTGAAAAAAACATTGGGACATTTTTGGGAAGATCCTCTATGTCTGAAGATTAGTTGTTTTAGCCCATTGACTGCAGCTTTTAGGTAAAAATAGAAGATTGGACCACTGCCCTATGTAGAAACAACATTAAAAAGATGGGATCGTAAACACAAATACTAACAACAGTGAATGTGCTCCTTATCACCATGCACCAGCTGAAGAATCATACAAGTCTAGGAAACCGATTCCCCCACCCCCAGCTAAATTAGATAAATAGTCCTTTATTTTGTTTGGCGGACAAAATGGTGGTATAAAATGTTGTGCTATTTTTGGACTATGCAGGGCTTAGATGCTTAAACTTCTGTGGCTTTGCAAGATAAACAGTAAGATGTCCGTTTGTGTGCACACTGAAAAGAGAGTACAGAAGTTAGGTTAAATAAGAGGAACTTACATAAGCTGGAGTGTTGTGATATTGCCTATCTCTTTGGGGATGTTACCAGTCAAATTGTTCCACATAAAATCCCTTCCAAAACAATAAAATATAGCAGTTAGCTACAGCTTGAAGAGCATAAATGCAGAATAAATAACTAACCATGAAAGAAACAGTTAAAAATGGGACAAGATCAAGTCTTTTCCTGTATAGTTATATAACTTATGTCATTTTTGTAAGTTTGTTGTGAGTCAGAAACTCAGAATATTTGGGCCTTGCTCAAAAATCACTTAACCATGTGAAATATGAAGTGGAGCCCAGGAGGTACAATATTTAAGAAACGCTTGAAAGCGCTCAATTCAGGTAGCAATTCCAACTGTCCATCAAATTAGTACTCACAATGTTGCCAGGTGCGATAGAAGACCGACCTCTGGTGCCAAAGTTCCAGAAAGATTCATCTTAAACAACTGCCTACATGTGGCAAAAGTATGCATTATTAAGAGGAAATGAACATGCTATCCAATCATTATGTTACACATCATATAGAAATGACAGAAAAATAAATAACAAACAGATTTTAGGATGCAAAATATAACCAAGCAACAAAAGCATTAGAGAATAACCCTTGTTTTGACCAGGAATAGCAAACTTAGCGTGCAACAGTAACTACGAGGATCTATAGTACTGCTAATGCTTAAAATAATGGTAATATGGGGGAAACTTATACCAAAGCCATGGATAGGCATCCTTCAAGAGAAACAGTGGACATGTGGATGATTTGTAGCTAACAAAGCCAATTGATATTTCAGTTACAACTTAACTTGAGAGATGCTTTTATGGCTGCTGTTATTGTTTGTGAGCAGTAGTTTGTTACAAGGTTAATTGCTTCATCAGAGGGCTCACTGAACAAGTAAGTACATAGAAAAGAATGCATCATAGTTAACCAAAAAAATGACGGGAAAAAGGGTAGTTTGGATATAATAAATAAGGATGATATGCTAATCGTACAATTCTGCTACATGGAGATATGTATCACTGGGTATCTTGACGCAGAAGACTCCTCTCCAACGTGATGTGCATGGATCTCCACTATCCCAGTTCTTAAGGTTATTCATAGGATCAATTAAACTGCCTTTGATAGCCCTGAGAGCATTTGCTGCATGTAAGAAGAAAAAATTCAATTCACAGCAACAGTTTTAAATATTTAATGGAGCATCTGGGGACTGCAGGATAATATTAACATTTCCACTAAACATGTAACATCTCAACAGGCAGAGTGCAAATGATAGCATATGATCACGTTTTACTATTCTTACTTCAAATATCATAGCTATACTTCAGATGCTCTCAAGTCTCAATGGAAGTGTTACCTGGGAGTAACCCCTTAAAAATGATTATTGACCACACTAGGTCTCTAACAAAAGATCTCAACGAAACCATTTTCTAGTAATACGTACTAACTAATAGAATGTGATGTGTATTATCGAGATATTATATTTATGATTAAGTGCAGTCTGTATTAGTGGTGATACAACAAATGGTGGCATATACATCGCACAAGGGGTAGTGGACCCTTAACCAGATGAGGAAAAAATGAGCCCTTCAAGATACTTATACTGCCTGAATCTACACAACCAGCAGATGCATAAGTGAACGGAAATTCTGTGCTCCCACAATCATGGCATTTTCATCGAGAAACTAACAGCGAACAATCAGGAACCAAGGGGTAGCTAGGTGGCAAAGCACCTCTGAATTCTTTTCTGGGAAGAGCAATTTCCAGCTGCCTGACTCAAAAGGAAAACAAACATATGAAGTAGAGCACATGACAACCAAAGGTTACCTTCAGCAGGATGAGTGCTTTGTCCCCTTGCAACATCCACATGGTAAATGCACAAAACAACTAGGATTACTGCACACGGGAAACCTCCAAAGTTGGCCATGTCTGTACAAGAGAATTAGCAGCAACTTGTCATCCCTGCACCCTCCAGCTCAGTTGCTAACAATCTGAGATCATAACTCATAAGCAAGCAAAGAAACCAATGGAGAGCATTCTAATGATCGATTAGTCCAAAATGGAGGCACTTATTCCTTCTACACAGACAGGACTGCCTTATATCCAAGGTGTGAAAGCATGTCAATTGCCTCAGATTCTTATCTACCTGTCTGACCTAACCCTGCTCTGATCAAAGGAACAACCCGGTAGAAACGTAAGAGAGCTTGCACGTTACTTAAACACCACTAACAGGTGATAGCAACACATTATTAACGCTGACAGTAACTGAGACCGTCGTGATCAGCAATTAGGACTTGCCAACTAAATTACCAGATACGCGTACTGTACGCAAGGTAAATAGTCAGTGAAGGCTTTACATGTCATTAGCGTAACAACATGAGGTTTCTGCATAATACTACAAACATAACGCAAGCATCTCTATCGATTTTTTTTAAAAAAAAACTTTGATGATTAGGATTTAGGAGTTGTACATGTAAATGGACGAGGAACAGAACCGAAAACATCAGTAAACCAAGCAAACGATAAATAACCTGAATCGAGATTTCTATCCAAAGAAAAGAGAAAAGGCGAACTGAAGTCATCATCGGAAGCCCGAGGATTCTTGTAACATAATCGCACAAAGAGGAGAATCAAAAGGGGGGAGAAAACCCAAATGAAGTAATGCAGAAACTGACCTTAAAACTAAAAGGCCGTGAATTCCGCTCCCAGACAGCGATCCAACACAGCTCGATCGCACGCACAGCCGGGTACGGAGAGCAGCAGCTAAACGGAGATTGGCTCGAGAACTCGAGAGCAGGGGCGAGCAAACGCGGACGCGCTCGGCCCGTTCCCCCTCGCCAACCGCGAAAGCATATACTACTACTGCCACCAGAGTACCAGAAGCTTATACTTTTTGCAGCTCGTACAACTGTCCTAATCACTGTTATAAGTAGGGATGGAAAAAAAATTCATTAATAGGGCTGCTGTCTCGATTTAAAATTATTTTAATTACACTTATTAATAATTAAACATTAAATGTGTTAAATTTTATTTTTCACTTGACTTGTTAGCTTGATTCTAAAAATAATTCCAAACTATTAATAAAATAATATTAAATTAGATTATATTGATCTTTAAAAAAAGTTCAATATATAAGTACTTAATTACAACAGCAGCCGCTATCATGTAGCGTGAGCATCATACAGAGTACGGACAAGCGGTATCGTACAGAAGCAGCATACAGTAAAAAAATTAGGCCAAGGGACTATTAGCATTTGTAACCATTTGGACAGGCCAACTGGGGAAGTACCTACCTACTAGTAAACATAAACAGTGGTAGCGCATAAAAGCTTTGCATACAAAATTAGGGTCTATTTGGTTCATGACCAGAAGTTGCCTAGCCACAAGTTAGGCGTGCTACGCTTTTAGGTAATTGTTTGGTTCATCGACGAATCGTGGCATGCCACACTTTCTTAGCACCCGGCCCCACATGTCATAGACTCAGTTTCTTGCCAAACTTTACCACAAGTGTGGCTTCGATTTTGTTAGCCACACTTTCTGTGGCAGCCACATATTGCCTAAGGTTAGGCATAGCAAGGTTAGGCACCAACCAAACAGGTCTTTAATACTCTAATTGCTTTTAGGTGAACCACAAAGATAGCGGAACAGAGGCTGCGTTCATTCCAGCTAAAAACTGATTTATATTCGTACTTTCTATAATAATTATCTTTTAAATAGTATATTTTCTAAGAAAAGATCAATAAAAAAAATTATAGTAAAAAATATATTAAGTTCACCTGTACCAGCCAAAATCACATACGACTATTTTTCTGTACGTACTACTTCTCACAAATAGACAAAATTCAAATATTTAAGATATAAACCATAAACCACCAGCCTAAAAAACCCACCTACATAATCCAATAAAAATTAGCTGTGAGGAAATACTCCAATTAAGCACGTCGATTGTAGTTCATTTATTCTCGATATACGTCAATGCCGGCATTTACTGCATCGTTGACTTAGGGTGGATTTTTTGGACTGTGGTTTATAGTTTAAAATTTTGAATTCTGGTTGTTTATGTGAAGCAGTACGTAAAGAAAAATAGTCGCATATGATTTTGACCGGTATAGCTGAATTCAGTACACTTTTTTCTATAATTTTTTTATTAACTTCATTTTTAAAAAATATATCATTTAAAAGTCTGCTACCATAACATAAGTCATAAATGAAAAAAGAGCGCTAGACGTACGGACATGCACTTCGGCTCACTACCTGCAATCTTCAGGTAGGGCGTTCCAGCTCCGAATTTCTTTAACACATCATTGTAGCCAATAATATCCTTTTCTGTTGAGTTTATTCTCGAAATAAAAAGCAGTCAGGTAATTAGGTGGTGATCGGTTCGGCTGAAAAGCTCGTGGCTTATGGTAAAAAACTGTATTTGGTGAAAAAGCATTATGGTGACAGAGGCTTATTTAGCATAATTAAATTAAAAAAATTTAAAAATATAAAAAATATGTTAGCCCATTACGTATAATACAAACAAATACGGGAAAAAAAAAGAACCGGCAAAAAAGCTCAACGAAAAGCTAAAAGTTCAGAAAAAGACGAAACTTATGAATAGTGAAAAATAAACCAGAAGCCAGAAGTCGAAGCCGAGTTGATCGGACCTTAAGAGTTCCAATTTGACTGGAGACTTGTTTTTGACCTTTCGTAAATTAATCAAATCACCTTGTGTTAACTAGCTGTTCATACTTTACAGGGACATACATACATAGCCGAGTATGAAACGCCATGACTAATCACCATTTGAGGCACCAGCAAGAAGCCTTATATCCTGTCAAATCACCGAGCGTGACGTCCTTGATCTTGTCCATTGTCCGTTGTCCAAGTGCAAAGCTAGTCGCATGATGCGCCCTTATTACCCAAGTGATTTAGACAATTAATCTAGCGGATTACCCAAGTTCAAAGCGAGTTCCATAGAGGATTAGTAATAAAAGTCAGCGAGGCAGGCTGTAGTTTCCGCCGTCGGTTTGAGCGAGACGAGACAAGACAAATGTCGGCAACGCCGTGTCGCCTGATCTCGTTGGGAAACCGTAGCCCTTTTTAGTACGGCGCCGTTGCTCAGTACAAAGGTAATGGGTCTGTTCTGTTTTACTGCGGTTTATGGTTTTTGATTGAAATTTTTGAATTTTGACTATTTATAGTACAGATTACGGAGAGATAGGTACTTATTTGCGATTTTAGTTGGTATATATATTAGGTTTTTAACGTGTAGATCGTTTAACTTGTAGACTCTATCTTAAAAAAATACTCCATTTAAAAGTTAAGCACTATAACAAAAACAACAAACTGTCAATTTTTTACTTAAAGAACAGGCCCAATGACACTTCCACAGCGTGAGGCTGCGCTGTCTCCTCGTGATCTTGAAGGATCAAGAACCTACTTGACAGTAACACTGTTTAGGACCAGAGAGGTGGAAGACTTTTCTATGGTGGTGCTCACGCATTTTAGTTTCTAGCTCTTTATTTTTTTTTCTGATTTTTTGTTTTATAGGTTTTTTATTTTTTATATTATCTGTGATGATATAATTTTTTTTAATTTTTAAATTTAATTATGCTAAAAATTATCAATAGTTACAATAACAAAAAAGCTAAAAAAACTCAAGCTTCAAAAGTCTATCGGTAACAATGTGACGGTACTATGACGTACCGCTGATGCTCTCACCGTTTTGTTCAGAGATGAGATCGCTCAGGCTCGTTTGGGAATTGGAATGTGCCAATCTTACCCGAATTCTGCTGTTTTCTACTAAATGTCTGTAATTTGCAAGGACCATGAACTCAAATCTTAAATATTACAGAGATCACCTAGTAGCCTGGAAGAGCTTTACTACTCATTAGGTTGTGTTTTTTATTTTTAAAGGCCAGGTTGTGTTTCTTTTTTTAGAAGCTATTCAGTAAGTTAGTAGACAAATTCTCTCATGGTACCGATTTGAAAACAATGGCCCAGGGAAAAAAATCAGAAGTTAATGCTTGGTAAGCAGTACTAAGCAAGTGATTTGTGTGTGTTTGACGCATTCGTGTGTACTCTTCAGCCGCTTTTGGATGGTCCAGATTTGGTTTACTTTTCTCAACTGCTTCATAGCTTCTGGGGTCTAACCCTTGTGTTCTTGCAAAAGCTGGGGATTCCACTTTCACTTGCCGAGTTGCTTCTCTGCCTCTTCCATTTGATTGACGAAGTAAATATGGTGGTGGCTATTGGTGACATTGATATCAAATGTTCTTTGTTTTGCAGAAAGTGTTATTTAAAAACTCAGAGAAGCAGTTTATTAAACCTTAATAAGGAGTTATTGATTTTATCGAAGCTCTGTTTTTGTTGTTATTTGAGGTGAAGTTATAAAGGTTGCTACGAAAAGATACTCTTTACTCGATTAAAGTGATTCTTCATCAATTGTCTATTTGGAATAGACCACCACGTATTCATAGTTAATTCAGTCCTACGCATGCATTTTCTTGAAAATGTCATGTTCAAAGGTTTTTAAATCTAATGTTGAGGATATTTTGCATTGCTTGTAATACATACAAATCTAATTGTTGTCCTATCAAGTGTGCCCTGCAAACGCTGGATTTTCCACTCGGTCGTAGGGATCGAGCATTGATTAATGGTTGGTGTCAAAGCGGTTTATGAATTTGCTTTAGTTTCGGTTCCTAGAGCTTATTCGAGCATCATATTATATTTACATATTTAGTTTTGCTCTATCGTTGCACTTACACGTAGTTGAACAGCTAAATTGATGTTACAGCGATGATGCCAACATGTTGCATGACTGGACTAAATAATGGCATCAAAAGTGAAAGAATGTTCATTTCGATCGCATTTGGATTCATATGTTTTTTTCCCCTAAAGCACAAACTATTAGACGAATGTAGGCTTACATAGTTTGTTAGCTTCTATTATGTTCAAGGAACTCTTTCCCATGTCTTGCTTTAGGAGCTTTATTCTTTACCATGAGCTGTAAGTTTCAAAGTAGAATTACTCCAAAAAGGAAGCTTTACAGATAATTTTTTCTACTGACCCCAATATATCGAAGTAATTGGCTGGATACGCATGCACCTTGTAATCACTATCAAACAAGAAACCGCAAGAGCTGTCAAATGTTGCTACTAGAAGATGACTATACTACACTTGTAGGGTTGATAATGTCTTTATATATCTTTTATATATCAAAGATTCGAATTTCAGATATAGGTGTTTACTCATATTCAAAGTGGCATGAACTTGCGTGTCGGTTTACAACCATTGGCATGAACATAGAATATAATATTGGTGCGATGTAACTCATGTAGTGTAATGCAAAAATCCAAGAATTTAGGACTCGACATGCTTTTGATGCAGCAAATCACATGGATTACCTTGGCCTTCAAGTTGCATGGGTTCTTGGACCATGGTTCCTATCCATTTTCACCAATGTGCTTCCACGGGAGACGGTTAGGCTTTACTTTATGTTATTTTTAACGGTTGTTGCTTCTAAAAGAACTTTCTCTAAGATTCTAACTTAGCTAAGTTCGTGGGTTACCTCCACAAAGCACATTGATATCTCATTAATTCCATGCCGACATTGCTTTTCTGAATATGTGAACAACGCTAATCTCATGTAAGGCATACATCGATTATAACCTATTTGTGGGGAAAAAAGTAGATAATGCAGATCCATGTGATCTTTATAACGAGGAGAAGTTGTAAAGAGAGCCCTTGGCCCTCACTGGAAAGTGTGAAAACGACCATAACCATGTTTTCTTACACCTCATGTGATGGTTATGGGGTACCTAGGAACAATGAAAAATATTCTTTACCATGATCGATTATAGTTATTATTGGTTACCTCTATGTAAGCACCACCTTGTTTGGTGTAGTGACCTCATACATTTTCTTACATTTGAAAAAATATGACATTTTATTTCTATATACTATTTGAACATTTCAGTTCTCCGTGTGCAGGATGTGCTACATTCGATGGGAATCGTGTGATCTTTATTCGGACAGCTCTTGCACTCTTGGAGTTTTATGGGACTGAGATACTTTTGATTTGTCATAAACTCATAATTTCAAAAAGAAAAGGATAATATTTATAGTCAAGATACATGCAAAAGTCCATCTCATGGACTAAATGGACACGATGCTTGTGTCAATTTCAGGCCTCGCACTTGTGACTACAAAAGATGCCGGTGATGCGGTTACCCTTTGCGATCTTTAGTGGTTCCACTTTTGACAAGACTTGACTTGTCTTGGCATTTCGCATGGGATGTCAATCAGTAAATGAAACAAGATTGCAAGAGCTGAGAAATAAACACCGCCATCTGTTATATCTTCAATGGAAGAAAGAGTGAAAGGTCTAGGCGTTTGCACGGATACCAATGATCTTGCATCAAAGCTATATAATTTCAAACGTGACCACTGAACCACTGGTGTCAATAAGTAATTCGCAGACCAAATGAGTGATGTGGCGATGGGGATGTCAACCAAGAAAGTGATTACGGTAATATGGATGATACGTATGGTGGTCCGACAATTAATTCGAGATTGATTCTTTGCCGATCCAATGGACCGGGTAAGCCATCTCAATGATAAAATCTAAGCTTTACTACCGTATACGAAGGGTTGTAATCTGTGGACCCTTATCATTTTATCCTACCTTGAGTAATAGCTCAAGATCTCAAGTGGTTCTTTGTAATTTACTAATTTGATTAGTTGTATTTCGCAGTCACTACTGAAATTTGAGTTATGCCGATTGCTAGAGGAGAGAAGATCACCGTTACTTGGGATTGTTACTACATTCTTTGGATGCTCATTGTATTACACATATATAATGTAGCATATTGTAGCCAAGTGCATGCTCGAGTATATATTTAGACTCTGTCTCTGTCCTAATAATCATGTAATCTCAAAGAAATTTATGAGGGTCTGGTTTAATCATTTCTTGGCAGGACATGCAAGCTCTGATTAACAAGATCACAAAGTCAATAGTATCACCATTGCCCACAAAATATTCTGGTGCCTTGTAAGTTTGTTAGCGAGTTATCTTTTGTTTTTCACTCCATTTTGCTGTCATCTTACTCGAATGGAGCATTGCCCACAAAAACCACTGCAGATTTTCCAGAATTTTTAGGAGGGTCATTAACTCGCTATGATAGCATCCGCCACCTCGATTTTACCCTTTTTAGTTCGAATTACGTTCTAGATTTTTAGCACTTCTGCTAAATAACGAAGAAGGAGATTATTGTTGTTCTGTTCGTTGGCTTCATCTAACTACTATTTCCTATGACAAAGTTGGCACCATTGTTGTCACCGGCGTAATGGCCGATTGGCTATGGCGAGCTTGGGGCTCTGTGTGAGCAGTAAAATTTCTCGAAAAAAAGTGCTTTGACCAATGGAGGTTGTGGTTTCGGTACCACCTAATCGGTACAATGCTTCAATCTTGATTGAAGCAACCGAATTTTCGGGTATGAGGTGATTCGGTCACCTCGGGCTGATGGCGTCGGAGGCGAGACTCAAATACCGGAAGCTTATCAATAGCGAGTTGCGAGATTTTGGCTCGTAACACTTTGTCGGTCGTCACTAGCTTTTTGGTATAATGGCATTGCTTGCGACGTTCTCCTCTCTTGCGGTTTGATCTGCAGAATCTCTGATGGACTCGGATGGGAAGGCTGTCTTTGCTTTGTCGGTCGAGCGGCTTAATGGCGATCTATGATACATTATTTAGCCAAGTGCGGGTCTAGCCACGATGAATGACGCCATCGGTACTAAGAGACAACCATACGAGGTGCTTTCTCGTCAAAACTTTGCCTTGAGCACTCAAAACTACAGCATTTTGTGTTTTTAGCATTTCCACTTTAGTGATTATAACAATTAACTTAATGTGTAGGATTCATCAGGTATATTCGGGATAACGACAGTTTGGCGATTGTTGGCGAGGAGGCGAATGTCGATCTTCTTATCTGCTTTCGATGATGTGGAGGACTCTATAGCGGTCCACCGAGTGATCCTCACTCCAAGATTTTCCACACGTACATTAATGAAAAACACGGGAAGCTAATTAATTTGGGAGAAGTCTCGTGTAGGAAGAGGTGGAATGCAAGCTAAAGTGGCATTCTGCATTCTCTTGCATCAAAGGGTATACTGTTGTAATTGCAAGGTGAGTAAGATTTTTTTTTGCTATTATAGCATGAAATGTAGCCATATGCATAGATACAGATATTGCTATAAGATAACATCTGCAACACCATCTTCTATATTTTTTCCATTGTAAGAATGTTATATTCTACTTATTAATTATGGTTAGCCACAAGTTTACTGTTATCTTTGTCTGATCGGTTCTTACACATTGACTAATCATTGTTATAATTGGGTATTTCAAAAGTATTAAAGAGAAGAAATTTGGTAATTTATTATGGAGGCTGGAGAGTTGGTGCATGAAAATTTTGCACTGGATAATCCAATAGGGAATTACTGTGGCAGATATCTAGGAGACTGTTTCAGAAGTACTTTCAAAATTCTCAATTGCTATGTCTCTAACGAGCAATAATTAGTTTCTTGCCTTTCACATTTCTGTCCACATATTTTTCACTTGTCAGTAATCGGTTCAATGTGGGCAGTTGTCATGCTACTGTTGTTTGGCAATACATTTGTCTTCCAGACGAATATATAAATACTTACTCTGCAGTGAATGGTTATGCATCTTAATTTGTTAAGTCATTTTTAGATCCAATGAAAGGCATATCGATCCGATCTGAGATCGGGAATTCATTAACACAACATGTAAAAAGTAGAGTAGGATGTAAGGAAACATAGCAGATGCAACCTCTGTAATCTTGAGCACATTTTTTTATTAAACACAACATTGTTTTTGTTTTTAGTGCTGAATGCAGTGCACAAATGCAGATTTTTCTATAGGCTCCAGCCAGATGGTTTAGATCCCGCTCTAAACGGATTTAGCTTCTGATTTCTTAATTTCCAGAGCGAACCTCCTTATTGCCAGGGACATAGAGTGGGCAAATATCATGTTTGCTTTTGGTGATGTACTTGTAAGCCATTGCATGTCTTTCAAATTGCTACTCTAGGTGCATCACCATCTGCTTTTTTAAAAATGAAATATTAACTTGTGTTACCGATTGATAATTTGGCTTACCTTGGCAAGTGAGCGTCAGGATTTTATTGTTGGTGTGATGCTCTGCACTCAGGTCAGCGCAAATTATCCATTTCCGATTATTGGTTATAGGTCACAAATTGTAATATAGAAGATGGATTTGGCAACCATCATGTGTCGATGCCATTGGTTTCTTTTAGAGCGAGCATGGGCTTGACGGCTTGTAGTGACTAACTTTGTTGTCACTACATACGTGAATCTTAATAAATTTGATTGTTTGTTTTATTTTTTACAGATTATATACATGGTGATATACAATTGCGTGAAACTTAAACTATGAAAAAAAAATCCTCATTTGGTTGTTTTCATGTGCATCACCGAAATACCGCCGTGGCGTTAGCACGGGCACTATACTAGTTAGTAAAGTAAGGTAGTGCATATTTAGACTTATAAGCTCAGGTTTTCTATTTTTCAACATTGTAACGGCTAAAAATTTACTATAGACATTGTTAGTTTTTTTTTAACATAATTAAATTCTAAAAATGAAAAGGTTGTATCAATATAGACAATATAAAGAAATAAAAAGAAAAAAGAAACGGCAAAAAACTTTAAAAAATCAATAAATTAAAATTAAATTAAATTAAGAAACTAGAAACCATAAACAAAGCTCGTTGGAGCGGTGGATAACCATGAGCTGGGTCGCTGACTTGCCTTGGATCTGTCAAACAGCACGCGCGTTTGACTGCAGATGGAAGCTTCTCGCTGACGACGGTAAAGTACGGATATGTTACCCAAAACGTAGGTAAATCCTATTTGTAAACGGTGTTTATGACAATTTCAACTGCCTGAGTAGTACGATAATAATATGAGCAGATTTTTTTTGAAGGCCTAATATGAGCAGATTGATGACAAAAAAAGTAGACTAGAAATTAAAGGTAGAAAGCAGAGAAAGATTGTGGTTCACTCACTTTTAAGCTTTTAGGGCACCGGTGGATCTCGATGGTGATGTTCTCTGCGTTTTTATGCCTCATCTGATAGAGCAGTGCAGCGCTGATGACAGGCTAGCTCAATGGAATCATGCAAATGCGACGCCAGTTCACACACAACCACAGTAGACTAGCTTTCAATGAAGAGGGAACAAGAAAAGCTTTAGGTACTTAAACGGCAAACCAAGTGCTAGTTTACACAGGTACAGGATCTGTACGTCTGATCTGACATTGACAGCTGATATATTCAGATATCCACCGAATACTTCGAAGGAATTGCAGATGAGCAGGGTTTGGTGTGGACCGAATTAACATGAACATTGCAATAGCAGCATGTTATTCCCTTACATCGAAGATGCTGTTAAATCCAAAGAGCAGCAGGCCACTTGAACAAGATATTGCAAAAGCCACTGTCACTCTTGGCCAGAAGCATGGAAGTAGCACTCCAAACTGTTGTGGAGAATATATTGGTCATCATTCCAGCAGACCTCTCTCTCCAATTTGAAGCTACCAGCACTGGAATTTGGGGGGTACAAGAACATGCTCTTGACGCCTTGGTGATCAACTTAAAATCCCATGTTCTTGTAGAACTCAACTACTGCAAGCAATCAAAGAGCATAAATATTACTTAGCATATATCTTGTGAACATTTTGATTTGTCATGATACGAACCATACAAGAACGTACTAAACAACGCACTGCATGTGCAGGACTTCCTTGAAACCAAAGATTTCATGCTAAGTCGTGCGGCAACTGAGAGGTTATACGGCCGCGAGGCATCCAGAGAGGTGGAACTACGGCGACCGGCTGCCGGAGGGAGGACCCGTCATTTGCTCGATCACGCAGACAGGTGGCACCCGGCGACGAGACTGGCTCAGCCGGTGCGCATGGGTGCGGGTCACCGAAGCAGGCGCGCGCGGCGCGGCGACGGCGGGGCATGGCGTACTGGAGCGGCAGAGACGGCATTCTGGGGCAGTGCAGCGGACGCAGTGGCACGGGACGACGCTGGAGGGGGCGGCGGCTGTCTCCACCGGCGAGCGCGACGGCAACGGCGAGTCCGACGCCTGGTCCATTAACGATCCGCTCCTGATCTCTGTGAGACGTTTGATTACGGTTGTGCGGCTCAGATTGAGTAGGGCAACGGAGTTGGATGAACCTTTTCACGAAGGACCATTTTAATATTCGGTATACCGTTTACACCCCCTCCAATTCGGATCGCGAAAGCGATTGCGGACAGTTCGATCGATATTTTACGGCTCAGATTGAGTGGGAATTCATGAGTTGGACGCACGTTTTCGTAAAAGGCCCTTACCAGATTCTCTATTATCCACTTACACTATATAAGGACTGGATCGCGAAAAACTTTGCGGTCTGGACCGTTCGATCCATTTTGAGCGGATCAGATTGAGGAGGAATCGATGTGTGGTGGAAATGCTTTGTGTGTGCCGATTGACGCAGCTGAATGATATGGTAGCAACACTGCTAGTTCTTTGATTTGTGCATCAAACAGCAAAATTCGATTACTTCTTGATGTTGATGCTAAAATTTGATGCTTGTATGTGACAAACTGCTTTGTCTGAATCTCATGGAAAACTGAAATGAGTTCAGGTTAACACTATGATGCAAAACTGAAAATATGTTCAGAATGCATGCGTTTTCACAAGCGTTTAATGTTCAGACATTTGCAATGCTAGACATGTGGGATGCATTGTTTCTGAAATACTTTCAAAATGCCATTGACTGATAGATTATCATGTCACTGAAGGTTAAGAGAAAACCTTCCTGTTAAATTGTATCAGCACCCACTTTCGAAATGCATTTTGCTATGCCTGTGTACTATTTGCTAAAACATTCAACAATTCATTTCAACTCGTCGATTTACTTAGCAGCAAACTGATACTACTTTGCAATTGTCATTTTCAAGTGTATATTGCAATTCATGATGTATCAGGACTCGGTCCTTTTTTTTTTAATTCATGCCAGATGATGCATGAACAGATCTGTTCATCCCTTGTACATGAATTTGAGTGATGAGAATCAATAGCGAAGCCAGGACAGAAATAGAGAGTGAGTTGACTAAATAAAATTGATACGTGAAGTCATGATGTCGTTGCCACTGGAAGGATTAGTGTCAACTTGATGAGGCAATATATCATTGAGAAAGTTCTATCTTTTTTAGTTTGAACCATCATTTGAGCGTAATCTTCTAACTTGATCTCTAATTTTATTGGTATAATCTACTATTAGTATATGATGCGTCGGATCAGCAACAACCTCACTAGGATAACTGTGCGGGCTCGGTTGTCATGGGCTTAGATATTCAATTAAGATTAAATCAAAGTCACTAATCTCTACGGGACCACATGCTACTGAGGTACTAACATGTAATTAGCTAATAATTAATGTAGTACTTATCACTACTTAACTAACGTGGGCCCTATTTGGCAGCGCACAGGAGTCTCTCTCTCGTTCTATGCAGGAAACGAGAGAGGAAGAAACATAGGTGAGCCAGGCGATAGCCACGGGAGCTCCTAGCCGAGCTTGGCGTTGGCGAGGAAAGCAGCAGCTGCGTCGGGTGAGCGCAAAAGTGGAATGCTACGGGCACGACAATCTCATGGGTGGCAAGAGCACACCGAGAGGCGATCTATGGCGATGGCACGACAATAGACAGCGATGGCATCGATTCTGCTACTACGGCGGCAACAAGACCGTGACTTCCTCAAGAAATTAAGCGCGTCATGAGCATACACAAGGCGAGGGGAACTCACCAAAGCAGACAGTGAGGACGGGGAATGGCTGAGGCGAGCTGGCAGCAGAGACCCAGGGCAGTGCGAGGAGCTCGATGTGGCGGCAGGGACCTGGGGGAAGACGGCCAAAATTAGTGGTGGGGAAAGATTGGGAAGGTAAGGGGTTGCTTCAAGCAGGAGGAATCGAGCCGAACCTCATCATGTGGAAAATGGCGGTCGTGGCGGCGGTTTTGGTCGTATGTGAGGAAGACAAAGATGCTGACGAGCTCCTGCGAATGAAACATGAAAATGGCCTCACCTCCTTGGCCAGCCACCAAGCCACCTATGGCTGTGTGCCTGTGCCGCCTCCACCGAGCAGCATGTGGCTGCCAGCCCACTGAGTCGCCTCTCCAAGACTCCGAGCCCTCAATCTATCGGCTCTCTCTCTGAGCCGCCTCCTCTTCTCGTTAGCCCAATAGCCTGGTCGGTTAGATCTGGCTCAGGCCACCACCCTGTCTGCCTCCCTGGTCCCCGCTGCCCTGGCCTCCAGGCTCTAGCCTTGAGGTCAAGCCATCGAGGAAGCCTCCCGTAGCCCGGTGGCTTCCTCGCACCGATAGCCGCTAATCCTCAGGACTCAGCTGCATGCTTGATCTTTCCTCTATTGCATTCGGTATCTAGAGTGTGGTGTTGTGGGCCGGCTGAAGAGTGGGCTGAAGCCTGATGAAGCTACCCAGTGGATCTACCCCTGATGAGAATATATGTTACTGATTGCTACAAGAGAAAAGTCTACTTACCCTGTAAAGTATGGTTCATCTACTTAACCCACTATAGTATAAACTAGTTATTATGCTCCCTAAACTATGTGAAATCGTCTCAATATCCCCAGGCGGTTTTGCCACTTGACAAATGATGTGGTAATGGCGTTTATGTAATGGAGTCCACTTTTCATAGTCAATTTTAATTTTCTTTTTTAAAAGAAATTTCCATGGTGGGACCTAGTGTTATAGGGAGAAAGGGAGGGACAGAGAGGGGTGTCTTCCTCCACCTCTCTCTCGGACAGAGTGAACGAATAGGTCTAGGGGCGAGGGCTAGGTAAGAGAACAACAAAGCATGGGTGGCAAGGTCCCATGAATGGGAATAATGGAATGCTTGCGACGATGCGGAGCAAGTGCTGGTGGTGAGGATTAGGGCAGCACGGACATGCCAGCGAGGGTGGCAACGCAGTGATGGTTTGGCCATGGAGAAGAATAGATACTCATTCAAAGTGTAGAACATGGAGAGGCAAAGCTCTGGTATAAGTTAACTGGACGGAGGCTCGATGTTAACAACAAGCAGCGACGGTGAAACCCAAACAGAGGCAAGGGAGAAGAAACTTGATTTCTAGCCCTTGTGAGCAAAATAATCAAATTAATAAGGGGGCATGCATGATAATAGGCTGGAACACAAAGTGACATGAACAAAAGTCCAGGTGGCTCACCAATTTGAGAGATCGAGCTTCAGTGACTAATAGTAATGGCTGCTGGGTGGAGAAGAGCCCTTGTGGTTGGGCGTATAAGAGTAGGAGCATCACTAAGGTCATCCTCATGTGGCGCATTGCAACTAGACTCTTCTAGATAAAGAATTCAGTGACAACACGCGAGCGTAGATGAGATGGTTGTGACGGCACCCACAGCAGCGTAATGAACTCGTTGCCCTGCGCCAACTCCTTCGTGTGGTCCTTGATGTTGTCGGAGGGCACGACACATGTTAGATTTCAACCATGATCAATAGGTATCCACACCAATAAGAACATTGGGAGAAATCAAGCATGAACAAAAGAACTCGTGAACACAAAAAATATTTGTAGTGCAGCACAATTAGCAACTTTTGCTCTCTTTTTTTTTTGCTTTCTTTCTCCTCAAAATAGATTGCAAGCCTCCTAATTATATAGGCTAATACTCTTCGACTGACATACTTATCTAGACTTCAAGGTGGTCATGACTTCAACTTGAGTAACACACGGAGACAGACGCTACTACGTCTCGAACTCATACTCACACATTCAACAACAAAATTATTCTAATTGTTTGTTCTTCATAGGCAATTGGTATCTACTATGACTTGCCCAACTACAACTAGCACTCTACTCAGAACGGTAAACATATCTCCTCAACATCCTGGAGTTAATTCTCAACTCCTACTCGACTTAGGACGGTGAACACTTCTCCTCAACATCCCAAACTCCACTTTTAACACATACACATGATTACAATGTTGTCAATCGTATACTAACTACTATTACCTAAGAACAAAAGGATTATGTTCATGACTAGATACTAGGTACTATCACTGGAGCTAATCAGATACATTAGAAGTGGTATCTCCCACGCACGACGTGAAGAAGGTACTGGACCCACCCACGTACGACACGAAGAAGGTACTGAACCCACAATTAGGGGTGGAAAACGGTAACGGATAATTCGTTTTATCCGATATTCATATCCGAGAGAAATCCGAATATGGTAAGCAAAATCTGTATTCGAAAATATTTGTATTCGTATTCGAGAATATTCGTATCCGTATTTGAGAGTATTCGTATTCGCATTCGTATTCGAGAATATTCGTATCTGTATCCGTATTCGAGACTATTCGATTCGTATTTGATCCGTTTCTAGAACCTATGAAAAATCCGTACAAATTTTGTGATTCAAAACTTGAATTTAGGCGGTTTAAAAGCGTAACGGTCAAAAATCGATGAAAAATCGGCAAAACCGTTAGGAATCCGTTTTATCCGATATTCGTATCCGAGAAAATCCGTATTCGAAAATATCCATATTCGTATTCGAGAATATTCGTATCCGTATTTGAAAATATTCGAATTCGTATTCGTATTTTTAAAAATATGGATTCGTATTCGTATTTGAGACTATTCGACCGTATCCGATCCGTTTCCACCCCTACCCACAATGGCGTCCGGCATTGAACCATTGCTCCTGGAACGCGTTTGCCATAGGGAGCCTGTTCTCTGGGTTGCTCTCTAGTAGCCCACTCAGGACCTCCGAGCCAGTCGACGATAGCATCGGCCGCACAATGCGGTGGGCCTCTTTTCGGTTGGGGACATCTCCTAGAGACGGCTAGTATTCCTGCATCCCTACATTAGTGTCGTCGGGTCAATTGCTAGCCATTTGAACTCTGGCCAGTCCTTTATGCCCGGCGCACTAACCATGCCGAGCATGTTTCCCACGACCTCCATGTCCGACCCGCCCTGGAACATGGTCGCGCCAGTGCCGGCAATGAGCTCAACCATGATGTAGTTGAGCCCCCAACGTGTCGATGAGCCCGGCTTACTACCATGAGCTCAAGAAGAGCTCTAGAGCATCATGACTCTGATACCAATTATTAGCTTTTAACCAGGATCAGCACATATCTATGCCAATAAGAACGTCAGGAAAAATCAAGCACAAATAAAAGAACTCATGAACACAAAGAACAATATTTGTGGTGTGGCACAACTAGTAGATTTTTGCTGAATTTTGCCTTTCTTTCTCATCAAAATAGATTACAAGCCTCCTGATTATATAGGCTAGTACTCTCCGACTAACATACATAATCAGACTTTAAGTTGGTCATGACTTCAACTTAAATAACACACAAAGATGGACTCTACCGCATCTCGCACTAATACTCACACACACGCAACAACAAGATTATTCTAACAATGAAGACAAGCAACTCGATTCACAGCTTGGCCAGAACTACCTACCCCTGCGCCATGTCGATGTTGAAGCCACACTCCTCCATCAACTTGGAGAGAGAGAAGGATAGATGAAGAAGAAGAAATGGAAGGAGGAAGGAGATTTACTCAATAACACGTGGGACCATTTTTAGTGATTTATTTAATTACATCTGCTCAGTCGTTGCCATGTCGTTAGCCATGCCATTTGCTATGGTGGCAAAAGCACATCTAAAACTGCTTTAGGGGGTTATTTAGATGGTCTTGCATAGTTTAAGGGCACAATACCTAATTTTATACTTTAGTGAGTTAAGTAGGGGAACCACTGTACTTGAGAGGGAAAGTAGACTTTTTCCTTGATACTGGTGCTTGTACTTTTGTAATTCATCCCTTGCACATAGTTGTACATATATGTTTCAGAAATTTGTGCACTATTGATTATGAAATTCATTCATCTCATTACATTCATATGGTATCGCATTCAAATAGAGTATCGGTTGGCACTGAAAAAATTCTGCAAAAATTTGTATACACGTATAAAGGAGTAAGAAACAGATGGATTTCAAATGTTAAAACTAGGGGTAGCATGCTTTTTTCCACCAATTCTCTCTTTTAGGGTTTTGGAAGCTAACCTCTTACCAAACACTTCTCTTGACTTGTTTCAGATTTTTAGAGGAGTGGATTTTAGAAGAATCAAGAGCGGGAGCTGAAAAAGCAGAATCTAGAGCTCTAACATATAGGCATTTCTCTCTCCAATATGAAGCTACAGGCAATGGAATTTGTAGGGTACAAGAACATGCTACATGCTCTTGATGACTTGGTGATCAACTTAAAACCCAAGTTCTTGTGAACATTTTGATTTTTTTAATGATATGAACCAACAAGAATGTACTACACAACACATTGCATCTGTAGGAGTTCCTCGCAACCAAAGATTTCATGCAAGTCATGCGGTAGGCAACCAAGAGGATATACGACAATGAAAAATTTGGGGAAGGGGCAAGTCAGTGGTGGAGGTGGAACTACGTCGGGCTGAGGCTAGGAGGGCATGTTGTTTGTTCAATCATTCTGACAGGTGGCACCTGGTGGTGAGACTGGCTCAGCAGGTGCTCATGGGTGTGGTCACCGTGGCAAGCGCATGTGACATGGTGACGATAAGCATGGCATGCTGGAGAGGCACAGATGGCATTCTGGGGCAGTGAAGCGGCCACAATGGTGCGGCACAGCATTGGAGTGAGCGAAGGTTGTCTCCACCGGCGAGTGCGACGGTAATGGTGAGTCCGATGTGCGGTCCATTGATCGACTCACTCCTGATCCCTATGAGACATTTGATCACAGTTGTGCGGCTCAGATCGAGTGAATGCATGCAACAAATCATATCTGTAGAAGGCACACGCATAGGTTAGCCCAGTGGCTCTTGTCTCACCCTCCGTATGCATTCCCTCTTATCTATACAAATTCAATGCACTGGCTCCCTCCAATCTACATGGTTCTGGTGCCCTGGCTCCTTCAGTATGCCGCCTCAACAAAGAGAGAGAAAGAGAGAGCAAGGGAGGTAAAGGAATGATTTGTGGTGAGATGCTCTTGTGCGCCAACAAAAGGATAAGGTTTGGGGTGTGTGTATCTAGATGGTGGGTGGGGTCATGGGCCGTCTGAGTGAACACACGGGTCATGCTCTGGATGGAGCATCTGATGGTATCGATCGTATGATCGGGTGCAACATTTAACCATAGCTACAATAAAAACAGTTTAACCCTACAAAAATTCGCAACATAATGCAACAACGATTGCTACCTATGCAATAAAATCACACTCCGACTATAACAAACCCATTGTAGCAATTAAAGGATGTAACAACATTGGGAAAAAATCAAACACATACGCTGTGAGGTTGCAACATTTTAATTGAACTCATGCAATAAATCAAGTGATCACCTATAATAAATCCAGCAAATGTCTACACCAAAATCATACCTAGAGGAGGCACATGGAGCCTACAGGAGGAGGAAGGCATGTTGGCAATAGCCATGGCTGAGATCGCTGAAGGAGACAACCAGCTAAAAGCCTTATCGCCGCATTCCCAAATCTGGTGGGGCTGATGCCAACATGGTGGCTCGTCATTGCTGGCCTCTGCTCTCCTCTGCATGCATCTGGCATGCTGGCTACCTCTGGTCTGCATGGATCTGATGTTGGGGGCGTCACCTCGACTCCCTTTCATCGAGACACACACACACAGAGAGAGAGAGAGAAGCAATCACACACAAAAGCTAATGAGGAGCGAAGCATTTCATGGGTGACTGGAGGATTCAAAGAGGGAGAGATAGACAGAGAGCAGGGGGTAGTAGGAGTTCTCAAGTAAATATGGTGGTACTGGTGTGTGGTGGAGAAAGTGAAAAACTAGATGGGTAAGGGAGCACTGGGATAGAGTAGAGATTAGAGAAGTAGATAAATAAGGCCGTGTGGTTGTGTGGGTGTAGTGCTCTTCTAATGGGATCCCATGGGCCAAGGAGTGACTGGAGTGGGCTGGCGTCCGATGTGTCCGAACGCTTGAGCCGTATCAATTCCCATTTTTTTGAAGGGCACACTCCCTCCAATTCAGATCATGAATATCATTCGTGATTGTGGGCCATTTGATCAACATTGTACGGCTATGATTGAGTGTGAATTCATCTGCCTTGGACGCACGTTTTCAAATATGGCCCTTATGCTATTCTTTATTATCTAATTACACCCTATAAGGACTGGATCCCAAATAAATTTGTGATCTGGACCGTTAGATCCACGTTGAATGGCTCATATTGAGAAATAATCAATGTGTAGTGGAAATGCTTCTTTTTGCAAGGGCCTTTTTCGAATTAATGCCAATGCTAGTGTCTCCCTTCACGTTGCCAGGTAGGGTTCCACAGCCGAGCCAAAGGAGCTCCTCACCCACGTGCATGGAGCTCTAGCTCTCATCGCACTACTCTACCAGATGGTAGCCTCAACGTCGACCTCTACGAAAGCTGTGACTCCGATGCATCTGCCACCCACCACAGTCCACAACCTCCCCAAGGCGCATCCTTTTTCTTGACATATCATTCAATTCTTGGTTGCATACTCAGACTGCCGCCTCTTTACCAAGGCCCTTATGGTCTCGTTGTTGCTAGATTCCCTACATTTGTACGCACCAATCTGAAAGATGGAAACTAAGCGCTCTTCCGGCAGGTCCATTTTGGTTAGTATTTGAAACCTTGTTCTTTGGCATGGACACAATTATGTCGTTCAAATTAAGCCCACAATCATCTCGATTTGGCCTACAAAGAGCAAGATAGGCGAACTAAAACAACCCTAATACTTTTTTAAAAATGAATTTATTTGAATTTGATTTGAATTTGAAGTTTTTTCCAAATCGAAAAATCCCAGCCAAAAGCTACTTTCCCTTTCTAGAAATCCTCCTTCCAAGTGCGGAGACGCTCTTAGGCCGCTACACCATCACCCTGCTCTCGCTGTCGCATGCTACAACATAGTTCGCTCTTGCACACACCACCCCGCTCGCCCATCGCCAGTGTTCGCTCCAAAAGTCGTATAGTGCCCATGCAACCTCACTGACAGTCCATACCCAGCCCTAACAACATCATTGATCACACATTACGCTGTTACAACTCAGCGCCGCCAGTTGCTCAGCATGCACCGTAGCGCTGCTGCTCACTGTGCCACCTCGTGCGCTCATGCCAGTGAGAAGCAGCGCCTCTCCCACTACCAACACACTCGCTAGCTCTGCCGCTATAGCACAAAAGCCACGCGCCCGTCCACATCACTGTCCACGTGCCAAGTGCACTCCCACATCGCTATTCGAGTCACCGCCTTCACCGCCTATATAGCCAAATTCTACTACTCCCTCACCTACTTTTTGCACCACCTCAAACCCACCGCCATCTCTTGTTCCCCAACTTCGAATGTGCTACGCCACTGGGGCTAACGCCCAAACTACCACCAGTGAGCTCAACACCAATTGCTCACATCCTTAGCATCTCCTCACCACCACGAAGCTATTTCCTAACTTTCTGCCTAACCTCGTAGCCCCTAGCTCACCGTCGCTGAGTACCATCATCCAACCGCCCACTGTCACCATCGCTTGACCTCCTCAAGCTACCCCGAGCCAAGCAATCACTACCATAGAGCTCTCTTACCATTTAGGAGCCACCGCCAATTTGGCTGAAGCCCCGTTGCCACTCCATTGTGTCATTCCCATGTTTGGCCAAGCTTTGCTGTTGTTAGCCCTCTCCCGGTAAAGGATGGAAACGGATTGGATACGATCGAATAGTCTTAAATACAAATATGGATCCATATTTTTAAAACAAATATGAATTTTGATTTGAATATACTCGAATACGAATATGAATCGAATGTCGTAACGGACACGAATTTGAATTGAATATGTATTTAATTCGGTCGAATACGAATATCCTCCTACAACTTCTGTAACAAATCCCGGGAGAATAAATTCCTAGCAGTTTCACCGGTTTTTTATCGGCTACCAGAATGGTTACCGATTTTAAATTGCCCAAATTCAAATTTTGAATCACAAAAATTCATTCAGGGTTTTTTTTCGAGATTTTTCGTAACCGCATTTATTACAGATAGGCATAGGAAATAGATCGAATATGAATACAAATATTCTCAAATATGAATGCGAATATTCTCGAATATAGATATGAATATTCTTGAATATGAATATGAATATTTTCGAATACGGATTTTGCTTACCACATTCGCGTTTTCTCGGATACGAATATCGAATAAAATAGATTATCTATTACCGTTTCCCACCCCTAGCTCCAGGCCACCACCGTCCACGTGTGTGCCCAAAATGGGTTGCCTCAAGCTGGGCCATAAGCTCCATAGGCCGCCAAAATGGGCTAGCAAAGCCAGCCCGAGCCGACTTTCAGCCTAGCCGGCCAAACTGGGCTAGCCCATACTATGCGTCAACCCTATTTATAGCCTAGCCAACACTATTCACCTATAGCCCAACACTGTTCAGACCGTTAATCTTAGCCCAAACATATACTATTCACCAAAACTAACCTGCTAGGAATAGTACCAAAACTGTTCACCTGACCCATTACTATTCAACTAAAACCCATTAAGCCTATTTATACTCGTTTTGATCGCCTCAAGCCCGTCTAGTATATTTTCAATTCCATTTGATCAAACCAAACATTGCTTATACCCTAACACCTAAACCCTCCTATGTTTAACCTTTTTTCTAGATTTTCTCTCTTATCAAACCTAACAATAAGGTATAAGTAAGATTTGAACGATTTTAATGTTAAAAGCCCTTTTCTCTTAATAAATAACATTTGGCACTTCAAGTTTAAGGACATTTGTAAACAAACATGCATTTATGACCGTAATAATAGAACATTCATATCTTATTTTATAGAAATCCTGGAAGTAGTTAAGTAGGTATTTTCGTGTGGCTTGTTGAATGTGGTTATACTACTTGTTTAATCATCATCAAAGGGAGCTTAGGAGGAAACCGAGAAACCTTTTAAAAGAGACTTCAATGACTCTAGAAGGTGATGACTATTGGTTTTATGTCTCGACTATATATACTCGGATGTGCCTTATGTTTTTTTGGAAGATCTTTTGTGATATATTATAAACCTTGGGTTTGGATGCCTTTAATAGTGTAAAACTCGGTAGCAAAGTGCACTCTCTTGTAATAAAAATTTAGCTTTTATGATTAAAGCATAAACAAGTTTTATATATGCTCTTTTTTATTCCACAACTGTTTTTGGACCGTTACGGAAAATCCGAGGGCCTGCAAAATGAGGTCGTCACACGGACCACCCGGCCCGACATGGCGACACCACACAATGCATACTCGGGATCACGAGAGGTCGCTGAAATGAGTCAATGAAAGCTCGCGGCCACTAATAATAGCTAGACCGTCGACCCTGTATCAATTACTCCAGTTGCCTGCCCTTGCACAAGACCGAACAAACTAACATACATGCAGAGATGCAAGCATTTGCCGTCCAATTTCTCTCGTCCCTTTTTTCGAACTAGCAATAGTAGTAACGCACCCTGAACGCCTTGAAGAACACGACGATATGATACGCCTTCGAGTCGCCGTCGCGCCGACGCACACGCGGCCGGCCGACAAGACGATGGGCTAGACGGAGATTGGACGGATCATCGTCTCTCGAACTGTACTATGCTTCCGTCCAGTCTCTCTCGTGACACGGCAGCTACCGATCGCCACCGCCCAACTAACCGTGCGTTACCCGGCGGCATGCCCACTCCACTCGTTGCAGCCGGATAGGACTATGGACGTTTTTTTTTGCTACGATTTTATAAATTTTAACTACATATTATTATAATAAATAATAATTGTTAAAAATAATCAAAACTAAAAACCAACTGAAAACTGAAAAGAACTGAAACTACGCACTTTTACCCGGCCATCCAACCACCGGCAACAGCATGGGAAGCGCCTGAAGGCGACTGTACCTGCACGCGTTGTCCTGACTGGCTTCAGGTATATATGCATGAGTGGATGGTGCGTAATTATACATAGTATCGAGTTATCAACAGATATGTCTCATTCATTCATGGCGCGCGTAAATACGATCAGCATGTGTAATGTTTGCCGTTGCTGCAGGCGACTTGTTGCGTTACTTACGGTGCTAGCTTTAGTTAATCTTGCGCTCTATCGTGCTCCAGCTTGTACCGATCGAATGTGCCCGGAAAAAAAGATTCAATTGGCGATTGCTATTTACCAACGATGGAGCAACTAACGATGGAGTCGGTTCACCATGATATGAAATAATGAAATGAGGCTGGATGATTCAATTATTACGGGACACTCTTTTAATTTGGTCCGCTCTATAGCTCTGATGTAGTAAAAACCTAAAGGGTAACAACAATAAACAGCGCCTTTTTATGGTGCACACAAATGGGACATAAAGAAAACATATTGATATCGATCGTCAGTTATTTTCAAGGAAAAAAATATGTGCATTACAACCATCAAGAAGTGAGCAGTGCTCACTCGCTACAACTAGACCAAACAGCTGAATTTCATGTTCTCTTAGCATGTTAAGCTAAACTCATGTGCTATCCTATTTTGACCTCTCTTAATTTTGTTGTTTTCTCCTCGCCTGACTATTTAAAAACCCCACACAATTAAACTACGTTTGGATGCGTGTGGACCAAAGGTGTGACACAACCTAAGCGCAGCATGTTGAGCATATATCAATATCATTGTCGCCAAATAATATATTTGCCAAAGTTGCTGATAACCAAAACAGTTTATAAAACCTCCGCTCTAATTAGATATATGTTAGGAGATATATTCACATATGTATAAAATGGAATATACTTGTGAAGTGTGTGTCCACGTTCTACTTAAAAAAACAGCTAATAGCACATGAGAAAATGATCATACGCCCGCCCACTCGGACCAGTGATCTACCTCAACATTCCAATTTTGACCAGAGCCTATCAGTCTACGACACGCGAGCCTAGCCACTGGTGTCCAATGACAGGTGGGCCCGAAGACGAACCCTTCTCCACATGTCATCGTGTGACCTAAAAAACCCCGACACGTCGCCTCTATCCGAGCAAAGAGCCGTCGACTCTTCCAGACTTACCGCCTACTTCAATCCTTCCCCCACCACCCTATGCAGCCCAGAACGGTCCATACCCACTGACAACCGGGCCCACGTGTCCACTGGGTCCACATGTAAGAACTCGCGTGACGGATAGGCCCCAGCCCCCCGCGTTTACGGCCCCGCGATTCGAAACAGCAAACGAATGCTAAAAGAAAAGGAGAGGAAAAAAATTTAACAGCGGGGAGCACACGCATCCATTCTCTCTTTCCCCTTCCCTCCCGTCTCAGTCGCCTCCTCTCCCTCCTCGCGGCCTCGCAAGCAGCCTGCACAGCTCATCGCCACAAGCAAAGGCCAAGAGGGCACGGAAGTGCAAGAGCACGCAGCTTCTCGAAGCGTCGCGTCGGTGGGAGAGGAGGAGGTGGGCGAGGCCGGAGACCTCCTCCTCCACCGATCCGGATACCATACGGCCGGGCGAGCGATCCCCGGCCGTCTCTCGTCGGATCCCCCCGCGCTCCATCGCCGGAGGTAGTGTAAGTAGTAACTGCAGCTATTGAGTTCGGTAGCATGTGTTTTGAGTTCAGTTTTTTTTTTCAGTTGCGGGTGTCGATCGGGATTGAGATGGAGGACTTGCTGGACACGGAGATCGGGAAGCACGACTACGACTGGTGATTGGCTGATCTCTCTCGTTTGGGTGTGATCTGGTTTGCTGAATTTGCGTGTGATTTCATGTTTTGTTTTGCAATGGGTGAACCCTTGATCTGAGCTTAGTGAAACGGTTGGCAATGCGGTGTTTCGAAATGGTTTGGGGTTTAAACTATCGTGCTTGTGTGTGCGTGCGTGTGTGGGTTTTTTTTTTTTGCGGGTAATCGGTGGTGTTGCCCGCCGAAATCATGGTTGGCCCTTTTCGGTTGTGACGGATGCGATTGTTTCCGGTCAAGGTTGGCCTGGTAGGGAAGTTGTTTGGTTTAGTTGCGAGGATTAGTTGAGTTGAGCAAAGAGAAGTGTGTAACTGCATGGCTGGTCTGTGGGCTCCTTTCTAGAAGAGTGGCTTGAGGCAACACGTACTCTGTGTCTACTTGGAAGGGGGAAAAAATTATACGCAACTGATAAAATAGGATGATATCGCGATAGTTTAAATGAGATACTGTAACATTTGTAGAAAAATGTTACATTGTGAAAGCCATTTTGGGAAATTGAAAGATACATTAGTAGCAACTGGGAACCTATAGTTGGCCAAACGTTTCAAACTTCCAATGCAAGTTTAGTTGGAATATTTATCATCTGGATATAACCACTGCAACGTTCCAGTTGCATTTATGTAGTGACGTATAAAACCATTATCACATCCCAATTGTACCACATTCCATACTGTGGTGAGATAAATAGATAACCATCTAGGTGCATCATAAAGTTGATTTGGATGCCAAGCATGAGCTTGCCACAAAAATGGAGTGTTGTGTTGTTGGTCGTAATATATGCCTTTCATTTGTTTTTGTGCCTCATATGTTTCATGTTCAGACATTTCTGATCTTTGATGTGCACCACATGCATGCATGTCATTGCTCATCTTCTTTTGATCTTACATAACATTGGAATGGATTCCTCAGGCATATGTTTCATGACACCTGATCAGGAACACCATGTCGCTCATCTTCATTCCTGCATGACACCCCAGGAACACCCCGCATTCCTGGAGGTTGCTGAGAAAGTCCCATCCTCCTCAAATGTGCCCAAACGCACTACCACTAGATCATCCTCGACCACCAGAGCATCAAGGGTTGGTACCAGTCTCTTAAGATATTCTTACACGCTGGTGTTTTAACTTTTAAGTTTCTTTTTATACAAGCAGTATCAAGAAATCTTGTGCAAACTATATGTTTTAGCCTTTAGGGCTTATTTTTCAGTGGCATTTGAATTCACTCAGGCCATGTTGGTCGATTTGCTTGCATAAGGGCTAACAAAATATCATTGTCTAAGTTGTATCAGATCAACATGTAGTTTCAAAAGCAGTATCTCTTGGTTTATGTGTTTGTTACGTGCCTGTCAATGTCACTGTATGCATACATTATGGAAGGTACAGGTGGAGCTAGGAATTTTAACTACTAGGTCCAAAGTTTCAAATTCAATAGGTTCAAGAGTAATCTGAGCAAAAAAATGGATAACTGTTTCGTTACTATGCATATTGTTAAGAGTGCATGTTTGGTAAGATTATAAAAGATAGAATAGAATCAATTAGGATGATTTGTATCCGATATGGCTCCTTTCATATCTGTAGTAACCTTCCGTATCTGTAACAAATTGACTTGATCTCCAAGTCATATTGTATTCTATATATACGCCCTCCGAGGCTCAAGTGATACATTCAACGATTATTTCGGCTATTCTATTTTCCCACATGGTATCAGAGCGGGTTCACATCTGGGTCTGTTCCTAACCACCACCAAATTCTGCAGCACACTGCCCCTGGGAGAGATTATTCAATCTCTATGATCTAATCTCCTGGGGGCTATGCAAAACTTGGTAGATAGATGGCCTCTTCTTCGTCGGCTCCACCCATCGCCCGCGTGCATTGCACGCGCTCACGAGCGCTAGTGTGAGACGGAGACGGACGTACGCATCGCGCTCTCCCTCAGCTTCCCCATTGAGGAGCTCCTCCCCAACGAGCTGCCCCTCCTCCCGGCCCTTGTCGTCGCCTGCGTCGGACGCGCGACGTGCTCGCGCCGCCATCGCCGCTTCGTCGCCGCCACGCGCGCTTGCGCCGCTGTGGCGCCCACGCCAGGCCCGGATCTGGCCTCCCCATCGCTCAGATCCAACCTCCCCGTCGCCGGATCCGGCTGCCGCCAACCCAGGATCCGGTCTCCTTCGCGCTCTGCTCTCCTTGGTGGTCTCTCCCCCTAGATCTAGAGCCGGCTCTCTTTGCCGCTCGTCCCTATTGGCTCCAACGCCGTGGAGCTCCACACCGGGTCCGAATCAGGCCAGATCCGGGCTCCTCGATGAGCGGCCCCTCCTCCCGGCCCCAGTTGTCGCCGCCCCGAACTGCCAAACATGTCTGCCACTGTGATTGGCTATCACTTCGTTGTCCACTTCATCGTCTCTTGTCGTATCTCCCTGGCCAATGCACACTTTGCCAACGTCCACCACACCAAGCCGATCCTTTGCTTCTACTTCTTCCTCTACGCTTACAAGGTGCTGCCTTTCCCACCGCGTCGGCGTCTTGCACCCACCGGCTTGCTCTTCTTCTCTACCACTTTTGATTGCCGTGCACTCCGTTGGTGACCGACATCTTTTCTACTCTAACATGGCGGCCTCTCGGGCGTCGAGCGTTAGCCCAACGTCATCTCCTCCGCCCCTACCTACGGTCGCCCGTCGTATGGTGGCCTCTTGGGTGTCGAGCGCCAAGCCGACGTCGTCTCCTCCGCCCCCGCTTACGGTCGCCTGAAGTACGACGGCCTCCCAGGTGTCGAGCGCTAGACCAACGTCATCTCCTCTGCCCTCGCCTACGGTCGCCTGTCATACGGTGACCTCTCAGGCATCGAGCGCCTGACTGACGTGCTTTCTTGTCTAGCGTCCTCCTCTTGCCTCCGTTCTACTCCTGTCCTCTTTGGCCGCCTTCCTCCTTCGGTCACCTTCTCCCTCCACCAGCGTGGCTCCCCAACTCCACCGCCTCTCTGCTCCTTTCGTCGACCATGGCAGGTCGACCATGCTGCCCTCCTTTCCTCCCACTACTCCCTCCACCGGCGTTGCTCCTTAACTCCGTTGCCTCTCTGCTCCTTTCATTGACTATGGCAAATCAACCATGGTAGGTTGACTACGTCAGATTGACCATGGCAGGTCGACCACGTCGGATCGACCACGGCAGGTCGACCACGGTGGCTACGACCGGTTCTCTGTAACTACAACCGGTTAATTGGAAAGGATGTTTTGACCAACCTGCCATACTTAACTGACCTAAATAAACTAGTTGCAAGAAATCACTGGAATCATTTGAACCCAACCCATTGAATGCACCATATCATCTCATAATTATAGTAACTGATTTGGTGCTGCATATTGTTGCTAAGTCAATAATTTCCCTTTGTAGTTTTTCTTTCCTTTATCAGTAGGCATAGTTTGCAGGAGGCTAACACAGATCAAAGCGATTTCATTGAAGTTTTTTATTTAGTATTTATCCCCATCTTGTGTCAATTATGAAATGAGGGTTTTTTTGGTGACAACTTGCAAATATAATATTGCTGACAAGTGACAACAATGTACAAATCATAACTGGAAGGATTCTATCATAACTTGAATAGTTGTTCAGGCCTATTACATCTGGTCTACAATCTCACAACAGTAGAAAGGCATGGTTGTCCTATAGCTTGCCTTATAATTGACAACTGGAATGCGAATCTTACATTATATGCAGATTGCAGAAGAAGGTATAAGAAAAGTTTGATCAACTGGACAGTGTGGTAAATTCATAGGATGTTAAAACTTATTTACTAGATGGCTAGACTCATCTTAATTTCAGACGTCATAGGTATAGTTTTCACTTGTTAACCATCTTATCTTTGACAATATTGTCAGCAAAACTCCACTTACGAAATAATGGTAATTTATTATTTATGTAATAAGCAAAACCCTTTGTTCTGGGCTATGCTTGGAAGACCCATACAATACATAGCATTCAATCCTCTTGTTGACTTGCTGTATGATTGGATTATTTTGAGTAAATTTGGAATGCTTCGCAATAATATATGTGTGTTCTCGTGTTTATATACTACACCTTAGATTTTTTGTACAATCTGCGGTAGTACATTTCATCTACAACACACTAAAATTTATTTTTGGGAAGCAATCAAGTTCCATGTAATTCGGAATGAGCAAAATTGATATAATTATACCACACCGTCTCATCAAACCATGGGAACATACTTAGTCGTACAACTGCTTCTTGAAACCTACTATTTGCCCATTTGGCCATATGGTGATTATCATAATTAACAGAACTGTATCACCTGTTTATTGCAGCTTTCCATTTCTGAAACAGAGAATGGGCATTTCACAGTTCCCGCCAGACCAGCTCGAAGTAACTCTGTTTCTCGCCCTTCAATCCAATCTACTCTTATGTCTGGCAATAGCAGGTCATCAGTTCAGAATGCAAGCATTTCCTCTGTCAGTTCGAGACCTACAACCCCAGGCAAGAGGACTAGCACTCTTCCTTCATCAAAGCCATCAGTTCCAGCTTCACGTCCAGTGCCAACACGGTCCTCTACTCCAGTCAAAACACGTCCATCTACCCCAGTCAAAACTCGTCCATCTACTCCAGTTAAAAGTCGCCCTTGTGTCCCCAACTCTATGGCCAACTCGGCTGCTGTGAAGACCACATCTGTGCAAAACTCAAGGCCATCAACTCCAACCTCTCGGCCTCGAATCATGTCCAGTTCATTTTCAAGCACAGCTCCTGCAGTGAGTCGTCCCGGTTCATCCTCTGGTACAATTCCCGCAATCAGTCGTACTACCTCTTTGTCAAGTACAGTTGCTTCAGTGAGCCGTTCTAGCTCTCAGTCATCTAAGACTACTCGCCAGCCTGTCATGCGTTCATCAGCTCCATCCGTTGGTCGCTCACCTTCTGTTGGGCGGATTTCTGGCAGCAATAACTTAACATCTAATGGCCGATCGATAGCCACTAATGGTCGAAATTCAGCGCCTTCATCAGCACCATCATCCCGTTCAAGTTCCCCAAATCCACGGCCACGAGCTCCAGTTAGGCCACTAGATAATCCAGATTTCCCAAGGGAAACTCCGCCTAACCTAAGGAGTAAGCTACCAGAAAGGCCACTCTCCGCTGGTAGAGCACGACCTGGAATGGGTTTGGGTTTGGGAGCCAGGTCAACCCCGAATGCTGAACCTATTCCCTCAGCTCCTGTGAAAAAGACATCTGTGCCTGCTATTACTCGAAGTAAATTTTCTGATGCACCATCCAAGACACCTTCTCTTACCAATGGACACAATAATAGACAGGCTGAGAGATCTGTTATGGAACATCAACCTGCTAAACCCTCACGGTCTGTCACAAGCGCAAATAATGGATTCGGTAGGACAATATCGAGGAATTCACTTGACATGGCAATCAAGCACATGGTATGTTCAGCCCCTCATGTTTGCATTAAAATAAATAAGGTCGTGCCTGTTTTTACTTTTCTGCGATAGTGCCATTACAAACTGATAATTTTCATTTGGATGTGGGAAGGCTTTCAACCAATTGTTGTGTTCACTGCATGAGCAATTTCTAGACTGACGCCCAAAATGGAAAACTTTCATGTTCTAGAAGAAATCTAGTATGGCTTGTGAGTTGTAATATTGTAGGTCTAGTGCCTCCTATCTAGTGCACTATTTATTCGGTGTAGTTAAGTTATTGTAATAATATTCTTTCGAAGAAACTGAATAACTCCTATTTATGATAGGACATTCGACAAAGCCTAGGTGGCATTCGTGGTGCATCTCTATTTCCTCATAGCATTCGGTCTACTGCTGCTAAGGGCCGGCCAGCTCGAATGTTGGACCCTGGCCATCCCATCTCAAATGGTGACCGACACTGTGCCGACAATGGCCGCAACAATGGACACTTCTCTGGTGATTCTACCGGAGCTTTTTCACACAATGGCGGGAGCTCAACTGGTTCCCCAGATAGGGAAAGCGTTGGAACTAAAGAGACATTGAGTGAACTGGATATATATGGCAGTTCACGGTACGAGGCGATGCTGCTGAGGGAGGACACGAGCACGAACTGGCTGCACAGTATCGACGACAAGTCCGACCAGAGCCCTGTGTTCGATCACCGGTTCGAGCCGCCCCCAGAGCCATTTGGTCCGCTGTGATGGTTAACATCTGTAAAGATCTCGTTCCTTGTTCTGTTTGTTCCTTGCTGTTTGGTTTTCCATTTCCCCCATCTTTTCATATATCTACTAAAAGATAAGATTGTGGGGTTTGTACTCTCTACTCCTGTGGTATCCGGAAGCTCGGTTTCGAGTGATTATTGCACTTAAAATCCAAGTGCTGGAACACGACATATTTATAACCTTTCTTTAGTTATTGTCACATTGACATTTTCAAGTTTTGTCTGTATACCGTACGAGATTGTAAATTTGTTGCCAACCTTGGTCAGTCCCAGCTCCACGCGTTGTTTTCTAATTTAAAAATGCTTGTCTACTGCAATTTTTGCTCAGGGTGTCCAGTTCGGTTCGGTCAACTAGTGGTCGCATTGGCAGGACGAGCAGTTGGTTGACCGTATAATTAAAACCCCTACAGTCCTATTGTGTTGGCCATTCTATGGCGCCAAATCATTCTGATCTATGTGTACAATTACTTTTAACACAGTTCTCTAAATTTACAGTTCTTTATTTGCCCAAGGAAAATAAATTTGCATGGAGATTCGTCTCCTTGGAGTCTACTTGTCTGTCCTTTGCTATTAACTTTGTGTTAAAAACTTAATATATTTACATGGTTATGTTACTTTTTTTTTGTATAGGTCATTAGATCTTATCTTCACCAACGTGTTATCAGTTTTGAGCGTCTGGAATCAGATTATGCGACTATTCGTTGGATGACCAGTTTTGGCTGACGCATACATTTCATTCATTGTCACCAGGTGGTGGACCAAGAAATTTCAGCTCCTAGAGTCGAAAGTATGTAGTAGTGTGTGAATGTGACTAAACCGTGAAATTGTGCAATTTAATTATCCGCACTACAAAATTAATTTGAAGTTCTCCAATTGTCAAGTTCAATTACATCGTCAACCAGCCAACTGTAACCACTGGCTGACTGGCGTAACACCAATAATTTCCTAATCTTTTTTTTATGCTGGTGCCCTCGAGAAGGCTTTCCGATAATGATGATGATTACCTTTTGAATTCGTACACCCTATTGTATCGATGGTTGCAAGTTGCAACTGACCAATGTAGGGCGTGTTTGGTTTCCTTCTCAACCCAGCTTGGCTCGCACGAGCCAGCCAGGCCACTGTTTGTCAGGTTCAGTGCATGCAAGTAGGGCGTGTTTGGTTACCTGGCTCGTTGCGGCGGGATGTACGGTGGTGTTTGGTTGCATGCATTTGCATCAGATTCAAAATAAAAAGATGCATGAACCTTGTTTGGTTGCCTGCATACGAGCTGCATGGCTGACTAGTTTTGTTGTAGTGGTAAGATTACCACTAGCCAATCCAAGAACATATTGTAGCATACAAGTTTGTTTGCATTGCATATTACACCGATTTGGAAAGCAAAATTAGGATCACTAAAGCCTGAACTAATATTATTGCACCCTCCACTAAAATAACAATGTCTTTCCATTTGTGACCTCCCATCTTAATTTTAGGTACTCCAGGCTCTACTAAAGCCATGTCCTTTGGTCCAGGCTGTATTTTTTTTGAAGTTGTGCACCATTGAATGCCGTAAAGGCTTCTTCTCTTGTCTTATATTTCCTGTAGCAAGCTCCTTTGAAGCCGATTACTTGCTTATGGCATGCCTCCCATGTGGAAACACACACATTTGCGGCGGCATGCACTACGTACTAGGACATAGCTGCCTAAAGTGTTTGAAAACATCACAAACGCATAATTAAAAACCATCAGTGGCCGGGACATGTGCTCAGTAGAAAAAACCATACATTAGCAAGAGACATATGCTCAGCTGGTTGAAAAAACAGAACCAAGACCAACATTGTACATGAGACATGTGCTCAGTATCAAATCATACAACGACAGTGGCTTGAGGCAAAATATACTCAGTATTAAAAAAAACACAACATCAGTGGCTTGAGGCACACATGCTCAAAATTAAGAAAACAACATCACTGACTGGAGGCATATGCTCAGAATTCAAAAAACAACATCAGTGGCTTGAGGCATAGTATGCTCGGTATTAAAAACACAACATCGGTGGCTTGAGGCATACATACTCGAATTAAGAAAACAACATCACCGGGTGGAGGCATATGCTCGTAATTCAAAAACAACATCGGTGGCTTGAGGCATATGCTCGAATCAAATCATCTAGTCATAGGCAAGCAGGCCCATGCTCAGTTTAGGTTAACAGCATCAAGGTTCAGATGAATAAGAAGTGTCTGGCTTGGCACTACATATGCCTAAGGTTGCAGAAGTAATAGTGGCACATTGAAGTCACTAACTATATGTTAGTGTCAGTAAGAAAGCAGGATCAGGTGAACTGCACAAAAGTTTGGTAAACCCACTGCACAACCCAAAAGGAGCAAATTATGCACAAAAGAAGCCACCACTGCACAACAGAAGCCTCCACCTTGATAAGGGCAGGCATTGCACCTCACTTTCCTCGAGCCCAACCACTGAAGCAGGACATGATCCAAGGCCAAGCTAAGCAACAAAAGTCCACTTTAGGAGGGCAGGCACTGCACAAAAGCCCAACCTGCAGCTCCCATGCACCTCATATGTAGTGCTTAGCCAAGAAGGTCCTCAACCACAGCACACGATGGGAGTTAGACATGTGCACAAATGCAGAACCCAAGGCCTTATTGTCCAGCAGATGCTCATATGCAACCATCAGTGCTTCCTCACCAAGCTGGCACAAACATGTGACACCATACAAGTCGGATGAGAATCCTCAACCTTGGTAGAGCGAATAGCATCTGCAACATTATTCACTGCATCTGCCATGCCAGTGAACAAAATCATGTCCTCCTTTGACAGCAAGGACCTCTTCCTCTTGGATTCCACACCCCCCTCTGACTTGGTTCCCTCAACTGGTTCAGTTTTGCCACTTTTGAGATCCTCAGGTGCGTCAGTCTTGAGTGAGCTCTCAGCAAAGTCAGAAGGAGAACCAAGTGGCTCATTTGACCCCATAGCATATTTGCCTGTTGCCTGACCATTGCCAAAGATGATCATCATCTGCTTGTAGTGCTGGATAGGCTTGTTCAGGAAGTCAGCATCCTTGGGGTGTGCCTGCAATGACATCAGTAAGTGTTAGCAACTAATGTTGAAATATTTAAAAAGGTTATTGTTCTATGATTACAGAATACAAACCTTGATATGGCCATTGTAGTGCTCCTCCTCAAGTACAATCATGGAGTTGTCCTCATCCCACAAAACTCCACTAAGCTCTCTCAGTTTTGACAGTCTCATCCACCTCTGCCTCCACTTCCTTAAGTGGTTGTACATCTGGGTACCAGTCACTTCGTTGCCACTGAACTCATGTAGAGCCTTTGCAACCTGGTTCAGGTGTACTTCCTTAAATCTCTTATCAGTCCTCACACCAGTTGAAATAAGCTGGCACATGTGGCGGAGGACAAAACCAGACATGACATCAGTCCATCTCAAAGTAGGCCTCTGTTGACCAACAACATAAGCTGCTGGATCAGCACCAGCGCTGGCAGCAAAGTTCCCAGCCCCAGGAACATTTCCAGCAACAGAAGAAGCACTGACAGCGGCACCAAAGTTCCCAGCAGCAGCATTGACAGCAGCCCCAAGTTCAGGTCCAGGAAAGACAAGCTCATCAGCAACAATGGTCTCCTCAGCCATATCCTAATTTCAGTGGCACACCCCACTCAGCTATATCTCACTCAAGTATAGTATAATAGGCACATGCCTCAAGTCTCAAGTTAACCCAACTATAAGAAAGAAACATCACTACATATGCCTCAAGCCTCAAGTTAATCCAACTATAAGAAAGAAACATCACTGCACATGCCTCAAGCCTCAAATTTACCCAACTATAAGAAAGAAACATCACAACACATGCCTCAAGCCTCAAGTTCATGTGTAGTACCTTAGAAAAATATTAATCATCATTACATTTGTCCAATGCCTCATATGAAGAGTAGGTCAAACTGTTTATGGAAGCATACAAGAATGGACCAAGAAAGACAGAGAAGTTTACCAAACATAGAAAAACAAACTAAATGTGAGAGGAACCCCTATTAGCCCACATGTGATTAGCTCATTCATCCCTAGTAAGAGCCCAAGCAGCATTGTCATCCACCTGAGTACCTTGGGCCTGACTTTCAAAGTTGTTTGGCACCCAAGAAAACTCAGCTGGAACTACCTCATCAACCCCATGCCCAAGAATCCAATTATGCGATCACGCAAGCAAGTACTAACTTGACTTGTGTCTGAATGGATGGAAAGGTTTGTTATCAATGATGCGAAACGATTCTTCAAAGCACCAAAAGCCCTTTCAATGATTACTCTCGGACTTGAGTGCCTCAAATTAAACAACTCTCTTGGGTTGGTTGGGTAGTTCCTACCACCATACTCTCTCAGATGGTATCTAGTGCCACGATAAGGAGGAAGGAATCCAGGCCGACATGTGTATCCCGCATCTACTAAGTAGAATTTGCCTACATCAAATATGGACATGCATTAGGTTCATGCCTCTGCATTTACATGTTTTATTTGTATAACCAGTTTGTTTAGTTACCTGGTTCAACCCTTAACCCATCCTCTCGGTCTAGTGCATCAGCAAGAATGGTGGCATCATGTGTTGATCCTCCTAACCACCAAGACATATGTAAATTTCAAATCAAAGTTAAGCTGGCTAGCACATTTTGTGTGGGGTAGTGCTTCCTACCCTAAATGCAGCTTGGATCTTGGCTGGGACTTTAGCATAAATATAAGTTCCATCTATTGCCCCCACAGTCCTACATGGCACCCAACATTTCATTGTTACTTGATATGCACCCAGGCATGCAACAACATCCTATAAACTAAATGACAAGTTATTTACCTTAAAATATGGATACCATCTTGGGCTATTGCTAATCTTAGCTGGTGTCTCATTAGAAGGAGGTCTAATCATCTCTTGTCTAAGTTCACCAATAGCGTACAACACCTCTTTGAAATGGCGGTGGACTGTCTCTATAGACCTCCTCCAGTTTTGATGTATCACTCTAAATCGTTGGTTATGGCCGACTATATGAAGGAACATTGCAACTTGCTCTTCTACACAACTATGTATGGTGTCTCTGAGCAAATTTCTTTCCCTAAGCAAACTGCATAGCCGGAAAAAGGGAGCCCTTCTCATGCGAAGCATGTTTACACACTCTACATCATTACGATTGTAAATCAAGTCCAGATTTTTTGGCGCTTTTCATCCATCTTGCTAAGTGGCCCATAAGTGAGTGAGGCCATGAACAATGATGCGATCTAAACCTAGTAAAAATGAATGCATACATGGCTATGATAAGAGCGCACTGAGCAAAAGCAAGCGTCTCTTCTCTTGCAAATCCATCTATACAAAGAAAGGTATTTGTGGGTGAGTAACCACGAACTCAAGAACAACATAATTTTTCTAAAAATAACAGGACCACAACATTTGAGTGCAATGGAAAAAATGCTCAGATTATAATAGCCATCATCGTAGACTTGGACATATGCTCAGATTATAATAGCCATCATCATTGACTTGGACATATGCTCGATTATAATAGCAATGATCATAGAGTTGGACACATGCTCGATTATAGTAGCCATCAACATAGCCATCGACATATGCTCGAAAATAACCATAGACATTCTCGAGATCGATCTCGCTTTCTGATTCACGGGTAATCAAAGGAAATGGAAGACGCAGCACGAAATTTTGGCTACCGCAACATATACAGAGTAAAGTGGGGACGAGAGAGGGGATGAGATGTCTCATATGTACCGAACGCGAACTTGCAGGATCCCTAGCAAAAGTGTGAGAAGAAGTACGGGAGGACAGATCTGCAACTCTACAAACACAAACAACCGAAATTTTGCATACAGATGTTAGGTTAGGTCATAGAGACCAAAAAACACAAAGAACGCATAACAAGTTGGATCCGTACCTGATTGGCAACCAAGAACTTAGATCTAGTGACCCTGAGGCGAGATTGCTACAAAAGGTGAGTGATGGTGTCATCACCAAGCATTAGGGTTACGAGATCAAGAGAAGAGAGACAGGAAAGGGGAAAATCAAAACTTGCCTGTGTATGACTTAGATCCAGAGCACCTCGAAGACAACGAGACAGAGAGGGGAAGGATCAGCTCGCCATGAATCAGTAAACAAGAGCACAAAGAAGAGGAGACCGAGAGTTCGAAGGTGGATGACCTACTTCCGGAGTCGACGGGGAGCGAACCGAGGGGATGGCGGCGGGGGAGGGGGATATATACGCAGTGAGTGGCGCAAAAGGGGGAGCGAACCCTAGCGAGTTCGCGCCATCTCTTGGCGGCCAGGTTTCGCCCCGCGCACGTGTCCGCGGCTGCGGCGAGAGCGGCCGGGAGAAACGCCGATTTCTGCGTTTCCACGAGCTGGCCGAGGGGGCATTTTGCACGAGGGGCTGGCCGAAGCAAGGAGCCAGGCAACCAAACACAGGTACCCTGCATCCCGCCAGCCTGGTTAAGGCGGGTGCAGGGAACCAAACACGCCCGTAGTTGATGATTATATATCTCCTCTTTTTAGGTTTTAAAAGTTATTTTTTGATTTTTTTTATAATAACTAATTTTTAAACAAAATATTTTGATAAAATAAGATCTATAAATTAATTATAATATACACTATAGTGACATTTTTATATCGGTCAAAATCGTACATGAGTTTCTTTTACTCCTAGTCTCTCTCACGAATAACCTAAAATTCATAAGCTGAAAAAACGACCTATATGCAGCCATATAGAACTGGGGAAAAAAGTATGGCATAACTTGTAGGCTGGTTATAGGTCTCTTCTTTTCGATTTCAGCTTCTGTCTTTTCTACAGTACCTAAATTTTATACAGAGTGTCTTTCTAAGGTAATGTCTACTAGTCGATTATAGTGAAACAGTAGCGACTTCATCTAGATCGGCAAAAATGGCATACGAGTGTCTCTCTTCATATGACTTCTTTACGAATTATTATTATTTATCAGGCTCAGCAAAAAACTATAAGTCACAGCAAAGAAAAAAATCCATAACCACAAACATAGAGACTACAATATGCAACCTTTTCATTGTCTTGTTACGTTGAGAGGCTTGGAGCATGACCTTTTCATTGTCTTGTTACGTTCCAAAATATGGTATAGCTTGATCTGAAATTCTGAACTACACAAACAGATTCTTAGACAAAATGCAAGCTAATCGGCAGAAGCTACAGGCGGAACATAAAGAGTAGCATTGTGTAGCAACTAGCGTCCAGCTATGCGGTTTGGAACCCTTTGGTTTCAGATTGTCACACCCATACAAACAAAACAATTTCACACCCATCTTGTTACAGTTTACCAGTCCATAAATACCTTATCAGTCTATCAATAGTCATATACTATGTGCTATGGGTTGTTGATCTGAGACGTAAGCCATAAATATGTGTTGCGTTGCTCTCACGTATTCACCCACCACCAACGTACTACCCGTAGACGTATGGCTAATCAACCGATACTACATGTTAAAAAACGCCTTGATGTCCCATCACTAGCTGTCGCCTACCAACCGAAGTTAGTATTGAGGGTCAGGTGGACCCTTGCTTCTAAAATGCACGAATCTTAAGGCAATCCCAACTTACATAAAAAAGAAGACAAGCAATTAAGCACGGCCAATTATCCAATAAAAACCTGGAGGTGACAGTTATGTACTACCACAAGCTTAATAGCGCTGTGGAACTACGGCTCTCTTCTTCTGGAGTTATATATTTTTTATATTAACTAGCTTTTTAATCAAAGTATTTTTTAAAGTAGAATTTATAAATCGGTTGTAGTCGACACTATTCTGACTTTATCTATGTCGATCAAAACTGCACGCAAGTATCTTTCTCCGTACTCTCTCGTGAACAATCAGAATTCAAAAATTTAAACCAAAATCCATAAGATATAGTCCATAAAAACTCACCATACCACTTCTTCCTCCCTACCGACACCACTTTGGAAGGGCAACGACAAACTCCACATGTCTCCACCACCACTTTCACCCTAGCGGATCGTCTCCCATTGCAGCTGTCCTCCTCGCTATCCCCAACCATGACCGACGGCAACCTTACCGCCTCGCTACATCACCACCTCTTCCTCGTCCCACCCCAACGTCCCACTCAACCTAACTTCTCACGTGTTCGTCGTTGTGCCACCCGCCGCCGTTGCCTACTACGCTTGTTCAATCCCACAACCGTCGCCCCACTAGGGCAATGCCTCCTACCCTCCCTTTGCAGTCCAAGGCCTTACTAAACGTAGGCCCTAAGAAGAACACCATGGTGGAGGCTTGATGATGCATGACGACGTGGTAGCGCGCTATTCGAAGCTAGTAAGAGTTTCTACCAAGAACTTTTATGTGCTCCAATGGGCTTCAAGCTTAAGCTTTTAGTTTCTTCTTAATTTTATTTTTTCTTACTTTTTGGCTTTTTAGTCTTTTTTTGTCTAATTCCTTTGCATTGTCCGAGATGACATAATATTTTTTATTTTTTAAATTTAATTATGCTAAAAAACTAACAACAGCTATAATGCAAAAATAAATCTGAAACAATGCTAACAGTACTGAACAGTGAAATAAGCTTTAAGCTTAAGTCTAATAGAGCACTACTTAAAAGGATATGGTACTTTTTTCCTGACCTCACGATAGATGTTCATTTCGCTTTAAAAAAAAATAGTGAGCTCACATACATGGCCACATCCCCTGCAGCTCTGCTTTCCTCAACATCGGTCCTTCACCCTAAAGGCAAATCCGTCACACGCAAATCCCCGGAAACAAACACCCCACACGCTTCTGTTAAATACATACCAAATTGAGAACTAGTGCTTTAAAGAGCTTATAAGCCTATATTAGAAATAATCTTGATTTAGAGTTCAAGACGTAGTATAGTCCATCTCTGTATATAACTCAAGTTGAAATTGTGTCTAATTTGAAGTCCGAATACATATACTAGTAGGAGATTATTAGCCTATATATTGAGAAGGCTTGCAGCCAGTTTTGTAAGAAGAGAAGAAAAAAGGGGAGCAAATAAGAGAATAGTTCACGCTTATCTTCACACACACACGATAAATATGTGCAGGGGCGGAATTGGGCCCATGGCAACATGGGCTTTAGCCTGGGGCATGAAAAAAATTACAGTGTATAGCCCAGGTATTTGTAGCCCAGCCCGGAATAATATTATTAGCATTCAGCCCAGGTAGCCCAAGCCCATAACATTTCGCCAGCCCGTCAGCCTATTGCTTCTCCGCGCCGGCGACCCATCACGCGCTCGGCCCATCACTTCACGGCTTGCGCAAGGCCTCACCCTCGCCTCAGTCACCTGCGCTGCTCACTCTCCTCAGAACCCTAACCCCCAAAGCGCCGCAGCCCGCAGAGAGAAGGCCGAAACCAGCCAGCTCGTCGACGCCGCCGCTCGTCTCCTCGTCCCGGCGCCACCTCTCTTCCCGGCCCGCCCCGCCTCCCGGCGCCGCCCCTCTTCGGATCTTCGGATCTTCCCGGCCCGCCCCGCCTCCCAGCGCCGCCCCTCTTGGATCGTCCCGGCCTGCCCCGCCTCCTGGCGCGCCACGCCTCCCGGCGGTCGGCGCCGTCCCGCCTCCCGTTGCCACCCCGTAAGATTTCCAATTTTTTTCAGGTTGTGTATGATAGAATGACTGGAAGAAGCCGTGGATTTGGATTCGTAACAATGTCAACTGAAACTCTGATTTGATTTGATTATGGGAAGAACTGAAGTGGTGTACTGCAAGGTTTTAAATTGTTGTTCAAGTTGATGTTGTGTTAGATTAAAAGGATTCAAAAATTTCAAGGTAATAATCATTTTCAAAAAATGCTGAGCAACTGATCCATATATATGCTGAACAACTAAAAAACTAATCCATACATATTGTACAGACTGATACCCTGACATACATATTGCAAACTTTGCCTATATTGTATACATCATCAATACTTATGATGTATTAAAAGGATAATGTTTTCAATTCGAAATATGAGTTTTGTTAAGTGTGTAGTATATATAATATAGGCCAATATAGTGTTGGCCGATTTGGCCCATGTAAAGATGTATATACTCTTCTATTACCATGAATGTACTAGCTCTTTTGCTCAATTCACAAATTTATCATGGACATTAAACTGACTGATTTTTTACTCTTCTATTACCAATGAATGTACTAGGAGTTATTAGTCAATACAAAATGAAGCGGACGAAGACATTGTCATCTTATTTTTCAACAGAAGCACAATCCCACGAAACACCAGAAACAGGAGCTAGTAACACGCATCAAACTAATCCTCGTGTTGTACTTAATCCGGATGACATTGTTGTTGATCCTGGGCTTTGGAAACCAATTGAGGATTTGGACGTGGATATCAGAGATGCTGCTAGAAGAGAGTATTTGCAAATAGGCCCATGCCAACCAATTGGTTATAAATTTCCACATAAAGAATATGGGAACCAGAGGAGGAGCTTTCAACAATCATGGTTCGCAAGGTATAATTGGTTGGAATATAGTGTTGCTAAAGATGCATCATTTTGTTTTTTATTGTTTCCTCTTTAAGCAGCCTAGAGCTGAGAATTATGGTATTGAATCATTCATAAGGGTAGGGTTTGCTAATTGGAAGAATGCAATTAAATGTTTTGACAAATATGTTGGTAAAGTCAATAGTTATCACAACAAATCAAGAAAGCATTGCAAGGCTTTCAAAAATCAAAGACAGGGTGTAGATTACGTGATGACCGTTGCCACGAAGAAGGATGAGGAAGAATATAGATCACGTCTTACTATTATGTTAGGTGTTGCAAGATTTCTTTTATTACAAGCTCTTGCTTTTCGTGGACATAATGAGTCCCCTAGCTCAAACAATAGGGGGAACTTTCTAGAAATGGTGAAATGGTATAAAGAGAAGGATAAGAATGTTGCAAAATTGCTTGACAACGCTCCTGCTAACCATTTATTGACTTCACCACAAATACAAAAACAGTTGTGCAAAGCTTGTGCAGAGGAGACAATTAAAGTCATTATTGATGATATTAGGGATAGACAATTTGCCATACTTGTTGACGAGGCCCGCGATGCGTCTATCAAAGAGTAAATGGTTGTGGTTTTAAGGTTAGTTTGTTAGTATTTTTATATCTTAGTAAGTCTAATCTATATTAACTATGCTTCCTTACCCTATGCAGGTACGTCAATAATAAAGGCGAGGTGATAGAGAGGTTTCTCGGGGTTCAGCATGTTTCTGATACGACATCGTCTTTGTTAAAGCTAGCATTGGATGGTATGTTACAGCTTCATGGTTTATCAATCTCTAGATTGCGAGGGCAAGGATATGATGGAGCATTAAACATGAGAGGGCAATTTCATGGATTGCAAAGACGCATATTGGATGAAAATCCATATGCATTTTACGTCCATTGTTTTGCTCACCAGTTGTAGTTAGTGGTTGTTTCTGTTGCCAAGTGTTGTTCTTCAGTCTTAGATTTCTTTAATTACACTACCATGATTGTCAACACTGTTAATGCTTCTTGCATCAGAAGAGATCAATTGGCTCAAGATCACCATGATAAAATTGTGAATAAATTAGAGTCCGGTGAAATTTTTCAAGGAAGAGGAAAAAACCAACAGACTAATCTTGCAAGGGCGGCGATACCCGTTGAGGCTCACATCATAAAACCTTGTGTCGCTTTCTTCTCATGTGGGATTCGGTACTAGAGGTATTAGAGAATTTAAGTGATGATGCTACTAGTGCAACACAGAAAACCACAGCTTCTAGTTTGTTGGAAAAAATAGAGAGCTTTGAATTTGTACTTATATTGCATCTTATGATTAGACTCTTGGGCAAGACCAATGATCTATCACAATGCTTGCAAAAGAAAGATCAAAACATTATTCATGCAATAGGGCTCATTAGGACCACATTGAAGACAATTGAGGTAATAAGAAATGATAGTTGAGATGAGCTTTTCGCAGAGGCAAATGCCTTTTGTCTCCAACATATGATCATTGTGCCAAATATGAATGATACAATGCCAGTTAGGGGCCGTTCAAGGGGTCGTGGTGGCCAAGTGGTAACTTATTATGACCATTTTCATCATGATATATTTATTGTGGTGCATGACCAAATTATTGTTAAGATGAATAATCACTTTACTGAAAGATCAACCCAGTTATTGATGTGCATTACTTGTCTTGATCCAAAGAATTCTTTCGCCAAGTTTGATGAAGACAAATTAATTGAACTTGCAAGGATGTATGGTGATGACTTCTCTGAATATGATTGTGTAGTTCTTAAGGATCAGCTTGGTACATTTATTGCTGATGTGAGAGGTGATCTAGATTTTGCAAATTGTCTTGACTTAGGAAATCTTCTTTGTGAAGATGGTTGATCGATAGACATACAGTTTTTCCATTGGTATATCGTCTCATTGAATTGGCTTTGATTTTACCGGTGGCAACAGCAACCGTAAAAAGAGCCTTTTCGGCTATGAAGATTATTAAGACTGATTTACATAATAAGATGAATGATGAGTGGATGAATCATACTATGATATGCTATATTGAACGAGAAATATTTGCAAACATTAATGATGATAAGATTTTAGAGCGTTTTCAAGGGATGAGATCACGTAAGAAACAATTATCTCGTGTTAGTGGTAGGTTAGATTCTTATAAAAGTAAACTTCGTGTTGTTCATATTTATTTATACACATGTTTGATTTACTCTCATATGTTGTCTTGACAGGTTCTGGTTCATGTCCAACTATCAATGAAGAAATGACAGGATATGATAAAGAGCAAATCTTCATAATTTAGGTACTCAAATTGTATCTCTGTCATGTTACATTTTTTATATTTTGATATTATGCTATGTTTTTCTTATTATGTTTTATGTTTACTTGTTTAGTATTGAACTCAAGTTTCATATCAGTAATACAGTTAGCCAATTATGATATATTGTTGTTATATCGTGGTATGGGTACAAATTGGCGTTAGTTTTAGGTTGCTAGAGTTCAGCCCAAGGCATAACTAAATTCTGGTTCCGCCACTGAATATGTGCTCTTACTTTGTAAGGTATTAAATAAATTCAGTATTTATTTAGTGATCTTTGTTCAAAATGTAATATGTATCTTAATAGAATGTACGTGTGTGTGATGTTGTGGTGTGCGTGAGTGTGTAGTCTTAAAAAACAAAATACACACCAAATTTGCACAGTAGCGAGCACACACCCGCAGTACCACACCCACCACCACTCCACATCACCACCACCGCATGCACACACCATCACACACACCCCGACACTCCACACAGAGACGCACGAGAAGACAGCTCAGTCGCAGACTCGCAGTGGGATCGCCAGTCGCCCGCGAGGAGGGGGAGGGAGCGGCGGCCGGCGCGGGGTCCGACCGGAGCTCTCCTAGGCGCCACGGCGTAATGCCGGCCGCATCCGGGGCAGATCGGGCTGCTCCCTCGGGCTAATTCCTTATCCTGGCTCTCGATCGGCGCGCTCCTCACGCGTGATTCTGGCGCAAGGTTGGATCTTGAGGCGGACGGTGCGGGAGTGGGGCGGCCGTTTCTTGATTTCTGCTCGCCAAAGGTTGGACCCTTCTCTGTTCTTGAGGCACCTCGCGTTTCTTCGATAGTTCGATTGCTTTCTTGGATGCAACGAGGGGAAACTTCGGGGTTCAAATTTGGTGGCGAGATTGGAACTTTGGCTTGATTTGTCCACCTATTTTAGTGCAATGTAGTTTGTTGCGCTCATTTCGTTTGCTACAGATTGGGCTTTGGTAAACTGTTTCGTTGGTTTCTGCTCAAAAAATTTCGAAATAAAGAGAAAAAAGTGTTTCTAAAAAAAGACCTTTCTTTAATGCCCGAAGAGTTGGGTAGGAACTAGTAATATACTAATTAAAGAACTACTTGGTCGGGCGTACTCTCTAGAGTGATTAATTCTTAATTACTTGCCTTTTCTAGATGTGCTAATGATTCTTTTTGTTATGGAAAAGCTTTCTACTGTAGCAGTAATTTTGTATTATAGAGTTTTGAGGCTGTGATATCTTAACTTTACTCAATTCACAATCTGTTATATGGTATATGGATTTGTGTAGGCCATGCCATGGTAGCCCAAAAGTCCAAAGCTCCCATCTTTTCTCCCCTTTGGTTTCTCGCATTGCATCAGAGAACTTTGGCTTTATGTCCTTTGTTTTTAGTACGATGCTATTACTTTTGGTAAGCATTTGGTTCTTTAGAACACAACCGTATCAGGTACAGATGTAAGGTTAGGTGGCCTATAATGTAGTGCTATGCGCTGGTGCATTAAGGAGATCGCCTCCATTCAAGGGAATCTAGCAAATTTCCCTTTTGGGAGTCTTGTTGAAACAGTTCTTGGCATTATATGTACATTGTTTTCTTTATGATGGTTAGTCCTAAGTGCAATGCTTACGCACAGTAGCTGGGGGGTATTTGTTAACATAATGGGGTGTGTGCTTTATAAAAAAGGAGGCTGATGAGTGATAGCGATTTTGTGATGTGAGATGGGTGATTTCCTTTTGTCATATGCAAATGATCCCAACTTGTGGGAAGATGAATATACTACAATGGATGATTGTATTGAGGCTCGAGGGGGTTTATATAGAGTACAAGGCTTTGAGGGCAAGAAGTCTCTCCTAGAGATAAGACAGGTATCACGGGATTACAAATTATAAACTACCAAATATAGAGATATACCAATATACTCTAACATCCCCCCACAGTCGTAATTGTCGTAGGGGTGGCCCCCACCTAAGCCCAGCAGGCCTGTCAGGAGGTTATAAGAACCAGATTAACATGTGCAATGACATAAGTGCCCCCAATGAGGAGATATGGGTGTAAGGGCATAATTGTAAAAGCATACTTCATGTGAATATATATATACAGGATGAGGGGGAGGGTAAAGGGGAACACTCCCACCTCTCCACTACCATCTCTCTCTGTTTGGTGCAGAACCACAACAGATTGGCGCCCAGACGTGGGAGGGCGAGGACAAGCTCAAGACCGAAGAAGAAGGATGGCACCGAAAAAGATTCACGGCGGCGCTGGCGGAAAGACGATTTACCGGGCCGGAAGCGGCGCGTGAATGCCGGGCCGGCAGACGGCCGCCGGAGGAGTCGGCGGCGCAGAGGCGCATGGTCGCGGGCATCGACGCCGCGCTACAACGATCGACCCGCCCGGCGCGCCATAACGACATCCAACCGTCGCGGGCACTACGGCGACACCCGCCGCCACTCGCCGCGGCGGCCATGGATCGACGGCCGGGGTAGCCGCAACGAACCACCCGGCGGATCCGAGTTCGCGAGGCGATGGCCTCTGACCGACCGTCCACGGGCGTTCGGCGGACCGACAAAGACTGTGGTGAAAAGCGCCTACTAGCGATCCTCAACGCGTTCCAATGGAACTAGGGACCTTCGCGAGCCGTCCGCGATATACAAGAGGCTCGAGCAAGAAAGCGCGCCGATGATCGCGCCGAGCTCGCAGGCGGAGAAGGCGGACACCGCAAGCCCCAACATCCGGCCGCGCCGCTGAGGCGCCAGATCCGAGTCCCCGCTTTGGCGGCCGCAGCAGCGGCGTGGCCCGCAGACTTCAAGTTCCCTAGCGCCACCAACCCGCATAAAGGCGACACGGATCCTCGCGAGTTCGTGCGCGTGTACGAAACCGCGATCGAGGCGCGGCGCGAGATGACACCACGGCGAAGGACTCCTCTCGCGGCGCAAGGAGTGGCACTCTCTTGGTTTTTACCATAGAGCGGGCCCATCTACGCGTGGGAGCGGCCGCGACCGCCTTCACAAAGAACTTCCAAGGAAACTATGTCGAGCGAGTCGATGCGACCAACTCTTCATTGTGAAGCAAGGACCCTCGAGAAGCTCCGGACTACTTCGGTAACCGCCAAGATTCGATGCCGGTGAAAGACATCAATGAAACCACCGTGCGTTAATGCGACCATACGGGGCCTTCGTCGGCCCGATGGCCGAGTACAACGCGCGAGGCCAATCAAGACGATCGTCAAACTCTTCGACAAAATGGACGAGTATGCGCGGGCGGAGGAGGATGCACGAAGACGCAAAGATCACCGCCTCGACCTCGCCAGGGAGCGCCCCGCGGCAGCGGCGGTGGTCCTCCTCGGCAGGGCCGCGGCCGCGAGCCTCGCGAGGCCCTCCCGAGGCGGCGACACCGAGATACGTGAAGGCTCTTCAAGGAGCGGGCGTAAGCCTCGGCGCCGCAACAGCAGACACAAAGCGGCCCATCATGTCCGCGACACCGAGGGCACCGCCAGGACCCGACCCGCCTCATGGAGGAGACCGGGATCGGAAGCGGACTCGACACGGCGCCAACCCCACGCAGAACAAGAGCTCTGCACTATGGCAAGTGGTGCGAGGCACACGCGCTACGGTGATCATTACACAAGGGCATGCGCTGCGATTATAGAGCCGCGGAGGCGACGGCCGGTCTCGGCCCGCCCAACGGAGGGCGCGCGAGATCGCACCGCCGTCGCGTCATCACCGAGGCTCCTCCTTAAAAGCTCCGGGAGCGGCCAGAATCGTGGATGCCGCCCCGCAACATCACCTTCGACTTGAACGACGCCAGGGGTGTGGAGTACCCTCACCAAGACCCCCTAGTCATCCAGGCCCACATAGCACCCTGTTGAGGTCGTCACTGTGGTCGGGGTAGTGGGGTTGATGTAGAGGAGGTCGTGGCCGAGGTGCATATGACCATCGACCACGGTAGATGTACAAGGAACTGGTCGTAGCTGTTGTAAATATTGCGGTATAAGCATATTTGCACATTTAATTCCAACCAACATTATATAAACAATATATTTCCAGCATAAGAAGAATGACATTAATTGCATATAAACATGGAATTCTAACATGTCATTCAACTCCACATATATATTTAAAGAATATAACTTACATGATGCTGAAAATAACATAATAAACAATCCTAAGAACAGTAAAACAACTAATTCCAGCATATAACAAATTTATTGTTTCATTATTGCTCTCAGAACAGAGTTGCGCAAAATCATAGATTTTGGCCTTCTCATGCAAGTATCCATTTTAATCACAAATGATCTAATAACCAAAATCAGATTTGAGCTCACAATCAAGTTTTCTCTTGTCACGGTAGATCAAAATAGAAAACAAAGAAGATATAACTTTCATTCAAATGATCACGATCAAGGATATTATTCAACAATAGACAGGCAATCCCAGATTAAATATAAAGCATCTACCAGAAGGAGATCATGCAATATATATAGCAGAATCGAAAGTAACAATAGAGGGATCCTTCACTAGAATAACTAAAAGGCTATTGCACAGCAATAAATCAATGGCATATGAACACAGATAATCGGTGAGAGACAACATATACATGGACAAGAGAAGACTAAACCCTAGAGCTCAAATTCCTAATTCGGTCGGATCAATTCAAAGATACAAGTTCATCATCGAGCTAAAGTCGAGCCCACAAGCATTCACAGCAATCTTCAAATTCTTGAGTGAAATAACAGATCAAGAAATATGTTGTAAATGTGCAAAAGGATAAATATACTCACAACACGCATAAGACTCAAAGCGCCCAGAGCCGACAAATCGAAGATGAAATCAATCGGTAGCGGCAAGGCACAATGAATCGCCACCCGTAAAATCTATCAACCCACTATCACGCGCAGTAGATGATTCACGGAGATACAATGCCGCTCTTCACTTCTCACCGCAACCAAGAAACGAAGTCGAGGTTCGAGATATGCCGCACAAGACCACAAAGCACTCCGCCAAGAGTACTCAATCACGATGAGGAGAACGCCACCGCCTCTTTGTCTCCTCGGGTAGACCTCAGACTTAAGAATCCTCACACCGTGAGAGGCGCACGGAACAGAGCAGAAAGCCTCAATCGGAGGTGAAGCCGAAGCACCAATCCCCGCTCACACCAAGAACCGAGTCAAAGAAGAAGGATCAAGAGAGGAAAACAGATCGGAAAAACTCGGAGCTCCAACCGTGGAGAGCTCGGGAATAAGAAGGGAGACGAGGGTCGCAAGGAGGTGGCGTGGCGGCCGGCTCGAGGAACCGGGCGGCCGCGCCTCCGTCGCCGCCTCTCGCGTCGCCTCCACGCTCCGTCGAAGAATCGGCCAAGCCCAACCGCCCAAAGCCATCGCAAGACGATCCACTGCCGGGAGAAGAGGAGACATAGTCTCCTTATCCTTCGCGTGGCTCACCGACAAAGTGGGCCACCGCAGCTTTTTTTCTTTTTCTTTTTCCTCTTTTCTCAATTGGGAAATTCCCAAAAGGCCCTCAGGATACAACAGTAGCTACAGGGAACCTGTCGTAGCTACAAAGAACCGGTCATAGCCACCGTGGTTGTCCGGAGAAGAGAGGAGCAGAGAGGCAGAGCAGTGGGAGGAAAGGAGGGCAGTGTGGTCGATCTACTGTGATCGACGCCAGATGAGAGGAGCAGAGAGGCGGAGCAGTGGGAGGAAAGGAGTGTGGCGTGGTCGATTTGCCATGGCTGACACGCCATGGTCGACGCGCCATGGGAGCAAAGTAGAGAGACGACGGAGTTGGGGATGGCGGCGACTGGGGCCGGGAGGAGGGGCCGCTCATCGGGGAGCCCGGATTTGGGGCCGTGGAGCTAGGATCTGGCCAAATCCGTACCCGGTGTGGAGCTCCACGACGCTGGAGCCAACAGAGATGAGCGGCAGAGAGAGCCGGCTCTAGATCCAGGCGGAGAAGGACCTGATCAGCGTTGACGAAGACGGTGGTGTCGACGATGGCAAAGGTGACCACGGGCAGCGACACTGCAGCCCGAAGGGGCGATGCAGCGGCAGCCCGTGCATGTCGATGGCATGACCACAAGTGCGGGCTCCCGGTGGTGTGACAACTCGTGCTCGCGGACGACAGGCCGGCGATGATGATCCGACGTGATGACGACGGTAGACGGGGCGCTCGGAAGGCTGCAGAGGGAGGGCCATGACGACGAGCGCGTTGCGTCACGCCACGACGTCATCGGAGAAGAGGTGCCAGAGAGGTCGAAGCCAAGACGGTGAAGTCCGGAGCCGAGGAATCTCGACGGGTCAGCAGGGTGACACAAACCGATCTATGATCGAAAAAAAGTAGAGAAAACCTAATCTGAACGATGACCGAGGAAAACTTTAATTGGTAGTCGATTGGATGATCGGTGACATGACTTAAACTACAGGTTGCGCAGCCCCCGGCAGAGATCATGGAGACGAGATCATCTCCCAGGGGTGGCGCGGCGGAAACTGTGGAGGCGGCGGCTCAGGAGCGGCGCCGCTTTGATATCATGTGGGAAGATGAATATACTGCAATGGATGATTGTATTGAGGCTCGAGGGCGGTTTATATAGAGTAAAAGGCTTGGAGAGTAAGAAGTCTCTCCTAGAGATAAGGCAGGTATCACGGGATTACAAATCTTAAACTACCAAATATAGAGATATGCCAATATAATCTAACACAACTACCCCCGTTTAAAAAGATTAAGATAAACTTCTGTGGATTAGCTTGATGGTGGGTCTTAAGGTTGAGACTAGAGGAAGAGACAAAAGGAGCCATGCGAGTTTCCTTCGAGTAGGGAGCTTACTATGAGCAGTTGAGAAATATGAGAACTCCAGTTGCACTTGCACTGCAAAGTGAATTAGTCCTCATTATGCGGAATGAAACTTTATTTAGGTACAAGTTTGAGTGATCTTAAACACTCTCCTGAAACTCTCGAGGAAATTGTCGTATTGTACATGGTACACTATTTGTTGTTTATTAGACCTAATACATCACCTTTATGTAAGTTTGGTGCGGCAAACCCCTGTTAGCTCGTAAGAGTTGTATTTGTAATAAAATATTTACTATTTATTAGCTGGCCTAGGAGTCTGTCTCTGAAATGATCTAAGATGGGTCCTTGATTTAAAACTGTGAATATGGAGATGCTACTGGTAGACTGTTAATAGAAGAAAGCATATCAATCTCACCCATTCAAGTCACACTTCTCTTTTTAATGTCGTCAAGATAGAATGAAAGAGCCAGCCCTCTCTTCTTTTTCTCAGGATCTCTTGAGCATATATTTTTTGATTAGGCAGTTAGTGCTGAGATTTTATTTAAGGGCAAAGTTTATGCTTCATGTTTCCTATCCTAAATTCCTTCCGTTTACTCTGGTCTCAACGTTATGTGCTGCTTTCACTTACTTTTGTTTCTTTTTTCTCATGCTAGAGGAGTGAAGAGCTGATGGGAAAGCTTGGATTATAGTGTTGGATGTGATTCGCTTCCAGCAAGTCTCAACCATGCAACATCTTACACTTGTAGCTTTTGTGGCCGCTTCTCTTCTCTTTACATGCACTCCTCATGCCAAAAGTGCTGATCTGAACTCCGACAGGCAGGCTCTTCTTGCATTTGCTTCATCATTGCCCCATGGCAGGAAGCTCAACTGGAGCTCCACTGCTCCTATCTGCACTTCTTGGGTGGGGGTGACATGCACACCGGACAAGAGCCGTGTGCACACCCTACGCCTACCTGCAGTAGGACTCTTTGGCCCAATACCCTCGGACATGCTTGGCAAGCTTGATGCCCTGGAGGTATTGAGCCTTAGGTCCAATCGCCTTACTGTTGACCTCCCTCCTGATGTAGGATCGATCCCTTCTCTCCATTCCCTCTATCTTCAGCATAATAACCTGTCTGGAATCATACCAACTTCCCTTTCTTCCAGTTTAACATTCCTAGATCTGTCCTACAACACTTTCGATGGAGAAATCCCATTGAGAGTGCAAAATCTCACTCAACTTACTGCACTGCTTCTCCAGAACAACTCTCTTTATGGACCCATCCCTGACCTCCAACTCCCCAAATTGAGGCATTTGAATCTGAGCAACAATAACCTCAGTGGGCCAATACCGCCTTCCCTGCAGAAATTCCCAGCCAGTTCCTTCTTGGGGAATGCTTTTCTATGTGGGTTTCCTTTGGAACCATGTCCTGGAACTGCACCTTCTCCTTCTCCGGCATCACCATCAACGCCCAGCAAGACCAAGAAGAGCTTCTGGAGAAGGATCAGCACTGGTGTTATAATTGCAATTGCTGCTGGAGGAGGGGTATTGTTGCTTATCTTGATTGTCATACTCTTGATATGTATTTTCAAGAGAAAGAAGCACACAGAACCTACCACAGCTTCGTCATCCAAAGGAAAAGCTATTGCAGGTGGCAGGATAGAAAACCCTAAGGAAGACTACAGCAGTGGTGTTCAGGAAGCAGAGAGGAATAAATTGGTTTTCTTCGAGGGCTGTTCATATAATTTTGACTTGGAGGATTTGCTGAGAGCTTCAGCTGAAGTCCTTGGAAAAGGTAGTTATGGAACTACCTACAAAGCTGTTCTTGAGGATGGCACCACAGTTGTGGTCAAGAGATTGAAAGAGGTGGTGGTGGGGAAGAAGGATTTCGAGCAGCAGATGGAGATTATTGGCAGGGTTGGTCAGCACCAAAATGTTGTTCCATTGCGTGCTTACTATTACTCTAAGGATGAGAAGCTACTGGTGTATGACTATGTCCCATCTGGTAGCCTTGCTGCTGTTTTGCATGGTATGCTCTTTGTTTTGCCTCTTATATATTTGAACTATTGATCCACAAGTACTTATTTCTGAAGTCTGAAATTCTATTCTATTCAACGCATTCCTCCGTACTGAACCTAGGAAAATGGCTATTTCAGATTCAACTAGTAGGCAGTGGGCACTAGTTCGAGGTTACAAGCATATTCAAAATCTAGCTGGAAACCAAGAAATACAAACTATAGATTCAATTTGACAGTCATGTAGCAAATCAGACTGCTAGCAGTGGGAGTGGTATAACAATAATTATTATGGTTAATCCTTGTGTTACTTGTGTGATTTTCTTTTGATGTTTAATTGAAATTTTGTGGTCACTTTGGGATGACTCCTTCAGTTTTTATCAACAAACTGTTAGCAATTAACCTTGTAAATATATGGATGTAGCCTTTACAATTCGCCATACTTTTGCAATCAGTTTGTTTTTTTCCTTGAGTAAAATAACATGAATAAACTTTCATGTGATTTGTGCTTTTTGAACCTTGTCATCAGGAGAAATACGCTTAAGCGGTATAACTTGTCAACTTCTACCTTTGTTAATTGACACAAAGCTCATTGATCTGTCTGATATTCTAATGTTTCAGCTTCTGTGCTTTGAGTTCCCACGTCTGAAAGGCGGCATTTTACATTTCTGTGTGCATATCCGTGTCAGTGTCAGCTTATTGCCTTTTTTTTCCTTTGTAAAGTTATATGGGGACTACTGCTTTTCTTCTCTGTTTTGCTAATACATTCTTACAAAATCATGCCAAATAGAATGAATTGAAAAAACTTGGTTCTATTTCTCCTATTTATCATCTTCTTTTCTAAATCATAGGTTAGAAAATGCGTAAAATTTCTGGGGAGTGTATAGACATCACTCGGATGTTTTCTTCCTAATTATCATCCAAATTTGTGACCTTTAGGTTGTGTTTGGTTTAGAGACAAGGTGGGATGGGATGGTCCTGTCCCTGGTTTTGGGATGGGATGATCCCATTTTTTGTTTGGTTAGGGGGATAGAGTCATCCCTGTTTTTTGTTTGGTTGGAAGGATAAAGTGGGATGGAATGGTCCCATCCTTTGTTTGGATGGAAGGATGAAGGTGGGACATGTGTGGCCTTTGAGTTTTTTTTAAAAAAAAATTGAAGGTTATTGTTGATATGTTTGTACACATAAGCCTTTGAGTATTTTTTTTAAAAAAATTTTAAAAAAATAATACTTAAAAAAATAAAGAGGTGGGATGACTCTATCCCACGTGGGATGACTCTGTCCCATGAAAAAAAGAGGATTGCCTGGTCCCAGATCTACAAGGAATATTCCTAGTGGGATGTCCTTGACTCTGCTTGTCCCAGAAGCAAACACCACCCCGAGGTGGGATATCCTACCTGGGACGTCCCTGTCCCTCGAACCAAACACTGCCTTAGATTAGAGATCAAAGGGTCCATTGTTTTTAAAGGTGGAGAGATTTTTTTCAAGGGGAAGGAGGAGAATTCATGGCTATTGGATCTCTAATCCAATGATTTTAAATCTGGATGATAGTTAGAAAGAAAACATCCGGATGACGTTTAACAAAACCCAAATTTCTGTTCACTGTAAACATTGAACTGAGATTTAACTGTCTACTTTGATCCACAGTAGCTTATGTCAGAAGCATCAACCATAGTTGATGAGAGTATCTGTGGTGTCGGTTGGCTGTTGAAATGAAATGACATGGTTGTGGTTGATTATAAATACTTTCAGGGAATAAATCTGCTGGAAGAGCCCCATTGCCCTGGGAGACCAGAGTAAAGATATCTCTTGGTGTAGCTCGCGGAATTGCTCATCTTCATGCCGAGGGAGGCGGGAAGTTTATCCATGGCAACCTCAAATCATCGAACATCCTTCTGTCAGAGAACCTCGACGGTTGTGTCTCTGAGTTTGCCCTCGCACAGCTCATGACTACTCCGCTCGCCCCTGCTCGGCTTGTTGGATATCGCGCACCAGAAGTCCTCGAGACTAAAAGGCCAACTCAGAAGTCTGATGTCTACAGCTTCGGTGTTCTGCTCCTCGAAATGCTAACCGGAAAAGCCCCTCTCAGGTCTCCCGGGCGTGAGGATTCCATCGAGCACCTGCCAAGATGGGTGCAGTCTGTAGTTCGAGAAGAATGGACCGCAGAGGTTTTCGATGTGGACCTGTTGAGGCATCCCAACATTGAGGACGAGATGGTTCAGATGCTCCAGGTTGCCATGGCATGTGTTTCCATTGCCCCTGAGCAGCGGCCTAAAATGGAAGAGGTGATCAGGAGGATTGTTGAGATCGGAACCTCCTCCTCGGGGACAAGGACGCCGCCGGAGGACAAGCCGAAGGATGAGACTGCTGCACAAGCGCCATGAGGGCACGGGATAGTGAGCGCCCCTTATGTCTAGCAAAGGTAGCTAGCTAGGTTGCATAGTTAGTCGCTTATAGAGAGCTTCAGCAAAGTTGATAACCGCTTGCGTTGTGAGGTTTTCTGTTGATTTCTGATCATTTTTAAAAGTAATTTTGCTGTGCAATTTCCACAGTAGTGATCTGAATCTGATGGCCCTTGCCATTGTTTCACTTCGGTTAAATCAGTAGCTAGTCTGATGTGTTTTCGTAGGGTCATGTTGTTCTGTAATTTGGCATGCTTTTTTTTCCAGAGTGCGATTAACGAATTGAGTTTTTCCGTGTGTTTGTTACTTGTCAGAGATTTTGGTTGGATCGGTCGATATGAAATCGTGTTTTGCCCATACAGGCACGGTACCTGTTGCAAGGATCACAAGAATGGAATTTGTTGCTTCTTGAGGTGGCAACTACGTTGTAGCACCCGGCCCTCTATAGGTCAAAGATACTACCACTGTATATTTATATCTCAACTAGGAGCAATCAACATATAAACATATTATATTAGTAGTAAGCTAACTAACTTTATATTGCATATAACTAGAACATAAATAGAACTTAGAGCTCCATGACCATGAAGATCTATCGCTACGGCTCGCAAGTAAACTAAACCAAACGATGAGCCGCAAATGATTTAACACTAGATTAAATATAATAACTTAGTGTAAGGCTAAGTTGTTATTTCATATGTGCAGTGTCAAAAGGACTATTCGCATTCCATGCATATCGGCATCATTCACCTAAAAACAACAACAGAGCAAGGGTGAGTCCAAGACTCAGCAAGCACACGATAAAACAATAACATTACTTTACCAATTCAATTGATTTCATGAACTGTAAGCTATAAATCAACTCTATGACTGTAAACTGTAAATCAAATCTGTAACTGTAAATTATAAATCAATTTTATGTCTGTAAACTGTAAATCAATTCTACGACTATGAGCTGTAAATCAAGTCTGTAACTGTAAACTATAAACTCATAATTCTCTGTAACTATATCACTTTCTTTGTCACTTTCATGCAATGCATCTGTAATTGTAGCTTGTACCGATATAGCGGAGGGTACATCCGTCGATGTCACCCTCTTCCTCCATCTCGTGGAGGTGCTTGCCTCTGTAGGTCTTATTTAAGAGCACTTTGGACTAGTCACATGGCTTTCTCACCGACCTGACTCTTATGCATTTTGCACAATGCAACATTCTTCAAATGTGGATGTCTAATCATAAGCAGTATTCATCAAGGTATGATTAGCCCATAATCATATACATTATCTAATAAATACTATAAATCATAGCATGGAAACACGAATAACAAACATTAAACACGAATAACAAACATTCACATAGTTCACTGTTCTACCATACACTTGTTTGTTAACTTGACGGATGGTGCGTGGACGACACCAAACTCGAACCACTACCTGAACAAGTATTAACCATTTCAATTCATTGCTAATGCAATATATTCATATACGAGCAAATGACATCGCTCTAACGCCCAATCCAACATAACCAATTCCTATCCCACCAGGCAACTTCCTATTGTCCTGGTGCTTAACCGATCCAAAAATTAGTGATTTCGTCATTTACACTTGCGGTCGAATTCTACACACTTAATCTCCCTCCATCCCTTCCTTCTCTCTTTCCTCTCCCACCACAGATCAGCCATATCAACAGTGGTAACACCGACTTCACCATCCCAGCATTTATATTAATAAGTGACCTCTTCTTGGCCACACGGATCAAATTCTATCAATTGGCATAATGACTTATCCAAAATTCGGTGAATAAGCAGGGAAAAGGGTTTTGAGGCGTTACCTTGGCCCTGAGAGACTGGATCGGGGAACTAGCTGTCGTTTCTTGGCCGGATCTGACAGATCTGGTGGCGAGTCAGACTTTCTTTCTTCTTTTCTTCTCATCTTCTTCCTTTTTTCCCTTCCACCGCCAACTCCTCCCGTTCTTCTTTTCTTTCCCCACGGTCGGTTCTCCTCCCTTCTCATAGCCGGCTCACTCCGGTCGCCTCCTCTCCTTCCCTCAACCGATGGCCTCTCCCTCTTAACCTCTTGGCTGGCCGGCCTTTCTCCACTCCCGTGGAGCGGCGGTAGCAGCAAGGGCGGGGAGCGAGGCGCGGGCGAGGGGCGGCAGCGCTAGGTGACGACGGTGCTGGAAGGTGGCGACAGTGAGTGCTAGCGCATGGGGACATGGCGCTTAGCGTCCGCAGGGGAGGTGCGGCAAGCGGCGATGCATGACAGCAAGGGGCGGAGAAGATGGCACGGGCGATAATGACGCCGAGCAACGACGGCAGCCGTGACAAGGCACGTGCGCGTGGGCAGCAGCGGCGCGCGGTCTAGCAAAGCCGGGCGACGACAGCGACGAGGGTAGGCAGGAGGCAGCGTCGGCGGTTCACACGAGTGAGGCGGAAGCAAGGGGGAGAAGCCAAAATGGCTTTTGCCTCCCCTTCCACTGGCTCCCTCACTCTTATGGGGTAGCTTGGGCCTGGCTGGGCCGACGCCAACTCAGATGTTACATATGTCCTATTGGTGACCCACAATTACAGTGTTTTATTGAGCTATTTTAGTAGATTCATGGGCACATGAGTACGCGACGGTGCGCTCCGTCCTCACCGGGCTCGCTCCATGAGTGCATGAAGCTGCAAAAGCGTCGTCTAGTATCATAAACGTCGTGGCCTATGGGTCGTGCGCGCTTGAGAGACAAGACGTGAGGCCACACTGCGCTCTTTACATTCCCACTCCCTCGACGTGCAAACTTGTCGTGTATGTGCGCCTTCTACGCCTGCGCCGCACCGGGCACGTTGAGCGAATGGTTGCCACGCTGTTCGGTTCGGCAGCCTCGGCCGGGCTGGCCGTGTCCCGCGAAAGGCCGCTCGATGAGCAGTGACGCGCCCCATTGACGTTTTAGCGGGAGCAGCTTGAGGCAACATCGAGTGGTCGAGGTTGTGGGTCTGTGCTTATAGCTTCTTTTAAATAAATAGATAAAATAATTTTACTAGCTTCAAAATATTTACTAGGATGATCTTTTTAAAGGGAATTATTAATATTAATTTGTTTATACAAACACACGTACTAGAGGGTTAAAATTATCGGTTGCAGCTGAAAAGCCCGTATCTCGTTAGCTCGACGCAGAGACCCGGCTATCCGGTCGGGCGCGACGTACAGCTCGCACGGCTTTGTAAAGAGCATGAACTTACAATCTTCACGGTAACCGAACTAGTGTTTTACTGTTTTGTTTGGATTATCACTCCTTGGAGTCGGAATATGTTTATACACGGAAACGTCACATGATTTGTCCTCTTCTTTTGCAAAACCAGCATGCACATCTGGACTGTTGAAATGCCCTCTTCGCTATATTTACGTAGGCTTAACAACACCTTGTTATGCTGACACAGGCTCCGTTTGGCACTGTGAGGACTTTTCAAAAGCATTTTTTTAAACTTTTGGATGTATCAATGAATTGAAAGCATCTTTTTTAGAGCTATAACAGCATAATCCTATTAGAATTAATAACAGCATAATCTTTTAAGAGCTATATTCTTAACACAGTACAGAGTCAGGAAGAAATTACAGAAACACAAACGCACGAGCCCAGCGCCTTGTTTGCATCGCACACAAAACAAGCAGCAGGACCTGGAGCGGAAAAGGAGCGAGGGCTCTCTCTCCATCCCGACCTCTCGTGGCGTGGTCGCTGCGGAGAAAAGGTAGCACTCTACACCCACCCACCCCCGATCCCCTCACCTCTTTCCGCGTCGCCCTTCTCCGTCGTAGAAATCCACCATTCGATTCGATCAGATCGGCGCGAGTAGGCCCCGGTTCGATCCCGATCTAGATCCGTCCCGACCGACCTTCCCGTAATTTCTCCCCCATTTTCTTTTGGCTGTGTTTTGGTTGATCTGCTGATGCTCGCTTCGGTAGATCTTTGGTATTGCGGGGTCTCGTCGCGGTAGGGCTTGTACTGCGTAGATTCGATGCGCGCCGGCGGCGATTCTGCTCGACATCTTCGGTCGTTGGGTGGGTTTGATGCGTGTCTGTTCGATCCCATGGATCGTTGGCATCGATCTGTCGTGTGATGTGATTTGTCCGTCCGATGCGCGTCCTTATTGTGTTTGCGTTTATACATGTAAGTTTTTTTTTGTAAGTGTATTTGGTGGTCTGCCGTAAGTACAGATAGATTCCTGAACCTTTGGGATTGATCGCGGATATGCCTCAGTTGTTGATTTAGTTTAGCAGCAGTAGGTGTTGATTTGATGTCCACAGATCATGATACGTGTTTTGTGTCTTGTTATCTTTACAATATTACGAAGAATTTGATAACCATATTGATTTTAATTGATTCATGATGGGTGGCCTTTATGCTAGTATATGTTTGATTTTGTCAGCTTTAGAATTAGTTGTCTGTCTTGGTATATTGATTTTGGGCTTTATGCTGATTGTATAGGTCAGGACCATGGACTCAAATACCCATTGTTTAACCTTTTTTGTTGAAAAGAGAAGGGCGAGATTTGGGTAGATGTTGTGGGTCCACAGAAGTTGAAATGTTAGGATCTCCATTACTTAGGATGAGTCAGTAGTGAAGTTACTTACATGCTGAGCTTAATGCTTTGAGAAAAAAACTACTGGTTTACTCTTGTTTGCTTATGTTGTCAATTCATTCCATTTAGAAGTGGATCAAAACATGTTTTAAGCTCTAGACTTGATCATTTACAAATTGGCTCTCATAAATATGTTAAAATGTAATCAAAGCAGGAGCTTATTATGGCATCAAAACGTATCCTCAAGGAACTAAAGGACCTGCAGAAAGATCCTCCGACATCATGCAGTGCAGGTACGAGCCATATTTATAAGTGGAGTTTTGACCAGTAGGCACAGTGTGCATCTGAACATTGATACTTGATGTGATAATGTGAACTTTGTGGGTGGTAAACCACCTGTTCATCTATGGTGGAATTTTGTAATGGGTACCCTATGCTATTGGAAATTGTTATGAAATCATTTATATCTGTAAATGCCTTTGGTGTCAATTATGCCTGTAATTTCAGTGATGATAACTGTACTGGAACTATCCAGTAGTGTGATTCTCCCAGATATTCATGTTGAACCATTGGCCTTTTGAGAAATGAATTATTTATTAGATTGTATTTCATTTTGTTCAGTTGCTTCCCAATGAAATTGAATTATAATCACTGGTTTCTTTATGTATACAATTTTGTTCACTATTCTTGGTCCAAGAGAATGTATCACTGTATCAGTTGCTGTCTTGTTGATGTGCTTATGTGGTTAACTAGCTAAGGTATTGTTCGTATTGGTTTCTAAACGATGCTTTTCTATAATAAATGAATTTTCTACAGTACCTATCTTTCAAATGGAGTGCTTTTTCAAGGCGGGGTCTATTAGTCGATCGTAGTATATACTGTAATCACTTCATTTATATCGGCCAAAATTGCACGCGAGTGCCTTTCTCTACAAGCTGTTACTATTTATAAGCCAAAGCCAAAAACCAATATGAATGTGCCCTAAATTTGATGTTTGATTTTCAAGGAAGCCATCTAAAACAGAGCATCCTAATGTGTTTTAAAGTAAAACCTATTTTAATGGGTTATGAGCAATCATTACCAGCCACTGCAATTGATCATCGGTTCTTATATAAGTAAAAAAGTAATGATTATATCTTTGGTGTTGCTTACCTTTTGCCCTTTGCTTGTACAAACTGTGGCATTGATGAACTATAGGTTTCTATCTATTTAGGTCCTGCTGGTGAGGATATGTTCCATTGGCAAGCAACCATTATGGGTCCTCCTGATAGTCCGTATGCTGGAGGTGTTTTCTTAGTGAATATTCATTTCCCCCCAGACTACCCCTTCAAGCCTCCAAAGGTTAGCAGTGAATCTTGGTTCTGGAGCAAAATTTTTCCTTGCATATTTTTCATTTTTATTGAAAGATGGATCATGCCAATATGTCTCCCCTCTTCATATTTCATGGATGTACCAGTTTTACTTGTGATTTATGTTCATCCCTATTACGGATCAACTAAATCTTTTTACATCTCTAGTCTTAAAAAGAAATCCTTATGACAGCAAATCTTTTATCATTATTCTATTGCCAACTAATTTTCTTTTATCATCAATGTTCTTTTCAATGATAGTTAAAAACTTGAGCTCGCTTTTAGATAGGTTCAATTTTTTAGTGTAGCTCTTGATTTTTGGATCTTTTCTGTATATTTTTCTTTCTTCCTGTCCATATGCATTAAACTATCTCCTCCTTCAGGTATCTTTCAAGACAAAGGTCTTCCATCCGAATATCAATAGCAATGGAAGCATATGCCTCGACATTCTTAAGGAGCAGTGGAGCCCTGCTTTGACAATCTCTAAGGTGCTCTCACAATAGTTTGCTACTCATTTCTGATATGATGTATATGAATAATTTAAATGCCTGGCAACGCATTTTATCTTACGCATTAAATGAATAAGTGAAGTGCTCTAATCGCACTGCTTCAGTATCATTTATTATCTCAGCTGTATGTTTGATGATATTTGATGAACGCTTCTCGAAAGTTGGACTTGTAATTGTTTGCCACCTGGTACTGCCTTTTGCCTTTTGGAATAATCTGTTGGTAGGAATTTTCATATCGTTAGGTTCTATTTAGAATTTCTTAGCTTTGTCAAGTATGCTATACTTGTACACCTTCAGTTTGGTTAGAAGCATTGAACAACCCTTACTTTGAGATATCTACGATTTCCATTCGGTGCCTATCCTGTGACTGCATATGTAGTGTGTAGTTGCACCACTAACTTCCAGTTCTGTTATCTGTATCAGGTTCTGCTTTCCATCTGCTCACTGCTTACCGACCCAAACCCAGACGACCCTCTTGTTCCTGAGATCGCCCACATGTACAAGACTGATCGGCCGAAGTATGAGGGGACAGCCCGCAGCTGGACACAGAAGTACGCCATGGGATGAGACCTTGTATTCGTATCCACTGCTTGCATGTAGACGATTGTGGTATTGTCCCAAGAAACTATTTCTGGGCCATTATTTTCTTCGATTTCTTGTCAGTCGTGTGTGTTCCTGTCATCCCGATCCATCTTAGGATCACATCGTAGTCAACATCAACCTATCATTTGCCACCGTCCATAATGAGATGGCCTATGCCTGCCGTGAGAGCTATGCTAGCGTTGATGTTATTTCATAAGTGATGCTCATTGCTGGAGATGTCTGTTCTGTTCTCACCTTTGCGTGCTTGCACGCAGCCGTGTGTTTTCGTCTTTTCTGGGTTTCGTTACTGCTTTGTGTGCTCGAGGCTGTACTAATTCATATGAAGTTATCTTCACGAGGTTGGGGCGGGCATCATAACTGGACCTTTCCTGAAGCTGTGGCATGGAGCCTGTTCCTCCGAAGTTTAAACGGGGTACTTGATGTTGGGTTTGCCGCCCCTTGAGCCCAACTACCCGCAAGGCGCATTTCCCCCCCGCCGCTAAACCAGGTCTGCCGCTACGCTACGTGGAATCTGCACCTGAACCATCCAAGTTCGAGAGCACGATCCTCGTCTGGTACTTGCAAAGCTCTGCTAGCTCCTTGATATGTCAGCCAAGGTACTTGGCATACGACGAGCAACGTTCGAAATACGCATTCGAGCAATGCAGTTAACTAGCGTATGCATCGTGGCCGTGGTTTAGGTTGACGTTTCAGGCGTGTTTTAGGTTGACGTTTCTACGAACGTTTCATCTGGGTTTCATCAAGTTTCTGTAACCCTCAAATAAGTTTTAGGTAAGTATTAAGTTTGAAGCAAAATTTTTAGGAAAAATACATGAAACCTAGATGTTCAGATGTTTCACAAAGCTAAAAAACAAAGAAAAGAAAACGGGAATAGCAGGTTTCATATAAGTTTAGGGTTTCAACATCTAGGTTTCAAACTAGTTTTGACAAGCTTTAGCTAGGTTTCAGAAAAAGCTTTAGATGTTCAAAATTGGTGTTTTTTTGGCTCTTTCAACAAGTATCAACATAAACATGGGGTTCCAAAAACACCCTCAAGTTTTAGGTTCAAGTTTCCCTAAAAAAGTTCTAGGTTCAAGTTTTGGTTTCAAAAGGATTCCCTCAACCTTGGTTTGTATGTTTCAACAGATAAAAATAATTCTTAGAAAATAAGATTCACTACTTGCATCCATTATGAGAAATTATTATTCACCAATACAATCATATGAGAAATATAGTACATCAAGCTATGATAGTGGGAGTAATACAATATCACTTAATTTTTGTAAAAAAAGAGAGAAGAGATGATGAACTTGTACTCCAAGGGAACACATCCCTTGAATAGCACCAGAAAAACCAGGCAAAACATCATCCAAAAAAGATGTGATCATTGTCATCTCGGTAATCTCGGTACCCACATAACACACAGTTCAAGTTCTTCATCATCAAATACTCTGTTGATTGAATCTTATTCAAAACAACTACTACCAAAAACACACTTTCGGATAACATTTTTTTGCTTTAAACATCCTTCATCTTGATATTTTGCATTCCTGTTTTTTTTTTTTTTGCTTTAAACATCCTTCATCTTGATATTTTGCATTCCTGTTTTTTTTTGCTTTAAACATCCTTCATCTTGATATTTTGCATTCCAGTAAAAATTATATGTTATGATATTCTGCAAAAAAAAAAGAGGAACAACAATAGGTATACTATTGCAATTTATCTCCAAAGCATTCCTAGGTTGCACTAACTCTAAAAAGCATCAATACCAATCAAAAAACATTTGATGCATGAGACTTTAACCTAACAACATAGGTTCCATTTTACTATTTAAAGGAAGAATCATTGGTGATGATGGTTTTGGAATTACCAAGTGGTTTAACCAAAAACCAGATTGAGAAAATGACAGTAATAGTGTAATTGTAGGTAATGGTTATCAATTTGTTGCATAACAGTGAAACTTTCTACCAATGCAGGTGGCACAAAAATAGAGGCACTCGTAGCATTACAATCAAATGCAGAATTGCAGCATAATGATAATGTTGTTGAACAAATAACATCTATTGATCAAAGTATAATAGCCACATTTAACATGCAGAACTGCAACACCATAGCCACCAATGTCATCCACACTAGAACCATGTCACAAGAGAAGTTGCAATAGTAAAAGAAATTCTACATTTAACATGCAGAACTGTAACACCGTAGCCACCAATGTCATCCACACTAGAACCATGTAACAAGAGAAGTTGCAATAGTAAAAGAAATCTTACATTGGCTTAAATCTACCTAAAAGTTTGATGTTAAAACCTTAAAGTTCCATGAAACTTGCTAAATCAAGTATAAAACTTCTTGCAGCCTTTTGAAACTTCCTAAAGTTTTTTTCTCTATTTTTTCTGAAATATGTTGAAATCTATATGAAACTTTGACCCTGAAATCTAAAACTTCAATGAAACTTGTTGAAACATGCTTGAAACCTTGACCTTAAAACTGGAAACTTTCATGAAATTTGTCAAAATGTACCTGAAACTTTGATCTTGAAAGTTGAAACTTCCATAAAAATTGCTAAATCAAGACCAGAACTTTCTAAAGTTTTTTTCTTTTTGAAACTTGCTAAAAATTGCATGAAACTTTGACCTGAAACCTGAAACTTGGAACTTGCTGAAACCTACCTAAAACTTCGACCTTGAAATCTACAACTTCCATGAAACTTATAACCATTGAAATTCTCATGAAACTTGGTGTATCTTTACAACTCTATGAACACACCTTTTTAAAGAGAAATCTTTTGTAAATGCCAGCTTGAAAAACACAAAGAAGAAGTGCGTTACATTTCAACTTACTACTGTATTTTTATTATGTTTTTTCAACAATCCATGAATCTAGCAAGATTGATGCAGTGGGTTTTATTTCATGGTGCTTGAAAACATGATCCAAATACCAACGATATTAGAGAGAAAACCTCAATTGAAATTCTGAAACTTAATATATCAAGTTTAAAAAAAATGCAACTTGGGCATTTTTGTAAAACATGTTTGATGTTTCAGACAATAATTACGAAACTTTTCCATATCCAAAAGGACTTACCTAAGATGTCAGTGGTGAAGGTCCTCAATGAGCTAAAACTATGATGGTGGTGGAGCTTGGGAGAGGTGAGTAGCATGTGAACTGTGAAGGCCAGTTGTTTCCATGCACGCAAACATATATGTCGAGGTTCCTCATGCACCCCCACGTGCGTGGAGAAGAAAGATGATGAGGTTCCGAGTGTGCTCCGGCGACACGAGGAAGCAACGATGAAATTTCGCAAGCACTTGAACTTGTTGGAAGGAGGGTCGTCACGCTCTAGCTGGCGCAGTCGATGGACGATGATGAAGTTACATGCTTGCTTCTTGAGTATGTGGATAACGCCATGACGTGTGGTGGAGGTCAGCAAGAGTTCGTGCTCATAATGATCGAAAGCAACAACAATAAGCATGACGTGCAGAAGGCATTTGATAGGTAGTTGGTGAGTCGTTGGATTAGTTTTGATCCAACGGCTCAACCCTACCGCGTTGGACGGTGTTTGAATGCTATACCTTGCTATAGCCAAGCCTTTTTAGATTCGTGCAATAAAGGATATCAAATGACGGAAAGCTATACCGTGTGATGCGGTAGTAACGGTATACCGCAGGGGCGGGCCCAGCGGGTAGTCCATATAGGCCCAGGACTACCCTGCAACAGTACAATTTGGCCCAAAAAAATTCCGTGCCCTAACGGCCTAACCCACGCCCGCGCCCCGCCGATGTTCGGCTCGCGCCGCCACCGATCGCGCCCATCCGCCTCCACTCCGTCGAGCTCTCCGACTCCGGTCTCTTCGCGATCCGCCGCGCTCGGCCTCGGCGCCTCGCCTCCGCGCCTCGGCCTCGCGATCGCTCGCCTCGCCTCGCTCGCGGCGCCTCGCCTCGGCGGCGCTCGCCTCGCTCGCGCGCGCCTCGCCGCCTCGGCCTCGGCGCCTCGCCTCGCCTCGCCTCGCCTCGCCTCGGCGCCTCGCGCCTCGCCTCGCCCTCGGCCTCGCCGCCCGCCTCGCCGCCGCCTCGACCGAGCGCCATGGTAAGATCCCGAGCTCCCCTCCTCTCCCAAGAACCTCCTTTTCCCGCTCATTCACTTCAACAAATTTGATGGATCCGCGATCTAACCGGTGCTTCTTGGTGCGATTTCATCGGCGCTGTTCAACTTCAACTCGTTCTCGATCGTGGTGCTGCTGGTGATCTGCACTGCACCTACATCAAGATGCGATTCCACCATCCTCAACGCACCGCGGGTAATTTTCTTTTCGTTTGCCGCTTCTTCCCAAACTGCAAAATACTTGGGGATTTCATTATGCTCTCTCCGATCTGCTCAATTTGTATTTTTAGTAACATAAAAGCAAATAATTGGACAGGAAAAATCAGTATGAAGAAACCTGTGCGATTCCGGTGAAACTTGGGTTCTTGGATGGGCTGCATTAATGCAACATGGAACTATTGGGTCTAGGGTATTTTAATTTAGAACTTCAAATATCCAACCGTGCGCTTCAGAGTCCATTGCAACCTCTGATAAAGATGAAGCTCAATGTTGAAGAGTTATAGCACAAAACCTTTTACTTTACCAATGCAGTTCATAGTACCCCACCCCAAATGAATTAAGGAATAGCTTGTTCTTGGTCATAGATTTGATATGCAGAGGAATAGTGTGCAAGGAAATAAGATTAAAAATTTAGACAGAAGGTGATGTGGAGTGCAAGGGGGTTAGTCCCAAAGGACTAATTAGAGCCAATGCATTGGTGAGATTATCTCTTATGTTGTCCCTAGATGATGTGAATGTTTCAAAAACAACCTAATAGACAACAACAATGTAGATGCCCTTTGTGCCATCTGTACATATATACAAATAGCTCTTAAAATTTCTTAAAATAGCAAACAGAGGACTGAAAGGATATTCTCAGACTATTTCTTTGTTGTAAATCAGTAAATATTATTAAATTTGTTGATACTCTTTTTTACGCAAAGGATGATTGACCTAACATACATGCTATGGTTCTTACATTTGAGTCATTTGAGTTTATTTTCAATGCACACTTGATGTTTGTCATTCTTGGTTACACAAATGAGTTGTCTAATTCTTTGCAAAAGAGAGACCAAGATATTGTTGAATTTAAGGTATTATGAGATCTTTTAGATATATTATATTTTTTACCGAATCGTTTACCAAATTTTTGTATTAGATTATATCAACATTGGATAATAATTTTTTAGTTAGGCATACCCTGGATTCAAATCCTGGGAGTATTTCACTACTACAAAATAAAGAGAGGAGCAAACGTACAAACCTTGGGAGCGCGTAGAGCATGAAACGGTCCCAACTCTCACGAGGCTGGTTGGCTCAGATAGCAACCTGACCCCGGCTGTTCCTTTGACGTCAACGGTTTTTTTTTTTTGAAACAACGACGTCAATGCTGTGTGAGTGTGAACACACGGAATATAATATACACGAAAGTCCACACGTAACAGCGTAAGACGTCTATTCCTGAATCGTTTTCTCCCTTCTGGATACAAGACGAGATCCTCTGACGTAACTTTCCGTTATTGATGCGTGCGCCTACACGGTGAGGGGGTTTACACGCAGTGACTTATATCAGAGGGAAGTTACGTCAGAGGATTTAATTCCGATGGATACATAGCACAGAGCTGAGCAGTATAGGGATGGAATAGATTTTCTAAATGATTTTCTGAGTCTAAAACCGTATGTAATATCTACGTCAATATCTATGTCGTTTGTTGCCTCCTCAAAAAATACAACTAAAAGTCATGAGTCGTAGCTAAAAGAATATGACTTTTGATTTTCGTTTCTTTGTATGTTGAAATAAAAAGAATGATTTTTTAAAATAAAAATTTTAAATAACTTTTTGGACCTAAAATCGTGTGGATTCTCGCCGTAAGCGAACAGTTCAAATCCATTTGCTAGCTGGGAGCATTCGAGAAGGAACAGTTGAGAGAGATAACGAGAGGCGAGGGGGAACACACTGCACAGGTGCTGGACTGGGTCGCCTGCTCGCTCAGTGAGACTTTTGTGCTTGTATCTTTTATTCGGCTGTTGCTTCCTTGCTGTCTCGAGGGAGGGGGACTTCTCTAGCTAGCTCTTCCTCGATCGTGCTTGGCTGCTTGCTTTGGCCTCACGTTTCAGAAGGAAGATCAGCGCAAGATTGGGGCATTCCTGCCCTTCTTGCGATGAGTAGATGAAGAGGCCAAGCAGTTGGGAGGATTCTGAGAATTTGGCATCTAGGTAAGCCCATCAGCCCTTTCCTATGACTTGCTATAACGCAATTCTTCTTCTTTCTGTTTTCTCTCAGGAGGAATTCTTGCTCTGCTCTTGAAGTAGGGTAGGTAGGATATTGCAGAATAGGAGATGATCATCTAGATGCATATGAGATTTTGTCCAATACTAGATGCCATGTTGTTCCCCTGATTTGTAGTACTGTTTAGAGAAGGCGCACAGAAAATTCACCAATCAAACACGGAAGAGAGCATGGCAGGACATGAAGGGAAGAAGGGCAAGCTCATCGCTAACCTAACTTCTACTCTCTTCTTGCAGGTAAGCATCACCGGGCGACGAGACGACCGACGACCATGCAGAGCGAGCAGGTGAAGATGCGGTTCGGGCGGTGCCCCTACTGCCGCGCCATGATCTACCAGGACCCCAAGGCCGTCATCTACTCCTGCAGCAAGTGCCGCACGCCCATCCGAGGTACAAATCCACAGCACGACACCTGAAAACGTGTTCCGGTGCGCAATGCCGTCGTTTCCTTGCACCTGACGCGACGCGTTCTTCTTCCGCCTTGCTGCAGGCAAGAACCCAGAACCGACGGACGACACCGAGTACGCCCTCTCGCAGCTCGAGATCCTCTCCGCCGACACCGTGTCGGTGTTCTCCGCCGAAACCGTGTCGGTGTTCTCCGACGAGCTAGAGCCGTCAAACCCGAAGCCTTCGGCCGTCGAGGACGACGGCGAACAACCTCCACGGTTGAGCGGTTCGACTGGGTCCTCCTCTTCGCCATACAGAGCTTTCAACTCCGTCAGAACCGGTCCAAAAAGCAGCAGTCTGAACGGTCTGAATCAGAACGGGCAAACGGAGGCTGAAAGAAGCGGCTCGCCACTGCACAGCCGCGTGAGTGAACTCCGGCCGTCGTCGCGGAGAACCAGACGGCCGTTGAGTGGTGACTTGGATGCGCCGAGGGACGAAGGATCGAGCGCCGGCTCAGAGTCCGACGTGCCGAAGTCAGCTTCGTGTTACCGGCTCCGGGCGTCGCTGCTGAGCTCGCAAGAACTCCAAGAGGCGTCCATGGACTTGTCAGGACATGAACCGGCCGGTGTCGCGAGGTCGCCACTGACAGATCCGGCGTTCCAGAGGGACCTCCTGCAGGCGCTGGACAACCTCCGAAAGGTCATCGCCGCCGTCGAGCAGCCGTACGGCGTCGAGGGGCACCGGCACGCCCGCATGCCTCCACGGACAAGCGCGTCTTGCAACGACAGCGGCAGCACGCGTACAGCCACACGGCGCAACTCCCGCCTCATGCGCCGTCTTGAGTCGCAGCTCGTGCAGGCATTGCCCACCGACGGCCCGCGCCGGGACGCGAGCACTTCCTCCTCCTCGTCGGCATCGACCAGCCGGCGCGGTGGCGAGCGGCGCAGGCCGTGGAGGCACCACTGCCGCCCGATACTGGGCGGCACGCCGTTCGTCGTCTGCGACAAGTGCTCGGAGATACTGCAGCTCCCGGTCGCCCTGTCAGTGGACAGAACAGCCAGGCTGCAGTGCGGCGGCTGCGGGGAACTGCTCGCCCTGACGCTGCCTGCGAGTGGCGGCTCGACGGACCGGCCGAAGAAGATATTTTCCGCGCCGCAGCCAGCCGTTTCCAGCGCGGACGACATGGAGGAGCACACGCTCGCGAGGAGCAGATTGAGCGGCGAGCAGCGATGGCCGACCGAGGGGCCGCTTCACCGCGTGCTCGGGTACAGCTCGGTGAGCTCGGTCCTGCGTAGCCGGCGGTACGGAGACTGAGCACACCTGAACATTCTTTCGACTTCCCCTACTCATGGCGCGGAAAGATGCAATAGCACTGTGAAAATTCATAAAGGATTCTCCATTCTTTACTGTTCGTTTGATTTATAAGGGCCTGTTTGGTATAGCTCCTGCTCCCAGCTTCTCTGTTGAATCTTGTGGGGCTGTGCCAAACAACCTGCTTCTCAAAATTAACTGATTCTGCTTCTTGTGTGGAGCAGGATCCAAAATGAACTAACCAGGAGAAGCTGGGTTGAGGTGGATTCTCGCGGGGAGCTATCCAACCTAAATCCAACCTACCCATTGAAGTTCATATAATTTACCCGCAAATGCCACCCATATAAAACCGAAACCCTCCCGTCTCCCGTTTCGCCCGCCCCATCCTCGCCCCGCCCGCCGCCTCCCTCCTTCCTCTCGCGCCCGGCTCCTTCCCTCTCACGCCCGCCTCCCTCCGCCCGCCCCTACCTTCCTCCCCCGCCCGCCGCCTCCTCCTCTCCCCGCGCTCCCTCCTGCCTCCTCCCTCCCCTCCCGTGCCCGCCTCCCTCCTCCTCCCTGCCTCCCGCCTCCTCCTCCTCCTCCCGTGCCTCCCTCCCGCCGCCTCTCCTCCCCTCCCGCGCCCGCCGCCTCCTCCTCTCGCCCGCCTCCTTTGGTCCTCGCGCCCGCCGCCTCCTCCTCTCGCCGCCCGCCCTCCTCCGCCCCTTTGGTCCAGATCTCCTCCGACGCCTCCTTCTCCCTCCGATCTCCTCCGACGCCTCCTTCCGCCTCCGGTCCCTAGCCTCCTTCCGCCTCCTTCCGAACTATTTGCTCGAACATTTGCTCAATGTGTATGTGTATGATTTGCTCAACATTTGCTCAATGTGAATGTGTATGATTTGCTCGAACATTTGCTCAATGTTGTATATACTGTGGGCTTATATATAACGAGTTCTTCTCGCCCATTCCATATATTTGGCAAATCTGCATATGAATGTCGGAAAAAACCCGCAGTAGTTCATTATTCTTTGAGTGGGGTTCTAGTTACATGCACCAGTGTGTTTTTGGTAGTTACATGCACCGCTTGTAAGCTAAATTATTTATGCATGTTGGGATCAATAGCAATAGCAAGTCCGAGCTTATGTTAGTGATTTTAGCAGTGTACTCTTGTGCATAATACAAGAGAATTGCTATGCTTTATGTATGAGTAGAAATGGCATAATACATGTTAAGATCATATAGATGTTTTGCATTGCTTATCGATTTTATCGTTATCTCTGCAAGAATCGCTATAGAGATCTAAATATTACATGTTACATATTGTGATTTAAATTTGTTGTATTTGTATTTGGCTTAATCTTCCCCAGCTATGAATTTCGTTTGACTTGTTATCTTCAGACATGACACATTTGCGTCGGTTGAGGAGGGGAACTAGCAATAGGGAGGCGACTCGACGGCGATTCCTCGGCGGATTGTGCGGTGACGTCGGTGACTCGACGTGTAGGACCCCAGATTTTACAATCCGGATTCCTCTGTGATTCCACCGCACTATTCCCTGGATCAGTAGATAGTGCTCACATATTACAGTTCTGATTATCAAAGTACATATCATGTGGAAGCGTAAATATAATAGTAAACTTACTCATGGGCCGATTAGGCCGAAATCATGAAATTGCAGCAGCGGAAGAATGAAGCACACAAGTGGGACCTTCAGGACATGCCCACAGGCAGCCAACTGGAGGTTCGCGACCTAGCCCTTGACATCTTCGTCTTCTCGGCCAGCTTGTCCAATCTTGTTGCTGAGGCGAGGTGATTTGATTCCTGATTCTGAATTTTATCGCAAAAGCGAGCGTGAGCACTCCGACCTCGTGCTCCACGAGCCAATACACATAATGCAATTAAATAGTATGCATAGCTTATCAAAGGAAGGCTCGGGTTATTTTATTTTTGCGTAGAGTGCTTTTGAATACAATTACTTAAAAATCCTTAAGACCTAGCAATTTGAACCAAATCATAATGTACAAGGAAATGCATTATTAATATCGATTCAGATTCCATCCACCGTTACATGGCATCTGCACCATATAGCAATTTCTTCACGTTATAGCCGCTTAACTTACCATCGACGACACCGGGACAATTCCAAACCAGGCGGTCCTTCGCCCTTCAAGTTTCCATTCGATTTCCAATGTTTTTAAAACAGAACTATATCCAGTTAAGTTCCCATGTCTACCCTTGACCGTGGGCACGGCTATTCGAATAGTTTTAGACTCTGCAGAGTTTGTACACTTTCACCACAAGAGACAATTAACTCGTTGCCCTACACGATTCCTTAGCCGTGTGGTTGAGCCAACCATCACAGTAACTTTTCAAAGTACCTCGCCCCTTCCATCATTTCACCCTATGGGTCGCTCTCACTTGCGGTGGGTCCCATACGTTGTGCGGGATGTTCTCCTTCTGAACGTCTAGCAGCTGGCTCCCCACCCCTGCTAGCCCGCCACAGCAGAACTTCACCTTCCACGGGTGTCCCATTCAAGCCGTCACACAGACTGCCGCTTGCACTATCCCACACCTCCTCCTGGAAGGATGACTTTCAGGGTCCGGTAAATCTACTAAGCCAAGTTGTATTTTACAGACTTGTGGTTGTACTGTTTTACACGGGTTGACATGACAAGATTCAGTCCTTAGTGGTATCTGGGCGGTTCTACCACAAACCACACTCTCGTGCACCACTGCACCATACCCCCGAACCATCCGCCCAGATATTTAAGCATGTTGGGGTTTTTGGAAACATAAAATAATCATATCCAACATTTATCAGTCATTACCACCATGACTGTCCCAACCAAAATTTTCTCATGATTAAAAGTGATGCTTGGGCGCTCTCGCGCCCATGAATATCTAAACAATACTACGCATGGCATATAATTACGGACTTATTTTTGAAAGGTTACTATTATAATTGGTGCTAGGGGACAATGTTCACATGTTCAAATATTTCAAAGGAGGGGTAATATTAACCAAGTACACAATGGAATATAACTAGAATCTTAAATTAACATGTATTTGCATATAACATAACAGCATGCAATTTGATAATTTAAACAAAAGTAATTTGAGAAAATGTAGGTTCAACATGATCAAAGTATTGACTACTTTGGCGCGTTTATCTGTCTTGAGCTTACACAATGCTTTCTCTTGAGCTTTTGGTCTCTATCTTCACTTGAGCTTGATCTCGCTTGATCCATTGAATCTTCACGACTCCGATTTCTAATTACGTGACAAACGATGAATCCAAATAAAGCAAATAACTCAAAAGATCCGAATAAATCCGAATAAACTCAATTTAGTTTTATTACGAGTTAATGGGTGATTCGTGAGTTGAGGCAAGGTTGGTAATAGCATACGATAACTTGATCTTTTTATTAATAATCTCTTTTATTATTTTGTTATTTATCAAGGAAGTTCCATGAGTCGGGTTAGACCTATAGACCGTGTAGAAGTTTAGTGCATGATTTTATCTTTAGAGTATGTATTCTTTGCAAGTTATGTAAAGGCAAACTGGACTGATGGATGAGATCTGTTCTTATTCTATAAATCTTTTAGTCGAAGGTATTATAACATTTGGATATCGTTTTGACCTTTTAATTTAAGTGCTCTCTGAAAACTACTGATACTCGATATTTTATCCTTTTACAAGTTGAGCCTGCTATACAGGAGTTCATCTTATTATCATTATTAACTAATGTTACTATTTAAGATTTCATGACTAGCGGTATATTAACGATAACATATGTACATATACATGTTAGTAGGCTCTACGGTGACCACAAAGTTGTTTGGCTATTTTTACTAGTGAATTGCACACATGCCATCCGCATCTCTTTGCTCATTTGTGCATTATATATATATATATATATATATTTATAGATATATATATATATATATATATATATATATATACTTTAGTTGTCATTTGGCTTGGCTTTAATTAAAATTTATTTTCCTAGCAAAACTTGCCATACGGAGCTATATATTAATGTAGCTACTTAATTAAATCTATTAAGGGAAGTTGTTTTAATGATGACATGCTAGGGCATATATGTTAATTTTAATTTGAACATTTAACCAAAGTATTTTTCTCTATCCATGTCCTTAACTAATATTTAATCTTTTAGATTATTGCTCAAACCATATTAATTAATCATATATGAACTATTCCAAATTTAAATCCTCAAATAATCTCACTTATACTCTAATTAAATTTTACTAGCCTTCCTAGATTATTCCCTCAATTTACCCATAAATTTCTGGATTTAAAACGGGTTGCAAAAATAAAATAAAAACACAATAGAAAAGTGCGTGATGAGGATCGAACCGCGACTGTGATCTCGCAATGCTTAAGAGTATGCTCACCAAAGGGAGAAGTGCTCTGGCTGACCGAGTGAGGGCTTGCCATCGTTTTATCTTTGGGCAAGGAGGGGCGAACGGAGAAGTCCCGTCGGCACTCCTAGTTGATCCGCCGGCGGTGGACGGCGGTCGGGAGAGGTGGCGCTCACAAAATGGGTGGCGCGAGATTGGTGGAGCCTCCGGCGGCGGCGTGGGGTCCGGAGCGACGAGAGGCAAGCGGCGGCGGCTCAGCGCGGCGTGGGTGGAAAGGGGGCGGCGCGCGGCGTGGGGAGGCGAAATTGAGGTGTGCACGAGTGAGAGGAAGTGGAGAGGAAGCCTACCGTCGAGTGGGTGGAGCCGGATGGGGTCCATAGATTGCCGGCGGCGGAGCTCCATGGCGGCGCGGGGTGGCCTCAGGCGCCGGCGAGCTGGGGTGGAGGAATTGCGCGGCCCACGCTTGGGGAGATCTCAGGGCGTCAAGTCGCAGCTCCCATGGCGAGGAATTGGACGGGGGCGCTCCGAGGAGATGGCGGCGGTGGGAATGGCGGCGGCGGTCGATTTTGGGGAGGGAGGCGCTACGGTGGATGTCAGCTCAATTGGCTCGGGGAAAAAGGGTTGGCGGGGAGTGGGGAGGCGTCGGGCGCAACCGGAACGGTGGGGCTTTGCCGGAGCGACAGGGACGGCGTGGATGCGCGGCGGCCGGTGCGCACGGGGAAGAAGTAGGGGAGAGCGCGGAGCAAAAGGGAGGCCGGGAGGCTACTTAAAAGTCGAAGGGGGTCACGGGGGTATGCTCGAGCTTCTGCTGGGGACCAAAGCGCGGGACGATGGGATGGCGAGGGGATTGAAGTCGACGGAGCAGGGCGCTGGCGCAGGCGCGAGACGACGCAGCCGGCAGGATTCGCGCGGCGCGTGGGAGGCGATGGGACGAGGCAGCGCGCGCAAGAGAAATCGGGGGCGGCAGAGGAGAAATCGGTGGGCGGTGCGGTTGCATGGATGCCGCGTGGAAGAAGGAAGCTGAGTATGGCAGAGGGTGACGCGGTGCTCTGGGGAAGAAAGGAAGAGAGGGAGGGAAGGGGAAGCGGTCCCGCGGTGAAGAGAGGAGCGGCGCACGCACAGTGGAGAGAGAGAAACGGCGCGGGTGGAAGCGGGCCCGCGCGCGTAAAGACGGCGAGGAGGCGCGGAAGAGTTGGGCGGGCCGGCGTGGTGGCACTACGCACTCTTTTCCTATTTCTTTTTTCTTTTCCTTTTAGTTTTAGTTTAGGCATTTGTATTTTCATACATGTATACAATTCCAATTTATTTGCTCCCTTTCTCACTCCTATAAATTTCTGTACTTTCTTTTTAATATAAATTTTATAGGTGCCATATTTTATGAAATACACATGTACTTATTTATTTATGTATATATCCACATTTGTTGACTTTCTTAAAGTATTTACTTCCTTGTTATTTATATCACCATTTACAGAATTAGGGTTTTATATTTTAGGCCAATTCTCTCATCTCTTTTCTGGATCATCTTTTCAGATTCGCATTTTAATTTTTTGTTTTCCATTATTTGCATAGTCCCTTTTTGGCATCACTAATGCCTGTTTTTGTCTTTTATGAATTTATTCAACTTTTTGGAATCTCAACCAAATTCAGGAAAATACCAAAAAATCCAAATTCAAATTGAATATATTGCGAAAGTAATTCAAGAAATTCATATTTTCAAATTTTAAATTTTTGGGATGTTACAAACCTACCCCCCTTAAAAAGAATCTCGACCCCGAGATTTCGGTAGAGTTGGAAGAAAGAAGGTGGGGTTATACTAGCTAGCAATGGGTTTCCGGGTGCTGCTCGACGTATAGTTCTTTTAGCTCCACCGAGAGATGAAGATCTGCACATTAGGGGTTAACTCTTGGAGAAGTCAAAAGGGAAGAGAGAAACCTTGTTCTTCTAGATAAATCATAGACTTTCAAATACTTGCTCTTTGACGTTGTTGTCTTCACGTCGTCGTAGAATGGAGTAGTTGCATCGTCTATTGGACATATGGTTGTAGAATTTTCATACTAATAGTTGGGTAACAATGGTCTGTGCCGTGAGGGTAGACAGAAGGGGAGAGGACCTGCACTTAAAGGAGGCAAAATGGGAGGGAGGAGATCTTTATCCTTTTGGAGAGGTCGTCGTCTTCAGGGTGCTTGCTCTTTGATTTTTGCCGACATTATATCTCGTAATGCTACCCCCCTTAAATAAATGATGATTATCATTATTCATCCATTGTACTCTAGCTGTCTTGGTCGTCACGAGATTGGCGGGTGGTCTTCTTCACAGTGATGATGTTTTCCTTAAATACTGGAAGGTTGAGAAGTCTTCGCTTCTTCTTGATTGCCCTGGTTTTGGGTTACCTGTTATCTCTTTCCTTTGGATCCGATGGGGTTTTCAGAAAAGGTGAGAGGGAATAGCATGAGATGAGGATTAAATCGCGGAGATAAGATGTTCTAACCCATTTAACTTTAAAGCAAAATACCCCGGAAGTTGGGGTGATACGGAACCACACAAATTTTAAAAGCAAGCTTTTCCTGTGACTGCGAAATAGGACGCCCGAGGGCAAGAGGCAGTGCACAGGGCCAAAAAGAATCTTGCAGCAATACAACGTCTACTCGGGGAGCACACATAGGAGGGTGCAGGGTTCATATGCACAATCCGTCTAAAACGAGACCACCTTATCTTCATGATCATCTTCGTCGTTCCTGACCTTAATATTTGGAGTAGGGGTATGAGAAAAGGATCAAAATTTTCCTCTTGTAATTAATAGAAAGAAGTGGAAAGTATTTGGGGGTAGTTTCATTGGTTTTAGCACTCACTTTTTTTTCTGTATCCTAATCTCTTCCAACGTTCAACTATCCATCACTGATTCAATTCACTCCCATATGATTCTTTTTGTACATAAGGCTTAGAATCCAACGGCCTTTATGATTTAACTTCCACTTTTGCAACCTGCACTTAGGCTATTTTTCTCCATTAATTGTTCATAGTATTACTGCCATCTAAAACTCCAAACAGTGAAGGAGATTACTTATTTTATTCGATCCACCAGTGTCATGTGTATCAGGACTTCCTAATAATCCAAGATTGTATTCAAAATCATAATTACTCCTCTAGTAACCATCTAAATCTTCAGTGACATCCTCCGAATTAATTCATTATTATGAACATCTTTCAGGAATAATGTTATTAATCAAGCCTATACTTTGATAATTGTTGTCATCTCTCCAATTTCTCAAAACTCTATCAATTTGTCTAGCAATCGATTATGTTCCATTATTCCACTATTGTAAATATCTCCCAAGAATTATGTTATTTATCAAGGTTGTAGTCCCGCAATTATTTTCATATTTCCTATTTCTCCAAGAATAACTTAATTCCTCCATCTAGTCATTCTAATTATTTCCGTTAGGCTCCACCAAATTTTTTTTGTTCTTCCAATTTTCACCCTATTGTTTACTTCAAAAATAAAACAATCTTTGATATTAAGCTTCAAGGTTAAGCACCATGACTCTTGGCCTTAAGTGCGTTTTCATAGAAAGTTTACAAGAGAAGTACTGGATTTTCATTACTTTGAATTTGGGTAAGAGAGCTTGAGTAAAATGGCTAGGCAACATATGGATGAGGGGAATCATCTTAAGAGAGATAAGAATGAGCAGTGTAACTTATATTTTTGGAAATAGTATTTTAAAGAAATATTTCTAGTCATGAAACTAACGGCCAGGCTAACTAGGTCAGACCTGCAGTCGATATGCTCTGATACCATGCTTGTAGGACCCCAGATTTTACAATCCGGATTCCTCTGTGATTCCACCGTACTATTCCCTGGATCAGTAGATAGTGCTCACAGATTACAGTTCTGATTATCAAAGTACATATCATGTGGAAGCGTAAATATAATAGTAAACTTACTCATGGGCCGAATAGGCCGAAATCATGAAATTGCAGCAGCGGAAGAACGAAGCACACAAGTGGGACCTTCAGGACATGCCCACAGGTAGCCAACTGGAGGTTCGCGACCTAGCCCTTGACATCTTCGTCTTCTCGGCCAGCTTGTCCAATCTTGTTCCGAGGCGAGGTGATTTGATTCTCGATTCTGAATTTTGTCGCAAAGCGGCGTGAGCACTCCGACCCGTGCTCGCGAGCCAATACACATAATGCAATTAAATAGTATGCATGGCTTATCAAAGGAAGGCTCGGGTTATTTTATTTTTGCGTAGAGTACTTTTGAATACAATTACTTAAAAATCCTTAAGACCTAGCAATTTGAACCAAATCATAATGTACAAGGAAATGCATTATTAATATCGATTCAGATTCCATCCACCGTTACATGGCATCCGCACCATATAGCAATTTCTTCAGCGTTATAGCCGCTTAACTTACCATGGGACGACACCGGGACAATTCCAAACCAGGCGGTCCTTCGCCCTTCAAGTTTCCATTCCGATTTCCAATGTTTTTAAAGCAGAACTATATCGATTAAGTTCCCATGTGCGCCCTTGACCGTGGGCACGGCTATTCGAATAGTTTTAGACTCTGCGAGTTTGTACACTTTCACCACAAGAGACAATCAACTCGTTGCCCACACGATTCCTTAGGCGTGTGGTTGAGCCAACCATCACAAGAACTTTTCAAAGTACCTCGCCTTCCATCATTTCACCCTATGGGTCGCTCTCACTTGCGGTGGGTCCCATACGTTGTGCGGGATGTTCTCCTTACGAACGCCTAGCACCTGGCTCCCCACCCCGCTAGCCCGCCACAAAGCAGAACTTCACCTTCCACGGTGTCCCATTCAAGCCGTCACGCATCGCCGCTTGCACTATCCCACACCTCCTCCCGGAAGGATGACTTTCGTGGTCCAGTAAATCTACTAAGCCAAGTTGTATTTCTGAGACTTGTGGTTGTACTATTTTACACGGGTTGACATGACAAGATTCAGTCCTTAGTGGTATCGGCGGTTCGACCACAAACCACACTCTCGTGCACCACTGCACCATACCCCCGAACCATCCGCCCAGATATTTAAGCATGTTGGGGGTTTTTGGAAACATAAAATAATCATATCCAACATTTATCAGTCATTACCACCATGACTGTCCCAACCAAAATTTTCTCATGATTAAAAGTGATGCTTGGGCGCTCTCGCGCCCATGAATATCTAAACAATACTACGCATGGCATATAATTACGGACTTATTTTTGAAAGGTTACTATTATAATTGGTGCTAGGGGGACAATGTTCACATGTTCAAATATTTCAAAGGAGGGGTAATATTAACCAAGTACACAATGGGGTATAACTAGAATCTTAAATTAACATGTATTTGCATATAACATAACAGCATGCAATTTGATAATTTAAACAAAAGTAATTTGCAGAAAATGTAGGTTCAACATGATCAAAGTATTGACTACTTTCGCGCGGTTTCAGCTGTCTTGAGCTCACACAATGCTTTCTCTTGAGCTTTTGGTCTCTATCTTCACTTCGAGCTTGATCTCGCTTGATCCATTGAATCTTCACGACTCCCGATTTCTAATTACGTGACAAACGACTGAATCCAAATAAAGCAAATAACTCAAAAAGATCCGAATAAATCCGAATAAACTCAATTTAGTTTTATTACGAGTTAATGGGTGATTCGGTGAGTTGAGGCAAGGTTGGTAATAGCATACGATAACTTGATCTTTTTATTAATAATCTCTTTTTATTATTTTGTTATTTATCAAGGAAGTTCCATGAGTCGGGTTAGACCTATAGACTGGTGTAGAAGTTTAGTGCACAGATTTTATCTTTAGAGTATGTATTCTTTGCAAGTTAGGTAAAGGCAAACTGGACTGATGGATGAGATCTGTTCTTATTCTATAAATCTTTTAGTCGAAGGTATTATAACATTTGGATATCGTTTTGACCTTTTAATTTAAGTGCTCTCTGAAAACTACTGATACTCGATATTTTATCCTTTTACAAGTTGAGCACGCTATGTGAGTTCATCTTATTATCATTATTAACTAATGTTACTATTTAAGATTTCATGACTAGCGGTATATTAACGATAACATATGTACATATACATGTTAGTAGGCTCTACGGTGACCACAAAGTTGTTTGGCTATTTTTACTAGTGAATTGCACACATGCCATCCGCATCTCTTTGCTCATTTGTGCATTTATAGATGTATATATATATACATACACTTTAGTTGTCATTTGGCTTGGCTTTAATTAAAATTTATTTTCCTAGCAAAACTTGCCATACGGAGCTATATATTAATGTAGCTACTTAATTAAATCTATTAAGGGAAGTTGTTTTAATGATGACATGCTAGGGCATATATGTTAATTTTAATTTGAACATTTAACCAAAGTATTTTTCTCTATCCATGTCCTTAACTAATATTTAATCTTTTAGATTATTGCTCAAACCATATTAATTAATCATATATGAACTATTCCAAATTTAAATCCTCAAATAATCTCACTTATACTCTAATTAAATTTTACTAGCCTTCCTAGATTATTCCCTCAATTTACCCATAAATTTCTGGATTTAAAACAGGTTGCAAAAATAAAATAAAAACACAATAGAAAAGTGCAGCCGACAGGGATCGAACCGGCGACCTGTGATCTCGCAATGCTTAAGAGTATGCTCAGCCAAAGGGGAGAAGTGCCTGGGCTGACTGAGTGAGGGCTTGCCATCGTTTTATGCTGGGCCGAAGGAGGGGGCAGAACGGAGAAGTCCCGTCGGCACTCCTAGTTGATACTGCCGGCGGTGGACAGCGGTCGGGGAGAGGGTGGCGCCTCACAAAATGGGTGGCGCAGGATTGGTGGAGCCTCCGGCCGGCGGCGTGGGGTCCGGAGCGACGGAGAGGCAAGCGGGCGGCGGCTCAAAGCGAGCGGCGGCGAGGGTGGAAAGGGGCGGCGCCGACGTGGGGGAGGGCGAAATTGAGGTGTGCACGAGTGAGAGGAAGTGGAGAGGAAGCCTACCGTCGAGTGGGTGGAGCCGGATGGGGTCCATAGATTGCCGGCGGCGGAGCTCCATGGCGGCGCGGGGTGGCCTCAGGCGCCGGCGAGCTGGGGTGGAGGAATTGCGTGGCCCACGCTTGGGGAGATCTCAGGGCGTCAAGTCGCAGCTCCCATGGCGAGGAATTGGACGGGGGCGCTCCGAGGAGGTGGCGGCGGCGGTCGATTTTGGGGAGGGAGGCGCTATGGTGGATGTCAGCTCAATTGGCTCGGGGAAAAAGGGTTGGCGGGGAGTGGGGAGGCGTCGGGCGCAACCAGAACGGTGGGCTTTGCCGGAGCGACAGGGACGGCGTGGATGCGCGGCGGCCGGTGCGCACGGGGAAGAAGTAGGGGAGAGCGCGGAGCAAAAGGGAGGCCGGGAGGCTACTTAAAAGTCGAAGGGGGTCACGGGGGTATGCTCGAGCTTCTGCTGGGGACCGAAGCGCGGGACGACGGGATGGCGAGGGGATTGAAGTCGACGGAGCAGGGCGCTGGCGCAGGCGCGAGACGACGCAGCCGGCAGGATTCGCGCGGCGCGTGGGAGGCGATGGGACGAGGCAGCGCGCGCAAGAGAAACCGGGGGCGGCAGAGGAGAAATCGGTGGGCGGTACGGTTGCATGGATGCCGCGTGGAAGAAGGAAGCTGAGTATGGCAGAGGGTGACGCGGTGCTCTGGGGAAGAAAGGAAGAAAGATGTAACATCCCTAGAAGTATGCACTTTGTAAAATGCGGAGCCTTGAGACATGTTGCAATATATTTTATTTTGATTTGGATTCCATGGTGTTTCTTCAAGAATATTTGGTTAAGGTTCCCAAAATTTAAAGTGAAAAGGAAAACTATATATATGTATATATACAATTAAGAGATGATTACAAAATTTTAATCAAGAATCTGAAAAGATGATCCAGAAAATAGGAGGGGAGAACCAAAAATGAAATCTGGAAATTTACACCCAAATTTACATAAAAATTTAACCAAAGATATAACAAGAAATATAAAGCAAACAAAAAGGAAAAAAAATAATAAATATATGGGGGTGAAGCTAGGCCGGCCGAAGCCAGCCCAACCCCACCCCCATCAGTCGGCCAAGTGGCCACCCCGTCCGCTGATTGACCAATGCGCCACGCCCCTTGCCAGGCGGGTCACGCTCCCTCTCCCCGCCTTCACCCTCTGGCCGCGGGCCCGGCGCCCTTTTTCCCCGCTTCTCCCTGGCCGGTGGCCCCGCGTCCGCGTCCGCATTCTCCCTCGGCGGCGGGCCTCCCGCCGCCGGCTCCCTTTCCCTCTTCTTTCACTCACTGGCCGTGGGCGGCCACCGCCGGCGTCTTCTTCCCCGACCCTTTTCTCTTACTCGGCAGAGGTTGAGCTCCGTGGAGCTCATGCACGGCATTGCCTCGCCGCGCCGCCCCGCCGCCATGGTGGAAAGTCTTCGTAGCCGACGCGCCTCGCTCCACCGACTCGCCCATCGCTCGCCGCCACCGCCACCATTTTCCCGCTTGGTCACGCGGCCCGCCTACGTGGCGACGGTCTTCGTGCTCTACCCGTGCGTGGGAGAGGCGAAAGCGCAGGAGACCGCCGAGGAGTGGTTGTGCGGCTTTGCTGCATTAACGCCGCTGCGTCACCGCCGACGCCACCACCTGCTCCGACACGACCGAACGCCGCCCGCCTGCTGCCGCTCTTCCCGACCGCCTATAAAAGACCACTGGCCCGCCCATTGAGTTCCCACGCCGCCTCTCCGTGCATTCGAAGGTAATCGGTATTCGTGCCCGTAGCCGCCGGCGATCTCTTTCTCCCCATTCCGCGAACTCACTCCCCCATCGCTTTACCGTCTCCGAGCGTTGAGGAGCTTCCCGACCTTCACTCGAGCTCCCGTCGCCCATACGCCGCCGCCGAGAGCCTCTTTCGCCGCCGCCACTGACGCCGACCCATATCCGACCTCTCGGCCCGGCGACCGCGTCACCATCCTCAACCCAGCGCGAGGATCGCGTTCGACGCCACCCGGCTCCCGACAGCCCGCCACGGCCACCACCGCGCCCGACTCCTTTGTTCCGCCACGCCACCCACCTCAAAAGGATTAATCGCCTATAGAGGTAGGCAACGCCCCGCTCACTTGGTTATCACCGCCGCTCTCCCTCCCCAACTCCCGGTGCGCGTTCGAGCCCTCGGCTCGCAGGCCGGTTGAGTTTCTTCATTTTCATTGGGCCGGCTGGTGGGCCCCACCTGCCGCCCATCGCAGCTAGAGCTCGCCGTCGCCCACGGCCCCACCGGTCCGTGGGCACAGAGCCTCATCGACACGTGGACCCCACTGCATGCAGAGTCGGGCCCACATGACAGAGGCTCAAAGGAGTTAAAAGAAAATAAAAAGGAAAAATCAGAGTAAATCGCGCCGACAAAGGCCCCACATGTCGATCTAGTAATTTTTGGATTTGACCCAAAACAGAGAACTTTGACTGACTATAACTTTTTCATTTTAGCTCCAAATTGAATGAAACAAATTTGTAAATTCATATAAATTCAAAATCTGTCTAATGAAACTGAAACCATAAATTTTTGAGTTCGTTTGAATGTTTGCTTGTGATTTGTATGATTTGCTGATTTTTTTAATGCTAAAATGTCATTACAACGTATATAGCGTTCGAGGCTCGGCGAGAGGAGGCAGCAGACGACATCACCCCAACATGCCCGTAACAGGACACTAGCGACCCAAAGTGAGTCAACACTTTGAACATATTGAACCCAGATTTTAAAGTTATTTCCTTTTAAATTAGCAAAGTGCATGCTATTGTTTCACGAGATATGATATGTTCAGTTTCAGCAAGCTAGTTATGCCCTGTTATTGCTATTGTTCATATTAATCTCCTTGCCATACTTAGAAATGTGAACCTTGTCGCCATAGTAAGAAATAGCATATGTTTTCACAAAATAAGTCCCTATTTATATGACATGCTTAGAATGCTAGCAACTTGGGGTGACACTAATGCCCCAAGGAAAACTCCTCAAATTATTTTAAATCATATGGTGTGATGCCATATGTGGTGTTGGTGCGATGCCGACACTTAGCGTATGGTGCGATGTCATACGCAACCCTTGGTGCGATGCCGAGGGTTAACTTATGGTGCGATGCCATAAGGATGGTTGGTGCGATGCCAACCATAAGCATATGGTGCGATGTCATATGCCGCCCTTGGTGAGATGCCAAGAGGCAACCTATGGTGCGATGCCATAGGGTTAGTTGGTGTGATGCCAACGTGTATGGTGCGATGTCATACGCCGCCCTTGGTGCGATGCCAAGAGGCAACTTATGGTGCGATGTCATAAGGTTAGTTGGTGTGATGCCGACAAAAATTACTTGGATTATTACAACTAATGGTTTAAAAATGTGATTTCAAACCTGCTAGGTCATAGGAAATTTTAAGTAATTGTATTCAAAAGCACTCTTTAGCAAACAAAATAGCCCTATGCCTTTTCATTGTCAAGCCATGCATGTTATATATTTGCATTCGTGTGTTGGCTTGTCGAGCACGGGTCGGAGTGCTCATTCTCGCATTATCAAACAGAGAGGAAATCAGAGCACTATGAGCATGAGGAGGCTCCTATAAATGCAACAGGAGGCGACGACAACAACTAGGGCGCTTAATACGTGTTTTGAAACATAGACAAGAGGACTAGATGGAGATTGTGTGCATATATATTATCCAATCATTGGGTAATATGCATGGACACGAAAATTCCGATCACTTGCCTGTGGTAATGGTTTCACTTTTGCTTCTATTCCACGCTTTAATATTATGTAACTTTTAGCCAACGTGGCATCTGTGGTGAACTAATGCTCGATGTGAGCAAAGACCTTTATGGCATGTAATATTTTGCGATGTATGTGTATGATCCAGCAATGTTCTTGTGTGCACTATTCATTGATCACGGGAATAGTGCGATAAAACACAGAGGATTTGGATTGAAAAATCCGGTCCGACAAATACTGTATCGAGCATACGACCGTAGGGTAAAACCATAGGATGGAAATTAGGATGGCCTAGGAGTACAATACTTATGAAAGTAAGAAAATAATTTCCAAAATCATAGTATAATGTTCTTACTCGTATCCTTCTTAGAATCTGCTCTACTCAATTTTTCATTATATTTTGGAAAAGTACTAACACTAGTACCTTATCGATTACAGATGGCAGGAACGGGATATGAAGGGGACTGGGATTATTTGGGCCACGGTGTCTATGAAAATGAATTTGCAAGCATCTTACGCAAGCTTCTACATTACATGGGCTACGACGAGCAACCTATCTACCGTGGACTGAAGGCTACCATAGGAGAAGATGAATCTTGGACCATGCAGGTCTACATCTACCCAAAAAGCGAACAGGAACAGCCTCATGTCTTTACCACGAGCATCGAGAGTACCGTGGCCGACGCGATCCAGACGCCAGCGCGCCTCGCGCGGCACGGCTGTGTGACATATATGAGACTGCCATTCGCCGCACGCCCTATCGTTTCTACCCGTCGCGCCAGGACGGTGCGCGGTACAATGAGACGAACCTGCCGGTTGATGAGGACGACCCTATGCTGACGCACACCAGTCGCTCACTGTGGCTATGCGGGCGCAGCCCACACCGCAGGCTGAGGAGATCACCCTTCTCCGCGGCGCTTTACCACCGGGCACGCCTGTGGTGACGCACGGAGCCGCCGCCAAGAGCGAGCAGCCTTGGCGCAGCCCAGCAGCAGGTGGCCGCCTCAAGCTCGGGCCCGACGGGCCTCCACCTCGCAGCAGCTCCAAAGACCGCCACCACCAGATCCGCCCCGCGACTCGGATGACCGCCCGTAAGAGCACGCGCCTCCGGTCCCCGGCTGCACTCGGGGAGAGCCTCCCTGAGCCGTAGCCCCCACGCGCGCCGACGCCGATGACTCCGATCCATCGGAGTTCGGTGGGAGCCGCTCCGCCTGTGTCCCCGCACCACACCCCATCCGGCTGGGTATCCGGAGGAGTAGGTTAGATAGAGCGGTGTGTACTTGCCCTAGGTGGTGCAAGTACTAATCTATGTATGTTGTCACCCATCGTATCGTAGTATCCGCCGCGTCGAACTTAGAACGTTATGTTGTACTGTTAAGCCAGTGTAAATCGGCTATGTGATTGTGTAATGAATGGCCTAGTATGAGCCCTTTTGTTGAAGATCGTCATTGTTCCTTTGTGGTTTCATTGCATGGATTTGTGTCCTCCTTTATTTGCTTAGTGCTAGTATTGAACCATGAAACCCGATCGCAGATGGCCACCAAAGGGTAACCCGAGCCAGACTAGTGCAAATGTTCACCTCAAGCGGAGGCAAACACATCCAAAGAAGAGCAAGACACAAGGCAAGGCAACAACCAAAGCCGTGAAGATGACCTTCCCCACCCCCGCCCATACAACCATGGCGCAAGTCATGGCACAAAGAAACCCAAATATTGCAAGCAATCCTCACCGGCGCCAGGCAACAACCACCACCACCACGGATCTGATTTGGTCGACTTCAGAGGACCAGGCCACTCACGCTTGTTTCAGCAGATGAAACCGGAAGCAGAGGACCTGCTACGGATACTCGAAGGAAGCCGTGCTTCAGCCAAGTGCGCCGAGGAGGATAAAGTAATATTCGCCACCCACCGCCTCCAAGGAGCCGCAGCCGCTGGGAGACTTATTCGCTACTAGAGGCCAAGAAGGTGTCGCCAACAATGAGGTAGCAGCCATACCATGGTCCGAGTTCAAAACCGCTCAAGGCCAATTTTATTCCTACTGGGTAATGAAGATGAAGAAGAATGAGTTTCATACTCAAGCAAGGGAACATGGTGCTCAGAGTACCTTGCTAAGTTTACTCACTTGTCTTGTATGCCCCAAGAGACATAGAAGAAGAAGAGGATAAGATTGAACGTTTCTTTGAAGGTATGAATGAAGAGCTTAGAGTCCAGCTTGATCACTCAAGATTTTACCAGCTTTGCACCAACTGTAAACAAGGCCCCGATCTTGGAGAATGAGAGAAGGAGTTTGACAACAAATTAAAGCGCAAGATGTTAGTGCAAGAACCCCAAGGAGGTTCATGCGTATACTCCAACAATCCTTCCTCATCCAAGACAAGTCAAGATAGGGTGCCAACATTCCAGCCTAAGAGGTGGCTCTTCCCAGCTAACCGCCTGGGCCAACCTAATGCTTCGAGTCAAGGGCCCTCCTTCACCGCTTTATTTGTGGAGAAAAGGGACATTTCGCCTTTCAATGCCCGCAGAAGCAAGGCACCCTTGTGAAGCCCAACAGGGGAATTGTTCCAGCTCGTGGTCAAAACATAGGAAGCAACAGGGGACACCAATCTTCTCAGCCCCACAAGAACACAGCGGCAACCAACAGAGGCCGCGTGAATCACATCACCGTTGAAAAGGCACAAGAGGCAGCAGAAGTATTGATGGGTACGTTTTCTGTCAAGACCATCCCAGCACAAGTGTTATTTGATTCAGGAGCATCCCATTCATTTATATCTAAGGGGTATGCGGATAAATTAGGGTTACCTGTTTATACCTTAAAGAGACCCCTAGTGCTTAGTTCACCAGCTGGTCCAATTACCGCTACCTTAGTATGCCCTGAGGTGACCATCACCATGGAGAAATGGGATTTCTTAGCAGACCTAATAGTGTTAGACTCCCAGACCCTGGATATTATTTTGGGTATGGATTGGTTAGCTAAATATCAAGGGGTCATAGAATGTGCCACCAGGAATGTAAAGGTGACCAAGCGTCCCTTAATGATTATCAATATAAAAGTTGATCGACCCTATTGTTGGGGCCGTGCGGTTTATTATCGTGAGGATATACCCCTAGAGGGAATGTTGGTAGTGCAAGACTATCCCGAGGTATTCCCCGAAGAACTACCTGGTATGCCCCCGGACAGAGATATGGAATTTGTAATTAATTTGAAGCCGGGAGCTGCTCCAGTTTCTAAGAGGCCCTATCGGATGACAGAGAGGAGCTAGAAGAATCAAGAAGCAACTTCAAGAGCTGCAGGAAAAGGGATTCATAAGACCCAGTTCATCACCATGGGGATCTCCTGCATCGCTTGTGAGGAAAAAGGATGGCACCGCCGGATGTGTGTGGACTATCGGGCCTTGAATGAGGTGACCATCAAAAATAAATACCCTCGCCTAGGATCGATGATCTGCTCGATCAACTTGGTGGAGCGACAAGATTCTCCAAGATAGACCTAAGGTCGTTATCACCAATCAAGATTAAGGCCGAGGATATACCCAAGACGGCTTTTACCACAAGATATGGGTCTGTATGAATTTACGGTCATGTCATTTGGATTAACAAATGCCCCGCCTATTTCATGAACCCGATGAACAAGGTGTTCATGGAGTATTTGGACAAGTTCGTCGTAGTCTTTATCGACGACATCCTTATATACCCAAGAACGCAGTAAGAGCATGCGAGCATTTACAATTAGTTTTGGAGAAGTTAAAGGAGCATCAATTATATGCAAAATACAGCAAGTGTGAATTCGCTGCATGACATCGTTTCTTGGGACACATAGTGTCGGAAAAGGAGTATCCGTTGACCCAAACCAAGGTGGCAGCAGAATAGAGTGGAAGCACTACCTCCACATCGAGGTAAGAAGTTTTCTTGGATTGGCTGGATACTACAGAAGGTTCATAGAGGGATTCTCTACAATTGCCAGACCAATGACCCAGCTGCTCAAGAAGGAGCAAAAATTTGAATGGACTGATGCCTGTGAAAGAAGCTTCCAGGAACTGAAGAAGAGATTAACGACCACCCCGGTGCTAGTCCTCCCGGATGTGCGCAAAGATTTTGAGGTATACTGTGATGCCTCACATCAAGGGCTTGGATGCGATAATGCGGGGAGGCAAGGTCGTGGCTTATGCATCAAGACGCCTTCGCCCCATGAAGCTAATTACCCAACCCATGACCGGAATTAGCATCCGTGGTGCACGCGCTGAAGATTTGGAGGCATTACTTGATTGGAAATCACCGTGATATATACACAGATCACAAGAGCCTCAAATATTTCTTTACTCACCACACCTCAACTTGAGGCAGAGGCGATGGTTAGAGTTGATTAAGGATTACAACTTAAGCGCCCACTACCACCCCTAAAGGCCAACGTGGTGGCGGATGCCTTAAGTCGTAAGGCATACCGCAATAACCTCATGGTTTTGGAGCAAAGACCCAGAGTGCACAAGGAGATCAAGGCACTCAACTTGGAGATTGTAGATCAAGGCACCCGCAACCATGGAAATTCAATCCAAAGATAGAAGAGCGAATTATGTCGCTCAGCAAGGCGACCCAACCGCTGCGTAGAATAAAAATTAATGGAAGCAGGAAAAGCCCCAAGATGGTCATTGATTGTGAAGGTACTCTAAGGTATGGGACACGCATCGTGGTGCCCCATCAGAAGGACCTTAAGGATCTGATACTGAGAGAGGCTCACAGTTCTCCGTATTCTCTCCACCCAGGAAGTACCAAGATGTACCACGACATGAAACAGTTCTGCTGGTGGCCCCGTATGAAAAGAGACCTCGCAGAACATGTAGCCTGCTGTGACGTATGCCAGAGAGTTAAGGCTGAACACCAAAGACCAGCAGGATTGCTACAGCCCTTGCAAGTACCACAATGGAAATGGGAAGAAGTGGGGATGGATTTCATCACTGGATTACCAAGAACCAAGTCAGGGTACGACTCCATATGGGTGGTAATTGACAGGTTGACCAAGGTTGCCCATTTCATCCCTGTCAAGACCACCTACAAGGGAGACAAGCTAGCCGAGTTATACATGTCCCGCATAGTGAGTTTGCACGGAGTGCCAAAACGGATAATTTCGGATCGAGGTTCTCAATTCACCTCACATTTTTGGGCTAGCCTTCATGAAGCCCTTGGTACTCACTTGGATTTTAGTACCGCCTATCACCCCCAAATAGATGGGCAAACAGAGAGAGTTAATCAAATACTAGAAGATATGCTTAGGGCATGTGCATTAGACTTCTCGAAGGATTGGGATAGATGTCTTCCATATGCCGAGTTCGCCTACAACAACACTATCAAGCCACCAAGATGTCACCTTTGAAGCTTTGTATGGGAGGAAATGCCGAACCCTCTACATTGGTCGAGGTAGGGAAAGTTATATCTTGGACCTGAAACTTTGAAGCAGGCTGAGGAGAAAGTTCGCCTTATCAGGATCGATCTGGCGGCTCGGTCCAGCAAAAGAGTTACGCAGATAAGAGGCGAGGCCATTAAGCTTTGAAGTCGGAGACTACGTCTACCTGAAAGTGTCGCCCCTGCGTGGAGTCAAGCGATTCAAGGTCAAAGGCAAGCTTACCCCACGATATGTCGGGCCATTCCAAGTTGTAGCTAAGAGAGGAGAAGTTGCCTATCAACTGGAATTACCCCCAAATTTGTCCGATGTCCACAATGTCTTCCATGTGTCGCAGCTAAAGAAATGCCTACGAGTACCCGAAGACGAAGCCCCTTTAGAGGCCATCGAGCTCGAGAGTGATCTAACCTACAAGGAACGTCCAATCAAGATCTTGGACACGGTGGAAAGAAAGACAAGAAATCAAACTATCCGCATATGTCGAAAGCAAAGTGGAGTCATCACCAAGAAAGAAGCTACTGGGAGCGTGAAGACCAGCACTAAAGATTACCCCGACTGCTCTCTAGTTGTTGAATCTCTGGTCGAGATTCTTTAAGGGGGTAGATTTGTAACATCCCTAGAAGTATGCACTTTGTAAAATGTGAGCCTTGAGACATGTTGCAATATATTTTATTTTGATTTGGATTCCATGGTGTTTCTTCAAGAATATTTGGTTAAGGTTCCCAAAATTTAAAGTGAAAAGGAAAACTATATATATGTATATATACAATTAAGAGATGATTACAAAATTTTAATCAAGAATCAAAAGATGATCCAAAATAGGAGGAGAACCAAAAATGAAATCTGAAATTTACACCCAAATTTACATAAAAATTTAACCAAAGATATAACAAGAAATATAAAGCAAAGAAAAAGGAAAAATAATAAATATATTGGGGTGAAGCTAGGCCACAAGCCACCCAACCCCACCCCCATCATCGGCCAAGTGGCCACCCGTCGCATGCCCACCCAGCCGCGCCACGCTTGCTTGCCAAGCGGGTCACGCCCTCTCCCGCCTTCACCTCTCGCCGCGGGCCCGGCGCCCTTTTTCCCCGCTTCTCCCTGGCCGGTGGCCCCGCATCCGCGTCCGCATTCTCCTCTCGCGCGGGCCTCCCGCCGCCCGCTCCCTTTCCCCTCTTCTTTCACTCGCTGGCCGGTGGGCCGGCCCTGTCAGGGGCGTCTTCTTCCCCCCCGGACCCTTTTCTCTTACTCGGCGCAGAGGTTGAGCTCCCCGTGGAGCTCATGCACGGCATTGCCTCGCGCGCTGGCCCCGCCGCCATGGTGGAAAGTCTTCAGAGCTGACGCCGCTCCTGTTCCACCGACTCCGCCCACTGTTCGTCGCCACCGCCCACCATTTTCCCCGCTTGGTCACGTCGGCCCAGCTACGTGGCGACGGTCTTCTGTGCTCTGCCCGTGCGTGGGAGAGGCAGCAAAGCAGAGGAGACCGCTCGAGGGGAGTGGTTGTGCAGCTTGCTGCATTAACGCCGCCGCGCCACCGCCGACGCCACCACTCGCTCCGACACGACCGAACGGCCGCCCGCCCGTTGCCAGCTCTTCCCGACCGCCTATAAAAGACCCTGGCCCGTCCATTGAGTTCCCCACGCCGCCCTCTCCGTGCATTCGAAGGTAATCGGGTATTCGTGCCCCGTAGCCGCCGGCGATCTCTTTCTCCCCCAATTCCGGCGAACTCACTCCCCACTGTTTTACTGTCCCAGAGCCAAATTCATTGCGCTAGGACCGTCTCCAGAGCGTTGAGGAGCTTCCCCGACCTTCACTCGAGCTCCCCGTCGCCCATACGCCGCCGTCGCCGAGAGCCTCTTCAAGCCGCCGCCGCCACTCGACGCGACCCATATCCGACCTCTCGGCCCGCGACGCGCCACCATCCTCAACCCAGCGAGGATCGCGCTCGACGCCACCCGGCTCCCGACAGCCGCCGCCGCCACCGCCGCCTCGACTCCTTGTTCCGCCGCCGCCGACCCACCTCAAAAGGATTAATCGCCTATAGAGGTAGGCAACGCCTCGCCACTTGGTTATCACCGCCGCTCTCCTCCCCAACTCCATTTGCTGCTTCGAGCCCTCGGCCGCAGCACGGTTGAGTTTTCTTCATTTTATTCGGCCGACAGTGGGCCCCACCTGCCGCCCACGCAGCTAGAGCCGCCACGCCCATCGGCCCCACCGGTCGCGGGCACGCAGCCCTCATCGACACGTGGACCCCACTGTACAGTAGTCGGGCCCACATGACAGAGGCTCAAAGGAGTTAAAAGAAAAATAAAAAGGGAAAATCAGAGTAAAACTGGCGCTGACAGTGGGCCCCACATGTCAGGATCTAGTAATTTTTGGATTTGACCCAAAACAGAGAACTTTGACTGACTATAACTTTTTCATTTTAGCTCCAAATTGAATGAAACAAATTTGTAAATTCATATAAATTCAAAATCTGTCTAATGAAACCGAAACCATAAATTTTTGAGTTCGTTTGAATGTTTGCTTGTGATTTGTATGATTTGTCGATTTTTTTAATGCTAAAATGTCGTATAACGATATAGCGCTCGAGGCTCAGCGAGAGGAGGCAGCAGATTTACATCACCCCAACAGCCCGTAACCGGACACTAGCGACCCAAAGTAGTCAACACTTTGAACATATTGAACCCAACATTTTAAAGTTATTTCCTTTTAAATTAGCAAAGTGCATGCTATTGTTTCACGAGATATGATATGTTCTGGCCAGCAAGCTAGTTATGCCCTGTTATTGCTATTGTTCATATTAATCTCCTTGCCATACTTAGAAATGTGAACCTTGTCGCCATAGTAAGAAATAGCATATGTTTTCACAAAATAAGTCCCTATTTATATGACATGCTTAGAATGCTAGCAACTTGGGGTGACACTAATGCCCCAAGGAAAACTCCTCAAATTATTTTAAATCATATGGTGTGATGCCATATGTGGTGTTGGTGCGATGCCGACACTTAGCGTATGGTGCGATGTCATACGCAACCCTTGGTGCGATGCCGAGGGTTAACTTATGGTGCGATGCCATAAGGATGGTTGGTGCGATGCCAACCATAAGCATATGGTGCGATGTCATATGCCGCCTTGGTGAGATGCCAAGAGGCAACCTATGGTGCGATGCCATAGGGTTAGTTGGTGTGATGCCAACGTGTATGGTGCGATGTCACACGCCGCCTTGGTGCGATGCCAAGAGGCAACTTATGGTGCGATGCCATAAGGTTAGTTGGTGTGATGCCGACAAAAATTACTTGGATTATTACAACTAATGGTTTAAAATGTGATTTCAAACCCGCTAGGTCATAGGAAATTTTAAGTAATTGTATTCAAAAGCACTCTTTAGCAAACAAAATAGCCCTATGCCTTTTCATTGTCAAGCCATGCATGTTATATATTTGCATTCTGTGTGTTGGCTTGCTGAGCACGGGGTCGGAGTGCTCATTCTCGCATTATCAAACAGAGACAGAAATCAGAGCACTATGAGCATGAGGAGGCTCTATAAATGCAACAGAGGCGACGACAACAACTAGGGCGCTTAATACGTGTTTTGAAACATAGACAAGAGGACTAGATGGAGATTGTGTGCATATATATTATCCAATCATTGGGTAATATGCATGGACACGAGTACCCCCGGTCACTTGCCTGTGGTAATGGTTTCACTTTTGCTTCTATTCCGCCGCTTTAATATTATGTAACTTTTAGCCAACGTGGCATCTGTGGTGAACTAATGCTCGATGTGAGCAAAGACCTTTATGGTATGTAATATTTTGCGATGTATGTGTATGATCCAAAGAATGTTCTGTGTGCACTATTCATTGATCCGGGAATAGTGCGATAAAACATGAGGATTTGGATTGAAAAATCCGGGTCCGACAAAAGAGAGGGAGGGGGAAGCGGTCCCGCGCGGTGAAGAGAGGGAGCGGGCGCACGCACAGGGGAGAGAGAGGAAACGGGCGCGGGTGGAAGGCGGGGCCCGCGCGCCAGAAAGACGAAGCGAGGGGGAGGCGCCGGAAGAGTTGGGCCGGGCCGGGCGTGGTGGCCGGCCGGCTGCACTCTTTTTCCTATTTCTTTTTTTTTCTTTTCCTTTTATTTTTAGTTTAGGCATTTGTATTTTCATACATGTATATGATTCCAATTTATTTGCTCCCTTTCTCACTCCTATAAATTTCTGTACTTTCTTTTTAATATAAATTTTATAGGTGCCATATTTTATGAAATACACATGTACTTATTTATTTATGTATATATCCACATTTGTTGACTTTCTTAAAGTATTTACTTCCTTGTTATTTATATCACCATTTACAGAATTAGGGTTTTATATTTTAGGCCAATTCTCTCCTCTCTTTTCTGGATCATCTTTTCATATTCGCATTTTAAATTTTTGTTTTCCATTATTTGCATAGTCCCTTTTTGGCATCACTAATGCTTGTTTTTGTCTTTTATGAATTTATTCAACTTTTTGGAATCTCAACCAAATTCAGGAAAATACCAAAAAATCCAAATTCAAATTGAATATATTGCGAAAGTAATTCAAGAAATTCATATTTTTCAAATTTTAAATTTTTGGGATATTACACGACGCGGCTACCTCGGCGACTTCCAGAACGGTCACAGAAGGCTGACGCAGAACAAGAATGACCGTCCGGGAGGAATTGGCTAAACTGATCATAATTTCAGAGATATTTGTGCTGGAGCTGTATTTATGTAAAGTCAAAACCACTGCATTGTGTACTTGTCCTTAGATCTCAACCCTGACTGTACATTCTTGAGTTGATTCTTGTTAGAGCAAGGGCTTTCCTTGCCACATGTAATAAGTCTGATTGATAATAATAATAATGAGCATCATGTGGCCTGTGTTCTGAGTTCCGAAGCTCTGAATGTCTGAAAGTAGTTCATGAAATTCCTGCGGTTTTTCATTTCAGTCATTTTCTGATCATCACAGCAAAATTCCAAAATCCCTTTGTGTCGCACTCAAATCATGAAAGTATACAGCAATAATATGTTCATTGCCTTGACTTCTGGATTTAATGCTTATCATTATTAAGAAAAAGAGATACTTAAGTATATGAGAAATCGAGTGGTTTATTTGCATATGCTCATCCGTAAACATTATTGTAAAGCTTGTGCAACTTTCTTTTGTATGGAGTATGTCATCACTCAAACCTCTACGTATTGCTATATGATTCTGTGTAAATGATTTTCCTACTTTACCTTTGGAAAGAAATAGCAAAATCTCCCAATTATTTGCTAGGGGTAACATGGTCTATTTCCCTTAAATCTCTTTTTTTATGAATCTGGAGCCAACCCACTAGCCAAACGCTTTTCAGAGGTAGCTCCAGATTCTCAGAGAAGTGGATTCTTATAGAATCTGGAGCAGAAGCTGAAAAATGAGAATCTGGAGCTCTGCCAAACAGACCCTAAAATTGTTTCTATTGACTTCTAAAACTGTTTTTCTACCGTATTTAACTTTTAAACAAGTATTTTTAAGACAGAATCTACTATTGATAGTATACATTATATTGATTTCATTTATATCGATCAAAATCGCGCAGGATTCTTTTTTACAAACTTCTTTGTAAATCAATACTATTTATAAACCAAAGTCTACAGTACCATATGAACTTTTTTTAGGTTTGTGGAAGATGTCCAGTTGTTTCATGCATAGAGAGTCCAATACAAAGAATTAGAGAAGTTTTATAACCGGCTTATTCTCGAACAAATTCGTTGTTTGCACAATCTAATCTGCATCCCTACTGGCTCAAAAATGCTGCAATCCTCGTACGTAGCAGAAGCACACACTGCGTTTTGCCCATGCCTGACAGAACGGGCCCGTATGCCAGCGAGAGGCCCATATGGTCGAATCCCTTTCAAGTTCCCCCTCCGCACCTAACCAAGGCTACAGCCCATGGTCACCGAGCATTCCATCTCCGCGCCAACCTCCACCGCCGCCGCCTTCTCGGACGACGTTAATACCACCGAGCCATGGAGCTCGCGGGTGCGCACCCTGACGCGCCTCGGCCGGCACCGGGAGGCCCTGGCCCTCCTACGCCACGGCGACCCCTCGCCGCCGCCGCACGCCCTGGCGCTCCCAGCCGCGGTCATCTCCTGCGCCGCGCTATCCCTCCCCTCCGGCGTCGCCCAGATACACGCGCTCGCCGCCAAGCGCGGCCTGCTCCCGGCCTCCGACGCCTACCTCCTCTCCGCGCTCCTCTCCTCTTACTCTCGCCTCAGCCTCCTCCCGCGCGCCCACCAGCTCTTCGACGAAATGCCCCTTGCGTCCACGCCTCCCACCACGCTCCGCACCGCCTTCAACTCCCTCATCTCCGGCTGCGCGCTCCACGCACTCCCGGCCGCCTGCTTCGCCCTCTTCCGCCGCATGCGCGCAGCCGGCGCCCGCTTCGACGCCGTCACGCTCCTGGCGCTGGTCCCGGCCGCTCCTCTGAGCGCCGTGCCGCAGCTCCACGCACTCGCGGCTCGAGCCGGACTCGCTGCCGAGACTTCCGTGGCCAACTGCCTCATATCGGTGTACGCGCGCGGCGGCGCCGCCCTTGCCCGGCAGGTTTTTGACGAGATGCCGGTGGCCTCCCGCGACCTCGTCTCGTGGAACGCCGTGCTCTCGGCCCACGCGCAGAACGGCCTGGCCGTGGACGCCCTCGAGCTCTACCACCGCATGCGTGGACGGGACGGCGGCGGGGTGGAGCCGGACGCTGTGACGCTCGTCGGCGTGCTCTCCTCCTGCGCTCACATCGGCGCGCGCAGTGTTGGCCTTGGCGTCGAGCGCTACGTGCGGGAGAGACTCCCGGGCTTCCGCACCAACGTGCAGCTTTGCAACGCGCTCATCAACTTCCACGCTCGCTGCGGGAGCTTGCCCCAGGCGCAGCAGCTGTTCAACGAAATGCCCAGGAAGAGCATCGTGTCGTGGACGGCGCTGATCACCGGGTACGGCATGCACGGGCATGGCGACATCGCCGTCAACCTCTTGGAAAGGATGGTGTCTGAAGGCACCCGGCCGGATAATGTCGCAATGGTCGGCCTCTTGTCGGCGTGCAGCCACGCCGGGATGTACAACGAGGGGCGCAAGTACTTCTCAGCAATGGAGAGCGCCTACAACCTGCGTCCTACACTGGAGCACTACACCTGCATGGTCGACCTCCTCGGACGTGCTGGCCGTCTCGAGGAGGCACAAGAACTCATCTCGTCGATGCCCATGCCGGCCGACGGTGCCGTGTGGGGTGCCCTTCTTGGGGCGTGCAAGATACATAAGAATGTGGAAATCGGAGAGGTGGCTTTCGAGCGTGTCATCGAGATCGAGCCGAGCAATGTGGGCTACTACGTGCTTATGGCGAACATATACACTGACACGGGACAACTGGACGGCGTGGCGAGGGTACGAGGGATGATGAGGGAGCGCGGGCTCAAGAAGGATCCGGGGTGCAGCTACGTCGAACACAAGGGGAGGGTTCACCTGTTCATGGCCGACGACCACTCGCATCCACAGGCGAAGAGGATTTACGAGCTCGTGATCAAGCTCGAGCAGATGTTGAAGGAGAAGACGGATGGCATCGCAGGAATGGGGAATGCGGAGCGGTCGAGGGGCGGATGGAGAAAGGCGCTGCGCCGTTGGCTGGCTTTCACAGCGAGAAGCTCGCCGTGGCGTTTGGTTTGCTGAACGGCGTGGGCAGGGAGTTTGTGGTGATCAAGAACCTAAGGGTGTGCGGGGATTGCCACTTGTTCCTGAAGACAGTCTCTGCAATCACCAGCCGGGCGTTTCTCGTCAGGGACGCCAGCCGCTTCCATCGCTTCGATGGTGGGTCGTGCTCTCGCAAAGATTATCGTGAAGAATCTTTTTTTTTTTTGAAATCGGGATTTCATTACTCTTCTTGAAAGATCAAGCAGCAACAATTACACCAACATCACTAGGAATCTGCAGTAATTTGTTCCTCCCTTCATCACATTCAAGACCCAATTTAGCTAAAGCATGAGCAGCTCTATTACAATCTCTACCCTTGAACACACACTCAAAATGTATGAAGCTAGAAGACACTAAACTGGCCAACTCGCCCACCAAATTTCACCTTCAGCATTGCCGAGAAATCATCCGACTTGAGAGCTTGTTGAACCATAAGAGCATCGCCTCGTAATCAAGCTTCCAATACCCAACGATAGAGCCGCTCGACTCCTTCTTACAAGATATTAATTCAGCTTGGTAGGCGCCATCACGTGAGCAATCTTCCTCTACTACCATAACAACATCTCCATCACTGCCGCGGATTAGAAACCCCAACTACCCGACAAGGATTCCACTTTAAAGGATGCATCACGCTTCGCTTTGAGAACCCTCTCGTGGTTTGATCCATCGGTTCTTTGCTTCGCTTTTTTGTCGATCGCCGCTCAAGGCCCCGATCACTTCAATGCATATATACCGACTCGCAAGCTACGACTTCAAGATTTCTTCTCCTCTACTCTAATCGAGTTTCTCTCGCATCACGAAACCACAAAGCAGGATCACCATCGTTACCCTGTGTTCCTCCTTTGCTTGCATGATGAAGGCCACCACCTCCCGGGCTGACGATAAGTTAGCCAAAGCCATTCGCTCCCTCTCCAGCTGAAGAGATCGCCACACCTGCTTCACTGGTTTGCATTTGAAGAACAGATGGCCTCCGTCCTCATCTTCCCTTTCACACAATGGACACATTGTGTCAATCTTCATTCCGCGTCGAACCAGATTACATTTCAGCGGTGACTGTTATGACTGAGGCGCCATAGAAAATGTTTGATTTTATTTGGGCACTTCACCTTCCAAATTTTGTCCCAAACCGACTCAGAGGTCAATTCACTTCCTCCCTGTGCACCCCTTCGCTTCTTGCTCCTGAGAATGTCGTCCCTACATACCTTGTAAGTACTCCTAACACCGAACCTTCCTCTTTGTCAAAGTGCCACGCTAACCAGTTCTCACTCCCTTCTCGCACCGGCAGCGCCAAAATTATATTAGCATCTCCTTCCCAGAAGGTGTCTTTAATCAATTCTTCATCCCAAGCTCCCGTGATTGGATTGATCAGCCCATCAACACTTGTAAGCAGACTACCCCTAGGGGTAATTGGTTTCCTGGAGAAGGACCTTGGTAACCATGGATCAGACCAGATTTTCAGATTTCTTCCATCCCCCACTCGCCAGATCATGCCTTTCTTCATCACCTCAATGCCCCGTAACACACTCCGCCAAGTATATGACATGCCCGGTTTTGGTTTAGCCTCCAATACTGATGAATCCACAAAGTATTTTGCTTTCATGACTTGGGCACATAGGGAATCTGGGTTTTGCCATAGCCTCCAGCCTTGTTTTGCCAGCATTGCTAGATTGAAAGCATGAATGTCTCTCAACCCCAAGCCCCTTCTCCTTTCGGTTTCATCAACATATCTCTACTCAACCAATGAATCTTGTGCTTGCCTTCCCGCCGATTCCACCAAGATCGCACACCATAGAGCTTATGTGATCACAAAAGGATTTTGTAAGATCAAGCACCCATCGCGAATGTTGGAATTGCTTGAGCTATCGCTTTATTAGAATTTCCTTCCCGCCAGATAAGAACTTCTTTCCATCCTTGTATTTTGGTCCAGATTCGATCTTTCGATAGGCAAAGGCTCCATTTTTTGATCTTCCCACATGCACCGTAGAGACCTGTACTTTTCATTCATCGTCTCTTTAGTAACCTCGCAGACGCTCGCATACTTCGCTTTTGGTGTCCCGCCGTGTTTCCACTGAAAAGAACCGCGACTTGGCTTTATTAATTATCCGCCCGAGCGCCTCTCATACAGATCGAGGATGTCCTGAAGCTGCTGAGCATCCCCTTCGGTCGCTCGAATCATGATCAGCGAGTCGTCGGCGAACAGCAGGTGTGATATACTCGGCAGCCGCGCACTTTTACCCCGCATCTTTCCTTCCCTCTCCGCTCAGAGCAAAGTCAAAACCTTCCGCATAGAGTAGGAACAAATAGGGAGACAAGGGGTCTCCCTGCCTTAGTCCCCTTTCAGGTTTAAACCTCTCTGTCAAGTCCCCATTAACTTTGATTCTATAGGAGACAGTTGTGGTGCATTTCATGATCAGATCAACCCACTGTTCCGCAAAACCCAATCTTCTCATCATGTCTTCCAAGAATTTCCACTAACTCGTCATAAGCTTTGCTCATATCTAGCTTCAAAGACCAGATAGCCCAAATCTCCTTCCCTCCTGTTCATCAGGAAGTGAGTAATTTCATAAGCGATTAGAATGTTGTCCGATATCAATCTTCCCGGGACGAAAGCACTTTGGTTTGGGGTGATTATCTCAGCAAAGATATCACTGAGTCTTCTAGACAAAGACTTTGGAGACTACCTTATACACCACATTACATAAGCTTATAGGTCGAAGTTCGCCATTTCTCTCCGGTTTCTCGCCTTGAATTAAGGCTATCAGATCATTCCATCCTCGTAGTTCATCTCCATTGAGCACATTCAAGACTCGCTTGTTAACTTCCTCCCACTATGTCCTGCAATTTCTTGAAGAACACCGCGGCATACCATCCGGGCTGGAGCTGTGTCACCAATAGAGTCCAATGCACATTTTACTTCCTCCGCCGAGAACTCGCAGATAAGCGGTTGTTCATTTGAGTGGTGACGCTGGACCGACGGCCCGTAACTTGCCGTGTGCGCCCTCACAACCCTTGCACCAGCCCTGAAAAGCTGCACAAAATGATTAGTGATAAGAGCCTTTTTCTCCACTTCTTCCACTACCCATCCCCCATCCTCTTTTTTCAGATTCCCTATTCTATTTCTCCTTCTCCGCTCCGAGCAAGTGTTATGGAAGTAACTGGTGTTTCGATCCCCGAACTGCATCCAATTAACATGCGCCCGCTGCTTCCAGTAGACGTCAATTTGCTCCTCTAACCTGTCTACCTTGAAGCTCCAAACGGCCTCCTTTCCGACCGAACCATCACTAATAGGTTCTCTTCTCCACTTCTCCGCCTCCTTCTTGGCGTTCTTCGACGCTTCGCCAAATCCCTAGCGAAGAGATACTCCATTCTTTCAAACTCCGCCACCCTTGCAGATTCTCGAGTTAGCCGAGTCGAGGATATTCCTCCGCCTCCCAAAGCCTCTACCACTCTCCCGCAATCCTCCTCTTGCAACCAATTCGCTTCAAACTTGAAGGCCCTCGGTCCCGAGCCACCCTCCTAGTCGAAGCCATGCGTGTTTATGATCACGGCCCGTGATCGTAATGATATGGGTCACCATTTTTGACGAACACCGCTGGGAATTTCTCCACTCGAGTTTGCCATCGCTTCTATCCAGCGCTCGATGTGATTACACCCCTTGGTCTGCTTGTTCCGCCACGTGAAGACGTCCCCAGCAAACCCTAGGTCATGAAGCTCGCAAATCTCAAGAGCATCCTTGAATCTATCCATACAAACCTGGGCCCTCGGTTGTCCGCCTTCCTTCTCATGCTGGTATAGAATCTCATTGAAATCCCCCGCACACAACCATGGCCTGGAAGAAGAGTGCTGTGACTGTAGCTCGGACATCATCTCCCAAGTTTTGTATTTCAGCTCGGATCGGGCTTCTCCATACACTCCTGTGAATCGCCAACTCCCACCACCAGTCTCCAAGACCTCCATATCAATATGATTTTTGGATTTACTCCTCAGAACCATATTGATTCCTCTCTCCACAACACCGCACTCCCTTTACCTTCACAGTCCACCACCTCCATGAAAGCCAGATCCAGCTTCCTCCTAATCGTCGTCATCCTCTTCTCATCAAGTTTTGTTTCTGACAAGAAAAGGATATCAGCCTCCTCAGACTTCTGACAACTCAGAAGTCCGCGAACTGCCGGTGCGTTTCCCAAGCCCCGGCAGTTCCAAGCTAGGCCTTCATTGGTCTATGCAGACCGGTCCGCTGCCCCGCCTTCACCTTGTCTGAATGAGCAACCTCAAGGATCCTTGTTCCGACTTCCCAACTTCGACATCGTGGGTCGTCAATCTCCATTTATCCATCTCCCCGCCCCTCTTTCTTCCATCTTGCGCCAACGTTTCAAGATCATCCGTACTCACCCTTGGGAGCTCTATGTGCACGCGTTTAAAAGACCGGCGCCTACTAACACTCTTTTGCCCTGAACTTTGTCCATGGAGCCTTCTTCCGCATTGATGTGTATGATACTCGTTTTTGAGCTACCCGCTTCTCGCTGCGCACCCATAACCGCCTCTTTCTCACTCTCCCCGCCTCGCACCCTCCTCCGCTACCCGATCCCTTCCCATCCTCCCGAGAAATATCATCCGGGAACAACAACTTCTTTACTCGACTGATAAGGCCGGGCAGAGTGGTTCTTTCATCTGGTGGTCACTTCCGATCCTCCTCCGATTACCTTTCTGAATTTGGGTTTCATCCCGGACTTCCTCCACTAGGAGCATCACTTCCCGCCACTCCCACTCCCTGGCTCCCAAAGTATCTCCACTTCCCTTTCCACCCACGCTTGTTCTCCCGGTTAGAGGATTCCCCATCTTCCTTTTCTCCGAATGAATCAATTGCTTTACCGAATCGCTGGTCTCACCTTTTTCAGCTTAATTTCACAATTACGATCGGTGTGTCCAATCAGGCCACATGTATAGCAAAATCCAAGCAGAATTCATAGCTCAGTGGACACCATAACGTTTTCTCCTCTTCTCCATCTCCCAAGTCCAGGGTCACTCCCCTCATCAAAGGTTTTCGGATGTCCAGCTTGATCTTGATCCTCATGAATTGCCCAATAGCCATGTCATCATCATCAGAATCCACCCTCAAGACTTCCCCTATCAACTCCCCAATCTCCTCGCCGGCTGCCTTTGTCATGAGCCCCAGGGGCATCTTCATTACTCTCACCCAGATCGGGATGGAAGTGAACTCGATCTCATCTAATGTCTTGGCCCCGTCGAACTCAGCTAGGACGACCAGATCTTTACCGAACATCCAAGGTCCCTCCTCCATTGCTCTTCTTTTCCCCGCCCCCTGAAGAAAGGTAAACAGGAAACGATTTTCACCCAAATCTTTGCACTCAATCCCCTTAATTGGGCACCAGATTCTGCCCAGCGCTGACTCTAGGGCTTCTGCTCTCACAAGTTTGTCCGTCAAAACTTTCCCCACCGCCTGGGGATCCCTTCGAGCGCTAGGGCCCCCCAAGAAACCCCCGAGTTTGATTCCCTTCTTCTCCGACTCCGAGAGCTTCAACTTCTCCATCAACCCGGCCATCCTGCTCGCCCGCATATCCATGGAACCCGGAACGCGAGGAAAACAGGAACCCTAGATTGTGACGGCGACGGAAGCTGCCAAAAAATAGAGGAACCGGACCCCAGAACAGAGACTTACACGGCCGTCGAGAGATCCTGCATCAGGATCACAACAGGGGCAGGGACACGGGGCGAAACCCTAGTCGCCGCCACCACCAAACTCGAGTCGCCCGTTGGCGCCGAGACTTCTTGGGTTCTCCCAGGCTTTTGGCTCTGTTTACTGGTGAAGAATCTGGTGCTCCCTGTGAAGGGGAGGCATTCGCTGGTTGCGCTAGAAACCGAAGGCAGTAGCTGGCAAGAAAGCTTCTGCTGCAATTTGGAGCCTCCAAATCTTCACTACTAGTTGAGATGCTCTACTGCGTGAAGATCGGGCTCCTGTGTTTTCAGAAGAACCCGAGGTTCAGCCCCGGTCGTCCTGATGCTGGACAGCCAGTCGATGTCGCTGCCAACTCACTCCGCGCCGGCGTTACACTCGGGTTCGACCGGTTTCAGTGAGTGAATGAATGGTGTGACATTTATGTCTGATCTTGAACCAAGGTAGATGGCCGAGGTTCAGTTCACGCTTCAGAGCACGCTCCAGTGCTGCACCGGAAACATGTTACTGGTACGTAAAGTATGGCGCATGAATCCCACTGGACACGTGTACAAGTGTCACATATATTGTAGCCTTTTGCATTGCAGTTAGTTCTAATCAGTTCTGTCCTGATACCAATTCGAGGGAAGGATTTCTATAGGGGAGAGCCTCATTTTCAACAATAGAAAAGTTTGAGTTCGAGCTCAGTTCGAGTAAGCTCGGTAAGAATTAATATGCATCAATATTCAGACTCTTGTTGAAGCTCGCGAGATTGGGATTAAGCTTGAGCTCATTTCGAGTTCGACCTAAGCTCGAACCAAGCCTAGAGCGAGCCTAGCTTGAGTTACTCGCGAGTCTCAAGCTTTTTTATAACCCTACTCCCAAGTAGGATGGACAGTGAATGATCCAACCACGTTGAAACCATACAGTTCTCCACCCCATATCACCAACACTGCTTCCTTCATGAAATAGTTAAAAAGGAATCTACCGATTCATGTGCAACTGTTGAACAAGCATCCATGATATATATGCATGGCCTATGGAGCAAATGAGGCTTGTTGCATATATAGGAATACTTATGCCTTCACAGTGTGCACTCCTAAACAATTGTCTCATGGTTCATCCCCCAATGACCTTTAGCCCGTACAGTACCTTGAAATGAAGTTTTCTCGTACACATTTTAAAGGCTCTGTGCATCCCCCCTCTTGCTCTTCTCTTCCAAGTACTTTGTAATCATATTGGAGTACCTCAATTGTCGACTACTTATGGAGATGCGAGCCAGAGAGCACAAAGTACCTCGTAATACCCCGTAGCACTCCCTCCACAATAGCCACCAAGGGAAGAAGCCTCAAGCCCTTCATAACCTAGTTGTAGACGTCGGCTAAGTTGGTGATCATGACTCGGTACCTTGCACCATCGATGGTGTACAGCAATGCCCACTTCTCTTTAGGCTCGTGCTCAATCCAGTTGAGAAGCATTTTGTCTACCTAGCGTTCCTCCTGACTAAATGTGCGAGATCTGTAGCTAAGTCACCAAGGCCTCTTCGATGCTTGTTGTAGGCTTTTTAGTCATCTCTCACATGTGCTTCATCGTCAGATCGTCAAATACCTTTCAGAGTGGATCAAACTTTCTCTTCTAGTTCTGATTGCAAGCCTCTTGAAAAGGTTCATCGCTTCCTTCTTTCTAAATTGCTTATAAAAATTAGCTGTCATATGCCTCTTGCACCACCAACTCTACAAATCAGACCAAGGGTATGTCCTATCTCCCCCTTGCTACATGAGCATAAGCTCCTTCAATAAGCCACAGGCACGTGGGGTGTTGCCCACAACACTAACTTTCACATTCCTGAGAAACCAGAACCAACTGTCGGTGCTCTTACTCTCAACAAATGCAAATGCCACAGGAAGGACCTAGTTATTACCATCCATTGTGATTGTAGTTAGTTTCTGGCCCTTGTACTTTCTAGTCAAGAAGGTGCTATCCACGTAGAGCGACGGGCAACAGTGCTTGAATGCATTGATGCACATGCTAAACGCGAAGAATACTCGCTTAAGTACCATCTTTCTGGGGAACCGCATTGAGACCTATTCCAGAATATCAACATGGGTCCCGAGATTTCTTTGTTGTATGAATTGGAGTAGATCAGGAAGGTTGTGGTATAAGTCTTCGAATGTACCAAACCGTGCTTCAAGTGCCTTATGTTTCACCTGCCAAGCCTTAACATAGCTTATGGTGTATTGGAACCTCTGCTTGATGGCACGAACAATTGAACATGGATCAAAATCCAAGTTATCAACAATCTCTTCATATAAGATATTTGCAGAAAACCCTAACAACATGTTTTTGTGTGATTGCATAGACTCTGTCGCCACATAAGTGTGCGAACTATGGAGCACTTTCAATAGGTGACCCACATAGGCTGGTAGACTCACCAAGAGCATCCCTCTATCTCACACTTCACATTGTACATGCACGAATGGACCACCTTGAATATCCTCATCAATGACATGGCCCACATCTTGACTGCTTTCTGCACCTCCCCTTTGTAGAAAGCTCCTTGCCTCACATCATTATATGAGTACTCCTAGGCCACCCGCTCGCCTAAGCTCACTACCAGCTTGTCAAATTCGTACCCATTCTCGTCCAAGGGGATGGGCCGATCACATCCATCCTAATCACTATCAGAAGATTCATCACCTAACAATGCCTTGTACTCATGGTCTTCGAGCTCCATCCATCCCAATTAGGCTTCGATTAACCCACCTTCATCTGCAATCCCTATGGGATCCTATTCATCAGGCATAGGAGGGTCATTAGTCCCTGCTTCTACCAAATCTGAACCACCTACCCCTTCTTCGTTCAATGAATACGGCATACTTTCACTAGACTACCCAACTTCTTCACCATTACCACCAATGGCATCTTCTTGCGTCGCGTGAGGCGGGTGAACTTTCTCATAGGCTTATGCTAATAAGACTAGCGGTCATCCACGCTCCATCGCCAATCTCACATAGGACCTCCACAAGTTTGGTCCCTTAAGTTCCACTAATTCCCAGTACGTGCATTGCCGTGCTCGGGTAACAACACCATGTAACTTCAAGTCATGCAGCGTATGATCTAGCGAGAATAATTGGTACAACCATCTCATAATAGTGCCCCATGTATGCTGCTCTGCATTTGACAAACTGACCATCATGGATGAAAAATTGTCCAGTTCGACTCCTTCACCCATCCGTGGAACCCATTCTCCGTAGTGTATTTTAAAAATTACTCATTCAGACATACCTATCAAACAGCTGACAACTAATCTCATGTTAATGATGGCTGGTCACTCATTGAAATAAACGTGAATTAGACCAACTCTGTAGCTAAAAAACTTGCAAACGAGAGGATTTCTCCAACATGTGACACCCTAGACAAAAACAACTATTTGTACTATCCTGTGAAAATGAAAATTACCATGTATGCTTCACCTCCACAGTGCATGAATCTAATAATGGATCCAATATATTGTATTCTCTATTTTTTGAATAAATCCATCTACCAGATCTAAGACTACAAAACTAACCAATGCACTACGACTAAGAGTTCTATAAGTCCACACAACTACACTACATATAAATACCCAGTATAACTAAACACCTCTATTTACACATCTAGAGACTACTAGATACAATTACACATCTAGTGATTTTATTTGCTAACCTACTGTGGTTTCAAAATGAAATGTACAAACAAACAAAGAACTCACCTCTACAATGCAGATATCAACTACTCTCCTCTCATCTCTCTATTCTAGCCCCCTTTTTTTTTACCGAATTACAATGATTTTCGACTGGATTTTTTCACTCTTTATAGCCTGGATTGTCACCATTTTAAATAGCGACAAAGGGTGTGGATGCCTCTATCATCATTTGAAATGATGATTGAATGTGGACTGGCTTTTGTCGCCAACTCAATTGGCAGTTGGTTGGCTCTCTGTCGCTCGCTCGTTTGATGACGGAGAGTTTGTCGGTATTTGAATTGGCGACATAATCTTTGTCGCTATTTGATATAGCGACAGGGAAGCTGTCTCTAATTCAAATGTCAACATAGGGTTTTTCCTACAATTTTTTAGTCGACGGTATTTTTGTAATATTATTCAAAATAGATTATTTCAAAAAAGTTCACTCAAGCAATGTTGATACATAAACGGAGAATATTTCAGCATTTGCAGCTATAAAAAGTATATTTTAGCGCTCTATATCTCACTGACATATGGGTCCTGAGGCCACATGTCATTGAGACATGAGTGTCAAATCCTAAAATGGAACATTTACAATGGGAAATGATCATAAACAAGTGGGGCACTTGAGCTAGCTGTTGTTAGGATTAATCTTGATAATTTATAAGTAGTCGTAGGAGTCAAATTGTAAGTGGTCGTAGGAGTCATGGTCGAAACCACAGTCGGGGTCATGTGTTCAAGTAGTAAGCCGTAGTCAGAAGTAGTGTGGTCGAGTGCCGAGTCGAAGTGATTCAGTCAGTACTCGAAAGAGTATTGTAGCACCAGGTACCAAGTATGAAGAGTGTATAAGTACTGAGAGCAGCCGTGGTCAAAGTGGCGTAGTCTAGAAGCCGTGATCGAGGCTGGATGTCTGAGTAACAGCTGAGTCAATAAGTTGAGCGAGTCTTTCGGGTAGTGCATGATGTACGCAAGTCATGGAGTCATGGTTGATAAAACCAGATCACAGAGTGCCTATTTATATTTTTGTAATCAATCTGTTAAGGATGTGTGAATAATAGAGCAAAGTGGAGAAACAACGCAAGTCAAGTTTGCGTCAGAAAATTACTCTATTGTTCATCATCTTCCTTGTGTTGTGTGAGTCTATGGGCAAATTGAGTGTGTGATTCCTGGGTGTATTTCTAACATTTAGTATTAGAGCTTGGTGTATGCCCAAAATCATGCCAAGAAGAATGGAGATCGTTAATGCAGCGACGTCAGCACTGGCAAGCGCACCAACAAAGAAGAGTTCCGCAGTGTTGCTTTACTACCCCGTGCTCACGAGGAGCAACCACGCGACTGTAAGATCGAGGAGGCCGACTAGAGGGGGGGTGAATAGGCGGTTTTAAAATTTTCTTTAAAACTACTACCAAATTTATAAAGCGGAAGAGTGAACTATTTAGTTTTCACAAGTAAGACCTAAAACATATAAATTTGACTAAGTGCACCAATGAAGTGATTCTAAAACAACATAAGCAATCCTAGGAATAACAAGTGATCTAATCAATTCAATGAATGTAAATACTAGAATATGAATTGCTAGAAGGTAAATTGAGCACAAGATAACAAACCACAATGACACTTGATGTTTTTACCGTGGTGTTCGGAAACTTGTCGGATTCCCCTAGTCCACGTTGAGGTTAGCCGGAACGGATCAGACCGGCTCCATGAATTAAGCCGAAACACCTTGTATCCACTAGTGGTAGCTCTTTCCTGCTCCGGGTAGGTGGGCTCCAACCTTCACAACTTTACCGGGTCTTCTCACAACCTTCTTTGAGAAGATCACCGTGCACGATGCCTCCAACGCCATCTAGGAGTCGGCAAACTCCAAGAGTAACAAGTCGACGACTCTCACTTGAACGAATCAAGAATCGCAGCTCAATGGACACTAAGGGCCTGTTTGGTTCATGACCAGAAGTTGCCTAGCCACACGCTTTTAGGTAGCTTGGTTCATCGACGCAATCGTGGCATGCCACACTTTCTAGCACCCGCCCCACACGTCATAGAACGCTTGCCAAACTTTGCCACAAGTGTGGCTTCGATTTTGTTAGCCACACTTTCTGTGGCAGCCACACATTGCCTAAGTTTCGGCATGGCAAGGTTAGGCACCAACCAAACAGGCCCTAAGTCCACCACCAAGTGCAACATATGCACTAGGCTCACTCTTATCACTCTATAAAATGCAACACATGCACAAAAGGTGAAGAAGACTTGCTCTTAGCTCAAGGAATGAGAGAATAGCACCAGCAACCATCCCTCAACAGCCCTTGAGGGGGTATTTATACACCTCCCTCAAAAACTAGTTGTTGGAGGAAAGAGAGGCTGAAATCAACCCGAGGGCCGGAACTACCGCCGTTAAAACAGCCGGTACTTCCGCTCTCCCAACGGCTATAAAAACTAGCAGTTGGGCTGGAAAACTGGTCAGACCGCCATAGAAAACCCGGTCCGATCGCCGGGACCGGTCAGACCGCCCTCAGAAAAATCATCCCGGTCGCTCTCTGGAAAAAAGGGTCCGGTGAAAAGCGGAACTACCAAAGCTCGGTCAGACCGCTCAAACCAGGCCGGTCAGACCGTAGGTCTCAGGCCGGTCAGACCGCCAGCCTTAGGCCGGTCTGACCGCCGCTATGGGGCCGGTCTGACCGCCCACTTCAGCCCAGTCTAACCGCCACCTCTGAAGTCAGATTCTGAAATCTGATGACAATGCATATTTCTCGGCGACATTGCACACAAAGCTTTGCAAGACATAGAAATATACATCTAAGATTAATATGTGACTTCCAACAAATCGTAGAACATATCCTCAAGAATATTTTGGAATCACATCACCGGAAACGACATGGACTTAACCAAATTCGAATTTGCGCTTTCAAACTTAAGTCACATGTACCAATAATATTTGCATGAGCTACAATCATTTCAGAACACATCTCAAATATTAACGTCATGCCTCAAGGAGGGGAAATAACATGGACTTTGACATGTTGCAAAACACATTCGTAAACACTAAGTCACATGTCACAAAGGACTTATGCATGAGTTACAATCATTTTCAAAACACATTTGAAAATATTAGCATCATGCACTGAGAGTGAGCTAGAGCAATAAAGCGAGCCAACAACACTTGTTACGTTCAAGCTACTAGTTGCGACCCCTCTTAATAGTACGGCATCCTATACTAGCAACCCGATCTTCCAACTAAACACCAAGATCGGTAAAAGACTAGGAACATATCCTTAGCCCTAGCTAGTCATACCTTTGCCTTGCGCATCCACTCGAAGCTTGACAACATATTATTCAACTTCAAGTTTGAGTCATGACTTTTCAACACATGTGAAGTCTTTACGTTGCTTGAGCATAATCAATCGTATGAACTCATCTCAAATTATCCATCACCGTGAGACATATCCTGTTCAATCATCTCAATGAAAATATTAGTCCCACAACTCGATTGTCATTAATTACCAAAACATGTCATTAACGCATAATGACGGGTCTAGATTCTTCAGCGACATGGGTGATAAAGATGAAGGTGTACATGAGAGCCCAACGTGTATGGGATGCCATCGAGCCCGGCGATGCCGACACACACAAGGACCAAATGGTATTGGTGGCCATCTACCAAGGTGACTCCAAAGACACGCTCTTCCTACTGGCTAAAAAGAGATAGCCAAAGCCCTGTGGGAGGCATTAAAGACCATGCATGTGGGAGCCGAGCGCGTGAGGGAAGCCAAGGTGCATACCCTCAAGTTAGAGTTCGAGGTGCTGTGCATGACAGAATCGGACCCAATCGACGATTTCGCCATTCGGTTGACAACAATCATCAATAAAATCCGAGGGCTCGGTGACAAGATGGAGGAGAGCTACATGGTAAGGAAATTTCTTCATACAGTCTCTGCCAAGTTTCTACCAGTAGTCTCTCTCCAATCAAGTAATTTGGTGACCTCAAGGCAATGACGATCGAAGAGTTGATCAGCCGCTTGAAGGCACACAAAGAACGGTGGGTATCCTATGGTGTAGCCATAGGGGATCAGCACCTGCTATTAACAAGGGATGAGTGGGAGGCCGATCCAAGAAGAGCGATAGCTTTGGTAAGAAGAAGTGCGACTTTGACAAGGCGAAGGTACGCTACTACAACTGCCAAAAGTATGCGCATTTTGCAAAGGAGTGTCGCAAACTAAAGAAGGTGGTGGCTCTTCTTGCTACAGCGGATGTGGATAATGAGCCAATATTGCTTTTAAATCCAACAAGTAGTCTTCATCATTTTCCCTTCCTGCATGTAGTTGAGTCCATGTACGAGTATGAGCGCATGATTTCATTTTTTGAGTTGTTTGTGTATATGGCACAGTATGAGTGTTGCATGTGTCATTTATTTAGTCATGTGCATAAGAGGTGTGTTACACACGTGCGCATAGTTGTGCACGTAGGTGAGTCAGTATATAATGCATGTGTGTGTGAGTTCTTGTAGTTGTGTCCAAGTTCTCATGTGTGTATGCTCTGATAAGAGTCTCCATCGCCATCAAGTTGTGTCACCGATGAAAGACAATTGGAGTTGAGGAAGAGGTCAAAGTCATCGATGAGGTGCATCACCGGTGGTGAAGATGTGAAAGACGCTGACAAGTTATGTCACCGGTGGCATGGTCAACAAGAAGAAGGCAAAAATCCTTGGAGACACATCAGGAGATCGGACTTTGTCTTGTGAGTCAAAGTATTAAGATTAAGAGAGAGAATGTTAGAATTAATCTTGATAATTTGTAAGTGGTCGTAGGAGTCAAATTGTAAGTGGTCATAGAAGTCATGGTTGAAGCCACAATCGGAGTCATGTGTTTGAGTAGTAAGCCGTGGTCGGATGCAGTGTGGTCGAGCACCGAGTCAAAGTGATTCAGTCGGTACTCGAAAGAGTACTATAGCATCGAGTATCTAGTATGAAGAGTGTCTAAGTACTGAGAGCAGCCGTGATCAAAGTGGCATAGTCGAGAAGCCATGATCGAGGCTAGGCGTCTGAGCAACGGTGATTCAATAAGTTGAGCGGCGAGCCTTTCGGGTAGTGCGTGGTGTGCGCAAGTCGTGAAGTTGTGGCCGGTAAAACTGGATCACATAATGTCTATTTATATCTTTATAATCAGTCTATTAAGGAGGCATGAATAATATAGAAAAGTGAAAAAACGATGCAAGTCGAGTTCGCATCGAAAAATTACTCTATTGTTTGTCGTCCGCCCCATGTAGTGTGCTTCCATGGGTAAATCGAGTGTGTGATTCTTGGGTGTATTTCTAATAATTGTGATGGTATTTCCAATGCCTCCCTCCTTCTTTACCACCATTACCATCGCCCATGGCGTCCCCAACACTTTCTTCTCTCCTCCTCCTCCTCATCGTCATCGTCATACTGTCGAGCCTCGGCACCTCCTAGGAGTACACCGCAATTGACTACACCACGGCGCCGCTGACACCCACCAACAACAGCGCATTCTGCACCAACTTCCACTCTCTCCTCGATGCCCTCCCCTCCATCGCTGCTCCCACGGGCTTCGTCTCCCTATGGTCTGACGGGGCCTGCTGCGACTAGGCATTCGCCCGCAGCCTCTGCTTTAGCAATCCCATGCCACCCGAGTGCCTCGCGTCCTTGTCCACCATCACCAAGAACATCAACGATGGCTGAGGCATGAGCCGATGCAATTGGTATCAAAGCTTGTGTTTGTGTACACCTTTATTAATCCATGTCACATCCGAGCTCGCTGAGAAATATCACTGATCCCTCCTGTATCTCATGCTCACGAGGAGCAACTACACGACTTGGGTTGTGAAGATGAAGGTGTTCATGTATGCTCAGGGCATATGGAATGCAATCATGGATCAGGAGGTGAATGAGAGGCAACGACAAATGATGCTCGCAGCAATTTTCCTCACGGTGTCGAAAGATATGCTGCTGCTCCTAGTGGAGAAGGAGACCGCAAAGGAGGCCTAGAAAACCCTGAAGATAATGCATCTCGATGATGATCGCATCAAGGAGGTGCATATACAAAACCTCAAAAGCGAGTTTGAAAACTTGCGCATGAGGGACGCCAAATAGATCGATGACTTCGCGATGAGGTTGACGATAAACGTCAGCAAGATATGAGGTCTAGGCAAAAGGATGGAAGAGGCCTACATCATGCGGAAGTTTCTGCGTGCGTGCCCAAGAAATTATCTCCCTTCGTCACCACAATTGAGCAATTCGGCGACATAAAAATATGTCGATCGAAGAGCTAATCGAGCGCTTGAAGACGTAGGAAGAGGGAGAGCAGCGCTACGGCAATAACGATGAAGACAAAGAGCACTTTCTCCTGACGTGCATGGAGTGGGAAGCTCGATCGTTGAAGCATGAAGGTGAAGGCTCCTCAGGTGGTTTTGGTAGCGGCGGTGGCCATCGATACTGAAGAGGTCACAAGACAAAAGTAAGGTGTTTTAATTGTAATGATTATGGACACTTTGCTTCAGAATGCCGTAAGCCCTAGCAAGATGGAGAAAGCAAAGGCAGTGGAGGCGCGTCTCATCATGGCGGATGTTGACGATGAACCCGCGCTATTGTGAAGAAGATGCAACAAGTTTAAGGTGGTGATTATTGGGTTAATCTTGTTGCATGTGTGTATTGTAAGAGTGTGTGTCAAGTACTTGTGTATATAAGTACATGTAGAAATTATGGCGACGTGGTCAAAACTACAGTCGAAGGTGTGGTCGAAGCTGCAGTCGAAGGCGTGGTCAAAACAGCGGTTGTGGCATGGTCGAAGTGTCAGTCGTAGCGGCCGTGGTCGAAGTAGTCGCAATAGTCATAGTCATAAGTACTGTAGACATCATACTCGGAGGAGTACTGTAGACGTCATACTCGGAGGAGTACTGTAGACGTCATGGTTGTAGAGTCACTATAGCAGTCATAGTGTCATGGTCGTAGAGTCATTGTAGCAGTTATAGCGTCATGGTCGTGTGATCTCTGTAGTAGTCGGAGGCCTACTGAAGCGGTCGATGCTCGAAAGACTTGTGTGGTCAAAGTGCCATGCTCAAAAGACTCAAAGCCTGTGTATGTGGTTGTAAGTGTCTAAGTTGGTCTCAGCGAGAACGAGTCTAGCGGGTAGTGCGCAGTGTGCATGAGCCATAGGGATTGTGGCCGGGAAAACCGGATCAGAGGTGGTCCTGGGTGAGTGGGCTACATGTGTGGCCAGTTTGTATCTATTTAAGCAATGTAATTTATTGAGCATTTCAACCAGAGAATAACAGAGTAAACACAAAAAATATGCGAACAGTTAGCACCGTAATCTTGTGCCTCAGTTCTTTTGTGTTCAGTCTTGTTATTAGCTCTGTCATCGTATTCCCAACTCCAGCAACCACTTGTGTGCGTCAGTCCACCATAGAAACGTGCGTTTAAAATAGGCTGGGCCAACAAGTGTCTGGTACGGCGGCCACTTCCTGGCCTACAGCGACACCAGTGCCTCCTCGGCAGCGAGGACGACTTCCGCACGGCGTTATACTCCAACGATGACATCTCGTACCTCAACAACTTCGACCTGGAGCTCATCTACTAGGCGCAGCTCTTGGCGGTGCGCACCACGAACAGCTGCGAGCAAATGTTGGCCACCGTAAATGCGACTAGACAGGAACGCACGGTACACGCGCTGGCTCAGTGCACGAGGGACCACACAGCGGTGGACTGTGAACTATGCGTGAAGGACTCGGAATGTTGCTGGGGCTCCACGGTGTCAAGGTGCTCGGCTACAATTGCTACCTACGGTTCGAGGTATCCATTACACCAGGAAATCCCGGTGAGTATTTGTGTGTTTGTAAGCTACTTGATTTTAATCTTGGAATTTGCTAATTATCATCTTTTTAGGTGTAGGATCGTTGATAGCAATCAGAGGGGGGTGAATGATTGTAACACATAGCAGAAACTTTTAAATTTTTAATTTTATGCCTTTTAATTGTTTAAAAAACCAGAAATAACAAAAAAAATATAGATTTTTTCTGATTTTATTGTAGCATACTGTAGCAGTTACTGTAGCACCGCTAAAACGTTGCGATCGAACAGAAAAACGACGATTTTCTTCCAATCTAGCAATCGATTTTTAATTCAAACTAATTCATGTATGTAAGCAACAAAAATACCTAGACATAGATCAATATATGGAGAATCTATAGGAATCAAAAAACCAAGAAAAAGGATAATATATGCGAATTAAAAAACTCACAAACTTTTATTCAAAAATGTGTATAATGTTCATCCATCCATCAGCACAGTGCGCCGTCTTGTTTCTTCTCGTGTTACGCCGCCGCACATCGTTTTCTTCGCCCGAACCGCGCAGTTCCAAAAACATGTATTCTTTTTTTCTTCTCCACGGCTGCGCTGTTCAATTTTTCTCCTTGCGATCCGTTCTTTTTATACAGCCAACTACGAATTCTATTCAATCTCAACTTAGAATCCTAATTCAACTCAGAATTCTATTCAATCTCTACTTAGAATCATAATCTAACTCATCCAACTAGTCCTGGTCCTTTTTACCTCAACTAGACTTTTGGCCCACTAATTTTCAAGGGACCCGAAACCCTTCCTAATACGGGTTTTTCACACTTCCGACTTTTCAACTCATCACGTGTCAAAGCCTTCAGGACTGCACCTCCCGTAGCTTCTTCACGTACCATCAACCTTTGATCTCCATGCGCCCCAAGCATGAGCCCGATCATCCCATGACATCCTCGACCGTCTGAACCTCGGATCTCCCTATCCTAGTCCCGGTCCTCCTCGTCACCGACCATGATCGTCTCTATGCTTAACTCGCACATACAAAGACCAAAGAATATTTTTCCGGCACAAGTTCGTCCCAACTTGACCAACATCAGTTCACTCACGCACCACACACCTCGCATAACATCGCTAAACAAAATTATCAATTATTCATCATAATAAATTAACTATTGTCAATTATTCATCACCAAAATATCCTAAACCTAACCACATGGTCTAACATTAGGAAAATGGAAATAATAGGAAAAAGCAAGAAAAGTGACCATGCATGATCTACGTCTGCCTACCAGATCGTCATTGTATGTTTGCATAAGATGAGCTGCAATCTTCTGCATCCAAAATGCGTTAGAAGATGTGAATATATGTGTGTGCATCAATGCCTGCAGGGAAGAAGACGGATGGTTTTGCCATTGCAATCGTTGCAGTCGTTGGAACCACCGTGTTCCTTGTAACAGCTTTTGCAGCCTTTATACTAGATTGCATTGCTCGTTGCCAGGAGAGACGGGTCAGGGCCACCAGGAATGCGGCAGCATCAGGTATGTTTATCCATGGTTGGTCCTTTTTTTTTATAAGCTGCCTTTTGATAAATACTATCCGACTGTCACTGGTGACTGGATGAGTTTAATTTGATTTGGCTTCGTTGCAAAAGCAGGTCAGCAAGGAGGCGCTGCAGGACAGGGCGCCGGGGTCACCGCTTGTCGAAACAGATCGCCCGTTTGGTCGCGAGCAGATCCATTCTAACTGGCGCTAGTGCAGGAATTGTCCACTGCGTTGGCTGTCCTGGGTGCTGTTAACCCATGTATGTACTGACAGCTCTATCTTATTTCATCGACAGTATAGTGCCATGCTTTATATTTTTGAAGTACCAGATGAGACTTGCGGCTGCTTTCTGCATGTTTTCTATGAGAATCGGAGCTGGAGGTGCATGTTGATAACACGGCATCCGACCATAGTAAATTCATAACAGGCAAGGTAAGATACCTTCCCAAAAATCAGAACGACTTTGAGCGGAGTCCAGGCATTCGTTAGAAAAAAAGTAGAAACAGCATTATCTGTTCCGTCCCAATACAACGGGAAAAAAAAGAAAAAGCAACCCAAACCCAGAAAAACAAAGGTAAGACCAATATATTAATAAAACAAATCAAGGTCACTGCACCTTTGTGATGTACATAAATCTTATGAAGCTATCGTAATACACAATTGTGAAATAATACAGTGGGCAAAATCATGTCCATATAAATGATTGGGCTAGTTTACAAAAAAGGGAATCTTCTGGACATAAGGCAAAGGAAAAAAAAGAAGAAAAAAAGAGAGGCTAATTTGCATCCTTGTACAACAATTGATATCATGGCACTCTATATCCCAGTTGAGGATGTCCTTGCTATTCTTTGAGCACCGAGTTTTGGTTGTGCTGGCTTCGTTCCCCGACCCCTACCTGATGAAGCTAGAGGCCTAGCTTTGGTTGCCGGTGGGGGTGCTGCGATGGCACCCCATAGGTCGTCGTTGTTTGCTGCTGCTGGCTTCAAAGGCTTCCCAGATGATTTTGGCGGAGGCGCAGCTATTGAACCCCAGAGGTCATCCTCATCATTATGCGATGTTGAGGGTTTGATGTCTGCAGACTTTGATGCACTTTTGGGTGCTGGAGCAGCTATAGGACCCCATAGAATATCATCTTCTGATTTTGGCACCTTTGGTGGATTCGATCTTGATGAAATTGAAGCTGCAGTTGACAAAATTGAACAGAAAAATAAAGATATTAAATTATTAAGTTCTTTTAGCAGAGCTGTGCATGTGCTTACTTGAGTAAAACAAATGCAAAAAGACAAAGGAGCAAAACTTACCTGGTTGCTTTGGTTGCACCACGGGACGTTTCTGGGCAGCATGTATGTTAGACAGAAGAGATGGTTGCGGCTTCTCTTCAGATGGATCTACATCATCCCATCCTTCTTTATCACTACCATCCTCTTCATGAAGATCATCATTCTCGAGCTCACCCCATCCATCTACCGAGGACCTTGCTGATGCTGGTGCAGTTTGATCAAAAGAGCTGGATGTGGATGGTGCATATGCTACCGTGGCAGACTGAATATCTGTGACAATAGAATTGACACAAGATGAGGATTCACATGCAATGTAACACATCTATTACTTTGTTAGGATCTGTTCTTTTTGGCGGAAGCTTATGGCTTTTCGCTGCAGCTTGTGTCTTTTGGGCTATTCATACGAGAGATTACTGAGTAACAGAAACCTACGTGCGGTTTTTGCCAATATAAATGAAGTCGGTACAGTATGTATTACAATTAACTAGTAGACCTCATCTTGAAAAAATATTTCGTTTAAAAGCTAGTTACTGTAGAAAAGTGAAAAGCTGAGCCAAAAGCTGAAAAAAGAACAGGGCCTAATCATCTTGCCAAACATTTACATCTTGTCACCTTTATAGCACCTCAATTTTATGCAAGTGGTGAGAACCGAGCTTAACACTCGTGAGGATCAAAGCAATTTAACAAATGACTAATACCTGATGTGGCACTGGGGGGTGCTGAAGCTTGAGTGTTACTGGCATTTGCAGTAGATACTGGACCATGGTCAGCAGCTTTTCCCTTCTGAGTAAGAGAACTCATGGCCCACCTGTATATGAATGTGTTTCTAGTAAATAATTCAATTGTATACAAAACCAGAATATATAAACTGCACAAGCATAAAGATAGCTTCCATCACAAGTATACAGCATTAATGCTTCCTTTGGCAGAGCGGTGGCTAACTAAAAAAGAAATCACTTACATTTTTCTATTTTTGTATACACCAAATAATCAACCTCTATTTTAGAGCCAAAAAAAGAAATATTTTGCTAAAATTTGTAAATATTCATGTAATTAATTAGATCCAGCAGCACAGCGAAGCGCAATATTGACAAAATGGCCCTAAAAACTAGGCGTTCCATAGAGCCAGTGAGTGAACAACCAGCAAACTGGCACAAAACATTCAATGGTATCTGCCATATCAGTAGGTATGCAGTCAACAAATACATAATGGTTTTTATTCGCCTGTCACTTAAGCATCAGCATCAGCACAAGTAGGACCAAAAATGCAGGCGGTAGAAAAATCCCCTAAAGAACTTTAAAATAATAATGTACTGTAACATAAACACACAAGTTACGAGCTTGCTAATTTCTCCATATTATTATTTATTACACCAAAAGAAGGGAACAAAGGATGGCCCCACATCATTTATGAAAGGCCAACCACATATACGCACTTGTGATATTAGGTAACTAAATTTACTAGTGATAGCAATAGTGTGAGACACTTCAGTATGCGCTGTCCCGGCTTTCAGAAAAATAACATAATTGATTTGATTAACAATCAAGATAGCCCAAATTTTAAAGCAATATTTTCTTTTGGCAGTAGGGATAGAGAATAGCTTACAGTACCTATAGGGTTCCAATTTCAAGACATAACGAAACAATCATGCATATGGTTATTACATAATGACAACTTACCCGAGTAATCCAACATTTCCAGGCTTTAACTGAATACCGGTACCTTCAGCTGTCCTGTTGTCTCCCATATTAAGCTAAAATACACAACCAAGTAGAAGTTTTCACAACATAAGAACAGCAACATCAACAAAACAGAAGGGTAAAGATGTTTTTCTATTAGCGACAATGCAGCAGAGAAGATAGAGCCTTATCTCAGAAATAATGTAGAGATCAATGAAGCTATTTTAGAACATTTAGCCTAGGATGCAACAAGTGTACAGTATCAAAGCCGTCAAAACTGAATGAACACAGATAGGGGTGATTAGCCTAGTGTTGCAAGGTATGGGTTTGTGAATGCCTGGCATTTCCATTTTTTCTTAGGGTCCAGAACAAATTGCGGCTATGATTTCAGAGTATTGTTTCTCATTTTTTGAGTTGTCTGGAGAAATATATTTTGCACTCTTTGCCTTAGCACATGCTTTAGAGAGATGATCATTTGGAATAAAGCAAACAAAAGGAATATTTATAGTGACACTAAGTTACCCGCCAACATATTGCGCCACAACCCACAAATAGGTGTTGTGGTAGTATTTAGAGCAAACTAGTAGTGGAGTAAAATGGTCCAGCATAGTGGATATATAGTAAGCAGGTAAACTAGACATGCATACCTTTTCATGATGTTGTCGTGCTATTTGCAAGAATTGATCGGTAGCCTGGAAAGCCTTGGTCCTCACGTCACTATAAAACCAATGAATGGCTTAGTTGAAAGACCAAGATAAGATGTAGACAAGTACAGTTCGAACTGGAAAAACGAAGGGCTGTAAATATGATGCTCATTTTGCCACCTTGGCATTGACCACCTAGGTTGTTAAACTTCATATTTCGATCTAAATCAACTTTTGTCCAAAGTGGAATATACCGTGCATCTAATGCTCAAATGATGTCTCCAAATCGTGGAGAGTGGAGACCACATACTATTGAATCGTGCGACAGCAGTTAGGGCAGAAATGTAAAATCAAAGCTTGCTTTTAAGAAGATGATAAATCAAATTGACTGATGAATACTAGCATATTCAGACATGGAACAATGGTGATATGAATTCATGTTGAAGCAATGCCAACAGTCTAAAACTCTGAATTCCACTTGAACGTAACTAATAGTGATTAGTGATTACAAATTAGGACCACACAATCATCAATTCCAGGAAATTTACAAGGATTAAGCCTATAATTGCCCATTACAAGAGGTAACAATGAGAAACCAGAAACAGATAAGAGCTAAAGGTTGTATATTACCTATCTGGATCAAACGTGAGGACAACAATGTTAGGCAGGATACGAGTTGCGATATCTGTCATTTCGTAGTATGAACTAGTGACACTCAGCGCCATGATTCCTGCCATGGTAAAACGATGGATTCACAACCTTGCTTGCTAATAATCAATGGAAGATAGCTCTATTGAGTAGTACAACAGCACAACTGCACAGGCTAACGTACCAGCTGCTCGAGCAGGAGGGAAGGTATCACGTAATGCACGGACTGTGAATGCATTGATCAATACTCGCTTCCTAGTCTGTCAAAACAACAAGGCCTTGTTAGCACTTAGCACAGACTATTAAGGTAGAACTAGCAAATGAACTCCGTATCCAGGCTACACAAGGAAATGCAAAATTAAGTTGCAGCATGAATCAAGAAAAGATTGTGAGCTTGCTCCTGGAAACATTTCTGTTTCCCATTTTGGGGCAAATCCTGGGCCCAACTAGTTTTGTGGTAGGTTCCGGGGCTTCCAGCTAATTACTACTTCTGATATTTCTTTTTTTATCATGTTTTTGCATTTCCTCAGTCTTATACTTGAACCCTGGTCATGAAGACAAAAGCCTACAACAAAACATCTGGATTTCAAACATGAGAAAATTGCTGGAAAAAATTTCCCTAGATATGCCAACTGCCGCATGTTGAAGATAGCTTGTTTCAGTGAATTTTCCCATCATCATGGGTGCAGCATGTCTTAACACTTCAAAGGAAAATTAGTTAGAAAAACAAACGAATAAGGTAGGAGTTTCTTATACAAACCCCATCATTCATGTAGTTTGCAATATTTCCAAGAAGAATTGTAGTGTTTGTCCGGATTGCAGGTTCTTCATCGACCTGAAGACCGACAACAGTGCTTTTACTACAACTGCAGTATAAATCTTCTCATATCCAAGTTTGTATAACAGAGTTAAAACCAATTTCAATAAGAATGGAACATCACCTGGAGCTTAGAGAGATACTTCAAGAGAGATCCTGAAATTGTACGCTGAGATAACTACAGTAACATATAAGCCAATTAGTCATAACTCATAAAGAAGTAATAATGTTCATGAAAAGAAAAGGACCATGAGGTATACAAAAGTCAAAATATCAAGACAAGAAATGGGTAATCATACATTCCAAACTCTTCAATGAATAAGCTTGCATTTCTTGAAAGCTTATTTGTCATTGATTAGCCTAAAACATGACTTAATATTGACTTGCAGTTAATTAATGTAAACAAACATGGTTCCCAAACCATCTGGATGCTGCTGCTCAGCAATCAAACAATGCCAGAACAGAAATAGCTAAACAGTGGTGAAGTTCATTGCATGTAGACTAAGTGTGGGATGCACCATTTGGGTCAATCTAGTGTTACTAAACCTTGTACTGTCTTCGGGATTGACCAGAAACATGCCATGTTTGATGAATAATGAATTACTTCACAAAAAAAGGTAGAACCATAGGGAGCAAAGGCCAGTCGAAAACCAGGACAGGCCCTTCAAGAAGGAAGCAAATATTTACCAAGTTTGACCACAATTTTAAGCAGCGCCCACCTAAGAGACACAACATGCAACTGGATCGGGAATGAGTGAACCTTGGGTGTCAAATTAAATTTAGAAGAACAATTTTTTAAAAGAAAACTGTTAACATACCAAAATTGGTAAACAATGTAATACAGGCACAAAGATTTTCTTTGCAATGCAAATGTTGATAATGCAACTAGCAAATTCAATATTTTTGGCAGAACAGCAAACTTCTTTGCTATAATTTGTGTTTAATGGAACTGTTAGTTTACCGAGTCAATCTAAGATGATAGAACTAGTCAACTAGACATGATCAAACCAAACTTAAGCCCAATGTAAAGGTTCATGCAACTCACTTTTGGTGCCAATACAAGCATCGACTTCAATGTCAGTTCACGAAGAAAAGCAGAAGTATCAGAGAACCCAGTGGCAACATGAGGAAAAACCTGCAAATACATTAGAGATATTTATTCTGTCAAGTCAACATTCCAAAAACATATCTCCAGATGTACATGCAGAAACAGATCACATACTTGCTCATCAACAGTTTGAGCCACCAATGACTCCCCAAAGTGATCTATGTGCTGCAAAAGACTAACTCGGATAGCTCGGTCGTTAGAGGCAAAAAGCTTCACAATAGTCGGCAAAACCTGAGAAAGGCCAGCATTATCAACTTGCATGACAATGCCTGAAACAGTGTTTACTGGGCTGACCAAAACTAACATATATTGAGTAAAAACAAAAGAAAGGAAGACAAACCTTGGTACTAAATTGGTCAGCGGGAAGCCAGGAGCCCATCTTTAACAACACAGTCAAGGCTGGAGCAGCAGCTGAACCAAATTCAAGAGCAGAAGCCAATACAGGGAGCAGCTATTGACAAAGTAGCCAAGATATAAGCATATAAACAAGGCGCTCCAGTGGTTGCACAAAAAATCAACCGAAGTCCAAAGCATAATCGAGCCTCTCACAGTACCTTTTTCAGAACTATCTCACGAGGAAGCTGTTCGGCTATATTTGGAAGTTTTCGAAAAAAGCTATCTTTCTCTACACTGTCCTTTAAATTAAGAACTTCCATAAACTGGATGGTCTCTACCAATTTATTCTGGAAAAACTCTGAAAAAGAAGAGCCAAAATCATCATTGAAGCGTTTTGAAAGCAGTGCAATAATTTGACATGCGACTCAGAATTATGGCATTAAGAGAAAACAATGAAGAAGGGCATTAATACAAGAAAATGTCATGTCAAATAAAACAATAATGCCTGAAATGACAAGGAAAAATATTGAACTTACCACTGTTGTCAATAAGTTTTGAAGGATTCAGTCTACGAGAAGGTGTAGAGCTCAAGAGCCTCTGGTAATCTGGAAGTAGAGACTGCAACACAAGAAAAGGAAATCAATAACTTTAAAAGGCACATAAACTATGTACAGATTTTGTTGGAATATGTTCTACAGTCCAGTTAATGGAGAATACGGTTGGAAAACTCTAAAATCAACAGCAAACAAAAAATCGATAGCCCAATACAAACATAAACTGTCAGGACTGCAAACATGCAAGCTAACCTTTGGGATTGAAGCAGTGTTGCGAAGGTCCTCTGTCCTGGCCAGCTTTGCACCAGAAAAGAGTTCATAAATTAAACACCCTGCAATGAGTGCAATATGGTCTCATTATTTCATCTTTCAGGAAATAAAGACCAATGTTGAAGAAAAATAGGCATTGTGCACCAAACCAAAATATTCACCAGGGGCAAACAGCAGAAGAGTTAAGATCATCTCAGTTTACTGATTTACACTTGACAAGTTTTGTCTTTGGTCACTCTCACTGTTGGCTTGGTCTAGAATGCAAAATCTCAGCAGTATTTACTATAAAAGATTTCAAAGTATGGGTATAGACAGAAAGAGAGATACCCATCAGGAATAATTAAACAACTTTCACAGTTTAAGTCATGAATATCAAGTGCACATCTGGTGAGGAACTGTTTGAACACAGTTTTTCCCATTTCGTAACCAAGAAAAAAGAAACAGAATAACCAGACGAGCATGCAATGAAAGAAAGGGACCATAATATTCAACATAGAATGCAGTGAGCTAGCTCTGCTCACCCAATCCCCAGGAATCAATTGCCCATGGAGGTGATTTTCTAATTGAAGCCCAATCAGACTTTGTCATCTCCATTGGTTTGTACTGCGTTCCAACTAACCATTCAAATTGCTGCAAAGGAACATAGATATGAGATGATTTTCCACACAAATTCAAACATGTACATCACTACATTGTAATCAAGGAATATAGTATATATCTCCCTGCATTTCGTTACATTTCCATGATATTAAAGAGCATCAAATCCTGCTTTCGAGAAACAACATTAACACAACATGTGTGAAAAAGAAACAACAGAACTTCCAAGCTTGACATAAAAGAATTGTTTGAACTTTCACCAAAATATATCAGAGAGAGAATTGTACATAGTTCTATATCTCACTAATATAAATAAGGGTGTGGATTAAGAATCCTTACCAATATGGGGCTACCAGAGGCTTCGTTGTTAGCATCAAATTCTGACAGAACATCAAAAGCATGAAGCTTCCAATCCAGAGTTTGAGTAACAACTACACTGGCCAAGCATACATTCCCGTGAACCTGGAATTGATGAGGTGATGGCAATCAGCTCATTTATGACCAAAGTACTTCCAGTATTTGTTAATTTCAATAATGGAGAGTGATGCATTATCACAATATCACCAAATATGACTAAAGCACCTCCAACATGCTTTTATAGCACAATATATAAAATCTAAATGCTTCATTGCAGTAAAACAAAAACATGTATTGATCTTTAAGTATCTCTCAACAAATAATGTCAAGAGTAAATCAACAAAGCAACACAATATAAGTTTACTGATTGTGTCACAACAACGAATCTCACCTCCAACATGTTTTCTGAAAAAGAGGTTTGGGAAACAATTTGCCATTTGCCATCAGATAAAGCTCCTGGACCCGATGGTTTCACAGGGCGGTTCTATAAAGTTTGTTGGCCTATTATCAAGCTGGATGTTATGGCAGCCATTTCAGCAGTTTGGAGCAGGAAATTCGCTAATTTGGGACTGCTCAATTCAGCTTTTATCACCCTTCTCCCGAAGAAGAATGAAGCCGTGCATATAAGGGATTATCGCCCCATCAGTTTGGTGCATAGTTTTGCAAAATTGGTGACAAAGGTCCTCTCTACTAGATTGGCAGGTCATTTGCATCAGATGGTGAGCCCAAATCAAAGTGCTTTTATAAAAGGCCGTTTCATCCAAGACAACTTTATGCTTGTGCAACAAACAACAAGATTTCTCCATCAACAAAGGCAGCCCCGTTTTCTCCTCAAACTGGATATCTCAAAGGCTTTTGATTCAGTGTCATGGCCTTTTCTTATTGAGGTCTTGAGAAAACTGGGGTTTGGAACAATTTGGTGCGACATTCTTAGCGGGTTGCTTGCTTCATCATCTTCGCAGGTGCTCCTGAATGGCACTCCTGGAGAGATTATCCTCCATAGGCGTGGATTGAGGCAAGGGGACCCTCTCTCCCCTATGCTCTTCATTCTTGTAATGGATGTCTTATGTCACTTGTTTTCTAAGGCATCAGTTGAAGGATTTTTGCAACCCCTTTCCACAAGAGCACTGCAACATAGGATTTCTTTATTTGCTGATGATGTTGTCATCTTTCTCAGTCCAGTTGCTACAGATATGGATACAACCTTGGGTATTCTTCACTTATTTGGGGAGGCTTCGGGCTTAAGGACAAATATGCAGAAGAGTAATATTTTTCCTATCCAGTGTGCTGATTCAGATGTTGTCTCCATACAAGAACACCTCCCTTGCGAGGTACTTGAGTTGCCGTGCAAGTACCTAGGATTACCTCTTTCTCTGAAGAAGCTCACACGTGAAGAAGTGCAGCCCATCATCGACCGGATTGCTGACCGTCTCCCTGGGTGGAAAGCTGATTTGCTAAACCGGGCTGGTAGAAGAGCTCTTGTGCAGTATGTTATAACCTCCATGGTGGTCTATTCAGCCATGGCTGTTGATCTCCCCCCATGGGCCGTTAAGGAAATTGACAAGATTCGTAGAAGATTTTTGTGGAGAGGAAGAAAAGATCTAAAAGGCGGGCACTGTCTAGTGGCTTAGCCCAAGGTCACCCCCCCCGAGCTTGGTGGCCTTGGTATATCTGACCTCCAAAGGTTGGGCTGGGCGCTTCGGATGCGTTGGCTTTGGTTACAAAAAATTGAACCTGATCGCCCTTGGTCTTCCTTCCCGGTGCATGTTCATCATTGCGTCCGTTCCTTCTTTTCTATGGCAGTGTACACTGAGGTTGGGGATGGAACTCGCTCTCTCTTCTGGGTGGACAGATGGATTCATGGCCAAAGAATTATGGATCTTGCTCCCCGCTTATTTGCTTTGGTCCCCAAAAGAAGAGCAAATAAACGATCAGTTTTAGAAGCACTCACTAATCACACTTGGATTACTGATTTGCAAGGAGCACTCTCTGTTGGCGCCTTAGTTGATTTCTTGAGCCTGTGGGACATCATTTCGCAAGTGGTGCTGCAGCCTGAGAGAGAGGATAAACACATATGGCGGCTTGCTTCTTCTGGTGTTTACACAGCAAAATCTGCATATGTTGGTTTTTTTCAAGGAGCTGTTGCTTTCAGCCCGTGTGAGAGAATTTGGAAGACTTGGGCTCCAAATAAATGCCGATTCTTTATGTGGCTTGTTGCTCATAATAAATGCTGGACAGCTGATCGTCTGGCTCGACGTGGTCTGCTTCATCCCCCAAGCTGCCTACTTTGTGACCAGGAAGAGGAAAGCATTAACCACCTCATGGTCTCCTGCGTTTTTGCTCGGCAATTCTGGTTTGAGCTGATGCAGAAAGTTGGTCTTCAGAACCTTGCTCCTCAGCCGGGCGTTTCCTCCTTTGAAGAATGGTGGTCACATTCAGACGAGGTTGTTGATGGGCAAGTTCGGCAAGGCCTCAATTCCATAATTATTCTTGGAGCTTGGTCCCTTTGGAATCACCGCAATCGGTGTGTCTTCGATGGGGTTTCTCCTGATGTGAGAATTGTGTTGGTAGCGGCCTTTGAGGAAATGAGGCTGTGGGGTTTGGCCGGAGCTAAGGGCATCACTTCGTTGATTGCCCCGCTTCTTAATGTTGTCTAGGTCAGGTCTCGGGTGTGTGTGGTCGTTTGTTTCTTTTTTAGAGGCGCTTTTGTAGCTTCCCCCCAGGCGTGAGTGAGTGTGTGTCTTGGTGTTTGTTGGCTTGTTCTTTTGTTGGGGCTCTTTCTCCCCTTTTCTTCTTAATATAAAGATACGCAGCTCTCCTGCGTGTTCGAGAAAAAAAAAACCTCCAACATGTTTTTCTTGACAACAGTTCATTGACTATAAATGTATCATTGCAGTAAAGCAAAACAGTATAACACATGCAATTTGTATTGGTATCTAAGAAACTCTCAAAAAAGTAATGTCAACTAAGAGAGTAAGGTCAAGCAGAAATCAAATGACCAATGAAGTCACACAGTATAAGCTGGATGACTGTGGGATAATAATTGGGCTCATTTGCATTGACAATGATTTGGTATGTAAGCCTCACAAAAGACCACGGTGACTACATGATCTAATGCCAATGGTAACTTGTTAGTCCCGTATTAAACTTTTAAAAAGATAAACAAACTAGAGATCCGCAGAAAATCATTTTGTTGTGATGAAAAAGTTTGTATAATGAAGTAGCAGCCACATCAAAAGCAGAAAACATTCTAGGTCAAGAACCATGGAACAAAAAAACTATAACTTTTGACATGACATGTGCTGGAAGCATGGTGCAACAAATCCATTGGCACATGATACAGAAGAAATTTGCTTCATCCTCTGGAGCAAAATAGAACAATACAAGAAGCAAGCAGCAAGCCAGCATCCATTAGAAGTAATCAAATTTACAAGTAAATATCACATAGGAACAAACAATAGGAAGTTCTGATAAACAGCTTGCATGAAACAAGTAGTATATGGTAGCATCCCATTCTTTGACTCATAAGGCAGGAACTTACGAGCTTGCAGTCATTGTTGAGAAAGCTCACAGCCTTTGATATCTGATGAAGACCCCAAGCAAAATACTCATCTCTGGAACACAATTTACTAGCCATAATAAGAATAAAGTTCACTAGCCATAATAAGAATAAAGTTCACTGATAAGAAAAAAATACAGTACTGAGCGAAAATTTTGATAAGAAAAAAATGCTAGCCCAATCTGCAAAATTTTGATCTCAAGAAATGGCTAGCAAAATGCCATGGCAAACCAACATGGTGCCAACTCTGACCAGAATTTGTGTAGTAGCATGGCCTCTAGGTTGCAATTACCATCGCCAGTTCCTCCAGTTATGGAAATTATATTTGTTGATAAGGGCAGCATTAGCCATTATGGCAACACAAATAAGACAGTAAGAACTCATTCATCCAAACCTTTCAGGCATAGTGCCGCTGGTTTGTCTACCACCATAATTTGATATTTTTGAACAAAAAAAAGATCCTCTGCATCATGGGATCACGGTAAAGCTTGCTATGCAAATAGATTATCTTAAGGGTTGATATATATTAAAAAGCTCTAATCTATTTAGCACAAATCATATCACTCAGCTTTAATTAGCAGTAGGTGTTGAACGTGAGGGCATTTTGGGGATTTCCCAATTTGTTTTGGATTAAAGAAAACGGAGAGAGGGACCCACTGTTAGTCAGAGGAAGAAGGGATAAGGAGAGGGAGGCTGGCTCGGGCTGGCCGTGGCTTGCACGTGTGGAGGCCGATGCGGGACCATGGGGATCGATCCCCACTTCCCTCCAGCGAAATCGGCATGGCCAATGGTGGCGCAGCTCTCTCTCCTCCTTTTACCAGTCCGGGTCCCTCCTCTCAACACCTCAGATCCAATCGAGCTTCCCCAACTCTCTTTTTCCTTAACTGCCCGATTGTTTTGATCTCCAGCGGCGGCTCGGCTCAATTCCCCATCTCCAGCAACCCGGGGCCACACTCGAGGCTTGTCGTCGGTGTGCCATGCTTTGGCGAAGGCAGAACCAAGGGGCCGGGTCTCAACGGCGCGGTGACCTTGGCCATGCACCAGGTCTAGGCGGCAGCGGCACTGGTTTCTCGCGGCATCTCGGCATTGTGCCAGCTTCGTGCCGGTGGGTTGTGGCGGTGCTAGTGGTGAGTCATTGTGCTCACTACCGGTGCGGTGATTTGTATTGGTTTCGGCCGCAACTGTGTGTGGTGCTCCGACTAGACTTGCACTTGGCCGGTGTTTGGTATTGATCTTGTGTGGCATTCTCTAAACCTTGACCTCATGACCGTGGTGTGAGCCAGCTCGTGTGGATGGCTTTGTATCTCCGAGATAGGTTTTCTAGGTAGCACCGTCGATAATGTGCCCATATGTGTGTCTATTGCCTTCTAGACGGCTTAGAGTGTAGTCTCCTTGTGAGTTGCCTTCGTACTTGCTATTATTGTGCAATTGTGAGCCGTTCTAGTGTACTTTAGTGGTTGATAATCTTATTCACTAGTTCTGGGAGACATTGCATAATAATCTGTGGGATAATTGTTTGCTCAATGAGGATTAACAGTCTATATGAGATTAAGATGGCTTTTTAGGATGTTCTGCTAGTTAATGAACTTTTTTAGCAATTGGTGTTGCTGTCCTGTTCTTGCCGAAGCTATAATCTGCTGCTGTATTTATATGCTTGCTGTTTTAGGGCTTAATTATCCTAGCATAGCATCTAGTAGTGCAGTTCATTAGTTGTTTAATTATCTTGAATTGCAATCGATTATTGTGGTAAGAAATTTAGCTCGAAACTAGCATAATATCTAGAGATCATCTTTTTAATCATTGATTAGATTTAGACCACCATGGCGAGGAGGCCTTGTTTAAAACAAGAGCAGCCCGACATCTGAGAGCACAAATAACAATGAGTGTTATGCTAATTGTTCATTTATTTTCAGCAGTCCTGTTAAGCATGATTTCATATTTAAATGACTTGTAAGAGATTTATGATCTTGCAATTGTTTTAATATTGCTCTTGTCATTTAATCTATGTTGGAAACATGCTTTATCACTTATTTATAATTCTGGAAATTTATTTAAATATTTGCTGAAATCGTTTATTGTAGAACAGTAGGTACTACATCTCAGCACGTATATGTCATTTGTTAAACACAAGAAGACAATAGACGCTCATGGTATGATGCAATGATGGTACCTCTGTGTACCTCCCAGGTTCAGTTCCTTGAGCTTTTCAGAAAGTGGTGTAACAGGCTCTGTCACTATATAAATTGTGTGCTTCACAGCAGGTCCATCAGGAACTTCTGCTTCGGTACTGTGAAGAAAGGATAAGATATTTGGATGGCGCACCTGCAATAAGCACAACAACATTGAACTGAAATAGTAGATGTCTAACAGAGCAGGAAAAAAAAGTCCAGTCCAACCCACAACATATCCTCCAATACAGTACAATTTGCTACTTCTGTAAGAAGTCCATGGAAAGCAAGTCATAAAAAAATAATAAAAATGGTTAAAATTGAACAGAGAATAGGAAGTACATCATTTCTAATGCTAAGATATAGTACCATTATTATTAAATCTGCTTTATGCAGAGTTTTTTTTTCCTGTTTTTATTTTGTCTAGACTGTTTTTTAAGACTTGATTGTTTACCACCAAAGACTTTGCTTTAATCTGTTGGAAGTTAAGAGTGCTACTGGCCATCAAAAATCTTAAAGATCAAAATTTGTAACTTACCGTCCGTAATCTCTTAACACCATTCCGACCAGCAACCAAGTGCCTGTCCTGAGGATTGCTACCTGACAGAGAAAAAATCGACACAGGCGATCCATCATCCTGGAGAAGACAATGTATACACATGTTACAAAATTAAGGCAATCAGTAATTCTTTGGGGAAAAAGAACAAGCTTCTCAAACAATCAAAACTGTGCAAGAAAAAATCCAACGCTGAGGTAAAACCAGACTAATAAACCTCCTAGAATTGTGATCAACATCATGGTGACAATCAACTGGGTGATAACACGATGCACAAACGTTCTACACTTCTACATATTGAAAGATAAATGATGGATCATTGGTTTTTGAGCTTATTGTGAGACCTCGAACTATGCATCCACATTAGCATTAGCAACCCCTAGTTAAATGAAGTGCCAGGATCTACATTAGCATCAGCATGAGACCTCCAATGTCGTATCTATCATCAGCAATGTGAAAGCCAACTGCACACAACCACCAAGCAGAACGAACGAGCTCACATCGAAATGGCGATATCCAAACCAAATGCAACCGTAAAACTTCCCATGCGTTTAACCAGATTAGCCACGAATGAAAATCCACCAATTCTACTTCCTGAGACGTTACTAAAGCTAGTAACAGCCTAACACAAACTCCAAAACTGTACCACGAGACTGCTACGGAGCATAGGCTCACACGATCAAACGCGCACGCGGCCACAAAGCACCGGAAGCGCGGGCTAAAATCCTCATCAGAAAAGCGCGTACGATTAGCTTCAGCTCAAAATCGCTCCCCCGAATCGCTGGTTCAGCACCTAAACCGAACCAGCGACACATCGAGCACCTCGCGTACCCTACGGGGATCTAATCGATCCGCCTCCGATCGGGAGTTGAGGGGGGGTGCGGGCGCGTACCTTGGAGGCGCCGCGGTGGTGCGTCCAGGAGCCCCAGGCGGAGGCGTAGGGCTCGCCGACGGTGTAGGAGAAGTCCTTGAGGCCCGATCCGGATCCCGCGACCACCTCCTTCAGGAACTTGAACATTTTGCTCTACCTCTCGGTGCCGTTTGATCGGCCTCGATCGCCTCCTCGCGGCGGCGGGTGGTTTGTGAGCGTCGTCGAGGTAGATCCGGGGAGGAGGAGCAGAGGGGAAGGGGGAATCGGCACGAGGGGACCTACCTGCAAGAGGAGGGAGACAGGAGAAAAATATTTGCGTTTCCCCCCCTTGCCTCTGACAGCTCATGCTTACGAGAAGTGATTAGCATTTTGACAGGTTGTCAGAATGCATAATTTGCACTTACCATGCACGTGTGAGTTGTATGTATATACCAAGGCACATGTACATAAAAATTGATAAAGAAGCTTCCTCGATAGAGAATGGAAAGTTTCGAGAGCCATTGGATCAAGGGCGATAGATCATAGATGGCTCGGGGCCAGCTCTTTTCGGTTGCGACTTATGACTTTTAGTTAAAATTTTTAATTTTGGCTATTTACGATATAGATTACGGAGAGACATATACTCACTTGCGATTTTGGCTTGTACAGATGTTGGGCTTTTAACGTGTAGATCGTTTAACTTGTAGACCCCGTCTTGAGAAAATACTCCGTTTAAAAGTTAGATACTGTAGCAAAAGTCAAAAATCGTGGGCTTTTGAGGTAAAAAACAGGCCCTCGGATACTCCTGTATCTTATCAAATTGGTTGAAATTACATAATTAATTGCTGAAATCTTTTAACTTTAAAAAAGAAAAAATGAAATATTTCTACCCACATTATGTATATATGTGGACATAAGCTAGTAACAATTTTGTTTATTGTTCCTTCTAGCGTAATGATTTTTTATTTCGACAAATTTAAGAGTATATATATGTGTGTATGAAGCTCCAATTTTTTGTTAGGGAAATTTGTGAAATATCACTCCAAAAAATGGTTGCTCTCGAAACACCACACCAAAGCTTGATTTTCATACTTTTTCAAAAAAAGATTAATTTTTGTACTATACCCTCAAAAAGACACGTCGATGCACTAAAACCATTTTGGGCCCTTTATTGCAATGTTCTTTTTTCCATTTTCTTGGCAACGTGAAATGACCTAAGGTTGCCACGTGGACGTGGTGGGCACGTCGGCTGCCACGTCACCCGGTCATTCACTCCAGTTCTCTCTCCACCCAACGTCTCTATCTTTCCATCTAGTGAGGCAGGCGACGGTTGACGAGTGGAGCAGGCGGCGACGAGAAGGCAGGTGCCCAATGAAAAGTGACTCTGTCGGCCTTCTTCCACGTGCTCCAGCATGAGTTCGACAACCTCGCATGACATCCCGACCGCCTGAACCTCAAATTACCCCCTCCTAGTCCTTGTCGTTTTTGTCACCGGCCATGGCTGCCTCCATGCCCACCTGCATATGCAAAGATCAAATAAACCATCTCCCGGTACAAGTTCTCCCCAACTTGACTGTAGTCATTACACATTAGCAAAACACACCCTTGTCTATCCCCAGACAAGAATCAACCCATCTACGACCATGCCTCGGAATGCTTACGACCATCGCTAACTGGAACAACCCTTCAGACCACACAATACGACCGCTAACTCAGAATACTTGTAACCCACAAGTACTCAGAAACCACTCGCACCACTACTGACCGACTATCGAGTACCGACTACCGAGTATCGATTAGAAATCCCAACTGCAAAATGTACTCGAAGCCTACGAGTACAGACAACATTTCGACACACGACCGCTTACCCATGATCGAAAACCACTTCTATCGGGTACCGAGTCCTCCGACTATGAGTACCTCAATCCTCAAGTACCCACCTGGTACTGCAGCAATGACCATTCATCATCGACCACCACACACCGACCAGTCAAACACTGGCCCAACACGAGTACTTGACATACTCGAAGATCTCAAGAGTGAAGCACTCGTATCGACCATAAAAGTCTACGAGCACCGACCGTGAAGCCTACGGCAACCGATCGCTAAGCCTCCGACTACCGAAAACAGAACAACAGACTATGAAGTCTATGAGTATCGACAAGATTGCCAAATCTACGACCATGAAGACAGTCTGGAAAACCTACGACCATCGACCGCATAACCCTTAACTATCAACCAGTAAAACCCTCAGCTATCGAGTACAACCAGCAAAGTTTACGACTATCGAGTACTGTAGCTACAACCATGAAAGCAGTCTGCAAAACCTATGACCATTGAGTACTGTAGCTACGACCATGAACAAGTATTGTGGCTACAATTACCTGCCATAGTTGTAAGGTCAAAGTCGTACTGTTGTGGTCAAAAGGTCGAAGTCATACTGCCATGGTCGAAACCAGACGTGGTCGAAAGCTGCTGTGGTCATAAGGTCAAAGTCATATTGCCGTGGTCGAAGCCAGACATGGTCAAAAGCTGCCATGGTCGTAAGGTCAAAGTCGTACTGCCGTGGTCAAAGCCAGATGTGGTCGAAAGCTGGACGTGGTCGAAGCCAGCCAAAGCCGTAGTCGTGTTCATGCCGTGGTCGAAGTTTGTCGTAGTCGTAGTCATGTTCAAAGTGTTGTGGTCGAACGCTGCTATGGTCGACACCAGTTGTGGTCATTTGGCTATGCCGTGGTCATAATCTAATGCAAGAGCTGACTGAGGGCAATCAAAGCAGTACACAGACAAAGTCTTTCACAAACACAAAATCCAAAGCAAACCAAATGTTAATTATTCATCATATATTTATTTACGACCATCCACATGGTCTAACACTAGTGTACACCACCGCACCATCCCGTCGTCCACATTGGTGCACACCATTGCACCGTTATGTCATCGTCTTGTATAGTGGTGTGCACCGGCCATCCTCACCTTCTTCGTGCTCTACCTCATAGTGTACCGCTTCACCAGTGTGCACCGCCACCATCCATGTCCACCTACTCCGGTACACATCCGCCATCGTCTACACTACTACAGAGAAGGCTATACTAGACGTCTCATCACGAACGGTGCCCCAAACTCCATCAGTGTTGTAATTATCACAAACGATTTTACAAGTGTGATCGTCTTTGTTACTAGCGATGGCTAAAATCATCTGTGATACATAATTATCACAGACGGTTCCTAACAATAATTGTCTGTGATGTATGCAATTATCATAAACAGTTCTTAATAAAAACTGACAGTGATACATAACAGATGGTTATTTTTAAAAACCGTCTATGATATTAATATTATATATAGGGGCGAAAACATAACTCAATGTACTCCTGCGCATACTTAGGTTTTTCAACAACCCGCTTGCCTTCTCATCTCCCCCGTTCTCCACCTCCTGTGCCGCCGCCTCCTCCTCGGCTCCTCGTCACCATAGTGTCCTCCTTGGCTCCTCATCGTCATCACGTCCTCCTCGGCTCCTCGTCACATAGCTCTTCCTAGCTACCCATCGTTGTCGCGTCCTCCTCAGCTCCCTGTCGCACGGCTCTTCCTGGCTACCGGTCGCTCCCGCGTCCTCCTTAGCTCCTCATCGCCATCGTGTCTTCCTCAGCTCCTGCCGCACGGTTCCTCCTCCCGCCTCCCGATCACTGTCACGTCCTCCTTGGCTTCCCATCACGCGGCTCCTCCTCCTACCTCCCCATTGCCATCGCTCAAGGTGTGCACTTTCATACTTTTGTGAATGTCATGACATGTATGAATGGTTGATATATGCATTGAGTGTGATGCTACATTTTTATAGGCCATCCAATTTAATAAACTGCCATGTGGTAATTTATTTGAGATTCCTTTGCTCATAAAACCATAATAAAATAGAATATTTGACATGCATCGAGAATATAACTTGAAAAATAAAATTCTACATGAATGTTACTACTGTTCCCAAATTGGAATCATAGGATTAATCCAAACATTAGTATGAATATGTTTTTTTTGTCAAACATGCCCTTGAAGTTATGAAATTCTACATGATTGATTAATCAATTCTAAGTATAGAAGCATACTAGTGTGATTCAATTTGCTATGCTCAGATTGTAGTATTAGTGTTGTGTTTTAGTTAATGCAAATGTATGTGCATACATACACGTATGCGCATTAATTTCTAAGAAAAATGATGTTTTTTGAAAATATGGTGCAACCGACACCAGAGATGGTGCCCAAAGTCTTCACCGAATGCATCCAATGGCCATCATGTAGGTCCTTCAAGATTGGAGAACGGCTTCTCTTTTGACACTAAGGTAGTAAACTACACAACATAAAATCACAAACTCACAATTTACTTGTTCTTAATTTACATGGATGATGCCCACATATTTTATGGTAACACAAACATGGTCTTGCACACTCCACAATTTAAATGAGCTAGAGACAAAGTCAGATCCCATATCATACTTGACAACTAAAATTATGTTAGTCGGAATAGTTGTTATTTTAAAACATCATTCCAATGAGATCTTGTAGCAATAATATTTCTCAATAATATTTCTCAATGAGAAATCCAATTGTCCACAAATTTTTCTGAAAAGTAGTTGGGCTGCTCATGTTAGTATTTCTCAATAACTACAAGAGGAACATTAAACACTGTACACTGAGGCTTTAAAAGGCATGAAGCAAATCACACACTCCAGTGTGTTAAGTTTTATAAAGTAGGTCATAGCTATTGTCTCTTTCTCCTTATCATGCTGCATGTTCTAATTAGTTGCTGCCTTAGACGTAATTTGCCGCCTTCTTCGCGATCATCCACCGGCTTTTTAGGACAAGAGATGAAGAAAACGAGTGCAAAGAAGCCGATGGATAGTCATGAAGAAGATGACGAGTATGCCTAAGAAAGCAACTAGCATAATGAAGAGAAAGAGATATTAGCCATGACCTACTTCATAGAACCTGACATACTGGAGTATGTGATTTGCTTTATACCCTTTGAAGCTCCAGTGTATAGTACTTTGATATTCCTCTTGTAGTTATTGAGAAATACCAACATGAGTAGGCTGACAACTTTTCAGAAGAATTTGTGGACAATTGGTTCTCTTTTTGTCATCATGACATATATTATTACTATAAGATCTCATTGTAAGGATATTGTAAAACAACTACTACTCCGACTAATATAGCTTTAGCTATCAAGTGTGATATGAGATCTGATTTTGTCTCTAGCTCATTTAAATTATTGGGTGTGCAAGACTATGTTAGTGTTACCATGAATTATGGGGCATCATCCATCTAAATCAAGAACAAGTTGTGAGTTGTGATTTTATGCTGTCTAGTTTACAACTTTACTCCTCCTAACAACCGGGCATGACAATCAACTCAAGTATATTTGATCTTAACAAATTCTCCGACGTTCGAAGATAGCTCTCCACTTTCTTGATGATGGAGGTCATTGACCCGAAGGGAGAGTTCAACTCCGGCGATAATAATTAATAGTTATTCAAAAGTTTGATTCAATTGTAATTTATTCAATTGTGATTTATTCAATTGTAACTCATTCAGTGGTAATTCATTTGTGAGATTTGTGTAATGATTATCGTGTGCTATAAGATCTGTAATTATCTGTGATCTACTTATTTTTAGAGGGCATGGCTAGCGTTTCCTGAGGCTAGCCGAAAAATAGAATTTTTGTAGCTACACAAAGAACCATCACAGATAATTTTTGTATTAGCCATCTATAATAATTAACAACACAGTCAGTTATTTTCTAAAATCGTTTGTGATATATCAGATAACATAGGTGGTTCGTACTTAAAACTGTCTGTGTTGTGACTTATCACAGATGGTTCTTTTGAAAAACTATCTGTGTTGTAACTTATCACAGGTGTTTGGCACCCGTCTGTGATAACCACTTATTATCACAGACGCAATAAATCAGATGATTCAGAAATCATTTCTGATGAGGGTTATGAACCATCTGTGATGACCCCATATGTGGTAGTGCTAGCTACACATCGTCACTGCCGCTCGCCCTCACCAATGGTCCGTATTTTACCTCTCTCCTCTATACATACAGCTTGAAGCTGTACATGTATTGTTGCACAATGTAACACTTCTCTACTCTCTCTCTCTCTCTCCGCCTGTCCAGTACACACAATGTACACATATAGTACATGTCGTATTGTACAATATATCATCTATCTACCTTCTCTTTGCCTATACAACCCACACAATGTATGTGTATAATACATGTACAATGCACCATTCAATACATTGGACTAGTATTGTAGAGTATGTCTTTAGAGTATATTACATGTATATTGTATGTTGACTATGAAATACGTGATTCAAAATTCAAACCACAAGTGGAGGGGATCCTGTTGTGAATTTTTGGCCAATCTAGCTCCCTGCCATGTCGTTATCCTAAATTTAGCCCTCGCCCAACATTACTTCCTAATTTGGCCCCCCTCACGCGCTCAAGGTCCGCGCGAGGAACTTGGCGCGTCCGGGTAGTCTGACACGCTCGCAAACCGCACGAGCTAGCGTGCGGTCAGGACCGTGTGAGCTAGCGCTGCATGTGGCTGATGCTAGCTAAGTCAATAGCGACAGACTGCAAGCCATGCATGAGAATGAAAAAATATGGAGAGAGAAAATGTACGTAGCTGTGTGCATGAGAGATGGATCTGGTTCATTCGTGCTGCATATGCCTCATGCACGCACACATGCGGTTGATCTTTCATCTGCCAGCGCCTCACGAGGCAGAGCGCTCAAAGCAAGTACAATAGTATAGCCAATTAGTAGCTATAACACTTATCCATTTCATCTATAGTCTTCAAAAAAATAGTTCATACAATAAGGTAGCTATTACAATAACTATTTGGCCCCACGTGTAAGAGAGTGAAATGCATATTTTTACGTGCTATAGCTAACTGTAATTTAGTAGCCAGCTTCCTTCTCTCTCTTCCTTTCTCTCTCTACCACGTAAGATTTTGTTGATATTATATTTGCTATAGCCTGCTGACTAAGCCTTATTGTACCTGCTCTCACGCTCCCAGGAGGAGGTCAGGTCACGCCGTCACGCGGTCCCGGGCGCGTAAGAGCAAGTATTATAAGAGGCTGTATGCTGAGATGGAGGAGAGAGAAGAGGATAGAGAAGAGAGGTGGGCTGTAAGCTTACAGCCAGCTGAAGCACAAGAACCAAGAAACTTTGTGAGAGGAAGGGGTAGGTCATACAGACTTCATTTGGTCAGTAACTACTATATGAGTAGGTGATAAGTGGGTCAGAAGTATCTATCTGACTAGTGAAGGTGTATTATAAGACTTGCTCTAAGCTAGCTCGCGCGGTTTGTGAGCACACCAGGTTAGGGTCGCGTGCTACTCGGGAGCACCAAGTTCCATGCACGGACCCCAAGCATGCGAGGGGGTCAGATCAAGAAATGATGCTGGGCGGGGGCTAGATTTGGGATAATGACGCGGCAGGAGGTTAAATTGGCCGAAAATTCTCATGTTTTTAGTGGAAGAGAGAGAGGATGATGTCTTGTCATCAGTGCATTAAATGCTATCCTTATTTCCTAATTTCACTAATAATCAGAAAAATAATTTTTGCATGAATCTTAATGCTCAACTTGTGGTTGTGGTGGTGGGTGCAGGTGAAGTTCATATCGACATTTCCGGTGGAACACATGAATATAACCTCTCATTGATTAATAAGTGTATTTTTTGTATGATATTTTTGCAAGGACTACATAGCAAGAATTTAGCTATGCATGTGGCTATGTTCATATGCTAAATTTCTGAATTGCGGGTAAGTATTTACATGTGGCAATCTATGGCTCTGTTTTATACATAAAAAGGGAAGTTGTCAAAATACCACTTCAAAGAATGGCGACTCTCGAAACATCATTCTAAAGATTGAACATCGTACTGTAACACTCACAAGACATGTTGATGCACCAAATACCATTTTGGGCTCTTTATTGCATTTTCATACTTTTTCATTTTTATTGGCAAGGCAAAATGACCTATTCGCCTTGGGTTGGACACACTCAAGTTTGGTTTTGGACCTATTTTCTTGCCTTTTTGTGAGCATGCACTTTTCTTGCCTTCATCTTTGCACTTGTACTTTGTTGTTTTATGAGAGACCGTGTGGTAGGCCTAAGATATATTTGTGATGAATAATTTGGCACCTTGGTTTGAGTTGAATTTGAAATTTGGGAAGTTTTTAGAAAATTTAGATTTCAAATTGTGCTGTCAGGGCTTAGGCTTTCTGACCACCATAGGGCAAGCGGTCAGACCAGCCATGAACCTTTCGAGAAATTGGACACCAAACTTTTGTCTAGGCTTATTTGGGGTTGAGTTTGCACTTGGTGTTACTGGAATTAGAAATTGGAGCTAAAACTAGATAAAATTTACTGAAATTCCAGAGAGGGTATTTCTAGTGTAGTTAGACGAATTGGCCAGGAGCGGTTTGATCGACATGGTGTCAGCGGTCAGACTGATCCCAGCTGTTAGACTGGCCTAGTAATGACAGTCAGATCGACTGTGATGATTTAGGTTGATCAGGGTGAATTGAGCTGAGTTGGTTGGGGTTTGTGTTGCATTGCATGATGCATGCATTTGACTAACGTGAGTGCAGCACATGGAACTTGTACACGATATGGTTACTTGATTTTTGGATGTGCAGGTGGCTTGGAAGGCACAGTGGTCGACGGCAATTGTGACATCCCAAAATTCTTAGAATTATTTTAATTGGATTTAATTGGTTTTTTGTTTTTCTTTTCTTTTCTTTTTTAATTTAGCCTACAGAGAGATTTATGAAAACATATTCTAATTTGTAGTCATTTTGAGTTAATTTTATTTCTATTAAATTCCTCTTGAATTGTAATTTTTTCAGAATGTTTCTACAATTTTTAAGATTTTTTTGCTATTTTCTAGCCTTATTTGAAGTTCTTAGCCTTTTCTAAAAATCTCAAAAGGAATTTAAAATTCTTTCCCCTCTCTCGGGCCGACACATGGCCGGCCTAAATCTCTCCTCCTGCCACACGGCTGGATCTCACTGTGCCCATGCTTTTTCCCTCCCTCTCCTTCCATGCGACGGCTCGGAACCGCCCAAGCCAACACACATCGCCCATCCAGCTGCCCAGCCCCGCCCGCCTCTCTCTCCTCCCCTCCCCCACTAACAGAGGGCCCCACCACCCCTCCTTATTCCTCCTGCCACCCCCGCCTCTCTCTCCGCGCCATCGCCAGCATTCTCGCCCGGCTTCCCGCCCTTCTTGCACATGGCCGCCCCACTCCCTTCCCCCCCCTCACTCCACGCACTTGCCTCCCTTTCTTTTTGTGCCCACCCTTCTCTTTTTGCACCCACTCTGTAACATCCCAAAAATTTGGGTTTGAAAATGTGAAGCTTTTTGAATTATATTTGTAATATATGTTATTTGAATTTGGATTTTATTGTCTTTTTCTGGAATTTGGTTAGGGTTCCAAAAATTTAAGAAGCTCAAAAACAAACAAGCATTAATAATGCCCTAAGGGGGAATGTGCAAATAATAGAGAATTAAAATTTAAAATACGAATCTGAAAAGATGATCCAGTATAAGGAGAGAGAAACCTGAATTATATATATATATATATATATATATATATATATATATATATATATATATATATATATCTTTTGAAAATAATGGCATGACTAACAATAAAAGTGAATGAATAAAATGCAAGCACAATACGTACACATATAGGTATATATATATGTATATACAAATGGTGCAAGTAAGAGTTTAGCAATATAAGAAATAAGTATATGTATATGCAAATTGAAATAAGCCGGTAACAATAACAACATGTGAAAAAATATATATATACACGCACACATACGCACATATAACCTAAATGATAATAGTAATAGAAACTCTCATTTCATAGAAATATATATATTTGAAGCTTAAATTCTGAAGGTCATACAAAATTAGTAAACGTAAGTATTAAACAAAAATTTAAGTTAGAGAATAGAAAATCCAAATTCAAGGATCAAAATTTCAGCAACTGCAAAAGCTTCTCATTTTTCCCTTTATTTTCTCTCATTTACAGGTGGGGCCCCCTTTTACTTCCCCGTTTTTCTCTCTCCCTCCTGTCTTCACCCTATGGCCAGCGGGCCCGGGCCCCCCTTTTTTCCCCTGCCGACAGCGGTCCGAACAACCACCCCCACACGTAGAGCTTCCCCTCCTCCCTTTCTTTTTCCCCTCCTCCTCCCTTCTTCCATGGCCGGGCAGCCTCCACGTCGCCTCTTCCCATTTTCTATGCTAAGCGTCGCCCCGCCTGTGTTGGGTCACTTCCGCCACTGAGTCGTGTCCCCGAGCCCCGCACCCTGCCTCCCTCACGCCGCACGTCGCCTCCACCGCCTGGCACGCCGCGTGCCCTGCCGCCCGTTGTCAGCCCCTTCCCACCACCTATGAAAGCCCGCAGAGCTCCCATTGGCGTCGTCGTTCCCTACTCCTCCTCCCCTCCCAAGCAATTGGCCCCTGGAGCCTCACTGCCGCCGGCTGCTCCCTTCTCCTCTAACTCCGGCGAACCGGCGATCCGCCGATTGAAGCCGAATCGGGTCGATTGCGCACGGATGGAGCATCTCTGGAGCTCGGCGACACCTTCCCCGCCGTTGGCCGGGGCCGTCGCCGCTTGTACGCCGCCCGCACCGTGCGCCCCGTCGTCCGACCCCGCCTCCCGTCGCCGGACCACCTGGGTTCCTCACCGGCTCGACCGACGCCTCGGTAAGGATTCCCTAAACCCTCGCGCTCCGTGCGCTCGGCCCCTTCCCTTCCTCGCGCCGCCGCCTTCCACCCACACGCCGTCGCCCCCCGCCGCCGCCACCCGCCACCGCGCATCCGGCCGAAGACGCCACCCCGCCTCGGGGGGATTCCATTTTGCGGGTCACCGACCCCTCCCCGACCGCCGTCCGCCGCCGGCAGCGCCAGCACGGAGCGCCACCGGGCCCCCTCTGTTTTGGCCTCCGGGTGTCTAACCTCATCCACATTTCTCCCCTCCAGTACGTCGAGAAACACTGGTGGCCGATCGGTTAGTAGCGCCGATCTTAACACATAAGACCCCTAGGGCCCGAGTTCGATCCCAGCAGGCTGCAAATGATTCCCCACCTTTTGTTTTAATTATCGCAGCTCATTTTAACTAAGGAGAATCAGAAAGATATTTAGGAACAATCTAGGAAAGCTAATAAATCTAGTTAGGGTATAAGACTAGATGGTTTAGTGTTTAAATGGAGGATAGCTAGTATGAATAATTAATATTATTTGAGTAATTAACTCAAAGACCAAATACTGATTAAAGGAAGTAATAAAGAAACTTTTCTTTGGTTAGGTATTCAAATTTAGTAGAGATCTTAATTAAAAAGAAATTCTGGATAGAAGATTAAAGTTTGGATATTATGGTTAGATAGAAAATCAAGGCTCTAAATTAAGAACTACCCTTAGTTATAATTAAAATTCATGACTGATAGCTAGCATGCTTCCATTAAATATATTGTAATGGTAGCTTTTGCTAAATAGCAAATATTGAAAATAGAACCTTGTAAAACAAGCCTTGTCAGATAAATAGGTTGTAATTAAAGCTAATGGCAACTAAAATGTAAAGGCTTTCTAAGTAAGGTATAAATAAGCATCTATAGTTATATAAAAATAGGTGGATAAAGAAATGCAGATAGCATGTATGCAACCCACTAGTAAATATAGTAGTACGATTCTTGCGTTCACCATAGACCCTATTAAAAATAAATATACATGTAACACTATTATTAGAATGCTGCTAAACATGAAATCTTAAATGGTAGCCCAAGTCAATAATAAATGTACAGATACTACCTTGTACCAGCCCTAGGTTATCACGCACCAAAATAACCTCACAGACATATAGATACTTTAAAGTAAACATGTAACCATTGACACGAAGTAATTAGGGTCACATAAGATAATACATATTTTATTACTAAGCTCTGCTCAGATAACTAAGCTTAAACTAAAATCAGGGGTAAAAATAGGCCTAATGGTAGCTAAGCAATAAGCAGGATAAAAATAGTGCCATTAACCAAATCTTAACACTAGCTTTATTATGTAGTACTATTGAGCATATTTGTACATATAGCAAGCTGGAACCCGTGTAAATGCACCCTAACTCAAATTAAACTAGCCTAGTGATAAATGGAGGTACATAAAATATCATACCATAGGCCTGCCTCAAATCACATGTATCACCCATTTAACTCAAAGTAAAACCAAATTGAGTTTATTCGGATTTATTTGGATCTTTTGAGTTACTTGCTTTTATTTGGATTGATCGTTTCTGCGTAGTTAGAAACTGGAGCCTCAAGATTCTACGGATCAAGCGGGAACGAGATCGATGAAGACCAAAAATTAAAGATCATCGCCTGAGGCAACTTTGTGTGAGCTCAAGACCGCTAAACCGCGCCAGGCGAGTCAATACTTTGATCATGTTGAACCTACATTTTCTGCAAATTATTTTGTCTTAAATTATCAAATTGCATGCTGTTATTTCATATGCAAATACATGTTTAATTTGAGATTCTAGTTATATGCCCATTGTTACCTTTGCTAATATTACACCTCCTTTGGAATATTTAATTACGTGAACCTTGTCACCCTAGTAAAATTATTGTAGTAACTTTTGGAAATAAGTTCGTAATTATACGCCATGCTTAGTACTGCATAGATATTTGGGGGCGCTGAAATGTCCCAAACATCATTGTCATTTTAAATCATGAGAAACTGGTTTGGGCAGTCATGGTGGGAATGACTGATATATTTTGACATGATTATTTTATGCTCCTAAAAAAATCCTAACTTGCTTAAATATCTGAGCGGATGATTTGGGGGCTGGTATGTGGTGCGGTGGGAGCACAAATTATGGAGTGTGGTAGAACTGCTCAGATACCACTAAGGACTGAATCTTGTCATGTCAACCCGTGTAAAACAGTACAACCACAAGTCTGTAAAGTATAGCTTGGCTAAGTAAATTTATCGAAACCCCCGGACTCATCTCACCGGTAGGGGATAGGAGTGGATATGCAAGGGCAAGGGGAGGCCTAAAGGGACACCGAGTGGAGGGTGACGTTTCCCAGTCGTACTAGCGCAGAGGGGAGTGGAGCCCGTACGCTAGTAGCCGTGGGGAACATCCCGTGCAACGTATGGGACCCACCGCAAGTGGGAACGGCCCGTAGGGTGAGATGACAAAAGGGACTAGATATTTTGAAAAGTCACTGTGATGGTCTGCTCAACCACACTTCTAAGGAATCGTGTGGGGCAATGAGTTGATTGTCTCTTGTGGTGAAAGTGTACAAACTCTGCAGAGTCAAAACTATTCGAATAGCCGTGCCCACGGTCAAGGGCGGACATGGGAACTTAACCAGATATAGTTCTATTTCAAAATGTTTTGTGGGTGGGATGAAAAAGTGGAGGGCAGTGAAAGGCCCTGATTTGAGTTGTCCTGAATGTCGTCCCAGTGGTAAGTTAAGCGGCTATAACGCTGAAGAAATTGCTATATGGTGCAGATGTCATGTAACGGTGGATGGAATCTGAATCGATATTAATAATGCATTTGCTTGTACATTATGATTTGTTCCAAAATTGCTAAGTCACAGGGCTTTTTAATTAATTGTAATCAAAATCACTCTACGCAAAATAAAATAGCCCGAGCCTCTCCTTTGTTAAGCTATGCATACTATTTATTTGCATTCTGTGTATTGGCTCATGAGCACGGGTCGAGTGCTCACGCCGCTTTGCGACAAAATTCAGAATCAGAATCAAATCATCGCGCCGCAAAGAACAAGATTGGACAAGCGGCAGAGAAGATGAAGATGTCAAGGGCTAGGTCGCGAACCTCCGGTTGGTGCTGTGGGCATGTCCTGAAGGTCCCACTGCGTGCTTTGTTCTTCCGCTGCAATTTAATGATTTCGCCTAATCGCCCATGAGTAAGTCTACTATTAAATTTTATGCTTCCGCATGATATGTATTTTGATATTCATTACTGTAACTGTGAGCACTATCTACTGATCCAGGGAATAGTGCAGTAATCACAGAGGAATCCGGATTGTGAAATCTGGGTGCCTGACACACTCCACCCTTATCCCTCCACAACCGTCGTCGGCTCCGTGATCTCTAGCAGGCGATTAGCCAACGTTACACCCCTCCGTGCCCCTATAAACCCTGGCTCCACTGCTCTTCACACTACACCCCCATCCCCAGTGTCCCCTCTCGAGCCCCGAGGACCCCTAGCACCATGTGCCCCGGCCTCCGAGCTTCGGAGCAACTCCAGTGAGCCATTACCGACAAATTGGAACCATCCAAGCCTCGTCGTCTTCATCTTCGGCATTATCGTGCCCTCGCCAACCTTCCTCGCCCCTACGCCTAGCTCGAGCGCCGCCGAAGGCCAACTTTGCCGGAGCCCGTGCACCACCGCCGCCTCCTCTTGTCGTCAACCACCCCCGGCCACTTTCAACCACCGTGCAACGGTGAAATCGACTTCCCTCACTCCCCTCACCCTTGTGCACCCTTTACAGAGAGGGTAGGGTAGGGTAGGGTAGGGTAGGATAGAGATAAGATGCGGGCCCACATGAACCGTTGAGGTGACCCATTATGTCCTACCAAAGAAATAGAAAGATGGAAAAGCAAAATAAATATAATAGTCCACACGGATCTCGGAGCAACACCAACGGTACAGATAGTGGGTTCATCTACTCTTAGGACATATATTTCATATTGTGTGTTCCACATCCTTGTGCAAAGTCAAAATACACCCTATATATCTCATCAGATAGAGTATTTTTCTATGCCCTATATTTCTCAATGGGGGAAATATTTTGCTGGATGTACATAACTAAACTTAGCATTTTTTTATCTTTATCAAATATAACTCTCAGACATACTTGCGGTTAACAAATATTGCAGAACACCCTAAACAAAGAATATTATATCAAGTACCTAAATAAAATTTGCCTTAAAAACAAAAGTTGTCTTCAAAGTTGAGATTTCTAAGTAGAGACTCAACTTAGACCGACTTATATCCTATCCATATTAGCTAAAATTGGCCAACAAAATAGGTAAAACACCAAACAGCCCCAAGGGACAACCATTTCAGCAACCAGAAGAAAAGGTTAGAGCTAGGAGAAACTGAAACATCACAACCAATGCCATCTGTACCCACGACAGCTTTGCTTGAAGCCGAAGGAGATTGCAGTACTGTAGTCAGTACGGCAGTCGCTGTGAATTTCCAAGGAAAGGAAAAATGAAAGAGGCGGCGTTACTGCCGCTAGAGCTCTACCATAGCAGGAAAATTTTCTGTAGATGTAATTCTCGTGATTCGTGAAGCCATAGTTTCAAATTTACAATGATCATTTTGATATTTTCTTTGGAAAGATCGCCATTTAGAGAATTTAATTTAGCCCTGCATTGCATACTTTCATATTTCTACTACATCTGATGAAAGCCAGTTTTTTATCCCCTCTTTTGAATTTTGATATTAACGAAACATGTATCAACTTTGTAGAGATAGATACCTATAATTAAGTAAGCTAATATCATATATTAAAAGCTCATGACAAGTTTCTAAGAGCAGCTAAGAAAAAAGAAAAATAAGATAGAAATTCTCAAAATAAAGCAAAACATCTAGCCTTTTAGCTGGTAAGTTGAACTATAATACGCATTAGATGTTATTATTTAAAGAAAAATCAAACCATCTATTTAGTGGACCTAAGTTGTAGTCCACGCCAAGTATAACAAAAAATAACAAAAATTCAGAATAAAAAAGAAAATTAGCCATTTGATTTTCGTACGAACTCCAAATTAAACCTGTACATAGCTGAAATCCGGAATAAAAATTAGCAGTTGGATCCGTTTACGAATTCTAACCTAAAACTAATATTTAAAATTAAATAAAAACAATAAAAATTAATAGAAAAAACTCATGCCAGCCTTTTAGAGTTGCTGAGAAAAAAAAGAGAAATATGCTAGAATCATAAAAAGCAAAACATCCGTCTCTTAATCTAGTGGACCCTAACTAAATTAAACTATAGCAGCCATTGGATATTATTATTTAAAGAAAAACATCTAACCATCCATCTAGTGGCCCAATTTATAACAAGTTAGATTAAAAGAAAGAGTCCATGTAAAGTACAATAAAAACTAATAGAAATTCGGAATAAAAGATAGAAAATAGCCATTTGATTTTCATATGAACTCCAAATTAAAATCCGTACATTGCTGAAATTTGGAATAAAAGTTAGATGAAATTAGAAGTTGCATCTTTATACGAATTCTAACCTGAAAATGATATTTGATATTAAATAAAAATTAGGAAAATTTTGGGAATGAAAATAAAAGTAAATTAGCAATGTGATTTTCATTATGAAATTTTGAATAAAAATAGGATGAAAATTAGCAATTAGATTTATATACAAATTCTAACCTAAAAATAAAGTTCAAAATTAAATTAAAACAATAATAGAAATTGGAATGAAAAATAAAAGTAAATTGGAAATTTGATTTTTCATACAAACTCATAATTAAAACCCCTATATAGTTAAAATTCAGAATAAAAATTACATGAAAATTACTGGTTTGATTTGTATATTAATTCTAACAAAAAACAAAATTCAAAATTACATAAAAATAAAATTTAGATTAAAAGAAAGAGCCCATATCAATTACAACAAAAAATAGCACGTATTTGAAATAAAATTAACAGCTGGAGTTATGTACAAATTCATCGTGAAACTACAATAAAAAGTATATAAGTGCAATCTAAAATATGGAAATTCAAAATATAATGAAAGAAAATTAGCGATTGTTTTTATATTATAGACTAAGTGAAAAATAGAAAATCTTGTTTCATTTTGAATTAAAATTTAAGAAATATGCTAATTCAAGAAAAAGTAAAATAAGGTAAGAAATTTGATTTGTATATATATAAATTAAGAATTGAAATCTATTATATAATAAAAGTTGATGACATGTGGTTTACAATTGCTAAGAGAAAAAAGAATATGCTAAAAATTCTCAAAAAAAATTATGATTCTTTATTTGGTGGTTGTCTATAGGATGGAGGGATTAAAGAGTGACACATCGACGGGTATTCACTCTGTTATACTGGTATAAGTTATGTGGTATGTATTATAAGTATGTAGTATAGACAAATATTGTAATAATAAAAGAAAGAAAGATGATGATATAAATGAAAAATATTATGGTATGCTATATTTATTGTTTTACTATTTGCTATGCAAGTATTTTGAGCAAGAAAGTTTTGGTCATAAGGGAAACAGAGTATCTTCTCTCTTATAATATATAACATTAAAATATCACAAATATAGTTTTACAATGATCTAGTTTTTAAAAAACAAGATTACATATGTATTACCAAGTCATTTAAATATGTTTTAAATATCCGTGAAAGTGTACAACCACTGTGCTAATTAAGACAGAAGAGACGTAAGTACAACATCGAACCAAAAGATGGAACGGAACACCACTCCAGAATCCAGACTCGAGGGCAAGCCCTGCTCAGTGTTCTAACACTCTTGGCTTGGCCACGATGTTGGAATGCTTCAAGATGTGGAGGCTGAACTGCCCACCCTTCTCGGCGGTGTCGAGCTTGTCCTGCCCGGGCGGCGGCAGCAGCTCGAAGTTCTGCACGAGGCGGCCGATGGTGATGCCGAGGATGGGCAGCGCGAGGATGATGCCGGGGCAGCTCCTGCGGCCGACGCCGAAGGGCAGGTACCTGAAGTCGTTGCCGTTGGCCTCGACGTGCTTCTCCTCCTCCAGGAACCTCTCCGGCCGGAACTCCTCGGGCCGCTTCCACTGGTCGGGGTTGTTGGCGAGGTACCAGGCGTTGACGAGGATCTTGCTCTCGGCCGGGATGTCGTAGCCGCCGAGCTTGGCGTCGTGGAGATTCATGTGGGGCACCAGCAGCGGGATGGCCATGCGCAGCCGCAGCGTCTCCTTGATGACGGCCTGCAGGTAGGGGAGCTTGTGCGTGTCCGGCTCGGTGATCTGGTGGCCTGGGCCCAGCACCGCGTCCAGCTCGTGCCGCAGCTTCCGCTGGATCTCCGGGTGGTTCACCAGCTCCCCGATCGCCCACTCGATCGACCACAGCGTCGTCTCGATCGCTGCGCGCAACAGATTAGCAAAAGCAAAAGCTGAGTTATTTGCGGCTCATGGTTTGTCACTTCAAGCTTATATTACAGTAATTAACAGTAAGATTTTTAATATGGAGTTAACATGAGTTAACAGTAAGATTATAGTAAAAATATACTGAATTTAATTTTACTGTTCAAAATCACATACAAGTATTTTTTTTCTCTGTATACTGTTTCTCACAAACAATCAGAATTTAAATATTTAAATTATAAGTCATCAATCTAAAAAGAACCCACTGAGTGTCACCGCCAAACTCACAAATGTAATTCTCTAGCGGCGACGGCGATGCATTATTGCCGTGTCGCCGTGTGCATTTGGAGGGGCCTGTCCCCGCCACGAGGACTTCTCTCGTGGAGTGGATGGGACCAGATCCAAGGGTACTACTATTCAACCCCGACAGAAGACTTGCGTAAAGACGGCGATCCCCTATGGCTCAGTGACACAGCACCTCAAATAATCTTGAAGACAACTCTGTTTCGGCTGGCTGGCTGTTCCGAAAGGCGAAAATTGGTACTGCCGACGACGCGACCGGAGGGTTTGGTAACGCTATTTAGGTCGGCCCGTATTTTCGGAAACACCGAACTTACGTTTGGTGCGTCTTTGACCAGTGGGGTGCCAAGTACTCATAGGGTGTGTTTGGTTGAGCTGTGGTTTTGAAAAAACTTTGTGGTGTGAAATTTATGGAAAAATTCTTTGTAAGTTATGGGTGTGGAAAAGCTATAACCTGTTTGGTTCAAACAAGTATAAAACTTACCTCCTATCTCTATTTTCCTTGAAACAACTATGAAACAACTCTCTATTTTCACCATTTCAAAAAGCAGAAAGCCAAAAGCCAAAAGCAAGATCCAAGGTGCTTTCAAATCAGATTACCTAAAAGTACTGCTTCGAAAAAGAGCTTTGTTTTTCACCTTTGGTTGACTTTTAGCTTTTTGGAAGCAAAAGTAGCTCCCAAAAGCTCAACCAAAGGCACCCCTAATGCAGGCAGATGTAAGCTTCCAGACTTACAATATACTCCAAGACCACTTGTGACGCCATGGTAGCGTGTAAGATGTAATCTTCGCCAAAACTAGAACCGAATAGTGATTATTAAGCGTACCGGCGACGTTGATGTTCTCGACGATGTACAGTACGTTGTCCTCGTTGATCTCCCCCTTCTGCTGCGCCTCCAGGATGTGATCAATGGCGCACTTGAGACCGCTGTTGTCCATGGGCTTGCTGCTCGCCAGCTTCCTGCACACACAAGCGCCAGGGCCAGGCGCCCACCATGTGAGCACATCACGCCATCCCCATGATTTCTCATGGACTTACCGGTACTTTTCGATTAAAAAAGATAAGCAAATTTAAAGGAATCCAACAAGACGGGTCCTGGACTCATCCTAGCTAGCTCTGGGTGGCCTCTCACTTTCAGTCACTCGCAAAATTAATAATGGAAGAAGGATTGGAAAAAAGGGTCAAGCAAGAAGAGAGATTGACGAAAAGAACTCACTTCCTCTCCTCCAGGAAGAAATCCTTGAACAGCTTGAGGCGGGTCTCCTTAACCTCCTTGCAGGTCTTGAGGTAGCCGCGGAGGAACGGGCGGAGGATGGGGATGAAGTCGCCGTAGTTGTACTCGAAGCTCTGCGCGAGGCGGCTGCGCTCGCCGTTGAGCGCCCGGAGGCGGAGGAACAGGGGGTCGTCCATGCTCTCGAACCGCCGGTCGAACATGATGCGGTACATGTTGTTGTACATCATGAGCTGCAGGTGGCGGCGGAGCACGACACCCTCGGTGGCCGCCTTGGGGTCGGCGCGGACGGCGTCCACGACGGCGGCGGCCTCGGCCTCCCACCCGGGGTGGTACTGCTGCACCACCTTGCTGGTGAAGAAGGGCACCGTCATGATGCGCCGCATCTTGCGCCAGTGGTCGCCGTACACGGTGAACACCATGTCCTGGCCCTTGCCGGTGAAGATGTCGAACACCACGTTGCGGGTGCGGGAGCCGAACTCCACGCCCTGCGAGTGCAGCACCTCGCGCGCCAGCGGCGGGGAGGAGACCACCACCAGGTTGCGCTGCCCCATCCGGAGGAGGAATATCTCGCCGAACTTGCGGGCCAGCGCCGCCAAGTTGCGGTGGTTGAGGTCGTCGCCGACCTGCAGCCAGTTGCCGAAGATGGACACGGAGAGGGGCCCTGGCGGCAGCCGGAGCTTGCGGCCGCGGATCTTGGACACGGCGATCGCGACCACCACGGACGCGAAGAGGCCTACGAGGAGCTTCTCCAGGAAGAGAAGGTCCATGGCGGCGGCCGGGGTGGGGTGCGAACGCGCCTCTTCACCCTCTTGTGTGTTCGCGCTCTGCAACGTAACACGGTGGTTGGTTGTCTTGTTCCTGAAGTGGCGAAGGGAGAAAGCCCGTGTGCATATAAAGGGCAGGAGGTCGAATGCCGAAATGGCGAGTTGCCGTTAGAGTTGACGGCAGCGGGGTAGGTAGGCCGTAGGGGAGGAGACGGAGGGAGTTTGGTGAGTGCTTGTGCGTTATTATCTTTTACTCCTTAGGGCATCTGTAGTGTATATAATCCAAAAAATTTTAAGGTGGATTCCATCTAAATCTTAAGATCAACTCCATAGTGTATATAACCCAAGGGGCCTTAAGACGGTCCCACTTGGCAGATAAAGAAAATTTATATTTTAATGCTTGTGGCCAGGTCAATAGTTTGAGGACCAGCCTTAAGTTTTTTTGGCTTAGAGTTTGCTTAAGGTCACCCCTGTACTGTATAAGGTTGATCTTAAGGTGGCTTAAGACCTCATCTTTTCATACACTACAGATGCCCTTAAGGATTCGGTATTTCTGTCTCTACCCCGCAGTCTGTAGGCCCGGTTTGTATTGGAAGATAATATAAACATCTGATTTTTTAAGTGGTTTTTCTAGTACTCTCACTTTTGTCTCGCTCTGAGGATAAGTCAAGAGTCACGGTCGCATCATGTACCCATTCCTCTCGCACATATATCTCTCCTTCACTTTTAGCACCACTCGCCCCATCCTTCTAAAAACTACTTTCAGTTGCTACTATTTATTTTCAACAAAAAAACCACCAGCTATAGCCAAAGGCTATAAGTAGAAGCTAATATAAACACCCGGCAGTGTGCCAAGAGAAAGAGTTGTTTGGTAGTGGCATGAACGTGTGATGTATTTTTTTTAGAACCAAGCGTGATGTATTTTCTACTCTATAACGTAGATCTATTGGACAACGGTGAAAATGGCCTTCCATATTCCGTACAAGAAATGGTTGAGGAGCATAAATGTAATGGGTGTATTCTTTTCGACTATAGCTGATGGATTTTGATCCTAGCGCGAGCGCTTTATAAGAATGAACTGAATGTCGATAGGGCACTTCAAAAAGGTGATAGAGAAACCGTCATGTTTATTTATTCGAGAAAAGTCATATATGATGACCCATGCCATTACCATGGGATAATAAAAGGAATTTTCATTGGAATTATTTATTTTTGTTATATATCCTATTCCATACATAAAAGGACTATATACGCAAATTATGCTATAAGAGTAGATTTTTATGAAATTTTTCATGGAACTCACTTTAGAGTATATTATAATCATTATTAGAGTATGCTCAAATAGATAAAAATGTGTGTGTATCTCCTTCTCGATTGACTGAATGGGCCTCGGCCCATTTATCCCCTTGCACTCCACTCCTCCCGCTCCTCTTTCTCGTTATCTCCTCCCTTATCTGATTGACACCACTCCACCACCTTCACCGAGTCCTGGTCGCGCGGTGACCAGCTAGCTCCCTAGTGAAGCCCGTCATCCTCTCCTTTGGCTAGCCCCCTCTATCTTGTGTGCTCCTACCGCACCTCTACCCCTACCTCTACCCTGTCACCGCTCCTATCTAAATCGGCTGCTGCTGGTCTCAAGGCCACCACCTCGTCTCTCCTTCGGCTAGTTTCGTGCCCTGACGCCGTGGATCTAGCTCCTACTACTGGGATTCGAAGCTTCCCTCTCTAACTCTCATTTCCCCTTTTTATTTACTTTTAGTCTCATCTTTTACCTTCGATTTAATCTCCAATTTGAGGTTAATTACTTCAATTTTTGAGGTTTATGTGGTGGATTTGGGTGATCCTGTTTGGCATGCCGTGACAGGGCTTGGGATCTCCTCATGCGCTGGGGAGTGTGAGGTGGTCACCGGGTGCATGCGGTGGCAGGTGGTGAGCACTCCTGACGTCGTGGCTAGCTCTTCCTATGGTATGCCCAACTCTCCATAGTCCTCTCTTCCACTGCTCTAGCCGACATGTGTGATGCATGTGTATGTGAAGTTGCATGTGCATGTGGTCCCGCGATGGTGATGGGAATTGTTGTAGGGGTGGCCCCCACCTAAACCCAACAGGCCTGTTAGAAGATTATAGGGCCCAAAATGGGACATATGTAATGGCTTAAATACCCCTGACAGGGAGGTATCCATGTAAGGGCACAATTGTAAAAGCACAGCCCATATGAATATATATACAAGGGAAGGCTAGAGATAGGGGATCACCCTCTCCCAACTCTCCACTACCACATCTCTCTCTGTTTGGTCTGTAACCACAACAGTTGGCGCCGTCCGTGGGGAGGACAGGAGCAAGCCTGAAATTCGAAGGATGGCACCGAAAAAAGCTTCGTCGGCGACAGCGAAGGGGAAGAAGGCGGCTGGGTCGGAGCATCGCGTGGGTACCAGGGCTTCGGCATCGGCTGTTGCGGGCGTGGGTGACGGCGCGGGCGCGCGGTGGTCGACGGACGCGACGACCGACCCGCATCGGTGCGCGACGACCGACCGCCATTGGCGCCGCGACGACCGACCCCGCCACTGGAGCTGCGACGACCGACCCCACCGACGCGACAGCGACCAACCCCGCCACCCTCACTGCAACGCTCGCTGGTAGCGCGGACCGGGTGGCTGGAGGTAGCCACAAAGGAGCGACCGATAGCTCGGGGGCTCGCGAGGCGATTGTACCCGTGTCGACTCGTTCGTGCGCGTGTACGAGACCGCAATCGAGGCCGCGGGCGGAGACGACACCACAAAGGCGAAGGGACTCCCTCTCGCGTTGCAAGGAGTGGTGCTTTCTTGGTTTTTTACCATAGAACCAAACTTCATCTACGCGTGGGAGCAGATCCGCGACCGCCTTCACAATAACTTTCAAGGAAACTACGTTGAGCGGGTCGATGCGGACCAGCTCTTCGCCGTGAAGCAGAAACCTTCGGAGAAGCTCCGGGACTACTTCAAACACTTCGCGAAGATACGCTGCTAGGTCAAAGACATTAACGAAACCACCGTTGTCAATGCAGCCATACAGGGCCTTCGCCCGGGCCCGATGGCCGAATACAACGCACGGAAGCCAATCAAGACAGTGACGAAGCTCTTCGACAAAATGGAGGAATACGCCAGGGCGGAAGAGGACGCACGACGAAGACAAGGTGACGACTCCGACACCAACCAGGCCGGTGGCTCGGCAAAGACCGAAGACCCGCCGAAGGACGGTTCCTCGAAGGGAAAACACAAGCAGGAGTCGTCCAAGGACGCGCCCGAGCACAAGAACGCCCCGCACAAGGAGCCGTCCGGTAGACCCAAGCGCGGCCAGCAGACCGAAGAAAATGCTTCCGCTGGTCGTGGTGGTCGGGGGCGCCGAGGCCGCGGACGCGGTCGTGGCCGGGGCCACAATGATAGAGGCCGCGGAGATTACAACGACCAGCACCATGGGCTGTGGTGCGAAGTCCACGGGCGCGGCACCCACGACACGCGTGCGTGCACCTCCATCGCGGCGCTCCGCCAAAGCGTCGCCAGGGATAGGAACCTGGAGGCACGCCCACCTGTGGCGGCCCACGTCCAGCACCCATACGAAGTCCCCATGCAGATCCAGGCACAAGGGGCACAGCCCCATGAGGGCCCTCTGCGGATTCAGGCTCATGTGCAGCAGCCTCAGGAGGGCCTCCTGCGGTGCGCAGCTCGAAGCGCCCACCATGTGGTTATCAACGCTATCTCCGAGGCTCCTTATTGGAGTTCGTGACGGCACGGCAGTGGAAGGCCTACGTCCGAGGCTACACCACGTAGCGGCGCACCAGCGCAGACACCGCCGGATCGGGCACAAGACGAGGTCACGCTCACACCCGCCGATGCCTGGGCGTGGAACTTCTCACCAGACCCCGTCGTCCGGTCGTTATAGCGGATGCGACGTGGGACGTGCCTAGTTGACGGCGGTGTGGAACTCGCTCGCGGCGACCTTCACCAATGGGGATCCTCGAAACCGCTCGCCCATCGGGAATCCGCCGCAAGGCTTCGAGGGCAACCTTTACGCGCCGCCAAATATGGGATGCGCCAGACGGCAATGTAAAGGTCGAAGATGCCACATTCGATGTGCCCTACAATGTTGCGCCCAACTTAACTCTTTCGGCGGTGCCACATCATGGTTATTTATGCATGAAGCTCCCGGCCGCGCCATCATTACCATTCGTGGCGACTAGGATATGGCCCGCCGCAGACGAGCACGGCACCAGATATCCCCGCCGCGATGCTCAACGACCAAATGGCGTCATCCGGGGATCCTCGACCAAATGGGGATCCCCCGAAGCCGCCTCGGCCCATCGGGAATCCCGCTGCAAGGCTTCGGAGGGCAACCTTTACGGGCGCTCGGCCAAATATGTCTTCAAGTCTCCTTCGGCCAGGACGGCAATGTAAAGGTCGAAGATGCCACATTCGATGTCGTCGATCTCCTATACCCCTACAATGCCATACTGGGGCGTCCAATCCTTAACTCTTTCGGGGCGGTGCCACATCACGGTTATTTATGCATGAAGCTCCCGGGGCCGCGGGCCATCATTACCATTCGTGGCGACTAGGATATGGCCCGGCGCATCGAGCACGGCATCAGATATCCCCGTCGCGATGCTCAACGACGCACTTAGAGTCGGCACCGCAGCGCGGGGACCCACGGCGTCATCCGGGGACGGCTCGGCAAGCCCCACAGATAGTGCAACTGCTAGAGGCTCTAGCCGCACCAAAGACAAATGGTTAGTAATCGCTCATTGTAACCGCTACCCGCGCAAACGGGAATGTAATAAAGTTCCGTTTGTCACCAACCTATTATCACTGTGCAAGAATACGCGGTGAGAGTGCGCGGAGGCCTCGCCCACGCGCGTGCTTCCGGAGTATAAACCAAAGACGCACGTTCGCGTGTTCACTCTCCGTAGCCAGGGGTACGAGTATGAGTATAAACCAAAGACGCACGTTCGCGTGTGCACTCTCCGTGAGCCGTGGGTACGGTATGAGTATAAACCAAAGACGACGCTCACAGTGCACTCTCCGTGAGCTGGGTACGGTATGAGTATAAACCAAAGACGACGCTCGCGTGTGCACTCTTCGTGAGCTGTGGGTACGGGTATGAGTGTAAACCAAAGACGCGACGCTCGCGCGGTGCACTCTCCGTGAGCGTGGGTACGTGTATGAGTCTAAACCAAAGACGCGACGCTCGCTGTGCACTCTCCGTAGCCGTGGGTACGGTATGAGTATAAACCAAAGACGCGACGCTCGCGTGTGCACTCTCCGTCAAAGACACGGTATGAGTACAAACCAAAGACGACGCTCGCATGTGCACTCTCCGTCAAAGACACGGGTATGAGTATAAACCAAGACGCACGCTCGCGTGTGCTCTCGTCAAAGACACGGGTATGAGTATAAACCAAGACGCACGCCGCGTGTGCACTCTCCATCGCATACACGGCATGAGTATAAACCGAGACGACGTTCGCGTGCACTCTCCGTCAAAGACACGGGTACGAGTATAAACGAAGACGCACGTTCGCGTGTGCACTCTCCGTCGAAGACACGGGCATGAGTATAAACAAAGACGTGTGAGGGGACGCCTCTGCACGCACTCTACGGAGTATAAATAAGACGCGGATGTTCTCCTTGCGCACTCTACGGAGTATAAACAAGACGCGAATCCCGCGCATGCCACGAACGTCGTCCGTGCGCATACTCCCCGGAGTGTAAATAAGACGTGGACGCCGATCCCACGCACTCTACGGAGTATAAACAAGACGCGAATCCCGCGCATGCCACGGACGTCGTCCGTGCGCATACTCCCCGGAGTATAAATAAGACATGGACGCCGATCCCACACATTCTACGGAGTGTAAATAGGGCATGGATGCTGTCACTGTGCGCTTGGCAAAACGCAAACGCGGCGTGAATCTTGCGTGGCTGTCAGTCGCGCGCCTCCTCCGAGCGTCGAGGCTCGTCTTCGCACATCACGGGAGGTGTACGCCAGATGTACTGTGGAAACCAATTCCGAAGAGCTTCAAGAAGTAGCGATGTAGCGCGCTAGAGGCTGGCCCCAGCGAGAGCGCGCACGCGGAGTACGAGGTACACCCGAGGCTACCCCTACCTTGGGGTAGGGGGATGGAGCGCGCCTTCGCACGCGCCAGTCTGCGGACTTTAAACAAGTCGTAGTGCGTAGTCCCTCGGCGTGCGCCTTCGCCTCAGCGCACTCCGCTTCTAACTGGCGGACACGAGCATCCCGGGCAGAACGGGCTCCTGCGGCTTCGCGTAACTCCTCCTCGGCGACCCGCAGCCTATCCTCAAGCGCCCTTTGGGCACGAACATAGGCCGCTTGCAAGGCCTGCCCCAGCACAAGTGTCTGCACAATGCGAAGGCTTAGCAAGCTCAGCATAGCCAGGCATTGTCATACAAGTAAATGCTTACCCTCACTCCCAACATCTCTAAGGCGTCCCCGAGAGGCCCTACCTCGTAGGCCTGCAGCGCTTGCTGGCCGACGCTGGCAGCCGCGTCATCCACGATCCCGCGCCACGCCCTCAGCGTCTCCGGCAGAGGCACGAAGTCCGCTGGGCTCGGGTGCATGATGATCGCCCCGCCGGCACGAGGACCCCCATGTTCCGCCAAGGGCTCCTCCTCCGAATAGCGACGCCGCAGTGAGGATGCAGTGAGCACCGGAAGGCACAACGAGGAATACACCAGGGCAAACTAAGCCACCTTACCTTCAGTAGTGGAAGGAGGGCTTCGGGGGCCCGCCCCTAGCCCCAGGCGGGGTAACGGTGGCGCAAGTCCCTGTGGAGGGCGTGGCCCCGCAAGGAACAGAAGCCTCCGCGGTCGGGGTCCGCACCGACCGTTCCTGCACGGCGGACGGCGTGGCCTGAGGGGCGGAGGGGGCGCGTGCCGCAGGGGCATCGGCATATGCATCAGAGTCCCACAAGCTCCCGACGCCCGTCGCCACGGTGAATCCCCTCGATGTCCGGTGGAGCTCCGGCCGCAGACACGCCGCTAGCGAGCAAGTGGCGACGACAGAGCCCCACGACCACAACACCAATGGGCGAAGACCCCACCGTGGGCGCCTTTGCGAGGGCACCTCGGTTGCCGGCGCGGTTGCCGGCGAAGACCAGCCCATGCGCCCGCGAGGGCGCCTCGCATCGAGCGCCACGGCCGAAGGCTCCACCACAGCGCCGCCGGTCAGCATGGATCCTGCCCCGATGACCGCCGCAGGTGACGAGACTTCCCCTCTCCGGCTGCTCGCGACGAGCCCGCCATCCGTGGCACTTCAAGACCCTTCGCCCGGCGTCCGCGCCATCAAGCCCGAAGGCGCACCTCGCGACCGACTCGCATCCGCCGCGCCATCGGAGCACTAGCGGCAGAAGCCGCACTGCTATACCAAGCACGGCAGACGCCCGCTCGGGCCCTCTTGCGAGACGGCGCCTTTGCCCACGTTGTGCCGTCATCTTGGTGTTGCGAGGCGCGATCAAGACGGTCCGGCGGCGGCAGGCCCAAGGCCTCGCACACGCGGTTTATCCGCCCCACCCGCCGCAGCAGAGCAGCGAGCGCGCTTGCCGCTCATGCTCCTCGCCGTATACGGCCCGAGAAACACACGCACGCCGCCGCGCCCTCCAAGCGAATCTCTACAGAAAGCAGAGATAAGATTAATATGTAACGACCGCGCGAACAAAGAAGGGATACGGCCGAGGTTCACGAGGGTCTGAGGGTGCCGCGATGAGCGCACTCCACGGCAGAACATTGTCGTCTCGACGCTTCTCGGCGGTGAGGCGCCGCCACGGCGAAGCGGCGCTACGCTGTACATCGCGTACTCTTCGGCGAGGTCGTGCATGTTAAAGCGGGCGCCACGCCGCGAGCCGTCGGGCCTCCGCCGCCGCCTCGCTGCCGAGCGCCCGGCCGGCGAGGTCTTGAACGCGATCGCCGCGGCCGTGCATTCGAGGCCGCCCCGCCGCCACGCGTGGTAGAACCACCGTTTCATCCGATGAGACTCCCACTTCCCGCGAGTGGAGTTCGCGGGAAAGAGCTTGCCGCAGATGACCGAAGAATAAAGGTGACATCGCGAAGTTCGACGGCGCCCCGCCCTTCCGCTTGGCCGCACCGCGCCTCGTGCGGTAGGCAAACAACAAAGCGCTGAGCCATCACGCTGAGCGCAAGGCCCAATCAGACACGGCGAGTCGGCCACGGCGCTCGAGTCGCTTGCGCTAGCTCCACCCGGGTCCGCAACACGCCGCCCACGATCGCCGCCGCCGGATGCGAGCCCCGCGCCAAAAAGGCGACGAACACAAGCGCCCGACTCCTCGGCGCGGTTCCGCCTCATCGGCGGCGGCAATCGTCGCTGGCGCCGGACAACTTCCCGCGCGCGCAGACTTGGATTGTCTTCTCGGTCACGAGCGAGGGGCCCAACTCGCCAGAAAACGAGCCTCCCTTCTCCGCCGCCAGCCACCACTTGTCCGCCGCCGCCGGGTTGCGTTCGCCGAGCGAGTATTTCACCTCTAGCGGTGAAGACCGCTGGCGAATGCTGCAAGCACCAACCGCCTGGCCACGCTTGTCACCGGATGCCATCGCTTCTCACAGAAGGAAGAATACAACGGTGAGAATACCACGGGAGTGTAGAAGGCGGCGCAAGCGAGAAAGGGGCATCGAATTGCGGGGGCGCGGTTATGGGGGCTATTTCAAGACACCTCAACCCGAAGGCGGCAGCGGCGCCGCGACGGCTCTGCAGGTCGGACGCGACCACGCCAGACAGAGGCCCGTCCCGCACGATTCCCCATAACCAAGGATGAAGCGTCATGACGGTACGCGCCAGACGCGGGCACAGCAGTGAGGACCATCAGTGCACGACGCTCCAGTGGCCTCCCGCCGCGTGGCAACCCCTGCGCAAAATAACTGGGGCACACGACCCGGTGCGCATCTTTGAGACGAGCTCCGCCCGGCAGAATATCCGGTCTTTGGCCACCCGTGCCCGTGGGCCACCCACGGGGTCTTTACGCGTCGCAGAATACGCTCGCGCGTCCCACCCACGGAAGGCAGTCGCATGATGTGACACCGCCTCGACAAAGCCAAAGGCCGCCACGATTCCACCGCCATTAAAAGCGCACTACTAGATCGGGGTCGAATACTTCAAAGCATAGCAGGACAGCCGGCAGTGACGGGGCGACGGAATATGGCTACACGCCGCATGACGCGCCACTCCTCGCCCGCCTCGTGTTCCATTCCCTAGGGAAGAGGCAAGCAGCCGCAATCACGCAACCGCTCACATCCCATCGCGCACCAGCTAGGAGCCACCACGTGCCCCACATGCACCAGGGCGAGTCGCACGGTATGACAACATAGCCCTGGCAAGCCAGGGGCCAGTGCGATTCCAGGAACCATTACAGCGCATTCCCGGATCGTGAGGTTGCAATCACCGCAGCGCAGCGTGTCCATTGCGCGGTTTCAATTTAGACTACACCGTTGAGCCTCTACCACGACGAGCTCTAGTCCTCGATGATCGCGCGCCTTCGGCGATGACCCGCTCGCGGGTATCGGAGCGCGCGGCTAGACGCGCCGCCGCCACCCATTCAAGGGTAGGGGACGGAGCGCACGCGCGCTCTTCGCTAGGCGCAGCCAGCGCCACCCGCTCCGGAGCGCCGCGCCACCGACGCGCCGCCCGCCGCCACCCGGTGGATGGGGAAGCGCGCGCTTCTCGAGCGCCACCCGCCGCCACCCGCTCAAGGGTAGGGGACCGAGCGCCGCGCCTACTGGCAGGCGCCCGCCCGCTGCACCCGCTCAAGGGTAGGGGACGGAGCGCCGCGCCTACCGGCCAGCGCGCGCCCGCCGCCACCCGCTCAAGGGTAGGGGACGAGCGCGCGCGCTACTTCCGACCAGCGCCAGCACCGCCGCACCCGCTCAAGGGTAGTGGACGAGCACGCGCGCGCTACTTCGACAGGCGCCAGCCCGCCGCCACCCGCTCAAGGGTAGGAAACGAGCGCGCGCCTACTTTGGCTAGGCGTCGGCTCGCCGCCATCCGCTCGAGGGTAGGGGACGGAGCGCTCGCGCGCCTACTTCGCCACGCCTCGCACCCGGGACCCGCCGACGCCAAGGCTCCGCAAATTCGAGAAGTTCACAGCCGCAGGACGGAGGGGCCAAAGGACTTGGCAACATGGCTTCGCGCCTGTGTAGCCCTTCACCATGAGAGGCTCCTGTTGTAGGGGTGGCCCCCACCTAAACCCAGCAGGCTGTTAGAAGATTATAGGGCCCAAAATGGGACATATGTAATGGCATAGATGCCCATGACAGGGAGGTATCGATGTAAGGGCACAATTGTAAAAGCACAGCCCATATGAATATATATACAAGGGAAGGCCTGGAGAGAGGGGATCACTCTCTCCCAACTCTCCACTACCACATCTCTCTCTGTTTGGTCTGTAACCACAACAGGAATAATTGAAATGGGATGTGGGAATACCTTGATTTGATGTTGTCGGGCTCGATTGGATGGGGCTGGTGTTCGGTTCTTCCCTTCTAGCATGCACGCAGCTTTGCTTCTCTCCTCCTCATGGCTCCGCCCTTCCTCTTCATTGGTTCCCCCTCCTTTTGGGTTAGTTGCCTTCCTTTTGTCTGGCCATCGTGGTTCACTCCATTCCCTCGTCTCCTTCTCGACAATGGGTTGGGAATTTGGGGAAGATGGGGTGGATCTAGTAGTGAGACAACTTGCTCTGGTTAGGGCTATGGTGGTGAGTGAATATTGGACTCTCTCTCACTCACTATTGGTCTCTCGCTCAGCCTTATCTCTTTCACCTGTGCGCTGTGTGAGCTGAGCCATGGGGAGGTTTTTATCTCAGTAGGGTGTGCTATGGTACTTTGGTAAATCCTCTTTTTACTTGGTTTGTTGGCAGTGAAAAAAGAAATTCAGAAATGATTTAGGTCGTGAGAGGTGCTGACTGGCCTCTAATGGTCTAGTATCTCGATGATTGAAATGCCCGCTATGTTATTCTAAAGAGAGTTATGACGGTAATCTTGGTTTTATTTATTTGGTCTCTTTCTATATTTGGTTATCGTTTCCTCATGCAGGTATTTGATATCACTTACTCCGACTCGTGCCCAAAACTAAAGTCTCGAAGAATCTGAGCAATTATAATTGTATGCAGTATATTCATTTGTATGTATGATCATTGGTGTATAATTAATGAATTCAGTGGTATGTTTGCGGATTGTACAAAATTTGTAATTTGTGAGCTTAGTGGTACGTTTCAGAGAAATGGTGTTTGTGGTTGTATCTTTTTACGTAATTGTTTCTTTGCTTCGATTTGGATTGTTGCATATTTTAGGAGATTGAGTTGTTCTGTAATTCTTTTATTAATTACGTCGCTAATTTTGTATTTAACTATCAAGGCTAGCAACTAAGGCTAATTAGGGACGCCGAGTGTTTTATCATAAGCCATGAAGCATAAATTGAAAAGAAGGGGGCCATTGAATTTGTTTCCTCAAATAAACATTGGATCAGGTGTTATATGTGGGGTGGCATGTGGATTGTTTGAATGGCGGTTGTGCAAAAACACAACAGTAGTGACTGGCGACGGCGTTAGGGGGCTCGACATCCGGGGCCCACTCGCAGCGGATGTTGGTGTTCTGGGGCAAGGACCAAGGAGTAGTTTGGAACTTTGAAGGGAGGGTGTAGCGTGTACGTAAACGTAGCCTAGGCGCGTGCGTGGAGGCTTGTGGCCTCCATGTTTTTGGGTTGAGACTTGAGAACTGAGATGAATAGCCATAAGACGCAGAAAAGTGTCTTGTTAGGTTGGTGAGGGGAGAATTGGATTTTGACTGTTTTTTTAAGTGTTTGGTGCATCTTCATTTTTTTTCTCTTTATATATCATGTATGCGGGGCGATCAGTTTAATGATGACTTATGACTTTTTTACTATAACTGACTTATTTTTTATGTATTTGATAGTGGCTTATTTGGTGTAATTAAATTTAAAAAACTAAAATAAAAAAATATGTTAACCCATAATAGATAATGCGAAGGAATACAGAAAAAAAGACAGGACAAAAAGGCCTCTAAAAAACTAAAAATAGGTAACATTAAGAAATAGTGAATCAAAAGACTGAGCGTAAATCTGAAACAAGCAGTGCCGTAATATGAATTAACGGACAATGTGATATGAATTAACGGACAACACTCGTGCTTTCTTTTACAGTTTAGACCAGTTACAATGAATCTTGGCAGTTTCGGTGCCAAGGTAAGCACGGCTATAATGATGTTTTATTTTCTAAGATGTTATAGGCTGTGCTCGATTAAGCTGAAAAGCTATAGTTTATGAATAAAATTGTACTATAGTTAGCTGAAATTATACTGTAGTTGAAGTGGCTTATTTGACGTAATTAAATTAAAAAAATCAAAAATAGAAAAAATATGTTAGCTCATCACGGACAATACAAACGAATACGAAAAAACTAGCAAAAAAAGCTAAAAAAAACTAAATATTCAGAAAAGAATGAAACTTATAAATAGTGAAAAATAAACTAAAAGCTAAAAATTCAAACTGAAATAAATGAGGCGATAATGATGCCACTACTGGTCTACTGTAAAATAACCGTACGTTGAGCGTCTCCCTACGTGCTTTTCCAACCGTTTGGTCAAAACGATTGCAGCCATCCCTCGCCTGCCTTCGGAGTTTGGACATCTTTTCGATCTCCTTCCAACCTCACCGCGTGTCGGGCCATGTAGCCGTCGGTTCTCTTTCGATTTGTGGCATGCACCGATAGACCGCCAATGCGCATCACATCTCCACGTAAGGCGGTAAGGACATAGTACCTACCATTCCTGTTTCGGGAGTCCGTGGTCGGACATAAAATAATACTACTACCTACTAGCACAAGACTTCATTCTTTAGGCCTGTATCCCGCTTATTTTGGTTTAAATTTCTTACTTATAATTTAATTTTTACTATTTTTAAATTTTATTTTTTTATAGCTTTTTAGTTTTTAAGTTCTTTGCTGGTTCTTTTTTATTCGTTTGTATAGTCGTGATGAGCTAATATATTTTTCTAATTTTAATTTTTTTTAAATTTAGTTACGCCAAATGAACTACCATCAGTTACAGTGTAATTTTAGTCATTTATAGTGTAATTTTAATCATAAATCAACTTATTTCAGTCTAACCGAACGGCATCTATATCTAATAGATTTTAGTTACGGTTTATAGATCTAATAAATAATATTAATTAATAGAAGTTGAAACTAAATATCAGTTGAAAAAGTTGGAAAGAGCCGGACCTAAGATTTTTAATATACTGAACACGTCACACATGCGCAGCACAGACGTAGAGAGTCAGTATTTCCCTGGGTATTGTACAGTGTGCCACTTGGCAGAGGCAAGCATGACACGTACGGTACAACGGATAATTGGATAGCAGTACACGGCGCTGTGCCATGCCTCCCTGTCCGCCGCAGTGAAACGATCGAACCAAACACGCGCGCGCGCGTGAAATCTGAATTCTGGCCGAGTACGTCGCCGTGGCGCAGAAACGATCGCCGGCGCCCGCCACCCGGCTCGCGAGAAGGCAGTGGCAAAAAAGCGGATGCAGGCGGGTAGGTAGGCGCACGCAGGGGGAGGAGGTCCCCAGCGGTGCAGTGCGTGGGCAAGAGCGCGGCCAAATGGCGCCGTTGCCAGCCACAAAGGTCCCTCTTTTGCAGTTGGATTATGCTCGCGGTTGTCTTTTGCAGCTAGTGACGGTAGCATAATTCATGAATATTCAATTGAAAATCTAAAATTTTAGTAAAAAATTATTATATATAAAGTATAATATACATATACACACACTAGTAGCGGCGGCAATAGCGAGGTCGGGAGCCTGGGCATGGCTTGGAGGAGTAGCCGGAGGAAGCAGCATGCGCATGGCGCGGCGGTGGCCAGGCGCGGGCCGAGGCCGAGCCAGGGAGCTGAACTGGCGCTGGAGGAGGCCAAGGCATGGCTGGGAGCTAGAAGAGCAGTCTGTTGTTAGCATGAAGAAGAAACGAAGAAGTGCCAGCCGTGGGAGAAGAAGAAGAAGAAAGGAAGTAGCAGCAGCAAGCCATTCGGTGGTGGAAGAAGAAAAGGGAGAGGAAGAAATGGAGAAGCGAAGAAATGGGGGAGAAGACAGGAAGAAGCAGTCGACAAGGGGAGAAGAAAATTATGGAGAGAGAGAGAGAGGAAGAAAGGAAAAAAAACTGAGTAGCCGTCGGTGGAGAAAAGAAATAAAAAGGGAAGAGGTGAGAGAGGCCAGGGTGCTGTTTGGTGAAAAGAGAGGAGAAAAGAAATGAAGCGAGAAGACAAGAAAGGGGGAAAAAAGAAAAGAAAAAAAGAGAAACATAAAGAAAAAGGCGAAGGCACGGATTTGTGGCGACGTCTACAACTGTGTACGTGACTGGGAGAGTTGTAGGTCTGATGACGACGTTGATAACTGTACATGAGTGGCCATATAGATTGCGTCCGGTTGTAGTTGGCACGTCAGTGTTAGAGATGGCAACGGGTAAATACCCATCGGGTATTGCCATTCTATACCCGTATCCGCTAGGTGTGAATTTACCTGTCGGGTTACCCGTATCCGCACGCGGGTAGGAAAATTTACCCATACCGCACTGCTGCGGGTATTACTACCCGACGGGTAACCTGCACTGCCGCAAGCATACCCGGTTCAACACATAAGAATATCATCAATTTAGACATTCATTAATCATACATGCCAAGCACAAAAGCGCCTAATGATCAAAATTAGTACATCACGAAGCATACTTGACATGACCATATCAACATATGACAAACAAATAAACAATCAACAACAAGTAAATAATAAAATTAACATTTGAGTGGGATGTCTAGTTGTCTAATACGGTATTCATTTTGCGGGTAGGCGGTATGGGTAGTATATACCCACACCCGCATCCGCCACCCGTGGTAGAGGATTTCGCCAATAACGCACCCATGGGTACATAAAATTTTCCATGCCCGTCTCTTTATCAGGTAAAACCCGTCGGGTATTCAGGTATCGGGTACCCATTGCCATCTCTAGTCAGTGTCCTCAGTGAAATCTTAATATTAATCACATTGTCATGTTTATGGTATTTTGTTGTACATGTTGCATTAACATCATTTATCATTGTATTTTTTATGCATGTTTGGCGTAAAATGTGTTTGATAGCCTTAATATTAATCACATTGTCATGTTTATGGTATTTTGCTGTACATGTTGCATTAACATCATTTATCATTGTATTTTTTATGCATGTTTGGCGTAAAATGTGTTTGATAGCCTAGAATCAGTATAAGTTTCTATTAGGTCTTAATTACGCATATGTACGATATAGTGATGTTATGTCGGTAGATGTAAATAATTATATTAATGTAACAAAATGGTGTTATGCAATTGTGTACAAATTCCTCAAATTGGTGATAATCCTTTCCGTAGCAACTGCTAGTGTTGAGAGATTGTTTTATGTGAAGAATAACCTAAGAAATACAATAGGGGAGTAATATTTGAATGATCGCATGTTATATTTCTTGAGCGAGATTTTTTCTGCAAGCTAAGGATGGTGATATTATATCTCATTTCCAAGGTACGAAGAATCGCCGCGTTAATTTTTATTTTAATTATTTTATAATTTTTTTTGTATTTGAGATGTTGTTTCTAATATGAATAATTGTACTTTAATTTTCGCTATTGTGAATCTGTATATTTTTTATTAAATAATATTTCATAACCTTAAATACTTATCCTGAAAATCCTGTGTCGCCGCTGTTCGCAGCCATGCAATTCTGCAAACAACATTGCACATCCATACATGTCTCTGGCCCATTTCGAGAGCTCTTGTACGTGCACGTCTGGGTCGTGGTTGGTTGCGTTGCATGCGCCGGGCTCTATGACTCCGAGCTGGGTGTGATCACTTATTGCCATGATTGTGCAGATCGTGACCTTTGTTTCAATCCCCAAAAAAAATTGTGGATCGTGACTGGTCTCTCTCAGACTTTGACGTCAGGCATCTTGACTTATTTTGTACTAGTATGTACACTTTGCCCACCTTTTGTTGTTTGATTGTGTACGCGTATATATATCATGCACCTTGTGTTTGTGCATGCTAACTCATATTGAAATAGTAGATTGATGTTAATTGTTTTGTGATCTAGCCCCATTATAACTGGTTTGGGCTTTTAGAAGCCGGAACTTGGAATAAACATATCGACTTTTTAATTTTATTTTTTACTTTTGCTTTTTGCTTTTTTATTGTTTATCGAGATATAATAATATTTTTTATTTTTCTTTAATTAAATAACTAAAAGCTAACTACTATTATAATATAATTTTAATAAAAAATCAACAGCTGAAAGCCGAAAGTTGCCAGCGGAAGCCGGTTGGAAGGGCGGCAGACCATGAAGCTAACGATGAAACAGGCCGCGCCGAAGAGCCATTTCGACTGTAAATTATACTAAAAAAAATGCAACATACTAGCAACCCACAAACCGGAGCGAGAGCTCGCCTTTAAATATTTTTAAGAACAGAGATCTTCGCATTAAACAATTCTGATTTGTATATATATCAACCGGAGGTTGTACGGGGACGTACTCTAAACTGTGTTCTTTTGGATTTGCTATGTGTGGCTTTTGATTTTTTTATAGCAATTAGTTTTTAAACGATATATCGTTTTAAGGTGGGATCTATAAGTCGATTGTAATAGACACTAGGCTGACTTTAGCTATACCGTCCAAAATTGTATGTAATTATCTCTTTCTTACGAACAGATAGAATTCAAAAGTATAAACTAAAAATCATGCTCACAATCTAAAAGAACCTAACTCTGTACTCCTATAGGTTACTTTTGCATTGATGATCATGACTAAACCTCATCATATGATGTTTTAGGGCTGACTAAGTTCTGCACGTGGTTTATTAATGTGTGGTCCAGCTTTAACTAACTCATCGCTTCAACATCTAACTGTAGCTTTTAGCTGAAATTGTACTGTAGGGGCTGTTAACTTTTTTTGAGCAAAAATACGAAAAAAAAGGAAAAAAATCCATTATATCATCATGTACAATGCAAAGAAATAAGGAGAAAAAAAAGCAAATACCAAAAAAGAATAAAATAACTAAAATTAAAAGCTAACACATTCTAAATGATTTCTAACTTAAATAACCTAAAATTCGAAATAAATCAAAAGTTGAACCCGTAGCCGTTGGAGTGAGGCCAGTGTTAGCTGAGGACATGGCCAAATCGATTGAAGTGCGCCGCACCCCTTTTTTTTTTTTTTTTTTGCTGGGAGCGTCCGTCAAAGCGCCTATAGATGCCCCATTTTTTGACCCTACGAATATTTCATGAACAAGCAGATTGGAACCGTTGCGTGCGGGGCAGAAAAAACACATCTACTGCTAGCTAGTAAAAATTTGTCTAAAGCTACGATAGTACTTCCATCTGTTGGAAGGAAAATTTGGATACCAGATCAGTGGCGAATCCACCATGGGTGTTTGTAGGTGCTCGAGCACCCCCTCCTCCCACCGTGATTGAAGACGACCCGGCCAGCCCGGTGGTTGAAGAACTGGAGGTCGGAGGATGAAGAAGAGCTAGACTGCCCGGCGCGGTGGAGAGGGAGGCAGTCGCCTGTCGGTGACTTGGTGCGGAGCCGCGGAGGGTGACTCGACGCGGAGGCAGAGCGGAGGGGCCGAGGGGGAGGCGGTCGGCCACTCGGTGGCGGTCGGGCGCGGGCGCGGCTGTGCAGACGAGGCCGAGCGGCGGAGCGAGGCTAGCAAGGCCGAGTAGTGGAGAGAAGCGATGGACAAGGCGACATCGACGAGCGACGACGCCGATGAGACGACGAGGCAAGATTCCCATTCGCCGCACCGCGATTCCCGTTCGCCGAATGGAAGTGGTGACCGCTGACTTCGACTCATGAGGTGTGTGCTTTGTGAGCACCGAGGCACTGAGCACTTGGGTACTGTTTGGTTTGAGGTATATCCTGGGATGGGAGGGGGCCAACCCATTTTTTGTAGTGTTTGGTTGTAGAATTTGGTGGGATAGGTTGGACCCAAAAGAGAATATTCTGCTGGAATCTGGGTTGAGATGGTACCCCAAAAACGAGCGAACCGAGCCAACCCATTTCCTCGCGCGCGTAGTAATCTGCACACGCAGTCCTAATCTCACGCGCGCGCGCCATCCTCCATCTCCCATCGCCGCGCCGCTCCCCATCTCCCCATCGCCGCGCCGCCGCGCTCCCCATCGCCATCGCGCGCGCCGCCGCTCCCCATCTCCCCATCGCCCGCGCCGCTCCCCATCGTCCTCGCCGCCGTCCTCGTTCTCCCGCGCGCGCCCCCATCGCTCCGCCTCGCGCGCGCGCCACTCCCATCTCCCGCGCCGCTCCCCATCTCCCGGGTGAAACCGCGTTGGTCTCCGCTCCGAATCAATATTTTTAAAACGCCAGTATGAATTGAATATTTTCAAATCGCCGCCGCCGCGAATATGGCTGATACGAATATCGGTCGCCCTCTCCGGCCGCTTTAAACCGCATAAATTCGAATCACAAAATTTGTACGGATTTTTCATGGGTTCTAGAAACGGATCGAATACGAATAGAATAGTCTCCTCCCGCCTCAAATCCTCTCTCCGAATACGAATACGAATATTTTCGAACACGATTTTGCTTCTCTACGTGAGTATATGCAGCTATCCGCCTATCCCACTCTATTCCTCCATCCAAACAAAAAATAGGGACTAACCCATCCTTGCAACCAAACAAAAAGTGGGATTATCCTATCCCACATACCTGGGATGGAGCTATCTCATCCCACCAAGTCCCCAATCCAAACACCACCTTGATGTCTTGATGACTTGAGGTCTTGACTCTTGAGCACTTGAGCAGATCTGCAGACTGTAGGTGGCGTGAAACACTGAGGCTGTGAGCTGCCTGTCGTCTGCCCGAGTGCCCTAGGCCCGACTGCCCGTGACTTCGTGTCTTCGTGAGGCGTGACCAGCTGACCGCGTGAGGGCACTCAGAGTAAGTAAGTTATTGTTTAACTGAGGCAAATTATTGTTTAATCGTAGTAGCTATTAGGCATTAAGCCAATTAGACAATTTATTTAATTAGTTATTGACTAGTTATTGTTTAATTATTCTTAGATTTATAAAAATGAAGAAGCGAACTTCGCACAAATATTTTTTAAACAATGCAACTAGCAGTAACCATCTAACCATAGAAAGTAGAATTAGTAGATGTAGGTTTGGTATATTTATGTTATACTAAAACCTCAACAGTAGAGCTCCCTCTCTATTTTTATCCTCGATTCACCACTGTACCAGATGGTACAAGAAGTGACTTGCTTACGTATTGTCGCTGTAAGCCTGTAATAATCAGTGACGTCTGATAGATAAGAGTTGTTTGGCAAACATTGTGAAATCCGTACCAGTGGTAGGTGAGACACCAACCGGCATCCGACCTCGGTAGGTTTCCCGGCCCTCGTCCAAAAAAAACAGGGCAGTGGTTGGGCCGAGTGCAAATGCAATAGCAAGAGTTCTAGACAAGGGTTGACAGCTTTAAACTGGTTTTTGATTTGTTTTTTTACGGTATCCACGAGCAAAACCAAATAGCATCCTCTAGTATCATAGAATACCGGATAAAAAAAATTAGTAGAGATCAGCAATTTCGGCCTATATATGGATCCTTTAATCTAAACTTAGTTCATCTGGTTGCTTCTTTGAAGCCTAACAAAGAGAACACTCGCAACCTAAATTTCTAGTAGTTAGCAGCAGTTCACGAGGAGTCTCCGCTTTCCTCAGCCTATGAGGAAACTACATCAGGCCGAGTCACCCCTTGAGCCAGTCCAAGAGGGAGGACCACAATAGGCCACGATGTCCATTTGATCGATCCCGAAGTATGTTACCTCGTAGCAGCTCTCGATACCTATTCATCTCATATGGTCGGCTAGGAGATATGCACCATATCCGTCGCACAGCCTTATCCAGCCAGGCAGCTATTGGTCACTGAAGAATGGGAGAAATCAGTGCCATCGGCTACCCTCGCCTGCCATCTCGTCATAGCGCCGCTTGATTCCTGTTGCCTCGCGACGTCATTGATAGGTCCACCCGATCAATATGTATTTTGCTCTAAATTTCTCTTAATTCTTCTATTTTATTTCGAGAATAAGGGCTAAATTTGTGAGTTAGAGTTTCAATGTGATGATTGTTGATTGATTTTTATCAAATTGTAGGGTTAAGATTTAGGTTTTTAATTTTGATTTTTGGAATACCTGTCTAGCTCATTGCAAATCGAAGGCAAATTTGTAGTATTGACCACAATATCAAATAAGCCACTAGACATACTTTTTTCTATAATATTATTCTTGAACCATTGAACATACAAATATCTAATTGACCTTTTCAATTAATTGGTGATGATTTCATGAATTATATACTTATTTGCTATGTGAAGAAACAAGAATTAACAAAAATTGCCAATGATGCGGTTGTTTGTCGCTTTATGAACTCGAAACAACGTAAATACTAATAGATAATACATTAGCTTGCATTTGATCATTCTACCATTTTTACTTGAAAACTTTAAGTAATTTCGTCCTTTTTAACAGGCCATTGATGTCAGATGATGTATTTTACTAATACTGACTAACTTTTATGTGTGATTTCACTCTTAGTTCCTTCAATTTGCTGCAGCTAATCAATATTATTATTGGGCTTCTTTATCCTGGTAAGTATTTCGATCACTACTTCTTTACCATCATGCACTGTTATCCGTTATGTTGAAGTATTGATGCGAAAAAATACCGGATATATTACTATTGAGCATAATATTGCTTGAAAATTATATATGTTATTATATGTATGATGAAGTGGTGAACCCTAGTCATTTTCATTCTAGTTCCTCCCCTGACAGTAACTAGCTTTCAAACAGAGATTCTTTTCAATGCGAGGTCTATAAGTTAATTGTAGTACACACTGTACCGATTTCATTCAGCTAAAACCGCATGCGAGTTTCTGACACTCCATACTCTCTCTTATGAACAGACAAAAACTATAAACAACAACAATAAATTGTAAGTCCAAGCTAAAAAAAACAAACCCTATATACAATGAGTTTGCCGTTGCCCCAAATAGCACATTCCACGTTGAGTTTTAGCAGCATGCATGGTATTAATTTCCGACCCAGTTTGTGCTGGCAAAATTATTCGCGCACTACAAAACAGTGGTCAGTGCAACACCTACCACTGCGATGCGGCCTGCGTTGCACCACCCGTCGTGAGGTGTGAGTAGCGGTTGGCATTATTTAAGATTTCATAGACAAGATGGGTTCATTCGAATTTATCTTGACACGTTCAGCGTAATTACACTCCAAACATTTATAAAATATTATGGCGTACTTGCATTCCATTCGGATGAAATATGCTGTGCTATCCCCTCTTATGGTTCAACCTTCATGTTACTTACGTATAGAAGTTTATAAATTTTTTTAAAAAATTTGGAAATGTTGGGGAGGACATATTCTACATACATGTAAAATTTCAAGATTAAACTCAATTATATTTTAAATATATGAAATTGACAAGCACCAAAAAATGAATAGTGATGAATGTCGAAAATTACTATTAAATGGAAATTGTCTTTTTCATGGATGCGCTTTTCCATTGAGCATGCATGATGTACATACTAGATTCAATGGACACCAGTACCAAGTCTAGGACTTAGACACAGGTGGGCTAAATGCACAACATGCCAAGTCTTTGTTGTTATTCATAAACATGAACTCACATGCACTGATGTTCACAGCTTCTAGTAAATTAGTAAGATGATCGTGTGTTACAACAGAGTACCAAAAGAGGGTAGCATATATTAGCAAACGTGATCCAAAACCGTACCATGAACATCAATTTATCTTACACATATACAGCGAAACATATATGTACAAGCATATCCATATTTAGTAGTGGACATTGTTTCTTGTGCAATATTAGTACAAATAAAATACATAAGGCATTTAGGATGTAAGAATATCTTTGTAGATGATATTCTTGGTAAATATGCTAGTAGAATTGAAGCCCCTATCCTTTCCTGATACATCAAGTATTCTGAGATTGCTCCTAGCAGTAGCTCGCGAAAGGGTAACATATAGTTGTCCATGGGAGAAAACCGGATCGGGGAGACAGACACCTATATTTGGTATTGTTTGCCCTTGTGACTTATTGATGGTCATTGCAAAACTCTAGAAACTACTTCCTGTTGAACCTAAATGGGGACATTTTGTCATCAGACAGGCATACAGGTATCTGAGGCACAAAAACGCTCTTCCCAACATGTTGTCCCAGCACAATTTCGGCATCTATGGTATTCCTTTGGAAGGCCCGGACTACCAACCTCGTCCTGTTACACAACCCATTAGCTAGATCTAGGTTTCTTAGCAAAATCACAGGGCAACTGACCCTCAACTTGAGGACAAGCGGAGGCAACCCATTAGGTGTGAGAAAATTCAAGAATTCAGAGGGTAGTAGTTGTGAGGATTGTTCTCTGCACTATCGAAACCATGATATGCAATCTCCCTAGGGAAGCGTTTGATTAGCTTCATATATATCCGGCCAACATACTCATTCTTCATCGAATCAAAGATGTTTGACATTAACATTGGAAAGACACTGTCTATAAGGTCATCAATGTAGTTTGCATCGGTGAGGAAACTATGGATCTAATTGAGTCCTTATGTTATGAACAAGCTTCAGCTGCTGTATGCAATCCAGTGTTGCATCCGTTATTTGCCATCTTGTTCCCTTCCTTACCACAGGAAGCACCTGTCTAAAGTATCCCTCAAACACGACCGTCTCCCCCCCCCCAAAAGGTAGATCTGCTCGCTCCATTGTGTCCCTTATGCTCTTGTTGAGTGCCTCGACTGCCTGCCTCTTTGTCATGGATGCTTCATCCCATATTATAAGAGATGCCGTTTGAAGAAGCTTGGCTGTCCCGCTCTACTTGGTGAAGGTACACATCCCACGGTCTTGAATACTCAATGGTATTTTGAATCTTGAGTGTGCAGTCGTGCCTCCAGGCATGATGGAGGCAACAACACCTGATGTTGTGGTTGCCACATCTATCTTCCCCTTACCATGAACATTTGCCATCAATGCTTTGTATAAGAATGTCTTTCCGGTGCCTCTTGGGCCATCGACAAAGAATACACCTCTATCACCACCATGAATCTAAGCTTGTAAGAGAAATGGTTATGGAAACTTAAGAATGAGCAAGGCTTGTGGCAAGTAGTTCTTAGGAAAAAAATATTTGACAAATACTCAATTACCTAGATTGTACAGCCTTAGTTTCACCAAGAAAATTTCTGTTGCACAAGTTTTTGATAGAGGTTGGCTCTCCTTAAAGAAATAGACTGAAGATTTGCTAGGTTACAAGTCTGAGCCTCTTAACAGGCACTTACACTAAAGCAGGTGCAGTAGTGTAGCCAGGACTAATACCCTGTGAGGTCAATACCTTTAACATCTTTGAATATTTCTTGCTCTTTTAACAATATTTGGATCTATCTATTAATGAATTTGATAGATTTCTGTAATCTGGGGAATGATGAATGTGAATATGTTTTGGCTGTATTATTCATGTTTACTGCAATATCAGGGTCATTCATTTGAGCTCCTTGTATTTTTGGTTGTGCTAACCACTGGTTTCAAGATTACAGCTACTGATCAATAGTTTTTCATCTTGAAATGGCTAGAAATAGCTCATATAGTTTGATCATTTATCAAATTTAGATTTTGCAACTTAAAATCTAGTTGGTTGCAAGGCTGCCAATTGAGCTTTGCGTATGTTGTGAGTGAGACACGCTATCTATTTCTTGTCAGCTTATGCCTTAAGTGCTTCTAGGTGATCTTCATGTATGGTGTCATATTCTTTGAAAAATGCCTTGCTTGGCTAAGCTTTTTGTTGAAACATGGCGGGGCATGTCAGTCATTCACATAGCATATTTATCACACATTTTATGAAATGAGTTCAACATGCAGTAGTATTAGCTCCTAGGCAATTAAGAATACTTCTTGCTCCTAGGCAATTTACTTGTTTCTCTACAATTATGACTTGCATGTATATAAACCATTCAAACATTGCACACACATACACACACACTTGGGACCTCGCGCCCAAGAACACTCGGGACGTTGTGCCCAAAAATGCCCAGAATCATGTGTCCGGGACCATTCATTTATATCATTAACATAATACAAGGACGTCATGCAATAGGAAGGTGATACATTAGCATAGGTCACACATGATGAACAATAAAAAAATATGAGTGGCATGCTAGATGGCATCATGTCACAGAGTACATATACAAATTTAGGCTACAAAAAAGTGAATAGATGTACACGCGGAGCTCAGAATTTGTGGTATCGTTTACAGAACATAAAAACACGAACCATGTATGTTTTGTAGCTGAACTTGCACGCATTATAGCCTTAGTCTGTAGTTGGTAGTGTTGTAGTGTACTAGGGCTAATTGCCTAACTCAGACTCAGATCCAATGGCAGATGTTGAGAAGGAACAAAAACTATAGTGGGATACTAATTCAAGCGGTAGAAATCCAAAGTTCCAAATCAAGGAAACTACAGTCTGAACTGAAGAAACAATCCAAACTAAATAATCAATCAATATGAAAGAGGCCAACTTTGTACTGTTTCTGTGATGAATTAAACCCTTGTGGCAAGAAAATTCAAGAAAATGTGCACATCACTTATTGCGGACATCTAAATTCAGAACCCAATCCAGCAAATCTCGATTTGATGAAAAAAAAGATGAAGAACTTTTTTTAATCGAATCTGCGAGATTGCATGCCATAACTGATGCTACTTACCAGGCTTAGTAGATGAAATGGGCATAACTTATTACTCATCCTAAATACTCATCTGATGAGCCAAACCAAACATTTTGAAGTATGTAAAAGCAAGGCAACATGGATCTGGTTGGCAGAGTAAGTTAACATCATAATGAGAGCATGCAGCGTAAGTCATCTCGATCGGATATCATTTTCATACTAGTGACAAATAATACGAATCACAGTTTAGTTTATAATCACCTTCATCGTCATCATTGATGAATAGTACCACCCATATGTCAGACAGACATTAATGCGGGCAATAAAGGAAAAGCGAAATCCATTCCAATCCAATGGAATCTAATGAAAGTTAGTCAATCCAAATGAGATGAGATCACCAAAGAAGCAAGATGAAGAAGGTGGGGGGGGGGGACCTTGAAGGCAGCGCAGGAAGGGCGATTTTCGCAGGAGCTTCTTGCAAGATCCCATATACAAGAGGTTGACTTTGTTTAAATAGGCATACAAAAGGTGAAGGAGCACTGAAGAAACAAGCGAAAGCAAAGCAATCTATGAGAGAAAAAATACCTTCAATGCAAGCCCAATAGAAAGCAAACTAACTTAAGTAAATGAGTAATGCTCCAGTAACTGGTGCTAAGAAATTTTAGAGCATGCACATCTCTTAGTATTTATAATAGACGCTAAGGTGAACATATCACCTCTCTCTCTCTCTCTCTCCATAAAATTATTGTTAGCTATTTTTACTCTAACCCCCTAGCACCACAGGTGTTAAGAGTTCAACTTTTTCTGACATAGCACCAGCTGCCAAGGTTTGATTCGATACTACTCACTCCCACATCCCTTGGCATCGTGCTAAGAAATTTCTTTCTCCTATAGCATTGGCTTAGCACCTAGAGATGCACATGCTCTTATTGAGTTATGTGGCAACTGCTTTGCATTAACGCTTACAACTGTTCAGCTCCATTTTTGTGCTAGCAATTGCTCCACAATTCTATATCAGTTGCTTCCTTCCAACTGCTCTGCAGCCTTGACCGCATTCCTTTGTAGTGGGACCAAGCAGTTGACAAGCTCGGTGGTTTGCAAGTGCACGCGGACGACACTTGGATGGCAACCTTCTCTAGAGAGCGAGGCCGTGGCGACAGCTGACAGCGCAGGGTTCCTCTCAATGAAGTTGGCCTTCACCATCTCCCTTGCCGCCTCCTTCTCTATCGTGGTCGGGGAAGAACGCAAATGCTGCACGGTGACAATGTTGAGGTGGGGCGCCCTCGCCCCCGTGAAGGTGCCGATTTCCCTGTGCACGCGCATGCAGGACCCTAGCGCCCTTCCCCACGCCCTTCCGTGTTGATCTCTGGCGCCACCCATCCCTGTGCCCTTCCGTACCAACCCCCCGTTTCGTCCTTCCACGCATAGGACCCCAACGTCACAACACACATAGGCTTACTCACCATTGGCCAGGGACTGCACGTGTCGCCAGGGCATGCCGCCCGTCATGGAGGGTGAAGGGGGATGGCGTGCGATGACTGGGGTGGGGAAGTGAAGCGTTCGGTTTTTTAAGCCAGTTCTCATTTGTTTTCTATGCCGGTTCACTAGGGTTTTCGAAGGGAACATGCATTGTGGGTTGGGCTGCGCACTAGGGAAGCAGACTATGGAAAAGGAGCAGTACTATGAGTCAGGCTTAAACGAGGATTCCTAGTCCTTTAGATCTTGTTTGGGAGTCCAAAATCCTTGACCCATTCTTGTGATTGGGCCGGGATTTTAGTTCAAAATACATGTCCATTCATAGAGATGGGTTAGGGATTTTAGACTCCCAAACAACATTAGTAGAGAAACCAAAGCCAATCAAAGTGGACTTATAGCCTAGCGGCCTAGATGAAGGACAAGGCCACTAAACTTCTGCAACCCCATAAAGGGAAGTTGTGGAAGTAGCCCAATGAGGCTTTCTTTAAAAAAAGAAACAAGAAGAAAAGAGAAAGCGACGAGGCCAAGGAAGGGGCAGCCCATAATATCTCAATGAGGAACCGTCACTGACGAGTCTAGTCCAAGCAATTTCTTCTAGGCAAGAGGGATAGATCAATCACAGAATAATGCAAGAAAATACAAGATTAAACATAGAGAGATAGAGGAACTTCTTGTTTATTGAGATACCTTGTTTATAGACTAAATAGATGAGGGAAATTTAACTTTTTGCCACTCTTAACATTGCCACCTACTCAAATGCCATCTCTACATTGCAATTAATATTTTGCCACTCTCCACCTACGTGGCGCCTAGTCACCGCCATGTCACGCCGCGCCTCCGCCGCGCCGCGCCGCCGCTGCGCTGCCGCCTCGCCGCCGCCCGACCTCCCGCGCGCGCGCGCGCGGAGGGACGAAGCGCAGGCGCGGCGGCGGCGCTGGGAGGCCGGCGCGCGCGGAGGTGCGGGAGGCTGCGGCGGCGCTGGCGCGCGAGGCGCAGCGTGACATGGCGGTGACTAGGCGCCACGAGGCCGAGAGTGGCAAAATATTAATTGCAATATAGAGGATGGCATTTGAGTAGGTGGCAATGTTAAAGTGGCAAAAAGTTAAATTTTCCAATAGATGCCCACAAATAAATAAGACTTATAGGCTCATACCTAGGTTTTCTAACAATCCCCACCAAATTTCCCTCCAAGCGGCACGGCAGCGGCACAGCCCATGGATGTGGCGGCGAGCGAGCAACACCGCGCGACTTGTGAGGTAGGCAGCACCCGTTCGCCGACGGATCACGCGAGACGGCGGCGGCGGCGCGGCCGGGGCTGGCGATGGATACGCGGCGCGGCACCTGCCCACGAGCGGGCGATGGGCGCGGCGTAAACCCGGCCGAGGCACTGGTTGGAGGCGAGGGGTTTCAGGTTTGCTCCTTGTCTGTCTAGCCGGTTTCTGTTAGCCCACTGGCCTGCCCGTTCCACGGCAGTACTATTATCCTGGCCCAAAATGCCCGTTTAACAACTTGGCGGTCGAAAATTTCAGCCCAGATAATCAGATCGTCTTACTCGGTCCTGCTTGATGCTGAAATCCTGGATGAAATTTTCATGGCATCGCTTGTTTATTTTTTTCTTGCTGAAAAAAAAACTGTCCATGGCATCGCCGGCCACCGACATATTTTACGTCATATGAAGTAACCAGAAGCATACATGCCGTGAAAATTTTGTAACAAGTCGTATAGCTTTGACATGATACTTTCAAAAGATGTTCAGTAATGTTCAGATGCTACTTCATACTAATAAAGTAATTAACGAGGTGTGCTTCTAAACTGTTCTGAATAAACGCAACATACAGGCGCCTGGGTGCGCTGAAGTACTGATGGTCTCTACTCCAAACCAACTTTGAGAATGTTATAGCTTTGTGTAGATTTCTTTTTAGAAAAAGAAGAGAGTTCAATCACTTTCATCTCAAAAATATTGTCATGAACTGTACTATATGACAGTATATGACCTTGTGTGATGATACGTCAATCGTGTTGGTTTCTTAAATTAATCTTTACCGATATGGCGTATTCCATGATAATTCTAACCGTCGGTTTGTCACCTGTGCTAGATAATTAATGCGCTCAAGGAAGTCTTTGATATTGTTGTTGTGGAGTAGCAATCTGGAGATACAGTGATATCTGATATGCATTAAGGGAAGTGGCACCGTAACGAATCCAAATCCCACTTGCGGCGGTCCAATGTCTAGAAAGGCTATCTGAAGGCATGATCAGGAAGAGGACTTTTGACTGTCGAAGGGGCCTATGTCTAGAAAAGCTATCTGAAGGCATGATCAGGAAGAGGACTTTTGACTGTCGAAGGGGCCTGTCCGCAGTGGGCAGTGGCTTCATCCCTGTGCTCACATCACCCGAAACATGTAAGAATGCCATCACCCATCCCCCCACCCCCCGCCGGCACTTGCAATAATTCAGGTTGATTAAGGTCACAATGGGCCTACTGCGCTTTCTCCAATGAACAGATCACCTGAAACTTGTGAGAAGCATCTTTGAACTACTTTGGACGTAGAATTCAAAGGTAGATAAAAAAAAAGTGGAAACCATATATATAAGTGAAAGACTTGTTTATTGTCTAGAGTTTGTTTAGTCATGGACGGTAGTAGTTAGTAAACATACAATTAATGACAATACAAACGAGTAGCCCTTTATCCAAGGCTTCACACTGATTGTAAGTTTGTGCAATCAAAGGATGGTCAAATAGAGTATAGATGACTTGGACTGGTATACTGAGAAGACAGCGACTCTGGATGTTTCATGAGAGGTACCTTTGCACACTGTTTTCAAAAGGTGATAGATCTCGTATCAAGAAAGTCCCACACCAACCATGCAGCATGAACTTGATATATATAGTTTCAGTTAATGAACAACATGGATGGGCTCACTGTTTTTCTTAGATTATCAGCGTGTATCCCTTGGTGTGCTCATTTGAGTACATAGATACTACAAATTGCTACTTGCACTTTTGAGGTTTTAGCAAATTTTCACCTATACTTTGGATGTTTGTAACTTTTCACCGCACGTGTAACCTAAAAGACCTAAAATTGCTAATGCTGCATATGGTTAATATGAATCTGGGTGGAAAAAGGTAAACTAGGAAGGGGAAAATCTAGACTTTAAACCACATATTTACAGTAAAATGGAAGAAGGGTATTGTGCTAGTTGTCGTTTTTTAGAACGATTTAAGTTTATTTCTTGGTGTATAATAGCCATCATTGTCATTGACAACATCACATTATCGTTCTGCTAACCGCTAAGTAATCTAGACTATGCTAGCTGACGTTGATGTTTCTTTAATTCATGAACTAATGAGAATAGCCATTCGGCCTTGACATAGAAGACAAAACCAATTGATTGTTAGTTGCGTAGAATTCCAACATTTTTCTTTGCTTGAATCTAGCTCCATGCATTTCAATAAACTGCTAAGTAACCGCTTAATATGTTGGTTTTAGTTTACTCTCTTTGATTATAATTACTTGCAAAGTTTCCTGTAGTTTTTTCTGCTCTCTCTTCTAATTCGTCTAATATGTTGAAATCTTGCTAAAACCTCCAAATTTAGAGAAATGAAGGAGAATATAATATTTTCTAAAACTTCTATTTAATTTTCTTAAACATTCTTATCATTTGTGGTGTATCATAGACAATGTGTCCCATCTGTTCACGTGGTCATATGTATATCTCCGCGTAGATTTTATTTATGCACCTACAAGGAAAGCGGACACCTAACTTATCCGCCGAGAAACTGAGAACTAAGCTTAGATCCTGTGTAGTATGCATATATAGAAGTTTAAGATAAAGCTAGAATTAGATCATGTGCACAGTGCGCATATGTCCCAATATGCGTCCCGTGAAAGGCTCTCTGGTATACTTATCGATACCGTTTCGGAGACCATACCAATTTGATTCTTAAATTGGTATGTTCTGATACTGATCTATACTGAGCATACAGTTTTGAATTTAATATAATAATACAAGTATATATATTTATAAGTATATACTTATTTTAATTATATACACATCTAATGTCATTTGTAATATTATTTAAGATACATAGTAGTACTATTAAATATAATATATAATTCAATAGATGATATTATCAATTCCACCGGTATCAACTGGTATTGACCGGTATTAAAGCCGGTATGACTGATATTGACCGGTATCGAGCCGGTTTTGACTGGTATCGAGCTGGTATTAACCGGAATTGATTGGTATTTGAGTCGGTACGGAACGTAGAGGTACTTTATACCGGTTTAGTGGCTGGTACAGTATATACCGGCCTAAACCGGTCGGAACGGAACGGTATCGATAACTTTGCTCTCTAGTGCTGTTTGTTTTGAAACATGAAATTGAAAAATCTTGGATCAAAGTTAATCTGGAGGTATTCAGATTTCAGATTCCAACAGATAGTCTTCACAATTTTTTTGACAATTTTTTCACATAAGCAGGCAGCAGGTGGCATTGATAAGTTACTTTTGGATCTAAATCCGATATAGTAATGTTTTCTCCTGCGCCTACACATCTGAATATATATAGAGGAAACCACTCCTACTCCCTAGTTATGTAACGTCCATAAGCCTTGGGATACCAACCAGCAGATCAGGTTTTTGGGTGCGCATGGATCTATTAGTCCATCTGATAATTAAGTGTCTTATATTAAAATAATAAGAAAATTCAGATATTAGCATACCAACCTCCTGGAGTCCTGGGTAACCGGAAAGGATGCTGCATATCAGGATAAGCTTGAAGTATATCGTTTCCTGGTGCATTTGCAACTACTCCTTTTCTATACGTATACATACTCATTTTCTAATTTCCATACGTATAGATACTACTTTTTTTATTGAAGACGAAACATACTTGTCTTCTTTACGTGTAGATACTCCCTTTTTATATGTGAACTTGTATATACCTTTTTGTAAGCGTGCATACTCCTTTGTGTAAGCATAACACATCTGCATGAGAGTATTTTTTATAAGCATGGCACCTGTGCATAGGAGTATATCTCGTTTCCGCTCGAGATATTCATGTACCTCTCCAAGATTAGATTGGATTTCTAGGAGGATGCGTCGATCCTAATTTCCGTGATTCTTGTAGAAATGAATCAAATTTTCATTGGCCATGCTAGTATATACACTTGAGGGAGTATATTAGTACATTTAGCTACCAGCATCCTAATTTCTAATATACTCCCTCAATGTGCTAATATACTCCATATACACTTGAGGGAGTATATTAGTACATTTAGGCCTATTTGGTTGGAGGCTGAAAAAAGCTGCCTGGGCCAGGCATGCATCCCAGGCGTTCGATTTTGGATGCCTGGGGCCAGGATGTGTTGCCTGGCAGGCATTTACCTGGGAGGCCTCCAACCAAATATGCCCTTAGTATCTACCAGCCAGATATATTGGTACAAGCATGGCTGTCGTTCATTTTTCAATTCCTCTATCCTTGCAAATTAGCCGACCTAACACATGAAAGTCCAGAGCCAAATTTACGATGGTGATCAGTTGGGCTTAAAAGCTCATGGCTTATGGCTGAAAACATCAGAATGATTGAAAAAACATCAGAGTTGACAGAGGCTTATTTAGCATAATTAAATTTAAAAAAATTAAAAATATAAAAAATATGTTAGCCCAATATGTATAATACAAACGAATACGGAAAAAAAAGAACCGGCGAAAAAGCTCAACAAAAAGCTAAAAGTTCAGATAAAGATGAAATTTATAAATAGTGAAAAATAAATCACAAGTTAGAAATTCAAGCTGAACCGATCAGGACTATTCAAAACTGATCACCAAATAGTTAGATGAACCACTACCGGTTGGCATTCACGCCCGTTGATGACCCCATGTGTTAGCTATACCATCAATGCTCCAGGATGCATGCATGATAGATCCGTGGTCAAACCGACCACGTGCTACCAAGCGGTGGAATTTGTTGAAGCATATGGTCAGGGCTGTTCCTGTCATTTTGGATGCCCGATAAACATAAGACCCTTCGTTTTAACATAAATATATAATAATACATTTTATATCAGTTATAAAATGTAAAGTTTAATATAGTAACCATTAGACAGTACGTCACAAAATACAAAGTACTTATTGGCAATATTAGGCTTAGTGCATTACAAAATACAAAGTACTCATTGTTGATAATCCACTGGCATGCTAATATTATTAATAAGTCTTAGAAAACTATAATATGCTACTAAGGACAAAACAATTTAGGAGAGACCATTCAATCTTTCATGTGACATTGATGATCTCAAATAGTTTTTCCAATCTGTCTCTCTTAGATCTAATGGACATCTATATATAAAAAAGAAACTGATGTTACAAGAAAGTCAAAGATTTTTGCTCTAGATAGTGTAGATATTGCATTGGAGACTTAGAGTGGTATTTAACAGATAATCAAAGAACAAAAATTCATAAAAACGTACCATATATGCAATGGCTATATGAGGAGATTTCAAGTAGAACTATTACAAAATGAAAAAATCGAAGACGAATTGGTTGAAAATCAATGAAATCGGGCTCTCCTCTATTAATGGGGGCACTTGTTTTGTGGGAAGAGAAGACCGAAAGAGGAGTAGAGAAGTCAAGGGGCGCAGGCGGTGTGCCTGGTGTATTGGATCTGGTAGATGACTTACTTGATGCATTTCTCTCTATAAATGTTCATGCTTAGATATTTAGGGAGCACTCAGTGCTGGATGCACAACATAGACCAAATGGGCCATTGTTTGACTTTGGCAGTTAGCCCAACTAATCATTAATCAATTATATCCAATATTCAATACATAGGCTATATCATGCATGTATACATACTAACATACATGGACTAGGGGCCTCAAGTTTTCGTGGGCCCTAGACAATCGCCCCTGCTGCCCAGGCCCAGGGCCGGCCCTGCATATGGTATGCATGTGGTACATATATGGATTAGAAAAAAAAGTATGTATTTGTTTTTTGAGCCGTGGCTTATGCCTTCTGCTTATTCGTGAGAGTGTATGGAAAAATAGATATTTACGTATGATTTTAATCGATATAAATAAATTCGTTGTAGTGTGTACTATAATTGACTTGTAGATATTCCGTTTGAAAACTAGTTACTGTAAAAAACAATTTACTGTAGAAAAACAGTTTTTAGAAGCTAAAAAGAAGAGGGCTATAACAAAAGATCACGTATACTTATATGACAACAATTATATGAATAGAAGGTAACGTACTCAAGTAACAAAATTCAGGATCATCACTGCGGCGCAGCTCGTCGTGGCCCTAGACCCCATCGATGCACGCTCGGCGTGTCTCGTCGTCACGGCACCTGCACCTTGAGCCATCTCGCTGCAGCGGTGGGCACCGGCCGGCAGGCGCCTCAGCAGTGCATGTACAGGCGATTGGACGGCACGGGCCGCGCCGCCATCGGGGCCATCGTCAACGGTCAAGGATGCATGCATCGCATCTAGGCGTGATCTATCATCAATGGTCTCACCCGCCATGACCTGTATTGAAATTTTCTGAGAATAATACGCACGGAGGTATATAGATGAAATAAGAAGCATACCATGGACCAGAGATGTATGCAACGGTCAAATGAAGTCAACGAGGATGCCGGGGAGAGCTATGCGCTGGCGTCGATGAGGATGATGATCAATGGTTGTCTGCCGTCTGCCCGTCCAGCATCCGAATCTGCATGTCAGGGAAGCATAAATTAGGGTTAAAAGAATGAATCTCTTCATGAATCTGGTGCCAGGAAATGATTGCGTTGGTGTATGCTAATCCTCATATGCATGGCGTCTCTCCATTCATGCAAGCTGAATCGGGACAAGTCAGCGTGCATAGGATAAACACCTCTACACTAAGATCCACTAAATAATCATTATTGTGTAATTATGAACATTTTTAAATTTGCTTGATCATCATTTTGCTATTGTAGTGACTACCAAGTGTAAGTTTTTATTAACTTTAATTTATTTTGGAAAGATAAGAACTTTACTTGAGAGAGAAAAGAGAGAGATTATTACTTTTCATCATTTACTTTGCTTGATCATCATTTACTTGACTTGAGAGGTAAGAACTTTACTTGAGAGAGAAAAGAGAGGTAAGAACACTCTTAAATTTGTTTGATCATCATTTTACTTTGTTGTTGTTTTGTGTTTTCTTTACAATATCTAACCATGTCAGATGGAGAAGATAACTATGATGATGCTTCCAACATCAGGTAATGAGAAAATACATTGCAATAAGAATTTGTAGCTAGCACTGCCACAATGGAGGGATAACTCAAGGCGGATATACAGGATCTCTGCATTGAGCTCAATCAACAAATGAAAGTGTTACATACAAATATCGTGAATGATACTTGTGTAATAGTCTATTATCACAGACGGTTCTACTTTAGAACCATCGGTGATAATAGTTATCACAGATGTTTCAAAAATCGTCTGTAATGTCCTTAGAGTATTACTGATCCATAAGCACAGACGGTTCAGGAAATCGTATGTGGTGACATTTTCGAACCATCTATGATGAGCTTGTTTTGTAGTAGTGAATAGACCAAGCAAACCACAAGTTTCTTCCAACTTAACACAAGTTAGCCCATAAAATGCATCATACAACACATATGCAACCTTAACACAACCCTAGAATTATTCCTAGAATAGCTCTCAACCTCCAGCATCAAAATTGCCAAAGCCGGTCTAATCGTCATTGAGAGACCGGGCAGACCGTCCAAGCCCGGTCTGACCACATGTTCCATGGTGCCTGTACCAAAATACTCACAATATATCAGGGAATAACCTATTTTTGCCTTTTCACACTCTTTCCCTTGACCGGTCTAACTGCACTCAAAAGGCCGGTCAGACCACCCCTGTCGGTCAGACTGCATGCTCTACGATGGTCTGACCGGTTAATACTAAACCAAAATCTCATTTCCTAAACTTTTCTTTTGACAACTCAAACTTCTTTCAAACAGCTTGAATAGTGTAATATACTCATCATAATATTGGAGGGACCTCTAATGGTCCCACATTGGGCTAAGTTAATTGGGTGGCAAGCTCAGAATTAATGTGTACGACTTAGCCAGTAATCAGAGGAGCGATTAACACATATTAAGCATTTGTAGTACATATTAAAGCTTGTTAAGGTAGAATAAGGAATACTAAGTGTAAAAAGATATATAGCTTTGAAAATGTTTCTGCTCCACGTATACATTTTCTACATGCATGCATCACTGCATGCAACCAAACAATATCTACCAAGTACCATATAGCCCCTACTTGGATCACTCAATCTATTTCCGATCGAAGAAACCAGGCCCGAGTTGTATTCATGCGGGCCTGTATATTTTACCAGATGCATAAGCCTATACTAATAAGCTACATGGTTACGACGCTAGACTAGACAATATCAGATCATTACGTGATGAAACTTGACTTGATTATTATTGCATGAATTATGAATCTTGGCTGAGTATAAAATAAGTTGTATTATTATGGAGCTTGCGATGTAGGTTAATTGCTTACTGTCTTGCTTTTATTCTTTGCACTTCACAGAGGCACCCAACATAGGATGGTAATCAAGCGTATCATTTAACTACCGTCGGCTATATATATATACACCGATACATGATCTACTAAATATTTCCAAAAAGATGTACTCAACTCATATTAACTAGCTATGGAAGCGTGGCTTGCAGCCCACTACACAAGGAGCATATGGGCTGGCTGGGCGCGCGATGATTGGATCTAGAGGCCTCGGCCCATTAACCGCTCGCTAGAAACGCTTAGGCTTAATACGATACACGCGTCTGCCGAAGAGCAGACAAGCAATGATGCGGATCAAAGCATTGGCGAGAGATATGGAGCATTGTCTGGTGCCTGACTGCTTCTGCCCAAAATTTCGGGCAGAAATCTGCTTTTTAGTAGACTTCGTGCTGTGGCCATCACAGTTCTATTCCTTCTCTCTACGACTCCATTTTGTTGAGATGAGTATGGAGCTGTGAAATGTCTTGCAATACCTCTCTTCTCACAGACCGAGTCGAATTCTTTTGAGAGGAACTCTCCTCCTCGATCTGATCGTGCCTTCACCTTGTGATCGACTTCATTTTCAGCGAGTGCAATGAACTTCTTAAAACTAAATTTTGCCTCCTCTTTACTCTTTAGCATGTACACCCACATGGCTCTGAAATAGTCATCGACGATCAGCATGAAGTACTGATTACCAGCATCAGTTCGTGGTGTGATTGGTCCACATAGATCGATGTGTACTAGCTCAAGTGGTTGTGAAGCTCTGAATTGGGTCTAGGATGGAACACTGCTGTGAGTTTGTTTTGCCACCAGACAGCCCTTGCAGATTTTCTCCGGGTGATCGATCTTGGTAGGCCGACCACCATCTCCTTCTCTGCCATGATCTTGAGACTTTGGAAGTTCATGTGGCCAAATCTTGCATGCCACAGCCAGGCGGAGTCATCTGTTGAGATCTTCAAGCACTTTGGTTTGCAAGTTTCAATTTGTATCTTGTACTGCCGATTTGCAGTCCTTTGCACCCTCATTAGCAACTGTTCATCGCGCTCGAACACCTTCAGGTAGTTGTCTATTAGTTCAATTCGACAACCTTCTTCGGTAAGTTGTCCAAGACTTATGATGTTATTGCATAGGTTTGGTATGTAATATACATCCGACAGCCTTATCTGACTCCCATCTTTGCATTTCATGAGAATTGAGTCTTTTCCTTTAATCTGAACAGTTGAGCCATCTCCGAACTGCACCTTACCAAGTACCTTCTCATCTATTTCATGAAACATCGAGTATGTGCCTGTCATATGATTGCTTGCTCCGTTGTCGAGGTACCAGTCTGCAGATTGCTTCTGTGTCTCCTCTTCCTTCTCCATCAGATATGGAAGCACTCTCCCTTCATTCAGCAGTACCATTGTTGGTACATCTTCAGTGCAGAGTGATAAAAGCAACGTTGGTTCTTTGTGTTCAGAGGTTTACGCAAGATTGGCTTCCTCCACTTTCTTCTTGCTCCTGCAGTTTGCTGCATAATGTTTAAACTTCTTGCAATTATGGCACTGGATATGGCTTCGACATTCGGCAGCGTAGTGGCTGAATTTTTCACACTCATAGCATTGGATGTGTGACTTGTCTGGCTAGTAGTCACCGCCCCCTCGACCAGGTTTATCTCCATGACCTCCTCTTCCACCTCTTCTAGACTGGAAGCCACGACCTCTCTGGGTATAGCCTCGTCCTTGTTCATGACCATGGGACTCACCACGTCCGGAAGATGAGCCACGCCACGCCACGACCACGACCTCCTCTAGATGAAGAGTCTGCACCTCGGTTCTTTGTGTCTTATTTCACGAACAAGGCTTGTTCTTCGTTGTCAGAGTGATAACCCTTTAGGAGCTACTCATGTGCTTTGAGCGCCCCTGTCACCTCCTCTATTTTCCTCTTCGAGACATCTTGGGAGTACATGAGCGTAGTCACCACTGGAAGGAACCTTTTTGGCAGAATCCTGAGGTATTTCTTCACAACCACCTCATCTTTTAGCTTGTCGCCAAGAGATTTAATCTCATTTATGACTTCGTTGAATCTTCCATAGAACTCTTCCACAGTCGGTTCTTTCTCATCTTCATTGCTTCAAATTCATTCCATAGTGTTTGGAGTCGAACTTCCTTCACTCGATCTACTCCTTCATGCATTGTTTGTAGTGCAGTCCAAACATCTCGCGCCGTCTCCTTGCCGATCAATTGTCGCATCATTGAGTCGGGCACAGCTTGATAGATCACCGCCATCGCCATCTTGTCTAATCGGTCGTCAATGACCTTGTCTTTCTCCTTTGATTCAATCGCGCCCCAAGACACCCTGAGCAATCATGTTAACCTTCATCTACATGGCCCAGACCGAATAGTTATCCGGGGTGAGGAGAGGATATTGCAGCGTCACACTCTCCTTGGACTTTGAAGACTCTCCCATGCTCTGATATCAACTGTTGGAAAGTCTTACGACTTCTCCCAAGACTTTACAACTGCTCATGATCACTTACGACCGGTTTTGAGAGCTTACAACCGGTTCTGACCGCCTCCCGCTGCCGTTTGACCGCGTTCCTCTGCCACTGTGCTGACCTTCCTTCAACCTCGCTCGAGTTACCGTGATCGCAACTCTCTTCGATCACATGCTGGCGATCACTGTTCACCATGGTCAAAACACCCTTTCGACCACGTTCACTTCCTTACAACGTGGTCGGAGTCCCTTCTGACCACGTTCAAGTCTTCACGGTGCAGTCACAGCCTCCATTCGACCACTCACACCATGGTCGAGCCTTCACAACGTGGTCGTAGCCTGTACAGACCACGTTCAGTGTCTTCACTGCGATCATACGTCTTTCGATCTCCCTCAAACTTTCTTAGTTGTGGTCGTGTCAACTCCTGACCACGCCTTCTTCAGGTTTGCCGTGGTTGAACACCTTTCGACCACGTCTACTAGTACTTTGCCGTGGTCGTAAGCCCCTCCAACCACATTTGTCGTGGTTGTAATGGCTTTCAACCACGTCTACGAGATCACACAATGTACGCGATACACAGAGCTTTTCTTTTCCTCTTCTTTTCTTCTTGCCTTTTTTCAGTACACCTCTGGTTACATGACTCCTCCCCTTTTATACCCGGCTCTACGACTTTAGCTCAGGTTCGACTATGATTTACAACTCCGACTCCGACTCCGGTTTGAATACTACCGACTTTCACTACACCAGGAAGGAGCTATAGTAACACATCTATGTCCTACTACATGTCAATAAAGGTGTTACTAGTCTTTGCAGTAACACAATTTTTAAGTGTTCTTATAGCCCATGTTACTAGCTAGGTTTGAAGTAATACGTGATAAGTGCTACTACATGTCTGAAAATATGTTACTACCTTGCAACACATATCTTATCTATAAGAACACATATTATGTGCTACAACAAATTACGCTGGTAACACAAATATGTGCTACAACAAGCTACCCCAGTAACACATTTTTGGAGCAATAGTAACACCATTGTAATATGAGTAGCAACACACTTTCTTACACCAAAATATTTTGTGAAAACTTATTTTAATACATATAAATATATATACACAGAAATCTAGAGAGAGGAAAAAGTAATGATTTTTTCGAAATGACAATTAATTAATTGCAGAATTATTTTCTTTCACAAGAATCACATATTGCACAAAATTATAACCATCACCAACATTGCATTCCACAGGGAAATATATAAAATATGGTTCACATAATTTTATAACATACATGACAATCCATTTGAGAAAACAAGTCTTGGGAATAACAACACAAACTTTTCATCCTAGAATGACATAATGATATCTATCTATTCTTCTCAAAATCGTTGCCCGATGATCTATCCATGAGGTGAAACAAGTATGAGATTTCAACCATTAATCTTCCGAACCTGCATGTGGCAAACATTACTGAGCTTTAAGGATACATGAAAAAGTATATATGTAGTATTATATGGACCAAGGTTGAAATATCATACACATATTGAAGGCCAAACAATCGGCATTCCTTTAGCATGGACATCATCAATTGACTTGCAGCAGTCCAGTGGTCTTTGTTTGGATATTTTGCGCTCAAGAGTAATACTGTTGAACCAACCTATATTTATCACTTCATCAATAACTAGCAACTCTTCCCTCATCATCTTGAGCTAATTCTAGTTGTTCATCCATGAGGTTCTCTAACTCAGCCTAACAGTGAAGATAAATCCATGTTCTTTTAGTTAGATCAAATGATAACTTAGTATAGTACAAAGAGAAACATTGTGTATATGGCATACCACGTGTTCACTTCTATCTTTAGCCCTTATTTTGTGAGTTGCTAAGTAAACCATGGCTCTATGTGGTTGCTTCTTTTGAGGATCATCTTGTTTACGCACAAAATTAGAATGTCCGAAAATATGATGCAAAACATAGAGGATATATAGCATTGAAATGTGTATGCTGTTGCATTATGTCATAGCTAAGCACATTATAATCAGTTTTAGAGATCAACATACAGTTACATTGCACTTGTGTCCAAAGTCATGAGGCCATCAGACTATAGTTGGTAAACAAAGAAGACTGAAATTTTGAATAAGCTATACAAGGAATGGGTTTGAATACAAGTTGAAGAGAACTGAGTACCCATTATGCCCACCATGTCCACCTTTAATGATGAGACACAATTTTGAGAAGGGTAAATCTAGATCATCATACATCTGCATAGAAGAGAAGAGTCGATTATAGCAATCTGTGATAAAAGCAGCAATTCAAGACTAACATTTACCACAAGGACTTGATTAATTGGTATCTTGAAATATGAAACTAGTGCCCAACTTTGTATAAACTCAATGAGTGTCAAAAAAGGTAAAGAAAAGGAACAATTAGTAGTTTAGTACTCAAGGTTGTTTTGGGATTATTATACTTACAGGACTCACTTGCTTGCATTCATAAAAGTTTGCGGCTTGGCAAGCATGATAGGACATCACCAATACGACTGAATAATGACAAAGCAATTTTTCTTATGAATGTTTGATAGTACCTACATCAAGAAACCCCACAAAGATTGTTGTGAGACAATTCTTGAAAGTTGCAATACATTAGATTGCAAAAGTAAGTGTGCAAGACTCTTGCGGAAGCAAGTTTAGCTCTGCAAGTATTAAATCAAGAATCCAGATAGCTTGACCTTCAACACAAAATGTACCAGCTGCAAAGAAATGTACTTGGTATGAATATTACCTTTTCCAACCATTGCCTTGAATCGCATACTGGCAGCGGATATACCCTCAAACACGCTATAACATCGATCATCTCGAATCCAACTGTAAATAATCGATATGATCTCAAGTCATATAAGAGATATAGCACATTGGAGCAGCGACAAAGCAGAACCAATTGTGCAAGATGAAGTTATGTGTAATTCAATTCCACATAAATGAGTGCGAAACTATAGCAATGTTAAGCTAAATAAAAGGTAATATAAACTATTCTGAGAGAATGATTGTGCATAAAATAAACATATGATAACTAAATTAAAATGTTCCTTTCAAATTCTTCATCCAACAAGCGCCCATTGGCGACCATCCGAACATTGAAACCAATTATGGCATTACCGAGAACCACCATGCTTACACAATGCGTCCACCCAATACAATGACAAAATCTTCCATCCACCGACTAAAATTGAAAGCGAGTTTACCCTCACAGACTGCTCTAGCTCGCTTCTACTGATCTAGCACATAGTATCGATTATCGATAACTCGTGGTTCTGTCTTCACCGATCCAAAGCGCGCAACTTTTGGCGTAAAACTCAAAACATTTGTCAATCGGTCGACTAGGACAAACCCACCGTGCAAGCGATAGCCTTTACGTTGAACAGGAAAGTCGCGACTTACGTTGTGGCGAGTCCTGGTACACCTTGCCGGGTTCCCGAGCCCGACGAACGACCATGGCTTCGCGCGCGCCGTCGCGCCGTGGCCGATGAGGAGGCGGCCGCAGCGGAGGCGAGGTGGAGGCCGGCACGCATCTAGGCAAGCGGCGATACTCCTCCTTCCCGAGTCCCCATCGGCCTCGCAGCTCCTCCTCCATCACCGGCCGGGAAGAGGATGTGGGAGGCGGCGGATCTGGATCGGAGGTGGGGCAGTGGTGGCGGCGGCGGGAGGAGGATGTGGGAGGTGGGCGGCGCGAGGAGGGCGGGGCGGGGCGGCTGCGAGAGGATGGGGCGGTGGGGCGGCCGGCGGCGGCGGGAGGAGGATGTGGGAGGCGGCGACCGAGAGGAGGACGGGCGGTGGTGGGTGGCCGCGAGGAGTGGTGGGATCTGGAGGTGGGGCGGCCGGGCGGGGTGGCGGCAGTCGGCGGGGAAGAGGACGTGGAATGGTGGAGGCAGTCGGCTGGGAGGAGTGGTGGGATCTGGTGTGTCGGCGTCTCAGCGTCTAGGGAGTTGGAGTTGCCGACAGGTATCGTGTAGGGAGGCACGCGATATCGAGGTAGAATAATGGTGTGGGTGGTTCGGTGATCCTATCTATTAGTCAATAAAACCCCGTGCCCTTGATTGTCAACCACCGTGTTATATATGGAACATGGCTATGTCGCATGTGAGAGATGAGGACGTTGTTGACACCTTTATTGGACAGAGATACGAACACAAAAAGCGTTGTGTTTTCCGACAACAATACCAAACAAGAGTCGCGGAAGGTCGGTGGCTCCTTATGGGTGGTTTGATGGCCAACACCGATGGTTTGACCGCCTACTAGGGTGGTCCGATTGGCGGTGGGTTTTCTTGTTGCCTACCGATTCGATCGGCTTAGTCAATGTAATATTATAGAACCGGTTTTTTGTCGATGGCATATTACGAAAATTTAAAAACTATTGATCAAAGTTCTATATTATAGTTCATTCTAAATTATTATCTCCCACAAAAATAACTTACTCATTTCTTATTTATCATGTTTCTATTGGAGTATTAGTGGCGACGTGGCGCCAAGTCGCTCCTTTTCACTGCGTTGCCAAATCATACTTCCATAATTTTTTGGTGCCAAATATTCTTTCCCGCAATTTTATCGGCGCCAAATATTCTTTTCTGCAATTTACCGCGCCAAATATTTCCTCAAGCGCCAAAATCTCCACTTATGGCACCAAATCCCATCTTGGGGCGTGCCTAATCCGCCAAATCCTCTTCCCAAATAGACAAATACCTCGTCCCAGCGCTGATCTTCTTCCCAAACACCTCCTTCCAGTGTCGCCCAATCTTCTCCTCCACAACTCCTCCGCCTACCCACAGCATCGTGCCCAAGTACAAGCCGTCAAGGCCCTGCCTCCCATCTCCCTGCGCCTCTCGCTCTGTTAGCACCCAGACGCCTCAACTCCCTCCGTCCGCAACGCCGCCTCCTCCCTCCGAACCAGCCTCCTCTTCGAGCGTCGACACCGTCCCCCTCCCGGGCCTCCCCGCGCCGCCTCCCCGCCTCCTCCGCGCCCCCTCCCCGGCCCCCGGCTCCTCGGCGCCTCGGCGCGCCGGCTCCTCCCAGCCGGCCGTCTCTGCCGGCGCCGACGCGCCCGGCTCCCTCCCGGCCCTCGCCGCGTCCCCGGCGCGCCCTCCCTGCCTCCCTCGGCTCCTCCACAGGCCTCGGCGCGCGCCCGGCTCCCTCCCGGTCTCGGTGCGCCCCTGCCCCAGCGTCGTCTCCGCCCGAGCGCCGACGCGCGCCCGGCCGGCGCGACGCCCAGCCGCCCCAAGCGCTGACGCGCCTTGCCGGTGAGATTTTCTTCTTGTTGCTTCAATAAAAATGTTCTTAGTTCGTGCTTCAATCAAATGTTCGTGCAATTTGTTGGGTCCGAAAGTGTGCAAAGGAGATGAATCCAAAACCATAAGCCGAAAAAGTCTTGGTTCATGCCATTTCATTAAAGCATGTGTTCCATACTTCCATTTGTAAGCAAATTTTGATTCGACAACCAAGGAATGAATAGATTTTAATCTCTAGCTTTTGGTTTCGGTAAAAATCAGTTCTTGGTTGCTCTCTTTCTCGCTCGGGAGTGTGGTGGCTACTTTGTTTATCACACCAAGTTTGACTTCGAATGAGCTTACGAGCGAAATTTCCAACAGGATGGCTTCAGTCTCGCTCCAAGATGGTGCCTTTGAAGGCTTGAAGAATCTTTGTTGCGCTATTGCCGATGATCTTGTTATGTAAGCTCATGCAGAGCCGCGAGAATGACAATGCGATTATAAGCGTGTGTGATGGATGATAGTCCATTGTATATGCTTTGCAGAATGAAAGCTGCAGATTACAAACACAGTGTGATGGTCCATTTGTTATGTTTGGCGGTTTGTGCCTAAATATGTATGTTCTCTCCATGGAATTTTTTGATCAAACTCTTGTAGAAACTTTAACATAACATACATTTTTTAGCTCTCAAATCTTAGATAACTTTAGGTGCCACATAATGCTTTTAAACATATCTAGTTTACAACTGAATAAAAAATCAAGATGAGTAGTTGTTCCCATTCTAAAGATACTAAGTTTCATCTGTAGTGACCTGCTAACCAGCCTTAGTAACACATATTATGTGTTACTGTAGTACTACCTGTAACATTGTTTCACACTCGATCTTTGGATGTGTTACAACCTTTCATGCAACACATATTTTGTGCTCTTGTGATATTTCTCTGTAACATAATTCTTCATGTGTTACTGGGTTGTGTTACCATAGCCCTGTCCTGTAGTAGTGTTTCGACTTCGACTACAACTGTCTTTCCAGTCTGATCGGAACTTCAGCCCGACTTCGATCACGACCAAACTTTACACACGACTTCTAAACAAGATTATTTACAACATATATAGCTGAGAAGAATGGCGTCGCCGCGCCTGAAGAGGGAGCAGTCCTTTGACTTCGAGGAGCCCGACGCACAAGAAGCCATGGGATATGTCTCCACGTCTTACAGCCCTCCCGGAGGCGTCTTTCGCCGCGCGACAGCCGGAAGAGAAGGTACATACATATACCAACACCATACCTTCTGTCTTGTTCGTGTACTGAATCAGTCAAAATGTGCAGACTATAGAGGCATTTCTGCCAATGAGGGAAAAGTTTTGCACAAATTAATAAAGAGGAAACATTAGCATGGTCAGAAACAGGCGATGTTAGGATCTAGTTGGAGTTGGAAATAAGATGCTGCACTACTATATTACAAGTTGGATTCAGTAGTCTACTGCTAAAAGTAATTAAGAATGCCGAAAACACTGATGTTTGAAAGTGATAGCGCGTCTGCAGAACTTAAAACAACAGAATGAAAAGGTCAAATAAACGAATGCCCATTAGTTTTTCCTTTGTTTCATCTTTCCTCCTGTGAGTAGTCGTATTTCTGCGTCGAGCTATATTTCATGGGCTGAGGTGAGAAAGCCGAAATGCATGTCATAATTTTGCTCAAAGTTTGGATGGAGATTCTGCACTACCACGGTAAAAGAACAACCACGGATTGTTGAGAAAACTTGTGTCTGTCTTGTTGGAGTATATGCTAGTCATTTCTGGAAATTCTTCATAATTCCCCAAGAAGATGCATATTCTCCTCCTTTCAATGAAAGACATTTCTTTGCGTGACTTTGGAACCCGAAGTCATATTTTCTCCCCTTTACCTATGATCATGTCTTTGCCATAGTGGAGAGCTCCATTGCTCGAGAACCCTAGATATGTTACTAGTAATAATGGAAGTGCTTCCTGCACATTTTAAGCATGCTTAGAAGAAAGAAAACAAAGACTCAGCACACCCCTTTGTGATATTGTCGTATTGCATCACTATACTGATCCACTTGTTAAAAGAAAACGGATATTTTTTCTTCCAAGTAAAAGTCTAGAATTAGTATTTTATGACTCAAGCATTTACAGGATTGGCCAACCACTTTGAGTGATCGACTTCTCTTATAAAACCTACTTTCGGTAACTTGTCCAGTTCTGATCTGAGTAGGTAGTTGGCCAACCTCTTGAAGGACTTGTGATCGCACATTAGCGCTATTTTCTTATCACAGCGAACTATGATGACTCCCTTGGGACTTGGCAAATTAAGACATTGATATGCATAGTAAGCAACTATCAGAAAATGTGCCAGAGTTGGTGTAACACCCCACGTAACCATATGGGATATTACTATGGAACGTCATCGCCAAAGTGAAGAATAAATAAGTACAATAAAAGAAACCACAAAGAGTTTAAAACTTTATTAACACTTTAACAGAGAACCAACGGAAGCTGGAATAAATATTTAAAACATGGGACCGGTCCACTTCTAATCAAATAAAGAACGAACGAAACAACAAAGCGGTGGCAAACCACGGTGCTGAAAACTCGAGTGCTCCCACCCATGCATGATGCTATCACTCCACGGCCTTTTACCTAAGATGAAAGAGCAAGCGTGAGATTTGGAAATCTCGGCAAGTACCCAACTACGATCGCAACACAAAAGTAAGACAGCGATGCAACCATATGAAATAAAGGCAAGCATGACAAGTAAGCAATGGACGAAAGGCAACCAACGAGCAAGCGGTATCGGAGATCTGTCATGATTAGGATACGGATATTATGAGAACTGTTTATTAAAGATATGTGTTATGTGACAAATTATAACAAGTTATAGCAAGGGTGCCGCGACCTTATCCCACATACCGGTTATACGAGAATAGCGGGCACAACCTTGTCCTCGATCAGATAATCGCAGACGGGTGTAATATCCGTGTAACGAGAATGTACGGCCCCGTGACGTTACGAGTTGGGTGGAAATGACCCTATATGTGGGCAGCCCGGCGTGATAACCCTTAGTTTGTTATTTAGCGAATTATCCATGGTATAATTAGAGAGTTGTGATTGAATTAAGGTAAGGTTATGAGAGTAATGATTTAATCCAATGAGACCAGAAGAGACATGATTGATGAAACTAGGTGATGATGTAACTAACACATCATGGATAGATTATATAGAACAAAATTAAGGTAACTAAGAGATGGCGAGGATAAGGCTATAATAAGTTATGAGAAGTGAGAAGATATGCTAGGGTTGAAAATGGAAAGACATAGTTTCTGATAAGAGGCGATGTGGAATAATGATAAGATGATAGAGCTATAGTAATCGACCTAAAGAGGTATTATAATGTAGCTCACACAAGTTTATCAACCAATCAAGTTTTATTATGTGATAAGTGATTATTAGACAAGTTAACATTTATTAAGGTATAACGATCATGACTCACATAAGGAACTGTATCGTCAATACATGATGATATCGAGAGGATTAAACAGAGCGTGATACTTAAAGAAGCGCTAGTGATTTTAACCCAAGTCTACAACATGATCACCGCTACCCCATTAACGGTTTAAGCATGAACTCTACACATTAATTAAAACATGAATCTTATAACATTATTAACTGAGTATTATGATATACCTAAAGGCATGTGAAATAAGGTAATCTAGAACATCATGACAGGAATACAATATAAGGGTATATCACCAGCAAGCATTAACAATTTGATAAGAACTAGACAAGCATTAACAATATGATCATAACTAGGCAAGCATAATAATAAACAGGCAAGCATGAATACTATTATAACAACCAGGCAAGTACTAGAGAGATGATAATAACCGGGTAACTTGGTGACAGGATATTAGCTAGGTAAATTCAGTGATATGATAAGAACCAGGTAATTCATTGATATGATAATTGTACTCACTGACAATGGTAACAAGTAATCATGAAAGATGTGAAATGTGAAATTAAGATAATTGGAGATAAGTTCAGGCACAATTACAAGGAGTGAAAAGGATTGCTGAGGTTGAGGACAGGAGATAAAATCAGATGGGAGATGAAGAAGGATAATACGACGGTGGTAGGGATCCATGAATGATTCTCACCCAGCATTACAACTTAACTCACACCAAGGGGTTGTCAAACAACTAGATTTTATTACGTGATAAGTTGTTATTAGTCAGGTTAACAATATCATATATAATTCCATCGAAACCAATCAAGCAATAACGTACAAGTAATGAATCAGGGAACCGGTAATTAAATACATCATTCCGAAGCTACAGATTACTAGTGGTTAGCCTTAACATGTGACAACAATCGGGCACGCGTTAGTAATATTAATCAGGTAACGTTAGTGATATGATAAAAGCCGGGTAAGTTTTGGTGATATGATCATAAACAAGTACGCTTAGTGACATAATAGTGGATAGGTGAGCGTTGGGTGATATGATAATAGACAGACCAGCTTTAGCGATATGGTAATAGTACTCAATAGCAACGGTAGCAAGCAATCATAGGAGATGTAAAATGTGAAATGCAGGGGTTACGGCCGCGAGGTACTTGCCTTGAGCACACTCGACGGACACGCTGCACGATGGATCGGAGACGCAATCGCCATTTGCTCCCTCAGCAGTGCGTGAGAACCTACATAGTGATACGAGACAACCGATTAGATATGATGGATTTGGGTAGGAAGCGACAAAAGATAGTCATTGAAAGGAAAGCGGCGATTCGGCCAAGCGAACGACAGTTTGGTTGTGCGAACACGCGTTTGGCGTCTGACGGCCGCTCGCCGCGCCGCCGCGCCGCCGGCTGCCCGGGCGCTTGCGCGCTACCGCATGTACGCGCGCGCATGAGCATGCGGCGCCGTGCAAGCCGGCGCCGATGGCGACGCCGCGGCCACCACCACGCGGCCGACGCCACCATCGCGTCTCGTCATGCCAAAGCGCGCGCGCCATGCGACCATGCAAGCTGCGGCGCGAGTGTGCGGCGGTGCGCTGCGGCGTCTTGCCGGCCGGCTTGCACCACCGCCAACCCAGCCAGCACCGCCTTGCGTCGCCTCGACCACCACCAACCAGGTGTGCGCGCCGTGCGGACTTGCGCCGCTTAGCCGTCGCGCGTGCTCTGCGTGCTTGGCCACTTGCTCGCCGCCGCGTACCACAGCGCGACGCCTCGGCGCATACGCACGCCACCACGCCATTGCGCGCGCACCACCGCGCCGCGCCGATGCCCCATGGCGCTGACGCGCGCCACCGTGCCTCCTCGCGCCGTAAGCCGCGCGTCGCCGCCATGGCTGCCGCGCTCTGCGCCACCGTGCCATCGCGCCGCGCGCGTCGCCTCCATGGCCGCTGGTGTTGCCGATCCGCGCCGCAACTCGTGCCGGCGCCGCGTCGCGCCACGCAAGCCGCGCGCAGCGCCGCCGCCTCGCGAGCCATGCCATCGCTGCGCCGAGATGTGTGCGTGCGCGCTCGGCGTGCGTGTGCGCTGCATGAGCCGTGGCTGCCATGGTGGAACCTCACACAGACGAGAACGCACGCGCGAGGCCGTGCTGGGTGTGCTGCCGCCGCCTACCGGCCGGCCGCCGCCACCGGCGCCCATGCAACCCCCATGCAAATCCATGCGAGAGAGAGAGAGACGTGAGATTAAAACAGAGAGAGAGCCACACGGAATAGATAGAGAGAGAGAGATGGAGTTGGCTGGAAGAGATGAAGAATAGATGGAAAGAGAATAAGTTATGGCAGGGAGAAATATCCGGGAGAGAGAGAGGGAATTGCATGCAATAGATTTTGGAGAGAGAGAGATATTCCCATGCAAAGTTACGGGAGGGAGAGAGAGATTGAGAGATAATCCCATGCAAAGATACGTGAGGGAGTATAACAGGAAAGAGGGAGAGTTTCACGGGGGTGGTTATGGAGGGAGAGCATTTTTTTGCGGGTGCTACAGTTGGTCTCCCGAGTATGGCGTTATATGCCATGTCAAAGTCGACCACATCAAAGGAGATTTTCTCTGTCTTGAAGTTACCCGAAGATCCAAACGTAACAAGTAGAGAAACATGGCCAATGGACTTGGCCAAAGTTCCCTGTACAATTTCATGAAATGAATATCGTACTGATTTTATTCTGGTACGAGGAACTTGAATATCATCCAGAGAACTAACAAATAAAATATTCAAAGAACTACCACCATCAATCAACACGCAATTTACTCAACAATTATTGATGGTGGGCTCGACCACGATTGGAAACTGACCAGGTCGAGCCGAAGGGATCAAACAGTCACTCTTCTCGAAAGAGATGGTGACCTCCGACTACTTAGGAAAATTATTGATAGGGGATAGGTCGATAGAGTTTACCTCTCATTCAATAGCCTTATGCTATCGCTTTGACTCGTATATGGATGAACCTCCATAGATATTCTCGATCGTGTGCTTTGGATCCTGGAAAGGCATGTCCTCGTTTGAGTGCTTTCGACCACTCAACTACCCTACCTCATTGAGTAATCCTCAAGTTTTTGTTGGAAAACTCAGCAATTGCGTAGGTCATGCCCTTCCTTCTTGTGACATGGACACCACATAGGCTTGTTGTTCTTCTGAGTGAGTGCTTTGCTTTTGCTCTGATAGGAGTATTACTTTGGGTTCCATGGCTCCTTATTGCCTACGGCCAAGATTTCCTTTAAGGTCTCAGCCCGAGGCCTCTGACCTTTGGCCTTCTTCTTGGACTTCTTGGCCTTCTCCTTTCTCTTAATGCCTTCACCTTCCTCTTTGCAACTTTGGTTGACCTGGTCAATGGCTTTTGTCCATTCGACTACCTCAACAGCAGTAGCGTAATGGTCGGCCATCTCAAAGAGCTCGGCGACGGTGGTCAGTGGATGCAAGCAATGTCTTCCATGAACCTCTTATTGCGGACACCCTGCTTGAATGCCTTGATGATAGAAGCGTCAGAGACCTCCGAAATTGAATTATGAACCTAGCTAAAGCACCTAAAGAACCATTGTAGGGTCTCGTTGTTGCTCTGCCGCATCCAATGCAGGTTATCTTCTTTTTCAGGGCGATTGTATGTACTCTGAAAGTTGGCCATTAGAAGACTGTAGAGGTGTTGCCGTGAGTAGATCGACTCAAATGGTTGGTCGGGCAACCAAGACCGAGCAGAACCTTCGAGCACCATTGGAAGATAATTTGCCATAACGTGCTCGTCTCTACCTACCACCGAACCGCGGTCATGTATATTTGATGGAACTCGATAGGATTTTGAGACCCATCAAATTTCTCCATGTTTACTGGCCAAAAGTGTGGTGGCCAGCATACTGCTCAGAGTTTGGGGATGAACGCCCGACATCCAGTAATAGGTTCCTAACATCTCCTTTGCGGGAAAGGGTAATTGGCATAGCCGAGCGACCGTACTCGACGATGCCCAACAATGGATGGACCAGACGTGTAGTAGGCCTCATCCATACAAGGGTAGTACTCCTCGTACTCCATCTGCTACTATAGATTCCTTGCCCAAAGTGGTGATCGATCTCTTCCTCGGTTAACTCACTGATCTAGAGTCACTCGAGGAACTCTCCTTTGGCTAGAGTTGTGGCTTGGAGACCATCACGACCTATCATCATGTCGAACCCCACGAGGTGAGTTCTATGAATGACTAGATGCAGTTGTACTGTTTGACTTCCAGAGTTATGTCGGTGAGGCTGCTCAAATGTGTTCATCATGTTGCGAAGTCTCCACGTGATCCCCTTGATGAAGTGATCGTAGCCTAGTGCTCGAGCGAGCTCTGGAGTCAGGTTCTTGAGTAGGTCGTTGATGCGTTGAAGCTATCGAGCTTCTTCAGACTGATACTAGACATGCCTAGGCAAAGACCTCTGGGTAGCCAATCGCCTCCTTCAAGCGATCTCGGGATCCTCAATCTCTGAGGCTGATTGTGGTCGTCTTAATGGAGAGCGATTAGTTCTAGGATTTCTCCCATGCTCATCAGAGAATTGACCTGATTCATCATGATGGGGAGGTCTCTCGCCATCTACGGATGAGGAGTGGCGAATCCGACTAGTACCAATTCGAGAAAAAATATGTGTAGGATATGGATGGGAGGATCCTCATGTCTTCTTCTGAGAGAGTGATTACGATCTACGGGGAGGGCAAAGACCTTCTGTCGTGCATCGCGGCCTAGAGTAAACCCCACGAGGTAGGGGAATTCTAGATTATAACCATCTCCCATTGGAGCTGAACCGTACGAGAGTGCGAACGGACTCACAGGGAGCCCACCCATCCTCTATGCATGGACAACAGGAGAGTTACGACCATTAGTTGGTGATGAATTCCCAGAATGACTGACTCTAGTGCCCGTTAAAACTGCTAGAGTGGTCGATGGGGGACTCGAACACTTGGAGATAGGCCTCTCATCATGTTGCGAGACCTGCTCATGGTCGGATTGACCCGTGCCATTTGGACAAACTGATTCCTCTATCTGGCGTACTGCTATGGGAATATGGATCCCTCCTCAGCCTTTCCCGTGGCACAGTCTCTGAGATCCTAGGTTGGATCTCCAGGGATAACCTCACCATCGAAAGCAAGCATGACCTGCTCATAGTCGTAGCAGGCCTCCATGTCAATATCCGCATAGTCGGTCAAGTCAAACCAGTTCTCTTTGTTCCACTCCCCTGCCATGAGGACATCAGAAGAAAAAGAACTTGTTGATAAGGAAATTACCGAAGTCTTGGAAGAAAGTATCCTCACAGACGGCGCCAACTGTCGATGTTGTAATACCGATCTTATGTATGGTTTATTCGAATTCATGGAAACTCTAGAAGGCTAAGTGTATGAACATGCAGAGTGGAGACACATAAATGTTTATACAAGTTCTGGCCTTCTCCTAGGAGAATAATAACCGTCCGTCCTGTGTCGCTATTGCTCAAAGAAAGAATTACAACTTAGAGTAATGCGAAATGCCTAGCAATATCTCCTGTTCCAATGTGTTCTCCTCCCCCTCTTCCCTGACGTCAACCTTTATATAGACGACAAAATGGTGGTTGTTGTCCTGTGCCAAAAGACACCTCAATGCTTCGAATGATAACCGTCTGACAGAAATTACTGTCAAAGAGACGTAATGGACCGTTCACCGTGTGACAGTTGTTTTCATAGAGAGATCATGTGCGGTTATTAGGAATGAGCATACATTCTAACCACCTTGCTAGACGATCCCACGATGAAGTAGGTCGTCGTAAACAAGGTGGTTGGGAATATGCTGGTTGCAATAAAATCTACGACCACGAGGTGGTCATAGGATATCTTACGGCTATGTGATCGTAGAAAGACTATGAGCAAATGATTGAAGAAGAACTTATGACTAAGTGGTCGTAAGAAGACTTACGACCAAGAGGTGGTTGTAGTAAGACTTACGACTGAGTGGTCGTAGGAAGACTTACGACCGAGAGGTAGTCGTAGTAAGACTTACAACTAAGTGGTCGTAGAAAGACTTACGACCAAAAGGTGATCGTAGTAAGACTCACGACTACCTTGGAAAATCTCTCCCTTATTGCTAAGGGGTGTACTAAGAGAATATAATGACATAATAATTAGAGGATTATTGTATCCTCGTCAATAGGGCTTGCTCCAAATGGCTTAAAGTCGTGGCTTTTTTGCTCTTTGATGTGTATTTTGGCTGCAAATATACTGTAGCGGCTGTTAGTTTTCTGAGTAAACAAATAAGAAAAAAAGAAAAATTAGAAAACGATGTTATATCAGTAGCAGGAGTGGACAACATCATGGATGGACAGGGCGCACCTGGATGTCGTCATAGAGCAACGTCCGTATGACATCCAGATGTACGATGAGTACCTAGAGTGGTACGTACCCCGGTCACGTAGTAGACTCACCATTCTGCCACCAAATTGCCCTGAGTAGATCACACATGAGGACAGTCTACAACGCTCGATCGATCCCCAAAATGCTTCATGGTGGTATGACAGCGTAAGACAGTTGTAATTTCTGATCGATTTATTTACAAAAGTCATACTGGTTGTTACTGAACATGTTTCGTATGTCACTTCTGTTTGTGTGGGCGTAGTGCATCACAAGCGTGTCTGAGACCGCCATCAGCAGCCCAAAGACACGACCAGCCCTGCAGAATACTTTGAAGTACATTCTAAAGAAGGCCAAAAATGGTGCACAACATGAACTGTGGCCATTCGATGGATCATGCCGTGCACATCGGGCACCCAATGGGGGCACCATGCTCAACCGCCAGGTCATCATGACCTAGCGAGTCCAACCAGCCATCACAATCTACCGAGTCTGCCCGGTGCCGAAGTACTAGCCGTCGATCATCCATGGGTAGTATCAATGTGGAGGTAATTTACGTATAAACCTACACTTTATTTTCCGTCGGTTTTGCTGCCACGTCGTACGGTCAAGGCGAGAATTCCTATGCACAACTAGAGGGATTTCTAAAGTCCATTGTAAGTGACATTATTGATGGTGGCTCGCAGTTTGGCATGTCTCAGCAAGAGGACGTTGACGCTTACCAGACTTAGCCTATTGTACCTCAGTCTACTAAACCACCGTCGGCCACTGAACAAACAGAACGGTCTTCATACCTCCTCTGAACCGAGACGCAACGTCCGAATCGGCTGACGTACCCCACAGGACATACTCGTGCTCAACGGAAGACAAGGCTACACACGGGGAGGCAGACGCGATGAAGAGATAGCAGTGGCTCAGATGGGTGAGCCATATCACATCTCATGAGATGCATTTTTTACTATTACATGTACTTTTATAATTTTTCGTAATGTATAAAATTCTCAAAAAAAAAGACAATTACTACGACTGTGTCAGGATACTACACATACGATTTTGTAATTTTTGCAACTCGTTTGCTACATATAATATCTCCTACAAAAATCGTAACCGTACAAATTTTTTAGCAATGTTCACAGTGAATAAAATACTAAAAATACACAGTTAAGTACATTATGTCGAGAGATTGCACATAAAATTTTGTAAATTTTTAGCTCATTTGTTATATTTAAAAATTAAAACAACTAGTATATAAAAAAATTAAGGAAGGTAATTAAAGTTAGCCGGCTTAATTACCTGCCATCTACCCATAGGTGGCAGACCACTGTTGTTTGGTGATGGAGGTAGCAGGCTACCTGCCACCGCCGGCATGCCCACATGTCAGCTTTGCGGCGTGGCCATTTGGCCACCGGACGATAAAAATGCTATTTTTATAAATACGCTACGTATATTGTTACTTCATATCTACGGATATAAATAGTGTTATATATACAAAAACTCCATTGTTGTGCTCTTGTTTATACTATACATACGTACGTGAATCTATCGTCACATGGGTTGAGCTCAGTCAGGTTCAGTGTTTATATGTGTCAAGTCGTCTGCATAGGCGTAGTGTATACCATAACCCTCCGTTTACTTTATTATTAATGTGTGACGCATGCGGTATCGATGCTAACGATCGATTCCGCGGTAGTCGTGGCAGCTGGCAAGCACAGTACTAATCAAAGGGCATCGTTCCTAATAACTATGTTCTTCACCCCTAAATTGAAAAACAAAAGGTCAATATAAATACTGACTTTTGAAATTCGTTATTGTCTTACTTCAAAGATAAGGATCACACCTCACTCTTTCACTCCTATCACGTTCATATATCTCTCCTTTATTTTTTTCATCGCTCATATATTTCTTCTAAAAACTAATTTTTCTATCGCTACTATTTATTTTTAGCTAAAAATATAAGTTATAACTAAAAGACAACAGAAAAAAAATCAATATGAAAGAGTTGACTATAACGAGCCAGCCAAAGCTACTAATCTATCATGCATACGCGCGCACGGGAGAGACGGAAGAAGCCAAAGAAATGCTAGTGTTCGAGATTCGCTTGTGGTCAACGTGGTTCCCCTAAAGGTTCGGATTCGAGTTCAATGGGCCAGAAGGTGGGCGAAACAAAAGATTCTTTTTTTTTTCGAGGCTAGACACAAGATTTGAAGCAGCCGTGTGGTAATATTCTTGGGCCACGTATATTGCATGCCCTTTCTGAAACGAAAAGAACAACAATAATTATTCTCTTCAACACGCACAGGCCGCTGCACAATAGGAAATGTAGTTGAAGTTGATCAATCGGGATTTGGGAGAATTTTTTAAATAATCTATATTTTATTCAAAATACCAAAAAATATACTTGTACAAATTTTTTTTTTACAGAAATAGTTTCTAGTCGTCGAACCGTTTGACAACTAAAACCTATCGCCTAACGGCCACACAACACGCAAGCTGTCCGTGAGCCGTTGGGCGATAGGTTCCAGTCGCCGAGCCGTTGGACGACTGGAGCCTGTTGCCTAACGGCTCAATGACTATATTTGTAGTCGCTCGGCTGTTCAGCGACTGCAAACGGGAGGCAATGTCGGTTGATCCATTTGTGATTTTCATAGATTATGAACGGTAGATAATCTGTTAGATTCGCAATAACAGTTTGCGATTGTCATATGTTGTTACAGTGCAAGAAATTTTGTGAAATTTTTTTGGGAATGATTGAAATAACAACGATTGGTAAGTATGAAGGTAATAATATTGTGATGCAACCGGGATTCATATACGGAGAAGAACTTGTTTGTTAATATTGTTGCAATTATTGCTACGCGAATAATTGAATGCAAAAAGACGAGAAAATACAATTGTCCATATTAAAATAGACATCATAATAAAGTTGGGAGTAACACGGCAAGTAAGGTTTGGTTACATGCATAAGAAAGAGCATCATGCACGATGCAACAAACCGAACTACTTCTATGATACATGTGTGCCTTTTTGAAATGGAACTAAATTTGACCTTCAGGGCCCTAGTTAGTGCAGGACGGCCTGCCTGATCTTCTGCATGGACCGGGGCCATTTCCCTTCCTTGCAAGCTCGGCGTTGAACTCCTCGGTGGCCTCTTTTGCCTTAGCCGTCATTTCTCTCTTTTTTCGCGCTCCCTGCGCACACACGCCGGGAGATGAGCTTTCGTCTCTCGACATATACGCTCAGTTTGCTCGTCATTGCGGCGCACCTCCTCTTGGATCTCGCGGACCCTTTTGACATCCCACTCCTCGAAGTTTAGAGCCCACTGGTCATGTGGGTGGATCTCTAGGTCAATTCACTTGCAGTAGCCACATAGCGGTTCTGAAGACTGCGATTAGATGACAGAGGTTGTTAGTACGTACTTTAAAAGAGAAATAGTAGGGGAGAACACACTATAACTGGTCCTTACCAGCTGCCGATAGCTGCTTGTGTCCCGACGGCGGTACGTGGATATGTTGTGGGAGCGAATCCTTAACTTGGAGGCACATATTGAAAGCCTTAAAGAGTAGAATGATGACCTCCATCAGTAGATATAGCGCGAGAGAGGCAATGAGGAGATCATCAACATAGAAAGTTCGTACGATCTGACATGCTGCTGTGCGAACCCTACCTACATATATGCTTGCCACTACAACGATGGCCAGCCACGTCCGAGGCGGTCCCTTCTGCAACACTCCTTGTGGGTAGAGCGAGGCTTATTCTACCAGTAGGCATGCACAGATAAGGTTGTACCATAGTACTCTCCCCTGTTGTCCACGGTATTGTTCAATGTCATCAAGCATGTAATCGAATGGTTTACATGTCGGTGCGGTTGCCATTAATTGAGTGCACTATTCAAGTGGTGCGGGCGTCGGTGCGGTTGCCATTAATTAAGTGGTATAGGCATCGACATAGATCGAACAAACGAACATCGTAAATAGAAGTACAACTAAGATCGCAACAATATTACAAACAGCATTGCAAACATCACTTAGTAAATAAAAAATCTAAGTAGTACAAGAACAACAAATATACAACTAGCACTACAATCCTCCAACAACATCCCCAGCTGCCCGCCATCGCCACCCTAGCCCCCTCCGTCTCCTCATTCGCTTCCTCCTGTATGGCCCCATTTGGTCGTCTTTCTTAGCGCCGGGTGTCGGCACCTCGACAAGGTAAGACACTCCAGAGACCTATGCACACGAGGTCCCAAAGTCAGAGAAGTGGACTGCAGTGCCACCTATGTGGCCACTAGTGCACCGCTAAGCTGAGCCTCGGAGAGAACCTCCGGGGATGTGGCCTAAGGTGCCAAGCCTGTTGCTTGGTCGGCCCAGTCTGAAAAGTACTAGTTTGTGTCATCCTGGCCTGAGGAGACCCCACATCCCATGTCAAAATTACATATAACTGTTTCTCTCTTCGTACTCTCTCACGTGAACAGTCGAATTCAAAAGTCATAAGCCAAAAGTCAAAAACTACAGGGTTCTTTTGGGCTATGACTTTGGTCTTTTGGTTTAAATTTTTGAATTCTGACTGTTCGTAAGAGAGGGTACGGAGAGAGACACTCGTGTGTGATTTTAGCCGATATAGATGAATTCGATACTGTCTCTACTATAATTAATTTATAGACTCCACCTTAAAAATATATATCAATTGAAAACTAATTATTATAGTATGAGCTGAAATCCATAAGCTATAAGGTCAAAAGAACTCAGCCATATACACTTCACACTTCTTTTTGTTTTGTTCCGTTTTGTTTTGTTAGGTGCAGTACAAAAGATACTGTACATGTTGCTCTTACGTAGATGCTGATCAGATGATAAATGCTTTCTTAGATCAAAGGCCCAGTTGGCACTTGGCAGTAGCATGTGTTGATTGTTCTTTCCTAATTCCTTTATTAAAGGAATCTTTTTTTTAGTTTTTAAAAATTATTTTTTATTTTTTTTATAGTAACTAATTTTTAAATAAAATATCTTTTTAAGATAAGATTTATAAGTTGATTATAATATATACTGTAGCAACTTTAGTTATATCAACCAAAACTACACATAAATTTCTGTTACTTCATATACTCTCTTATAAATAGCTCAAAAGATATAAACAATAAACTAAAACCAAAAAGAATAAACCCAGGAGCTATTATGCATCCAACAAAAACTCCAGGAGACCCAGCACTGATTCAACCAAAGTGCGCAGCACCATCGATGATTGGTTTTCTTCACGCCCCTGTTTCGAGCCAAAATCTGCCTCAGCTTCAGCTACTGCCACACACACACATGATACCTCGTTCATCTGGAAATATTCCAGGATAATTTATTTGTATCAGATTATATTTAGCAGGAGTAGCACATTTTTTCAGCTAGGATTACTCTGTATTCTGTTCAACTACAATTCCGCAGGCCGGCCAGGAATTACTCGTGTTGATGTCCGGAAAACATTAGCTAACGAGCGAGTCTACGTATGAATTTAGATTCTTTATCCAGAAAGAGCATAAGCAAAGACCAAAAGAGCATAAGCAAAGACCAACTTCAGTTTGGTTCCACGCATGCGAAGAAAACTGTGATCAAATTTTTTTGTATATCAATGACGTACCACAAAAGTCGCAATTTCTACAGTTCGCGGTCTCGGCAGGAAATCTCTTCTTCTAGCTACATGTTTGACCAATGCAAGATCGAGGACTACAAAAATGCAGACGTATATAGTAGGCGTCCTTGTTAATTATAGACAGCATACACCGATACACATACGTAATTAGACTTAGATGTTTGCTATGTTTATTTGGGCTACGGTTGATAGCTTTTGGTTATAATTTTCGATATGATGGAGACATCAATATGGACAATGTACACGGCGGCTCTGATCGGTTCGGCTTGAGCTTCTGGTTTCTGGCTTATTTTTTACTATTCATGAATTTCGTCTTTTTCTGAACTTTTGTCTTTTTGTTGAGCTTGGTTCTTTTTTTCCCGTATTCGTTTGTATTATACATATTGGGCTAACATATTTTTTATATTTTTAATTTTTTTAAATTTAATTATGCTAAATAAGCCTCTATCATTCTGATGCTTTTTGATCAACTACTGATGTTTTCAGCCATAAGCCATGAGCTTTTAAGCCGAACCGATCACCACCTTAAGTTCAGGAGATCGTTTAAAGAAGTAGATTCAAAAAGGTTTGTTTCGGTTTCTAGAATAACCGGAGCAAAAAAACACACAAAAAAAGCAAAAAAGAACAATGCCATTACGGTTTGATAATGCCCCTGGAGCTAGGTCAGAGGCAGATGGAACTACTTGCGAGTTTGCGACGCAATCGCACGCGGCAACTAAGCGACTCCCAGTTGATTGGCTTTAGCTAGGTATGGTTAATTAATGGTCACGCACACACGCTTCAAACCGGCAAAGGCTTCCAATTGGTAATTACCGAGCAAGGAAACGACCATACTCAAGGGAACAGAACTACTCCTACTGTCATTGAAATGGTCCAGATGGTTGTCAAGCTAATTATGGAAGAAATTGCTGCCTGTAGTTTCCGTAGCACTGCTAACTGATTTGGTAAATTGCTGTAAATATAAATGGACTAGTACGTTCTCATGGAGGCAGGCAGCTGGCAGATCACATGCATGAGTAGTGCAGACAAACTAAAAACAAGTGTGCAGTAACTGATTTGGCAACATGAGATCTGAAGAAATGAATTCTGGGACCAACTGGTGAATGATAGCATCGGTTGCATGAACATGCATGCTGCAGAGTTATCTTCATCAGAGACCTGGAAAACTTCCATACAGACTCCTCTTACATGGCTGGCTGGCCAGATATCACCATCAGACTTGGACAACTTCCATACAGACTCCTCTTGTATGGCTGGCTGGCCGGTGGTATGCAGAAATTGACGGTCAAACGACTCCTCTTGCAGGGCTGGCTGGCCGGTGGTATGCAGTAATTTATGGTCAAACTATATATGTAGTAGTATATTGTTGCAAGAAAGCGTGTAGCGAGGATGTATGAACCGTACCTAGCTATCAACTTTGCCGGTAGTGCATTCATGGCGGCATCTAGGCGCACGTGTAGCACGATGAGCCGAGTGATGCACAGTTGTTCTCTGGCTAAGTACTACGCAATTCAGCGAATTCCGGCTGAATGACCGGAGATCGGGTTTAAAAAGATGGAAGAGAACGACTAATGACTAGCAAATTATGCGATAGGCCAGTGAAGTAGAAGGGAGCTGAGTAGCATATTGTTCGAAGATGTCAGCATGGCAATAAACAAAAAGGAAAAGTCTATTGTCAACTGTCAACAGATGCCGTAGTAGTACATTGACTCCAAAATCGAACCCTTTCTAGAAAGGGCATCGAGTGCTTAACTATATACTCATGAGTCACGGGAAGAACTATACTTGCATGAAGGAATACAATAATGATTAAGATATTTATGTGTAACAAATTGCAATAGGTTCGCCAACCAAAGGCCAGTCCTTGCGGTCGATGGCCACTGTTTACGTGGGTTTATCTGCGGATTTCATAGATTCAATCCCTTGACACCTCAGTTTCAAACCCTATTCTAAAAAGATTAAGATTTTTTTAATTTTTACAATTTTAAATATGTAGCAACTTGAACATGCCTGTCAATATTCACCTGCAAAATTAAATATCTACACCTCAAGCAAAAGTATATATAAATATACAAAAATATAATTTTCCAACAAATACCAAGCTAACTATAGGACCGGACAGGCAACAGAGCGGAGTGAATGGTGCCTTCAAATTCTCCCCAAGTATCAACTTAACTCTTTTCTCCAATAGCTACTGAGCTATGAAGGTTAGAGTTGAAGTCTCACAGAAAACAGAGAAGCAGAAAAGCGAAAACAAAACTGGTCAGAATCTGACTGCGTGGTCGAACTTTACCACGTGGTCGAAAGTCTTGACTATGTGGTTGATGGCAGACCGAGAGAGGGCTGTTCGACTACTCGACTAATGTGCAACGTGGTCGGTAGTCGAAGATACCCGAGACCAAACAACAGAGAAAGGCAACAGAGAACAGATTGTGGTCGAGATGGGAACTCATGGTCTTAAGCTCGACAATGTGGTCGATACTCGACACCGAGGTCGTAAATCGCCCTAGTCGACAGCCACCGAGATCAGAACCAATTGTAGTCGTAAATCAACAGGTGATCAAACGACTACCGTGATCGTAAGGCTCTCTAGTCGTCAACCACAAAGATCAGAACCGACGTAGTCGTAAGCCAACGAGTGGTCGAACGACTACCGTGGTCGTAAAGCACTCAAAAGAACAGAGGAAAAGCGGGAAGGCGCATGACCACAAAATCCAGATTCCGAATAAATTTTGATTCATGGATCAACTGGTCATGAGACTTCAGACACAGCAAGAACATGACCTCAGAGGACGGTTCTGAACTTTAATTGAAAACATAGAAGAAATAATCATAGCAAACAATCCCAACACAACTCCACACATATTGAAAAACACAAACATAGATCAACATGATGATATATTGCTTCTGGAGAAGAGTTTATAGCCACTCCATCAGGAGGACCAGGAGCACACACGCTCCAACACCGAATACACGAACTCACGCAAGAACAGAAACCCTAGAGACTCAAATCAGACTGGTGCTCTCCATCCCTATTTATAGCCTCTAGATATCGGGGGGAACCCGTTAACCCCTGTCTAATACTGGGTTTTCACACATACTTTACCCGCTAACACAAGCAGACAACAGTGCTTTGACAGAGACAACTTTAATAGAAAGCCTTCTTTTGCAGGTCTTGAATATTTCTCCAAAATGCCCCTTTGCACCTTCCTCGAAGCTTCCCGTTTCCTTGCTGTCCAAACCTTGCAGCCACCTTGCAAGCCTAGTCATCCTTGGCATCTTCCCAACCATTCTGGACCTCAACACCTCCTTGTGTCTAGTCTCGATTCTTCTATGCCTCTCCATGACTTAGCTCCAAAGTCCTGCAGCCATCACAAACAAGCAACATAGCACCACACTATAAACAAGATTCAACAATCAGCATATTCCAGTGAACATTCACAGCAAAACAACTGGTCGTAAACCACCTACGACCACTCATATGCACTGATCATGAGGTGGTCATAGCCCTAGAAGACTTCCCAGCTGCCTACGACCACACTGCAGGTCGTTACAACCACAATGCAGGCTGCTACGACCATGAAGGTAGACGATACGACCATCGCTAGCAACTATGACTTTAACGCACCAGATCGTTATGACTTACGACCACAGCCAGTTGAATCTACGACTATCGACCACGACCAGTCGAAGTTACGACTATCGACCATGACCTGTCGAAGCTACGACTATCGATCGCGTAGTCGTAAAACTGGCTGCCGACTGCAAAGACACACACCATGGTCGTACAGAGCAAGTCATAAAGACATTTACGACCACAAAGTCGTAAACTCGACTGCCGACCACAAAGGCACACAACGTGGTCGTAAAGAGCAAGTTGTAAAAGAACTTACGACCACCAAGTCGTAACAACACGTATGACCACCAAGTCGTAACACCGGCTATGAATAAGTTGTAACACCGGCTATGACTACAAAGTTGTAAGATCGACTGCGACAACGTGGTCATAAAATCAACTGCGACAATGTGGTCGTAAAATCGCTTGCCGACCAAGTCGTAAAGGCTTAAAACCTTCCAAAAAGAGCACAAGCCTCAAAAACCAAACTCAATATCTCTAAATCAAGTGTCAATTACTCATCGCAAACATGAGATCACTTCCACATGGTCTCTCATTAACCATGTATTCTTTTGTTTTTTAAAGACAGGTCAGGAGCTCTACCATTCATTTAAGGTAAAAGGAAGTGTAATTGTAAACAAAAAGCGGCTAGGCACATAAGATCGATCAAACAATGCTATAAAAGGAACAGTAGAGGCGCTAGGAAGGAGGGATCGCTGCTCGTGGATTGTTCTTTTTCTTTGGTCTATATCCTCCTTGGTTTTGTTAGCCACTTCTTGCGTCGTAGCCGTTCTACTTTGGAAGGCCCTTCTGTTTCTTTCCTTCAAAATACTTGCATGATGTACTGTTCACATTGATTTGATATTGATCGTGATAATTGCCCTCACCCGAATTGTTATTGTGCGAGTTTAAGAAAACCCCAACATAAGCAATAGTTTATGAAGAATATATTTCAGATAAACCATGCACTGTTACTTGCAATTGTTTTCAAAGGAACTAATCGAATTTCCCACGCAATTACACAGCTAGATAATGTAGATACTGTAACACATATATCTATATTTGAAAACAGAGTTATATTTCCTAGACAACCTAATGGGTATGATTGAAACTACAATTGTAATTCTTACACAATTGTAATAGTCCTAATATATCCGACTGATCCCCACCATTATAATCTAGACCCAATTGATGAAGTGGACCTTTTTATTTTTCCACCGATTGACAAGGTAATTTCTAACCTTGAGAGTGAATGTATTGGTTTTTTTGCTTTTATTTTAATTAATAACTAGTCAGATGGCCCGCATAATTTTTGCAGCTAGATTTGTTACAATTTGTTTTGTATGAAGAGATAATTTAGATGCTTTAGCCTAATTATATATTATGCAGTATTTTGGAACTACTATATATTGCTACAAATGATTTTTAGGTGAATTAGAAACATTGGTAACGCTAAGAAAAGTTCAAAACTAATTTACATTTAAAAAACCAAAAATACTTCTTAATAATTCATAAATTGAAGGATAACATTTGATTAAAAAATTAGTGAGCATAATACATTGTGACAGCATAAGAAACATGGTAGTGAATATGCTTTTAGAGAAAAGCATTGACTCAATTTTTCAGGGACTCTTTTTGGTCAAAACTTATCACTCTTTTAGTTCTCTACATTCTTTATGTACCTTTCTTTCATACTTGCCGACTCCCAATTCTTGAGACGGTAAAAATGACAAGACCAGCATAGTGTGGACAAGAAGTTACTCTGCTCTAGCTACGGTTGCCATTATTTCCTTTTATGCTTTTATGAAACTGTAGATAGACTTCAAGTTGCATTCGGTCCATTTCATGCATGAGAATCAAGGATATAATTAATCTTCTGATAATTTGTTGGTCTCTTCTCGGACTTAGTTACCTCAATTCTTTTGTGTCATATTCTTGAATGCCACTTCTATGGCATGATACGAAAGGATTATACATGAAGTCTTATTTTTTTTCCCTGTGTGGATATTTTTATGTTTCAAGTTATTTAGGTGTACACTACAATTCTCATCTTAAAAGTAGAGTTATATTCATCAGTCATCATGGCATTCAAACATATTTTGCTTAATTTGCACCATTATAATATGGGCCTACCACAATTGACGATGCAACTATTTCTATTTTTTCATTGATTAACATGGTAGTTTCTAGCTCTTGAGAGCAAACATTGCGGCTACTTTTCAATTTGCATATTTTTGGATTTCAAATGACATGTAGCTTTTTTAGTTTTATGCTGGAATTTGTATACAAATACAATTGGTAAATTTTCACTTCATTTTATTATGAATTTTACATATTTAGGGATTTTAATTTGTAATTCATATAAAAATTGGATTATTAATTATCCTTTGATTTACTTCCAAATTTTCATATTTATTGGATTGTACATAACATGGAATTTCTTATAGTTTTAGGTTAGAATCGTATACAAATTCAACTAGTATTTTTCATTTCCTTTTTATTCTGTATTTAAGTTGTTTAGGAATTTTACTTTGGAGTCCATATAAAATGAAATTGCAATTCTAGTATTCAAAATTTTAGTTTTATGTTGGAATTCATCAACAAATTCAATTACTAATTTTTATTTAATTTCTATTCTAAATTTTAGTTTTACTTTGAAGTTTGTACGGAAATCAAATTGCTTATTTTATTTTATTTTTTATTTGAAATTACAGCAAATTTCTATTGTACTTGACATTAGACTTTTCCTTTTAATCTTGATCAAATTGCTAATTATATTATATTTTTATTCCAAATTTCAGTTTTAGGTTGGAATTCATATACAAATAAAGCTACTAATTTCCATTTACTGTTATTTTGAATGTAAATTTTACTTTGAAGTTCGTATGGAAATCATATTGCTAATTCTCTCTTATTTTTATTCAGAATTGCAATTACTTTTTATTGTACTTAACATGGACCCTTTCTTTTAATATAAATCAAATCGATAATTTTATATTATTATTTTTTTAATTTTAGTTTTAGGTTGGAATTCTTATACAAATCCAACTACTAATTATCAGGAATTTTTTTAGAATTTCAATTTTATGTTGAAACTCATACAAAAAACCAATTGCTAATTTATTTATTTTTATTTTGGATTTTAGTTATTTTCTATTGTACTTGACATAAACTCTTTATTTTAATCTAAATAATTGTAACTTGGGTCTCCTAGATGACGGCTAGATCTTTTTCTCTTTTTTCTTCGATTAATATAGAAATTTCTAACCCTTGAGACTGAACATGGTGAACAACTAATTCTCATTTAATTTCTATTCCAAATTTTCTATTCACTTTGAAGTTCATATGTAAATTAAATTTTTTTATTTTTTATTTTGAATTTTAGTTAATTTTACTGTACTTTATGTGGGCTCTTTCTTTTAATCAAAATCAAATTGCTAATTGTATTATATTTTTTATTCAAAATTTCAATTTTAGGTTGGAATTCATATACAAATCTAACTACTGATTTCCATTTAAATTTGTTTTGAATTTCACTTTTACTTTAAAGTTCAGATGAAAACCATATTGCTAATTTTATTTTATTTCTTATTTCTAATTTTAGTTTTACTTTAAAGTTTGTATGAAAATCGAATTGCTTATTTTGTTTTATTTTTATTTTGAATCTCAATTATTTTCTATTGTTGGACTCTTTCTTTTAATCTAAGTTGTTATATCTTGGACCCACCATATTGATTGCTAGATAGTTTCTCTTGTTTGTCTGATTAATGTTGGAATTTTTATCTCTTAAGAGCGAATGTGGTGGGCTACTAATTTTTATTTAATTTAAATTCTAAATTTTAGTCTTACTTTGAAGTTTGCATGAAAATCAAATTGCTAATTTTTCTTTTCTTTTCTTTTTTTAGTTAATTTTTATCACACCTGATATAGACTCTTTATTTTAATCAAAATCAAATTGCTAGTTATATTATTTTCTATTGTTAATTTCAATTTTAGGTTGGAATTCATATACAAATTAACTACTAATTTATATTTAATTTTATTCTAAATTTCAATTTTGCTTTGAAGTTCTTATGGAAATCCAATGGTAATTTTATTTTATTTTTAAATTTAGGTTATTTTTTTGTTGTACCTGGTATGGACTCTTTTCATTTAATCTAAATAAAATTGCTATTTTATTTTAAGTTTTAGTTTTAGGCGGAAATTTGTACCTAATTCCAATTACTAATTTTCGTTAATTTTATTCCGAATTTTAGTTTTACTTTAAAGTTGGTGTGGAAATCAAATTATTAATTTTTTATTTCAAATTTTAGTTATTTTTTATTATACTTAACATGGACTCTCTTTTTCCCGAATTTCATTATAACTTGGGTCTGTCATATAGACGGCTAGATCTTTTCTCTTTTTTCCTCTAATTACCGTGGGAATTTCTTTTGCTTAAGAGCGAACGTAGTGGTTTCTTTTGTCTCTGCTGTAATATCGTAATAGACTAGCCTAAATTCTCATGCGACTGCACCGTTAGCTACTGCATATGCTTTTTATTTAAAAATAAACTTGTATTTATCATATAATTCTAATGCTTAAGGGGAAGGTTTTTCTAGAATTTCTAGCATATTTTTTCTTATTGGCCATAAAACAGCTGTAGTAAGGGGAGAGTAGAATCAAGATCAAAAGGTATGATGCATGCCAAAACGGAACCCACTTCCTCTGTTTGCGGGGTAAAGAGCAGAGGCCTCCTCTGTTGCTCGTATCTGCAAATCTCCGTTCCACAGTTGCATTAAGAAACGACTTCCTGTACGGTCCTCGCCAGGTCCACAGCTCCGCGTAAAGTGTCGCCTAGTTACCAAACCACTTCCAACTCGGGCTGAGCTGTGCAACTGCCACGACGCTTCTTCCCCGCCCAGCGCGCGTCCTTATATATAACAGCGCGCCACACCACCTCCTCTACTTCCGACCGCCCCCGCCACCGAAGCTGCCTAGCTACCTAGTCAAGGCTTCAATTCGTCCGTACCAACATCTTAACACCTCCGCGCGCGCGCGCGCGCGCGCGAGCTCTTGGCAAACATCCCGAGGCTTAGGCGGCGGAGCCACCATGCAGGCGCAGTCCCGTCTCGGCGTGAACGGCGGTGGTGGCAGCTTGGACGCGGCGGACGAGCACGAGGCGGTGGTCAGGGAGCTGACGCGCGGGCACGAGCTGACGGAGCGGCTGCAGGCGGAGGCGGAGCGCGCGCTGCGGGGGCAGGGCCCGGCGCAGGCCACCGCCGCATTCATCCTGCAGGAGGTGTCCCGCGCCTTCACCGTCTGCCTCTCCATCATGGCCGGCTCCGCCCCGGCAGGTGGCCCGTCACGGCCCGCCATGCCCGGATCGAGCGTTTCCGTCGGCGCGCGTCGTGCTAGAGATGACAACGTCCCAAGAAAGTGAGTTGCCTGCTAAGTAGTACAGGCCCGCGTAACCAAGGGTAGCAGAAGAAACAACTCATATCAATTGGGAGTTTGCTATCCTAACAATTAAATTAGCCAGCAAGTACGTGCGTGTAGATCTGATTCGTCGAGTGCATCGTTTGTTTAACAGGCGTGTCATGACATCCACGCCTCACTTCGACGGGTACCAGTGGAGGAAGTACGGCCAGAAGAAGATCATGAAGACCAACTTCCCAAGGTAATTTAATTTCCCTCTCGGTTCTTAAACTAGTTTATCCGGTGAACTATTCAAATATCATGCTCTTGTATGCTTTTTCTGTTTATTTTTACTTGATGTTTTTTTTATTTTTTCGGTCTCCAAGATACAATTTTACTGTTAATTTTTATATCTTTAGATTAAGTTGTGATAATAAAATTACAGTATTATAAAAATATTGTAAAAAATAAATTTAATGATGTAATTTTTATATATCTAATTAAAATAGTTTTAAATCTATTAATGAGCAAGTTAGATTCTAAGACATCAAATAAAATAAGAACAAGGGAGTAAGTTACCATGCGGCGGCTATGACAAAAGCAAGTGGGCTACCATGTCGCTGTGAAAACAAAACCGAAGGTATGTTTGTCCCACTCTTTTTAGCTTCTAGCTTTAATTCACTATTTTTTATTTCGTTTTTTTTTACCTTTTTTAGTTTTTTCGTATTTCTTCGTATTGTTTGTTATAGGCTAATCTATTTTTTTATTTTTAAAATTTTTAAATTTAATTATGTTAAATAAATTAACAGTAGTTACAGTGAAAAAAACTATAATCCGTCGTAAAACTGAGCGCCCTTAGATCGCGACGCTTGTAGGGCCAGCGGTGCAGGAAAAGGTGTTCCTTCCTTCCTACGTGACGAATTGGATTTGGATAACCATGCATAGCACCGGGAACACAAAAGGGACAAACGCAAAATGTCGCTCAGCACGCACCGATCATGAACACCTTCAAAGATTCTTGAGCCGCCGGACTAATCCCCACACGTTTGAAACCATCATCAGATATAAAGCCTTATTATTAGTAGGGGGGAAACAAAGTTAAAGTCGGTTTTGATGCTGACGCATGTTTATTTTTGTCCCCGAAAGTTACGTTACTCGTACTACTAGATGTCTAGATGCATTCTTTTCAACGATGCATTTCTTTACACGACGCAATAGTTACTCCTTCCTAGCTTAGACATTAGTTTTAGCTCAGTTTCTTGTTTCTATTTTACTATTTCTTAATTTGATCATTTTTTAGTTTTTTATTTTCTCTTTCTTTTTGTATTCATTTATATTGTTTATGATAGATTACTCTGTTTTTCTTTTTTTAATTTTTTAAATTTAATTATACCAAATAATATACTATCAGCTATAGTGTAAAATAAGTAGACTACAGTATAAAATAAGTCATAAGTAAGCTTATTTCAACCGAACAGAACGGAATCACCTATTTGTGTATACTAAACGAATCTTATTTCTTCCTCCGGCTTGTGCACGCAGGTGCTATTACAGATGCAGCTACCACCGCGAGCGCAACTGCCCGGCCACGAAGCAGGTGCAGCAGAACACCAACGGCGACCAGCCGCTGTACGACGTCATCTACGTGCACGAGCACACGTGCCACACGTCCGCCTCCGAGCCCGGGGCGGCCCCCAGTGCGACGAATCTGCTCGACTTTTCTGGGCTACCGCGGCAGGGAGCCCACGTCCTGGACCACGACGCCAAGGAGGAGCAAGAGCGCCAGGCGCTTGTCTCGTCCCTCACCTGCGTGCTGCAGGGGCACCGCTCCGGTGGCGGCGGCGGCGGCGGCGGCGTGCCGGAACCATCGCGGTCGTTTGATGCATCTGAGCTGTCGAGGCTCGACGTTGACGAGGGGTTGGACGTCATGGACTACAACGTGACGGACACCATGTGTTTCGGTGCCTCGTATGGGCCACGTGCCGATGGCACGCCGTTTTGAGGGCGCGTCGATCATCTATGCTACGTCGATCGAGTTTGGAGATGCGATGCGAGAGTTCAGATCAGGCGCACGCGGCGGTTATCGTGGGTGTCTCCACGGCCACGACGACTACATCACTAGCTTAGATTGGATATACTGCGTACTCACGTACAGGCCTGGCCATACGTGCGTTTCTGCAGTTAATTTTGATCAGGCTGGCATAATTTATGACGTATATATATACATTTGGGTTAACTATGCCTACAGTTGGTTTTTTTTTTGAGAAAAAGTTGTTGGCGTGTGGACTTGTAACATTTGTTTTGCTGTTAGATCCGGCTTGCGTAATTTGTCATGTAACAGTATCTCTACTACTTAAAAGTTTGAGTTGGTGATAGTAGGTTCATTCTCCTTCCTCTCTCTATAGCCGTCTGATCTGAACAATGAGATCTTCACCATCTGTCTTGCGCTCCTCCCCTCCCCTCTCTCTTTGACGATCAACTGCCTCTCTCCTCCACTTCTAGCATCAGTTACTATCTCCCACCCCTCTTCATCTCTTGACCGCACCTGGACACCGCTTGGTCAGAGGATGTAAAACTTGGTGAATTGGGCCATCGGCAAACAGGGACTTGGCCATGAACATGGAGATCGAGCTCCAACTCTGCTCCACCTCTCACCGGCATCTTCTCCTCTTCTGTCCTCCCCCGTCGCAGCCACATCCTCGGACCCACCCTTTCATGGCCATGGAGAGACGATCAGGCGAGCAACGCTAACAAAATAGGAGGAGGGGAACCGGAGAGAGACGAGGCACCATGCACCAGCACCTCCCACTTCTGTTGGCGCTTGTCGGCGATGTTGCTTCCGTCGTCACTTCTGAGGAGATGGAGGGCTTGCGGTCCTGCGGACTGCTCACGTGCTCTGCCCAAGCCAACACCACCGTGGCTGCATTGGGCGGCCACCGGCCACGTGTGCCCCTCCACTGTCGCCGCCTCCTCAGCCCACCAGCTCACGGCCATCAGGATGCAGGCGATGCTGGAGGAAGCCGAAGAGGGAACCATGGAAACGCACGAGGCGCCACCGCCTCGGCGCCTCCCCTCGTCTTCCTCATTTCCGTTGATGTCGAGAGGGCTTGCGCCCAATGCGGAGGCTCAGGCACCCCACACGAGCTTGGAATCAAATCGAGGGACGAGGCTCCTGCCGTCCTCGTAGCCACTGAGGACTCCATCGCTGCCTGCTTGCCTCGTCGGAGTAAAGCAACGAGGAAGGGGGAAAACGAGAGAGATGGCGGAGAAGTGGGAGTTGAGATGGAAATGGAAGAAACAGAAGGGTCTCGTAGCTATTTGAATGATTCTTTCCGACCATTGGATTCAAAGGCATCATCTCTCTCCACGACATGACCGTTGGACGAGGCTTGTAGGGGCTACGTTTTGAATTTCTGCTATTTGTAGAGACAGGAATGGAAGTCAGGAACTCCAGATCAACCCACGGCACGTCGGTGGAACTCGGGCATGTTCTTTTAGTCTGTATTTTATAACTACAACTTATAACTTTTAGTTTTAGAGAAAATTGATAAGTTGTTTTTAAAATACATTCCTGATAAACCATTTCTAAACAACGGTAAAAAAATCGTCTCATTTCTTAGTTCGAGAGAAGTCATAATCTATAAGTTTAAATAAGCCGAGAAGAACAGGCTATTCTTTTCTCTTGTGAGACCTTCCAATTTTCACACGAACACTAATTAGGAATAGTAGTTAATTTATATGGATTAACGCGGGTAAATAGCTCAGTGTAATTAGATTACTTTAGAGATCATGAACGATAATCTCTACTACTTAAAAGTTTAAGTTGGTGGTAGTAGGTTCATTCTCCTTCCTCTCTCTACAGCCGTTTGATCTGAACAATGAGATCTTCACCATCTGTCTCGCGCTCCTCCCCTCCCCTCTCTCTTTGGCGATCAAATGCCCCTCTCCTCCACTTCTAGCATCAGTTACAGCATCAGTTACGATCTCCCACCCCTCTTCATCTCTTAATCGTGCCTGGCACCGCACCCCGCGATTCCCTAACCTCAGCGGCGGTTTCTCGAGCTCCGGAGGCACGCATTGTGGCGGTGCCTGAGGTGGGCTTGGTGCACTATAGACCAACACCGCCTTTCCACCACCACCTCCTCCGGCGGCAGGTCTTCTAGACTCCTCTTATCTCCCTCCACTCCCAGTGCGTGCCACAGACCACCTCCGTCTCTCCACCACCATGGCGTTCTCCTCCTCAGGCGATAGCGGCGGGAACTCGAGCACACCACCATGGAGGGCGGCAAGATCCAGAAGAAGCGACACGGAGGAGGCAGCGCGCGGCTGTGGGGGCGGGATCCAGTTTGAGAACTCCAAGGGTCAATACATCGTATGAAACTCAAAGCTGGTGGACTCCATCATCACCAAGGCTGGCCTAAAGCCCACCGACACCGTCCTCGAGATAGGGCCCAACATGGGGAACCTCACCAAGCGGCTTCTTGAGGCCGGCATCAAGGCCAACAAACTCGACCCACGCATGGTGTTTGAGCTCAGTTGCCGCTCTCAGGGGCAACCCCTCTCCTATGGTCGAAGCCAGTGGTTATAGATGGTGGTCGTGAGCAGTGGTCGTAGTTCGTGGTCGTAGCCTGTGGTCGTAACCGCACATGGGAACTGGAGGCTGCTATGATGATTCTATCAAATCTGAGTACTTTTACAAGGACTGGTCATAAGCCGTGGTCGTGAGCGTGGTCGTAAGCCGTAGTATTCTATCAAATCTGAGTACTTTTACAAAAACTGGTCATAAGCCGTGATCGTGAGCGTGGTCGGGGTCATCAGCGTGGTCCGTGGTCGTCAGCGTGGTCGTAAACCATGGTTTACGACCACGACCATGGCTTATACGACCACGCTTACGACCACGACTTACGACCACGCCTTATGACCATGACTACAGCTTATACGACCACGCTCATGACCACGACAACGCCTTATGACCACGACCATGTCTTACAACCACGACAACGGTTTATACGACCATGCTCACGACCAGATCAGTGCACAGTTTGAGTCATGCGCTCCCCGACCGCACCACTGCACACGTCGCACTTGCGTAGTCTCGTGCTCGGGGAGGGGGCTACAAATAGAATTACAATGATTCGGGGGCTAAATTTGGTATTCGTGTGACAAATTGTGCTAAATCCTATGTGTACATGTCTGTTGAATGTTTTTGTTCCGTAGCAATGCACGGGCACTTAACTAGTACATAAAAAAAGAAACGGTTTTGCTACATGTAAGTTGCATGATTTTGCGTTAAGTACAAGTCAATCTTCCTGGCTACTGGATTAATTAGCTTTGAGATGTTCGTGTGTTTCGAATTTTGATTTCAATCCAATGGTTCAAAAATATGAACCGTACTTAATAAAACGTCCATATGCTTATAGACAAGCCTCAAAAGATCGGCGTCCTGAATTTTGTTTGTTCTCTTACACAAACAGCCGCTTTATCAATAGCACTGCTACCTCAAATCAAAGCGTTGCCAAAAAATAATTTTCAAAAAGAAAGGGCATTGCCAAAAGTAACTTTCAAAAAGAAAAGGCCATGCCAAAAACAGACTCATACATAATACCGTAGTGTTGGATTTTGACCGGATAAAAAAGCCCCGTTCTCCGAGGATTGCGACCATGGCTATAGCTAAGTGACTTCTATCGATTTGACCGGAAGGAATTTTGCTTTTCCACCAGCAGTACTGCAGGTATTGCTCTGCATGCTGCGCGCACCAAAACGAGGGGCAAAAAGAGCAGAGCAACACGGACAGGTGTGATGGCTGTGTGAACCCACGCTCGATCGGACACTGGAGCCCGTGCTTACCAGGGTGAATTATCCCGATCACGCGCGCGAATGCATTAAGCTTTTCCTGCCTTTCTACTTGGTAAACCAGATCTGTCCACTAAAAAAAGTTCAATACAGTTGCCGTGCATTAAGCATATGCCAAGTACAAAAAGTTGTACATATACCACAATAATAAGCTTCTGTTTAAAAATGTTTTGCCTTTTAATTTTGACTAATTATAAAAGAGATTGAGAGAATAAAAAATACTTACGTAGAGAAATTACTTCATCCAGAATAGCTTATGCAGAAATTTCTATAAATAACTTATAAGAACCATTTTAAAAACTAATTTATTCAAAAGGTATTCTCTAAAAACCAAAAGAAAGAGGAATGGGACCAGATCTGTCGTTGACTCGGGCCTTCTTGTCTCCGTTGGCCACTGCCCTAGCTAGCTGCCGCGCGCGCGCCCGGGCCCAGCCTGGCTGACGGTGACATCACGACGCGAGCGTCACACTGCACCGCCCCGTCGACGTCATGCGTGTGTACGTGGCGTTGACTTTCTCCCCACAAGCCGGTCGATGGCGAAGTATGCGGGTCGTGTAGGGCGAGCTCTTCCCGCGCGTGCAAAACATTGAGCAGCTAAAGCAGCATCTTTGGCAACATTTTTTCGTCGTAAGATTGATGCCGAGCTACTCTTGATAGGCTTTCCAAGATCAAGTTTGTAGAATGATCCCTTGCACATTGAGCAAGACAGTGTATTAGAGTAAGATCAATGGAGTCTTATGGTTTATAGCTTCTTTTAAATAAATAAATAAAATAATATTTTTATCCTTTTAATCTATTTATTAGGATAATCTTTCTAAATCATTTTATCAGTGTATTAGTATTTGACTTGTTCGTATAAGTGCTCACGCTATAGCAAAAACCATCAGTCATAACCATAAGCTATTAGCCGTGGCAAAAAGAACCAACCCATTACGTGGCTCCATCTTCCTAGTCCTAGCTTTCATGATCCGTGTGCGCAACAGATACAGAAACGGACCATACGGGGTAATATAAGTCCAAAATGTACTGCATGTTTTGGTCTTGTGCCCACGAAGAGCTACTGCCCATAAAACGAAGAGAACTAACCGAATTTTTACCGCAACCGTTAAGTTAGATAATACGATAAAATGTTTTTACATATTTGATCAATTTAGTTATTACAATCTAGACTTACTTAGTGGTGTCCAAATAGACCATGCCTAATGAGCCGGCCCATGACCCGTTACTGCAAGCACGGTCCATGGCATGGCACGAAGGGGTGGGCCGCTGCCTCGGTGTCGAGACCCGAATATACAAATTCGGACTCTCCTGTGTATTCTGCACCAGTCCAGGATCACGCTAGTGCACACAGTGTAAACAAAGATAAATATCATCCACATCACGATATTCTAAGGAAAAACCAAATTATATTAATAATTATCAGAGTACAACCTTATGGCCAAACTTACAATTATTAGCCTGAAGGGCTTAACAAAAATTAGCAGCGGAAATCCAAAAGAAAGCGCAGCAGCCAATCGACACGCCCACAGGCTATCGAGTGGAGAACGAAGCCTAATCCGCGAAGACGTCGAAGTACTCTCCTTCTAGAACCTCCTGCTGGTGATACTCCTCCTCCTCAACTGAGCAACAGGGGGCATAAAGCCGTGAGTACATTGGTACTCAGCAAGTCGTTTGTAACAAAGATGCAATATAGTATGCAAGGCTTAACAAGGGATGGCTGAAAGGTTAATTTTGCATAAAGCAACAATTTAAAGTAAATACAATAATTAGATTGAAAAGCAAGATTTAACAAATGATGATAAGTAATCAAAGGAATTAAGGACATCCACAAGTGAACTGACCATTCACTTTCCAACTTAACTCAACCAAGATTTATGAAAGCTCTACCCCTCGTGTGAAATCACCGAGCATTGTCCATGACCGAGGACACGGCTATTCGAATAGTTTTACACTCTGCAGAGGTTGTACAACTTTACCCACAAGACATGATCATCCCGGATTGCCACGCAAGTTACACACTTCCTTAGGTGTGCGGCGAGGAGATCATGACAAGGCCTTTACAATGTTCAATTTCAACCCAGTCCCGCCTCGCTGAGGTTTCGCCCCCTAACCCGGTAATTGCCCCCTCTTGCGCCCCGTGGAATGTACAAGGCACCCACTGACATCCCAATGGCGGAACCAAAATTGAAACATCACAAATTAATCAGCCAGGTCCATCCCATACTGGACATGTGGTTGCACGATAAAGCTCAGATCAATAGCGCACAAAGTTAAGTCCTTAAGTATTACTCAGGCGAAGCATCCACATCCCAATGTGCAACCTGCACCCCCTTTACTGCACGTGCATTTGCCCGAGTGAAAACCAATTTTGTATAACCAACACCAATGACACTACTCATGTCATGGCACACAAATTTTATCACTGTGGTTACCACCACGTTCCAATATATCATTAGGTCAAAATTAATTAACTGATCACATGTGATGATAACCCAACGTACTAGAATAAGTATGGCTAAGCAATTTAGACGCGCAACCCATGTGACAAATAATATTGCATCACTAAATAATTACCCATCCTATGGTGACATTGGAATCATGACAACCAAATTATCAAGGAGCGATTAATCAATTTGGACAATAACTACCAATACAAGGGTTTGATAATAAAATAGCGATGCATGATAATGTAAAACAAAGTAATACATAATAAATTTGAAAACTAGGTTCAACATGATCAAAGCACACGACTTGCCTTGGCCTTACTCAGTTAGGAGTTCTTGATCTTCAAATCCGGCTTCAGTTCCTTCGAACGCGTAATCTAACGACAGAGAAAGCGAAACGAAACACAAAATAAAATCAAATAAAATCCAAATAAACTCCAAAAACTGCAAAACTAGAACCAAAAGATAGAGCTCAATTTTAGATGAATTTAGAAAGAAGAATCGGGTCAATCGGAGTTCGGACGAAGGAGAACGAGCTATCCAAAGTTTGCCGGGGCGAGAAAATGCTGGAAATTCACAGATGTTACTGTTCATCCGAGAGCAATTTTTGAAAAGGAGGCTAGCGCTGGCGAGAGGAGGCATGGGAGGTGAATCTAACTAGCAAAATGGGTTGTTAGGGACCTAAGGCACATATAGGAAGCGACGGCACGCCAAACGGAGCACGGTGACGGCACAGGCGGCTACAACGACATGGGTAGGAGAGAGGAATAAAACTCGAACATAGGACATGGAGAGGTAGGGTGAGCACGGGCTAGAACGCGACTCGGTGAAGCTAGGAAAATTGTCGGCTCGGCCAGAAACCCATCGGAGACGGCGCAATCGATGTTTGAACGACATCGGGAAGGAAAAAGGGAAACTTAATATCTCGGTGCTCGGTGAAATGAAATCTAAAACCACTTGGAGGGTAGCTACCTGGGATAGTTTGGCACGATGTGACGCGAACGGATTGGGAGAAAACACCACCGGATAGATGTGGACACGAGATGCCATTGGCGGCCATGGCGAGATTCGGAGGCGAAAATTTGTGGAGGCTTTTTGGGGAAACGGAAGTGAGCACAGCGTAGAACGCGGCGAGAAAAGTCTAAGAAAAATTACGGCAAGGGCTAAAGCTTACTGGAGGCGACGAATCGACGTCGGGAAGCACTCTTGACCTAGATTGGGGAAAACTCGATTCCGGGAGATTGGCTGCACCAAAATCAAATTAACTTGGCTAGAAGGTAGATGGAACATGAAGGCACAATGTGACGCGAAAGAATCACGGAAAAACTCACCTGATTGCTCGAGACGCGACGAGCAATTTCGAGACCGAAGGGCGTCGGTGTCGACGGCGTCCTGAGCTTTGAGGGGACTTGGAAAAGCTTGGGATGGGTTTAGGGGAGTCAAGGGTCGTATTTATAGGTTTGGAAGAGGTAGAAACCGACTCCAATTCGTGGGTTTCGGTTTAGAGTCCGTTTCAGAAAATAGAAAATAAAAGGCAAACGGATGAACGAAACGGAAAGAGACCAGTTGGGATGGATTCCTTGCGTGATTTGGCACAACTTTTCTTTTGAGAAGACATTGAGATGAGGTCCGGATTGGAAGTTATGAAGAGAGAGGAAAAGGAAGGAAAATGTACAGAACTGAAACTGGATCGATCGTAGCTGGAGGTTGAAGATGAACCGTGCCCTGACACGTGTCGAGTACTGTTCATTCTCTCTCCTCTTTCTATTTTTTGGATATTTAATATTGAGCTGAAACAAACTCCGAAAAATCTCAGAAAATACAGAAAAATTCCTTGTGACACAAGGAATACAAATAAAATATTTTTGGCAAATATTAATGTTTAATTTAATCATATTAAATCTTTTTAATTAATGAAAATTCTAATTAAGCTTTAATTAATTCCAGAAAAAATCCAAATGGTGAATTTTATTTTAAAAGCTTCAAAAAGGCTCTGAAAAATAGGATGTTACACTCGGCCCACCATGCTAGTAGGCATGGCATGAATAGTGTTGTGCCCAGGCACACGTCGGCACAGTATAGCCCACCAGGCACGTTGTGGCCCATTTAGCACATGTAGACCATGGGCATAGCCCATTTGGCATGAAGGTGGACCATTGTCGACCATTGGGCACAGACAAGGCACAATAGGCATGGCCCATTTAACACGACAATGGTTGATTTTTTTTTTTTGCAAAATATAGCCGTTTATGAGTTTAAAAATATGAAAAAATAAAAAATCTTAATTTTTTTCCATAAATAGGCAGCATACTCCCCTCATCAACCCACACTCAAACTAGCAATCTCCTCTCCTCACTCTCTTGTAAAAATTCTAAAGCCCTTTTTGGTAATTTGGAAAAATTCCAAAAATTCGAAATCCAATGTGCAATCAAGTAAAAAGGTAACAATACTAATTTTCATGTTGCAGTCAAGAAGGTGCAATGATACTTCGCCTTCTAAAAGGTCAAAGCAGCAAGAGGCACAATCTTACTATCAGATATCCCTAGACAAAGCCCACAGACTTACACACTATCTTCTTAGACTTACCGCAACCTCTATCTACACCTCCTACTATAGCTCTAACAATTGCAGGTGAATGTTTTCTCACATCCTCTAGAAAATCATATCCTAGACATTAATTGAACTCGCAAATCCTCGATTTGTCCAACATAAGATTGAGCTTTTTATTACCTCCAACAAATCTTTCTAGAGTATTCATGAGGTACTCACCTCCTGAGAAAGGGAAGCACAGGAAGAACATGGGGAAGAAGAAGATGAAGAACTAGGAGAAGATCGAATAGCAAGTATATATCTCTCCTTATGCACGGCCGTCTCTAGCTTGAGGGCTTCGTAAGACACACACAGGGCAGTCCTAACCCTAGCCATATGGGCCTTGTATCCCTTCCTAAAGGTCTCTTGGATATTCTTTATTTTCCCCTCTACTTCAGTACAGAACAAGCAAGCAGATTATGGCTTCTCTAGTAGGTTCTTAGTTAGCTTCACATATTTTTCATCCAAATCAATCAATTTAGATTTTATATTTTCACAATTATTACAGGGGGAGCTAACTGGTGCCTTAGAAGTATATTGAGCTATTTTCTTATTATGATCATACATGTCCTTAAATTGCTTAGATATGGACTCAAGTTTAGCAGTTAATTTAGGATAGTTGGCACAAGAAGCAATAGGTTCAATCAAAGCAGCATGTATTTCAGCAATTTTATGATCTATCTTTTCAAAATTATTCTTCAAGTTGACATAGCTATCACAAGTTTCAAATAGACCAAGGAAAAAGGTATACAAATCTCTAAAAGCATTGTCCTTATCCTCACATGAGGTGCATACTGTAGTCTCAGCAGAATCAGACTGAATAGAAGTAACTCTAGCCATCTCTAAGCCGCTAACAGACTAACATTCTCCATCTTAAACAATTCAAGCTCATAGATCACACTATCATGTGAGGTTCTTAGTTTTTATATATCTCCAACAAGGAAGCATAAACATCGCAATCTTCACGGGAGGAAACAGATCTAAGTGAAGCAAGCTCCCATAACAAGCTCTCTGCCTCCTTCTCTAACTCATCATCCCTAGCCCTAGACCTAGCATAGAATTTTTCAAGCTTCAGAAATGCATCATTGAGCTGGTCATAGGAGGGTCCTACCTCATCAGAGTCGCAGATTGTCATCACTGATGTCATTCTCATCAGCTATGAAGCAAATCCTGGTAAAGTAGTCGGTGTCCTTGGTGTTCTTCTGTGGATCACCCTTGCCGTTGTCGTCTCTTCAGCCCTCCATGTCACTGAAGTCAAAGTTGTCAAAGGCGGTAAGGACATGGTGATAGAGCTTCTTCACCTTGCCGAGATTGCGATACTTGTTCTCCTTGTCTTGATCCTAAGCTGGTGGATTCTTGTTGCAATTTTTATTGGTGTAGTCGTTCTTACTTGCACCGCCATAATCGGTCTTGCACTTCTCTAGCTTGGGGTAATTCGCTCAAATGTGTTGAGGCCACCACACTTGAAACAGATCACCAGACCTCGAGAACTTTCTGGCTAAGAGGGTTAGGTCACTATCTAAAAACATATCAAACTAGTCATCACTCATTTCACATAATGTAGCCAAAGAGAAAGCAGAGACACTATTAGAACCAGAAGCTGATGTTGGATCAGTGACCAAGGCCATCGACTACGACTTCATCTTGCGAGAGACAACGTCGATCTTATGAGTCTTGAGATAAGAGTACAATACATTAAGACTCAAAATTGAGAGATCAATCATGTCCTTGATGGTGGTGCCTAGGCAGAAAGCATCTAATGAGCGTTATTCAAGTCTAGGTATGTGATACCAACAACTCGAATGTTACTCTGTATCTTACGAAATCTGCCAAAATATTCAACCAAGGATTCACCAGCAAGCATCTCGAACTTGTTGTACTCCTTCTTGCACTGGTCCTATCAAGCAATCTTGATCTGGGTGGTGCCCTTGTGGTATGCATCGAGAGTCACCCAGATGTCACATGCCGACGAGAGTGAGAGATACGATCAAACTCATTTCTGGTAAGACCCCAAATGATGATGTTCCTTGACTTAGCATTTGCCTCAACATCTGGCGTATTCATAACCATGATGTTCTCATTGGCAGGACAACAAATTGAATCTTAACCTTTTTCCAAATCGCACAGCCTTGAGTCTGAATATAAGACTCCATCTTACTCTTTCAAAAGGGATAGTCAACCCCATCAAAAATAGGAGACCTCATTAAATACTTGTCTACTACCATGGCTCCTAATACCGGTTAAGATCTATGAGAAGAGCTAACCGAGCTCTGATACCACTTATAGGACCGAAAAGGAAATAGAGGGGGGATCAATGGTACTGATTAAAATTTTTCCCCAAGTATTCTGGATTCTATTCTCAAATAACTATAAAGTTACTGAAAATTAAATGCACAGCCAAAGATCCACAGCAAAACACTCGAAACACTAAATCTTGAATAACTCAACCCCTGAAGATCGAACCGCCAACCACGGGGTGGTCTCACCTATCCGGGGCGGTTTGACCTCTATTCAGGCTTTCTGACTTCTATAAATAGTAATTTCATGTAAATAAACAATAAAATCAGCACAGTTGTGAGATTTCAAATACACATAACTTTTTCTTGGATGATCCAAAAGCCGTGAAAATTTGTACACATCTTGCTTTAGGTGTCAGAAACTTATTCTATCCATGGATTGCAAAAACCCATGTCAAAGTTCAAACTTTTTTGAGATTTAGGCAAGGATGCATAAAAAATGACCTAGAACCAAAATCGGTGATCAAGAGTTACTCGTGAGTAGAGGATAACCAAGATAGCTTTGGATATATTTCCACATGCCATAGTAAGCAAGAACATCGAAGAAATCACTCCAAAAACACTCAGATCAAAAAATCACTTGGAAGATCAAAAATATGCAAAAACCAAGTTTCTTGATAAATTTGCTACCAAAGTGCCTAGATAGATGGAGAATGATTCCTAGAGTTCTCTCCATCTTTTATACGTCCTTGGCACTGAAAGATTAAGAAAAAAAATGAGAGGAGAGGAAAAACCAACCAAAATAAGAGTAAATCAATCAAATAGAGAGATAGATATAGAGAATAACAAAGATTGATTCTATTGCTACTTGAGAAGAAAAATTTTATAGCCACTCCACGTTGGAGGACAGAGAGCACACCAAACACTCAAAATACTAACCCTAGACAAGAGAGCACATGAGAGGTGGATTCGATTATTAATCACATATCTCCATCCCAACCCCCTTTTATAGATAGGCTAGCCAGCCACATCCACTCTTTAGTGAATACTATCCACTTAGCACAATGAGGTAAACCCAGTAACCCCACATACACGTGTTTTATCATACATGTTCACTTATGCACGCTTTTCAAAGCACATAAGCTTGAATCCGTTAAATCCTTAGCATTGATCCATCTTGATCAAACCAGCTTTACTTTGACCTAAACCACTCTCTCAAGCGCCACTTATGCGTCGTGATTTTGATCCAAGGTAGTTTTTGATTTTTTGGTCAAACTACCAAAATACTCTTCATTAACTCGGTCATCACAATCCATTGCAAGAATCGCCATTCTTGCCACGTATAGGTGAACCACTAGCTTGTCGTGCATCACCAAGTCTCTCCCATCTCGATTCCACCAAACCACAGTTTACTTGGCCTGTCCAAGCCACATAGTTCAATTCTTCCATTCGAACTCGCCTTCAACATTTTCTGTGCATCACCAAGTCTCTCCCATCTCGATTCCACCAAACCACAGTTTACTTGACCCGTCCAAGCCACATAGTTCAATCCTTCCATTCAAACTCGCTTTCAACATTTTTCATCTTTCTCGTACCATGTTTGAGCTCATCATCTCACCTAGCATTCTCAATCATTTTGAGTCTCAGCTCCTCCATAAGTATAGCTTCGATCCTCACCATTGACCACACGGTTGACTCCAAGCGACTTAGCACATCCAAAGACAAAGAAATCATTTCCGACCACAAGTTCTTCACAACTTGACCCACGTTAACTGTAATATAGCTCATGCAACATAAAACCACTGACCATACTCACCAAAACCCATTCCTCAGCTCAAAATCCATAAATAAGAAATCTGGCTGAAAATCTCCATCTGGACATACCTCAGCCAGTTAGATCGCCAACTCTCAAGCGCTCAGATGACTGACACGGGCTGGTTTGACCTATATAGCTAAGCGGTCAGACCGCTGAGACACAAGTTGATCTGACCGCTCCACCCAGGCGACCTGACCGCTAACACAATCGGTCATATCGGTCCATCAATGCCAGTTTGACCAGCTAACCGACTAATCAAACTGGCATAAACATGCAAATCAATTTTTCGACCTTCTCAATTGCGATGGTTCATCGCAATATAAACTAGGATCTTTTCACATGATCCATCACGCTCGGGTTGTGCACCCAAAATGCACCTCTCTAAAAATTAAGTACGCCTACTAGAAGCAGGTACAACTGAACCTCTAGTTATACCGTACCCTAAACATCGATACCACTGCACTCGAAGATTTTGAATTAAATCGAGAAGGATCAAAGGCCGGTCTAACCACTAACTAACTTGTAACCGGTCAGACCGTTAGGCACTGATATGACTAAAAACTTGCAAACTCTTGTAAATTCAAACTTCAACTCATTACGATTGACAATTATTCAGCACATATAAACCATGGGCATTCTCAGTATGGTTCTACAAAATCTTTCTCTCTTTTTCTTTAATTAATGCTGAACATGGAAGCTTCTTTTAACATCATTTCTAGGAATATAAGATATAGATGTAAACATTGGATACAAATCATTTAGAGAATTATTATAAGTGCGACTGCTGGATGCTCACTAGCTACGCTTGCTTTCTCTGTGAAAATCACGCGATATCTAAAGCAACTAGTGGTGAATCCCATAAAATAGAGTTGTATTTGTTGAGTAAATACATTGTTGTAATCTGGACTTGTCAAAATAAAGGCTAGGTTCGTTTATACTTTGGGCTTTTGGCTTATGTAAAAATGAACAATAACTGTTTAAAATTAATGTGTTATTTCAAAGTAAGGTCTATAGAAAAATTATAATACAAACTGTACCGAGTTCAATTGTACCAGCTAAAATCCCATACGAGTATTTTCCTCTGTATACTGCCTCTCGAAACAAACCAAAATTTAAAATCCATTGTCATAAATTATAAGTCACAGTCCAAAAGAACACATCCAAATGATTATACTATGTTTGTGTTAAAATATAAGTCGTTCTAGGATCTATGATCAAATATCTTTAGGCTAACCATTAACACATAAAGAATTAAATAGATCAACAACATGAAATATATATTTATTTTTATTTAAAATAACATATTTTCATAAAAAAATACTGATCAAATTGTCAACTTGGGGATCATATCAATATCCTAGACTAGTTATATTTTGGCACAGAGGAGTGCATTTTTTTTCTCTGGGTAATGCTGGAACATCTAACCTCTCAAGGTGAACATGGAATCTATATTTAATATATATATATATATATATATATATATATATATATATATATATATATATATATATATATATATATATATATATATATATATATATATATATATATATATATATATATATATATATATATATATATATATATATATATATATGGGGACAGTAGACGTACGTGATCCATTTCTAGAACCATGAGGTACAATGCGTGATAAACATGAATGCTTCTCTCGGTCGTCAATCGCGCGGCTGCCATCAGAAGGAGGTTTGCGTTATAGTACTACTTACATCACTCCAACAATAAATGCTCGTTCTGGAGTTACGACCCGATGCCTCCCGTGCGTACCAAGCAAGCTAGCTAGGCTGCTAGGGTAGTCAAGCGTCGCTGGTCGCGGTCCAAGCAAGTCATCGTGGAACGGCACATGACTGAAAGTCCGTTTAGTTGGTTTGAAAAAAAATAATTTATAACTAAAATTTTATTGTAACGGATTGAAATTATATTTTAACTAATGATAATTTATTTAGTGTAATTAAATTTAAAAATTTTAAAAATAAAGAAACAGATTAACCTATTATAAATAATACAAACGAATACAGAAAAAGATTCAAAACCAAAAAAGATAAAATTTAAAAATAATAAAAGTAAATCAGAAACGCTCAGCTAAAATAAGTGGATGTGAGTGATGCCACCATCATCGTCAAACAGTACATGCGCCTATCAACAATTCAACGCCCGCTGCTGCATTTCTTTTGTGGGGCCTTCGGCGCCCCTAGATAGTTCGGTTGTCTCAAAAGAATGAAACACGCTATCTCGAGGGGACGCTAAAAAACCGCGGTGAAGACATGTGTGGACTGATAGACCGTGCCTAGTGCATGGACTATTCTCGTAATCCTAGCAGTGCGTCCGTCGGGTCGTTTTCGTGGACTACGTCTACGACGAAGGAAGAATAAAAATAACGTCTCGCCGAATAAGTTGACGCTGGGCTGCCGACAATATCTAGCCGGATTCTCCTCTTCGCCGGTGATCGATGGGCCACAGCCCATCGAAAGTTGCAATAACCGATCTTCTTCGAATTGTATGTGTTGAGAAATCGTCGCTAATGACCAGTTCGATCGATTCCTCTATTTAGAATAAGAACGAATCAATCACAGAAGACAGAATAATATATTGAACATAGAGAGATAGAGAGAACTCCTGTTCTTTCTTTATTGCTTTCAACTGCATCAGGTGTACATAATATGCTGGTATAGGTCTCTATTTATAGCCTACGGTGGGGTGTCCATAATGGGCCAGGACTCCTGGCCTGGACCCAGGTTTCTCAACACTCTCCCTTGGCACTAAAACTCCATCAAAACCCAGTGGGAAAAATTTTGGAGAAGAGCACATGATACATGTTATGCTGCGATGCACGAATTGCCTCATTAAAAATCTTGGTCGAGAAACTTCATGGAAAACTCGTCAAGTGAAAAAGAGTACAATCCACCTAATTTCATTTGGCCTTCAAAACTTTATTCTTTGGTTACTTAATCTTCATGATCAAGATTTATTAGCGGACCTGAGAGAATTCTCCCCCTGAATTCTACACTTCTCTAAGTCTCATCATTCCAATTCCACGCACGCACCTCTCAAAGCTAGATGCGGGGAGTGACTTGGTGAACACATCTGCTAGATTTTCACATGACTTAGTATGCAGTACTTTAATCTCGTCCATCTTTTGCAATTCATGTGCATAGAAGAACTTGGGGTTGATATGCTTTGTGAGATGACTCTTCACATAACCCGTTTGCACTTGTGCAACGCAAGCTGCATTATCTTCATAGATAATCGTGGGGGTTTGTACAATGTTCATCCCACATGACTACTAGATGTGGTGAACCATTCGGCGGAGCCAAGCACACTCTCGTGTGGCTTCATACAATACTATAATTTCTGAGTGGTTCGTCGAGATAGCTACAAGGTTTTGCTTAGACGATTTCCAAAAAATTGCAGTTCCACCACACAAGAATACATAGTCTGTTTGTGACTTTGCGGTATGCGGGTCAGACAAGTACCCAGCATCTGCATAGCCAATCAAGTTCAGATCTTGATTCTTTCTGTAGAACAATTCAAGATCCTTACTTCCTTGGAGGTATCGGAAGATGTCTGTTATGCCCTGCCAATACCTTTTGGTGCGCTCTGCACTGTACCTTACTAACAGGTTCACGGCAAATGCAATGTCCGGTCTAGTGCAGTTTGTTAAGTACATGAACGCTCCCACTGCACTCAAGTATGGGAATTCTAGTAATAGGACTTCCTCCCCTCTTCCCTAGGTCGGAAAAGATCTTTTTCTTGCTGTAAAGACCTCCCGATCATCGGTACTTTCGAGAGAAATGCTTTCTCAAAGCCAAACCTTTCAAGCACCTTCTGGGTGTAGGTTGACTGATGTACCAAGATTCCTTCAAGGACATGCTCAAGCTGCAGGCCTAAGCAGAACTTGGTCTTGTCCAAATCCTTCATTTCAAATTCTGACTCCAAGGAGGAGCTTGCTTCTTTTATGTTTTCTGATGTCCCGATGATATTCAGATCATCTACATATACAGAAATCATACAGAATCCATTCTGGGATCACCGTATAAATACACAAGGACAGTCTTCATTATTCGTATAGCCTTTCTTACAGATAAAGTTGCTCAAGCAATTATACCACATTCTTCCAGATTGCTTTAGTCCATACAGTGACTTTCTGAGTTTCACGCTATACACATTTCTATTTGTTCTGTCTTGGTTCGGGAGAGGGATTCCTTCAGGGACTTTCATATAAATCTCCGAATCCAAGTTACCGTAAAGGTATGCAGTCACAACATCCATCAATTTCATTTCTAAGTTCAAGTTCACTGCCATTGAGATTAAATATCTAAAAGTAATTTCACTCATGACTGGGGAGTAGGTTTCTTCATAATCAACTCCAGGACGCTGAGTGAAACCTTGTGCTACTAGCCTTGCTTTGTATCTCACTACTTCATTTCTTTCATTTCTCTTTCGAACAAATACCCACTTGTACCCAACGAGGTGCACATGGGGAGGCGTGCGGCATACGGGCTATTGCCTTCTTCCAATCTTCCCAATCTGATCTTTTCTTACATTCAGCGAGCGATGCAGGCTTGGGATCAAGATCGATGATTGTGGCAATTTTCTTTGCGAAGTAGATATCGATATTGGCTGTTGTCCTATTCAGGGACTCCCCCGTGTGCACATAATTTATAGCTATTTCTTCATGAGTTGCTTCTTCTGGATCCATGCTGGACATCAGCTGGACAGAAGTTGACGCTGGGCTGCCGACAATATCTAGCCGGATTCTCCTCTTCGCCGGTGATCGTTGGGCCGTGGCCCATCGAAAGTTGCAATAACCGATCTTCTTCGAATTGTACGTGTTGAGGAAACGTCGCTGATGACCAGTCCGATCGATTCCTCTGTTTAGAATAAGAACGAATCAATCACAGAAGACAGAATAATAGATTGAACACAGAGAGGTAGAGAGAACTCCTGGTCTTTCTTTATTGCTTTCAATTGCATCAGGTGTACATAATATGCCGGTATAGGTCTCTATTTAAAGCCTACGGTGGGGTGCCCATAATGGGCCAGGACTCCTGGCCTGGGCCTAGATTTCTCAACAGTACGATTTTGATGGCTTCCTGATCAGAAGGGTACATTGTAAGAATGAAACCGAAGACCGTTACAAAACAGGAGATTGAGACCGTAAACTAGACAAAATACGTCACCAACCTATCCACAGAAGCATGCTCATGGGCTTATGCCTGCATCCGAACGAACAAATGAAACAATTTTGTTGTTATTTTTTCAAAACAGCTTATTAAGATAATCTTTTTGAAGTGACTTATCAGTTTACCAGCATTCGATTCGTTCGCACAAACGCTTACACTAGAGCTATCGGCCGTAGGCATAAGCCACCAGCCGCACCCGCAAACTATAGTGAGTACTGAATAATGAATATTCCTCGGAAGTCTGAAAGGACATACCAGGACCATAGTGATCATAAGACTCGCACCACTAGTGGCATCTCACAAGTCAACACCAAGACTCGCACGAATGCAAGCACAATACAAACTATTCACACAAATAGCACCGTAGTTACTTCCCCTAAATTTGGCCTCAGACGTTTGTTTTTGTAAATCTAACACATTCCTTAGACCTACTGAACTTAGTACGTACCTACCAAGCTAGGAGAGTTCGACAAACACTTGTTGAGTTACAATACCACGACAGGAACCTGTCGAGCTCCCCTAGCTCGGCAGGTCGCTAGCCGATTAGTGTGAGCGCCTTAATTATTGCTAACAATGTTTAATTAGTGCTAATCATATTTAATTAGTACTAACCATATTTAATTAGCGCTAATCATGTCATTAAAGTGATGCCAGTGTGCTGCCGTAGAGAGAGTGCTCGGTAGGTCTAAGAAGGGGTTAGATTTACAAAAATGAATGTTCGAGGGGCAAATTTAAAAAATAGCTACAATACCATTTGTGTGAACAGCTCGCATAATACGCCCTAGCTAGCTACAATGACCCATTGTGTGCACTAGCGTGATCCTGAACTGGTGCAGAATACACAAAGAGTCAAGATTTACATATTCGGATCTCGACAAAGACAGTATCAAAGCCATATCGACTATAGGACGACGACTTAGTATGGTCGTTTTAGCAAAAATTTTCAAAATCTATTTGCTAAATCAAACCAACAAATGAATATCTAGTAATTCTCTATTCTTTTCTTATTCTTAGGTTCTTGTTCTTCGCCTTTTTTGGAATTTAGAGTTCTTAAATTGGCCTCTTATCCTTATAATGCAATAAATATCGCGAGTTTCCCATAACCAAAGTGAAGGTTGTTCTAAAATTCTTCGAGCTTTGTTGCGAAGTTTGGGATCAAAGAGGCAACCGCGGACGCTCCCGCCGCTACTCCCCTAGTCCTCCTCCGGCTCTGACTCCCATTGATGCTCGTCAACTTTCCCCAAGCTTGGGAGACTACAACATAGAGGACTATCATATTTCAGATCTATTTCACACCTATATTCTTTGCTATCATTTTTTATCCTGCAGAAAAAGTTAGCAGGTTTACTGATTGGTATAGAAAGAATAGGTGAATGTCTTGGTCTTAATTTCTCTGAAGCTTTCAAACATGTCAAAAAGGAGCTTTTCATGTTTTTGGTTTGTACCATGATAAGCTGAGCAACTGCACGAGATTAAAAGCCCCAAAGCAGGTGCAACAAGGCAACACAAAATTGACAGCCCACTTGTGGAAAAAGCTAAAGGGCAAGTCTAGTTCTTCATCTTCTTAGTCTGAGGTGCCCCCAAGTGGAGTTCTATCTCAAATCTGAACCACTACATAGAGAATAATTTTATAAACATCGATTCTGATCTTACTAGCGGAGGTAAGATAGACTTGCTCGAGTGGTGGAAGAATAACAAGTAGATATTTTCTGTGTTGTGCCATTTCGCATGGGATGTTCTTCTAGTTCTGGTGTCCACCGCCTCTTTGAAAGCAACGTTCAACATGGTAGGGAGAATAATTAAAGAAAGGAGGTCATCTCTCATGTCTACGATGGTAGAGACAATCACCTGTGTAAGGACTGAAAATTGGCAAAAGAGCGCCAGCAACATCAACTAGAGGATCCTGAGATCATGCAGGCGTATGCTGACCTAAAACGCATGAACGATCTCGACATTAGAGAGTAGTTAGTATGCACGTATATTGTTACTATACTCTTTTCCTCATCAGGGGAACCCCACTCTGTGGCGTAAGGTTTTTAACGATATAATAATATTATATCTATAAAATATCAAGAAAAAATCACTTTCCCCCTAAAATATTTACGTGTCCATATTTTTATGCAATTGCTTAAATTTTAGCATTTCCTTCTTTTTTTCCCTTTCCCCTCCTCTTTTTTTTCTTTTTCTCCTTTTCCCTCCCTTTTTTCCTCCTCTCCTTTTTCTTTTTCCTACTTCCCCCTCCCCTCCTTTTCTTTTATTACATTGGTGCATCCTTTCTTTTTCTCTCCTCGCAGCCTCACCTTCCTCCTCCACGGCTGACGACCAGACACTCCCCTGCTAGCGTTGTTGCCCTCTGCATCCGGCCACTCAGGTCTAGATCACTTTGTTGTCCACTACCCATTGATCGTCCTCAGCATCGCCTACGGCTTCACATCACCGGCTACAAGTCTAAGGCTAGTAGCGGCCAAGGCTATGCATGCGGGAGGATGGAAGTCTATGGACCACCCCTCGCCTTCCTCCTCCACTGTCGGAGCCGCACCTCCCCGGCTCCCCCATCTTTGTCCTCCACCGCCAATGCTCGCCTGTCAGGACCACCGCTCTCTCGATCTGGTCGCTTGGGTCCAAATCCAGTCGTTGTCCACTGCCCATCACTCATCCTCAATGCAGCCTCTGCCTCTGCATTGCTGGCTACGAGTCTGAGGCGAGCAAGTGGCGACGGCAGCCGAGGCAGCAATCCACGAGACGCTCCTCACCTTCCTCTTCCACTGCTGGAGCCGCATCTCCCTGGCTCCCCCATCCTCGTATTCTACCACCAACACTCGCCTACCAACGTTGCCAACCTCTAGATCCAATTGATGGGTCCAAATCCCGTTGCCGTCCACCACCCACCGCTCGTCCTCAATGCCGTCTTTGGCTCTGCGTCAACGGCTATGAGTCTGAGGCGAGCAAGCGGTGGTGGCGACCGAGGCAGGCAAGTGCCATGTGTCGTGCCCATGCTAGCACGCCTTGACTGAGATGTGGCATGCCATCATGTCGTGCTAGACCCCACTAGTGGGCCAAGGTCTGTCGTGCAGCACAGGCCAACTCCCAGCACTAGCTAGGCCTGGGAATTGGGCTATGCCATGTCAGCATGACACGAGCCCTGCTGGCTTCAGGCCTCGTCAAGCTACGTCAGCCCGACATGGCCACCCCACCGTGTTGTGCCATACCGGCACAACTAGCCTGCAGCGAGGATCAGGGCATGATGGATCGCCGCCGTGCCGTGTTGGCACAGGCTTAGCCCTGTTTCCAAATCAGAAGAAAACATATAGGCAATGGCCTAATTGTAATTTCCATGAAGTTTGAAGCTAGAATGCAAAATAGCTAAAACCCTAGCTAGATAAAATTCCCCCACCACCATCTGTAGAGACCAAGCCCAACACCTTCTTCTCCCCTTGTATCCTCTTTACTCTTCTCCCTCCTCTCCAACCACGGCGCCGGTGAGGCTTGGTCAACTCGTCCACACCACCCTGACTCCTTTGCTCGTGGTGGGGTGGCATTGTAGGTGACACGTATTATCTTTTTATTCTTCGGTGCTTAAGAAGAATGCTATTTTTATAAATTCATACGCCATGAGCTAGATTTGAAAAAAGATGGCCCTGCATGGCCAAACAGTAAATAAAACTTCCTCGCTGACCGCTTCCATGCTGCTTCCCCGCGGGTTCCCTTGCCGTAGGTTCTATAAATACCTGATATGGCATTACGCGGTGATTTACTGCTTCCTACCCGCACTGACAACTCGACTCCGAAAAACGAGACAAACAGGCGGAAGCTGGTCCGAATCCAGCAGCTCTGGTGCGAAGAGCAGGGAGGGAGTATGGCGCTGGCCACCCCGACTGCCGTGGTGCTCGAGCTGATGACGATGGGCCAGCAGTCCGCGGCGCACCTCGGGGAGCTGCTCCGGGCGGCGTCCCCGCCGCTGCCGGGCGAGCACCAGGCGCTCGCTGCGGAGGTCCTCCGCTGCTGCGACCGCGTCATCGCCGCGCTGAGCAGGGCCACCGGCAAGAAGAGGAAGACGATGGAGCATGGCGCCGCAGCTTGCTCTCTCCCCGTGATGCCGTCCAAAAGAATGTGCGCGAGTTTGATTCCTACTTTGATGTATGGGCATTTGTGCGAGCAAAGGTTAGTAACAAGAGAGGTTGCCGTGAATTTCGCAGGGCGCGTGGTGCGGAGGCGCTTAGAGTGGTGAACGGCAGCACAACGGTGGACGGATTCATCTGGAGGAAGTACGGGCAAAAGGACATCAACGGATGCAAGCACCCGAGGTGCGTAGCCGCGGAAGAATCTATCCCCGATTTGTTCGATTCCATTGTGCTAATTAATCAGCAGGAATGGCTTGCATACGTGTGGCTGATCAGACCTGATGCTCCATTTCTTGCAGGCTCTACTACCGCTGCGCATACAGAGACCAGGGCTGCAGCGCGACTCGGCGTGTGCAGCAGTCGCAGGAGGAGCCCCCGGCGTTCGTGATCGCCTACTACGGCGAGCACACGTGCAGGGACAGCGCCGTGTGCCAGAAAGGGGCTCTGCCGCCTGCAGTCGTCGACTTCGGCTCAAACAGGGACTCACCTCTGCGATCGCTCTCCACCGAGCAGAGGCGCTGTGACGGCGAGATGTCGCAGGGATGGCGCTCCTCCTCCTCCTCCTCGTCATCGTCGGTGGTGGAACTGGAGGTGCGGGCACACGATGTGGCTGGAGTCGAGGAGCCTTACTACGCTTCTCCGGTGTTGGAGTTTCTGGATGGCTGCTTCGACTGGGAATCCGTCAACTCCCTTGACTTCGGTGGTCTCCGTCACATTGCAGGGTAGCAACTGTCCCGAAAAAATCCTACAAAATTCCCGGGTTCCAAGCGGAGCTTTGTAAACAATGGGTTGATACGTGTAATCGTCATCACAGTGGTCTGCCTTGTTAGTGGTCATAATGACATGTACGCGGGTCAGAGGCTCTGCCGCCTAAGAGGTTGCGATGTAGGGAGTAGAGTTGTCCAGTCAGTCAGTTCTAACATCTTGTTTCAGAGATGGGGTTAGATCGACAAAGCATCACGTGAGACTAGAGAGTATGTAACGAATGGCTAAACAGATTGACATCTCAAGGGGAAAAGGAGTGTAACTTGCTCAAGAAAAATAATGGAGTGTGAGGGGAGAAACAAATGGCGTAGCTGAGCAGGTGACATCACAGATTCCCAGAAGAGGAGCCGCACAAGAAAACGTGAAGACGTCGATTGGACTCATATCTCACGCAAATATGAAAACCAAAAACTGACGACCATGTCCCGAGTTGACCGGTCTTGATTCATTCCTCCTAGCTAATGGAAACGTCTAAAAAAATGGTAGCAACAGTAGTAGCTCACGAACAAAAGAATGCCTGTAAAAGGATCAAATGCTTACTTTTACTGCCAAAGGATGCTTATTTGCAGTGAAAATTTTGCGACGAGCAAAACTGTTTGAATGACGCAACGAGCACATTACAAACGTGGCAAAATAGCTGACGGGTAAATACAGCCTTCCGAAGTCAATATTTGGCCTTTGTAACTTTGTAATCTGTGAACTTTCTTCTTCTTAATACAATGGATGCAGTACATTCTCTTGCTTCCATTCACTTCAGAAAAAAAAATCCACCAGGTTTAATTGAAGCCAAACGGCAACCTACTGAAACGAATGGAAGTGTTAACAGCTAACAGTTTCGCCGGATGTCACTAAATTTTGAATGTGTTACAGCACAGCTACGTAGCATGCAATAACCAACAAAAATAATAAACAGCTAGGTACATCTTATATTACCTTGGAGGGCCATTTCTTATTGTTGTTCCAGGCCAGCATCTATATTACATGAGGAAAAGAACAAAGGAGCGCAACAGTGAGGAGAAGGTACGCAGGCAAGTCTCCTTAATCCAAGCGTCACCGTCCAGAGCCACTTAAGACTACAGACAAGCTGAGGTTTCCTTGAGTTGAACGCTGAAGGAAATGGAAAACCAGAGGGCCACAATCAATCTTTCAAACCCAAGTTTCACTGATCATGTGATTCATCACAGTGTTGTATAAACTAGAGTAAGTGTTATGCCGTGAGTTGAAAGGTAATTCACTTCAATCATTTAAGGGTACCAATCATTTAAGGGAAAATTTGTTCCCATCATTTAACTAGTTCAGTTATCAAAGTGCATATACTGCAATAGTCCTACTTGTACAGTGCGCTTGGGAAAGGGCATAGAACTGAAAGATCTTTATATAAATCAATTTCGAGTGTTACCATTAGTTCGGTGAACCACCCTCGATGTTTAGGCGTTTGTAGCCACCAGTCACAATGCGATGAATGTAAAAGGCTGCCACCATTCCACTGCAGCACAATTCAAAATTACATAGTAACGATGTACCTCATATATCTATTACAAATGTTTTTCCTGTTTCATTTTAAAATGAACTATAACATGGCCCCTAAACAAAAGAAATCTCAGAGAAATAGCCATTAATCAGCTTAATTATTGAAAGAAAAACTCCACCATAAAATCTAGTGTACTACCAGACGTTTAAGTTGATGGAGAACAGTACGTGGCCAACGATGATTGCTGATATCACTTTGTTTTGTCTAATGTTTGCCATCAACTATCTTACAGATTGATGCTTTTAAAGAAACATGCATCACAATTTGGGTTGATGATAGTGTAAATCTTGTATAATGAGACACAAGCAATGTATAGTAAGCAAACTTGACGAACACAAAAATCAAAATAATATATCTACCAGTCCATCCTTAGTAATCGTGAGCTTATAATTCACAGCTTTCAGATATTACACTAGCAGTTACGTCTCAAAGCAAGAAAAGCACACTGAGGTGATATTCAACAAAACAAGGGATTTCAAACAGATTAATGAAGTGCCACCCTGTCATGTTGATTTGCAGCACAGGTGATCAATATGGTTTTGGGAAGAACTGTGAAGTGCAGTAAATGAGGTGATCTATCACAAAATCACGGCTTGCCAGAAAGGTCAAATGCAAATGGGAGGGAAAATCATTACATCCTTGACCCCTTAATCCGTAGCCACAGAAACAAGCCATTTTCAGCAGTCTTGCTGGTAAATGCACGCACAGGTGCAAGCACATAAACATGTATGTGTGCAGGCCAATAAACATGTAAGGAGCACCATAATTCATGACAACAACTGTTTATATATCTCAACATGTTTCTGGGAGTCTAGAATGAGAATATTCCAAGCAAGAACAAAAGTTAAATGTGTACCAACCTGAGTAGGACCACGAAAATATTTGGAAACCACCCATGCTACACAAAGAAAAAAAAATGTCAAATTATATTATGACAGTGATAACAAGGCGGAACACCATAGTTTAGCAATACAATTATGATCGAAGAAGTTAGAAACCTTACTTGGAAGAAAATTGATAATTCTCCAAAGAAGATGACACTTGCAATTGCTACATGCCACAAGTCAAACATGTGATGAAAATTTTAAGTTAAAAGGATAAAATCCGATGATTTATCACAGTTTTAATAGCAATTCGATAACTAAATCTTGAGTTAACTATTCAATGTGTGATGATAAATTGAGCCTCAATACTGTTCCACAGTCAATACAAGTCAAACGTAAACACACAAAAATGATACCATACTAGAAGTACATTGCATGCACAATTTGAAGCAGTTGAAGGCTTGGATGTTGTGTGCCCATGACCAATATTTTTATGTCTTATGACATTCAAAAATATCATTATCGAAGTACGGTCTAATAAACTCGAGCTACTCCAGATGGGGGCAGTTTTCGTCAATAAAATGGAAAATCTCAGAAATTAGCGATGGACTCAGTTAACTGCCGTAGGCTCGTAGCATAAAATTTAATCTAATCCAAAACCACAATACTAAGGTTGGCCACTAAATGGTCAGTCAAGTTTGGACAAAGTACAAGATTATCTTAAATTCCAATCAGATAGAATACTTGAAGTCAGCATGTTCACAGTTGTCAACAATATCATGCTGCATCCCTGTTTTGACTTTTGAGTTAGCTTGAACTGATCTGATTCTAATCGCATTCATCAGAAGCTACCGAATTTAGATGCAGCATATCAAAAAGTCTGAAGAAATACTCTTCTATTACTTTAGCTGTGGGATACATGAAAGTTCAATCCTGTTTTGCAAAAACCATACAAAACAATTCAGAGCTAAAAGCAGTCGCTGGATTTATTTTTGGTGGAACTATGACAGGTCTGATTAGTACACATAATCGAACAACGGAAACATATCACCTCACTAAACAATAAAAGCTACTAAAACCTTGGGTTTGGTACTTTTACTGACAATACAAGATTTTTTATGTAAAAAGGAAACATTAAGATATGCTTGTCAAAATTGTGGTATGGTACTGGACATAGAGAGCATAAAACTCAACGTAAATAAGCATAAAAAACCACATAGCTCCTAAATAGACAGAACAACGTTTTTGGAAGAGTAATCTTCTGAGCTCAATACATCACACACCATTTCCTTCTATTTTACTTTTCTCTTTTCTTTACTCTGCTTTGTTTGAGGTCGCAAACGTTACAAACGTATCACATAAGAATACACAGCATCCTATCAACACAAGTTAAAGACCACAGGTATGCGACTCCTATGCCACTTCAATCATGAAAAAGCAAAAACAAATAAACAAACTCAAGCAAGAAAAAGATGGTGAGAAGAAATGGACTAACCAGCTTGCCCTTTCAGCAGAAGACGAGGCCGACGACCACTTGCTCTTTGTGATCTCAAACTTGAGATGCTCAGAGCCAACAGTGCAAATCCAAGAACAACACCAAAGCGAATTGCAGATATACTTCCAGTAAGCATGAAATTCAGGAAACCCCCTACGGTAAGAAAGGTACCTACAAGAAATAATGCAGGTTCATAAAATACTGTTCATCACTTACATAGCAAGGCAAAACAAAATTGCCTATAAAATGGATGATCTACCAAAGCCATTTTCTCAATGTGTTACATGTTTGTTAACTCCCAGCATGGGAATTAATTATCATTGTAAATTCTACCAATATAATGCATTTACATACCAAAGGGAATGCCCACATGATAATCCTGGTACTTTGATAGCCCATTCAACTTGCCAAGAGCCCTGAACGTCTCCGTGATATCCTTGATCGAGTCTGGGGAGTTCTGAGCTGCCAGCTTTAGATATTCCTGTCCCTCCTCACCAATCTCTGCGGCAATCACGCTCAGGTCTTTCTGTGCTTTGTCTGCCTGGATCCTCAGCTTCTCTGCGGCCTCCAACAACACCTCCCTCATCCTCTTGGAGTAGACATCATACGCCTGCTTTGTCAGGACCTGCATTCGCAGGGCCTCGGCCTTGAACTGCTTGAGCATTTCGTTCCATCCTTCCTGAGCCTCCTCAGGCTTTATCTCCTCCTTTGCCTTTTCCTTGTCATCACCCAATTCCGAACCCCTCTGAATTTAGCAGACAAACTTGATCAGATAAGCTGTGAACTTTAGAAAGAATTAATTTGAGTAACACACGGAAACATGGAATTTACTACAGAGAATGGATCGAAACACCTCAAGTAATGAATTAACAGAGGCAACATCACCATACGACAAAGATCGCACGTTTGGCAAAAGGAAGACGACGACGAAGAAGATACTCCACGCATTACATTCAGAATAGTAGAACAAAGCAATGACGCAGCAAAATTTGTAAAAGCGCACCAAGATTATCTCAGACGCACATCAAGCACGGGGAAAAAAGAATAGGTGAGGCGACCAAGTGAAACCACGCAGATCAGATAGACAGAAACAGAATAAACACTCCAGAGATGTCAAAAGAATGCATCACCACAGGAAACGGCAACCAGCTCAAGGATCTTGGAGAGGGCGACTACTCACGGATTCCTCCCCCGCAAAGGCGGCGACGACGCGGCGAGCACGTGAGGCGCCCCCTCCGGCGGCCAGACGGGGACCGGCCGAGAGCGCCCGGAGCGGGGCGTCGAGGCGGCGGGAGGAGGAGGAGCGCGCGAGGCGGAGGAACGGGGAGGAAGCGAGGGGGAGGAAGGCCGCGCGGGCGGGCGGGCCGCGGCTCGGGAGTGGGGAGGAGACGGCGTGCACGAGGGAGGCGGCCATGGGACGAGGCGATCGCGGCCGCGCCCCTCGGGAAGGGAAGGTGGGGAGGCGAGGAGAGGAGAGGAGGGAGGGTGGCGAGGGGGAGTGGAGCGGACACGCGACGGCGGAGGCGGACGGCACGAAGGAAATGGCCAAATGGGAGTTCGGTGGGGTTTGTTCGGGGCTTTTCGTTCGAGTCGTGCTCGGACGGAGCTCGCTCGCTCGGGCTGTTTTCTTCAGGTTTGGCTGGCTGCTGCAGGTTTTTCGTGTACATTTCTTCTGAAGAAACAAATGAAACAGTATTTTATTATTATTTTAAAAAATTTAGTAAGATAATCTTTACGAAACTAATTTATTGATTTATTGGTATTAGCTCTTTCAGTGCGCTTATACTTAGAGCTAAAAACCAATACGTGTCTTTCTTTTTCAACTTTCTTCCGGCAGGGTTTTGAAGTGGATAGCCTGCCTACTCAGGACGAAATCTCTCCTGTGTTGTGAGAGAGCTTCAACGTACCACCGTCCGTTCGTCCGCCCTCGAATGCTCGTCCTAGGAGAATTTGCGCCGTCAAATGGCAAATCTCCATCGCAGTGACATGTCTGGCATATATGTGTCGATTTCGGCTTCAGCTTCTAGCTTCCGACTTATTTTTCACTATTTATAAATTTCCTCTAAACTTTTAGTTTTTTATTAAGCTTTTTTGCCGGTTTTTTCCCATATTTATTTGTATTATACGTAATGGGCTAACAAAATTTTTAAATTTTTTAAATTTAATTATGCTAAATAAGTCTCACAACTCTGATATTTTTCACCAACTACTACGATACTTTTCAACCATAAACCACGCAAGAAAAACCCAAACGCATCGTCCGGCCTCCGGGCTAAACCTTCAATGAAGGTTGGAGGACGGAGGTCAAAAGCTAAGAATCAAAGAGTTGATTTATTCCTTTTGGTGCGAGCAAGGCAAAATGCTGTTCAGTTCTCAGAAGACACCTCAACACGTCAAGGTCGTCGACGGAAAAAAGCATAATGTTAACTGTCCACGAGAGGGGCAATCACTTGCCCTCCTCCCGGGGCAATGTCAATGTGGCCAGCCATGCCGCAAAGAAACAGATTCCAAACATCCGTTGCTTCCGGCAAACTGTTACAGGTGAGAAACATAAGATGCACACGCAGTGCAGGCAAAAAGAGCTCCACAAGAAAGAAATCAATGCACATGGCCTCACGCTAGCTCTCCAACGAAGCAAGGTATTGGTTCTTCTCGAAGAAAATTCTATGGGGGAAGGGCCCAAAAAATCTAGCACTTAAGACCCCTTCTTGGATTATGCCACCTGTCACTAGCACCAATCTTGAGACAATTCTAAAGGCCTGTTCTTTTTGGCTGCGACTTGTGGGCTGTTTGTACGAGACATTACAGAATAACAAAAACTCATATGTGTTTTTTGCCAATATAAATGAAGTTAGTAAAGTATGTACTACAATTAACTAGTAGACCCTATCTTGAAAAAATACTCCGTTTAAAAGTTAATTACTGTAGAAAAACTAAAAAACAGCTTTTAAAAGCCGAAAAGAACGGGGCCTAAATAACTCCTCTCACCTCAACACTAGTGCTAGGTGTTGTTCTAATAAAGATATTAATGCTCCAGCAAATGAGATAAGTGGTCCTCAAAAACAGCTACTTGTAATTCCATATGCCAAACAGAGTAGCAGTGGTTAACTGAACAAAGGGTAAGAAAACCAGTCATCTTAGCTCTCTTGCCTAACAAAGAACTGCGCGCACTATGACTTTGCTTTTCGTGCAACAGTTTACATAGTAACAGAAATTGGTGCGCAAAGACCTGTCAAAATTGCTTTGAGATATTAAAACTCGATGAACTCACAACTCTGCTGACATTTAGCAACACTTGATATGGGCATTACAAGTTGTAGGACAACATGGTACAGCCTCCTAGCATGTGTTTTAAGCACATCAATGTTTGAAATCAGCTTGTCTAATGAGTTGCTCACTTAATGTCCGCATTTGGAATTGAAGATCTACATGGACCAGCTGATGTAGTGAAGGGTATCCCTTGGAACGTTGCAATTCCATTCTCGTCGGTACGAAGATGCTGGATGCATAATAAATGCAAAGTAATGGTTAATTCATGCTATGTACCAAAAAAATACACAGCGGCATTCAGGAAGACATTACAAACACGGTATGTGAATTGTATATATTTGATGATTGAATATGTTAAAAGGTACCCAAACCATGCTGAAAGGCCAACCTTTGATCAGCAAAAGGAAAAGGAAGTGAGAGAACATCACATAAAATGGGCCATTGACAAATGCGTACCGGTGTGATCTTTTCCAGCTGTTTTTTCTTTGGATTTAGAACATCTTCCGGCTTTCCGTCAAACCTACACATGAAGGATAATTTAATTGAAAACAATTGAAAGATGGAAAATTGGCAAACAAAATATTTGCAAACGATGAAGGCCAGATAAAAATCAAGCAACTCCAGAGGAACAACCCAGCAAAATTTGGTAAAAGTATTAAACTGCACTCTTTCGTTTCACAAGTGGCCACAAGCACACAAATTCTCTATGCTACAAGACACCACTAATCACAATCAAAATGGCCACGCTAAACTACAGATTTTTTTTTAAAATGTCAACAGAAAGTTCGACACATGAGTTCATCCAAATTGCCCGAACATATATTGTTCTTATGACCAACATATTGTGCAACAACTTACATAACAAAACAAAAACAGCATATTAAATGGCTTATCAGCTTGCACAACTTGACTTCATCGCCATGCATAGAGATAAGAAAAAAGGGACAATGAACAGAGATAATAAAAAGGGGGCATAATATATGCTCCATAGAAGTGCACAAACACACCTTTAAATACGTATTGCATCTACAAGACATAATTCTTACCCAGCAAATGAAATGCGTTCTCCAAGCTTGGCTCCTCCTGGAGGAATCAAAGGCTCCACAACTGTATGATCTTTATTTGAAGCACACAGGACCTGGCAATATGTTTAGTGTAAAAACAACATTTCGAAATGAAAACTTCCTATAAACAAAAGGACAGTTAAAGTTTGGCCTTGAGGGTTGAGAAATTTCACGAAGTTCAATGGAAATACTTTGCTGACAAGACAAATATGCTACTGTGCTATGATAGAACACGAGATGTAAACAGCTAACTCATTGTTTCACTTCAGATACTTGAAGTACATGGTGAGGGTTTCTCACATTAAAGGTTCATTACAAAAGTAGTTCATTATTTTCTTCAGTGAGAACTGAGAAGTGTTACATTGCCTGTTTTAGATGCTTCTATTAGTACGGAGTTCAGTAACATACACATGGCCTAGTGATTTAGCAGTGTACAGCAAGGTTTGCTTGAAGCTTTCATTCTGCCACAGTAGTATTTTGGATTATAGTTGATAAACCAACCAAGCCACATTTCAAGATGCTTTACTGAGGTATACAAACACAATTACAATAGATGGAACAGAACATACCAATCCAGCAGACATTACGTCCCGCAGCTTCCCAGGCTTCACATTTGTGATCAAGACAACATGCCGATTCTGAAAAGGAAAGGGCAAATGTATATAACAACATGGATGAGACAGCTTTGCAAAGAGCAAAATGAACGAGAATAATTCAAGTTCCTTGTTGCTGTTGACTACTCACAACAAGTTCATCTGGGCTGCAGTACTTAGCAAGACCACTAACAACTTGACGCACATTGCCATCTCCCAAATCTATCTCCTCCACAAGAAGACTGAAAAAATAATCAGTTAGAATGTTAGATGGAAGAGTGTAATACACTAGTGGGACCTTTTACTAGTGTTGTAAAAGTGGGGGCACCTGTCAGCAGATGGGTGCTTCCATGCCTTGCGAATAAGGCCAACCTGTATATTCAGGATACTGACATTGCACTCTGAATCCTTTTCTACAGTTTTCTCTGGAGCTTTCTCTGCAGCTCCCTCTGCTGTTTTTCCTGCAGACTTCTCTTGGACTTTCTTTTTCTCCCCAGAAGGTTTGTTGTTTTTTGCAGTAGGATTTGCCTTATCACCAGGAGCCTTATTCTGGTAAGTATCAACCAACAAAGGAACTCACCAAGTAATAAAAAATAAGGCATCTTGTACAAGAAAGAAGTCTCAATCGATGGTGCTCAAACACGAAAATCAACACTGCTATGCAAAAGCTGTACATGATTAAACATTTTAATTTTATATGCCTACATGTCAATTGAAGAGAACACAAACAGGAGATTAACACTCCACTTAATTTGGTGGTGCATTGCACATGTGGCTACATGAACCAAAAGTAAAATTTACCATGTATTTGAGTATGTATACTGAGACCAGACACTGCAGCAAGAGAAGAGATGAAAATGCAGTAACATGATAAAGTTTTAGCAAAATCTCCACATAAGCATGAACCACCAATACTCCTTACAATACTGGTCCAGGAATGTCAATAACTAATGATGTTCAGGAAAATTGCAGAATAAACTACCTCCCCTGCAGCTTTTTTGGAGTCAGCACTTCCATCTGACTTGTCCGCAATCTTCTGTCCTGAAACAGCTTTCTTCAAACTTGGATCAGCATCTCCTTTATCAGCTTTCTTTGGATGCTGTCACATAGATTAGGGAATGGTACACTTACTTTTGTGACCTCAACATAGTTTTTTTCGAAGAACACTTTGAAGAAAATTGAACAAGAAATGATGTATCATTATCTTATCATTTCTCTGTGGATACATCTTTCGAGCACTTTAGTAGTACTAACAATAATTTTGAATCAGTCACATCCTAAAATTAAGCAATACGAACGAGTACAAGATTTATCAGACCAAACACAAACGTGATTTTGAAAACATCGTAAATAACAACAGCATGTTGATAGAGATATTTTTCCATAATCTCCTATTGTATCTGAAAGTACATATAATAAAGAAATTCAACAAAAATGTGTATCCCAAGAATACCAAAATTTTCCAGCTCAACACCAGGAAAAAAACTTTACTTACAGAAGGTGGATCGAAGACAGACTTGGTCACATTTATCTTTTGTAGTGTCGTACCAAAATCGACAGCGTTCTGCATCAAATAGTAGAGATTCACATAAGATGGTATAAAAGAACTGGCAATATGTTGACAAGAAATTCTGTAGCTCAGAACAACACATGGAAGTGGAACAACGAAGAGAATTATTGCATTTGATTCTTTTATTCTAGAAAAAAGAGCATGTATATTCATGTTGACAACAGATAGGAACAAACTATGAAAAATAGATAGGAATAATTTAATAAAATCAATAGAAAGATTCATCTTAAACCTGAATGTAGTCCATCCACCGCAATACATGTGGATATTTCTGCAAATCACTGTCACTAAGATGACTCTGAAACAAGCAATAAACAGTTAAAATCAGGAAAGTGATTTTTCAAGATTTTATAGTATTTCCTTATTAAAGATATAAGAATAAAAACGCAAATAGTTGACCATAAAACATGTATAATACAATATGATCATTGTGAATTCCAATTTCGAAAAACAGACGTTGTTTATCTGACAATATGTCAGTAAAATCTTCTGCTTAATATGCACAGAAGTCCTTAGATTCACCACAGGAAAATAATATTAGTAGAGTTTTCATTAAAATTACTTCCAAAATATTTTTTTTTACAAATTTTTACTAATATATTACTATAAAAATAATTCTAGAATATATGCATCCGACACTATGTAAGTGTTTGAAAACATATCTATTTAATAACAGAGGAAGTACAAAACAACTGGCAAATGAACGTCAGATGGTCACGTAAAATGGTAAAGTTAGATCATACATACCACAAAAACTTGTACAGTTGCAAACACAACAATGTCAGCAACTGATGGTTTAAAACCACTAGCCAATAGTACAGACCTCTGGGACAAATCTTGATTCAGATTATCAAGCAATACACACTGTTCTCCATCATTTCCAACAAATTTGCTCGAAAATTCAACCCACTTCATTACCTATTAATGAAGGAAGTCATGTATCAGCATATACGCAGTAGCAAGCGGAACTGGTGTACAGGTATGGAAAGACAGTTACCTCATCCTGAGATGAATTCACAACATGTGACAACAGGCTGGCGATATTCTCAATACTTGTATTGGATATGGTATTCTGTAATATTCAGCGCATAAATTAGTTTCAGTTTCAAGCTATACAACTCACCTGTGCAAATACAGCTTGATAAGAGTTGGGCAAACTTTGTGTTTAAATAAACTAGCGAACTACGAGAAATAATACAGTACAGTACATACTGATCATCAAAGGTTGTGCATCGTATACTAGAGTGGTAGACAAGTCAGAGTCCAGAAGTATCTAAAAACAGCATCATCACTAAGTTACCCAGTTAGCGCTGTACCAAACTATGATCAGGCGCCAGTTGAACAGATGGACAAAGCATCATGCAACCTTTTTGAACAAAATGGGACGCTACTTTAGTAATAGAGACTCTGCCGAGGGTACATGTCGCGTTTGGTCAAAGCCTTTGTGTGTAAATCTTATCTACTGGAGCACTAGTGTTGCAAGAAGCTTCATCTCCGTGTGACTAAACTGCAACAAGTTCTAGCCATGCGGCAGACAGTAGTAGCTCAATAACTTGCAGCGAATTAGACTGCTCGTCACACATACACCCTTGGCAACCAAAAAAGCCCCTTTCCAGTGCTTAGACTAATCAAGAAAACTACACAATTGATCAACAACACCGGCCAACAGCACGCACGATTTCGTCCATTCCTTTCCGCGTAGTTGCCGTTTGATGCATACACTACACAGTCCACATCGTGCACGAAATCACTATACCATAAACACCACATCACATTATCTATTATCTATTACTATTATAAAAGAAGGAGCTGGTGGTTGGTCCATTCTCCTCCAACCACTCTATTCACTCAACTTCTCACCATTCTTCACTTTCTAACGGATCAAAGCAACTCTTTTCCATAGAATGATTCTCTATATATTCAATGAGTTCCGTTGCAACGCACGGGTACATAACTAGTAATCAGTTAATTATGACATGAGATTTAACCCGCTGCGCGAGACGCGAGACTATATAAACTTACTTATTGGTGAACTAAACCATACCTGCAGCCCAACAAATCTGCATCCGAAAACCAGTAATACGAAGGGAAAAAACTTGCCTGCATGACCTAACCAATACACGGCAGAAATTCCGAAACACTATCGCTTCGAAGCAACGAAAATCGAAACATGAGGCTCTAGGAGTGAACGGCCGGGTGCTCACCGGATCGAGGTTGAGGTGCTTGCAGAGCGCGTAGGCCATGGCCCGCTTGCTCTGCGCGGAGTCCGCCGCCGCCGCCATTAGCGCGTCGAGTCTATGCGCCGATCTCGGTGAGATAGGGAAAGTGGAGGAGAGGGCAGACGGCTTAGGGTTCTGCTAGTGGTAGATGGGCTTACTGGTCTCTTACGACGAAAGCTCTAGTCCACTTGGGCTTGGGCTTGGGCTTTGTTGAGGTTGTAGCCGTTTGAGCTTGAGCCCTTGTGCTGAGCCGAGCCGAGCCGAGCTGGGTTACACATTGCTTTCGGGCCGTTTGGGCTCGGCCAATTCTACCAAGCGGAAACGGGTCCAAAGCCAGTTGATGGGCCACGTTTAGGTGCAGGCGTGCAGCGCCTGTGTCCCCACCGTTTGAAGTGAGGTGGGCATTCTTGCTTGCTTCTTCTTTTTGAAGGTATATAAATGGCATTCTTGCTTCATTTTTTGCTTGATTACTTGAGAGTTCAAAGAGTGATAATGCCAAATCTTCTGTGGTCTGCTGAAGTATAGTACAAACTTGTGTTGTTTAATCTGTGGAGGCTGAGCAACTGGTGCCGTGGTACTGTAACGGCATGTGTGCGTCCACGCTTTCCTCCAAAACTGGAGATGCGGGAAGAAAGAGTCGCTCAGGTCGGATGCAGGAACGACACAGCCTCACGCTCTCAATTCTAAGCAGCAAGGTACGGTGTTGGATGGTTGACGATCTGGTTCGGCGAGAGATGCCATTTGGGCTCCAACTTCGATATGGCACGACGCCACCGTGTCGTTTCACGACTTGGATCCAGAAGCATTCGACTCCCCTGCGCATTCGACAAGGCAGGAAAAGGCTCGAAAGCAAGGAGACGACGGCACATGTGAGATTCCATCTCGCCACCGCCCACCGGTGACTCGGTGGGGTGAGAGGTCTGGCCGTCTGGGACGCAACGGCGACATGGGGGCATGTGGCGGGGCAGCGCGCCCCGGGAGCCATAAATGCGTCCACCAGCGCGTGTCCTCGTGCCCTCGGAGGTCGGAGGAGCCATAAATAAGAAAAAGGACGTGTTTGATGGCCGGAGTTTTTTTAGCTTTTGGCTAAATTGATTAGGCAAATGATGATAGGAGCTTTCGAATTTTACGTTGAAAGAAATGCAAGAAAAAAATGGCATGACTATCTTTTGTTGTAATTTTTGTTTTGAGCAGTGCTTTAATACTTTTCTCTCTAATAAGATTAACACTAATATCAAAGCAATGAAAAGGTAAATAACATCTATCAACCATTCATCATATTTTAAAAATTATGCAAATCACTATTGAGTAAAGCATAAAATCACCTCTCTTTTGTTTTTCATCTTCAAGGGAGATGGAAAAACCAAACCTTTACACCTTATTTGATTATTAGTCATCCCAAATCCTAGAAACCACGTTTGAACCCTAATCTCGCCATGCCCCTCTTGTCTCTCTGTCCCTCCTTCCCGAACCTCCCCTCCACCTCCAAATCCAGCCACTCCCACCGCCTCCCCTTCTTTTGATCTGCGTCGTTACTAGACCTCACTGATCGCTGAGGTGGAGGCCGAGCTCGACGCCGTGATGCCCATCCGTCCCTTGGAAAGCATCCACTGCGCCATGTGCCACGTCATCCTCCCGAGTACCAACAAGGAGGGCATCGCCAAGTGCGCTCCCCCTGGTGCTCAACATCGTGCCTGCGAGCTCCTTGGCGCAGAGAAGGAGGACGATGGTGGGGGGAGGTGGAGGATGCCCGAACAGTGACAGGGACAGAGGCGAAGCTCGTGGTGACGTTGTCAAGGTGGAGGCGGAACACGTGACCGTCGGGGCGGAGGTAGAACTCGCGGTAGTGGCGGCACCGTCAACCAGCGACAAACCACGCAATGACATAACAATTGTGAAGAAGTTGCTGGAAACTGTTTAAAGAAAGCGCATCCAAAAACCAGATATTTAATTCAGCTTATGATTTCTAGAAAATCTGGAAAAGGAAATCAAAAGTTTAAAGCCGTTTTGAACCGGCCCACCCTAAAGCACGAAGCCGCGCTTGGTGCCTCTCGCCACCAACGCGCAGTTAATGCTTTGTGCTCCTGCTAGGAAGTCCTACTGGTAGTAGACAGCGGGCCTGTTCTTTTTGGCTGAAACTTATGCCTTTTGGCTGCGACTTGTGACTTTTAGATTGTCCGTGTGAGAGACTACAGAGTAACAGAAACTCACGTACGGTTTTTGCCGATATAAACAAAGTCGGCACAATATGTACTACAATTAACTAGTAGACCTCATCTTAAAAAGACACTCCGTTTAAAAGTTAGTTACTATAAAAAAAAGCCAAAAGCTGAAAAAGAACAAACCAGTAGCCGCTCTCCTTCCAGTGTCACGTCTGCCTACCAAACCAAACCAGATCGGCCAACCCAATGGCCAAAAAGCATGGGCGTGATGCCGTGCCATGCTGTGTATCGCAGGCTTGCAGCCTAGGCGTAGCCGGCTGCCCTCCACCCATCGGCATCGGTGCATAGCGCGACGGATGCGTTCACACATGCGGCCGGTTGCTCGAGGTAGGATAGACGCGGACGCACGACAAACTTGGTACCGATGTACCGTTGCCCTGGCACTCCTAAGTCCTAATAACGCGACGTTGTGCAGCCTATGGTCGGGCTACCAGCCATGCAGGCACGTCCTTCTTTTCCGCTGCACACGACAGATCAAAAGTTGGACTACTTGGCCTAACCCTTTTTCTATTTTTAAAATTTTTAAAATTTAATTATGCCAAATAAGTCATCATCAGTTACAGTGTAATTTTAGTCAGCTACAATAAAAATTCAGCCTAACTAAGCGCCACCTGGAGCTTTTAGATTAGCGCTGTATATAGATTCTAGTATTCTACTACTCCTGTGAACATAGTGCCATGCTTACATCAATGGAGTATCAACTATCAACCGTTTTTTTTTCTCAATTGCGTAGAAAATGAACTTAAAGGGATACGGCCATACGGGTCTAGCTCAAAAAAATTGTCATAGGTTAAGAGAAGAAGGCAGGTGTACCGTTAACGGCACGGGACACCGGGACAGCGTCCTCGGAAGACGCACACCCATTTCTGATGCAAATTAGCGGAGCATTTTTCGGAGCCGTTACGGTCAACGCTCGCAGGCATTGGTGCGTGTGCATGGGCGAGGAGGGCAATCGATTTCCACTACGAATCTTCGCAACAGCAACACGACAACGCCGGTCCGGCGACCCCCACGGCGCTAACCACGATTTGTTCTGCGCGACGACACTCTTGTTTGATTTTGGCTTTTTGACTATGGATTTTTATTAAAATAACACGCTAACGACTATTAGTTTTTAAGATATTTAATTAAAAGTAAATAAATAATAGAGAAAAATAAAAACACAGTTATGTCTCTATATATAATATAAAGATAAAAGAACAAAAAACCCTATTAAGAAGTCAATATTTTTTAAACGACTTGTGACTTCTAAAGCAAGAAACTGTTTGAAACAGACCTTTATATAGGGTGATTGCTTTGTTTCATGTGTAGATTTTTTTCTTTTGGTTTTCATGCGGAGACTTGATGAGCATAGTATATCCTTATTCACAGCCAAGATACCTCGAGCCTAGCAGAGGTGTTGCCAAAATTCTCCCCCATCCATCTTGTCGACGGTTGAGCCACTGATCTTAAGAAATAATATAAGAAAAATAGCTAAAATCCTTAGGAGAGAATAGGGATGTTCTTTATTGCTATGAATCGATTACATAGTGTCTTTAACAAGGTATGAAACTAGCCCTAATTACACTGAATTAAATGAGATATATATTGTTTTCATCATCCAACCATAAATACCAATAAAGAGACGCCAATTATCCATCGGGGAAGACGCCTTGTGGAACCAATGCGTCTAATCGGGGAGGTAGTTATCGTCAAAGAGAGAATGCCTGATCATCAGTTGTTATCAACGGGAGACAAATATGGGAAACAACCACATGTCAGTTGTTGTTAGAGACTCAAGGCCAAAAGCATTGTGTTGTCTGGAGTGGATAAAGTGTGTGTTTCATCCATCGTGCGGAAGGAATATCCTAAAAATGGGTCCAGATATGAGTTTATAGACTCCAAGCAGGCATCCGATCAGGCAACACGCACAACGTTTATCCGACCAGGGTTTTCAGGGAGCAACCTCTGGAGGTTTACGACCACGAAGTCCCTTAGCCTTAATTATGTATTTAAATTGTATTTAGAGATTGACTTGATCCTCATCAGCTAGCCCTTAACTTTTAAGCGGATTTATGATACAAATTTCTTCCCATTGGATTTTAATTAGGAAACTACTCCTTTAACAGTAAAAGTAAAAAAGCAGCTCGCATTCGCTTTAAGGTTGATAAACTAACTGGAAAAACTAGGGCGGTGCGGTGCTAGGTGGAGGTGGCGGGGCTAGCTGGGGTCGACCGGAGGTCAAGGAAGACCAGGGGGCTCCAAGGAGGCCACGGCGGCGAGGGCGACGGGGTTAGCCAGGGCCGACTGGAGGTTGAGAGAGACCAAGGGGAGCCAAGGAGGCCGCCGACGGCGAGCGAGCTGCCGGTGCGGTACATCGGAGCGACGGTGTCTACTTCCTGCTCGAGGAGGCATTGGCGCTTAGGTGAAGGGGAGCAGGAGCGAGGGGAGCGACGGCAATGGGTAGGGTAAAAGCGAAAGGGCGAAGGGCATCGCGTGAGAGCAAGAGGGAGAAGGGGATTCACCTGAGAGGGGGAGTTGAGACGTGCATAAGAGAGGGTGAGGTTTTTCTGGTCATCGGGAGCGATTGTGGAGGAGACTGCGCGAGTGGGAGGGGAATCATGAGATCGGACGACTACGAGGTCGAAGGAGAATGGGCGGCTGAGAGACAAAGGAGAACAGACAACCCACCACCAACTCTTCTTTATATAGGGCATGTTCTTTCCGGCTGCGGCTTATGGTTTTTGGCTGAAAATTTTTGAATTTTGGCTGTTTACGGTACAGATTATGGAGAGATATATACTCATTTGCGATTTTGGCTGGTACAGATGTTGGACTTTTAATGTGTAGATCGTTTAACTTGTAGACCCCGTCTTAAGAAAATACTCCGTTTGAAAGTTAGGTACTGTAGCAAAAGCCAAAAGCCACCAACTTTTGATGTAAAGAACAGACCCATAACAGTAGAGATATTTATACTCCCTTCGTTTCACTATATTTATACATAGCTTTGAGAATATCTGTTTCAATATATTTATCTATTGAGAAAATCTAAAGTATAGTTATTGTAATTTTTCACTCACTATCTCTACTAGTAGTGTGCCCGTGCTAACGCTACGGTAAAATACAAAACAAGATAAAATTTGTAAAAATAAAGCGAACAATCGATTCATTAAGATTCACGTTTCATATATTGTATAACCAAATATTTTTGTCACATGATGAATGTCACATAAATACGTGACCGATTGAACCACCGAACACGCAATGCTCAAAGCCTCACGACCGATTCCAGTCTTGCATCGCCGGCGAGACCATACAACCGGTTAACGAAGTTACGACCGTTTATCGCGTGATTTACGACCACCTCGCCGCGATCGAAGCCCGAAAACAAGTGCTCGACCATTTTGGCGTGGTCGGAATGCTCACGACTACGCTGGTCATAGTCGAACCAAGTAGAAGGTTTGAGCGCGTAGTCGGAGCATCTACAACCATTGTGCGATTCGAACCAATGGGCTGTTTACGACCACGTTGTGGAGTATCGGAGCCACCAAGTCGTTTACGACCACGCTGTATGTCATCGAGTCGGTAGAAGTTCATACGACGGCTTTGACCGTGGTCGGAAGTTAGCAGTACTCCATACGACTACTTTGCCAAAGAACCGGAACCAGTGAAACCTTTTCTTACTCCTCTTGGCCGTGGTCGTAGTCTATCGGAGGCGATACGACCACGAAAGAAAGCCGTGCGACTCACGTTGGTCGTGGTGAAATCGGGTAGAAGAATTGAGCGAGTGGTGGAAGGTTTCACGATCACGATGGTCATGGTCGAAAGCCATGTGCATTTTTACGACCACTTTGGGTGAGGTCGAAGGTCACGAAAGGCTTATAATGGAGCTAATCAGACGATCATTAGCACCTTGAATTGAATCTTGATTCCCCATTTTTCAGTAGGAACCAGGGGGCATCGTTCAGCTCCACATCATCTTGAAATGCACACTATTAATTAATTGAGAACTCCATGACAAATACAAGGGGAGTATAAGCATATTGAAAAATCGAAGAGGATCCAATGTCTGCAAGCAAAAATCCCCTCTGCCACGCCTGCTTGAAGTTGCATTGCTCCAGCCAAATCAGTCCTGAAGCTCATCTTTAGGGCATCCACAGTGTCTCCACATGTGCTAAGAATTGCCACATCATAGAGAAAAGATTCCCATGCATTATTAAATCAAATTAATTTTCAAAAATTGAATGAATGATAGTGAGAAAAAAGATTCACCATATACTAAATCCTCTGGGTTCTTGCCTGCATTTTTGGCTTTGTACTACTCACTGTTCTATAGTAGTAACCGTTTGTTTGGTTGCTACAATCTCTGCTTCTCGTTGGTCCATCAAAAGTTGCACGAATCTAAAAGCGGATAGATACCCATCGCTCAAAGTTATGCCGTTGCTCGGATTCTTGTTCAAAGTGCCAATTAAATTTATATCTTGCTCCGTATGGTAAGATCCTACGTTCTTATGATTATATGGTACCATTTCGGGCTCGATCTGACATAGGACCTTAATTATGCAGGATGTAGAAAATAATGGTCCAGGTATTTTTTTTATAATTACCATTTTCGAGGTACAATCCTACCGTCATCCTGCGATACAATGTTAGGACCTCAATACTGTAAAAAAAAAAGAGAGTAGTGCATGAATATCCTGGAACTGAAACTGACGAATCTTGCCGCTTCTGTAACTAAGAAATAATTCAGCGTTGCTCCGTTGCCCCTAGCTAGCTAGTTCTACATGTGTTACTTCTTTGTACTTGCTACAAAATCTCTTCTTTTAGTTGCATCATTTCCCGTCGCTTTTTTAAAGATTTAACGCTTTTCCTACAACATCTTTGCAAAATGTGATAATCAAGCTTCCGAGACTTTTCTGATAGTTACAATGTCGCGTTTAACGAAACATCTCGTTCAGTCCTCCTTCTGCGACTGTACGGATTGCCAAACTCCACAAGCTCTCGTAGACACATTATTACATGTTGGACACTAACACTGGCACCGTATTGCACATTACATCACATTAATCACTGTTGTATTCCAGACTACACAAAGGATTGCAACGACACCAACCTCTCAACAAAAGTCGGCACAGATTTTGGTCAAAAAGATTTTAGGTGATCTGTGAGATCAGCAAGATCATCAACTTGCAGTTTATTAGATGGCCCACTGATAAATACAGTGTACATATGGTAGGCCATCTACAAACTGTAGGATGTATCACATATGTACGTTTCAGGTGGACTTACGGGGCTGGGCGACTACTGTGCGGCATATGGTACTTACAGGAATACATGTCTTCATGTATGACACATCTCTACTGAAGCAATTGCACAGAGAAGCACGAATGACACGCAAGAACATGAGGCCAATTTGGATTCCTTTCCCCCAAGGCAATTTACAAGCATGAATTATGTACAACGAACTCCGTGGTAGGCGAAAATGCTAAGGCCTTCGTATATTTGCGTCTGCACCTATGTGAGCATATAGTACAGAAGGACCATGTTTACTACGAGTCTACGATTCAACGGGCCTTGGTTCAAGGACCACGGGGATCTTCTCCACATGATCTCCACGCAAGACTTCCACGGTGACCTTCAACACAACGGGCATAAGTCCTTAGCATATATCACACACAACAAATTTCTTCCTTGCAAACAACAGGTGAAAGCTTACCTTTTCTCCAACTTTACACTGATCCAAGATCCGTTACAAGTCGCTTCCATTCGCTACCTTTGTACCATTCACAGAGGTAATGATATCTCCTAGAATAAGCCGACCATAGGCATCCCGTTTGGTCGATTGCAGACCCTGGCAAACAACATGACAAGAAATTTTAGCTGCTCTATTCCTGTACTGCAGGAACATGTTTAGAAAAAAGCAGTATCTGTATTATATAAAGGGACAGGATAAAAGAATTGTTCTATTAAATAGTTTCTCATAGAAGTTTAGCCTTTTGTCAAATGAATTGTTGCTGCTCTGCTTGTTAAGCTGTCCTTAGTTCTAACGATGATTGAAAACACACAGGAGAACATTGGTCAACACAGGTATAATATACTGGAGTAATAACTCAAGGTATTCTCATGGTAAGTATACAAGTGTAAATTGCAGCTGAAATATAATTAGGACATGCCCAGTGTAAGAAAAACGGTGTTCTCAAATTTCTTCAAATTTCCAGGAAACACATATATAATATCTATGGGGTGTGTATAGGTATCACCGGATGTTTTATTCTAACAATCATCCAAATCTCGGACCGTTGGATTAGAAATCAAACGGCCTCTTATTTTGGAGGGTGGAGATTTTTTTAGAGGGGAGATTGTATTTTTAGGGGCGGGGAGAATTCGTGACCGTTGGATCTCTAATCCAACAGACACAAATCTGGATAATAGTTAGAAAGAAAACATCCGGATGATGTTTATCAATACCCATATCTATGGACAACACCGCTTTGCACGGTGGTCCATTTGGAGGAGCATCCAAGACAAGCACTCCACTTAATCCAAGCCGATCTACGATTGATCGGGGCAAATTTTATTCCCAAAATAGGCCTTGTTACTTTCTGAATTTTATAAGTGATCCACAATACCACCAACTGAATATGGTTGAAATACATGTTATAAGGAAGAATAAAAGCAAGCAGAACAAATATGAAAATATGAATTAAGTTGAGTGACATCTTGTATCAACTGGAATGGAAAACCCAACCCGGATGATGCTCTGAAGGTGAGTATATAGCGATTTACACCTATCAAATTTCGAACTATCAAGAAGTGGGGCCTGCATTATTGCAGGTTGATAGCGACATCGGTGCAGATCACATCACCGTATAGGACGTCTGTTGCAGGTGAACCGATTTCTCACGCAATCCACTTGGGGAATCACGAAACAATAAAAGCAAGTGTATCGACCAATGGTCATCGGTGTTAAGAGATAAGAATGGCAAATTAAAGATGGATCTGATCCATCAAATTTCTTACAGGATCGACAATGGGAGGTGCTAACAAAATCACAGATCCGTGAACTCATTATCTTTGTAAATAGCTGCAAAAAGAAAAGGCAAGGAAACTTTTAATCGACCATTTCCTGCATCTATGTGCATGAAATAGCTCGAAGGCACATCATTCTTACAGATAGAGAAGGTTCTTCAACGAACTAAACGATCTTGGTAGGTCACCACTGAAAGAATTGAATGATAAGTCCCAAAGCAGCGAGGAACATACATGAGACAAAGTGAGCGAAAGATCGAATCTTTGAAAGATCTATGACTAAAATTAATTTTGAAAATTTATACAAGAACGGCAAGAAGGTTGCAAAGGAACCGCTCTAGCATCAAAATGTGTGCTTGTATTAACAAACAAAATAATTTGGAAGATTTTTGTTGAGGAAATGTAGAACAAATTGTTTCATAAAATAAAAACAAACAAACTGCATGCACACGCAGAACATTTTCCACATGATGGCATAAACTACATCGGATGAGCCATTTGATGCATGTGATTGCAAGAAAACATGGATGGGCACAAATGCACAAGTAACTGCAATGGCCCATATCCACAAATTAGTAGAGGATACAAGCTAGGGAGCATAAATAGATATGTACTCATGTACAATTTGAAGCTTCTATTGTAGATGCATATACTAAATGCAGATGTTCTGGTGCAAAATTTGCGTGTCATCTTGCACATGGCATATAGTTGCAGCTCAACGTGCAATAACATAACTCATTTATTTACAGAGTAGGATAGCTTTGAAAAGCAATCAAGTAATCAAGATGTGGGAAACTTACATTGCTATTAAGCTTTCCATGTTAATGAAAACATCACCGATTATTCCAGAGAATCTATTATAGCTGAAGTTCCTGCAACAAAGATTTCAGATCAATCAGTTGATTGTGCAACCAAAATTTTTAGTAGGAGGTGTTCCAATAGACAAAAATGCACTCACAGATATTTCAGGGAGTGCAACCATGGCAATGACGGTGGTATACTCCCCTCGAACTTGTTGGCTGCTAAATTTCTGCAAGAGAACACCATACCATGGTCACATCATTCATAGTTCATAGTTAAGTATTTAACCCAATTCAAAGGGGATAGCCAAAAAGGGAAAAGAGAATGTACAAGTATTCCACACTTGGGGCAAAGTGCGAGGATTTCACAGCAATGTTGTTAAAGCTAACATCCCTACCATCATCATGCGAAAAAGGAGCGAAACCAAACATTGAATAAAGAATGGCACAATCATGACCGGTCAACGATTTCACAAATTTTGTAACAAGAAGCTCACACTCTTTCAACGAGTGGAACTTGAGCAGCTCTGGGCCAAGCCACCCGCCAACCCCGAGCCCACTAATATTTTCGCATGTGAGTAATGAGCAGCAAAATACTCAATTTAATTAATCATCCCTATAAATTGCGAGGCAAAACGATCGGTAAGGTAAGAATTAAGCGAAGAATTACATAGCAACAACGGACGAGCCCTTGCAAAGACAGTGCCACGGTCCACGTTCACCGCCCACCGCAGAGTCTCCACCTGGAATGTCCACCCGAAAGCTTCGCGGCGACTTCAATGTGTGATATAATTCCCAAAGCCCTATTCTGTGAAGTAACCAAGAACAGAACAAAACAAACACAAGGCGTGAACAGTTAGAACCTACTACTTTCAAACTTGAGCGACAAGATACATACACAAACAACGAGGATGGCATCACACGCGACATTGCACAAAGGGAGTACTTTACAAGCACACAAGCATGCGGACTCTTAATATGGCACATAAGCACCTTCATCAATGCGGCGGGGCCAAAAGTAACACGAACACTAATCCCAAGTGTGAGCACAAGCAGATAACCATCACGCAACCATAGCCAACGACCACAAACAACACACTGCGAGAATGCACACACAAGCACATGCGCGGGCGCGAAACGATCGAACAAAGCAAATTGTTAACACAGCTCTCCAACTTGCTTATTGGTAGACACACGCATGTAACACTACAACAAAGGAGCAACCAAGTAAAGCATACATACATAGCCTCGGTCTTACTCATCGCATTGATGTACCAAATTCATCGGACCATTTCACCAACACATCGCACACGTATTTGCGTGATGGACTAAGCGTGGAATGCCGAGAACGTTGTAGTGGATTATCATTAAGGGGATGGAAGTATGGAACCACACCGAGACCGACGAGGATGCGATCGCGGCGACGAGGAGGAAGTTGGCGCGCGGAACTTGGACAATATCTTGCTGCGGTGCTTGTAATGACGCCACGACACGCTTCGGCACCACCACCGAGCGGCGGCTGCGCGCATTCAACCACCCGTTCATTGCATCTCCCGACCACCGTCGCCACGTGCCACGCCGCCGAGCGAGATGCCGCTCAATACCATGCGCGCCCGAGCCCGAGGATCCGAAGCATATACCTAGAGCCACCACGCCATTTCACCAATCAACGATGGCGATCCGAGATGAATGGATGTACGAGCGAATCGAGGATGCGGCTTGGCCTCCGTACCTCGGGAAGGCGGGGCGGGTCGATCGCGGATCTCGCAGATCCGCGCGACACAGGCACCGCCACGCCGCGCGAATCGGGCTCGGCTGGGTCTAGCTCGGGGTTCGGAGAGTGCACGGTGGTCGATCCGGGAGAGGAGGAGGTGCGCGTGAGATGCTCGCTCGGGATCTCGTGTTCGGCGGAGTCGGGGGTGGGGTTGGGGGTGAGGTGGTGGTCAGTGGAGAAAGGGGAGGAGGGACGCGAAAGCAATGGAGGAGGAGGAGGAGGAGAGGAGGCGGCGGAGAATCACAGGGAGGAGGCGGCGGAGAATCTGAGGCGAGCGCACAGGTTCGATTGGGGAGGCGGGGCGTGGGCGTCGGGGTGGGTGCGTGGGTGTCGGGTAGCTACCGGTTCAATGATGATGTGCATGATCCAAATAATATTGGCCTTTGGATTTTCAATGAGTAAGAGAAGAAGGGTTGAGGAGAGATCTAGACCATCCATTTGAATGAAGTTGGAACCTTTTGGTACACAAATCTGGGTGGACTTAGATTAGGCATGACTGTAGGGGTGGTTGAGGGGGTGGATTTAGCAAAGAAATTTTTGGTGAATTATAGAGTAGGGTAGATTTAAATGTTTTAGAAAAAAATTATGTAGTTGCATTATTCCATTTAATAATATATATATGGTCATTTGTTATTAATCTTTTTAAATTTAATGTTTTTTTAGTCTGCATGTGTTGCCTTTTACTCGTACCGGGGGCAGCAGCAGAAGAGTGAGTAAATGCTGCTTGCCACTCCTCCAGTACTGTAATTTACTGCACGAGGCGATGGAGGAGCAAAAGGGTAGGTGGCTAGGTGCTGCCATTAAAAGCTTCTGTATATTCAATTCCTGTGGTCGTGACCGATGCTGGGTGGGGAGCGGCAGTCATGGCCAACCTTTTCGGAAGCTTCAGAGGACTGGTGACACGCATGGGTTCTTGCTGAAACGAGCCCCCTCCAATTGGCGCTTTTGGAGGGAAAACAATAGGCACTACTGTTCCTAATTTTCCCAAAGTCAACGGCTCCGAATATTGCACATTTTCTTTTTACTGTTCATCGGCAGTACTAGACCAGAGCTTGAAGTAATGGAATCGGAACTGCTGTTGCTGTGAACATCTTCTGATGGTGGTTTGGTTTGCACTTTTTAAGACAGTGGCAGATAATAGATACATTGATACGGATAATATATATGCTTTTAGATTTGAAAAATCATTTGAAGAAACAGTTTGAAGAAGAACGGCTTATTTGTTTCAATTTCTGGATAAGCTAAAATAAAAAATCACAAAAAAAACAAAAAAGAACATGACCTGATTCTTGTGCATCGGTGAGTGTTTTATCACCGGAGCAGTTAAAAGATTAGTAATACTGCTTCCTGCTGTAGTACCATCGGGCCTTTCGGCATTAACACAACCAGCAAAATCAGAATGGCCGCACATTTCAAGCAAAAAATTGAGCAGTATAGTGATTTGTAAACCAAGTCACATTATCAGCACAGCTAGCTAAGAAGAGCACCAGTCATTCTGTTCTGCGGCCATGTCGTCAAACCTGGGCGCCTACGTGGCAATGCCCACATATGAGCAGACGACCCACAAATTCGTCCAAGAAATGGACCATAGAATTGCAGAGAAGCAACAAACAGCCTTGCACCCCCTAAAATTTCAAACAAACTACAAGCATTCCACAATCCATAGTGCCACTCTTTGCTTCCTCTCACTTTTCTTCCCCACCGAGCATCATATATGCATCTCAGAAAACAAAAGAGAAGAAAAAAAGCTCAGGACCATTAAGAACAGGGTTCGAAGATAGACCTTAAACCAGCTCATCCTCTGGAGTGTCCGGAGGACTCCTCACCAGCTCGAGTATATTCACCACCTCGCCCATGTCTGGCCGGTTCGATGGCACCTGCGAGGTGCAAACAAGGCCCAGCTTGATGATCGGCAGGACCTCTTCCATCGGGAATTCGCCGTATAGATGTGGATCCATGCAATCCTCCAGCCTGCCTTCCTCCAGCGCGCTTCTGACCAAATCGCATAGCACCACTACATCATCTTCCAAGTACTCGACGGGCCTCCTGCCCGTCAAGACCTCCAGCGCAAGCACCCCAAATCCATAGACGTCGCACTTCTCAGTGATCTTCACTGTCTTGCATGCGAATTCTGGCGCCATGTACCCAAGTGCACTCTGGATCTTACTGCTCAGCACGTACCGGTCAAGCATTGGCAGCAGCTTGGCAAGACCATAGTCACCGACCCTGGGCTCACCATTGCTGTCAAGCAGCACGTTGCTTGACTTGAGATTGTAATGGATGATCCCATGCTGGTGCAGGCGTGTCAGGCCCCTGGCAACACCGATGATGATGTCAAACCTCTCCATCCAGGAAAGTGAGTTCTCTTCCGTGCACTCGTGCAGGTGTTTGTGCAAATTCCCTCCAGGAAGGTAATCATAGATGAGGAGCTGCAGTGATGAAGTCCAGTAGAAGCCTCTGAGTGTAACGATATTGTGGTGCCGCACCTTGCTAAGCAACTTCACCTGTCGTTCAAAGTCATCCCTTGACTTGACCAAGCTAGACACAGTGAGCTTCTTGATGGCTACGGGCTGGCCGTCTCTGAGCACTGCCTTGTAGACTGCACCAAAGCCTCCTCGCCCAAGCTCACAATCCTTATTCAACAAGGCGTGCCCACCGGCGCTGAACTCTGGGCTGCCTTTACCAAACATGACAAGCTTCCCGGAGCTGGCATCATTCTCCGGGGATTGGCTAAGGTGATCATCGGATAATGCGATAGCATGCGCTGAGCGGGAGGCGGCTGCACGGGCACGACGGTTGAGCACAGACACGATGATCACTCCGATAGTAATGGCAGCCCCACCCGCAATGGCGATGAGGGTGGAGACGCTCAGTATGATCTTCTTGTGGTGCATGTTGCTAGGGGCACTTGGTGTGGCCTGCGACAAGGGGTTTGATGAGGAGTTGGGGTTGAGCACAATGGGCTTTGGCATGACTGCATTGCAGGAACTGTTCTTCCGCGAGCTGCAAAGGCCAGAATTGTCGGACAGGAAGGAATCAGGAATGTTGTCGAAGAAACGGCTGTTCGGGAGATCTCCCGATAGTAAGTTGTGGGAGACGTCGAAGATGCGTAAGCTGGGCAGATTAGATAGCTCCACTGGCAGGGTCCCATTTAGCTTGTTCTGGGAGAGATCAACCACCTGGAGACTGGTGAGGTTGCCCGCGGTGCTAGGAATTGAACCCGTGAGGTTGTTGTGTGACAAATCCCTGCATTGGACAAGCGCAGCACCGTATCAGTTAAAATGATTCCTAGTGTTCAGTCGGAACCAGTCTACCTTGAGTTTGGGTCGAATTGATCACTGTGCTAAGTTGAGAACAAGCATTCCTAGGCTCCGTTCCAAAGAGCTTTGGCCTTCCAGCTTCTAGTTTTCGGAATCCAAAAAATCATTTGTAACAAGTTAGCTTTTTAACATGGCTTTTTTTTTTTACTTTTTTCCTTTGCATTGTCCGTGAGATATAACAATATTTTTTTCTTTTTCTTTATTTTTCTTTTAATTAAATATCTAAAAAAGCTAGCAATAATTAAGTAATGTTATAAAAATTAAAAGCCACCCGCCACAGGCTGCTGGGAACAAGGCCCCAATCGGCTAATCCAACACATGCATATTTGCCTTCAGTTTTGAGTGTATCCGAAAAAATGAGGACCCAGTTGCTGGGACTGGGATACGAGCAAAACGGCGTGACAGAGACCCATATTATGCGGTTTTTTGGGCTTCCAAACAGAAAATAAGACATCACTGTCCTATCACTTTCTACGACGTCCCTGCAACCTAGGATACTGAAAGCAATCAAAGCATGCAAGGAAAACAAAAATACAAGAACAGACCTAGTCAACTTCACTAGCACGCAATCCAATCTCTATGACGTCAAATTTAATTGGACCAAAAAAAAAATCAAGAATTCACTTACAATGTAACGAGGGAACTGCAGTTCCCAATCTGTGCCGGGATGCGGCCGGTGAGCGAATTCCTCCCCATCCGCAGCTCCCGGAGCGCCACCGCACCGCCAATCTCCGGCGGCACGCTTCCGTTGAGCAGGTTGGTGCTCACGTCGAGCACCTGGAGCAGCCTCATCCCACCAATGCCGGCCGGCAGCTGCCCCGATATGGAATTCGAGGACAGGTTCAGAGACTGCAAGCCCGAAAAGCTGGTAATCTGCGGCGGGATACCGCCGGAGAATGCGTTGCTAGACAGGTCCAGCGCTCGCAACGCCAACGCGGCGTCGCCGGGGACCTTGACCCACCCGTAGAGCTTGTTGCCGGCAACCGAGACGCGCTGCAGAGGTAGGCCGAACACCCACCAGGGGAGCTCGCCGGTGAGCGCGTTCCGGCTGAGGTCGACCTCCACCAGGTTCTTGCATCTCGCGATGGCGTCGGGGATGGCGCCGGCGAAGCGGTTGCCCGACAAGTCAAGCCGCTCCAGCGCCCACATCTCCCCGATCCACTCCGGCACCTCCCCGGAGAGCGCATTGCCGCCGGCGCCAAGAAAGCGCAGCCCGGACATCCTCCGGAGCGAGTCCGGCAGCCCACCGGTGAATAAGTTATGCCCGAAATCCAGCGACTTGAGCAGGGCCGCCTCGCCGACGTCAGCCGGTATCTCCCCGGCGAGAAGGTTACGGCTCAAATCCACCGCCCGCAGCGAGCTGCTCGGGGGGAAGCCACCAGGAACACTCCCGGAGAGCGCATTGCCGGAGAGGTCCAGAGACCGGAGCGAAGGCAACGACCAGAGTCCATCAGGGATGGGGCCGGCAAGGCGGTTGGAGGAGAGGTTGAGGGACACGAGCGACGAGCAGGACGCGACGGCGGAGGGGATGTAGCCGGAGAGTTCGTTGTGGGCGAGGGAGAGAGTGCGGATGGCGCGGCATTGGGCGAAGAGCTCGGCGGGGACGGGGGCGGCGAGGCGGTTGGAGGAGAGATCGAGGGAGCGGAGGCGGGGGAGGGCGGCGAGGAGGGAGGGGAACACGGGCCCGGACAGGTTGTTGCGGGGGAGGGAGAGGGAGAGGAGCGCGTCGAGGCGGAGGAGCGCGCGGGGTAGGCGGCCCGAGAGCGACGCGGCCGGGAACGAGAGCGAGGTCACGCGGCCGGTGCGCGCATCGCAGCCGACGCCCGGCCAGGAGCAGGGGCGGTCGTCGTCCTCCGTCCACGCGGCGAGGCGGCCCAGTGGGTCGGAGACGCCGGTCTTGAAGACCACCAGCGCGAGCACGTCGTCGGTGAGCGCAGCCGTCGTCGCGGCCGCCACGAGCAGGAGGGCGGCGAGGAGCAGCGCGAGAGGGGGCGCGGCGGCGGCGGCCATTGCGGCGGCGGAGGAGCGGAAGCGGGAGGAGGGATCACAGCGGCGCCTTGTCCATTTGCGCTGAGCAGTTTTTTGGAGGGAGGGGTTCGGGGGAAGAAGAGGAGAGGTGGTGCGGTGGAGCCTGTGGCCTTTGGAGCAGGGGGGAAGCGGGCAGAGCCAGCCACCCTTTGCTACGGACCAGACCCTCAAGACTTTCTAAGCCAAGGCCCAAGGAGTACCGTGATTTTACTTCCTAACTATCGGATAAAAAAAAATAAAATATGGCAGTTTCAAAAAATAAAATAAAACATGGGATCATCCCTATACTGCAGCAAAGATGACATGGCAGGTAATATATAAAAAAAATCCTTTTTGCATTTGATGGCTGAAAATCTCCTGAAGTCAATTGTTGATTTTCTCACTGACTTTGCTTCACAAAGTGAGAGGATCTCAATGTCTTGTGCTATTAGAGCACTCCCAATGCAGAAACTATGGATGATTTCTATGGTATTAAATAAGGTGCTAAGTAAGCAAAATGCTGATGTGTCATTGGGGTTAAGGAGGAGAGATAAGGAAATGATTTCTTATATAGACACCATGTCTACACAGGAACCAAGATAGAAAGAGTTGTGATAGGTAGATGATATGAGAGAGAAAATAGATGATTGGATGAAAATTTTATTTGTAGAAACTATCCATTGGGAGTATAGTTTCTATAGGTAGTATCTATATTAATTGGTAAGTATAGAAATTATCTCATAGTTTCTGCATTAGAAGTGCCCTTAATCTTCCAAAGTCACGTTTAATGTTCTAGCCGACTTTGCTTCACAGAGTAGGATCTTAATCTATTGTGCTATTAATGTGCCACAAGTAGAACAAATAGGAATGGACAAAATGATTTGGTTTCCCCTTTCCAATTTATATGCTCTTCTTTTTCCAATAAAAAAGACCTGTTTTCTAGTGGAAACGGTAGTAATTCAATTTTTGGGAAGCTCATTTTGTGGATTATTTTTGGTGAAGAAAATCTTATAAAAACCATCTTGAATTTCTTGTTATGCTTCATATCAGGTGCATTTCTGGTTCAACGTTTTGAAGAAATTTCCACCCTTTTGGCAGCTGTTGTTCAGAGCATAACAAGGATTAGAGTTTGTTGCGATCCGTTTTCGCCAGTGCTAGTTCACACTTCACAATACGGCAGAGACGATAAAACGGCCATATGAAAAAAAAATTCTAAGTTGGTCACCACAGAGAAAAACGTATGGAATTTCTGATACGTCTATCCTAAGCATGAAATAACCACGCGACTCGATAGCTACTATTGCGGCAGATCCTCCTCCATATGTCGAAGATACGATATTCCTAATTCATATCTTCATATTTAATTGCTTCAATTTATAGTTTTGATGTAACTGAAGCACATTTTGAAAGGTTGTATAAGCCGACTGCAGCTGGCAACTTCTAACTGTTAACTTTTAACTAAAATTATATTGTAGGGTGATTGTGAAATGCTCATGTCTTATGGCTTATAACTTATTAATTATTTAGCATAATTAAATTTAAAAATTTAAAAATAAAAATATATGTTAGCCCATTATAATACAAACAAATACGGAAAAAAGAACCGGTAAAAAGCTCAACGAAAAGCCAAAAGTTCAGAAAAAGACGAAACTTATGAATAGTAAAAAATAAGTCAGAAATCGAAGCCAAGTTGATCAGGACCAAGGACTTATAACTTATTAATTTTTAGCTAAAATTATATTATAACAACCGTTAGCTCTTTATCTTAAATAAGTAAAACCACTACTACGCTGGAAGCTACCAAAAAAGGGTCAGAGGCTTTTAAAGTTCCTGATTCCTGGCTGGCCCTACGCTTTGTCTGCAGTGTCTGAAGGTGGGTTGTATTCAATGCGTCGCAACAACCTTCATTTACACCGGCCACTTTTGATCCGAATGGGAGCATTTATGGCGAACTTATTGCGATCTGGAGCAGCGAAGGAAAGAGTAGGCATGAGTGGCACCGCAGCATACGCCCACACGGTCCGGTGAGTGATCAGACATTTGAAATTTTAAAGTTTACCGCCATGCTTGCACAGCGACACTGGAAATAAACCAAACGGAGCATATATTATACTAACGTACTTTGCTAAGCCAACGATCTATAATCAATTTGACTCCTTTTAAGCGAGATTTAAAACTGTGCAAGTGAGATCAGATTTCTTGCGTGAGACCACGTCGAGATTATCCTATGGTTGTGATGAGTAATTAACTTTTAGATTAAAATATATGTGGTAGTTAAGTTTGATTTTTAAGGATTTTATAAAAGTTTGCTTTCTATCTGTCGACTGTGTGCTTGGACGGTCCGATTGGCAGAACGACCACGGGGTAGTCGAAAGCGTCAGTGCCTAAACGACCATGTGTGATCGATAGTCACAGCTTGCCATCGATGGTCATAACTTTTGTCTAGTCGTGATCAGTAGTCGTAGCCTTGTGAGCGGTGATCGTAGCGATTAGTTGTGGTAGTCGTAAGCTGTGGCGACTGATAGTCATAGCATCTGTGAGCGGTGGTCATAGTGATCTGTGTGGTAGTCGTAGCTTGTGTTCTCGATGTCATAGCGGTCTGTTCAATAGTCGTAGACCTCTGGTAGGAACTCGTGGGCTACGAGTGCCTCATCTCTTGAGCATCCGAGTACTCATAAGTCATATCAGATCAGTTCGTGGGCTGAGGTTGTTCACTGAAATTATTGGTGTTCTGATTAGGGTTGAACGGGGTGTTTGTTGCTAATGTGCACATGGATTTATTGCTTGGTTCTAGTTTTAGGATCAATTTTTGGGTGCATACATTTTGATTGTGCAAATTGATGATCTTTATGTATCGTGCGGTGCTACGTGATGGTTTGCTTGTTGGTGTTCGTTGCAAGACTTTGGAGTTAGGTCATAGTAAGGCGTGGAAGGACCAAGACTAGGAATAGGAGGTGTTGAGGTCTAGAACGGTCAGGGAGACGTCGAAGATGATTGAGGTTTGCGAGGTGATTGCAAGCTAAGACGACGAGGAACCAAAGCGGAAGCTACCGATGGTGGACGTGACGAGCAATGGCGAGGTGGGCCGGGACTAGGCTTAGGGAGGAGCTGAGGTCCTATGCGGTTGAGGATACCAGGTACCGTCATGCGCGAGGAGAAGCACGTGGTGCGCTAAGTGACTTAGGCCGTTTGCAAGCGAGGACGGTTCAGTGGGATCCGGACGTGTGAGAGGCTCGACGACAAGTCATTGGGGCCACATGGAAGATGGCGAAGCATAGGCAAGACTTCGTGGCAAAGGAAGCGGGAAGCTTTGAGGAAGGCGGTAGAGGGGTATTTTGGTAAATTGCCCAATACCAGGAAAAGTGGTGGTGTGTGAAACCGCGGTGTTGGCTTAAGTGGTTTATGTTTTGTATGTGCTGAAAATGTGAAGTGGATCAAGTGTTGGTTCACGAATGGGTTAATGGTTGTAAACTGCTTTGAGAAGCGTGTGTGAGTAAAATTTGGTGTTAGGATCCATTAGGTCTTGGGTTCATTGGTGAGCCTATAAAAAAGGAAGGGAGGCAAGAGGTAGGGTTTGAGGGCTGTTGGTGGCTTCAGTAGTGGCTTTGCGGCACTGCTCTGATGCCTAACTTTTAAGCGGATTATTTTCTCAAGACGGGGTCTACAAGTTAAACGTAGTACACGTTAAAAGCCCAACATCTGTACCAACCAAAATTGCAAGTGAGTATCGATCTCTCCGTAATCTGTACCGTAAACAACCAAAATTCAAAAATTTCAGCTAAAAGCCATAAGCTGCAGCCAAAAAGAACAGGCCCTGAGAAGGTTAGTTAAGCCTTTTAGTGGCTAGCTTCTCCTCTCTCCTATGGAAGTTAGGCTAGAGAGTAGGTGTGGGCTCTAGGCTTAGAGCTTTGTCCTCTTGGGGGAGTGGCTGAAAAACCAATTATCTCAATTGAGAAATACACCAATCTTTGATCTACCTCTTGTGTATTTCTCTGTTTGAGTTTGCTCGGTTATGAGAATTTTTGGTTTGGCTCTTCCTCTGTTCTTCAGTTTTGTTCCTTTCCCTTCTTGATTTGAGAGGTTGTCCTTGCTTGATTTTGTGATGATCTGACGTGTTGTATTGTGTGGAATCATACTCAAAGCCATCTTGGCTATTCTCTTCACACGAGTATGGTCTGTTCATCTCTTCGATCTCAAGGTCTTGGTTTTGTACGCTTTCTCAAATTGCAAAAAGGTCTCATCTTAGTCATGGATTTTTCGATTCAAGATTGGAGCAGCTTCTTAAGACCTTAACCAATTTGCGTACAAAGTTTCACGACCATTTGATCTTTTAATCAAAAGATATGTGGATTTTAGATTTTGCAATCATGCGTTGCTCTGTTCTTTTGAATCTTTTTCGACCGTGTATGGTTTCGACCACGGTACGGTCAAGTTTCAGATCACATCGTATCTGACTTCGACCGCTTGATGATTTTAGATCTAGTGGTTGTGCGCCTTCTCTGTTACTTCTAGTCGTTCGCAACCACATCTGATCTCTATCGCTCAATGGTCTTATGTCGTGTGGTCGTGCGCCTTCTCTGCTACTTCTAGTCGTTCACGACCACATTTGATCTCTATCACTCAATGGTCTTAAGTCATGTGGTCATGCGCCTCCTCTGATATTTCTAGTCGTTTACGACCACATATGTTTCCGATCGCTCAATGGTTGTAGAATCGTGTGGTTGTGCACCTCCACTGCTTTCCGAGTTGCTTTCGACCGCAGTCGGTTACAAAGCGCTCAATGGTCTTCGACCATGCTAGCCATACGACTGCTCTATTTTGAGTTCATTCTTTTCTCTCTCAATCTTTTCTTGATCCAAGAGTTTTGATTTGATTTCTTCGATGTTCCTGCTAGCTGTGATTGTGGGATTGTGTTCAAAGCTATTTTCACTATTCTCTCCTCACTAGCAAAGATCTGCTCATCGTTCTTGTTTTTAGATCTCAGTTGGTGTAAGCTACTTTAATTTGCAAAAATGTCTCACATTTATCATGGATTTTTCTATCCAGGATTGGAATAGCTTCCTGAGACATTAAGAAATATGCGTACACTAGTTTCATAGCTTTCGGATCTTTCAATCAAAAGTTGCGTGATTATGATCGCACTTTGGTCATTGACTACGGTGGTGTCGACCATTCATTGGTCTTCGACCACGTAGTTTACGATCATATCGGTCTTTAACAGCGTTGGTTTCCGACCACTCATTGGTTCTGAACTACGCTGGCCTTTCGACCACACATAGAACATCGATAACGCTAGGTTCGACCATGGTGGTTTTTGCCACATTGGTTTCGACCACATTGGTTACGACCACGTTGGTTTCAACTACGTTGGTTTCGACCACAGTAACTTTGGCCACGTTGTCTGCCTTTCGTCCGCGTTGATTTCTGTCTAGTGGTCATAATCCGACTACGAGGTGCTCTGATATGGTCGTGATTAACTCTGTGTTTCTCTGTTTTTCAAGTAGACTTTATATCCTAATTTTCATAGCTTTGTAGCTATTGGAGTAAAGGATTTGTGAATATTTGAGAAATTTTTTTAGTACTATTCACCCCCTCCGTTGCCTGTCCAGTCCTACATCTTGTCACCTCGTTCATGTCAAGGTCATTGTAAATGTCCAGTAGTAAACATTTGTAAATGAGGGGCTCAAGCCAATGACAGTTAATTAACAGCCAGATAGTATAGTCTACAACAATGTTATTTTACTGACATGGGGATCCCACATGCGGCGTCGTTGTTGTAACATGTAACTGCGATACAAATAATTTAAGGGGCTAAGGTACAGGGAAGAGGAGAAAGGCGAGATGTAATAATAAGGGAAGCAGGAGTGCAAACCGCGTTGTGGTGTGGGAAGGAAGAATCATGCAGGCTTGCTGTCTTGCTGATGGTGTTCCCCACAGGCATCTTATGTTACTGCTGTCTTTCATAATGCAATCTCAATTAGTCTTTCTGCACAAGTTACCTTCTGAGATCCACACACCCACATGCAGATGCCTGTAGCTTTTCCCCCAAAGGATCATATCGTTCATTAGTATAATCTGCATCCTTGCTTTAAACAATGGATGCTATTGTTGATGTTAATAGCCAGATTTTCTACCAATTGACTTTACAGGTCACTGTAGCTGCTTGTGTGAGGATGTGCATGTACGAATTTGTTTGGGCACTTCGTTAACTGAACTGATAATGTTTGCTCAAATTTGGTAGACCCAGTCAACAATTCTTACACAAGATGTGTTTCTAAAAGGAAATTGCTATCAATTTTTGCTTTCTTTTCACAAAGAATTCAATCACAGGTATGCAGGAAGCAAGAGAGAGTAGGCATGAGTTAGCAGAAGCAAGAGCAACAACAATTAATTATGGATATTGCAAGAATCTGGACAACTCTGCAATAAAAAGGATCTGGACGGAATAAAAGAAAGATCTATTATCTGGTCGTTTTTTCTTCAAGATTGTTTTACTCTCAGAGAGTCAGAGCAGTATCGGCGTATCACTGTATTCCTAGTTTCCTACCACTTGAAGATGAAAGTCTTAAATTCCTTTTCTATACACATGGTTTACCTGCCCCAAAGTTCCTCTACACAACATACAAAAGTAGACCACAATGATTTCTGCTCGCTTAGATAGCACAAAGCCGATCTATTCCTGCCATTCAGGGGTAAAAGCAAATCACAATACTAGCTCGCCTGGCAATGCTTTGCTCATCGTGACAGATTCCACCTTTCGCATCTTCTTTCTACAGCAAAGCAAGATCATCACTGAAGGAATTTTAACCAGAAGCCTCTCCCCAGAGAGGTCTCGCACCTTGTCATGCAGAATACAGGAAAAAGAAACGCAAGAGAGGTCTCGCACCTTGTCATGCAGAATACAGGAAAAAGAAACATCCAAAATGTTAAATATTGTTTAAGAACGTTTAAAATGTTAGATATTGTTTAAGTGTAAGAGAATTGTCCATCTTTTTCATCAATTTTTTCCTTGTTGATGACCACCGATCTCGCCTCTCCACGGCTATCAATCGCCGCACGCTCCACCGGCGTCTGCCACCAAACTTCTTCCACGCAGTTTCTTTCCTCTACTTCTCCACTGATACCAGTGTGCGACCCACATTCGACTCCTCTGCCGTCTTCTCTAATCACTACAACATCGGCTTCTCCCCTTTCTTCGCCACGTTAATCCTATTTGTTGTTATCCCCTGATGTTCTCGATAGACAACATAGATTTTCCTGCAGTGTCCCTCTCCTTCCATCTTTTTGTTGCATACGTGCACAACCCATCTACTCTGGCTACCATCGTGCTACACGACCCTCTCTCTTACGCCGATCTGTGTAGGACCACCGCCGTTGAGTCCTCTCACTACTGCTTCTCACCATCTCCCTCGACACTAGTAGCCGACCTGTGCTAGCTTGACCTCGATTGCGACAACTCCGACATCGACTTCTTGCTAGATCAATGTTATCTTCGTCTACGACGACCTCCCACGACTTCTTCATCATCGGCAATCCTATTTCGACGACTACCTCGACAGCAAAGAACTCCACCGCTGGCTTCTCGTATGTCACTTCTTGTTGACTTCTTCTCCAACCTGAACGTTCGTGATGCTCCCGCACCGACTATAGGGGCGTTAGAATACATGTCTTGTATGGCAAGATTATTAGAGGTAGAATAAAATCAATTAGGATTTGTATCCGATATGGTTTTTTCATATCTCTAGTAGCTTTCCATATTTGTAGTAGATTGACTTGATCTTTAAGTCACCTTGTACTCTATATATATACCCCCGAGACTCTGCAATATACAACAATTATTCTAGCTGTTCTATCCTCCATGACATCAGAGCCAAGAGGTCTTGAGTTTAAGAGCCGTTGGCGCAATTAAAAATAATAATTGTAGCCCATTTCTTTTCCACGACTTAGGCCTGAGCAAGTCTACATGTGAGGAGTGTTGAAGTATAAGTAAATTGTCCGTATTTCCTCATCAGCTTAGGCTTTGGGTGGACTGTGTGGTGCATGCAACTCAATGGATACGAGCATCAACCTTAGCACCTTTCCAAGTCACATTGAAGAATTAATATTATCGAGTATATTTGACTATTGTGAACCAACTTTAAACAGGCTAATGGCCAGTGAACTACAAGTCAGACGACAATTTGAGCATGTAGAATAATTGCATTAATAACTGTATGCCCCATTCTTTAGCTGAAGAAAGAACATGCTAGTCACAAGACTGCCTACTATATATAATTCAGACAGGGCCATGCCCCTCACCAAATCTTATCTCAGATTCTCTAAGGACTCCAAAGCTCTAGTAGTTGGTACAATGCTGTGACACTAAAGATGTGAAAATGTCAGAAAGACAACAGAAATGTCCAGGAAAAACACACATGCATATAGATCGTCCTAGAGCAATTGATACTCAAAGAACTATTGTTGCAAACAGACCATGGCAAGTGAAGTCTACAGATGGGCAGACCAGGGGCGGACCTAGGACTAAAATTGAGTGGGGGCATGCATATGTATTATAGAAATTATGCTACCAAATCAATGAAACGTAACTAGAGTATTAGTAGATTATTAGTACATGAATAAACTTTTGGGCACAATATTCTAATCTATTTGCTTTGCCCCATCGATTGTCAGTTAGTGAGAGATAGAGTCATAAAGAGAGACAGAGAGTTAGGGTCAGGGAGCAGGGTTTTTACCAGAGAGATGAGAGACAGAGGAGGAAAGGAATCGCACAGCCACAGATGGCAGGCAGCGTTAGATGATCTGGCCCGCTTGATCGCTTCCACGCCGCTTGCACGCTTTTGCTTGGTGCTTGCACTGCCGCCGCGCGACCGCCACGGCTTTGGTGGAGCTCGATGCCGATCGTGCGTGTGATTGGGAATTTTGGAAAGGCGGCGCGAACGCTGGGTCGCTGGTTCGATCAATTGGTGAGGCAGCCGAGAGGTCACGGACTCTTTGGTGCAGCGCTACGCGCCACTGGCGTGGCAGAGAACCGAAGGCACTGCCGGCTGCCGCCGCCGACCGCCACTGGGGCTCGCTGAGTTGCGGACTGAGGGCCCATGTGGATTAAATCCAGGGAGTATGCGTGATTAACGAAATTGACTGGGGGCCAAGGCCCCCACTAATCAAGCTGTGGGTCCGCCCCTGGGGCAGACATCATGAAAGGAGAGCACACTAGTTACTTACACCCAGCAGACACCATGCCTTACACAGTGTTATAAAGGACGTGATGGTGGAGACAAATGCATATCTAAATGTTCAGCAAGACAAACCATACATAACAGAACTCGATGACAATTAAAATTGTTCTCAATTCTTAAATATTCAGTAGAACAGATAAAAATTGACAAATAATGTGATGGAACTCTAGAAATATCACAGCTGGCTTTAATGTCTAGTTCCTTACGATGAGTGAAAAATGCAATGGCAAAGTTCATCTAAACAAACACTAATTTTAGAGTGAATCGCACCATAAATCCCAAAACTTTAGAACGATAAAATGACCAGGAATGTGCATGTGAACTGTGATATGCATAAAAACCAAGTACATAATGACAATGTGGAGAAGTGTATCTGGGTAGCATTACATAAATCTAGTTCATGCTAACAATTTTAACTAACATTAAATGAACAAAAATCCCAAAAGCAAGACGATAGGGGCAGGAATCATGCAAAGGAGAAACAGACATAAAGGAAAAAGGGAAAGGTAATGGGTGGACCAGTGGTGACCTACAGAGTGGGAAGGCCAGCGTTGCTTTCCCTCACCTCTCAAGTGACAGCATCATGTAGACTCTCACAGGCTTTATCAAGCACATGGGGATCGGGGAGCACATCTATAACAGAGAATTATAAATCTAGGACCCATTGGCGTGCCAATCCAGTAACCTGAAATAGCAATAGTGAGTTCAATGCTGTAATGTCTGGCTTAATTTGGTCAAAGTCCAAGCTCACATAAGAGATATGCCTGTACTTAAGTATAAAACTGTAGGACCAGATAAATGTTAGAGAGGGTGAATGCTACCTATAATTTTTTCCCTAAGTATTCATTTAAGCCTTTTCTCCGATAGTTACAAAACTATAAAGAGTAGGGTTGAAAACCGACTGGAAAATCGAAGAAACAAAGACTAACTCGACTGGTTGGCAAAAAACACAGCATGGTCAAACTGCTAACAACGTGGTCAAAGAAACACAATGTGGTTGTAATGCTGACAACATGATCGTAATTTGATTGCGTGGTCGAGAGCTGACAACGTGATCGTAAGTTTGACTACCAAACGAAAGATCAACATGGTCGGAAATCAACTACCAAACGAAAATCATCGTAGTCGATAATCACTGAGACCAAAACCAACGTGATCGAAAATGGATGTAGTCGAAACCAACGTGGTCGTAAACAATGTGGTCAGATGCCAATGAGTGGTCGAACAACCAACATGGTCGTAATCAGTCGGCGACCAAAGTGATCAACATGGTCGTAACCAAAGTGGTTGTAAGCTAACAAGTTGCCGAACAACTAATAAGGTCAGACACCAACAAGTGATCTGCGACCAGTATGATCGATTCAACTCAAAAACCAACCAGAGAAAGTGAGGATCCATGAGCGGTCGAAAATCCCATGTGGTAGGAAAAAAGCGAAGCGGTCGGAAGAGTAAACATGATCGAAACCGGTGCGATGTAGTCTGGAACTTGATCATGGCCGAAACCAATATGGTCGTAAAACCGATCGACGTTCCAGACAGGGACTACACCGACTGCTTCAGTTCAGACTCAACACGAAGACAGAAAATCACGAAGCAATCTGGAACTCTACTGTGGTTGAAACCAATGTGGTCATGAAGCGCTCGAAGGACTGTCTGGAACTCTACTGGACAGGGTTAGGATTTCAACACGAAGCGCTCGAAGGACTGGACATGGTCGATATCAACGCGATGCAATCTGGAACTCTAATGTGGTTGAAACCAATGTGGTCATAAAGCTGATTGAAGTTCCAGACAGAGCGCTACGCGACTGTTTCAGTCCAGATTCAAAATGAAAACAGATAGAACTTTTGATCCATAGATCCAAATGATTTCAAACTTTGCAGATATCATCTCTAGGGTATTGTGAACCTATTCCAACAAACGATCATAAAAATCATGGCCAAAGATAAGACATTTTTCAGTTTGTTGGGAGGTTACATCAAAATCGAGTTAAAATCAAAATCGGTGAATATATCTAGCTCGTGGGTGGATGATAACCAAGATGAGTCTAGATGTATTTCTACATGTCACAGCAAGCTAGAACACCAACGAAATTGACTCAAAAAACTCTTGAATCAAGAAATCACTCTGTGAGGCCAAATCAAGAACAAAACAATAAAATCAAGAAAGATCTATAGAAGTATGCAAAGATTGATGTATTGCTTATTTGAGAAGGTTGAGTTTACAGCAACTCCACCTAGGAGGACAAAGAGCGTATGCTAGATTCTCAAAATCCTAACCCTAAACAAGAAAGCACAAAAGAAAAAGGTGGGATGATTAACCCTACATGTCTCCATCCCCACCTCCTTTATAGGTGAGCAACCAACTATCTACTCCTCAAAATGGATCCCATCCACTATTACAATGGGGGAACCCGTTAACCCTACACACATGAGTTTTACTCACTCAAGTCCACGTATGCACGCTTTTTAAAGCGTATAAGTGTGCATCCACTAAATTCTTAGTCTTGATCCGCCTTGATCAAACCAACTCAATTTTGACCTAACCTGCTCTCCAACACATCGCCCATGTGTCGCGGTTTTGATCCAAGATGGTTTCTGGTATTTTGGTTAAAGTACCAAAATACTCCTTGTTGACCCGGCCATCACCTTCCTTCGCAAGCAATCGCCATACTTGCCACGTGTAGGTACACCGTTAGCTTGTCATGTGCCGCCAAGTCTCTCCCGTCCTAGTTCCGCCAAACCATGGCCCACTTGGCCCGTACAAGCCACCTAGCGTCATTCCGCTGTTCGAACTCGCCTTCAACATTCCCGCTTTCTCGTACCATGCTTGAGCTCACCGTCTCACCCAGCATCCTTGATTGTTCTGAGCCTCAACTACTCCATGAGCCTAACTCCGATCACTGCCGTTGACCACAGTTGACTCCAAGCGATCCTGCGCATTCAAGACAATGAATTCGTTTCTAGGCACAAGTTCTTCATAACTTGACCTACATTAGTCAAAATATGCATCATGCAAACTTACTGTAACGACTCAAGTCAACCTACATAAATCCATGACTCAAATTCCAAACCTCATTTTTTGCCCGACCAATCCTGACAGAAAGCAATCTTTACAAAGCTAATTAACCACTTCATAAATCAGTGGCGGATCCAGGATTTCTAGAATAGGTATTCGAATTTCAGAGCTAGGTTGTTTGGATACGTCAATACCGATACGCGATATTATGACACACCATTTCTCCCAAAACACCGATACAAATATATGCATATATAGATATAATAATAATAATACAAAATGCATAATGGCACGAATTAAACAACAAATTATAGAGATTAACGACAATTGCATACCTTGCTAATTTTGCCCTTTTTACTCTTTTCCCATCAGCAAGAAGTCTCGCTTCTCCTTCTGCCAGTCATCCTACAAGGCTACAATAAAAATATTATACGAGTTTAGAATTAAATGGTAAAATCATTCAAAACATGCACCACCAAGCGGAAAAAGCAACCAACGTCAAGAACTTGCATCATATAATTGTTAAAACTCCTTAAGTTGTCCTTTCGTGCTTCTTGGATGGATCATGGATCGACAATTGCCATTTCATGAAGCTGAAAACACATAATTCATGATACACTTAATGAAATTCAGGGGGCAATGCACTAACCGAGATATATTAAGTGTTCACCTGCTGCAGGTACTCCTCAAAGATCTACAAAATCAAACATATAGATATTGTAAATTTCTATGTCCATTTAGAACTGTCTCTCAAGGCAATTGTAAATTTGGTCATAACATCCTAACAATTCTTACATGTCACTTATGAGTTACGACTTATCTACTACAATTCGCAATGACAAACTGAGAAACATATACATATTATACATATTGGCCAATTCTCTTAGCTACTGCAGAAACTGAGAAACATATACATATTGGCCAATTCACAATTGCACAACAGCATTACTCCATTCCAACTTTCAAGTATTGGCGTATTGCCATATTGCAGCATTACTCCATTAGGCATTAGTCCATTACCTCGTCTTTGCCGTGCGAGCGGTCCACAGCTCCTGCGTGCGATTCGATGCGATAAGCACGAGGCGGAGGTCACGGAGCGAGCGAGATCCGCAATTGCACCTTGCCGCGAGCTATGAAACAAAGCACCATCACTCCATCAGACATCACTTCTGGGCAAACATCCCCAACAAAAAAATTAAACTAACCTCCGGGCGGCGGGCGGAGTCACGGATATGAGCTGACGCCTGACGAGACGAGGGAGAGCCAATCTAGCCAGAGAGGGCCGAGCAGGCGAGCCTGAGGAAGGAGCGCGCCAGCCGCCGGCGCCCGCTCCTCCGCCTCTCCGCTGCCGGATCTGAGAGAGACGAGGGAGAGCCGGAGAGCCGGAGAGGGACCGCGGAGTGCGGACTGAGCGATTGAGCCTGAGGAAAGAGCGCCGAGCCGCCGCCGCCCGGGCGCCGGCCGCCAAAATCCGGATCTGAGGGTTAGGGTTGAGAGTCGCTCCCTCGCTCGCTCTGTCGCGGACGAAGACCGAGTTGGGCAGTCGGCGTGCCCAGGCAATCAGCGCGAGGCACGTTTGGGCCGTGGGCCGTTTGGGCGGATTGCGCACAGCACACCGCACTGGGCCAGTGGGCCGTTTGGCGGTTCGGCGCTCGGCCGGACGTTGGGTGGCCTCAACCTGTGTACAAATGCTTCCCTAAGACCAATTACTAATACATATATATACTATATCTAATATATAGCAGATTTTTTGCAAAAAAATTTGGGTATTCAGCTGAATACCCATGAATTACTGTAGATCCGCCCCTGTCATAAATATTATAATGGTTCATCATAATTTTAATTTAGATCAACTCACATGGTCTATTAAAAACTTCAGAGTAATTTCTTTGACTGGAAGGAACAGACTAGTCCGTATCAATCAAGAACTCATACAAGACATAGAAAGTGTACTTACAATGGCAGTGCAATGGGTCCTGGTTTGTTAAAGCCTCAAAGAACCTTGCGTGTCTGGAGCTCAGGAGTCCATCGAAACATGGAAATTGTCATACAGAACTTTGGATTGTTTCAAAAAAAAAAAAACTTGCTGCATTTTGTATGTCATCGAGCAACTGCGCTGGAGCATTTTGCCTATTTGCAACCAAATAGCAACTCCAATTTGTGCCACTAACAGTTTATGTACAAACTGCATGACAACGGCAGCATATAGATTCTTCCAGGATATCGGCTCTCAATGTCATGCAATTGTGTCCTTGATGTCAGGCTTAATCCAAGGCTCACTGTACAGGGTATTATTCAACTGGAGTGGTTCGCATCTCTCACTTTCCATAGCAACCAACAACAAAATTTCCATATTTTGCTGCATCCTAATCATCCCAATCTACATCCTAACCATCTATATTTTGAGATCTTGCAGAAAGACCATTTTTAAAACTCTGAGGAGGTTTTTTTTTGTCTGATGATCCCGACACTACTTCATCATCCCAATCGTCATCCCAGCTGTCCTCCTAGCCATCTACTGTGCTTGTAGTCTGGTCTCCCACCGTTGAGCTGGGATCCTTAGCTCCTCCCATATCAAGCTGCTGATATTGGGCTCCAGCATCAACCTGTAATTTTGCAACAGACAAAATCACAGTGAAAACAAAGAAGCAGGCAGCGTATATTGGATTGCAGCGTAAACTGCGATCTGCAGAAATTGTTGTTTCAGTTAGAAGCCGGTTGCGTCATTGCGTGACATGTAGGACACAGTCCCCGTTCCTAGCACTATAACCTTCCCAGCATTTTTACTGCTCTATTGTAGCTTCACCTGGCAATAGATGTTACAGAACAAAAAAAAAAGTATGACTATGGAAATAAAAATGATAGCTAACAATTTAAAAACACAAACAGATGTCCCAGGGTAAGAACTAGCAAATGATTACTGCAGCAAACAAAGAACTAACTTAGCACAAAATCATGATAACCATGCATTTGCAAGAAATGACTGCAGGGGACGTGGCAAATCTCTACTTCTGCTCCAGGACAAAAAGGAACATGGTAAGTCACAAGATTATATGCTAACACCCAGCTACTGCATTCTCAAGTAATATCTTTTCTCCATTAACCCAATATCTGTGACTTTCGATTCTCACCGGTCAACATTTTCATACATGATACTTCAAACAACTGGCAGCCTAGCTTTTTTGTTGTTAGGGGAAATTCGAAATAGAACACTAAACGCTCACTGCAGGGGCTCCGATGAGAAGGAGAGTTCCTGTAGAATCGAGTATGGTGACTAGAGGGGGTGAATAGGAGCCTAAATTTAATTCGAGACTTTTCAAAATCTTTTTCTTTGAGCGGAAGCAACACTCTTCACTCCAGTAACTATAGAGGCTATGAAGATCAAAGACAAATAATCTCAAAGGAAGATCTAATCAAAATGAAGCAAAATATACTTTGAAAACCTTCAACAGTCTGACCTCTACATACATAGCGGTCTGACCACCATAAAAGTGGTAGGGAGGTCAGACCGTTGTTTCAATGGCGGTCAGACCGCTATGAATAGTAAAATCAGGGGATGCTACAGTAACCTCGGTCAGGAATGAATAGTATTTTCAACCTGATTTCAAATCCGTAAATCGATGGAACTTTTGATCTGTAGATCTAAATGATATAAAATTTTCCAGAGATCTTCTATAGGATATCAGGAACCTATTCCAATAAAAAATCATGAAAGTTATGGTCAGAGTTGAGACCTTTTTCTGTTTGTTGGAAGGTTGCACCAAAACCGAGCCAAAAATCAAAATCGGTGAATACAACTTGCTCATGGGCGAGTGATGACCAAGATGGGTCTAAATATATTCCCCACATGTCCCAACAAGTAAGAACACCAAAGAAATCACTCTAAACACCCTCAGATCAATAAACTACTTAGAAGATCAAGAACATGCAAAAACCGAGTTTCTTGATGAAGTTGCTATCAATGTGCCTAGATGGGTAGAGAATGATTCTCAGAGCATCTCTCCATCTCTTATATGTCATTGGCATAGCAATATCAAGAAAAGGGTGAGGAGAGAAGAAAAACCAACCAAAACAAGAACAAATCAATCAAATAGAGAGATAGCTGTGAAGAATATCAAAGATTAATTCTATTGCTGCTTGAGGAGGAAAGATTTACAGCCAAACTCTTAGGATAGTAAAGTTATAAGTTTAGAGCACACACACTCTCTAACCTATCTCCTATGGGAGGAGGAAGAGCTAACCACCAAAAGGCTTAGCTAATCTGAAGATTCTAGCAGACAACCCAACTAGAATGCAGTCTTTTGCAAAACCCTCAAAAACCAAACTCAACTTCCGCATATACTCTAATTCAAGATTAATTACTCATCACAACCATGGAGTGACATTCATATAGTCTCACAGTTCCAGTCTTCCAGAAAGTGTACAGGCCCGAATGTAATTTAAAATGCTAGACATGATCCACATAAATTCAGTCCTGTGAGTGCAAAAAGACGAGGAATATGACCCAGGTTCAATATGCATGCCATCCAAGACGCAAAATTGCAAAACACATCAGCAGTTTGTGGTGTCAATTTAGAATCCTATCGCCCATGTGGAAATTTAGATAGTGATGATCTATGCTTCAAAGTAGCATAGTTGTTGTTTACACCTGAACCAGTTGTTTGCTTAAAACTGGATACTATAAACAGCAACAGTGATTGGTCGATACCCAAATATGAAACCTCCTCATTTTAGACCCATGTTGGACCCTTTAAATTTCATGACACATGGCAGAACACCTCTTCATATCTAACGCTATTTGCCACTTGATTTGAAAGAATCCAACCAATCCAAAGGAGGTCTCATAGGATTTTTTTCCCACCAACTGATCACCTTATTAATTTCACCATGTGTTAAATAGCAGTTCACTGTAGAAGATTTCTAGAAATGCCATGTGTCGAATTGTGAGTAGATCGTGCACATTCTCAACAGTTTTAACATTTTAGGTTCACTGGTTGGTTTATGAAACCGAACGTGGCATCAAATCCATTGAGGATACTCATATTTCAACACCTTGAAGCCCAAACCCACAAACGAAGGTTGACAAAGTGGGCAGACTGGTGAAATTTGCTTATGATTGTCGTTTGTAAGTCACTATAACCCTCTAATTCCAATATATAACCGAGTCCCATTATACATGGGGTTATCATGTTAATCAATCATTATGGACTCGGCATCATCTTAATCACTATTTGAAGACCCGATACCACAGAGAACCGTTGTCATGTTAACCAATTGTTATGGACTTGGCATCATCTTAGTCACTCTTTGAAGACCTGATACCAGCAGACCTGACTTCAGTACATGCCCATAATTCTAGTGCTGACCCGTGTGGACATCTCTCTGCACTCTGCAAATTCAACCCAAAGGCATGCTTCTGCACACTCACCTCACACAAGGTTTGGTGAGAGCCATTAGGGATCATCTATAGCGCCTAATTGCATAAAGGCAAACTCGTTTTGCAACTCGTGGACTAAACAAACAACCCAGGAAAAAACTGGAATGATGGTCATGGGTTGGACTTACGGGTGTATTATAAAATATTATAATATGGTATTACACTAGCAACATGGCAGAACAAAATATTATAACAATCTATTAATTTGCATACCTTCTTAGAGCCACCCTGAGGAACTTCTAGCTGCTTCTTGTCTGCATCTATGTTAGATAATGGTTCGACATCCTCGAAACTATCAACCTCTACACCAATGTTCCCTTTCGCAAAACCCACTAATTTAAGCATTAGCACTGCATAATGCGGCCAACATTTTATGGAACAATGTGCAGACATATGCACAAAACTTTACCCAATACTACCCAAACATAGTAGTATCTGTTTTGGCTAAGACGTATTCAAACACCTAATATTGTGATTACAAACACAATCTCCAAAAACTATAAACAACATTAAGCAATCGCAATATATGGAACAATTTGCAGACATATGCACAAAACTTTACCCAAAACTACCCAAACATAGTAGTATCTGTTTTGGCTAAGACGTATTCAAACACCTAATATTGTGATTACAAACACAATCTCCAAAAACTATAACCAACATTAAGCAATCGCAATATATGGAACAATTTGCAGACATATGCACAAAACTTTACCCAAAACTACCCATAGTAGTATCTGTTTTGGCTAAGACGTATTCAAACATCTAATATTGCGATTGCAAATACAATCTCTGAAAACTATAAACAACATTAAGCAATTCTTGTTCAACATGATTCTCGCCCCCCTTGCCACTGATCTGTAACATCTGTTATGCATCCTTTGCATCCTTATTCGCTTCACCTCTTAACGCTAGGTCCGGGTGGGGAGAAGCATGCTGTTAGAGCTCTTAATATATGAGGTGAGCACGTTCAGACTAGGGCGAAGTACGTTCGGACCGGGCGAAAGGCAGTTATCCAACGGTGGAAGCTAATGCATACCTTTTCGATTAGTTGCATCATGTGGCTCTCGAGCCATCTGGAGGATTATGAGTATCGGACGGTGGATTAGAAGATAAGCTTCGGACCACATCCAACGGCTGGAAAGCAATGCAATCGTTACTATTTACCGTCATTCTCTTGTTTCCGTTACTATTTTCCGTCAACTACTGTTACTTTGGTTGCAGCCTGATGCTGTTGTAATCCATGGACTATTTAGGGCCTGTTTGGCAGAGCTCCACCAGCTTCAGATCCACGAAAAACAGATTCAGATTCAATTTTATCACCAAACACTTCTAGCTCCAAAGACTCCACCATGGATCCGCTCCACGAAACTGATGGATCTACCCAGATTCATGGATTTGGTGGAGCACCTCAAGGTGCTCCACCAACTCAAGTTTGGTGGAGTTGGGAAAATTACCCACCATCGCCATGGTTACACAAAAAGCGGTTCGTTCTTTTTCTTGTTCTCGCGATCGAGCTCTCCATCGCGTCGATTTCTCCATCGCGCTGCGTCTCCCCGTCGCCTCCATATCCTCCGGGCCTCGCCTCCCGGCCTCGTCCTCCGGGCGGCGTCGCCTCCCTGCGTCGCTTTGCCGGGCGCGCGCCCCTCGCGTCCGCCTCTCCGGCCGGCGCGCCTCTCCGCGTCGCGCCGCCCGGCTCGCGCGCCTCCCGCCTCTCCCGGCAAGACCACTCCACCGCCGCGCCTCCTCGGGCTGCGCGCCTCGCCGCCTCGCGCGCCGACGACCGCGCCGTGCGCGCCTCGCCGCGGCAGTGCGCCTCGGAGCGGCCCGACAACCGCCGCGCTGTCGCGCGCGCTGCTGCGGGCGGGCGCGCGGCGAGCCAGAGGAAGAAGAAGGACTTTTTTTCATTTTGCCCCCTGACGCGTGGGGCCCAGGTGGAAGTGAGATAGAGAGGGAGGTGGAGCTGTACCAAACACTTTGACGAATCCCAGATCCACGATGGAGCTGCTCCACGGTGGATCCAGGTGAATCCGATGGATCTAGGTGGATCTGGGGCTGGTGGAGCTCTGCCAAACAGACCCTTAAGCGCAGGACATAGAAGAAAAACCCTAATTACTACCTATTCTTTTTCTCTTGCTCTTGTTTTACTCTTTTCTTTAGCTAGAATTAGATTTTTCCCAAATCCCGCACCGAATTCAGACCTAAGCAATTTAGGTCTTGACACATGCTCCATGGCCTCCGCCGTATTCGGCGGCTGTGAATCCTTCATGTCCTGAGCCGCAGAGGCGGTTGGCTGGCCGGCGTTGCCGTCTCCGAGTCCAGGATGCGGTTGGCTTTTGTGGCGGCGGTTGGCGTGGGAGCTTCCGGATTAGATGAAACCTGATCCAAAACCTTGTGGGAGCTGGGCTTCTCATCTAGCACAAGCCGTGGCGAAGCAGGGCTGGGGAGTTGGAACAGGGCAAGCAACAGCAAGCAAGACGAGGCCGAGAGACTTGCAGCGACCCATCGATTTCAGCCAAATTTGCACAGGAAAATCCGTGAATCCTGTGCCGATTGGTCGGTTCGGGCGGCCGGGGAAACAGTGGAGACCGCACCACCGGCCGCAAGACGCTGGCTGGTGATCCGAAGGGGGTGGAAAGCGCTGGGGCGGCGTGAGGGACCAAAAGAAGCCGTGGAAGATTTTGAAAACTAGATACTCCATAATGCCGGCGTTCTCTTTTGCGATTCTGATTTGGTTTGGGGAAATCTTCGTCGAGGTTAGGTGGTTTGAATCGGAGCGATGGCTCCCAGTGCCTTTTCTTTTCTGAAGTTGGGTTACCATGGAAATCTGTCTGCTTTTTTCAAAATAAATAATTTTTCTATTGTACTTCGCTTTCAAATCTAATATCGTTTTAACACAAGGTTTACTAGTTTATTATAGTATAGTAACTTCATTTATATGAGATAAAATTGTACGCAAATATTTTTCTTTGTAAGTTTCTTTAGAAACCGTTACTATTTATAACTCAAAACCAAAAAAACAAAGCGAAAAGTCAATACGCGTTCCTGTAACCCTCTCGGAGTTGGAATGCTAAATTGGAAGTCACAGTGGCACTGGCGCTACACCAAGCCAGTCAGCTTTGCGATTCGAATGTATTCACTGTCCAGATAAATCAGTAAAAGAACTTCAGCTCGGTATCAAAAGAGCTCGCGAAGGAAGACAAACCTGTACCTGAAGATGCTCGGTGCAATAAGCGAACCTAATAAAGCTCGGCCGTGATGCTTGTCCCACTTCCCACGTCAAACTCCCACACATCGCGACTTTCGACGGAAAACGGTGGCATTTAAGCACATCAGCCCGGCCGCGGCACGGCCACCGGAGCGGATACCCAAACACCAGCACCATCTCTTCGATCGTGTCTGCCTAACAATCACCAGCAATGTCGCTGAAGCCGGTGCAGCAACTCGACAGCAGCAGCATTGATACGGAGATGGCCGGAGGAGGCGTCGACGCCGGCGCCGCGCTGGGGCGGCTCAGCCTCGACCTGAGCGGTGGTGGCATGATCCGCCCCAGCACGCTACTCGACGAGTACGAGCGGCTGGCCATCGAGGCCCAGCTCAGCCGGGCCGTCCTGCGCCGGAGCTACTCCGAGCCGAGCCCGTCCCGGCTCGTCGCGCTGCAGGACGAAGCGCAGCCGGCTGCTCGTCGTGCAGAGAGCGAGAAGGCGGGCGCGGGGCGGGCGCCGAGGTTTTGGTTGCTCGAGGCGTTGAAGCGGCTCTTTTGCTGGCTCGGCAGCGCGTGGGTCGGACGCCGCCGGAAGGAGCAGGCAATGCCGTGCCCGCCACCCGCGGCCACGGCGGCGCCACGGGTGCAGCTGCTCGACTACCTCGGATAGTTGATGCGGTGTAACCAACTTTTGTGATACGTGAACAGCCAAAACCATGGTAATGAGAGAGTATGACCACCGTGTATTTACCGTGTATTCCACAGTTTCAGTGTTGCATGCCCATCGAGCAGCACCAGCGGTCCACATCTGCCGCGCAAGCGGGCACTGTAGCACACGTGCATGGGTGTCGGACTCATGTCAGCAATCAAATAGAGTGATTGATTGTATCAAATTTTCTCTATTCTAAAACTTTCACTCCAGTAGCTATGCGCGAAGCGCTATAACGACTAGAAGGACGATCTGATCGCTGGCCGATTTAATCGTACGAGTACAATGGTCTAATTGCTAGCTGTTCTGACCGTAAAGGCAATAGCTGTCTGACTGCTACCCTGCGTTCAGAACACAAAACAGCCTGACAAAAATCGGCCTATATGATACCAATTTTACCGTCAGCCAAAAGCTATGAATTACCCCCTCTCTGTCCAGGGAAGGTGCACACTAGGGGGTGCCAATGCACGCATGTGCGCCACAGCGTGACGGATCAGGCGGTGGCACGGCATGAGCGAAGGCATGCGGGTGCGTGAGGGCTAAAGACGCAAGCAGTAGCTTGCCACGAGGAAAGGCTTGAGGCCAGGTGGCAACGCATGGCGTTGCGTGTGGGCACCCGAGTAGGCAGCGGTTGCAAATCACAATGTGCATGGAGGCAGGTGGTGTACGAAGCGCAGGCACGACACAAGTAGCCACGAGTCGGTGCACGCACGGTATGGGCATGGCGTGGCAACCGGCTAGTAGGTAGCTGTTATGGTCTGAGTGCATCGAACTCGATACTCAATAATTTTCCTAGAGCCAAACCGCTCCTTTCTCTCTTCTCTCGTTCGATCACACCGATCGCTTGACTCTCTTTTCTCTCTGTTTCCTCTTGTTTTTCCGTGTGTCTCTTATTACACAACTGTGTGCCTTTCAAAGCATGCACACATAGCTTCCTTACCCGACTACGACTACGACGCAAACTCATCAATCCGACTTGTACTCAAATATGACTTAACTCGTACACGACTCAAACGTACTCGTGCACGACCCTAACACCAAACCGACTCATACACTACTACGACTATGATAAACCAACTCGAATATGACTTAAACAAGATTACCAACTCTAACATCATCATCATCATCTTCTTCTTCTTCTTCTTCTTCTTCTTCTTCTTCTTCTTCTTCTCCTCCTCCTCCTCCTCCTCCTCCTCTAATCTGGCTAGGCTGGATCCAACCATGACGTTGAGGGATGGGGACCTCCTCATGAGGTCATGCCCTTTACAGCCTTGGCGAAGAAAAGAAAGTGACACTGGGCCGGTGAGGCCAAGCAGACTGGAAGATTTTAGTTGAAAATTCTAGTAATCTTTTCACAGCTGGTACACTGGATTAAGCCATTCGCGTTGCGCTCAGTTCAGACGTTAGATCCACAGAATGAGTTAGTTCTGGCCATTCACATCCCAATACAAAGCAGAACCAGTCAAAAAGAGCAGTTTACCCACCGGTTCAGTGGTGGTGAGACGACTGACGAACAAGATAACAGAAGAGAAAAAAAAAGGCGTTCGCTGCACCAGTTGTTCTAACGCTAGGAGAAACAGAACAATATCTGGAACTGGAACAATATTCCAGAGGTATTCCACTAGTAAAAAGAAAAAAAAAGAAAAGGAGCTTCCAAATCATTCCAGTTCATACATAGTCAGCATACTGCGGACGTGACGACGAAGTGAGAACTAGCAGAGCTAGCAGAACTAACATTTTCGCCAATGATACAACATTACTTTTTTGCCACCATTGTAGCATTTCATTCTACCACCGTCGTACCGATACCATCATAATTGGACATCACTAAACCGTTCCGGTTAAAAGCAGACGTTTCTAAAGCGTTCTTGAGTAAGAAATTAAGGATGCAACGCAGCTATAAGACGAGATAAGTTCGACTGGAAATTGAGAAACTTCAGACAAACAAGCAAGAAGGGCAGGTCATAGTCAACAATTGCAACGATGAAATGAACTTTCCAGACAGGAATTCAACATCTCTAACCACTGCAACAAATATTATTAATGGATCCTTGTAACGGCTGAGACATGATATCAGCATGTGGATGGAACATTCGACAAGCTAGCACTTGCCGACAAGCAACAACACCACTTGGTACACAACAGAAATAGGCAAACAGCAGAAATGTTTGACGGGAAACCAAAACTGAGTAACTCACGTTTATTGCATAAATGAGGTTACAAGGCCCACTCAACACGCTGCTTCCATCCAATTAGAGAAAGAAAAGTATCTACAACCTGGTTCTATCTACATTTCATTCTGCCATTCTTAGTTATTACTGAAGGGTAGTACAGAAGGCCACTTGCAATATATCAGACAGCACTAAAATCACTAGGCTAGCAAAAACAACAAATAAATCGAAGTGAAGAAAAAAAACAACAATATGGACAATCAAAAACCCTCAACGCCAGACCTCCGAAGAATAAGGGGAGGTGATTTCTTCATAGAGCTTACCCTGGGGTCATCCAGAGTAATAGTGGAAGCACAGGTCCTTGGAGGAAGCAGTGCGGATGTGGATGATCTTGGTGAGAGCAGGTGTTGGTTTCGTGAAGGAGGCGATGGAGAGAAGGTTATGACAGGATGCTGAGGAACGATGCCATTGAGACTCGTAGATTTTAACATCACTTTTCTTGGGGCAGCAGATGGCTCTTGCAAAGGATATCGGCATGGAACCTTTATGTCCTGGACGCTTGCTAGGTACTCCACAACGGCCCTCATGGTAGGCCTCTCTGATGGATCTTTCTGAAGGCATTTTAGTATGATATCTGCTACAATCCGAGCAGCCTTTGTAGGAAAGCGTCCTTTCATACGGGGATCCATGATGAGGGATAGACGACTATCATCAGTGAGGAAAGGCCTACTCCACTTAACAATATTACGCTCTTCTTTTGAGGCATGGACATCAAGGTTCTTCTTTCCTGTTATTAGCTCCAGCAGGATGACTCCAAAGCTCCATACGTTGCTCTTGGGAGTCAGTACACCTTTCTCCAAGGTCTCGACTGATAAGTTTGCAGCAGCCTGACCAAGAATGACGTAAACAACATGATATGGATCACTAAATGGATATGATGGAAAGTAGTAATATCTCATATTATTAGGTAGTTGAGAACTGAACATCATGTTCTATATTTATCAAAGTTAAAAGAATGCAAGGCAGAACCCATCTAAACTGAGTAGAGCAAAAAATGTAGTGGAATATACCATGTGAACCTATAGAAAGAAATCAGACAACGAGTTGTGCTCCAACACTAAGGGTTACTATAACTTCTACAATGCTTTCAAAAACAAACTTACCACAGACGCATTAGATATCTCCTCCTCAGTATTGAAGCCAACACATCCATATCCTGATAGCTTTGCAGTGAAATCTTTGTCTATTTGGATGTTTGAAGTTGAGAACTCATTATACATTGCCTGTGATAGAAATATGAATAAAAATTTAAACCATAACTATCAACCACGGTGAAACAAGGTAAAATTAAAACCATAGCGTTTTGGTCATGTCAAAAGAGTTTAAGGAGCAGTCACCTGAAAGGGTCCTTCATCATGTAAGAAAGCTAGACCTCTAGCAGCCCCCAGGGCAACCTTCAAACGTGTAGACCAGTCCATGAAACGACCATCTTGCCTTCCAAAGAGTAGTTTGTCTAAGCTGCCATGGTGGAGCCGCTCATAGACCAACATCCTTTCGTTAGAATCTTCTCTGGCATGAAAGCCGATTAGTTTACATAAATTGGGATGTTGAAGTGATGCCAACGTATTCACTTGTGTTTTAAACTCTTTCAAACTCTGCAGAGTGACAAAACAATATATTGCATCAGTACCCTAGCCAGTTAAATTGTCAAAATTAAATCAACATGATACAAGAAATAGAGTGGCACATCAGGTAGACATTACTCTAAAAAGTTAAAAGTATCCAACTGAGTCACGGACTCTAGGAGTTCTTAACAACCATTGCAGGCTCAGAGCTACATATTAGCACCAGATTGTTTTTGGGTTCATTAAATATTGACTTTCAATGAAGGTGGACATGAGATTGCCAAGTATCATTAGACAAAACTTGTCTACATCGGAGAAAGCAACTCTCTTTAAACTGCATGCAACTGAAAGCACAAAATATCGCATACAAAATAAACATCAATGGGGAAAGAACAGCTCACAAGAGGTAAAGCCATGATTAGATTATGAAGAAGTACAGAACTCTTGTAGTAAAGAGAAGAAAGAATCAAACACATGGTCTGCCTTCAAAGCATGTTACCTAACCCCACGTATGCCGTGGTCCTAATTGCTATTCGCAAAAATAGAACACGTTATTTCCACTGGGGACAGCATAGAATAATATTACTGTATACTAGTAAGCATAGATCACCTGCCTAGAAAAACAATCTGCTACTCTAACCAAAGTTCAGCTTCTTAACAGAATAAATGCTGCAAAGTTGTCAAATGATGTACTCATGCAGTGGATAAACAGATTTCTCCAGGTCACAGCCCAGAAAGAATTAGAAGTGCACCACAGAATGCCAACCATATGCGTTGCCAAGCTGACCAGCCTAGCAAAATGTGGGAGCAATCTCATGGCTCAAATTGCTATTTGCAAACCTATCGTCTTACATCCAACAAAAAACTAGGGAAATATATAATTGAACTCTACAGAGAACAGTACCTGAGTGGAGGGGTGTAATCGAGCTACTATTGCTTCGGTGGTCTTTGGGTCGACAAAATCATCCTTGAAGGATGCCTTGTATGATGTTGAAGTGAGAGTTTCTGAGACACAATGATCACCAGAAAACCACTGGCAAGCCGATGAAACCTCCTCATAAGAAAAGTTCTTAAGGCCATCACACCTTTTTGGAGGCAGTGGGAGAGGGCCTGAAGTCTCAAGTGGCCCACTTGCGTTGATGGCTTTGAAGCTACCATTGATGGATTTGAAGCTACCAAAGTTCCTCAAAGAACTTCCTTCTGGTGAGGGAAGAGGAAGGGGCAGTGGATTTGAAAAACGGTGCCCCTTTATAGACCCTCCCTTACCCCTAGAGTCATCTTGATCATCAAATTCAGCATATGAAAGACCATCCCGAGCAACCACAATTAGGCTTGAAGGAGCAGACAACACGCGTGCTCTGCTGTACGAAGCTTTATTTGCCAATTGGCAGATGTTGGCCCTGTTCCTAAAACTGGGCGGAGCTGATTGCAAAGATGGCACATGAGCTTCTGGCTCCGGAAGCCTAGAAGACGTACTGTCCCTTGCATCAGCCTGTTTCTTGCTTGCAGCAAGAGGGTTTTTCTTCTTCTTGGATCTCAGGACAGTGAAGCAGCCCATCATCTGTACACTGAGGAAAAGTTGCTGCAGAATTTCAAATAGAATGTTGAATTAGCTCACATCACAAAAGTAACTGGTACTGCATTACATTGTAGCAGTTAGTCGTTACCAACACACAAAAAAAAAGAGTTGTGATGTATTGCATCTGTTAAAGCTAAATCCAGTACAACAAGATGCCAAAAGTAAAGACTTGCACGAGCAACCAACTTAACTATGATTTCTCCTATTCAGTACAACACCTCTCAATTGAATCCAAACTTTCAAGCCATTACTGGAGAAGTGGAGATACCTAAAGTACTAAAATAAAATTACTCCTTTTCCACAATCAATTCATCGATCGATCAAGATGCAAACTGAGATCGGAGCTGCAGGAGCTGGCCAGTTTGATGCCACTGGTCCACAGACGCAACATTCGGTTTTAACACACGTTATTAGTCCGTCTCCGATGCAACCTCACAGAAATCGCGCATGCCTGCAACTACCTCCACATTATGACTGACGGAGTTGAATAGTCGGATTCTCACCTAATCTAACCAAATTAACAATTTGGGTCAAGAGACCAACTTAAATAAGCAACCTTGGTCAGCAATGTAATTGACCCCACCAACCAAGAAGCGCCCCCAAATTAACTGGAAAACTTCACCAACATGATATCATATGAACAGCGGTTGCATTTTCATGGCCGGCAAACAAAGACTTGCTATGGGAGCGCCGCTAAAATGTTCAAAGCAACATTTTTCGCCCTCTTTTTTTTTTTGAGATGATTCCCCCTATGTTCTTGCAACACTTTGGGCCTTAGCGGCTCCAATTTACTTGCCACTACATAGATGGGAGGGAAATGCAAAGCTTAAACCCAAGATTATAAGCCCAATCCTAACATTCCATTCCGCGAAATCTGTAACGCAAGGGTGTAGGCACAAAATTGGTGCAAGAAAAGCACTTCTGAACTGAGCAGCATGCGATTAGCCAAATGAGATAAAAGATCCAAGCAGCGGCGGAACTCACACCAGAACCAACCAAGAAGAAGCTCAATATCCACCCAAAAACAGCAAATAATTCACCCAAAGAGCAGGGAAAAACCAAGAGCGCAACAAGATCGCACCTTGACGAAACACTCCGCCGCGGAACCGCTCCGGCACCTGCGAATGGGTGGAGATTTGCTCGCTGCTCAGGTAGCGATTGGCGTCTAGGAGAGGAGGAAGACGTGGGGAGAGGAAAGCAAACGGCAGGGCGAGGATATAAGAGCAAAGGAAGGGCCAAGCAGGGGAGAAAAGTAAATGGAGGTTAGAGAGAGAGAGTAAGAAGAGGGCGGCACTGGTCAAAGGCGGAGATGTTGCCATAGCAACTCCGAGGAAGCTTTTTACATTCCACCCTGTTGATGACGCATTTTCCAAGCTTCCCTCTTAAACACACTAGTGCACAACTAGTACCCACGTCGTTTACGGTCTTTTAGGGTTTTTTTTTCTTTCCTTTTCTTTGAGCCTTATAGTTTATTTTTCTACTATAGCTAATTTTTAAATAATAATTTTTTAAAGTTAATTATAATAGGTATTATTTTAACTTCATCTATATCGGCTAAAATCGCACGTGAATATTCACTTTCCGTACTCTCTTTCGTGAACAGTCAGAATTCGAAATTTTAAACCAAAAGGTATAAGTCACAGCCAAAAAAACCCACCCGAGAGGTAGGAGTTAATTGCACGAGATCAACATTTGCTAGTATATTTGTCAATTTTTCGGTTCAGCTCTTTTCAGCTTATAAGTTATGATTTATTGTAGGACCATAATGGCAATAAAGGGGATAAATGTTGCCTTTAAAGTTTTTTCTCAAATATTTTGTAAATCTTACATTCTTTTTTGCTATGTTTTATCTATTTTGTCGTATCGTTCAACATAGAATTCAAATTTTATTTCGATTATGCATTTGTGTTGTATTTTTGTTATACCTTAGTACTGATAGTATTTGATGTTAGTTATAGACTTATAGCCCCCTTAGTTTTGGGCTCGAGGCTTTGAGAAATCCTGACTCCTCCATTGCACCCGACATACTTGATGTTATGGGCCTTGGCTCCTCCATGAGCGTAGCACCAATCCTCACCGTTGACTATAGTTGACTCCAAAGCTTTTCTGCATATCCAAAAAATAAATCATTTTTGAACACAAGTTCTTCACAATTTGACCTATGTTATCGAAAACCTACTTCATGCACCATTAATGCACTGACCGAACATATCTCAAATCATTCTAAAATCAAATTCCCAAAATCCAAGAAATTTACTTCAGGGCCGGCATAACAATCGGTATGATCGATGAATCACAACGCAACTGAACCTCTCTGAAAAATCACAATCGGCAAGACACCACAATCATACCACGCGGTGGTCTAATCGCCGCAGTCATACCTCCAGCCGGTTTGACTGGCAACTAGCTGGTGATCAGACGGCCAACCAGTCTGACCAGTGCTAGACTGAAATTCAATATGACAAGAATACAATCTTTGCAAAATTCAAATTTCAGCTCTTCCAACTTAGCAATTATTCATACAATAGTAAATTGGACATTCTCACATGGTTATTCACTTACAGTTTTCTCTGAACAAATAAACGATACGGCTTCTCCGCTGCCGTTTCAAAGCAGCTTATCGGAACAACCTTTTCAAAATGGTTATGGGCATTCGGTTTATTTACATAAGTACTTACGCTAGAATCAAAAACAATTAATTACAGCTATAAATTATCGGGCGCAACCAAAAAGAAACTACCCTTCTTAGCTGCGACCTACGCAGACATGTATATGACAAGTGGGCTAGCGCGCTCACGAAGCGTTGACCCAAGTGACGTTCTTAATAGTAGTAGTAATTCACATGATTTTTTCAGTGCTTTGAACACGGTTCAACTCTTATCAAAAACCCTAAAGTATTTTATAAAGTGGTTTCTAGTATATGCTTTTGTGCATAGAAATCAAACTCATGCGTGCGTCGGATAAAGGCATGTCGATAGGTCCACTTTATAAAACATTTTGACATGACACGATCTTCTAAATTGTAATTTAACCACTTATTTATACAGATTATAAAATTATAATTCTTGGATAATATATTTGATTATAAATTTAATAGAATCAAATTTTTATTACAATAGCTAAAAGTTGTTAGCTGAATTATTAGTCAATGATTATAAAGTCCGACTCTTACGTAATCGGGTGAGGGAGTATATTACTATAAACTATTATAAATTGTAGTGGATGCCCAATTAGGTTATATAAACTCTTTTAAGCTTTCAACATAACAACTGGGCGAGCAGGATAACATAGGTCCTGTGTGTCGGCAAAATTAGACATACACATATATAATTAAACATACGCATATATATTATCATATAAATTCAATCATAGCACATATGGCAAAATAATATAGCATATCTAGCATCTTGAAAAGACTCTCTTGGTGTTGTTGTTGGAAGAGTTATGACAAATCTTAGCAATCTATCGACCATTGGATAAATAGAATTTTTACCTAATCTCACTAGTCCCTTTGTTAGATCAGCAAGTGATGGCAATGTACTTAGCTCTAGATGGTTACATACATCAAGTTGAAAATGTGGTAGTTGACACTTGACACTCCAATTGAGCTTGATCTTGACTTGAAAAATCAGCGGGATAGTACTTTTCCACAGTACTTATCTTTGAAATGTCAAAGCCATCTTTTCTTGGATCTAATGAGGCACAAAGTGATAGAAGCTCTGTTGCTTGAGAACTGAATCGATCTTCTAACTCAATCAATTGTTGGTCGATCGCAACATTAAACACATCTATTTTATAATGGTGAAGAGTGGTGGTATTATCACGAGATTTGGTCACATCCACATACCTACAAATTGCGACATGTAGTTAAACAAGTTAGATATGTACCATAAGAATAAAAAATATGTATTTGTGCTCATATTCTGAAGGTAAGATAATAACTTACTTGCGATTTAAATCAAATCTCAATCTCATGCTTGTCACAAAGGCTTTTACCTCCTCGAACACCATCATTTCTAGTCACTAAGCAATGATTTTGTGTTAGAAATACAGGAGCCTAATTGACTAATTGATTGTGATTAAAGGTGATTAAGAGGTCCTATTAATGCATTTGATGGACTACGCCTCACTACAAGCCTTTGGTCTAAAAATAGTAGTGGATGACGATATGAGCAGGCGAGAAGCGATAACTACGACGCGGAATGGAATCGGACCAATAGACAGGCGAGTCGGGAGAGAAATTCTCAATCGGTGCAAAGGCCAAAGACCAAGCCTTGGCATTTGTGATGTTGCTGACGTCCACGGCCGAAGGCTAAGGACAAGCGTCTTTGGGCATGTCGCTTGCCGTTGGTACCTGCGGTTTGCATAATTGCATCACAAGGTGGCCAATTGGGCTCTGCCGTCCAACTATAACCTGACAGTAATATAATTTGTTGCTACAGCATTTTGTATCGCACGTTTGTTGGTTGTTTTGCCCTTTATCCTTTAATGAAATGACGCGCAAGCCTTTCGAGTGCTCTCTCAAAAAAACTTGACAGGAACAAATGTACTCTCAAAAAAAAAATTGACAGTAACAATGATCTTCTTGGATAAGGTAATTGGAGGACCGAACGTAGCTTATGCGGCCATTGGCGTGAGTGAACGCCTAACTCACCTTGATTCGATCTCACGGATGATCTCGGGGGTGATCGGTTGGGTTTTAGCTTTTAGCTTCCGGTTTATTTTTCACTATTCATAAATTTGGTCTTTTTATGAACTTTTAGCTTTTTGTTGAGTTTTTTTGCGGGTTCTTTTTTCTTGTATTTGTTTGTATTATATGTAATGGGCTAACATATTTTTTTATATTTTTTAATTTTTTAAATTTAATTATGCTAAATAAGTCTCTGTCAGCTACAGTATTTTTTTCAATCAGCTACAATGCTTTTCAGCGATAAGCCACTAAAAATAAGCCCAAATAATCACCACCATCCTCACCCTAATAATTAGGATTAGGATACATATACGTGCATATTCACTGAAAAAAATGCATGCTCGCACTTCATGAGACCTCGTTGTCTCCACAAAATTCTTAGACATGCACGACGTGTGTATGCTTGTGAGTGATGTGAGTAGGTATGAATTGAGTGTGTGCGTCTGTCTTGTTTCCTCTCAAAGAAAATATAGATAAGGTGATTGGACAATCTTAACCCTCCTTGTATTGATCGGATGACCTAAGTCCCAGCTCAACACAACAGAAAATTTAGGTTAAATAAAATACGGGAAGACGATTTGGGAGGACAAAGGATGCCTCAAGTCAAGCGAGGATGTTGCAATTTTCAAACTTGAGAAGGCTACATATGCAGCTATCCAGGTTTTCCCCCTCTGTCTAGCTACCTTCTTTGCTTTCTATGAGGGAAAAAAAGACGAAAAATGCAGCCAGGATGGCTTTAAAAGTTCAACAAATCACTGCCTTGTTCGCCTTTCCGCCCGTCTAAATAAATCGGATGAAAGAAAACGGCCAAAAAAGATACTACTGATTTCTTCTGATTCGTATTTGTAGTTCATTTTTTTGTACTTCTTTACCTGAAGGAGAACAAAAACCTTTCACCTATTGATGATGGAGCACAGGAGATTAGTTCGCCATCCACTAAAAGGATCGGCATCTCTTGCTGAAGTTATTGAATTGAACAGAAGTCTTCTTGGAACACGCTATTCTTCTTCTAGAAATCGTTCAGAATGACCTGGGTATTACATCATAGAAACTCTTAAATAGTAGTAGTATATGAGAAGAACGTGAAGTGCATATGTATTATTCAAAGATCGGTTATTCCTATCGTTCAATGTTCGTGGCTTTTGAATCGACGATGCCAGCCCGACATTGACGCTGGATTATGATCCAGAGTGAGCTTTAGCTGCAATTATTAAGCTTGACCGTCTGCCTAGTGGCTAATTTTGCAGGACATTCTAACATTGCTAAATGATGGCGGCTAACCGTACGACAGAAGTAAGAGAAAAACACCGAGTATTTCAGACGAGCCCAATGTGATGATTCTACGTTCCACAGCCATTAGTTGATTGGCTTCCGAAATTCTAAGACCTGCCTCGCCAGACTCTAAGCACTTAGCACACGCATGGGATACATTTTTTTTCTGATAGGATTTCAAATCAAAGGTAAATTTGGTTGGTATAACTTAAACTTATGAAGAGTAGAGTAGAGTAGCTTCTGTAGAAAATTATGCTAGGAAATTTTAGTTTGTGGAGAAGAACTTTCATGTCTGGTGCAAAGAAAATAATGTTACGTAATTATCCTGTTTTTACAGGGGCTCCGATGCAAACATGAGCATGTAGAAGGCTCTCCTCTTAAGTGAAAGGGAATGGCCAGGGAAGGGAATACTTAATTCCAAGAGCAATCACGATCTTTTTGGCTGCGCAGATGTCTTTTGGGGTGTTTATTTGAGCCTCAAAAGCTCAAGCTTCTAATTTTTAGTATCTGTAGTATTTTTCTACTATAGTGTTAATAGTTTTTTAGTATAATTAATTTAAAAAATAAAAAATTTATATCGTCACGGACAATACAAAAGAATAAGAGAAAAATATAAAAAAGTCTAAAAATTAAAAATTAGAAAAAATAAAATTAAGAAGCTAAAAACTTAAGCTCAAATAGACGGAGCCCTAGACGTGAGTATTTATTAAATATTAATAAATCAACAAACCACTTTAAAAATTATCACATAAACCGCTCAAAAAATTGACCAAAAAGTCGTTTCATTTGCCGTTCGAGAGAAGTCATAATTAGCCGAAAATAAGTGGATCATACTGCGAACGAGGGAAAGGGACGACGGGATCGGTCTTTGACTGCATCGCGGACGTCCGGGAGTCGGCGGCAGCGGCGCGGACGGTCCGGATCGGCCCAGCGCCGCATGGCGGGACGGCCCCACCGGTCGGTCAGCAGTGAAGCTCGGAGAGGACCACCACGAGCATTGATGGAGCTGCCCGGAGGAGGCCTGCATGATTGGGCAATCAGTCAATCACCATCCAGTGTCTTCCTCCGGGGGCACGAATCTCGAGGCGCTGCGGGGAGGCACGAGTGACGCCTTCTGGGCGAGATATTGTAATCGTGTACCGGTGGGACAAATCCACGTGTGTAACGAGTTAACGGGACGATGACACGTGTCAACCACCGTAGCATAGAAAAATAATGTAGAAACGTTTTTTTGGGTGATTTTTGTTGTATTTCTCTGTGCTACCGTGCTGCTATAGTGTTTGCTACAAGTCAAATAAGTATTTGCTATAGTGTTCTATGCCATATGCCAATACCTCATTCTACACAAACCTATTGGTGCTTCAGTGACACAATAGAATTTTTCCTCGAGGGCAGCCTACGGGGATAAGGCATGGCTCAGGGTTACATCACGCATCATACACCTTTTGCTCCTATTACGCGCACACATCTCTCTTATTTTTTTCACCGCTCACTTCTCCTTTTAAAAGCCATTTCTTTTAACTACTGCTGTTTATTTTCAGTTAAAAGTTATAAACCACAACTAAAAGTCACCAGCAAAAATAATTTGTACGTCCTTTAGTGTTTGGATAAGTATCAGTATTGCGCGGCATCAGTAAAAAAAACATGAGATGTAGAACCCACCTGATGAACCCTCAACATTTTCATGACCGGAATCAAAATCCCCGCGCCCAGAAATCATCTCGCCCAGAAATCATCTAAAAATGGCGCATCTCAATTCTACTATGGTGTAGAAATCATCCAAAGGACATGTACTTTTTTTTATATCTTGTACTACATAAACTAGTTTCACGTTTACACACTATTGGCACGTGCGTTCCTTGTACAAACAAAGGTGTACCTGCATTTCGTGTTAAATTGTCGCATAAAGAAATATTTTCCCTCTCTTTTTGACATACGCATCACATGTATCTGTCATCGTAGGTGTGTGCACTCGGCTCGCTGCCGCCTGGGGAAACGCTACACCCTTTTCACATGGGTTTTTCCCGATCTCTCGGTTTCAGTGACTACGAAACAAAGCTCAGAAAGTAGCGTGGTACACTGGTACTACGAAACGAACGAAAGATTCGCGGAATTTCGTTACACAACAAAAGTGGCGTTTGCTGACACGTCCGGACGTGAGACGTGCTAAGAAGAGTCGAGTGCGCGACGAATGATTCGTCCACCGGTTGGTCGAGAGCCAGGTGGTTTCCGGATCCTTTTCTCGATCGCTGTCTGGTTCCTTGGATGCGTCGCCGATGGCTGACACGGGGCGTTGGAAATGGGAACAAACTGTTTTCGTAGTGGAAGCTACCAAAATGCATCTCCACAGGCACCTACAAGCGTTATCGCAGCCGTTCATTTGTGTGTGTGTTTTTGCAGTGGAGCTACCCAGTGGCGGACTCAGGAAAAAAATCTAGGTAGGGTGAAGTCCAGTGGCGGATACAGGACAAAAAAACTAGGTAGGTTGAAGTCAGAAGTGTGAAATAAACAGTAGTACCCAAAAGTGTGAAATAAACTACTGCACACTGTTGTATAATGTCGTCAAGATGATCTTCTGCATTTAGCATTAATATTCAGGCGTGTGATCGATGAAAGGAGCGAAGGCGGGGATCAGCGAGAAGCTCAGGAAGTTGCAGGCTCTAGTGCCTAACATGGACAAGGTGATCAATTATAGACATTAATTAATCTGCCGTAGCCCATATGTGTTTGTTTGTATGTGTAGTACGCAGTTTGTCGTAGTTCTTCTTTGATCTTTTTCAACAGAGTACAATCTGCTGCAGCGGATGAGACCAATTTGAACTATCATTTGTTCTTTCAAAATGTGACAACAAACAAACTTCGATCGCCGCCGCGCGCACTTGCCGCGGACGCAGCGTCCGATCCGAGCCGCGGTGCGTCTCGGCAGACCCCTCGCGCGCGCCGTTGCGTCGGATTCGAGCCCGACCAACGTGGTTCGACCGAGTCACTTCGCCGAGCCCGAGAAGCGATGCATCGAGCCGAGAACGATGCTAGCCAAAACCCAAAAATGCATATTTATACTCCCCGGATTCGTTTCGAGCCCACCAACCCAAATCCAAGGCCTATTTCCCCATATAGCCCTCCTATAACCCAATATCCTCAATTTAATGGAGTTTTTCGGATTTTTCTTTATTCTTTTATCTTCTTTATTCCTAGCTCATTCCTTCGGGCATGGAATTGATTTATTTCGCTTGTTTTGCGTTAGTTTCCGAAGTTGAGATTTCGCAAGAGCAGGAGGGAAAAGCTCAAGTCCAGACCCGGCCCACCGAAGAATACGAATTAATTGAAATCACTGATCCGCAAGGCAAGTCGCACATATTTTTGATCATGTTGAACCTACATTTTCGCTATTTATTTATTTACCAGTATTTTCATTATGTTATCTGTGAACTGTTATTTTATGTACAATAACTGTTTAGAATGACATGATACTAGCTATGTCCTACCACCCGAAAAGCCCTGTTTAACTTGATGGCCACATTCACCTTGACAAGATCTAGTAACATGAAGTATAATACTAATATTAGTATAGTAGTTTAGGGACACATCAAAGCTTTCTTCTGTTAAGGTTTGGTATTGGTCTAGAGTTTTGGAAAATTGGAAGTAGGATAAGTGAGGATCGCAGAGGTGGATCCGAAGACCTTATCCTAGGGTGGAGGCTGGTTGTGGAATTGGTGGCAGTACAGGGTGTACTGAAATTGGGTTTGTGTGGATGATGGCTTTGAGTAACGGACATAGGACATGGTCAACCTTGACTTAGTCAAAACGGCTTAGTAGTGCTCAACTTCAATTGAACCTAGCATACAAGCGTAGGATGCGATGAGTCGGACGAGATCCGTGGGGTCATCCGAGCTTATTGAGCACATCGGAGGATTGAACAACCTTGTTTTCTTAAACCCGGACGGGAGTTAAGAAATCTTGTGGGTAAAGCAGGCGACTCTGCGAGCCATGGGTGAATCGATAATGAGGCGATAATCAAGTTTGTATGTCATGAAATTATTATTAAGCTCAGTGTGACTAGCTTGAATGCATGGTCGATGAAGTGAGAGGTCGATGAATCGTGGAAGTAGGGTCGTTCTCCGCTCAGCGTGCTGGCATCTTTTCAGTAATGTAACTAAAGGCGTCTTAAAAATACTTGGCATTGCTAGAGATAATACAAATGCAAGCACTTCTCCCTGGAGAGCTAGTAGTCGATCGGAACAAACATTCAAACGAGAAATTGGTCATTCCTATGTCGAACAAACATTCAATGCACAAGCAAAATAGGTTCCTCATGCGCCCTCCACGGCTCCACCAAAATAGGCTCTCCGATTATCGCAATCATTTCATGCAGTAACCATTGAGCCAGTTATCTCAAGCTCATTAGCTCAAAATTTTCTTCTGTTCAGGCTCTGAAAGAAGACAAGGAGAAGTGCACACGTACTGAACTAAACTGACGCCGGCCCGGAGCTCGGGCGGTCGCCCCAGCATGCCCGAAGAGCGGGTCCGCCCCTGGAGATACCAAAATGCATCTCCACACGCACAACCAGGCGTTATCTCAGCCGTTCATTTGTGTTTTGAGATTCATGCGGATCCTTCTCTCTCTCCCTCTTCACGCTCGCAGGCTGCACTCTCTTGACTCTGGCGGGACACGGCTTCTTCCTTCGTGCAAGCTATGTGTTGATGAAGAATCATGTGAGAGGGTCATGTATTATATTAGAATGAACTATTGTAATTTAAGAATGTCAAAAAATAAATTGCATTTTGTTGGAGCTTTTTCGGACTGTCTTCAGGTAGGCCGGTTTGACTAGTTTTGAAATCCGGTCTAATCTGAGTGTCTAAGCGGCTTGATCGGGTGTGAATTCCGGTCAAACCGGCTGGGCTAGGCTGTGCTTCGGCCAAGGTTTTTGATTTGAGGAGTTTGAGTCGTGAGATGAGTTTTGGTGACCAAGGTCAAGATTTATATGTTGTATAAGTCATACTACTGCTAATGTAGATCAAGTTATGAAAATTTTGTACCTAAAAATAATTTCTTTATATTTGGAAATGTAGGGTCGCTTGGAATCAACTACAGTCCATGGTGAGGATCGGAGCTACACTCATAGAGGAGTCAAGGCCCAAACAATCAAAGATGTTGGGTTAGGGGGTGAGATCAATCATAACACAAGAAAGGAGAAAAATATTGAAGGGAAACTCGAACAGCGGGTTGTACCATGTTGTTTGGTTGGTCCAAGTGAGACATGATTCAATGGAACTAGAACAAGAGAGACTTGCCGATGCATGGCAAACTAGTGGTGCACCTACACATGTCAAGCATGTCGATTGCTTGTAATAGAAGGAAATGACTGGTCAAGAAAATGCATTTTGGTAGTTTGACTAAAATACCAAACTACCTTAATGCAAAACCGCGGCTCTTGGGAAGGCGGTTTAGGTTAAGAAAAAGCTAAGAAGATCAAGTTAGATCAAGACTAAGGACTTAACAGGTTCGAATGTATGCACATTGAAAAGCATGCATAAGTGTAGTATATGAGTTAAAACTCATATGTATGGGGTTATCGAGTTTTTCCTATTTAACAAGTTGGATGTAGTGATCCATCTAACAATCCTCTCCAAGTGTTTTAGGTGTTAAGGTTAGGGTTTGAGAGAAGAGTAATGTGGTGTGTTCTCTGTCCTTCAAGGTGGAGTGGCTATAAAACTTTTCTCCTTAAGTTGCAGTAAATTTATTTTTGATTATCTCCATGACTATCACTTGTGTTGATTGATTTGCATTTGTCTTGATTGATTTTTCCTCTTCTTTTCCTGTCCTAAGGACATATAAAAGATGGAGATAATTACTGAAAATTAATCTCCATCAATCTAGACACTTTGTTAGCAAGTTCATAAAGAAATCTAGTTTTGCTTGTTTTTGAGCTCACCAAGTGATTTCGTGATCTGAAGATTTTTTTGCTTGATTTCTTCGGTGTTCTTACTTGCTGTGACATGTAGGAATACATCTAAATCCATCTGGGCCATCTCCTACCGACGAGCAAGTTGTATTAACTGTTTTCATATTTTTCCCAATTTTGGTGCAATATTGCTTCAATCTCAAAAGGATTTAAATTTTGACATGGATTTCTTCGATCTATAGATGGAATAGATTTCTAAAGCCTTAAGCAAGGTATGTGCAAATTATCACAATATTTGGACTTGTATTTTAGGAGTTGCACCATTTCTTGGATCTTCTCAAGCTATTTTTAGAGCAGGTGATTGAACTGCCTCAGGGCCGATCAGACCAAAAAATTGTGAAGGTCGGACCTCTAGGGTTTTGGTTGTTCCAGTTGTTCATTCCTTTGTCAATTTGCTTTAGGATTTTGACTATGGATTCGATTCTTAGTAACTCTGTAGTTATTTGAGAAGAGAATCAAGAATATTTGGAGAAAATTTTGGATGACACCATTCACCCCTTTTGTTGCCTTTCATCCCACAGTCGAGCTACCACTTCTACCAAAAACCTCAAAACCAGTGAGGCGACACTGTGTAGGCTCTGGCAAGACCATGTGCCTCTAGCGTAGGACGGTGGCACAATGACACGGTGGGAGGAAGTTGTTTCGTGGCCGCGATCGAAGAGAGTGAAGAAAGAGAGGAAGAGTGAGTGAAGAAGAGGTGCAAATCTCAAGCGGGACAAATGATTGAGATAGTGAGAGTAGCTACATGTGTTTGTAGAATGTTGATAGATTATGTAGAAGGTCTAGAATATGTCTATGATGGACAATTAGTGCTTTGATTGAGTTGAAATTGAATTTTGTGAAAGTTTGATAAAATTCATATTTCATATTGTGTTGTCAAGTTTTAGGCGGTCTGACCAGACCTGGGATGGCAGTCAAATCGCCCTTGAGTTGTTCATCAGGTTTTGTGCCTAGCGATCTGACCGCCATAGGGAAGACGGTATGACTAGCCGATGGTTGGCGGTTTGACTGCCATGAGCAAGTTGTCAGAGCGATGCTAGGTGGTCTGACGAACTATGGCTCAGTGGTCAGATCGGTGTCTCGAGGACATATGTGTTTGGGAGATACCCTAAACATGTTTGAGGTATCTAGAGAGGTTCCGGTGAGGCCAGACATGTCCAGGTTATGCAAGACATGTCGGGGGTGTTAATGAAAATAGATATGGAGTTGGTTTGAGTGTGTGCATGGCATAAGTGTTGGTGCTATGTTGTGTTGTGTTGCATGATGCATCATTTTAACTAACATGAGCCAAATATATGTAATTTGTGCTTGATTTGGTCGCTTGGTCTTTGGATGTGCAGGTAGCTTAGAGAACATTAGCGGTCAACGGTATAGGACTAGGACTAGATGGGGGAGCTAAGGTCCATGCAATCAAGTACGTTCGGGTAAGCCTGCGTGGCTCATGTGGAAAGCATAGAGAAAACAAGGATCTTGAAGAGATGAGTTGATACATGTGGTACGCCGAGTGGCAAGGTTGATGTACGTAGTGACGGTTCGGGGAAGACCGAATGTGTGAAGACGTGACAGCTAGCCATTGGGCACTATGGGCTACGTATCAAAGTATGCAGAGATGATTTGATTAAAGGTGATGACAGAGTCAAAGAAAGGTGCCCAGAATCTTCATTGATGGTATTTTATTAGTTGGCTAAATACCGAATTGGTACCTTGATCAAAACTGCATCGTGGGGAGGCGCAAAAGAAAAGTGGTTTAGGTTAAGTAGATCAAGGATTGCTGAGTGAATATTTATAAAATTTTAGTGGATTAAGTCTTGTAAACGCTTTGAGAAGCATGCGTGAGTGTGTAAAACCCATGTTAGTGGGGTTGACCAGTTTTTCGAAGTGCTTAGTGGGTTGAGACCCTCTAAGTGGTTCAGGTTATAAGAAGGGAGAAGAGGAGGTGTTAGGGATAAGGATGATAGGGTTGCTGCTCTTCAATTTAGTGAACCCAAGCTTAAGAACCTTATAATTCTTGATTGGTTTATGCTTCTAATGCCTTGAACAAGTCTAATGCAAAATTTAGACATGTTTGAATGAGAATTGAGAAGTTTTTAAAATTTGAGTTTTATTTGAGAGATTTTTAGGTCTGGAAACAAAGGACTAGTCAGAGCGGCCCTTGACGTGCGGTCAGACTGGCCCCAACGGCCAGGCCGCCTTTGTCTCTGCGCTCAGACCGGCTTATCTATGGCGGTGTAATTGGTTTTTGGTTGAAGATTGCTGATTTTGTTGGTTTAAGTCTTAGCTTTGTTTTGTGACTTTTAGCCACTTAAGATTTTAAATGCTATTGGAGGAAAAAAATGTCAAAAATTATTCACCCTCTCTAATTGTTGGCAATGGCCCTATGAATGTCCACTTAGAGCTACCAGGCTCATGTCTGTATTCGCGAGATCGCCCTCCGTTTACGTTACATAGCAACCCTAGGCGCCTCTTACATTTGAGCAGCAGTTGATCAGGTGATACCAAAGTTAATACTAGCATACATGCATGTCGATGTTGCACTACTACAACAAGGCTTATATTAGATGCCTCATCATAGATGGTTTACCGAAATCGTCACTATTAAATGCAATCACAGATAGTTTAGGTTTAGAGATCGTCTGTGTTGCTGCTAGCACTAAAAACCGTTTGTGAAGAGATAATATAACAAACGGTTCATGATGAGTACCGTCTGTGAAGTATCAAGAACCGTCTGTGATATTTGGCAATATCACAGATGGTTTCTTATTTAAACCATCTGTGATACTTCACAGACGATTTGTATTACAAACCATATGTGATAATGAAATTATCATAGATGGTTTGTATTAAAAACCGTCTGTGATATATTTCCCACCTTGCATTACTCTAAAATTTCATAATCTCGCCTGAGGCTGAGTAGATTCCGTTTCGAGATACCTTTAGTAAAATGGGCATAACTTTTGCATACGATGTATGTTTTCGACGCTCTTGTACTCGTTGGAAAGATAACAATGAGCTCGATAAAAAAATGCTTGGTTTATGTCAGCTGCCATCTAAGACCCCCAAAATTGGCCATCTTTAGCCTCAAATTTGCATTGCAAGTTTTCAGTTTCTATTTTTGCCAAACTTTTTGGTCTTTCGTTCGAAATTTGGGGTCCGCCTCAACTGTAAAATTGTAGATCTCATCAAAACCTTTATAACGAGCATATATAAGTCATATAGAACTTTATTATTTTATCTTTTTGGGACTAGCTGTTTACATTGCATCGATATATACATATATTGTCTTCGATAATTATGTATCACAAACGGTTTGTGGTTTAAATCATTTGTGATAATTACGTATTACAGACGATGTGTGGTTCAAACCATCTATGATAATTATGCATCCCAAATGACTGGGCCCGTTGATCCTCCCCGACCCAATCCTAGCAAATAAAAACCCACCAACCCCCACCCCACGGATTGTAGCTCCACCTCTTCATCCCCGCGCCCATTCCGCCCAAAAATTTTCCACTCCGTCTCTCCCTCCCCTATACATACTCACCCAAACCCATCCTCTACCGTGCTCAAAATCTCTCTAGCCTCCTCACCGTCCTCTTCCTCGACCCGACCCTAATGGCGCTTATGAAGTAGACATCATACAAGTCTATGGGTAGGAAGGCGCCATGAAAGCAGCTAGCTACCAAGATAGTGCTCAAATCGGCGTCGGCGACGACGAGCGTCAAGGACATCCAGCTCGCGCACTGCATCAGGGGCGAGAGGGCATAGGCATAGATGCCTTGTAGACGTGGTTGAGCTTCTACTATCTGTTAGGATCTCTATTTCTTCTATATTCTTGCCATGTTTAAGAGTTGGATTCGTAGGATTAGGAGATGTGTTCTTACCATGTTATTTCTGTGTTAGATGGGTAACCTACTCGTTATCTTGTTATGCTGTAATGGTGAATTCTAATCTTAATAGAAATGGAATGCGTTATTGTATTTGTTGCTATATTTGCTTGTTTTCAAATGGCATAGCTAACATTTTTTTGGACTAGCCAAAAAACAGAAAAATTTTAGGTATAGAATAAACTATCACAGATAATTTTATGGTATAAAACATATATGAAATATTATCACAGATGGCTCGAACCAAAAACCGTCTGTGATACTCGCTCATCACAGACGGTTGGTAGTTAGAACCGTCTGTGATGTGCGAGTATTACAAACGGTTTTTGATTTGAACCGTCTGTGATTGTGTTTTTTACAGGCGGTTTTTAGTTATAAACCGTATGTGTTGTATTTATTATAGACGTCTCACAAATCGTCTGTGATAACTTTCGATTGTCACTGACCTATAAATTTAGACGATTCAGAAAATCGTCTATGATAACAATTCTGAACTGTCTGTGATGACTCTTTTTATAATAGGGTTGGAACCTTGTCGCATGCATAGAAAGGATTTAATTACCTGACAGTAATGCTTGCTGAATCATTCTTCCTACGTGTTGATGTTGGGAGCGTTGGTAGCTTAATTCCCTAGCTCGATCGTTTTGTCTGCGTTCTAGTGTTCCAAGACGGTCCGTGTCGTCGGTCTACGCAGCGCTACGTCTTGTTGCACTCATTTATGTTGTCGTTTGCCGTATACGAGCACCACTGGTGGTATTTAACGTCCATTTCCTAGTCGTGGCTTTCTAGTAACCAAGAAAAAAAAATGAACTGATGTCGACTACGTATAAGAGTCAGTACACATCTACAAACCCAAATTCCCAACTGACCAAAACCTTAAAGAAAACTGCCCAAGCTCAGACACCCCAATGAAATCAAAGAATACATCAAGTTCAGATTCTTTGCTGTGTTACGCAGCTCTGACAGTCTGACGTGCGCTCAGTAACCGAGCGCCACGTGGAATCGTCTCCAGCCTCTGTAAATTGTTACTTTATTCCCTCCGCTCTTTTAAGTGATATCCCATAAACTATGTCGTAAAGTTTAACAATTCATATATTTAAAACTATGCAGGAAAATTATATCATTAGATTTGTCATTAAAAATACTTCTATAATATTATAAATCTATTTATATATAATAAACAAAATTAAAAGAAATGATCAAAATCACGTCTCAAAGACAGTAAAAAAACGCCTCTTCAAAGGAACAACAAAGTACTGTAAATCTTGAACCGAAACAGCGGGTCACAGCCAACAGCCCAAAAAGAGATAAGATGAAGACGAAGATAAGATACTGTGGCGATAAGATGAAGATAAGCACGCACAAACCGAAAGTCCAAATCCTGGTCCTTGGGGTCAACATTTAGCAAACCTAACCGCCCCAAAAAGAAATCAATAATCCGATGCAAAACTTTGAAACGAAACCGCAATCACCTCACCTGGACAACAACATGAACGTACTGTGCGTTTGGTCCGAAAGGACAAGCATATGGGTAATGTGGTGTACACTCATACTTGCAATTAACCATTTAATTAAGTTCACCGTCGATGCACGACAAGGCAAGGCAATTAGCAGGTGTTTTACACGTACGTTACGGTGGGACACTGTGATTGGTGACTAGGTGGTGATCGGTTCGGCTGAAAAGCTCATGGCTTATGGTTGAAAACATCAGATTTGGTGAAAAAAGATCAGAATTGTGGATGCTTATTTAGCATAATTAAATTTAAAAAAATTTAAAAATATAAAAAATATGTTAGCCCATTACGTATAATACAAACAAATACGGGAAAAAAAGAACCGGCAAAAAAGCTCAACAAAAAGTCAAAAGTTCAGAAAAAGATGAAACTTATGAATAGTGAAAAATAAGCCAGAAGTCAGAAGTCGAAGCCGAATTGATCAGGGCCGGCTCGGTATAACAGTAACGTGGCAGTAACTAGCAGTCTACGTTTTGTTTCAGTACCATGACTTCATGAGCGTTATAAGTTCAGATGCGCCCGGCTGCGAAGAATGGTAGGACAGGCGATAAGTCCTAGGGGAAGACTGGTATTTTCTTACCTTGCTCATGGGAGAACTGCAGGACTGACTTGCCGACTGACCGGCGATTCCATTTCGCGAATGGCGCATCTCAAGTGGGAGAATGGGATGAATGGAACTTTTCCATGAGGAGAAAACGAATAATTCAAAAGTTTTGGCTCGATTAGGACTTGTTTTCTACGTGTCTAGAACGCACTGGTTTGGCAAGCAGGACCTAGCGTAATTCTAATATAGGTTCAGTCTATCTATCTATGGATTATTACTCCTTATTAAAACAAACGCAAAAGAAATTGCCACGTTCACTCTCAGAGACCAGTTCCTGTGTTTGGTGGATTCAAGTTGTAACGGTGTAAATCAATCATATATCTACGCAATTGTACAAGTGATGTAACTATATTTTCATTATAAGTATTAGAGTGGTATAACAAGAACAGTGGTATGTTTATATATAAGCATATGCAGCTTAATATGTGGTTTTGCTCGGGAAATTCAGATAGCTTTTCAGAAAAAGGACAAAATTTAGGCTCGGCAAGTTTTTGCATGTCTCAAAACACTGACAAGTTTGTATGGGCCGTCAACTCAGTGCCCGGCCCGTTGGCTCCATGCCTTACTACTGGGCCGATCTGGAAAACGAGCCCAAATATTTAGAACAACAACATTATTTTCGGACCGGGCCATAGGCATATCCATGTCTACTTCGCTGCTTTGCTTCATTACAATTCTTGGATTCTGCAAGCTTTTTTTTTTAAAGACAACTTTGGATTCTGCAAGCTTGATATATAGTAAATTGTTTTTTTTGGCTTAAATGGGATATCCCTTAGTGCTAAAAAGGTCAAAGGTAAGACGACAGATGTAAATTCTTTAAGGACATCAACAGTGTGCGCTATCTCTAGGCGTCAGGAAATATCACGTCAATGCCGCTTCTGACAGAGCCAAGTCAGCTTTTTTAATTTAGGTCCGATTTCTAAAAAGTGTTTTTTAGTAAATTGTTTTTCAATATTATCTAGTTTTTAAATAAAATATTTTTTAAAACGAAGTCTACTAATCAATTATAGTATAACTATAGAGACTTTATTTATATCGATTAAAATTATATATAAGTATCTCTTTATAAACTTCTCTATAAATTACAAAAGGTAAAGGTAAAAGTCAATATAAATAGACCCTCAGTGTTTAGCTACTCTCTCATATCGGGCCTATACAAACAAGACATAAGTCTTTTGCAAGAGTTACGTGAAGAGTTACTAGCACAATTTCTCTGCGTTACCACAGATCTCAAATTAATATAAGTTCCAAACTTAAAAGATGTAAAAATAATTATCTTCAAATCTAAAAAGTTAGATACATAATTTACATCAGATCAACCAGTCACATTCATATGCACATGTGCGGATGATACAATCCTTTACAAAAAAAAAATCATACAAATAATACACATATGATATGTGACATATCTGCGAAGACCCATCCACGCAGGATTTTTTTGAAGCGCGAAGAGAGCCGAGAGGAATGGTAGAACTTACCGTCACAACCATCAACTCCTTTGTTTTATATGAAATAAATATCTGTACTATAGAAGAATGTTCAATCACACTTTGAAACCGCCATATGCGCTACAGTGCCATTTATGTGGAAACTTCAATTTACGATAGATTTTCCTAAAAGAAAATTGCTAACACTAGTCATTTGCACTTGGGTCAAACACCCTTTTTTCTAAGGTCTTGAGTTAAACACCCCTCCTTTAGTTCACTAGCTATCGCAAGCCATAACTGAAGACTGAAATAGATAGCACTCCAGTCATTCCAGAAAAAAAAAACCGGTAAAGATAAAGAACCATAAACCCTAGTGGATGTAGCGCCAAGTTATTTCAGGATTTGACTAAAAGGTTTTGCAATTTTAATCAAATTATTGATTACTTGTGCATCTCCACCTCCTTCTCCATTGAGTTCACGACCGCCACCACTTCCAACTAGGACAAGACAGAGGCAGACCCACAGTGGATCATGGTTGTTCAATTGAACATGACGCGGATACGCTCATGTCTTGTACTTCTCAGTTAAATATATTATTTAACTGGAAGGAATTATTGAGCCATATTAAATATTATCAGGTGAACTCTAATTTAATTGGGTCTTTAATAATTATACTTGGAGATACAGAGCTACTACTATTTTATTTAATTATATACAGGCCCATACTCGATTTGTACAAGCCTAAAGTAAAGATGCGTTTAGAAGGTCTCGTCGATACTAGTGCAACGTTCATCACTTCAAGTGTACAAGATGATGAGGACATCACGACTGGACCGATTACGCGAGCACGAGCTAAAAAGATTAATCAATAGGTGAACTCGCTCCTAGTTGAATTTGGTTTTAATTTATATGAGAATTGGCTACTACCTAATTCGGTATTTTAATTGTTCTCGATTTGTACGGAGACAATCAACAAAGGGAGCGAATCAAAGAAAGAAATATCAAGAAAAAAATGCATGCATGAATGCTTCATACGGGAATAGAGCAATGGAAGATTTATCTAGTCGCATGCATGCATGCCACGTGAGGAAAACAATGACGTGAGCCATCACTTAATTGCACAAGATTAATTAGGGAAGTCATTAGTTGGGTGCATGACGTGAGAGATTTGCACGGGAAAGAAGTAGTTAACAATCCGATTTGTTTTCCTACGGGTTTGCGTTGGTTTGTTTTCTTGACCGAGTACGTTTCTATGTTGCGGACGAGTCGGGTTTTGTTTTTTCCCTGTTGGTCGAGTCTGGCTAAATATAGCCTTGTATACCCTTCTGTAAAATAGAGACCACCATGAATTAATCTATTATTTTCAGAGAGAGTTATACGCTTGTTCTTCCTAGGGTTTGACACACAGATGCAACCTAGAGGGGAATCGGGCGTTCTTCCCTGTCGTTCTTGTGATTCCTTGTGATTTGCAGAAGCGACGACACGTCTACTTGGTGGTCGAGTAGACGGGATCACGAGCGTGTGGTTGGGCGAATTCTTTTGTCGCAGCTTGCTGTTCTAACAGTGGTTGGCGTCATCGATTCGTCAGGTTGCACGGATCCAAATTATCTCCATTGATCCTACGCCGTGAAGATCGGGCAATCCCCCGCATCATCTTGGTATCAGAGCGCGGTTGACACGGTAGGATCGATTTACCCATAGTTAGATTTATCTTTTTCCTATACACAAAAAGCCAAAAAAAAATCTAAACCCTAGTTTTTGCATCTGTTATTTTTTTGTGAGTTTTGTTAAGTCTTGATCCATTAGAATTTTTGTTTACGTGTTGATCATCGTGTTCCTTTGCGTTGCTTAATCGTTGAATCGTTTCCTTTGTTACATCCGAACCATAATTATCAAAAAAAAAATCTCTCTGCCGCAAACTTGCCTTGCTAGTTGGCGTTTGAGCCTTGCTAGTATATTTCCTGATCTGTGCCGGTAGGTGAGCCTTGCTAGTTGGCGTTCGAGTCTACGTCCAAGAACTTCAATCTAAAATTATTTGCTAGTTGATTTGTGATCTGGCCTCTTGTAATCTCATCCGAACACAGTGTTGTTCAACTAGACACAAATGGTTGCAATTGCTAGTATTGTGTCCGGTTCAATTGGCTTAATCCGAAATCCAAAACAGTAAGTTAGAAACCGAGTACTATTCTGTTGCTTGATCAGCACATGTGCGACAGATGTGTTGGTGTTGTGGCCGAAAGCAATTGTCTCACCAGAAACCCACAAAAGTCCATTAACTACAATTTCCCACATAAATCAGCCGAATACATTACTGCTACTTGAGCTTCACTTATATCTACCTTCCTTTGAAACTTGAGACTAGCTAGTGAATATTGCGTTTAGGGCTGCTCTTGAGTATTTTACACATTGCTGAATATTTATGACCTGTACAAAATCAAAGGAACAATTAAACCTAGTTCGGCCTTTGGAAAAAAAAAAAGAAAGTTGAAAAAAAACGAGGAAGCCATAGCTTGAGCAAAAAAAAAAAGAAAAGAAAAGAAGAGAAAGAAAGAAACATTGGCCGAATTTGGGTGAGTTCCTAGTTCATAATTTTCAGCTTGTGTATTTAATTCCTTTGAGCAATCTTGTGCCCTTACATTCATATTATTGCAATTGGCTAGCGTCTCTCCTAGTACTTGGTGCAAACGAGCTATTTAATTCTCAATTTCAGATCGCTTCTATTTAGCTCATTCCTTTGTTGCATCGAGTCACATTGATCTTTGCGTGTGCGTTCATACACTTCACTTAAACCTTTTGGATCAGCACTTAGGCAAGTTTTCTAGCTTGGACTATTACTTAACTTAACAACATCAAGAATTTCAGATTGCATAGGATAAATTTTTCTCTCCAAGCTCCACATATAAGCCGTTGTTATAACAGTGTTTGTGCAATTGAATTCGCTTGATCTATCACCTTGTGTTGTCTACCGACACCAAAGTGCGTGCAGCTTTTCAATCCCAACAAGGACGCATAAGAACTTCGGTTGGTAAGAGAAGGCGAGAATGAGTGATTCCACATAAATTCCACATATTCTTTGCTATTTTTTTGCAGTACTAACAATGGCAGGATATCCGACATTTCGTTCCTCATGGTGCGACTCTCGATACTTGTATTTTCCATTCTATGGAAGTACAAATCCGGAGGAGTATCTCGAATGGGTGGAACAACTTGAATGTGACCTTAAGTTTGAAGTCGTCGAAGCCAAGAAAGTGACACAAGCCACCATGGAGTTTGAAAAATATGCATGCACTTGGTGGAAGCGATATCCTGAGAAGCAATATGTCACTATTTGGAAAGAATTAAAGGAAGTGATGAGAAAGAAGTTTGTGCCATATGTGTATGAGCTTGAGTTACTTCATCATATGAAGAGCATTCGCCAAGGACGTCGATCTGTCCAATCTTATTATGATGAGCTAGATTATGCTATGTATCGTGCCAATATCACAGAGGCATGTGCAAAGAGAGCTTACTTCAAAGAGGTTTGAATTCTGAGATCGCTGCTACTGTTCGTTTGAAATATGATGGTAGTATGCAGGATCTTGTGAATTATGCTATAGAGGAGGAGAAGAGAATTAAGGAGAGGCATACATCATGTTTTAACTCGAGTCCACACTTCAGTTCGTGTGCCCTTACTAGTGCGTCACATGAGAAGACGACCGAGCATGGGACTTTCCCTTCGGTCAAGGCGTCATATAGTGCTGCCCCGTTGTTACATGAGGAGATCGTGGTTGATGGTAATTGCGCCATTGCTGGCCCACGATCCATAAAAGATGAGATACTTCAAAACCTATGTAAGGATGAGAACCACATAGCCAAATTGAGTGGGAGTGATAAAAAGAGTGAGTTGTGTGATTCCACCATATGTGAGGTTGAGAGCATCCAAATTGAGAGTGAGAGATATACACAAAAAGAAAAGAGAGAAGTAGATGATAGAAAAAGTGAGATTGTATTTTATACTAACGATTTACTCTCTACTTCTAGTGTTGTTTCTCCCATTGTGCAGGTTAAAGAAGAAGAGAAGCTAAATGCTAAACAAATCGCACAACTTGAAGTTGAAGCTACACTACCTACATCACCTACATCATCTGAGGAGGACGTTCAAGGTAACAATAAGGGTGATATATTGGTAGTTCATGAAGAAAAGGTGAGTAATTATGAGAATTTTTGTGCCCAATTGGAAATACCACATTCTGAATTTAATATGCTCAATTTACATAATGTGGAATTAATTACTCATAAGGAAGTTCTTACTCGAATATCTCCTAGTGATTCTTTGTATTATATCATGTTCGATGATCCTAAAGAACTATCTAGTGTGATTCAAAATGTTGCTGAAATTTCATGTTTAAAATCACTAGTTAGTACTTATGCCTACACCTATAAGTTCAATTTAATCGGAGATTATGGTGTAGACAACAAGTTCTATGTCTATCGAATATGCATTACATGTGATAAGCTTGCTGACTTTAAATTGCATAATTCGGATAAACAATCTTTTGTGCCATATCATGATCACAATGAGATGAGTTTCAACAATAGTGCTTCATGTTCTAAAAGATTTCTTAAGCCTACTTGTTCATCCTTTAATGTAAAATCATGTACAAATAATCGAGTAGCGCAGATTGAAGCATGGAATGCAATAAAAATTTTCTCCCCATATTTGAACAACTTAATTTGGATTGGCCCAATAATGACTTGTCCATGTACTTAGCAAAGTCGAGGACGACTTTTTCTCATGGAAGGGAGAATGATATGAAAGACGAGATTGCAATGCTTACATCTTATAGTTCTTGTTGTACTAAATGGTTTGTGCAAAACAATGAGAATGGAACCAAAATTGATTCATATATATACCATGCATACGTGTTGTTCTTTTGTTTACTATGTCTTCAGATGTTCATGATGTGCTAAACAGAGAAGTGTTGATAATAAATATATATACCATGCATATACATTGTATTCTTTGTTTAGCACAATTTCAGCTATCAAAAGCCGAGGACGGCTTTTCTTGAAGAAGGGAGGATGACGCGGATACGCTCATGTCTTGTACTTCTCGATTAAATATATTATTTAACTGGAAGGAATTATTGAGCCATATTAAATATTATCGTGAACTCTAATTTAATTGGGTCTTTAATAATTATACTTGGAGATACAGAGCTACTACTATTTTATTTAATTATATACAGGCCCATACTCGATTTGTACAAGCCTAAAGTAAAGATGCGTTTAGAAGGTCTCGTCGATACTAGTGCAACGTTCATCACTTCAAGTGTACAAGATGATGAGGACATCACGACTGGACCGATTACGCGAGCACGAGCTAAAAAGATTAATCAATAGGTGAACTCGCTCCTAGTTGAATTTGGTTTTAATTTATATGAGAATTGGCTACTACCTAATTCGGTATTTTAATTGTTCTCGATTTGTACGGAGACAATCAACAAAGGGAGCGAATCAAAGAAAGAAATATCAAGAAAAAAAATGCATGCATGAATGCTTCATACGGGAATAGAGCAATGGAAGATTTATCTAGTCGCATGCATGCATGCCACGTGAGGAAAACAATGACGTGAGCCATCACTTAATTGCACAAGATTAATTAGGGAAGTCATTAGTTGGGTGCATGACGTGAGAGATTTGCACGGGAAAGAAGTAGTTAACAATCCGATTTGTTTTCCTACGGGTTTGCGTTGGTTTGTTTTCTTGACCGAGTACGTTTCTATGTTGCGGACGAGTCGGGTTTTGTTTTTTCCCTGTTGGTCAAGTCTGGCTAAATATAGCCTTGTATACCCTTCTGTAAAATAGAGACCACCATGAATTAATCTATTATTTTCAGAGAGAGTTATACGCTTGTTCTTCCTAGGGTTTGACACACAGATGCAACCTAGAGGAGAATCGGGCGTTCTTCCCCGTCGTTCTTGTGATTCCTTGTGATTTGCAGAAGCGACGACACGTCTACTTGGTGGTCGAGTAGACGGGATCACGAGCGTGTGGTTGGGCGAATTCTTTTGTCGCAGTTGTCGTTCTAATGATGGTTGGCGTCATCGATTCGTCAGGTTGCACGGATCCAAATTATCTCCATTGATCCTACGCCGTGAAGATCGGGCAATCCCCCACATCAGAACACCTATTTTTTTAAAAAAATATAAGGTATATGGTAAATATATTAGATGTATATATTATCAGTTAGGCCAAAACTATACATTTATGCCTGTAGGTGAATTCAGCTCGTAGTTCTCCATATCTTACGTGTGGCCCATGTAACACATTAGCCTAACATCTATTCTCTCTCTCACACACACACACATCTTGTAGCTGTTTGTGTGGGGAGCAACTCCAGCCTCCGAGTGGCTAGTGGGCGGAGGAGGCGAGAGACGACCAGTGGGCATGGGCTGTGGACATGAGTGACGGCCGGTAGACGCAATGTCGTGATGCAACGGCAAGCATGCGTGAGCGGTTCCGGGCATAAGGAGAGTGTGCGACAGCGCGAGCGAGTAGAGAGGCGGCGTGGTGAATAGGGAGGTATGGAGCGGGCTCGCGGGAAGGGAGCAGCGCCTTCAATCCACCATCATCATCCTCTCCAGGTTTCAATTCACCATCATCATACTCTCTCCAGATCTAGATATGCTCCACCCACTCCACTTATTTTCTTTCTTGCTCTGCTCTGCTTTGGCTCCGATTCTTTCTGGAGTTCAGCATTTGCTTTCTTCATTCTTTCTAATGGATGCTGTACAAAAAAAATACAATATTTGCCTTGGGCAATGGGAAGTTAGGTGGACCCTTGTTATATATGTTTGCATACTTATTTTTGCTATCTTTTGCTCTATGGAAGGAACATACATCTTTCGCTTAGATGGGGATTCTTGCTGACGGGAAAAAAAGAGCAAAAAAGGGGATATGCAATTGTCATTAATCTATATAATTTGATGTTTAATTCATACCATTATGCTTGCCTATTTCCTCATAAAAATCATTAATTTCTATATATTTTTGTATTTTTATTATATCTATATCCATGTATCGTTGTATTGATGTTTTGGAGAAAATAGTGTGTCGTGATATTAGCGTATCGGTATCGATGTATCTGACCAACCTAGCTCCGAAGTCCGAATACCTATCCTAAAAATTCTGGGTCCGTCACTGGTACATGAGCGCCATGCACGTGCTCCACCGCATCTCCATCTTACCAATGCCTCATCTTCAGTGAAGCCGGCTCACCTTTGCCCTCCATTGATCCATCCTAATGCCCACCACTCTCTCACTATATGTTAGGTTTTCCAAGTTGATTCAGGTGTTAAAAGTGGAGGTGATATGACTGGAGGCGTGCCATAGTGGAAGGCTAGCTTAGCGGGTAGGGTTTGATAAGGGTGGGTGCATGGGCAGAGCTAGGTGGGGTGTTGTGTGTGCACCGACACACCAAAATTTAGGAAAATCACTGTGGAGTATGTATACAGTGGCGAGGGAGTAGGCATGGAAACACAGGGAGGGAGGTCGCAAGAGGAGAGAGATGCGTCAGGAGGAAGACAAAGTTCTTATTGTGTTGTGATTTGTGACATCATGTGAGATGCTAAGATGGGCAACTAAAGCCTGAAAGCCCATAGCCCACCTACAGCGTATGCCTTGAGGCCTCATTGCCAAATCCCAATTTTCCATTGAGACATTGACTTGAGAATGAGTCAATTAGAAACTGAGACCACAAAGTGGCGACACAGCGGTGATTTCATGCGGATAGCGGTGCAGCGTTTTGGTGAAAGCATAGAACAAGGCGCTTCCCAGACCATCATGTGTGCCGGTGCGTGAAACATGCACACCCAATAAAATTTTTCTAGCTCCACCACTGGGCGGGTAGGGGGGCGGGGTAGCTGGAGAGGTATGCAGAGTAGAAAGGGGGAGACAGTCCTAAAAAAGATAAGTTGATTGAAGCATGGACACTCTTTTATTTAAGAGAAAAACTAGAGAACGTTATACCATCCCCAGCTTCTTCCTCTCTCTCTTGCTCACTCCCTCTCTCTCGCTCACTCACTCTCGCTCTCATGCAACAATTGATGGTCACGCGACAGCTGACGGGGGTGGAGCTGTCGTAGTCGAGTTCACTGCACCCCCTATTGCAGAGGGAGGCTAGGGCGGCGGTGGCAGACAATGGGCGGCACCGGAGGGTGGGCGGACGAGGTTAGGGCTAAGAGAATGTTAGGCTAGGCGGGGTGGCTGGCGGGGGCAAGGGAGCCGGCAGTGCGGCAACATAGGGGAAGGTGAGGGTAGATGCAGGGGCGGTGGAGGAGGCACGCAGAGCTGCGACCGATGTGGCAATAGTGACGAAGGGGGGAGGCAAAAGAGGTGAGGGAGAGGAGAGGGCAGTGGAGGAGCAGGAGCTGTACCGTCAAAATCTATTCCAACGGTATAGCACGATGTTATCAGTTATTAATTCCAGTCCAGGGCGTTAACGTGAACGCATGCTCCGTAAGTCTGAGCGTTTGAGGGCCAATCGTCCATTCCACAACATATGATTGATGATACTATAGGCCATTTCCATATTCACACATAAATGAGCTTAAATATATAGAAGGGAAATGAGGGGTCAAAACTTAAGCGACGTGCAAAGGGCCATCGTACCATGGAATCTCTCTGTGCTCCAAAATTTGGTGGCAAATCCAGCATGTACAAATATATGGTCTTATTCGAAGTCTAGCGTCCTGCTATACCACCTCCATTGTATAATGTATATACACAACAGCTACGACAAGGAGCAGAAGCCAATAGATGCCGACGGGAGGAAACGAAGGCCCTAAGCACTGGACAGACAAGCGGGCCCACCGTCCTTCTCTCACCGCATCAGGTCGAAAAATATCTCACGGCTACGGCCACGATTTTTTTTTACATCAAACAAGCTTACCAACGGGGCCACCACGCCCATGGGAGCGCGGCTCCTACCTGTCCGCCTCACGCGATGGCCACCGTGACGTTGGCAGCCTCGCTCCCCGGCCGCCGGCTGCCTCCGGTGGCGGTGGCGGCGGGGGCGGCTGAGGTGGTGGGTTTGGCGACGTTGAGCACGGAGCTCCGGCACGTGGGGCAGGAGTCGTGCGAGACGAGCCAGGTGTCGACGCACCGGACGTGGAACCCGTGGCCGCAGCGCGGCAGCACGCGCACCTTCTCGCCGTCCGCGAACTCGCCGAGGCAGATGGCGCAGACGTCCGCGGCGGCGCCCGCGGCCCCGGCCGCGCCGCACCCGACGCCGTACACCTCGACTGGGATGCTCCGGAGAGCGCGCTTCTTGAGCCCGCCGCCCGCGTCCCCGGCCTCGGCATCCCCGCCGGCCGCCGCCGACGCGCGCCGCGCCCACCTGATGAGGTACCGCGCCAGCGAGTTGAGCCCAAGCGCGAAGAGCAGAGCGAAAAGCAGCGCCGCCAGGATGATCACCATGTTGGTGTCGAAGCTGGCGTCGCCGCCCCCCTCGCTGCTGCTGAGCGCGTGCTGCGCCTCGCCGGCGCTCCCCGGCGCCGGCGGGCCCATGTACCAGCTCATGGACTTGGTGTGCGCACCCATGATGGCTAGCTCCCTCCCAGCAATTATGCACCGGAGGTACAGGTCTGTGCAATCCTACTTGCAAAAGGATGTGGACCTAGTAGCGCCTACTGCTGCTAATGTGGGAAAGTAGTATCTTCTTCGGGTGGGAGCTTATGAGTGTGAGCTAGCTAGCTTGTGATACTGGAACTTTCCTGATCTCGCGCACGAGAGCTAGCTGGAGGATTTCGACCGATCGGATAGCGGCCTGCCGTGCGGTGGCCACTACCTCAGGCTGTAGTGATCCGCCGCGAAATGGCCAAGGGACTTTATAAGGATCATGAGGCGGGGAGGGGAGGGGAGGGGAGGGGAGGCCTGCTCAGCTCGGCGGCGGTTGGACCAGAGCGAGAGCGCACAGGGAGCTGTTCGGTTCCGGGTCACTGTGTGGTGGGCCCGGCAAAAGCTCCCGCCTCACATGACAAATATCTTGCCCGCTTTGCCAGTGCCACGCCACGCGCTCGTTGGTTGTTCGGGTGTGAGGGTACAATTGGTAGCCACGCCGGCGCGCCTGTGCTGATGCAAACTCGCCGCGCTTTCATTTGTTTTGCTCCGTCTACTTATGTCTTACGATTTTCCTTAAATAAATAAATAAAATATTTTATAATAAATAAACAGAATAATTTTTTCATCATTATTTTAAAATAACTTATCAAAATAACCTTTTTAAAACAACTTATCAAATTATCGCCACTTATTTTATTCAGACCAACGCTTGTGGTAAAAGATCATAAGTCGTAAGCCCTAGGCAGCAGGGGCGTAGTCAGTTAGCCAGCCAGCCTCGGGCCTAGTCCATGGAGAGTGCAGAGGCTCAGCTCCTTCCCTTGGGCAACAGTATTTTGTAGTGAGAAAATTTGATCTATGTCTCAAGTCATTGTTCCGACGGTCTAAGGTCTACCTCCGCTCGCTAGGTAGAAACCATTTAAAAGCAACCGAAAAGGATGCACCGTGCTAGCAGCTAGCGACGGGACGGACACCAAATTCAGCTCTACCGAGACAGGGCCAAAGAGGCGCGTTATAATACTACTACTATGCAGTTGAGAGCTGCCCATCAGTGGTAAGTTTGCAAGTTCAACGCGGAGTTCTTCTGTGTTGAGATGCATACATATGAGCTCAAGGGTTTGCCTAACGCCTAGTGGTTCTGAAGCTGTTTGCTTGAACCCCATACATGCATGCATCATTCAGTTGTCGCCCAGCTGGGAAAGCGCGTATGTTTGCTAGCTAATTGATACGATCATACACATAGGGTCTGTTTGGTTGTCTGCATATGGGTGGCTCGCACCAACGCATGCAGGGAGATAGGGCCTGTTTGGTTCACGTACGAGTAGAACTGGCTCGTATCTGAGAGCCAGGCTCTCGTGGGACAGGTTGAGCGCATGCAACGCTGTCGTGTTTGGTTCACGTACGAGTAGAGTCTGGCTAAGAAGAGGTATTGTTTGGTTGCATGTACGAAGATATGTTGCATGAGATAAAAATAATATAAGATTATGATTATGAAGATATGTTATATGAGATGTTTGTATCTTATTATATCTTAAACTTCTTCAAAACACGTTAATAATACTTGATATTTACTAATATACATTAATAACATCATCAACTGACTAATCACTTGCATCCCACGAGCACGGCTCCCGAAACGCCCGATTCCACGTTTCTCGAGCCCGGCCGCTGGGGAATCTTGCATGAGCAGAGCCAGGCTGAACCCAGCGACCAGGCAACCAAACAAGGAGACCCTGCATCCGGCCAGCCTGGTTCAACCGGATGCAGGCAACCAAATAGGCCCATAGTGTTTGGTTGGCTGCGGAGAGGAGAGAGCCTGCACGAGTAGATGCAAAAAAACCACTGGAGCCAGGCTGAGGAGGAACGCGGCTGAGGAGCTTCCCTCCTCAGCCTGGCCACGCTCATGCAGCCTGCATCAGCTTATGCAGGCAACCAAACAGGCCCATATAGGTTAGTGGGGGAGGGAGACAAATATTAAACGAATATCGTCGAAATTTTTTGGGAAAAAAGAAAACATTGCTGCCGCAGTGATATGCTTATTGAAGCCACTAGAGATGTTATCTTTTGCTAAAAAGAAACCTCACCCAAAGAACTACCACTACTAGTAGTGTGTATTTCTTTACAGAAGTACATGGCTACTCAAGCAACTTTAAAGCGCACATATTACGCCTTTTATTCATGTTGATGTGAAAAAAAAATATAAAAAAGGAGCAGATATGCTCTAGAGGAAGAGCTTTTCTACAGGGGACCGATGGGTCCTACCGGATCAACGGTGAATGAAAGAGGAGGATTTTTTTGGTTGATAGCTTATGGTTTATGATTTAAATATTTGAATTCTGACTATTCCATGAGGCAGTACGTAGAGAGAAATAGTCACATACGATTTTGATCAGTACAACTGAATTCATTATACTTTTTATTATAATTTTTTTATTAACGTTATCTTGAAAAAATGTAACGTTTAAAAGTTATTGCTGTAGACAGTATAAATATAACTCAACTTTCAGTTAAAAAAATCTAGTCTCACGTGAAGCCATCCCACTGGGTTTTCTTCCGTTCTAGAGTAAGCCCGGTCAGCAAGCCATCCCGCTTATGAGAAGCAGGGCAGGCCGGGGCGCAGGCCGCCCTGCTGCATGCTAACCGGGATCCGGCCGGCCGCTGTTTTAGCCTCTTCTATATACGTATCATCGCGCAGGTCGTTTTCGTCCAAGGTTAGTACGTTTAGATAGTGCGCATGCATCATTAGATAGTGCGCATGCATCATTGTATCGGCTCCTGACACTAGGCAGATCTACAACAAAGTTAGTCTAATCTATCTGTGCCCCCAGGATGCACTTAAGAAAAGCTCCACTCTGCTCACCTACCAATATGCCGGTGACAGATCGTGTGTAGAGGCAGGATACTTTCTTGCAAGTAGAGCAGCCTTATCTCTTAGTTAACTCCGGCCGTCACACTCCTAACGTAAAGCACCGATACAAAATGGAAACGCCTGACGACGCGGCTGGGGTTGTGCTCATCTAAACCCCAACTAAACAACGTAAAGCATGCATGCAGAAACGCATGTCCCTGGTTACACAGCATGCGTACAAAGTCGTAATGCGGGTGACAAGATCAGCAACCTTGTCAGATGCAGAACTGCAGATCTATCTTCTGCTGCTTCTTTTTTCCAAACGTTGGCGGGAGTTCAGCAGTTGTTACACTTCAGAAAAGATCCGTCTAATTTGTTATCAGCTCCTCCATATGTGCGCCTCCGATTGTTCGAGCTTAAAAAGTTGGAAGCCATGCAAGCGTGCATGGACGGTTGTTCGAGCACCACCTGTTGTTGCTACTGTCATTGCGCTACCGTTAACTCTATTATATAGTTATATTCTAAAGTGCTGTAGTTTTTAGTTGAAATGATATTATAGCGGTTGTTAGTTTTTTAAGATATTTAATTAAAGAAAATAAAATATCGTTATATCTCTACGGATAATGAAAAAAAAAGGAAAAAAAAATTAAAAATCATGTTAATAAGTTAAGGTGTTCTAAACAACTTTTAACCTCTGAAAATCAGATGTCATTGTTGCTAGATATCAATTCGTCCATTAGTTTGCCTCCTCTAGCCCCGGCACAGCTTAACCAAAATGCGCTAGCTTGAAGATTGCAGATACATTGAATAAGATGGCATCAGCAGTTTTTTTCTTTTAAACATAGCATCAGCAATTATTATAACTAAATTGTTTCCCGTTCAAGACCATGGGAGTTCCTCGTCGTCATCCAGAGATCTAAACAATTCCAAATGGGCTAGGCACTCAAATTATACAAATTTTTAACTTGAGGTTCAACTCGCTTAGGAAGTATAAGCATCAGCAATATCTCCAGGGCAATCTCCCTTAACAATAATCTAACCACCAAGTGTACATTTGTTTTTAACCTTTTATTTTAGGATAGAGCTCCCCGGGGAATTGTGGAGAGGATCAGGCCAGAACTCTGCACGGGATCCATCAAAATCAAACCTAATCCTCTATGTTTTCAAGCACTTGTTTGTGTGGAGAGGATCAGGCCATAACTCTGCACGGGTGCATGACATTTTGACGTTGCAAACAAGTATTATGCATGGCAAGTCAAGTTCCAAATGGTAAAACCAGAGTACTTCACAGGACCTATTGGCATTCTAGCTTCTGTCCACGTTTGTCTTAAGACGACTAAATCGGTTCGGTTGGTATGCACAATTTCTTCACAGAGGTTTTAATAGGCTTCGAGGTACAGTTGTATGTGACAAGTGGTTATAAATATTTTTCCGGTGTAATTTATGTGCTCTGGTTCCACAAACCGTACATATACCGCTGATGTAGGGATCGATATGTTCATCTCTCAGTCAGTAGTATTTTTCAAATGGTGTGTCTAGATATTACCCAGATATTTTCTTCCTAACAATTATCCAGATTTGATATCGTTAGATTAGAGATCCAACGTCCTCTTTTTTTTTTGATGAGGGAGAGATTTTTTGGAGGCGATGGAGAGAGAATTTATGGTCGTTGGATCTCTAATATAATAGTTATAAATCTGAATACAATACTTTTTTCAAAAGCACATCATTTCTGAAACTGGGCTGTCGTTTTTTGTCATCGTAGCAGCTTCGCGCAATTGATTAGTGATTACGTATGTACGTGATGCTTGCTCGCTGCCTCGTTGGCTAGTGTTACAGTATATGATATTTCAGATTGCGGCCGCACCTTTTGGATTCTTCTTTCTACCCAAGATAAAGTGAAAAATATCAGACGCTGGGACCCTGAGTGTGGGACCCATCTACATATATAGAGATTACGCGCTCCGTGTCCTATGTGTATTATAGAATTATATGCACCGACTAGTCCTTTCAAAAAAACTAAGGTGATAAAAAAATGTATATCATACATCGGACACAATATAAAACACGATGTTTGGACGTGTCAAATCCATACCTACAGTATAGAAACTGCCCTGCGAACAAAACCTTGCACCTCAGCAGGTGAAGTTGGCGTAAAGTAGAGCAATTTTGCTCAACCTTTGGGGGGATGCACAACTTGGGGTGCCGTGTCGAACTGCCAATGGAGTGGAGATTGATGCATAGGAGAACTCTGTTAAGAACAAATACAAAAAAAAAAAAAAGAGACGGAATGCATAGGAAAATAAGGATGGCACCTGCGTCATTCTGACTTTCCCGTGGAACATGCGCACCTGTCTTTCAGTTGAATTTTCTACTCTGTTTTAGTGTTTTTACCCGTCCATTTGCGTAAAACTTTGGGAATCAATTCTAAAATATTTGAGTTCCAAATCTAAGACACGAATTAACGATGCCGTGGTGGTATAAAACTGATGATTCAAATACTCAATTTAACTGGACCATAGTGTAATGGAGATAACGAGACACATTGGCATCTCCGACTAACAAAAAGGCGAAAAGAACGAGTCTTTGATCGATGAATGAATTCATTCGCGATCCGAAACGAGTGTGGTTTAAGGATCACGGATTCACGGTCAAGTCGTGTTCTTCCCAGAATATTCTGCACAAACGGGAGTGGAATTCAGACGAATATTATCTTTGTCAACTTTTCAGTTCTTGCACCCGTACTTGGGGGCAAAAGCCCACCAACTTGCAGTAATCCATTTGGATTATAAAGATAAATCCACCGGATTTGTGGCGTGACTGGAAGGTTGCGCCCAGTGGATCAATGGCTACCTCATGCTCAGCTGACCTCAGAAAACTTCACCTCGATGGCTCGATCCCAAGTCTCATCCCATGCAATGCATCTATCTTCTCTCCCCAATCAATCATGTGGAAACTTATCCACTCAAGAGCTCACCATCTCTTCAAAATCCTTGGATTCGACTTTCTTTGCACTAGCACAGTTTAACAGGGAAGGGAATCTCTCGAAATTAAGGGGTGGTTTGTATTAGATTTTGCTGATCGTGTTTGGGTGTAGTTTATGATTTTTAGTTAAAAATAAATAGTAGTGACTGAGAGAAATGACTATTATAAGGAAGGGACGAGCAGTGGAAAAAGTAAGCGAGAGATACATGCGCGTGACGGAAGAGAGAAGTGGGGTGCATGACGCACCTGTAACCCCTACTTTATCCCTGCGCGTGACAGTAGCAAGAGAAATGGAGATGCCGCTTCGAAAAGCTGGATATTCATATTAGCTTTTACCTTTTCTAAGCAGAAGGCACAAATAGAATCCATACGAACAGACACTAAAGCTCCTCTCCTTCGATCCTCTGTTGACGGCCATTCTTTTGTTACGGGTCTAAGATAAGTTCCTACTTATTTCTCACTATGAAAACATCTCTGACTGGCATTTGGCCGTCAGCTTGTTGGTAGTACTAGCGAAGGATCATGTGAGAAGATCTATGGTTTTGTTGTGATAAACCATTGTCATTTTGGAGGAGTAAAAATTTGAAATTTGTAGATTTACAGGTTTTCTCGACAACCTGTATTTTGGGAATTTTGAGTCATAAAATGATTTGGTGATCTAGGTAAGAAGTTATAGGGCCTGTTTGGCAATGGCTTATGGCTGAAATTTTTGAATTTTGACTGTTTATGGTACAGATTATGGAGAGATAGATACTCACTTGCGATTTTGGATGGTACAGATGTTGGGCTTTTAACGTGTACATCGTTTAACTTGTAGACCCCATCTTGAGAAAATACTCCGTTTGAAACTTACGTACTCTAGCAAAAGCCAAAAGCCGCCGGTTTGGAGGAAAATAACAGGCCCATAGATTGCATGCGACATGTCATTGCTAATGTGGATCAAGTTGTGAAGAACTTGTACCGAAAATATATTTTTGTTTTTGGATGTGCAAAGTCGCTTGAAGTCAACTATGGTCAACGGCGATGATCGAGGCTACGCTCATAGAGAAGCCAAGACCCCAAAAGATCAAGAATACCAGGTGAGATTGTGAGTTCAAGCATGACACGAGAAAGGTGGAAAATGTTGAAAGGAAGTTCGAACGACGGGTTTGCACCATGTGACTTGGTCAGTCCAAATGAGGCGTGGTCCGGTGAAACCAGAACGGGAGAGACTTACCAATGCGTGGCAAGGCAGTAGTCCACCTACACGTGGCAAGTATGATGATTGCTTGCAATGAAAGGAGATACTGGTCAAGGAAGAGTATTTTGGTAATCTGATCAAAATACCGAAAATGACTTGGAAGAAAACCGTGGTGCATGAGCAACGCTTGGGAAGACGGTTTAGGTCATGGAGAAGCTGATATGATCAAGATAGATCAAAGCTTGGAAAGACGATTTAGGTTATGCACTAGCTTTTGTTCTAGTATGTCTTTTGAATCGATAAATTAAAGTTACATGTTTTTTGAATTTAAAACAATGCTAATTTTCCTATTCATGGGTTGAAAATTTCTGTAGCTCCGAGACTTTTTGGATTTTTGGAACCGCTGGCTAGCGTTTCCCTACGTGACGACCGAACGGGATTAAAATTTTGTCGGGACAGCATACAGGTGTGCATGCGTTTTTTTTTTTAGATGACAGGGGGAACCCCTCTCGATTTCCATTACTAGAAACCCAAGTTACTTACAGTCTTTTGATAAAAGAAGCAGAAAACAGAATGCCAGGAACCGATAAAGCTACAAGACTCACCCAGGTTGAAGTTTGTGTGAGTAACCAAGCTACGTAAACTGGTATTAACTTCCGGGCTCAAGCTAGGTAAACCAACAGAACATAGGATTCCCAACTTGATCAGCTACCAGTAAAAAAGAATCACATTTTGTTGCCAGTAGATCAACCGGCGCCAAACATCTTCACTTTCTTCTTATCACCCTTGTATTCTTCGCGTCACTACAGGTGTGCATGTGTGTCCTCGTCAGATCAACAACCAACGGTCCAGATCACTTAAGCGATGGTATGTCCCTTTGTGCCGGTCGGCGTCCATGCGCGTGCCGCTTTGGTTGAAATTTACACGGAGGGAGCAAGGTGTGCAGCCGCATGCCAAGGGTTACAGATAGCAGGGTTACAGTGGATTGGTATCTGCATAGCGAGTAGTGAGCGATATCGCAGACACCAATATCGGAATATAAAAGACACTCATAATTTTGAATTAGTCAAGTAATATTAAACATACACGATTTAATATAATTAAACATACACATATATATTGTCATATAAATTCAATCATAACACATATGGCAAAATAATGTAGCATACGTCTAGTAACACAAAAGAAAGGTACTTTTATTACATCTTCACAAACTTGAATTTGTTACATCTCCACTAACTTGAATTTAATTCAATACGATTACCAACTAGATCATAAGATTTGATAATATCATTGGAATTAACCTTACCAAGTGCGTGACAATTCAAGTTTTCAATATAAACTATCATGTAGTCTTAAGTATTAAAGCCATATCCCATTTTAGTCCTAATACGTGTCTAGGCAAGTTTCACACTAGCGAAGACTCTCTCAATGGTCAAGATCATCCATGAAGAGTTATGACTAATCTTAGTAATCTATCAACCATTGGATAAATAGAATTTTTACCTAATCTCACTAGTCCCTTTGTTAGATTTGCAAACGAATTAAAATTACTTAGCTAGGATGGTTGCATACAGGGGCCTAATTGACTAATCAATTTTGATTACATGGTGATTAAAGGGTCCTACTAATATATCACAATTGATCCATTTTTAGAATCTGAACAAAAATTTGGTATTCCGTATTTAAGTGGATTGGTATACGGTATAGCGAGTAGTGAGCGATATCGGTCGGACACCAATATCAATTTGGAATATAAAAGACACTCATAATTTTGAATTAGTCAAGTATATATTATCACTTACTAGCACGATAAAATTGTAACTACATCATGACAGTCGTGGTAGAGCTGTGGCGGACAAGTAAGAGAAAAAAGAGGCACCAGAGGTGCCAAGTACACGTTAAGAGATTGCAGGTAAAAGGAGGTAGCAACTAAGAGGGCCCATAGGGCTAAAGTTAGGCCGGTTGCTCTGTGCGCAGGAGGGACGTAAGGTGCTTCGCACCTGCCACAACCCAGTCCCTTGCTTCTTGTTGGATCTGCTGGAGGACCTCCTGCATGGAAGCTTGTTTGTGCTGAAAAATCCTGAGGTTCCTTTCCTTCCAGATTCTCTAGCAGACAAGAATGATCAGAGACCGCAATCGTTTGCGCAGGGTAGGGATGGAGGCATTGAGCATTGAGCTCCACCATCCCTCAAGATCGGTTGACATAGCCCATGTTGGTGGTTTTAGTTGCTCTACACTGCCCCAGTTTGCTACTAAATGCCAGATGTTTCTGGCGAAGAAGCTCTCTGAAGTCTGGACAAATGGATTGCAGTTTCCAATTCATTGCGACAACAGGGGCAGAAATAGCAGTTTGGCCATCCTCGAGCTTGTAGGCGCGCCGCCGTCGAGATCCTATTCTGCAACAGGAGCCATGCAAAGAACTTGCATTTGGAAGGTGCCCAAGCCTTCCAAATGAGATGGTTGTAGCCGGTGCCAGTCGATCATGCAAACTGCGCCATGCAAGCCGATTTTGCAGTGTATTCTCCAGTGTCCGTTAGTAACCAATGTATTTGTCGGCATTGTTGCTGAGATAGATGTTTGCTGCTAAAAGAAGCTCCCAAATCTTTGACATACCGAAGGACGAAGGTCCAGGTTCAATTGGTGATGAACAATAGGTATATTTGTTGAGTTTGATTTTGTTGGCAAATTTCAATCTTACTAACTGTTAAGGACGGTCTAACTGGTATGCAACTGTGGTCAGACCGATGTGCATCGAGCAGTTTGATCGACCGGGGTTGGTGGTTTGACCGCCAGTTCGGTGGGACCGGACTTTGGTTGGCGATGGAACTGTCGGTAAAGTGTGATCGGATTGTAGTTGACGGCTACTTTTTTCCCCCAAATAGAGTGCTTTGGAATTGAACACATGCAATCCTACCACTATAGGGAGAGCAGTCAGACTGGTGCTGGACGGTCTGACTGGCTTATCGAGGGAAGACATGTTTAATCAAGCGCATGGAACTTGTGCTTGATATGGTTGCTTGATCTTTAGATGTGCAGGTGGTTTAGAGTATGTTAGTGGTCAACGACAAGTGATTGGGACTATGTAGGAGAGCTAAGGTCTGAGTGGTCATGTAACTCTAAGTGATGCTACGTGACTCAAGCAGAAAGTACATGAAAGACAATGATTATGAAGAGGTACGTTGGTGTATGTGGTGTGTCAAGTGACGAGGTCGATACACGTAGGACGGTTCAGGGGAGTCAGAATGCGTGAAGACATGGCGACAAGTAATTGGGCACTATGTGCTATGTGTCAAAGCATGCAGAGATATTTTGATGTGAAGACATGGCGGGCAACGGCAATGTGGACCAGAATCAAGCTTAGGTAAGGCCAAGGTCTAGAATGGCCAAGAAAGCCAGGTGCAGTTATGGTGCAAGGTGATGTATTGGGTGCGCCAAGTGACTTAGGCTTGTTTGCAAGCGAGGACGGCTTGGTGGGATCTGAATACGTGAGAAGCTTGGTGAGAAATCATTGGAGCCACACGGAAGGTGACAGAGTCAAGGAAAAGTACCCGGCAGCTTTGTCAAGGGTATTTTGGTGCTTTACCAAAATACTGGGTTTTAGCCTTGGGCAAAATCGTGGCGTAGAGAAATGCAAAGAAGAAGCAGTTTAGGTCAAGATGGGCTGGTTTGGCTAAGTGGATCAATCACTAAGGTGCTAACGGATTGAGTCTTGTAAAAGCTTTAAAAAACATATGTAAGTATGTAAAATTTATGTTAGTGGAGTTAACAGGTTTTCCCAAGTGCTTATAGGGTTGAGACCGTCTAAGTGGTGCTAACTATATGAGAGAGGAAAGGGGAGAGTTAGTGTTGAGGTTTAGAGAGACATTGAGATATTGTCTAAGTTTTAAGTAGTTTCTTCTCTCACTCCCTATTTGGAAAATCTTATATGTGCAAGGGTGGTGTTTTGAGAGCACCTTGTAACTATTCATGTACACATGAATCGCTCACTCTAGTGGTAATAGATCAAATCTTTTATTCACTCTTGGTGCTTTCCTTGTTCTTTGTTTGGTTTTTCATGCTCCTGAACAAGAAACTCGAAATCATGATCTAGGTTATTTTTGCCCAATCTTTGCTTTGGTTTCCTTGCTAGAACATGTGTGAGTAGATCTTAAAGGCCTCATGTCTTAGATTCACACAAGTAAGAACTATTTTGGAATTTAGGGTTTTGGGTGTTTGAATTTGTTTTTTGGAATTTAGGGTTTTAGGTGTTTGACATCAGTTTGTTTTTCTTCAATTTAGTGAACCTAAGCCTAAAAACATTATGATTCTTGATTGGCTTAGATTACTAATATTTTGAACAGGTCTCATATAAAATTCAGAAATATTTGGATAAGATTTGAGCAAACTCTTCATATTTAAGTTTTGATCCAAAATGTTTCTAGGTCTGAAATAGCGGCCCTACCCATGACCACCCATCCTCAGGGTTTTCAGCCGTACTTACGCTTAATCGGGCCATGCTCGAATAGAGTTGGGTCAGGCCATATGTAGCGAAGCGTTTGTGAGCCTTGTGGATTGAATCGGGCCGGTCGCCGGAGTCTTTAGCGTTCATCTGGGTCCATCAATATTCGATCGCGGGGAAAGGACTAGCGTGAGGAAAGCAAAATTTGCCCAAGTTCCGCCCATCAATGGAAGTGCGCTAACCGGACTGTGGTCAAGGTTCATCCGTGTTCATAAGCTCATGTCGATAATCACACCGCAAACCGAAAGGAATAGACAGTTTCACTAGGAAATAATCTAGATCAAGGAACGCAAGCACATTACATAGGCACGTACGTTACGAAGTACACGACGGTTCATCATTCACGAAAACTACAGGCACCCAAGCTACAACATTCATTAGGAACTGTAGACGCACGTTTCCTAAACACCTCAGACGACGACTAGAACGACATGGATCTAGTCAGGCCTAGCAAGCTTACACATACTAGTAGCATCTTTATTCTCCGGCAACAATTCCTCGTACGGGAGGCGCGCGCCACAGGGCACGTTAGTTTATCCTGCACAAAAAGAAAAGGTCGTAGCGTCAGAAACTGAGAACAACGCGTAGAACGACCACTGCAATATTCGCTACCATGCATTGGCACTTACGAGTTGCAGTTGACGCTGGTGCTGATCTTGTAGGGCAGGGAGACGTTGCACTTGGTGGGCAGCGCGGCGGCGCGGGTGATGTAGGGCCCGCCGGAGGCGCCGTTGGCGACGTTCTTGAGGCAGCCGCAGATGGTACGGCGGTCCGGGGTGTTGTTGGCCGCGGCCAGCAGGTTCTGGATGCCGGTGCAGCAGCCCCGCGGCACCGTCCCGCCCGACTGCACGTACGGCAGGCACGGCATCAGGGTGCTGTACACCGTCGAACACGATATGGCAGCGTGCACCGTGGCCGGCGGCGTCACCACGGCCACCATGAGAACCACGGCCAGCGCCAGCGTCGCACTCCTCGGAGCCATATCGATCTCTCGCACAACGCCGCTGCTAGCAACTGCCAACTGGTCTGTAGTGTGTGCTACGCTGACAGAGTGGTGTGCGTGTGCTAGCTAGTTTAATCGTGGACGAAATGAGGGCTCCAAGAGGGTCTATATAGTGGAGGACCGGAGGGAAGGTTAGCTTTTACCGGGGTAGTTGAATGCATTTAGGAGAGGAGTTAAGAGCGCGAGCTGGTAGGTGGCCGTGTGGTTAGGACGCAGAGTAGGACTGAAGTAGAAGGTGTAGGAGTGAGATTTTTTTTTTGTTTTTTACCAGACCTTTTTACTCGTTCAGAATCTGGACTAGTGCTGCATTTGCTGTTTGCACATTTTCATTGGAATTTTTAGCCCTAAATCATTTCGGGTAACTTACATTCAACAGAAGGAAACGATTATGCATGATGTTTGGACCATCGATATCTTTTAAAATATATAGATTTGACACACATACAAATACGCGCACACACACACACACTATTTAGTTGCTAAGCGTAGAATAAGCTCATGCTAGCCCTAAGCGATGCGACCCAAAGCTAGCCTTGATCAATCTAGTCTCAATCACAATCGTGGGACTATTCATGTTATGAGCTATGTGCTAAAAGTTAATATCATTGGAGAAGTTATCTTAGAGCTAGTAACTAGCTTATACCATTGTACATGGTGCGTGAATGTCATGTAGGTCGAAAAATCACAATTACTTTATGAAAAATTTACGCCTAAAGATATCGTTTATATGCAATGAATTTATCATCTGTTGGGTAAAGTTATCATCCACATGATAAATTTACTGTTTTCTGCATAACAAGTTATCATATACAAGACATGAAGTTACTTATAGTTATCACGTGCATTAAAACTGCACTCCTGGGTCCAATGTGCCGCTTTTTCCGGGATTTACTGGGGTATGAAATCCGAATGGTTTTTAAGCCCACCCGGCAAGATCTCTTTGTCTTCCCCCGATTTGATCTCTCCTCGTCTCTCCATCTCTCTTGTGAGGGCCCCCTATTCTGGCGACCTCGCCGCCTCGTCGTCGGCCGCATGTCCTAATCCGATATCTTCTCTCGTCGCCTCGTCGTCGACAGCACATCCTAATCAGGTATCTTGTCTTGCCGCCTCGTCGTTGACCGCACGTCCTAATCCAGTATCTTCTCTCATCGCCACTTCGACCGTGCACTGTCAGTTCATCAGAAATGCTCACAACGCGAAGAGGAAGAGGGGTGATAGTTGCTCCAAATACAATGAGGTATGTGTAATATCATAATACACGTTTTGTAAATTATTAGTGGATGTATAATAAATTTTTAGTTTATAGTTGGAAACTTCGTAGTGTATGGTCCGTAACCTTTAGGTCAATTATTTTAACTTTTCTTATTTAGTAGATGGTAACTTCATAGTGTATTGTCGGTAACTTTTAGATCACTGGACTATAACTTTTCCAATTTAGTGGATGGTAACTTTGTAGTGCATTGTCAATAACTTGTGTATTGTCGTAGTACTACAATACTCTTACGAGTTATGACAATGACGCTACTTCAACCACGGCTTTCGAGTACAACCGAATCACTCGGTAGCTATAGTGCCCCACGACTGCTATAGTACTTTCAACTGCTATAGTACGGCTACAATAACAATGATTGCTACATTGTTCGGCCACAGTAACAACCATGGCTAGCAGTTGAAAGTACTATAGCAGTCATGGGTATTGTAGATACTGAGTGACTCAAAAGTCGTGGTTGAAGTAGCATCATTGTCGTAACTCGTAAGAGTACTATAGCATTACAATAATACACAAGTTATTGACAATGCACTACAAAGTTACCATCCACTAAATTGGAAAAGTTATAGTCCAGTGATCTAAAAGTTATCAATAATACACTACGAAGTTACCATCTACTAAATAAGAAAAGTTAAAGACGATTGATCTAAAGTTTACTGACCATACATTATGAAGTTACCAACTATAAACTAGAAATTTACTATACATCCACTAGTGATTTACAAAACATGTATTGCGATGTTACACATACCTTATTGTATTTGGAGCAACTATCGACCCTCTTCCTCTTCATGCTGTGAGCATTTCTGACAACTGACGACGCGCGGTCGAAGCGGCGACGAGAGAAGATACCGGATTAGGATGTGCAGTTGACGATGAGGCGGTGAGAGAATATACCGGATTAGGACGTGCGGTTGATGACGAGGCAACGAGAGAAGATACAAGATTAGGACGTGCGGCCGATGACAAGGTGGCAAGGTTGCCAGATTACGGAGGCGCTCTCATGATAGAGACGAGGAGATGGGAAGAGATCGAATAGGGGGAAGATGAAGAGAGATTCACGGGTGGGCTTAAGAACTGTTGGATTCCATACCTAGTAAATCACGAAAAGCAGCACATGGGACCCGAGAGCGCGGTTTTCATGCACGTGATAATATAACTAACTTTATGTCTTATATATGATAACTTGTTGTGTAGGAAACAATAACTTTATCGTGTGGATGATAACTTTACCCAGTGGATGGTAACTTCATTGCATATAGACGATAACTTTAGGCGTAACCATAAGTAACTTTTCTGGTCTACCAACAACACGACCGCCGACCATACGTGAGGTTGACTGAAGGGGGGTGGCGCGATTGCGATTGGCTGATTGGGTTCAGGTCATGTCGCTAGGGGGGCGTGCGCTTATACTACTCTTAGCCACTTAATAGTATATATATGTATATGTATATATATGTGTGTGTACTGCGCTATTCTGCATCTATGTGAATTGTGTGCACTGAAAAGTTACTTTCGTGTGTGAGTGAAGTTACTGTCAAATACATGTAGAGTTACTATCAGTCGTAAGACACTTCTTGAGACGTTTTTTAGTGTTGTTCACTACCAACGCGTCTCTACGGTCTTTGACACGGTCCATGAGGGAGACGCTCCTAGCACACTTTACAAAACGACTCAACAGACCTCCATTGAGTCATTTTGTAAAGCGTCATAGAAGCGTTTCCCCATGGAACGTGTCAAAGACTGTAGAGACATGTTGGTAGTGAACAACGTTGAAAAACTTTCAAAAAAACATAACAAGAAGCGTCTTTATATGCTATATAAAGACACTAAAAAAAGCGTCTAAACAAAAATGTCCCTATGAGACTATTTTGTTGTAGTGGTAACTCTGCATGTGTTTAGTAGTAACTCACTCACACACGGTGTAACTTTTCAGCTCGTATTTTACACTGCGCAGAAGAATAATATATATATATATCTCTCTCAAAATGTATTTTTATAATATTATGATTCTATTACATTTTACAGATATATTATAATATAGATTAGTGAACAAAGCTATATTTTTGGAATCATATCAATATCTAAAATAATATATATTTGTGACGGGAAAGCGTAGCTTTGCAGGAATGCATTTCGGTGCTTTCAGTTGTTAATCACAAGATTTTCACATACAGCCATGTGGAGGTAACTTTTATGAGTCAGGGTGTATCAAGATGAACAAGGGTACACATGAAACAGCACTGACTATATGACAGAAGGGTAGGGAGGTATTAGTACCAAGCCAGATTCTTAGCCCCTTTTCTCGACCGATTTAAGTCAAATTGGGTCTTTTTTTGCTGTGGTTTATAGTTTTTAGCTGATTTTTTAAATTCTGTCTGTTCACGTGAGAGAGTACGAAGAGAGACACTTATGCGTGATTTTAGTCGATATAGATGAAGTTAGTACAATATTTACTACAATCAATTTGTAGACCTTATCTTAAAAAGACGCACCATTTGAAATTTAGTTACTATAGATAAGCCAGAAGCTATAAGCCAAAAAGAAGGGAGTTGAGCATAATGGTAGGCTCAAGATGTCACCTCATTAAGCATTTGCACCTCTGCCACCAGAGACAGAGGCACTGCCCAGCGAGCCTGGGCAGCTAGCCAAGCTCATGGCGGTGAGCAGTGAGGGACCCAAGTCTTCTACCTCTGGCCAGCGTAGCCGTAGGGCCGACTTCTCAGGCACTAGGAGTGTAGGCAATGGCTGATAGTGCCATGATGGGCAAGGCAGTAGGGCACCCAGGCGGCAACACAAGGATAATTGGTGACATGGGCCAGCGGCCAACGCCAGCCAAGCCAGGCTGGGACGACAAGCACGAGCAGGTGGCGCATTAGTCAACCTCCTGAGAAGATCATGAGGTGAGGTCCATGAGACCTCACATGACTGCATCTATCATCGAGGTCTGAGCATCTCCATCCCGAGTAACCCTAAATCATTCAGTTCCCCCAATCCGGTGCTTCCCTCGACATGCAACGGCTGGGCGAAGCCAGATTGGCATGGCACGTGGTGGCTGGGTGGAGCCAGAATTGTCTTAGTGCGGGCACGCGGCGGCAAAGGTCCAGTATTCCAGTGCCTATCTCAGTGTCTCATTGTCCCACTGTGTGTCCATGTGACCATGACTATGGCTGCACTGCTCAGTTCAAGACAACGACCTAGCATCAAGTTAGTTAGGTAATCACTAATTAGGTCATTGTCAATTGTGATGTGTCATGTGTGTGCCTCTCAGTGGCTTAGCTTGTGACCCTATGTGTGGAGTGTGGATTGTGGAATTGATTCACTTGCATAATCAGATAACAATGCTGTGTTGATGTGAATTAAGTTTGAAACTTGAAAGGTGCTTTGATCTTGAGACAATGAGACCCCGACCAATACTAGTGTACTACAATCAATTACCTCTGAAGACTAAAATTGTTAGTCTTAGTCTCTTAGATGAGTAACTGTTAGTCTCTAAAACAATCAATTAGACTATTAGACACTTAGACAGTTAGAGTACAAATGTAGGCTAAGGTTAGTAAATTATGATTTCTATGGACTGAAAATTTTGTGGATTGAAAGAACTGTGAATTGTCAATTTTTAGAAATGAGGAGGTTTTTGGTTGATACGAATAGCTTCAAAAATAATGGAACATATGGAAGCACAAGTTTAGCACAACCATAAGCTCCACAACCACAAGTTGAAAGTCCACAACCACAATAAAAAAGGGAGTTCAATCTGAATGAAATTATGAGTGATCCTGATCTTAAGAAACAAATTTATAAGTATACCTTGTGAAATTCAAGATCAAGTTAGAAGGGCATACATATTGAAGGGTCCAATCCAACTTAATGTAAATTTTTTAAAAAAAACAAAAGGGCCTTTTCGCAAACATAGTATAAGAAGTATGATTGGATAGAATATGGTGAGTCTCGAGATATAGTATATTATTTTTATTGCTTCCTCTTTAAGCAATAAGGAAGGGCGAAACACTTTGGTTATGATATCTTCAAGAAAATAGGGTTTACTGACTGGAAGCATGCATATAAATCATTGCCTTAGCATGTTGGTGGTGTAAATAGTGCCCACAACAAGTATGTCAAGCATTATGATGATTTTAAAAATTAAAGACAAAGTGTTTCAAGTGTGTTCTCTAATGCAAGTCAGGTAGTTGAAAAATTATACAAAGTTCGTTTGACTTCTTTCTCTAGTGTGTGTGCAAGATTTCTCATAGTACAAGGCATGTCTTTTCGTGGCCATGACAAATCTTCTAGCTCTTTAAACAGAGGCAACTTTTTAGAGATGATAGATTGGTACAAAGATATGAATGAAAGTGTGATACATGCTTTTGACTTTGGTGGTTTAAATTGCCAAATGACTTCACTCGAAATTCAAAAGGATCTTGTAAGATGTTGTGCACAAGAAATCACCGAGATGATTGTGGGAGAGATTGGTAATAAACAATTCCCGTGTTTATCAATGAGTCATGCGATATATCAGTGAAAGAGCAAATGGCGGTAATTTGAGGTTAGTAGACTAGTGGTTGATTCATTATTCCATCTATGAATTATTCATATGTTGTACCATTTAACCTTATTGCATTTTTATGTTATAGGTATGTGAATAATAGGTATGTTAACCTTATTGCATTTTGATCCAAAGAGCTCATTCTCTAAGTTTGACATCGTAAAACTTGCTCAACTTACTGACATATATGATGCAGATTTTCTGATGGTGATCATGTAATTATAAGAGACCAACTCGAGACTTTCATTCTTTATATGAGAAGGCATGCTTCCTTTTATACTTGTAGAGATCTTGCATGTTTGGGTACAAAGATGGCTCAAACTAAAAAAATATTTGGTCTTTTCATTGGTGTACAAACTCATTGAGTTAGCATTGCTATTGCCTGTATCAACGATATCTGTTGAAAGAGCCTTTTCAACAATGAAAATTATCAAGTCTAAATTGTGGGACAAGATTATCGATGATTAGCTCAATGACATGATGGTGTGCTACACTAAGCATGAGCTATTTAAATCACTTTTCGATGTTACCATTACCCGACGATTTCAAGTCATAAAGACTCTGAAAATGAATTTACCTCATAGGCCGGATTAGCACATTTCTGATATGTTGTGTTCTATCTCTCTTCAATGTGAATACATTATAATGCTATACCATACACTAATCTACATATTTATATTTTGCAGAATCTCTTCTGGATGTATGATTGGGTTTTTGTTGGTGACTCATCGAAACTCTTGTAATGTCGTACTGAAGTACTTGTTATCGTATCTTGCTTTTCTTTTCATCTATAAACTTTCAAAATTATTGTAGTTGTCAATTTAACTTATGTCATGTGCATATATAATTATTTATATTTAGTAGTTATAGTTGGCCTCGCGTCCGACTCAATATCCTATAAAATCCTAGCTCCGCTGCTGTTTGACGCGTATGACTGCTGCCTTGCCTCATATGCTTCCCTTTTCTTCAGATTTAGATCTGCATCGCTTAACATTCTGCGCGGAGTTACCTGTAGGTGGCCAAGAATTTATGAAGCTACAAGCAGCGGCCATGTGAGAGCCACTTCCAAACCACACGTACAGCTGCTGCCGCTCGGTCTGCAAGGCGCGCGGCAGGAGGTGTAAATACCGCCCGGCCCTACTCACCAATCCCTGGAGCTACTCTGATCAAATGGCTGTGCTCAGCTTTTATTCACTCCGGACATCTCTGGTTGTATTGTCATGACTCTCTCTTAACTATATTAAATAAGTAAAATTTTACACAAAGAAAAAAAAGACAAGAAAAAGATAATATACTGTTTCTTATGTAAGAAACGACTTTAACCCGTAAACCAACGTAAATAGTGAGAGGATGTGAGAAAGGAAGTTATGATAAAAATAATATAAAATAGTTAGAGGAATACTTTACTGTTGAAAAGATTATCTCTTGTACTATTTTTAGATAAGATAAAAGATTTAGAGATAATCTTAAAAGATAAATTATTATACATGTCCTCAACCGCAACGTTTGATGCAACTATTGTCAAGAACGTAGTACTGGTACTGTATGATAGTAACTTTTGTTACTATCAACTGGGCGACGAGACGACGAATGGTACGGTATGGCGCAGCTAGAGCTAGCGTGTAGTGAGATGTGAGTCATGACAGTGGATCGAAGTTTGTTGGCAGCTGAAAGATAACTAGGCTCAGCCTGACGACCCTGCGCTGCTGCGCATCATTCATTTCGAGAGAACTACTCGGGCGCCTGCGTTAAATTTTTCTTTCGATTTTGCTACTGTAAAATTAACTGAAATTTTTTTATCTTTCAGTCATATGAATATATACTTTTAACCTAAGATAAAAAAAAACAATCACCTATACAATAGTCACTCTCCAACCTGACTTCATCCTAAAACTAATACGGCCGACAGCCCATGTGTAAAAAAGTACTACGTAGATTGGCCATGCAAAATTATTATTACTAAATTCACTGTAACTGTCGTAATAATACATGTGACACGTGTAACAACATAGTATTTTGATGGAATTTAGCGGTTTAAGGAAGTGATCCAACTAACTTTTAGCTGTTGGTTTCTGACTTAAACTGTACTGTAACAACTGTTAGTGAGGAATTAAAAAAAATAAAAAATAAGAAAAACACCATTAATCTTCACAAACAATACAAAAAAGGAGAAAAACTAAAAAAGTTAAAATGAAGAAACCGACACGTAAAAAAACTAAAAAGTTAAAATAAAGAAACCGACGTGTCTTAAAGGTCAAAAATCAGAATCCAGAAGCCGTGTTGAACAGCTCCTACCATGAAGATCGAGAGAATATACACACTGCTTCTGACAGTCCTATTTTAAGTAGAGAAGTAAATAGACACGTAGGGACGGGAAGCACTGGATACATTCTCCTTAAATACCATATCAATGTCTTAAAAATGGCATACATTTGGAAGAGTAAGGGTGATTTATTTTCATGCTTTGTTGTTTTAATATTACTAGCCGATTGCTCGTCGCTATAACAGATCTCAAATAAATATAGCATAAGTTATAATTATATGGGTTTTTCCTTTATAACGGAGTTGATTTGGTTTAAACAATTGTTGGATGTGATTTGAATGGTTGATAATTTGATTTGCTAGAAATGAATTTGAAGAGCCATTGGGCATGTTCTTTTCAGTTTTAAAAGTTATTTTTGGTTTGTCTATAGTAACTAGTTTTTAAATAGAGTGTCTTTTTAAGATGGGATTTACAAATTAATTATAATATACACTGTAACGACTTCATTTATATTGGCTAAAACTATATACGGATTCATGCTACTCTGTATTTTCTCATATAAATAGCCTGAAAACTTTAAATTATAACTAAAAGTCATAAGCTGAAGTAAAAAAGGTGCCCTTTATCATGTGAAAAGAACCGATGAATTGGCTTGCTCGCGTGTGGAACGCTTCTTCTGATATTGGATAGCAAATAGCACCAGTGGCCCACGCTGCCTTCTAAGGTGTCATGTCTTTGAACTTACTTTGATTCCAAACATTTACTCTTATAGATAGCTCAAAACATCAAATCCACCAAGACAACATCAACAAACACTTGCTCTTTTCTTCTGACGACGGCGCGCCACTCACTGAACAAATCGAGATGATCGCTGGACAGTTGGATTGAGGCCAGAATGGGAGTAAACGGGAGAATTCTAGGAGGCAGTTTCTCCCCGAAGAGAGCCCACTGCCCAGGCCGAGACGTTTCGGGCGCATGGTGTCTAGAACGCTGTTTGTTTTGTTTTGCAAAGAAATATCTGGCTAGTTTCAACGGACGTTTGAATTGGATTCTGTTTAAATAAGTAATTTAATATAGGTCCTATTTTTTTCAGCTTTTGATCTTTACTTTTGACTTTTCTACAGTAACTAGCTTTTAAATGAAATGTCTTTTTAAGATGGGGCTTACTAGTTAATTGTAATACATACTGTACCGACTTCATTTATATCGGTAAAAACCGTACGTGAGTTTCTGTTACTCTGTAATCTCTTACAGGAACAGCCTAAAAGCCACAAGCCACAGTCAAAAGCCATAAGCCTCAGCTAAAAAGAAGGCCCATAAATATATGTTTTTTAAGGCGAATTCTTCACTTTTGTAGGACCAGAAAGGTAACAGGGGGGTGAATGGTGCCATTTAAAAATTTTCCTTAAGTAGTATGAATTTTTTTTCAAGTAACTATAGATTTACTGAGAATCAAATCCAAGACCAGAAGCACGAAGCACAACACTCAAGAACACGAACTCTTGAATAACTTAGCCCCTGGAGGTCTGACACCAACTAGGGGGCAGTCTGACCTCTCCTTGGTAGTCTGACCGTCAACTAAGGGGTGGTTAGACCACTATGAACAGCAATTTCAGACAAATAAACAGTAAAATCAGTACGGTTATGAGATTTCAAATCTACATAACTTTTGATTGGATGATCTAAAAGCCATGAAACTTTGTACATATCTTACTTAAGGTTTTAGGATCCTATTACATCCATGGATCGTAGAAACCCACATTAAAATTAAGATCTTTTTGTAATTTAAGTAAGGATGTACCAAAAATGACCTAGAACCAAAATCGGTGATCAAGACTTGCTCATGGGCAGATCATAGCCAAGATGACTTTGGATATGTTCCCACATGTCATAGTAAGTAAGAGTACTTACTTACATTGGATATGGTATTGTAGTTTTATTTATTGTCATTTATTGATTCATAGAATTGCAAGAAAATGGAGAAACAAACATTGCATAAATGTTTTTCATGCAACACAAGTAGTACTCCTCATACTAATGAGAGTGAAGTAAAGAAGGCTCGAGTGATTTTTGGTCCCGATGAAATCATCGCTGATCTGGCGAATTACATACCTATTAGTGAGTATCACAATGAAATTAGAAATCAAGTGAGGATGAAGTATTTGTTGAGAGGTCCAACCCAACCAAAAGGCCATAATTTTCCTCACAGAATGCAAAATGATTATTCAAGGGTATTTCAACAATCTTGGTACAATAAATATAATTGGTTCGAATATAATGTGGAAAAGGATGTGGCCTTTTGTTTCTATTGTTTTCTTTTCAAGAAAGTAAGAAGGCCTGAAAAATTTGGTAGTGATGTATTTACAACAACAAATTTGCGTAATAGAGTAGCAGATGAGTGGTTCAGTGACTTGATGATATGCACTGAGAGAGAGATTTTTAGAAGCCTTGATGATAATAAAATTAGAAAACACTTTTAAAACATGAAATCTCATATAATGCTATTACCTCGTACTTTTACTACTACTACTACTCAATCCTAACTAGTGGTATGTTCTATACCTTTTTAATCTTTGTAACTATTGATAATATCAATTTCTGATTTTTATCACTAATTTTGCTAATTCTGCTGTGCAGATGACTACTTACATATATTTATGGGTTTTAGGAGGCACATTATCCATTACCGATATACATTCATTTTATTTTGCATTTTTACTATGTCCCTATTTTAATTATGTATAATTTTGGATTGCAAAAGATAGCTCGATTTATGTTTCGTGCATTTATCTTTGGTTGGTTATGTCCCACTAGCCTCCCCCCCTAAAATTTGGTTTTGGTCTGCCACTGTTTAAGCGGTCTAGCACCACCAAAGTCGTCGAGTAGCCTGATTTAATTCTAAATTTTTAACTGAAATTGATTGCAACTCCTAACTGATCCATTGCAGGATAGCCATGGTTTTACTCCATTACTAGCACCTTCTCATTTTGAGGATATACTAGTCCATTGGTTCGCTTGTTGAGGAACCGTCGCTGGTGAGTACAGTCCGATCAATTCCTCCTATGCAAAGAGATGATCAATCACAGAGTAGTGCGAGATAATAAAAGATTAAACACAGATAGAGATACGAGAACTCCTTTTCGTTATTGCTTTTTTTACTTCTCCAAGTACAAGATCTAATCATTGGGACTCTTATTTATAGACTAGGTGGAGAGGTGTCCACCATGGGCCAGGCTTGTAGGCCCAGGCCTAGGTTTTCCAACACTCTCGCTTGGGCACTCATCCAACACATTCATACCTCATCAAAACTTCATAAAACCTAGTGGAAAAAATTTGGAGAAAGAGTATATGATACATGTTATGTTGTGTTGCACGAATTGCCTCATTAAAAACCTTGGCCAAGAAACTTCAGAAAAACTTATCAATGAAAAAAGTACAATTCACCCAATTTCATTTAATCTACAGGATTTATTCTTTGGGTACTCGATCTTTGTGATCAAGTTTTAATAGTGAGCTCGAGAAGAATCTCCCCTGAAGTCCACACTTCTCTAGGTCTCATCATTCCAATTCCATGTACACATCTTTCAAAATTGGATGTTGGAAGTGACTTAGTGAATAAATCTGTAAGATTTTCACATGACTTAGTATGCAGTATCTTAATTTCATCCATATTTTGCAATTCATGAGTATAGAAGAATTTGAAGTTGATATACTTTGTGAGATGACTCTTCACGTAGCCTGTTTGCACTTGTGCAATACAAGCTGCATTATATTCATAGATAATTGTGGAAACTTGCACGATATTCAACCCACATGATTGCTGGATGTGGTGAATCATTCATCGAAGCCAAATAAATTCTCGTGCAGCTTCATATGGTACTATGATTTTTGAGTGGTTCATCGAAGTCGATACAAGACTTTGCTAAAACGATTTCCATGAAATTGCGGTTCCACCACATAGGAATACATAACCTATTTGTGATTTAGCTATATGTGGGTTTGACAGGTACCCGGCATCTGCATAACCAGTCATATTCAGGTCTTGGTGCCAATACCTTTTGGTAGGTTCTGCACTATACCTTATTAATAGGTTTACGGCAAATGCGATGTCCGGTCTAGTGTAGTTTGCTAAATACATAGGTGTTCCTACTGCACTTAATATGGAAATTCCGGTTATAGGACCTTCTCTCTCTCTTCTTTAGGTTGGTACGGATCCTTGTCTTGCTTTAAAGATCGCCCGACCATTGGTACTTTCGAAGGGTATGCCTTTTCAAAGCCAAACTTTTCTAACACCTTCTAAGCGTATGCAGATTGATGTACTAATATTCCTTCTAGGACATGCTCAAGCTGCAAGTCTAAGCAATATTTAGTTTTACTCAAATCTTTCATTTCAAACTCTAACTTCATGTAAGAGTTTGCTTTCTTTATATCTTCTAGGTCCCAATGATATTCAGATCATCTACATACAGTGAAATTATACAAAATCTATTGTAGGAATGTCGTATAAATACATAGTGACAATCCTTATTGTTCGTGTAGCCTTTCTTGCATAAAAATCGCTTAAGCGATTATACCACATCCTGCCTGATTGTTTAAGTTCATATAGTGATTTTCTGAGTTTCACACTGTACAAACTTCTATTTGCTCTGTCTTGGTTTGAGACAGAGATGCCTTCAGACACCTTCATATAAATATCGAAATTCAAGTTTCTATAAAGATATGCCGTTACCATATCCATTAATTTTATTTCTAAGTTTAGGTTTGCTGCCATCGAGATTAAATATTTAAAAGTAATACCACCCATGATAGGGGAATGTGTTTCTTCATAATCAACTCCTGGATGTTGAATGATACCTCCTGCAGCAAACCTTACTTTATATCTTATAACTTCATTTCTTTCATTTCTCTTTTGAGAAAATACCCACTTATGCCCTACGGGGTGCACTTGGGGAGGCGTGCAACTTATAGGCCCAAACATCTCTCTTTTGTTCATAAATAATAATTTAATTTCTATTGTCTTTTTTTCAATCCTCCCAATCTAATCTTTTCTTACATTCAGCAAGCAATACAGGTTCTGGATCAAGATCAATAATTGTGTCAATTTTCTTTGCAAAATAAATATCAATATTAGCAATACAGGTTTATAACTATTTCATCATGGATTGATTCTTCTAATGCTTCTACTTGCTCACCACTCCTTTCAGTTGCAAGAGCAAGTCTCTTTAGTTTTTTAGCTCTGATGTGTGCGTATACATCCATGCAAATTTCTCCCTCATGGGAATGTTCAGATTCGATATGTCCTTTTCTAAAGGTGTCATACTAGTGCCAAGTTTTAACTGGCTCCCCTTCTGGTTCTAGGGAACTTCGATGATTGGTTGTGCGAAGTCCTTCTTATTCTTTTTCACCAAACATCTCTAGTTACTTGGGATTCGAGGGGCCGAAGTTCTTGTCCTTTCATTCTGAGACCTCTAGACGAGATTAGGGATACATTCAACTTTCTTTGGTATTTCAATCCTCTCCGATGTATTGCGTGTAGGCACATGTGATTTGGTCATGCTCTTAAAATCACTAAAGTGGTACAACAGTTGGTTTGCTAATACTTGCAAGTCAATAATCTTCTGGACTTCTCTATTTACTTTACTAGTGCGCGGGTCATGTGCATAGATTCTCGTGGCTTGCCACGTAATTTCCCGATATTTTTTCATCAAGGGGTTGATTTCCTCCCCCTAATGTCGGGAAACTATTCTCATCAAATATACTATCAGCGAAACGGGCAGTATGCAAATCTCCTATCATGGAGTCCAAATGTCTGATTATGGATACTGTTTCATAACCAATGTGTATCCCAGACTTTCGAAGAAGGCACATTGCTGTACGTTGTGTAGGGGGTGTAGGTACATAAACCTTACACCTAAACCTTCGGAGATGAGAAATTTTCAGTGCTGACCCTTGCGCTAGTTGCATTGGTGAATAGATGTTATATGCCGATGGTCTAAAGTTGATGAGAGTTGTTGCGTGCAGGACTGCATGCCCCCAACATGTAGTTGGTAAATTACAATTCTACAAAAGTGATCGAGCAATAAATTTAATTCTTTTAATTAATGCTTCTACTAGTCTATTCTCGGTGTGGACATGCAGTATAGAATGCTCAACTTTAATTCTCATTGACATGCAATAATCATCAAGTACACACGCCAAATCTTTGTGAGCATTTCTTTACCTGACACACTTTTTTCCTGAATTACTATTTTGCTATCATCCAATAATTTATCTATTTATTATCTCTTTTTTCAGGTACTCATCATTCTTTCATGCCTAATATCTGTCTCTGTAAACTTCAGCACATTTATTGTGATCGGGAAAACATCTCCTGTAACATACCAAGTACTAGGTCATTTGAAAACCTGCCCTGTCCTTGGTTTTGGATATGTGTTACTTCACGATCCATTTAGTTGGAGAAACATAGTAGGGATTCTTGTTGCCTTGCTAGGGATGGTACTTTATTCGTACTTCTGCTTGATGGAGAGCCAACAGAAGGCACTTGAATTGTCAGCTCCACAGTTCCATACACAGGTACCATACTTCTGTTTTGATCCTCCGTGGCTTATACAAATGTTACATTTGTAGACTTGCAGTTATGCTTACATCTCTTCTTCTTCCCAATCAAGGGAAGGGACGCTAGGCTCGTTCTTAGTATGCCTTCTCAATCTTTACACATTGCCTTGAATCACTTCTGGCTCATCAACCATGGCAGGTGAAAGAACGTGAAGCAGATTCTCTTCTCCTGGTACAGAACGGATTGGCTGAAGTCGCAGATGTTGTTGTGACTTAAGGACCAGTTTGGAACTCGAACAGAGATTTGGATGCATGACCATCTTCTGGAGTCACGGTACACCGCACTGTTCTGATGGCATTTGCCTGGGCTTCTGAAGCAGCCGCTGCTGCAGAAGGGCATTGCAGTTCGGTGTCTCTGGACCTTGGGCTTACGTGAAGCAGAGCAGTTTTTCCCTAGTAACTGAAAAAGATTAGATACTAACGTGCTCATTCACTTCAGCTTCTGAACTCTGAATGTCCCTTGAAGTGCATCTTGTATACAGCCATTAGCGACTATCAAGACAAAAAAAAAATACAAGAACATTTGCATACTATTAATACTATTTAAATGTTCTTTGGACTCTGAAATAAGATGCTCTGCTTGTTTCCTGAAATCTGGATGTTGCAATGTCTGTGTCCCTGGTAGGATCTTCCTCCTCGCTGAATACATTTCTGTCGCATCTTCCTGCCTTTCACGGCTGGATAGCGCCGTATAACGTTTTGCAAAGCCCGTGACTCACAGACAACTTGGACCGTCGATCCGATGAACGAACAGCCAGGATGCTCTGCTGCTGCTTGCCGCCGAATATATAAGGGCCACGCTTGGCGAAAACCCTTGGGAGTACTCGGAGGCTTCGGAGCTTGAACCATCCGCCGCGCCACCGCCGCCTCCCATCCGTCGCCATGGTAAGAACCGATCGCCTATGCTCACACCTCACCTGCGTTACGCGATCCGACGTTGGTCTGACCCGTTCGCTCGCTGCGTGGCGCAGACCTTCAAGCGCAGGAATGGCGGCCGCAACAAGCACGGCCGCGGCCACGTCAAGTACATCCGCTGCTCCAACTGCGCGAAGTGCTGCCCCAAGGTAAGATGGAGCACCCAGCCGTGGTCCTCTCCCCTTCTCCTTGTGCGCGAATCGCCGGATCCGTATGTTGATTTAGGTGGCTTTCTTGGTTGTCTCAGGACAAGGCGATCAAGAGGTTTCTGGTGAGGAACATCGTGGAGCAGGCGGCCGTAAGGGATGTCCAGGAGGCTTGCGTCCATGATGGTGAGCTTCCCTGTCCACTTTTGATTCCTGCTTTAGAGTTTACATATGATTCGAAATCCTAGTACACACGGTGGTCTTGCATACCAGTGGAAAAGTTTTACTTTCCCCCATCTGTTTTGATCCCCTTGTCGAGCTCTTGATGCGTTGATGGCGTAATGGACAACTGTTTCGTTGCAGGATACGTTCTCCCCAAGCTGTATGCCAAGGTGCATCACTGCGTGTCCTGCGCCATCCATGCCCACATCGTCCGTGTCCGCTCCCGTGAGGCCCGGAAGGACCGCAGGCCGCCGGAACGCTTCTTCCGCCGCAGGGTACGTGCTCCTTGCCTTTCTTCATACCAAACCAGCTTCCTTCAGTTTTGTATTTAGTTTGTAGTGTTTAGTTGGTAGCACAGACTAGTTTCAGTTTATTTGTCCACACTGTTTGATCAGCCCAGCTACCTTAATCCTCGTCTGCCGATGAGAATGATTGCCTGCATGTATCTGTCATTGATAATTTCATCGTCCTCGCTAAAAGTATGCACATGAGTAGGGATATCTGCTTTTGGTATAACCTTTTATGACCCATCTTAATTTTTATTAAATGTAAAATGTTGAATATTAGTTTAGTTGATTGTTCGAAAAGTATCATTTTATAAAAGTAACCGACATGCCTCTTAGCATATACATTCTGCTTACCATCTATATAGTATTTTTGGGACTGCATGTTTGCCCCGATGACAATACATAGCGCCTGTGGTATGAACCGATCCCTAACATTCATACCGTCCATTTCACAATTGGCTGACTATCTACACGTTTAGCTGATCATTTAGGATGGGAAATGTTCGATGCGAAGATAGTTTGTTTTGTGCTCTTTTTCTAAAACATTTTGCATATAATACCGGCCATTTCACAATTGGCTGACAATCTACATGTTTAGCTGATCATTTAGGGTGGAAATGAACGATTCGAAGATAGTTTATTTTGTGCTCTTTTACTCAAATATTTTGCATATAATGATAGTAAAATGCTGTATTCATGCAATCATGCTTGGTGGACCAAACACAGGTTACACTAAAAACAAGCAATCTTGGTGAGATTTAGTATACTGATAGCTCCCTTGATTATGTTTCGTCTGTACTGTAGTTAGTGCCACAGTACAGATTGTTTCCATGTTTCATTCAAACGCACCAATGGTATTCTGGGATGAGCCCTGATATTAGGCTAAGGTGGTTCAGATATACATGCGGCCGAAATCACACAAGGAATGCCAAAAATTGCCTACCCACATTGTCAGTTGTTGTAGAATTGATGCTTGGAGAAAGGCATGGTTGTGCTGTTAGAAAGGCTGATTTTGATTCATTGTTAGTTCAATCCAAATCTTATTGTACTTCTCTTTTGTTGGAACTTCCTCTTTTAAGTGATTTTAATCATGCCATACGATGTTGTGCCCTTGTGGATCACTCTAGTTGCCTCCTATTTTGCAGGAGGAAAGACCTGGGGGCCAAGGTCCTCGTCCTGGTGGTGCTGGTGCTGGTGCTGGCGGCGGCGCTCCGGCTCCCAACGTTGCTCGCACCTGATTTTGATCGACCGATCACCTTAAAAAAGTCTGGCATGATGCCAATATGTTGAACCTTATCTCTAGGATCTACCAATCATGAGTAACGACTTGGAACATGACCATCTTTTTTTCTTACTCGTTACATTTTCACTGCCTAGAGTGAACAATGATTGTTCTGGTGGCTTCCGTGATCAGTATCACCTGATCACCACACGTGATGGAAGCATGTTCGTTTGATTGTCTCATAGGCGGTGCTCCAAACAGCTGTGGACTTATGGTTTTTTGGCTTTTTGGTACTGTAGCCGATGAAAATGGCCTTGCCATTTCTCTCTCTTCGGCAATCCAATGTGGCGACTGCTATGCCTCGAGGGAAGTCTTGTTTGTCTCAGACGCGTCTTGTCATCTCTGGTCTCCCTACGGTTTCTATGCTAATCATCCCGTGCACAAAGTTGATAAGATCCAATAAGTTCAAAAAAAGAGTTGATAAGATCCAACCGTCCACCCCAATTCAGATGGCTCACCACGTACCTACTACCCTCTCTTGACGCTGCCAACGTCGCAACCCCACGCGCCACCGCCACCACCCTCGGTTGTCCAAGTTGCCGGTCATGCGTCGTCGTCCACTTTGCCCCACGATTCCAAAATCACGGCAGCCACGGACCGTCCACGCAACGCATCTGACGGCCACAGTATCTCCACGACCCCTCCCCGTCCACACCGTTTCTTTAAACCCATACAACCACCACTAGCATGGAGATCAAGCACCTTCCAACTATCCAAGGTCTCCCACCCCCTCGCCGGCCAGCAGCATGACGGCGAGGTCTAGGGCCCCATGGCGCCCCCACATCCGCGCTCGTGCCCCGTCACCCACCCCGATCCAGACGGCGCGCGCTCCGCCGCGGCAGATGAGCTCGTCCTCACCGAGTTCCTCGAGGCCTCCCTCCGTGTCCCCGATCTCACCCTTGTTGGCTCTAATACCAGATGATGGCTCTATACCAGATGTAGGCTCTGATACCGGATGATGGGTTCAGGGCCGGTCCTGGGATTTTAGGGGTCCGGGGCGAAACTAGAAATAGGGGGCCTAGTATAAATATCTAAATATAAATCTACATACACACACATATATATGTATCTAATTTTACCAATAAACACTTAAAATACGTTATGTATTAAAGAAAAATTCATATCAAAGAGTTTATAGATATTACCTTAAAAATTTCTTCTAACATTTCTAGATGCGAAGTCATTGATGATGGTATTGATATCAATCTCATCCAATAATTTCTTCTCAATACATAAAGTTGCCAAACCGTTTAACCTCTCTTGAGACATTGTTGACCTTAAATGATTCTTCAACAATTTCAACTTTGAAAAGCTTCTTTCGGTGATGCCACGATCCACGAGCATAGTAAATAAAATCCGATAAGCAATAGAAATATTAGGATAACAATCCGCTTCTCTGACAAACTCAAAGATCTCCATAGCAGACATTGGTTTATCTGATAAAGTCAATTGCATAACACTTAACTCAAAAATTAGATCATTTAACTCAACATCAGATGAACCATCTAGAGAGAAAGTTTCTGCAAATTTTATACAACATTCTTTTAATTCAGTTCGATCCAATGACTTCAATGTTGTTGAACTCATTAAAAATCCAAATATACTTCCGAATGTTTGGAGTTCTTGAAATCTACTTTTCAATGAATTGATTGCCATATCAACCATAACAAAAAAAATAATTAACTTCAAATTCCTTCTTAGCTTGCCGCCCCTGAATTACAGATAGTATACATAGTATATATACTATGTATATGGGGGATTGGGGGCCCCTGAATTTTGGGGGCTCGGTGCGGCCGCCCCGCTCACCCCCCTCAGGGCCGGGCCTGGATGGGTTCAATCCCCTTCAAGGATCAACACTTGGTCAAAACATGGCCGAGAGCTCTGATGTCAAATAGGAATCGCCCACAGAATCAACACGCGTAAGCGCCCTGTTGTCGGACGGGGAATAGCACAGACCTTGAAGGGGGGATACAACCACGAGGAACACTTCTACTCAGTGGTCGTAACCGGTTTGGGGGTCAGAGGTCGTAAGTCGTTTATGACCACTTACTCGTGGTTGGCTCTGGCTCTCTCGACCGCACACTTTGGCCATAGACTCGGATGCACGGTCGTGGACTGATTGCCGGAGGTGGAGACGATAAGGTGGAGCAGTGAGCAGGACGAAACATAGGAAACGGAGGCACAATTATGCGATGCAAACTGACACACCTTTTTCTGCTATGTTTTCTCTGCTACACTAGCTCAAAACTCTCAACGACTTACAGAGTCTATATAGATATAGCCGACCACACCAGCCACTCACTCACTACGACTCTGTTGCTACGCTACACTCGATGCGCCCACGATCGCTCTGATGATCGCCGCTGCCCCATATCGCCGCTCAGCTCCTTAGAATTGCTTCAGCAACCAGCCCATGACGACTGCTACAGTACCAACCGCTCACCCATACCAGGTAGGTAGCCAACCGAGGATTTCCTGTGTCACCCACAACCACACGTGCTGATGCCTGCTACCAACTGCTACATTGTCGATGCAGACCATGACCGCTGGCTTCATCCAAGGCTTTCCTTCGACTGCTGCATTGAAGCTTCGACCACGGACATGCAAGAGTTACGACCGTGACACCAACGACTACGACTTTGGTCATTACGACCAACACATAGCGTGGTTGTAACCGACCATGCACACAGACACTATGATGCTGGTCGTTACGACCACACACAATGTGGTCATAACTGACCACACACACAGACGCCCTGTTACGACCACACAAAATGTGGTCGTAACCGACTACGCACACATGCTTCGAGTCTTTCGAGTGCTACAATACTCCTACGAGTATGGCGTACACTGTACTCCTCCGAGTATGACGTCCATAGTACTCTACCGAGTATAACGTTCACGGTACTCGTCTGAGTATGATGACCACAGTACTCCTCCGAGTATGCACTGACGACTACCAACCATGACTCTCGACTATGATTATCGACTACTGACCATCAACTATCGACTACGACTATTAACTATCAACCACGACCATCAACTATCGACTATCGACCATTGACTATCAACTACGGCGTTACAACCACGGAGTACTTAGAGTTACAATGCTCGGTGTAGCTTTAGTACTGGTCGTAACGACAAGAGAACGACTGGTTGTATCGACCATAAATACAAAGTACTCGTACACACACAAGTACAACATACATAAAACAAGATTAACCCAACAATCTCCCCCTTAATCTTGTTGCAGGTTCTTCACATCAGCTCGGTTTGTCGTCGGCCTCCGCCATGATGAGATGCGCCTCTGCTGCCTCCTTTGTGGTATCGGTGGCCGCCGCCGCCAGCTGAACTACCTAAAGAGTCTCTCGTTCACCACCTCATCCACGATTGCATTCCACACGGCCTGAGCATGCATGAACACCTCCATCTTCGCAGCCCACATCATGTAGTTGCTCCTCGTGAGCATGGGATACAGGAGGGTAACGCTACCCTCACGCGTCGACGCCTTTGACTCGCTCCCATTGCCGATCTTCGGAGCGCTCTCGTTGTAAGTGGCACTTTTCGGTGAGCTCGAACGTGACAAGGAGAAAGGTGTGCACGACCACAAGCTCAGATCCCAACTGTAGAGATTAGCTTAGGAGAGAGAGCTCGGGGCTCTGCTGTGGATGCACCAGAACCGAGAAGACGGAGAGAGCGAAAGCTCTGCTTTTCTTCTCTATTTGCGTCTGGACTACCACCGAGGCTCTGTTGCAGATGCGCCAGAACCCGGCTTTCCTTCTCAATTTGCGTCTAGACCACCACCAAGGCTTTGCTGCCGATGTGCTAGAACCGAGAGGATAGAGAGAGCCAAAGCCCTGCTTTCCTTCTCGATTTGCGTCTGGACCACCGCCTGGGCTCTACTGCGAACACGCCGGGATCAAGAGGATGAAGAGAGCTGGTGCTCTGCTTTCCTTCTCGATCTACGTCCAACAACAGCCTGGGCTCTGCTGTGAACATGCCAGGACCGAGAGGACGGAGAGAGCTGGTTCTCTGCTTTCCTTCTCGTTTTGCATCTGACAACAGCTTGGGCTCTGATACAATATGTTGGCTTTGATACCAGATGATGGCTCTAATACCAAATGTTGGCTCTGATACTAAATGATGGCTCTGATACCAGATGTTGGGTTCAATCCCTCTAAGGATCAACAATCGGTCGAAACACGACCGAGTGCTCTGATGTCGGATAGAAATCGCCCTCAAAATCAACACGTGCAAGCGCCTTATTGTCGGATGGGGAACAACGCGGATGAAGGGGGGATACGACCACGAGGAACACTTCTACTCAGTGGTCGTAATCGGTTCGGGGGTCAGCGATCGTAAGTCATTTATGACCGCTTACTCATGGTTGGCTCTGGCTCTCTCGACCGTACACTTTGACTATGGACTCGGATGCACGGTCACGGATTGATTGCTAGAGGTGGGAACGATAAGGTGGAGCAGTGAACAGGACGGAACACAAGAAACGGAGGCATGATTATGCGATGCAAACTGACGCACCTTTTTCTACTGTGTTTTCTCTGCTACACTAGCTCAAAACTCTCAACGACTTACAGAGTATATATAGACACAGTCGACCACACCGGCCACTCACTCACTATAACTCCTGTCGCTTCCACTGCGCTCAGCCGCCCATGACTGCTCCATGCCACTTCGCTCAGCTCCCTGGGATTGCTTCAGTGACTAGCCCATGATGACCGCTACAGTACCAGCCTCTCGCCCATACCGGGTAAGTAGCCAACCGAGGACTTCTTGCATCACCCATGACCACACGTGCTGACGCCTGCTACCAACTGCTACAGTCTCGATGCATGACCTTGACCGCTGGCTTCATCCTCGTCTTTCCTTCGACCGTTGCACTGAAGCTTCAACCATAGACACGCAGGAGTAACGACCGTGACGCCAACAACTACGACTTTGGTTGTTACGACCACACATAGCGTGGTCGTAACCAACCATGCACATAGACACTACGATGCGTATCGTTACGACCACACACAACGTGGTCGTAATCGATCGCACACACAGACGCCCTGTTACGACCACACACAACGTTGTCGTAACCGACTACACACAGGCTTCGAGTCCTCTGAATGCTACAATACTCTTACGAGTATAGCATCCACCATACTCCTCCGAGTATGATGTCCACAGTATTTCACCGAGTATAACGTCCATGGTACTCGTCTGAGTATGACAACCACGGTCTCCTCCGAGTATGCACTGACAACTACCAACCATGACTCTCGACCACGACCGTTGACTATCGACTATCGACCACGATCGTTGACTATCGACTACGATCATCAACTATCGACCACGATCGTCAACTATCGATTATGGCGTTACGAATACAGAGTACTCGGAGCTACAATACTCGATATAGCTTTAGTACTAGTCGTAACGACAACAGAACGACTGATCATATCGACCACAGATATAAAATACTCATACACACACGAGCACAACATACATATAACAAGATTTACCCAACAACCCTGCCCCGGAAGAAGCGCTTCCACTTCCCCGCGCCTCCGTCGGCCCCGGACGTCCCCTCGCAGGCCCTCCTGTCTGGCGAGGCGGCCGCCGCGCTGACGGTGGCTGGCGCTGCCGCGGAGGCCGGCGCGTTCCGCGTGGGCGGGGGTTCCGGAGGAGGTGGACGCCGTCCTGCCCGGCTCGACGTATAACGTGTTCAGATGCGTGCTAGCAATTTATACTACGCCTTGTAGTATGTTTTGTCTGTTTCCTTCCTCGCCATCTTTGCACCCACCCATACAAGTCGCCTATAGACTAGTTAGGTGCAAATGAAAAGAGACTTCTAGAGCATTTTTGTTGTCAGCGGAGTCTGATCAGAAATTATTCAGAAAAAATCAACCATATATGTTGGATCGGACTGCTTTATCAGCAGCAGGTAATATATTTAGTCTGATGGCAGATCCGTATTCATCTTGATAACGCTGAATGATGTGAGATCAAGAGTGGTTTAGATGATTAACCAGGAGGTCAATTAATGGACAGCTGCTATAACCTGTTATCGCCGAACGGTTTGGTGCATTGGTGACTTGCTCGATTGGCATTGAACTGCATGACGAGAAGATAGATCAGCCTAGTAAGCACTGTAGCACATGTATTAAGGCCTTACGTTTGCCAAGGAAACATTCATACCTATGCCAGTGACTCCCGATGGATTGCTCTGGTGAAGTCCACAGGGATGGAAGAAAGTTTTGCCCGAAAACTAGAATTAGCAATAGAAAGAAGAGCTTGTGAAGATTTCCCCAAGCATGCAAGGAGTGGAAGGCCCATCAAGATATAAAGCAAAGTAACACTACATACAACAAGACAAAATTCAATATATGAACTTGTCTGCTGGTCACTGAGCTATGCATAGCACATAAAAAATAGTGTCTCGCGAAGTTCGCCCAAGATCAATTCTTTTTTTTTTTTTTGAAATGAGGCAAGAGCTCTGCCCTATCTTTATAGAAGACCCAAGACCAATTTGTTCAAGAAGGCTGCTAAACATAACTAATAATCTCCGAATTCAGCTCACTATAATGTTTCCATAATGCATAAGCCATTGCAACTTATCTTTAAGATGTATATGTTCCTCCAATACTAACTCATGACAAGAACATCAAATGAATACCCTCATAAGCGTATTAGGCTATGTTTTCAAATTAGATTTCCTGTGTGCTGACATGAGACCTTCCACCCTTGCCAGGGAGAAGATGGAGATTGTTGCATTGAAAATGGAGGATCTCGCAAAATGTGTCATCAGAGTTTTATCTGATAATGTCAAGAATCCTAAAGATTCTGATCTGCCTAGAGAAGCCCCATCAATCCTGTGTCTGACATTATATAACTGTAACAAGTTGAAAACATGTTGGAATGAGTTTGGCAGCACTGATCCTCCAAACTCGTACGCTTTGAGCATCCACCTCTCTGGACGCGATCAGGAAATTTGTCTCCGGAATCAGGGCGGGTCAACCTTTTCCAGTTTACCGGCTGGCTCTGTTGGCTTTGCCCAGGAGAAAACTCACTCATGGCTCTCCTAGTGTTTCACACACACAAGAACAAAAGAGATCAAGAACACAAAGCTTGGGACAATTTTCTCTGTGTTATATTCTCATGCTCTTTACATGGCTTAAATAGCCTCACTAACACATGCACGCACGGACTCCACTACCTGTGGTCATGCGCATGCAGCTAGCAACTGACTCACTCCACCAACCACTAACACACATGCACTATTCTCACGCAGGCACTAACAATTAACCCAACTAACTCACGACTAATTCTTGCACCGTGCCTCCGACTGGGTCTGCGCATGCAGAAGCTGCATGCACACGTGCATACTCAGTCCACTACTCCTTCCATGCAACTAAATGCAAATACTAAGTCAAGATTAATTTCTAACAATCTCCCCCTAATCCTGACTTCACTTACTCCAATGCCGATTACCCGCAGCTTCTTGACCCGCATAGCCGCATCCTCCAAGAAGTTCCGCCTTCTCACTCGATACGGATTAGCAACATAAATTTCTTTTATGTGTCGTCGAATCCATGCTCGCAACCACTTATCTACCACGTGGTGCACTCGCCTCGAGGCGGTACAATCGCCTCGCCACGCTATCACTCTTACGGGACAATACATTCGCCTCACCATCCGTGACCATGAACATGGGCGCCACCGCAGCCCATGCACCTGGCAGTTCTTCTCGTCCTGACACGGAGATGAGCAGTACATTCGCCCATCTTGCCTTGCCGATTGATGACGACGCTCCTTGGTAGCATGTGTTTTGGAGACACGCCGCCTCCACTCTTCACCGCTACCTCTTAAGCCCCCCGACGCCGTGCCGCGCCCTGCAGGCCACTCCCGCCGTCGCGCCAAATGCGCAGCTCCCGCGCGTGTTCGCCGCCACGAGCCCGTGCGCCTCACGCGCACTCCCGCGCCTGCGCACACCCGCGCCGTGCTACTGGCCACGCGGTGTGCACAGCGGCTACATTGCACTAGCAACGCAGCAGCAATGCGTTCGTTGTCAGGCAACGACAGACACGGGCGGCCGGCAGCGGCTGCGTGCGAGTGGGCGCCAAGGCAGATGACAACAACTCACGCAATCACAAAACACACACGGCAAAGAAACTCAGAAATTCACTTAAAATACAAGCGCTGCTACTTTCAACAAACACATAAAGCAACACTATATCTACTCAATACCAACACAGTGCTAACACAAGTGAGGGAGCGAACTGCCACTTATTGCTTCCTTCCATCGCTCATTTATATAATCGGAGAAACATGCGACTAACAAACTATGACCATTTCCTTGATTGCTCGGCGCTAACTACATGCAGCTAACAACCTGCATAAGACGCGGACATGGCGACTTCTTCCTATGCACAAGACGTGGCCCATTTTTTTCTCAGCTAACAACCACGTCCAAGTCCAACGTGCAGACTTCTAATGCAAATACTAAGTCATGATTAATTCCCAACAGGCTCTATGCTTGTCACAATCGACAATCAAATCCAGGTATGATGCTAACTTATGACATTTTCATATGCCTTACTACAACTTAATAATACGAAGTCTTTGTTTGTATTCTGCTCAAAACCTGCTAAATTGAATACCTGACCTTAACGCAAAATTTGGCCCATGTATGGCCTAATCTTCTGTCCCAAGTGTGAAGTATGCGCAGTGCTTGCTCTGAACTCAGTTTGGCCCATGTATTAATGCGCTTGCGCTAACGTTCCTGCCAAATGTGGAACATGACAGTGTTTGCTCTGAACTTAGGAATGGTCCAGTGGGGTGTTCAAGAGCGCTGTTGGTGAGATACTATTTGAGCTGACTGATGAACCAAACCCGTTCATTTCCCTGGAACTCCTGTACTCTCCAGGAGACCTGCATCTTTCTGAGGTTGGTCGGCACGCTAGCTGCATTGACCGTCCCAAGATTGTCTCTTTCTGGGACCAGATTCTGATTGCGTTGGTTGTGCTGGTTTTGTTCTACCTCTTCTGGGGTTAAGTGCGCCGATTTAGACCACCTCTTTTGTCATGGCGTGAGCTTATATGTCCAAGAAGGCTTATTTTTACAGCTTTCTTGGATACACCTGCCAGTCCTCCATTAACTGATCGTGGAGAAACACTGCCGTGGATGGCGGTGATGACAGGTCGTTTGAGTCTTTGGTTTGGTTCAGATTTTTTGGGATGAAAAATACAGAATAAAGTGAGTACATACTGCAATTAGCAATCCCAGTTGAGGAAAATGGGATGGGGTGGATTTTGATTGATTGGTTTGTCGATTGAGGCTTGAGCGTGTCTTTTGATATTTGAGTTATTGGTTTTAAATTAAGCTGAGAATTTTTTTTTGTACATTACTAAACTATGTATGTATCATTATAGTGTACGAGCTTGTTCATATGGCATGAGTTGAGGAAACCATTGCCACGGCCTTGTAGAAGTGTTGATTCATACCTGAAATTAAGGAAGCTTGTATTCAAACTATAGTTCTCCTGTACTTGCTTCTCGTCATCTTCGCACTTATTATCACCTGAAATGATCATGCTATAGACTGTACTAGTCTATTCAGTTGTTTTGGCTACAGTTCCTGCTTTATGTGTCGGTGAGCCAGCATGTGATGATTCTCCTACTCATAGTCACTAGATGGCGCAAATCGACCCGATAGGCCGATACTATTATTACCGTGAACTTATGGTGATAGATTTTCCAAAGTACATGCACCTGTCTCGTCATGTCTTGCGCCATTTGTGTTAGCCAAGAACAAAGCAGCATGGTTACAGTGTGCTGCTCCCGTGCATGTGCTTCAGTTACAGTGGTCGCTTACTATTACGGAACCACATCTCGGGCGTGCTTGAATGAATCTGCACTCTTTCAGCAACAACCAAAAAAACCGGCACTTCGGATCAGACAGGTCATCCATGATCCACCCAGCAAGACGGTACGTGCTGGTGTCGTCGAAATATACAAAGACGAAGGCGTCCGGCGCGGTGCCGATTGCACTGTGACCACCGACCCTCTCACCCTGTAACGGGACCGTCGGGGTGGCCTGGCCTGGTGACAAAACGGAGGTCCAAGTGAATTGAACGGCCACCTGCAATGCCCCTCCTCCAACTGCAGATAAATAGTCTTCACCAGTTGCTACTTGTACTCGATCGTCGTCGCGCCAATGCCACGAGAATACAAAACGGCAGGTCCTTTTCTTGTCAAAAGCATCCTTGTATCGCCCGGGGCCCAGCCATGCATCCACGCTCGAACTGCAGATTTACTCTGCCCAAGCCTACTCTACTCTGTAACTCGTCGTCGTCGTGCTGGTAGGAACCACGGAAGGATGCATTTTTTTTCTTCAGAGTTTGGCGTTCGTGCTCACTGCCACAGCGATGTCCGTCGCGCTTTGCGGGCTTTTTTCGCTGGTGAATCCCAGCCGGTTCTTTCTGGCGTATGCAGAACCGACCCGGCGCTCACCTGAAAGAACGACGTGCGACCAAACACCGTCCTTCGTCCTCGTGTCCGGTAATATCTGGGGCCCTTCTCCCGTATATATGGCATCTCTCGAGCGATCTGCTAGGACCAAGGGCCTAGAAGAAGGCTTCCCCACGAGCCCCACAGGGCTACAGGACCTGATGCCAATCGCTCAACCCCCACCCTCCTGTCCTGTTCATGCATGCTGTGTAGTAGTACTAGTGTCTTGCTAATCATTGCAATCATTAGCACCATCTTTGCCCTTCCAATCGTTTGTTTCTTTGTCTGCTCTACTCACCTTCTCTTTTATTTTTCTCTGTCATGTCCTTCAGATCTTTGGTTTTTTTAACACCATGTCAAGGCAAGGAGCAAAGAAGCCATGCTTTGGCCAGCAATTCGTCACATCGTGCCATCATGGTAACTAGACCGGTGATGTAGTGCACTAGTACCGTCGTATGCCGTGTGATAAGTAAACTCGTACTGCCTTTGTCAATCTAATACAGTGGGCTACTTCTTGATGCCGTGCTCACTTTTGCAGTGAGAGCACAGCTGCTTACTTTTGCCTGGAAAAAGAGTGATGCACATGAAGCGAACCATGTTGATGTGGTGGTCACTCTGGAACGTAGGTGGTAACATTTTGAGTCGGTACAAAAAAGGACACCATTGAATTGCTTACGTAAAGTGGGCCATAGTTACACTGCACATTCAGTTGAGACATGAACAATTTACTTTGAAGGAAACCTGGCCTTTCAGCCGTCTCTTCAGTCTTTTATCTGCTGCAAATGTCACTAGCTTGCTCCGTTTAATTTATGCTCCATTTATGCTTTGTTAACATAGGTGCGTTCTTTTTTACTGTGGCTAATGCCTTTTGACCTAGCACGAGTGTTTATACGAACGAATCAAATGTCAGCATACCGCTTTAATAAGACTGTCTCGATAAGCCGTTTCGTAAAGACTAGGGGCGGAGCGACACCTCGAACAAGGCAGGCTTCAGCTCGGGGTGTGGAAAAATATTTAGTGTACAGTCCGGGTAAATTCAGTTTAGCCTACATAACATTTTCATAGTTTAATCCAAATAGTTTAGATCATTCTACCAATGAACTCGGAGAATAACTAAATACTATTGATAAAGACGACGAGGACACTGACCGGCTTGTTTGTGTGGAGATATTCATAAGCGGAAAAAAAATTGGGCCACTGCCTTTCATGCTCTCGGATGTGATGTCTCTGAGTTAAAAGCCCCTCGCTAACTAATCACTGAGCGCCATTAAAGACCTCCGAGAGCGTGGTAAATGCCCGATATGTATAGCTGCAGCATGCAGCTGCAGAGCCTTTTCGTCAGGCTTGCATGTATGGATGATGTATGTATGCGTGTAGGAAGCTGCTTCTGATCATCTGCGGCGTCTTGAATAGTATTTGGCACTGGGACAGTGCATGCACCGTCTAATCTCGAACATATGAAGTGATACTTCTGGTAGTTGGCAGGCACGAGCTTAAAACCACCCACTCGACCTTTGCACCTACTGTAGCAAATCACAGCGATTGCAGCACATACCATTCATACTTGGTTCATGGAACAGACGGCCATATGGTAATAAGCTATGTTCTAGCCAGTATTTCTATCTGCAATGTTGAAGTTGTAAATCGGGAGACAGATTGCGGTGTGCCCACCACTGTTGATTGGCTTCGAATTCTGTCACTTCTGGGGACCCAGCCGAAGCTTCTTCCAACAGTAACCTCCTGGATTTCTTATGCACAAGATAGGCTAGCTGAAGGATCGATACAGGGAGCTTCTACTGTTCACCCACCCTGTTCATGCGCATATCTGTTGACTCGAGGACCATACTGAAGAATGGGACGCAAGTTGTGCATGCCGTACGTACGCATTGCGTGCAGATTCAGGTGGCGCAATAGGACCGAGGACCGGCAAGATGGGTGGATACTGTTCGTGGGTATTAGCCAACAAAGATCCTGTTTAGAACGGAGGAATTATACAGAAAATTTTTCGTTAGCGTAGCCCTTAACAGAACTTTCCTTACGTCCAATGTTTATGTACACTTTCAACTGAATTCATCTGGACGTACTGTGTTCGATTAATTGTTCTAATTAATGGAGCTAGGTTGAGAGATGCAACAAACATTCGGGCATTTGAAGTTTGAACCCGAACCATCCCTCCCTAACATCAGATGCTGCGAATTCAACGGCTTCTCTCGTATTGTTGTTATATCCTGCAACATTTGCGAAGGAGCGTGCTAGCTAATGCTCATGGAAATGGGGCCTCTCGTTTTGGGACCCTGTACTGAACAGGGACAAATATGGTGTGGTGCTACAGCTCTAGAACCATTTAAGGGGAATCCCATGTTAGTATGGAAGGAGGAGAACGTCAGAATGGTCTGATCATCTTTGTCCTTGATCCCCGGCGATCTTTGAGACGTTAAGGGGCAGCACTTTCACGTGCCAAATGAGCTCAAGCTCAATTCAATTTATTTGAGGTCCGCCGATATCTGGTGCTTGTGTTCATTATGTGTCTATCATGCATCCGCATGAAGGTTTTGTTTCTGTGGTCCATTTTGTATAATGCAGAAGCCTCTAGTACTCCTCCTTGAGTCAAAGACTCAAAGCTGATCAATCATTCACTAACACTGTCATTGTTGCATTGGTATAGATGATTAGATATGAAGCATACTATTGTTTGGTCGGATTATATCTACGCTAAGAGAACACAGGCATTTTCCTGCTACTGCTTTGAAGAGAGAACCTAGGAAACTCAAAAGTATGTACTACTAGTACTTTTCAGAAGTGAATTCCTTAAGATCTGCACACACACGCTTGTCATTGCTGGGGGATGGAATCTCCAGACTACAATACCACGGTCCCTCTTGTATGAGTAGAAATGTAGGAGAAGGGGATTGCTCAGTGTTTTGCTTGCTAGGCTTTTTGTCTGTAACCGTTGTTGCTGCTGTCCCCTAGCTAGTTGCACTGCAAGGCTCAAGAAGATCCCAAGGTAAAAAGCATTCAAGAACAAGAATGAAAAAAAATAGCCTGCGCCAAATAGCTCTTATCGAAGGATGAACTGTGCCGTAAGAGAGTAGCAGCAGGAATTCACAACTGTATCAGTGCTGATCGATGCCCGAATTCAAGAAGAAAAAGGAAAGAAAGAGATTTGGAACATGTACTTCATCGTACTAACATGTTGACTCGTACAGTACTTGAGAAGCTAACTTTTCCCATTGCGCTTAAGATCAATTTGGCATTTTTTTAACACAGTAAAATCACTCAGTATCTAGTGTCTTATCTATGGCCATATTTTTACCAATGCTTTAGGGTGTGTTTGGTTCTAAAGATAATAGGGGATAGGACGGGGCGATCCCAGATTTGGACATGTTTGGATTGGAGTCAGCAGGGACAAAGTAGTCCATCCCCTTTGGGGAATATCCCAGGAATATTCCCTTAAATCGAGGATGCCCCCGTCCCTCAAAAACGAGGGGATGGGCTCGTCCCTCTTCCTCGCCTCTCAAAAACAAGAGGATGACAAAAGGGCCCCACATGTCGGATGACTCATCCCATATTTTGATGTCCCAGAACCAAACAAAAAACGGGGACGGTCATATCCCTTACAACTAAACAAAGAACGGGGACGGTCACGTCCTTAAAAACAGGGATGGAGCCATTCTATCCCTACTTCTCCAAACCTTGTACCTTTTCTTGACGAGATCAAGGAAGATGCCTGTGAACAAATGCCACAAAAGTTTGGTGTTCTGAAATTAATTTTGCCTAAGTAAAATATTGGGCAACTTTTGCTCGTTCTCCATCTCCCCTCCTAGCTAGAGGTGTCAACGGATCAAATATAGATCGAATAGTGGTCTTTCCATATTTGTATGTGTATTTTCTAAATGAATACGAATACAAATTCGAATATGCTTGAATATGAATCAAATATTGTAGCGAATACGAATCGAATACCTACTCAAATTCGGATATACACACAAGTTATATATAACTTATGTAGTGGCAAGATATTGAGGATATTTCAACCCTGTACACAACGTAATTAATCATAGTAACGTAATATTGATCTTGAAGAAACATAAAATTCACACTGAAATTTTAAAAGATGTCCAAATTGTTTCATATATTGCAATAAAAATATGTGCTTTGTTGCATCAAATTTGAATGCGAACACGAATAGCTTGGATAATATAGCAATTCAGATGGAAATTCCTATACTATATTCACATCCATATTATTTGTTGCGAATACAAATATGAATTTAAATAGATGGTAAATTATTAATTCGATAATTCGTTTCAGGTTAGAGGGCGACTACATCACGCTATACTGTTCGGGCCTGATCCAAGCATCCAGTCATCCATCGTCTCTCCACCCTGCGCTCTCCTCTCCGGTCACCGTCCTTCATTATCCCTACCCCGCACCCTCCATCGCGTGCGGAGCACACATGACGCCTCCTTCCCGGCGCAAGCAAAACCTCGGTGCCGTCCTTCCTCCTTGCGTCACGCGAAACGCTAGCAACGCCGCGCTATCATTCCTCCTTCATCACACGCATGGAGCGTGAGCGACGCCGTCGTTCCTCCTACATCGCACGGAGCATGAGCGATGCCGCGCTGTCCTTCCTCCTTCGTAGCCATAAAACTTGCACACGAAACTTAGCCAAATCAGGCAATAAACTCTCGTGAAACACAATGACCTTTCGACCGACTACTGTAGCTTCGACCACAAAGAGACTTTTGACTGACTACTATAGCTTCGACCACATAGATCCCTTTAACCGACTCCTGTAGGTTCGACCACACAGAGCCCTTCAACTGACTGCTATAGCTTTGACCACAAATAGCCTTTCGACTGACTACTATAGCTTTAACTACACAGAGCACTTTGACTGACTGCTATAACTTCGACCACACAGAGCCCTTCGACCAACTATTGTAGCTTCGACCACACCGAAACTTTTGATCAACTACTATAGCTTTGACCACACATAGCCTTTCAACTAACAACTGTAGCTTCGACCACATAGAGCAATCGACCACACCGAAACTTTCAATCAACTACTATAGCTTTGACCACACATAGCCTTTCAACTGACAACTGTAGCTTCGACCACATAGAGCAATTCGACCAACTACTGTAGCTTTGAGCACATATAGCCCTTCAACCGACCACTGTAACTTCGACCATGTGAACCCCTTCGACCGACCCCTGTAGCTTCGGGCACGTAGAGCCCTTTGACCGACCACTGTAGCTTCAATCACACAAAGCCCTTCGACCGACTGTTGTAGCTTCGACCATACAGAACCCTTCGACCGACCACGCAGAGCCCTTTGACCGACCACTATAGCTTCAACCACACAGAGCCCTTTGACCGACCCCTGTAGCTTCGAGCATGTAGAGCCCTTCGACCAACCATTGTAGCTTCGAACACGCAAAGCCCTTTGACGGACCACTGTAGCTTCGACCACCCAGAGCCCTTCGACCGATTGTTGTAGCTTCAACCACGTAGAGCCATTTGACCGTTTCTTGTAGCTTTGACCACAAAGAGCCTTCGATCGACTGATGTAGCTTCGACCACACAGAGCCTTTCGATCGACTACTATATCTTCAACCACATAAAGCCATTCGACCAACTGCTATAGCTTCGACCACACAGTGCCTTTCAACCAACTTCTATATCTTCGACCATATAGAGTTGTTCAACCAACTGCTGTAGCTTCAACCACACATAGCCTTTCGACCGATTGTTGTAACTTCGACCACACAGACCTTCGACCGACTACTGTAGCTTCAACCACATATAGCCTTTCAACTGACAATTGTAGCTTCAACATGAAACTTGTTGAAACCTCATGAAACACAATGAAACTTCAACATGAAACTATATGAAACAACATAAAACTAGTACTGAAAGTTGTACATGAAACCTAGCCAAATTAGGCAATAAACCCCCTTGAAACTTGATGAAATCTTGTGAAACACTATGAAACTTAAACACGAAACTCTATGAAACAATATAAAACATTAAACGTGTATGTGAAACCTAGCTGACACCCTTGAAACTTGATGAAACCTCGTGAAACAGAATAAAATTATATTAAACAACATGAAACTTATACATGAAATCTATCCAAATCAGGCAATAACCTGCCCTTGAAACTTATTGAAACCTTGTGAAACGCTATGAAACTTAATACTGGTCATGAAATTGTATGAAACAACATGAAACTAGTCATGAAACTTGTACGTGAAACCTAGCCAAATCAATCAATGAACCCCAATGGAAGTTGATCAAACCTCATGAAACATAATGACCTTTCGGCCAACTACTGCAGCTTCGACCGCATACAACCTTTCGACCGACTACTGTAGCTTCGACCATGTAGAGCCTTTTTCGACCGACTACTGTAACTTCGACCACATAGAGACTTTCGACCGACTACTGTAGCTTCAACCACCTAGAGCCCTTCGACCAACTACTGTAGTTCTGACCACAAAGAGCCTTTCAGTCGACTATTGTAGCTTCGACCACAAAGAGCCTTTTGGCCGATTACTGGAGTTTCGACCACGCAGAGCCTTTTTTGCCTAACTATTGTAGCTTTGACCACATAGAATCTTTTTGGTCAACTACTGTAGCTTCAACCACATAGAGCCTTTCGACGGACTACTGCAGTTTTGACCATATAAAGCCCTTCGACTAACAATTGTAGCTGCAACCACAGAAAGCCTTTCGATCGACTACTGTAGCTTCGACTACATAGAGCCTTTCGACCGACTACTGTAGCTTCGACCACGTAAAGCCTTTTGACCGACTGCTGTAGCTTTGACCACATAGAGCCCTTCAAACAACTACTGCAGCTTCAACCATCTACTAATGTAGCTTCGACCACCAAGATCCTTTTCGGGCGACTACTGTAGCTTCGACCACATAAAGCCTTTCGATTGAATAGCTTCGACCACATAAAGCCTTTCGATTGAATAGCTTCGACCACAAAAGACCCTTTCGACTGACTACTGTAGCTTCGACCACGTCCAGACTTTTTGACTGACTGCTGTAGCTTCGACCATATAGAGCCTTTTGACTGACCACTGCAGCTTCGACCATATAGTGCCCTTCAACCGACTACTATAGCTTCTACAACAAAGAGCCTTTCGGTCAACTATCGTAGCTTCGACCACATCGAGCCTTTCGACCAACTACTGTAGCTTCGATAGTACAAGCATTAGGATAGAATGGGTAAAATCGCAACGAAGCGGGATACAATGGCTGGGCAATAGAGCGTTAGTGAGTAAGAATATACCAGTGATGGGGTTGCGTGCACTGGATGTAGTCGCCGGATGGGAGCACATCGCCATCTGTGTGGATGCGGTTGCCGGGGAGGAGCGTGCCAATGAGGAAGAGCGTGTCGGTGAGTTAGGGCTCTCAGCGCACACGTACTCCGCTCGTGCGATTGAGGAGGAGTACGCGGAGTGGCGATGAAGAAGGACAGAGCGGTGCAGGCAGTCGAAACCCTAGCTCAGAGGTTTCTATGGATTGTAGTAGAGTGACGAGGGATATATAACTCTGTTTTTCTACGGTAGATATATAACTTTTAAATAAAGTTTTTAAAATAGAATTTATTAATTGATTATAGTAGATATTATAAAACTTTATTTATATTAATTAAAATCGTAGTCGAGTGTTTCTCTATAAATTTGTTACTATTTATAAACTAAACCAGAAAGTCACGAGCAAAAAGGAGCATGATCCAGGAACCATTAGATCTTTGGCCCTTTGGGGCCTTTTTCCTTTAAAAAATGTACGACCTTAGCTAAGGCAACTTGATAAATACCATAGGATTGAGCCAGAAATATTTACTACTGCTGCACAATATACAGTGAATACATGCCATTTATTGTATCAGTACCACTGTTGTATACAGTTTCCCCTACGATGCAGAGTTATGAGCAGTAAGGAGAAAGGTACTACTCATTCATGAAAGAACAGGCAAAGACTCGAAATTAGTTGCTCTTCAAATCTGGGATTAATTCATTTATCACATCAGCCTTCAACTAAACAAAGGTCTACGACGTACAGCTAAACAGTAGAATCGCTGGTCACGACTACCTCCTGCATGTGAGCATGTCATAGGAGGCAAGACCCAGTACCAACTAAAATTCTACAGCTGGGAGAATTTTTACTGCTCAAGCTTAGACTACTCATTAATAGTCTTCACCACAGTCGATTTCCAATTTACCTCTACACCGATGGCTTATCAGTTACTGTTTACCTTCATTTCCATACCTTATCAAAGGTGTCAGGCTAGAGCATGTACTACGCTACCTCTTACCAGCAGTGTAAAGAGAAGAAGAGCATGGCATCACAGGTTGGAGAATACTTCTCATAATCCATGCCCAATTCAGGATCATTAACAAGATCTAATTAAGAATCTTAAGAAGACATTTCTTGGCACGATGGAACTAGTTGAATTCACCACCATGCAAGAGTGCGTTGCATTGCATGGCATGAGCTCTGCTGCTACATCTTGATGTCTGCGAGGCTGGCCCAGATATGCTCGAACACCTCGACGATGAGGTCGTGGTACTCGGCGGCGTTGAGGGAGAGGTAGCACGCGAGGAGGTCCTCGAGGTCGGCGGCAGTGCGGATGCCGTTCTCGGCGATCATCTCCTCCATCGACTCCCGGAAGTCCCTCCTAGGGTCCCGCGACGACTTCACCACCGCGAAGCTCTCGGCCAGCGGCGGCTTCGTCCGCGCCGGCGAGCTCGCGGCCGCGTGTTGCTTGGATTTCTTGGACGATACTACACGCGGAGTGTTCGCGCGCGTCTTGAGCCGGCGCGCCGACGACACAGACCGCCTCGGTTTGACCTTGCTGTGTTCGGAGACGGGACCGGTCCGTTGGGTCGCGTGTGTGAGGACGTCGACGTGCTTGTCTTCCAGCTCGCAGCCGTCGGGCTCTCTCCTCGCCGGCTTGGTCACGATCGGCGGGAGCAGCACCTTGTCGGGCCTCTTCTTTGTCCGCAGGTCGATGATGATGTCCGTGGCGGAGGTGATCACCTTGCCTTCGAGGTCTTCGTCCGCGGGGATGGTAACCGTCGGCTTCTTGAGCACTTCTCCTGAGTCGTCGTCATTGTAACCGGCGAACTTGTCGCGGCGGCACGGCGGAGTGTCGGGCGCCTCGACCACCACCAGCTCGGGCTTGTGCCCGCAGCGGCAGCGTGTGGAGACCGGCGAGGACACGACGCTGCTGCCACTGACGGACGGCGCTAGCTTGACGGGCCGCCTCCTATGCCGCCGCTTGGACCGCCTCGGCGGCGACAGCGGCAGCGGCGGGAAGTGCGTGTCCGAGGTCTTGGGGTGGAGCGGGGACCCCTCGAGGTCGCCGGCCCGAGGCGTGTAGTAGTAGGACGTCCTGTGCGGTAGCCAGGCGCCGTGCCTCGGCGTGCTCGGCAGCCGGCAGGCCCTGCCCGCCCGCGACACGGACATCGACGCCTGGGTGACCACCCCGGCCGGGCTCCCCGCGCCCGCGCCAGCCCCGCCCCGGACGGCGCGCATGTCCCGGAGCTTGAAGAACCACGCGTTCGGGATCATGTCGGACAGCCGAAACTTGTGCCTCCCCATGGCCGGCTTCCCTCTGCTGCTCACCGGCTACGACGGCTACAGAGGAATGTCTCCGTGTACTCGCAGTTAGAAGAGGAGGCGGAAGAAGAGCAAGAACAAGAAGGCTCGTGTATGCTGCTATGTCTGTGCTGCGTTTTGGTGGCTTGCCGCTGTCGCTGCACGAGAAGGAGCAGAGGCAGAGGCGCAGGCAGGGGAAGGAGACGGCGATGAGCAGAGGAGAGCAGAGTAGGAGCGCAGAAAAGGGCGGGCAATAGAGTGGGGGGTGGAGGAGGGGACGCGAGGCGCCTTTTGTCCTCGCCCCTCCCTTCTCTCTGCGGCGTGGGGCCCCACCTCGCATGGCCGATACGCGGCTCAGCTTGCTGTTGCTTGAATCATGGATGCCATCGCGTTGCAGGTTGCGTTTTTACCTGAAGAAGTGGGTTCCTGGTTATTTTGCCGATGTCAAAAGTCTTCGGAATTGCAAGGGAGCCAGGGTAGGGGACGGGAGGTTGCCGGAGATGGGCCTGCACGTAGGATTAGAACGATAGGAATGGCCTGTTCTGTTTTTTCCATTGCCTCCTTTCTCATCAGCCTCAGATTATATGTGTGTCAAAAGCGTTTTTGTCCGGGAGCCGTCGTTCCATCGTTTCATTTCCATCACCCGCAAAGACAACGAGCAGTGGTAGCTCGGCGCTTGCGCAATGATCGATCGATCTGCGAACCTTTCTTGCTCGGCAGCTCGGGGGTGGCACGTACGCGTTCAGAACAGAACGAAGGCGCTACAAGCGAGGGGCTCCTGAGCCCTGGTGTCGTGCGCTACTTTCGGGGCAATGCATGGTCAAATCTTTGAGGTGCAACGCAAGGCGCATCATGTAAGATACACCCGGCCGGCTGGATGATCTGGAGAGCCTAGCTTCTGCAACAACGTAGTTCAGACATGCTCGATGATGCCTTTTTGTGATACAAATGTACTCTTTTTTTGGCAACGACTACGATTATCTGAGCAAAATAATAAGGCTGGAGGGTTGGTGTCCGTGTATGGCTGAATCTAGATGCGAGCGGAAATGCTGCAATACTTGGGGGATGAGAGTAAGTTTGATACTACTAGAAGTCATTGAACCGAGTTTCGGAGTATGACTTCACGTCTTTTTTAGAGCAACTGCCTAAGAGAGAGGGGGTTGAGCTAGTATCTGATCGTAAGAACCGAGTCCTCGATCCCGTGTTTAAATAGGAGTTCTAGTAACGGCGTGAGAGGACTGATGGGCTGATGGCTGCTTAGTGCTTAGCGATCGGAGGGTAAAGGGTGGTCCTGACTCCAGTCCTGAGGTAGGTACGTACGTACGCGTGCAGTCCTTTGCGCCGTGGACAAACACAAGGTTGCAAAAACGTTTATCAAAACAATACGTGATGTGCTTTAACATGAAAAAAAAACAACAAAAAACGAGAACCGCGCAGTCGAGTTTCTACGCCAACCAGACAACAACTAGAGGTGGCTAATGGACCGGATCTTAACTGTAGGCTTGGTTCAGGCATAGCACGGCCAATCTAGCTCATGGGCTATGCCGGCACGGTCTGAGCCGTGCTTGGGCCGGGGGCCAGCACGGCATGGCCCAGCCTAGCGCGGTGAAAATAACTGATATTTGACTGTTTGGGAGTAAAAATTATGAAAAATAGCAAAAACAATTCTATAAATAGGGGGCATCTAGCCTCTATTCTCTACATCTCAAATCTAACTCTCATTTTTCTGTTTAATTGTGAAAAATCCAGTAGTGTTTACGCAAATTTGGTAAAATTAGTGAGAAATTCATGCGTAATTCAAAAAACTTCAAAGAATTTTCTGAAAACTGCAGAAGAGGTAATAGTGCTACCTTATTTCAATTTTTTGCTTTTATTTGTTGATTCAATAGTAAGTTAATTGTATTTTATTATTTTAATTTACAGTTGATTTAATGGAGAATACGATTTTCAACTATTCGAATTCGGCCTCACGGCAGATGATATGCAATTCTTTCAAAAAAGATATCTATCCGCAGAAGGTTCACAACCACAACAAACTGTAGAGCAGGAAGAAGCGATGGCCCGACGGCGCAAGGTCCAATCGATCCATCTTCTACTGGCTCAATGAGTACATCTACAATCCATAGCACGGGTACAAAAAGAACAAGAGCTACTACATCAGGAGTCTGGAATGATTTCGACAAGAATTTCAAGACCGACAATGATGGGAATTCGGTGAGATATGCTGTTTGTAAAATTTGTGGTAATAAATTGTCTGCAAAATCTTTAGGTAGGACGGGTCACCTGTAAAGGCATGCTGCAAGTTGCAAAAGAAGGCAAGGAATACAAATGCACCAAACACAACTGCAATATAACTCCGACGGCTCGGTACGTACTTAGGAGGACAACCCAGAGATAGCCCGAGAATCCTTTTGTAGATTAATTGCTTCTCAATATTTATCTTCAAATTTTGATGAGTCTGATGCTTTTCATAAATATATTAGAACTGCTTATAACTCTCGATTTAGTGTTGTATCTAGGCAAACCATAACTAGATATTTAATTAAATACTATAACAACATTGTGAAAATTGAAAGAAATATTTCATACCTATACATTCTCTATTGCTTTGACATCAGACATATGGAGTGGTAGGGCTAGGGAGGATTATATTAGTATTGTTGCTCATTATGTTAATGATGACTATGTAATAAAAAAGAATTATTGGATTTAAATTATTAATGTTTCGCATACTACTGAAAATATTGCAGAATGCATTATTAAAATTATAGAAGATTTTAGCCTCACAGATAAGATTTTTTCTATAACTTTAGATAATGCATCTGCAAACACTAAGGCTATGTAAATTCTTACTCCTTTGTTTAATATTTATGCATAATCTTTCTTACTACATCAACGATGTGATTGTCATATTATTAATTTTATTGTTAAATCTAGTTTAAATGGATTAAATATCTGTATTGATTCTTTTAGGGATGCAATTTCATATATGAATTGTTCTAACCAACGAATAGCCATATATGAGAGCTTTTGTGTAGCAATGAACGTCCATTCTAGAAAATTTGGCTTAGACATGCCTGTTAAATGGAACTCTGCTTACTTATGCTTAAACATATATTATCATATAAGAGCATCTTATCTGTTTTTCTTCACATTCAAGGTCATCAATCTCGTAGCTCATCCAGTAGAACCTAAGTTAAAGACCCTATACTTACTAAGGACGATTGGGTTGTTAGTGAAAAAACATTTTCTTTTTTAGAACTTTTTTTATAAAGCTACACTTTGTCTTTCTGGAGTATACTACCCAACCTCTCCTCTAATCGTTCATAACATTCTTGAAATTTCTACTCACCTAAAAGCTTTTGAAAATGATCATGTACTATGGGATGCTGTAGTTGCTATGAAAACTAAGTTTTTAAAATATTGGAGGAACATTCCTATTTTATATGCATTCGCCTTAGTTTTGGATCTTAGAGCCAAACTCCAAATATTTATAAATGTATTACAACCTTTAAGTGATGCTACCAATTTAGATTATTGTACATACTATAGAGTAGTTAAGCATAAATTATATAAGGTATACAAGAAATATAAAAATAAGTTTGGTCCATACGTTTGGAAAGACCCTCGGTAGCCCTAGCACCTCTATGGGGACTATGCAATGGGGCAAGATTTTTCAGTCAGGAGGAGGAATGCAGCAAAGCACCAGAGACCTATCAAGTTATCTCAACAGTGATAGTATCAGCTTTAAGTAAGAGTTGAACATCCTCTCGTGGTGGTAAACCCAGAAAGTAATATATTCAGTGCTATCCATATTAGCACGGGATGTGTTGACTGTTCCTGTCCCTACGGTCTCCTCGGAGTCAACCTTCAGTCTATCTGGAAGAATAATCGAGGAGCGGCGAATAAGTCTCTCGAACGATATGGTCGAAATCCTTCTGACCGTCAAAAACTGGGAACAAGCTGAATCAAGACTCCAACATACTGTAGAGAATAGAGACTTAGAAGAATCTTTGGAGAATTTGTATCTAAATAGCATTGAGTAGGACTTTTAATATTTTTCTTCAGATATAGTCACTAATGAGCTTTATAGGTTGTACTCATTTTTCTTTACCAAGGTTTTCTTAAGTTGAGTTTTTACTTGGTAAAGTTTTTAATGAGACATTCATCTCATGTAATTTAACAAGTTAATAAAGCTCATTATGTCATTAAAAATAATTATCTTGATGATTACAATGTCTACAATTTTCTATAATTTTTTATAATTTTCTACAATTTTCCATGATTTTTCTTTAATTTTCGACAATTTTCTAAATTTTTTTCTCTTTTTCTCGGTTTAATGGGTCAATCGTGCCATCACGGCCCGTTAAGCCCTAACCAAACCCGGCTAGCACGGCACAGTTGTGGGCTTTGCTGGGTTCACACCTTAGCCCGTGGGCCAACACGGCACGTCCCATTTCTTTGCCATGCCTAAATGGGTCATGGTTGCTTTGGCTTGCGGCCCATTGGACAGGTCTAAGAGCATCTCCAAGAGATGCTCTTTCTCACCCCCTATCTTAAAATATTGGGTATGAAGCTAAAAACAACCCTCCAACAGATACTCTAAAACACGCCCAATAATTTTGGTACTCTAAAATTGAGGTGAATCACCATCAAATATACAGTGCCTAGATGGTAATTTTAGGGATCCAAGTTTAGAGGAGCTGCTGAAGGAGGGGAAAGATTTAGAGGACAATTTTTTTAAGAAGGCTCCTAATATGAGATTTTAGAGGACAAAATATTGAGTCTCTCTTGGAGATGCTCTAACAACAACTATCACCATGCATTGTGATCGTCTTAGGCAAATACTATCAGATAAACCAAGGTGTCGGCAGTGGGTATTTTTACTTTTAAAAATATTCACGAATCTTAAAATAAAGTTGTTAATATTAGACGAGGGTAAATATCTATAATCCAAAAATAATAATAAAATCGGTGATTCGCCCGAATCTAGTATTAAGTCTATACCTGCATCCAATCTTCAATCTGATTTATTTTTTAATGGTCGTTACAGATTTAACATTATCTAATGCTAATTATTTTGTTTTAACATGTGTAAACTTTTCTAGAAGAGATGTATCAAGTGAACCCCGCCGAGAATACAATACTCCTGGATAAGCCGCGTTTCCCCAACCGCTCCCAGGGGCAAAGCAAGTAGGCAATGACGCCTCATTCAGCGCGCACGGACGCGTAAGATAATCTCGAAGGATCAGCCGCACGGTTCGTCGCCGGGGGCGGCGAGTCCGCGGCCCGCGAGTTTTATTTTCCCGGCTTGTCGGGCGTTGCGCTGATCGAGCGGCATCGCCACCTTACCCACTACTACAGCTACCAGTACCATTTCCAATCCCCGTCGAGATTGTTAATCCGCGTGGAAACAAGAGCAAGGCAGGATCTTGGTTTCGCTTGGTGTGCCTGTGTTCCGCGTGGAAACAAAAGCACGACAGGAGGCGCCTTTAGTTTAAGCTCCCTGTGTTCCGTCCTGCCTCCTTTCCCGGGCTCCTAATTACTGCCTAGTCATCGAAATTATGCACTAAGATATTAGTACTGTCCTCCTTTGACAGTGAAGGTGCACTTGTCATTGCCGTGCAAGTTGCAACGAAGGATTAGTTAGCACTGCACTGTGAAAGGAATGCATGGCAGGATCAAAAGCGTCTCGTTCTTATTTTCTCTGGGATACAAACAGTTTTGGTCTTGAGATTGATCGATCCCTTTCCGCTAACTCCCTTTTCGAGACTCCAGTAGGTGATCGGTCGAGCCCTCGCTGTTGGGATCAATCCCGCAATGCTGATCGATGCTGCTGCTTTGCTCTCCATCAGGTTCAGTTCAGATCCATCCGCCGGTGCTTTTTACGGATCATTACGAGGCTAAGCTTCTGTTTCGTCACGAGATTAGCATGTCCCAATCAATCCATGAGCAAACCAAGTACGCCCAGAGCAGCCGAGCAGGTGGAACACAGTACCGGCGTTGGAGCATATGCACAAGTATACGATTTGGCTGTATTATTAGTGTATTGTGCCCGCTCTCTCTCCCTTTTTTAGGGTAGTATTGTGCTCGCTTCAAATAATTTAAGCTTCTAGCTTATACCTTTAGCCGGTTGTTTTTAATTAAGATTATACTATAGCAGTTCTTAGTTTTTATGAGTTATTTAATTAAAAAAATAAAAAATAGAAACATAATCGTTATATCTTACGAACAATGTAAAGGAATAAGAAAAAATAAAAAAAATAAGATAAATTGAAATTGTAAGTTCGATGTGTTTTAAGTATCTTCTACCTTAAATAAATTGAAAGTAAAAAAGTAGAAGCTAAATACCTTTAGAGCGAATTTTATTGTAGATCCCGGCTGTACGAAAAAAGTACGGATGCTTCAGGGTGACGGAAAGCAACAACCAGCTAGTGTCCGGTGCTGAGCTCCTGGTGAATGATGGTCCTGGAGATTAATAAATAAGTTTTAAATATAATCACGCTTTGTGGGTAGCGTACATAAAACGGATGTAAAAGAGATCAAATTAAGTACCTGTTCTATATAGCTATGATTTTTAGTTAAAATAATATTGTAACAAAGGCTAGTATTTTCTAGAGTATTCAATTAAAGTAAATAAAGAAAAAATATCCTTATATCTCTATAAATAATGTAAAAAGACATGTTAAAAAGCCAGGTTGCTTAGGACGGGTCCGTTCATTTTGGTTTGAGTTTCTGATTTTTGGCTTATTTTTCACTATTTTCTAAATTTTATCTTTTTCTGTCTTTTTAGTTTATTTGAGCTTTTTTATCGGTTCTTTTTTCCGTATTCGTTTGCATTGTCTGTGATAGACTAACCTATTTTTATTTTTAAATTTAGTTACGCCGAATAATCCTCTATCAGCTACAGTGTAATTTCAGTCAACTATAAGATAATTTTAACTATAAATCAATTTATTTCAGTCCAACTGAACGACTCTAAGCTGGCTCGGTACATATCACGAAAAAGCAGGATTAGTAGAGCTAGTAGCTCCCACCATCCCTACCGGGTTCTAAGCACCGACCGTGTTGAATTAAAGACCACTATTTTGAGCCCATTTGGTCCAACTAACTGGCGGTAGCGGTACTACCTAGTACTTAACATGCACTGACATGGTTATTGCTTTCTGGTTGCATTTGCATCTTTCTGGTAGCAAAGAGGGATACAATTTCTCGTTGCAAAATATGAATCCTTGTAAAGTCTGATATACATAGCACACGCGTATACTTGTGTACCAAAATGCACTGGTAGTAGTTTGCCATTCGCTTAGGCGATGATAAGCCCTGTTCGAGACCATGGCCTGACGTGACAATACACGAGCAAGGCTCATAAAAGCAAGTGGAAGGCCGGGAAGTTGCCAAGGCCGTAAAGAGAGAGGAGAGGAGCCGAGGACCGCATACCGCTCGGGATCAGGCTATTCAATGGCAAGGACGCCGCAGCGAAGCCTCTAAGCTCCCGTAAAATTTCTCCCTTCTCTTGGAATCCAGCTCTTGGATGCCGGTGGTCCATCCTATATTAGACTGCATTCTTCTTGGTCGCGACCATTGAGGTGCAGTGTAGGAAGCTTAGTCCTTAAAAGATTCTCGACCGCTTGTCACTAATCTCCACGTGCGTAGCTTTACTAGCTTGCTAGATGTTCTACTTGTGCTCCCTTAATTTCTGCATACTGGTGTATTTTTGCATACTTTTAGTTCTGCTGATCTCTGATTATGGTGGAAAAGGATTGGACATGTTGCATCTTCGGGCTTCGGTTTAGTCACAAGAGCCCTACAAAAGGTGCATGTCATGGCGCCATGATTATCTCAACATTGATAGATAAATTGATGGAAATAAAGCTGAATGGGCAGCATTGCCATAAGGCCATCATGGAGAATGCGGCACCTGAGATTGTTGCCTTCTTGGATTAATCCAATTAGTTCAGCTCGTATTTATGAGGGCATGTTCACTGGTCGGCCCAATTTCCTCTGTCAAATGCTCGCTCTTTTCAAGTATCTTCGCGGTTCAGTCTGAAGTCAAGCCATCACGTCACTTAACCAATGTCAATTGCATACTCGCAGTGTCCAACTTAAACACAAAATACTGACAGCAACTAAATTCAGTATTTCTTTTGAGGGGAGCTGTTAAGCATTGTACTAGCAGTGTCCAGCTACCGAAAAAGACGGCATTGTGCACAGAGAATTGGAGATTCTAGCTTTAGCATAAGCCATAGATCATGATAGATTTTGCTTCCTAGAGCATAATTCACCCCAGTCCGAGTTAAATTCAGGTCTGCTCGGGGCTCTATGTGTTGTACTTAGTGGAAGTCAGGTCAAGCAAGACGATTAAACAACCATGTCTATAATTATTACTGTTGTGCATACGGCTAAGTGTATAAGGCCGTGGGCAAAGCTCAACCTGGAATTCAGGTTTCTTCTCCAAATTGGACAATCCAAGTGGGACACCAGGAACGCATGAGGAATAGCCTACAGTACAAAATTCAGATATGTGAGTAGGAAGACTAATGCTTCAAATATTATAAAGTTATAAACCTATAATGTTGAGATAAACAATTTTGAATCAATAATTTCGAGCTATATATGTTCTACGTACAGTGGGCATTCAACAATTATAGGTTTTCATCACCTCATACCGTAAGTGCATGGTATGTGCATATACAGTTATCGAGAGGTTATATCGACGTGGTAAAATTCGTGTCTCTTGTTTCTGGAGGAGGAGCCGGTCATCAGCTCGTCGGTGACGTCGCGCACGGCGACGGTCGGGAAGAGGCGGCGGTGGCGTCTCCGGTGGCGGCGATGTCTCGGCGGTGCGAACGGTGGCGTGGTGGAACTTTTTTCATGCGTTATTTGTAACAAGTGGTATCAGAGCACATAAGATTAGGATTTGAGATATCAAAAAAAATCTGTAGCGTCGGAGTCCATGCATCACGTCGCCGTCTTCGAGGTGAAACCGAGTCCACCGCGTGCAGCGCTCCCGAGGCGAGGTAGAAGCGCACGGTGAGAACGCAACAGCAGGCATTCTCTTCGCCTCGTTCCACATGACACGCAAACGGCGACTTCGGGGCACAAATTCACTTCGCCGGGAGAGAGAAGACCCAAGGGACAGTAGAAGAAAACATGAAAAGCAAAACCAGGAGAAAGAAAGGGGCACAAAAATCGAGGTCTAAAGAAAGGAAAGAATCAGAGGTGTACTTAAGATTGTTAAAGTTGATCCGAATTCGTACCGTATATGTGTAGGACACTTTATCACCTTATGCCAGACGTGGCATAAAAGGTGTCTGGGCCATGCACATGTTATATTATATGTTGTGTCAATTTATAGCAACCGACTTTGATTTGATTTCCTCTCTGTATGTGACTCTTTTCCTTCCCCCTATATATACCCTAGTAGTTCATAGGAAGAGACGCGCTTAAGAGCAAGCGCTCTATCGTAATCTCTCCTCATTATAGTGATTTTCCTTTGAGCGCTCGTGGGTTTTTCCCACAAGGGTTTTCACGTAAAAATTCGTGTCCTTTGTTTCTATTTTTTGTGCGTTATTTGTAACAAGTGGTATCAGAGTTCTGGGTTCCAAATTCAAGACGCTGCCCTGGTAGGACCAATCTGACTCCCAGGACAGCTATCCCAGCGTGACACGCACCACGACCATAGCGGCATCATGTGAGCATAGGAGATTTGAAGAAAAAATTTCCGGCGTGGTTTGTCCTATTGTCAAATTCGAAGCGAACATCTCAATGTCTTGTCCTGCCGTCGAATCCGAAGCTGAGCCAGCGGCCGCGTGAAAAAACAAATTGCTATCTGAAGCGGAGTTAGAGAAGCAAGCATTTCTTTTTCCTCGGTTTTAAGCGTGAAAGCAGTAGCAACAAGACTCACAAGACAGCACAATGTGTCTATTATTTGTGGCATTCATATGGGATTCATCATTGGTGATTTCATCGACGATTCATCGTCTTCTACGGGTTACTGCGGCAACATCCGTAGATGAAGAGTCTAAGGTTGAGTTGCAGGCATTTACACAACGAGTTAATTGGGTTACACTTGATAGAAGAGATTAAAAAGAACAATATTAGTTGTGGAAACAATTGAATTTTGTGTTTTATTCACCGTTTAATAACACCCTGATGGCAGCTAGCATAATACTCTATAGAGTTTTGCTGTTTGAAAGTGAAGATTTTTCTTCAATTTCAGTTTAAGATGAAGGGTTTAAGTGCTAGAAGGGGTTTTATTTTTGCATGGATACTACAATGCCTTTCAGTTGTCACAACTCGATATGAGGGCTCTACTGCAGTTTATTCTCCATTGACGGCACAAGAGTTTTTTCATCCAAACAATTTTATAGGAGTAGTTTTAACTATATTATGGAATTCAATTAATTTTGAAGCCGGCAGTTGACGTACGTGATGGTTACACGTGCAATAAGATTGTTCTAGTATTTCTTAAGAGTTGCTTTCAATGAGCATTATTTGCTGAGTTTTGTGTTCTAAGTGGAGCATATCAGATTCCATGATATGAGTTCTTCGCTATCTATCCATCGCCATAGGTGATATTTTGGCTTATGCCATTTAATGATTGAGCATTTATTTCAGGAGGTCAATTGCACAGACTCAAACTTTGCTGGAGTTATAAATTGTTGAAGACCTAGATTTGTTTGTCTGCTTTATTAATAGCTGGGTGTTCAAATCTGCTGTTGGTTTGCTCAATTTTGCTTCGTAAGAAGCGTTTCAACAAGACTGTTCCAGTCTTTCTACTTGAAGATTAGTCCGATGGCATAAGGTGTTTATGGTAATTTTAATTGGAGGAGTTTATCACATTCTTCAACTACTGGATGGAATTCGGTTTAAGGTGGAGATTGTTAAAGTTGATCCGAATTCGTGCCGTGTCCGTATAAGATACTTCATCGCCTCATGCCAGACGTGACATGGCAAGTGCATGCACAGGTTGTATTAGACGTGGTATCAATCTGCAGCAACTGGCTCTTATTTAGTTTCGGGCGAACATGCCGGCTCCGGCTCCACGCACCTGCTGACACCTTTTGAAGCACTTTCACGTGTGAACCGAAGTTGTCTTCCCAGTAGTTCATAGAAAAAGATGTGCTCAAGAGTAAGCGCTCCATTGTAATCTCTCCTTATTATAGTGATTTGCCTTTGAGCGTTAGTAATTTTTTTGTAAGAGTTTTCATATAAAAATTTATGTCTTTTATATCTATTTTTCTGTACGTTATTTGTAACACAAAAGTTTCTTACTCCCATTACCATCAGGGCAACGGTCCTCCACAAATATCCCTTCCTGTGCACATCAACTAAACCAGCCACGCTGCCGCAACCCTTCCTGACCAGACACACCGCGCAAGGTGCGAGGCAACGCTCAACGCCGTCCTCTCGTCTGAACACTCTGCGTCGCGGTGGACCGGTATTTCCCTCTCGTTTCAGCAGGCTTGCCTTGCACCACGTAGCCTTGTGACAACCACATAACTGTCATGCATGCCGTCGTTCATGTGCACCAAATGTCCCAACATATATGAGGAGCGGGTCACGTACCAAGCTTCTACCTGTGGAGAACTAAACTAGCTGATCAAGTCATGGCCATGAGAGCTCTTCCACTGTCCCCCTCTCAAAGCTCCTCATTTGGGCTTCACCAAAGCATCTCATCCTTTAAGCCTAGCAGTGTCAGCCCCAGATCAGTTAAGGCCTATGCAAAAGCGAACGAGGAGAAGGGAAACAAGCAGTCCTTGTTTGAAAGCATCACGGAGGCGCTAGACTTCTCGCAGGTCCGGTCGGAGAAGGATGCAGAGCTGCTATATGAAGCCAGGGAGTCCATCAAAGCTGAAGGAAAGATGACAAGGGAACAGGTACTTATTGAACCACTGATGCACAACAAGTGTGGATTGATGATGATTAATACCAGTAATCTGAAATTTTCCCTATGCTGATAAACTTTTGGTGGGGTTTGCAATGAAGTACGGAGCGCTTCGGAGGAAGATTGGTGGCACCTACAAGGATTTCTTCAAGTCATATGTTGATGGTACCTTGATCTATACCTTCCCCCCCATTACGATAACTAAATGTCAAATTGATAGCTGCACGTTTTATACACTTTTATTGCAAAATACTGCAAGACTGAACAAGTTATTACAATATTATACATATATTGCTTAACAGATTTTCTCACAGAGTTTTGCTAGTCATTCTTTTTTGAGCAAAAGGATGTAATGACCAACCAAATTGGTTCCGAATGCAGTTGAAGGGCAATACGTGGAGGAAGGTTGGGTGGACAAGACCTGCAAAGTTTGCAAGAAGGACACAAGGGGGGCACCCAGGCAGGTTGACAAACTAGGAAAATATGTGCATGTGGCATGCTTGGAGAACTCAAAATCGACCAGCTTCTTTGCCAAACTATTCGCCAGATGAACTTTTATTGTACCATTAAAAACATTGTTTTACTCATGGATAGATACATAGACGGTGCTGTAGCCTAAAAGGATTAGAACAATATTATGTGTTCAATTTTCGATATGAAATGGTATATAAGGAGCGTGTGCACATTCCATAATTCAATTTCTTCAATCAAGTAAAGTAGCTCATAAGCAAAGGCATGATTTATAAAGGTCTGAACGAACTACTGAAAATGTTATACATATCAGCACAATAATTTACAAAAAAGGTTAACGCTTTGAGCTATCTATTAGCTTACGCTCCTAGTACAAATACAGAAGGAGCTCAACCGAAACTCAAATCATTAGAACTACTATAGAGCTAGCTGATTCTACTTACCTAATGCTATTGTTAAATGATGTGTTTAGAAGTTCCGTGCATTAACCATGGACAGATAGACCTTGCACCTGATGACTGTGCATCCAATCTTAAACCCCGGCATTACTGTAAACCCAACCTTGACCTTCTCTTCTTCTGTGGTCATCTTGGTTGGTATATTTTCCATGTGTTTCTTTCGAAATTCAACACCACTCTTGACATAGAACATATCAGCTCTTGGATTCGAGGAACCGGCAACATTGAGCAATGCCCATACATATCTTGACATTCTAACAAATGCCTGGTAAAGTGGTGTCCTTGGATGACCACCACTCTTGACAAATGCTCTATGATCCAAATTTCCAAAGAATGAATCCTCCATACTCTGGGGCACAGCGACTAGATACTTTGCTCGACAAAATCTGCCAAAAATAGAATCTGGGGCCTCCATAAGAGCATCAAATGGATCTCTGAAACCCATAATATAATCAAAACAATCCACGGAAAAATACTCCCCTTTGTCTCCCATTAGCATTATACGAGCAAAATACGCCTCAACAGCATACTTCTTGTGAGCCCTTTTCTCATATACAACAGAATTATCGATTGCGCATGTCAAGAGGTCGAGGTTTGATCCAGAAACTTTCATCCAACCGACGATGAGTTTTGAAAAATCATGGATAGACTTCAATGAAAGCTCAAACAGTTCCATGAACATATCCGTTGATTCCCCCCTCCCGATTGTGAAACATCCTTCTCTGCACAATGCCTTCCGACCAATCATCTCATTCAGTTCCATGTTCTTCCTTTCCAGCTCGTCCAACTCCGCTCGCAACCAAACAATTTCAGAGTCCTTTTTGCAAATGCCAGCCTGCAACTCCACAGCCAACTTCTGATCCTCCTGAATTCTAGAGCTCACATAACACCGGTACATTGGGTTGCTCCATTTGTTCACATTAACATACATATCCTTTAACTCAGCAGTTTCTTCAAGCTCCGACGCAAAACGCTCATCGGCGATCATAATCTCTTCAGGATCATATGGCACATGCGCTTGCTGAACCTTGACATAAGCTAACTTAAGATCAGAAACCGCGTCGAGAAGCTTCTCGACAACCGCTTCCCAGCAACGGACAGAGGAACTTTCAGAGAGGCTCTCATGGTCAGAAACTTGATGCGGGTGGACTTTCAGGTGTGCACCGTCTTCACTGCTCTCCGCGGTGACGGTGCTGTCGGCCTTCAGCTTCTCGCGGACGGCCGGCGCGACGCCGACGGCATGCACCTTGCAGATCTCCGATATGCGCAAAAGCAGACTGGAAGGCGTCCGCTTCACCTTCCCCGTCGCCGGCTCCATTCCAAGATTCCGTCGACGAGACAGGGCAGCTTCCGAGTTCCGGCGCGAGTTCTTCAAGCTGCTTGAGACAACGAGTCAAACATGCATGGATTCCAAGAAGAAAGGTTGCGGCTTTCTAAGAGATTAAATTCGATCAGATCAACGCCAAGAACAGTACCTTTCAGTGGCCAGCTCCGGAAGCTGCAAGAACGGCGGCCATCTTGCACATCTCCACGGATCCAAGAAACGAAAAGCCTGCCAGAAAAGGCTGCAGCGAGAGTGAGGTCGCGCAGAATCTTCGAGAATCCAAGTAATGGGGGTCAGTGGGAGCAGAGGGGGAGGGATAGAGAGGGTTTTGGGAGGCAAACGCGGAAACGCCTCGTGGGCTCCAATGGATTCGAACAAGAAAAAGGATGGATCGAGAAGGGGAGTGGGAGCCACTGGGTGGATTTCTTTTGTAATCCCCAGACGCTAAGGCCCCGTTTGGTTCAAAGGAGTTTTGGAGGATTTTTGGAGGAATCAGTTCCTATAGGGAAGTTGTGGGAATCTAGCGTTTGGAATGGAGGATTGGGGTCAAAAATTTCCTTTGGAAAATTTCTAGTTCCTGTACTTTCACAGGAAAACAAAAATCCACCCTAACCTCTTTGGAAATTCTCCTGCGATTCAAGCGCACTCACGTCATGGTGCTATCATTTTCATACTCAGATGGATATTAAAATCAGATATAATATTAAAATGAATACCACTTTTGTATTGGAATTCCTATACTTTCTATTCCTGTGTTCCAAACACCATTTCCTATAATTTTTTTGTGTTTTCCAATCCTCTGTTTTGCCACTGCATTCCTATAACTTTACTATGTTTTTCCTCATTCCTTTGTTTTTCATTCCCACGTTCCAAACATGCCCTAAGGATTTGAGAGATGCGGCCGACCAAAGGAAGCGGGCTTGGGAAACCCTAATCTCGCTGCTTGGCGCCTCCTTGGTTGTCACTGACTCTGTAAGACTGTAACTGCTCATCTCTTTTGTTTTCAGACACTGTAAAAGCAGATCTGACTTGTGGGCTTCTATTCCAGATCTTACCTCGGGGGTAGAAGGGAAATATTCAGAGTGGGTGCAACGTTGCAATAAAGTCTTCAGAGTCCTCTAAAAAAAGGACAGGTGTTCGGTGTCATGCAAAGTCTATCTTTTGTAGCCTGTGAAAACTATCTTATCGTGAATGGCAAATTAATATTTCTTGAACGACTCAATTTGTTGTGCCCACCCCCATACACTTGGTCTGCAAATACTCGTGGTTAACCACTCATATTAATTTACGTCGTGAGTTAGGGCATCTGTAGTGTATATAACCCAAGAGACCTTAAGGTGGGTCCCATCTAAACCTTAAGGTCAACTCCATAGTGTATATAACCTAAGGGGTTTTAAGACGGTCCCACTTGTCAAATAAAGAAAAATTATATTTTAATGCTTATGGCCAAGTCTTTAGCTTGAGGACCAGCCTTAAGCCTTTTTTGCTTATAGCCTTCTTAAGGTCACCCCTGTAATGTATAAGATTGACCTTAAGGTGACTTAAAACCTCTATTTTTATACACTACAGATGCCCTTAGCGCTTGTTCGCATCTGATGCCACTCCTTGATGCTCACGTTGAGACTGACGACTCGTCGACAGGCAAAGCAAGCAAGCAACGTGAGCTATCACGATTTGGTTCGATTTATTGGGTTGTGTCAGTGAATTCGCTTTGAGATACTCTCTGGTTTTCTCTTGCAGTTGTCTCGCCAACTATAAGGCTCTCTCGTTTCGACTTCAACTTCTGATTTATTTTTCACTATTCATAAATTTTATTTTTTTTTTGAACTTTTGACTTTTTTAGCTTTTTTGCCGGTTCTTTTTTTTCGTATTTGTTTGCATTATATGTGATGGGTTAATATATTTTTCTATTTTAAAACTTTTTACATTTAATTATGCTAAATAAGCATATATTAGCTACAATGTTTTTTCAGCCAGCTACGATGCGCTTTTCAGTCATATCTAGAATTACTTTGTTCCCTTTTGAAACGCGATCTGGAATTGAAATCAAATCGCAATGTACTTATTCGAGTCTATTTCCTTTCCGAAGCAAACTTATTCGAAGGTAATTAGTATCAGAAACCAACTAACGCACTCAGACTCGGAGCACCCCAACCCCGCATGCAGTGATTAAAAATAGTACGTGCCACGGCGCGAGCCTGTCTAAAGTGTCCCGCCGATGGTTTAGCTCACCTGCCTCGATATATCTCTCGGCGCGGTCGCGCTCCTTGCTATAGTAGTTGCCATCTTCTGGGCTGTGTGCTGCGCCATCGGCCGGCGCCGCACCGAGTCAAAAGAGGTCATCGGCGGCGGCGGGAAGCACAAAGGGTGGCTGAACAAAGAGGTCGTGGCCGACGTCCCCGGCGGCTGTACCGCGGAGCCGAAGCGCGATGAGCCGCTTTGCGCGATCTGTAAGGTGTGGCTCCTGCATTACTGTAGAAAAGATCATCACAAACGAATCAAAAATGTTATCACAGACGGTTTCATAAGTCGTCGAAGTTTATGGATCAGTAATAATATAAAGTTATCACAGACTGCTTTTGAACCGTTTGTGACGTAGACTATCACAGACGGTTTGTACTAAAAACCGTCTGTGACAGTTGATAATTACAAAAGGTTTGATATATCACAAACGGTTTCAACCATAAACCATCTGTGATTGTAGTTGAAATCGTCTATGATATATCACATATCACATACAGTTTGTAATAAAACTGTCTGTGATTGTTAATTATCACAGACGGTTATGAGTCAATAACCGTCGTGATATTCCTTTCTATTCCTAAACCTATTTCTATTTGTTGGTTAACCTCAGAAAATACTAACCATGCCCTTTGAAACAAGCATATCAACATATCCATTCATTTCAAAAACAAGAACATCCATTTCATAAATCAATTAACTGAAATGAATTATCCAGCTTTGAACAAATACACACATGAATAATTAAGCTCAATGTTATCCCAGTGAAATTTATTCTAAATTGTGGAACACTCCATCTTCTTTTATGACTCTAGATATCAAGAAGTTCGCACAATGTCCTTGAATATGTTTGAGGTCAGCCTATTTCAACGGAGTTGTAGAGATGGACGCAACATGTCGGTAGAAACATAAATATTGTGTATACATATATAAATTGATAAGTATGAAATAATTATCGTAAGATTAACAAACCTGAGTATCATAGTTCTTCCCAGAATCGATGAGTAGTTCTATGTTGTGGCAAACATAGGATTTATAGGTGTTGCCCGGCGGCTGTTGGTGGCACTGCAAAATAGAATTTGTTAGTTCGAGAGCCATTACTATGAAGTGTTATATAGAATTAATATGTACTAGCGAATACCGGGAAATTTAGATCGTGTTGCAGAGCGTCGATCCCTCCCTTAGATTTTCGAACTTCTGCAACGTATGTGGCGAATGACCTACATGATTCTAAAAGTGAGCATTAATTATTGGAAAAGAAAGAAAGACTGTAATGGAGTTATCTATGGAGGAAGTGTGTTTACCTGTCGATTAATCGTTGGACAATTGTGTAGTCGGTTCTGTTTCTCCTTAGGGAATCAAAATATATTTCTTGTTCCATTTTGGTATAATTACAATTAGAATCCAGTAGAACCTACACAGGTATGTCGTCATGGTCATTAAATCTAAGTTCATGTTGCTTATAAAGTATAAATCAACAAGTATACCCACTAGTGCAGCACTTACTCCTGGTTGTAGGGCATAAGTATAAATTTTTTGTTACGGTGTGTAACATCCCAAAATTTTAAAATTTGAAAATGTGAAACTTTTGAATTATTTTTGCAATATGTTTTATTTGAATTTGGAGTTACGGTATTTTTCTGAGAATTTGGGTGAAAGTTCCAGAGAACAAAAGGATCAAGAAGAAAACAAACATGTTTAAATAATAGAGAATTGAAATTTAAAATAAGAATCTGAAAAGATGATCCAGCATGAAGAGAGAGAAACCCGAGCAGAAATATAAAATCTCATTTAGAAAATAATGGCACAAATAGCAATAAAAAGTGAATGAATAAAATACAAACACATGTACATGTATATATATACGTGTATACACAAATTGTGCAAGAAAGAGTTTAGCAATAGGAAACAATAATATATATATATATGTACATATAACAGACACAATAATAATAATAGAAGCTCTCATTTAATATCTGGAAATTTAAAGTTTAAATTCTAAATGTTATGCAAAAATCAGTAATCATAAATATGAAACAAAAATTTAAAATTAAAATTCAGAATCTCAATTCTGAGGTTCTCCTTTCCTTTCTCTCTATGCCTTGTGGACCCCCTCTGCCTTTCTCTATCTTCCTCCCTTCCGTTTGCCCTCTGGCCGTTGGGCCCGGTGCCCTCTCCTTTCTCTCCCCGCGCCCCCAGACCAGCCGGCCCAAGCCCCTGCTCCCCCTTCCTCTGCGCGGCGTCCCGACCGAGCCGCCTCCTCGCTCGGACAGACCGCGCGCGCGCTCCGCCGGACCGCTGGTCCCGACGCGCCCTCCGCACGTGTCACCCGGGGGCCCGCGCCATCTCATCGCCACGCCGCGCCTGCGTCACCACCTGCCCGCCGTCACCTCGGTCAATCCCCTCCGTCGCGCAGCCGAGTGATGCCGAACCACCCCCTGCTGCGCACAGCTTCTCTCCGCCGCGTGGCCTTCATGCACCGCGCCGCGCCTGCTCCGCCCACGGTTTTCCTCGCGCCGCCCACCGTTTTCTTAGCCACCCCGTGAGCATAAGTAGCTCCCGCCCGTGCGCAAGCTACCGCCACCGCCATTTCCACCGCCGCCACCTCCTCTGTCGATTTCGCTTCGATTCCTTGCTATGGGAGTGACAGCTCGGCACCAGCTCCTCCAACCGCGCCAATGCTCCCGCCACCCTCGCCGGCGCGTGGGCTCGCTGCGCCGCCGAAGGCTCCGTCGCCGCCCGCCACGGCCACCTTCCCACTCGGCCAACCACGCGGTGAGCTTCCTCCGACCTCACCCTTGCTCATGCGCGCTAATTCCTCCTCCTCCTCCACGCCCGCCGCGCGCCTTTCCACCCCCGCCGCCGGCCGTCCTCAGCGCTGCCAACCCCTCTCCGGCGACCCCCGATCACCGACGACCCCTCCAACGCCTTCCACGTGCCGCCGGGGTTCCGTTTCACCCCTCACCGGCACCTCTCCGGCCGCCCCTCAACGACGGCACCGCCGCCCGCACGCCGCCCCCGATTTCCTCTGCTTCGGGCCCCGCTGCCACTCCGCTCTTGTGCAATGTATCCCTGCCCACATCAAGTAAGCCCGGTGCTCGGTTGGCTAGCAGCGCTAGCGCTAACCGTCGCTGCGTTCGATCCTCCTCGCGATAATTAGCGTAGGTTTAATCTTTTGCGAGCGACACACGATTAGGAAAAATTAGGGATAAACTGTGGAAGCTAATGAAATTTAAATAAGGCTTCAGAGAGTTTATGTATGATTTAGATTTGGACTAGTTATCATGATAAATAATTAGTGTGACTTTAATATTTAAATTTTAAATCTAATTATCTACTAAGGGCATAAATGAGATTATATGGAGACTTTAGTTCATGATTAATTAATACGGTTTGAATAATTGTCTAAAAGACTAAATACTAAATTAAAGACATAGATAAAGAAAAGTGCCTTTGGTTAAAATATCCAAGTTTAAATAAAGATTACCCTTGCATGAAATTAAAATGTAAGCTTTAACCTTTATCCTACCGTCATTTCAACAAATTCCCTTTTGTAGATTTAATTAATAGCTATGTCAAAACATGAACCCATGATAGGTGAATAGAATTTAAATTGAAATCAACGCTAAGCCTAATGATAATCGAGCTATAGACAAAATGGTAGTGGTGCCATTAATTAAATCCTAACTATTAATTAAAGGCTTAGTAGGGATGTTGTTAGGTGTATGCTCTCCTGGAATGACAACTTAGCAAATGAAATTTGATTAATCAATGAAGCCTAAAACCTTGTATATTAGTAAATGTTATAAAATTAATCTCTGTAAAGTTTAAACCATAAACCCTTGTCTTTATACCCTAGCAGTTAGGAGAATCCTTTTGACTATTAAATAATGTGAACATTAATAAACCAACCTTTAGGCCATGATATTCAAATTGAAATAGAGGCTGCCTTGTATGCAACTGACTTATGGTTAAGCTTTAAATAGTTATTGATTCATGCTAACACCAAATTAAATGAAATACATATTTAAATTGGAAAGTCAGGATTCATAATGCAGACCCCACCCTTAGTACATCGCCGATAAATAAATATCAGAAGCTAGATTTAGTTAATAATGACAATTGGTATTTAGATTAACATTTCACATAAAATGATACATACTAAGCCTTGCTCCGGTAGCTAAGTTTAAACTAGAGTTAGAAGTGGAGCTAAGCCTAATAGTAGCTAAAGTATGAGCAAGCTAATAATAGTGCCATTAACTAAATCCTAACACTAGCTTTGGTACATAATAAAATTTAGTACAATTGTATATAAATCAAGCTGGGACTCGTACCAAAGGATCCTAATTCGAATTAAACTTAAGCTAGCGATAAATGAAGATACATAAAATATGATAATAGGATTATTAGAGATTTAAATTCTAATTAATTACCATATAAGAATAAATATTGAGCCCTTGCTATTTATCTTAATCTAATTAATAAGTAAAAGCCTATATCAGAGATTATTCTAAAAACTTAATAAAGATATCCAAGTATTATAATACCTTCGACTAAAAGATTTATAGAATAAGTACAGATCTCATCCATCAGTCCAGTTTGCCTTTATCATAACCGGAGTTGCAAGAAATGCATACCCTAGAGATAAAATTTGTACACTAAGCTCCTGCACCAACTCATAGGTTTAACCTAACTCATGAAACTTCCTTGATAAATACCAAAATAATAAAAGAGATTATTAATAAAAAGATCAAGTCATCGTATTATATCACCGGCCTTGCCTCAAATAACCCAAATCACCCATTAACTCACAATAAAACTAAATTGAGTTTATTCGGATTTATTTGGATCTTTTGAGTTACTTGCTTTTATTTGGATTCAGTCGTTTATCGCGTAGTTAGAAACTGGAGTCCCGAAGAATGAATGGATCAAGCGAGATCAAGATCAAGTTGAAGATAAAGACTCGAAGCTCAAGACCATCAAATGATATAGCTTTGAGTGAGCTCAAGACCGCGGTAAACCGCACCAGGCGAGTCAATACTTTGATCATGTTGAACCTACATTTTCTGCAAATTATTTTGTTTAAATTATCAAATTGCATGCTGTTAATTTATATGCAAATCCATGTTTAATTTAGAATTCTAGTTAAATGCCTATTGTCTAACTTGGTTAATATTGCCCCTTCTTTGGAATATTTGAACATGAGAACTTTGTCACCCTAGAAAAATTATAATAGTAACCTTTGAAAAATAAGTCCCTAAATATATGCCATGCTTAGTATTGTTTAGATACTTATGGGCGCGAGAGCGCCCAAGCATCACTGTTAATCCTGAGAAAAATTGGTTGGGCAGTCATGGTGGGAATGACTGGTATCCTTTGATATGGTTATTTTTATGCTCTCAAAAATCCCAACTTGCTTAAATATCTGAGCGGATGGCTTGGGGGCTGGTATGTGGTGCGGTGGGAGCACAAATTATGGAGTGTGGTAGAACCGCTCAGATAATACTAAGGACTGAATCTTGTGATGACCTCCTGATGTAAAATAGTACAACCACAAGTCTATAATGGGTACGACCTAGCTGAATAACTTGCAAGGGTTTAGTTTAGACATCACCGAGGAAAGTGGGTGCCAGGGTGTACTGGTTTACTCACAGTGAGGCACACGGTGTACTGTACTCGCACGGCGCAAGAGGGGGCTTCTGACTGTGGTGGTGTAACCCTTCAGCGGTGAAACCTCAGCGTGAGTGGTGTCTAGCTAGATCGGAGTAAGGTAAAGGCTTTGTGATAAATTATCTAGGTCTCATGCCTAAGGAAGCATGTTGGCAACAAAGATAATTCATCTCTTGTGGTGAAAGTGTACAAACTCTGCAGAGTTAAAACTATTCGAATAGCCGTGCCCACGATCAAGGGCGGATATGGGAACTTACTCGAGTTAGTTCTATTTCAAAATGTTTTGTGGGTGGGATGGAAAAGTGGAGGGCAGTGAAAGGCCCTAGTTTGGAATTGTCCTGGGTGTCGTCCCAATGGTAAGTTAAGCGGCTATAACGCTTATTTGAAGAAATTGCTATATGGTGCAGATGCCATGTAACGGTGGATGGAATCTGAATCGATATTAATAATGCATTTCCTTGTACATTATGATTTGTTCCAAAATTGCTAAGTCATAGGGCTTTTTAATTAATTGTATTCAAAAGCACTCTACGCAAAATAAAATAGCCCGAGCCTCTCCTTTGTTAAGCCATGCATACTATTTATTTGCATTCTATGTATTGGCTCGCGGAGCACGGGGTCGGAGTGCCCACGCTCGCTTTTGCGATAAAATTCAGAATCAAGAATCAAATCACCTCGCCTCAACAACAAGATTGGACAAGCTGTCAGAGAAGATGAAGATGGCAAGGGCTAGGTCGCGCACCTCCAGTTGGCTGCCTGTGGGCATGTCCTGAAGGTTCCACCTGTGTGCTTCGTTCTTCCGCTGCTGCAATTTAATGATTTCGGCCTAATCGGCCCATGAGTAAGTCTACTACTAAATTTACGCTTCCGCATGATATGTATTTTGATATTCATTACTGTAACTGTGAGCACTATCTACTGATCCAGGGAATAGTGCAGTAATCACAGAGAAATCCGGATGTTAATATCTGGCCTCCTACACGGTGAGCTACCAATGCCGTCGTTATATAATTCTAGATGAAGGATGCAAATCAACTGGTGATTTCTTTAATCTGACTTCAATCACCATGTGTGTGTATATACACACACAATAGCAATGAGTTATATATAACATTTATTGGTATTACATAAAAGTAGACTGTGATTGTACACACTTACAGTGTCCAGCATCGAATCAGTGAGGCGTCGAGGAGGTCGAGTGTGAAGAGAAACAATAAGTCCTCGAAAGTCACTATGAAGACACAGTCATGAATATCGTGCTGCAGATGATGCGACCTAAACTTGACGATAACACCCGAGTGTCGTTGTTCCTCCAGTTTATTGGCCTGTTCCATGTAATATGTATGCAATATCTGGCAAGCCAGTCCTAGGGTTAGGAGGCACTCTTTCAGGACAACCAACGGCTCACTTAGCATGAATTTCTGGGCCAACGACAAGTAGGGTATCTCATCATCGGTCTTCTTTAGTTTTTTGGGCAGCGACGAGCTTGGGGAAGACTAGGGTGTAGTGTTAGTACAGTGGAAACAAACCCTAGAGCACAATATATAGGGGAATAATCACTAACGGTTCCATCTAAAAACTGTCTATGATATTTTAGTCACAGACGGTTCTAAATAAAAACCGTCTATAATAATAACATATCACAGATGGTTTTAATTTAGAACCATTTGTGATTAGACATATCACATATGATTTTAATTTAAAACCGTATGTGATGATCATCACACATTCTCATATACATAAATGCAAATTCACAAATACACACACACAGATACACACACACACACATCACACATTCTCATATACATAAATGCAAATCCACATGTACATCACGCATTCTCATACACATATAAATGCAAATATAGAACATATGGCACATAAATATTTCATTCATTATTCCACCTGATTATTTCATTTAAAAGTTAGCCATTCATAATGATCGATGCATATGTAGCTAGTTTCATCACGTTGTTCTTCCTCGACCCTTATGCCGTTTCTGAGAGGAGGCAACTCATCAAATTAATTGTATTCTTGCTCATCCACTACATTCTCAACTCCGATAATATTTCTTTTTCTATGAAGAACTATGTGGTGTTTCTTATTTGCTTGGTCAGTTATACAGAAAACTTGAACAACTTAGTTAGCGAGAACGAAAGGTTCGTCTTTGTATCCAACACGTTTGAGGTCAATGGTAGTGACACTGTACTTGTCGACGTTCACCTATGGAAGATGGACCCAACGGCATCGAAACAAGGGAATCTTGAAAAGTACGTAGTTAAGCTCCTAAATCTCTTCTATGAACCCATAGTAGGAGTTCCTCAACCCATCGGTATTGAATGCATCTATGCGGACACCATTGTTCTGAGCAATTGTGTTAAAGGAATAACATAGCCTCACGGTTGTCTCTTGGACCTTAATCGGTAAAATACTTCTAATTGCAATAGGGAGCATCTGTGTCATCAGCAAATAACAATCGTGAGATTTCATGCCAATTAACTTCAAATCTTTCATCGAAACAAGCTTCTTTATGTTGGCGAAATAACCAGACGGAACTTTCACACCATACAAGTACTGGCATAGTTTAGTTCTCTCGGCCTTGAACAGAGTGTAACAAGCAGAGGGAAGGTAAGTTTGTCCTTTATCGATCTTTGTTAGTGCTAACTTATGTCTGATATCCATATCAACCAAATCAAGCTTGCATTGATATCATCCTTTATTTTATCACGAATATTCAGTAAGAGACCAATCAAGCTGTCACATACATTCTTCTCTATATGCATAACGTTGATGCACTAGCGAACTTTTAGGTGCTCCCAATAAGGTAAGTCCCAAAATATTGATCTCTTCTTCCAGACGTTCTTCTTGTGGGTCATCGATTTACGCCCCTTCCAAGCACAATATCTAAATTCTTAACCATATCATAGATCTCTTTTTCGCTTAAGTGCAATTAGGAATAACTTAATAACCATAGGTAGCCAATAACTTAGTGGATCTACAATTACTCTTGCCAAATAGTCTCCTTTTACCGAATGACCTCAAAGTCCTGCCTCCAGCTTAAAGCAGCAGCATAGATCTAGAATTTAAGACAGCGATCGACGGTTTGTAATACAAACCATCTGTGATAATCTAATTATAATAGACGATTTTTAATATGAACCGTTAGTAAATTATCACAGACGATTCAAAGTAAAAACCGTCTGTAATATTTGATAATATCATAGACGATTCTTGTTAATAACTATTACAGATGGTTTTAATCACGAATCGTCTGTGATATTTCACTTTCACATACTGTTTTTAGCGCTGGCAGTAACATAAACGGTCTTTAAACTAAAATCGTCTGCGATTATATCTAATACTGACGGTTTTAAACAACTGTCTATAATGTGATGCCTAGTATTAAACTTTTTATTGTAGCGTGGATGGGGGACGGTGCTAGTGCCAGCGGGCGTGTGGGCACGTCCACCACGCGGAGTGCGTCGACCAGTGGCTCGAGAGGAAGACTACATATCTGTTGTGCCGGGCCAGCGTTGCTGTCTCGTGGACAGACCTCGTCGACGCGATGGTGTGAGCCGCGCGCGGCTGTTTTGAGGTGATCGGGTGGGTTCATAGGTGTGCAGTGCGGTGCGGTGCACGGGTATGCCGCCGTCCACGCGCACACGCGGCTAAAGAATCATCGTCTACCGCCGTCCATGCACACACGCCGCAATTTGGTTGCTTACATAAGTCATAGTTATGTATTAGAGCAAATTATGTTGTGTTTCGTTATTGGTGAATTGTACTACGTACGTCTACAGATTTGGAACAGAGATTATGCTCGATTTGGAACAGATTTGAAAATCTATTTTCAACAGGATAGATGAGAACCATCTAATTGCCTATTTTCATATCGTTGTGAAGTCCGATCCATCATCCAATACATCCCCATGGAAGCCTCCCAAACTGATCCCCAACGAAGCCTCTCTAGTTTCCATCCCTATTAGTCTCTCTCCCCCCTCTCGGTTCGTAGCATTGAGCGACTGTGGCAGTGGGAAAGCGTAGGAAATGAGCGATGGAGAGCTCGCGGTGGCCCAACAGTCATGGCGTCCCAGCAATTGTTCAGCCGCAAGGAGCGGTGGCACGCGGCAGCAAGGACGGGGGCAACGAGCAACCACGGTGTCCCGCGTGGCCGTGTAGCCTCGGGCAAGCTCGGTGGCAGACGAAAAGCCTAACAGTTGGGGTGTCTCAATAAGTGTGGAGCTGTGGCGATAAGCGATGGTGCGACCACAGGTGAGCACACTGGGGATTTAAGGGCTGTTTAGTTGCCAGCCACAGTTTACCACGCCTAAGGTTAGGCAAGTTTGATCAACTTTGGGAGCTGTTTGGTTGCAGCCACAGTTGTGGTAAGATCCCCTTCCAGCAAACTAGGTCCCACACGTGACGCGTCAATGACTCAAAAAAGTGTGGCAAGATTCCCTTAGACTTGCTAAGGTGTGGCAAAGAATTTGAGCACCTCAACTTAAGCAAGTGTGGCAATTTTTATTGGCAAAGTGTGGCTAGCAACTAAACAGCCCCTTAACTCTTGTTAGATTTCTTTATGAAGCTAAATTGTTTAAGTTTTATAAAGTTTTATGTCTAAGTTTTATAGAGTTTTATGTCTAAGTTTTATAAAGTTTTTTTGCAGGGGATTTATGAAGTTGAAAGTTTTTTGTAGCAGATTCGTGATATTGAACTTAAAATTTTATGAGGTTTCATAAAGTTTCAATAGGCTTTATAACTAAGTTTTATGATGTTTCATTACTAAGTTTTACGGTGTTTCCTTAAGTTTTATGAGGTTTTATGTCTAAATTGACTAAATTTTATAAAGCATATTCGAAAATCTCTGAAACCTTATGAAACTTAGATGAAACCCGATAAAATTTACTATAATGTTAGAATCTTTTCTAATAATATACTATGTGCTAGCATGACTCTTTCCCTTAATTTTTCTCCATTCGCTCGTTCGATCAACGGTGCGATACGGTCGAGATTGGGCTCTGTGTGCTATGTTCTGCATCACGAAATCAGTCCATAACGGAATCCTTTTTCGGAAGAGTATGTGCAGTACACAACTGCAAATATTTTTTTGTTTAAAAAAAAAGGAAACAACTGCACATATTCGAGTTCCAAAATAATTGGCAGGCCAGCTGCAAGTCCAATGGGAAAAAACGCAACCATGTTCGGCCCTGACGTGTGCTCTATGTCGTGGGCCGATCTAACAATCTCATGCGCGTTGCGGCCGGCAAGGCCACTAGTCTTTTTCCCCCCTCTTCTGAGCTAGGGCATTTCACTTTTCAGCCCAGGATCCCAAGTTCTTTCACAACGGAGACAATGAAGGCTGCACTTTGTTCCCGTGTCGGCCCAAGGATGGTTAGCTCTAGGAAGTCAACCCTTCGACCGTTTTGTCAAAGATGAACACTCATGATTCATGCAATAGGAGATAACCGTAAGTTGATTGCCTCAGGCCAGACCTACAAATTGTTATTATTAGAATCCTGACGCTGATTACATCATCTAAGCTTCGCTTGGTCTTAACTAACCCATTTCCCACGTTGGTTTTGTTTACCTTTTTGTTTTCAAATGTCCTTAGTTCGCTGCCAATCAAGCGACACATGTGGATGAGCGACTTGTTAGTTTTAACAATACAATCATGTATTGCTTATATAAAGGTCAAACCTTCATGTTTTAAGTACTAACCGAGAAGCCCAAAATGTCTTCAAAAAAAATAAGAAAAGGCCAGACGAGCAGATGGCACCGCACAAATCAACCTCCCCACTGTGTACCATCCTGAATAACATGGTGCGTTCGTTTGAAGTCAAACCTAATTCATTAGTAGCAGTATACTGGGATCCCTCAAATTATGAATCATCGCTCATCTGCAACTGTATAAGGGCAGGTACTGGAGCTCCCTTTTTCTCGAAGATGGTACATAGGGCTAGGCTTGTATTGATCTCTTGGGGGATAAGATGGTGACATCCATTTCAGCTTTCGCTGACAGAGGCGCAAGTTGATAAATTCGATTTTATCTTCAATTAGCAATCAACGTGAAGACCATTATGGGGGCCGGCTGGGAGCTCTAGAAATCGCCATTTTGGATAATGAAGAATCCTGGCAAGATGATGAATTGATAAGGATTGTGCGGGACCAAGCAAAGGTGGTAAATCTATTACTATTATAAATAGGTTTGGCTCGGCACGCCGATATCAAATTCAAGCTTCAACCCGCTCTGTCTATCCTATCCAAATTATATATTCACAGCATGACCTAATAATCGAATAGTTAAGCCTAACACTCTTATTTAATGGTGTCTAACAGTGGACCCTTCTAAATGATGAAACTCATACTGAGTACCTCTACCTATGCAGGTCGATGTTGCCAGTAGTACATTTTTTTTTGCTTCTCCATGAACACTTTTGTTACATCAAAGCCCAGTGCAAAAGTTCCACTTTATTTTACTCCGTTGCTTCTTAATTATACAAAATTGAGACGACCAGATTCAGAATTGAAGCCCATGCACCGGATTCGGAGCATGTTGTTCCAACTTGTCTGATGTACTAGCTATCCTACGATGTGCCAGCTCACCGCCTTCGTCGTTGAACAAGCCGTCGCGATAACCCTCGAGGAACATTAATGTGATTGAAGGGGACAGCCAGGAAATTTCAATTGACGTTGGATCGAGCATGGCCATTTCTATGGACGCACGCAGGTTTGGGTGGCCACTGCCCACGCCGCGCAGCGTTCGCCCACCCGCCTTTGCTTATCAGCGATTGATGCTGATATTGTTAGACCACGTGAATAAATCTTGAATATTTATGATGATAAATAATTAGTAATATTATTTATTGATATCATTTAAGACGTGTGGCTTGTATAGACTCGTATCTTGGAAAAAACTTGTGCTGAGAAAAAGATGTTGCTTTGGTCTTTGCATGTGCAGGGTAACTCGAAAACGATTATAGTCTACTGCAAAAATCAGAAGATGGCTTGGTACAAAGATGTTGGAGTAGACAGTCGTACTCGAGTTGGAGTGTGTGAAGATCAAAAATGGATGATGCACACTAAAACTACGGAGGTGCGATCCATATGCTACCACACGTAACAATTTTGGAGTCTCCATGTGAATATCAAAGATAAATGATGCGTGTTTGTGAGACCATGTGGAGGTCACCCCATGGTTATGATGAGTAATTAATTTTTGAATTAGAGTTTATGTAGAGGTTAAGTTTGGTTTTTGAGGTTTTTGCAGAGGTTTACTTTCTAGCTACCGACTTCATGGCCTTCAACTTCTGGAGCTTTTGCTGTTTACGTCTTGGTGGTCGACAGGTCTAGCCGATTCAATCGGCTGTGTACGACTAGGTGGTCGGACGGTCCGATCAGCAGAACGACCACAGGGTGATCGATAGCTTCAGTGCTTGAACGATCATGTGTGATCGATGGTCGTAGCTTTGCCTGGTCGTGATCGATGGTCATAGGCTGTGGTGTTCGATAGTCGTAAAGCGTGGTGATCGATAGTCGTAGCGATTGGGTGCAAAAGTCGTAGCCTGATGATTGATGGTCGCAACTTATGTCCTAGTTGTGAATCGTAAGTCGTAGCCTTGTGAGCAGTGATTGTAGCCTTTGCTGGTCATGATCGGTAGTCGTAAGCTAAGTGTCCGATGGTCATAATGATCGGTTGTAAGCAGTCGTAGCTTCTGCTGAATGTGAGCGATAGTCGTAGTGATCGGTTATGACCTGTGTGATTGACAGTTATAACGATCTGTGAGGTAGTCGTAGCCTCTGTAAGCGGTGGTCGTAGTGTCTGCTACATGGTTGTAGCGTCTACTACACGGTCGTAGCGGCCTACTGTGTGGTCATAGGTTGCTAGTAGGATCTCGTGGGCTACAAGTACCTCATTTCTTATACATCCGAGTACTCATAAGTTGTACCAGACCGATGGTGAGCTGAGGTTGTTCACTGGAAGATTGGTGTTTTGATCAGGGTTGACCAGGGTGTTTGTTGCTTTGTGCACATGAGGTTATTGCTTGGTTCTAAGATTAGAATCAGTAATTTGGGTGCATACATTTATACAAATTGATGATCTTTATGTATGGTGCGGTGCTACGTGATGCTTTGCTTGTTGGTGTTGGTTGCAGGACTTCGGAAGCCAGGTCATGGTGAGGTGTAAGAGGACCGCGACTAGGTACAGGGAAGTGTTGAGATCCAGAACAGTCAGGAAGGCGTCGAAGATGACTAAGGCTTGCGAGGTGGTTGCAAGCTGGGACAACGAGAAACTAGAGTGAGAGCTACCTGAGGTGGACATGACAGGCAATGCCGAGGTGAACTAGGATTAGGTTCAGGGAGGAGTCGAGGTCCAGATGATCAAGAATGCCAGGTGCCGTCATGCGCGAGGAAAAGCACGTGGTGCGCCAAGTGACTTAGGTCATTTTCAAGCAAGGATAGTTCGGTGGGATCCGGACGCATGAAAAGATTGACAACGAGTCATTGGGTCCACATGTAAGCCACTTTAAGAAGTGTGCGTGAGTAAAATCTGGTGTTATGTGGGGTTAATGGGTTATCCTAGGTTTGGACTAATGGTAGGATCCATTAGGTCTAGGATTCATTTGTGAGCCTATAAAAAGGGGAGGGGAGGCAAGAGCTAGGGTCGAGAAGGTTGGCTAAGCCTTGGTGGCTGGTGCCTCTCCCTCCTATGGGAGTTATGTTAGAGAGAGTGTGAGCTCTAGGCTTAGAGCTTAGTCCTTCCAAGGGGAGTGGCTGTAAAATCAATCATTTGAGCAATACAACAATCTTCAATCTTAGTTTTGTATATCTCTTCTCTGTTAGAGTTTGGTCGACTTCGATTTGGTTCTTTCTCTGTTCTTCTTTTTCCTCAGTTCTTCAGTTCTGTACATTTCCTTTCTTGATCTGGATGTGTTCTTATTTTGATCTTGTGGATGTTCCGAATCGCAGTGAGAGGTGGGAATACAACCAAAGCCATCTTGGCTATCCTTGACCCATAAGCGGTTTTGATCAACGACTTTGTTTTAGAACACAATTCTTGTGCGCTTGATCAATTTGCAAAGAGGTCTCAACTTGGTTAATAAGTTTTCAATTCAAGATTGGAGCAGCCTCTTCAGACCTTAAATAATTTGCGTACAAAGTTTCACGGCCATTTGATCTTTTAATCAAAAGATATGCGGATTTTAGATCATTGGGTTATGTGGTCGTGTGTTGCTATATTCTTCCAAATCATTATCGACCGCTTCTGGTTTCGACCACGGTCTAGTCTCAGATCGCATCGCGTTTGATTTCGACCGCACTTGTTTCTGATTGTTCGATGGTCGTAGATCGCGTGGTCGTGCGCCTCCACTGCTTTTTGAGTTGTTTACAACTGCAGTTGATTACATGTACTTGACGGTCTTCGATCACGTCTCTAACTGCTCTGTTTTGAGATCGTTCTCTTCTCTCTCAATCTTTCCTTGATCCAAGAGTTTTGATTTGATTTCTTCGATGTAGTTGCTTGCTGTGACATGTGGGATTGTATTAAAAGCCATCTTGGCTGTTATCTCCCCACGAGAATGGTTGGTTCATCTGTTCAATCCCAAATCTATGTTTTTGTGTGCCTTTGATCAAATCTCAAAAAGGTCTCAACTGGCTTACTAAGTTTTCAATTTAAGATGGGATTAGCTTCTTGAGACCTTAAGTTATTTACGTACAAATTTTCATGGCCATTTGATCTCTGAATCAAAAGGTTTGATATTTTCAGATTCGGTGGTCGTGCGTCGCTTCTATTATTTCTAGTTGTTCACGACCACAACTGATCTCCTCAATGGCCTTAAGTAGTGTTTAAATAATCTTTTAAATTTTCATGGTGTATTTTTCTTTTAAACTTTTTTTTAGATCAATGCTACTTGGATGTGAGTTCTCCCTTTGCTGTTTTTTCCTTTGTGCCTTGATGCTTACATTGCCAAAGAGGGAGTGATTTGTGAGATTTGTGGCTCAAAATACTAAATGATTTTCGGTATGCTTTGTGAGATATTTGGGAGGGATTTATAGCTTGTGGCTAAAATGCCTTTTTGGCTTCAGCACTTCACTGAGACATGTTTCAAATCATATTATCTTTAGGTGTTGTCAATATATGCATCAAGATGGAAGATTGTTAGACCATGTGGCTAGATCTATAATATTTATGATGATGAATAATTGATAATATTATTTATTGATATTATTTGAGGCGTGTGGCGTGTGTGGACTCATGTCGGTCAAGTTGGAAAGAACTTATACCTGAAAAAGACGTTGCTTTGGTTTTGCATGTCTAGGGTAACTCAGAGGCAATCATGGTAGCAAGACTGGGAGATGGCTTGGTGCAAAGCCATGGTCCAGAGGATCAAGGATGCTGGAGGAGATAGTCGTGCTGGTGTTGGGGTGCGTGGAAATCAAAGATAGATGATGCATGTTGGAGCTACGAAGGTGCAGTCCAGAGACTACGGTATGTGACAATTTGGAGTACCCAAAATTGGGCAGTGTAACAAAAGTTGAAAAACTCATGTTACGTAAGAGTTTGAAGTCCCTTATTTATCGAATTGGATAAGAATTCATATTTGGGCCCTAGACTATAAATAGAGATAGAGTTATGTGCTAACCCCAAGAGGTTGAGAGATACAATTTTCGTGCTACGATTTGAGAGGTGTCAGAAGGGTACTTTATAGCCAAACAAACATGATCCAAAAATAAAAAAAATTAGATCTAATAAAAGGAGGCAACGTCTCTTCTCGTCGGTGGCACAAGCCACCACGCGAGAAGAAAATCCATGTGGCGTCCTAGGTCAACATGACGACCATCGTGTGGTCTTATGCGTGCCCACGCGACCTGACACGAGTTTTCTTTTGTCAATGTGAAGCCATCACCTCATAGCATGTATCAAGAAGCTACATCGACAATTGAAAGTGACATCTTTAATTTTACCTTCTCTGGTTGCGCTGTCTTTGCGTGAAGCTAGCGGATGAATTCATTTTGGTCGACGTATCTCCTCTTCGGTCAATGCACAGCTACAGCAAAACATTTGCTATAGTCTTTGATATTTTTATTCTGCTGTAGAAAATGACGTCTTTGAATTTTTTTTAATATGCAATATTAACATGTACTGTTTGATACAGTAGCACATACTGTTTGCTACAGTACCAGAAAACTTATTTCCTCTTTTTCTCTCTTTTTCCTGTCTTTTTATTTTTGTGTTTTTATTGTGTTGACAGATTGAACAATAAAAAGGCAGCATGATTGTGAGAAAATTTTTTACTATAGATTACAATTATTCACGCTCATATTGCCATCAACGATCATACCGATACTAACCAAATTGTCCAAGTAAGCCCCGCTCATTTCTGCTTGAGCTTCTGGCTTATTTTTCATTATTCCTAAATTTTATCTTTTTCTGGCCTTTTGGCTTTTTTGAGCTTTTTTACTGTTTCTTTTTTCCTGTATTCGTTTGCATTATATGTGATGGGCTAACTTATTTTTCTATTTTAATATTTTTTAAAATTAATTATGCCAACTAAACTACTATCAGGTACAGTGCAAAATAAACTAAGTACAATAAAAATTCAGCCATAAACCTGGCTTATTGAGCCCAAATAAGCACCCTCTAAACTGGTGCTCAGTTGGGCTGAATTTTTGTAGCATATAGCTGAATTTTTACTGTAACTGACTGAAATTACATTGTAACTGATGATGGCTTATTTAGCATAATTAAATTTTAAAAATTTAAAAATAAAAAAGGGTTAGCCCAGCACGTGTAATGCAAACGAATACGGCAAAAATGCTCAAAAAAATCTGAAAATTAGAAAAAGATGAAATTTAGAAATAATAAACCATAAATTAGAAGTCTAAACCCAAATGCTTATATCGCACATATGTAGCATCTACATGTTTCACATCGCACTTTTTCTCTTTATTTGACTCGGCGGGATAGATATCTAGTGAGACTAGGAATAGCTGTGCCGTGCATGGTTTCATTTCTAACTAAGAACAGCTGTGCCATGCATGATTTCATTTCCAGTTCTCGTCTGAAAAGCCCCAAAAAATTTTCAAACATTTTTTTATGAATTTTCCTGAATTTTTGAGTGATTTTTGAGCCCTTTCCCAATTCGGAAAATCCCAACAAAATCCGCTTTCTCTTTTCGGATCTGTAAGGAGCCGCAGCATGTCATTGATGCCCACCAAGCCTAGAAGAAGAAGAATGGCAAATGGCAGCCTGAAACCCACTTTGCATCGGTTGAGGGGGAGAATTCTGAGCAGCTGCTTGAGTTGATGGAGGTTGAGACCATCCCGGCAGTAGCACCCCCTTACGACCTAGAGGCAGCCACTGCCATGATTTCTCTCGAAGAGAAGATTACTCCTGAGAAGATAGCCGAAGAAGTCTCTGATTTTCTAATAGATTCAGTCTGATGCACAGAATGCATTAGACTTTAATTGTCATTTATTTTGTGTTAAAAGGGCAAGTTAGAACTTGCATGGATGGTACTTTAGCATTTGTTTTCCGTGATGGTTGGATGATTTTGAATAATTCATTCATTTATTCAGTTCATGATGGCATGATATGTTCTGATATTGGAGTATTTTATTTATGTGTTGAATGCCTTCTAATACATGTTAATAAAATACCTTATATTAGAACACGTGTGACGCTCTATGGAGGAAGTGTGCTTAGCCGACAGCGGCATAACGAATATCATATTAAGAGAGACTAAGTATTTTAGTCGATTCGTAAGAATGCTGGCAGCCTTACGACAATCGCCGGAAGCGATGCATGTATGATTGGTTCAGGAAGAGCCACAATTATACTCCTAATGGGCACAACTTTGGTCATTGAAGAAGCCTTTTGTACCTAGAATCGACTAGAACTCTCCTAAACTTTAAGGATATTCGCGCCAATGGTTTCCACATTGAGACTGAAGAAGAGTACGGTAAAGAATACCTACTCATTACAAAGCGCAAAGAGAATGGAAAAAGGTTATTAGAAAAACTTTTTCACTAGAAATTGGACTATATTATACCAACATCAAGGCACCTGCAGTCTACACTGTCGTGAAGATAGTATTTAGAAACTCTGAACTCTTCTGTCTCTGGCATGATAGATTAGGCCATCCAGGTCTTAGAATGATGATAAATATAATCAATAACTCCCAAGAGCATAATATTAATGTAAAGAATTTTCTGAATTACGAAGATTTTGTGTGCCCTGCATGTGCCACCGGGAAATTAATCACTAGACCCTCCACTTTGAAGGTGAAGTACCTGTATTCCTGGAACGCATTCAGGGAGATATTTGCGGTCCCATTCAGTCTATTTCAGGGCCATTTAAGTATTTCATGGTGCTCATTGATGCTTTCTTGAAATGGTCATACGTTGGTTTATTGTCCACAAGAAACCATGCTTTCGCAAAGTTGATCTCGCAGAATATTCGCATCAGAAATGTGTTTCCTGATCATTACATCAAGTCCATCAGAATGGACAACGCCGGAGAATTTACTTCAAAGGCATTTGATGATTATTGCATGGCGATGGGGATTGTAGTTGAGCATTTGGTACCGCATGTCTATACCTAGAATGGTTTGGTAGAGGCTTTAATCAAGAGAATTAAATTTATTACCTGACCCCTTTTGCAGAATTGTAATTTGCCAGCTACATGTTGAGGACACGCAGTCCTACATGCAGCGAATCTCATTAACTTTAGACCATCGGCCTACAACTAGGGGTGAAAACGGGTCGGGTTAATCCCGACCGATCCGGCACCGAATCCGACTAGTACCGAATCCGGAGAAAAAATATGGGTTAGGATATGGTAACAGCAATATCCGTCCGAATCCGATACGTCTTCAAGTATGATTTCAGGTTAGTGCTACTATTTGACGTTTCATTTTCTTTTGTAATGGTAAAATAAAATCTTCCACATCGGCTATTAAATAGTAACATCAAGTCAGTGCGCCCTACTCCATTTACTGCACTGTATGCATTCCTTACAAACAAGTAGAGGTGCAAACGAATTGGGTTAATCCCGACCGATCCGACACCGAATCCGATTGGTACCGAATCCGGAGGGTTAGGATATGGTAACAGCAATATCCATCCGAATCCGATCCGTTTTCACCCCTACCTACAACATCCATTCACCTATGCAACTAGCGCAAGGGTCACCACTAAAAATTTCTCATCTCAGGAGATTTGGATGCAAAGTTTATGTACCTATACCCCCTCCGCAGCGTACTGCAATGGGCTCTCTCTGTAAGACTGGGATATACGTTGGTTATGAGACTGCATCCATAATCAGGTATTTAGAACCCATGTCGGGATATTTGCATACCACCCATTTCGTTGACTGCATTTTTGATGAGGATAATTTCCCAACATTAGGGGGAGGAAATCAACCCCTTGATGAAAAATGTCGGAAAATTACGTAGAACGCCATAGGAATTCATGCACATGACCCACGCACTAGTGAAACAGAAAAAGAGGTCCAGAAGATCATTGACTTGCAAGCATTTGTAAATCAGCTACCTGATCACTTTAGTGATTTGAAGAGCATGACTAAGTCGCATGTGCCTGCACGCAATGCATCGGAGAGGGTTGAAATACCAAAGAAAACAGAAGGTATCCCTAATCCCGTCCAGAGCCCTTAGAATAAAAGGACGAGAACTCCGGCTCGTCGAATCCCAAGTAACTGGGGACGCCCAGTGACAAAGGATAAGAATGACTTATCACAGCCGATCACTAAATTCCCCAGAATGAGAAGGAGAGCTAGTTGAGACCTGGCACAAGTATGACACCTTTAGAAAAGGGCATACCAGATCTGAATATCCCCATGGAAGAAAAAATGGGCATGGATGTGTGTGCACATATTGGAACTGAAAAACTAAAGGGACTTGCCACCGCAGTTAGAAGAAGCGATGTGCAAGGAGAAGCTCCAGAAGAAGCAACTCATGAAGAAATAGCTATAACTTATGTGCACACGGGAGAGTCCACGAATAGGACAACAGCCAATATCGATATCTACTTCGCAAAGAAAATTGCCACAATCATCGATCTTGATCCCGAGCCTGCATCACTCGCTGAATGTAAGAAAAGATCGGATTGAAAAGATTGGAAGAAGACAATAGAACTGAATTACTATCTCTGAACAAAAGAGAGGTGTTTGGACCCGTATGACGCATATTTGATCGAAAGAGAAATGAAAGAAACGAAGTAGTGAGATACAAAGCAAGGCTGGTAGCACAAGGTTTCACTCAACGTCCTGGAGTTGATTATGAAAAAAACTACTCCCAATCATGAGTGGAATTACCTTTAGATACTTGATCTCAATGGCAGTGAACTTGAATTTAGAAATGAAATTGATGGATGTGGTAACTGCATACCTTTATGGAAACTTGGATTCGGAGATTTATATGAAGGTCCCTGAAGGAATCTCTCTATCGAACCAAGACAGAGCAAATAGAAATCTGTATAGTGTGAAGCTCATAAAGTCACTGTATGGATTGAAGCAATCTGGAAGAATGTGGTATAATCGCTTAAGCGACTTTCTCTACAAGAAAGGCTACACGAATAATGAAGATTGTCCTTGTGTGTTTATACGGCGGTCCCAGAATGAATTTTGTATAATCTCAGTGTATGTAGATGATCTGAATATCATCATGACAACGGAAGACATAAAAGAAGCGAGCTCCTACTTGGAGTTGAAATTTGAAATTAAAGATTTGGGCAAGGCCAAATTCTGTTTAGGCCTGCAGCTCAAGCATGTCCCTGAAGAAATATTAGTACATCAGTTGGCCTACACCCAAAAGGTGTTAGAAAAGTTTGGCTTTGAGAAGGCATACCCATCGAAAATATCGATAATCGGGAGGTCTTTACAGTAAGAAAAAATCCTTTCTGACCTAAGAAAGAGGGGGAGGAAGTCTTGAGACCATAATTCCCACACTTAAGTGCAGTGGGAGCACTTATATATTTAGCAAACTGCACTAGACCGGACATTACATTTGCCGTGAACCTGTTAGCAAGGTACAGTGCAGAACCTATCAAAAGGCATTAGCAGGGCATAAAAGACATCTTCGATACCTCCAAGGAAGAAAGGACATTGGATTGTTCTACAGAAAGAATCAAGATCTGAACTTGATTGGCTATGTAGATGTCGGGTACCTGTCTGACCCGCATACCGTAAGATCACAAACAGGCTATGTATTCCTGTGTGGCGGAACTGCAATTTCTTGAAAATCGTCCAAGCAAAGTCTCGTAACGACTTCGACGACCCACTCAGAAATTATAGCACTATATGAAGCCGCACGTGAATGCGCATGGCTCCGACGAATGATTCACCACATCTAGCAGTCATGTTAAATGAACATTGTGCAAACCCCCACAATTATCGATGAAGATAATGCAGCTTGCGTTACACAAGTGCAGACGTGCTATGTGAAGAGTCATCTCATAAAGCATATCAACCCCAAGTTATTCTATGCTCATGAATTGTAGAAGATGGACGAGATTAAGGTATTGCATACTAAGTCATGTGAAAATCTGGCAGATTTATTCACTAAGTCACTCCCTGCATCTAGCTTTAAAAGATGCGTGCGAGGAATTGGGATGATGAGACTTAGAGAAGTGCAAAATTCAGGGGGAGAATTCTCTCAAGCCCGTTAGTAAATCTTGGTCATGAAGATCAAGTATCCAAAAGATTAAAGTCCTGAAGACTGAACGAAGTTGGGTGGATTGTACTCTTTTTCCTTGATGAGTTTTCCTGAAGTTTCTCGACCAAGGTTTTTAATGAGGCAATTCGTGCATCGCAGCATAACATGCATCATGTACCCTTTCTCCAAATTTTTTCCACTGGTTTTTATGGAGTTTTAATGAGGCATGAGTGTGTCAAATGAGTGCCCAAGGGGGAGTATTGAGAAACCTGGGCCTAGGCCCATGGTGGGCACCTCATTGTAGATTATAAATAGAGAGCCGTACTGGCATATTTTGTACAGATGCAATCAGAAATTAATAAAGAAAGACTAGGAGTTCTCTCTACCTTTCTGTGTGTTTTCAATCTATTATTCTGTCTTCTGTGATTGATTTGGTTTGTTCTAAGCAGAGGAATCGATTGGATTGGTTGCCAGCGACGGTTCCTCAACAGTTTTCACAGGTGTTTTAGATTGAGTAAATGGTTAATCAACTCTGTCAGAAACCTCCTTAATCTTAAGGAGTAGTCTTTGGTTTTGAGCTTTCGAAAGTGTTTACAAATAAAAGTGCATCCACTCAATTCAATAAAACGAGTATACTCTCTTCCTTTGATGATCCATGCAATCTAGTTAAAGTAGGGCTTTCCTTTGTAACTTGTTGAGCTGGATAGCTCACGGCTTGCTAAACCCCTCAGAGCATTAAGAAGCCGGTGAAGGTCTGTCAGTCGAGGAAGCTCCAGAAGAGCCGTTCTTCGACGAGGATTCCTGGTTTTAAGTCTCAGTCATGCTCAGGCTTCCTGGTGGTTTTGTGTATTGAAATATACTTTAGGTTTGCACACCCGCTGCAGTAAAATTGGGTTGATAAATCTTATATTGTAATATATAAGTTGGTTCTTTTATTGTAAGCATGCTCTGCGATGATATTCTCTTACTCGACACTCCGTAACTGATCAACCTTGGATAGTTACGGAATGTCGGATCCTAGCACCCCTGAAAACGGGGGCGTTACATCGTCTGCCTTTTTTTTGGGGTTCTGTTCCTTTCCTAGTGCGACTTGTTTCTGTTCCGTTCTGCAAAATCTTCGTCGACTCTTGGATCTCTCTCGGTGAGCAACACCTTAATGCCAATCGCAGATACTAATTCAACAGGGAACTCAAATTGGATGCACAGGTCAACAAGAAATTATTGTGTGAATCGGATTGTTTAGAAATGCTCCAACAAGGAATTTGTCCTAGAGTCCAAGTTACAAATCGTTTTAAAACCGTGTTGACTTGTCTCCGCCGTCGGTGTCAGCTGGGAAGCAATTCGTGTTCGACTGGAAGACCAGATGCAAAGCACGGCCAGAAGAGAGCCACACCGATTAGAAAAAGCTGCAGCGGTTCGAACTTCGAATGCAGCATGACATGGAACGCCATCCTTCCTCTCAGCATTTCACGGGGGAAGCAAGGCTGTGCATGCTTCTTTCTCCGCTAAGATATTCTAAAACAATCTTTCCTTGTGTCCCAAAAGCACCCGACTTGATCAGAACGGAGAGGCCGCCAGATTCGGCAAGCTCTGAACAATTAAAACCCTTCCCTTTCTCCAAAAGGAACGCAAGCGCGCATGCGCACAAAACAAGAAACACCGCGTGATCCGCGAGGCGAGGTGGTCGGCAAGCGGCGGCGCGACAACTTCCTGCCCAAAAGCCGGCGACCGCACGGCTGCGCCTGCGCATCGGTTGAACCGGACGGACCTTGGCATCTACTCCCACCTCCATCTGTCAAACATTTGCACCACCTGCATGCTGCTGCGAGGCGTTACCGTGCAGTGCACCCTCCGTCTCTCTGCCTTTCGGTCGCAAATCATGTTTCTGCCCAGCAGGGAGCGCAGAGGAAAGGCTGGCCGCTGGTCCCGACTAGGTTAAAAAGTAGATAGCAGATTATCTATATTACTCGGTTATTGTATTTGATAGAATATAAATATGATATTTTTTTATTTGATTAACATTTTCTATCGTATTTTGTATTCGAATTCATAAAAAAATGTAGATACGAATATGGTATGGACTTTTACTATCCGAAAATTTATTTTATCTGAACTATTTGTATTTGTATTTGACAAAGCAATATGCATATTTTATTATAATACGACTAATTAGTTGGACAAGTTTTTTAATTGAACGTGAATTCATGTTTCTTTAGGTAAAGTAAATGAATTAGAATGATTAAACGTGATTGTACGAGAATAAAATATCATTAATGTTTTCATACTACATAAGTTATGAGGAAATCTAGATCCGACTGAATTGAGTAGATATTTAATTCAAATTCATATTCGATATTTGGTCGATCCGTATTCGTATTCCATATTTGTTCGATTCATATTTGAATGAAAAAATACATAGATATAAATATGGTTTAAATTCTATCTAATTCGTTTTCACGCCTAGACAACCATCGCAATCACTCGCGTAGGGCAGCTTGGACGGACCCATCAACCGCCCAATAATAACAAAACTAAAAAACGCCAATGCATCCCAGTTGCTTGTTTGTGTTACGTTGGATCATGGACTGGACGGAGACCGGGGGCCGGTCAGTAAGTAGATCGGAACAAATGCGTTGCTTTCCTTCCTAAACAAAACAGTAGTTCAGGCGTCAGAAAGATAAGGGAATCGGTTTATCCCTTCTGCAGAGGATACGGTTTACAATCCAGAAGAGAGCAAATGGAGGCGCAAACTAATCCTTTTCCCTCTGTATTTCCGAGCCAAGAACGAGTAAATTTTGGTTGAAATGGAAGGAATTACATTGGCCCAGAGCTCTCGCTATACACAGTTGATTAACCACTCGCCATTCTCTCAGATCAAAGAATCGTGAGTCTGAACAAACTTTGTATAAGAAGAAGGAAAAAAAAAATCTTTTTTGAGCATATCCTATGAGGCCATCATGGCCGGAGGCACCACGTTGGCGGCGGGGCAACTGGCGCCTCGCTCCCCGTTGGCGGCTGATGCGGCCGCCCACCGACGGCATAGCCTGCCGAGCGACGCGGCCTTGCGCCGGGCGCGCTCCGTACCGGTGCCCATCAGCTCCCATATCGCCCACTCGACGCCGGGCACGGCCATGATCTGGGTCACCGCCTGCGCGCCCAGGCGCCGGCACAACAGTACCAGCGCCGCGGTGGCGTTTTCCCTGGCCCAATCCGTGCCGCGCCGCATTTCGGCCACGAGACGTGCCACCGCGCCGTCGATGTTGACGATTGCCTCCGCACCTCCGCGCTTGGCCAATGCTGCTAGCACTGCCGCGGCTGTCTCCTCCTCGCTAATGGCAGACAACGCCACCTCAGCGACGCCTGCATCCACGAGCTTTCCGACGTTCTCCCTCTCGCCGGCCAGTGACAGCAGCGCGGCCAATGCGTCCTTCTTTGTGCTCGTCGGGCCGGTGCGCACCAGATGCACTAATTTTTCCGCAACAGATGCGTTCCTGCCAAGCCTGCGGCGGTACGAATGAACGGACGCCAAGCTGACGACGGCAGCAGCGGCGTTCTCCTTGGCGCGCCACGTCGCGCCGGAGTGCATGATATGGGCGACTGCCTCGACGGCTCCCTCGGCGTGCATGATGCGCTTCTTGTTGGCCTCGAGAATAGACAGGTTGAGCAGCGCCGTGACGGCGTTCAGCTGGACCCCGGCGTCCTCGGAGTAGAGCAGGGGCACGAGCAAAGGCACGGCTCCGGCTTCTCCGACGAACGCGCGGTTGTCTGAGCCGGACTTGGAGAGCAGCCGGATCTCGTGCACGACGTGGTTGGCCGCGTCAGGGGAGGAGGAGACAGAGAGCTTCTTCACGAGAAACGACGCCGTCATGCGCGCCGCCTCGAGCGCGGCCTTGTTCGCGGCCACCGCCTGGGCCGGCTCGCTCTTGCTGGCCTCGCAGCCTTCCATGGCTACACCGTTCTCCCGGCACCACTTGGAGATGAGGTTCTTGAGAGCCTTGTTCGGCACGAGCTCCAAATTGGTCAAGACCTGCCCTGTCTTGGGGCACGTTGACTTGCCGGAGCCGAACCACTGGTCGATGGGCTCGCGGTCGTATGTCTGGCCGCTAGCGACGACAACGGGGTCGCGAATTAGGTCGAGAGAGATGGGGCACCGGAAGTCCGGAGGCGGCGCAGGCGGCTCACCGTCTTCGACCTCGACGTTCGCCTTGGAATCTGACGGGCGGGGCGGGTCGCTGAACAGGACGCACTTGGCGTAGCGGAGGAGCCCGACGAGGGCGATCATGGCGGGCGTCCATCTCTCCGAGGCGCGGTCGCCGATCTCCCGCTCGAGGCTCTCGATCTCGTCGCTGCACCTCGCCGGGTCGTTGATGCCCACCTCCTTCAGGATCTCCTCGAGCCTCTCCCGCTCCGGCACGATTTCGCGCTCGATTTCTTGTATCAGAGACAGCACGCTCGCCTTGAGCGCCTGTTCCGCCTCCGCGGCCAGCGAGCACCGCCTACACTGGCGCGACACGAGGGCGAGGAGGTCCATCACGTCCTCGGCGAGCCCCAGCTCGACGACGGGCAAGAGGTCGAGCAGCGTGGCCAGGTCGTGGTGCAGCTCCCGCAGCTCCTCGTCCACCTCGTCCGACTGTAGCAGCAGCCGCATCCGGCTCCGCGCGGAGCAGTCGGCCACGACCGCCTTGAACCGCTGCAGCACCAGGAGCACCTCCCGCAGGCACAGCGACGCCGACCGCGGCAGGGCCCCCACGGAGGCGGTGCACAGCAGCAGGTCGTCGAACGCGGCGGCGAGAAGCTTGGACCTCCTCGAGATGGACGCGAACGCGGCCGGCAGGAATGGCGCGGGCGTCTCGACGACGGAGAGGTCGCACGCCAGGCGCTGCAGCGACTGGAGCAGCTCCCCGTCGGACGGCGACGGGGGCGGCATGAACACCGAGGAAGAATAGCCGGAGGACGACGGCGCGGCGATCACCACCGCTCTCGGTTTAGCCATTGGCGCAGTAACCTAACCTAAAGAAAAATAAGGCTGCTTTAGTGGAACGACTCAACGGAAATGGTGGTATACGCAGGCGGAGGCGGATCGGGGAAGAGAGGTATATAAACGATGGAGGAGAAGCAATAGGCGTGGCGAGTTGGCTGAGAGCCCGGGTTTGCTTTTCGGTCTATCAATTGTGATTGTTATGCATCATGGTGCTTAGTTTAACGATGATACTCTAGTTTATATGTGCTGGGGAAGACGGCTGGGAGCGCAGAGTCGTGCCATGCTGGCCGTTGGATACGAGGCGAAGGACGGCGGAGATGGGAAGTGCATACCGGGCTGGATGGATTTACTTTGGATGAGTGGTGATGACTCAGCTCTGGTTTTTCGATCGGATCGCGTCGCGGCCCTCGTGTGCGGCGGCTGGGTAGTGGGTACGAGTTGGAAAAGACAGCGCGTTGACGGCCGACGACAAGGGGAGAGCACACGAGAACGGAAGGAACTTATCTGCGGCGTGTCGCCCTGCCCTCGATGGGGACTGCCACATATCACTGACACGATGGCACAGACCCTTCCCTCCTCCCGTTCCCTCCGGTTAGCACCCATGTCGTCCTCCTCACAGCCACGGAGGCAATGACAAGACCGGGACACACAAGAACATGGGAGGGTGCGCAGCTCCTCTGGAGCGCTCACGAACGCGAGGGACGGCCGGTGAGGCAACGGTAGCCCGAAAAATGGATTGAGGGAAGGGAGTAGAGGATATAGATGGTGGACCGGTGGTGGCGTGGCGAGAGATGCATGGACATGTGCTCACGGTGACACGTGGCAGTCAAGACGGCCTAGAGAGTAGAGACAACGGCGACAGTCCGCTCGTGGGAAATTGAGGGGTTTAAGGTTGGCACCGTTTTTGTTTCAGCTTTTAGCGTTCGGTTTATTTTTTATTATTTATAAATTTTATTTTTTTCTAAATTTTTGATTTTTTTATTGAGCTTTTTTACCGATTCTTTTTTTCTCGTATTTGTTAATATTATATGTAATGGGCTAACTAATTTTTTAATTTTTCTAATTTTAATTATGCTAAATAAGACTCTGTCATCTATAGTGTTTTTTCAGCTAACTACAGTGTTTTTCAACCATAAACCATCAAAAAAAGCCTAAATGATCACCACTAAAGGGTGAATGAGAATACTGGTGGTATGTGGAGATCATTGGTGAACGCGGCGGTGCTTCGAACTTGTGACGGCGAGGATGACGTGTTCTAGGACGACTGCGAGAGGTAATGTGAAATTAGTTCGGAGGAAGATGTCAGGATTGATTGAATTTCTCCGAGAGCACGAATGAAATTTCTCAGTTGTGATTTTGTTGTTGTTGATATTGATGTTGATCAGACAACTTACGGGATGCGACCTCGTCGCGAATTGCAACACACAAACGTGCTTCCACATTGAGCAAACTACTTGCTGGATCCAATAAAACCAATCTTTAGCCAGAGTTGAAACACTGGTATAAGGCCAAACCGTTAGCAAATTGAATTTGTCCTACCTACACACATGTAGTCCAATCGCAGGTTAGTTACCAATTTTTGCTAATTTTATGCGCGTCATGGTACCAATCACGACGATAAGATAGTCGTAAAAAAGAGAATTGATACGGTTCTTACATAAATTGATCGAATGCCTCACTCAGTCATTTCACTCGAACGCACCCCTCTCCAAACCCCACGGCCACCTCTCTCTATTCCTACTCGCCTCCTTCCTCCTACCCCAATCCCAAATATATCCCCCATGGCCGTGCGCCACCCAATCGCTCCGCTCATGCGGATCCGCAAGTGTGTCTCTCGTCTCCTCAGTTCCGTCTACTCTCTCGTAGCATCGGGCCTCGATTCGAGCTCTCGCGCCGCCCCTGTCGTCGGCCCTTAATCCCGCGTGAGGGGCACCGTCTTCGTGGCCGCGACTGCCACCTGGGTGTCCAGCAAAGTCAGTTGAAGCATCCGCAAGGTCCGTGCCATCCTGACCTTGACCACTGATAGCGGCCCCGTGATCGCTGCACAAGTTCCGCCGCCTTCTCCTACCAGCGCTCTAGATCCACGCTGCCTGCCGCCGCCGCACCCGAGGCCTTGCCGCTGCTTGCCATGGGATGTAGATGTTGTTTTTTTGTTGCAACAGTTTTGCATGTGTAGCATTTTGATTTCATGCATGCAACACTGATATTCTTATCAATTTTTTTGTTGCATATATGGCCGAGAAATGTTACATAGATGGATAAAAAAATGTTATGACCGATCGTACGACCACGACCGCTACGACCACGATCACTTCGACCATGATTGCTACGACAATGATCACTACGACCACAACTGCTACGACCACAGTCACTATGACCGTGGCCGCAATGACCATTGCTACAACAACCACGATAATGGTCGAAGTGACCGTGGTCGTAGCGATCCTGGTCGTAACGGTCGTGGTCATAGCGATCCTGGTCGTAACGGCCGTGGTCGTAGCGCAGTGGCCGTGGTTGAAGTTCCTAATACTTCCGTGGCCTCGTCATCGACATCACGCTTCGCATGTCCACCGTCGTCGGCGATGGCTGTGGCGTCGCGCACGACACCACCCTCATGCTGGCCTCTCTGAGCACCTCCACATGAGCTGATGCCAATAAAAGATGGGGCAAATCATCAATTATCCCTTTCTGATTTTATGAATGCAATATTTTGATCTCATATGTGTAACATTTTGATTTCATGCATACAACATTGATATTCTTATCAAATTTTTTATTGCATACATGGCCGAGAAATATTGCATAGATGATAAAAAAAATGTTGTGACCGACCTTACAGAGCTAGCGCTTGGATTGGACGTCCGGGCGCTAGCAACTCCCCATAAAAAACACGACGATAAAATGGGCACGGTCTCCCTATTAAAAAAACACTATTGTGGCTACGGGCCAAACAGTAGAAAACGGGACTAATAGAGTGACTATAAGAAATAAACTATATCTCCTCCCTTGTTAACCTAAGGAGCATATATACACGCCCATAAGTCCTTATTATAATAACACCCCTACCATATGGTACTATTTTAGGGGTACACATGTCTTTTACATGCCTTACTAGGCCTCTTGGCCCAGCAGGCTGAATGGATGCCAGTGGGGGCTATCCCTACAACAGGAGCCTCTCATTGTAAAGAGCTTCTTCTTGAGTAGGTCGAAACCATGCTACCTAGGCCTTATGATCCTCACCGTCCTCTCGCCCTGGTAAGGAACTAGCTCATGCGTTAGACCATGGACGTGCGCAGTTGCTATATCAAAGGATGCACGTCCACTTGTGGTTGGCACATCGTGCGCCATCTTGTCTTATGGCGCAATATCTGATGGGGCGCCCGAAAAAGGCGTTTTGCCTTTAAAGCCCGTCGCCCCTTATGAAACGTTGTTGCCCCAGCTATTGTTCTTTGTTCGTCTTGTGTGTGTTGGTTGGTGGCCTCGCCCACAATTTGTTTTGTAGCACCTGCCCCTGCTGCTGTTGCTTGTTCGACCGTGCCATCAGCACCCCGCCTACAAAGCGCGCCAACCGTTGTCGCCCTTTGTTTTTAGTGAATGGCTTGTGGCAGCGATCAGCGTCCCCATCTCACCACCGTAGGCGCTTTTGTCGAGCTGCGGCGGCGTCTCTAACTGCTGAAGCTCATTGGCGACTGAGGTGGAGTACGAGCTAGTTGAACGCGATTCATCGATGGCCAACATGTAATGGAAGGCGGTGAAGCAGGTAAACGGCATACGCACAAATGTGCTGGGCAAAGTCTGGTGACTAAAGAGCTAATTCGATCTCCGGTGTGTGACGGGAAGATCTCGGGCCACGACGCGGTCTGTCTGCTCTCTGTCGCTGAGACAGAGCCCCACCCGACGAAGTCAGAGACGGTCGTGTTCACTACCTACTTCGATGACGGTCTCTGATTTCTAGAAGCGATGTTTGTCGGTGAGGTCCTTCGGGTGTATGGGTTAGAGCTGGTGCAGTTGACCCCCATCACCATCGTTCAGTTGGTGGTGTACTACTAGGCTTCCCAGGAGGAGACGGTGTGGCCGAGCCCAGCACTTTTCACCTTTCTGCACGATGCTTGGTGCCAGCCGAAAAAGGTCACGGAGGGTGAGTACTCTAACTCAGCAAGTGTCAATTTCATGTTGACCACTACAATTTCATAGTTATCTCCTACTTCTCTCCAATTATTACTTAATGTTGACCGCTGCAACACCAAACATGTGTACATATGCAACCATCACCAATCCTTGCTAGAGACATTCGTCATGCTCTCTCCGGTGGCTCTAAGCCTATTCCCTACAACTGCATCATCCCTACTTCAAGCTCTTTGCTCCTCTGCTTGTGTACGCCAATGCTTCTATTTGTATGGATGCATGAATGTATATACACATGCATCATGTTATACATCCTCGATGTCCTCTTTTCATGTGCTGGTCACTCATCTTCTTCGATGTTGGCCAACTCAATGTTGTGACTTCCTCACTAACTGCAGTGACCTTTCATTTTCACTGATGTCGGCATGTCTGCTTTAGACATCATCTTACGATATGTAGAAACTTCTCGCTATCACCATCGCAATTGCCGCTGGCATTATGCCTCTCGCCAGCGATAGCATGACATTGTCCTTATCTCTGCCATTGCCGCCTCGGCTCTTCACTACCTTGTTGGTCAATGTCTCCCTCGACGCCATTCGTGCTATCCATGTTATAACTTTTATTTTTGTTCAAATTTTTTACTTATTTATATTAATGTTCATATACAAGCCAAATTGCTAATTTTATTTAATTTATTTCAATTTTAGTTATTTAATTATTTTACTTTGGAATTCATATGGAAATCAAATTACAAATTTGCTTTTATTTTTATTCCAAATTTCAATTATTTTTTTGCTAGAATTAGTGTAAAAATCCAATCTCCATTTTTTATTTAATGTTTACTCGGAATTACAAATATTTAGGTATTTTACTTTGAAATTTGTACCAAAATTAAATTTCTTATTTTATTATATTTTGAGATTTTTCTTAAAGTTCATATATAGATCCAATTGCTAATTTTATTTAATTTATTCCAATTTTTAGTTATTTAGGGAATTTTACAATGAAATTCGTATGCAAATGTAATTGTTAATTTTATTTTTAATTCTAAATTTTAGTTATTTTATTGGATTTGTATTTATTTAGGGATTTTACTTAGGAATTTGTATGGAATCAAATTGGTAATTCCCCCTGAATTTTAGTTATTTTACTTAGGAATTTGTATGGAATCCAATTGCTAATTTTTTATTTAATTTATTTCATATTGTACTTATTTATGTATTTTACTATGAAATTTGTACAGAAATCAAATTACAAACTTTCTTTTACTTGTTATTCCATTTTGAGTTATTTTTTGTTGGATTTCGTATACAAATCCAATTTCTATTTTTCTTTAATTTTTATTCCAAATTACAATTATTTTGGGATTTTACTTTGAAATTTGTATCAGAATCAAATTGCTAAATTTATTTTATTTTTTATTCTGAATTTCAGTTATATTTGGTTGGAATTTGTATACAAATTTGATTGGTAACTTTATTTAATTTTTATTTTTAATTATATTTATTTAGATATTTTACTTAGGAATCCATATGGATATCAAGTTGATCATTTTATTTTATTTTTTGTTGCTAATTTTAGTTATTTTTGGATTGTATTTGACATGGACTCTTTGTTTTAACCTAAACCATTATAATATTGTCCTATTGCAATCAATGGTGTAGATCATTTTCATTTTCCACCGATTAATGCGGGAATTGTTTGTCCTTGAGAATCAACATGGTGGTTTCTTTTTTACCTTTTTAATGATATAAAAGATAACCAGAGCTCCTTCCCTTATTTAAGAAAACAAGTATAATTAAATAAAATTACATCATGTCTTGAATTTTAGTTGTGTCATTCATCAGATATGTTGAAAATATTGATAAAAAAATATCGGAACTCAAAGAAAATTATTTCATGCGCGTAAATTTCTTTACATTGTGTTATGTGATTATGTTTTAATAGTATTTCATGCGAGTACTGTTTTTTACATATTCCTTTCTTTTCTCTATTTATTAGTTCTGCAGAACTCCTGTACTAAAAAAGTACATTACATACGTTAGCAAGCACGATCTTTCCGTTGCAAAAAAAGTACGACTTTCATTTGTTTAGAAATGATGGTACTTGTTTTTGCATAGAGTATTGAAAGGCATCATTAAAGTTTAAGGAAAAATAGATTGAACCAAAAAGACGTAGGCATCGCAAAAATTGGGTCCATAAAAATACAATGTTGCACCTAATCTATCATTAAGACTAGTTAATCACAGTCAATTGGACACCTAATCATGACAAATGTGCGCATGCGTTTCTTCATTTTTAAGATGCCATCATTACATTGCTTATATCAATAGAACCCGTACCTAATGCAAGCCATCAATTAGACAACATCAGAGGAAAAGATGGTTTGTAACATCCATGGATATAAAACGAGCGGGCCAATCCGTGACGAAATATATATATGTACAGGTAGTCAGTGGAACCATTCCAAAGTTCCAACAAAATGATGGGTGATCATACCCTCAATCTTTTAACGCCACAGCACGTAAGAGCCATCCAATGAGATTCCTAATCCACGAAACCCTCCCAGAAAATACACACACAAAATGGCTATGTAACGAGCGCCAAGTATGCTTGTTCTCTGCCGTTTGATTCTTTGCGTCGCCGTTCAGCGAACAGAAATTAACGAGGCACGAAAGCCTGCACGGAAAGGGCAAAGGAATAACTTCTTCCCGTTTCTGACAGATGTATGAACGGGAGAAGAAGCCGGGCACGGACCGACGTCGGTGCGTGCACAAGCCGGTGACAGGTCCTTAATAGTAATTGCACTACGCTTTTGTAGCCATCGCCGTATCAATCGGCAGGCTGTTATGGGTACACTGACACTATTGTTAGGTACAGGAATCGGAGGACGAGTAACTAAATTTAAAAATAGAAAAAATATATTACTCATTGCGGATAACGCAAACGAATACAGAAAAAAGAACCGATAAAAAAACTTTAAAAAGCTAAAAAATCAGAAAAAAATTTTATAAATAGTAAAAAATAAGTCAGAAGTTAGAATTCAAATCAAAATAAGGGAGGTCTAAGAAAAGAGAAAAGAGCCTGCACACTTTTCTTGATAGCAGCAGCGGCAGCAGTATGGGAATACTAGTAGGGGTAGTTGCAAAGCCGAACGCGAACCACATTTTGTGATTGTTTTGGCTTCAGCTTTTAGCTTTCGGCTTATTTTTCACTATTCATAAATTTTGTCTTTTTCTGAATTTTTGGCTTTTTGTTGAGCTTTTTTGCCGGTTCTTTTTTTCCCGTATTTGTTTGTATTATATGTAATGGGCTAACACATTTTTATATTTTTAATTTTTTTTAAATTTAATTATGCTAAATAAACCTCTGTCAGCTACAATGCTTATCAGACATAAGCCACCAAAAATAAGCCCAAATGATCACCACCGATTCAGCGGCGGAGAATGATGCAAGCCGAGGAGTGCCCGCGAGGCAGCGTGACGACACGAGGCGGGAGGAGATCGCTGCAACGAGTAATTAGGCCTATTTTATTCCGGCTTTAGCTTCTACATGCTAGCTTTCAGAGCCAAAACCAAAATAAACATATTAACTTTTTAATTTTGACTGTTTAACTTCTTTTTCTTTCCTTTGCATTGTTTATGTTGATGTAACTGTTTTTTATTTTTTTTCTCTCTTTTTTTTATTTTAATTTAATTAAATGATTTAAAAAACTAACGTCAATATAGTGTAATTTCAGTAAAAACCAGCAACCAGAAGACAACAATCTTCAGCTTAAGCTAAAATGAACAGACATGTTGAGGCAGTGCAGTGGGGCCATAAGCTTTTAAGTGCGTGCTTGGCTTGCCATGACAGAGGGGACTGAGTTCTTTTCAGCTTCATATTTATGTCTTTTGAATTTTGCTACAGTAACCAACTTCTAAATGGTGCGTCTTTTTAAAAGCAGTATCTATAAGTCGGTTGGAGTATACTTCAGTTATATCGGTCAAAATTACATACGACTGTCTCTCTTTATAATCTTATAAATAGATAGTATTCAAAATCGATAAGGCGTAGCCCCAAAATAACCCTCGGGTTAGCAAAATTGGCGTGCGCGGGGGCCCGACCGCCTCAGTTTTTGCCATGTGGGTGTCAGCATGGGGCGGGCGCGTTCAGTCCGCGCTGGACCGATAGCTTCTGCCTCTTGCCGCTGCCTTCAACCCGCCTCACCTCCCGCCCACCGTTTGGAGAAAAACCGAGCCCCACACGCGATCTCCGCTCCTCTCCCCTCGCCGGATTTGATTCGATGTGGCGCTGCCCTGCCGCGGGCCGCGGCGTACGTACCGGAGACCATTCTATCTGAGGAGCAACTCAGCCACGAGAAAGACGTGTACCAAGAGGACCAGTAACGAGGACTACTGTACTAGTACAACGCTAGGTTAGCGAGTAACGAGCACTCCTGTGCTAGTACAAGGCTATGTTTGGGGCGGAATCCAGATACTCCAATGGTAAGGCGAATCAGCTTGTCTAGGATCATTTATCATACTCCTGTCAGCAGCGACAATCCTCTTTTTTAAGGGTATCATCAACAATTCTGATTCTTGGGTTTAGCAGACCGACCAGTCAACCTCTGTATTTTTGCCAGTGTAGTTAGCACGTAACTTTAGCAGATAGCAGAACAGGAGCAAAATCTGATCAGCGATCGCATCACATTTCATTTCACATACATAAAGGAGGAGGTCCACATCAGTGCTTCTAGAAGGCCTGCGTTAATTAACTTAACACCCTCTTGCATTGCTTGTCCCTTGTAATGACATGGTTAGCTTGCGACAGGGACGTCACAGAACAAATTGATCAGTAGGGAATTAGGTCTCATGTCCCTGGTAGCCCTATAGAATGGTGCTCAAACTAAGAGAGAGAGGGTGATTCGGCTCCGGTCCAAATGAGCCGATTGCGAAAGATCAACGGTCCGGTCGATTGCTGTTTTGCAGCGCACTTGAAGGAGCTTGGGTTGGGTCCGGAGCTGAGAGGAAAGGAGCGAACACTTTCGATCATTCCATCGGCGACGTGCCACCAACCTCGCATGCACGTCGCAGGTCCATCTCCCCCTAAAGCGCATTAGCGCAGGGGACTGACATGATTGCTCCTTTTGATGTCAGGCTGTACGTCCAAGTGACAAGTGAAATCAAGTCTCGATTGGAGTCATTATTAGCGACATAATTTTGCTTAATTAGGTGTACTAAAACTTCTCATTTGTGAGTGAGTACTCAAAATGTGGTAATATTTGCAGAAGAGAGTGAAGACGGTAACTGCAACCTAACATATATGCAACCAAAACGGACAGAACTAGATTGCAGCATGATGCTCTCTCTGTTGTCTTTTGCATATTTACAGATGTCTCATAACGCGAGTACGTGCGATGGCTATAACTAGTGTGCCAGCCAAAAAAACAGCCCGACGGCGCCGTGAGGGCCATGTGCCGGTGAAGTAAAACATGACGTGCCACGGCTGCTATATTTTTGGTGGAGCAAAATCCAATGCGTCAGACACCTAATGCAGACAGGGGCGGATCTGGGGTGGGGCGGGGGCTCGAGCCCTATCGTTCCGACCCTGAGCTCCCAAGCCCTCTCTAAATTTTTAAGCATGGATGATAATCTGAGAAGGTGAGGTCGAAAAGTGAAAATTATTTCACCCTCCAAAAATTTTCTTAGATCCGCCACTGAATGCAGATATGCAGTACGTGCAACTTGCCAATTACTAAAGCAGCATTATCTATGGTAACTAACTTTTAAACGGTATATTTTTAAAATAAGATCAATAAAAAGATTATAATAAACGGTATATTGAGTTCAGCTGTACTAATCAAATTCATATATAATTATTTTTCTATTTATACTACCATTCATAAACAGATAGAATTTAAATATTTAAATTATAAGTCATAAACTATCAACTCAAAAGAAATCGTCCAATAACTAAACCAAGCACGCACAACGGCACGGCACAAAAGAACCGGTCGCGTCGTAGTGCAATTTGTCAGGGTCGGGTGCTCTCCCAGTCGCAGCAAGTTAAAAGCCGCATGATGCATGTTACCTCTCGTGCGTGTGTTGCAGCTTGCAGTCATGTCTAGCAGTCTAGGAAAAAGGAAATGGAAGGTGTAGGAAAGCATTCGCGTGCGTGATTCGTGGATTGATGAATGGAAGCCAGCTACAGGCGCAACTGGAGCCCAAGCCCGCCACTGCTGTTCGGAGGACACCCAGAAAAAGATGGTACCCAAAATTGCAAACCAAAGCTGCAAGTCATCGTCCTGCCACTGTTGTCCGTGTCCACACCACGCGAATACACGCAGTTCGTGCTCCAGTCTTTGTGCGCGCGCTAAGGCTGTGAATGGAAAGCAAAAAGGTTTCTTATGATGGCTTCTACTACATCGGTTGTCTGTTGACTTGCTATAGCTATATACTCGTCGTCTCCAGCAAGCCTGCAGCTTGCTGGAGACGACACCGGTGCGCGTAGTAGCGCTGATTAACATGCGCGCACGCCGGCGCTCATGCGTTGACGCTGCGTTGCTCAGTGTTCAGTGCTGTCGGTGTTGACGACATATGAGGGCTGAGGCGTTAGAAAGTTGAGATTTATGACATTTTCGGGGAATTCTTGCGCGTGGTCAGTTCAAAGGTTGCCCAACTGGTGGATTTTACGAGAGTTCATGGAACCTCGTTGGCCGTTCGTGCGCTCATCTCATGCCATTCCCCAGATGGGCCAGATCTCCGCGTGCTGCCATCACAGCGTGACGAGAGGATCTGAAGATAAGACGGGGCCTCTAGTTGAAACTTCGAGAGGGCAAGGGGGACCGGCCCATCGAACAGTACTGACGGAATGATAGGGATAGGATTATGGCCTGCTTGGGAGTTTTGGATTGTTTGTTTTCATCTGTAACCGAAAAACGCCTGTAAATTTTCGTAACATAAAAATACCAGTGAAATAAAAATCCCCGGTGAGTAGTAGTACGCTTGGCGAAGGAGCTAAACAAGTGCGAATTCTATGATTTGAGCAACTAGGATTCATTATCGATTCGTCAAAATGAGTGGCCATTGCATTATGCATCGAAATTTCAGATGAATTGGACCTGGAAAACTGGAGATTTCGATCCGAAAATTCGGACCAAATCATCAAAAAGCAACTAAAGCAGCGACATCTCACTCACCTAAATCCTCATGGCCGCCGCCTCCTGATCCGTCGAGCCCTTGCTTGCCCACCTCTGTGGCTCCATCACACCGCATCGGCTCTCCTTGGTTTGCCACGCGCGGATGCATGCGGGCCCGCGCTCGCTGCCGCGCTGATGAGCTCGCTCGTCGTCACCATGCTCGTCACCACCTTCTAGTTGTCGAGCCAGGAGGGGCAAACGAGGGAGACGTCCCCAACCTTCCTCGTAAAAAAATTATCGCCTCATCACGGTATCCTTTTAACGAGCCCAGCGTGGAAAAACATTTGGGCCCGTAATTTACACCGGTTTTAGGCCGAAATCGGGCTTCCAAGAAGGCCCCTAGGCCCTGTTTGGCAACTTCAGAATTTTTAACATCCGAACTAAAGAAACAAATGTAATTCTGGGTGCGCTAGAAATCCTTCAATTACCTTGTAGGCTGTATCTGTTTCTCCCTGTAATATCGTGTTTGGAAACAGTTCTACCTCATGTTACGAAAACTTGCTACTGGAGAATAAAAGCAGCTGGAGATGGATTTCCAAGTCATTATTCCGTGGCAACTCCAAGCATCATGAGGAGCTTACGCCATATGCATTGGATGCCCATGGCAGCCGCCGGACTAATCGAGCTCCTCGCCGAGCACATGCTCATGATCGATTACGGCAAACCTGATCGGAGCGCGCAACAGCGATGAAGATGCGAAGCAATCTCCGCGGTGAGAGTCGGGTCATGTGCGGTTACTCAACGGAGAGGCTCGCTGCCGCCGATGAGCCCCTCGCCGCCGTGCCGATGCGCCCGCTCGCTGTCGCCGTCTTCTAGTTTCTTCTTGCGTGATGGAGTTGAGGGCTCGATTCAGTCGTCGAGCCACGTGGGGCAAACGAGCGAGCCGTCCCAACCTTCCTCGTAAAAAAATTGTCACCTCATCACGAGATTCTTTTTTTTTCCGGTTGTAACGGCCCAAATCGACTGCCAATTTACCATGTTACCAGCCCACCCAAGCTCTTCTTTCAGCCCAACTTAGAAAATTTTTGCGCCCGTAATTTACACCGTTTTTGGGCCAAAAACGGACTTCCAAGCGGGCCCATAGGAATTTCGGATACCCGGCGTAATTGCGCTGTCCAGTAAAGACGAAAAGGCCTGTAGAAAAACGGTCTACTGTTTTTCAACGGAAAAAAGACGTCCTTATAGGCTTTCCAGTCAGGCCCAACTATTGTAGCAAGGCCCAAATTTGGAAATTGACCAGTTTTGGAGTAGTATAAAGCACCATCTCGGGCCATCCTGGGCCCGCCAAATGTCACACAGTCACGCTGGCTTCAGGCCTTCATTGGTCCGGGCTACTTTAACTGCACATCTACCCTACCCCACGAACCGTCCCTACCGGGGAAGCGTATCCTCTCACGTTGCCAAGAAAATGACAGTGATATTGGGTGAATCTGAGCCGTCTGATAAAAAAACAGCGGTCTAGATTGATCACTGTAGTGCTACAGTATTTTTGTATAGTGTGCTACAGTAAAATTATTGTAGCACACTATACAAAAATACTGTAGCGCTACAGTGATCGATCTAGACCGCTGTTTTTCCATCAGACTGCTCATATTCACTCAATATCACTCTGCCTTTTCCGTCAAGAGAATCCAAAATCCCCTACCGGACCATCTCCCGCGGCGGCGGCGCTCGCGACCGACATGCCACCGTCGCCTGCCGGCATGTCCGTCCACCATGCCCTGCACCACTATCCCACGCGGCCACGCCGCCGCGCACCACTTCCCTCGCTCTGGCCGCTGCTACACGGTGCCACCCTGCGGCTAGGTTCACCGGTGCCGTGCGTGCCAAATCCCACAAGAGCATGCGCCAACGCCCTCCCCGGTCTAAAAAAAAATGAATCGTGGTAAACCACAAGCGTGGTCACCACGCGGATGTGTAGTTTTTGAGACCTCTAACCATCGTCTTGTGCCGTACACTGAAGCTGCCCTGCCATCGACGATAAAGCCCCGGTAGTACTAGCGAGGCGAGCTAATGCAGCTATAGTAATGGCAGCCTGTAAAAGCCTGTTTCTGCTAGCAATTCAAGTCCGGGCGGACCATCCCGGAGAGGCTGCAATAATACAGATACCGCGTCGGCAACGCAAGCTTAGTCCAAGCAAAAAATAATGCTGCTTCGCAAATCAAAACACCAGTAACGACAGCATATTCCCAACATTCGATCGCGCAATAATTAGGCAGCGTTGACGTGTTTGGAGCTGGGCTAACAAGCCACACTGGTGAACGGTCAAATTTAGACAAAATGACCATGATCGTGCTGCGATATACGTGACTTTCGCAGCCACAGAGAATACGATCACGCTTTGTACGCTAGGAATCTTTCATGGCTTGAGCCTATTTCTTATGGAAAATCTGCCCCTTTGAACTTGAACGATGTGGTGAAGCGCTGGCCAGCTATCGACCTGCACGCTTGCTTCTTGACCCTCGGAGGTCCGGTGCACGTGCGCCGTGCCCACAAACCGCTGTCGATCATGATAGATCTGTGGAGCTACATTCGATGGCTTGTTACTCCATGATATGATCCATTGGTCAAGGCAATGAATGTGCAGGAACGGACATGGTACATGCTCCGCATTCATTTTGTACACGTGCAAACTAACTGGTTATCCTCCGTGACTCCTTACATATTTCATGCGACGTACGTCAACCGTACTGTTCATTCGAGTGGCTACATCGACTGGCGAATATCAAATATTTGGGTAGAAAGAAGGATATATAACCGTCATCGGTATGGGTCCTTGCATGTACCAACAGCGTTCGTACGTACGTGTCACCCATCCGCACTCCACTGTTGAACCACATGCCCTGGGGCCTTGGGCCACTAGGCAGCCTTCCCATTTGCCGAAGAGGACCCGAGGTAGCCGGCTACAGCTAGTCTGGCGGGACGCAACCTGGAGGGTTCCGTCGCTTCTCTTTCAGCGGCCGATGCACCCACCGCGGCGGGTGGAGGTGGCTGGTTGGTGGCGTCACGTTCGGATGGACCGTCCGAGTGGACCGGTCAATGCCGCGCATGTATACGGCCGTCCGCACTTCCATAGAAATAACATAGTTCTAAATCATCATCACAGATAGTTTTCTAAATCGTCTGAATTTATATGTCTGCAATAACATACGATTATCACAAATAATTTGTAAACCATCCGTGATAAACCACACAATACAGACGGTTTGTATTAAGAACCGTCTGTAAAGGAGACTATCACAGACGGCTCGAACAAAAAACCATCCATCTAAGAACCGTCTGTGATACTTTCCATTACAGATGGTTGGTACCTAGAATCGTCTGTGATGTGTGAGTATCACAGATGGTTTATACCACAAAATCGTATGTGATAGTTCATTCTATATGTAAATTTTTTTGTTTTCGGCTAGTCTCAGGAAATATTAGCTATGCTCTTGAAAATAAGTAAATACAACAGTAAACACAGCAGTACATTAATTCCATTTCCATTAAAATTAAAATTCATCATTACAGCATTATAAGATAACGAGCATATCATCTATCTAACACAGCAAGAATATGGTAAGAACACATCTCCTAATCCTACGAACCCAACTCTTAAACATGGCAAGAATATAGAAGAAGCAGAGATCCTAGCAGACACATGCTTCTATGCCTAGGCCCTCTCGCCCCTTATGCAGCGCACGAGCTGGATGTCCTTGACACTCGCCATCGCCGGTGCCGACTTAAGTGTCGTCTCGGTAGCCAGCTGCTTCTGCGGTGCCTTGCCGCCTGTAGCCTTGCGTGTCATCTACTTCGTAAGGACCATCGGTGTTGGGGTCGAGGAGAAGGACGGTGAGGAGATTAGAGAGATTTTGAGTGCAGTAGGTAGGGATGGGTTTATGTGAGTATTTATACAGGAGGGAGAGGCGAGAGTGGAAAATTTTTTGGCAGAATGAGCGCGGGGACGACGAGGTTGAGCTACGATCCGTGGAGTAGGGGTTGGTGGATTTCTATGGGCTGGGATTGGGTTTGAGAGGATCGACGGACCTATCGGTCAGGGACATAATTATCACAGGGACAATACACACACACATACTAGTTATGTGCCCGTGCATTGCAACGAAAAACAAAGCTTATACATATATCAATATTTTGAAAACAAAACTTTGCAAAATACTAGAATCTACGTCACTCAAAAAAATGGAAATAATAGACAACAATGACGCATCTATCCTAATGTATATCATATTGTATAGTTAATAGATATATAAGAGGTTATACTATTATATAATAATGTATAATTTAATGTCCATACGTTGCTACGAAACATTTTGTACTCAACCAAAAAATACATGAAAATTTGGCATGGATTCAAATTGCACGACTTACTGGACAACGACGAAGGGGACACTGAAACACCCCAAAAATTCAAGGTTTTTGAATTTTTATTGAATTCCTTTTTCTTTCCCAATTTGGCAAGTCTCCTGGAAATGTGCCTTCCTTTTTGGCCTTTCCGCCTCCTCCTCACGTGACGCCCGGCCTCGTGCTGCTTCCCCACCGCCTTACCTCGCTCGCTACCGCGACGCGTCGTCTCTCGTCGCTACTGGATTGCGGCGCCGCTCCTCCCTCACTCGATGTCATCCCTGCACCCCGGTCCCACGAGTCAGCCGGACGCCCCTCTGCTCCGCTCCAGTGCATTCCTCATCTCCGCTCAGCGTGAAGCAAACGCGACCGAAAAAATATCTCCCGGGGAAACCGACCTACGACGCTTTTAATAGACGGCCTTCACTACCTTAAGCTCTCTAGCACCCCCAAGAACCCTACTGAGCAAGGAATTTCACTTTCGTCGCCCCTGTCGCCGCCAATCATCTCCCCTGCACCCGGTAAACCCTAGAGGTGATCTTGCAATTCATTCAAGAATTCTTCAATTCCTTGTAATGTCATGATCTTCCTTGCTTGTTAATCACATTAGTACACTCTCCCGAGCATGAGATCCCACTGGAAGTCCTAACGGCTGAGACCGCCGTCGGCCGAAAGGCCCTCATCGTGGCCAGCTCGCCGGAGACCCTCTTGACCTAAATCACCACTGTCGTTATAATCCTGACACTCCCTAGATGGTTAAAAACCCTTCAATTTGACCGAAAAACCTCTGGGTGACCATGGAGCCGTCGTGGAGGCCGCTGCCTTCCCATCTGCCACCAGCCAACATCGTGCTCCCCCGTCTCCCAAAGCCATAAAACGGTTTCTAAGCCTAAGCCGTCCCTCTCTGCGCCACTCTTTCCTTCGGAGAAACCCCATCGGCGTCGCCCCGTTGGAGCTGCCGCTCCCCTGTTTTCCGCCCGGGAGAAGGAGCTGGAGGTTGAAGACAACTCTCCCGGGGCGACGTGGCTGAATCCTGGCCTTCGACATCCGTCAGCGTCATCCCATCCGAGCGTTCGCTCGCTTCATATCTCGATCGTTCGTGTCGCCCGCGTGTCGGCCATCGAGAGCGGCCGCGTGGGCCGGCTGGCCTCCTCGGCCGCGCAGGCGTGATTTTGGCTGGGCCGCACTGTGCTGTGGGCCGGCCCACTACTGTTCAATTGGTTTAGAAAAATTCAGAAAATTTATTAAAATTCCCAGAAAATCCAGAAAATTTCTAAAAACCCCAAAAATACTAAAATACACCATTTTGACCAGTTTAATATCTCAAATTTAAATTTGACATCCATTCTTTCCAAATTTACATTCTAAAATTTTAAACTTCACCCTTTTACAACCTTAACTCTGTAAATTCAAATTCCACTGTTCCACCCAACTCAAATCTTATAAATTTAAATTCCTCCGTATCACCAAGCTAAATCTCAATAAAACCCAAATTCATCTAATTCAAATATCAACCATCCATTTGTAAAAGTCTATTTTCTGTTCCCCAAAAATTGATCTAACACATGTACTACCTATTCGATCTTCCTAAACCTATCTAATTCAATTCTAGCCCTGTCGGCCACCCAAGCGTCGTTGAATCTTTGACCTCCTAACCCAACACATTTCTTTTTATACTATTTCTTATTTTATTTATTTACATTTTGTTCCCAGTTTGCATCTCGCAAAGCAGGAACCTATTTGGCTTCGTTTTCTACGCTAGTAATTGAACAAGCGAGTTGGTCAATTGAAGGACGACAAAAGCAGATGAAGTAAGTTTGGAGCCAGCAAGAAGATCAAGAGCAGCCGAAAGAAGGCAAGTCACATGTTTTTGATCATATTGAATCCCATGAAATTTACATTATTTACTTATGTATTTTCATTATTGATAGTTGCGAATTGATAGTTTGCGTAAAATAAAATATTTAGAATGACATAATATTTAGATAAAATCCTACCACTGATAAAAGCTATGTTTACTTTGATGGCCATATTCACCTTGACAACCTTAGTAAGAATTAAAATATTGCGCAAGTATATATATAAGATCATCTCATTCAACATTACACACTACTAAGTGACTTTGGCCGTTGGCCAGTAGGTTTGAAAAACCCCGGACTTAGGGTAGGGTGGTATGGGACGCTGTACCCTAGGCCGGTAATGCTGGTGTGCAGAGTGGGGTAAAAGTGTTGCGCGAAACCGTGCGGCAGATTTCGCCCATCGCTTTACCCTTCAACATGTACATTATTAAGGTTTGAACCGTGGACTAGTAGATTTGGAAAAACCCGATGTAGGGTGAGCGTGCCCTAGAGAGGAGGTGCCGGTGTGCACAGTTAGGGTAAGGGTGTTGTGGGGGGACCGTGTGGCGGTTTTCGCCCACCACTTTACCCTAGAGTGGAGGTTGCGGACCTCAGGAAAAATATAAGGGCAAGAATCTTGTGCTAAGTAAAAGACACAGTGATCGCCCAACCACAAGTGTTGATACGTCAACCCTGGTCTAGTAGCTGCTCAAGTTCGATTGAACCTCTACAGACGCGGTTTGGAGGCACCGTGCGAGTCCATACGGAAGGGGCTAAGAAGGGCCGTATGGAAGTTGGTTACTTTGTTTGAACAACCTGACCGATCGATCTGAACTTCGATCATATGTGATATGAGCCGCATAATAGTAGGCTAAGGTAAGTCAGGAGTTGCCTGAGCTTACTGGGAGGCCTACTAGGTAGAGTCTATATAAAGAATTGAGCAGCGAAAAGCCATGTTTTCTTAATATCAGACGTAGAATTAAGAAATCTTGTGGGTAAAGTAGGGCAGCTCTACAGAGTGAAATAAATGGTATTCGAATACGCCATGCTTCCGGTTAATGAAGCTGTGTTAACTGGGTGATTCCAGCAACAAGGCATAAGTAGTGTTTCTGGTGTTGTTAATTTGAGTAATGATGAGACTTTATCTTATAACAGAAAACCCCGATCTTAAGGACCAATTGTTTTAAAAGTTTTATTTGTTTGCAAATAAAATTGTATCCACCTCTTAATAAAACACTATACTCCCTTCCCTTGAGAATCCTGGCATATAGTTATATATTATTTTCCACATGTGATTTGGTGAGTACGGAGTTGGAGTACTCAGGCTTGCAAAATTTCCCCACAGATACCAGAAGAAAAGAAGATGCTGCGAGTGTTCGTGTTAGGGTTATGTCTGCACTCAAGTGTTCCTGTGGAGTTTTCTTGGCTCTTTTGTATGTAAGTTAAGTTTTGGACTCGGACGCCCGTATTGTTACTAAAGTTGACCATTAGGTCTTATTTTAATAAAATTAACCTTTTTTAATTGTTCGTGAGCAGGCTTGATACACTGTTAAGCCGCAACAGAACTCCTGGGCTGTTGTGGTTGGTAAGACGTCTCTGTTCCTAAAAATGAGGCGTTATAGACACTAACGATGATGACGGGAGCAGTACAACCGCGTCATGTGCACGGAACCACCGCGCCGGAGTTGCGCCACCGCGCATGACCCATGCACCGTAGCACCCGCGCAGCCGCTCGGCTGCGCCAATGCGGCCCTCGCTAGGCGCCGCTAGGCGAGAACTTTACCTTTTCAAAGTGTGCTCAATCTTTTTAGATGACACTGTATGCACACCTGTAGGCCTACAATAGATACTGTTTATGTTGAATGCTATTTTAAAAGAAGCTATCCATTTGCACGTACTGGTTCTTCTATTCGAACAAATGACTACATCCCTATCATGTTTAGGTTGCAGATCTTGTCGATTCCCTTCCAAAAATGCTAGTGGTCCTTGTTACACATCGTCATCATGATCACGTTGATGGTATGGTTACAAATGTTTTCTTCAGCACTTCTTTAACTCTTCGAATTTTTTGTACGGATAATCTATTTTTTATTCAAAATTACATAAATATACTCGCGGGAAAATTTTTTACAAAAATAGGCTCCAGTCGCCGAATGGTTGGGCGATCGAGCCTATCGCCTAACCGCATCGCGACACAATTTGTCTCATTGTCTGATGAGAGCGACTACATCCGATCGCTCTTAGTTAGCGACTAGCATCGATCGCCATCCCGTAGAGCGATGCATGTAGCCCCGTGTTTTGTTTTAGATTTTGTGAATTTTGTAACGTTGAGCGGGTAAAAATACGGTGAAGTTGTAATAAAAGTTTATGTTCATTGTATATTGTAGGTGTGCAAAAGTTTTAAAATTTTTTTCATGAAAGATTGAGTACTGAGCGATCGATACATACACTGTTAAGTGAGATAGTTTATGTGCGGAGAGAGATAATAGACTTATGTAAATTTAAATAAACTTCATATTATAAGCGTGAGTAACATGCGCATGTTTTTCATTACATGCATAAATACATAGCATCTGCAGCTGTCGCCTCACTAGTCACCCCCGGTGTGCCCGTCACCGCGCCGCGTCCTCCCATACGACCTCGCTTAGCCCTCCTCCGGTGCAACGGGTTAGGACGATCCGAAAAAGTAAAACGAGGAGGAGGGTGTCTATCCGCGAGGCGGGGCGAGTCAGTGCACCTCTGGTGTGTGCTCTCCGGTGCGGGAGGGCAGCTGGCAGAAAGAACCTGCGATGCGACGTCGGAGTAGTGTCCATGCCACTCCGGTGTAGACGCGGCGGTCCACTTCCTCCGGCACGGGAGATGCCGGAGGCGCCGTCTTCTTGGTAAGTACCTGCAATATTAATAACGTTAGTTCGTTGCATGTCATCTTCGGATAAACACGATATAAGAACCTCTGCGTACCCGTGCCTGGCGCCATCCACGCAGGAGGAGGGGCGTACACCCCCTGCGTAGAAGGCGTGAAGTGAACCGTGTAGGAGGCCCCGCCAGTGAACCCCCGGCGCTCGGGTGAGGTGGTGGAGGGCGTATCCACGTAGGTGCACGAGTGGTGCCACGCTGGTCGGGGTGGACGGCGATCGAGCGGTGGGCGTGGAGACCGCCGGTAGCCTCGTGCAGGAGAGTAGGCTAACGATACGTCTACACCCGTCGTGCACCCGACGCGCAAAGCTGATGCCCTCCTCATGGGTCGGTCGCACCAGCGAGAGCCTCTCGATCTTCCCGAGTCGAGGCATAGGGCGCGATGCGTCGCGGCAAGCACGGCCGATCCCGGTGACTGGTGGGGCTCGCCGTCGCCGATCGCCTCGCATAGCGATAAGGCGCGCATCCACCGTGTTGCCGTGGTGGTGGTGAAAACGCAACCAAACGACCCACAAGACGACGCCTCGGTGGCGCGCCACTTGGTGATCGTCTGCCTATGGAACCATGCGCTCCACCTGAATTCAAACAAGTTGTTATTAGTACGTGATACCACAAATAAGCGGTTGGGCGACACGATCGAATGTAAAAACCACGTACCGTGCGTGTGAGCCACCGGCGTCGGCCCATGGGTCGCGCCTCTGTGAACACGTGGTGCCGAGGGCCGGTGGAGCGACACCTCGAATCGCCAAGCGGTCGGCGCGCCCGATCGTGTGGGGCCTCGGTAGGAAGGCGGCGTCTCCGCGATCGGAAGGCCAAGGAGCAGGACACGTCCTCCGGTCGGCGTCATCTCCCGAATGGGAGGTGGAAAGTGTCGTCTCGGGCCGCCAACGGTCCACCAAAGCCGCCGCGAGGAACGGTCGAGCGGAAGCGTCGTGATCGCTCCCGCGCCTCGCCCCCGCCCTCGTCCCCGCCGGCGCCGCATCCTCGCCCGTGGCCTGCACCATCCGGCAAGAGGAGTAGCCCGGTATCCGCGCACGCAAACAAAGTGAAGGTCGAGACGGAATGAACTTACGGTCGCACTAAACGGCTGAGTAGTGCAAACTGGCGATCCAACGAGGGTCGAGTCTCGAGCCACGCGAGGTGTGCGTGCGGACCACTCCCGGTGAGGCGGCTCGTCCGTGCTCCCGGTGTCGGCACTAGGCGGAAGCGCGATGAGAGCGGTCCACGTGCTCGTCCAACGGTAGCGTCATCGCCACTCTGAGGCACGTCCGGCCACGAGTCATACACGCAAAATTTGTACAATAATTTCTACATTAAATTTTCTACATCTAAATTTATACAATAATTTCAATATTAAATTTCCTATATCTAAATTTGTACACTAAACTTTCTACATCTAAATTTCTACATTAAATTTTCTACACTACATTTTGTAAACTATTTTTGTACACTAACTATCTTTCTACACTAAATTATCTACACTAACTATCTTTCTACACTAAATTATCTACACTAACTATCTTTCTACACTAACTATCTTTCTACACTAAATTATCTAAACTAATTATCTACACTAATTATCTACACTAACTAATTTTCTAAACTAATTATCTACACTAATTATCTTTCTAAACTAATTTATGTACACTAATTATCTACACTAACTATCTTTCTACACTAAATTATCGACACTAATTATCTACACTAACTATATTTCTAAACTAATTTTCTAAACTAATTATCTACACTAACTATATTTCTAAACTAATTTTCTAAACTAATTATCTACACTAATTATCTTTCTAAACTAATTTATGTACACAAATATCTACACTAACTATCTTTCTACACTAAATTATCGACACTAATTATCTACACTAACTATATTTCTAAACTAATTATCTACACTAACTATATTTCTACACTAATTTTCTAAACTAATTATCTACACTAATTATTTACACTAACTATCTTTCTACACTAAATTATCTACACTAACTATCTTTCTACACTAAATTATCTAAACTAATTATCTACACTAACTATTTTTCTAAACTAATTATCTACACTAATTATCTTTCTAAACTAATTTATCTACACTAACTATATTTCTAAACTAAATTATCCACACTAATTATCTACACTAACTATCTACACTAACTAATTTTCTAAACTAATTATCTACACTAACTATATTTCTAAACTAAATTATCTACACTAACTATATTTCTAAACTAATTTTCTACACTAACAAAAATATAACACAAAAATTACACGAAAATCGCGCACGCCCTCTCTTCTTCTCCTCCCTCTCCCCTCCTCTTCTCCTCCTCTCCTCTCTTTCTCTCCCTCCCTCTTCTCCTCCTCTCCCTCTCTTTCTCCTTCTCTGCTTGCAAGAAGTGGACGACGTCGGGGCGGCCGAGCGCGCCATATTCACCTCGCCGCCCAACGGTTGGGCGGCGATATCTGATCATCAGCTTGAGCGGCGCTTTGCAATCGCCGAACCGTTGGGTGGGAGTTAATCGCCCAACGGTTGGCGGACTCTCCACCGCCGATGCAGTTGGGCGATAGGCTTGATCGCCCAACCATTCGGCGATCGAGCCTATTTTTAAAAAATTTCCCGGGTATATTTATGTAATTTCGAATAAAAATGGATTATCCGTACAAAAAATTCTTAACTCTTCTGTATTCTTACCTATTAATAATTAAGATCATATCTGGGAGTATGTAATGAAGCTAGAAACATGTAATCATGTTACAGTGTCTTTTGTGGGTTAATTGCTATCATGCCTATTTGTCCATCATAATAAACTGACTGCATTGGGTTGAGTACTGTAGGTCTTTCGGTTGTTCAGAGATGCAATCATGGAATCAAAGTCATTTTTAGAACTGTTTCATACTGTATTTACAAAAATAGCAGTATGCATATTGTATTTACAAAAATATTGTTTTTGCCATCCGGTGGCCGGGCGATAGCGCCCGCGAGGCAACGTGTGGCATTGTCGCCGGCGGCAAGTGCCTGCCGCCTGTGGGCTGGACGGCAGGCAGCCTGCCACCTAGAGAGGAGGCGACATGCAAGCCTGCTGCCCAGCCCGTAGGCGGCAGGTAATTAGGCCGGCTAATTACCTACCTAATTTTTCTGTTTAGTGTTTGTTTGAATTTTTAACTATATCAAATGAGCTCAAACAATTATGAAAATTTATGTACAACTTCTTGGGGAATTTTATTCATGGAGAATGTTGCTCAAAATTCATATAATTTTGATAATTTTACGAGTTTTTACATATAGAAAACGAGTTCCAATAATTACAAATTTTTGTGAAGCCTTCGATACAATAATAGTTATCATGTAATTTTTTTAGGAATTTTATACGGTCTAAATTAGCCATGTTTATTCGGATTAACTTAACCATGAATTTAACGATTGTAACATTTGTTTTGAAGTGTCATGTGTCAGGCAATCGTGGTATATATTATTTGTGGTTATTTGGTTCGTACAATTGTCACTCTCTCTGTATGTGCCCCTCTTGCGTGCTCTCTCGTTCGCACTAATGTCATTATTTGAGTATCGTCCCCTCGCCGCTCTCTCGTTTGCACATTTGTCATTCTTACGATGCCGTCCCTTTCTAGAGTCCTTTGGACACTTCGGTGGGCAGAGCTCCTCTAGCTTCAGTGCCATGTTGTACGGTCAGGGTGAGAGCTCGTTCGCACCACAAAGGGGATTTCTAGAGTCATTTGTACACGATATTATTGCAAGCGGCTCGCAGTTCGGCACGTCTCAGCTAGACGACTTCGATCCATACTGGACCCAGCATACTGTATCTCAGTCTACTGGACCACCACTGGCCGTTGAGCAGACAGAATGGTTTCCATACCTCTTCCGACCCGATACGCAACATCCGGACTGACTGACGTACTCAACAGGATATTCTCGTGCGCGACAGAAGACAAGACCACGTACGTTCAGGCAAGCATGGCGAGAAGATAGTAGTGGTCAGAAGAGTGAGCCATATCGCATCCACTGATGTATTTTTTTGTAGTACTATAAGTACTTTTATTTATACAAATTCATAATGTATCAAATTATAAAAAAAATGTGAAATATTTGTTAAATCATGGCTAAGTTAATCCGAACAAATGTGGCCAATTCGGATTGTATAAAATTCTCAAAAATTTACATAATAACTATTACTGCATCATGAGGCTTCACATAAAATTTTGTAATTTTTAGAGCTTGTTTGCTACATGTAAAAACTCATAAATTTATCAAAATTTTATGAATTTTTGAGCAACATTCACCATGGATAAAATTCCCTAAAAATTACACTACGATGAACGTTGTGTTAGAAGGCTATACATAATTTTTGTAATTTTTTGAGCTTATTTTGTATATTTAAAAATTTAAAAAACACTTAACGGAAAAAATTTAGGTAGGTAATTAGGCTGGCTAATTAGCCGGCCTAATTACCTGCCGCTTGGGGGCAGGGCGGCATGCTTGCCTATCACCTCCTCCCTAGGTGGCAGGCTGCTTGCCTTTCAGCCTCCAGGCGGCAGCGCCACGCGTCACCTCGCGGGCGTTGTTGCCGGCTCGTCGGACGACAAAAATGACATTTTGGTCAATACATTGGTGATACTGTTATTTTTGTAAATATGGGAAGAAACAGTGCCAAAAGTGACTTTGATTCGGCACGATGCTGTTCTCTTGACACGCAAAATAAATAGTTAAGAAAGACTATATACTCTATTAAAAAACTTCACTGCCCAACACTTCTTGCTTCCAGATCACAGTGAAGCATCAAATTGCAAAATTTTGTAACTGACAGTAAAGAAGTCGGTCAATCATAGATCCTCTTCTTATTCTTTTGAAGCAACTACCACAAATGTGGGTCAGCAATTTGATCTTCTAAAAATTCGAGTCAGAATTATTTAGAACAATAACATTTTAGCATAAAAAGGGAGACAATAACATGTAAGAAAATTGATTGGACTTTTTGGCATGATATACAACAGGGAAGTTTTGGGAATCGGTTTGAAATCTAGGTCGCTATTGCATTTAATTTGAAATCCAGGCATCTAATAGTAGTATAGCACTACTACAAAAGAGGTTATACTAGACGGATACATCACAGACGGTTTATAGGGAACCGTCTATACTGTATTATCACAGATGATTTTATAAAGCGTGAGAGTGTACCGCTTGTGATAGGCAACTACCATAGACGGTTCATACGAATAACCGTCGTGATATTATCACAGACAATTATTTATACGAATTATCTGTGATAATGAAAGACATCACAGACGGTTATTAATAGGAACCGTCTGTGATAGTTTCATATCACAGAAGGTTGGTGGTTAGAACCATCTGGGATACATCGTGTTATTAAATAGCAACGTGGTCTTGACAGATCTGTTTTCATTGTGCTGTATTGAAGGAGGCGGCCGGCTTTGGGGAGTTTGCTGAAAACATACCGTTTGTAGATCGATTTGTTCTTGGTGATTAGAGGTTAGTATTTGCTTCTAATAACTTATATGCCTTGTACTAGCTAGAGAGTGATGATAGCTAGGTTTTTAGATCTAGCTTGCTAGGTTTAGAGAGATGGTAGTTTGCTTTAATTTAAAAATGGGTCAGTACTCGTAGTTTACTTCAATATATTCTTGCTTAATATTGCTTCATATATACGTGGATAGCTACTTAATTTAGATATGGACAATTTGTTATAAGGTGAATGATAATTATGTATGTAAGTAGTTAGGTTGATTAGCTATAATAGTATTAATAATCTAATTTGACACCCATTTATTAAATGTGTAGCGTAGATAGACCGAAGGTGGATGTCTTCTCATTTATATGCACATATTTAGGGGAAGCTTTCCTTGTATTGACTTTAAAAGTAATTAATTTTCTAAACTCATTTGAGTTTATTGCAAGAATTACTAGTTGTTTAAAGTCACAAAAGAATATACAACTCGTTTCTCAAACAAGTGGTATATTCGAAGAATATACAACTCGATGGAGATGTTGGAGACCGGGGCAGAGTTGCCGAGCATGAGCGTCTCGGTTGCGAAGTTGCCGACCTCGTAGAGGCAAGCGGCGGTGGAGTTGCGGCAGGCGGTGTCGTCGAGGTCACGGCAGCGCTAGGAGTCGTAGCAGACGGGAGTGGAGCCGAATGGTGAGGCTCCCGCTCTTCCCCCCAAGTCACTCCACCCACTCCAGTACTCCGCCACCATTCCCTTACCATCTCTTCAAAAGCGACGTTCACCACGGTAGGGAGAATAATCAAAGAAAGGAGATCATCCCTTACTCTCAGGATGGTGAAGACAATCACATGCATTAAAGACTGGGAATTAGCTAAAGAGCAGCAATAGTATCAATTGGAGGATCCTAAAATCGTGCAGGCGTACGCTGATTTCAAACGCACGAACGACTTAGACATTGATGAGTAGATACTATGTATGTATGTTGTTATAGTTAGTAGGTATATATATTGTTGTTGTACTCTTTTGCTTACTCGAGGAACACCACTATGAGGCGTAAGGTTTTTAACGAAGTAGTAACATTGTATTTTAAAATATCAAGGAAATTCCTTTTTTTCGAAATATTTATGTCATTGCGTGCCCATATTTTCATGCAACTAATTCAATTTCAACTTGTTTTTAACAAGGTTGGTACGAGAGAAAGGAAGATGACAGCCGCTGCCACCATCGTCGCCGCCGTCTTCATCGTGTATAGTTACTTTGGGCTAGGCTTGGGCTGGCACGACACAAACACTAGTACAATGAGTTTTGGGTCGTGCTTGGACCTAATCAAAGACGAGACAAGCCGACACGGCACAGTACAATGATATAACTATGTCGAACCGGTATAGCATGAAGCAGCCTAAAGCATGCCCATACGGTATGATCTAACTCCCAGTTCTACTCGTAGGGGATGCGTAGCGTCCGAATGATCCAATCGGGAAACCGAAGGAATAACGACTTGTGACGCGACAAAGCCATCGCCTAATTTTAACTGGAGAGCACACGATTCTCTCTAAATGGTAAAGGTGCCATGGCATATAGTACCAGGGATGTAATTGTGCGCACGAACTGCAGTTCTGCACTGTTTTTATTTCAACAGTTTTTTATCGTTGAAATGTTAGAAACACGAATCGGCGAGGTTGAAATAGCCTAGTTTATCCCTAACTTTTAAAGAAAAAGGAATGAATGCAAAGATCGACATAGTTCATAGTAAATTTTCTGATCCGATATTTTTTAGCGTTTTGCAAGTTGTAACCTTTGGTTTGTGTGCGAGTTGAGCTCGCCTGACATATACAGCCGTACCTAGGTATGGCTATGGATAGACCACGTACGTGCGTGTTGCATAGCAAATTTTTGTTTTACAAATCTGACATCATCCATACATACTAAATTATAAATTTAGCTTTCTCTGTGACCACAGTAGCAACTACAGGTAACACATGTCACTTACTGTGGTGGGGCAGCACGGCAGAAAGTGCCCAATCAGTAGGGGTGGAAAGAGCACGGTAAGCGATGGATGGCACGAGACTATCGAGCTAGTGGAACTTGGCAGAAACTTACCACACAATGGCACTGACCAACTCGGTTTCGGTTTCTGGCTTCTGGCTTATTTTTCACTATTCATAAGTTTCGTCTTTTTCTGAATATTTGGTTTTTTGTTAAGCTTTTTTGCGAGTTCTTTTTTCCCGTCTTTGTTTGTATTATACGTAATGGGCTAACATATTTTTTATATTTTTAAATTTTTTTAAATTTAATTATGCTAAATAAATTTCATCATTCTGATCTTTTCAATTTAATACTGATGTTTTCAGCCATAAGCTATGAACTTTTCAGCTGAACCGATCACCACCATTAATATCAGCTTGGCGAGAGTTGGTGTCGAGCCCATCCAAGACGGTAGGCCGATGGGTCCCACCGTCTACCGTAGTCGTTTCTCGCATACCCAGTTGAGTCAAGATATTGTAGTGCCACAATTAATCTACTATGGTGGAAGAATATGATAGATAATATATGTCTTCTACCGCTGCTGCGTCACAGTCCATTTGTGCCATGGAATCGAAAAGCAGCAGTAAGAAAGGAGTGATCACAGTTGAGGGGACAAACTGTCTTGGGATGCCTGAACCTGTCCGCAGACTGCAGAGTCCACTAACCAATGCGTCCTTTCCTTGCATTTCCTCACGCAAGCTTGACTTCATCCTTTGGAGCTTGGAGTCAATTATTTGCCCACGGAGGCACGAAAGGGTCGGATTTACCATATATGGGCGCGTTCATTTTGATTTGAAGCTAGCTTATGTTCAAATTATTTACAGTAAATAATTTTTAAATAATATATTTTTTAAAAGACAGATTAATAGAAAGATTATAATAAAAAGTATACTGAGTTCAGCTGTATCGGTTAAAATAACATACGACTATTTTTTCTATATATATTATCTCTTGCTAACTGTTAGAATTTAAATATTTAAATTATAAACTATAAATTATCAGTTAAAAAACTTATCTATTCATTCGTACTTATCGTACTCCTCATCGTACGTAGTTGGATGGAACATTTGGGAGATGTTTGTTCAAGAGCTATCAGATCACTCGATGTGACACTAGATTCTCCTATTGTGTACCAGGTGTTTAATGCCTTTTATTGTATGGATCTTAGCTATAGCAATCAGGTTTTTGCACATAATCTGCTCAAAGAAATGCGCAAAATCAGAGATTTGGTTTGATATATACTCATCACTGCCTTAAGTTACTTGTTTCCGAGCAAATATGGGACGTAATACGAGGCCTCGCATGTGCTCTGAACTTCTGATAGATCCTGTCGACACATAATTCATGTGCTAGGTACAGTACGCAAATGGACATCTTTTGGCCGAGACTGCCGGTGAGCAGAAGATAAACCGGTCGTTTCTCTTTCGAGCAAGATTAGATATGTCCATACTGTGCGCTCAATTGTAGGTTTCCTTTTCCAAGAATCCATGGGTGAACATTGCACTGGCATAAATCCCACAGCATGCTTCCCACGAATCTTAGTCGAATCTTGGGTTTCTTTGATTCTTAGGATTATAAAAACGTATGAATAGAAAAAAAATATAGGATTTAAATGCTGTGGACTATTGAGTTATATAGAACTAAAAACTGTTGGAATTTGTGACAAAGAGTGTTCACCAAGTCGATCTTCTTATAAAATCGGGTGTATAGCTCAATTGGTAGAGCATTGGGCTTTTAATCTAATGGCCGTAGGTTCGAGTCCTGCTATACCCAAAACAACCACTCTTGTATTCGTAAGGATGCATAGTAGCCTTCAAAGAGCACCCTTTGGCCTTGAGACTCGCCCCTTTCTCATCAACATCTTGACTTCGCTCGTGGTTTGAGGTAAGTATAAAGGAGATCATACTGGCTCGGTCATTGATAGGCCAACCTTTTCCTTATTCATTGGATAGGGCATGGGGGAAAGTCAAGATTGCATCATAGGAAAAATACAGAAATTTTGAGATTAAATGTCAATTGATTGGAAAGATAATAGTGAGCAAGCGAGAAGGTGCATTGGAACTCTCAAAGGGATTGTAACATGAGGTTAGACTTCATGCTAGAATTCTTTCAAAATTTGTAGGAAAAATTTATATCCTATGAAATTATGTAAGACTATGTGAAGGTTACCCATGGTGTGTGATGGGTATTTGACTTTGTTGTGCAAAATTTGAAGTTCAAGTATGAGTTTGATTTTGAGTATGTTGTACTTTTTTAGTATTGTTGTTAGGTGAGAGCGATCTGATCGGCACAAAGGGGTGCGATCAGACCGGTGGTTGTGGTGTGACCAGGCTGTGGTAGTTGGTTGCTTTTTAGCAAAGAGTGTGTTTTGGATTTGGGGACGTGCAATCAGATCAGCCTTTAGTTAGCAGTCGAACATGAGTTGAGTTGGGTGGTGTGACCAACATTGGATTTGCAGTCACACTGGTGTCCTGTTATTGAAAAAGGTTTTAGGTTAGTTCAGGCGAATTGGATGGTGGTCAGGCCGACTATGGTTTGGTGGTCTGACCAGTGGTAGTTTGATTGGCATGTAAAATGCGATAAAACTGGCAGTGAGTTTCCAAAGTGCAATGAGCTAGTTGTTGAGTAGAGTGTTGGTTTGGTCTGAGTTTGAGACTAGGCTTGGATAACGTTAGCGGTCAACGACAATTGACCAGGATGAGGCGGGAGAGTTGATGTTCATGCAGTCGGGTAAGTCTGAGTGAGGCTACATGGCTCAAGCTTGGATTGTGTTATGTTGCATAATGCATGTTTTGACAAACGTGAGTTAAGTGCATTGAACTTATAATCGACATGGTTGCTTGGTCTTTTGATGTGCAGGTGGCTTGGAGACATTAGTGATCAGCGGCAATTGACTAGCATTAGGTGGGAGAAACTAGGGTCCATGGTCCATGTGGTCAGGTAAGTTTGGGTGAGGCTACATGATTCAAGCGTGAAGCACAAAAAAGATAAGGATCGTGAAAAGACGAGTGGGTGTAAGTGGTGTGTCAAGTGACTTAGGTCGGTACATGCAGAGATAATCGACAGGAGACCAAATACATAAAGATTTGATGGCAAGTTATTGAGCACCACAGGCTATGTGCCAAAGCATGAGGCGATGCTTTGATTGGCTTCGAGATGCTTCAAGGACAAGACAAGATTAATCGGTATATTGAAGCCAAGTGGAAGTGGCACTTTGAGAAGTGTGCTTGTATAAGTGAAAACCCCATTTTGTGTTGGGTTATCGGGTTTGTTCATGTGTTGCCGGATAGAATCCACTTTGTATTCAATTATAGGGTTTTGATATGAAGTGGTTGGCTTGGTCACCATTATAAAAGTAGAGGTAACTTAGAGATTAAGCCTTGATGAGCCAAGTAGAGGAGCATTAAGATTATTGGAGAGAACTTTTAAGAGAGTGTGGCTCCTATGTATGAACTTTTTATCATCCTTAGGCTTGTGTGTGACTAAGGAGTGGCTATTGTAGGACCATAGATGGCATTTGGTGGAGAGGAGGGGGGGGGGGTAAATGATACCTTTAATTTCAACCCTCCCTAGATTGTATTCCGAAACTTTCACTCCACTAGCTATTGAAAGCTAGAAAGATTAGTTTAGGCCACCACTAAAGAACTGACACAAGAGTGGAAACAAAAACCAAGTTCAAATTTCAGAGCCGGTACCACTGCAGATTACATGTCGGTATGACCAAAGCGGTAGTACCGTAGGTCCAAGCTTGGCACGACCAGTGACCGGTAGTACCACAGGCCAATGGCAGCATGACTTCACCTCTGTTCACATAATAGAAAACCAACCTGAGCCTAACCTGAAAAGAGTGCAATCTCCAAAATACAGGTCCAAATGATTTAAAACTTTGCACACACCTTGCTAAGAATGTCAAGAACCTAATCTATCCAAGGATCACATGGATCTTGGACAAAGTTCTGATATTTCCTTAAAACAACTAAGGTTGCACCAAAACTGAGCAAAACTTACAAACTTGGCATACGATTTGCTCGTGGGTTAAGGACAGCGAAGATGGTTCTAGATAATTCTCACATGTCACAACAAGCTTGAACACTAGAAGATTTGAGGTCAAAACCCTTGTATTAATATATCACAAGAAGTGCCCCAATCAAGCTAAGCCAGGCAAACTACTAAATCTTGCTCCAGCAAGTTCCGAGAGGATGGTATGTGATTCTCAAGAGGCATCACTATCTTTCACACGTCCATGGAACCAGGAACACCAAGAGAGAAGAAAGGAGATAAAAAACTCCAAACAAAATAAGTGCAAAATCAACAAGATCAAGAACACACAATGGAGGATGAAGAAGATTGATCTATTGTAACATGTAGATGAATGTTTTATAGCCCCTCCACCATGGAGGACATAACTCTCTCTCCCAAGAGCACTCATCTAAAACCATGGAAAGTGTGTTGGTTGCTTTCCTCCCTTACCTTCATAACCTAGCCACTAACCACACCCACTACAAATAGTTGAGGCAACAAGTCCACATTTAACCCTAATTGATACTATCCATTAGCACAATCGGGGAAAGCTGTTAACCCTATGTACACTGGGTTTTACATTCAACGCATGAATTATGCACGCTTTTCAAAGCGTATAAGCCCAAACTCGTTAAGGAGCAAGCTTCCATTCACTAGCCTCATCAGTGCCTCCTTGACCTAAATTGTTCTCTAAATGCCCCCCAAACACCACGATTTTGGTCCCTTTGCTGCTTCTGGTATTTGGACTTCCGTGCCAAAATGCCTTCGCCTTGATCGTGGACCTCATCTATTCTCTAGGCTTAGTCCATGATCATCTCTTTCTTTGAAAAGAAATCCCCATGTTTACAATGTGTAGGTCCGCCAATGGCCCATGCATAGTAAGTCTCTCCGTGTCAGTTTCGTCCGACCATGTCTCACTTGCACTGACCACACCATTCGATGAATTGTTGCTCGAACATTCCCTTTGACATCCCTTGTCATATCATGTGCTCCGTTTGAGCCCAACCATCTCACCTAGCTTCCATGATCTTACCTTACCACGAGCCCAACCATTCTTGGTTCACACCATCGACCATGGCTGCCTCCAAGCACCATGTACATCAAAGATCAAGAAACTATTTTCAGATATAAGTTCTTCATAACTTGATCCATGTTAGTCTAAATATGCTTCATACACCATAAATGTAATGACTTAGACAACTCAACCCATGACTAATTTTCACAATTATCCAAAGTCCTTAGATAATCTCAGATAGAGCCAACCTGACTACCATTAACAGGCTGGTCGAATCGCTCCAGTCAATCTAGTCAAACCTTGGTAACAAAGGAGCTGTTATGACCGCTCTTACCGAGCCGATACTATCGCCCTAAGTACCGTCGTTCTAATCCTGGTCATATCGCTCTCTCCAGTTGTATCATGGATCCCATCTGATACTACCGGATCTGGACACACCCAAAACAACCCTTACTGAAAAATAGCTATCACCAACTATCACCCGGTCGCACCGCACTTGCGATAGTACCGTGGCCACCATACCGGTACTACTGCTAGTACTAGGACGATATTACCGCCAACCCCAGGCTGATACTACCGCCTGAAAACTAACAACAATAAAAAAAACTTATGAACTTTTGCAAACTCAAATCTCAACTCGACATGATTGTCAATTGTTCAACACACATAAACCAAAGATATTGTTAATATGATTCTTCAGCTATAAATGTTTATCTCAAAGTATCAATAGATATCCAATATTCATCTAGGTCTTTCTTCTCTTTGATCAATAAATCTTGATTCGGCTTGTTTTTTTATATTTCTTCTCCCCTTGATCTTGTTTGGTGCTAACAACGTGTAAGAGATGGAAGAACCTCTTAGAGGTCATATTCCATCTATCTAGGTATCCCGTAGCAAATTCTTGGAGGTTGCCTTATGTTTGCCCAGATTTGGCATGGAAGAAGTGATCTCTCAAGTGCTTTTTGTTCTAGGTGTTTTTCTTTGGTGTTTTGCTGTGGTTTAGCTTGTTAGGATATGCGAGAGTTGATCCAAAATCATCTTGACAATCCTTAGCCCACGAGCAAGCTTTAAGCTCCAGATTCATTTTTAGCTTGGTTTTGGTGCGATTTTCCTTCAAATGGATAAATATTGTAACTTTGGCAATGATCAATGGGATTATTTATTAGAATAAGTTCCTAAGGTCCTAAGGAAGCTATATTTGAAGTTTCATGTTGTTTGGAGTTGTCGTTTGAAAGTTAGCTCATTTTGAGTTTTTGAAATCATGCTGATTTTTTGTTTTGTGCTGAGCGAGAGGTTAGACTGCTCCTACTTGGTCAGACCACGCTTTGCACTGCAATCAGACTACCTGGATGTGTCCATATTCTTTTAGCTTGATTTTTCTTGGAGCTTTCTTTATGAGTAGTTAGTCTTGTTCTTTATAGTTCCTTGTAGTTATTTGAGTGTAAAAATCTAGTCTTCTTTAAAAGTAAAGATTTGCAAAAGACGTTTGATTGTAAGACGTCTATTCAACCTGATTTTAGTCATCTTCTCAGTCCTACAAATTTCTTTGAAGCAATTCTACAAATCAAAGATCGCTCATAGGAATTTTTGCTCTGGATTGAGGCTCCGTTTGTTTCGACTTGAGCTTTTGGCTGTTGGATTAATTGGGCTTGGTCCATTTTAATTTAGCAATTAATCAAATGAAATTCCTAGGCCCACATGGAAAATTATTTAGTCCCATATGGAGAGTTGAATGAGAGTTGTACCACTTTAAAAGGTGGAACGTGGTAACCCCCTTGTGGAATTGAAGAGAGCTAATACACGTGCGCACGCTCGCTCGCCTCGCCTCGCTCGCCGAGCCGAGCCGAGCCGTGCCGTGCCATGCGTGCGTGTGTGCGCGCGCAGGCGTGTCGGGTGCGGCGCGTTTTTCTTTATCTATTCGAAAATCGAAACGCGAGCGACTTGGCGATGCAGTGCGATTACTAGTGAATTAAGGCTGCGGTTACTTTCGAGTAATGGCTGCAGTTACTAGTGACTAACTCTGACCTCTTCGTTTTTGTTGTTACAAAAGAGAACTCTACTCCATATGAAACTCGGTATTCTAGTTCGCTTTTGTTTTTGTTCTCTGCAATCTACGGTCCGGCACCTTGCGCGCAAAGGTTACGGCGAGTGAGACCTCGAAACCGTCCGTTTGCGTATCTGCACGGGTAGACGGGCGATCAAGTTTTTGGGGAGCGCATTGGCGCGACTGCTCAATCTGTGACGCACGTCATCTACTTCCTGGTGGTGAACTGTACGCGAAACTGTACGGCGAACATCTTCCTGCATTACGCCTCGTCCTGCATCAAGCCTCGATCGACTACATTGAATAGGCCATCATGTCGACTGATGGTAACGGCGCCTCCGGTGTCACCGACACTGGCCCCGCCCGAGGGTATAACCTGAAACCTTCTCTAGTGTATTTGTTTCTGTGCGCTATGAATATGTTAATAGGTGCTGCTGTTTGCTTGTTCGTTAGCGAATATGAATACATCATCGTTGAATCACTCATGTTTTTGTATGTCATGTTTTATATGCTGAATTTCTGGATTAAAATATGCCGAAAATTAACTAGATTTACAACATTGGTTTCTGGCTTGTTTTGCACTATTCGTAAATTTTGTCTTTTTCTATATTTTTGGCTTTTTTGAGCTTTTTTGCCGGGTTTTTTTTCTCGTATTTGTTTGCATTATACGTGATGGGCTAACATATTTTTTTATTTTTAATTTTTTTAAATTTAGTTATGCTAAATAAGTCTCTGTCAGCTGCAGTGCTTTTCAGTCATAAGCCACTTAAAAAAGCTGTTTTGAGTGAGACCTGAATTTGTCATTTTTTTCTTTAAAATTCCTTCAAATCAAATGGGCCAAGACTGCTTTGCAGGACGCACATGCAAGCTGCTACGCCTCCATTGTCCTCTGTTTCCCCTTGTGTGAGAACATTCGGTATTTTGGCGAGACCAATTGGCGTCGATCTCTGGTAGGCATGGAGCAATCATACACAACTAGAAGTGAGGTGACGACTGAGGCGAGGAGGATGGAAAGCTAGTTGAGGGTACGTTGCGGCTGTACCTCCCTGCGTGTTCTTTTATGTGTGTGTCCTGCTCTTTCTTGCTGATGTATTAAATTCGATCGATCGATCGATCTTGTCCAAGGAGCCGGCCTGGATTCCAAGAAATCTGACGCGGCTACAGTGGCGAGTGGGAGAGCTACAAGATAGTGAGGCGCACGTCCCTCGGTGCCGGCCTCTCTGCTTCCGCTTCCTAAATTTGGCCGTTTGGTCAGCTTCGGCTCTACAGTTGCTGTGGCTTCAGAGAAAGGAGCGGTTTTGGGAAGTGCCCATGGAGAGCTTCCGGGGAGCACGCGATTGAGTGGCAGATCCATGTTAAAGTTGGCGGTCTGGTGCTTGGCCGTGGCCATTTCTCTGTGCTGCGTTTGCTCCTGGGCTTGCAGTGGCAGCCGCTGCAGGGGGAGTACTGTGCTGCTCGGTTTAGGTAATGAATTAACCGAACTATACTTACTCTTTTGTGCACCTGCTCATTTTGGAGTTTTCAGTGAGTAGCTCTGGCTAGTACTAGTCGGTGTTCCACTTCCCATCGTTCTGTATGTTTGTTGGAGGTTCATATATGCTCTTTTTTTGCATGCTGACGCGTGTTCTGTCTTCCTGCAATGCAACTGGAATGTACGAGTTCAGTGCAGGCTTGAAGAAAAAAAAGAGAGAACAATAATATTGGTCCTTAGTGCACTTCATTGTCATCTCTTAGACCACGCCGGTTCAAGTGGTAATCACTGTGTAGTAACTTCCGTATCCTCCTTTGTTCTACAGATTTCGTGAGACGAACAGCAGCATCTTGCGCTAATCAGGTGCGTTTGCATCCCCTTCCCCTTCCTAATTTCCCCCTCAAAATACGCAAACCGCTTTCGTCTCTGACAAATGCCCCAGTATTAGAACTCAGAACGTTGCCGCTGCACACCGCCGGAATGCGCACGGTTTCCGGCGGTTCGTGCAAATCATCGCTGCTTGGCCTTAGCGCATGTGCAGTTGCGAAATGATCAAACGACGGGATTTGCTGTTCTTTGATCTGTTCTGCATTCATCTTGAGCTGTTGATGCGCCATCGCTAAGTCGAAATCCACACAGAACACGATGCAACCACACATGGCCCGCCATGGCAGGCAGGTGCATGCTGCAATCCCCACTAGCTTGCGCGCGCGCGCAGGCACAGCCAGGCCAGCTCACGGCCCCCCTCCGACAACCCTTCAACACCGGAGGGGACCATCGCCTTTTGACCATACGTTGCTGCCGCCGATCCATACAGCGTAACGTAACACCGTGCACGACAGCGATACGTATGACGTACCCATGCCCATCCTCTCACTGATTCGTAGTTCATGTTCTACGCAGGAGGAGTGCTCGAGATCAGGCGGGCAATGGCGGCGGCGGCGGCGGCTTCTGGCGGAGGGGCCGGGATCGTACCCTCCGCGGTGCACGTCCAAGTGCGGCTCATGCAGCCCGTGCTACCCGGTGCACGTGGCCGTGCCGCCGGGCGTGCCGGTCACCACCGAGTACTACCCGGAGGCGTGGCGGTGCAAGTGCGGCAACCGGCTATACATGCCATGAGGCAGGACGAAACAATGAACCCACTTGTTGTCCCGTGAGCCGCGCGAGGAAGGAAGGAGGCAGGCAGGCGCGCGGCGGTGAGCGCACCGACCGGAGCGCGGCAGGAGCTAACGGAGCCACCCGTCGCGTCGCGTCGCGCGGTAATGGCCTGGCCCCATGCATGTAGGCCACGCGCTGCATTATTGCTCCGGGCCGGGTGCCCCGATCTCAGCGCCGTGGCTGTCGCCGGCCGCGCGCATGGGTGGAGCTGCCTGCAGTGCAGGGCGCGCGTGGTGGTACCCTACTTGGCCTGCCGGGCTCTGTGCCTGCGCGTGTCTTCTCTGTGGCGCTGGAATACGCACGGCCCTACCACGAGGCGTCGAGGCATGGGGGGGTTGTACGGCGCGTGCGGAGAGCGAGGTGTTGTGGAGAGCGCCTGCTTCCCCGCTCCTGCACGCGTCCAGATAATCTCTTGATATTTTTTCTTGTTCTTCCCTTCTGTTACGTGTAGAATCTTGGATTCGAAATCCCACGAAATTTCGTTTTTGGGCTGTGACGATCTACATGACATGTATGGTACGTGTCGGTGCGTGTTGCAGCATGGAGCACCCGGAGGTTCTTTTTATCTTGTATGGTGCATTATGAAATGCATACGCATCATAGTCCCACGGTGCGTTAATGTGCAATGCTATTTGCATTTGCGTTAGGAAAACGAGAAAAGAGAGAGAGAGAAAGGTTTCTATTTTTTTTCCATTTGAGGGCAAGAAAGGTTTCCAGTTCAGCATGACAGCGCCAACCCTGTCAGGTTGCTCTGACTAGGCAGCCTGAAGATTGGTAAAAGGCCTTCCCTCACATAAGGCCCGTAATATTAGCTGGGCCAACTTGCCTGATCATCATGTCAATTGGTGAGCATGGGTCTAGCCAGCCCAACTACGTGTCCAGTGCGTGCTTTTGTAGAACAACTGATAGGGTAATACATTCATTTGTTGGGTTCAAATTTTGGTGTCTGCTGCGGTTTACGAACAAGACCGTCTTGCATTTCGGGCCCGTGGGCTACTGTGGAGTGCAAGATTGACCCAGATACATGGGCTTGATGTGCACACGATGCCTCGTCTTGAACCGGTTTTCGCGGGCCGTCCAGATCGGCCCAGATAAGCCCTAGCGACTGACGGGGGAGATTGTGACATAAGGCAGTGGTTGAGACGCGCACGACAAGGTTGCAGCTTAACTACTCAGCCAAAAGACGGCAGCGTCGTTGCTGCCTTGCTGGAGATACAATACAAACTAACCAACGAAAGGAAAGTGGCCATTTCACCACACAAAACAGCACAGCTGGTAGCCTTCCTCTCCGGAAGACGAGTCCAAACAGACGTGGCGCCCGTGAACGAGGCGCTGGCCTCTGGTTGGTCCAGCACGACGTATACGCGTACGGTCGTCGCAAATTTTCGCAATAATGATACGGCTCGCGGCTCACAAGAAAGTGCTCATGGCCTCGCCTCGTCCAGTGAGTTGGCGTAGAAGCCGCTTCGTCTGTAATATTCATAGCATTAATTAGCATAATGATCGAAATTATTATTGAGTGGAGGAAAAATTAAACAAATAGATAGACTGGAGTAATGTCTCATGTAAAATGTTATTTGAACACATAGGCCCCGTTTGGCAGAGCTCTAGATTTCCTAGAGCTGGTCATCTGTAGCTCTAGGAAATCCTGAATCTAGAGTTGCAGGTATGTTAAGTGCATTTACATGACTCATTTCATTTATATTATATATTAAATAAAAAATATTTAAATCACTTTAATTTAGTCAACAAATTACAGATCCAGCATAGATCTCGGAGCTAGAGTTGTGCCAAACGGGGCCATAATCTAATATGAAGATATTGGCTAAAACATCCATGGGGAGGAGAGAGATGTCTATCATATGGGGCCACCATAACCACCTCATTGTGCTCGTCGGCACGAGCCGCCGCCATTCCCGACATCGCGTTCTCTCCACACCTATTGCAGCGCCATGCCCACCTCAGTGGCGACGTGTCAGATCCGATCGGATCCGGTCACTGACGACGCAGATATGATCGAATTTGGGAGGTGGCGACGGAGAGGATCGAGACAGAGGGACGGTGGGGGGAGGGGGTGCTGGTGACGAGGGAGAGAGGGGGGCAGATGTGAGGCGGCCAATGCTGTGGGATGGTAAAGGGGCGACGATGAGAGGCTGCTAGTGAGGAGGGAGAGAGAGGGGAGATGCATGGTGGTCGGTGCCGGTGGGACGGTGAAGGGGTGTCGGTGAGGAGGAAGGGAGAGAGGGGAGGGGCGAAGGAGGCAGGGGCGGATTTGAGCCCATGGCAACATGGGCTTCAGCCCAAGGAGTGAAAAAATACTAGTGTATAGCCTAGGTAATTTTATCCTAACTCACGATATAAATCCTATAATTTAGTCCATGCTATTCCTAGTATCCAGCTTTCTTCCAGTGAATCGAGCCCGTTACCTATAGGCTACATCCCTCCCAAAGTCCCCATATGGCCCAAGTATGGCGCCCCGTGTCATTATTCTTAGGATAATTACACAAAAGCGTACGGATTATTATTTGCCTAATCAGTAAAACACTATTCCAGCAAATAACAAGCCTTTACCAAAGTTGCGTAGTAGAACAATAATGTAGAAACTGTACTTTCATTACAGTACTTGCCACGAGGGCTATGATCATTAATACAGATACATAAGGAACAAAAGATATAAACTAGTACCCTAAGGTTCTCCTACTCGACTCAGCGGAACACCTACTCATCCCAGCCGTAGTATAGGAGATCCACCTCCCCCGGCTCCTCGTAATCGTCATCCTCCTCGCTTGTGAACTCGACCGTGCCTGCTGCCTCTTCATCCGGCTTGGAGTATTCCCCGGTTAGAATGGGGTCTAACAAAGGAGAATAATAGAAAAGGTGAGTACTAACGTACCCAGCAAGCATAATAACAAAATGCACTATATGCCTCTCTTTGTCCTTAAGTCCATTTCTAGTCATCTACATTCAGAAATTAACTTTACCAAATTAAGTTGCATCTTTTAATTGCAAAAATTCTACTTTTCACTTGGTTGAAGAAAGATCCATAGTGATCACCGAAGTCCTCCATCTAAGAGACTGGCATGAATTCAAGATTTTATTTAGCTCTGCATAGGCTTGTACCACTGTACCCATAGCTACTTTAAACCATCTTAACTAGGCTTTCCACACTTCCTTTGGTGTGAAGTCAAGTGCAAAGTACAGAACTTTTTCAAGTTACGTTGCTCAAATCTCCAGCCTATTTATTTTCCACCGGTATACCGAGTCGCTCACCCGAGCTCTGCTGACTTCAAATAATGTTTGGTTGGACCGGCTTCCGGCCCAACACTCCACCTACGCATATAGCGTCTCAAAACTTACTCACTTCCAGGCTGGCATTACTGGTCCTAAGCTTCACCCATCTCTACTCATACATATTTACTTACCCAATGTGGAGGGATGTATAGCATAACAGGGTACTAGTTTCTGCCCGTCCGAGATGGAAAAATGGTTGGCACTTTATTACGGTCTTCGATCCGAATGAGAGTTTGGTTAATCCTTATATACTAGCCATATGTAAAAGGGTCTTGCCTGCCCTCTCTCTGTCTTTTCAAGGTCCCCTTTACCCTCCTTCTTACATATACTTGTAGCCCTGTTGCTCCTCTTAGCCAGACTACTACTCTGCTTCATCTCTTTCTCTCTCTTTTCTCTTTCTTTTTCTTGTCTTTTTTTCTCATCATACATCTTTCATCTTCTTTATCGATTTTACTTTGTAAATACATTTTCTGATGCAGATATACTATAATGATATTGAAAGTAATTTGTATTTTTAACATAACTATATCTGTGATCAAGAATTTAGCTTGCCTGAGTGGTAGTATGTGCTAGAGTCAACGACAACTAGCTCTGCTACCTCGACTGGAACCTTGTCGATTTCTGCATTACAGGTTGACGTGCCCTTATAAGAAAGTAGTTAGTTAGGGTACCAATAGATTAGAAAAGTTTTTCCCTTCCCCATTTCAGTGGATTTCTAACCTATCTACTAGGTTAAAATCAAGTCTTTAGTCTACGGCTCGAACTGCAAAAAGGACCTTAAAGGCCCAGGCCTTTCGGCCTAGATCTACTCTTGGCTCATAGCCGACGCTTGCACTCCTCTCTCTACCAGCACTCAACACTTGGCTGAAGCTTCGCACTCCTCTTCCTTGCTGACGCTCCTCTCTCTCTGCCGACACTCGCACTCCTCCTTCTCTCGCCCAAAATGCTCTGCTCCTCTCGGCCGATGCCTCGGCCTCTGACCACTGCTCTCTCCCTCCTTTGCTCTCCCTTCTCGACATCAGTGCTTGCTTACTTCCCCTCTGTTCTCAAGGTCTGCAGCTCCTACGACTACCTTGTGCACTTGCCACTCTTTGGCTTGGATCCAGACGAATCTGAGCTCCTCCGGGTCACTCTTCGCTAGATCTACCGCTATCGCCAGATTTGGCGGTTACTCGCTAGATCTAGCGGTGGCTTACTGGATTTGTGGTGGTTCAGCTCTCCCAACCACTCGGCTGCTCCGACTACGACTACGCAGCCTCTGACTATAGCTACTCAGCTACAGCTATGGCTACTCGACTGCTCCAACTACTCTACTATGACTATGACTATTCGACTTCCGACTACGACTTACTCGATGGCTTCAACTACCCGGTGACTACGACTACCACTATGCGACCTTCGACTATGACTTACTCGGGTACTCGGTTTCTGATTACGACTTACTACTCGGCCACGACTATGACTTGCTACTCAACCTCCGACTACTCGACTACTCGGCTACTCGGCCTCCAACTACTCGACTACTCGGCCTCTGACTACCCGATGGTTCCCTCAACATCCTCTTCACCCTTAAGAGGATGCCACCGGCCGAGGATTGCTGCAGTGGGCTTGGGCTTGGTCGGATGACTGTGGCTGTGGCTCGGTTGCGACCACTCTCCAGTTCTACCTTCTCTTACCTCCGTCTACGCTTAAGCATTTTGATTTTAGTCCATGTTTTTGTTACATTTTTACATCCCTTACCACACCTGGTCTTCGGGAATCCTAGTGGCTATGTTGACAGAACTCGGGCTTGGGGTTCTCGCGCCCAGGAGCGGTTCTCCAAACCCGAGGGCGCTCATGGTGCTAGGATGGCCACCGGTCACTGTGGTAGCTACCAGTTGGGCTAGTTGGGCTTTCCCTCCTTCTTAGCTGCCTGGCTCAAATGAACAAGCTGAGGAGGAGTAGTGTCGAGCGTCTTGCGTGCTTACTTGAGACGAAACCAAAAAGGGAAGAAAAGATGGGAGGGATGTGGCCTACTTGTGTGTCGGATTGAGAATGGAAAGTGTTTGGTTGGTGGGGGTCGCGGTGTGCTCCTCACACGGTCACAGACGTGGATGAAGGTGTGGTCAAGGTACTTGTTGTGGTCAGGGATGCCGTCTTGTGGTGGTCCACCTTGTTGACCTCCTTGTCTCGTGGTCCTCGCTCGCCTTCATATTCCTCTACGTACTACCTCCCCTTCTTTGACACTCCTCTCTTCTCACTCGATGGCTGAGGCTGTGGTGGCTTAGCTCTTTGGCCTTCAGCCGAGAGCAAAGATGAATGGGAATAGCTAGCTTGGCTTGGGGCTCTGGTGTTCTTGGCTATTCTTGGTTGTTCTTGGGGGCTTTCTGTGTACTTGTGAACTTCTGGCTGGTTCGCTATCAGTGCTTTCTAGAAATGCAGTGGCCGATGTGGGCAATTGGCTGGATTGGGGCTTATATATGAGGAGGTTTTGGCCTTCTCTCTCTGTTGCGACTGGAGCTTGGTTGTGCACAACTGGGCAGCACCAATCTTATCCTCTCCTGAGTCTTGGTTCTCTGTTGCTCCAGACCGGAGGTCCTAAACGTGGGCTAAGTACTATTCTGGGCGTTTTCTGCGGGCTAAGGTAAGTTGAAAAATATGGGCTTTGGATTTTTAATTGCCATATGATGAGGCCCACTAATGGCGAGAGGTGCCGACCAGCCTGGGACAATCTGAGAACCTCTAAAAATGCCATTCTAATTGGTTCTAGTAGCATGAGGATACTGACGTCAACTCTTTCCCCCTCTTTCTTTTTATTCTCCATTGGATTGTTATTTGGATTGCTCTCCGATTGCAAAAGAAAAGAAGACGGTTTGAGGTGGCTGACTTGGGTTACTAACATTGGCTACTCATAGGAACAAGGCATGGGGATGCAATGCACCAATTAGCTAATAGATTGTTGCAATTGTAACTTTAGAAATTAGTGTTTCTTATGCACCATTTTTTGTAAAAAGATTGTAATAATTAGCTTTAGTCTACTTCTTTGAAATTTGAGTTAAAGGTTATAATTCATTCATTGTGTAGTTACTGTGGTACAATAATTGTTAATTAAAATTTTGATTATTGCTAATGGTATTGGTCAAAGGTAATTAGGGTTAGGGTTCTTTCACCAAGGCCCCAAGTCCCACGGTCCAATCCAGCAAAAAAAAGGTTGTGAGAAGACCTGCCAAAGTTATGAAGGTTAGAGCTCACCTACCTAAAGTAGGAAAGAGTTACCACTAGTGGATTGGGGTGTATCGGCTTAATTCATAGAGTTGGTCCAATACGTTTGGGCTAACCTCAACATGGGCCAGGGGAAACCGGCAAGTGTCCGAACACCATGGTAAAAAGCAACTGTGTCAATTGTGGTTTGTTTTTTGAACTCAATTTACATTCAAGCAATTTAGTTTCATAGAATTAAATTGATTACTTGTCATCCTAGGATTGCAAACCTTAACATATGCTTATCTTGTTGGTGTACTTAAGTGAACCCGGTTCTTTAGGTGTTATTTGTGCTAAACCTTTTTGTGTTAAGATTTTGCATTATTTGCTTGATTTAGCTAAATAGAAATTGATAATTATTGGAGAAGATTTTTTAGGCTGCCTATTCACACCTCTAGTCGGCCTCCTCGATCTAACACTAGCAGCACGGTAGTTGGCAGGAGCCACCATAAGGGATCTTCTTGCATGCATCATCTTCCCTTCAGCCAAGCCCTACCCTTCGGCCCTACGCCCTCCCCTCGCAGTTCGCATGCTGGCCGGTGGCAAGCCCTCTCTCCTCGTGCAACTAGTCCTATTGGCCATCGCCCAACAGTCGCCACAGTCCGCAGCAGCACGGCCCTCCCTTGGCCGAGCTGTCGAGCATGAGCAAGCGACTAATATCTCTATGACATTGTGAGTATGAATCATGAATGCAAGTTGCTAATTTTGATCTCTCTGTGAGTTAGTATGAATTTGAGTATTTAATAATCAGTGAATTGTGAAACTAAAAATCAAAATTATTTGAGTATGAATTATTTGATTTCATTTCTGAATAAGGCATTCAGTGAATATAAAAATCAAAATTGATGTTATTATAATTTGCTATATGTAGGACAATAAGATTTAGAAATTTTAGAAAACACAATATGAAGAGGGCAAAGATGTTGTCATCCTATTTTTAGCACAGACCAACCAATCCACTCCAGAACATTTTTTTGTGTTGTCTTTGTAGGTTCTGAATCTTGTCATACTCCTACTATTAATGAAGAGATGGAAGAAATGATGGGCTAGGATAGAGAACATATCTTTGTTATTTAGGTATTTAAATTGTATCTTTACCGACTACTATGCTACATTGCTATATTATGACACTTATTATGTTTTATATTGAAGCAATAAGCTAAAATTATGATGCCATTTATGCATTTTTGAAGTACTTTAGAATACCATGATATGGGGTATAAAAACTTCGATGCTAGATGTGGGTATAAAAACTGTGACATGTAACAGCCCAGGTTTTTATTAAAATAAAAATAAATAATTAAATAATTAAAAATCAATTAAAATAAATCCTAAATTAAAATAAGTATATTTGTGCCTAAAGTTTAAATTTGGAGTTGCCTTGAATTTCTGTTTTTGAAAAAGCTGGATTTGAAAAGTATTTTCAGAAAATCCTAAAATTATTATTAAAATAAAAATCCTATGTCAAATTAATTATTTGGAGTTATTTGGCTTTTATTTGGTTTCCTGGATTTTCTGGAGTTTAAAAATGTATTTTTGAAATTAAAAAGTATTTTAAGTATGAAAATTAAATACCAACATTAGTTGGAAGTATTTTTATTAAGTCCAAAATGTCACCAGGATCTTCTGTGAATTTTCCTGGAATTTTTGGAAGTTATTTGGTATTTTTCTGAGGCTTAATGAATTTTCTGGGCTTTTCTGAAAATCTAGAAATTAAAATTCAAAACCCTCTTCCCTCTCCTCCGGCCGCCACGTGGACGGCCTGGATCTCACCACGCCGCCCCCTCGGCCATCCGCTCCATCCCGCCTACCCTCCCGATGGCGGCCACGTCGCCTCACTCCCATCCACCCGTCGCTTCGCCTCATCCTCCACCGCCGATCTCCATCCCGCGCATGCGCCCCCTCCTACTCTCTCTCTCCCGCGCCCGCCCACTGTCGGCGCGCCTCCTCCGCCTCGTCTCTCTGCCATGGGCCCGCGTCGCCCGCCCGCCTCCTCTCTCTTCTGGCTGGCCCCGCTGTCGTGGTCATCCTCCCGCGCCTTCTTCCTCCTCCCGCTCGGCTGCGCGTTCTCCGCCGCCATCTCCGCCGCCCCTCGCCGCGGGACGTCTTTCCTTTTTCCCACGCGCACCGTGTCCCACGCGCCAACCCACCTCGCCATCTCTGCGCCCGAATCCCGCCGCCCCCGCGTCGCTGTCCCCTTAATCCCGCCATCTCCGCCGCCGCCCCGCGCATCTCCGACGAGAAATCCGCAGTGCCTCCCCTCCCCGACCCCTATAAAAGCCTCCCCCGATCTCCGTCTCAACTCACCCCACCTCCCTCCGCTCCTCCCTTCCCCTCCCGGCCGCTCTACCGCCGCCGCGCCGAAGCCTCCGAGCTGCCGCCGCCTCTGCTCGCCGTCAGCTTGCCACCGGTCGCCTCCGGTAAGGTCGCGCCCACCCCCGGATTCCCCCGCGCCTCCTCTCCCTCGAGCCACTCGCCGCCGCCGCCGCCGCGAGCACCGCGAGCCTTCGCCGAAGCGCCGCCCGGCCGATCGCCACGTCGGCCGATCTTGGCGTGGCGCCACCCCACCGGCCGCGTCGGCCCGACCCCCCGTCAGCGCCACCTCACGCCCCCACCACCTCAGCCACCCTTGCCCGTGGACTTGGTCCATGGACCAAGGGCCCACTGTCAGCCGGCTCATTCCCTTGCGGCGCTTTGCGACGCAATAAAGCCGAGTTTTCCGTTTAAAAACAATTCGGCCGAAAAGAAATTCCTCGCTGACGTCATAATCCCAGATTTTCCTTTAGGAAAATAATTCTAGTAAATCCCTTTTTCCTTTTTCTCTCTTTTTAAATTTCCCGGAACCCGTTCTCCCTCGTTTTAACTCCGATTGAGCCCATTCAAATTTCTAAATTCATCAAAAATTCCCCTCTATCCATTTATGGCCTCAATTCAAATATTTGAAGTCAATTTAAATTTTATTTGAATTTATTTGAATTTGGTGGGTTATTTTCACGTGTAGACTTCGACGATTCGGGAGATTTATTCGATGAAGATTCAAACCAAGTTGAAGAGCAAGGCAAGTCACACTCCTTGATCATGTTGATCCCATTTTTCAAAATAAAATTATGTTGTTTTAAATTATTCTGCATGCATATTTTTATTCAACGTATTTCAATTCAGTTTTAAATTTAGCTAATACCTGTTTGTTATTACCTCCTTTGATATTGCAAATCCTTATACCTTGTCACCCTAGATCAAACTCTAGTTAGTACACTAGTATTGGCTAGAGAATTTTATATCAAATGCTTAGACCTGCTTAGATATAATCTTGGATTTGGGATACCTTTTTGCATAAAATGATAAACTTTTGTGATGTATTCTTGACTTCGGAGAGTCAAGAAGGATCACAAAATATTTTGAAATAAAATATAAAATCTGGTTTAGACTGAGGCTAATGGTTAGGTGGTGGATGCAGGCATGCACTGTTGTTCGAAGACACAGTGTTGATTGTCGTGCACAGGGGGTATGTGGTTGAGCCTAAGTCAATTAAGGACCGGTCTGTGAGCTACTGTTGCAAAGCCCTAACGTACTACCACAAGGTGGTATGGGACGACACTGGCTGAATAATTTGCGGGTCCCAACCGAGCCATTTCGTAGGTTGAAAGTGAGCGTGGCGTAGGCCATGAGAAGTCTCACTCGGCTCAAGAGGGGTCCGATGCAGTGGATTCCTTCGGGTGAAACCTTAGAGTTGGCTTGGCCAGGTTCAGAGATGGCAACAGGCACAAACCCGCTGGGTTTTGCTATCCCAAACCCGTGCCCATGAAAGTTAAACGTGCCCGCTAAAAAACCCATACCCGTGACGGGTACAAATTTTTGCCCAAACCCATGCCCACTCGGGTAACGGGTACCCACGGGTCGCCCGTGGGTACCCACATGAAGCATGATTCCTTATGTAGTTATGCCCCAGTTTACTGCTTACTGAATTTGGTAAAGGATCACATCTAATCCCACACCCAAGCTTACTGCTTACCCTTCTCAAAATAACAAAAACAGGGCGGCAGTCAGGCGAGCTGCGAGCAGGTTGTGGGCAGAGCTGCTAGCCTGCTACGCCATGCTCTTGCCTAGGGGCTTGTCATCACTCATCACTCATCAGTATGTAAACTGCACAAGAACAAAATACCATGGCACAAGAACAAAAACGTGGCTGGTCATCATTTTCATCTCCAGAAGCCAGTATGCATGCTGGCTGAAATTAGGAGTGTGACTGGGAGCTTCTTCCATTTCCCAGGCTCCCAGCATGTTAAACATTGCTGTATTCTATCGATTTCTTGATGCAGTTGGTATTGTCTCATGATATTCTCCCCTTATAGCAGGTACTTGTATGACATTCTAACAATGGCAATCTTCAAGCATAATTAGTTTGGTATTTATGGTTACCATAGCACATCAGAATAAATATCTTCAAACAAATACTACATCACAAAGGCTACTGTAGTGAAGAATACCAAAACAAACTAGATTACTGTTTGTGCTGTAGTGATGGACAAGAACAAATACCATAGCACAAGAACAAAATACTACATGTAGTGATGGACTGCTCATGAGTCATGAGTTACTACATACCAAAACAAACTACATTACTGTTTGTGCATACTAGAAGGACTTCGGTGGTTACTTGTTCATGAACAAGTAACCACCGAATACTAGATTACTGTTGTGCATAGCAAGTCAGTTAAAACTTAAAACCAAAAGGACATCAACTGCTTGTACTTGATTTGTTCCCAAAAGATCGTCTCCAGTGGATTACTTCAATCTGGTGCGTACAAAAGCCTCAAATTGCAAGTTCCTAAATGAGCAGAAAATAGCACACTAATTAGCTGTCTAATTAGCTATCTAATCTCACTAGGACAAACATTACTAAATGCGAACCCATTACATCACCTGAAGGCCCTCTTGAATATCCTGAAGGCAAGACCAAAAGGTAGCAGGCTTTTTATTATTCTCATCAACTACAGAACAAAAATGAATTAGTAAAAAAATGCATAAATGAATAGGATTATAGGACAGCAAGTTCAATATATTAAGAGATCATGTTAATATACCTTTGAACTTGTTTCTAAGCCAATCTTGGGAGCACATGAGAGCCTCCAACATCTTGGAAGTGAGTCTGCTGCGATGCTCACTAAGGACTCTGCCACCAGTGCTGAAAGCGGACTCTGAAGCAACTGTGGTAACAGGGATAGCATATATGTCCCTTGCAATCTTCCTCAAAGTAGGATATCGAGTCCCTGCCACCTTCCACCAATCTAAAACATTGAACTTCTTTGTATGCATGCTCACCATTTCTTCATCCAAGTAGTGGTCTAGCTTAGACTTGAATCCCATCATGCTTGCTGGCCTTCGACTTGCAATACGTGCACTGATGTCAGATAAGAAGTCATCATTGTTGTCAAGGGAAGGTGTTGATGGTTCACCGTCATCCACATCCTCTACCACATGGTACTCAACCATCAATTCAGCTAACAAGTTCTTGACCTCAATAACCTTGTCCTCACATGCTATACTGGGCACACCAAGCAAGTCCTCATAACAAATCTGCAGCACTGTAGTCTTGAATCGAGGATCAAGAATAGTTGCAATACCCATTAACCCTTGAATGTCAGTCCAGTACTTATCAAACTTGGCAATCATATTAGCTGACATTTCTTCAACTAATGGATTGCCACAAGTTGACCAATGCCTGATTTGCTTTCTAATCTTAGCAATTCTAGTGAAGTAGATGTTTGCAGTCACATAATCAGTTCCAGAAAATAATGCAGTGATGTCATAAAACAATCTAAGCCTCTCCACAACATCCTCGGCAAATTTCCACTCTTCCTCACTTGGCAAAGAAGTGTACTGCTTGTCTACACGACTTGCTCTAATGAAAACAGCCTTGTAGGGCATAACAGTGTTAAGCATGTTAAAAGTTGAATTCCACCTAGTTCTGCAATCAAGTCCTATCTTTGTCCTCATATCAACTTTAACAAACTTAGCTATCTCCTCAAACTTTTCAATCCTTTTTGGAGTGGCTGTCCAATAAGCTACACTTTCACGAATGTTCTCAATTGCATTTTTCAACACTTCTAGTCCATCTTTTACTATCAAATTAAGGATATGGGCAGAACAACGCATGTGTAACAGTTTCCCATCATTGAGAAGCTTATGCTTTCCAATGTTCCTTACAAGGTAAGGGATTACCGCATCATTTGTAGTGCAGTTGTCTAGAGTCACCGAGGATATCTTCTCATCAAGATTCCACTGAACCAATGATTCACATAGTTCTTCACCAATGACTTCAGCAGTATGAGGAGCAGGAACATAAATAAACCTACATTTGAATAGTGAATAGTATAAGTGACCAAATCTGAAATAGCATAAGTGACCAGATCTGAACAACAGCCATTACCTCATGATAATATTTCTAAGAGTCCAGGACTCATCAATGAAGTGGGCTGTGATAGCCATGTAACCCCTCTTTTGGTTGTCAGAGGTCCACAAGTCAGTTGTGATAGCCACCCTAGATTGAATTCCAGCCATGTACTCAATGGCCTTTTTCCTCTCTACCTCATAATGAGCCATAATATCAGATCTAGAGCCAATACAAAAAACATTAGAGAGGACCATTTAACACTCGGATATGCAATTGACAATAAGAGATGCATTTATACCTTATTGTGTTTCTTGTTCCAATTTTGAATAGTGGCTGAAGTGCACCTACGAATCTTCTAAAGCCAACATGATCAACCATACTTAAGGGGTACTCATGTAGTACTATCATTGCACCAAGCTCTCTTCTTGCTATCTCTTGATCAAATATGTAGTTCTCAACTGAAACAGCCCCCACATCTGTTTTATCAAATCTCAAAGTACCTTGCGCCATAGACTTCCCATTCAATTTGATCTTTCTCTGCACGCAGCCCCTCAGATGAGTATGAAGGTGCTTGGTCCCATTTGTACTTGTTCCTGAAAGCTGCTTGAAGCAATACATGCACTTTGCTCGGATTGTGCCATTCAACTTCACTCTCTTAAACTCTTTCCAAATAGTCGAGGTGAGCTTCCTCTTAGAACCAGCTTCAACTCCATCTTCCTCCTCTTGTTCTACTTCAATGTCATCGTCATCATCAATGTCAATTGGCACTGAGTCATTTACAGATTCAGGCTGCGGCGATGCAGAAAGTGGAAGTGACTCTGATGGTGCTTCTGATGCTCGAGAAATTGGGGATTGGCTGCTACTGGTTATAGACATTTTTTTAAATCTGTACAGGCACATCAGATCACTCAATGACAGCATTACAACAGTAGATTATTTTGTACTATGGGCACAAAGCTGCCATATGTGATAGCAGGTCAAGGAAGTAGATTCTTTTGTACCATTTGGTAATAAAGGGCATTTATGTTCTCCACACAACATTATATAACAAAATGTCAAGACTAAAGAACACAACATGCATATAAAGGTTGCCAAGAAACATTTGCATTAACTACAACTAGTTACAGCCAGATTTACTACAACTAGTTAAAACAATGTTTATGTTAATCTTGGTAAGATTTTTCAATTTATAAGAGCTACAGCAATATAACTTTACAATAAGCTATTCCAAATTTCCAACTCAGTTAGCATAAAGTGCAGTATTCAACTTCTTTCTGCAGAACTGGCACATGACTTGGTAGCAAACGAAAAACAAAATAAGAAGACATACAATTTTACTGCAGAACCCTAACTCCCTAAGGGAGCAATTTTGCTGCATGAACTTTGGCAATCACTCATACATTCCTCTAATTTTAGTACATACAAACCACATACAAACCACATTCTTACGGTCTTACCCCAAAGAACGCACGATGTTACCCCCTGCAGGTGAAGTCGGAGAGACAGGAGGCCGTCCGTTCTTGGTCGTTGCAGCAGACGCAGGCTTGACGAGGCGTCCGTTCTTCTCAGCAATTACGCGAGGCTTCGGCTTGGTCACTCCCACGCGGGCGCGCTGCTTCGGATTGGAGGGGCCGACACCGACAATTAAACCTTGGGACGGAGGGGTGGCCGGTGGCGGCGAGTCTCCGGCTTGGACAGGAGTCACAGGACGAACTTGTGGTGGATGGCCATCCTTGCCTTTCTCCTTCGGGTCCGGCGATGGTCGATCAGCTTCGGATGCGCCCCTTCGAAAAGGGACCGTCGGCTCTGGGGTCAGTAACGCGAGCTGCAACAATGGTTAATGGAGAGGAGGAACGAGGAAGAAGTTCACCGGCCATCTTCGTTGGAGCCGGAGGGCAGCGCCATGGCCAAAGGCGAGGGCGTGCGGCGAGAGTGGCGACCTGGCGGGAGCAGGAGCGGGATGGGAGGGCGAGACTGCAGAGCGAGCGGAGAGCAGAGAGCTGGAGTCTGGCGACCAAGCGCAGTGCGCGGAGCGCCAGATCTGCGCCGCCGCTGAGGAATCGGGGAGACGGGGATTCGGGGTGAGTGGCCGAGAGTGAGACCAAGTGTGTGAGGCCGTGTCGCCGTGAGAGCTAGGGACCTAGGGTTAGGGTTACGTATGGGCCGATGGGCGTTGATTCGTTATGGGCCTTTTGGCCATATGCGGCAGCGGCGTGGAGGGCTTGGTGCCTTGGCCGCTTGGGGCTTCGGCTAAAATTTAAATGGTTAATTTGCTAAATGACTAATGGGCTAACCTGGTGAACTACTATGGATCGGGTTTATATTACCCATGGGTTTACGGGTTTGGGTACTATAGGAACGTACCCAAACCCAGCAGACCCGATGGGTTGGGTTTTTTGCCCATTAAGAGACCCATGGGTTAGGAAACTGACCCAGACCCATGCCCTAATAGAGTAAAAACCCATCGGGTATCGGGTTTCGGGTACCCATTGCCATCTCTAGCCAGGTTGAAGACTTTGCATTGTAAAGGCCTTGTCACGACTCCTCGCCGCACACCAAAGGAAGTGTGTAAACCGGTGGCAATATGGGATGATCGTGTCTTGTGGGTAAAGCTGTACAACCTTTGCAGAGTGTATAACCTATCCTGGATAGCCGTGCCCACGGTCATGGGCATGCCGAGTAAAAGTTTTTCATGGATTAGACTTTGTTTTTCAAAAATGGTTTCGAAAACCTTGTGGATGGATGGAATCCACGAGAGATGAAAACCTTACGGATGGATGGAATCCGTGAGAGTTTGAAATCTGGTGAATGGATGGAATTCATCAGAGTTGCGCAGTGAAAGCGTGTGGATGGATGGAATCCATACGTGATCTTTTGGAAAAGATGGTCCGGATGGGATGCCCGTGGATAGGTTGGTGTTTGGTCGGAGCCTGCACTGACGGTAATATTTTCAATCACAATACTGTCTTTACGTATTAAATTCAGCATTTTCAATCTATTTATTATATTTCATTAAATGCCGTTTTATGCAAACTAACTCTATGAGCCTTCCATTGAAGTCTTTATCATTATATTGCATTTCTCCGTGTGACTTACGGAGTACAAGTTTGTACTCACGTTGCTATCTCCACACAGAGGAAGACGACATCGACTACGGTGACGACCAAAATGAGTAGGCCACGTCTTGCAGTTGTTTGCCTGTGGGCAGGCTTGGGCTTCGTCTTTTCAGCTTCACTTCCGCAGTTTCTTTTGCAGTTACTTTTGCCAATGTGCGATGATGTAAACGCTGGCCATAAGGCCGTACTCTTTAAATTAAATAAATGTCATTATGGTTGATATTTATCTTTGTTGTTCACTGTGTGCACTAGCTGATCCTGGACTAGTGCGATTTACACAGAGGATCTAGGAGTTGTTGCTCCGGGTTCCGACATGACATTAGTCACTTAAAGTTCAGCCTGGGGCGTGATACAATCCTAGATCCACCACTAGAAGGAGTAGGGAAAAAGAAGAGAGAAGCGAGGGAATGTGGGAGACATGAGAGGAAAATAAGAGAAGAGGGGGAGGAGTAGGGAAGAAGAGGGGAGAGAGAACATGGGAGAGAGGAGTGGAAAATAAATATAAAATTATAATATTGATTAGATGATCCAGATAATAGAGATTGTATATTAGGAGGGTGATGTCTAGTCTGATGTCTATGTAATATGACAATCCATAGGTATTGTGATGTAATGTCACCGCTAGGAATGCCATAACAGAAGACAGCTTAGGCCCTATTCTGTTAGGTTTTTGGCTTCTTCGAAAGTTAAAATAAATGGAGACGGTTTCTTAAAGTGGTTTCTCAAAACGGTTTTTCAAGCTAAAAATCTTGTATGTCGTCCATGTCAGTGTCTCCACTGTTCACTACCGTCTTAGCTAGTGTTCATTTGGGCTTATAAGTCTGGGCATCTAATTTTTTTGCACTATAGCGGCTGAAAATGCATTATAGCTATTGTTAGTTTTTTAGCGTAATTAAATTTAAAAAATTTTTAAAAATAAAAAATTATATTATCACAGACAATGCAAAATGAATAAACAGAAAAAGAAAAGACAAAAAAAGCCAAAATGCCAGAAAAGATAAAGTTAAGAAACTAGAAGGCAGAAGCAAAAGCTCGTTAGATCAGGACCATAAAAGCCTAACAAATATACCACCGGCCACAGCTGCATGTACAATAAGATGACATAAAGTGTCTATAAGAAGTGCTATATAGGATTTTTGCTGAGGTGGATGAAAGAGAAAGAGGAGAGAGAATAGGGTCAACTGTAATTCTATAGACGGTCAAAACGCGCAAAAATCATGCTATTGTATCAGTGTTGTTTATATTTTACAAATAACTCATTATAGACAATGTACAAGTAATCTATTATAGAAGGTATCTTTAGTATTATCTATAGGTGATATAAAAAGGTATTTTATCTCACTGTACATGCCCTAGCTGAATTTTTTTGTACGAATAATCTATTTTTTATTCGAAATTATAAAAATTAGGCGACTGGAGCCTATTTTTATAAAAAAATTAGGCCACGGATATATTTCTATAATTTTGAATAAAAAATAGATTATTCGTTAAAAAAAAAATCTGCACTAGCCCATCCGCCACTGGAAAAAAACTGTGCTTTAGCCTTCCTCCGGTCATGCTTCGGTTGCTCCCTTCTGCTTTCCGTCTCCTCAACACGACAGCTAAACGGCCGCCCACTAGCCGCAGTCTGAGGGTGGGGGCAGCGCGCCGCCGTATGAGCTCGCGCTACGAGCGAATTCAGTAGATTTCGAGGGATCAAACCACAAAAGTTCGGCGCGGCCGCTCGAGAGTTGAGAGGAAGAAATCTGAGAGCGCGGCCTCGAGAGCCCAGAAATCCCAGAAACTGGAGAACAAGGAGCTCCCAGGGGGGATCAAACGCGCGCCGAATCGGCCCCCATTTGCCTCGCGAGATCTATCCTGATCGATTCGTATGGGGTTTCTTGGGATTTGCTGCTCTTCTTTGTCCCGTTCTTGATCAGGTACTGTTCTTATCACATGAAGAGATCTGTTTGCGCGTGTCATCGATTTCACTGCGTCTGGGTAGAGTTTGTGCGCTTTAGGATGTTTCTTGTAGGAATCGTTGGCTATTGATGATCTGTCAGGACTTCGCTCTGCGTAGGCATGGTTTAGATTTTGCTATTGTTATTTTGCGGAATTCAAAAGAGAGCGTTTTGTCATAACCCAAATCATCCAACATGGTTACTCTGATTGCCACGATGTGTTGGTTGTACCTGTGTGCCTCTCATACTAGCCTAGTTTGATCGATAGCATTGGGGTGTCACCTAAGATAACATGTTTGCCTAATGTTCGCCAAGACTACTGAATTTGTGTTTTTCATTTGAGCTCTTAATCCCCTTCTGCCTTACACGTATACGTTCTAATTCAGTTTGTTCTTCCGGCTGACAGTTGTTGATCGGCAGAAGACTGGGAAATGCAGAAAGATGTGCTTGCACAACAAGAAGTTATTATTTCGCGCAAACAAGATCCGAGCTTTGTTCAAGCTCGTATTGTGGGGCTCTCATGAGAATGCGCTGCATACTGATACCGTTCCTCCTTTCCGTGTTTTGAATCACAGTAGATCGAGGGACTCTATAATTGTACACCACCACCTTGGTGAAGACGATTAACATCTGCTGCATTCATTAGGTTTACTCTATAGATACTGTGATTACAAGTGGTTTGTGGTGTTTGTTCGTTTTACCCCGTTCACAAAGCTTGATATGATGGATGGGAGGACTATCTTGATGGGCCGTTATGAAATCGGGAAGCAGTTGGGACAAGGAACCTTTGCAAAGGTGTATTATGCCCGTAATCTTACAACCGGCCAAGCTGTTGCCATAAAGATGATCAACAAGGATAAAATCATGAAGGTTGGGCTTATGGAGCAGATAAAGAGGGAGATTTCAATAATGAGATTAGTGAAGCATCCAAATGTTCTGCAGCTTTTTGAGGTTATGGCTAGCAAGAGCAAGATTTATTTTGTTTTGGAGTATGCTAAAGGTGGTGAGCTTTTCAACAAAATAGCAAAAGGGGGAAAGCTTAGTGAGGATGCTGCAAGAAGGTATTTCCACCAATTGATCAGTGCTGTTGACTATTGCCACAGTCGAGGTGTTTATCACCGTGACTTGAAGCCTGAAAACCTACTCCTGGATGACAACGAAAACCTTAAAGTCTCAGATTTTGGTTTGAGTGCCCTGGCCGAGTCCAAGAGGCAAGATGGTCTCCTCCATACCACATGTGGAACCCCAGCTTATGTTGCGCCTGAAGTTCTTAGCAGGAAAGGCTATGATGGAGCAAAGGCAGATATATGGTCTTGTGGAGTAATTCTGTTTGTGCTTGTTGCTGGTTACCTTCCTTTCCATGACACAAATCTGATAGAGATGTATAGAAAGATTTCCAAAGCGGACTTTAGATGCCCTCGGTATTTTTCTGCTGAGCTGAAGGAGCTTCTACATAAAATCCTTGATCCAGATCCAAGTACTAGGATTACGGTCTCAAGGATAAAGAGAAGTGCTTGGTACAGAAGACCAGTTGAGGTAAATGCAAAGAAAAACGAGGTAGAAGCAACAGACAACACTTCTGCGGATGTAGCTGCAACCTCAGGCTCGACAGAATGCAGCACCTCTGAGGGAAATCAAGGGTTGTTAAGCCTCCCAAACCTGAATGCATTTGACATAATCTCTTTCTCAACAGGATTTAATCTGTCTGGGTTTTTCGAGGATAAATATGCTCGCAGGGAAGAACGATTTACCACCAGGCAGCCTGTAATTACAGTACTTACAAAGCTGAAGGAACTGGCCAAACGCTTGAAACTAAAAGTTAAGAAGAAAGAAAATGGAGTCTTGAAATTGGCAGTACCGAAGGAAGGAAAGAAGGGTGTTCTTGAGCTTGATGCAGAGATTTTTGAGGCTGCTCCTTCTTTCCTCTTAGTTGAGTTGAAAAAGACCAATGGGGACACTATGGAGTATCAAAAGCTGGTGAAGGAGGAACTAAGGCCAGCACTCAAAGATATTGTTTGGGTGTGGCAAGGTGATCAGCACCAGCACTCACAACCAATACTGCAAGGGGAGCAGCAGCAGTCACCGTTGCCACCACAACAGCCAGAGGATCAGTTGCAACCATCATTGCCACGACTGGAGCCGCAGGACTTGTGTGAACCACCCTTGCCACCACAAGAACCGCGGGACCAGTTGCGACCAGTTGCGACCGCCAATACCTCCAGAGCAACCGAAGAACTAGTTTTAACAGCAAACTGGTGATTCTAATGTTCTTGTCACCCGTAATTCGTAGTTGCATTCCTTTTTTACCTCTTTCTTTGTCTGTGTCTTATTCTTCTGGAATTGTAAAGCAGTATGCCTGTATGTACTACAGAAGTGCCGTGTACTTCAATTTTGGAAACTACAAGAAAATACCTCTGGATATCAATCCAAAATTTTGGAAAGAAAAATAACCATAGACTAGCACTATTGAGCTGTATAAGTTTTTAATGATTTGAAGTATCTTTGTCCTTTGATTTTCCTCTTCTGTCTCATTGCTATGAGCAGATCTAGAGTTGTGGGCTTTGGTTTTTATGGCCTTATTTTAGGTTCCTCGCTGGAAATTTTGTTGACCGTTCTCTGTATCTCGTAGGAACCTCACTGACTGGTCATCAACTTGTTCTTGTCGGTCAAGGACTAGTGGCTTCAGTCACTGATCTGTTTCTTGTCTGTCATGGACCAGTGGCTTCAGTCACTGATCAGTCCTCTTTCTTTTTCTAGATTGCTTTAGTCTGCAAATTAGCTGGAGAGTTGACATTACCATTTTCATGGAATAAAGTAAAAATGGACAAAAATCTGAGGCCCAAAGACAAAGATTTTAGTTAAAATAGCCATGCTTCTTTATTGTTCCAGAGTACCTCGTGCGAATTCTGAACAAGCTATATTACATGAGTGATTGAAATTACACCAGCTTTTGAAGTAATTTAACCTCTGATAAATGGGTTGCACTATCTGCAACTGCAATTTTCTACTTAGCCAAGGAACTTCTCTTGCATCTTCTCCTTGGAGAAATACAAACAGCGGCCAAATTTTCTAGCACATAATACAGCTATCAAGCAACTAGACATCCATGTGAAGCAGGTCAATAGAAAATTCCAATTTCCTCCGGTTGGTTGATGAAGAGACGATGCTTTTCTTGTTTCCCGAAAGATTTCAGAGGTCTCCGCACAATAGGCCAATACTATGGTCAAACTAGATCATGTCTTAGAGTGGGTTCTTTTAGATTGATGGCTTATAGCTTATAGTTTAAATATTTGAATTCTGACTGTTTGTGAGAGATAATACGTAGAGAAAAATAGTTGCATGCGATTTTAGTCGGTACAGCTGAAGCCAGTACACTTTTTTACTATAATTTTTCTATTAACCCTATCTTAAAAAGAACGCACCATTTAAAAGTTAGTTACTGTAGATAGTATAAACATAAATAAACTTTAAACCTAAAAAAATAGCTCTAGCTCAGTTCTTAAACACAGTCATGTCTAGTTCAACCCCACCTTCTCCCCGGCAGCGATAGGTGAGAGAGAGCTGCATGGATCTCTAACCGTGACATGAACATGGAAGTCGAAATGGACCAACCACTTTGGGTAATTGGATCTGTTCTTTTGGCATCAACTTCGTAAGTGAGACTACGGAGTAACAGAAATTTACGTATAGTTTTAGCTGATATAAATGAAGTCACTATAGTGTGTACTACAATTAAATTGTAGATTCTGTTTTAAAAAGATATTGTTTAAAAGTTAGTTAATGTAGAAAAGCTGAAAAGTAACCGGATCTCTCTTAACGTCCCATTCTTGTTCCACATGTGGATATCTGGGCTATAACTCATGGAGTTCTAGATTTTTTTAATGGATACTGACATGCTGTTAATCTCTGTGTAAATGTTTTGTCTTTGTTATGCACTTACGATTTCATGTTTTTTTCTTAGCATATTATCTAGTACATAGGAAAAGTTTAATGATACTAGCTCTGCGATTGCACAGGTTATGCTAGTTTTTACAATTTCCGTTGGGTTGTATAATTTGTTGGGGGACATGATTTTGCTGTTCCCAAGTGCTGACCATCCGTGCATTCCCGGCTTCCTACACTCTTCGCAGCCACCAGACCACCATGGAAATGGCTCATCAGGAGAGAACCCAGCACAGAGCCTAGCGAAATGCGAGTCAGACCGGGTAAAAACCTTCTACCAGACGGTCCTTTCGGCCATGGTCGTGTTCGTCGTGGCGGCTCTGTCAGGCTACAAGGACATGAAGCCGCTCTACTGGACCACAAGCCTTTTTTTAGGTAAAGGGAAAACTTCATTAAGTGAATGAAAAAGGTCCCAGCCTCTACAATCCGAAGATCGTACGCAGCTTAAAGGTTACAAGCAAGAGCAATCAAGCACAAGAACTAACACAAAGCAAAAGACACAAGATACAGAAAAAAAAACAGACACTACACCTCAATCCTATTCCGGAACTTCCATCCAAATTTTGCAAAGACCTCCATGATGACCGTCTCCAAATTCTGGCAACCATTCTTGAAGATTGGTTTTTCTTCTTCTTTACTTAACAAGGACCAATGCCGGATCCAATATGTTGCCCTGAAAATGACTTTGCAGAAAGGTGTTGGTTTTAGCATTATTGAACACCACGTCATTTCTATTCAACCACATTGCCCAACAGAGAGCCGCAGCACCTAGTAAAATCTGATTTTTGAGTTTTGCCCCGATGCCATGAAGCCAAGAGCCAAACATATCCGATATACTAGATGGAGGATGAATTCCAAAGGTGATGTGCACTGTGTTCCATATAAATCTAGCAAAGTGACAATCAATGAAAAGATGTTGTATCATCTCCAAAGAGTTACAAAACAACACTTGACACTCCTTGCCAATTCCTTTTGCTAAATTATCTTTTGTAAGAGTGACCCTTTTGAGATACCAAAGGAAAATTTTAATTTTCAAAGGCACTCTTATTTTCCATAGCGGATTTTTCGTAGGTAAGACTCCCTCTTGAATCAAATTCAAATACATAGAGCGAACCGTGAAAGATCCACTCCTATGTAGGTTCCAAACAAACACATCCTTCTCATTTGTAAGGTTAACTGTCACAACTTTAAAGACTAAGTCGTACCACGCTGTCAAATTACCTTCCACCAAACCTCTTCTAAATGACACATCCAGTGGCGTAGAAGCTAAAACCTTAGCTACAGTATCATTCTTTTTCCTCACAATCCTATAGAGTGATGGATAGACATCCCTTAAGGGTTTATTTCCTAACCAAATGTCCTCCCAAAATCTAACTTGTGTTCCCTTTTGAATTCGGAAATAACCATGAGCCAAGAAATCATCCTTGACCTTCATTAGCCCCGACCAAAAGTGGGAGTCACTCGGTCGTTTATAAACTTGAGTTATGGCTTTATTGGTTAAATATTTCCTTCTTAGAAGATTTTGCCAAACACCATCCTCATTAATAAGTTTAAACAACCATTTACTCAAGAGACATTTGTTTTGAATCCCAAGATTTTGGATACCCAACCCGCCACAGTCCTTTGGTCTACAAAGTACACTCCACTTAGTAAGCCTGTACTTCTTTTTATGACTATCACTTTGCCAAAAGAACCTTGAGCAGTAAAAATCAAGTTTTTGTAAAACACCCTTAGGGACTTCAAAAAGGAAAGCATATACATAGCTAAACCATTTAAGACCGAATTGATCAAAACTAGCCTTCCTCCAACGGAAAGAAGCTTTCCTTTCCAACTGCTGAGCTTCTTTTGGAATCTCTCCTTAATGATGGCCCAATCTTTGTTAGAGAGTTTACGCTGATGCAAAGGAATACCAAGATATTTAAAAGGTAAGCCCCCGGTTTTGCAACCAAAAAGTTGTGCATACTCATGCTCGCAATCCTTAGCACTACCATAACAGAAGAGCTCACTCTTATGAAAATTAATTTTCAACCCGGAAAGTTGCTCAAAGGTACTTAACACTAGTTTAAGGTCTTTGACTTGGAGTAGATCATGATCCATGAAGAGAATAGTATCGTCTGCATACTGCAGGATCGAGAGGCCATCATCTACAAGATGTGGAACAACTCCTTGAAACCTCCCATCAGACTTAGCTCTACCAATTAACGTTGCCAACATATCTGCCACTAAATTAAAGAGGATTGGTGACAAGGGATCACCTTGCCTAAGTCCCTTTTTTGGCTGAAAATAATGCCCTAAAATGTCATTAACTTTAATGCCCACACTACCACCCCTAACAATTTGATCTATCCACTTGCACCAAAGTGGTGAAAAACCTTTCATCCTCAATGTTTGTTGAAGAAAAGACCATTTCACCTTATCATATGCTTTTGAAGTCCACTTTAGAATCACTCCATCAAGCTTCTTCCTATGCATTTCATGTATGGTTTCATGAAGGATAATAACCCCTTCCATGATATTCCTCCCTGCCATAAAAGCTGTTTGAGATGGTTGTATAACCTTCTGAGCCACTAGTGCTATACGGTTAGACATTACCTTAGTAAAGACCTTAAAGCTAACATTAAGTAGGCAAATGGGTCTGAACTGTTGATTTGAGTAGCCTCATTTTGCTTTGGTAATAATGTAATTATACCAAAATTGAGGCTAAAAAGTGGGAGGTTTCCTCTGTGAAAATCGTGAAAAGAGCCATGAGATCTCCTTTGTGAGACCCCAAAAGCTTGGTAAAACTCACTGGAAACCATCAGCCCGGGGCTTTGTTGCGTTCCATTTGGAATATAGCCTTTTTAACCTCTTCTTCTGTGAAAGCGGACGCTAAAATCTCATTCTCAGTTTCTGATACCTGTGGTATATCATCCCTAAAGGATTCCATCATTGAGAAATTATTCCTCTCTGATGCCCCAAAGAGACCTTTATAATAATTGGTGATGTATTTCTTAAGGTTCTAATCACCCTCTATAATCCCCTCTTCCTGCTCGAGGCGGAAGATCCTAGTCTTCCTATGTTTTCCATTGGCTACCAACTGAAAATACTTAGTATTACAGTCGCCAAATAACAACTTAGTTGTTTTGGCTCTTTGGTACCATTTTATCTCCTCCTCTCGCAACAAATGAACTAACCGCTCTTCATAATAATGCTTTAAATCATTTTCCGTAGCACTGAGAAACTGAGTCTCAGCTTTCTTATCTAATTCATTCGCCTTCCGAATCAATTCTTCCCTTTCTTTTTTGTATGAACCGCTAACATTCTTAGCCCAACCCCGTAGGAATTGTCTAAGTCTCTGAATTTTAAATTGCCATCTTTGCAACGATGTTTTTCCCCTTTTTTCTTTGTTCCACACTTCCGCCACCAACTCGAGAAGCCATCACGTAGCGACCAACCGAGCTCAAATCTGAGCAGAGGTTGATTTTTGCAACGAGTACCGTTTCGGATCTAGTAATGAGGAGTGTGATCTGAAATTTCCCTAGTCAACGCCTGAACCGTTGATAGCGGAAAATTTGTTTCCCACTCTGTACTAACCAGGATCCGATCCAGTCTCTCATATGTTGGTGTATCCCTAGAATTAGCCCACATAAATTTCCGATTAGATAATTCAAGCTCCCTTAAATCTAAACCATCGATGACGGCATTAAATAAAAAAGGCCACCTAACATCAAACCTATCAATGTTCTTTTCCTGTGGATTCCTAATAATATTGAAATCACCTCCGACAAGAACCGGATGTGTTTCCTTGGCACATGCTTGTACCAACTCTGCAAGGAAGGCCTCCTTAAGTTCAGGTTGGGCAGCCCCATAAACTGCTATAAGAACCCATTGGAAACCATCATCTCTCATTCTCAAGTGGAACTTAACATAAAAGTCTCCCTCATCAAAACTACCAAGGTCAAAAATTTCTAAATTCACCCCAAGAAGGATGCCACCGGACCTACCATGAGGTTTTGACCAGTGCCACAAAAAATCTCGACCACCACAAATATTGTTCAACGCCGCTTTTGGAAAATCTTTCTTCCCGGTCTCCATAAGAGCAATAAAGTCTAGCTTATGCTCTCTAGATAATTCTGAAAGGAACCTATATTTAGCCAAGTCCCTAAGACCTCTGCTATTCCAAAAGATTCCTTTCATTTTGATCGATTTGATTTTCTTTTTTTCCTAACTATTCCAATTTTCTTATTCTTCTTGTTAAAAGATGACATAGATTTATTCTTCTTGAAGACAGTTTCGAATTCACAACTTAGGTGATCACCGTGCGTCATCCATAACCTCCTCCATCAAATCACCACATAAGTGACCAAGAGTGAGGTTATTAACGTCATCATCTTCATCACTTTCTAAAAACAGCATCACTGTCATGTTCTTCAACAATTCTAGGAAAAAAAGCCGACAGTCTACTGCGTTCTACAGTTTTAAGCACCCGAACTGAACCTAAAACTTCTTTCTCATTTTTTCCAACATCTAGGCCTAGGTTGAAGAGTTTGGAAGCAACAACAACATCTGAAAAAGATGCGAAGGACAGATCTTGCTTGTTACCTTCAACCTGATCCAAATTATTCAACGCAGGAGGTAGTGGCGCCATCTTGGCGCCTCCGTGCAAGGCCGAATCGCAACCTTGCTGCATCAGCGGTGACGAGCGCCTTCCGGAGCGACGGTAGTTGGCGGCACCGGCGTCACCCATGAAGTACCGCTCCTCCATCGGTGCTTGGAGCACCCCAACATCATTAGATGCCGCTGCTCCATCTCCTCCACACTTAGCAAATCACCATCCTCATCAGTGAACACAACTTCCACCAACTCGTCAACAAGAACATTATCATTCTCCACAAGAACCTTGTTACAACACTTGTTATTAATTTTGAGATCACAAGCCATATCCAGTATCCGAACCTCCAAATCTTTAATTTTTGCTTCAAGTTCTTTAATCTGCTCTGCCATAACTTTAATATTTGCCTCAAGGGTCGCCTGGGAAGTAGCCTTTCTTGTTGGACCCTGCGACGACGGCAAACCACCCCACTGGCCGGTTGGAATGCTAGTCGTTGCCGCTGCATAAAAGCCTGCGCCGCCGCGGCCAAAGCGCCCAGCAAGGCCACCACAGTCAGGACTAGAACCGCCCACCTGGTAGCCATGTCTTCCCATGTGCACACCACTATCCATCGCATCACCCTGAGCGTAACTGTTGCCGACGGCTTCAACACCGCCACCGGCTCCTTGCAACCCAGGTCTGTCCGCTAGCAACGAAACGCCGCAGACGCAGCGATTGTGAGATGAGGCGAAACACCGGGACGAAAGCGTCCTCCCGGAGAAAAGCTCACGGCCCGGTGGAAAGCGGACCGACTGCTCCCAATCCGGATCACACGGTGCGGGCCAAACGTCGTCTTTCAGTTTGGGCCAAAACAAGTTGACCCTGACCAGTCGACACCGTCGGCCCACATACCTCCTCAGTGCCCCGACACCACTCATTCAGGGACAACCCTGTTTTACCAAGATTAACCTTCCTCATGTCCTTAACTTTAATCTCCCGACTTACTAGCAAGACCGATCAAACTTAGGTAAGGGGCCTTTCCAAGGACGAATTTTTGAGGACAAACGCCAGTCCGCTACCTTCTCGGTTATCCTTGATGGTAGAGGTCTAGGATGCCTCACATGGCCAGCCCTGACCAACCGAGCCAAATTCGGAGACTCAATGTTTTTTGACGACATTGCCTCGGCTCGATCAATTCGTCTCTTGAGAAACCCACTGCAAAGCATCTCGAATAAATTCTGAACTGAATTAGATGAAACGATACTAGCGACTTCATCTTCTTCCTCGAGCTATCCTCCCCATCTGCTGCCCAAAATTTTGATCTACTCGCGAAATTTCTATCTCCGACTAGCGGAGCGAGAACTTGAGGAGATCGGCGCTGATTGCCTTCTTGGCAACACCCCAATCCATTCTGCTCAACATGGGATTGCGACTTAGCGCCTGGTGAGCCACCTCCATCAAGACGGGTCAAATCCACCATTAACCGAGCTTCACTGAATGGATACTAGCTCCCAGCTCACACCGCTGAAGAAACTGAGAGAGGGACAGAAGAAACGAGGACTAGAGGAGGCGAGCAAGACGTACCTGCAACTAGGACCGGTTGGGAAAAGATCGAACACCTTGCCCGCACCGGCCTCGGGAGCTGCCGCACGACCGCTGGCGGCCACCACCGGGCGAACGAACCGCAGACGCCCCGCGGCGCAGGGCACGCGCCGGCATGCGAGCACGAATCCATAGAGCCAAGCGCGATCGCGAAACCCTAGCCGCCGCCCACCCGGCCCGCGAGAGAGGAGAGGCGAGGCGAGAGGCGAGCGCCGGTGCTCGGCGGGGCCGCTCACGGCAGATTGAGAGCGGGCTGCGCCCGTGCGGATCCGGCGGCGGCGAGGTAACTGAGCAGATTAGAGCATCCATCCGGCGAATCCGGACGGATCTCCTCCGCTCGACGCCATTCCAGCGGAGGGAAGTAGGAGGGACGCGAGAGGAGTTCGAGGCGGCCCACGTGCTCCGGCGGGAGGAGGCCCGGCGGCGGGCGTGCTCGGCGACGAGGGCTTCTTACTTGGAGTAGATCTAGACTTATTCGCTCTCCACCATTTCATCTCATCTTCTCGCCCTCGACCACAAGCCTAGAGCTGAGAGTTGGATGGTGTCGTGCCAGCATGGCTTTGACTTACTGTGCTTCGGACCGCTTCGTGCCATATTGGCTCGACCTAGTCATCTCACTGTGCATGCCGTGTCAGCCCGCCTCGTCTCCGGCTAGGCCCAAGCACGGCCCAAAGCCCACGTACCGCGTTCGTGCAGTGCCAGCCTAAGTTCAGCCCGAAATAACTATACACGACGATAGTGGCAGCGGCCAATTTCTTCCTTTCTCTCATACCAGTCTCGTTAAAAACTAGTTGAAGTTGAATTAGTTGCATAAAAATATGGGCACACAATGATGTAAATATTTTGAAAAAAATTAAAGTTTTCTTGATATTTTAAAAATACAATATTACTGCCTCGTTAAAAACCTTACGCCCCAGAGTGGAGTTCCCGAGTAAGAAAAAGAGTACAGTAAAAATATATCAAGTTCTGCCACCCCTTCTTCTAAAGCTCCTCCCATATTTTGGAGGGCGATGGAACGCAACCGAGTATTCACTCCAGGTTGGTTTGTGACTTGTTATAGTTTTCGATGATCTTGAGGGAGCCGAGCAGTGAGGTCAATGTAGGAACGAGAATACATGTCGTTTTCAAATAGTGAACATTTCCCAGAAGTTATGGGGAGGCATGGAGCCGCCGATCTTGCTCCCACTAAGGGTATTGATTCATATTTCCTTATCAACTCATTGGTGCTTTTAAACCATGTGCGCACTTGGCTGAAGCGAGGTAGAGACTCCTTAAGAAAACATGCCTTTGGGTTGGGAACGATCTCTTCATCTGAACTGCACAATGTGATCGAACCAGTCTGATCGACGTAACATGGTCAATACGCGTGATTGAAAGCAGTACTCGATACCCCAAGTGATCGCAAACGTGGTCGTACCGGCTAATTGTGGTCGTATTGGTCTAATTGACGCAGCGTAGCCGTAGCCAGCAATTTATGGACTCAGGATACTCGTGACGGCGCGCGACTATGTGAGGCACAGCGCATTATTGGATTGTCCAGACGTTTTGCAAAAACTCGTCAAACACTTTGCATGATAGTTTGTGGGCATATTGATTGCTCGTTGAGGATAATGGTTATAATGAGATTAGTGTGACAATTTGCAGACATAAGCTAGGCTATGAGCTATCTTGTTGTCTATTGCAGTCTTGTTACTTGCCATATGTTGTTTCTGCACTTCTCTATTCGAGCAATTTACATGTGATAATAATTTGCTAGCTGTTGTCAGAATCTGGTAAGTAATAGTACAGCTCTAAGCCTAACTTATTACTTAAAAATTGTCACATATATCAGTGATCAGGCTAGACCATTAGTGGCAAGGAGGCCTTGCTTCGTACTTGTGCAGCCAGACATCTGAGAGCAAATTTAATTAACTACTATCTGAGCATTATGCTAATTGTTTTAGCCCAGCTTTTCATTATGTATAGCATGTTTTCCTGTTCAAATGACTTGAGTAGTATATCTGTGTTAAGAGAAATTTATTTGATGCTCTTGTCATTTTGTTGCTGCTGAAATTATGCTTTTCTGTTCATAATTAAATCTAGAATTAACCTGAATTATTTGCTGAAACCACATTCTGTTCAACATGAAAGTCTTTATTTGCCTTGGCAATGGTGTAATAAACCAGCAATTATTGAGGCTTATTGCGAGGTGCGTCGCAGGCCTCTCATCGACTTTGCTGGACAGACCTTACATGTCTGGCATGATTAAGGACTGCAAGGAGTTGATGTCGGGTGTGGTCAATGTTCGTCCGACCAAGGTTGAGAGAGATCAACAGAGGGTTGCTCATGAGCTTGCTCAGCATGCTGTGCGTGTTAAAAGTAGTGCCGTCTTGCTCGCTTGTGTGCCTTCTTGTATCAAGTCCTTTGTACTCAGATTGTAATGCTCCCCTTGATTAAATAAAAATTCTATTTTCCTCGCAAAAAGAAAATCTGAGACTAAGAACAACAAACAGGCTCCATTTTTCATATTCTTGTCAAACAACACCAAGCATCAACAGCACCACTGACTTTATCCAGAGATGATAATAGTTCATAGACTGATGGAGCAAGTGAATTCCCAGACAGCTCAAATTTTGTCACTTGCGGCTATTTTCTTTCGGGACACTTCAGATCTTCCCGAATTCCGACAATAGGTAGACTGGTGCATTGGCCTCTTTGATTTGTCGGCGATGAGGACGGTTCTAGAAACAAAACTGCGAAAACAGTGGGCGTGATAAGAATTCAGAGCGCATTACTAAAACTGTCCGAGCTGCACAAACTCGAACACTACACCAGGAACTGAGCCTTGAACACACGAACGCATGCACGCACAACTGAGGCACCACGGAGCGGTTTCATTCGATGTGTTATGGATTGGGTGATGGAAAAACCAGCAAGCAGCAATCTTTTGCTTGGTATGTAAGAGGAAAAGCTCAAAAGAAGCTTACTACAGGAGGAAAGAAACGGGCCCCAAAACTGTTTTTTAATAGTTGCTCTTAGAGGGCAAAACGGAGCCATCTGATTGGTCGGTTGGTCCCCGCCCGGGAGGAGCCATCCGCTCTTCATTTTCCAAGTCTGTACGTAGGTCGCCTCTTTTTTTTTTTTTTTTTGCGAGGGCCGAAAATATTCTATTGTATACCGGTTACACAATTCAGTTTGTGTAATGAGCAAATAAGGTGGTGACACGTGTGATCATATACTGTAGCAAAACTGTAGCCCGTACAAAAAATAATATTTCTATTTTTGCTACAATACCAGACCGTACGGAAAAATATTTTTAAAATATTTGCTATAATAATTTTGTCACATTTTACCATCTCATTTGTTTATTACACAAACTAAATTGTGCAACCGGTATACAATTGAATTTTTCCTTCTTTGGACGCCTGCTTCAACTCCAATTATTGTGCTGTAGGAGGAAAGGAGGACTACTTGATGTGTCGGCGCTAATAAAAGTACCGATTGTTCCTCGATGTTGTGCTTGTGATGGTCCACAGCGAGTAAGACGAAAGCACGTAAGGAATATTAACCTTGCTCAATGTGGCAAATCACGTTTTAATCTATTTCTTTGAATAAGAGTAAATGGCGTTGGGTTGTTTTTCTTTGTAATTTTTCTAGGACTCCTTTTCAACATAAAAAACAATAGTAAAAATGCTATTGAAAGCAAACATCCTTGTGGGAGTGTATTATATATGTCCTTTATTCCTTGCAGTTGGATATTACAACATGCAAATAAAACCTATTCGTTGGCCACCTGTTTAATACTTATGGCATTATTTAACGAACGGCGATAGCCACTGAGTATTTGCAACGAAAATACAGCAAGAATATACCTTTTTTAACAACTGATGCTAATTTTTCTTCATTGACTAGACTACGAAGTCTCAAGTCTTCTCTCTATTTCCCCATCTCTCCTCTTGTGAGAGCTCCTCGTGGATCATCCGGAAGATCATCGCCATGGCAACAAGCTCTTCTCCTTTGAAGGTACGGAAGCAAATCCTTTCAATATGTCTTGATTTGAATTAGGATAATCCCTTTTTAAAAAAAACCAAATTAGGACCATCATTTTGCTGCAACTTTGTGTATCTACAAGAAAGGTCTTCCTTTCATGTGTTCGCCAGGCAAATTTAATCGCTATTCATGTTTATGCATGCTTATGGTAGTCAGTTTTTTTTAATCGCCGGTGCTTTTGAAGTTAACAGCAAAAGCTAAGTTGTTTACCCAGTATATTTGCACTCCAGTTCAGCCAGTTTTCTACGATAATCTTATCTTCAGATCTGTCGAAGTAGTTCTAGTTTTTTCTAGTGGTCTTGCTTTTGTTGTAAATTAATGAATCAATTGACGTTATGAACCCTTCACAAGGGAAAATAGTTGATTAGCAAACTCAACAATTAGTAACGGGAGCTTGGGGGTTTAACTGCTGATGAACCCTTCGGAGTATGGGCCTCCGCCTTCGACGCGGAAAACGCGCCGGCCCCTCCGTCTTGAACGGTTTGGGCGGTCGATCCTCCGCGGTGTGCGGTGTTGCCACGCCCTATTGCCGCCTCTTTCAGCGGCTGGGGCTCTGGTTTCGACGCCGCGGCTTCGGTTTTGCCTGCTACTGCCAGTGCCACTTCGTCATCGGCCCTTCACGCGTTGTCTTCCTCCGAAGCGAGCCTACTCCTCCGTCTTGCCGAATAGTTTCGTCACTGTGTAGATAGGCTTTCGGTCCATCGTTTCTGCCATGGGACCCTTCCGGAGTCCGCATCTGGCAGCGTTGGCAATGGTGCTGCCATTGACCCCCTTCAATTGGCACTTACTTTCGCAAATCTCTTGAAGAAACTACGCTAGGATTCGTTTGGCCCTTGTTTCACGGCGAACAGGTGTCCTGCATCTTCGGCTTGGTATAGCAGCTTTGGAAGTTGTTGTGAATTTGGTCTCTATTGTGACTACGGGTCAAATAGTGAACGAGAGGTTACGAAAAGGCTACTAGAGGCTATCCAATGCCTTGTATACACTAGAAGTGGGGTGAATAATAAAATTAGCTGTCTGCTGGTTCTCCCTCTCCCCAAGGCTATATATATGACTTTATGGCCAGGTTACAAGAATGTCCTTGCTATGGCTTACAATATTAGGGGTACAAATATCATTTTACATGCTTAATGAGTCTGTTAGCCCAGCGGGCTGAACGGGCAAAGGTTGGGGCCACTCCCTCAACAGTCTCGAAGCTATTTCCACGTGTATATCGCTCGCAGTGGTATAGTGAATAACCATGTTAGTGCTACACCGGTGATGGTGAGGACAATGCCCTTTGCTTTGGTAGTGTCATCCCCTCCAGTAGCCTCCATGGCTATCTTGTATGCCCTGAGGAACTCCGTGTGTTTGGTGTCCCCCTCTAGGCTTTGATGGCGTGCATCTTGAAGTCTTCGGGCCAGCATGCTGCTTCAAGGCTAGCGCTCAATAGGGGAGCTTAGGTCTCCTCAGAGTAAGGGCGCCAATCTTGCTGCTGCGAAGGGGACCGCTGCAGGAGGTGGCACAACTAGGGGTGCTGCTGTAGGGGTTGTGTGGCGAGGGGTGCTATTGTGGGAGGTGGCACAATAATTTCAACGACTGGGATGAAGGTTACGACCATGGAGTCACGCTGACGCAGGTCTTGTGGTTCTTGATAAAGGTCTGCTAGCTTCCTCTGCATGGCTTCGTAGGCTTCTTTGTTCACCCTCGAGTTAGCAGGTGAGCAAGGAACTGTGTGATGATCCTCAAGTAATGAGACCTCGGTGCATGCCCTTCGCATGTCGTCATCGACAATTTCCCCATATGTGGAGTTGTTGGCTTCTTCTTTGGTGGTTTTCGCAGCCGCTACCGATGTCTTACTTCACTTCGCTGGTGGTTTCTTGGGCACAATGTCTGTAGAGGTGGCTTTGGCTTTAGCTGCTGAGAGCTTGGATGTGCCTGCCTTCTTCTTGCTAGTTGCTATGCTAGTGTAACTTCTTTGCTATTCCCTACAGACAGCGCCAACTATTACGGCTATAAACCAAACAATTGAACAGGAGGGCCTCCTGACCATTACCCTCAATGATGGGGGGGTAAGAGCCTTGAGGTCCCTAAGAGTAGAGAACAATACAGGTGTATGCAAATGTGTATATTAGTGTGAAAATTGTCCTCTCCTTGTTTGGCGCCCAGGAGGGCCTATTTATAGTGTTACATGGAGGGTGATGAGAGATTACAATGATACCCCTGTAAAGGTCCTATATTCATAGGGGCTTTGCGGTCTTTTCACTCTTCGCTTGTAGCTTCAGTGCATGATGGACCTCCATGGGTCTTGTGCACCATGTCGCTTTCTTGGCCTATGGGTAGACGCAACCCCCTTCGGTCAATGTGAGATTCTGCTTGAGACGGACCACCTTTGCTGGTGCTAAAGTGGTAAGTTGTCTGCCTGAGGTTGCATACTATCACCCTTCCTAGACCCCTTCGCATGGTGCGAAGGGGTATCCGGAGCCCTTTGGGAGGTGCGAGGGTCCAAATCACCAATTTTTTAGCCTTTGTGCCCTGCTTGCCAGGTACTGAGGTCCTTTTTGCCCCTTGGCAGGTACTTGGTGTTTTGTCTAGTCAATGGGGCCGGTGGGCTGTCCCTATGGCAGGGACAATCTAGATTAACATTTGTAAGCTGGAAAATCCCAATAACTTGGAAGTAGCTACATGATCTTGTAAGAGGGAAAAGAAAATTAGCCAATAAAAACTTAATTCTTATCAAATGTCAATATAATCTTTGTGTTAGGCATTCCCGTATAATCTTTTTGTTAGGCATTCCCGGCGTGGATAGTTCTTATTTCCATGTCCAATAGTTAATTCGTTAATTATCACTCTGTTCTGTGGCGTAACTGATTCCTGTTTGGTTACATCTCTGGCGTGTATTCAAGTTGTTGAGAGCACAGCCCAAATTGAGTCAACTTTCTTGCATAGATAATTTGTATAGATAGTAACATAATAAACTTTGGCATCACATTATGTTGGATCGAGTATGGCGATTAGAGGGGGGTGAATAGAATCGCAAATTAATTCCGAGGCTTTCCAATCTTTTCCTTTGAGTAGAATTAAAACACTTCACTCCAGTAGCTATGGAAGCTATGAATATTAGAGACAAATAATTATAAGGAAAAGATCCGATCAAAATCGAGCAAAACACATTTAAAAACCCCCTGACAGTCTGACCTTCATGAAGGAGACGATCTGATCGCTCTCTGGACGGTCTGACCTCTGTTTTAGTGGTCTGACTGCTATGAACAGTAAAATTAGGCAAAACTGCTGTGATCCCAGCCAGACCGCTGCTACAGTGCTGGTCAAATCACTGCCACAATATTTTTAGGAATGAATAGTGTTTCCAATGCGGTTTCAAATCCGAAAATCGATAGAATTTTTTTATCCGTAGATCCAAATGACATAAAATTTTGTAGGGATCTTCTCTAGATTATTAAAAACCTATTCCAACAAATGATCATGAAAATCATAGCTAAAGTTGAGACATTTTTCAGTTTGAAGGAAAGGTGCACCAAAACCGAGCCAAAATCAAAATCGGTGAATATAACTTACTCGTGGGTGAACGATGACCAAGATGGGTCTAGATGTATTCCCACATATCCCAGTAAGCAAGAACATAAAAGAAATCGTGTCAAAAACCCTCGGATCAAGAAATCACACTTTGAGGCCAAATTGAGCAAAGCCGAGTTTTCTTGATAAACTTACTATCAAAGTATCTAGATGAGTGGAGATAGATTCTTAGAGGTTGTCTCTATTTCTTACACGTTCTTGGACAGTAAGATCAAGAAAAGGGAAGAGGAGAGATCAAAACAAACCAAATCAAGAGCAAATCAATCAAAACATGATGGATCCATGGAGCTGATCAAAGATTAAAGTATTACTTGCTTGGAGAGGTATATTTTATAGCCAATCCCTCAGTATATCAGAGCTCTAAGCCTAGAGCACACACTCAAGGCTCCAACCTAATGAACCCTATCTCACATGAGAGAGAGAAATAGCTAGCCACCAAACGGCCTAGCCAACCATCTTAAACCCTAACCATTACCTCTCCTCCCCTTATATAGCTTCACAACCCGAACCAAAACCTAATGGATCCACCCCTTAGGTCAAACCGGGGATAACCCGTTAACCCCACCTAACACCGGGTTTTAGTATCTCACGCACGCTTCTCAAAATGGCTTACAACCATTAACTCATTAGTCAATCAACACTTAATCTACTTCATATTTTTAGCACATACAAGGCCCAAACCACGTAGGCCAACGTCGCAGTTTCACACACACCGTCATTTTTTCGGTATTAGATAATTTACCAAAATGCTCCTATACTATTTTCTACAAAGCTTCTCGTTTCCTTTGCCACAAAGCATCGCCCGTGCTTTGCCATCTTCCACGTGACTGCCATCGCTTGCAAACAAGAAGTCACTTGGCGCACTACATACTTCTTCTTGCACATGACGGCACCCAGCTTTCTTGACCATATAGGACCTCGACTTCTCCCTAAGACTAGTCTCAGTCCACCTTAGCATTGCTCATCATGTTCACCACCGGTAGCCCCCACTTTGGTTTCTCGTCATCCCGGCTTGTAACCACCTCGCAAGTCTCGGTCATCTTCGACGTCTCCCTAACCATTCTGAACCTCAGCACCACCCTGTGCCTAGTCCCGATCCTCCTACACCTCACCATGACTTAGCTTCGAAGTCCTACAACTAACAATAATAAGCAAACCGTCACGTAGCACCGCACAATACACAAAGTCATCAAATGGTACAATTAATCCACACAATACACAATGCAAAATGTATGCAATCAAACCACTGATGCTAAGCATAGGACCAAATATTAAATCCATGTGCACGCAAACAACACCCATACCATGACCACACTCCAATAACTCGATTGAAACAAATGCATGACCCAATAGCTCCTCAACCGGTATGACCGTCAATCAAAAGCCGGTCATATCGCCTCACTACGGTAGTACCGTCCGTACAACGTCAGTAGTACCGCGCTCCGGTCTGACCGCTGTTTAAGACCGGTACTGCCACACCTGGCTGGTATAATCACGGTCCCGGTGCCAGTCATAACGCTAGTAACAGAATTAACTGAAGAACTTGCAAATTCTTAAAACCAAACTCAAACTCAAACTCCACAAATATTCTAATCCAAAAATTAATTACTCATAACAACCATGGAATGACCTCTACATGTCTCACACATTACGTGGAATTTTGTTGAAGAGAAACAGTGCACGAGATTAACTGGTGAATGAATGTCCCTCCCCAGAATGACCAAGAGGAAAAGCAAAGGCAGGCAACAAAGAAGACGTTGAAGCGTGTCATATCGCTAGCTCAAGCCTTCATTGCCATTGCAACTGGCATCCTCACGGCAGCTTTCAAAGCAGGCAAAGATGTCAAACTGCACCGGCACGTGCTGGCTGCCGGCGGTTGCTTCCTGATCATCACATATCTATCTGCTCTCCTGCTGGTTTACTTGAAATTGTTCTTGTCAGAGTACACGCAGCTGCAAAGATGGCACATCCGGTTCCTCCAGCTGCTCTGTGTGCTCAGCGGCGCAGCGCTGACCGCGACGAACTCCCTGCTTTTGGTCCTCATCAGCGAAGGGAATGGCTTGCTGTCGCTCAACCTGCTGCCCATTCAAGGCATCGTCGGCATGCTCGCGTACCACGCGACGCCGACGGAGGACAGCACGCGCGACGAGGCGTTCGAGGCGCAGATCAAGAGCGGACGCAAAGTCGCCCTCTTCGCCACCGCAACGGCCTTCGCCATGCAGACCACGCTTGTCTTTGGTTACCTCAACAACTCCAGCTTCCACGCGGAGGAGCTGAGCTATCGGTTCGATCTCTCGGTGTCCTTCCTGGCGTCGGCGCTCAGCGTGTTCTTGGTCGTGGCTACCTGCATGCCGCTTGGGTTCAGGACGGAGGCTGCAAGGGACAAGGTGCTGTCCGTTGTGAGGTACCTGAAGGACGCCGTCATGGCCGTGCTCGCGGTCACCTCGGTGACTATTGGCCAGGAGTTTCTAGGTGGCGCTGCCGTGCTCGCACTCTTACCGGAGATCACCGTAGCTGCCATGTATTATGCCGTCAACCTGTCGGCCGACGAGACGGCGGCGCAGGACCAGAGCGACGGTGCGGACCACAAGATGGAGATGTTGCCGACCGTCGTCGTGGCGACGTTCGGCTTTGGGATGCTCGGGGCGGCTTACGCGGCACTGGTCGGCACCCCGGAGTACGACATGTACACGAAGGCCCTCGTGTTCACCTTGCTCACCGCCGTCGTGTCCAGCTTGGGCCGAGTGGCCGGGCCGCTCTGCAACTCCCGGCGTGACAAGAGCTCGGCGATGTGGGTGGGGTTTCTGAGCAACATCCTCCCCATTGTGGAGATGCTGGTCGCCGTCCCGCTCGCCGCAAAGGTCGTGCTTAATTTCGTCGCCGTGTCCTAGAACTTGTCCAATAGTGTCACACGCATGCTGTTGCAATGTATACCCGGAGATGTTTGTATGTATGTAGTGGAGTGGTAACCTTTTGTTTTCTCACTTATAGAACTCCTGTGGCTGTACTATGTATATTTTTGTCACATCCGAGATGACACTAAATAGCATCATGTTTATGTTTAACTGCTGCTTGCCTGCTTTTATGGGTCTTGACTTACACAAAGAGTAATCTCAATTCAGTCTACTTATGTATCTGAAGTACCAAACTATACCTTGTTATGCATCCAACTAACAACCACCAAAATCTCACACGAAGACATTCTTGCAGAAAGAATGATTGCTAGAATGAACTTAGCAACAAAAGAGACAGTCGTGGTCATAAAGCAGCCATGGTCGTAAGGCAGTCGTGGTCGAAAAACAGCATGATCATAAGTTGTAGCGGTTGTCGACCACAGGGCCTTTACATTACCTCCCCCTTGTCTCTAAATGTGTAGCCAAGCCCACCTCTAGCCCCTGCACCCCCCTTCTTCTCCTCCTCGTGCCGATGCTCTGCCTGAGCCATGCGCTAGCCATGGCTGCCCCCACACCCCTCCGGCCACCCCGACGCATCCCCTCCAAAAGCGACTGCGCCACCCTACGTCCCACACCCCCAGGAGCCCATTCATCCGACCAATTGAAGTTCCTCAATCGGAGTTCACTGGAACGGCCACCTTCCCAATTCCGGCCAAATGCGCCTCCACAGTTGTCATGACCTACTTGGTGAGCTCTCCTTCAATTCGTTCGATCTGGAGCATCACACCACCACCCCGGAGCCTTCCCCATTGCGGGCCGAGGCTTCCCTCCAACTCACGCCGCCTCAGGCCTCCACCGCAAGGACACCTCGGCCCCACCCCACCTTCACCGAGTGCTCTGGTGAGTTCCTTGTGATCTCATCATGCTCATACTCCTATTTTTCTTCCTCTTCCTCCCGGCCGCTGCCGCCTCATTCCATCCCTACCTCCAGCCTCCGTGCGTTGTAGCCCGCCTGGCTCGGTGCCGCTCAGGCCGTGAAGTCGCATCCCCTAGCCTCTACTTTTTCCCTGCAACCCATTTTGGTGGTTGTCACTCCCTCCTAGGCCACCGCCCACCACCGGCAAAGCTGCCCAACCATGCGCCGTCGCTCCTCTGCTCACCCTCTATTTCAACCAAGTGCAACTGCCCTCCTCTGTTCTTACGTAGAATCCCCCTATGTCTCCCCCTTGTCTGTCTTGTGGGCCCAGCTCAATAAGAATTAGTTGGGGGTAGCAAACAACGTGTATGTCATTAGTGTCCAGATAACATGTGTTCAAATCTTGTAAGAATAAAATAGAATCATGAAATTAGATTAAAAGTTTAGGTGAAATTAGATACCATTTTTTTAATAATGACACTAAGGTAATCTATCTATCCGTAAGTCTAGCCCGACTCATAGAACTTCTTTGATAAATATAAAATAATAAAATAAGTTATTAAACTAGGGGCCAAGTCATGATATTCTGCCATCGGCTAAGCCATCTCTGAGTTCTAAGTAGAAATATTCTCATAAATATTCCTTTATCATGAATCCTCCTTGGAATCCGTCTTAGCGAATTTGCTTCTACCAATTATCGCTTTGCTCCAACCCCGTTTGACTCTATCAATACTCCATGCCCAATCAACCTTACCTCAAATCACCTATTAACTCAAAATAAAGCTAAATTAAATTCATTTGGATTTATTTGGGTCTTTTGAGCTGTTTGCATTTATTTGGATTCAGTTGTTTATCGTGTGATTAGAAATTGGAGTTCTAAAGAATCAATGAATCAAGCGAGACCCAGATCCACATGAAGATGAAGACCAAAAGCTCAAGATCATCGAATGAAAAAGCTTTGAGTGAGCTCAAGACCAGGTGAGTTAATATTTTGATCATGTTGAATATACCTTTTCTTCAAATTATTTCTGTTTAAATTATCAATTGCATAATGTTATTTTGTATGCAAATCTATGTCTGTTTTAATATTCTAGTTACATGCCTATTATTTATTTTGCGGATATGATACCAACTACATTCTCTTGGAACATTGGAGTTTTCGAGTACTGTCACCCTAACAAAATTATAATGGTAAACTTTTGAAAATAAGTCTATAATTATGCTCCATGCTTAGTACTACTTAGATACTCGGGTTCACAAAAAATGTCCAAGCATCACTTTTAATAATGAGAAACTGATTTGGGAAGTCATGGGTGGAAATAGCCGGTATATTTTGATATGAATATTTTATGCTCCCCAAAACCCCAACTTGCTTAAATATCTGGGCCAATAGTAAGAGGGGCTGGTGCAATGGATGCATGAGAGTGTGGATTGTGGTAGACCCGCTCAAATAACCCTAAAGACCGAATCTTGTCATGACCTCCTGTGTAAAACAATATAATCACAAGTCGGCAAAATGTAGACTAGGCTGAATAATTTACTGGACCCTCAAGTCATCTCGAATTGTAGAGGGACTAGTGCGAGCTGGGGTTTGCGTGGACAGCTTGAATGGGACACCTATTACAAGGTGTAGTTTCCCCCTGTGCTACCGGGGAAACATCCCTCACAACTCCACGACTAGTGCAAGCTAGGGTCTGTGTGAGCTCGCTTGATTGGGACACCATGAAATAAGGTGTGGTTCCCCCTGCACTACCAGGAAACTTCCCTCACAACTATGGCATAAACCCATAGGTCAAGATGGTGACAGGGCGAGGTATTGTAAAAGCCTCGTGATGATCTCTTGTTCTTCATGACCAAGGAATCGTGTGGGTGCTATGAGTGATTATCTCTTGTGGGTAAAGTATACAACCTCTGTAGAGTAAAAACTGTTTGAATAGCTATGCCCACGGTCAAGAGTAGATATGAGAAATTAACCAAATATAGTTCTATTTCAAAAACTTTATGGGTGGAATTGGAAAACGGCGGGCAGTGAAAAGCCCTGATATGTGTTGCCCTGGGTGTCACTCCATTGATAAGGTAGGCGGTTATAACGCCGAAAGGTTAGCATATGGTGCAGGAGCCATGTAACGATCGATGGAATCTGTGCTACTATTATTGCCGCATTCTTTTTACCCAATATCATGTTTGAGTTCAAACTGCTAGTTCTTAGGAAATTTCTACGTATCATGTTTTAAAAGCAATTTATAGCAAATCAAACAAGCCGAGCCCTCCCTTGGTAAGCCATGCATGTTATCTATTTGCATCCTGTGTATTGGCTCACAAAGCACGGTGGTTTATGCTCACCCTCGCTCACTCAATTAATCCAGAATCAGGAGTCGGATCGCTACACTTTAGCAATATACCTGGTCGTGATGGTGAAGAAGATGAAGAGGTTAAGAACTAGGTCACAAACCTCAGGTGGCTGCCTGTGGGCATGTCCTAAGAGTCCCACCTGGTATTTCATTTATGCCGCTGTATTTTATTGATTTTGGCTTGATCAGCCCATGTGTAACTCCACTATTATATTTACACTTCCGCATAATATGTACTTTGATATGCAATAATGTATCTATAAGCACTATCTACTGATCTAGAGAATAGTGCGATGAAACCACAGAGGAATCTGGATTGTAAAATCCGGGTCCGACACAAACTACCAAAGTACCATTTCTTGACCCGGTCATCACCAACCACTGCAAGCAACCACGATGCTTGCCACGTGTAGGTGCACCACTAGCTTGCCACACGTCGCCAAGTGTCGCATGTCCAGTTCCACTGAACCATAGCTTACTTGGCTAGTGCAAGCCACATGGCGCCATCTCACCGTTCGAACTCGTCTTCAACATTTCCTGCCTTTCTCATACCATGCTTGAGCTCACCATCTCACCCGGCATCTTCGATTGTTCTGGTCTGGGGCTCAACTCCTCCATGAACCTACCCTCGATCCTCGTTGTTGACAACAATTAACTCCAAGCGACCTTGCACATCTAAGACAAAGAAATCATTTTCAGGTATAAGTTCTTCATAACTTGACCTACATTAGCCAGCACATGCATCATACAACCTTAATCCAATGACCCAAGTCATCCAAACTCGATCCATGACTCAATTCCCTAAACCCCTATTTTTCTGGAAGATCAAAAGTGTCGTGCCTAACACACCAGTACTTCCACACTGCGATACTACCGCCTTCCAAAATGATACTTCCGCATGTTGAAAACCTTACCTGGAGCTCTATGGAAAAGACATACCACAACTGAACCTAGTACTTTCGCCAAATGGTACTGTCGCACTTATGCCTGTGGTACTTCCGCAAAACGGAACTACTGCACTAATACCTGCAGTAATTCTGATTTTTCTGACACTTCAAGAGAATAGTCCAAATCGAATGCAATCTTTGTAATACCAATTGACCACTTCACAAACATTGGAATAGTTCATCACAATAGTATCATAGACCTTCTCATATGGTCCTTCATAGTTAGATCGGCCAGTGGTTAGTGGTCTAATCGATGTCTCGAAGGTAGACATGTCAGGGGTGTAGATGAAAATGGTTATGGACATGTTTGTATGTGTGAATGGCATATGTGCCTTGCTTGTGTGTGGCATGTTGCATGATACATTATTTTGACTAATGTGAGTCAAGTGCATGAAATTTGTACTCGACATAGTTGCTTAGTCTTTGGATGTGCATGTGGCTTGAAGGATGTAGCTGTCAACGATAATGGACTGGGACTAGGTAGGGTGCTGAGGTTCGATGCGGTCATGTAAGTTGAACAAGGCTACGTGGCTCAAGCGAGAGTGTAGAGAAGATAAAGATTGTGGAAAGACGAGTTCGTGCATGTAGTACACCAATTGACGAGGGTGAGAGCATAGAGAAGATAAAGATTGTGGAAAGACGAGTTCGTGCATGTAGTACACCATTGATGAGGCTGATGCATGTAGAGATGGTTCAGGGAAGACCGAATGCATGAAGACTAGTCATTGGGTACTACATGCTATGTGTCAAAGCATGTGAAGATGCTTTTGTGTGAAGACTCTGAAGCTACATCATATTGAGGAAGAAGGGAACAGGACTAAGTTAGGGGAGTGGATTTCCAGAGCTATCAAGGTGCTACCGAAAGATGCCTGAGGTTAGTGGAGTGGCTACAAGATGAGAAGATAAGAAACTGGAGTGGGAGCTATCGGTGGTGGACATGATGGACAGTGGCAAGGAAACAGGATTAAGCTTAGGGAGGAGTTGAGGTCTGTGCAGTCAGGTAAGTCTAGGTGCGTCATGGTGTGAGAAAAGGCATGTAGAATTCCAAGTGACTTGGGCCTGTTTGTAAACGAGACTGTTCGGTGGGATTCTAATGCGTGAGAGGCTTGTAGCAAGTCATTGGGGGCACATGGAGTTGAAAATCAAACACGAGGCTACTTCAATGGAAATGAAGCATGAAGCTTTGTGGACAGTGATTTATGGGCAAAACAGTCTTTTTGCCTGAAACAAAAAGTTGGGACTTGATCAAACCATGGTGTGAGGAAGCGCAAGAAAGGTGGTTTAAGTCAAGAATATGCTAAAAATATTATGTGAATCAAGTGTTGATTTACTAATGGGTTAATGGTTGTATGCATTTTGAGAAATGGGCTATGTGAGTGTAAAACTCGGTATTGCGTTGGGTTAAAAGGTTAGCTTATATAAGAAAAGATAAAATCCAACTAGAGGTGCTGATTAGGCTTTCTCTTGTGAACCTCCATATATAAAGAGAGAGGGGTGGCTTAGGTGCTAAGCTTTGTAAGAGCTAGTGGTTCTTGATCTTGAGCTTATTGTCATTCTTAGGCTTGTAAAGTGGTTAGGGAGTGGTTGTAAACATTCATCTCCAGGCATCAATATATATCCAAAATTCGTCCAAGTCTTTCTCCTCTTTGCTCAAGTGTCGAAACCTTGATTTGGTTTAGTTTTTGGTGTCTTCTCTTATCCACTTGATTTTTTGGTGGCAATCATGTGTAGGTGGTGGAGATATATCTTGCAGATCCAATCCTATCCATCTAGTTTTATGAAAAGTTTTTGAGTTTATCCGATTTTTGCTTGATTGGAGGCTCTCAGTGAGAGATCTTGATCCTAGGGTCTTTGCTGTGATTCTTAGCGTGGTCTTGCTTACTAGTATGTGCGGGAGTAGATCCAAGGTCTTCTTAACCATCCTTAATCCACGAGCAAGCATTTGTCTCCAAGCTTGGTTTTGGCCTAATTTTGATGCAATCTTCACTGTTTTGTATAAAGTTCATAACTTTGACATTGATCTTCTTGGTCTTTACTTATAGTAGGTTTCTAACATCCTTGTGAAGATTTATACTAAGTTTTATAAGATTTAGAGCTGTGGTTTTTGAATTGGCTCTTTCGGGGTTTAAACTGAGCTTTCTCTAGTTTTGGCCAAGCTCCGGTCAAACCGACTGTGCGGTCAAACCGGTCATGACTGGTAGTTGTACCAGCAGAATAGTCAAACAACCACCTCCTTGCGGCCAGACCACTAGATAAGTGTTTGGGCTCGGTTTTTTGTAGAGTTGGCTTGTAGGCTTCATGTGCTTAATTTTTTGCTGCGTGTTTTCAAGCCATGGATAACCGAACGAAGCTTCCCTATTTCCCTTCTCTATTCCCCTCCCTGTCCCCTTCCACATGGCAGCATGCTATTCGTAGCGCAAAAACTCGGAAGATGCAAAACGAACTGTATGTACAATGTAGCATCTAAAACAATGTGTTACCACTGACACACTGCCTGCTAATTTTTATTTACTAACAAAAGCAGAATCTTGCCACGCCAGCCAAATGGGGGAAAAGAGTTGTAGACCCAACGAATAGCGTGCTGCGATGTGGAAGGGGACATGGAGGGGAATAGAGAAGGGAAACAGGGAAGCTTCGTTCTGGATAACCCTGACGTTCAATTTGATATCGAAAATGAGTGAGCTCCTATTCACCCTCTCTTTAGTGGCCGCCTTCTATCCTACAACACTAGGTTCACAAATTGTGCGAATTAAGGCATACTATGACCAAGAAACGTAAATTTTCATTACATGTGGTGACGACCCTCGCCCTCAACACAGACTGGTAAAGGGCGACATGCCGACATGGCCTCGATGTGACCATGGAAGCCGAACGGCGCCGAGAGCCCTCACAAACAAGTAGCAATGAGCTCGCTCTCTCTTCCTTCGACAACTGCTGGCCGTCGGTGTGTCGCTGGGTTCGAGCTGGATCTAGGGCTTGAGTTTATAGAGGAATAAGCAGTAGCGGATTTCCCTAGAGCCAAGAGGCCGCCGTGGGCATTGGAACCGACAGTGAGGGCGTGGCATGAGATAACCATCCCATATTTTCGATATCCCACAACAGTGCGGGTGCGAGGGTAGCCGCACAATGGTGCTCGCCAGACTAGGTGGGGGAGGTTTATGGTAGTACGATGCGGGCAAGGAAGATGGGAGCGGGCCGTGCGGCGACGCACAATTCCAGGTACCGCCAAACATAGAAGATTATGCCCTGCTCATTTCGGCTTCTTCGTTGGGCTTTTGACTTCTAGTTTCTTAATTTCGTCTTTTTCTAATTTTTTGGCTTTTTGGGTTTTTTTTGTCTTTTCTTTTTTCCTGTATTCCTTTGCATTGTCCGTGATGAGCTAATCTGTATTTACTATTTTAAAATTTTTAAATTTAATTACACAAAAAAAAGTCACTAGCAGCTATAGTACAATATAAATCAGCTATAGTACTAACAGTGAAAAATGAGCTGAGATAAGCAGCACCTAAAACACAGGGACGTGCAGTCGCGTCGTCACGGAGGACGGCGCCGCAGCGGTGCCCGCGGCTAGCTAGGGAACGGTGCGCGTCCGCCGAGGATAGCGGGCGGTTCAGAGATCAGAATCACGAGTCACCAGTGCAGCGGCACGTGCGGCTATGCTCGCTCCAGTCGTTGGTTGATTTGGTGGGCTGTAATTTGCAGATAGAATTATGGACTGGGCCGGATGTTGGCCTGTGTGGATCAGAAGAAACTGTCAGCAGTCGGAAAAGGGCGCCACACATCCGTTCTTCGATGTCCAACGGCCAATGCTGGGACATGCAATCCTACAAGCACTCTTAGCTACAAGCGCCATCTCCACCGTTCAATACGCTCCGAGATTCGTGCCACGAAATGAGAGGAAGGAAGAGGCAGGTTGAAGGAATCCGCACGAATCTCAGAGCAAAAATCAACGATCACGGTAGTGCTTGTAGAAAAACTGCACTCGCCAATGCTGCAGCAATCGTGGATGACCCGCACCTGTGCATACGGATCACGTGAACAGGGCTAAGGATGGATTGATCAAGACATGAACGGAACTTTCTTCTCCTCCTCAAATGAAATGGAAAACGCTGAAGTTTTTTGTTGAGCGCCGTGTGCATGGAAATGAAAAGGACCGAGGACTCCTGCACATTAACTTCTGATCCGGTGTTTCCGCTTCCTTTTAACACACCGCAGCGTGCCATCTATGTCGAGGACTTGTCAAGTAATGATGAACATACAATTACATTATTCGTTTTTGGAACGGGCAGGTCCATCATATCGCGCAACAAGGAGAATAGAAATGATAGTAGCAGGAAGGTGAGGCATTCCTGTTCCGATCCGTGGCAGGATGGCAGCTATACATGGTCCTGATGCAGACTTTCATAGAGTTCTCTCTACTCACGCAAGGGGAGTTCTAGCGAGGTCTGACAATAAGTATATGCAATTTGTAACACCTGGGATATATTTATGTACCCAACTGCTAACCGACACAACGTACGTCAATGTATGCAATTAGCCAGAAGGCCTCGTCAAAAAATTAACGAGTACTGCAGCTTGTGTCGCTATCCTAACTTTTTTTTAGATAAAGGATATAAAATCCGGCTTCTATATCCACGCGAGATATACATAGCCAAAAGATACACGAGCTCTTAGGCTCAAATCCTCAAAACTGAGGAGCTAAAAACAACAAAAAAGATCTCTTAAGGACTATGAAAAAAGCTAGAAAGACTAAGCTTCAGAACTTCTTCTCCGTCCTTGCTCTCAAACAAGCCCCTATCCCCAACCGACTGCGCCATCCAAACTTCGGTCTACTTTGCGTGGAGAAGGACCTCCGAGGCGACGCCTCCAAGTAGGCGACTAGGATCGCCGACGCCGCCTGCCTCACCGAGGCAAGGCTTTCACCCGGAGATCAACATACATGAGGGCTCTAGAGTGCCATGACAACTCCTTCAGGAAGGAAAATGGCGCCCGAAGGCGTCATCGTTGACGAAACCGGTAAGAACACCGGCAAGACTTTCGCCACCACTTCCACAACACCCCACGTACTACCCACACACAAAAAAGACCGCTACCAACACACCGGGGTCCTGAACACCTCAAGGCCATGGCAAAAGCCACCCATGAACTCTACAATGAGCCGCTTCCTGCAATGCTCACCTTCGAAGAAACCACTACTAGGCGCCTACGCGCTACCACTGAGCAGATCTAAGAGCACGAACCACGGAACAATCCTATATCAATCACAATGCGACAACGTCGCGCCATGGCCTCCTGCTCGAGCTAACGCCGCACCATAGCTCGAGGACTAACGCGCAGCAGCGCTGCCTCAAAGACCAAAGCCGCCGCCTACTCGGCCGCGCGGATGCCTCAGGAACCCAACAGTCGAACCGCCTGCCGCACGACAGGACAAGCACTGAAATGTCACAGCAGAGGAAGCCGCCGCCGACAAGGCGACCCACCAGGGACGCCGCAGCCAATCGAAGACACGCCGCCGCCGCCGCCTTTCCCACAGCGACGCCGCAAAGACCAACGGAGCCGCCTGGCCACCGCCGACCACCGGCCGCACCCGCCGCAACGCACCGAGCTCGCGCCTAGCCGCCGTGGCGACCGGCCGCCGGCCAACCCAACCCACCTGCGCCGCCGCGCCCGATGCCGCCCACTGGCCGCCTCCGCTCGGCCTATCCCTCCAAGGGCGCCAACACGCACGAACCCCGCTGCCAGGGAGCGCCGCGGCGCAGGAGGCGGATCCGAAAGCCGCCGCAGCGGAGCGGTCGGCGCTCAGCGTTCTCGCCGGCACACCGCACGAGCGGGTGCTGGGTTGGAACGCATCCACGCCGGCCTGCGCTTGGCTCGGCTTCACCTGCGACGCGGCCAACGCCTCTGCCGACGCGCTCCGCCTCCCGGGCGTTGGCCTCATCGGCCGCATGCCGCAGGCCATGCTCGGCAGCCTCCGCGGCCTCCAGATCCTCTCCCTGCGCTCGAACTGCCTCTTCGGTCCCATCCCGCCAGATCCGGCCACCAGGCCGCCGGATCCGCCGCCGGCGAGGGGAGCGCTGCCAGGGAGCGCTCCGGCAACGGCGAAAAGGCGGGATCCGGGAAAGCGGGGGTGCTGCTCTCTGCCGACTGAGGGGAGTGGCCCGAGAGGGGGGAAAAGTCCCGCCGCCGCCCTCCTTGCGGCAACCGGCGACCAGTGGCGCGCTCCGGCGACGGCGAGAAGGCGAGATTCCGGACGGGGGGTGGGAGGAGAAGGGTGCTAGTAACTTTTTAGCACTAGTGTGATGTGGCTTTTGTAACCGTCTCGCTATCCTAACTTTGGGTTTCTTCAAGAAGACCCTATTATAGTTCAGTTGGGTTGTCGGTTTCATCTAGTATTTGTAAGACGATCGGTAAGTGAAGTGCTACATCTATCCCTTGCATGTATAGTTGCCGTGCTTCCGGCAATTTCCTTGGCACTACAGACATATAGCG